>OX638142.1:72278986-77078986 GCA_951805005.1 Othius punctulatus
CGATTAACGAAACGGCCACGTGGACCCGTTGAATTCCTGCTAATGCTGGAGCTTCTGCGGTTTCCCGATTCGAAACGTCGGAAGTTGATTGACACGAGTTGGCTGAGTTATTTATTGCATCATCGTCGATTCACTGTAATTGCTCTGATAATTGGAGTCCTAGTGGCTGGCGTGCCTCAAAAATAGCCAGAGCGCGATTATTAAATGCGGCCTGGACGGGTATAGAAATAGAATGATTGCCGTATGAATTATTGAGGGAGGCGATGCTGAAATAGACCTAGGATGTAAGTCACGGACGCCGATGTTTTCCGGTGGGTGTTGTGACGCTTTTAGGGGTTGTTTTTAAAATAGATTCTCGAATAATGCTCGGTTAATCAGTGAGTGGTATAAAATTAGCCTACATAATTTATTAGTTTACCGAATACCTACTGAAAAAAAATGTACGCGTGAATGAATTTACGTATCATATGCTGAATTATTTTTAAATCTGTGATGGTAAACAATTTTTTTTAGTACTAACTAGGAATAAATTATTCTAGTAGTAGTATATATAATTTATTGAAGCATTTTTTTTTACAAAAATATTGTTTTATTACAAGTGTATGATGGTGACGGGGGTGCTTCAATTGGCCATCAGCCGGAGCCTTTCAGCCTTAAATTATTCTATTTTTACACATTGTTCAATATATTATTGCTTTGAAAGTTCAAATAATGAGAGAATTATATTTAATTCCGGAGCTATAACTCTATAGCTAAAACTATGCTCTATTCCATTTATATTTTTTACTAAGTTTGGCTCTGTTAAGGTGACAGTATTCTTGGCCAATGTAAAAAGTCACTAGACTTGAAAAAAAGAGGTTATATTTTATGATCAACCAAAATATCACTCGTATTTTATTAAAAAGTCGACAAAAGCAAGAAATCTTCATTAATGGGTTCTCATTAGAATTTAAAATTTTCAAATGAAGAGGTCCCCACGTTAAAACTCATCCACACATACGTTATTGAAGTGCAGCAGACGAATTTTGGTGCCTTCTAAAAAAATAGTTATACAAAATGTAGATTCACTTGAATCAACGTTTGAAGTGAAATGAAATTGGGAAAAGATAAGATTAATTCAATAATTTAATAGTTTAGTTCAGAAACCCGTCAAGGGGCTTTAAAAATTTTCGGAAAACAACGGAAAACACTATATCTTTTCATATTTTAGACAATGTAATTAAATATCCCATAAAAAATAATGTCTGTTAAAGGGATAATGCAGAAAAATATGCGTTTTGATTACTGATATACCGTATTACGTAAATTAATTAAAATTAAAAAATATTAAGATTAAAAAATAAAAATCATAAAAATGTCTGTTGACGGGTTTCTAAAATAAACTATACACTTGTTTTGAAGCTATTTTGCTAATGAAACCTGAATTTCAAATCTGTACTTCAAAATTCCCAAGTTTTACAGAAATAAAAATCCTCAGCTTGCACGCTGGAAACATCCAACATAAAATGAAACTGTGTAGCTGCATAACTTACAGTAATTCACTAAAATTTGATAAGAAACCTAAATTATAGAAATTAAGACATTTTAGGAAAACAAAAATGTTACAATTTCAGAAATTATTGCTCCAAAAACTTACAGACTGGTTATAGAATGATAATAGATGTCATTACTTGCAATAAATGCCAAAATTCGATAATAAAGTAAAAATATGGCAAAAATAAAAGAAGTTTTCATTACTTGAAAAATTATGACAAATTTAACAATCGATTGTTCTTCAAACTTGAAACTAAGTTTGCTAGAAATGCATATTCACTTGTGCACTCTAAAAATCCATCAGAAATTGACGTTAAGAACGATAATACATTTAAAAAAAACAAAATATGATCACAAATAACCTTAAAAATCCCAAATTGATCCAAAAACTTACAACACATAACTTACAGAAATAAATTCAATTTATACACTGAAAATTGGTTATAGAACGAGAATAGTTGTCATTACTTGCAATAATATGCCAAAATTCGATAATAAAGTAAAAATATGTCAAAAATAAATGAAGTTTTCATTACTTGTAAAATTATGACAAATTTGAGAATCGATTGTTCTTCAAACTTGAAACTAAGTTTGCTAGAAATACATATTCACTTGTGCACTCTAAAAATCCATCATAAATTGACGTTAAGAACGATAATACATTTGAAAAAAACAAAATATGATCACAAATAACCTTAAAAATCCCAAATTGATCCAAAAACTTACAACACATAACTTACAGAAATAAATTCAATTTATACACTGAAAATTGGTTATAGAACGAGAATAGTTGTCATTACTTGCAATAATATGCCAAAATTCGATAATAAAGTAAAAATATGTCAAAAATAAACGAAGTTTTCATTACTTGTAAAATTATGACAAATTTGAGAATCGATTGTTCTTCAAACTTGAAACTAAGTTTGCTAGAAATACATATTCACTTGTGCACTCTAAAAATCCATCATAAATTGAAGTTAAAAAAGATAATACATTTAAAAATAACCAAATATGATCAGAAATAACCTTAAAAATCCCCAATTTACCAAAAATAAAAAATAACCTTATAACTCTTTAAGAAGAAGTGTGAAAAAAGGTAAAAGTGATTCAATTGATTATTAGAATTAGACTAGTTGTCATTAGGTACGTGTAATAATATGGTAAAATTCGATATGACATAAGATATGACCGAAATTCGCAAATCGGTGTTTCAAATTTCCCAAATTTATCATAAATATATATTAACTCGATACATCTCATTTGAAAAAAATCCTCCAATTTGATTAAAAAAATATGAAAATCTAAATTTAAAACTTCTTGACTGTAATTTTTAATTATTAGTAGTGACTGTATTTGTTAGGGATATTATCCATAACTGGCTATCGACCAACGTAGGTCCTTCTGCCGTGTGATTTGGGTAAATGTGTATATTGAGTTAGGGCTTGTTACTCTAGAAATTCGACCCCGATCTCTAGAGCGCCGTTAATGAGCTCCCAACGGCGAATGGCACTAGTTTCTCAGTACAAATGTACTACCTGTACTGGGGCTCGAACCCAGGTCTTCGTGCATGCTAAGCAAGCATTCTAACCTGTCAGCCAAACTTGTGGTTTTTAATTATGATTTTCAAAGCATTTCAAAAATGTGCAGTCCAAACTTCCAAAACGCAAATATTTGCAACCTGTACATGTACACCCAAATGGCATAGTTCGTCATGTTTGCCAAATGTCTGAAATGTAATGGTCTAGTATTGTAAGTAAATTTTCAATTTGAACTGTAAATCCAAAATAACTATGTTAAAGTCACAGTTGATTTCAAATTCACATAAATTCCTATACATTTTTTTATTCGACAAAAAGATATGACAATAGGTACTTCAAGATTCATAATTTTACCTGAAATAAATATTTAACACAAGCACTGGAAGCATAAAAAACGCAAAATTAATAACGAAAATGTTTCCAAAATACCGGAAACAGTCTTACTTTGAATACAATGTTTAGCAATACTCAATGACTATTTGACTAATTGACAGTATGTGTGAAGTATTTCAAACATTGAGCCGATGAAAATCAAAGTCCATTTTTTTTAAATTCAGAAAAGTCCAGAAATACACAAGGGACAACATTCCTCATGTTTTTCTGGACTTATCTGAATTAAAAAATATGGACTTACCCCACTTAGATTTTCAACGGCTCAATTGTTAGGTAAAATTTGCAATATTTGATAACAATAATTATTTATGTAAAGTAGATTTTTTTTAATTTCATAGACTATAGTCACTAAACTGTACTTGTCTACCAACAATTGTGTAAGTAAAGTCAATTGTTGGGTCAAATTTGCAATATTTGATTACAACAACGATTTATGTAAAGTAGAATTTTTTAATGTCATTGACTAAAGTCAGTAAACTGTACTTGTCTACCAACAATTGTTTAAGTAAATTCAATTGTTGGGTCAAATTTGCAATATTTGATAAGAACAATGATTTATGTAAAGTAGATTTTTTTAATTGCATTGACTAAAGTCACTAAACTGTACTTGTCTACCAACAATTGTGTAAGTAAAGTCAATTGTTGGGTCAAATTTGCAATATTTGATAACAATAATGATTTATGTAAAGTAGATTTTTTTAATTTCATTGACTACAGTCACTAAACTGTACTTGTCTACGAACAATTGTTTAAGTGAAGTCAATTGTTAGGTCAAATTTGCAATATTTGAAAAGAGCAATGATTTATGTAAAGTAGAATTTTTTAATTGCATTGACTAAATACACTAAACTGTACTTGTCTACCAACAATTGTTTAAGTAAATTCAATTATTGGGTCAAATTTGCAATATTTGGTAACAACAATGATTTATGTAAAGTAGATTTTTTTAATTTCATTGACTAAAGTCACTAAACTGTACTTGTCTACCAACAATTGTTTAAGTAAAGTCAATTGTTGGGTCAAATTTGCAATATTTGAGAACAACAATGATTTATGTAAAGTAGAATTTTTTTAATTGCATTGACTAAAGTCACTAAACTGTACTTGTCTACCAACAATTGTTTAAGTAAAGTCAATTGTTGGGTCAAATTTGCAATATTTGATAACAATAATGATTTATGTAAAGTTGAATTTTTTAATTTCATAGACTAAAGTCACTAAACTGTGCTTGTCCACCAACAATCTTTGGCTGCTTGAACGCTCCGTGGTTAATAAGATTTTCCTTTGATCTTTGAATCCTTGAAAAATTGATTTATCAGGTCTTCTATCTGGATAGCGATTAAAATATGTTTCTAAGCCAATTTGTAAATTGTCATTGCTTTGAACAAAGCATTATAACATATCAAATTTTTCATAATGTTCGTACGGCATTGTTAAACACTTTGAAATAAAAAGATGTGTAAGATTTACAACCAATAAGAGATCATACGACGTTGTGATAGAAATTGATAGAAATAGATTTAAACAAAAAAGCAATTATAACATCCACAAGTGATATATCATTGAAAAGAGAATAAAGTAAGCTATATATTAAGGCCAAAGCCAACTATGAGTTCTATTAAAAAAAAAAACAAAACTTTGTATTGTATCTTGTTTATTAACGAAGATTTCAAAATTCTGTAAAACTCTATGCCATTTTTTATCTTCACCATTGAGTTTGTCTTGAACAAAGAGATCGAGGATATGCCATCCGATTTTCTCTATCTCTTTAAGTTACCGAGATCCCCTATAGAAACATCCAAATTGGGCCATCCTGATCAGATGATACATTTTATTTTATTTGATTGACGAAAGTCATACGTAAGACAAATAAAATGTAAATACCACGGTACAGGTATAAAGTACTGATTTCAAAACTGAAGTACCGATTATATTCCTTTTTTATGAATAACGTTTTAAAATAGAGTATTAACGTGAAATTTATTTTAATAAAATTGTTATTTGTTTCCGATTATTTTTTAGTAGTAATAACTATATTTTAATGGCTATCGACCTTTCCATCTATTATTCCGCCTATTATTTTTTATATAGTGACAGTTTAATTATAATAATAGCTCTTTGTTCTGCGATAGTCATTAGAGGTTTACTTCCATCCCCTCTTTTGCAAAACTTTCACAGCGCTCTTCGATAACAGAGAAATTTTATATTTTAATTATTAGTTATATATTATAATTTTACAAACGATAAGAATATAAGTACTTACACAGGAAATAGGTAATATATAATAATACAAGTAGACACGAAAGAGTTGGAAAATAATCACGATACTCTTAGGGTAAAAGGCGAAAGAAAAAGGTTATATTACTATTGGAATTATACAGGGTGTCAATTTGAAAAGTTGCCATGGACTTTTTTCACAGAACACATACATAAATAAGTAAATAAAAATATAATAGACCTATTGAAACTGGTCTTAATAGACCAACCATCATTTTTTCTCTGATAAATCTTAACCTAACCTAACCTAAATGTGATCTACAGCTCACCCACTGGTGGACAGTAAGTGGTCCGTTTACGCCCTATTCCACTAACTCGAAGGGTTTCTTCCTATGAAGTCTTCCCTTTAATTCCGAGTACTCCTCTTCTTGTTTTACACGGTCTATCTGATAGATATGATTTTAGCAAGTCTACATACTGCTTCGGCAAAATTGTGTTTAGTTTGTATATTAAGCCTTCATGCCAGACCTGATCAAAGGCCTAGGCCACGTCTAGAAATATAGTTAAACAAATTTCTTTATTCTCTGGGGCTTTTTCTATGATGTCCGTTATCCGGTGTATTAGGTCGATTGTCGCATGTTTCTGTCTAAACCCAAATTGGTGTTTAGGAATTAGTTCTTTTCCGATAAAGTCGGATATGACTTTACGTCGTTAGGTGAAACTTTGTCAAATTTTCAGTAGAATTAGTTTCAGGTGTACTGTACACGAATCTAATATCAAATTTGCAAACAATAAATTTTCAGATATTTCAGAAATAGGTCTTGTCAATTGACTTGGCAATTGAGAAAGTTAAGTGTTTGATGTTATATTCTTATCGTTTGTAAAATTATAATATATAACTAATAATTAAAATATAACATTTCTCTGTTATCGAAGAGCGCTGTGAAAGTTTTTCAAAAGAGGGGATGGAAGTAAACCTCTAATGACTATCGCACAACAAAGAGCTATTATTATAATTAAACTGTCACTATATAAAAAATAATAGGCGGAATAAGAGATGGAAAGACCGCAGGTCGATAGCCATTAAAATATTGTTACTACTACTAAACAATAATCGAAAACAAATAATAATTTTATTAAAATAATTTTCACGGAAAGGCGGAATGACCCCATATGGGGTCGATAGCCCAATAAAGATCGATTATATATATAATTTTCACGTTATTACTCTATTTTAAAACGTTATTCATAAAAAAAGGATATAATCGGTACTTCAGTTATGAAATTTTCAAGTATAAAGTACTTTCTACTTGTCCCAGGTATTTACATTTTATTTGTCTTATGTAAGACTTTCGTCAATAAAATAAAATAAAATTTATTATACAATATAATTTGAATATTCGCCAAGAATAATCCTTTGAGGCGAATATTGCAAGTGTAAACTATAGATTTTTGAAATTCTTGCCTTCAGGTTATCCATTTTCAACCAAAAAGTACTTTGTGTCATTTAATTATAATTATTATTATTATTTGGTATTTGTTAAAGTACTTCCTGGTATCTTCTAGTATTTAATTATTTATTTTTCCCTACTAGTTTCAGCCATCATCAGGGGTTTTGGTAAATTAAATTATATTTTTCAAGACTATATTTGACTTGAAAAAATAAAGTCAAATATAATGTTAAAAAATATAATTTCATTTACAAAAGCCCCTGATGATGGCTGAATATTAAGCCGAAACTTGTAGAAAAAAAAAATAGATAAATACTAGAAGATACCAGAAAGTACTTTAACAAATCACAAGTAATGATCAAATATATCTGATTAAATGGAGAAAATACTAACGCAAACAATAATAATCCCTACTACTCCTCCACCATTTTTGTATCTTAATTTTATTTGACTTTAACTATGACCGAGTTTTGTTAATGAAATAAAATAAAATTGACTTTACTTTAACGATTGTTGGTGGACAAAGTACAGTACAAAGTACAGTTTAGTGACTTTAGCCAATGAAATTAAAAAAAGTCCACTTAACCACGGATCTTTCAAGCAGCCAAAGATTGTTGGTAGACAAGCACAGTTTAGTGACTTTAGTCAATGAAATTAAAAAATCTACTTTTCCATAAATCATTGTTGATATCAAATACTGCAAATTTGACTGAACATTTGACTTTACTTAACGATTGTTGGTAGACCAGTACAGTTTAGGCAAAACATTCAAAATATTTGAAATAACGCAGAATTGGTTGTTTGGGTAGGTGTCAAAAAAAAGACGTTACAGCCATTTGTGCCTCTTTGGAGGCAGACAAACAGGAGATCTCGTGTATTGTTCAATTGTACGTGCCCTAATTTAGCCGTAACATCTAAGGTGAAAATCGCCATGATGATAGCCAACCTTCTCAAAGGAGAAGATCATTTACCAAGTCATTTTATGTTGGATGTTTACAGTGTGCAAGCTGAATATTTTTATTTCTGCATTGAACTGTTCAGAGCCGTAACATCTAAGGTGAAAATCACCATGATGATAGCCAACCTTCTCAAAGGAGGAGATCATTAACCAAGTCATTTTATGTTGGATGTTTACTGTGTGCAAGCTGAATATTTTTATTTCTGCATTGAACTGTTCAGAGCCGTAACATATAAGGTGAAAATCACCATGATGATAGCCAACCTTCTCAAAGGAGAAGATCATTTACCAAGTCATTTTAAGTTCGATGTTTACAGTGTGCAAGCTAAATATTTTTATTTCTGCATTGAACTGTTCAGAGCCGTAACATCTAAAGTGAAAATCGCCATGATGATAGCCAACCTTCTCAAAGGAGAAGATCATTTACCAAATCATTTTATGTTGAATGTTTAGAGTGTGCAAGCAGAATATTTTTATTTCTGCACTGAACTGTTCAGTAACATCTAAGGTGAAAATCACCATGATGATAGCCAACCTTCTCAAAGGAGGAGATCATTTACCAAGTCATTTTATGTTGGATGTTTACAGTGTGCAAGCTGAATATTTTTATTTCTGCATTGAACTGTTTAGAGCCGTAACATCTAAGGTGAAAATCGCCATGATGATAGCCAACCTTCTCAAAGGAGAAGATCATTTACCAAGTCATTTTATGTTGGATGTTTACAGTGTGCAAGCTGAATATTTTTATTTCTGCATTGAACTGTTCAGAGCCGTAACATCTAAGGTGAAAACCGCCATGATGATAGCCAACCTTCTCAAGGGAGAAGATCATTTACCAAGTCATTTGATGCTGGATGTTTACAGTGTGCAAGCTGAATATTTTTATATCTGCATTGAACTGTTCAGTAACATCTAAGGTTAAAATCGCCATGATGATAGCCAACCTTCTCAAATGAGAAGGTCAGGTACAAAGTCATTTTATGTTGGAGGTTTACAAGCAGAATATTTTTATTTCTGCAAAACTTGGGAATTTTGTACAGATACACATATTTTGAATTTTGGGAATTTTAAGTACAGATTTGTAATTCTAGTTTCATTAGCAAAATGGCGTAAAAACAATTATTGAATTAATCTTATATTATTCCAATTTAATTTCACTTCAAACATAGATTCAAGTAAATCTACATTTTGTAAAACTATTTTTTGAGAAGGCACCAAAATTCGTCTGCTGCACTTCAATAATGTATGTGTGGATGAGTTTTAACGTGGGGAACTCTTCATATGAAAATTTTAAATTCTAATGAGAACCCAATTTCAATGAAGATTTCTTGCTTTTGTCGACTTTTTAATAAAATCCGAGTGATAAAAGTGATCATAAAATATAACCTCTTTTTTTCAAGTCTAGTGACTTTTTACATTGGCCAAGAATACTGTCACCTTAACAGAGCCAAACTTAGTAAAAAATATAAATGGAATAGAGCATAGTTTTAGCTATAGAGTTATAGCTCTGGAATTAAATATAATTCTCTCATTATTTGAACTTTAAAAGCAGTAATATATTGAACAATGTGTAAAAATAGAATAATTTATTCCTAGTTAGAACTAAAAAAAATTGTTTGCCACCACAGATGTACTGTACACGAATCTAATATCAAATTTGCAAACAATAAATTTTCAGATATTTCAGAAATAGGTCTTGTCAATTGACTTGGCAATTGAGAAAGTTAAGTGTTTGATGTTCTCCCTTGTTTAATACGCAAACTTTGTCAAATTTTCAGTAGAATTAGTTTCAGGTGTACTGTGCACGAATCTAATATCAAATTTGCAAATAATAAATTATCAGAAATTTCAGTAATAGATCATCCATACTTGTCAATTGAGAAAGTTAAGTGTTTAAAGTTCTCCCTTATTTAATACTGACACTTTGTCAAATTTTCAGTAAAATTAGTTTCAGGTGTACTGTATACGAATCCAATATCAAATTTGCAAATAATAAATTTTCAGTAATTTCAGTAGTACTAACGCATACTTGTCAGTGCAGAACGTTATATGCTTGATTTTTTCACTTATTTATTACTGAAACTTTGTAAAAATTTCAGTAGAATTAGTTTCAGGTGTACTGTACACGAATCTAATATCAAATTTGCAAATAATAAATTTTCAGAATTTTCAGTAAAAGGTCATCCATACTTGTCAATTGAGAAAGTTACGTGTTTGATGTTCTCCTTTATTAAATACTGAAACTGTGTTAAATTTTCAGTAGAATGAGTTTCAGGCATGCTGTGTACGAATCTAATATCATATTTGCAAATAATAAATTTTCAGAAATTTCAGTAATAGGTCATCCATACTTGTCAATTGAGAAAGTAAAGTGTTTGATGTTCTCCCTTATTTAATACTGAAACTTTGTCAAATTTTCAGTAGAATTAGTTTCAGGTGTACTGTATACGAATCTAATATCAAATTTGCAAATAATAAATTTTCAGTATATTCAGTAATAGGTCATCTATACTTGTCAAGTATTGAGAAAGTTAAGTGTTTGATGTTCTCCCTCATTTAATACTGAAACTTTGTCAAATTTTCAGTAAAATTAGTTTTAGGTGTACTGTGCACGAATCTAATATGAAATTTGCAAATAATAAATTTTCAGTAATTTCAGTAATAGGTCATCCATACTTTTCAAATGAGAAAGTTAAGGGTTTGAAGTTCTCCCTTATTTAAAACTGAAACTTTGTCAAATTTTTAGTAGAATTAGTTTCAGTCGTACTGTACACGAATTTAATATCAAATTTGCAAATAATATTTTTTTAGAAATTTCAGTGATAGGTCATCAATACTTGTCAATTGAGAAAGTTATGTGTTTGATGTTCTCCCTTATTTAATACTGAAACTTTGTCAAATTTTCAGTAGAATTAATTTAAGGTGTACTGTACACGAATCTAATATCAAATTTGCAAATAATATATGTTCAGAAATTTCAGTAATAGCTAACCCATACTTGTGAATGCAGAAAGTTATATGTTTGGTTGTCTCCTTTATTTCATTCTGAAACTTTGTCAAAATTTCAGTAAAATTAGTTTTAGGTGTACTGTGCACGAATCTAATATCAAATTTGCAAACAATTAATTTTCATAAATTTCAGTAGTAGCTAACCCATACTTGTCAATTGAGAATTGGTTTGCCTGGTTTTGGGAGCATTATTATTTCGGATACCTTCCAAATTCACGGATTTTGTCTGAGTGAGTAAATGTTGGAAATGGAAATGGAAATGTTGGAGTTTTAACAATAATAATGTGTTCTATAAAAAAAGGCGATGGCAAATTTTAAAATTGATGGAGGTCAAATGGAGGCCTGTATGTGGAGGTCACGTCAGATTGTTTTTTGTTTTCTAGATACATGAATGTATTATTTTGGACGAGTTAGTAAGCTTTGTAGGGAAGTAAATAATTAATTGTCAAACACAGTAATTCCGCCCGAAAAACGCGCTTTAATGCATTTACTATGAAGGCGGGGGAGGAAGTATGGTTTCGTTTACAACACAAACAATTATTTGCGAAATGGCGCCGGGTACGGAAACAATGCCCGTATCTAATAAGCCCGGAGAACATGTTTTGTTGCGAGCGGCAGAGTGTTTAATTCGCATCATTCCGCGGAATGGAATATGAGGAGCAAACAGAGAGGAAACGTTGTTAGACGTCTGGTGATCGGGATAAAAATTAATATTTCCTGCTCCGGTGAGCAGTTTCTGGAGCCGAATTACTTGGCCAAAAGTAATCTGTTTTATTAGAAAGTAATGGTCTTAACTAGTTCTGTGGTAATAAATAAGAAAATCAAATAATTTTGTATTAGTATAACATACAGTGTTCCCCTGAATTGAGTACACGATAGATATAATTAACTGATTTTTTACTGAAACTGCAGACTGCTGCAGGTTTTAATTAGGGACCATTGCGAATCGGCGGGCGACACTTTTGATAAACCGCCGGGCTTAATTAAGTATCGCATTTGCGCCTCATCCCTGCTGGGTGCATGCAGGTCCGCATGTGATTTCCTGATATCCGCAGTGCAAACCGCCCCCCTGCACACGACATATGCGCCGTATTTAGATATAAAAAATAATCCGCTTTTCTGACCATTACGGCCCCCTTATCGCGACGGCCCCCCCATGTAATCTCGCTTTTTATGCGATGTTAATGCGCCTGGCTGTTGGGGGTGGTTTGTGGGGAGTTCTGAGGCTGTGGAGTTCGCGTACCTCGTGGATCCGCCGGAAGGAGACTCCAGTTTTGGCGCGGTGTGCGCGGCGGAATGCGAAAGGTAAGAGAGTTCTGGATAGGTTTACGTGACGACTGAGCGAGGGCGCTTCACCCCCGCAACTGGGGCAATCGATAGGGACTCCCGCGGTGCAATTGAAGCGGCGCCTCAGTCGCGTGTGCGTGTCTTCCTGCCAAATGTGAAATCCTCCCAGCCAGCGTACACCGACAAAACAAACAAGTGTCAGGAGAGTGGGGTAGCATCCCCCCGCGGCCGCGGATCCTGCATGATAGGAAACACAATTCCGCATGAGCGTGTACCCCCCACGCGGCCCATGTGTTCCCGCACTTAGGCACAACCCCCCCCTAACCATGGTCGACTACATCGACAGGATCGGTGAGTTCCTCATGCTTATATCGATCACGTGCCGCCTTTATTTCATGCCATCAACTTTTATAACTGCAATCCCCGAAGACATAGTTTACAATGAGAGGTAATCCCGCGCCAATCCGCCCCCCAACCCCCCACCTAGGCCGGCCACTTACGCTATTTTCCCCGCTAAACTTCGACGAGTTCCGGATAAACTTAAATTACCGGGGCCACTGCATGAAACTACCAAACTACCACCCCCGTATCATCCTCCGCCTCCTCATCCCCGCATAAATCAGACGCAAACTTCTAATCGCCGCGACGCAGCCGCCGATTTAATAAGCGAAAGCACACACGCCGACGAAGGGCGAGAAAAATGCCGGCGATTACTCTCGAAAGTGTCGAGTCGACAATTGCGTCCCTCATCTCCAGAGCGAGCCGAGGGAGCAATGCATCAGGCAAATATAGCTGTTTATGAAACGGGGACTAACGTCGAATTAGGACCGGCGAGGAGTGCACTTCATAATGAATCACTGGAATATAAGAAATGCTTGGGGTGGCCTTCTTAACTGCACTGGGGTGCACTTTACACGATTATCTATGCGGATTTCGACTCGTTTGCCTGGTAATTGCATGTGCGGTGTGTCACCCTGTTGACGAATGGCTGCGGCGTGTTTGGGTAATTTTTATTTGAACCCCGTTCCCGCTTCACTTATTCATGTTCCCGCCGTGGAATCAAGGAATCAATTGCATCAGAAATTCACTTACGTGGCGTTTTAATGCGCAATTTCCTTTCTCCAATTACGTGATTTAATAGGCACGATTCGCGAGTTATTCAATGAATTTTATATGTGCAATTGCAATAGAAGCTAATTTAAAATTAGTGTAAAATCATTTTATAATCTAAGCATCAGTAGAAAGTAATTTATACTAAATTATTTACTAAACTAAATGGTTCATTATCCTTACAATACTATAGTAAATTTTGTATAGCTTTTTATTACTTTCTTACTTAATCCTATTCGCTCCCAGTAGAGCATAGGGCGTCAACTACATATAGCTTTTTATAGCTTTTTATTACTTCAATTTGTACTGTACACGAATCTAATGCCAAATTTGCAAATGGTAAATTTTCAGAAATTTCAGTAATAGCTAACCCATTCTTGTCAATTCAGAAAGTTAAGTGTTTGATTTTCTCCCTTGTTTAATACTGAAACATTGTCAAATTTTCAAGAAAATTAGTTTAGGTGTACTTTGCACGAATCTAATATCAAATTTGCAAATAGTAAATTTTCCGAAATTTCAGTAATAGCTAACCCATACTTGTCACTGCAGAAAGTTATATGTTTGATTTTCTCCCTTATTTAATACTGAAACTTTGTCAAATTTTCAGGAGAATTAGTTTTAGGTGTACTGTATACAAATCTAATATCAAATTTGCAAATAGTAAATTTTCAGAAATTTCAGTTATAGCTAACCCATACTTGTTAATACAGAAAAGTTTAGTGTTCGATTTTATCCCTTATTTATTACTGAAACTTTGTCAAATTTTCAGAAGAATTATTTGTTGGTGTACTGTACACGAATCTAATGCCAAATTTGCAAATAATAAATTTTCAGTAATTTCAGCAATAAGTAACCCATACTTGTTAGTGCAAAAAGGTATACTTTTGATTTTCTCACTTATATATTACGAAAACTTTGTCAACTTTTGAGAAGAATAAGCTTCAGGTGTACTGAATACAAATGTAATAAAAAATGTGCTATTGATGTAGTTTCAGAAATTTCAGTAACATCTACCCCATACTTGTCAATGCAGAAGGTTATGCCTTCAATTTTCTCACTTATTTATTAGAGAAACTTTGTCAAATTTTCAGGAGATTTAGTTTCTGGTGTACTAAACACAAATCTAATATTAAATTTGCAATTATTGAATTTTCAGTAATTGCAGCAATAACTAACCGATACTTGGCATTGCAAAAAGGTAAACTTTCGATTTTCTCACTTATTTATTATGAAAACTTTGTTAAATTTTGAGGTGAATTAGCTTCAGGTATACTAAATACAAATGTAATAGAGAATGTGCTATAAATAAAGTTTCCGAAATTTCAGTAACATCTACCCCATACTTGTCAATGCAGAAGGTTATGCCTTGAATTTTCTCACTTATTTATTAGAGAAACTTTGTCAAATTTTCAGGAGAATTAGTTTCTGATGTACTAAACACAAATCTAATATTAAATTTGCAATTATTGAATTTTCAGTAATTGCAGCAATAACTAACCGATACTTGTCATTGCAAAAAGGTAAACTTTCGATTTTCTCACTTATTTATTATGAAAACTTTGTTAAATTTTGAGGAGAATTAGCTTCAGGTGTACTGAATACATATATAATAGAAAATGTGCTATTAATGATTAAAGTTACTAATAAATACTTAATAAAAAGTAGTTTCAGAAAATTCAGTAACATCTACCCCATACTTGTCAATGCAGAAGGTTATTCTTTCAATTTTCTCACTTATTTATTAGGGAAACTTTGTCAAATTTTCAGTAGAATTAGCTTCAGGTGTGCTTAACACAAATCTAATATTAAAATTGTAATTATTGAATTTTCAGTAATTTCAGCAAAAACTAACCCATACTTGTCAATGCAAAAAGGTATACTTTTAGTTTTCTCACTTATTTATTACGAAAACTTTGTCAAATTTTCAGGAAAATTAGCTTCAGGTGTACTGAATACAAATGTAATGGGAAATGTGCTATTAATAAAGTTTCAGAAATTTTAGTAATAACTAACCCATACTTGTCAAGGCAGAACGTTATACTTTTGATTTTCTCACTTATTTATTGCGGAAACTTTGTTAAATATTCAAGAGCATTAGCTTCAGGAGTACTAAATGCAAATCTAATATTAAATATGCAATTAATTGATTTTCAGAAGTTTCAGTAATAACTAACCCATACTTGTCAATGCAGAAAGTTGTACTTTCGATTTTCTTACTAATTTAATACAAAAACTTTGTCAAATTTTCAAGAGAATTAGTATCACGTGTACTAATCACAGGTCTAATATTACAAAAGCAATTAATATATTTTCAGAAATTTCAGTAATAACTAACCCTTTGTCAATGCAGAATGTTATACTTTCTACTTAGTGTTTAATAATTATAATAATTTCATTTATTGTATTTGGATTCACAAAAAACATTACAGAGTCAAAATTTACTAGAGCAGTATACAAAAATGTTACACTGTCAAATAATTAATAAGGATATATACATACATACATATTCATACAAGTTTTAGTTGTATATTTTGATATTACTAAATTATCTGTAATCTGTAAAATGACCTATAATTACTAAATTTTCTCGCATGTTGGTTTCTTCAGTATGACTGGACCGGAGTGGTTCCAGATGTTCCGCCATGAATTTAGAAAATTTTAACAGTAACATTTCTGAAACTTCTAGTCTTTTTATCTGTAGGATTTTCGGTTCCAACTCTGATATTATCTGCAAACTGCTTACGCTATGTACATTTTTTTTTGTTTTTTAATTAAACATTCATTAAGTTAAGTATATGCATAAAACAAAATTAATTAGAAATTGGAAAACTTTTAAGAAACTCTTTGTAGGCTTGTCATAGTGACATAGTCAATTGTCATTTCTTGTTCTAGTTCTTCTTGCAAAATTTGTCATTTTAAAAAAATTCTCTGCATTTTTCTTAAAATTTAAATAGTATCTTAAAACGTTTTTGCATTTTTATGAAATTCGGTGTAAATTATACATATTGTTTTTGTATTATATTTTGACATAATTTTCTGCAATTTTCTCGTTTTATGGATTATTTAATCTCACTGAACTTAAGTCTTTCTAGATTTATTGCCATGTTTTTACAAAATTAAAAAAACACATCTGACACGCCTACTATTTTTATTTGGCGAGGTTTTAGTTACAACTGGTTATATTTTCTGCATATTTCGTACGTTTTGTGCTGTTTTTAGATTTTTAATTACACTTTCATTGTGCGTATTTAGAAATTAATAAATTAAATTTTCAAAGAATTGGAGAATAGCTAACCCATATTTGTCAATGCAGAAAGTTATATGTTTGACTTTCTCCCTTATTTAATACTGAAAGTTTGACAAAGTTTCAGGAGAATTAGTTTCAGGTGTACTGTACACGAATCTAATACCTAATTTGCAAATAGTAAATTTTCAGAAATTTCAGTAACTTCTAATACATACTTGTCTATGCAGAAAGTTAAGGGTTTGATTTTCTCTCTTATTTATTACTGAAGCTTTGTCAAATTTTGAGGAGAATTAGTTTCAGATGTACTGTACACAAATCTAATATCAAATTTGCATATAATAAATTTTCAGAAATTTCAGTAATAGCTAATCCATACTTGTCTATGCAGAAAGTTAAGTGTTCGGTTTTCTCCCTTATTTAATACTGAAAATTTGACAAAGTTTTAGGAGAATTAGTTTTAGGTGTACTGTACACGACTCTTATATCAAATTTGCAAATAGTATATTTTCAGATTTTTCAGTAATAGCTAATCCATACTTGTCTCTGCAGAAAGTTAAGTGTTTGATTTTCTCCCTTATTTAATACTGAAACTTTGTCAAATTTTCAGGAGAATTATTTTTAGGTGTACTGTAGACGAATCTAATATCAAATTTGCAAATAATAAATTTTCAGAAATTTCAGTATTAGCTAACCCATATTTGTCAATGCAGAAACTTAAGTGTTTGATTTTCTCCCTTATTTAATACTGAAAATTTAACAAAGTTTTAGGAGAATTGGTTTTAGGTGTACTGTACACGAATCTAATATCAAATTTGCAAATAGTAAAGTTTTAGAAATTTCAGTAATAGCTAATCCATACTTGTCTATGCAGAAAGTTAAGTGTTTGATTATCTCCCTTATTTAATACTGAAACTTTGTTAAATTTTCAGAAGAATTAGTTTTAGGTGTACTCTACACGAATCTAATACCAAATTTGCAAGTAGTAAATTTTCAGAAATTTCAGTAATAGCTAATCCATGCAGAAAGTTAAGTGTTTGATTTTCTCCCTTAATTATTACTAAAACTTTGTCAAATTTTTAGAAGAACTAGGTTTAGGTGTACTGTATCCAGATCTTATATCAAATATGCAAATAGTAAATTTTCAGAAATTTCAGTAATAGCTAATCCATACTTATCTATGCAGAAAGTTAAGTGTTTGATTTTCTCCCTTATTTAATACTAAAACTTTGTTAAATTTTTAGAAGAATTAGTTTTTGGTGTACTCTACACGAATCTAATACCAAATTTGCAAATAGTAAATTTTCAGAAATTTCAGTAATAGCTAATCCATGCAGAAAGTTAAGTGTTTGATTTTCTCCTTTATTTAATACTGAAACTTTGTCAAAGTTTCAGGAGAATTAGTTTTAGGTGTACTGTACACGAATCAAATACCAAATTTGCAAATAGTAAATTTTCAGAAATTTCAGTAATTTCTAATCCATACTTGTCTATGCAGAAAGTTAAGTGTTTGATTTTCTCTCTTATTTATTACTGAAACTTTGTCAAATTTTTAGGAGATTTAGCTCCATCTGTACTTAACACAAATCTAATATTAAATGTGCAATTAGTAAATTTTCAGAAATTTCAGTAATAGCTAGCCCATACTTGTCAATGCAGAAAGCTATATGTTCGATTTTCTCGCTTATTAATTACTGAAACTGTGTCAAATTTTCAGGAGAATTAGTTTTAGGTGTACTGTACACGAATTTCATATCAAATTTGCATATAATAGATTTTCAGAAGTTTCAGTATTAGCTGACCCAAACTTGTCAATGCAGAAAGTTATATGTTCGATTTTCTCCCTTATTTAGTACTGAAACTTTGTCTAATTTTCAGGATAATTATTTTTAGGTGTATTGTACACGAATCTAATAGCAAATTTGCAAATAATAAATTTTCAGAAATTTCAGTAATAGCTAATCCATACTTGTCAATGCAGAAAGTTATATGTTCTATTTTCTCCCTTATTTAATACTGAAAATTTAACAAAGTTTCAGGAGAATTAGTTTTAGGTGTACTGTATACGAATCTGATATCAAATTTGCAAATAATAAATTTTCAGAAATTTCAGTAATATCTAACCCATACTTGTCAATGCAGAAAGTTATATGTTCGATTTTCTCCCTTATTTAATACTGAAAATTTGACAAAGTTTCAGGAGAATTAGTTTTAGGTATTCTGTACACGAATCTAATACCAAATTTGCAAATAGTAAATTTTCAGAAACTTCAGTAACAGCTAATGGTACAAGTATGGTCAATGTAAAAAGTTTAGTGTCCGAATTTCTCCCTTATTTACTACTCAAACTTTGTCAAATTTTCAGGAGAATTAGTTTTAGATGTACTGTACACGAATCTAATATCAAATTTGCAAATAGTAAATTTTCAGAAATTTCAGTAATAGTTAACCCATACTTTTCAATGCAGAAAGTCGTACTTTCGATTTAACACTAATTTATTACTGAACCTTATCAAATTTTCAGGAATATGGGGAATATTTGAGCAATTCTAATAATTGATATATGGTTCGCAATTCAATTGATATTTTGGTTGCATACTTTAAAATGTATAATTTCCATAAAACGTTTTGTGAAAAGTAAATTATACATATTGTTTTCATATTATATTTTGATGTAAATAAATTTTCTGCAATTTTCTTTTAATCTACCCCCTACTTGTCATATTATTATAGTATTTTTTTGTTGGTTGTTATAAATTTAAAATAAACACTTACTACGTTTACTGTTCCGCTGTACAAAACATCGGTTGTTGTTTTTTTTTATTTCTTCAGAAATACCTGATGTTAATACAGCAATTACATGTATAAATTCAAATTTTCATTGTAAATAATGCAACTGTATATTTTTATCATATAAATCCATGCAGTTCTTAAAATAAGATATACAGCATAAAATTCTGTTTGACAAACAGCATCTGGATGTGTACCGTAGTCTCGGCTCGGAAGTTTATGCAATGAGGTTTTTATGCCCGTCAATAAATCCAATCGCTGTAGAAAATGAAAAATTCACGATACTGATACGTTATTCCATTGAAACAATTGCTTACAAAGCGCTTAATTTAAAATACATCGCTCACCTGAATCTTTGATGCGCTCGATTTATGCCGTGTGCCGTCGAATTTACTGCCGATTTCCGTGGCCGCTGTTTATTACATTGGAAGGGTGGTCACGTAGATTTCAATTTTTGACGGCGCGAATTTTATTTAATTCGGGACCGCACGGATTGTGGGGAAATTTAAAGTTAGCGCGCGTCTAGAAAGTTGCCGCGGAAAACAGGAAAAGTTGAGTGGCGCAGATAGAGTTAAACATAAAGGGCCTATTATTTATTCACGTAATAAGATACAAAGTTTATTGGGGGAAACAGTCGGAAGTGTGCGCGCTGGCGTTTTAATTTCGGTATGAAATATGGGCTCCTTTACGACCTTAAGTAAGCTTAAAAGTATAAGTAGATTTAGCAACATAACTTCCGTAATGATAAAATTTAATGATAAAAATCCCCTTTCCAATAATCCTCTTGAACTTTTGCCAGGAACGAATGATGTTATTAGTGCGCCCGATAATTTCAGTGCCCGGGTGGAGTGTTTCTCTTTTTTGGGGGAGGGGGCCCCCTCCAGGGGTGGCAGGGGTGGAGTGTCGCTCGGCAAATACATGTAGAAGTGAGCTAATTGCTAATTGCTTTTTGAGCCCGTTGCCTGGAGACACCGGTTTTAAGAATCTCCAATAATCTCCTCCGGATCCGCTCGGATGAAAAATATTGCATGGGGTGAACCGGAGTTACTAGACGGAATAAAAATTGTCTCTTCATTAATACCTGAGTGCCCGTGCGAATTACGCGAGAGCCGTCGGAGAGAAAGGAATTTAATGTAACGGCAACTCGACAAATTGCCGCTAAGAATTTTATTTATGCCCAATCGGATCTCCGGGAAAATTTTCTCGCATTGAAATATTTATTGTTGAATTCCGCGCGGATAAAAATAAATTCACGGGGCGCGACGTGAATTATTATAAATTAGGGCGCGTTTTTAATTGAAGCATCCATTATAGCCGCCCCAAAGCGTCGCAAGACTACGCAAAGATTTCCACTCTTACACGACCCATTTTCCCTTCTATAGCGGCTTTTAATTATATAATACGGCTTCACCTTACTTGTGTTAATAACGGGGAATATTTCGACGCTTTAAGGAACACTTCGGTGCGTGAGGGCATAATTCAGAGTGCTCCGCATTTACACCACAATGCCCTGAAGTGAATGCATCCGTCGCGACGCCTCCGGGGAGCGTCGCGGCGCGCAAATTATAAACCCACTGATATATGGGCGCCGCGCTCCTATGAAAGCCAAGGTGAAACCCCAACTAATGCGTAAACAATGAGTATGAGAGTGTATTTGGGAAATTAATGTTACATCTGTCACAGTCAACACTCGGCCTCCCCCCGTTCTACATGCGCGAACACAAAACAAACCGCGCCACAACAGCAGCAACAACAACAACAACAACAACAACGGCGACAAAAGAGTGGCCGGATTGTTGTTCTGCGGCTTGTAGCCATTATATGCATGCCTTTGCGCGCTCGCAATTTACTTTATGGAAAAAAAATGCGCCCTTTGTGCACCATGTAAACGCTTTTTATGCAGCGCGCCAGTGTAAGACCGCTTCTTGTGGGCTTAAACTGGTACAAGGGGATTGCATTTTTCCACGGCATCATTATTACATACTTACACAAAGCCCTAACAAAACGCAAATGTAAGAATCTTAACACCACAACGTATAAAAGGATATTATTCAATATTGGTACATAACTCATTAAAATTAAAATACAAAGAAAATGACTTATACTGTATAATAGAAAGAAGAAAAAAACATTGTAAGACCTTATACTGTAGATACAATAGAAAAAAAATACATATTAAGAACCACTCACAAGATATTAATTTAATAATTCATATTAAGCAAGTACTGGTATATTCTTGAATATGAATGATAAATTTCATGTGTATTTACACGCCAGTTTTTGAGATATCATTATTTAAATGTGAGACTAATCAGAGAACTGCGGCCCCTAAATATCGAATATTCATACAAAATTCTTGATTTATTAAGTACTACTCATTAGGGTGGCCAATCTTTATACCGAGGGTCTGGAATAAGGAGCGAACATAGGAATTTAACATGTAAAATATGAAATTTAAAGTCTGCCCCGGTTTCAGAAAGAAGCTTTTGAAATTACCAGTTACCAATTACCAATTACCAATTACTAAAATTGCAAATTTTGAAAAGGGTTCATCTTCGAAAATTAAAATTCTGCAAGAATTTCTTCAGGAACAAAAAAACTGAATTCCTGTTAAACTTATTTCAGCAGTTTTTTCTCTAAAGTTGAGACACAGCAACCGCCAAAGTACTTGAAAATCTTCGAAAACTCTCATCTCTCTCTTATCTGCATCATGTCAGCATATCTCAGCAAAAGGGATTTTATTTTGAGTTTCAAAATTTTCTTGTTAAAAACAATCAGATTACTTTACTACGACAATAATTTCCTTCAGATGGTTAGAATTTTTGAAACGAAATTTTCTTTAATTGTGGCAAATATATGCAGGAAAATTTATGACTATGAAGTTCAGAAACAGTAACCTCTAAGTATCTTTGAAAATTTTCGAAAACTCTCATTTCTCTCTTATCTCAGCAATCTTAGCATATTTGATCAATAAGAAATAATGTGCAGGCATATTTATGACTACGAACTTTAGAAAGAGCAAACTCTAAGGATCTTTATAAATCTTCGAAAACTCTCATCTCTCTCTTATCTGCATCATGCCAGCATATCTCAGCAATAGGAATTTTATTTCTATTTTCAAAATTTTCTTGTTAAAAACAATCAGATTACTTCACTACTACAAATTTCCTTCAGATAGTTGGAATATTTGAAACGTTATTTTCTTTAATTGTGGCAAATATGTGCAGGTAAATTTATTACTTGTAGTTCAGAAACAGCAACCTCTAAGGATCTTTGAAACCTTTCGAAAACTCTTATCTCAACAATCTCAGAATATTTACTCTTTCACCACTATGAAAACCAATTATGAACCTATTTTGAAAATGACTCGAAAATAACATAATATCACAATTTTTACTGATACTAAGTGATGTATTGTTCACTAACATGTTGAATAGGATTAATGTCCGTGATTCTTTACGATATTTCATTTTTAGTGTGACATTGTGTTTTCCACTGATATTTTCAAATATTTGTGTGACTTCATTAGCTATACCTCAAAATCTAACTTATTAATATAATTTGAATTTACATTTGATATTGAGTGGTGCATTTTTATTTAATGAATTTGTTTGAACCATCACCCAATGTATAATTCGTAATATATTCGTCTTTAGATGATATTCGCTGGTATTGCTGGTACCTTTTTTGGTGATATATCAATAACTAGCATGTCAATATTAACACAAATAATTACTGATACTACGTGATATGTTGGTCTTTTAATGTATTGAATTGCATTAATATCCAATGTATGATTCTTGAGATATTTTAATTTTAGTGCAATTATGTGTTTTCCACTAGTATTTTCCAATATTGATCTGTAACTATATTTGCGAAATCACAACAACTGGCATACCAATATCAATGCAGTTTATCACTGATGTTCAGTGATATATTCACATCTACTTTATTGCTCCAATATTGATCTGTGACTATATTAGTAATATTAAAGTTATTCATCACTGATATTCAGTGATATGTTGATATCTGATGCATTGAATTGGATTATTATCAAATGCTCAATTCTTGAAATAATTGCATATCGACGGCATTTTATACATTGCTTATACTTCATTAGTGATATCTCAAAAACTAGCGTACCAATATCAGTGCAAGGTATCATTCATATTAAGTGATATCTGATATCTGATATTCTAAAATGGGATTAATATCTTATGAGTTATTCTTCAGATATTTCAATTTTAGTGTGATCATGTGTTTTCCACTGACATTTTCCACTTTTGATCTGTAACTATATTTGCGAAATCACAAAAAATGACATACCAATATCAATTCAGTATATCACAGAAGTTCAGTGATATATTTACATCTACTTCATTGAATTTGATTAATATTCAATGCTCAATTCTTGAGATATTTGCATATGAACCACATTTTCTACGTTGCTGATACATATTTAGTGATATCTCAAAAACTAGCATTCGAATATCAATAACATTTTTCATTTATATTGAGTGATATTATTCTGATATCTGATATTCTAAAATTCGATTAATATCTTATCAGTTATTCTTGAGATATTTCAATTTTAGTGTAATCATGTGTTTTCCACTGACATTGTCCAATATTGATCTGAGACTGTGTGATATTCTGATATCTGATATTCAAAAATAGGATTAATATCAAATGAGTTATTCTTGAGATGTTTCAAATTTGGTGTAATCGTGTGTTTTCCACTGGCATTGTCCAATATTGATCTGTGACTGTATTTACGAAAACATGAAAACTGGCGTACCAATATCAATGCACTTTATCACTTATATTGAGTGATATATGTACATGTACTTTATTGAATTGGATTAATATCCAATGCTCAATTCTTGAGATATTTGCATATGAACGGCATTTTCTACATTGCTTGTACTTTATTCGTGATATCCCAAAAACTAGCGTACGAATATCAATAATATTTATAATTTATATTACCTGATATTCTGTTATCTGATTTATAAAATGGTATTAATATCTTATGAGTTATTCTTGACATATTTCAATTTTAGTGTGATCATGTGTTTTCCACTGACATTTCCATATTGATCTGTAACTAGATTTGCAAAATCACATAAACTGGCGTACCAATATCAATACAGTTTATCATTGATGTTGAGTGATATATGTGTACGTACTTTATTGAATTGGATTAATATCCAATGCTCAATTCTTGAGATATTTGCATATGAACCACATTTTCTATGTTGCTGATACATATTTAGTTATATCTCAAAAACTAGCGTACGAATGTTAGTAACATTAATTATTTATTTTGACTCATATTCTGATATCTGATTTCGAAAATGAGATTAATATCCAATGAGTGATTCTTGAGATATTTCATATTTGGTGTAATCATGTGTTTTCCACTGACTTTGTAGAATATTGATCTGTGACTGTATTAGCGGAATCTCAAAAACAAGCGTACCAATATTAAAGTTATTTATTACTGATATTCAGTGATATGTTGATATCTAAGGCATTGAATTGGATTATTATCAAATGCACAATCCTTGAGATAATTGCATATGAACGGCATTTTCTACATTGCTTGTACTTCATTAGTGATATCTCAAAAACTAGCGTACGAATATCAAAACCATTTATCATTTATATTACCTGATATTCTGTTATCTGATTTATAAAATGGGATTAATATCCAATGAGTGATTCTTCAGATATTTCATATTTTGTGTAATCATGTGTTTTCCACTGACTTTGTCCAATAGTGATCTGTGACTGTATTAGCAGTATCTCAAAAACAAGCATACCAATAATAAAGTTATTGTTCACTGATGTTCAGTGATATGTTGATATCTGATGTATCGAATTGGATTATTATCAAATGCTCAATTCTTGAGATAATTGCATATGGACGTCATTTCCTACATTGCTTGTACTTCATTAGAGATTTCTCAAAAACTAGCGTACGAATATCAGTGCAATATATTATTTATATTAAGTGATATCTGATATCTGATATTTTAAAATGGGATTAATGTATTATGGGTTATTCTTGAGATATTTCAATTTTAGTGTGATCATGTGTTTTCCACTGACATTGTCCAATATTGATCTGTGACTGTGTGATATTCTGATATCTCATATTCAAAAATAGGATTAATATCAAATGAGTAATTCTTGAGATATTTCAAATTTCGTGTGATCATGTATTTTCCACTGATTGATCTGTAACTATATTTGGGAAATCACAAAAACTGGCGTACTAATATCAATGAAATTTATCAGTGATGTTGAGTGATATATGTACATGTACTCTATTGAATTGGATTAATATCCAATGCTCAATTATTGACATATTTGCATATGAACCATCTTTTTTAAGTTGCTGATACATATTTAGTGATATCTCAAAAAGTAGCGTACAAATATCAATAATATTTATCATTTATATCGACTGATATTTTGATATGTAATATTCTAAAATAGGATTAATATCCAATGAGTGATTCTTGAGATATTTAAAATTTGGTGTAATCATGTGTTTTCCACTAACTTTGTCCATTATTGATCTGTGACTGTATTAGCGGAATCTCAAAAACAAGCGTACCAATATTACAGTTATTTATCACTGATATTCAGTGATATACTGATATATGATGTATCAAATTGGACTATCATCAAATGCTCAATTCTTGATATATTTGCATAAGGACGGCATTTCTTACATAGCTTGTACTTCATTACCGATATCTCAAAAAGTAGCGTACGAATATCAATGCTATGTATCATTTATATTGCGTGATATTCTGATATCTGATATCTAAAATGGGAGTAATATCTTATGAGTTATTCTTGACATATTTCAATTTTAGTGTGATCATATGTTTTCCACTGTCATTTTCCTATATTGATCTATAACTATATTTGCAAAATTACAAAAACTGGCGCACCACTATCAATGCAGTTTATCACTAATTGTCAGTGATATATTTATATCTATTTTGTTGATTTGCATTAATATCCAATGCTCAATTCTTGAGATATCTCCATGTGAACCACATTTTCTACGTTGCTGATACATATTTAGTGATATCTCAAAAACTAACGTACGAATATCAATAACATTTATCATTTATATTGAGTGACATTCAGATATCTGATACTCTAAAATGGGATTAATATCTTATGAGTTATTCTTGAGATATTTCAATTTTAGTGTGATCATGTGTTTTCCACTCGCATGTTCAAATATTGATCTGTAACTGTAATTGCGAAATCACAAAAAACTGGCGTACCAATATTAATACAATTTACCATTGATATTCAGTGATATATTTACATGTACTTTATTGAATTTAATTAATATCCAATGCGCAATTCTTAATATATTTGCATATGAACCAGATTTTCAACGTTGCTGATACATATTTAGTGATATCTCAAAAACTGGCGTACGAATATCAATAACATGTATCATTTATATTGATTAATATTCTGATATCTGATATTCTAGAGTGGTATTTATATCTTATGAGTTATTCTTGAGATATTTTAAATTTAGTGTGCTCTGCTCTGTTCTACTCACTTTGAGTAATATTCTGGCATAAATATAACATAAACTACTGTCCCGTTCATTGCGTCGTTATTATTATTTTTTTGTTTGTTTGTGGTTGTAAGTTCACATTTCGTGCCTTCGTATTTATAAACTAAAACAACTGGATAGGCGCGGCGCTATCACGATCGCAGCGTGTCGCGAAAAAAGCCGGCGGCGTGTAAAAAATTAAGATCGTTACGTTATCAGCGCAGTATATTTCACTTTTTCTCCCCCCCCGGAAAATCCTCTGTTTTCTTATCGCCCGCCGGAAATGCGGTCCAGAATCACCAAATGAAGTGAACGCAGTTCGCCATTGAAAAAGCGAAATTTGCATTGCTCCTCGGGCAAATAGCGTATCAAAGCAATAAGAAACGCCGGCGCCGAATAAAATCGCGAGTGATTGATTGGGAAAATAAAATTACGAAACGGCGACACTTTTTATGATTAAAGCACATCGGAAATAATTGAGTGGCAAAAGTGTTACGCAAAAAACGACCAAATTGGATTTGTTATTTAGCCTTAGATACAGCAACCCATTTTAACGAATTTAATTTTAATTAACTTAACGCAAACACCGTATGCTGGTAGCCGTTACTTTGTGCGAATTAAATAAAACGAATTTACTTTGTTATTCCCGCTTACACTCGATAACGACTCGTCTTTAGTTGAACCTGCGGTCAAAAAAGTGGAAATTACAAAGTAAATTTGTTTTATTCAATTTAATTTAATATCAGTTTATAAGAGAAACAGTTAATTAATCGTACAAAAGTTTAAAATGAACATGAGCTTAGAAAAAAAGCTTTCTGGAACCTCAAAATTTTAGAGACAATTGAGAAAATCTTATTTATAATTTCAAAGAAAAAGTACAAAACTCTCAGAATACTACAGAGTACAAAATTATGCTGAGCACACGATTTGAAAAATGTTTGTTAACAAAATTGTGTCTTACTTTCATAAGTTTTATGTGGAAATTCCAAAAAGCTCAATATTTAAAAGGCAGTCAATAGAAACTTATATATATATATATTGTTACGTTTTTGTTGCCTGCCCCACGTTGGCTGCCAAATGTTACGTTTTTATTGCCCCACGTTGGGGACTACAAAATGTTACGTTTTTGTTTACTCTGCCTATTTTATTAGTGTTGAATATTTAAGCATTTACTTGTTTTGTAACTTTTTGTTCTTTCTCTTATCTCAGGTTCAATAGTAGGTTCAATCATAACTAAATAGAGTTTTGTTCAAATACTTTAATGAATTGAAAATAACCAAAAATATTAAAACGTCTAATATAAACTGAACTAAACAAACAAATCAAAAACAATAGAAAACAAAACTATTAAATAAATAATAAACTATGGCCAACATTAACAAACTAAATCCTATATACACAAGCCAACTTATGTGATAATATGACTCTTGCACTTTACGCAAACTTTCTACTTGCAGTTTTCTTCTTGTGGTTCCTTGATTAATTCGTCCTCTTGTCCCTGCGTTCTCCTTTTGATCCTTTGTCGATTCCCACCAAAGTAAACAGCTACTTTTGTGTGTGAAGTTGAGCGGCTTGAAGTCCTGATTTTTGAATATCTCCGTCACGGCTCCTATCTTGTTGAACTCCTCTCCTGGTTGACTGTCTTCTTCCAGTCCTATGTCCAATCGTTGAAACCCCGTTAATATTTTGTAATGTATTCGTATTAGTATCGCAACATCTCCACCCGCGATCCACACGCGTCTCCCCCACTCGTCAATCTCCTTGTTGATTCTTTTCGACTTTCCATTATTCAATTCCCCAAGCGTCTATGCACGAAGAACACCTGTCACCCGTGGTAACCGATCAACAACCTCCATCCGTGGATTGCTTTGTATATTTGTGCATACTTGTTCATATTCACATTTACAATATTTACAATAATTTTTGTTAGCTTGTGCCCTAAAGATTATAATTCTATCTAAAACCTATATGATAATAACAATAAATCTATTCTAATTAATCTAAATAAATACTACAAATACCATCACAATATATATATATATATAATTTCCAGGAAAAAGTACAAAACCATCAGAAAATTTTCGAAAATTAAACTTTCAAGCTAATTCATACCAAGCATTTAGAACTGTCTTGAAATCTGTATTGAATTTCCAAAAAAACACAATAAATCAGATTTTTTTAATAAATATTTATAATACATACTGTAAGAATACTTCTAAGTAATATATGGGTATGCAAGTATACCATGCACATACACAATAATTGGAGTCACGTGGAATGCACAGGGAATTCTGAAACAACGATCGAATTTTGATATTTTAATATCACTTACACTATACACTAATATCACTTACAAACAAACTCGAAAATAATTCTCACTTTCCAGGAAAGTAATTCCCAAATGGATTTGTTCTTTTATTAACAGTATATTAATTGGTAGTATTATTTATTATTAATTATAATTAAAACTTTTAATTACAAAAAACACTCAGAGTTGTTTCTTAAAATCTCGTGCATAATTGGTGACAATGTGTGATTATTGATGAATTAAATGTTCCTGCAGCATTGGGGGAGTCCTATGTGTAAATGCAGTGATTCTTAACCAGTACCGTCCGTGCCACCCCCACATTTCGTATCAAAAGAAGCCTTATAATCTGGGGGTCACTTTGGTTGTCAATTTCGGGAGCATGCATGCAATTTTCACCGTAAATTTCCAAATTTGCAGCGGCCTCTCCAATATTGCAATTGTAATACCCAATTCCAAGTAGCTTTGCCCGCGATCTTTAGTTAGCACAAAACATGTTTTCGCAAAAAAAACTATTTAAATTTCTGCTTCGCGTACCAATGGACGCGTATTATCATAAATGTACCATAATAATAATAATTTGAATACGATAACTGCTATATTTGACAAAAATTGCATGTTTATGAAATTGCGGAAAAGCGCGGGCCAATGCACCATGGAGGAGGTACGCCTCGGGCGTGCGCAGTCCGCGCGGGAGTGTAAATTCAAGCAAGCCTAACCTGCGTAAGCGCTCCCGATATTTGCAAATTTTCGCGAGAATTTGTTCGCCAGTGTCCGAAAGTGCCCCCCAAAGTCCTCCCCAGTGGACGGGGGTTGTTTTGGTAGCAAGTGCCGGGGTGCAGCGGCCGGCGACAGTTCTCCCGGACGATGAAATGGTCACGGGCCGATCAGACGGTCCCCCACGGGAACAGGTAGGCGTGACGACGTCACAATTCATATTCAATTTTCAAAAATGCGAACTTAAATCAATCGTGCGAGCACGGCAAGTACACGGGAAGTTTTAGTCAAAGTTTTCCCGACGTGTTACCACCCGTTTCAGAGCTTGAACGGCCGCCATCAAGTAATAATCAGTAATTCAAATTTTCGCCCTTGCTGAGGTGGACATGTCCGCCATGTTGATGTGTTATACACGTAGACGTGTGTGAGCCATCTTGGTTCACCCCGTGAAATTATAAGAGGCGAATAATTGATATTACGTATAAGTGTTTTACGTGATATAAGTACGACGGCGCGAGTTTTGGCTCCGACTTGCAATCTACGGCCGTGAGTTAATTCTCGCTCACAGATACTTAAAATAATAATAATAATAATAATGATGATGGTGCAAAAATAATTATTTTATTAATAATGATCGTAATATAATAATTTATAAAGGTCAGCACAATAAAGCACGTGGTTAAGTTTCACAAATTTGTGAAACTTAACCAAGTTCTTTATTAATACAATCTAATTAAAAAAAGTATTGAAAATAATTATACAGGGTGTTCGGTGAGAAATGAAGCGTTAAATTAGGGCACGCACAATTGAACAATACACGAGATCGCCTGCTTTAGTCCTCCTTCAAAGAGGCACTTTTATGATAATTAGTTTTAATACATACATAATATATTATTATTATTAGTAATACAGGGTGTTCATAAAAGAAAACACCATAAATATCTACTATATCACCCTTCATATTTAGGGTGTTTTCTTTTTCCCTGAACACCTGTATTACTAATACAGATACGTAAAATAATAACAATAGAATAAATAATGATGGTGTTAAAATAATTATTTCATTAATAATGATCGTAACATAATAATTAATAAAGGTTAGGATAAATAAAGCACTTGGTTAAGTTTCACATTTGTGAAACATAACCAAGTGCTTTATTTATACTAATTTAAAGATGTTACACCAAGCATTAACCACAGATTCACACAATCTAATTAAAAAAGGTAATTATTATACAGGGTGTTCGGTGAGAAACGAAATTAGGGCACGCACAAATGAACAATGCACGAGATAATCTGTTTCAGTCTTCCTCCAAAGAGGCACTTTAATGATAATTCGTTTTAATACATGCATTATATATTGTTATTTGTAATACAGGGTGTTCATGATAGAAAACACTATAAATATCTAGTAGATCACCCTTCATATTTAGAGTGTTTTCTTTTTCCCTGAACACCTGTATTACTAATACAGATATGTAAAATAATAACAATAGAATAAATAATGCTGGTGCAAAAATTATTATTTTATTAATAATGATCGTAACATAATAATTAATAAAGGTTATTATAAATAAAGCACTTGGTTAAGTTTCACATTTGAAAAACTTAACCAAGTGCTTTATTTATACTAATTTAAAGATGTTACACCAATAATTAACCACAGATTCATACAATGTAATTAAAAAAGGTATCGAAAATAATAATACAGGGTGTTCGGTGAGAAACAAAATTAGGGCACGTACAATTGAACAAAACATGAGATCACCTATTTCAGTCTTCCTCCAAAGAGGCACTTTAGTGATAATTGGCTTTAATACATACATTATATATTATTTTTAGTAATACAGGGTGTTCATGAAAGAAAACACCATAAATATCTACTATATCACCCTTCATATTTAGGGTGTTTTCGTTTTCCCTGACCACCTGTATTACTAATACAGATACTTAAAATAATAACAATAGAATAAATAATGCTGGTGCAAAAATAATTATTTTATTAGTAATGATCGTAACATAATAATTAATAAAGGTTAGTATAAATGAAGCACTTGGTTAAGTTTCACATTTGTGAAACTTAGCCAAGTGCTTTATTTATACTAATTTAAAGATGTTACACCAAGTATTAATTACCGATTCATACAATCTAATTAAAAAAGCTATTGAAAATAATTATACAGGGTGTTGGGTGTTTATGTATCATGCGTTTGATAAAGCTGCCGATACAGTTTTTTTGTGTGGCACTGATTTGTAATCGGGTTACTCCCCAATTATTGAAATTATCGATTGGCGAGGGCGTCCCCGGGAGGAAAATAAATAAATCACCGGCCTGCGCGGCGAAAGGGGGCGAGAAAGTAATTCGATAAAGATATTTCTAATCGGCGATATCCGCCGGTTGGAAAGGTAAATGGTTCTTTCTATTATTCGGCTTCCCTCGCCGTGACCTCATAATCATCTGGGTCGCTCCCCCGCAATATCACAATATCATCTTCATCGGTGATTTAGAAAATTTGCAAGGATTCCGCCGCCGCGGCGCTGCGGGGGCGGCGCTCCATGCCGAATTACGGATTCCGTCCACGCACACCCGATAATTTATTAACGCTCAACAACTCGGGATCCCCCCGGCCGGAGATTTTATCGCCGGCCGCCCCCCGGGCACATACGCACGTACACATGCACACATAAGTAATGTTTTGCATCGGCCGGCTGCCACCCCCAGGCCCTCGCGCCCCCGTTTTGCGGGGGCGATTATTTCACGCGCGCGCCGACATTGACGGAGGACCAGCAGATGGCGGAAGGACGCGCGGCGGTGCCGAAGACGCCCTCCCCACGCCGCCGCCGCCGCCGCCGCCGCCGTCCCCCGAACGTAATGGTATCGATCCGGGGGCTCCGCCGCATCCGCGCACTGATTCAGTCCGATAAACATTCATTACCTGCTCGCCCCGCCACTCAATTTAACCCGGCTCAATTTAGATTACTGTCCGAGACCGCTTACGTTTCCGTGTTTCCCGGGCATCTCAACACTTTTTAAATTAACTCCAGAGATCTATCAATGTTCGTTAGCCGCCCCCCGCACATGCATACACACACACACTAGCTCGCCCCCGCCGCTGGGGAGCGTTGGCCGCCCCCGTCGCTGGCAGGCTGCCTGCCTTCCCAGACACCATCCAGTTCTAATCCCGAATAACTCCGCGGCGTTTGCGAGTTTTGGCCAGGGCTGAGCGAGCATTATTGCCAATAATGCAGGCGACACGACACGAATGGCGCAACACTAAAATTTACTGTCTAGTGTCTACCAATTATATAACACAAGCCAGACATAATACACAAGATTGTAAACAAAACACAAATGTCTTCGAACTAAAAAAAATTTGATGGTTTTTTAGCATTTTTCTCATATACTTACCATACCACATACACAGTAGCACTTTTATAACACATTAGCATTTTCATAACATATACAGATATTAACATTGAGGTTGATTAGGAGCCGCATCTATAGTCCGTACTTGACCATGAGTTCGACTCAAGTCGAATATTTGGGTATATACAGTGTGGAAATTAAGTAGCGGATAAATTCGGTAACTCCGTTAATGTGTATGAGAGAGAACAAATCCAAAAGGGAGATAGTGATATAAATTACTGCGCATATGAAAATATTTCTTTCAGATTTAGAAAAACAAAATTTTAGAAGTTATGACGTCATTAATATTTTTTTTAAATGACAACCTACATTTTTTATTCTTATTTCGGTAGAGCTTTTTAATCTGTTTTCAACCATACAACTTTTGGAATAGGTTACAAAAGAATAAAATCAAGAAAAACGCCCTTGGATGGAAAAAAAGTGCTTCTTTCACTTAATTTTTTGAGGATTTTTTTGTCATTGAGATGTATATTACTTAGGAGTCCTCCAGCTTTTTTAACATTATTGGAGCGAAAAGAAACTCAAAAAAATAAACCGAGAGAATTTTATTATAATGCCAAAATATACAAATAAATATATAAGTTACACCCAATATCGTTAAAATTGCAAAAAATACCACAAAATGTTTTGGAAAGTTTTAGAATGTTCAATCAATATATTAAGTTCAAAAGTTCAAAATTTTAATTACAATATCAAAGTATCAGAAGTTTCAGAAAATGCAAACATTGTAGTAAATCTCACAAATGTAACGAAACTTTTAATAACTGAAGAAAGTGAAAAAACAGAAGATTTTATTTAAATTGCCATAGATAATACTGATAGAAATGATTAAAGGTATGACGATAATAATTGAAATATTGGCAATAAAACGTTCGTAATAAGTATGTACAGTAAAATTCTATCTATGGTCCAGGCCTAATTAATTTGAGTCTTACCTACCATATAATTTATTAGTCCTTTTTAATAAAAGTATTTAAAGTATTAAATTACTTTTAGTATTTTTTACATAGTAAGTATTGGAACTTTTGACTTATAATATAATGATTAAAAATTTACTGGCAATGTAATTGAAATTTTTACAATAATAATTGAAAAATTGGCTATAAAGATTCAAATGTTCACTATGTCAAATATTTACATTAACAATCAATACCTTGAGAGTAATCATTGATATGTTGATATTTATTCGTTTATCATGTAAACTTTTGACTGTGGAGATTCACAGTCTTACAAATTGAAATTTAGACAATAATAACTGAAATTTTTATTATAAAGATTCAAATTTTGACTATGAAAATTCAAATAATTACATTAATAATAACTATCTTGAGAGTAATCATTGAAATGTTGATATTGGTTCATATGTAATGTTAAATTTGTGAAGATTCAAATATTTACATTATTAATTAATAATTACACAGTAATCATTGAATTGTTGACAATAGTCATTCAAATTTGTCAATAATCATTGAAATATTGGTAGAAATAATTAAAAACAGGGCAGTAATGAATTAAATTTTGACTATAAGGATTAAAATTTTGACTAAAAAGGTTAAAATATTTACTTTAAAAATTAATAATTTGAGAGTAACCGTTGAAATTTTGACATTAATTAATATGTCATCTAAAATTTTAACTGTGAATTTACTGGCAATGTTATTGAAATGTTGACAATAATAATTAAAATTTGCCCATAACAATTCAAATATTGACTATGTCAAATATTTACATTAATAGTCAATACCTTGAGAGTAATCATTGAAATGTTGATATTGATTCATATGTCATGTTAAATTTGTGGAGAATCAAATATTTACATTAATAATTAATAATTACAAAGTAATCATTGAAATGTTGACAATAATCATTAAAATTTGTCAATACGCATTGAAATATTGGCAGATATCATTAAAAACTTAACAGTAATAAATTAAATTTTGACTGTAAGGATTCAAATTATGACTAAAAAGGTTCAAAGATATACATTAAAATTTTGACATTAATTCATATGTCATATAAAATTTTAACTATTTAACTCAAATATTTACATTATTAATTAATATTTTCAGAGTAATCACTGAAATGTTGTTGACCATAATCATTAAAAATTATTAATAATCATTGAAATATTGGCAGAAATTATAGAAAAATTTGAAAGTAGTAATGAAACGTTAACTACATTGTCTTGACTTCTTTGATATATGACCTGTATTGACCTTCTGACTTTCTACAAATAAATAAATAAATAAACAAAGATTCAAATTTTGGCTATGAAGGTTAATATTTACATTAATAATTAATATTGAATATAATTGAGAGTAATCAATGAAATGTTGAAAATAGTCATTAAAATTTGGCAATAATCATCGAAAATTGGTAGAAATACTAAGTATATGCAACAACTGAAATATAACTTTATGCTCCATGCCTAACTTGGTTGTAATGTTTCATCGAATTCTGTTTTATTATTATAATAATTGACAATTGATTTTGAGAATAATAACTGAAATTTCGTTGAAATATTGACAGTAATCATAGAAATGTGGACATTGATAATTGAAATCATGAGAGTCATCAATGACATGTTAACATTAATCTTTGAAATATTAATAAAGTTTAATGTTTAAAGTTTAAAGTGGAGATTCAAATATTTAAATTAATAATTTCAGAGTAATCACTGACATGTTAACAATATCATTAAAATTTGTCAATAATCATTGAAATATTAGCAGAAATCATTGAAAATTTGACAATAATAAATGAAACTTTCACTACAAAGATTCAAATTTTGACTACGAAGGATTAAATATTTACATTAAGAATTTAAGAGTAATCAGTGAAATGTTGAAAACAATCACTAACATTTTTCAATAATCACAGAAAATTGGCAGAAATAATAAGTAATTACAACAACTGAAATATAACTTTATGCTCCATGTCTAACTTAGTTGTAATATTTCATCAAATTCTGTTTTATTATTATAATAATTGACAATTGATTTTGAGAACAATATCTGAAATTTTGTTGAAATATTGACATTAATCATAGAAATGTTGACATTGGTAATTGAAATTTTAAAACAATGGTAAATTAACATGAATCTTTGAAATATTATAAAGTTTCTTGCTTCATATCTAATTATTTGACTTACGTATGACCTACGTATGAAGATTGAAGTATATACATTAATAATTAATAATTTGACAGTAATCATTGAAATTTTGACAGTAGTCATTAAAATTAATAACCGACAGTAATTAACAATTGAAAGCTTGGAATTAATCATTGAAATAGTGATAGAAATAATTGAGAGTTTGACAGTAATTGAAATTTTTATAGAAATAATTGATAATTACAGCAATATTTGAAATATTCATAAAGCTTGGTGCTCCATGCCCAATTAACTTGGGTTAATGACATTAATCACATTATTTTTCATTTATATAATAATAGACAATTGATTTTTACCATACTAATTGAAAATTTGACGATAATCATAAACACTTTTATATCATATTTGAAAATTTTACAGAATAATGAAATTTTGTATGGCAAAACTTAAAATTTGGAAACAAATGTTGATATATTGTAATTAATAATTGAAAATTTTATTAAGTATTGAAATATTGACAGAAATAAACAATTGAAAGTTTGGTCACATTGATTTATTGCCAGAAATACTTGAAAGTTTACCAGTAATAATTCAAATTTTTACTGAAATCGTTGCTAAAATAGCAATAAGTTATTGAAATATATCATAGTAATCATAGAATTAGAAAGCTTGATTCTCCTTCCTCGTGGCAATTCCTCCTCTCTATGGAGGCATTAACTAACTAACTAGTTAATGTTAACTTGAGAGTGACCAAAAATGACATTACTTTTCCTATTTATAATAATTGACAATTGATTTTGACGATAATATTTCAAATTTTAACGATATATGTTTACAGAATAAATAAAAAAAATTATGTAACAATTGAAACTTACAGAATAATTAAAATTTTGATTGTAACAATTAAAATTTGATAACATTCTTTAAAATATTGTAATAAATTCGTGAAAATGTAAGAGTAATCATTGAAATATTGACTGTAATAAACAATTAAAAGTTCCACCTCACCTCATCGTACCGCCTTATCGTTAATTGAAAGTTTGGTTATAATAATTTAATTATTGCCAGAAATAATTGTAAGTTTAACAATAATAATCAAAATTTTAATCGAAAAATAGAAATAATTGAACATATATGATAGTAATCGTTGAAGTACAAAGCTTCATGCCTAATTAAATTGGCCGTGACAAATAATCACAATATATATTTTTTTTATTATAATAAATAACAACTGATTTTTTATGATAATAATTGAAACTTTTTCTGCATAGTTGAAAATTTTACAGTAATATTTTTTAATTATTATTATTGAATTAACGGGTTAATGCCAACGAGTACAGATAGTAAATATATATTATAAATACCTTAATACCATAAAAATAAAAATACAATTTATATAAATTATATGATAAAAAGAATGAATGTTACACAAATATATGACAAATAGGAAAATCAAGTTGGTTGATAAAAGTGTAGCAACAATCCCATTTTGATGGTAATAATTGAACTTTGGTAACAATCCTTGAAATATTTTATGAAATATTTGAAAATTTGATAGTAATCTTTGAAATTTGAGTGATCATTGATATTTTGACAAAAGTTTTCACAGGATAATTCTACAGCAATAATTGAAATAAATATGTGGCATATTCTGGCTCGTGATAACAGTTACACTGACCAGCCAGTTAATTACATATGAGTCTTATAAAATCTGGTTTCATACTTTACTTCGTAATTATGTTTATTTCTAGATTATAATCTCGAACTGTTCAGTAGAATGTCTGCACGCAGAACTCGAGTACATACAATCCGTACAAACAAAAATCACCATTTCTCATTAGTCCGGTATGAAACGAGATTTGACAGTCGATTACCGGCGCCGTAAGTCACACGAGCCCCAGGGCCCCAATGGCCGGGGCACTCGTCCTAATTTTCCTGTAAATATGAGCGCCGGTCTGATCCCTTTATGCGCTTGTCACGGGAAAAAAAGGAGACCCATTTTCCGGACGGGGCTCCTTTCAATTCGTCCCTGCATACTTCTAATTCATCGCAATTTACTTCCCGAATATATCCGCCATTTATCCTGCCCCCGATCTCCGCCCCGGGCCGCCCCGCCGTAATATCCTCAGGACTTACATTAGCAGCCGTCCGCCTCGCCCTGCGACATCCTGAAAAACTTCGGCGCCCCCTCCAGGCCCCCCTGACCCGGTTTCTATTATTCACGCGGTTAATTTCCTCTTTACGCCCACGAATTTATTATTTACGCGGAAACGTGCACCCAAGGGGGCGGCGGGGGCGGCAGGGCTCGTACACGAAAGAACAAAATGGAAATATTTAATTAATAGCGGGTGCGGTGACGTTGATTGGGTACGCCTCGACGTTGAGGGAGCAATCGGCACTTCTTGATGTTTTAATAGAGGGCGCGTGTACGTGGAAGTTCATGGAAGTATAAATATTACATTGTATTTGTATGTAACTTTAAGCGCTAACTTTGCTATCGTATCTATTGATTGCACCATTTTATGGACGGTATAGCATAAAACAAGAAGAATACATATATTCCTACACCCACATAGGAAACATTCCTAGTAAAAGGATGAAGGATTTTGTAAGGACTCGAAAACTAAACTAAACTAAAATTATCGCCACGCGCACAAATTTAGCAAATTTAACGATAAATTAGTTTAAAAAAAAACTAATGAAGAAGTGAGAAGTAAAAGAATTGGCAGGGCACTTAGATTGCAGATAAATATAATATTTTGTTTATTAGTATGGTAAAGTCATGTGATTTGTTTTTGATCAAAACATCGAGGACACTTCAACTTCAGAGGACTCGCCTGTAAGTTTAACGAGTCCCGAACTAACATCCCGTATCAGATATCAACGCAATTTTTGAGTGCAGATTAATTATTAAAATTTGTAATGGCAAAGTTTCCCGATCGAACCGTACACGATGTCTAAAGATTAAAAGATTAAAGAATCTGGGAAAGGTTCGATGCAATAAACTTAACAAATGTTGTTAATAAACTTCCCCCGGCAAAGTTGGAAGACGCAAAAAAACCCGCTCGTCGAAAATTTCACTCTGACCCAGTTGAACCGTCACGGATACAACGAAAAGGTATTCATAAGCCGCGTTTCTTTCAAATTCTTCTGCACATACCTACTACACGAATCAATGTGATAAGTGTTTTCAGTGGCAAAGAAATGCGCAAAATATTTTAATAAGAAACACATTGTTAATCTGTCCAATTCTCTATGCACATTGGTAATAGTAAGCAAGATCATATCTTGCTGTTCTTAATATTTTGTATTACTTAGCAATATTTTCTATATATCGTATAGAGAAAATATTGCTAAGTAACACAAAATATTAAGAATAGCAAGATATGATATTGCTTACTTTTAGCCATATGCATAGAGATTTGGACAGAATATCACATTTATTTATTTATAGTTTCGACCAAAACTTGGTCATTCTCAAACTACAAGTAAATTAAATTACAACTAAACACGTACTAGATTACCGTAATAATTACCTTCAAATATCCGTATTATAGTCACCGATTAGTTTAAATCGTTGTTTAGTTTTTCTGCATACAAAAATAGGTGTTTGCCATTTGCTCTTGGCAGGAAGCAATATGGCAAAGCCGATAAAAACCGTGAACCCAAGCAGACGCAAACAGCACACCAAATTAATGCCATCGGCAATCTCCTCTCTCCGTGGCAATTAATTGATGCACGGGGCCGTGAACGTCATCAAAGAAGCCCCAAAACGCGGCACAATTGCGCCGTATCGTGATACGATTGCTAATTACGGAAGGGGCTTAACAAGCTGTTACACTGCAGGGGGTGGCATTGCCCGCCACCGGCCCCATATACGCTCTCCGGCGTATTGCCCCGGCCGCGGGGGGTGCACGTGTCACTATTTAAGCAAAACAAATGAAGCGGAAACGATTGCTTTCGGTGGTGCCCTGTGCAACGTGCAGCTATAAAATTAGTTGAGATGGATGAGGAATGAGGGTTTAATTGTGGGGAGTGTATCGAGTGCAGTGGGGTTCATATGGTTTTGCGCACTTGATTGGAAGTTTCGGAAGTGATTAATTTGTAATTTATTGGTGGTATTCAAAATTCATAGTTTTACAACCGTACCTAAATATAAAACTGATAGTAATGACGACGATCGAGATTCGACCGTCCATTGAGAAGTTTAATTTTAACATTGGCTAACATTACTTCGATAGCTAAAATACTATTAAGGCCATTTTGGCATATATTAGATCTTAACAAGTTTTTTATTCTTGCCAATGCACTAAAAGATCGTTCAGCTCGAGCCACTGTGACTGGTATTGTGCAAAATATTCTTAGGGCGATGTACAGATTCGGAAATACTATTTCAATATGTAACTCTCTAATTTTATTTAATAAATCCAAGGGTAATAATTTATTTCCACCGAAAGTAGCTGTATGTATGCTTTCAAATGGATTATTTCATCAGAAATTTCTTTGGAAATATCACAGGAATATTTATCACCTACATTGTTAGCATCTTGCCGTAATTTGTCAACATCGACTATTAGGCAATTCCATAAAAATCCAAATGTATTACATATTTCATTTACAGCACGATATCTGCAAGTCAAGTTTCCGATAACAAAATGTAGAATTTTGTAAAATACCTCAGTTTTAGAGTGTTGCTCAATAGAAACTTCTAAATAGTTATCATGGTCGTTTTCATCTGCAAATCTTTTTCCAAATTTTCGCCTTTTACTAGGCAAACTTGTGAAAGGTTGAATCTGACAATTTTCAACTATAAGTTTGTATTCATTAAAAATATCACTCCACTCTTCTCTGATATCTGTCAGATCCAAAATTAGGCTTTTGATGTTGCTTTCTTCAATATCAATTGTTGTAGTTATATTTTGCAAAATTTTGTTTCTACAATTGATTGCCGTCAATATTTTAAACCACATACTGGATAAATAGTATTTATTGGTGTTAAGAAACAAAATAGTTATCCACAAGTCAAGAAAAAATATATATACAATTAAAATTGAAAAGTACAATAATATAAAATAAGTAAAAATTTAAATGTACAATGAAAAAGTAAACTCACAATAATTTTAAATGCCATTTAAATTAGCTCGAGTTGCTGCAATCAAATTTATACACAAAATTTCTTGGATTGTTTTTTTAATTCACCTAAATTATTTGTAAACTGTTTTACGGCATCAATTCTTGCTGACCAACGAGTGTCAGATAAACCGTGCAGAGAACATCCAATATTTTCTTTTAAAATTTCCCATCTTTTGGGACTTGAACTAAAAATATTGTACATTTTTTGAATAGTCCCAAAAAACGTGGCAGCTTCACCAGACAGCGTGTACACCACAAAGATTTAGTGAATGGCAGGCACACGGAGAATATATGTCAATAAATGCCCAATCATTAATTTTTTTAATGAAATGTTGAGCACCTTTGAGCACTCATATTGGCCCCGTTGTCATACCCCTGACGACGGCAATCGGCGATTGGAATTGTATGTTCATCGAGGGTACTTAAAAATAAGTTTGCAATCGCTTCACCAGTTTTGCAGTCGACAAATTTCAAAAATCGTTCTACAATTTCATACTTTCCAACATCATTCACTTTTAAATAACCGTCTAAATACCGTAGTATGAAAACCGTCGGTTCAATATGAGCTGAATCAGGAGAATCAGGCGTCTACTACGAGCCCTAACAATTATATGTTCGGCCACTTCATAATTACTACCTAAATTTGTTTTTCTTTATGTACTGTTACTAGTCAAATATATTTATTAATGTATTTGTTTTTAATTTTGGAATCATTATGATTCTGGCTACTTCAAGATGATAATATATAACACAACATTACATTTTTGGTATGTAAATAAAATATTTTATTGAACAAAAATTGACAATTAAATGTTCGGCCAAAATAAGACGTAACAATTTATCAATTTGATACGGCATAACATCGCATTTTGCTGCAATTACTGCTCGAATGCTTCTAGGCATGGAATTTAGAAGAGATTGACACTCTTCTACTGTCACTGAGACTCATTCCTCTTGAAGTTTAGCCCTCAAACGTTCCTGAGTTCTTTGTGGATTGTTTCTCAGTTGCAGTTTCATTTTGTGCCAAAGAGTTTCGATGACGTTTAAGTCTGGGCTGCTGGAAGGTGAATCCAATACTGCCTTATAATGGTTTTCCAACCATTTTGGGTTGTTTTGGCTGTATGGCTTGATGCTCCATCTTGTTGGAATATAAAAGACACCGCAGAGAACAATTTTTCAATACTGGGAATTTAGTTATTTTCGGGTATCTTTTGTAATTTTACAGCGTTAACGGTTACGTTGATGAATTAGATATTTTTTACGCCCTATGCGAACATACAACCACATATCATAAACCTCGAAGGAGACTTGAGACAGTACGTTTTAAGCAATGAACGCCCTTATTAAACGCCTGTTTCTAGTTTCCAATCACTCTGTTTCGATTATCTTCCATGCATACATCAAATTTCGATTCATCACTAACAATAATCGAATTCCACTGCTCATGTATCTATCGTCGCAATTCTGTACACCAAACCAAATGGTTTTTTTTCTGACGTCGGGTTAATCGTGGTTTTCCTTTGGCCTAAAATTAAAATGTAGTTTTATCCCTATCATATTGAAATATTTGACATTGATAAAATTATCTAATAACCGATGCCATTCTTATGTACCCACTTTCTGCAAGTTTCCCTGGCAAGAGATAATCCCGCAGACTCATTCCACTCGGTCATTATTTCTCTTAAGTGCCTCTTCTGGTATTTTTGCAGGTTTTAACTAGCTTTCTTCATTGTCGATCCGAAACTAAACAGGGACGTCCTGAGCCTTTTCCCGTAATATCGGTATTACCGTTTTCATAATATAATTTTATGATGTAAGTTACCTTAGATTTTGATAAGTCTCTGGCAATTTGTCTAAATTTTTCCCCGTCCAAACACGCTCATTATTAAATCTCTCACTTTTTTGGGAGTAGCCACACCTCGAGCCATTTTTAAGCTAACTGTTCACTTAAAGTGGACAAACACACTAAGACATGGGTTATGAAGATATCATGTTTGCTTAAACGTGAAAACAGCATCCAAAGCTATCTAGATTATAATTTGGTGATGTCTAAAATCTAAAATGGTCTAAAATGCATAATATTTTGGCCGAACATTTAATTGTCGGTTTTAGCGCAACGAAACTGTTTTTTTGACAAACATAAATTGTGATTCTTATTACATTTTATCACCAAAGTGCAGCAAGAATACTGATGATCCAAAAGTTACGAAAAAAAAAATTATAATAAATATGATTTGCTGGTAACAGTTTGTATAATAACAATTTGTAGATAGAAATTATTAAATGGCCGAACATATAGTTGTTAGGGCTCGTATTAATGAATAATATTTCGCTTTTGTTCTCCTTGAGAATTGCGTTGGTTACATTATCTGCACAGCATTTGATAAACTCATTCTGATATTCAGATTATAAATAATGTACTTGTAATCGGTTATGGGTTATGCGATTGCTGGGATTGCTTTACATTATCCAAATGTAGTTTTAATATTGGGTAAATAATTCAAAAAAATTCAATAATTCTCAAGAAATTTCCGTTTCCGCGATCACCTCATAATTGTGTTTTACCTCTAAATGCCAAACCTCTCTCCTAAAAATAAAGTCACGTCCTAAATTCTGTGCAATATTTGCTTCCATTCGCATTCCTGATCTTTGATGCAATTTTGCAGATATAAATTTACAGTTGTGGCATTACCAAGTCATTTCTCTAAATTTCCACATTCCATGTAATGCATTTTATGATTAATACTACACTTCCAGACAAAATTAAGGGACCACTAGTAAAATTCAAAATAAATTTAAAACCAAATAACGAAATTTAATGAAACAAATAAATATATAAATCCAATTGTTTCCTTACAGTGTAGTTGACTTAAGAGCTATTAAAATTAACAAACTTTTCTTTTACGGACTTGAAGAAATAAAGTTAAAAATTAGACAAAAATACCAATGGTCTTCTTATGAACTGAAATCCTAATTTGTAATAAAAAGTAACATTATTAATAGTGTGTATGCCCTCCTCTTGCAGTACTATACCTTCTATTCTTCTCGACATGTTTGAGATTAAAGTTCGTGTTCTTTCTTGGGATATCTGTTCCCATTCTTGAACAAGCATCAAGAGCTCATCAAGAGTTACAGGCGGTCTCGGTGCGTTTTTAATTTTTATGCCCAATTGATCTCAGAGATGCTCAATTGGATTGAGGTCAGGGCTTTTGGAAGGCCACTCCAAGCATTGGACATTCACATCTTTCAACGCAGTTGTGATAATGTTAGCCATATGAGGTTTGCCATTGTCTTGTATAAAAATGAATCCATTGCCGAAATTTTCGGCAAATTGTTGAACATGGGGTACAATAATTTCGTATATCTTCTTGCTGTTAGTGACCCACTTCGTAACAAAACTAATTCTGTACGACGATTAAATTGTATCCCACCCCAAACCATTACAGACCCCCACCGTATTTGTCAAATTCTCGAATGGTACATGGTACAAATTACTCAGGGGGTCTTCGTAAGATAAGAACACGACGATTATTCTCGTTTAGGAGGAATCTGGACTCATCCGAAAACAAAACGGAGTTCCACTGTCCCTCGTCTTAACCTTGATGATTTTGACAAAAGTTTAAGCGCTTTCTTTTGTGCGTAGCTGTGAGATTAGACCGGTTGCTGGTTTTCTAGAAGATAAATTGACTTCTTTCGGTCTTCTTCTTAAGGTTTTGGTTGAAATTTCTGTTCTAGTGGCTAATCGAAGATCTTTTTTTTTAATTCACTAGATGCTAGATGTTACAAACCATGGAGTTCAACTACCCGTCGTCCCAACTTTGATGATTTTGACAAAAGTTTAAGCGCTTTCAAATGTGCGTAGCTGTGAGATTAGACCGGTTGCTGGTTTTGTAGCAGATATTTTTAGTCTCCTTTTTATTGTTTTGGTTGAAATTTCTGTTCCAGTGGCTAATCGAAGATCATTTTTTTAATTCACTAGATCCTAGATGTTACAAACCGCTTTCTGAAACCCTGAATTTCGATAAAACGATATTCTCTGCGTGTTGTTTTTTTCGTTCAGCACCTTGTCCGCAACTTCTTTTGAAACTACCAATCCCTCTGAACCTTCCTGCGGCCATCTGTACCACAGATTTGTTGGTATTTAGAATTCCAGGAACTTCATTTCTTGAATATCTTTTACGAAGAAGAATACTCATTTGGGATCCTTATTTTGGTCTGCAATGGTGTCTAGGCATATTTAATTAACTGAATGCAAACAAATTCACTAATTTTTGAAACACAAAGCACGCTTAATTAATTAAATGAGTTAAAAGGGTGAGTCAACTATTACAGCTTTTTGTTAACTTTTCGTTCCCTAGCAGATAATGTCGTGATATTGTTAATTGTTTCATGGCAAACTATTTGAATAGTGCTTAATAAACGTCAATTTATGACATGTGAAAGTCTATTCATAACAACTTGTAAATTGTAAAAGTTATTTCAAGTTTATTTGGTGGTCCCGTAATTTTGTCCGGACGTGTATTTACATGTTCTGGGTTCTTTTCGTATAACTTTTTCCATTTTTGCTTTCTTGAATATTGAGACTTTAACGAAAGCTAGATGTGTGATATTATGGAGCTTTATTAAATGGTCTGCAAGGAAAACAAAATAATACATGTTTCATATCGCTTCAAACGAGCCAGTCTCGAGGTACTTGTTCTCCATTGTGTCAATTTATTTTAAGTAAAGTAATGGGAAATTTATATCCACTAAAGTCATTCGGGAATTTTGATGGATGGTTTCCTGGACTTCCTCTACTTGGGCTGATGAGAAATCATCAGTTTCGATCGCACCTAAATCAAAGCCGTTTACTATTGTAGTATATGTTGATTTTGTTAGGTGTGAATCGTTTTCGCTTTCTGGTAATTGGACAACTTCAATTTGCCGTTCATTGTTGTTTTCGCTTTCTGGTGGTTGAATAACTTCAATTTGCGGTCCTTTGAAATCTTGGTTTTGGGTGACAACATTTTGTACTGTTGATATTGATGGACAGGCCACAACTCCCAATTTTTCTAAAGTTCATTTATTCCTTTTGTTCGCTTCTTCTTTTAAGACCCGTTCTTTCCGTTTCGTTGCTCCTGATTTATGTTTGTAACTCATTTTTGTAAATATAATTCCTTAATTCCTAAAACCCACGTACGGTTTTATTTAACAATTTAACAAAATATTTACTAAGAAAAATATTGAACGCTATTTTATTACATACTTACTAACCCTCCTGAATTCTACCCCCCTGCCTCCCACCTCTCGTGGGCCCTGAGTACAAGGAAATTAGACATTAAAAAAGTCTGAATTTCAAATTTCGTTATCCACCTAGATGTGTGCTAATGACCATGAAATTATGGGCCGTTAGTATGGGTATTGCCATTTTCCTAGTGGGCATTGCCTGGCGCCTCCACCATTCTCATGGTGGCCTCCATGGTGACCTCCACCATGAGAATGGTGGAGGCGCCAGGCAATGCCCACCAGGAAAATGGTAATAACCATTTCTCAATCGCCAACCCCTCCTGATTTAATTGTTATGTAATGGCCATGTGCATGCATTAGAACTGCACGGCGCCGTGTTTGCCTGGCAATCCGGCGGGGTGTTTATAGTAATGAATTTTCCGTCTAGTTACGTGCACGGTCGAAATATAAACGAAACACGTATACATAACAATGACGGGGGGTTGTTTGTCGCGGCGCGATTTCGGTCCGCGCAGCGCGCTTAATATGTAATTGTGTCGCTCTATGGATATTCATAAAGCAAACTCAAACAGAACGAGGAGATTTATATCGGGGATCGCGCGCGTTAGAATAAATACAGGGCTAACAAGGCGCGGCGCGCACACGCTGGCGTCGCTCTCGTAATTTATTACGGAAAAGCCGGGCCCGGACCAATTAGGAGGTGTTTTTCTTTTTTTGTATATTCAGTGCATGTCCGAACACGAGTGATACCTATGTGTGTATGTGTGTGTGTATAGGGGGTGTATAGGGAGGGCGCGGGGTCAGTAACGTATGCGTTGTCACGCTAGGCGTAATACTAGGCGAGAGTTATTAATGTGCAGACCAGGCTACACGACCGAGGCGCAACTTTCGTCTCGCCACTACAAACACGGGACCCGTGCCGGCATCAAAGTTATAATTAAACGTCAATTTTATTTTCATTTCCTTGCCACCCCCGAACCAAGGGGGCCGTATATATTACGGGCGCGCGCTCAAGGGATATTATTATTAGGCGCTATGAATAAAAGGCGGCGCGCCGTCCGTGCGTCGCTGTAATTACTGCTCCTCGAAACCATTTGCGATCGTTACCACTCTCTTTTTTCCACGTGAATAATGGACATCGGTCATTCCGTAACAAAGCCCCGGGCGCGATACAAACACGGTAACTTTAAGTCTCTCACACGACGAAAGTCATTCATCGGCATCTCATTAACCACGAATCGAGTGGACTTTTTTCATGCGCTGCACACACATTAAGAGGGCCTTAATGGCATTGCCCAACTTCCCCGTGCCAGGTGCTTAATGTCCTCAAAGTGTTTTATTTACACACTCCTGAAAACTAAAGCCATCATATTTATATAATAACCTGCATAAACCGTCTACTGACACAAAGCTAATAATAATAAAACTGAAATTGCCTACTGTAACGCAGTAACACAACTACTTTACCTAAATAAAATTTAAAGTCTGCTAATTAATTCATAAACAATATAATAATAGCTATTTCTGGCACAGGTCAGTTATACAAATATTGTAAACTAGAAAATATTTAATCCACGTAGGACGGTATTTATTAAAAGATGATGGAAAAAATCAAATTAATTACATTTTAAATGGGCAAGTTCCGAGCACTGATATAATTAATGACAATTACCTACATTAGTTGTATATTAGTACAGTATACAGGGTGTCCTAAATAGAGTAGGATTGCATGGGTATCTTTCTTATTTTAAAAGCTGGAGATGTGGTTAAATAGGCAATGTCATGCAGTTTTATATGTTGGTTCAGATTATGTTGAAAGATTTTCAAAACACCGAGCAGTTCAGAAATTATTCTAAAAAAACTAAAAATCGTGATTTTCTAAATAAAATAAAAGGCGTTATGCGCAACACATTGCGATAAGTAACTGGCAATATTCTAAAACGCTGTCAATTGTGTTTCTTTTTCAACTTTTATGTCAAAAGTTTCACCCGCAATTTTCAATAACTGTCATATTTTCGTCAAAACTGTTGTAACCTTGTGACCTTTTAGCCACGCAACTGGCCACCTCTATGAAATACTATACCTTTTCAACTTCCATTTCAGAAAAAGAAAACTCAATTTCAGATAAATGTAATATCCCATTCAGAGAAAGTAGAATCAATTTTAGAGAAAGTAAAATCAATTTCAGAAAAAGTAACGTCAAATTCAGAAAAAAGTAACATCGACTTCAGAAGTAATTTAAATTTCAGAGTGTTGATGTGAAAATGTGTAAAAATTTTAACTTTAACAACTGTAGATATTGGACCTATTTTCCATCTGAACTATGCAAACATGTTAAATTTTCAATTTTTTCATAAATTGTTAAAATTTGTCAAATTTTCATATGCATCTGACAAAATCTGTAATATTGACATATTTTCTATTGCAATCCAGATTTGTCAAATTTTCATTTACGAGTGTCAAAAACTATGATTTTAAAAGTGGAATAATCGAAATCTGTCATTTGCATCTGCCTCTATCAAATTCTATTGAGTTTTTACGTACAGCTGTAATTTGCAATAACATAGTCGTATCATGCTTGTCAAAATTTCATATGCATCTGACAAAATCTGTATTGTAATAATTGACATATTTTCTATTGCAATCTCAATTTGTCAAATTTTCATTTCCGAGTGTCAAAAACTATGATTTTAGAAGTGGAATTATCGAAATCTGTCATTTGCATCTGCCTCTATCAAAATCTATTGAGTTTTTACGTACAGCTGTAATTTGCAATAACATAGTCGTATCATGCCTAATTGTCACCTTGAAGTTATCAAATCTGTTCAATTTTCAACTGTAATTGTTCAATTCTATCAATTTATCTACACAACTGTTTAAATACAAAGGTGCAGAGGTAGATTTCACTGAAACTTGTATTGCTGATGTCAAAAGGTTCAACAACAATTTTCAAAGAGTGTCATATTTTCGTCGAAACCTGTTGTAACCTTACGACCTTTTAGCAACGCATATGCGTAGTATGCAACTGAAACTTGTAACTTGGGATAGGGAAGAGCTTTTTGCAAATAAAAAAAAAAACCACCTCATACACATGTCACTGTACGCTATAATGTGTTTTTACGTAGTGACATTTTGTATGTGCTTTAGGCAACAAGATGCTACTTCTTGCCATCATCTTGAAGCAATGGTCTCATCCTAAACTTACATAAATGCTTCATCATCATGAAAATTATGGAACCCCAGATTTAGCACATACATATTTCATTTGTAGTGTGCAATTGAAACTTGTAACTTGGGATAGGGAAGAGCTTTTTGCAAATTAAAAAAAACATCCCATACACATGGATGTGTTTTTACGTGGTGACATTTTGTATGTGTTTTAGGCAACAAGATGCTACTTCTTATGATCCTCTTGAAGCAATGGTCTCATCCCAAATATACATAAATGCTTCATCATCATGAAAATTATAGAACCCCAAATTTAGCACATACATATTTTGTTTGTAGTATGCAATTGTAACTTGTAACTTGGGATAGGGAAAAGCTTTTTGCAAATTAAAAGAAAAACCGAAATAATAGTCGGGTTGCCTTGATGATAGTTCTTTATCAGGCTGTAAAGATTTTCTAGCTAATTCGGCATGTTTTAAATGAGCTTCATGTTCTTCACTAAGTTTTGCTTTTTCCTCGATATTATCCAATAATTTAATGTTCATAATAAGTAAATCGCATTTTTGGCAAGTATATTTTTGTGGAGTGTGAAAATGTAAATTAAACTGAGTTTTAAAAATTCTTCAATATGTCTATTCATTGACATGATTCAATTATCTTTCGTCATATGTTCAGGTATAAGTGAAACATCTTCTTTATATTTAACTCAGAATTTAGATATTTTCTTCCTGCATTAAGAGATCTTGTATAATGACTTTGATGACTTGGAAAACTTTGAATATGTGTTTTTACAACATCAATGTGCACTTGATTTGCTTTATTCCTAGGTTCTTCCATATATCCACGTAAATCTGTCCCTATTTTATTTTTACGAAGAGTACAGTTCAAACGTCCTACAGATATATCAAACGAGTTTTAAATAAAATTCTTGCATACGGCAATGTTTTCGGTAGTTGTGCTTAGGTGATATTTAATGGTGCGTGTCCTCTGCAAATCTTTGTAATTTCTAGACTTTTCCAAAACTTATCGAATATGTATTTTCGCTCATCTAGTGTTATGAGTTTTGTGCAATTTTTTGAACATTTACAGTCGATATTCTCAAACTGTCTTCTCTGTAGATATAATCTTTCCAATTTTAATATGATATTTTTCTGCGCGGCTTCTTCTTCATTTTCTTACTTTTTGATTTTTCACTACATCACAGTCATTAGATTCAGAGCTTGATGAAAATGCAACTATTTGTTCCAAAACTGATTTCGGAGTTTGCTTCATCTGAGTCCACAATTATTCCATTTTTGATGAGACCTAATAAAATATATCAAATATATATGCCTAATATAAAATGAATAATACTTTTTCCGGTGTAATTTGTAATCATTGATTGCAAACAATTAGGAAAACAATAATTCTGCGGCAAAGCGCGCATGCAAGCGCATACTCGCGAGCACGAGATTTAATAAATACTTGCTCCGGAATCACCGATTGCATTAATAATCCCCTGGCAATCTCGCCCCACGTATCGGGGCCTCATTATTCACGAAAATCACGCGAGCGACGCCGACGCCGGCTGCAAAAACGCGGCGCCCTTATTAATGGCGCCGATGATAAGTGCGTCGCCCTGCAGGTGCACAATCTGCTCGATTTAACCACGTCCTGTATTTTTCTTTTTTTTTTGCAGAGTACGTGCTGAGTAGCAGTCCTCGGGCGTCCGGGTATCCAGCCAGGTCCCCCATGGCCAGCAATACCAACTCTCAGCACAGGTGAGTTTCGTACCCGCTAAATTTTGCATGGGGTCGTTTGAGGGTCCGCGGAGTGCGGTTTATGGCGGGATGAGGTCGTCGAAAGAGGAATCCCCGGAATCGTCTGACAGTGGGGGCACAGATATCAGATGGAATTTTTGATTAGTGTGAAATGTGCTGGTTCTCCGGGTATTTGCAATATACGTTTGTGGTCCATAACCACCACTCATGAACTAGTGTTCGGAAATGTTGCACAGTACGCAAGGTATTTGAAATATACGTCTATTATTCAAAACCACCGCACTTGAACTAATTACAGGAAAATCTGCGCAGCACATACAAACACCGACTTATTTCTTGCAGGACAACGCTAATCTAAGCTATCCAAAATTAGCAACACTTATATATTGACCGTAGTGAGATTCTATTCTATTGATGACGTCAATAGTAGAAAACTTTAAAATTGTAATATTGGACCATGTTTACTTAGAGAATTGAAATGAGACATCACCTATTGACCGTTTCTAGCCTATTGAAATGACTCAACTATATGATGACACAATAGATGAGATAACTCAATAGATGAGATGACTCAATAGATTATATTCTATTGATAACGTCAATAGAAGAAAACATTAAAATTGTAATATAGGGCCACGTTTACTTAGAGAATTCAAATGAGACTTCACCTATTGAGCGTTTCTATCCTATTGAAATGACTCAATAGATGAGATAACTCAATAGATGATGATTCAATAGATGAGATGACTTAATAGATCATGACTCAATAGATGAGATGACTCAATAGATTATATTCTATTGATAACGTCAATAGTAGAAAACTTTAAAATTGTAATATAGGGCCACGTTTACTTAGAGAATTCAAATGAGACTTCACCTATTGACCGTTTCTATCCTGTTAAAATGAGCCAATAGATGAGATGACTCAGTAGAGGATGACTCAATAGATGAAATGACTCAATAGATCATGACTCAGTAGATAGATGTCATGAGTAGAAAACCTTAAAATTGTAATATGGGGCAACGTTTCGAGAATAGAAATGAGACGTTATCTATTGACCGTTTCTATTCTATTGAGATGACTCAATAGATGAGATGACTCAATAGATAAATGAGATGAGTAGAAAACCTTAAAATTGTAATATGGGGCAACATTTCGAGAATAGAAATAAGACGTTACCTACTGACCGTTTCTAGCCTATTGAGATGACTCACCTTATATTTTTTTTAACTGAGAGTGCTAAAATTATTTCAAAAATATTTCCTCAAACTTGAGAAGCATCAAGAGTTCATAGTTTTTCCTCGAATAAATAAAATAACATTTTACTTTCACCGCCTAAATTAAAACAATAATCAGATATAACTAGATAGTCTAAAATCAGTATCTAAAAGTTTCTAAAATCGCAACACCATATCTAGAAGATGAAAGATTGTTAAAATCTGTTCGCCAGTGTCGTCAAAATACGATCATATTGATCGTATGTGAAATGAATGAATGATCATGTTTTGATAAACGATCAAAAATTAAAAAAAAACGCTCAAAATTGTCACAAATTTCTGCTTTTGCTAACAAATTCTTCAACAAATTTAACGAATTACGCGACTGCAGTGAAAATGTAACATTTAGTACAATTCCAAAGATTCCATTCACCCATTCATAAAACATCACAGCATTACATATTTAGTTAAAAAGAAATCATCGTTTAAAATAACGACAAAAGATTAAAATTTCCTAAATATGGGAAAAAAATGGAATTATTGATCACTAAATCTAATAATTATTGACAAAATTGTTATGAACAAGTAATAATACTTCATACATAACACAAATATAAGTGCCATAAATGTCTGCTGATGATAAAAAACTCTAAATTTACTTGAACAAAATTTTACAAATGTCCTGAAATTGTATAATAATTAACAGATATTTTTGAGCATTTTCACTTTTTTGTACAATTTCCTAATTATTTCTTCAGAAAATAATTGCTGTAGATGGGATGCTGTTTACTTCTTGAATTAATCCATGGCAATGCTCTAACAATTCCATCATGTTGTTTTAATTATATGACCGAAATTATTAGAAATATCTAATCATAAATCTACGATCAAAAATTCCCATAAATTTCTGCCTATAATAACATATTATTTTGTGAATTATATAACAAACTTCGCGAATGTCTTGAAAATTCAAGAAAATGTAGTAGAATTTCAAAGATTCCACACAAATATTAAATACTTTTATTAAAAAAAATTCGACATTTGGCATGATTTAACATTTCATTAATATATCAGTGTATTGCACTAATGATCATGAAATCTAATGATTATGATCAAAATTATTACGAAATATTAATAATAATAAATGACACCATGAGACAATAAATTTTGAAAATTTTCATACAATTGCCATAAATTTCTGCTTTTAATCACAAATTCTAAAATTAGCCGCAACAATATTTTACAAATCAGGAAAATGCAGATGTACAAAAGAAACTTTCTGGAAATTTTTCCAAAACACAAAACAGTGAAAATGCTCAAAAACAATTTAGTGCTGAATAAAAATGTTTTTCAGCATTTTCACTTTTTTGTATTTTTTAAAATTTTCAACAAAGTTTCTTTTTTTAACAAAATAATGTGGACCGAAATCCACTCAAACAGAACTGATATTTAAATGGTCACTCAATAATAATCTAATAAGACAGTTCGCATAAAACTTCAACAATTACAGGAATTACAGTACAAAAATATAAATCTCGCCTGTATTATTGGCCGCAAAATATTGGCTTTGCAAAATTTCCATGGATAATTAGAGCTGAAATTTAAATGTCACTCGGTATATAAATTCGGTATAAAATTATTATTCCACACTAAAAATGTTTTTCAGCATTTTTACTTTTTTGTATTTTTTTTAAATCTTCAACAAAGTTTTTGTTTTCAACAAAATAATGTGGACCGAAACCGGGACCTCCGATTTTATCGATAGATAGTACCGAGTGATCGAGTGATCATTTCAGATGTAGTTTTTAGGTCACCAATCTCGCCCATCTTATTGGCTGAAAAATTTTGGCTTTACAAAATTTGCAAGAACTAGAGCTGATATTTAAATGATCAGTCAATATTAATCTAATAAGACAGTTCGCATAAAACTTCAACAATGACAGAAAATTCCACTACAAAAATATAAATCTCGCCTGTATTATTGGCTGCAAAATATTGGCTTTGCAAAATTTCCATGGATAATTAGAGCTGAAATTTAAATGTCACTTTGTATATAAATTTGATATTAGATATGGAAAATATGCATACTGACAAATTCCATGAAGAAAACAATGTACAGACATGAAGTTTTTAATAATAAATAATATGCAGGAAATTAATGTGTAAATGGTTTAGTTTCATCTTATATAACTGATTATTACTAGTTGGTAAATTCTACGAATGCTAAACTGGACCATACATAATTGTGTTTCAAAATTGAATTCACATGTATTAAGAGCTTCAAGAACCAACTTTGTGCCAAAAACTTTAGAAATTTATTAGTAGAGTTCACAGTTTATACCATACATAATTGTTTTTCAAAATTGAATCCACAGGTATTAAGAGCTTTAAGAACCAATTTGTGCCAAAAACTTCCGAAATTTATTACTAGAGTTCACAGTTTATATTTTTCACAGTTTCTTTTCTTAGTCTGGAAAATACTCTCCAGGGCGTAATGAATTTATTATGTCTACCTATTATTAGACCCCGGTTTGTATGGACATGTTTGTAAATCTCGTATCCTAGAAGTTATAATTGAATTCTAGTAAAGTGAGAAATAAAATAATTTTCAAAACTCGTTAAAAATATACTTCAGGTTTCTCTATCTATATCTTCTATCTATATTTTCAGTACCATCAAGCCAATTTTGATGGAGTTTATCTGATTCATCTGATAAGGCTTAAATGAGTAGTTCAAGGTTATTACATATACAATGAAATCCAAAATCGACAAGTTTATTAGATTTTTTTTTTAATTTCTGATGGAGTTCAATATCTAGAACGCCTTGATGATAAGTCAATGTAATTTATATACGGTAAAAAAAACCATTTTCAATTGTAATTTACCAAATTTTGTTTCCAGCGTAGGTCTGAAAATAACAAAAAACGTAGATATGAAAATTTATTGCTAATATCAAACGAAAATTGGAAATTCACTAACAATAGAAAATTCACATTTGGTCAATTCACGGAAAGTAAATCGCAAAAAAAATCACTGAAAACAGTTTACCGAAATCTGTTCACCGAAATCTGTTCACCGAGAACTGGTCACCGAAAACTGGTCACCGAAAACTGGTCACCGAAAACTGGTCACCGAAAACTGGTCACCGATAACTGGTCACCGAAAACTGGTCACCGAAAACTGGTCACCGAAAACTGGTCACCGAAAACTGGTCACCGAAAACTGTTCGCCGAAAACAGTTTATGGAAAACATTTTAAAGAACAAACTGCTGACAGACACTGATGCATTATTTACTGAATTAATTATATCATCGGAAGTACATCACTGAAAAATTTTCAGTCAGTCACTGCAAAGTGTTGACTGAAGAAGCGAGCCTGAAAGGATAACATGACCTAACCTTTCGGCCTAGCATATTCGGTCAACACTTTTCAATGACTAAACTCACATAACGTAACCTAACCTAACCTAAATTAGATTAGGGTTCTACGGAGAGGTGTTGTTCATTGAAATGTTTTCGCTGAACTGTTTACTTTTTTCAGTAACGTGTTTTTGGGTTTCTGATTTTAGCTGTCTTCGGATTATGATTATCACATTTATTTTGTCGGTGAAATATTTTCGGTGAATAGTTTTCGGTGACTTATTCTCGGTGAATAATAATATTAATTCAGTAAATTATTCATTAGCAAACCTGTCTGTTCGGTGAACAATTTGTTATGAAATGACAATTATATGTTCGCTAAAATGTTTTCAGTAAATCGGTGAATAAACCGAATGAACAAGTTCTATAGCTAGTGGATTATCTGTTTTCGGTACACAATTTTCATTTTATTTATCATATAATTTTTACGCGACATCTAAGAATTATATACATATATGACATCAAATAATTTTATAATTATATAATTATTAATATATGCAAGAGTAAACTTATCTCTAAAATATTACTTCTACATATTAATGATGAGATTGCATTGCTTCATCGTAAAGAAATATTATATTTTTAAACTAATGCTTCTTCTTGATCTTCTTCTTCTTATTATTTTTCTTCTTGTTATTCTAATTGCTCTTCTTCTTCTACTTTTTCCTTTTTCTAGATAGGTCAGTCGACTGTTCTTCTGTTCTTCAGCGATTTTGTTTGTTTAGATTTTCTATTATTCTTGTTCCTCTTCGTCTACTATTTTTTCCTTTTTCTAGATAGGCCAGTCAACTGTTCTTCTGTTCTTCAGCAATTTTGGGTGTTTAGATTTTCTATTTTATAAAACAGGGAGGTTTTCGCTCTACCGTTTTCGAGGTTAAGGCTATTTCTCGAAATTTTCATGTAACAAATATTACGTCTTGATGAGGAAATTAATCATTAAATGAATAATCATATCGAGCACAAAAAAAACGGAATTTACCACTAATTTAAGATTTAAAGTCTTAAACTTAACTGGTAAATTTCAAGTGATCTTGCACGGTTATCTCTTAGGCAATTACTAATAAAGTTCTGCTGCACTCGGAAATCACGCGCTTCACTCACACAATGCATTCTTTGCACCCATTGTTCCTTAATACATCGCACGGAACTTTTTGTGCGACCTATTGGCGGGCATTGTGACTTTTTGCGACGTCCACGCGTCACCTTGTGTTCGGCAAAAATGATGCCCTTGAAGCAAATTCTGATTGACCGTCCCGGAATTCGCGGATTCATTTAGTAGCCGATAAGACCTACATCAATGCGTTTCCTGTGCAGTGACATTCGTGGGTTTTTTTTTGTGAGTGAGTTACGCACCGGAAAACCTGGATTTATCAGTGAGGATAGTTATGCAGTGATTTTCACGTGCTGAAAATATATTATGCACAACTCGATTGATATGTAAGCAATCTTACTTTGTCGTGAAGTTAATGCTACTTCTTGGGGACTAACCATTTTGAGTTAATTAATTAGAATTAGAATGGGCCGTCGTCCGCAATTTAAATAATCACTTTATTTTTACGTTGGGGATGTCAACAATTCTCCTTACCGCAATTATGGCGCTTCGCCTCGCAAACGTCGACGCGAATGTTTAATTTACATCGCGTTTTCGCCCGCCAGCTCTAATTTATTTATTCCTTCGTTGTGTACGGTCCTAAAACTGTCAAATCCATAATTAAATATGGCCGCGGGGCATTGAATAATTCCAGACTGGGGCACGGGGGGCAATTAAAATGCGGAGACCTCGGCTCATGGGATATTCACTGGTGGCGATTTAAAATGCACGCGAGCAAAATCTATAACAGCGGCGGCGTCTCTTTGTGAGGGAAAAAAGAACGCACGCAAATTGCATTCCGAACGTTAATTACGGCGGCTCGAAGCCGCGCGCTTTGAGCTTTAATTGTATAAATAATATCGGGCGTAAATAATTCATTGCGCCCGCTTAACTTGCGACTTCCGTTCGGAGCGACATTAATTTCCCGCTTACAAGGGTGAAATCACCTCTCCTGAGCCATTATAAATCTTTAAATCGTGGATTCCCAATCGTGCAATTAGGCTAAACTAAACTTTGACCTCAATCCGAAACAATTTCATGGTGTTTTGGATAGTTCCGAGTCTTGGATTAACTCGCCATTCAGATTGCCATCCCCCGGAAGTGGTCCGGCAATTACCGGCGCAAAAATTCCACCCCCCTCGGGGGTTGCGTCCCGCCGAAGAGTCTCGTGCTCCCGGCCAATTTTTCAATTGCCCATCGAAACGGATCCGCATCGGGTTAATTGGCCCTAATGAGGGCCGTGACTGCGTCCCTCAGGAACATGCTGCACTTTTTGTGGGCGAACGCGTGTTCCTTCCTGCATGTGGCTGGCGTGTATGTGGGAAGCAAGGAATCTCTAATTGCGAGCAGATGCTGGAGGAGGCCAGCGCTGACTGATTTATAGGGTTGAAATGAGTTAATGTGCTCGGGAGTGACACCGGCTTAATTAAAAAAATTACACACACGATTCCAAAACCATCAATTACTTCAGGAAACGAATGGTGTAATATTTTATGCTGCATGATATATGGTAATTATTTTAATTGGGGCTGATTAAATATTCAATTCAAACACGAGAAAATCTCCGCCAAATGGTTTCAAATCAGCGACTATTTGAAGTGGGCAATTACGTGTACTGTTAAATTGGGCGAGTACACAAAAGAACGAGATAAGGTTGAAGCAAAATTAACTATTGTGGTCGATTGCTGCTTAGTAAAGATAATTAGCCACTCCTGCAGCAGTAGAAGTGTTTTTACTGCTGCTGGAGTGTCTACAGTGTTTCCAGCCATCGTAAAATAAATAAAATACTTGTAGTCGAGTTTAAATTCTGCAAAAATAAAAATTCAGATGAACTTAATAAATGTGATTTATCCAAATAAATCTCAATATTTAAGTCAACTGATAACAATCTTTGAAAACGTTCTTAGAAAATCCATTCAATTTCCAAAAGATTGATAAAAATTGGTGAGGAATTAGTCAATTAGTCAGGAAAGAATTAGTCTCAGAAAATTAAATAGTATGCCATATTCTATTAATTCCGCATAAAGAAAGAAAGCTTCTGTCTTTCTTTCTTTGAAAAAAAAGGAGAAAGAAAGAAAAAATAAACGAATTTAAGAGACTTGTAAACCGTTGTAATAATCTAGTTATAATAAGACAGTTCGCATAAAACTTTTTACAGTTTTTAAACAATTTAAACAACAGTTGCACAATTTCAGACATTGCACCAAATAGAATATAAATTTCCAAAACTTTCCTTCAAACTTGTAAACCACATTAAAGTACAGCACAATTTTCCACTTTAAAAAGAAAATCAAACTGTACATCTGGAAAATGTTTGGTCTAAGGAAAATTATGCTTTACTTTCACCATTTGTACGTAGCCATTCCAAAGAGCTCACAATTTAAAAGGCAGCCACAAGAAACTTATTTAAAATTTCCAGGAAAAAGTACAGAAAAGTACAAAAAATTCTAAATTTAAACTGTAACAATCTTGTTGATAACAATATTTGAAAACGTTCTTAGAAAATCTTTTAAATTTCCAAAAGATTGATAAAAATTAATGATGAATTAGTGAATTAGTCATGAGTGAATAAGTCTCAGAAAATTAAATAACATAACAATTTCTATCAAATCAGGATAAAGAAGAAGTGCATTAGAAAGATAAGGAGAAATAAAGAAAAAATAAACGAATACAAGAGACTTGTAAACCGTTATAATAATCTAATGAAGACAGTTCGCATAACATTTCAACAATTGCAGAAATTCCCCCAAAAACAATATAAATTTCCCAAACTTTCCTTTTAACTTGTAAACCACATTAATGTACAGCACAATTTTCCACTTTAAAAGGAAAATTAAACTGTACACATGAAAAATGTTTTGTTTAAGGAAAATTATGCTTTACTTTCACCATTGTTACATGGACAATCCACAGAGCTCCAAATTCAAATGGCAGTCACTAGAAACTTATTTAAAATTTCCAGGAAAAAGTACAGAACTATCAGAAAAAAATCTAAATTTAAACTGTAACAATCTTGTTGATAACAATATTTGAAAACGTTCTTAGAAAATCGTTTAAATTTCCAAAAGGTTGATAAAAATTAGTGAGGAATTTGTCAATTAGTCAGGAGCGAATAAGTCTCAAAAAAATAAATATCATGACATTTTCGATCAAATCAAGCTAAAAAAAAGAAAAGCAGTAGAAAGATAAGAAGAAAGAAATAAAAAATAAACGAATACAAGAGACTTGTAAACCGTTATAATAATCTAATGAAGACAGTTCGCATAAAACTTTAACAATTACAAAATTCCACCAAAAAAATATAAATATCTAAAACTTTCCTTCAAACGTGTAAACCACATTTAAGTAAAGCAGAATTTTCCACTTTGATATGAAAATCAAACTGTACAGTATTTTTTTTAACGTATTCTGAAGGAAAATTATGCTTTAAGGTACAGGCCCTGAAAGTACAGCACAATTTTCCACTTTAAAAGGAAAATCAAACTGTACATTTGGAAAATATTTTGTCTAAGGAAAATTATACTTTACTTTCACCATTTGTACTTGGAAATTCCAAAGAGCTCAAAATTTAAAAGGCAGTCAATAGAAACTTATTTATAATTTCCAAGGAAAAAGAACAAAACCATCAGAAAAATTTCTAAAATGAAACTATAACAATCTTGTTGATAACAATCTTTGAAAACGTTCTTAGAAAATCTTTTAAATTTCCAAAAGGTTGATAAAAATTAGTGAGGAATTAGTCAATTAGTCAGGAGTGAATAAGTCTCAAAAAATTAAGTAGCATGAAATGTTCTATTAAATGAGGATAAAGAAAGAAAGATAGGAGAAAGAGAAACAAAGAAAAAAAAATAAACGAATTCGAGAGACTTATAAACCGTTATAATAATCCAATGAGACAGTTCGCATAAAACTTCAACAATTGCGGAAATTCCACCAAAAATAATATAAATTTCCCAAACTTCCCTTCAAACTTGCAAACCACATTAAAGTACAGCACAATTTTCCACTTTAAATGAAAAATCAAACTGTACATTTGGTACACGTTTTGTTTAAGGAAAATTATGCTTTACTTTCACAACTTTACGTGGAAATTCTAAAAAGAGTCAAACTTTTTAAAGACAGTTGATAGAAACTTTTATACAATTTGCAGAAAAATAGTACAAAACCATCGGAAATTTTTCTAAAATTAAACATTTAAGCGAATTCATAAAAATCATTTAAAACTTAAAATCAATTTAATTTAAAACAGTCTTAAATATATTAAAAAATTAATAAAAACTGGTCGAAATCACAATAAATAAATATCTAGACAATAAATCAGGAAAATCATGTGAGTCAATTGATAACAATCTTTAAAAATGTTCTTAGAAGATCCATTAAATTTCCAAAAGTTTGATCAAAATTAGTCAGGAATTAGTCAATTAGTCAGGAGTGAATTAGTCTCAGAGAAATAAATATTATGACATTTTCTATTAAATCAGGATAAAGAAAGAAAGCGTCTGTCTTTCTTTCTTGGAAAGAAAAGGAGAAAAAAATAAAAAATAAACGAATTTAAGAGACTTATAAACTGTTGTAAAAATCTCGTTATAATCAGACAGTTTGCATAATACTTTTTTAAACAATTTAAACAACAGTTTAACTATTTCAGAAATTCCACCACAAACAATATAAATTTCCAAAACTTTTCTTCAAACTTGCAAACGACATTAAAGTACAGCACAATTTTTCACTTTAAAAAGAAAATCAAACTGTACATTTGGCTATTCCAAAGAGCTCAAAATTTAGTAAGTAAAGTAAAGCACAATTTTTGTTAAAAAACACTTTTCAAATCGCGTGGTCAGCATTATTTTGTGCTTTTGCAGTAAAGTTTCTGTGGGTCTGTGAGCATTCTCTAAATTTAATGAAATGTCAAGTAATTTAATGTTTTGAGATTCTGACCAATTATTTTTAATCATTTGGAAATGCAGTGCACATTATAAAACACCTAAGTTTTCACTAAAGTTTATAACTAAATTTAAAAAAAATGTTTGTAGTAAAAGTACCAACCAAATAAATATAAGTTATTATCAATAACATTTAAACATTCAAGCTAAGTTATCAAAATCGTTGAAAACAGTGTTAGACAACATATAACATATCTAACATATCTGGAAAAATAACTAATTTGTAATAAGTTAATAGGAAATTTCGTTGAAACTTTAAACAAAACCAGAAATTCAATGTAAAATTGGTGTAAAAAACACTGTACACCGTAAAAAAATGTAAATTTCCAGAAATTTTCGTTAAACTTGTTGACCAGATTTAATTACTACACACTTATCCACAAAAATTGTGCTGCACTTAACATTACAGCAAAACTGAAAATAAAAAAGCATACTCGATTTGGAAAATGTTTTGGAAACTGATCTCTAAAAATAAAAATTATTTGTGAAGCCCACACGAAGCAGATCCTGAAAATTAAAGAATAAAAGAATAAAACAAAGAGACCATATGTTGTGTCCCGGCTTTATGCTGCACCCTGTACATATACCCATCAATTATAATGATTTAATAGACGTTTCGACACTATTGTCCATCCACCCAAAAATAATCTAACTGTAGACACATATATCAAGTGGGTTTTACATTCTATTTATTAATTAACGGAAACGCTTTATCGCAAACTGATTAATAGCATCCACAAGCAAGTACGTTGATTAATTTATTTCGTGTACAGGCATGACCTCAGATAACATATTTAATCAGTGAGTTCATATGAATTTGTAACATTTTAATTATATAGTACTGATGAAATATTTTCATAACAATATTTGTGTCACTTTCGTTTCTATGCCTAAGTATTCTGATAATTTTGGAACCAGGAATTTACAGGATTATAACTAAATTGATATAATTAATTAATTTCGTAAATAATTGGTATGCAAACAAAAAGAAGGATATTTCGGAATTAGTTGAAAAATCCTAAAAAAATAAAATTCAAGTTAGTCAATGTAGTCAATGTCAATGTTAGTTCAATGTATCACTGAGTAAACGCCACCACAATTCAAAATATTATTTATATTCGTTTATTTATTGCTTCTTAATGTGCCTAAGTTGCTTTAATTAGTTCGATATTATCGTAATTCGACTTTATTTATTTAAACATTTTAACTTTGTTATGGTACTTGGATCTATTACTAGTGAATAACTTTCAATTTTCGCACTTTTTATATTAATTTTGGTTAATAAATATTCAAATTTTTGTTTTTAATTACAAATTTTAATAGCACCTAATTTCAATATTTTACGTGTTACAAATTTTAACATTTCATTGGAAAATTATAAAAGTGTCCTAGCAAGGTGTATTTTTTTGTTTGTTTCATTAATGTTTTATCTTTTTTATCAAAGAACTTCAAAATTGCATAATTTTGTTATTAATTTCAAAATTTAATTGTTAAATTTTGCTAAATTCTGCTAAATTTTCATAACAGTTTACAATGTGAATTACAAATTATCAGCAAATACTGTAAAATTAGCAGTCAATTGGGAGTAAAGTCTCCATGAATAGTAATTACACAATATTCACTGGAAATTATAATATTTACAATGGAAATTATCAAAATTTCAGATAAATTAAACAATCCAGGTAATTTTTCTTAACAAAAATTAATTATCGTTCGATAGTATGGAGGTTTCATTATTACTTGCAAATGTTTCACAGGAAAATACGATTTTTTCCTTGAAAATAATCAAATTTTTGTTCTAAACTACAAACGTTAATGGCAACTATATAGTTGTATTACAAAATTTCAACATTTAATAGAAAAAATATAAAAGTTTGTGGCAGTAAATTTTGTGTCATTGTAATATAATTTACTAACTTACAGCAAATATTGCTACATTCTGATTGCAAACGGGAGAACTATTTTGAAAATTTCAAAAAATTATTACAGACTACAAATTTTTCATAAAAATAATAAAATAGTAATGTACATTATTACACACAGTACAATATCTACTGCAATTCATGAAAGTCTCAAGTCTCTAGGAAAATAATTATAAAATGTTCTCTGGAGTAAGCTGGACTTTGTAAGCTATAAAATGTTCAAGCATCAAGCAGAAATGATCAAATTTTTGTTCTTATTTACAAACTTCAATGACAATTCCAAAGTTTTATTACAAACATTTACATTTAATTGAAAAATCACAAAAGATTCTTTGTAAGCTGTAAAATATTTGTTGTAGATTACAAAGTTGTGATTGCAAATTACAAATTACGAAAATTATTACAGACTGCAAATTTCTCATAGAAAAAATAAAATATTAATGTTCATTATTACACACAGTACGATATCTATTGTAATTCATGAAAGTATCAAGTCTCCATAAAAATAATTATACAATTCTCACTGGAAATGACAATACTTTCAATTTAAATTTTAAACATTACAGATAAATTACTAAATGCAATTGGTTTTCTTAAAAAAATTAAACGTCATTCGTAAGTGTGAAAGTTTCATTGTCAATGCAAAATTTCCCTTGGAAACTTATAGATATAGGTTATACTATATACTATGGATAACGATTTTTCTTTGGATATAATCAAATTTTTGTTCTTAATTACAAACTGCAATGGTAATTCCAAAATTTTATTGCAAAATTCAACATTTAATTGAAAAATGATCAAAATAACTATGTAAGCTGTAAAATTTTTAAATTCGATTAAAAAAATGCATTGTAAACAGCCAGATTTGCATTACAAAGTGTTGCATTTGCAATGTAAATTACAAACTTTCATCGAAAAACAATGCAAAAATGCGTAATAAAATAAGAGTATGGACGTTCAACTGTAAATTGCAAAAGTTTCACTAAAAAATATGAATTTATCAACAGTAAAAATCACATTAATAATCACATAAATATTATAAACTTTCATCGAAAAAATTGCGAGAATGCATAATAAAATAAGAGTTTGGACGATTAACTGTAAATTGCCAACATTTCACTAAAAAATACGAATTTATCATCGGTAATGGTCAAATGTTGAAAAAACTTCAATAGTAATTCAAAGTTTTATTACTACAAACTTTAAAATTTATATAAAAAATCACAAAATAGTCTTTGTATGCTGGAAAATGTTTGTTGTAGATTACAAAGTTGCGATTGCAAATTGCAAAACTATTATGAAAATTAAGAAAAATATTACAGAATTTTCATTTTAAGAAAATGTGAATGTACAATATTACACACAGTACAATTTTTACTGTAATTCATGAAAGTTTCAAGTCTCTATAAAAATAATTATATAATTTTCACTGGAAATAACAATATTTTCAATGTAAATTATAAACATTTCAGATAAATTCGATTGGGTTTTCTTAAAAAAAATTAAACCTCATTCGAAACTGTGGTATTGTTCGAAATAGTTTATACCATATAGTATGGATAACGAATTTTTGTTTGGACATAATTTTTTTTTTCTTAATTACAAACCTTAATGGTAATTCCAAAGTTTTATTGCAAAATTCAACATTTAATTTAAAAATGATCAAAACACCTATGTAAGCTGTAAAATTTTTCTATTAGATTAAAAAAATTCATTGTAAACAGCTAAATTTTCATTACAAAGTGTTGTGTTTGCAATATAAATTACAAACTTTCTTCGAAAAACAATGCGAAAATGCGTAATAAAATCAGAGTATGGACGTTTAACTGTAAATTGCAAAATATTCACTTAAAAATACGAATTTATCATGAGTAATGATCAAATTTTTGTTCTCATTTACAAACTTCCATAGTATTATCAAAGTTTTATTACTACAAACGTTAACATTTAATTGAAACATCACAAAATATTCGTTGTATGCTGGAAAATGTTTATTGTAGATTACAAAGTTGTGATTGCAAATTGCAAAACTATTATGAAACTTACGAAAATGATTACAGAATTTTTATTAAAAAAAAAAATGTAAATGTACAATATTACACACAGTTCAATATTTACTGTAATTCATCAAAGTTTCAAGTCTCTATAAAAATAATTATACATTTTTCACTGGAAATAACAATATTTTCAATGTAAATTATTAACGTTTCAGATGACTTACTAAATTCGATTGGGTTTTCTTAAAAAAATTAAACCTCATTCGAAAGTGTGCAAGTTTCATAGCGAATGCAAAAGTTTCACTGGAAATTTGTAGATATAGATTCCACCTTATGGTATAGATAACGAATTTTTGTTTGGACATAATCTTCTTTTTTTCTTAATTACAAACTTCAATTGTAATTCCAGAGTTTTATTACAAATTTCAATATTAAATTGAAAATTAATATTATATTCATTATTTAATAATTAATATAATAAAGTTTCTTTGTTAGTTATAAAATTTTTGTTCTAGATTACAAAATTTTATTGTCAACTAATGAATTTTCATATCAAAGTGTTGAGTTTTAAATGTAAATTACAAACTTTCAGCGAAAATTGTAAAATTTTAATTATAGAATGCATATTTACTGAAAAATATGAAAGGATCGTAGTGCATTGAAAAATTTTCATGAAAAACTAAACTATTCGGTAAAAATATATAGCATTAATTTGTGAATACAATATTTGACTGGAATTTATAAAAGTAGCATCGTACTCATTGTTACTTACAACGTTTTGTCAGTAATTACACAATTGTTACACAATATTTTCAATAGAAATTATGAAAATATCAGATTATTTACAAAAATCCAATTTGTTTTGCTTAAAAGACTAAATAACATTCGATAATATTTAAGACAATTTGACCCAATTACATTTTAATCATTACCATAGGCCACTATTACTATTACTACGGGCGTAAGAGCAGAGGGTTATTATTATTATTTTTATCTGCGCTTGCATTCGATTTATAGAGGCACATTTCCAACATCGGAATTGTTAAAACTGCGGAAAAAAACACCAAAAAAAATAAATGCAGACTCTGGATTTGAACACCGGACCTTATGGTCAACAGGCGAACGTGTTAACGCTTACTCCACCGCAGCCTCTATTTTTTTGTATGTGGGTTGGTACGCCGGCCCCTGGCAGTAGGCGAGTTTATAACCTTAAATGGCGTCGCTTTTGGAAAGCTCCCGAAAATTATCAAAATTTTGCAGAAATATCACCGCGCGAAGCCGTAGTGAGTTCATAACGTAATTTATAGACATCTTGGAGTGCGCCCGTGCACAATTTTGGGGTCGCCCAAACCGCGCCAGGCCAATATCAGTACATGTAGTTTTCAATGCCCGGCCGTAGAATACATGGAACCAATATGGTTCACGCCGACACCGACTTGGAGACGGAAACTCAGTCTGAGACTACCGATAAGGTTCGTGCCATCTAATTCTTACTATGCATGAACTTGATATTATAAGACTATTCAAGTTATTCAAGTTAATATTATAAGAGATCAATGAAAGAATCTGGGTATGCAAGTACCCAGGCAATGTGCCAAAACATACACAATATTTGGTGTCACGTTGAATGCACAGGGTGTTCTGAAACAACGGTCGAATTTTGCTATTTTCAAATGGCTAAAACTTATTGAGATTGACCGTTATTTACCTATTAAAAAGTATTATTAGATTACAGTCCATATGCTACCATTGAATAGCTCATTAAATGAGCACTCTGAATATGATGCTATATACAGGGCATTCCATTTGAAAACAATGAGTTTTAGCTCATTGAAATAATATACAGGGTGATCCATTTAAAAAGGAGGCCAATAATTATTTTTGGGCACAATACTGATAAGTACATATACATACTGTTCCATACTGGAACTTGATTAGGAGGATCCTGTACATGAAAATGTTTCGGTCCATTTTCTCTTTCATGTGCGCAATGTTATATTTAACATCACATGTGGGACGGCAAGGGTTGTATTGTAGGTAATTAATCGCCGAGGCGGTCGTTTATCTTAATTGATATATTTTGCGGTTTTAATGGCCGGACAAATTAATTCAACTGCCCCCGCGTGGACACCTTCTTCACGCGCGCACACATTTCGGGGGCCCACATTTCAGGCGTCTGAACGAGAGGCGGCTGAAATATAAAGGCCACCCCCGCAAATTGATAGGGGAAATAACCGAAACGTTTTCCGTTTGTCAGCCGGCCGGAGGTTGGCCGACGCTTATTTTCAGCATTCTTCGGGTCGCGGACATGCCATCAGTTTTCACAAAGGGAGATCCATTGTTTTTGCTGAGAATGCTCAACCGACGTCCAGCTGCTGGCCAGGCCCCGCAGCAGCCGCCCCCTGCGCCACCCCCACGGCCCGGGCATTTTTATGCAATCATAATGGCCTTGCGGGGGAAATAAATTTCTGCTTAATTTCTTTTGTACAATTAACGTTGTACTTTCGGATCGTATATCACAAGAAATTATGGGTCGCCCCCGTCCCTTTTTTCATTCCGTGTCCGCCTCACATAACACCATCAAACCGAGAGGTGTTAAATTAAAATGCGCCGTAACTCACGCGTTTTTCAGCCCTCGGGGGCGGTTTCATGTGGGCCCCATTCTCCTCCTTGGCGGCCCCGCTTAAGCACGCTCCATGCACAACAAACATGTAATACCCCAACTATCAATCATTGCGTATCCGGAGAACTATTAATTTATTTTCTGACGTCCGTAAACCGACCATCCGAAGAAGTTCACCGATTACGCCCCACCTTGTAAACTTAATTAATACTTTTAAAACGGTTCCGAGGATTTAATTGAAAAAATAAACGCTTCTAACTAATCATGTTGCGGGCATACAATTTAGTGGCCATTAGAATAGTCATTAAAAAGAAAATAAAGTACAGTACCATGCAATTAATCATTGTTTATACCTACATGAGATTATGGCTTAAACAATAATTAATTATAAAAGCATGCAAGTTATATTAGTTTTGGTATGAAGGTCTATTAGGTTAATTGCTTTGTATTGGCTCAGATAAGCTCTGGTTACATTTTTCATATCTAATTATGACTCACCCTGTATAAGTGTTATTATTAGTTTAGTAGGTATTAGGCAAGTATGCAAAAAGTATGTATTATTTTTCTGACTTAAGTATACGTTTTTCTAACGTGAGACACCAACAAAAATGTATGCAAGTATGCATAAGTATGCAGTTCGCAAGTATGCAAAAAGTATGTATTATTTTTCTGACTTAGGTATATGTTTTTCTAACGTGAGACACCAACAAAAATTTATTATGTATTATGTAAGCTTAAACATTTAGATACTTAACGCAAGAACCGCAATAGTAAGTGTCCAAATGCTAGGCAAATAGCTTGAAAACACAATTTCCTGGTAATTGCCAGGTAATGTCCAGGAAAAAAGTACAAAACCCTCAGAAAACTCACAAATCCCCAAAAGCCAAAAGCATTGCCAAAAGTATGAAATAAATTCATTATATTCAAATAAAAAAACTTATTGCAAAAAAACAATCGTTTGTCATCTTCAGTTAAAATAATTAGCACAAGTACATATAATTTCAGAAATAAGAGCAGCATATGTTTCGTAACAACTGCATGAACGTATTCATTACGTGGGACATATCTATTATTTTATATTTTATTTGCTTCATTACCAATAATAATTGCAATTATTTTTATTATTTGATTATTTGTTATCTACTGAAGATACTTTTCGCCTTTTGTTTTTTCGACGTTCCTTCTGTGTCGGGGGTAGTGTGGTGACTGACTCAGAAAACTCATAAATCCCTAAAAGCCACAATCATTGCCAAAGGTAAGGAATAAATTCATTATATTCAAATAGAAAAACTTATTGCAAAAAAAAATCGTTTGTCATCTTCAGTTAAAATAATTAGCACAAGTACATATAATTTCGGAAATAAGAGCAGCATATGTTTCGTAACAACTGCAAGAACGTATTCATTACGTGGGACATATCTATTATTCTATATTTTGTTTGCTTCATTACCAATAATAATTGCTATTGTTTTTATTATTTGATTATTTGTCATCTACTGAAGATACTTTTCGAGTTTTTTTCGACGTTCCTTCTGACATGTTCACCTCAAGCGTATAACGCTCAATATACAGGGTGTCCAAGATAAGGATCCACACCTTGGGAAACCGTAAAAATTACAAAGGCGATTAATTAGAAAAAAAGTTGCGCAATTTAGTGGCCAGTAATATTCTCCAGTATAATCGTCTCCAGTTGACAATATTTTAATTACATGGAAAAACAACGACACACATAACATTACAGATTTACACAATTATATTAACTCTTTACACAAAAATATAAAATTCACACTTGAAATAAAACAAAATAATAACATAAACTTCCTAGACATTAACATATATAAAACACATAACAAATAAATTTTAAAATATACAGAAAACCTACAAACAACGACATAATTATTTAAATCAGAATATTTCTTTAATTTGCAAAAGAATTGTCTGCAGGTATACTCTATACAAATCTGGCATGAAATATATAAAACATGAAGTAATTAAATTTGCAGATATTTCAGTAATTGATAATTCATGTTGGAATGAAATATAAAATACATATACTAATTAAATTTTCAGCAAATTTAGTAATTGATATTTCATACTGCTCAAATCAAAAAGTTATATATTCGATTTTTCACTTATTTAAAACGGAATCTTCCTCAAATTTGCTGAAGAATTCTATGCAGCTATACTGTATACAAATCTGTAATAAAATAAACAAAACATTTACTAATTAAATTTTCAGAAAATTTAGTAATTGATATTTCATACTGCTTAAATCAGAAAGTTATATATTCGATTTTCTCACTTACTTAAAACGGAATCTTTGTCAGATATGCGAAAGAATTGTATGCAGATACACTGTATACAAATCTGGTATGAAATATATAAAACATGAATTAATTAAATTTGCAGAAATTTCAGTAATTGATAATTCATGTTGGTCAAATCAGAAAGTTATGTATTTGTTTTTCTCATTTATTTGAAGCGGAATCTTCCTCACATTTGCAGAAGAATTGTCTGCAGATATACTGTATACAAATCTGGCATGAAATATACAACACATGATTTAAATAAATTTGCAGAAATTTCAGTAATTGATAATTCATGCTGGTCAAATCAGAAAGTTATGTATTCGATTTTGTCATTTATTTAAAGCAGAATCTTCCTCAAATTTGGTGAAAAGTTCTATGCAGGTATGCTGTATATAAATCTGGAATGAAATAAACAAAACATATATTAATTAAATTTACAACAAATTTAGTTATTGATATTTTATACTGCTCAAATCAAAAAGTTATATATTCGATTTTTTCACTTATTTCAAACGGAATCTTCGTCAAATTTGCAGAAGAATTATATGCAGATATACTGTATACAAATCTGGCATGAAATATATAAAACATGAAGTAATTAAATTTGCAGAAATTTCAGTAATTGATAATTCACACTGCTCAAATCAGAAAGTTATATATTCGATTTCTCACTTATTAAAAACGGAATGTTCGTCAAATTTCCGGAAGAGTTGTGTGCAGGTATACTGTATACAAATCTGGCATAAAATATACAAAACATATACTAATTAAATTTTCAGCAAATTTAGTAATTGATATTTCATAGTGCTCAAATCAGAATGTTATGTATTCGATTTTCTCACTTATTTGAAACGGAATCTTTATCAAATTTGCGGAAGAATTATGTGCAGGTATTCTGTATACAAATCTGGAATGAAAAATACAAAACATGAATTAATTAATATTGTTTAAATTAACAATAGAACAAAATGTTGCCTTTTCAATAACAATTATTACAAAAATCTGATGAACTCCCAATGGGTTCACCAACAATTGGAATATTATCAAATATTTTCTTAGATAACTTAGAAAACATTATTATCAGCAATAAAAATCCTTTTAAGGCCCAGTTGTATGATCGTGGATCATCCTTGATCGTGGTTTAGTTTCTAAGGATACCATTGTATTAACAATTGTATCATAGGTAACCGAACCTTGGTTAAGGATGATCCACGATCGTACAACTGGGCCTAGCAATTACATACTATTTTGGAAAAGATATGTTAACGACATTTTAATTATATAGAAAAACAACGACACACATAACATTACAGATTTGCACAATTACATTAACTCTTTACACAAAAACTAAAAATTCACACTTGAAATGGATCAAAATAATAACAAAAACTTCGTAGACATTAACATATATGAAACAAATAACAAACTAAACTTAAAATATACAGACAACCTACAAACAACAAAATAATTATCCCAGCAGACTCATTCCACAATAGAACACACATATACTCTTCACTATACTGACTAATTAACCGAATGCTCGCCACACCACTAAACAAAAATGATAAAATAAATGAAATAAACAAATTTAAAGAAACAGCAATTAATAACAACTTTAAATTAAAAACAATTAATAAAATAATTAAAAATAATAATAATGTAAATAATCTTAATAACAATATATCAAAAAAATAACTAAAAATACTGACCATATACAATACAGATCACTTACTTCATCACCAAGGACATATTTGCGACAAAATCAATCAAATATTAAAAAACTATAATATTAAAATTTCATTTAGAACCAAAAACACAATAAAAACAGAATTATTTAATGCAAGAAACCAACTTAAAATTTAAATAAAGTAGAGTTTATGCACTAAGCTGCAAAGATTGCGGTGCAAAATACATTGGAGAACCACCATCAAAACAAGATTTAAAGTACATATCAGAGACAATACTATATCAAATTTTGGAAGGCATTTACATTTCAACTACCACACCTTCGACATAAAATCAACATAAAATTATTACAAAACACTAACAAAGAAGTCAATTAAATTTTATTTGAGGCATATGATATAGATGTATTAACAAATACAGAACCAAATTCGATATATTTAAACGAGCAAACAGAACAAAATTTTAAACCACTATATAAATTTTTAAATAATCTTTACAGAATCTAAATTAAAACTTCAAGTAATGACATAAACTTCAAAATTTGACAAATAAATAAATAGTTCAAAACATTTATAAAACTCGTATCCAATATCATATACTTATATTGAACTCAAAAAGTAAGTAAAATGGAATTAATGACTTTCTACTGGTGTGAAAGTATGTGAGCTACTAATAATATTGTTGCATTATTGATATTTTGCACACCTTGGATGGGCGGTAGAAAATCTGCAATAAAACTCACCGGTGTGTGAATCTAATTTCTGAGCATTTACTGTTTAGACCCGTCACTTTGCATTGGGGCACAAACAGAAACGTAATCGCTTGCGACTGGCGCAGTTCCATATCCTGCCCCATTACGTATTAAAGTGCAGCCGCAGGGATATATCCTGCAACTAGCGTTTATACTCACTTATTGCCTGGTATGGGGAAACAGTGGAAAAACCGTGCGTAAATCTCGAGCCGACACTTTGGTTGCCTATAATGGCCTCTATCCACGTGAAAATTATTCCTGCCGACGAACCCTTCCATGGTTAGATGTTTATAAATATTCGCAGCCGCGCGAGGGCTCCAAAAGGTCCTGCAAGCGGCAGGGCGGTTGTACATAAGCTTAGGGGAGAACGGAACCTCGGCCGGCCCTCATGAATATTCACCTACGTTTAAGTATAAATGATTAATCACCATTATTCCGGACGCGGCGTTAATATTTTATAAATGGCACGTGTTTATTTACTAGGCCGCCTGTTTATCCTGCCGGTTTCGTGCCAGCAGTGCATCGAATGACCGGCAGTTTCCAGGCCGAGGCAGGAACTGAGTGCACGGAGCACGGAAATAATAAAAAGCATCGGTGCTTTATGTTCTGCAAAATTTCCTGTTATAGACATACCAAAACCACACGCATATGCCAAATTACGTTTACTGGAGTAACAATAATCCTCTCCTTTTCAAATGTTGAATGCCCCATGCAAAAATTATATATTTTCAAATATGCAAAGAAGAAATAGAAAAAAACTGCAAAAATCATTCATTCACAGAGCAAAATATGTATCTCAAAATTTACACGTTAGCAAAATTGTATTAAACAGAATCAGTTCATAAGACGATTTAGTGTTACGCCTTTTTTACTAGCTATGACTAATTACTTTTGCTCCATAAAAAAGTCCATAAGTCTATTTAAATTCAGGAACATTGCCAAAATTTCAAAACTGTAGTTCCCAAAATTGAAGTATATTTTTGAGAGAAAAGGTTTAATACAACATACCTACCTGATCTATTTCTCAAACTTTGCGTATTTTAATTTCTGGCTTGAACAAAAAAAATTTAAAGTCTTTAGACCTTCATTTCCTATTAAAATTCAGATCATTTCCAAAATATAAAAGCTGACATTTCCAAAATTAATGTAATCATAACTTGATGTATATTTTTGAGAGAAAATCATTGCATAGGTTATACCTACCTGAACTATTTCTCAAACTTTGCATTTTTCAAATTTTTCGCTTTGACAAGAAATCTTTAAATTCCTTAGACCTTCAATTTCCGCACATTACTAGAGACTAGCGCTGAAAAACTCCAAATGCGTTTACTAATGTAAAAAATGTATCAAATTTAAAAAGATGTAAAAATCTCCATAATTCTATCAATATTCACTACATTTCAAAATTGTAAAAACTGTCATTTCCAAAATTGATGTATATTTTTGAGAGAAAATGTTTTAATAGTATATACCTACCTAAACTATTTCTGAAACTTTGCTTTTTTCGCAAATTTCTAGTTATGACAAGGAATTTTTAAAGTCCTTAGACCTATATTTCTGAAAACACTAATAGCGACTGTAAGCAATAGCCGAAAATCTCCAAATGCGTTCAGTAATGTGAAAATTGTCTCAAATTTAAAAAGATGTAAAAATCTTCATAATCCTATCAATATTCACAACATTTCCAAATTGTAAAAACTGTCATTTCCAAAATTGAAGTATATTTTTGAGAGAAAATGTTATAATAGGAAATACCAACCTGAACTATTTCTCAAACTTTGCATTTTGTCAAATTTCTGGCTTTGACAAGAACTTTTTTAAGTCCTTAGGCCTACATTTCTCAACACATTAGTAGTAACTCTACGAAATAACCGAAAATCTTAATATACGTTCACTAATGTAAACATTGTCTTAAATTAAAAAATATGTAAACTCCATAGTTCTATCAATATTCACAGCATTTACATTTTGTAAAAACTGTCATTTCCAAAATTAAAGAATATTTTTGAGAGAAAATGTTTTAATAGTATCTGAACTATTTCTTAAAGTTTGCTTTTTTTTAACTTTGTTGTTATAGCAAGAAATTTTTAAAGTCCTTAGACCTCCATTTCTCAACACATTGCTAGTGACTACGAAATTGCCAAAAATCTCCAAATGCGTTCACGAATGTATAAATTGCCTCAAATTTAAAAAGATGTAAAAATTTCCTTAATTCTGTCAATATTCAGAACATTTCCAAATTGTAAAACTGTCATTTCCAAAATTGGAGTATGTTTTTGAGAGAAAATGTTTTAATAGTATAACTCCCTGAACTCTTTCTTGAACTTTGCATTTTTTTTTTCAAATTTCTTGTTATGACAAGAAATTTTTAAAGTCCTTAGACCTACATTTCTGATGACATTAATAGCGACTGTAGGCAATAGCCGAAAATCTCAAAATGCGTTCACGAATGAATAAATTGCCTCAAATTTAAAACGATTAAAAATCTCCATAATTCTGTCAATATTCAGAACATTTCCAAATTGTAAAACTGTCATTTCCAAAATTGGAGTATGTTTTTGAGAGAAAATGTTTTAATAGTATAACTCCCTGAACTATTTCTTAAACTTTGCATTTTTTTTTAAATTTCTAGTTATGACAAGGAATTTTTCAAGTCCTTAGACCTGCATTTCTGATGATATTAATAGCGACTGTAGGCAATAGCCAAAAATCTCCAAATGCGTTTACGAATGTATAAATTGCCTCAAATTTAAAAAGATATAAAAATCTCCATAATTCTGTCAATATTTAGAACATTTCCAAATTATAAATACTGTCATTTCCAAAATTAAAGTATATTGTTGAGAGAATATGTTTTAATAGTATATAACCACCTGAACTATTTCTTAAACGTTGTTTTTTTTTTAAATTTCTAGTTATTACAAGAAATTTTCTTAGAAGGGAAGAAAGTCCTTAGACCATCATTTCTCAACACATTACTAACAACTCTACGAAATAGCCAAAAATCTCCAAAGGCATTCACTAACATAAAAATTGTCTTAAATTGAATACCATATAAAAATGTCTCATGTCTCCACATTCAGTAAAGATAATTAATTTTAAAGAAATAAATAATTATAGTAATAGATAAAGATAAATGATAAAGAGTAAAAGAAAATAATGTGTAAAGTGGTAAAAACGACCATGTCCAAAACTAAAGTATATTATTCAGAGAAAATATTCCAATATTGAGAGAAAATTTCCAGAAAATTGTTACAATTAAATAAAAACTTTAAACGACGTTATTAATATTAATAATTGTAATTAATGATTATCAAAAAACATAACTAACCGCAAAATTTGCATTTGGAACATTGTAAAATATCGTAAATTTAATAAGATATGGAGCAACTTGTCTACTCATTTAATGATGTAGGTACCAAGAATTTGATGTGTTGATCATTAAAATTAACATTAAAATTAGCCTGCGTCCGATTTGATTTTTTTAATTTTGTTTGTTTTTGTAATTAAAAAATATGAATGTATTAATGTTGGCCTCACTTGTTTTATACACAACCGGTCTACTGATAATAACAATATTATGTCAAAATATGAGTTATACCCGTATAAAGTGTCATACCGGACAACATCCAAATCAATGTAAACGTTCTCTTTTTATAAGCAAATTTTGGTTTTTTTTTAATTGACTTTGAAGCTGAATTCTGGCTAAACCAAACGCATTTGTATATAGATATGTATTGTTAAATCGTCTTTTTTTTATCCCAGTAATCTGTGGTGAAGCCATTTCCTCACAATTTAGAGACACCCTGTATATATATTAACATATATGTTGTTGATATTATAGTATTAATATCAAGTCTAAAAAAAATATTTTATTATTTTCTTCTTTTGTAAATTGTAAATTTAATTTTTGGGTGAATGTTATTAATTATGATTAAAAATTGATCTAATTGACGTGATGTACCATTAAAACATGTAATAACGTCACCTAGATATCTACACCAAAATGATATTTTCATATTTTATTTATTTTTATATTTATCAGTATTTTTTAAGGTCTAAGTTTTTATATGTTGCAATAATCTCAAAATATACAATTCATCTGTATTTTCACATTCAATAAGTTGTTAATAAACTCCTAAGTATGTACACGTAATTTTTGCCCGGGCTGTGTTCGTCAACTTATTCCATCAAAATCATCCCGCAAACCAACCGCAGATCACAAAAGGCCCCGTTTGTGTTTGTTAAGCCGGAAGTTGCCGCAAATATTAGCAGCATATCGGTATAAAGTTAAACTTCAACCAACAAAGTAAGTGGAACAGGGTAAACTCGCAGAACACAGATCAGGAATTGCATTTCACTTTGTGTAAACTATATTTAATAGTACACTACTGAATATTATATAATCAATATTCCTCGTTCAAATATTATTACGAAAAAGCGTCCAGTAGGAATTATCGTTCCAGAAAAATAAAGCCGCAAACTTGCAAAACTTACAACTCTCTGAAAAAACGTATAAGTAAGGGTGATCGCCCCTGAAAAAAAACAAGCCCAAATTTACAAATCTTACAACTCTCTAAAAGCCCTTATTCCAGTAAGAATAATCGCCCCTGAAAAATACAGCCCCTAATTTGCAAAACTTATAACTCTCTGAAAAAGCGTCCAGTAAGAGCGACCGCCCCTGAAAAAAACAAACCCAAATTTAAAAAACTTACAACTCTCTAAAAGAGCGCCTAGTAAGAATGATCGCCCCTGAGAAATACAGCCCCAAATTTGCAAAACTTGCAACTGGAAAATTTGGGAAGTTATAAGAAAAAAATAACAGTTTTAGCACCACTTTGTCGCGGTGTTATCTGCACCACTTAAGACGCTGATCCTGCCTGTTTGCATGAAGATGTAAAAATTCCCTTTGAAATTGCGGGTATGAACGTGTAAATCGATATTAATATTTCCGCGGCAGCGCCTCGTGTTTGCCTCGTGCCATTAAATTAATCACATTTGCTCCAATAACAAACAAAGCCGCGCTTCGAGCGATATATCTGTTGCCTGCGCCGACAATATATGAAGACATCAGTGGAAATAAACGTCGCGGGGAGGGATTCCCTTTCACGTAGGAATTGGCAATTATGCCGCGCTATCCGTCATTTTATTTGACTGGCAATTAGTTTGCAATCAACAAAGAGTATTCAAATGAGGCCCGATTATTAAGATAATGCATGCACATAAATCAGCTCAAGCGTTACTTGAAAAGTTCAGAAGGCAGACACAGAAATGCAAATTTAAAACCTGTACCTGCACGGAAAGTATAAATGTGAAGGCGGAAGGTGCGTCATAATTAATGTGACCAAATTTTCAATGCACCAAAATGAAACGATTTGTCTCTGCTTGAAACGTACTTATTTGTCATATAAGTATTATTCTGAAATGAACATTAAGAATTTTTTAATTAAAAAAAAAATAAAGATATTCTTACTTAATCAGCACATTTGTAGATTAATATTCAAGTATAATTACTTTGTTTTCGGTATTAGCCATGTTACAAATGGGTATTAACCATGGTACAAAAAAAGCCCAAAATCTGAAGTAAGACAACATAAAATGTACATCAAACATACGAGTTCTACGTACGTTTTTTCAGAAATTTAGGTCTGAAAACTGAAATTTCGACAAGTTGATCCTCTCTATTCAATTAAATTAACACCGATATTTGGATTTTTTTGAGAACCTGTACAATCTCTTTTGATTGCTTGAAATTTTACAAATTTGGAGAAATATTTAATATACTAGAACTGAAGACTATCTTTTAATAGCTTGAAACTGTTATTACTAAGCTTGAAAATTTTACAAATTTTGAGAAGTAGTTCCTGTCTACTCAAATAAATTGACATTAACATTTTATTTTTTTTGAGAAATGTAGGTCAGAAGACCTACCTAAGTCATTTACCTACCTAAGTCCAAGGAATTTTACGAATTTGAGATTTTGTTTTGAGAAAAGTAGGTAGAAGTAATAATTAAAATTTAGAATTGCATAATTCAAAATTTGACAGAACAATTGAAAATTTGGCAGTAATCATTGAATATTTGACAGTAATGCTATTGAGAACTGGAAATTTGACAGTATAATTAAAATTTGTATAAAAATAATCGTTTTTTTATGTTATTAAAATTTTTAACGAAATCACTGACACTTTGATATAGTTTATCGGAATAATGCTGTAGGTATACTACGAATACCACTTTTGATATGCAGTTCTAAACAAGTTACTGTTACTATTGATATGCCTAGTTGTGCGATTATCTGTGATCGTTTATATTACCTTAATTTATTGATTGAATTATTGTTTATGAGATTATTTGTGATTATTTGTATTATTTCTGTGTACTATTTGGTGTATTTCTGACCCTGCTCTGTGTAAATATGTTTTTATGTGCTAACATTCATAAAGTATCTATTTATCTTTATTTCTTTCTAATACATGAAAATTTGGAAAGAAATTATTGAACCATTGACAAAATAATCAAAATTTTGGAATGCATAATTGAAGTTTGATAGAACAATAAAAAAATTAACCGTAATCATTAAATAGTAGTAGTATGAACATTTATAACATATCTGAAAACCTGAAAATTTCATAGTAATACTTGAAATTTTGGCAAAACACCTGAAAATTTGATAGATATAGTCGAAACTTTGACGGGATAATTAAACTTTGGACAGAAATAATTGAAATTTTGTCAGAACAACTGAAAATTTCATAGTAATTCTTGAAACTTTGACAGGATAATTAAAATTTGAGCAGAAATAATCGAAATTTTTGCAGAACAACTGGAAATTTGATGGTAACACTTGAAACTTTGACAGTATAATTTTAATTTGGATTGAAATAATTAAAATTTTGACAGCACAACTTAAAATTTGATAGTAGTACTTGAAACTTTGACAAAATAATTAACATTTGAACAGAAATAATAAATTTTGAAAGAACACCTAAAAATTTGATAGATGTACTTGAAACTTTGACGGGATATTTAGAATTTGGACAGAAATAATTGAAATTTTGACAGAACAACTGAAAATTTAATAGATATACTTAAAACTTTGACAGGATAATTAAAATTTGGACAGAAATAATCTAAATTTTTACAGAACTGGAAATTTTATAGTAATATTTGAAACTGTGACAGTATAATTTAAATTTGGACCGAAATAATTCAAGTTTTCACAGAACACCTGAAAATTTGATAGATATACTTAAAACTTTGACAGGATAATTAAAATTTTGACAGAAATAATTGAATTTTTTAAAGAACAACTAAAAATTTGATAAAAACACTTGGTATGTGGCAGGATAACTAACATTTGAACAGAAATAATTGAAATTTTGACAGAACACATGAAAATTTGATAGTAATACTTGAAATTTTCAGAGAATGATTAACAATTTGATAGAAATAATTTCAATTTTATGCTGAAAATTTGATAGTAATCATTGAAAGTTGACATTAACCATTGAACATTTAACAGTAATGATACAACTTGACAGTATAATTGAAATATATTTTACTTTTAATAAAACTAATCAAAATCCTGATAGAAATCAATAAAATTTAAATAAATCAATGATTTTTAATATTTGAATATTTAGTTATACGTCGAAAACATGATAATTTTGAAAGAAATAATTTAAACTCTGACAGAATAATTAAAATTTAGACACAAATAATTGAAAGACACAGATGATGAAGACACAATTGACAGAACAATTGAAAAGTTTACAGTAATCATTCAATATTTTACAGTAGAAATCATGGAAACTTGACAAATTTTGTTTTTGAAGAAATACCTGTTTAGTCTAAATGAAACTTTGATAGAATTCATATACCTTTCGATAGATTCATTGAAATTGGGAATAATTTATCTCAGTGTTCTTCTATATTTTGAGTACATGATAATGTTAAATTAAATAGATGACACATAATTAAAATTTCAACAAAAATAATCAAAATTTCGGTAAAAATAAATGACATTTTGATAGAAATCATTAAAATTTTGATATAATATGTTAGTATTTATGATATTGTGTTTAAAACTTATAAAAAGTCATTAACAGTTTTTGACATTGGCTAGAATATAGAATACACATAGAAAGTGTAACAGAAAAACAAAAAAGAAACTCAATATTTTTGATTTATACTTTTTGATAGCAATTATAACAAGTTGAGAAAATAAATGAAAATCGAAAATACTCAATATTTTTGATTAATAATTTTTGACAGCCATTATTTCTTTAGAAAACACTCTATATTTTTAATGTTTATAAAATAATGATCACTTTAAACAACTGCCTAACTTAGACACATCACTTCTGGCTGAAATTTGAAAGCATTTGAAGAGTTGAATTTTGCTGGCGTCCTAGATTTAGGCAAAATCTCATAGAAATTTACCTGACTTATCAAACTACCCTCATATATTAAATATTTTATTAACATGAATAAAATAATCAATAAAAGTATTTAAACAGCTGCTGTTAACTGAAGCACGAATATTTATTTTATAACTGACATCTTACCACAAGCAATAAACGCCTATCGAGTTGATATCTTTATACTGAAAGAAGATGGATTGCACATCTGGGATTCGGGCATTCCATATCTGCATCCAAGAATGTAGAGAATGCTACTGAATATTCTTATATGTGTTTAATAGTATTACTACTAATAAAGAGACGATAGTATTTGGATGACAGTCAGGACTAGATTAATTGGGGGCGACTTGTAGCAGATATTCATAGCCAACATAAATTTGTACCAATTTAGGCTTTTTCGGAAATTTGTTAAGTACTTGATAGACTACTGTAGATGTAAAGATTTGCTTATTGTTTGCAATATGCATACAATATTTTGAGGTCTTTTGTAGCTGAAGGTTGCGACTGTTCGCAATTAATATTGAGCATGGCGCTGTACGGAATCTTTCCTTTGATGAAATTAATGTTTGTTATTGCAGAAGTTGACTAGGTTAAATAGAGTGCTTGTCGTGTGGGGGTTGCAGTTCTTGAGGGCGTTGGCCGCATCCGCTCAGATAAAAGCGCCCGAATAATACAATTAAGACGCACAAAAGTCGGCTCCGGGTTAATAGATAAAAAGTGCGATAGGGCGATAAGTAATAGAATTATAAGGACACAGGCATAGCTCAGGACGTCGGGGGCGGCGTGCGGGATAAAAGCTTACCCGTGTCAGTGCCGCTGATAACAGCGCCCGATACACCCCGTATCGTCCCCGCATTAGAACTTCATTATTTGATATTGTCGGCGCAATTCAGTTACTCTAATTTCCGCCCCTTTGGCCCGATCTTAATGGTATTACCTATCCGGATTTGAAGGTACCGGGGGCGGCGGGGGCGCGCGTCCCCCGCCGCTATCCTTTACAATTGATGTGCTTGCCAGGGGGAGGGTGTAATGACGGAGGATTTCTGGGCATCGTGTATGTGTGTGGGTGTGTGTGTGTGCCGCCCCCGCATATCGCGGCAATAAACGCCGCCACGTATATTATGATAAAAGTCCCGGAATTACGTTCCGAAATCAAGCGCGGTCGGCCGTATTGTTGTCGCGGACCGTTTGTTCCCGAGGAAGGTAAATTAATTGGATTTCGAGCTCGGGGGCCGCTCCCTTTTTACCAGACGGAGACGGCGAGAGGCGGCGTTTAGCGCTGCAGTTTTGTCTATCCGCATCCACTCGGCTGATATGCACTACCCAACCGCCCCCCGGGCGAAATGACTTTATTGCGAAAAGCTGGGCGACACATCGACGATATTTCGCAGCAGGCGAAACCGCGGCGAGAACTGCTTACGCGATCATTGCAGGACCGGAATCGCTGCGACTACATTCCCGCCGCCTCCCCTTCGCCCGCCCCCGCTTCTCTTCTGTTCGGTTTTCTGCAGCGGCGGGAAATTCTGCCACTCAAACTGATAGACAAAAGAAGGCACGTGATTACGGCAGTATTTAATTTAATCTTTCCCCCGTCCTGCAGCGGATACCGCTTTTTGTTCCTGCTGCCGCGGAACCGCGCTCCGCTTCAAGTACCAGCATTTAATTTCGCATCGCAAACGAATTGATAACATATTTAACGGAGACGGCGCCGTAATTATGCGCTAATTATTTTAATTTGCGTGTATTTAGATAACGGTAATTAAAACGACGAAATCTGCGGCTGCCAGGTTTTCAAAACTAATTTCGAAACACAAAGAAACCCCTTTCAGTTCGGTACTCGCCTAACCTCTACTTAAGTATTTTACACTCTACGATATTTTTCAACCTCACATAATTACTATATACATAAAATGAATATAATTTCCTGAGAGCGAGAATGCAGGAAGGGCATAGTGTACCCTACATTTTAAGCAATTGTGGGGTCCTACATCATGAGTGCGTATTGTATGGTTGCTAAAGAGGGGGGTGGGGGGCACGTAAATCTTTAACCAGAAACGTATCTAGCACTTAACGAAAGAGCCTCGATTGAATTATGTTAGTTCGGAGTTCAAAATCTAAAAAAAAAAAATTAAATAATTTTGACCTTATATTTTTTCTCCCATCGTTCTACAATCAGTCGTTTTCTAGCGTACACGCACGCCAGATAATGGATGATTCCTTTAGTGCTGACTGTTGCTATGTAACGGAGAAATAACAGTACTGGGATATTACATTCACGGCCTAGGCCAGGAATGATCTTTTTAGATCTTGTATATTTTACACATTTATATACACAAGTTATACAAATTTATAAAATACTTATTACGTACTTAAAAATATCATTTTTTATGAAATTGCGAAAAATCTATTGCAACATAAACATTGCATAGAAAGTCATAAAACTGTCAACAGCAATTTAAAAAAAAAATAAGGGCAATTACATTTATTTTACAGAAAATGATATTCATCAAAAATAATGAAAATGCCATTAAATATTATTAATATTCATTGGAATGCGCAAAATGTTGATTGGAAATTAAAGACTGCACTGAAAATTATAAAATTCTTAGCATGATTTTAGAATGTTGCTGGAAAATGTAAATTTTTTACTGATAACTGCAGAATGTTTATTGAAAATGATGACATTTTCATAAAAACAAAGAAATACATGAAATCGCACTTGAAAAATACAAATTTTGATAGAAAATTGCAAAAATTTTATTGTAAATTAAACATTGCAGTGAAAATTTTTACATTTTCAGCATAAGTTTAAAATTTTAGTGGCAATAACAAAAGTTTTCCTGGAAATAGTGAAATTTTCATGGAAACTCTTAAAATGCTTATCAAAATTTAATAATAATAATAATTCCTACTACTAATTTTTGTTATTATGATTAAAAATTGGCTATATTCGTTGAAAACAGCAAAATATTGATTGGAAATTAAAGACAGCACTGAAAATTTAAAAATTCTCAGCATATATTTAATATGTTGTTGGAAACTGCAAAATTTTTACTGAAAACTGTAAAATATTTACTGGAAACGAAGAAATTATCATAAAAACAAAGTAAAAACATTACACTTGAAAATTGCATATGTTGATAGAAAACTGCGAAATTTTTATTGCAAATTAAACATTGCAGCAAAAATTATCAAATTTAAGCATTAATTTAAAATTTATCCGGCAGTTTCATTTTTTACCGGAAATTATGAAATTTTCATTGGTACTTTTTCTGTTCAATTTTCATTTTTCAATTTCATTTGAAAATTTCAAATTTTCATTCTAAATTGCGAAATTTCTGTTTGTAAATTAAACATTACAGTGAAAGTCACCGGCAATTGCCAAATTTTTACTGGAAATACGACGAAATTTTCATTGCAACTTATAAAGTAAGTAAACTGTTCCATTTTTAACTAACAAGGCTGTGAGTTCATTTTATATAGCTTTACATTTGAACACCATCAAGAATGATCTGACAGTGAAAAAATTATTAAATGACAGATTTGTAACAACGCTGCCTAATTCAGATATTAAAATAATTAAATTATTGCTTCAGTCATTCAATCATTTTTAAAGCAACATTGGCCACTATCATAAAATATAACCTCTTTTGTTTTAAATATAACTTATTTTTTTCAAGTCTAGTCACTTTACATTGGCCAACAATACTGTCACCCTAACAGAGCCAACTTAGTTAAATATAAAAATTGATCAGAGTTTACATAACAGTTTATTTTCAGAATGATTTTTACATTTTTTTTTTTTTGTTATTTTCACTTAAACTTCACACAATAAAACTTTGTAAAAACTTTGAAATATGTATTGAATTATTTATTTGCAACAATTGTTGCAAGTACATAATTGCAATTGTTTTTCAGGCGTAGAAAGGTCCTATTAAAGTTACAGTTTTTTTTTCAGAAAGTTTTTTACACAGTTATATTTTGTGAAGTTTAAGGGAAAATGAAAATAAACTTTGGTTTTGAATATTTGACGAGGATTTTGTTTTACACATATAAGCAAGTTGCATCTAATTTCTTATTTAAAACAGATTTACTTTGTGCATTATGAATTATAGATTATTATTAAACTGAAATCTCTAAAAATGTATTCATTTACAAATTTAGTACCAGATTATGAATGTAGTATACATTGGAACAATTCTTCTAAAAATTTGACGATTATTGTGTTCTAAATAAATAAGTAAATCGGGTTGCTACCTTGTTGAATTAAGAAATATGAATTAATATTATACTATCTTACTACTATTATTATACTATTACTATATCTACGAAAATTTATTAATTTTCCAGAATTTTCAACTGAAACTACTGATAATACTAAAAAAAAGGTAACATGTTCTAGCACGTAAATCGACTTGCTACATTTTTGAACTCAGAAATATGGATTACTATTATACTATAATCTATGAAAATTTATTAATTTTCCGGAATCCAACTGAAACTGCAGATAATATTCAAAAAGTTAGCATGTTACAGAGTTTTTAATACATTTTCATATCCGTTAAAAGTTTAAGCAATCATGAAAATATCAACAATATTTATGACGCAAATATGTAAAAAAAAATGTATCGGTTTTAACTTTCTATCATTTATATATTTTCCAGAATTTTCACTTGAAATTACTAGTGATGTTTTTTCCGGAATTTCCAACTGAAACTACAGATAATATTAAAAAAGTTAACATGTTACAGATTTTTTAATACATTTTCATATCAGTTACCTAGAATCGATTAACTCCCACAACATTCAATATGATAAAATTATAGAAGTTAGAAGTTAGTTAAACCAATATTTTAAAAAAATGTATCGGTTTTATCTTTCTATCATTCATAGTTTTTCCGGAATTTTCACGTGAAATTACTAATGATGTTATAAAAGTTGACATTTTACATACAGCGTCGTTAAAAAGTACGGATACATTAAATATTTTGATACCGGTTTATCAAGACTTGTTCAAATTTGGTACAAGATTCAAACTCTGCCATCTGAAATGTTTTTCAAAATTCTGCCATTCTGTTATTTGTTTTGGGGATTCAAGTCTAACGTGTGTGTTTTTAAATGACACGAGGTGTCACATTTAAAATTTTTGGAAAGGGTATTTTTTGTTCTAAATTTATTGATGTAACACTTGCATAAATCTTTAGTTATACGTTATCTAAAAATTAATCACCAAATTAGTAAATTTAATCACCCTGTATCTTTGAAACAACACGATTTGTCAGACATCATCAAAGGTAACAATATTCTTAGAATAAGCCTAAGAATTTTTTGGAAAGGGTAGTTTTTGATCTAAATTTATTGATTGATACATAATTGATTGCTACACTTACATAAATCTTTAGTTATACATTATCTAAAAATTAATCACCAAATTATTAAATTTAATCACCCTGTATCTTTGAAACAACGCGATTTGTCAGATATTATAAAATGTAACAATATTCTTAGAATAACCCACGGAATAACCCCTTGCATTTTTGGCCCATGTTTAGTAAACACCCTGCATGAAAGCTCAACAAAAAATAATAAATTTAATTCTGAGAAAGTAAGACTAATTGCATTGAAATTTGTGCTAATTATTGCATATTAAACTAAAATTGAACATTTTTGCAATAATTTGCTTAATAATGGTACGTTTAAGTAAAACTGCGCCTATTTTCATTGATTCTTTGCATAATTTTGTTCTACGTATTCATCATTGGTAGGAAGTAAATGGAGATCATTTTGATTATCTTTTGTAGACAGAGAATTCTTAGAATAACCCACAAAATAACCATAAATAAAATGTTTGGAAAACACCCTGTATGGGGGTAAAAACTCAACAAAAATTAAAAAAATTAATTCTGAAAAAGTAAGACAGAGTTGGCATTGAAAATGCTGTTTGTTATTGCATATTGAACAAATAATGAACTTTTTTGCAATAATTTGCTCAATAATGGTACGATTCTTTGCAAAATTTTGTTCTACGTATTCATTATTGCTCGGAAATAAATGGAGATTATTTTGATCATCTTTTGTAAGAGAATTCTTAGAATAACCCACAGTATGCCCCTTGCATTTTTGGCCCATGTTTATAAAACACCCTATATGGGTGTAAAAGCTAAACAAAAATTTAAAAAAAACATTCTGAAAAAATAAGACTAAGTTGGCATTGAAAATGCTGTTTGTTATTGCATATTGAACAAATAATGAACTTTTTTGCAATAATTTGCTCAATAATGGTACGATTCTTTGCAAAATTTTGTTCTACGTATTCATTATTGCTCGGAAGTAAATGGATATTATTTTGATCTTCTTTTGTAAGAGAATTCTTAGAATAGCCCACAGAATGCCCCTTGCATTTTTGGCCTATGTTTAGGAAACACCCTATATGGGGGTAAAAGCTAAACAAAAATTTAAAAAAAACATTCTGAAAAAATAAGACTAAGTTGGCATTGAAAATGCTGTTTGTTATTGCATATTGAACAAATAATGAACTTTTTTGCAATAATTTGCTTAATAATGGTACGATTCTTTGTAAAATTTTGTTCTACGTATTCATCATTGCTCGGAAGTAAATGGAGATAATTTTGATCATCTTTTGTAAGAGAATTCTTAGAATAACCCACAGAATGCCCCTTGCATTTTTGGCCTATGTTTAGGAAACACCCTGTTGTGGGGTGAAAGCTACACAAAAATTTAAAAAAAAAATCTGAAAAGTAAGACTAAATTGGAATTGAAAATGCTATTTGTTATTGCATATTGAACAAATTTTTTTTGCAATAATTCGCTTAAGAATGGTACGTTTAAGTAACTTTGCGCATATTTTCATTGATTCTTTGCAAAATTTTGTTCTACGTATTCATTATTGCCAGGAAGTAACTGGAGATAATTTTGAACATCTTTTGTAGATAAAAATATTTCCAGTTTAACCTATTTGATTTCAAAAGGTAAATAAAACACTTGGTTCAAAGTTTCACATAATTTATAGATCACTCTACAATCGTTTCAATCATTACAAAAATTAGTAGGATTAGTTTTAGTATTTAAGGCACATGTTGTAATTTTAATGTTAGTATAACTTGTGCTCTTGAGAATGGTTTAACTGCCCAAACGATTGTAGAGTGATCTATAAATTCCGTGAAACTTTAAAGCATTTATTTACCTTTTAATTAACATGTATGTTTCACCAAGTGGTAACCACAAATACATTTATTTTAACTATTTGATTTCATTAGAATGTGCTCTGTTTCAATGTGTTACTTTTACAATTATTAGTAGTAGTATGAACATTTATTCCCTATACATATTTACAACATACTTAATACATATAACATACATCACTACATTGATATATGATATGATACATGATATATGGAATCATGTATAGACTTTTGTCTTTTGACCCATGAACTGTTGTAAATATGGATGATTGTCTAGTATTAGTTCGTGAGTTAGTCACTGACTTGATGGTTTGTCAGTCTTTCGTAGAATATTTGACAGGGATATATGAATTTAGAAGTTTGGTTGATGTTTCGGGTATGGATGAAGAGTGTAATAGAGGGAAGGTTAGTTGCTTTGTGGGTGAATCTATTCAAGGGCTCTTCGTGTCTATTACTATTAACTTTGATTTGAACGAGCAAGTTGCAAAGAACTTCCGTTTTTTTATATTTCTTTAATGTACTGTATATGTGTTTATCTACCATTTTAATGTTAAAACAGTTTTCGTATGTTATTGTTTCGTATTAGTGTTTCCAGATGTTAAAACTGTGATATTTTTCTTCACTAACATTCGTTACAAACTACTACTACTTTATAACTACTACTTTATAACTAACTATAGATAAAGACAAGATTTCCAGGATCAATTTTCACATATTTTTCAAATTGCAAATCGCAATATTGCACTAATTTTTTTGAGGTTTTGATAAAAATAAGATTTGCTATCTATTATATCACTGACTTTAGAACAAAATACTCTTTTCAAAAAAGTTAGTTAGGTAAAATAAAGTTAGCCTTGGATCTTCACAACATTTTTTTAAAATTATTATTATGCATAACACTTAATTGTATTTTGCTATAATTATTACAATATGATCAAAGATGGATCAATGAGTAATGTTATGGCAACTTAAATTACTAAATTAAAGTTCATAACAAATGACGGGAAAATTTTGAAAAACATCGCAGACAATAGAATTTTAATATTTTTAACCGGGTGCTAAATTTCAACATGTTTGATAAACCGTTTTAAAAATATTTAAAAGTATTTATAATTTTTACATACACTACATATTTAAAGAAATATACTGCCAAAATGATAAAATTTGACCTCTCGTGCAATTTAAAATAAATATAGCCTTGGATCTCCAAAACAAATGATAGGAGAAATTTGAAAAATATCGGCGACCATAGAATTTTAGGTGCTAAATTTCAACATGTTTTGATAAACCGTTTTAAATATATTTAACAGTATCAATAATTTTTAGCGAACTGTCCATATTTAAAAAAATAACACATCACAATCGACCAATGAACACAAAGTTTTACTAACATATTAACCTCTCGTGTAATTTATAATACAGTTAGCCTTGGATCTCCAAAACAAATGATAGGAGAAATATGAAAAATATCGCAGACAATACATTTTTAATATTTTTAACCGAGTGCTAAATTTCAACATGTTTTGATAAACGCTTTTTAATAATATTCAACAGTATCAATAATTTTTAACGAACTGTCCAAATTAAAAAAATAACACTGTCACAATCGACTAATGAATACAAAATTATACTAATATGTAATTAGTATTTTATATTAGAAAATGTGAAAAACAAATATACCCCATCTCCAGTTTTTCACGACATTTTCCTCAAATAAAGTGTTTCTGAACTTTAAAGGCAACTCGAAGCATAACTTTTCGGTTGCTGAAAGCTAAAATATTCCTTTTCATACTGCACCATCCGAAACCTTACTTATATGTTATTAATATTTTATATTAGAAAATGTCAAACACAAATTTACCCCATCTCTAGTTTTTCACGACATTTTCCTCAAAAACAGGTGTTTCTGAACTTTGGAGACAACTCGAAGGGTAAATACAAAGAGGAAAAATATGTACTTTTCGGTTGCTCAAAGCTAAAATATTCCTCTGCATACTGCACGAACCGAAACCTTGCAGAGGTGTTCGAAAAATTGACGAAAGTAGGGAGGGGCCCATTAAAGCATATACTGAAATTCAAGTGAGTATTGCTCAACTTTGAAGGCAGAATCAGAAGAATAATTATGAAGTATAGAAAAATGTACTTTGCGGTTGCTGAAGGCTAAAATATTCCTCTTCATACTGCATCAACCGACACGTTACTAATATGTTATTATTATTTTATATATTAGAAAATGTCAAAAGTAAATATACACCATCTCTAGTTTTCACGACATTTTCCTCAAAAAAAGGTGTTTCTGAACTTTGGAGACAACTCGAAGGGTAAATACAAAGAGGAAAAATATGTACTTTTCGGTTGCTCAAAGCTAAAATATTCCTCTGCATACTGCACGAACCGAAACCTTGCAGAGGTGTTCGAAAAATTGACGAAAGTAGGTAGGGGCCTATTAAAGCATGTTCTGAAACTCAAGTGAGTATTGCTCAACTTTGAAGGCAGAATCAGAAGAATAATTATGAAGTATAGAAATATGTACTTTGCGGTTGATGTAAGTCGAAATGTTCATATTCACACTAAACTAATCGAAACAATGTGGAGGTGTTCGCAAAACTTGATGAGAGTAGGGAGAGACCCATTATTATACTAAATTATCTGTCCACGATGATAATAACTAATTACGTCGTAGGTAGAGGAGTGGGGATTATAATTATTATGGCATTTATTTACATTATCCTTGTTGGATAATATAACGATAATAATAATAATGTAACAGCTCTACAGGCCTCACATGCCTTTGGCTATCTTTATAATCTTCCTCCATTCATTCCTGCTTTGCGCTCGCACCTACCAGTCCTTGATTTTTAGTTTCCTCAAATCATTCTGGACGCTTTCTCCCCAACCTTTCCGGTGTCTGTCTATCCTATTTCTTCCTTGTGGCTCTCCCAAGTGGATCATTTTTGTCGTTCTCGTATTTCCCATTCTTGTTATGTGGCCTAACCATTGTAGCATATTTTGACTTATTGTTGTTGATATTGGTTCTTCTTTGTATAATTCGGTAACTTCTTTATTTGTTATTCTTCTCCAAGTTCCGTCCTTAACGATAAGGTTGTTAATTGTTGTTGATATTGGTTCTTCTTTGTATAATTCGGTAACTTCTTATTTGTTCTTCTTCTCCAAGTTCCGTCCTTGACGATAAGGTTGTTATAAATAGTTCCTGTGTATTAGAAAGTCCATTAAAAATGTTTTAAGTTTTAAAAAATGTAAAAGTGGAAATAATTTCCACTTCGCACACGTAAGCTGGTTTTTCCACGAGTGGCTATAGAGCGATGTTTACATCTCACTTAGCCGGCAGACTTTTCATATCGAAGCGCTGCGAACGGTGGAATCGGTAGCCTAGGAAGTGCATGTATTTGTAGCTATGGAAACCACGGGGGCAACCGGGGCAAACTGGAGTGGCGAGGGGGCCACATGTGTGCGCACATCGAATACATCCAGGTACAGAACGTATTGTTATCATATTTTATGGGGGCAAATATTTTTACTGCCGCTCGGATTTAAAGCGAACGTAAGTAATTTGGTGATATCCGCGCTTATTCGCGCTCCGTACGGTTATATCCCCCGCTTTCAACCTGCAAGGCACGGCTCATACGGCATGTTTTTAGTGGAACGTATGAGATGAGTAACTGGGAGATATTGTCTTTTTATTAAAGTTGCGAATGCTCGGCTCCACATACGAAACATAAAGGGCACGTCCGCAGAGGGGCGATTGTCGGCAGACTGTAAGTAAGGAACTGACCATTTCACCGCGATTTAAGCGATGCATTTGCCAAAAGCTTAGCAATATCAGGTTAAAGCCAGACTTTTAATTAATAATTCTGGTAGAGTTAGCTTCGATTTGGTTCTTTAAGCAGACCACGTTGATGATTAGGTTTTAATAACAGAACATAACGCGGCACATAAAAACATTAAAATGTTATTCATTTAGACATAGGCCTATCAGCAATCAGCAATCTAGAAGTTTGCTATAATAACGACTACATTATTGGCTACATTATAATTTTGTAGTTATAACAAAAAAAGGTCTAAAATAAATTTTAATTGTTCTGATAGTAATACAAACTAATGTGAAATGTTTAAAACAACTTATTTTATGAACTAGAGATAGAAAATGAATCTAAAATATCATCAAAAGTTTAATCTTTTGGTAAGCTCCTATTCGATGGTTAGGATTGCCACATCCTTCATTCGTTCTTCGGTCATTGTAGACTAGAGCTTGTATATATTTTTTGTAATACCCTTGTGTTATTGACATTTATCAGTACTGTCTGCTTGATCGATATGACAGGCGTAAAGGCCATGGCCGTTATAATAACGGCCGTGGACGTTATTTAAATGACAACGCAAATTTATGAGCAATAAAGTCTTCATATTCTTTCTCATACCTGCTGCTGCTTTTTTGGGGAAGTAAATCGATTGTGGCAGCATTTGCTTCATTTAGTTCATCTTCGGAGATACCACAAAACGAAGAACTTTGCACATCTGACATTATTTTTCTAATTTCACTTTGATTTGTTTGTTTGTATATGAACCGTTGATGTTGCTATGGTATCAAATTGCGCCTGGATAACTAGTTTATTAATTTTGAAATTTAATATTGATAAATTGACCAGTTTTTGTAATTTAGGTATTACAAAAAGTATCGAACAACATACGGCCGATATGCAAATAACAGGCTTGGTTGAATATAAACCTCGGCTGCGCTCCGCTCCGCTTCGCTTCGCCTCGGTTTACAAACTTCAGCCCGCGCCTGTTATTTGCTACATATCGGCCTAATGGCGTTATATACTATTTTATCTTTTCAACACGGAAAATGATCTTTTTGCTGAACAGTTAGACGCAGGCATCGTCAAAAAAGTGTCAATGCGATGTCAACATAACGGTAGTTATGTTAAATTTCCCGAAATTGTGGTTACAAAACCAAACCTCGTGAATACAAATGAAAATAAATTACCATGCAACTTTTTATTTATATACGATTAGGGTATAATAATAGTAATAATAATCCCTATTACTCCTCCACCTATGACATAATTGGTTAGTCATTATTTGACACAGAATAAATTTGAATAAATAACCAAATCTAGTAACTTTAGTGACTTTTATCTTGTGTTACGGACTTTCAAGAAATGAAAACTTTTGCTTTGTAAAAAGAGTTATTTTATGAGGTTATGTTGAAGTATCACAAATAGTTAATTCTGAAAATATCTTGTGAACATATCATTTCTAACCTTGTCTATTAGTTTTGCACCTGTGTTGGTTTATTTTCTCAGAAAGATTAGTCGAATTGAGTTAAATGAAAAAGGTGTTATTAAAATTGAAATTTTACTGTCAATAAACGTCTATTTTAAATCTGCATTACCAATCCAACAGTTAGATCAAAATAAAATCGCACTTATGAAATATTCCTAATGGTTCCTCCCATTAAAAAAAATCCGAATATACATCCAAATTCTTGTCAAAAAATCTATTTTGCTATTTATTTTATTATTGTAGGAGGTATATTATCAGAAACGAAAGTAATACTAATATTAAAAGTCAGTGCCTAACTCACTAACATATATGGTTCAGATGTTCATGTGTATATGCACTCATTGATGATGGTCTGGATAACTTACTCCTCGATGTATGAACTACTTTGTATGATTATCTGGACTACCTACTTACGTTAGATAATATGAACTAGTTATGAAACATGAAAGTTTGTCTTGACACTTATAATGGGTTGTCTCGACTGAGATTTTTTGACCATCAGCATTTTCCCATCAAAAATGTTTGTTATTTTAAGATTCAATTAAATTTTCGTCGATATTTTATTGTAAAGTTTGGGTCTTATAGTACTGCAAAGTGCAAAGAAAACAATACAATTATTAAAATACATCTCAAAGTTTATTGCAAAATGTCTGACTGTCGGAGAGAATGACGTTCTGACGTCAGTCTGACGTCAGAATGACATTCTGACGTTCGGACGAGAATGAGAATGAGAGAATGAGCTGAATTCAAGAATCTGATCTGAAATTAATTATGAGCAGTTGGTAAACGATATATAAAAATTTTATGCCAGATTTATATACAGTATGCCTGAAGACAAATCTTCTCAAAATTTGACCACTAGCATGTCTCACGTAAGTAAGAAAATCGAGGTATTAACTTTCTGAGTTGGACTGCATAAGTTATCAGCCACTGAAATTTCTGAAAATTTATCTGTTGCTATTTTGAAAAATGTATGCCATATTTGTATACTGCATACCTGAAGATAAATCTTCTGAAAATTTGACAACGAGGATGTCTCAGATAAGTGAGAAATTCGAGTTAATAACTTTCCGAGTTGAACGGATTTTTATAAGTATTCAGGGTTGATTGCTACCCTCCAAGGCCAAATTAGTAAATGCCACTTACACTATACATTCACAGACTCTTCAGGTCTAACATACATAAGTTTCATTGAGGGACAATTTGATGCACACTTCTTAGGATGTTTATAGATATTCTGAATGTAAAAACTTTGAGAGTTGAGGTTATCAGTCACTGAAATTTCTGAAAATTTATCTGTTGGATATTTTGAAAATTTTATGCCTGATTTATATACAGTATGCCTGAAGAAAAATCTTCTGAAAATTTGACCACTAGCATGTCTCACGTAAGTAAGAAAATCGAGGTATTAACTTTCCGGGTTGGACTACATAAGTAATCAGCCACTGAGATTTCTGAAATTTATCTGTTGGATATTTTCAAAAAATTATGCCATATTTGTATGCAGTATGCCTGAAGATAAATCTTCTACAAAATTTGACCTCGAGCATGTCTTACATATGTGAGAAAATCGAGTTTTTAACTTACAGGGTGTCCAGAAACTCTCCTGATTAACACAAATGCCACATACTAGACGTCATTTAATGTCGATTTAACCTAAATTACCTTAATAAAAAATGCTTCCTAAGGGCAAAATGATTTAGAAAAGTTACCAATGTTATTATGTAGCACTTCGCAAATATTTTAGTACCTATTGTTTTTGCACATATTTTATTCCATTCCCTTCGAAATTAAAAAAAATGTATACACTCCAGGGACGAAACTATGGTGTTTCAGAGCGCCCCCTTTAAAGGGGCTTGCCGCTCGAATCGAGTCAGCTTACATCTTTACAAGTGTTTTTCTCCTCCGTTTTCTTGGTTTATTGGCCATCAAACACCTATTGTTAGTAACAATTGAACCAGCAAGGAGGGGATAAATTTTTAATTTATCTAAACATTTATTATTATTATCCGTATTCAGCACGATATATAAAACAAAAGAAGCTTCCAAAGTACATAAATGGTTTCGGGATTATTTTTGGCTAGAATAAAGAGTCCGGCAAAATTCAGCATTCTACTTCCTGTACAGGTTATTTAAAAAAAAATCTACAGTACCAGTTTTTGTCTCATTGGGCTTTAAAAATTTGAAGAAAGCTTGATGAAATATCAAGTACATCAAGATTTTGAGTATCATAGAGTCGCTTTGAAAAAATGGTCTCTTTTTAATAGGTCTCTCAAATATGATCACTGTAGAAGTTGTTTTATTACAAAACAAACAGTAAATTTGCTTTGTTTAGAGGCCATAATGAAAGACCGAAAGTACAAATCGTGGAAATTGTTTAGAGGAAGGTCTCGAAGTTTTGAAGACAAAAAATTACAAAGTTATAATCTTTCCAAGAATTGTTTCTAGATGATGTGCATCTTAGGCCCAAATCTATAATCCGTACTTGAGCATAAGTTCGACTCAAGTCGTATATTTGGTTGCGTATTCTCTATAAGCTTTTATGCACCAAAGGCAATCAAATATACGCAAATATACGACTTGATCTCATTCAAGTACTGACTATAGATACAGGCCTAAATGAAATTATAGACCCTACCGCTAATTGCTAATTGAATATGTTTGTAAAAGACTATTGATGCATATTATTTTGCTGGTATGGCCCATGATAGTAGAACAGAAGATAAATTTAGAATGATGGTTAATTATATGTATGTCATTAAGACAGTTAAATTAACATATCCCATAATTTTAGAATATTTTAAAGAATACCTGATGCAACAGCAAAATAACGCGTCTAGCCATTTTGCCCTCATTAAAAAATGTACCATTTTGTGTTTGTTCTTATATTTAAACAAATTGTTGAAGTCACTTCAGGAGTTCATCAATTGCTTCAGAGTGAAAAGTTGGATTCATCTAAAGCTTCTCTTAGAATTAAAACTTAAATTGTAACCTTTGAAACTCTGGGGGAAAATGAACAACACTATGATAAATTATATAAAAACAAATAAATTTTATAGTTTAAGAAATAATTGTACGTCGAAAAAAATTAAGAATGATGGGACATACATACGTACAATAGGCAGTGTTGTAATGTATCTAGCTAGATACAGAATCAAGATACATAACAAATATCTAGATACGTATCTACTATCGGTTTCAAAAGTTTTGACCCCTGGGTTTAAAATGAACTTGAAACAAGAGTACGGAGTGAAAAAATAAAAAAAATTACATTCATTAATAACGTATTAAAATTGTAATGTGATTATGCAACTCGTTAAATTGTTATTGCGGAAAGTCTTCCGAATAGTATGGCATTTCACACATATTGTCACTGCGCTGTAACTTAACCTGATGTAACTTGTTGCTGTTACAATATTATTCAACCAAATTAAAAACACAATAAAAGAAATGCAGTAACCCTCAAATGATGTGAAAATTTTGCATAAATTCTAATCAACTTATTTATTAATAATGTTTTTTGCAATGTCGTGCTAAGTTCGTTAATATCAATGAAATCGTCCCACTTTTTCGAACATAATGAAGATGATAAACTCCGAAAACAATTAAATAATGTATTAGATATTAATGCAATTTAGACAATTATTGTCGACGCGTAGTAAATAAAGACGAGAGATTAGTGTCGCCGTACTCATATTGCGCCAGAGCGGCATTTAAATGGACACGTGTATTATTCTTGTATCTATTACGTATAGTAGCCCGTCGAAAGCTGACAATAACGTATGCTTTTTTGAATAAACAATCGCATTTTTAATGCTGGTTCGTGTGCTTAAGCTAAATGTATTAGAATGAAATGAAATTAGAAACGAATGTCGAATTCATGCAATATAGATCGATGAGTCATTATCAGGACGGAAAGAGTATACCCATAACTATAAGCAGACGATAACAAAATATTTAGTTTTACACATTTTATTAAATATTTATGAGTATTTTCTTTTGCATGTAAAATACGTATGTAAAAAGAAAACCATTTTTGGTTTGTTTTTCCATGTATCTGAAATGTATCTAGAAGTATCTAGATCCTTATCAAATATATCTGTATCTATAGCTAGATACAGTTTCAAATTTGTATCTAGATATGTATCTAGATACATATTTTCTAAAGTATCTGTATCTGTATCTAGATACCAAAAAAAATGTATCTGTAACAACACTGACAATACTTTAAATGTAGTCTTAATGGATACATGCCTCTACATGCCTCTGTATACAGGAAGCTCAAAGCTTTTTCGAAATCTTAAAAACTTTACACACTTTTTTTTCTACATCAATAGTAAACTTTCTGGATGTTCAAACAAAACTTCATGTTCCACACAAAAATACAGATTCATTAATTCACTCGGTGGTTTAGTCATAAGGCAGTTAAATTGAAAACTGCCTTAATGCCATTAAGGTAGTTAAATTAACATATCCGGCAGTTTTTGAATATTTTAAAGAATATTCATCTGATTGCAACAGCAAACTGACTCGACTCGATACTTGATTTAAAAATGTACAATTTTGTGTCTGTTTTTATATTTGATTATTTGAACAAATTCTTGACTCGAAAAAAAATCAACTTATCTCAAGCTTCCTTTAGTATTAAATCTTAAATATAAACTCTGGGGGAAAATGAACAACACTTTGATAAATTATATAAAAACAATTAAATCGTATAGTTTAAGTAATAATTGTACGTCCTTAATCTTATTGCTTAAATTATAGAATTAATTAACCTTAATATGAGAAATATCACAGAAGTAAATTTTAGTTCGAACTGCAGTTAAATGAAAGAGATCAAACAGAAAGTGAAAACGTCTAAAAACATTACAATCATTATGGTAGGATGATGATACTTGTTTAATTGACAAAGTTAATTTTCGAAATAATATGTACAACTAAATACTAGCTCACAGAAATGAAATTCAGATTTACTGGGGAAAAAAGTATTGAAGCTTTAAACACATGTCAAAGTGCTTCTTGGAATTTGGAATTTTTAATTTTCGAAATAATATTTACGACTAAATACTAGATAAAATGTTCATAGAATTGAAAGTGAAATTTTCCGAAAAAGTAAAATATTCTAATATACCTACTGAAGCTTTGCATACAATGCCCAGGTGCTTCTTAGACGTCGAATTTAAAAAATATTTAGTACTCTTGATTGATTCTGAAACTTTCTTTGCAAATCAATTCTACATCTCCTGCTCTGGTTTCATCTGACTGGATTTTTCGTTTTTTTTCTGTTCGTTTCATCTTCGTACTAAGTTACTTTTGCTTTCATTAAAGCTCAATTTTCATAAATGTTGAATTTTCTTTTTATACGTTGTAACGGTTGATAGATCGAGCTCAGACTATTCTATCTTATTACTTTAGCCGTTAAATTAAAATAACATATTTCAGCATAAATTAGACAAAAATATCGCTTCTATTCTTTGAAGTTGAAGGAGGTAGTTAGATGCTTCACTTCTTATATTTGCCATTTTTCGTTCGTCATTTATTTATTTATTTTTTATTGTGACTTGTGTCTTTGGTAGTTTTCCAAAAGTTTGCCGCCCCTGGATTTAGCCGCCCTGGGCTATAGCCCTTATAGCCTCCCACACCCCTAAATCCGCCACTGCGAACATGCAGTTTCAGTATGGGTCACCGCCCAAAGTAACTTACGTGACGAGACGAATATTTTTACGTGGTGGGACCAAATGTGTTATTAAATTTTCAATGCGCCTTAAAATTGCGCCATTTCAGGAAAGACCCGGTCGAGATTATGTCCCGAAAAACGGCGCTAGTAAATATCGGTTTATTTTGGAAACCTTTTAGACGTCGTTTACAGGGATGATTATGGGATTCCTTTCTTCCAGCTCACGCGATGGAAGAGGCCGCAATAACAGAATCATCCCGGCCTGAGCCGCCGTCCACTTACGCAACGTTACTCCGGGCAAATTGCATCCGTGCCGCCCCCGATCGGCCCGTTCACCTGTATTAACCCCCGGCGGTCCGCCCGGAGCCGCCCCCGTGACCCCGGCGGCGGCCCCGGCCGCAGCAAATGGCCCCCAATTAAAACTTCCGTCCGAATTAATGCCGCCTCCGTGGCGGAATTATGTCCGCTCCTTCTTTTTTTCCCGCCGCGACTCCGCAAACAAAAATTTCCTTACTGCGAATTAATTGAGCGGCCCCCCTTGATCCAAGCCGCCGGCGTCGCGGCACGTAGTAGCGCACTTTGCCGTGCCACCCCCCTCGTGGGGGCGGCTGGGCGTCGCGACGCCGCCGTCCGAAGGCGGCGGCGATAGCGGTGCGTGCGTTAAAATGACGGATCATGTTTAGGTGAGCGTAGGGTTACCTAGGTAACACCGGGGGGTGGAAGTTGCGGGCATGCGGGAAAAGAAAACATGTTTTTCGGCGGTGGGCAAACAGCCCGGGTACATTTCCGACGGGGACGCTCACTCCGAAAATGGAAATTATTAGAAAATACTAAACGCGAGGAGGCAAAAAACAGAATAAATTGTGCTGCAGGAATGCAGATATCCAGGAAATAATATTGGTTTTCTATAAATGTATGAATAACAACCCACTTCACTTTTTCAATATCAAAAAATTCCACGCAAAAAACACGTATCCGATATCGAAACTCGCAAAAACCTGTGCCTACAAATTATAGTAAAACATATCTGTTATGTTATAAAATGTAAATACATATAAATGTTACAATAAAAATATAATACACGAACGAATTTTTTGCTATACATGTAAAGACGTACAGCAAAATGACATATTTAGATATATCTCATGCCACAGGTCGCAGTATCGAATCGAGTAAACCCAGAATAGCTAAAAGAGAAACATCAAAAGTGTTCGAAGGGCAACTGTTCATGGATATCATGTTAAATTACGTGGGCACAATTAAAGTGCCAGTAACGGATGAGCGGTAATTCAAAGACACCAAATTTCAAATATACCTAGTTGCTGTTATGATAAATAGTAGGCTTAGGATAGTTATGCACTAAAAAATCCCAAAATATGCATGCACTAAAAATGCTGAAAATATGCACTTAAATATGTACTAAAAATGTTGAAAATATGCACTTATATGCACTAAAAATGTTGAAAATATGCAAGAAAAACACAAATTGCCATTTTATATCTATTTATTAGCACTCAATTTATTCACGCAATACAAATGTTTACATTATTACAAAATACGAGAAATTTCATGGAATCATGAAGTTTGTTAGAGACGTTTTCTTATGGACTCATATATAAAAAACAACATGAAAATGAAATTAGCATTCTTCAACGATAAAAAATGTCTTAAGTATTTTGAAAAAATAATAGAATTTAAGTTTCTGACCAAACGATTCAAAATTCGATGCTAAAATTTGCAATATTTATGTTTGCATTCTTCTTTTTTCTACATCGACGTATTTTTTTATATATTGGGATATTTAGAGTTATGTGATGCTAATAAGTTCCTAGAAAAAAATTCATTTGAGATTTTCAATTTTCTAGCACGAAAATTTGATGGAGACATTTGCATATTTGTACAAAACATCAATGAAAATTACATTAGCATTCTCCAATAAAAATGTTTTATAAAATTTCATGATTTTTTGAAGAAATTTATTAGTATTTGAGTATTATTAACCAAACAATTGAAAAATTATGTGGGAATTATAAAAATTTTATGTAGTCATTTGCATATTATTTGAATAGTACACATTTGTTAGACGGATTCTGCAACAATAAAAACGTTCCTAAGTATTTTGGAACAATTAAAGAATTTGAGTCTTTTTGACCAAACACTTCAAAATTCGATGGGAAAATTTGTATATATTATGTTTGCCAGCTTCTAATTTTCTACATCGACGTATTTTTTTATATTTTGGGATATTTTGAGTTATGTGATGCTTATAAGAGTTCCTACGAAAACTTTCATTTCAAATTTTCAATTTTCTTGCACCAAAATTTGATAGAGCCATTTGCATATTAGCTCAAAAATATAAAACATCAATGAAAATTACATTAGAATTCTCCAATAAAAATGTTCTATTAAATTTCATGTTATTTTGAAGAAATTTAATAGTATTTGAGTATTATTGACCAAACAATTGAAAAATTATGTGGGAATTATTAAAAATTGATGGAGTCATTATTTGAATAGTAAACATTTATTAGACGTTTTAATATTAGCTCATAAATATAAAATATCAATAAAAATGACCTTAGGATTCTGCAACAATAAAAAGTTTCCTAAGTATTTTGGAACAATTAAAGAATTTGAGTCTTTCTGACCAAACACTTCAAAATTTGACGGGAAAATTTATATATTTTATATTTGCATTTGCAAAATTTTCGTTTCTACATCAGCGTCTTTTTTTATATTTTGGGATATTTAGAGTTATGTGGAGCTCATATGTGTTCGTAGAAAAATTTTCATTAAAGTTTTCAATTTTCTATCATGTAAATTTGATGGGGACATTTGAAATTTGACATGGGGACATGAAAATTGTCGATTCTTAAACACTTTGCCGACACAAGCGAATTTTTCAAAAATAGCCAAAGTTGTTGTTTTCATGGGGATTTAAAAAAAATCACAAATCATTTAATTAGTAATGATTACTAATGTTTTTTTTAATTGTCAGGTAGTTTTCATACTTTGTACTTTACAATTAAAACAAATGTCCACATTATTTTTTTTTGTAACACCTTTAAATAACGCCGTTAATTTTTAAGTTATAGTTTTAATGAAATGATCGAAGAAAGGGTTATTTTACATAGTAAATTATGTAACATTTTATCAGTGCCATTTATAGTAATAGTACTATTTTCATTAATTTTTGAAATAATTCCAGATATGCAACTTTACTAAAATTGTTATCAAAAATTGACAGTGAACTTGTTAATGTTAAAACAATACCAAAATATTTGTTACTTTTGTTTTTTTTTATAAGTATTAATGTTTAATGTATATAATTAATATTCACGATTGCAATAATTTCCACTTTTGGCGATCTTCTGATTTTGACTCTATGATTTTTAAATTTGCTTTAAATTCAATCTTTGTGAGGTAAAATGTTCTCGTTTTCCGTTAATTTTGATATTTGAACATTGAACATTAATATTTGAACAGTTATGACACAGTCGTTGGCAGATATTTAAATCAAAACGAAATGTTGATTACAAAAATGGCCTTTCATTTGCGATCATATACATTTTTAACGTATTTAATAAACATAACCATAAACATAACCATATTCCATCAATCACCACTGAGATCATCAATGAAAAGTATGTCTTTGAAAGACATCTCTTTATTGAAACACCAGCGAAACATAGTGCTTAGAAATGAATAATAATAAAAATAATACAAGCAGTCAAATTTTGAAAAAAATATAAAATCAAAACACTGTTGCAAATTTAATTCAAAACACTTTTGCACTATTAGTATGTTTTTTTTCACCCTTGGCAAGGGCAATTTATTAGATAAACAATAATAAAAAAACAACCCCTGCACACATTATTTCCCCATGCATAGCAAATCCTGTCTATCTGCAGTAATCTTTTTCTCAATATTTCCCATATCCCGACCTGATTGGAGCGGTCGATGTTGTGCGGCTTAACTAAAGTTATCTGTGAGGCCACAGCGTTCTATTCACCGAAACTAGTCAATTGTCAAACTGTTGATAACACGTGTGTGTCAGCTGAACGCTTTGAGAACATGCACCGTGGGTATGTCACCTGGAAATTTCCCCATTAGAAACTGTCTGACGTGTACGGGGAGGAAATCACGTGTTTGTGGGTGGGATATTTTTAATGCCTTTGGTGTCCAACAACATGGCTCTGTGATGGCTTTGTGAGGGATCAATTACTTCAGGAATAGGCTCATATATTATACGCGAATCGTCCCTTTATCTAATTTATTATTGTGTATAATAATTGATGTATAAGTGTATGTAATTGTAATAGCAACACTGAAATGGATAAAAACAATAATAACACTATTAGTAATAGTAATAATAATAATTTGTTTTGCTCTTTACTCTATGGTGAATTTAAATAGTCATATTTTTGATTTACTATGCAGTTTTGTCGATTCTCAAAAATTATGAAAGAGTAGATAAGCTATGTTGCTTCTGGATCAATTTCCCATAAGGATTTACATAGGGCTGGGTAAATAACGCATGTTTTCAGTTTAAAAAAATTATTGTATTGTCTGCGCACTCAAAACGTGCGTTATTTACCTAGTCATAATAATAGAGTTTAAACAAGTATAAGTCAAATCTATTTTCATTAATAATATAATATAATATCTTTATTGATGCTATCAAAAATAAGTTTTACACTGGTAAAATAGTACATTTACATAGGGGTCTAAATTTAATATCTGCAACAACAAAAAAATATCCAGAAGTCGTAAATTCGTAAATGACACTTACAGCTATAAACGTAGTCAGGGTCAAAGATGCGAACTTTCCAAGTGTTAGATAAAAATGTTTCTGCATCCTCGTCATCGTGATTAGCATTGACGATCTGAAGGATATTTGCGATTTTTTCCGGTCGTGCGACAGGTGTGAGAAATCTGTGGAAGGCGTGTGAGGCACATGTCTCACATCTGTGAGACAGTCATGAGACAGGTGTGAGACACCTGTGAGACAAGTGTGACACCCGTGAGACAGTTATGATTAAAGATATACAGGGGTGTGAGACATGTGTGATTTATGCTAGGGAGATGCCGTTTGAAGTAGACACCTGTGAGACTCATGTGAGGCACCTGGGAGACACATGCGAGACATCTGTGAGACAGTTGTGAGACAACTGTCGCACGACTGGAAAAAAGTAAATTTAGACCCCTCTGTAAAACCTTATGGGAAATTGGCCCAGAAGCAACATCGCCTATCTACTTGAACGTAACAAGTAATTTATGAATATGGAATTTTTAAGAAATATTTACGAATGTCAATGTACAGTTCATCATACATCATACTATTTGTAATAAACAGTATTTTTTCTCCAATTGCAATAAATGTACATGGTGTCCTAGATAAGGATCAACAGCATGAGGATCTCGAAAACAGAATAATACATTACTTACTTTAATCCTCTACAGAATATTACTGACCACTAAATTGCTCAACTTTTTTGTACTTTAACCACCGTCGTAACTTTTACTATTTCCGAGATCCCCATGCTGTTGATCCTTATATTGGACGCCCTGTTTGCACTATAATTTTAATGAATTCAAATTTATCAAAAATTTTCCCGAGTGTCTGTGATTTAATTTATTAAACAATGAGGTTTTTTTTTAAATAATGTATTTTTTTTAGACAACAAATTGGTACCTTATAGATCAGGATCATTAAATAATGTTTAACTGATGACTTTGTCGAAGTAATTTATTTAAATATTCAGTCACATTTACGGGCCATATAAAAATATAAAGTTGATGATGGGTTCTTCGAAACGAAACGTTGTACTAAAAATTTTTAAACGCTGTCGTGTAAAGCTAAAAAAGTGACAATGAGAAAGTGCCTTTTTTTCTTTTATACTTATTCAAATAACCTCACAAAAACCTACACACGATATAGCAAAATTTCGAATTTTGTCAAATATCTCCGGAAGTGAGCGGAATTTTGTGCTTTTCTCAACAAAATATTACTGAACACTAAATTGTGCAACTTTTTTTATAATTGAACCACCCACCTTTGTAACTTTTACGGTTTCCCAGATCGCCATGCTGTTGATCCGTATTTTGGATACCTTATACATATATAATAAAATTTTAATGAATTCAAATTTATCAAAAATTTTACAGACAGTTATTAAAAAATTAGTTCTTTTTCAAATCATGTATTTTTTCTAGACAACAAATTGATAGCTTATGGATCAGGATCATTAAATAATGTTTAATTAATGACTTTGTCGAAGTAATTTACTTGAATTTTTAGTGGCATTTACGGGCCATATAAAAACATAAAGTTGATAATGAGCAATGAGAAAATGCCTTTTGTTTTTTTATACCTTTTCAAATAACTTCAGAAAAACCTAAAAACGATATCGCGAAATTTCGAATTTTGTCAAATATCTCCGGAAGTGTGCGGAATTTTCTGGTTTTCTCAACAGAATATCACTGACCACTAAATCGCAACTTTTTGTAGTTTAACAACCTTTGTAGCTTTTACGGTTTTCGAGATCCTCATGCTGTTGATCCTTATTTTGGACACCCTGTATACAATAAATTTTTTATAAATTCAAATTTATCAAAAATTTTCCGGAGTGTCTGTGCTTGATTTAATTTATTTAAAACTGATTTTTTTTTCAAATAATGTATTTTTTCTAGACAACAAATTGATAGCTTATAGATCAGGATTATTAAATAATGTAATTAATGACATGTCGAAGAAATTTAATTGAAATTTTTGGATATTTAAAGTGTTCATCACTAGTAATTTCTTCAGACATTGATTTTATATGACAGCAGTGTTATGGCAAGACATGTTATCTACCATTTTTGTTACTCTACAGAAGAAGCAAAAATAGTTTTGTATTTATACTTGTGAATGTAGATTAGCCAGTGGCGGCTCGTGAGGGAGGCCTCTGGGGCGCCTCCCTCCCAAAAGTTTCCTTTTTATTATTTTTTTTTTCTTTTGTTAACACAGTCTTATTTACAGAAACTTTAGTTATATAGGGTTATATATGGAAGAGAAATGGCTTGAATTTCTCTTACAAATAAGATAAAAACGGGAAATTTATCTCGAATTGTCATTTATCTCTATGACTGATATATTTTTCAGCTGAAAATTGAGACAATTAGTCATTCAAAAATTACATTAGTTAAGTGCCCACTTAAATTAAGCGTATTTCAATTTTTTTTAATTTAATGAGATACTTTTTTATCTCATAGAGCAATTCGCAATGATAATTTGTTAGTCTTTTTTGAGTCGTTTTGAGTCAAAATCTTGGAATTTAATTTTTATATCAGAAGCCAAAAAATATATGTATACACATATCCACAAAAGATGTTTTAAATTAAACGGGGTAGCCTGAAACATAATAATATATAGGGTGTTCCATTAAAAAAAACAAAAGTTGATGGCACCTTTCGGTAGAACCGGAAGTGATAGAAGGTTGAAAGTATTTCACCTAAGGAGAACTCATTCAACCATGTTTGGACGATTTTTTTTTTAAATTTTAATGGTCCATGAGCGTGGGACACCTTGTATGTCTAGGGTAAGTTCCTAATTTACAAATGCCTTTTTGTTAGCGTTAAGCTATTTCCTATGGCAGAACCCTCCCTTATCGATAAGTCACGAGCCGCCACTAAGATTAGCATATATCATTGCCATGGTTATTTATAATACAAAGGTACAATAAATATACTTCCTTCATGATATACTTAAAGTATACTTTATTTGTGGCCATTTAATGCCAAAAAGTGCATTTTGAAAAAAATGGCAGATAGCATGTTTTGCCATAATACTACTGATCATAATAGATATGACCTAATAGATCGTAATAGATCATTTATAGTAGGGACTAAAATAACTTGGGTGTACTCAACTTGTACTCAACTACTTAGTTGTATGAGTACCTAGTTCAAAAAGTAATGCTATCCTACAAGAGCTCTAAGTTGCTGCATGAGAGTGCGATAGTGCGATTTTCTGCTTATATGTGCACGAATGTCAACTTTATTAGACTGAGTAGAAATATTTTGTTTCACTTTTCGCACCTTTGCAAATAACTTTAGAAAAACCTAAAAACGATATCGCAAAATTTCAAATATCTCCGGAAGTGTGCGGAATTTTCTGGTTTTCTCTACAGAATATCACTGACCACTAAATCGCATTTTTTTTGTAGTTTTACCACCTTTGTAACTTTTACGGTTTTCGGGATCCCCATGCTGTTGATCCTTATTTTGGACACCCTGTATATAATAAAATTTTAATGAATTCAAATTTATCAAAAATTGCAAAAATGCAAAAATTGTCTGTGTATGATAAGTTGCTGCATGAGAACGCGCTAGTGCGATTTTCTGCTTATATGTGCACGAAAGTCAACTTTATTAGACTGAGTAGAAATATTTTGTTTTACTTTTCGCACCTTTGCAATGCGAAGTTAAACAATTTTTTTTATTGCATCGATACTATAAAACATAAGTGAATCTGGTTTTTATTATACGCAATGTCTGCATTACATTTATTTTGCACAGTTTAATATCTATGGCAAGGTTTGTGTGTTGATAATTTGGTATGTTATCTATGGCAAGGTTTGTTTTATCATTTGTAATGTCATTTAAGGGAAATTTTGTTTATTGATTATTTGGTATGTCATTTATGGGAAGGTTTGTGTATTGATCATTTAGTATGTTATCTATGGGAAGGTTTGTGTTATCATCTGTTACGTCATTTATGGGATGTTTTGTTCGTTGATTATTTGGTATGTTATCGATAGGAATGTTTGTGAATTGATCATTTAGTATGTGATCTATGGGAAGGTTTGCGTTATCATTTGTTATGTCATTTATGGGAAGTTTTGTTTGTTGATTATTTTGCATGTTATCTACGGGGAGGTTTGTATCATCATTTAGTATGTCATTTATGGGAAGTTTTGTTTGTTGATTATATGGCATGTTATTGATGGGAATGTTGGTGTAATGATCATTTAGTATGTGATCTATGGGAAGGTTTGTGTTATCATTTGTTATGTCATTTGTGGGAAGTTTTGTTTGTTGATTATTTTGTATGTTATCTATGGGAAGGTTTGTATCATCATTTAGTATGTCATTTTTGGGAAGTTTTGTTTGTAGATTATTTGGTATGTTATCTATGGAAGGTTTGTGTATTGATCATTTGCCATGTAAGTTTTTAATGTTCTGCGGTGATTCTTAATATGCTCACTTATAACCACCCCCACAGTAGCTAGCGTTTTCTGAAGGGTTTCCAAACCGTTTTAGATGCGATAAAAACTATAAAATTCACAACTTAATCCTCACGCAAGTACATTTTTTCGCCGAATAGGCTCAATTGCCGTTCCGCCCCGCTGCGTGCAAACTCTTTATGACCTCTTAACTCCCACTAAAAACGCAGTAAAAATAAAAATGCAAAAGTCTACTACGCACACCCTCGCCCGGGCTGCACTATTGCCGCCCCCGCGGTGTCTTCGGGGCTCAAACTTCCAAAAACTACTTGCGGCCTCAGAGCCGCCCGACGTACCTGCGCGGATTACTGGCGGCTTTGCATAGTAATCAGTCACCTCAAAATTTAATAACTCGCCCTCTGCCCGCCCCCGCAAACCCGGGGGTGGAATTAGCGCGCAAAGCCTCGCCGGCTTTTTTGCGGCGCAATGTGAGCATCGCCCGGCTCCGGCTAATTGGCTGACGATTGGAAGTCGGATTCGTATTTGCAATTGCACGCGGATTACAGAGGGCCCCGGAAAATTATACACAACGGGGCACAGCGCTGCACCCCGTCCCTGTCATTAGTCGCTGGCGTTCAGATTTGTTTGTCGACGCCCTTAAATTTATACCTCATATTCAAATTACTAGCCGAAGACGCAATCGAATTAAACGCCCGGCGCCCGGATAAACGCCGGGGGTGCTCGCCGCCCCCGCATTGATTACAGGCGACGCAAAAATTAGCGGGGGAGAAGCAACTGCGGCCCGTATTGATCGCCCACCTGTGCTAATCAAGTAAGGAGGACGATTGCGGTGCAATCGTCTGGCTGGGAGACGGTTGCTGCGGCTTTGTCTGGCAAAAATCACGGCGCGAATCCGGTGGGAGTACGTGCGGGGCTTCCCCGCGTTTTAGCCCCCACGGTGCCGCCCGCCGTGACTTGCAGAACTTGTGGGAGTTCGAGTTTCAATCATGTCGTAAATTGGTGTTTTTGCCGTACGCGATTCGAGTTACTCATCGTACAGTTGTTTCAAGACACATAAAATAGATTAAACGGGAGGACTTGACGTGGACAAGAGGATTACACTCAAAAGGTTTCAATTTCTCTTTATTAAGGCAGACGCGAAAATAACAATTTCATTTTTGATTGCCGGTATCTAAGCGGTTTTAAAGTTTCTTCCCACTAAATACCTTACCCTTTCATATAAAGTAGTAAATTGCTCATTCAATCATTCACTCATAAAGGATTTATGAAAGAGAGACATATCGTCGTTGCAACCTGAAGGAAACAGTGAACCAGAAAATAGTGTCCATTTTTACCCTAAAATTTCACTTGTACTGAAAAAATAGTGTGGTCATTATTACTATTCATTATTACTATTTTCCGATTTTCTTACTAAAATCGATAATAAAATTTAATTTTTATGTAAATTTTCATATTTATTAGATTCGATGTAGCAATGATCATTTTTGTAGAGATCTGTCAAATTTCTAAAATAAATCAATTGCACCATTATGTCGCCATGAATTTATAAATATCAAATTTTGGTCCGTTCTAATGTGCCTCCTTAAATTATGGTAATTTTTTGTACATGTAGTAGTTACAATCTTTATTCACTATCGACCAGAGGTCTTTCTGCTTTCACAGTAATAGTTTAATTGTATGTAGTTTGATGTATCAAATATTAAAATTAATAATGAATTCAAATTAAAGATATTAAATTAAAAGAGAAGAAAAATAAAACAAAATAAACATCAGATATCACGGAAGTGTAAAGTGTGAAGTGGGTATAAGAAGATGAAAAAGAGAAATGCCAGTCATTGTATGATTCGTATATTGTTTTGAATAGAATGGTCCGTTTGATACGTCGTGTGGTTCGTTTCAAGCATAGCATAATGGCTCATTTTATATTATTAATTTTGTATTTAAATCGAAGTTTTTCGAACCTGGAAGCGATTGGTAATAATTTTGTGACTGCATATAGACTTTTGTTGCTAGGATTGTGTAATGGGTTATTGATATGTCTTAACTTTGTTATCATTCGTAGAGCATTTCTTTCGGCACTCTCAATTGTTTCTTGTGTGATTTTTGATGTGTTTTTGAAAATTATATGACCGTAGTCAAGTAGTAGTCAATCGCTGCATAAATCCTTGTTGCAGTTTTAGTGGAGATCCCCTATTACTATAAGTGAGGCAACAGAAATGTTTAGCTCGTTTTATGATTTGATTTCTAATTTAGCATGAGTCGTAAACTTAGTTTCAAATGTTATACCGAGATATTTAACATCCGGGGTTGGATATACGTCCAAGTTAACTATGTGTATTAGGCACTGTGGTATTCCTATTGCATTCATTTTGTAGAGCAGACCTCAGACCTTTGTGACACACTATGTCAAATGCCTTGTTAATATCTAAGAAAACCGCAGCAGCATGTTGATTTTCTAAGTAGGACACTTGTGTGTCTTGTATTGTTAACAAGTTAAAAAATAAAACACTTGGTTGAGTTTCACTGATTTTTGATAGATTTCTCTCCAATTATTTCAGCTGCATTATCATTTTCAAGAGTTATACATATAAAACTGAACTACCTCTTGAAAATGGTCGTGAGGTTGAAACAATTGAGGCGTTTATTTTAAAAGCTGCACATGTCCAAAAGTCAGTTCTGTGAGAAATTAAAAAAAAGTTATAATGGAAATTATACTCAAAGTACTGGGAAAATATATCAGGCTATTCTGTTGATATTATTATATTATATTATATTAATTCAACTTATTTAAAAATAGAAATGATTTTAAATCAGAACTGTGAAACAAGAAAAAATACTGGGAAGAAAGTTGGACTTGTGTTGTTTTTAGGTGGAATTTCTTTAATGCGATCAAATGAAAATACAAAATAAAGTTTGAATACCAAATATACTTTACTTTTTCAAAAATCTTAAATGAAAATTAAAACTCTTCACAACCACTGCTGTTATCATCCTCGTCCAGTTCGCGTTCCTCATGAACAACACTTAAACATTGCTCAACAAAAAACAGTTCATAAAATGATATATTTTGAGGAACCCATTAACTCCTTAAGATTCTTCAGTTTTGCTGATGATTTTTCTTGCATTTTGTTTAGATATTGATACTTAAGAAAGAAACCCGATGGACATGTGTCATTTATAAAGAATTGTTATATTTCCATTGGCCTGTTACACTTGACTTGTATTGTTTTTCGAGAAAACGGGTTTGTTAGTGCATAGACATTGGTCTTGAGAGTCGTTTACTGTTAATAACTCGATTTGTGCATTTTTGGACTTGTGTTGTTTTTAAATAATCGCCTCAATTGTAGAGAAATCTATCAAAATTAGTGAAACATAACCAAGTGTTTTATTGTTCCTTTAATTCAAATATGTTTCACCAAAGGGTAACCACCGAGACTTACAATTTAATTGTTAGAATAAGTAATAAAGATTTCTCTCCAATTGTTTCGGCCTCATGATCATTTTCAAGAGTTATACATATAAAACTAAACCAACTCTTGAAAATGGTGATGAAAATGGTTGGTAAATTGAGGGTGGGTATTTGACTAAGAGGGTTTGAAACCAAATTTGTAATTTGGGATGGTTTTTTCCACTATATTCCATATTCTATTTCTAAGTATTTGTCCAAATGTCTTGCCTATCACTGGTAAAAGAGTGATTGGTCTGTAGTTTTCTGGCTTAGACTTGTCTAATCCTGGTTTTTGTATTGTAATTATGTTCCCTGTTTTCCATACTTCTGGGTACATTAGGCATATGTTGTTAAGTTTTATTATGTGTTTATGGATGTTGTTACTAAGCTTATTCAGTATATGTTTAGATAGGAGATCGAATCCAGGAGTTGTGTTTTAGCCACGCTGTATTATTTCAAAGTATTCGTTTTCATCTATAGCTTTAATATCGTCATTATTTCTGTTTGAAGAAGTGAAGTAATTGTGCCAGTCAGATACATGAAAGAAGTTGTTACTATTGTAGCGGGGGTCGTTTTTTGGCGTAAATGCTTTAGAGAAGTGTTCTGCAAAAGTGTATTTGCTTTTTCTGCTTCTGAACTATATTTGGTTATTACATATTAAGTTCGGTATAAATGATGTTTTTTTTCTACTAGAGTTTGAAAAACTTTAACATTTGAATACTACTATGAGTTAGGAAAAGTGGAATATTTCCTAAGAAGTGCGGAAATAATATTTCAACATTAAAATACAAATTTGAGTTAGGAAAAGTGGTATATAAATATGGAATAGCGGAAATAATATTTTAAATATTAAAAGTTATAAGTCAATTTATTGAAATTGAACATTTATTTTTTATCATTATTATAAATCTTAACAGAAAAATGTTCACAATTGGTGAATGAAATTCCAGAACAGGTCGTTTGGAAGTAGAAATAGGGTAATTATTTCCGTTAACCTTTTCATTATTGAAAGCAGTACAACGCGGTACTATCAAATAATCAATTATTTCTGTTAAATTTTCATTTGTTAATGTCAAACTTTCAATTAATTCTGTCAACTTTTCAATAATTATTGATACATTTAAACTAGCACTGTCAAAATTTTAATTGTTTAGTTAAAGTTTCAATGTTTTCTTTCAAAATTTCAATTATTGATCTCGAAATTAGTAGTCAATTATCTATACCTACTGAAAAATATTGTTATGTAAATATTTGAATCATTAGAGTGAAAAATTCAATTATACAGTTTCAATGTTTATTGTCAAAATTTTAAATATTATTCTCAAACGCTATAATAATTTATCACTACTCAAAAATAATTTGACGGGTCACGTAATAATTAATTACTCATAATGGGGCATAGAACTTTATTAATATTTCAATTATTATTGTCACATATTTCGAATATTGCTATTAAATTATCAATTATTTCTGTCAAACTTTCAATTATTGTTATCAACATTTCAATGAGTATTGCCACAGTTTAACTACCACTGTAATTTTTTATTTAGTTAAAGTTTCAATGTTTTCTGTCAAAATTTCAATTATTGTTATCAACATTTCAATGAGTATTGCCACAGTTTAACTACCACTGTAATTTTTTATTTAGTTATAGTTTCAATGTTTTCTGTCAAAATTTCAATTATTGATCTCAAAGTGATTAGTCAGTTATCTGTAGGTACTGAAAAATAATCTGATAATAACACAAATCCGTTAGGTCTAGAGCATAATGTTTTAACAATATATTAGTGATTACTATAATATAGTTCAATCATTGCTGTGAAATGATCATTGTTTTCTCCCAAAATTTCAATGATTACTGTCAATATTTTAATAGTTATTGTCAAAATTTCATCAATTACTGTCCATATTTTAATAGTTATTGACCAAATTTCAACAATTACTGTCAACATTTTTATTGTTTATGTCAATATTTAATTTATTACAGTTACAATTTCAATTATTCAATTTCAATGTTTAATTTAAAAATTCCAAATATTATTCTATAATAATATTAGTAAATATAAATATATATAAATAATATTCAAAAATAATGTGATGGATCACATCAGAGTTAATTAGGTATAATGGGGCATACAGAAATGATCATTATTATCTCTCAAAATTTCAATACTTACTGTCAATATATTAATAGTTATTGTCAAAATTTCAACAATTTATCAAACATTTATCAATATGTTGAAGAAAAATCGTGTTTTAAATTATATAGCGACCTGTCATTAATGCAATTAAAATTTTGGCACCTGTGTCTGTATAGGTATAATGTATAAAACACTAGAAGCACAATGAGCTTGATGACCGCATTACAGTTAATGCAATTGTCGTCTCGTGCGAAATTGAGTGGCGTAAAATATAACGGCAGCCACATTCGGCCATTCGCCGGCGGCGGTGTTTTGAATAATTCAAGTGACCCCCATGGTTTTTAAAGGGGCTTTGGTTGTCGCTGTCACGTCTGCCCGTATAATTTCGCTGTGACCTAATACGGCCGAACTTTGGCAGTCATCAGGCTGCATTTTGCGAAGTGCACTCGGCGCAATTACTGGGCTACGGGGGTGGCTGTGCGGGGGCGGCTGGTGCCGGCCGCTCGTCATTTAACTGCCCCCCTCAGAATTGCGCGTCATGCAGATGAAACATTCAAATTAAGTCGGGAGTACAGGCAGCAGCATCTGCCCTTGTTAACAGGGAGCTGGAGGAGAGTGCAGCTCCTTCTAGTTACATCGGAGCACCCTCTAATTACGAACTATGAACTAATAGCTGGAGCGCCGCTTTTTGCGAGGCGCACAAAAACTTTGATCACCGTGCTGGATAATTTAACGCTACATTATCTCCGATATCTTGTTACAAACAGATGTGATTTTGAATATTAACTAGTTCGAGTTTCCGATGGCAGCACGGGCGCCTAAGCTAATAAACGCTCCGCGACAAGACTATTAAATACTAAAATAGTTCTAAGGCGCGCTGCTATTATTCGTTACAAAATGTAATTTGCCAAGGCAAACAAGTCGTAATTTAAATGGAACGTGTGGAAAATAAAAGCAATTACTGGCGCTCTTCATTTTTCATGGCGCTCGCCTTTTGCGATAGACAAATATTTATGCGCGACTCGCTAATGGATATTATCGTAAGATTTTAACGGCCGCCTGTCTGCGGACGATTCAATATTCCAGCGCCGATACAGACGTCCCGATTTTAATTTATCACCCGATGACGCATCCGTGCCCCCCTTTTCCACCCCCGAATTTCGTGGCGGCGCATAATTTAATATTCGGCCGGATCGGGATCGCGCGCCGTAGTTTGTAAACGTAATTAAATAAGAGAGGGTGTTAAAATGGCCTTATTAAAACCATAAATAATGGAAAAATCATGCGAGTCGGTAATAACCGGCCGGGTATCGCAGTTTGCATCGATAAAAAATTAACCGCGCCATATAATTTAATATCACTTTCCTATACAGTTTTATGACCTAACCAAATATTACGGCGCGCCGTGCACGCCATGGCCTGTGCGCATTAACTGCATGAACACCCCCCTGGCTGGTTATCATAATTTCGATGCAAATAACCCCCGCACCAAACCGCGGCACGGAGACTCCTAATTGTTTGGCCTCCAGATGTTTGCCCGCCCCCCACATAAATATCTCGCAATCGGGCGGGGGCGCGGAATTAATCCCCCGGAAACGCCGCAGTAAAATTTCACATCTCTCTAGGAATCCTCATTACCCAGACCTAACGGCCCAAATTGGTCTTTTAAGTCTCCGGGAGCGGCACACTGCACCGGAATTCCACCCGCCCTGTTAATTTCATGCTTTCGGATTCCCTTTCTAATATCGCCATATATTTAAATTGCGTTGATAAATAATTCAGAACTCGATTACGCGCGGCAGTATTTACTACAAATTTCGCCCGACGGATCCGCAGATCGTATCGCTGCAGTCGGATATTGTGCACGGATCCGAGGATGGCGTGCAGGACGGCGCCCGCGCCTTCGCCCTGCCGACTTTTGTGGGGCTGTTACGGGGTAATAAATGTATGATGTTTGTGTACGTGTGTTTAATGTGCGCGGAAGGGTCGACGTCTCCCCCGAACGAAAGCGACGCAGTAAAAGTGTCGCATTATTTTTGCAAGGATATGCTCGGGCCATGAAAACCGCCTGTTTGTACGTTTAAGCACGCGCACCTAAATTTTATTAACACTAATTTTCGCCAAAAACTAACATCAAAACGCAGAGTACGTGCATGGCGAAGTTTCAAAAGAGGCCACAAAGAATACGGAACCAGAATAGAAACCTTTCGCAGAAAATTAAGAAATTCCATCACAAGGGTGTAGTGTTAGATATAGACATGTATTGTCGAAATAAGCAGCGCCAAGGACATATTGACGATAACCGAAATATATCTATTATTAAACTCATAGATCAATTATACTCTTAGAAACAATTAAAAATCTTAGAAACAATTAAACTCTTAGATTAATTACGACCAAAACTGGCAAAAAGGACAGGACAATAGACAGGCACACACGTACGGGATTTTCAACCGATCTGGCCTGCCGTCCGCGTTTGGCATCCCTGTCACGCCGATCTGTACCAAATTAGCGTGACAGGGATGCCACATGCGGATGGAGGGACAAATTACTGGCAATTTACCAGCAATCTTTTGAAAATCCCGTACGTGTGTGCCTGCCTAATGATCGAATTTATCAGATTACCAAAATACTTAATATAGCCCACATGTGGACAAACAATTATCATCTTCTTGGAGTGCAATGCTCAGGTGACCGTAGGAAATTTTGCCAACATCTGGAATATCGAATATAAGCTATATGTGGACAACCAAATATGATAAGGGCAAAACCATTCACAAGTAGATCCATAGAATGACCCTGGAAACTCCTGCTTCATTTCTAAAATATGAGTGTAGCAGTTCATTACTATACAGCTAAAAACAAATGGAAATGCCATATACGGAATTTTTTACTTACGATGTTCTGCCCAAAAAAATATATAGACAAAGTAAGGATAAATTGGTAAAAACAACTCTATTGTTGATGTTGCTACTAAAAATTACACCTATAACTTATCTTCAGTAATAAATGACCCAAAATTTCTAATTTCTTTTACCTCGCATATTTATTGATGCCCTAGTAAGTTTTTATTTACTATATGTAGAAAATATACTCGAAATCAAATTCCTCGATAAAAAGGAGCTCTCAACTAAGAAATATGGATGAAACAAAACCTTTGAGACATATTTTGCATCAAAAATAAGTCGAGAAATGAAATTAAAGACTTTGTTAAAAACTATTTCATTAACATTAAAAGCTTGAATTGTACATTTTCACGAAAAGAATACTTACTCATACACTTATATGAAGAAAGTAAGAATAATTTGTTAAAAAAAAACCTCTATTACTGCCATACTGCACGCGAAGCTTATTTTCAGTAAATAAAAAAATGCAAAATTTCTAGATAAAAAAACAAATAATTTTTGACATCACCACCAACACCCACGATTGACTATTTACATAGTTTTCCGATTGCCTTTCACCAAGTATCAGTTGTGTTTCAGTTTATCTCGAATGCTTTTCTTTCTTGAAAACACTTGTCAATATTTTGTTCAATATCATATTATAAATAGTGAAAACAATTTTATTAGACAGTGTGGAAATTAAGTAGCGGATAAATTCGGTAACTCCGTTAATATGTATGAGACAAAAAAATCTAAAAGGGAGATAGCGATATAAATTACTGCGCATATGGGTAGAAAGATCTTCAATATAAAAAAAATGATATATGATGGCAAGTTGATCGTTAAAAATGAGGGAGCTATGAACATATGATGAAGAAAAAATTTCTTTTTCAAATTTTTTCCATCATTGTATTTCTTCTGGATTTTCTCAATTTATTATTACTGTAGTTATCTCGCTAATCCGGTTGTGCGTTAATTCGCCCCATCCAGTAATCCGTTGTTTTCTGGTGGTACAAGTCAGAAAATTGACAGTGTTTTCACTCAAATAGAATAAATAACAATACAACATACATTACTGCATATACAGGATGTCGTAAATTTACTAAATAGAGTAGGATTGCATTTGTATCTTTCTCATTTTGAAAGATAGAGATCAATTTAAATGGGCAATGTTATGCAGTTTTATATGCTGGTTCAGATTATGTTGAAAATTTTCCAAAAGTTCGAGCAGTTTCGATTTTATTCTAAATAAACTAAAAATCGTGATTTTCTAAAAACTCCGGATTTCCTTAATTATTAAAGATGCGGAAATACGTTTAAAATAAAAGTTACTTGATTCGATCGCACAAACTTAAGAATCAAGTCAAAACAAACGTCAACTTTTCGGTTTCCGAGATATTAATAGCAACTTTCTTAATTTAAATAGTCGACATAATTAATTTTTACACGACTTTTTTTCACTTTTCAACGATGTATAACAACTTATATCAAAATAAAAAATATGGGAAATATCAAGTGTTCCAATTTTTATTTTTATTCTATGAACTATTTTTAAAACAAATGTAAAAAAAATAATAAAACGTAATACAACTAAGTGACTTAATTTTCGTTTCACGGCCTTACCTTGACTAATTTTTCGCCAAAAAATTAATTCTTTATTCTCGCGATTCGTTTCTTTTTCGAATCGAAGAATCGTTTTACAAACTTTCCATTGCAAATTTTCAAGATCATATTGAACCCTATCTTCGTTAATATCGTGTTATTGTAAATATCAATTCATTTGCATTAAAGAACTTTATGATAATTTTACATTTATATTTTCCCTTTTTTTAAATCCCGTTCAAATCCCTTCGAATGTGATGTATTTTTTCATCGTATTGAATAATTTTTCATCACCAGTTTTTTAGTTCTCAAAATCGTTGTCTTTTTACATTGAAAACTCGTCTTCAATCATTTTTCGTTGCAAATTTGATCATCACTTCCGTGGCCCATTTTATAATTTGATTAACCATCTTAACACTTTGAAACCAAATAGAGATATATAAGAAAAGTCATCATATTTTCGTCAAGAACTTATTTATTCTCGCAACTAATATCGATTTCATCTATAGTTGTATCCCATTTGGGATGACTTCATTATCTGGTAAATTTTGCGCTGATTTCAGAAACATCGAAAAAATGTTTCTAGCACGTTAGGTTTTTGTGATATTTCAATTTTTGCAAGATGTGTTCTGATGATTTTTTATGGCAATATGGATTCAAATTTCAGTTTGACAGTTGCCGGTATCACTTATCTCTCTTTAAGTGAGAACGTGTTTTCGTAAGTAAATAGTGAAAACACTATGTAAGAAATCTTTTAAAATACGACCTACAATACATTTTTTTTGCATTCGTGCATATGCATAATAATACTTTCCGAAAAATGCATTTAAGTTGAAGGGACAATACATTCGTCAAAATTTGTCGACCAGTGTTATCAAATGTAGCAAGTAATAATTTTCAAGTTTGTTGGCAATTGCATTAAAAGGTTAGTAGCTTTTTGATAATATCAGATGGGGCACTGGAATTATTTTTATGATTCACTTTCTTTTGTTATTTTTTGTACAAGTATCCATGGCTACGTTTCAACTTCTCAGTTTAATAACTGCCACTCTGGTAAATATAAAGATCTTCCACTTAGTTTGATGATCCTGAATCTCTTCATATTAATGTTCCTTCGTAATAATCTTTCTCGTGATCCATTTCTTCTTCAGATTTGCAATTATTATCCTTGCACACGTTTCTTCTATGCCGTTTAATAACTGTTATTCTCGTAATTTTGAATTGTAAGTAAATTGATTGTATTGTAAATTTGATATTTCATGTAAGTATTTTCTTCTTCGGATATTTAGCTATTATTTACGATCATTTTCTACTTCTTCTCTTAAGAACTATTATTCCCATTATATTGAATATCTTCTATTAACTTTAACGATCCTGCAGATTCTTTGCACATTGATGTTTTTTCTTGATATTTTTTCATCGCCAGTTTCTCTATTTTCAGACGACCCATCTGTTCATAGGTACTTCTTTCCAATTATTCATCATCAAGTAGTTCTCTTCATTCTCATAGCTCAATTTATTATATATTTTGGTGTTTTAACAAAGTGTTTGTTGAAAGGTTGTTTTAGGTTGTTTGGTGTTTTTTTAACCTAAAAAAACAAGACATCAAAATGTATGTTTTAGTTTCCTTATATGTTATGTACAAGAAAATCAATTATTTTTTTTTATAAATAAATCGTTATAATATTTCATTTGATCTACAAAAACTAAAAATCTTAACTGTAACTGAGTAATGTAAAGGTTTTATATTAATCCCACTTATTAACTCGGGGTTAAATATTGCCCTTGGCATTTCCCACCTTGCAAATGTAAACGTTTTTAAACAAAGTGCAATCAATGCCTAACTTTAAATTATTGAGGATTATGTGGAGCCATAAGTATATTGGCCACAATTTGACGTTGGCAGGTTGGAGATTTATTTATGCATACCTATTACTAAAATAATTTGGTTATGGTTTGGACTTTTTTATCGGACAGTTTTGTTGGACCCACTGTATTGCTGATTGTTTAGCGATACAGTTCTGCTATATGTATTTTGTTAAATTCTGTGCATAGTTAGTATGGCAGATTATTTTCTGATAAGGTAAAAGTATTGTGATTGCCCATCGCGCAAGTTCAAGGAGATTATCGTTATGGATTACCTCGCGTATGTATTACGGTGGCATTGAAAATTGCAAATTGAGTTAGCCACAGCTCCGATCCTGGAAGAAGTGACGCGCCAGGATAAACGGTGGTGTACGAAGGGCGGCAGCTTCCGAGAGCCGGAACTGATCGCATTAAAAAGTCATCATCGCGAAAACAATTTTTTACAATTAAATGTACATTTTGTAAACGCCAAAAGTGCCAACCGCCGTCGCCCTAATTTTATATATAGCCCGGGGCTTTCGTTTATCAATATGTTTCCTTCTTCCCTATTTTCCCCATGTAATAGAAAATCCATAAGCGCCGCGGCGCTCGGCGTTAAACGCGCGGTTTCAAGACGCTCCCAGCCGCCCCCGCTTGATTAAAAGTGCAAGTACTGCGGGATCCGCCGGCAGGGCTTGCGGGGGTGGGTAATAATTAACGGCGAGATTTAATGCGATTGTATACGTTCGCTTTGATGTGTGCCCGTATATTGAATCAGTATATGTGCTTTTCATTTTATTAGGCGCATGTAGCGTTGGGGGCGGTTGCGGGGGCGACGGGCTTTTGTTCCCTCCGCGTGTGCATGTGTGGGGAAGCACGTGAATCCCCGGCGTACAGTTGATTGATTTTAACAGCGAGCTATTACCTGTGTATGCCGTACATCCGGTCCCTACACATCACATTTAATTGCACTAATGACTTTGATCCCGTCCCTTGATTAGTTTCGCACAACGCACGGCTTCTTCTTGGGAACGCCGCCATCCGGAGCGGCGGCCTCTCTCTCTCTTCTTCCGCGGAATCGCCCGCACGGGGGCGGCAAACGCACCCCTTTCATTCATCACGGCCCGATGATCCACCCCGCTTGGGGCCCAATGGCCGCCCGACTGCCACCCCCGCGCTGACAAATATTAATATATAGAATCAATGTGTGTCATGTTACCTTACCACCTGCAGGAGCCTGATAACAGGGGACATATATTGATATTGATTGTGATTGCGATGCTGATGGCGATGGCTCCGTTTGTAGAGATTCTTATGTGGTCTTTCTAATCCACATTTCATGCCATTACTATTCGTCACATTTTTCTTTCCAAAATTACACAATAATTTTGCTGTGTTGACCAAAATATATTTTACATCAATGCATAGGCGGATTTAGAAGGGGGGGGGGGCTATTGGGACAATAGCCCAAGGCGGCAAAATCCAGGGGCGGCAATTAATTGGTAAAATACCAAATTCATAAGTCAACAATAAAATAACAAATAAATAAATGACGACAAAAAAATGGCAACTAAAAGAAATTAAGCACACAAGACTTTTTGTCAATTTTATGGGGAGATTTGTTATCTAGATTTAATATATCAAGAAATAAGCTGCAATAAACTGAAATCGATCTATCAACCGTATTAGTATTGTACCGATCTTTATCAGAATACATACAAAGTATAAGAAGAAAATTTGACAGTTATGAAAATGGAGCACTATTGAAAGCGACAGTAACTTAGTATGAAGATTAAACAAATAGCAAAAAGTGACCAAAAATTCAGTAAGATGAAACCAAAGCATTCGAAGTAGAATTGAGTGGCAAAGAAAATTTCAGAATCAATACTTACAATGATTGACAGATTTAGCAACGAAATGGAAAGGAGAAAAACTGTATATGATAAGCTCAATTCCATGTTTGCTTTTTTTATTGGTGCTGCTAAAAACCTTGATAAAAATACGCATAGTGAACAACAGTAGGATGTTTTATACCTAATAGTAAGATGATTGGTACTTTTTATGACAAAGATCTACTAACAACGGAGGTTTTTGTGAACAAGTGTATCAGAGCCAAAAAACAATTTGGCACAACCAATTTGGTTGTGCCAAATTAACTGGCACAACTATTTTATAAAGTTCAATGTCAGAACAAAATACAAATCATTTGATCATTTTACAAAGCACAAACATTCAAGATAACAATTTGAGCGAATTTGCCAATAATTTGCACCACAGAATTTATTTCTTTAATGCTCAACAGTACCAGATTTCATAATCTTTGTTGACCTAAAAATCACTAAACAGAAACCAGAAACTATAAAAGTTACGACAGATACTGCAGCATTTCTGTAAGTAACAATAGATTTTTTCAGAAACAACAGAAGTTTTATAAGAAAGAATAAAATTTACAGTCATGCTCACATAAATCTTGTACAATAAATTAGGTTACAATAGCAATTTTATATAGCAATGTCAAATTTTTTGTACTAGATTTATGTGAGCATGACTGTACCTATGCCAGAAACTATAAAAGTTTTGACAGATACTGCAGCATTTCTGTAAGAAACAATATATTTTTTTCACAAACAATAGCATTTTTTCAAGAAATAATAAGATGTTTGACAGAAACTATCGAAGTCTTGACAGATACTACAGCATCACTGGAAGAAATATTAATTTTTTTCAGAAACTATAGAAATTGGGTTCACACAACAGAAGAATGATGTAAACAATAGAAATTTTGACAGATTCAACAGCATTTCTTTCTACTTCCATCAAATCAATGTCTCAACAGTGTACTTACCATGTATGTAGAAAGTGAAAAAATAAATAACAATTATCTTATTGCCTCGGAAACATTACAAGCTCTATGTAAAGTAAGACAACCCAATAAATTGATTTTTCAAAGATTAGAAACCAGAAACCCGAAACTATAAAAGTTATGACAGATACTGCAGCATTTCTGTAAGAAACAATAGATTTTTTCAGAAACAATAGGAGTTTTATAAGAAAGAATAAAATGTACCTATGCAGAAACTATAAAAGTTTTGACAGATACTGCAGCATTTCTGTAAGAAACAATATTTTTTGTCAGAAACAATAGCATTTTTTAAAGAAATAATAAGATGTTTGACAGAAACTATTGAAGTCTTGACAGACACTACAGCATTTTTGGAAGATTTTTTTTCAGAAACTATAAAAAATTTGTCCACACAACAGAAGAATTATGTAAACAATAGATATTTTGACAGATTCAACAGCATTTCTGTCGAAAAGCAAACAGATTTTTTCAGAAATAATATAAATTTTGTCCACACAATAGAATCAAAGTATTGGAGTTTGTGAATTTTTTTGAATAACGCAAGTACAAAAATTAGAGGGAGAAGCTCAAGGAGAAACTTATCGTGAAGAAGGTTTTTCTTCTTGTTTTATTCACACAATAAAATCTTTGAAAGAAACAATTATTTCATTTGACAGAAGCAATTGGATTTTTAATAGAAACAATTTTGAGTAATTAGTATTGAGCCGGCGATGCAAGGCGATGAACCCTAAAGCACTAAACTATCACAAGAATAAGACGTATTAGATTGTATTTAATTCTTGAAGAAATTTTTAAGTGTTTTTGGTTTAGAAATGCCATTCAATTATACGTATTTTCCCGATTCCAAAATTTTACCCTCAGAACGGACATCAGTTTCGCTAACTTTGAAATTTGAAATTAATCCCTTAAACGATCAGACGGGGTGGGCCACGTTTTATGGGCAACACGAAAAGTTATCAATCCATAAGTTTCATCATCGCATATTAGTAGTAACAACAATGCGGTTACGAGCCAATTAAAATCCCGATGAGTTTAACCGAATTAATAGATTCGAGTTTAATCGACGCGATCAAATCGCTGGGGTATGATTTCGCTGTTTCAGCGGGAATAAATGTATAGGAGATACTAATTGGCTAAACTGAGCCAGGCCCCGCATAGTTTTTACTACTCATATATACAGGGTATTACACGTATTTTTTGCATAAATATATTCAGCTGGTTTTAACTCTAAATTACAAAAATATTATTTACAAAATACTAAATCATAAAAGAATACTAAAATTATGTAAAAGTTCCAAGCTCCAAGAAGCACTTTGACATTGTGTTTAAAGCTTCAATGCCCATTTTTTTTTCTCTGTAAATCTGAATTTCATTTCTGTGAGCAAGTATTTGGTTGTAAATATTATTTCGAAAATTAACTTTGTCAATTGAAGAACTATCATCATACTACAAGATTGATTTTAATGTGTTTGGACGTTTTCTCTTTCGTGGCGCTGTTTCACCTCTTTCTTTTAACTGCAGTTCAAAGTAAAATTTATTTATTTTCATATAATCTATCATAGTCTTGATAATTGGCCCTCAGATTTTCAAAGGTTAATATTTAAGATGTAATACTACAGGAAGTTTGATGGGTCGAATTTTTCACTCTGAAGCAATTGACGAACTCCTGAATCGACTTCAAGAATTTGTTCAAATAATAAAATATAAAAACAGTAAAAACAGACACAAAATTGTACATTTTTTAATGAGTATCGAGTCGAGTCAGTTTGCTGTTGATTTCGTCGGTTTTAATTAAGATTTGACGTATGCGAACCGTTGCATTTAAAAATCTGATAGATGTTTACATTTTAAAACTGGGATATAATATATTGAAAAAAAACAGATTCAGGTAGTATCTATCAAAAAATAGACAGGTTTTCAGAGCTGAAGCTAAGAATTTGACATATTTTTAGAGTTGCAATTGAAAATTTGACAGGTTTTGACTATTTTAATTGAGAATTGACGTATGTGATAAAACTGGGATATCAAACATTGACAAAATTTAACAGATAGCTAGGGATTATTAAACAGTAATAGCTAATCCATACTGGTCAATGCAGTAACTTATATGTTCGATTTTCTCCCTGAATTAATACTGAAACTTTGTAAAATTTTCAGGAGAATTAGCTTCAGGTGTACTGTACACGAATCTAATATCAAATTTGCAAATAATAAATATTCAGAAATTTCAGTCATTGCTAACCCATACTTGCCAATGCTGAAAGTTATATGTTTGATTAAAAACAGTAATAACAGACACAAAATTGTACATTTTTTAATGAGTATCGAGTCGAGTCAGTTTGCTGTTGCATTCAGATGAATATCCTTTAAAATGTTCAAAAATTGCCTCAAATGTTAATTTAACTGCCTTAGTGGCATTTATATGACTAAACCATCGAGTTGTACTTAATGAATCTGTATTTTTGTGTGGAATATGAAGTTTGGTTTGAACATCCAGAAATTTTACTATTGATACAGAAAAAAAAATGTGTAAAGTTTTTAAGGTTTTGAACAAGCATTGAGCTTCCTGTATAGAGAGGCATGTATCCAATAAGACTAAATTTAGCCTATTGTACGTATGTATCATTCTTAATTTTTTCTGTCCTGAAATATCATCGGCCATAATTGCAAAATAATGTGCGTTATTAGTTTCTTTTACAAACATGTTTAATAAGCAATTACCGGTACTGTCTATAATTCGATTTCGTACTTTAGATGATGAGTAGACATGTGTAGACATGTGTAGACACACTTCTTGGGAAGATTATAATTTTGTTAAAACGGGTCGAAGTTTTTCAAAACTTCTAAACAATTTCCACGATTTGTACTTTTGGCCTTTCCATTATAGCGTCTAAACCAATCAAAGTTAGTGTTTGTTTTGTAATGTAACAACAACTGCAATGATCGTGTATGAGAGAGCTTTTAAAATGGATACAAGTTTTGCATAGCGACTCTGTGATACTTAGAATCTGCATGTACTTGATACTTCTAAAAGATTTCTTCCAAAGTTTAAAGCCCAATGATATAAAAACTGGCTCTCTAGTATTTTTTGAAAATAGTCTGCACACAAAGCAGAAAAAGTTGAATTTTGCCGAAACCTGTACTCTAGACAAAAATACGAAGCTATTTACTTTGGAAGCTTCTTCTTTTTTTATTCTTCTAATTAAGTATTCTGCTAAATACAGATAATATTAATACATGTTGAGGTAAATTAAAAATTTATCACCTCCTTGCTGGTTCAACTGCCAGTTGACAATAAGTTTTTGATGGATTAGAAATCTAGACACGGAGGAGAAAAGGACCCTTTGAAATAGCCTAGTTTCGCCTCTAGAGTGTATACTTTTTTTGAATTTTTGAATTGGAACAATACCCAAAAACAATACTTGACAACATGACAACGAACTACAAGATTTATACCCAGAGATTTATACCACAGACTGAATTTCTTTTTTGTGTAAAATCATACATGTCTTCAATTAGAACGGTGCAAAGATGTGTTCATTGTTTTTTTAATGTTTCGCGAGGTCTTAAACGGGAGTTAAGAGGTGGCCAATGACTTCATCCGCTCAATCAAATAATTACTCGTGCCTAGGATGGTTTCGGCCATCAATATCCATTACCAGTAACACAGAGGCCCGTGTATTTCACGTGTCAGGTTTATTTTTAATGCCGTGGCCAACATTGAAATGGACTTTGTGCGTGCCAGATGGCAGTAATCGCGGATGGAGCAGGGCCGGGCCGGCCCAGACAGTTCTTCCTATCGGCCGTCGTGCCCGTTTCGTGCTCATTAACCTGAAGGTGGCGAAAAAAAGGCGACGCCGGCCGTCGCGACGGCGTCGGCGTGTGTGTCCACACGGGAATATGCGCCTCCCCCTCCCAGAAAAATGAATACATTAAGCCGCACAAAGACGCGCGATTCTTGCGCTCATTAATTCCGTTTAGCACAAAACGAGGCTCCCGACAAAGCGCGGATAATTAAATAAGCAAATAAGTTTAATAAAAAAAAAGGAGACGGGAAATTGCAGTTGTATGTAAATTGGATTAAATAGAGCGAGACAAACGGGTCGGCGCCGGGTCCGCATAATCAGCGATATTTTTTTTTTCCGAGAGCCGTTCCGCAGGAAAAATAACACGTTTCGATTCGGCTCGATGTTTGCCAGCAGCGCCCTGATTAGGCGAGATGCCCGCGGATATAAATTGATCTTGAGGGCTGGCAATTTAATAAACCGCGGGCAGACGAGCGATTAATAACACCCCAAAAGCGTCCCAGCTGAGCCCGATTCCAAAATTTCACCCTCAGAACGGACATCGGGTTCGCTAACTTTGAAATTTGAAATTAATCCCTTAAACGATCAGACGGGGTGGGCCACGTTTTATGGGCAACACGAAAAGTTATCAATCCATAAGTTTCATTATCGCATATTAGTAGTAAAAACAAAGCGGTTACGAGCTAATAAAAATCCCGCTCAATTTAACCGAATTAATAGATTCGATTTTAATCGACGCGATCAAATCGCTGGGGTTATGATTTCGCTGTTTCAGCGGGAATCAATGTATCGGAGATTTTAATTGGCTCAATTGAGCCAGGCCCCGCATAGTTTTTACTACTCATATATACAGGGTAATCTATGAAGTCGCTTAGAAACTTTGACAGACGTAATTTTGAAAAAAAAAGTTATATGAACGTAGATCGGATTCATCGTAGTTCTTCCTTAGAATATTTCCTGAAATTTTTGTTGAACGTGCGTTTAATAGCTTTTTACATTTTTGCACAGGGACATCAAAAATAGAAAAAAATTGGCAATGTATATATTAAATAATTGACAGGTTTCCACCGCTGAAGCTAAGAATTTGACATATTTTGACAGTTGCAATTGAAAATTTCACATATTTCGACGGTTTTATTTGAGAATTTGACGTATGCGAACTATTGCACTTACAAATCTGATAGATGTTTACATTTTTAAACTGGGATATAAAAAATTGAAAAAAAAATAGCAGATTCAGGCAGTATCTATTAAAAATTTGATAAGTTTTCAGAACTGAAGCTATGAATTTTACATATTTTGAGAGTTGCAATTGTAAATTGGACAAATTTTGACTGCTTTAATTGAGAATTTGACGTATGGGATAAAACTGAAATATCAAACATTGTCAAAATTTAACAGATAGCTATGGACTATTAAACAGTAATAATTGATTCATAATTATCAATGCAGAAAGTTATTTGTTTGATTTTCTCCCTTAATTAATACTGAAACTTTATTAAATTTTTAGGAGAATTAGTTTCAGGTGTACAGTACACGAATCTAAAATCAAATTTGCAAATAATAAAATTTCAGAAATTTCAGTAATAGCTAACCCATACTTGTCAATGCAGAAAGTTATATGTTTCATTTCTCCCTTAATTAACACTGAAACTTTGCAATATTTTCAGGAGAATCAGTTTCAGGTGTACTATACCCGAATCTAATATCAAATTTTCAAGTAATAAATATTCAGAAATTTCAGTTATAGCTAACCCATACTTGTCAATGCAGAAAGTTATATATTTGATTTTCTCCCCTAATTAATACTAAACCTATGTCATTTTTTCAGGAGAAATCGTTTCAGGTGTACTGTACTTGAATCTAATATTAAATTTGCAAATAATAAATTTTCAGAAATTTCAGTAAAAGCTAACGCATACTTATCAATGCAGAAAGTTATATGTTTGATTTTCTCCGTTAAATAAAACTAAAACTTAGTCAAATTTTCAGGAGAATTAGTTTCAGATATACTGTATACGAATCTAATATCAAATTTGCAAATAATAGATTTTCATAAATTTCAGCAATAGATAACCCATACTTGTCAATGCAGAGAGGTATATATTTGATTTTCTCCCTCAATTAATACCGAAACATTGTCATTTTTTTAGGAGAATTAGTTTCAGGTGTACTGGACACGAATCTAATATCAAATTTGCAAATAATAAATTTTCAGAAATTTCAGTAGGAGCTAACCCATACTTGTCAGTGCAGATCGTTAGATGCTTGATTTCTTCACTTATTTAATACTGAAACTTTGTCAAATTTTCAGTAGGATTAGGTTTAGCTGTACTATACACGAATCTAGTATCATATTTGCAAATAATAAATTTTCAGAAATTTCAGTAATAGCTATCCCATACTTGTCAGTGGAGAAAGTTATATGTTTAATTTTCTCCTTTAATTAATAGTCAAACTTTGTCAAATTTTCAGGAGAACTAGTTTTAAGTGTCTAAGTCTCTAAGTATATGAATCTAATATCAAATTAGCGCATAATAAATTTTCACAAATTTCAGTAAAAGGTAATCCATACTTGTCAATGCAGAAAGTTATATGTTTTATTGTCTCCTTTATTTAATATTGGAACTGTGTGAAATTTTCAAGAGAATTAGTTTAGGGTGTACTGTACACTAATCTGATATTACATTTGGAAATAATAAATTTTCAGAAATCTCAGTAATAGGTAGCCCATAGTTGTCAATGCTGAAAGTTATATGTTTGATTGTCTCCCTTATTTAATACTGAAACTTTGTCAAATTTTCAGGAGAATTATTTTTAGGAGTATTGTATACGAATCGAATATCAAATTTGCAAATAATAAATTTTCAGTAATTTGAGTAATAGCTAAGCCATACTTGTCAATCCCGAAAGCTATATGTTTGATTGTTTCCTTTATTTAATACTGAAACTTGGTCAAATTTTCAGCAGAATTAGTTTCTGGTGTACGGTACACGAATCGAATATCAAATTTGCAAATTAGAAATTTTCAGAAATTTCACTAATAGCTATCCCATACTTGTCAACGCAGAAGGTTATATGTTTGATTTTCTCCCTTAATTAGGACTGAAACTTAGTCAAATTTTCAGGAGAATTAGTTTCATTTGTTGTGTACACGAATCTAGTATCAAATTTGAAAATAATAAATATTCAGAAATTCCAGTAATAGCTAACCCATACTTGTCAATGCAGAAAGTTATATGATTGATTTTCTTCCTTATTTAATGCTGAAACTTTGTAAAATTGTCAGGAGAATTAGTTTCAGGTGTACTGTACACGAATCTAATATTAAACTTGGAAATAATAAATTTTCAGAAATTTCACTAATAGATAACCCATACTTGTCAATGCAAAAAGTTATATGTTTGATTTTCTCTCTTAATTAATACTGAAACTTTGTCAAATTTTCAGGAGAATTAGTTTAAGGTGTACTGTACTCGAATCTAATATCAAATTTGCAAATAATAAATTTTCAGAAATTTTAGTAATAGCTAATCCATACTTGTCAATGCAGAAGGTTATATGTTTGATTTTCTCCCTTATTTAATACTGAAACTTTGTCAAATTTTCAGGAGAATTAGTTTTAGGTATACTGTACACGAATCTAATATAAAATTTGCAAATACTATACTTTCAGAAATTTTATTATTAGCTAACCCATACTTGTCAATGTAGAAAGTTATATGTTTGATTTTCTCGCTGATTTAATTCTGAAACTTTGTCAAATTTTCAGGAGAATTAGTTTTAGGTGTACTGCACGCGAATCTAATATCAAATTTGCAAATAATAAATTTTCTGAAATTTCAGTAATAGGTCATCCATACTTGTCAATTGAGAACATATATGTTTTATTTTCTTCCTTAATTAATATTGAAACTTTGTCAATTGTTTAGGAGAATTAGTTTCAGGTACACTGTACAATAATCTAATATCAAATTTTGCAAATAATAAATTTTCAGAAATTTCAGTAATAGCTAACCCATACGTGTCAGTGCAGAAAGTTATATGTTTGATTTTCTCCCTTATTTAATACTGAAACTTTGTCAAATTTTCAGGAGAATTAATTTCAGGTGTACTGTACAAGAATCTACTTTCAAATTTGCAAATAATAAATATTCAGAAATTTCAGTAATAGCTAACCCATACTTATCAATACAGAAAGTTATATGTTTATTTTTTTCTTTTGTTTAATACTGAAACTTTGTCAAATTTTTAGGAGAATTAGTTTTAGGTGTTTTGTACACGAATCTTACATCAAATTTGGAAATAATATATTTTGGGAAATTTCGGTAATTTCTAACCCATACTTGTCAATGCAGAAAGTTATATGTTTGATTTTCTCCCTTAATTAATATCGAAACTTTGTCAAATTTTCAGGAGAATAAGTTTCAGGTGTACTGTATACGAATCTGTAATCAAATTTGCACATAATAAATTTTCAGAAATTTCAGTAGTAGCTAACCCATACCTGTTATTGCAGAACTTTATATGCTTGATTTTTTCACTTTTTTAATACTGACACTTTGCCAAATTTTCAGGAGAATTAGTTTCAGGTATACTGTATACGAATCTAATATCAAATTTGCATATAATAAATTTTCAGAAATTTCAGTATTAGCTAACCCATACGTGTCAATGCAGAAAGTTATATGTTGAATTGTCTCCATTATTTAATACTGAAACTTTGTCAAACTTTCAGGAGAATTTGTTTCAGGTATACTGTACACGAATCTAATATCAAATTTAAAAATAAGAAATATTCAAAAACTTCAGTAATTGCTAACCCATACTTCGTCATACGTCAATGCTAAAAGTTATATTTTTGATTGTCTGCCTTATTTAATACTGAAACTGTTTTATCGTAATCAAATTCATAATTAATGGCCAACGCAATTAAATTAAATATTTGTAACGCATGTTGTGAAATTATATGCTGTAAAATAAAACCAGCACAGTATCAGGTTTTCAGTATGATTAATTAGAATTAAGCTTACCAATATCCTTGACGTCTCATGAGAATTACAGTGGCTGCACATGCAAATGTGTGAGGATATATGGCCGAACTGCACGTTATAGGGAATTTATACGCGCTCGCTATGTATATTTGAATGGGTCTTTGCTGCGCTATACGCGTCGACTACATTTCATTGGCGGTAATTTAATTAATATTGCGAGAAAAGTAAATATTAATTAATGTGCACTTCTGATTCAGCACCAAATGGTAATAATAGTCACAGCTACGTGCATTCGCATGAGTGTTTGTTATTAATTCTTCGGCCATCACTTCATTTTTCAATGAGCCTGGCGTAGGGGGCGGCAGGATTTACCCCCTCGTGCCAGCCGCGGGGGTAGTAACAGACGATCTGTGGTTCTGGCCTCTAACCCGCGCCCCATTTGGAACGCCAGTTAACGCCGACGTGTATTAATGATGCGCCCCTCAAGATTTTTGTTGGCGGTTTATTAAATTGTCAGCGCCCCGAGATAATGTTAATTTATATTTACAAACATCGGTTCACGCCCGGGGGCCAATTAATATGGTCGGTGGCGGCGATTGAAATGTGACGTTATCTTATCGAGACCACCGAAGGGCGAGAAGTGAGTCGCTTGTTGCCCATCCGCCGGGGATGCGTCGCTTTTTTCTTCGCGTCGCTTTGGTTACATTGTGTAATTGCGTTTGCTCTCGTGTTTTCCGAGAAAGCTTTTTTAATTCCATTAGTAATCAGCCCAGTCGCGTCGCAGTCATGTTCTCCTTTTTTACGAATTAATTTCAACTGCATTATTGCCCGGGCGATAGGTAGACTCGAAATTCAATTAACTGTTGCGAAAGTATTTGCTCAAACTTTAATTGCGATTATTTTATAAGCGCACAACAATTTGCACATTGATTGCTCTCTCCATCAATATACAGTCGGTTCTACAGACATACAACTTTTGTAGAACACACGGTATAATACAGGGTGTTAATAAAGAATGCAATAAATTCGGAAATTACAAATATTTTGGTAAAATCCTCGAATACGTCCACATGTAAATTTGAAAATAGGTTCACAATTTGTTATGAATCTAAATATTTTGTCATCATTTGTTTTTGAGTTATAACGTCGTCCACTGTTTTTTAAATGACAAACCTAATAATTTATATATTTTTTAATAGACCCTTCATGTTTTGATAAAACTGTATACCTGTTTTTACACTTTACATAAGAAAAATTTCACACAAAAAGCAATTAAAAATTTATTTATAAAATCTAAAATCTAACTATTCTGGAAAACCGGAAATTTGAAAATGACGGTCTATTGAGTGGTGATAAAGACTCCACTTGATTTGTCTTCTTTGGTGACATTTGAAAGGCTTTCCAACCAAAACAAAATCTACCAATAGAAGGGACCTGAAAGATAGAATTCGAATAGAAATTGATAGAAATTTGCCAAAATAAATAAACAAAATTCAACAAAAGCTTATTCCCCACTTAGGGGATGACTTAATAATAATAATCCCTAATCCTCCACCTATGGCCAAACTAGCGGTTATAATGATTTTAGTGAATTTTCCAAATAAGTACCTACCTATAATTTATTTATAACTTGCAATTGCTTTTTTAGCAAAACTTTTCTTTTAATTTTTTTTTAAATTTTTGTTTTTGGTACTTGTTGGAAGAACTATCGACATGATATATTTAGACCTCCGCCAGTCTATCGTCTGTCGTTTATTTTTTTTTAATATATCTTGCCGTTTTCGAGAAAAATAGTTTTTTTTTTATGCAGCGATTAATTTTTTTTTCATGTGGTTAGAGACATCGAGGATCAATGAATCTCGGCATGGATCTTCCCAGAGTTTTTCCCCAGATTGCCTAAAAATATCACAAGATACATATCGTATCTTGTTTATTAAAGAATATATCAAAATTCTATAAAACTCATTCAATACACCGTAAAAAAGTGCCTCAAGAACGTGCAAGTCTCATTTTAATAAAATGATAAATAAATTAAGTATTTATAAAAATCGAAAATGGAAAATAATGAGTTTTTCGCCATAACTTGAAAACAAAAGACGACGGCCAATTTTTATTGTCACCATTGAGTTTGTCCCATTCAGTTAGAATTTGTGAAACTCAACCAAGTGCCAAAAAAGAGATCGAGGATACGCCACCCGATTTTCTCTTTATTTTCTATTGCCGGTATCCATCCCCTATAGAAACATCCAAATTGGGCCACCCTGTATATTTCAATCGCAATGCGATCGTAGGTTAGACTGTACTGACAAAAACTACTGGAAAAACACTATAGTTTGTACTACTGAATATGCTCATTTTGCAATTGGAATGTACATGGTGACCCAATTTGTATGTTTCTATAGGGGATCTCGGTAACTAGAAGAGATAGAGAAAATCGGAGGGCGTATCCTCGATCCCTTTAAAAAAAACAATCGCTTAAGTGAATATAAAAATTGGCTATCGTCTTTTGTTTTCAAGTTATTACCAAAAACTCATTATTTTCCATTTTCGATTTTTATCAATATTTCATTTATTTATCATTTTATTAAGATAAGAGTTGCACGTTCTTCGGGCACCTGTTTACAGTGAACTGAGTGAGTTTTACAGAATTTAGATATATTCGTTAATTAATAAGATACAATACAAAGTTGTGTTTTTTTAAATAGAAGACGTAGTTGGCTTTGGCCTTAATAAATAGGTTGTTTTTTCTCGTTTCAATGATGTATCACATGTGGATGTTATAATTTCATTTTTGTTGAAATTGTGTTTTTTTAAATAGAAGACGTAGTTGGCTTTGGCCTTAATAAATAGGTTGTTTTTTCTCGTTTCAATGATGTATCACATGTGGATGTTATAATTTCATTTTTGTTGAAATTGAATACAGAAGGGTATTCATATACAGAAGGGAATACAGAATACAGAAGGGTGAGTTTTTTTTTTCATTTTAAGCATTGGTATCTCGGAAACCATAAGACATAGAGATTCAGTTAAATGAGGAAGTTGTCAGAAGGAGAAGTTGTCGCTTTTAGAGCGTATGCAAGATATGCTTTGTTTTCTGAAAAAAGACCACAGCTTTTCAGTTGTAATACAAATTTTTTTTAGTGGTAGTCATAGTTGGCTGTGTCATTTTTAAAAAAAAGGACACATTTTTTTCTTTATAGCGATACTAGGTTTGCTATACTTACTTTGCTAAATAAAGGTCACCTTCGAAAATTAACTTTATGATACTTACTACTAACTTTGACAAATAAACACGATACAGGACTATTTGTATTATTGCGAGTAGTAAAAACAGAGTTTGCAATGAAAAAAAAACGTTTTCCTGCTACTACAACAATTCTATTAATTTTTCTATTCTAATTACACTAAACTCTATTCAAATTATACAACGAAGAGTCCCTTATTTATTTATGAAAGTTTGTATAGTAAACCTTATATCATTATATAAAAATTGTCGTTTTTAAAAATGTCAAAGCCAACTATGACTGCCATTTAAAAAAAAAGTTTGTATTATAACTGAAAAACTATGTTTTTTCTCAAGAAACAAAGGCATATTTTTCATAAGCTTTTAATATGACAAAAATTTTCTCATTTGATCGGACCTGTATGTTTAATTGTTTCCGAGGTCCCAATGCTTAAAATGAAAAAGAAAGTCACCCTGTATCCTCGATCTCTGTTTTCAAGATAAAATCAATATTGAAAATAAAAATTGGATATCGTATTGTTTCACTTTAAAATTTAATTGATTGTGATACAATCAATTTCATTGATACAATCAATGAAATTTTGAAGTGAACCAAGACGATACCCAATTTATATTCTGTATCCTCGATCTCTTCTTTCAAGATAAAATCAATAGTGTAAATAAAAATTGGGTATCGTCTTGTTTCACTTCAAAATTTCATTGATTGTGATACAATCAATTTAATTGATTGTGATACAATCAATTTCATTGATTAATTGATTGATTGATTGATTTCATTGTATTTCATACAATCAATGAAATTTGGATGTGAACCAAGATGATACCCAATTTTTATTTTCACTATTGATTTTAACTTAAAAAAGAGATCGAGGATACGCCATCCGATTTTCTCTATCTCTTTTAGTTACCTAGATCCCCTATAGAAACATCCAAATTGGGCCACCCTGTACATTTAGCCTTACATTTTTTTTTTAAAAGGTGTTTCTGATTCTTATTTGATTAGGGCAAAATTTGCGATGGTGATTAGCTATATCATCAGAAATAGGTATTCTTTAAATGAATAATAAGGCAATTTTGTTAAAAGAAAAATAGTTTTGCATGCATGGAAAGTTACAAATATGAGAAAAAAATTACAAAATTTGGCATAATTTACATATTTACTATTTTATACTATTTGATTTTGGACAATTTATTGACTTTGAGTTTGATGGTAAGAAAATATATCGATTTGGCCAACATATTATGACTTTATCATACTAATTGACAGTGCAACTACGATCATCATAATTATATAATTGCTAATTAATTTACATGTTTACTATTTGATTTTGCACAATTTACTGACTTCGAGTTTGATCGTAAGAAAATATATCGATTTGGTCAACATATGACTTTATCATACTAATTGACAGATCAATTACGATCACCATAAATAAATAATTGCTAAATGAAACAATATATGAATAATAACAAATGAAGAATAAAATTTATTTATTTATTATTTTTACCATAAATTTTTTAACTTTATAAAAAATATTTCAAGAACCTATTCCATTTTAGAAAATATTTACAAGAACTACTATAATTTTCTAAATTGCGATGATTGTATGATTGTAACACTTGTATGATGATTATCTGTCATGGCAACACTTTTGTTTTCTACAGATATATACAGGGTGTTTAAAATCATTCGTCCTATGCCTTTTTGACGGTAATTAGGCACCTTAGAGGTTCAGGTATAAAAATAGCATAACATTATGTGTCTTAGACTAGTACCGTTTTAACATTTTGAAACAGTTTTTGTAATAATTATGTATTCAAACCATGCAAAAACAATGATTAATTTAAAAAAAAGTATTTTGGTTTAAATCAATTGATTTAAATCATACCAACCCTATTAAAAAGTAATGCTGTAATACAGTTAAAATACCTGAAGAATGTAATAGTGGTAGTTTCGATATCCGGAAGTTACCTGAGTCCAGACCATCTCTCGATTAGTGCCCAACTAATATCATACAAGCTTTTGTGTTCCTCGGGAAAAAAAAAATTCCTCCGGTGCAGAGCCATCTGAAGTTTAAAAAAAAAAGAAAAATTAACGTTTTTTTAAAGTTTAAAGAAAAATTAATAATGTTATATCCGCAAAAAAAATAGTCTTATCAAATGAAATTATAAAATATTAGGGTTGCCATTTAAAAATCAATTGATGACATCATAACTGAAAACCAACTGATGACAAATATTTTATATTTATAATAAAATGTGTATTTTCAAAATTAGAAATCGACGTGAGTGAGGATTTTGCTAAAATAAAGTATAAATAAATATAAATTGCGTTAATTGTATGATTGTAACCCTCGTATGATGATTAGCTGTTCCGACAACACTTTTGTTTTCCACATATATATATATATATATATATATATATATATATATATATATATATATATATATATATATATATATATATATATATATATACAGGGTTTCAAACCACTCGTTCCAGGCCCTTTTTTCTCAGTAATTAAGCATCTTAGAGGTTCAGGGATAAAAATAGCATAACATAAGACCACCTGAAGAATTTTATAGGGGTAGTTTGGATTTCCAGAAGTTACGGGAGTCCAGGCCATCTCTCGATTTGTGCCCAACTAATATCGTACAAGCTTTGTGTTCTGTGTTCCTCGGGAAATAAAAAAGTTCCTCCGGTTGAGAGCCATCTGAAGTTTGAAGAAAACGAAAAGTTAAAGTTTTTTTTTCAAAGTTTAAAGAAAAATTAAAAATGTATGCAGTTATATTCACAAAAAATCAGTCTTATCAAATGAAATTATAAAATATTAGGGTTGCCATTTAAAAATCAATCGATGACATCATAACTCAAAACCAACTAATGACAAATATTTTATGTTTATAATAAAATGTGTATTTTCAAAATTAGAAATCGACGTGGGTGACGAATTTTCTAAAATAAAATATAAATAAATATAAATTGCGATCAATGTATGATTGTAACACTTGTATGATGATTAACTGTCAGGACAATACTTTTGTTTTCCAGATATATATATATATATATATATATATATATATATATATATATATATATATATACAGGGTGTTTTAAACCCCCTATTCAAGGCCTTTTTTTCGGTAGTTAAGCATCTTAGAGGTTCAGGGATAAAAATAGCATATCATAAGCCCACCTTAAGAATTGAATAGGGGTAGTTTCGATTTCCGGAAGTTACCGGAGTCCAGGCCATTTCTCGATGTGTGCTTAACTAATTTCTTATAAGCTTTTGTGTCTGTCAGGCAGTAATATCGTACAATCTCTTGTGTGTCTCTGTCCTGTAGTAATATCGTACAATCTCTTGTGTCTCTCTATCCGGGGGTCGTTGGTTACGGAAGCGCAATTATAAATGATGAATCACTACAATCAAATAAAAACGAAAACAGTGAAATGTAATGAGGTATTCAGGGAAATATATGAATTTTCCAGCCGAGTGCTGAAGAAAAAGGATTGAGCGGAGAATTAAACTTGTAGCGCTCGGCGAAAAGAAATGTTCCCAATCGAGGGCGAGGAGAGGCCCCCCGGCGTTTCGCCCGGTGGAGAAAAAACACGCGCGTACAAATTGCGCGCGCGGGGGTAGAGAAGGAGCGGAGAGAAAAAGGTGGGCACAAAAGGAAATGGCAATATCCACTCATGTGTGTAACGGGATCCTTCGCCGAACATAAAACATGTGCCTTCCCCGAAATTTAATAGTAGCGTTCGTCAGACTAAAATTACAAGGTTGAAACCCGACACCCCAGCCGGGGCGGTGTGTGCGGTCTTGTAGGAGCAGGGGGCGACACATGTCGCAATCTCGTATTCTAAACAGGATAATAAAATCGGGAACGGACCCCATCCCGGCGTACCTGGCGCCCCCGGAATTGTTATGAATCCGAGTTTAGTTCTGTTGTGCAGTGCGGAGTCGTGGGGGCCGCGCGGACGTAATAAATACCGCCCGGGGCTATCGTGGCAGGGGGGGATCGATCACCGCGCGCCCGGCTCCTCCACCGGAGTGGCGTAAATGCTGTTAATTATTGAAAATGCGGAGTGAAATTTTGCGAGCGCAAATGAGGATATTAATTCGGTTAGTTCCACCTTTTTTTGCGCCGGGCGCTGCGCTATCAAACAAAACGAATAATTGAATCGAAGCTGCACGCGGAATATTGGATTAAATTGGCGCTAATGAAACGGGGGCGTAATTAAAATTTTTTAGCCGCGATGATTTCATTCGGTCTTGCACAGGGCTTTTTTGTCCCCGCTCGTCTGTGTGACTGCGTGCATGGGGTGGACTGTGAGAGTGCTCGGTCTGGCAGTATTAAAAATGCGGGGGAGCGTCCGGCCGAAGTGGTGCAGCGTTGTGCCGGTCCGGCCGCCGGTAGATATTGTCATCATTTATCATACTTCCAACACAATGGACATATCCCGGGATAGAAATGTTATAAATATTTAGAGGCAAATCATGAAATAAATAAAGCGTGTCGTATGCTTTGGGGATTGCTGATGCCATAACCGCATCGGATCTCGCCCCCCGTGCCTGTATAAAATATCGCCGCATTCTCGTGTAGTCATTTAGAAAAATGTCATCGTTCCAGGCGGGTTCCCCCCGGATCCCACCGACAAGATGTTTACAAGATACCGGGGGGCTTACGGCTGCCGCACGGAAGCGGCAGGAATCGGCTTACTAATTTATGCCCGGCGTATGGCTGTTTAGTTTTTCATTACCTTCCCGTATTCGGGGGCATTAAGGAGCCACCGCCGGAGCAGGTTATGGTTAAGCAAGCGCGGCAGGAAGTAAATGTCAGCGTACCACGCCGGTAAATGTCGCTCCTCTTCTCTCGCCTCCCGTTTCGCCGGTGCCCATTGTGCTCCCGTATTAAACTTTAACGGGGACGGCGAATGCGGACATCTTATTAAATGTCACCTCGATCTGGCGAGCTGGCGATCCGGGGGCGCGCCACCCCCCGAGGGCGGCTGCGGCAGCCACCCCCCCTTGGCCCGAGGCCGCGGAAATAATTACCAGGGAGTATTCCTCTTCTAGGCGCAGGATGAGGACGGCTAACGGATAGGAAGTAATTTCTATCACCCTCGCCCTAACAACACAACTGACAATTACCGGCACAATTTATAGGCCTCGAGTGTGGAAGTTAAATGGATTTTGTTTTCAAACCGAATTTCTGCACCTTACGCCAACAAGCCTGTCAGAAATATAAAAATAGCACGTTAATTCACATAACTGAACGAATATTTCTCGGGAAGTTTCAATTTGTACACCGACAATAATCAAAACTACAAATTGTAAAAAATGATTAATTTATTACGCAAATACACACATTTAATTGTTCTAGTCCAAAAAATGTAGTAGCAAATCCAATACGTAAAAAACAAGTTCCAAAAATTATCGCTCCTTGGCCGTTATTAGCCATAGAAGCAGAAATAGGTCGTCGTTAAACAGCATGCATATTCACCGTTTCAATGGTTTAAAATAAACCATCCTTTCAGACAAAATTTGTATTTGTATGGCTATCCCTTAGAGGTCTGCCTTGAGTCGCTCACCTATAGAATTTTGAACATACTGGTAATAATCGGACTGTTAATGATGCAATTGCGACAATATGAGATATTCATTTGTTTCATAATAGCTCTCGCAGAAAAAACTTTGTATACACTATCGAAAAGAGCATTTTTGCATAAGCGTTTTTTTGTTGAACTCAGCTGTACCTCGTTCCTCAAAAAAGCACTACTTTACGTACTTGTATCATAAATAACTATTATTAAATTTCTAAATTTTCACTAAAGATTCTACGAATAGTCTCATAACATTGTTATATTTGTTTGTATTTTAATTGTTGTAAATAAAATACTGACCAACTAAATACAAGTGATTATAAATGCACATAAATTTGTTAGCATTAATTTGTGCTTTGTACGTTTTCCGAGAGTTTTGTACTTTTTTTCTGGTAATTACAGATAAGATTCTATCAATTGTTTTTAATATTGTGTGCTTTTAGAAATGTTCAAGTACACGCTGTGAAAGTAAAGTACATTTTTTGTTAAAAAACATTTTTCAAATCGTGTTGTCGCATTATTTTGTGGTTTTGTAGTATTCTGAGAGTTTTGTAGTTTTTCCTGGCAATAAATAAGAATAAAATAAAATAGCATTTTTGTATTGTATTTGTATGGATATCCCTTAGAGGTCTGCCTTGAGTCGCTCACCTAGTGAACATACTGGTAATAGTCGGACTGTTAATGATGCAATTGCGACAATATGAGATATTCATTTGTTTCATTACAGCTCTAGCAGAAAAAACTTTGTATGATACACTTTCGAAAAGAGCATTTTTGCACTAGCGTTTTTTTGTTGTACTCGGCTGTACCTTGTTCAACAAAATATACGCTCAAAAAAGCACTACTTTACGAACTTGCATCATAAATAACTATTATTAAATTTCTAAATTTTCACTAAAGATTCTACGAATAGTCTCATAACATTGTTATAATTGTTTGTGATTTAATTGTTGTAAATAAAATACTGACCAACTAAATACAAGTGATTATAAATGCATATAAATTTGTTAGCATTAATTTGTGCTTTGTAAATTTTCCGAGAGTTTTGTACTTTTTTTCTGGTAATTTCAGATAAGATTCTATCAATTGTTTATAATATTGCGTGCTTTAAGAATTGTTCAAGTAAAAGCTGTGAAAGTAAAGCACAATATTTGCTAAAAAAAAATTTCAAATCGTGTTGTCAGCATTATTTTGTGGTTTTGCAGTTTTCTGAGAGTTTTGTACTTTTTCCTGGCAATAAATAAGATTCCATCAACTATCTTTAAAATTTCGAGTCCTTTGGAATTTTGAAGAAAAATTGTGAAAGCAAAGCACATTTTTCTTTGAAGAAAACAATTTTTGAGAGTTTTGTACTTTTTTTCTGGAAATTACAGATGAGATTCTATCAATTGTTTTTAATATTGTGTGCTTTTAGAAATGTTCAAGTAAAAGCTATGAAAGTAAAGCACAGTTTTTGTTAAAAAACCTTTTTAAAATCGTGTTGTCAGCATTATCTTGTACTTTTGCAGTTTTCTGAGAGTTTTGTACTTTTTCCTGGCAATAAATAAGAATAAAATAAAATAGCATTTTTGAACTAGCCTTTTTTTGTTGAACTCAGCTGTACGTCGTTCAACAAAATATACGCTCAAAAAAGCCCTACTTTACGTACTTGTATCTTAAATAACTATCATTAAATTTCTAAATTTTCACTAAAGATTCTACGAATAGTCTCATAACATTGTTATAATTGTTTGTATTTTAACTGTTGTCAATAAAATACTGACTAAATAAATACTAGTGATTATAATTGCATATAAATTTGTTAGCATTGATTTGTGCTTTGTAAGTTTTCCGAGAGTTTTGCACTTTTTTTTTCTGGTAATTATATATAATATTCTATCAATTGTTTTTAATATTGTGTGCTTTTAGAAATGTTCAAGTAAAAGCTGTGAAAGGAAAGCACAATATTTGTTAAAAAACATTTTTCAAATCGTGTTGTCAGCATTATTTTGTGGTTTTGCAGTTTTCTGAGAGTTTTGTACTTTTTCCTGGCAATAAATAAGATTCTATCAACTATCTTTAAAATTTTGAGTCCTTTGGAATTTCGAAGTAAAATGTGTGAAAGTAAACCACATATTTCTTTAAAGAAAACAATTTTTGAGAGTTTTGTACTTTTTTTCTGGTAATTACAGATAAGATACTATCAATTGTTTTTAATATTGTGTGCTTTTAGAAATGTTCAAGTAAAAGCTGTGAAAGGAAAGCACATTTTCTGTTAAAAAACATTTTTCAAATCGTGTTGTCAGCATTATTTTGTGCTTTTGCAGTTTTCTGAGAGTTTTGTACTTTTTCCTGGCAATAAATAAGATTCTATCAACTGTCTTTAAAATTTTGAGTCCTTTGGAATTTCGAAGTAAAAGTTGTGAAAGCAAAGCACATTTTTCTTTAAAGAAAACAATTTTTGAGAGTTTTGTACTTTTTTTCTGGTAATTACAGATAAGATTCTATCAATTGTTTTTAATATTGTGTGCTTTTAGAAATGTTCAAGTAAAAGCTGTGAAAGTAAAGCACAATTTTTGTTAAAAAACATTTTTCAAATCGTGTGCTCAGCATTATTTTGTGCTTTTGCAGTTTTCTGAGAGTTTTGTACTTTTTCCTGGCAATAAATAAGATTCCATCAACTGTCTTTAAAATTTTGAGTCCTTTGGAATTTCGAAGTAAAAGTTGTGAAAGTAAAGCACATTTTTCTTTAAAGAAAACAATTTTTGAGAGTTTTGTACTTTTTTTCTGGTAATTACAGATAGGATGCTATCAATTGTTTTAAATATTGTGTGCTTTTAGAAATGTTCAAGTAAAAGCTGTGAAAGTAAAGCACATTTTTTGTTAAAAAACATTTTTCAAATCGTTTTCTCACATTATCTTGTACTTTTGCAGTTTTGTGAGAGGTTTGTACTTTTGCCTGGCAATACATAAGATTATATCAACTGTCTTTAAAATTTTGAGTCCTTTGGAATTTCGAAGTAAAATGTGTGAAAGTAAAGCACATTTTTCTTTAAAGAAATCAACTTTTGAGAGTTTTGTACTTTTTTTTTAGTAATTACAGATAAGATTCTATCAATTGTTTTTAATATTGTGTGCTTTTATAAATGTTCAAGTAAAAGCTGTAAAAGTAAAGCACAATTTTTGTTAAAAAACATTTTTCAAATCGCGTTGTCAGCATTATTTTGTGCTTTTGCAGTATTCTGAGAGTTTTGGTTTTTCCTGGCAATAAATAAGATTCCATCAACTGTCTTTAAAATTTCGAGTCCTTTGGTATTTCGAAGTAAAAGTTGTGAAAGCAAAGCACATTTTTCTTTAAAGAAAACAATTTTTGAGAGTTTTGTACTTTTTTTCTGGTAATTACAGATAAGATTCTAACAATGGTTTTTAATATTGTGTGCTTTTAGAAATGTTCAAGTAAAAGCTGTGAAAGGAAAGCACAATTTTTGTTAAAAAACATTTTTCAAATCGCGTTGTCAGCATTATTTTGTGCTTTTGCAGTATTCTGAGAGTTTTGGTTTTTCCTGGCAATAAATAAGATTCCATCAACTGTCTTTAAATTGTTGAGTCCTTTGGAATTTCGAAGTAAAAGTTGTGAAAGCAAAGCACATTTTTCTTTAAAGAAAACAATTTTTGAGAGTTTTGTACTTTTTTTCTGGTAATTACAGATAAGATTCTATCAATTGTTTTTAATATTGTGTGCTTTAAGAAATGTTCAAGTAAAAGTTATGAAAGCAAAGCACAATTTTTGTTAAAAAACATTTTTCAAATCGTGTCGTCAGCATTATTTTGTGCTTTTGCAGTTTTCTGAGAGTTTTGTACTTTTTCCTGGCAATAAATAAGATTCTATCAACTGTCTTTAAAATGTTGAGTCCTTTGGAATTTCGAAGTAAAAGTTGTGAAAGTAAAGCACATTTTTCTTTAAAGAAAACAATTTTTGAGAGTTTTGTTTTTTTTTTCTGGTAATTACAGATAAGATTCTATCAATTGTTTTTAATATTATGTGCTGTAAGAAATGTTCAAGTAAAAGCTGTGAAAGTAAAGCACAATTTTTATTAAAAAACATTTTTCAAATCGTGTTGTCAGCATTATTTTGTGCTTTTGCAGTTTTCTGAGAGTTTTGTACTTTTTCCTGGCAATAAATAAGATTCTACCAACTGTCTTTAAAATTTTGAGTCCTTTGGAATTTCGAAGTAAAAGTTGTGAAAGTAAAGCACATTTTTCTTTAAAGAAAACAATTTTTGAGAGTTTTGTACTTTTTTTCTGGTAATTACAGATAAGATTCTATCAATGGTTTTTAATATTGTGTGCTTTTAGAAATGTTCAAGTAAAAGCTGTGAAAGTAAAGCACAATATTTGTTAAGAAACATTTTTCAAATCGTGTTGTCAGCATTATTTTGTGCTTTTGCAGTTTTCTGAGAGTTTTGTACTTTTTCCTGGCAATAAATAAGAATAAAATAAAATAGCATATTTGAACTAGCGTTTTTTTTTTTGTTGAACTCAACTGTACCTCATTCAACAAAATATACGCTCAAAAAAGCACTACTTTACGTACTTGCATCATAAATAACTATAATCAAATTTCGAAATTTTCACTAAAGATTCTCCGAATAGTCTCATAACATTGTTATAATTGTTTGTAATTTAATTGTTGTCAATAAAATACTGACCAAATAAATGCAAGTGATTATAAATGCATATAAATTTGTAAGCATTAATTTGTGCTTTGTAAATTTTCCGAGAGTTTTGTACTTTTTTCTGGTAATTACACACCTTAAAATGTCAAGTAATTTAATATTTTGAAATTCTGACCAATTCTTTTTAATCATTTGGAAATGCAGTGGATATTCTAAAACACCTAAGTTTTCACTAAAGTTTATAACTAAATCATTAAAAATGTTCGTAGTTAAAGTACCAACTAAATGAATGAAAGTTATTAAAAATGATTATACAGGGTGTCCAAGATAAGTATGAACAGCATGGGGATATCGGAAATCTTGTAACTTTTAAGAGTTTAAATTATAAAAAAATACATTTTGTTTGTTTATACTATTATTTTGTACTTTGCAGTTTTCTGAGAGTTTTGTAATTTTTCCTGGAAATTATAAATAAGATTCTATCAATTGTCTATAATATAACTTTTAGAACTTTTCAACTTTTTTTTAATGTTTTCAAATCGTGTTGTCAGTATTATTTTGAATAAGATTCTATCAATTGTCTATAATATTTTGAACCTTTAGAACTTTTCAACTTTTTTTGTTAATTTTTTTTTTTCAAATCTTGTTGTCGGCATTATTTTGTACTTTGCAGTTTTCTGAGGGTTTCGTACTTCGTCCTACATATTATCAATTTGCTCAATCAAGATTTCATCAACTGGTTTTATTTTACCTTGTACAAAATTGCTCAGCATTAATTTGTACTTGAAAGTTTTGCACTGTTTTCCCTTGAAATTATAAATAAAATACTATGAACTGTCTTTCAGATTTTGAGCTTTAAGAATTTTCCAAATAAAAGTTGTGAAAGTGAAGCACAATTTTTGTTAAAAAACATGTTCCAAATCGTCCGAATACTTTTCAGTTTTACTTTAAAGTTAAGTGCAGCACAATTCTTGCAGAAAAATGTACTGAATTGTTTTCCTGAAATTTTTTGTATAAGTTGAAAAACTCGGAAAGTTAATTACTTGATTTTCTCACACAATTTACACATACCTGTTATCAAATTTTCAGAGGATTTATCTTCAGGCATACTGTATACAAATCTGGCATAAAATTTTCGAAATATCCATTAGATAAATTTTCAGAAATTTCAGTGACTGATAACTAATACTGGCTAACTCGTACAGTTAATAACTCGATTTGCTTATATATTTAAGACATACTGGTGGTCAAATTTGCAAAGGATTTATATTCAGGCAAACTGTATACAGACCTGGCATATAATTTTCAAAATATATAATATAATAGTAGATAAATTTTCAGAAATTTCACTGACAGATAACTTATATCAGAAAACTCGGAAAGTTAATAACTCGATTTTCTTACTTAATTTAGACAACCTGTTATTAAATTTTTAGACGATTTATCTTCAGGCATACTATATAGATATCTAGCATAACATTTTCAGAAATTTCAGTGACTGAAAACTTATACTGGCTAACTTGGAAAATTAATATCTCGATTTTCTCACTTACTTGAGACATACTAGTGGTTAAATTTTCAGATGATTTATATTCAAGCATACTGTACACAGATCTGGCATAAAATTTGCAAAACATCCATTAGATAAATTTTCAGAAACTTCAGCTACTGAAAACTTATACTGGCCAACTCGACAAGTTAATAACTCGATTTTATCACTTATTAAAGACACAATAGTTATCTTCAGGCATGCTATATAGATATCTAGCATACAATTTTCAAAATATCCATTAGAACATTATTCAGAAATTTGAGTGACTGAAAACTTATACTGACTAACTCGGAAAATTAATATCTCAATTTCCTCTCTCATTTTAGATATACTAGTGGTCAAATTTTTAGAGATTTATCTTCAGGCATACTGTATACAGATCTTTCATAAAATTTGCACAATATCCATTAGATAATTTTTCAGAAATTTTAGTGACACAACTTATACCGGCCTATCCGGAAAGTTAATAGCTCGATTTACTCATTTACTTGTAACATACTAGTGGTAACATTTTCAGAGGATTTATCTTCAGGTATACTGTATACAGATCTGGCATAAAATTTTCAAAATATCTATTAGATAAATTTTCAGAAATTTCAGTATGTGGACTCATCCAGAGTTATGAGGTTGAGGAAGTACCTAAGAAAGTGAGAGTGCCTAGTCAACTTCCTCAATATCTAAAACTATTGGTGAAAGTATAATTTTAAGTAACACAGAAAATGAATGCAGATTGCTCAAAATATTGGAACAATTCTATATTTTATTTTATTTAGTGTAAAATTGTAAAAACATTTGAAGCCCATAGTTCTAAATTCTCATTAAAAAAATTGAAAACATACGTCTCAAAACATTTTTAATCAGTGACTAATTGTAATTTGCAAATTCATTGCTACATCTATAAAATTTTGGCAAATGAAACATTATCAACCATTCCAAATAAGTAACAAACACTCAAATATTGATAAATCATGATTTAATTTAGACAATTACCAAATAAAAAATACCAAGAGAAATTTCACATGGGTTTTGTATGCTGTAATTTTGCAAAATCATCGCCAGATATTTGAATTTTGATAATATAAGTTACAAAATGTTCTCATTGATGAATTGTGAAATTTGCAAAATAAAAAATCCTAGCTGGTCTGCTGTCATGACTTGACCTGTAATGACTTCCTGAATGTATACAACTATTAGCGAAAGTATAATCTTAAATAACACAGAAAATGAAAGCTAATTGCTCAAAATATTGGAACAATTATATAATTAGATAATAGATCGAAATTCGCATCAAAAAAATTGAAAATATACGTCTCAAAACATTTTAATTTAGTGACTAATTGTGATTTGCAAAAGCATTGCTACATCTATAAAATTTTGGAAACTGAAACATTATCAACAATTCCAAATAAGTGACGAACACTCAAATTTTATTTTATTTAGTGTAAAGTTGTAGAAAAATATGAAGAAAACATTGAAAACATTTTAAATGACTGACTAATTGTGATTTGCAAAAGCATTGCTACGTCTATAAAATTTTGTAAAATAAAACGTTATCAACCATTTCAAATAAGTGACGAACACTCAAATTTTGATAAATCATCTTTAAATGTTATGAGACATATATTTTCAATTTATTTATGAGAATTTAGATCTATTGGCTTCAAATTTTTCTGGAATTTTGCACTAAATAAAATAAAATTTGAGTGTTCGTCACTTATTTGGAATGGTTAATGGTGAATACACCATAAATATTCGATGATGTGACATCGTGATATTGATATTGAACGTATTGATACTGTACGTAGTAGGTTTATGCAATATGTTATGCTTATCACTTTCTTAAATGCAAACTGCAAGTTTGATAAAATATATCTCTTTATCAGAGATGTAATCAAGAGTACATTATTTTTGCAAATATTTTTCATAAATTGTTCAACAGTGAAATTAGCACATCTATACTTTCCCATTGCCTTAATTGAACATGTGATTATTTTTCTATCAGTTCACTAATCACTTCATTTCGAAAATTACATATTACAAAATACAAATTACAATAAAAATACCATGAGAAATTTCACATGGCTTATGTTTGTTGAAATTTTGCAAAATCATCGCCAGATATTTGAATTTTGAAAATATAAGTTACAATATATTTCAGATTGATGACGAATTGTGAAATCTGCAAAAAAAATGCAGCTGGTCTCCTGTAAAGGCTTAACGTGTAATGAACTTGAAATGATTTTACACATAATGCATAAATCGTCTTGTTTGTGAAGTTACTGGTATCAGTATCATTAGTTGCCTCTGTGGGCCTTAGTACGATAATTACCAGATAGCAGTCGAAACTGTAATCACTATTTTTATTTTTATTAAAGAAAATGACAGATAACTTATACTGGTCAACTCGGAAAGTTAATAACTCGATTTTCTCACTTACTTGAGACATAATAGTAGTTAAATTTTCAGAGGATTTATATGCAAGCATACTGTATATAGCTCTGGCATAAAATTTTCAAAATATCCATTAAATAAATTTTCAGAAATTTCAGTGACTGAAAACTTATACTGGCCAACTCAGAAAGTTAATAACCCGATTTTCTCACTTATTTAAGACTTAATAGTAGTGAAATTTTCAGAGGATTTATCATAGGCATACTATATAGATATCTAGCATAAAATTTTCAAAATATCTACCAGATAAATTTTCAGAAATTTCAGTGACATAATTTATACTGACCAACTCGGCAAGTTAATAACTCGATTTTCTCACTTATTAAAGACACAATAGTTGTGAAATTTTCAGAGGATTTATCTTCAGGCATGCTATATAGATATCTAGCATAAAATTTTCAAAATATCCAATAGAATAATTTTCAGAAATTTGAGTGACTGAAAACTTGGCTAACTCGGAAAATTAATATCTCGATTTTCTCACTTACTTAAAATATACCAGCGGTTAAATTTTCAGATGATTATATTCAAGCATACTGTATACAGGTCTGGCATAAAATTTTCAAAATATTCACTAGATAAATTTTCTGAAATTTCAGTGACTGATAACTTAAGGCCAACTCGGAAAGTTAATGACTCGATTTTCTCACTTATTTAAGACACAATGATCGTGAAATTTTCAGAGGATTTATATTCAAGCATGCTATATAGATATCTAGCATAATTTTTTTCAAATATAAACTAGATAAATTTTCAGAAATTTCAGTGACTGATAACTTAAACTGGCCAACTCAGAAAGTAAACTCGATTATCTCTCAAATTTTCTGATGATTTATCTTCAGGCATACTGTATACAGATCTGGCACAAAATTTTCAAAATATCCATTAGATAAATTTTCTGTAATTTTAGTGATTGATAACTTATACTGGCAATTAACAGAAAGTTAATAACTTGGTTTTATCACATATTTGAGACATACCAGTGGTCAAATTTTATCTTCAGACATAGTCTAACAGACCTGAAACGAAATTAAGTTGTGTTGATGACAGGAAATGTTTTTAAAGTAATAGTAAATAATACATTATAAATAATTATTAATACATTTTTAATTATAAATTATTATAAATTACCTATCATTTAATTTATAATTATTATAAAATACTTATATTATTATAATAATTATAACACAAGAAATCGATAGTTACACAATGTAAGCTCGGGTTTCGAGGCCCAGATCCATTCCTGAGAGCAGCCCTGTACAGTAGGCTGGCGTTTATTAGTAAAACCACGTCAGCATTAAATTACCATAGTAAACAGATCTGTGTATACAATCATATTCTTGCTTAACGATTCCAAAATTGGAGACTCCGTTTCTGCACGCCACTCTGTTGACTTGCAAAATTAATTTACACCAGCCGAGACTCGGCGGAGTGCAAATGAGAACTGATTTTTTAATGACTCCGCCAGCGCAATGCAAATATCACTATCTATTCATAAATTTGCAACGACCCTAACAGCACACATAGTTATAAATTATTGTAACGCGAAAATTAAATATGTTTTACTTATACACGACATATGAGATTGATAGTAATTAGATATGAAATGAGTGTAATGATTAATTTTATACTATGCGTGTATGTAGAAAAATGAAGCAATATACATAAAAGCAACATTTCCAAGTATGGCTACATAGCATTAGAAAAATCGTTAAGTAGGTACAGAGACAAAATGAAACAAATTTTTTATTATAAGCTGTGTTTATTGAATTTTTATGTTTTATACATAATTATAAACAAATATTCAGAATTATTTTATTATAAGTTAGTTATAATAAAGCTCTTTGTGCTCTCTAAAGCAATAAATAAAGCTCTTGGTTGTTTCACAATTTTTTAATATATATTTTTTTCGGTTTGCTTTATTTATACTAATTTAAAGATGTTTCACCAAGTATTAATCTCCGAATCATACCATCTGATTTTATTAGAAGCATTGTTTATTGAATTTTTATATTTTATTCGTGATTCTAATGAAATATTCACTAATATTCAAATTATTAAATATTCTGGATAATTGTATGCACGATTGTTGTGGTCAAAATAGAAGATGCGTTTCAAATAGTGCTCACAAATGCATGCAATGGCGATGAGTAAGTCAATTATAATCTTCTATGTGCTATCCTTTGCGGAAATGGCAGATTATAAATTTATCAAGTTGATTGATGGTTCGATTGTATAGATGTTGTGGCGTAGCTGTCAATGAAACAAATAAAGAAGCATGTAATTTTGTGGCCATTACAGTGGCAATTGCAGACGCCAGACACGCCAGTAAATGCAATTGCTTTTTTCGCCCTGAGCACACACACCAAATATTTATGAGGGGCATTAATGCACGTTCGCCGCAACAAAAACATGCAATGATAAATGAGATATTAATCAGTTTCAATTTAATCCAATTAAAGCCACTTTATCATATCGTTATTTGCTATTATCACGAACAAAAGTACCCTACGCGTGTGTTATGGACGCGTCCAATCCCGCAATGGTATCAATGCAATTAGCCGTCATTATCGAAATTAATAAAAACCAATAAAGCGCCGACAATGAACTCCCATATCGGACAAATGGGGCCGTATTTAAATAATAGGCGATTTGTATTCTTTTGCCCCTAAATAGCGAAAGATATAAATGTAGCCGTTTCCCGAGCTTAATGGGTTCAAATTACTGCCACTTTACTAAATCATTGGTTATTATAAAAATGATGCTACATTTCGTTTCCGTCAACGACCAGAATTACTCCTCGATCGCGCTAAGAGCACGGGCACTTACTAAACACAACATGTAATCGCCCGTGAAATTTTTAATTACCACCCGCGTCATTAAGTGCCGGCACGAATCACGGATGATGCCTTCTAAATGTCAATTGCACGACGTCGCTGCACATTGAGGTTAATTAAAAGTGAAAATAGTAATTTAACCACGAAAGGTTGTCGCAAGTAATTTTCTCTGACGAGCGCCGAAGTGTATGTGGAAGATACTCCCATTAGAGAATATTCCTGTAATGGATTGCAGTAGGCCACATAGTGGCGTAATTAGAGTGTACATGTTTTTATTTTTAACTATAATTGAATGATAACTCCTACGATACGAGATATGTAAACATGTCCATAACAACCTGGGCGTAATAAGAGGGCGTAATGAATTAATTGCGCCCTGCAGTGTATGTTCATGTAAACATGTCCATAACAACCGGGGCGTAATATGAGGGCGTAATGAATTCATTACGAATATTTTCCAAACTAACAAAAGAAAAAATGAAGAATAAAATCTTATATGCACTACGCCGTCGTTGAATGATTACGAGCATCGAACGATATCCATCTCTCGGGCTAAAGCCCTCGAGCTGGATATCATCGTTCTCCGGGCATAATCATCCTAGTAACGTAATATTCTCATCTTGAGCCACAAATTATCTCCTTATTTACTACTTACAGACATACGCCTGCAAAGGGCGTAGTTTGAAATATTTTGTAAAGGAATTTGAACTTCCAACATATTTAACCGACTCACCTATAACTGACACATGTTTGCCCGGGGCGTAATTTTAAAACCACGTAATTACGCTTTCCCGTCGTAATTTCACGGACGAGGTGGGCCCGGCCCAGATGGTCCCCAGATGGGGGCCCTCTTTGTCCGCCGGAACTCACGTGGTTGCTTCTTTGCGGAGGCCCGAAACCGGCTTGGCCGAGGGGGTAGGATCCGGCGCTTCCGCCATTCAACTTAGTTCGCTAAGTGGAAGCCACAAAATATTAATATTCCGAATCCAAGGGCCACCGGAGGGCCTCGCAAAGTTTACAGGCCAAACAAAACTTCGTAAGAAGTGAGCGGCGGTCGCTTTCAGGGCGAAACGAGCACGGATTTTGTTGATAATGATTTTTTAGGGGGGGGGCGAGATTGAAGACGCCAACCTTTGTACGTTGTTTTTATAAGCCAATCATAAAGGGCGTAATTAGTGAGCCAGAAGAAAATTAATCTATGATGGCGAAACTCGTATTAAACAACAAAAAAAACTGACTAACAATTTCTCTCAAAATTATCACAAAAACGTGACGTGCTAGAAAAATATTTTTAACGTTTCTGAGATCACCGCAAAATGTTCTATCGACACGATCTGCACTGACAAGTTTGGGTTAACTACTACTGAAATTTCTGAAAATTTATTATATGCAAATTTGATATTAGATTCGTGCACAGTACACCTGAAACTAATTCTACTGAAAATTTGACAAAGTTTCAATATTAAATAAGGGAGTACATCAAACACTTAACTTTCTCAATTGACAAGTATGGATGACCTATTACTGAAATTTCTGAAAATTTATTATTTGCAAATTTGATATTAGATTCGTGCACAGTACACCTGAAACTAATCGTACTGAAAATTTGACAAAGTTTCAGTAGTAAATAGGTGAAAAAATCAGGCATCTAACGATCTGCACAGACAAGTATGGGTTAGCTACTACTGAAATATCTGAAAATTTATTATTTGCAAATTTGATATTAGGTACGTGTACAATACACCTGAAACTAGTCCTACTGAAAATTTGACAAAGTTTCAGTATTAAATAAGTGAAAAAATCAAGCATCTAACGATCTGCACTGACAAGTATGGGTTGGCTACTACTGAAATTTCTGAAAATTTATTATTTGCAAATTTGATATTAGATTCGTGTACAGTACACCTGAAACTAATTCTACTGAAAATTTGACAAAGTTTCAGTATTAAATAAGGGAGAACATCAAACACTTAACTTTCTCAATTGACAAGTATGGATGACCTATTACTGAAATTGCTGAAAATTTATTGTTTGCAAATTTGATATTAGATTCGTGCACAGTACACCTGAAACTAATTTTACTGAAAATTTGACAAAGTTTCAGTATTAAATAAGGGAAAACATCAGACACTTAACTTTCTCAATTGACAAGTATGGGTGACCTATTACTGAAATTTCTGAAAATTTATTGTTTGCAAATTTGATATTAGATTCGTGCACAGTACACCCGAAACTAATTCTACTGAAAATTTGACAAAGTTGCAGTATTAAATAAGTGAAAAAATCAAGCACATGACGATCTGCACTTACAAATATGGGTTAGCTACTTCTGAATTATCTGAAAATTTATTATTTGCAATTTTGATATTATATTCGTGTACAGTACACCTCAAACTAATTCTACTGAATATTTGACCAAGTTTCAGTATTAAATAAGGGAGAACATCAATTACTTAACTTTCTCAATTGGCAAGTATGGATGACCTGTTAGTGAAATTTCTGCAAATTTATTATTTGCAAATTTGATATTAGATTCGCGTACAGTGCACCTGAAACTAATTCGACTGAAAATTTGACAAAGTTTCAGTATTAAATAAGGGAGAACATCAAACACTTAACTTTCTCAATTGACAAGTATGGATGACCTATTACTGAGATTTCTGAAAATTTATTATTTGCAAATTTGACATTAGATTCATGCACAGTACACCCGAAACTAATTCTACTGAAAATTTGACAAAGTTTGAGTATTATATAAGGGAGAACATCAAACACTTAACTTTCTCAATTGACAAGTATGGATGACATATTAATGAAATTTCAGAAAATTTATTATTTGCAAATTTGATATTAAAGTCGTGCACAGTACACCTGAAACTAATTCTACTGAAAATTTGACAAAGTTTCAGTATTAAATAAGGAATATGATCAAACACTTAACTTTCTCAATTGACAAGTATGGATGACCTATTACTGAAATTTCTGAAAATTTATTGTTTGCAAATTTGATATTAGATTTGTATACAGTACACCTGAAACTAATTCTACTGAAAATTTGATAAAGTTTCAGTATTATATAAGGGAGAATATCAAACACTTAACTTTCTCAATTGACAAGTATGGATGACCTATTACTGAGATTTCTGAAAATTTATTATTTGCAAATTTGATATTAGATTCGTGCACAGTACACCCGAAACTAATTTTACTGAAAATTTGACAAAGTTGCAGTATTAAATAAGTGAAAAAATCAAGCACATAACGATCTGCACTTACAAATATGGGTTAGCTACTTCTGAAATATCTGAAAATTTATTATTTGCAATTTTGATATTAGATTCGTGTACAGTACACCTCAAGCTAATTCTACTGAATATTTGACAAAGTTTCAGTATTAAATAAGGGAGAACATCAATTACTTAACTTTCTGAATTGGCAAGTATGGATGACCTGTTACTGAAATTTTTGCAAATTTATTGTTTGCAAATTTGATATTAGATTTGTATACAGTACACCTGAAACTAATTCTACTGAAAATTTGTTAAAGTTTCAGTATTATATAAGTGAGAATATCAAACACTTAACTTTCTCAATTGACAAGTATGGATGACCTATTACTGAGATTTCTGAAAATTTATTATTTGCAAATTTGATATGAGATTCGTCTACAGTACACCTGAAACTAATTCTACTCAAAATTTGACAAAGTTTCAGTATTAAATAAGTGAAAAAATCAAGCATCTAACGATCTGCACTGACAAGTATGGGTTAGCTACTACTGAAATTTCTGAAAATTTATTATTTGCAAATTTGATATTAGATTCGTACACAGTACACCTTAAGCTAATTCTACTGAAAATTTGACAAAGTTTCAGTATTAAATAAGCGAGAACATCAAACACTTGACTTTCTCAATTGACAAGTATGGATGACCTAGTACTGAAATATTTGAAAATTTATTGTTTGCAAATTTGATATTAGATTCGTGTACAGTACACCTGAAACTAATTTTACTGAAAATTTGACAAAGTTTCAGTATTAAAGAAGGGAGAACATCAAACACTTAACTTTCTCAATTGGCAAGTATGGATGACCTATTACTGAAATTTCTGAAAATTTATTATTTGCCCGGACGTGCGGAATTGGGACAAATAATGCTGCAGTATATTTAAGTATACGAGGCAATTGCTCGCTCGGACAATTTTTTTGCCCCTCCCAAGAAAGTGGCGGCCCTAAGCTATAGCTTGTGTAGCTTATACATAAATCCTGCACTGCCTTGTGCTTAAATAGCTACTATTGTATAATGTAAATTTGTACATCTTTTATGAAATTTACTTGGAAATACCTAGTTTTCGGTTTATATAGACATAGTACAAAAGTGTAGAATTCTGGTACACGTGAAGCAGTTTGATAACTAATTTGCCATATAACGTTTTATTGCCTGATAATAATAATGATTGCTCGTAGCTTATAGCCGAGCTGCGGGTGTGTAGATTCGTCTCGCGATTTCGGATAACGTGTTTCTCATCAAAACGCCACGGCGCCTATTAATTACATCCCTCCCGCGCGACAGCCCACTAAATCACACTTTAACGTGCGACTCGCACGCCGGCAACGTTTCGAACGCAATAAATCTGTTAATTCGCTCCTCAAGCATCATACGATCGCAATTAGGCCCGTCACTGGAAACGCTGACGGCTGGAAAACGGGGCGGAAAAAAAGGCAGACAGCTGTCCACGGGCGAACATGTGTCGCAAGTGTATCTGTATAATTGACGGCCTCCTCCTGGGGGCAGCCGCGCGGGGGTGGAACCACCCCCGCCCCCGGCGGCTCACACCTAACAGGTTGTTGTCGCAATTAAAAACGCCGCCGGAATTTAATAAAGCCGGAAAGTTCGTCGCGGCCCCAAATTAATATCAAATATTAGCCGGCTCGATGGGGGGCGGCGGGGGAGGCTTCCGAAACCGGGGCTGCCGCCCCACGGGCAAATATTGTATCAAACAATGAGCCGCCCGAAGACGACCCTTTTTATGTATACCGCTAAATATCACCTCCCGAATTTGCATGCGATGTATTTTAATTCGCGCGCGCCCCCGTGTTTGCTCCGGCCTGGGTTAAAAGTTTACGACGGCGGGGGAGGCCGCCGGAATTCATTACCACCCCCCGGCGAAGACGGGGGGCGGGCGCCCGTTAATCCACTCGCCCCCGGCACGGCGCCCCGGCGCTACCCCCAGGGTATATTAATGTGCGTAGGTGTGGAGTGTGCCCCGAGATAAATCGACGGCGAGGCATGCGAAATGTTCATCCCAGACTAAAGATAGATTTTATTTTTGTTCCAGGTATGTGATAAGCTTGGCTTCCCCTCCAGACAGCGAACCGTAAGTCAAATTGCTTTAGCGTATTTTAAAACTTGAAGAATTCATAACTCAACTTCTCAGTTTCAAAGAGACAATGAGCTTTTCTGCTCCGGTTTTTCACTTTTTTTTTATATGATATAAGTGCAAAATTACAATAACATCACGCCTATTAAGAATCTTCTAATCATCATCAGCGACGGATTTTTATGGGCTGCAGCCTAGGCCCCTTTCGCAGTAAAAATAAAAATAAAAATAAAAATAAAAATAAATTCAACAAAAAAGTTGAAGAAAAATAAATCGAAGGCACTAAATTTGCACTTTGGCAAATTTCGGTGTAATAAACCCTTACCTATGCCTCAATGTAGAAAGTTAACAAGTCGATTTTCGCCATTCTGAATCCTCGACAAATTTTCAGACGAATTATCTTTAAATGTACTACATACAATCTGCCACTAAGTTTGCAATTAATAAATTTTGAGAAAATCAATCTAATAAAACTTGGAAACATTAATATCTCAGTAGTCAAACATTGAATTATAACCCAATTTTACACATAAATGCCCAATATAGCGGTAGATATTATTAATAAATATTATCAATATTGATACGTTGGTTTTTTTTTTATTGTATTTGTTAAAATATAATTTTGGGCAAAACCAGCAATTTCGCTTAGATTGAAACATTAATATCTCAACAGCCAAACATTGAAAACATATTATCAATAAATATTACCAATATTGATAAGTTAGTTTATTTTTATTTTTATTGTACCATAATTAAAATATTATTTTGGGCAAAACGAACAATTTCGGTTACTCAACAGCCAAACATTGAATTCTGGCCCAATTTTACACATGAATACCCTATATAGTGCTACATATTACAAATAAATATTATTAATGTTGACACGTTAGTTTTTTTATTATTATATAATAGTTAAAATATCACCCACATCAGGTCATACTAATAATTTTGCGCAATATGAAACATTAATAACAACGAAGCATTGAATTCTAACTTTATTTTATATGTGGATGCCTAATAAAATACCACATATAAATAATAAATATTATCAATATTGATACGCTAGTTACTTAGTTATTACTGTTTAAATATCCCCTTCATTGAGTTTCTCTTGGAATCGGGTTATCATAGTAAAATACAAATATTTCAATAACTAATCATTAAATTCTAACCTATTTTTGTAATATTGTCTGTTAATAGTAGCTACCTACCACCAATAAATATTAGAAATATTTATACGCTGGTTCGTTAATTATCACTGTTTAAATATCACCTTCACTGAGTAATACTCGCAGTATCACTTACAATAGGCGTGAATGTATCGAACTTGGTCTCGTTTAACTCGTAAGACAAGTAACGGCAACAAGATTGGATCGACGGTTTTCAAAATAGAAATTCCAAACTTTGACGGCGGAAATCTCGGTAACCGCTGAGGCTACGAACCTGAAAGCAGACTTTTTGGACTCTGAAGGGTTCAATTAGTCAGGAAATGTATTTGATGCAATTTGTTTCATTTTTATGGCAATCTATGAAATCTATGTGAAAATTGATACCTACAGTTGTAATTTAGACCTGTGATATAGGAACAATGAACTTCAGCTAATCACTACTAAGTTAATTGTACCTAAAACGTTATATGATACAGATACAATTTAACATAATTTACTTGTAATTAGACTTTCTATGGAAATCTATAGAATATCGCTGAAAGTCTGCGATATAGGTAAAGTAATAAAAATATAGAAGTAAGCTGGATTTCAAATACGTTTTTTCCTGGAGAGGTATAGGGTCTTACAAATTCCTGAATCATAGTATTATGCCCAATTATGAACATATCTATGAAAATCTGAATCAAATTATAAGGATTCTGTAGAGTTTCTATAAAAGTCTGAGATGTAAATCAAATTCTATAAAATTCCTCTAAAAACTTCAATTTTCAATGGAAATTTACATGTTGTATATTGAATTTATAGAATTTCAATAATATTCTGTGATTTAAGTAATATTTTATAAAGTTTTGATAGAATTTTTCATATTTCTATGAACATATATTATAAATAGATATATAAATTCATATTTCAATATATATATCTGTAAAACTTCTATTAATTCTGTACAATTTCAAATAAGTTTTGTCATTTAAATATTTTTTTTTATAAAATATTGATAGAAAGTTTAGGATTTCTATATATTGGATATATGAAAAACTTGCAAGGAATCTGTCGAATTTCAAATAAATTCTTCGATTCAAATAGAAATCTGTAGAATTTAGATGTGACGCATATAATTTCAGAATTTTTTTTTTCAAAATTTCATATATATTTCTACAAGACATGTACAGGTATTGTAGAAATAATGAAATTTAATTTTAGTTCGCCACTATAGATATAATCTTCTGTAGTTAGCACTTCTAAGTATTTAGTAAATATGAAGTTCTATGATTTTACAGAATTTTCATATAATGTTCAAAATTTCCATAGAAATCTGTACAATATTGATGGAAATCATGGAAATATATAAAAAATAACTATAATACATCGAAATTTTATATAATTTGTGCCTTTTTATAAAATTCTCTGCCTAAAATTGGGCTACAAAGAAGACGTGACACATGAATTTGTAGAATTTAGATGCAATGCCTATAATTTCTATGAAAGTGTCTATAATTGTAGAAATATATGGAATAACATTTTAGAACTCCTATATAACAAGATATAATCTTGTATAGTTAGCACTACTAAGTATTTAGTAGTTATTATTCATGAACTTTCTGAAGTTCTATAATTTTACAAAATTTCCTTAATATGTTTAAAATTTTTACGGATATCCATAGAATATTAATGGAAATTATGGAATTAGACAAAAAAAGAACTGTAATACATCGAAATTCTATGAAAACTGTGACTTTTTATAAAATTCTCTGATTATTATGACATGTTTTAATGGAAAAATGATCAAAACAAAGAAATCCTCTGTAACCAGATAAGATTGAAATTGGGATGTAAAGAGGATATGATTTACCTACAGGCCTACCCAACACCACCTCAAAAATCACTTTTTGTGAATGAGAGAACTCGAAACAGAATTTTACCCAAAAATGCTAGTTTTTTGTGGTCGAAATGCTTTTTATACCATGCAAAAGAGAACAACTCAAGGAAATTATAAAATGAAATAAACTTAAATAAGGAAAATTAAAAAAAAATCCTGGAAATGTTTTTTAACAGCGATGAAAGTTTAAACGTTGAGAAAGAAAAGAATAAAAAATAGTTATTTTGTACCTAAAGTATCTAAAATGAAGTTCTTTCGTACGAATCGTTGGACGAGGCCTGGCCGAGTCTGGAATAGCAGATGAGTCCGAAGAGACTTAACTTTTGATTTTTTTTATATGCTCCCAATTTTTTTTTAACCTTTTATGATGTATGATTAATGTGATCAGAGCTAATATTTCTCGAACATGGTGAGCTTCAGGTTGTACATACAAAAAGGTCTCAGCCAACTATCACTGCCATTTAAAAAAATGTTTCCGAGATCCCAATACTTAAAATGAAAAAAAACCTCACCCTGTATAATATTATGTGATTGCAGCATGCATTAGTAGTTTCCATATGGAAATAATAATAAGAATCTTGACAGAAAAATAATTACAAGTTTATGTATTTTCATATCAATATACAGTATGTCCCCGGATTGAGTTTACAAGAGGAAAAAAATCTTTGATTTTACGGTAAAACTTCAAAGGAGTAAGATTTTTTACTTGTTCTGGAACTAGCAAATCTGTAATTAAGACTTAATTATTCTGACTCAGTGCAAAGAAAAGTTAATTTTTCTCATAATTGCTAGTTTCAGGACAAACAAAAAATCTTATTCGTTTGAAGTTTTGGCGTAAAATCAAAGATAATTTTTTCTTCTTGTAAACTCAATCCGGTGACATACGATAAATTGGTATGAAAATGCATAAACTTGTTATTATTTTATGTATTTTCATATCAATATACCGTATGTCCCCGAATTGAGTTTGCAAGAGGAAAAAAATTATCTTTGATTTTATGGTAGAACTTCAAAGGAATAAGATTTTTTACTTGTTCTGAAACTAGCAAATCTGTAATTAAAACTTAATTATTTTGACTCGGTGAAATAAAAAGTTTATTTTTCTCTTGATTGTTGGTTTCAGGACAAGCAAAAAATCGTATTCCTTGAAGTTTTAGCGTAAAATTAAACATAATTTTTGTCCTCTTGTAAACTCAATCCGGTGACATACGGTATATTGATATGAAAATACATAAACTTGTTATTATTTTTCTGTCAAGATTCTCATTATTATTTCCCTATAGAAAGTACCAAGGCAATTACATAATATTATGCAGGGTGAGGTTTTTTTTCATTTTAATTATATTAGCAATATAGCAATAATTATTATTTTTGTGTCAATAGTCTTATTATTATTTGTCTAAGGAAAGTACCAAGGCAAAAAAAGTTCCTCTTGTAAACGCAATCCGGGGACATACAAAAACTATTATAAAAATTATAACAATATATTATAATTATAACATTATGAAAACTACCATATGGTATAATAACTACTTATCTGAGTAAATTTTACCAGTCATGGGATACTCCCTCAAGAGATATCTACAACACCACCATAGTAACCAGAATGTTTAATCTATGGCAACTTTTTGGGATTGAGTCCGGAACAGACTAATTTTAGGGACTTGAATGAGTCCGTAAAATAGCTATTTTAGGGAGCATGTACCAAAAAAACAATGTTATTGAAAATATTACTTATATCTTGATTTTATGCCTAAACTTAAAATGTCATTAAAGTAATGTTGTCATAATTGCGACGATTAGGCAATCTGCTTAAGGTAACGCATTAATCGATTAATTACTTTTAAACTTCGTCCTAAAGGCCCCCCACTTTAATCTCCGGCGCTTTGTTGCAGCCGCCAATTACATTAATTGGCGATGCGAAATTTTCACTTTCTTGGCGGCCCTGGGGCGACTTTTGCGTATACGTAAGAGTGCAACTTTTCACTCCGTCTTATTAGAGATTTCGCCAGGAATTTGGCCCAGTTTCCGTCTCCTCCGGAGGAGGTGGAGGAAGGCGGCGAATAATTAATGGCCCGGAAGAAGTTGCCGCCGCTTTTTGCGTCCGACAAATCGGATGATGGATATAGAGACATAGAGAGAAGTGTGCTGGCACACCCACACACTGCGAGCACAATAACGGAAATTCCGCGGAAGCGCGGATTCAATAACGCCGCGCGCCATGATATCCCCGCCGCCCCCAGGCCGTATGCAAATATATTCAATTTTAAAATGTTCTTGCCCGGGGGTGGCACCCACCCCCGCAGGGTATAGGCAGGGGAGTGCACCAGCCCTTAAACCAACAACGGCCACACGTCAAGACGACTGCTAATGACGATTTCATATACTGTTCACATTCATGCGAAACGTATGCGAGCTTTTGACAAGTCATTTGGAAAGCTTTTTGCGTTAAAAAAAAACGTACGCCACCTATGTCAGTGCGGCAGTCCGCGAGGAAAACATTTCCATGTTAATGCGGCGCTTTATCATGTTTTATTCATTATTTACGCGAGGAAATAATATTTCCGTGTAATTATGCAGATAAGATTACTTTTTTTAAATTTCCAAAAGCTGTTTAGAGATTAAATGAAATTTCGAAAGCGGGGGTGTCGCTGTTCACGCCCGGCGAATTTGTACAAACAAACGGAATATTTTTTCCGCGCAGCGACACACGCTCGGATTTTTATGTTTGACGTTTCCACACCGGCGCGGAAATTCGTTTCAATTAATTCTATTTTTAACGCGGCGAATTCCGAAAATTTCGCTTCCCCGTCACGAAGTGGGGCAGGTCTTTTGGGAAGTTACCGAATTACCACGTCGCACGTGCGCTAAGTCAATATTTTCCGTTTTGAGATATTGATGGTTTTAGTTTCCAATACGATACGAAATTTAATCATCGCAGTGCCGTTAACGCTTATTATAAATCTGCCAATTTTAATGGGGTGCTACTAAAATTTGTTCGATTGCTTCGCTACGTATTGAAAACACACTTTATTTTACGAATTCATTAATTTGATTGCTATGTGAGTATTATTACATCTTATGAGCTGGTGGGAAGAATGACGAGCGTTTATTGACTTTGAAAGCGAGAAAATCGAGATTTAAACCTTGGAGCACAGTTTGCAGAAGTAGTAAATTCCGAATACTTTTCGCCAAGGATCATAAAACGTGCTAAAATGATTATTTTAAATATTTGCTTATTGATCATCATAAATATTGAAAAAGCGATGGTGGTAATACATTTAAATAACGTAATGTAAATGCAAACAATATAATTCTAAATGTATTTTGATTCATTCAAATTTTTCAGGCATGCACAATAAATTGTATTTTTAATTTTGAAACCTTAGCTAGTTTTCCATTTTGAAAACTCAAGACCATTTTAATTCAACAAAAAATGCACAAATGCGATTGAAGTATTTTTTTGCAAGCAAGTGTAGCTACCAAGTGTATTTATAAAATATTCTGAGACACAAAAGGTGGTTCCGCCCGGGATCGAACCGGGGACCTTCTGCGTGTAAAGCAGACGTGATAACCGCTACACTACGGAACCAGATACTTACAATAAATAATTGCCTCGAAAGCGAGCTGAGCATTGAGGTCGAAGTGAAAGTTGATTTTATTATAAAGAATTCCTCTTGCCTTCTTCCATGGTCAATGTTACTTATGAGCTGCTGAAAACCAGAGTGGCTTAAAACGATATTTTATAAATAAATAAAGTCCACAAATATGCAAAGTGTGTTGTATACCTTGTCGGTCCGTGGCTAACGAAAACACTCTGCATACCCGAATTGAATAGGAGATGGTGAAAAGCTAAAAATTATTAAAATAAAGTAAATTTTCCGTCAGTGAAGGTGAAGAATTAGAATTAATTTATCAATGATGGTCAGTAATTGTATACGAGAGAGATCATTCTCAAAAATGAAACAGATACAAAATATTTACGTAATTCATCAACTCAGAATAGGTTACATTATTTGTCAATATTCAATATAGAACGGATGTCTTGGACATGATTGGATGTGGTAATATCTTAGAGAAGTTTTCTAAACAAAAACATAGAAAACGTATGAAAAGTTCGTAATTTCCAACTAAGCCAATTTTCATTAATGTTTCTAGAAATAACTATGAACATTTTAAGAACCTAATACAAATTTCGCAAATTCCAATGACATTTTGCATTTTACAGTGAAATTTTGGCAATTAACAATAAAAATTTCACAATCGCTGCCAAAATTTTGTAATTTATAATACAAATGTTGAAATTTCCAATTATATTTTACATTTTATAGTGAAATTTATCAATTTACAATAAAATTTTCATGAAGCTATTGCAATTTTGTAATTTAGATTGCTAATTTTCACAATGAAAATTTCATAATTCCTATAAAACTTATATATTACTTAAAGATTGGTTTCGAGTTCCATTAAAATTTTGTATTCATAATGAAAAATATGCAATGTTCACTACAATGTTCAAATTGTAATTGAACATTTTACAGATTCTGTAAAAAATTTGTAGTTTACAATAAATATACAATAATTTCTATTGAAATTTTTAAATCCAACATAAACATTTCAATAAAACTTAGTTCATATAAAACTTATTTATTACTTAATGATTGGTTTCGAGTTCTATTGAAATATTGTATTCATAATGAAAAATAGGCAATGTTCACTATAATGTTCAAATTTTAATTGAACCTTTTAAAGATTCTATAGAAATTTTGTAGTTTGCAATTAATATACCATAATTTCTATTGAAATATTTAAATCCATCATAAACATTTCAATAAAACTTAATTCATATACAACTTATTTATTACTTAATGATTGGTTTCGAGTTCCACTGAAATATTGTATTCATAATAAAAAAATGCAATTTTCACTACAATGTTCAAATTTCAATTCAACATTTTACAGATTCAACAGAAATTTTGTAAATTATAACTAATATACCATAATTTCTGTTGAAATATTGAAATCCATTATAAACATTTCGCAATATTCATCATAATTCAATAAGTATTGAATTTATGCACTCTCAGAATTTAGCAATTTAAATTTTCATTATGGTGAACTATAAATCGCATATTTTCAATGTGCATTTCATGTTTGTGCTACATTCTGAGAGTGTACTTATTAAATCCATTAACTCAGAAAGGAACTTTATATTTTTCAAATTCATCATAAAGTTTTATAATTTGTACTTAAAATGACGAAAATTTCATAGTTTCTATTAATTTTTTTTGTGCAAATTTTTATGAAGGCTTTAATAATTTTGCAAGGAATATGATTTCTGGGAAAACACGTAATAATTTCCGACAAAAAACTTGCAGGTTCCATTAATCTTTACAATTTATGAAAATATTGATAATTTCCAATAAAAATGCAACATTCATTGGAATATACATCCGAAATGATATAATTTCAATATCATATGTAATTAATTTCGTAATTTGTAGGGAAAATATAGATAATCTTCATTCAAAATTTGTCAATTGCAATGAAAATTAAAAAATTTCTTTAAAAATTTTAGTGATAAATAAAAAAATTCTATTTTTCATTAAAAGCTTTGCAGATTTCTAGTTAAACATTGAAATATATAATTAGAATTTTGGTATTTACGTCTTTAAGTCTTTAATAGCTTTGCAAGGAATATGATTTCCGGGAAAACACGTAATAATCTCCAACAAAAAACTTGCAGGTTCCATGAATCTTGACAATTTATGAAAATATTGGAAATTTCCAATGTAAATGCAACATTTATTGTAATTTACAACCGAAATGGTATAATTTCAATATCATATGTTATTAATTTTATAATTTGTAGGAAAAATATTGAAAATTTTCATTCAAAATTTGTCATTTGCAACGAAAATTTAATAATTTCTTTAAAAATTTTAATTAAAAATAAAGATTTGCTATTTTGTATTAAAAGCTTTTCAGATTTCTAATTAAACATTGAAATATATAATTAAAATTTTGGTAGTTACAATAAGAATTTAATAATTTCCAACTCAATTCTATAATTTATCATGACAAGTTTGTTATTTCCTTTGAGTTTATAATAAAAATTTCGGGATTTTAATTTATAATTAATATTCCATAATTTCTATTGAAATATTGAAATCCATCATAAAAATTTCGTAATTTTCATTATAATGTTATTACTATTTGTGGGGTTTTCGAAGAAGTTTTATAATTTGTACTTAAAATGAAGAAAATTTCGTAGTTTCTATAGATTTTTATTTGCAAATTTTTATGAAGTCTTATAACTTTTCAAGGAATATGATTTCTGGAAAAAGACCTAATAATGTCCAACAAAAACCTCGCAGGTTCTATTAATCTTTACAATTCTTGAAAATTTTGGAAGATTTCCAATCAAAATGCAACATTCATTGTAATTTACAACCGAAATGATATCATGTTAATATCATAACTAATTAATTTCATAATTTGTAGGGGAAATGTTGAAAATTTTCATTCAAAATGTGTTATTTGAAACGAAAATTTAACAATTTCTTTAAAAAATGTAATTACCAATAAAAAAATTCTATTTTTCATTCAAAGCTTTGCAGATTTCTAATTAAACATACAAATACATAATAGAAATTTTGGTATTTACAACAAGAATTTAATCATTTCCAACTCATTTCTATAATTTATCATGACAACTTTGTTATTTCCTTCGAGTTTATAATAAAAATTTCGGGATTTTAATTTATAATTAATATTCCATAGTTTCTATTGAAATCCATCATAAACATTTCGTAATATTCATCATAATGTTATTACTATTTATGGGGTTTTCGACGAAGTTTTATAGTTTGTAGTTAAAATGACAAAAAATTCGTAGTTTCAATTGATTTTTTGTTGTTAATTTCTATGAACTCTTTAATAACTTTGCAGCCAATATGATTTCTGTGGAAAGACGTAATCATTTCCAACAAAAAAACTCGGAGGTTCCATTAATCTTAACAATTTATGAAAATATTGTTAATTCCCAATGAAAATGTAATTTTTAATCTAAATTATATCATTTCAATATCATATGTAATTTATTTCATAATTTGTAGGAAAAATGTAGAAAATTTTCATTCAAAACTTGTCATTTGCAACGAAATTGAAATATTTTTTTTTAAATTTTTAATTAAAAGTAAAGATTTGCTATTTTTATTAAAAGCTTTGCTGATTTCTAATTAAACATTGAAATATGTAAATAAAATTTTGGTATTTACCATAAGAATTTCATAACTTTCAACTAAATTCTATAATTTATCACGACAACTTTGTTATTTCCTTTGAGTTTATAATCAAAATTTCGGGATTGTAATTTATAATTAATTTTATATAATTTCTATTGAAATATTGAAATCCATCATAAAAATTTCGTAATATTTATCATAATGTTATTACTATTTATGGGGTTTTCGACGAAGTTTTATAGTTTGTAGTTAAAATGACAAAAAATTCGTAGTTTCAATTGATTTTTTGTTGTAAATTTCTATGAACTCTTTAATAACTTTGCAACGAATATGATTTCTGTTTTATTTTTATATATATTTACAATTTATGAAAATATTGGTAATTCCCAATGAAAATGTAATTTTCAACCGAAATTATATCATTTCAATATCATATGTAATTAATTTCATAATTTGTAGGAAAAATGTAGAAAATTTTCATTCAAAATTTGTCATTTGCAACGAAATTTTAATAATTTCGTTAGAAATTTTAATTAAACCGAAAAAAAACTATTTTTCATTAAAATCTTTGCAGATTTATAATTAAACATTGAAATATATAATTAGAACTTTGGTATTTACAATAAGAATGTTATAACTTTCAACTAAATTCTATAATTTATCGTGATAACTTTGTTGTTTCCTTTGAGTTTATAATACAAATTTCGGAATTTCGGAAAATATTAAAAATTACGGGATTTATTATTAAGATTTCGTAATTTACAACAAACATTTGTAATTATTACCACTGCTTTGTTATTTCCATTAATTTTTGGTAGTTTTGATAGAAAAATTGTAATCACCAATAAAAAAACGCAATATTCATTGTAATTTTTTAATTTTTAATATAAATTATATATTACCTAAAATTGTAAACGTAAATCGTTTGAAAATGGCTGAATAAGCCGAAACACATGTCAGGAAACTGATAAAATATATGAAACAAGAGTAATTATACATGATATACATTTATAATAATAATAAAATGTTTCATCAAAGAAATTAAAAGGAAAGTATTAATTTTATATAATACCTATAATTGAGAACTCATGAATTTTTAATAACATTTGTATTATTTGTAACGAAGATGTCAAAATTTTGCATTTAATTTTTTTGTTTGGAATGAAAATCTTCGCGTTTATAGAAAATATGAAAATTGGAAAATACCCCATTGGCAGTTTTTCAACAATTTCCTTTGAAACTCATTAGAGCACTATTTTAGTTACTTTCAGCGATTTTAGCGAAAAAAAAGTTTTCCTTTAATTAAAATTTGCACCACAAGATTGTATATTGTTTATTTATTATTATTATTTATTTTGCAATCTCAAATTCTATAATTTATTACTACATCTACCCAATGTTATAATCACCTATAAAGATATCAGCAATCAATATACCATTTGATGGCATTTTCTATTATTATAATCGAATTTTGGGTCATAAGGATAATAGAATATACAGAGTTATTTGCGCTATACGGCACGGAATATTGTGTCCAAAATACGTGACCTTTAAAAAGTTTCACTTTTGGGATATATGGCGGTCTATTATGGTTACTTTTTAAAATGAATTTCATACTATACAGGGTGTTCCAGAAGCCCTAAAAGCATCAAAGTTGTGTTTTTTTGTTTAATAGAACCCGCTATTTAACTTTGCATATTTGAATTTGCCAATTTTTAGGCTTTATAAATCCGTTTAGTTTTTGAAATTCGCTCTAACCGTTAAAAACATTTTTTTATGCATTTGTGGGCACTTATTAAAAAATCGCAGAGCACTTGGTTTTTGGTATATTTGGTTGGGACTTTGCATGACAACTGCTTTAGGTATCTTTTATCAGAAAAATCTATTTTTAGAGAAAAGTTAAAAAAAATATTTTAAATAAAAGTCTATTTGCATTGTGGCATCACCTTGCTGTGACACATTAATTTTGGTAAACTTTGAAGGACCATAACGTTTTTTTTTTTAATGGCATACCCTATATTTGATAACCTAGTCGTATTCAGCGTCTCACTTTACATCTTTTAGTATCTTGAGATCTGAGTTCTCTTTCAGAAAATCGAAATTATCTCCCAAACTACCAACTTTTGAGACAAAACATAAGGCTTGATAGAGATGTAAAATGAGACGCTGAATACAACGAAGTCACACTTTACATCTTTTAGTATCTTGAGATCTGAGTTCATCTTTCAGAAAATCGAAATTATCTCCCAAACTACCAACTTTTGAGACAAAACATAAGGCTTGATAGAGATGTAAAATGAGACGCTGAATACAACTAAGTAATAAAATATAGAGTATGCCATTTTGCCTAACCTAACCTAACCTGACCTTGTATATTTCTGGACTTATTTGAATTTGAATAAAATTCACTTACGCCACTCTGGTTTTCAATTGCTCATATAGTTAAAACATTTAACCGACAGATAACTATTCACATCTTTATAAGTGGGTGAAAAGTAAAATATATGAGTAACCAAAAATATTAAATTCAACGCTAATTTTTCCATAAGCCAGAGTATGAAAGTTGTACGCAAGTCTTTAACGCTTCAAAAATATGTTTCGCTTAGTTTCCATAAAAAATCTGTAGCCGTGCTCAAAAGTTGCAATAATGAGGTAATTACAGGGGCTCGGACTGAAACGAATTTCCCTAATTAATAAATGGAATGGGAATGGAAGCAAATTAACTGCGAGTGTCGTATTATCGCGGAAAATGTGTACATATTTCCGTTGCTTCATTTAATATTGATGAAATACTGTTATAATTTTGCCCGGTTGATGTTTGCAACGATGGAACTTCACAATTCACCATGTTTCAGTGTTTGAATTGCTGATTTGGCAACTTTTCTGTTCCACAATGCAATTATGATAAAATTAGTAGTATATGAAACTGAAAATTAAACTGAACAACTAACAGTGTAATTGTGCAAAATCTGGTAACTAGTTGGGCATTAATTGTGGAAGAATGGGTTTTAGTTTTGCGGATGAGGTGAATCGGTAATTTGTTTGAGGTCTCAATTTGAGGTTTTCGGATGCAATCAATCATCGTTTCTCAGGCACTCACGAGAGGAACTGCATCAACGTGGCACTTTTTGGATTTAAACTCGCGGCGAGATTCCACTCTTCCATTAAGGTCTCGCTGCGCTCGTACAACGTGTGCACTGCTAGCCTGGTGCAGATGAGAAAATTACAGGAAGCATTCCGCAATTCACACAAATAACTCCGTAACAGGATGGAATCCGTCGTGGCCATTGTGTAATTTAAATAAATTAGACACAATGAAACCGGCAACGTGCCACGACGAGCCTTGCGCGGGAGAGGCGCGTTAAATTCGATTTTAAGCCAGACGACAAATTTTCCAATTACACAGGCATTTGCTCCAGCCTTCATATCTTAACGTGAGTGGCGGCCACGTTTCATTCAGACAGATCCTGGATAGCTGCTTAAGGCATATCTCCAGATTTTATTGTTGGAATGGAGTGGGCTTAAAATATTGCAATTGCCCGAATCGGGATAGTATGTGGGCTCCAATTGACATACATTCTCATTCCAAAGAGTCACACATGCATCAGACCTCAGACATTCTAAGATATGAGATTTAGGTCAGTTTTGAGTAGTCTGAATAGGTAATCTGCGGTATCTATTACGTACTATACGTAACATTACGTATTATTCACCGTCTTTTCTATTATTCGTCAACAGAATATATAGTTGGTAGAAATAAAAAAATTAAGACTTCTGTTCATTAATAGTTTTCAGAAACAAACAACAAATAATACTTACATTATATCTAAGCTTGATAGTCTGCCTTTCCGCCTCTTGCAAATAATTGCACTAGCCAGATTTGAAATATCCATTCCATTATGCCATTAAATTTCAAGAAATAAAAGACCAATCGATACAGTTCCTATCCAAATATATTTTCAGAATTTGGAAAATTTGCTTCTTCTTTTTTCCTATTCTAAAAGTTACTCCAAGTTTTGTCCTAGTCACTTTTAAAAGTTGAAATAAATTATTAGAATGAATTATATCAAATCTGTGAAGTTTTGGAGCAATTATGTCCATGAAATCTTTGAAAATATCACGAAATTCGTGAAAACTATCAAAATATCTATCTAAATAACTATCAAAATTTGGGAACACTATTAAAATATCATGAAATTTGTGAAAACTTTCAAACAATCACGAAATTCGTGAAAACTGCCAAAATACCATAAAATTCGTAAAAACTATCAATATATCATGAAATTCGTGAAACTTAGGTCCTCATCAAATTTTTGAAAAATAAAAAATACCTTAAATTCCATAGGTGAGAAAAAAAAACCGAAGGATATCACGTATATGTTGCCGTTGAATTGCCCCACCATCGACAAATTAAAGATTACTCGTGAAATTCATGGAAAATTTAATTAACTTGGTCAATGTAGGAGCATGATGTATACTCGTGATATATGATGAAATTAAATAAAACAAATAATTTTCTTTGTTTATGTCACACTGTTAATTAAAATTTGTGTCTATAGTTTTGATCACATTCTGATCCTTATCAAACTAAGAGTTTGACTCTAAACTCAAAGTTTGATAATCACCAGAACGTGATCGTACTGACTATAGTTTTGATCACGTTCTGATCATTAGCAGACTTAGAGTGTGTCTCTAAACTCTAAATTTGATAATGATCAGAACGTGATCGTAGTGACTATAGTTTCTATCACGTTCTGATCATCACAAAACTTAGAGTCTTGGACTCTAAACACTAAGTTTGATAATGATCAGAACGTGATCTAAACTATAGTCACTCTATAGTCACTAATTTTAATATACAATGTGATAGAAACAAAGGAAAGTGTTTGTTTTAATGAAAATTTAAAGTATTCTTCTTTGATTTATTTATTTAATAACTAAAACTCTAACCTAAGAATGAAAATTTAAGGGTTTCCCATGAAATTTATGAAAATTTAAATCTTAACTGAACTTTGAGACGATAATTGCAATGAAATTGATCAACAGTTGTTTAAATTTTTGTTTAGGAAATTATCGAAACATGAAATTTGGTAAAAAAAATTTGAGAGTTGCAATTTCAGTTAAATAAAATAGTAAATAATTTATTCTTATTCATTTTCATCCACACTTGTTAAATATAAGACCAACAATAAACCATTTTATAAAGTTGGAGCAAATTATTAGAATAAATTTCATCAAATCTGTGGAGTTTTGAAGAAATTGTGTTCATAAACTGTCAAAATATCACGAAATCCGTGAAATCTTTCGAGATATAAAATTCGTGAAAACCTTCAAAATATCATGACATTCGTGAAAACCTAAAATATCATCATGAAATTTAATAGGCATGGAATATTTGAAAAAAAACCGAGGACATGCACAAATATATTTCCCTTTAATTGCCCAACATCAACATCAAATTAGAGATTTCCCGTGAAATTTATGGAAAATTTAAAGGTTTCCCATGAAATTTAGGATAATATTTAAATCTTAACTAAAATTCTAGGCGACCATTACAATGAAATAGATTGCAAGTGATTTAAATTTTTGTTTATCAAATCTGTTTTTCAAAATGTTGGAAAAGATTCTCATGAAGTGAAGATGAAATTTAATATTGGTGAATTTGGGAAATTTCTGAAATTTCAGTGACTGATAAACCTTCAATGATTCTAAATATTACAATGATTCTGTGGAAATTCATTGAATACTGGCAGAAAAAAAATATTTTGACAGGAATAATTAATATTAGGAGAATAACAATTGAAATTTAGCAGCAACAATGAAATTTTTGACAGCAATCATTAAAATATTGATACAATAATGAAATATTTATACTAACCAAATGAGTAATGACATATCATTATAATTTCGCCCATGATAAGATTTCAATGATTTCTTTAAAATTCATGTTCATTTTCTCTGGAAATTCATTGAAAAATTGACGGAATAATTATTATTTTAACACGGATAATTTATATTATGAGAATAAAAATTGAAATTTAGCAGCAACAATGGATTTTTTTATAACAAACATTATAATACTAACACAATAATGAAATATGTATAGTAATCAATGAAGTAATGACTTCATTCGTTGATATATTTAAATAAATATAATACCATATAATTATATCAAAAATTTTCGTCCATGATCAAATTTCAATGTTTTGTTTAAAATTTTCACACGTCTGTCAAAATTTCGATAGAACACATTAACATATTGACATAATAAATAAAGCTTTGGCAGTAATTATATAATATTGCAACAATAATTACAATTACATTAATATGTTACTGTTAAAATATCCATGATTAGAATCAAAATTTCAATAATTTTATGAAAATTCATTAAATATTAACAGAATAATTTATTATTATGACAGGAATAATTAATATTATAAGAACAACAATTGAAATTTAGCAGCAACAATAGATTTTTTGACAAAAATCATTAAAATATTGACACAATAATGAAACATTTATATTAATCATTGAAGTATTGACTGCATTCGTTGATATATTGACAGCAAATTTAATATTATATAATTATATCAATATTTCATTGCTTACTGTTAAAATTTCCATGATTAGAATCAAAATTTCAATGATTCTGCGAAAATTGATAAAATATTGGCAGAAAAATTATTATTTTGACAGAAATAATTCATATTATGAAAACAACAATTGAAATTTAGTAGAAACAATGAACATTTTGACAGCAATCATTAAAATAATGACACAATGATAAAATAGTTACAGTAATCATTGCAGTATTGACTGCATTCGTTGATATATTGACAACACATGTAATATTATATAATAATGTCAATATTTCACCGTTTACTGTTAAAATTTCCATGATTAGAATCAAAATTTCAATTAGTACGTGGAAATTTGTTAATTATTGGCAGAACTAATATTATGTTGACAGAAATAATTAATATTAGAAAACTAACAATTGAAATTTAAGCAGCAACAATGGAATTTTTGACAGCAATCATTAAAATATTGATAAAATTATGAAAGATTTATAGTAATCATTGAAGTATTGACTGCATTCGTAGATATATTGACAACAAATTTAATAGTATATAATAATATCAATATTTCACTGTTTACTGTTAACATATCCATGATTAGAATTAAAATTTCAAAGATCTTGAGGAAATTCATTACATATTGACAAAACAATTAGTATTTCGACAGGAATCATTAATGTTATGAGAATAACAGTTAACAGTAACAATCAACAATATTGGCACAATAATTAAAATATTCACAGTAATCATTAAGACAATAACTGCATGCGTTGATATATTGACAATTAATTTAATATCATATAAATAATTATATCATTATTTCACATTTCATTCATGATTAGAATCAAAATTTCAATGATGAGTTTCAAATTTTCATAAATCTGTCAATATTTTGGAAGATCACATTGAAATATTGACAGAATAAATAATATTTTGGCAGTAATCATTGCAATATTGCCAGGAATCTTGGGTTCGTCGCTTACTCCACCACCAGTTTGTGAATAGAACATTTAGTAAATGTAGGTGGTAAAACAATTACCGGTCTGTAATAAACAATTGGATTTCAGTATACCTTAATATTTTTTATCTAGAAAAAAAACTGTGTCCAAAAACAAATAATAATAGGAAAAATTCAACTTATCAAAATTAGTGATTCGGAGATGAAATAATATTTGGACACTTTTTAGGGTTAATGTTGAAAATTGCTGTATAGCTAGCCAAAAAGTCAAGGAGGCAACATGAAAAGAAATATAACACTTTAACAATAGCACTTAAAGAAAAACACACTAATTTAAACTTATAGAGTGATTTAAAATTTAAGCCGCGTTTTAACGGTGGTTTAATCTTAGTAACCTTGGCAACCCTTTGTGAAACACTGCTAAACAACTTTTTAAATTTTTATGAATTACGTTGTTAAAGTGTATCTATGATAATTTTATTTGCACGGGCCAATAAAATGTCATTTTGTTAATTTGGAACCGCAAAATAGCCGTTTTAGAGAGCGTATGAAAATATAGTTATTTATAAAACAGAGAAACAACTTGCTATGTTTTTACCACAAAATGTGGTAAAAACATAGCAAGTTGTTTTTCTGCTTTTTAATATGAACTACCACGTAGTAAAAGTCAAAACCATCCTGATGATAGTTATTTTTGTAACGAGGACGAAAAAGTACATTTTTCAGGATTAGTCGAAGGCGATGCAATCAAACAGACGAGGCCTAAAAACGAACTTTTTTTCGAGGTGCATAATTATTTTTTTCTGTTCACCTCATAAAAAAAAGAAGTTCCTTACTTTATGCTTAGAAAACTCTGCAAAGTAATGACAGTCGGTAATTAAAATTAAAATTAAATCATACCTACATAATAAATAACGCAAGATCGAAAGATGTGCAACATCATGATCAATATTTCTTAATTATGTTTGTTGCATAACAAACAGTATCTTGAAGGTTGACATTTACAGTAGCGGACGAAAAGTGTTTAAGGACGAGTCACCACTTTTCCAAAAATTCTACTTTTAAATAAGGTCGGCGGGAAAAAACATATTTGTGGTATGTTGTTGAGCTGTTTTTAAAAACTAGCTTAAATCTACAGAAAACTAGTTAAATATAATAATTTTTATATGATTTCTTTCTGAAAAATAAAATTTTCTGGTTCTTAACTTTCCTCAGTTACAGATCGCGATTAGGTTTTAGAAATTCAGTGCAATGTTTGCCATTTTAAAAATCCTTCTAATACTTAGATATTTTGATTCATATTTCGAACTTACTCTTGTGCTAGCACTAGACTTAAATAATTAAAAATACATAGATAAATTTTGACGCAATTTCTGTTGGTGTAATTAAAATGATATTTTCATTCCATTGCAGTTTTTTTAGATCAACTGGCATGTTTAAAAACAGTATTTTCATTTATAGAGTTTTAAGTTTCATTTAATATTTTTTGCAATTTGCATACATGAAATGTATTTTTTGTTTATATTGCACTTTCATTAAGCGTTTAACATGATTAATTGACGAAATTTTCAGACTTCTGGTAGACTTACAATACTGTTGACGAATTTCTACTTGCAATCTTCTACTTCTTAATCGGTCAATGTTGGAGGCATCTACATACTTTGTGATCCATGAAGAAATTATATAAAACAAACACTTTTATATATTTTTAGATTATAGTTTAGATTATAGTTTCGATCACGTTCTGATCATTATCAAACTTTAGGTGTTTCTTATTTGTCTAGTACTGTAATATAATATTTATTCAAGTTAATTCATACTATATCATACAAGTAAAAGTATGATCAGGTATGTCAAAAAGAACTAAATACCCATGTGGCCCTGAAAATTCTTAGGACCAGTGTATCAGATACTATTGATTTGGCGAAAAATAAAATTTGTGGTTTTTTTTAAATTTTGATTTTTGTGTTCATGTTGTGTCTTTCGTGGTGGTTGTTTTCACATCTTCAAATATTATTTTCTTATAATCGGCTTATAAATCATGTTCATTTCGCCGAGCGACGGGGTTAATTCCTTGCAACGTATCATCAAAGACCTACCTGGATTTGTCTAATACCGCTGCGATGGACTATTAACTATTAAGCAATATAAAGCGTGAATGCAGTTTACGGTTTCGCGTTTTTATTATATTCCACGTCCCGGCGAGCCTGTCAAATATGAGTTCATTTACGATCAATCTCGTTAATCCGCGTCATGCAATAAAACACGGCCGCTCGTAAATACGGCCTCGATATAGAGCCGAACGCAATCTGTTAGATCATACATAACACAATCAAGCATTTTATACTCCGTTATTATCGGTCCCAGGGCGCGCTCCTGCGGGGGCGCGGGGATGCGTCACCCCGTCCGGGATGCTGCGGGCGCGCAACAAGCGCCCCCCGATCTCCAGGTTTCAGGTGACGAACGCCCGCAGGCTTTAATTACGCCCCCCGAAAACTTCCCTCGTAATTGTGTTGCTCCCGATATTTACGTTTCGTGCATGAATAAGACTCGCGCGCCGGTTCATAATTTACCCTCCCAGGATCCTCCCCCCAAATCCCGAAATTACGGCTTAATCCGGCGCTTTATCAGGCCCAGATTTTTTTTCTTAATTATTATTATTCTTGGGGCCCGCTGCTAATCAGCCCACTTCGAACTTAATTATAACCCCGGCCCGGGCTCGTTCGATCTGGAATCAATTAGCAGTTATCCGGTTGTTTATGCCGTAATTTGAATGGGGGGCGTCGGGAGTGCACGTGCAGCCAGCGCTCAACCTGGATTAAAATGATACTTTCAAATTAATTAGTCTGTCTGCATGCTGTTGACAGGGCAACCGTGCCACTCGTAGACCCGCGATGCCATTGTCAGTATATTTTAATCTTCATCCCCCAACGAGCGCTCCCCCAGCCGCCCCTGGCCGCGGAAAAATGACCTCGCAACCCCCCATCGCTTATGGAATTATTATTTTTCGGCGCGTGTGTGCGGGGGTGTACGTACGTGCACGCACACACACCTACGAAATCCTGGGGGGGACAGGCCCGCATGCGCGGGGCCGGGAACAATGGGATCCTGCAGGACAATGTGATCTATTTCCAGGGAAATTACAATACGCCGTCCGGCAAAAATAACAGGTCCGGCTCGCTCGGTGACGGCGATACACCTAATTCAATGCATATGCAAAACGCTGATACGCCGCGGCCTTCTAAAGTTCTGCTGACGGATGATTAAGGGTGCAAAAATAAAATAAATCGGACGGGCGGAGCGGCGGCTCCGGAGGCAAATTACAATTGGATAGAGCAGACATTTAGGGGCAAATTACATCAATTATAGAAGACTCGGCGCTTGGCAGTTACATCACTGCGATGGTTATTGCTTAATTTAGTTCCTCAACTACTTTCTCGGTCGGATTAGTTTTAAAAAATGCAGCACTGGATTCATTAAATGTACAGAATGAACTTTTGTTTCCAATTTATTTAAGATAGCTTTTAACAACACATCTGCACAACGAACATATTATTATTTTGCGTGGCTGCTTTTTTGATTGCAAACTTTTTGTGAATCGAAAAATAATTTCAATATATTGTTCAATTTTTCATAAATTAGTAGTTGTGGACATGGGTGCAAGAATAGCATAAGTTTTCATAAGAAAAATGCGTCGAAAGATTCAAATTGTAATAAAAGTTGTAATATAGCAATAATTGCTATATTTTTTAATATTTTTCTAAGAACAGTAGCTATATATTTTTCAACAGACTTATAAATAAGGGTAAAAATATTCTAATAAATTAATTTGCTCAAAAACCACATAAATCGACTTATGCTGTTCTTGCACCCAGCTCCTCAATTAGTAATTGATTTAAATCATTTTTCACACATACGACTTTCTTTTGCAAGCAATACATCAAGTAATGTTCAGAGACATAAATAAAAGTGGTTCCGCCCGGGATCGAACCGGGGACCTTCTGCGTGTAAAGCAGACGTGATAACCGCTACACTACGGAACCAGACACTTACAATAAAAAATTGCCTCGAAATCGAGCTGAGTATTGAGACCAAAGTGAAAGTTGATTTCATTATAAAAAATACCACTTGCCTATTTCCATGGTTAATGTTGCCCAACTTATGCAATACTAGCAATTCTATGAAGCATTTGATTTAAATTTTTTGCGTAGATTTTGATATCAAAACCTACATATAACAATTTTCAGATATAAAAGCAATGTATTCATATACTGTGTTATATTTTTATTTTTAACTAAGAAGAATTTTTCATAATGGTTAATGAAGAAGATTTTCAAATAAATACATACATAGAAGAATCGTATCAAAGGTATTGTGAATCAATGGTTGATCCATGTTCGTATATTTTTCAACCACGATGTTGCAATAGAAACGTTCTGTGGTTAGAAACTGAATAAACAATTGAGATGTTCAAAGTTTCAGTATTAATTTTTCATAATGGTTAATGAAGAAGATTTTCAAATAAATACATACATAGAAGAGTCGTATCAAAGGTATTGTGAATCAATGGTTGATCCATGTTCGTATATTTTTCAACCACGATGTTGCATAGAAACGTTCTGTGGTTAGAAACTGAATAAACAATTGAGATGTTCAAAGTTTCAGTATTAATTTTTCACAATGGTTAATGAAGAAGATTTTCAAATAAATACATACATAGAAGAGTCGTATCAAAGGTATTGTGAATCAATGGTTGATCCATGTTCGTATATTTTTCAACCACGATGTTGCAATAGAAACGTTCTGTGGTTAGAAACTGAATAAACAATTGAGATGTTCAAAGTTTCAGTATTAATTTTTCATAATGGTTAATGAAGAAGATTTTCAAATAAATACATACATAGAAGAGTCGTATCAAAGGTATTGTGAATCAGTGGTTGAACTATGTTCGTATATTTTTCAACCACGATGTTGCATTAGAAACGTTCTGTGGTTAGAAACCGAATAAACAATTGAGGTGTTCAAAGTTTCAGTATTAATTTTTCACAATGGTTGATGAAGGAGATTTTCAAATAAATACATACATAGAAGAGTCGTATCAAAGGTGTTGTGGATCAATGGTTTAATCATGTTCGCATATTTTTGAACCGCGATGTTGATGTTCTTCTCCTTCCTGATCCTCTTCTTCTTTTTATTATGCCTTGTAGGATTAGTTATAGTAACTCGTATCATTGGTTGTTCCTCACTACGTGTCGCAGGTATTAATTAGTCCCAGGCTAGTTTTCGTATTTTTATTGTGAGGAGTTTTCGTGTTCCTTACCAATCTTTCGATGGATATCTTGGTTGGTCTGTGACGTGGTCTATCCAGAGAGTTTTCACGATACGTCGGTATAGTCAGTCCGACGAGAGCTGACAATGACTCATGCTATTTCGAACAACGAATCGCGTTTTCCATGCTTGTTCGCATGTTTTAGGTAAATGTCATAGAATGAGATATAATGTTGAAGTCGTAATAGAAAATACTATTTAAAGCAGGCCTGTGCCATATTTTAAGAGCTTCCACTTGTAAGTTTTAGGGATATTTTGCGGGCCGATATTTTGATACTTTGTATCAAGGATTATAGTGTTCACTAGGTGTGGTGGGTCTAGTGATATTTTGAATAAGTAAACAGAAATAATCTTCGAATTATTATTTAAAAAATTAACAAAAACACCTCTTTCGTAATAATAATAATAATATATTTATTGGTGCTATCAACAATAAGTTTTTCACAGGTCATATATATTTCGGATTGAATACAAATTTAAAATCAGTACATAAAAGTAAAAGTATAAAATCCACTGCACATATATAAAATAATCATCTTAAAAATTGCAAGAAATATTAAATATTAAATTTTAAATATAAAATACGAGCCCTAGAGAATAAATGATAATACACAACGACAGTGATATAATACATTATAAACAGTTACACCTAGAAACTAAAATTTACAAAGCAGCGCCGTTCATAAAGTATTCATCAAATGAATAAAAAGCAGAATTAGTTAGATACTTCTTGCACCAGTATTTAAACTGAATAATAGGCAATAATATCACGTGGCAATACATTAAAAAAATTGATACTATAGTATCTAGTGCCTGTTTTTGCCTTTGATAGGCGAAGTTTTCAGTACGATTATCACTTGATAGGTAATGATAGGTGATAGGTATTTGGTAGATATGTCATTGCACAAAATCGTCATTATTAAACGATTATGCATAAACATAAATATAATACATGAGTGAAGCACGAAAGCGCCATCTTAATTTTGTAAATCTAATTATAAATACTCTAAATATAATAATTACACTGGTCGACAAATTTTGACGAATGTGTTGTCTCTTCAATTTAAATTAATGTTTTTGAAAGTAATTACTATGCATATGTACGATGTGTAAACAATTTTTTTGTTGGAGGTCTTTTTTTAAAGATTTTTAATATAGTTGTTCACTATTTACTTGCAAAAACACGTTATCAGTTAAGGAGAAGTTAGAAAGGCGATACCGATAACTGTCAAACTAAAATTTGAATCCAGTATTGTCATAAAAAATCATCGGAATCGGTCTTGCATCCCAAAAAAAAAAATGTTATACATTTTGCAAAAATTTAAATATCACAAAAAGCTGACGTGCTAGAAACAATTTTTGGACGTTTCTAAAATCAGCGTAATGTTTTCACCGTAATGGGCTATTCCAGTCAAGGTAATGGGTTATGTAATGGGTTCATTCAAGTGACAAAAATTGTATTGACCAGTGTTATCATTTAAAAACCAAGTAATTATTGTTTGAAAAACGTAGATTTTATTAAATTCTCAAATGGTATTATCTTTGAATGCATTTTTGAGATGCGAATTTGGCTGCAGTTCTATTATACGCATTATCATATTCAATTCTTCAAGTATTTTTTCTATTTCAATTGGAAATTAGCAGTGAATATTCTAATTAGTTCTTCTGTTGCAATAAAATCAGAAAATCTTTCTTTTAAGTCTGAAGCCAAGTTTTCCATTACAACCGTGTTTTTTTTATATGAAAACGACATAAAAAATAACACATAATTAATCTACCTTGTGAGTTAGGAAAAGTTACTAAATTGTTACTTTCGAGCTGCTTTATCCATAGGGAAAATTCTGTCATGAATATTTTAATCAGTCATAAACTCATTGATCATCATATCTTTTCAATGCATTTTTATAATAAGATCTGATAAGTGGGAAGTAAGATCTACTATAAATGCAAGATCTCCTTACTAAAAAAATAGTATATGACACTATCTGGCCGATATGGGTTATACAGGGTGTCCAAGATAATGATCAACAGCATAGGGATCTCGGAAACCGTAAATGTTATAAAGGCGGTTAAATTAGAAATAAAGTCGCTCAGTTTAGTGATCAGTAATATTTTGTTGACAAAACTAGAATATTCTGCTTAATTCCGAAGATATTCGACCAAATCCGAAAATTTGCGATATCGTTTTTATGTTTTGCTAAGGTTATTTGAAAAGTTATAAAAAACAAAAGGGAATTTTTCATTGCCACTTTTTTAGCTCTACAAGACAGTATTTACAAATTTTTAGTACAACGTTTCGTTTCGAAGAAACCATCATCAACTTAATTTTTTTATATGGCCTGTAAAACATGTCCACCCTGTATTAGATAGCATTTCCTGTTACGAATTGAACTATTTATATCACAGTATGGAAAAAATGAGTTATACACTTGTCGCACTCGCCTTGGGATGTGTATTTAAACTTATAAATAAAAAATTCACCCATTGTCAATCAATGCCACACCATTGGATATTTTCGTCTGCTCCATAGTCATGCTTATATCGTGTAAGCTGAGTTTTTATGTTGTTGCGAGAAATACTGTAAATCTATTGCTCATAAGTGTGGATGCGGCAGCCCAATGATTCGTGTTGAAGAAAATACAGACACTGTAAGACAGCGTATGATTGACGAGCCGCCAGAATCGATACAAATACTCTCCCAGGAGGTGGCATTATCGCATGCAACTGCCACACACTAGTGAAGAAAGATCTCTGACTACTTCCGCATAAAGTGCATATTGTTACTGACACGTGAAACATTTTCTATTGTCAATGATCTCTTATTTTGTGCGATTTAAGGCTTCGACTGTTGCAATCGCAATCGAAAAATTCGCTACCTTGTGGAAAATTCATGTTTGAAAAGCAAGTAAACGATATTATACAGGGTGTCTCAGTGCTACACATTCTTGCAAGATCGATTGAATTTGTATCTTCAATAAATCTTGCAAGAATTTGTACATTATGAGTATTAAAACAACTTGTAACATAATTATTATACTTATACAGGGTGTCATAAATAGAGTAGAATTGCATGGGTATCTTTCTTATTCTAAAAGCTAGAGACCTGGTTAAATGGGCAATATTGTGCAGTTTTATATGCTGGTTCAGAGTATGTTGAAAAATTTTCAAAAGTCCGAGCAGTTTAGAAGTTATTAAAAAAAAATAATAAAAATCGCGATTTTCTAAAAACTTTCTATATTCATAATTATTAACGATCTGGAAAAAAGTTTCAAATCAAAGTTACTTGGTTCGATCGCATAAACTTGACAATAAAGTCAAAAGAAAAGTCAAGATGGCAGTTCAATGCAATTCAATTCTTTATTTCACGTGTTTCAGTTTCCGAGATATTAACAGCAACTTTCTTATTTTAAATGGCTGCCATATTTGATTTTTATACGTCTACATAGACTTTCTCTTCCTCTTTTCAACGATATAACAACATATACTCTGTATTTGTTGAAATTGTAACACTGCATGGTTAATATTTAAGAAATGATGCTGCCGAATTTAGTGCCGACGCGTTTTCATGAACTACGACCCGTGAGCTCATGAAATAAATTAGTTGCTCACTCCTGAACGTAAATTATCACATATAACCGCTGGCCCATAAAATAGTTGTTATTTACAAATTTTCCTCTCAAGGAAGTGGCCTGACTTGCGGGGGCTGATGCGGAAGCGTCCGAAAAAAGTATTTAGTTTGCGCTCGTTAAGGGACGTTCTGGGAGCTCTGCCAACGCTTTCCTCGTAATCTGAGGGCAGTTTCGTGACATGTGCTTTTAGGAGGAATATTTATGCCACGAGATGATTCAATGCGCGACCTTCACTTGTGACCATTAGCTTTGCCACGTTCCAGTTAAATATCAAATACAAACTGTAAGTCCGTTTGGTTACAAGTTAATATCATAGTTTATGCTTTTGAATAACATAAGAGTTATTAGAATTCTTCAATTTTCCGCAGCGTAGGTTTTTTGCACATGTGAAAAAAATTGTTAAAACTCGTAGCAACTAACATTAAAAACAATTTCTGATATCTAAATAGTCTGATTATGAATATTGACATAATTATTTTCATTTACGAAAAATTAGGTGTTCTCTTCTCATTGTTCTGGTCATTGTATCAGTAATAGGAGGATCGGTGCAATTAATAGAATAAATACCTCAATTTCTTGTTCTGTCGAATTTTCTAGTATTTTAAATTGCAAAAATCATTTGGCTCTTTATTTTTTTTTTTTTTTAATTTTGCAAGTCATTAATATTCACTTTTATATAATTTTGCACCCTTTTCCATTGTTGACCTGAGGCAAGTGTTTCGTTGCGGCTGCTCTGGTCCGCACTATCGTGACTGTAATAACTCTATCAATATTTCCATCAAATAATACTCGTCGCTGTCAGCGATTCACATATTGGATTCTGTGCGGCTATCGAGATATAATTTTGCGGTGAAGTTAGGCGAACCACTCTATACAGAAATTGCAGCGAGCAAGAGGATTATGCGGCGGCGGGGAGCAAAAAGAATCCCCATACTCGGCAAATTGAATCGGAAAGTGCACGGGGAAGACGCAGGGGGCTCGCGTAATTGATTTTTTCACGACAGAATGCGAAACATTATAATTTCATATTAGGTGCATAATGCCCCCATCGATTTCCCGGCCGCGATTTGCTCACCGCCCGCTGCGGCGAGGGGTGGTGTCCGCCCCCGGGGGTTGTGGGGGCGGCGAACTTTGCAATAATTGCGGAACTGCGATACACGGGGCATTATATATAAAGGTCTGGTGGAAGTTTTTTTTTGTCACGGCCACAGGGAGGAATACTTCCCAATTTTTTCAATAACTCGGCAGGACAAAGTTTTCCCTAAGTGACGTGGGGGTTGGCGGCGCGGCTGCGATGCGGGTGGAAAACTGGCCTCGTATTAAAGTGGAGCCGTGGCAACAATTACAAGAGGGATGATGGGATCCTCGCGGTATGTGCCAGTCTCTTACGTCTAGACGGATATAAAACGCTCGGCGATCTATAAAAGTCTTCTGCAGGCGGACGATGTGCCAATGATAAATTCGCGAGGCGCCTAAGCGATGTGTTAATATATATATATTTTTGGGGGGCCGCTGCCTGCCACCGACAATTTAAATAAATTATTTAGTTTTAAAAGGAGACAATATGCGACTCGAGCGCGCGTTCCGGTCGGCGTTAAAGCGCTTAATGGGTAATAATTCTGCTGGAACGGAACAATTACTCTTCTGGTCCGCTCTGGTTTTATTAGTCGGCCCTTAAAAGTTGTAAGATAACAGGCGACTGTATATGTTTTCCATTAAATAATAAATATAAAAGTTTATGTCTGCATATGCCATGTGAACTTTTTACTCAACTTAAATTGAACTCGGGGTTTTTTCAGCGGCGGCGGCGATAGAGCGCCACGCACTCCTCAATTACGAACGTAATCGCTGACGGATTAGGGAACGTCGACTTGCCCGCAAATAAAAGCAAAAGATCTGTATGTTTTTACGTGCATCCAAACTTAAATAAATACAGAGCGTTTTATGGCGCACATGGCGACCGCTGTAAGCGATTAATTCCTTTGATGTTCACTTGAATTCCGGGATTACCAAACCGAGCAGTTGCGTTTGAAAAACGAACTTTCCAAACCATCATCAGGCAAGGTACATCCCGGAATGTTGGACTCTATTCGTACAGACACATAGGTGAAACGTAAGCAGCTCGTTATTTTCGTCGATTTTTAAGCCACACAACCGACACGTAATATTTTAAATACGTAATCAGTTAGACGTGGACCATCAGAAGACGTGGCTGGTTTAACTTGGACCACTTACACCGTCGTTATTGGATTAAGACCGTCATTATGTACATTTAAAAATAATCTGTTTAGGTGTGAAATAGTCACAACTTTTTTTCGGACCACCTCTACACTTGTTTACACATTCTCAACACTAATGCACTAATCTGGTATTAATTTAATGGGGGCTTACTTAACATGGTTACAAAATTTATATCTCCATCGATTTATCCTATTTTCTAGCCTTTTATATAAAATTTTAAGTCAAATTAAGAAATTTTTCAATTTAAAGAACCTCTAGGAATTCTATAAAAAATTCAAGAGTCAATATCAGGCATTTCAGGAAATCATGATTGTTTCATCCATTTATTGATGGGATAAATTTTACTAGGTTTTCATAATAAGGTTTTCTTAAAATTTCAAAACAATAAGGAAGTATTAAATACCACCTGTCGTGAGATCAATAAACCATAAGCCAATAACCCAGTTAGTGCATAGCATCAGCAGGAAGCTTTTCAGCTAAACCAATGAGGAGATTATGCGTTATGTAACTATTATAGTGATAGTTAAAGTTACTATTTTAGTTCTAGGCAACACTAAATTGGCGACACAAGTCGAAGCGTACTTTAGTTACTCTACAAAGAAATACAATTCCCAAGAGTTTAATAAATTCTTGACGAGACTTGATTGTTAACTATTTACATGCAATTTTAAGGAGTGCTAATGAAATTTTCGGTGTTTTTAAAAATATCACCAATTTTGATGAAATGCTTGTGTGCTTTATCGCAATTTCCACCATTTGTTGAAACATATGTCTTAAAAACTCAAAACAATAAAGAAGTATTAAATACCACCTGTCTTGAGAACAATAAGCCATAAAACCAATAACCCAACTAGTGCATAGCATCATCAGGAGGCTTTTCAGCTAAACGAATGATAATATTATGCGTTATGTTACTATTATCGTGATAGTTAAAGTAACTATTTTAGTTCTAGGCAACACTAAATTGGTGCCACAAAAGTCGAAGCGTATTTTAAACTTTAGTTACCCAACTAAGAAATACAATTCCCAAGAGTTTCATAAACTCTCGACGAGAGTTTATGATTGATTGTTAACTATTTACATGCAATTTTAAGGAGTGGAAATGAAATTTCCGGTTTTTTAAAAAATTCACCAATTTTGTTGAAATTCTTGTATGCTTTATCAAAATTTCAACCATTTGTTAAAACATATGTCTTAAAAAGTCAAAACAATCAAGATGTATTAAATACCACCTGTCTGAGATCAATAAACCATAAGCCAATAAGCCAGCTAGTGCATAGCATCATCAGTAGTCTTTTCAGCTAAACGAATGATAAGATTATGCGTTATGTAACTATTATATTGATAGTTAAAGTAACTATTTTAGTTCTAGGCAACACTAAATTGGCGACACAAGTCGAAGCGTACTTTAGTTACCCTACTAAGAAATACAATTCCCAAGAGTTTCATAAATTCTTGGCACAAGTTTATGATTGATTGTTAACTATTTACATGCAATTTTAAGGAGTGGTAATAATATTTCCGGAGTTTTTTTAAAAAACAACCAATTTCGTTGAAATTCTTGTGTGCTTTATCGAAATTTCCACCATTTGTTAAAACATGTGAATAGAGACTAAACTTTCATGATATTCAAAGAAAATTTCATGAAATTCGAAAAATTGAAAGTTAATTTAAGGAAATTGAAGTTTCACAACATAAAAAAATGCACAATTAATCAACGAATTATCAATGAATTATTGTGTGAAGTTTCAACAGCATTGAAGAGATTTTTTAAATTTTGCCCGCATATCGCAGTGGGCAGCTACAATTGAATTGAAATTGAGAGTGATTTCTAAACATGAACAATGACTAAATTTTAAATTCAAAGAATTTAAAATTTATATCAGGAAATTGGAGTTATATTGAAATATTATTTTAGCAGAAAAAGCGACATTACTTAATATACCTACACAAAAAAAATTAGTAAATATGAAAACGAACAAAAAAAAGTTATAGTAAAACATTTTTCACATTTTTAACAACATTAAAAAAAATCAGTTTCTATAACTCAAAAGTCAAAAATTTAAGAAAAAAAGTTTCAATAGCATTTAAGACATATTTTTAATTTTGCCCCGTATATTGGGGAAATTGGGTATAGTGGGCAGCTACAATTGAATTGAAATTGTCACTGATTTTTAAACAATCATTAATTTCAATAATATTCTTCTATGATTTTATCGAAATTTTCAGCATTTTTTAAAACATATGAGTTGTGACTGAATTTTCATGATATTTAAAGAAAATTTCATAATATTCAAAGGATTCAAAGATAATTTAAGGAAATTGGAGTTTCATTATAATTAATCACTGAAATTTCAATGAATTTTTGTGAAGTTCCAATGGCATTTAGGGCAATGTTCACAATGTTTTTCATGTTTCCCGAATATTGAAGCTGCAATTATCTAAATTTAAATTTTCAGTGATTTTAAAACAATAACTCATTTCGATGAATTGGTTGCTTTATTTGTTAAAACATGAATTACGACTAAATTTTCATGCCATCCAAAGAAAATTTAAAGTTAATAATAAGCATATTTATTAGCAGAAAAACCTACATTACTTAATTTACCTACACAAAATCATAAGTACATATGAAATCAAACAAAAAAAAAAACTCATAGTAACACATTTTTCACATTGTTGACAACATTTTTCTACATTTTTCAGTTTCAATAACTTAAAAGACAAAAATTTGAGACAAGAAAAGCTTCAATAGCGTTTAAGACATTTTTTTTTTAATTCTCGCATATTGTAGTGGGCAGCTACGATTGAATTGAAATTGTCAGTAATTTTTAACAACCATTAATTTTAATAATATTCTTCTATGATTTTATCGAAATTTTAATCATTTACATATGAATTGTAACAAAATTTTCATGATATTTAAAGAATATTTTATAAAATTCAAAGAATTCAAAGATAATTTAAGAAAATTGAGATTCAAAAACATCGAAAAATATAAATACATTAATTAATAACTGAAATTTCAATGAATTTTTCTGATGTTGCAATTGTATTTAAGGCAATGTTTACAATTTTTGTTTTCATTTTTCCCGAATATTGAAGCTTATCTATTATCTAAATTGAAATTTTCAGTGATTTTTCAACAATAACTCAATTCGATGAATTGTGTGCTTTATCAAAATTCCATTATTTGTTAAAACATGAATTATGACTAAATTTTCATGACATTCAAAGAAAATTTTTGAAATTCAAAGAATTTAAAGTCAATATCAGTCAATTGGAGTTGAAGTTGGAGGTAAATATGAAAACTAACAAAATCAAACTCAATAGTAAAACATTTTTCACATTTTTAGCAACATTTTTCAACAATTTACAGTTTCGATAACTCAGAAGAAAAAAATTTCAATACATAAGATCAACGAAATTTCAAAGTAGTCTTGTAAAGTTTCAATGGCATTTATGGAAATTAATATCATTAATTTCGATGATTTTCTTGTGTGATTTTATCGAAATTTCCATCATTTGTCAAAACATATGAATTGTGATTAAATTTTCATGATATACAGAGAATTTCATGAGAATCAAAAGTTCATTTAAGGAAATTGAAATTTCATAACATACAACAAAAAATTATAAATACACAATTAGTCAACGAATTATCAATGAATTCTTGTGTGAAGTGAAGAATCGCATTTTTTAATTTTGCCCGTACATTGCAGTGGGCTGCTACAATAAAATTGAAATTGTCAGTGACTTTTAAACAATCATTGATTTCAATAATAGTATTGTTTTATTTAATTTCATCATATATCACGAAGTAGATGCCTACAACATTGACCAATCAATAATATTCTTCTATGATTTTATCGACATTTTCATCATGTGTTAAAACATATGAATTGTGACTAGATTTTCAAGATATTTATAGAAAATTTCATGAAATTCAAAGGATTCAAAGTTATTATTATTATTATTATTTTCTTTCTTCTTTTGCCTTTTCGGGTGTCGAAGTGATGTTATCTTTCCTTCATGTATTTTTTTTTCATCGTTTGGTTCCACCGTTTCTTGTTTCTTGCCATTTCCTTCACTTGGGCATTGGTTATCCCCCTCTTATTCAATATGTTTCCAATATTTTTGCCCATTTCTATTTTGGTCTCTCGACTCATCTCTTTCCTGTTCACATCATCTTTGTTTCACATATCTTCTTTGTTTGGTTGTTGTTTTGCCTCCTGATTAGGTGTCCTAGCAATTGTAATAAAATTCAAAGGATTCAAAATTAATTTAAGGAAATTGGAGTTTCAATAACATAAAATAATACAAATACATTAATTAATCACAGAAATTTTAATGAATTTTGTGAAGTTGCAATCCCATTTAGGGCAATTTTCACAATTTTTTTCATTTTTCCCGAATATTGAAGCTACAATTATCTAAATTGAAATTTTCAGTCATTTCCAAATAATATCTCACTTCCATGAATTGTGTGCTCTCATTAATTTTTAATTTCGTTAAACATTCATACTAAATTTGTATGACATTCAAAGAAAAATTCTGAAATTCAAATAATCTAAAGTTAATATCAGGAAATTGGAGTTGATAATAATAATAATATGAATATTTATTAGCAGAAGAAGGTACATTACTTAATATATCTACACAAAAAATAAGTAAATATGAAAACGAACTAAAAAAAAGTTTTACGATTTTTAACAACATTTTTTAACATTTTTCAACATTTCATAAAATTCAAATAATTTAAAGTTAATTTAAGGAAACTGGAGTTTCAATAACATAAAAAAAAAATTCATGTACATTTATTAATCACCGAAATCTCAATGAATTTTTGTAAAGTTGCAATGCCATTTAAGGTAATGTTCACATTTTTTTTATTGACTCAAAAGACATTTAAGAAAAAAAAGTTTCAATTGCATTTAATTTTTTTTTTAATTTTGCTCGCATATTGCAGATGGCAGCTATAATTGAATTGAAATTGTCAGTGATTTTTAAACAACCATTGATTTCAATAATATTCTTCTATGATTTTATCGAAATTTTCATAATTCACTATTCACTATTTAAACATATGTGACTAAATTTTCATGATATTTAAAGAAAATTTTATAAAACCCAAAGAATTCAAAGTTGATTTGAGGAAATTGGAGTTTAAATATCATAAAAATTGTATTTTTTTTTGTAAAAAAAGCGAACATTGCCTTAAATGCCATTGCAACTGCACGCAAACTAATTGAAATTTCGATGATTATTTAATGTATTTGTATATACATTAAATAATCATCGAAATTTCAATTAGTTTGCGTGCAGGCATTTAAGGCAATGTTCGCTTTTTTTTTTCATTTTTCCAGCATTTAGTTTCAGTAACATAAAAAAAATAGAAATACATAAGAGGGGTGCTTTTTTGAACGTAGTTACAGGAACTTATTAGTGGGTAGTGTCCCATTGTTTTGCTTGTTGATTATTAATGTAAATAATATGTATGCAATGTAATTTTTTTTGCTTGTTGATTGTTTATGTAAATAATATGTTTGCAATAATGTATATATATATATATATATATATATATATATATATATATATATATATATATACATTTAAAAATAAATAAAAAATAAGATCAATGAAATTTCAATAAGTTTTGTGAAGTTTCAACGGCATATGTTTTTTTTAAGTTGCTTTCTTAATTATTTTTTATTACAATTGAATTGAATTTTTTTGGGGATTTTTAAATAATCACTAATTTAGATGATATTCTTGATTATTGTATCAATTGAGTATATAAAACATATGAATTGTGGCTAAATTTTCATATTTTAAGAAAATTTCATGAAATTCAAAAAATTGAAAGTTTATTTAAGGCAATTGGAGTTTCGGTATTAAAATAAAAACACAAATGCCTGCATTAATTAATCAACGAAATTTCAATGAATTCATGTGAAATTTCAATATGAATTAAGGCAACTTTATGTATATATATTTTTTTTTCCCGCCTATTTAAGCAGGCAGCTACAATTAAATTGACATTTTCAGTAATTTTTAACCAATCACTAATTTATATGATAATCGTATGTGATTCTATGGAAATTTCTACCATTTATCAAAACATATGAATTGTGACTAATCATTCAAATCATTCCCATAATTATCTTGTATGCACCTAGATAAATATGTATTACCCTTACATTTGGACTAATGCAACTAATACAGTGCGATCAACAATTATTTCAATTATTTAGATATAAGAAGCTCTTGAGATGTTGTAAGTATGTCAGCTAGGGTACAAGACGTCTATTAAAATCTGGTGGCAGCAATTTATGATAGGTCTGTAATTTGTAGGGATGCACATCCAAGTCCTTCTTCAATTTTTTTTTGGCAGGTGCCATAACACTGGCATAGTCATAGCCGCCCCTTAGCTAAATAATTGTTGACCGCACGGTATATGCTACTAATATATTTAGTTCATTTTGTTCGCTCTTACATATTTTGCCTCCGGCAATCGTCGGTTCACGATTTAATCTCGCTTATACGTCCACGGTTTCATTTTCCTCGCTGCAAGCGCGATTTTCCGCAGCCCCCTTAAACCGTCTACTTATTCCTCTAAACCGACTGCGAGCTCTCGACTCCCACAATACTTTCCTCCCCGAGCAAATACGGGAAACAAACGGGGAAAAAATCCGGCGGATGATATTTTTCTTCCGTTTCATTTCGATCGCTGCAAAATTTAGCAAGTAGGAAGCGTCGATGCTAACCCGATATTAAACGGTTTCTCTATTTAATGAGCGTACGTGAAATTTCTCGGCGTCCTATTTCCAGCGCCCCCCTCAGGCGGGGTGGGTGGGCGGCATTCGCCTCTCATAACACGTCCGAGAAATAAAAGCGGCGGAAGATTGGTGCGGAATTATTTATTAATTCCGGGGAATCGAACATATTAACGGAACTAAAACAAAATCACGGCCCGGGCATTTGGTGCGGACCATGTTTGAATGACGGGCCTCAAATCGTGTTATACTTCGACCATTATGAACAATTGTAAAAAAAAATAAGTAACAAGTAAGAAACTTTGAAAAGTGTTTTATAGCAATCAATGGAAGAAAAAGTTTGAAAAAGTACATTTTTACATGACTGAATTCTACATGCAGGTCTTCAGTTAACATTGATCACCATTTAATTTGTTTGGATACAATTGTGAAAACAATGGAAGTTATTGAAATGAACCATCAACTGACGCCCAAAGGAGGCGGCTGTTGCATAAGAGCTACCAAACTGCAGAATCGAGAATTGAAAAGGTTGCAACGGTTTTGGTGCCTTGATATTCTACTTCAATTGTTATAGTTTATTGGATGTGTGTGGTTATTGTAGTGTTAAGATCCATCCTGATGAATTTTTTTTCTCATCCTTTATTTTATTTCTTCTACGGTTTTGCCAATCTGATTTCCTTCACTATTTCTTTGAATTAATCGATTTCTTCGATATTTTGGCAACCGTCTTTAGTATCTGTAGAACTTAGTTTTTGTTTGTACTCTTCTTTTCTTTGTACTCTTGATGATAATATTATTCTAGTCTTCTTGTTTTCTTTACCTCCTAAGCTTGCTTTTGCCATTGTTTGGTATCGTTGACGCCAGATAATTTGTCACTTTTCCTATAAAATCGGGATGCATGGTTTCTTGCGCGCATCTTTGTTCAGCTAAAATGCCAAAAATGTGTAAAAGCTATTTTGAAAATATATGCTTTGCAGAGTTATTTTACAATAAAGATTTCCCACATTTCAAGTGGTCGACACTTTAAAATGTTTGATTATGATTATTTTATGAATCGAGGCAATGGTCGCAATTGATTTTGCGGGAGGCGTTCGCAGTGAAAAATCAGGCGCTCGGGGAATATGTAAATCGGGGCAATTCGCGGATTATTCAGTGCGATTTTCTGTTTGCCCCGGGACGATTTAAACTGGGACGAAGTCAAACAGCGAAAATTCCGGCGATCCATCGGCATAATTGCGCGCCGCCGGCCCACTATTTGCGCCCGAAGTTTTGCGGGCGACATTTACGAGCGATATTGTAATATATAGATATATACGGGGAGCGCGACGACTGGACCTTTGAGAAAGTCGAGTTATTGAATTTGGTTACCGTCTGTGTTTAAGTTAAACTTCGGGTGTAGTTGGTCTCCGATTCCGGGAGATTGTTTACCCCTCGACTCCTTGCATATGCAAAGCGGGACTACTCACGGCCCTTCTCGTTTATAATTTAAGCCCGAACTCGGCACCGGGAATATATATGTATATGCGCGCCGAGGTTTCGTGCCGCTACTTTAACAGTCGCCCCTTATTACACCGACCTCGGCGCTCACAGATGCGCGCACACATACACTCACACACAGGCGGCCCCTGGAATATAGTTCATCCACTAGGGAAACTTTGATATCTACTAGATGGATGTGCGAGGTGGAACACGTCACCCCCTTTGAAATTCTCACCAGAATCCTTTGATTTTTCGCTGGTTTATAAGGGACGACTACTGAGGGTCACTGGTGTATCACGAGGCACGATTTTAAGAGCCAAAACCTACCCAAATGCTGATATAACATCAGACCATTGTGCATTAGTCATAAAATTTAGGATGAAACTAAAAAAAAGGTATGCGAAGAAAAACCAGAAAAAAATGAGGAAGTTAAAACAAGATGACATGAAAGAAACAGTAACAATGTTACTGAAATTAAAGAAGGTTAATCACTGAAATCTGTAAAAACATAGAGAAATCGAACAACGTAGAAGAGATTCTAGAAGAACTATCTAAAGTCGTTAATGTATTCGGAGGCGAACACTTGATAGAAAAACACATGAAAAAGAGAAGCTGGATAACAGAAAAAAATACTAATGGAAGAAAGAAGAAACGTAGAAAGTGACTCGATAAAATACAGAAACATTCAAAAACTAATAAGACAAATAATAACAGCTGCAAAAGAAAACCTAATCAAAACACAAATAGAAGCTCTGGAACAGAAATACGATTCATTCAATATGCACAAGAAAATCAAAGAAACAGGTATACAAGATGTCCAAGATTAGGATGAACCCTAGAAGAACTATCTAAAGCCGTTAATGAAATCGGAGATAAAAACTTGATAGAAAAAGACATGAAAAAGAAAAGCTGCATAACAGAAAAAAATACTAATGGAAGAAATATGAAACGTAGAAAGTGACTCGACAAAATACAGAAACATTCAAAAACAAATAAGACAATAAATAACAGCTGCCAAAGAAAACCTAATCAAAACACAATGTGCGAAAATAGAAGCTCTGGAACAGAAATACGATTCATTCAATATGCACAAGAAAATCAAAGAAACAGGTATACAAGATGTCCAAGATAAGGATGAACCCTAGAAGAATTATCTAAAGCCGTTAATGAAATCGGAGATAAAAACTTGATAGAAAAAGATATGAAAAAGAAAAGCTGCATAACAGAAAAAAATACTAATGGAAGAAATATGAAACGTAGAAAGTGACTCGACAAATTACAGTAACATTGAAAGACAAATTAGACAATAAATAACAGCTGCAAAAGAAACCTAATCAAAACACAATGCACATAAATAGAAACTCTGGAACAGAAATACGATTCATTCAATATGTACAAGAAAATCAAAAAAACAGGTATACAGGGTGTCCAAGATAAGGATGAACAGCATGGGGGTCTCGGAAACCGCACAGTTACAAAGCAGTTAAATTACAAACAAGTTGTGCAATTTAGGGGTCAATAATATTCTGTTGAGAAAACCAGAAAATTCCGCTTACTTCCGGATATATAGTCCGAAATCATTCGATTTCGTATTTATTTTAAGTTATTTAAAAAGGTGGGGCCGGGTAAAAAAAAAATATTTTAATAAAGAAAACACTTGGCAGTTTCACAAGTTTTATAAAATTGCTCTAAATTTTTTTCGGCACTGATGCCACTCTCAAGAGAGATACACTCATTACACTAAGAATTCTCTTTTGAGAATGGCAGCAGTGCCGAAACAATTGCAAATCAATTCTATAAAACTTGTGAAACTTTACCAAGTGTTTTCTTTATTAACCTAATCAAAATGTTTCACCAAGAAGTAACCACTTCCTCATACAATTAAAAAATAAATATCAGCTTAAAACCTTCTGACTGTAATCACTGTTACCCCAACATACCAAGAAAAGTATATCGAAGAATGAAAAAAATAATAATATTCTACATGTGGAAATCAATTTGGGAATATGATTTTGAAAATTAGTTGCTTCCAATAATTGCACTAAAATAGTTATTTGAGCCATAACAATGCAAAGTGGTACATTGTTGCTCCGTTTCCGTTTCCGTTTCTAAAATTAAATAGTAACTTTGTTACTTCCACTAGGTTCATTAACCATGGAAGTAGTAGGCAAGTGGAATTCTTCATAATGAAATCAACTTTCACTTCGGACTCAATGCTCAGCTCGATTTCGAGGCAATTTTTCATTGTAAGTGTCTGGTTCCGTAGTGTAGCGGTTATCACGTCTGCTTTACACGCAGAAGGTCCCCGGTTCGATCCCGGGCGGAACCACCTTTATGTCTCTGAACATTACTTGATGTATTATACACTTGCTTGCAAAACAATATATCTGTGAAAAATCATTTAGGTTAATTACTAGATTTAAATATTAACTAATTTATGAAAAATTGAACAATACATAAGTTATTTTTTCGATTCACAAATAGTTTACGATTTTGCCACGCAAAATAATAACATATTCGTTGTGTAGATTTGTTGTGTTCAAAATTTTGCCACGCAAAATAATATATTCGTTGTGTAGATTTGTTGTGTTCAAAACTATTTTAAATCATCAGGATGGTTTCGACCTTTACTACGTGGTAGTCCATATTAAAAAACAGAGAAACAACTTGCTATGTTTTACCACAATATTGTGACAAATTTTGTGGTAAAAATAGCAAGTTGTTTCTCTGTTTTTTTATTTTAAATCAATTGGAAATAAAAGTTCATTCTGTAATTTTAATCCATGCAGTGCTGCTTTTTTTAATCCAAGCAAAAACGTATTGTTTGGAAAGCAAATTTATGCAAAATTTATTTAATGAAACAAAACCAATTGATGTTCTAAACTTCTAAATCCATAACTTTCAATTATTACTTATTCAGCAAACTATTTTTTATGTACGGTCTACAAATATGTGTGCCTTTATATCCTGAATGAAAGAGTCTATCAAATAAAGTTATAAAATATTAGGGTTGTTCTTAAAGTATAACTCAAAATTTTGAAATTTCTAGCAAAATCTATAACAAAATGTGTATTTGTGAGAAAACTAAAATCGACGTGTCCAAGTTTTCAATTTTTTAAATTTTCAAAATAATGAGTACTTTTTGTACACCCATAATTTAAACAATAGATATCTACGATAATTCAATATATGATTAGGTACTAGTGTATCAATTGATATTAAAAAAATATTTTGATAAAGCTTTTTCTTGAGATGTCTCTAATGAAGAATGAATAAAATTAGAGAATACCACCTAAAATCACTTCAATAGGCAGACACACACGTAGGGGGGTTTCAACTGATTTGTCCCGCCTTCCGTATCTGGCATCTGACAGAGATGCCAGATGCGGACCGCGGGACAGATCGGTTGAAAATCCCCTACGCGTGTGGCTGACTATTGGATTACATATTGTATATTATATCTCAACAATAATTAATTGCATATTATTCCTATTCACTAAACTATATACCAATATATCAATCAATATCACTATTAAATTCTGATAATAACGACAGGCTAGTTTTTAAGATATCACTAATAAAATTTGAGAATACCAACTAAAATTTCTTGATCTTAATAATTATGCATTGCAACTATCATTTTACTGTATACTTTACTTTATTAGGGTACGATTTCTTTTGCATTAACTATTGTACGCTGTAAAAATAATTTGAAATTACGTATAAACTTTGAAACTTATATTTTCAGTGAATTTTAGATACTGTGTATATGTTTAACTTTCAACGATTAAAAATATGTTGGCAAGTGTTATGCATGTTTCTGTGTCCTGGCGGATGTGTTTCATGTGGGGGAGATATCAAAGCGCCCGATTAGGTTTATATGGGCGCATTGTACTGCGCACACAATTCGTTTGTGCGTGTTTATTGGGTCTTAAGAGTTTTCGGTTTTAAGATATGCAAACCGTTATTGATCAGGCTGCGTTTCAATTGGCGAGTCGCGTATAAATTTCGAAATTGACGTTATTTGAGTGTACGCAATAAAACTGGCGTTTACAACAAAGCGAGAGGGAGCGGGAGAGAGTAGGCCGGGAGCGGAGTGATTTATGGACGAATAAACGATTAAGCGCAGGCAAACGAGAGGAGCAAAACGACAAACGTCGATAAACAATTTAAAATTGGTGGAACGCAATACTTATAATATCGCACGGCTCGGCGGGAGTACATAAAGTTGCGTCGCCGCCGCTTCCTGGGGAGGCCGTCGATCCTCCCCCTCGGAAAATCGATGGCGTATTGTGCATTTTTTTTTCCGCCAGAAAAGGGAGATAAAAACGGGATTTAATAGGATTTCGGGGGCGTCCCTCGCCCCTGCGACGCCGCCGATCGGAAATTTGTCTAAGGAGGACGGTTTTAATGATCGCCGCGTCATCGCCGCCCCCCTCGAGCCCTGCAAAGCGAGCTCTTTAATTGCCGAATGTTCGGTGTTAAATTGAATTTTGTTTCCGAACGGGGGATATCCGAGCCGGTCTGGTAATTTGCGGGGCGGCGTAATTAAAATGCAGGATGCAGGATGGGCATAAATAGTGCGGCTTCCCCCTTTTTGATGTCGCGCGCGTTTTTTACCTCCGTTTCGCCGCTCCCAGGCGAGAACACTGCCTGTGGGGGCGGGGGAAGGGGGCAGACGGGAATACTGGGAATGCCCCGGACCCCAGGAACCCCCGAGGAAGTTTAATGAAACCCGCCCGATTCGTCCCGAAGTTATGGTTACGGGAATACTTGCGATATTTTAAGCGTTTAATTAAAATATCTGTTAAGAATTAAGCGATTTTTGCAGCGATACTACAAGACTACAGCGCGAAGACGGCGGATCGCGATTGTAATGCGAGTTATTTTTCCCGGCGAAGGGCCGTAAATTAAACGAACGGACGAAACAATTAAAACACGCTTGTAATTTTAATGAGGTTGAAATGGAAACGTGAAATTTACATGAGGACGTCATAATAAATTTCATAAATGCAAGACAGCGGGGGGAAGTAGTTGCTGTATTGTGTAATCTATTAAGTTTTATTGCTCGCGTGGCATAATAATACACGACTTGATATATAATCCCCCTAAATTATTCATGTAATCCGCTGCCTCAGGATTGCTGTTACTAATTTGTTCCTGGATGTTGGTTTTATTGATTTACAATTTTTCACACAAAAGCACTTTTTTGTACAAAACGCCGGAAAAAATATATCACACAAATTGTCAGAAACGCTTTTCAGCCATATACATGCACGATTTAAAAAAAAAAATCAGTCCCTACACCGCACGTCAGATACATCCTGCAGTATACATATTTATTAATAATTATACATATTCATTTCCCAAATAAAAATAAGACTTGCCTAAGACCTAATCATAAATTGAAATCAGATTAAGTTACAGTATAATATATAAACACATATTTAAATAGCAACATTTTTCTCAGTTTTTTCTTATACAGGGTGAGCCAGTGAAACCTGATGATTTTGGTTTGAAAAGAGAAAATTCTTTCACAAAATTAAAACTACATTTTTAAATTTAATAAATGAGACGAATGTACTTCTTTAACTTTTTCGTCTTATTTATTAAAGATTAAAACTTTAACATAAGGAACAAACGAAGTACATTTTGAAAATTTTCACAAAATTCCGAGAAATTTCTAAATAAATAATTGAAAATTAAGAAGAATGTACTTGCTCTTGAAAATGGTTTAACTACCAACACAATTGTAGAGTTATTTCAATTAACAAAAATTGTGAAACTTATTCCTAGAGTTTTTGATGTACGAATGTACTTCTTTAACGTTTTCGTCTGATTTATTAAAGATTAAAACTTTAACATGAGGAACCCACGAAGTACATTTTGAAAATTTTCACAAAATTCCAAGAAATGTTTAAATAAATAATTGAAAATTAATTAAAATTTATTTGCTCTTGAAAACGGTTCAACTACCAAAACAATTGTAGTGTTATTTCAATTAACAAAAATTGTGAAACTTATTCCTAGAGTTTTTGATGTACGAATGTACTGCTTTAACTTTTTCGTCTTATTTATTAAAGATTAAAACTTTAACATGAGGAACTTACGAAGTGCATTTTGAAAATTTTCACAAAATTCCAAGAAATGTCTAAATAAGTAAGTGAAAATGAATTAGAATTTATTTTCTCTTGAAAATGGTTTAACTACCGAAACAATTGTAGAGTTATTTCAATTTTAAAAAAATGTGAAACCTATTCCGAGAGTGTGGAATCATCATCTCCTTAATCCATATGTTTCAAGTGATTACTACACACACATTCAATTTAATTGAAAATTCACTGAAAACCAGATATTCATATAATCTCCCTTTCAATTTTATAATATATGGAAATATTACATGAAATTTATAGATAATTCATAAAAATTTCATCAAATAATTTAGAAATTTCATGACATTTTATGAAAATGTTATTAATTTTACATATACAGAGCGTTCAGGAAAGTGCCGTCAACTTTTACCCTGGATACTAACAGATAACACTGTTTAAGACACTGTACAAAATCAAATATGTTTTTCAACGATGCTAAAATGTTTCCGAGGATGCAATAAATAACTTAACTACATTTGTTTTCTGCAAAAGTCATTATGTCATAATTTTTTTTAACTAGTTGGAAAAGTTGACACCAGTTTCTTAAACGCTCTGTATAAATTAAATTAAATATGATACCAATTACGCCATAGGTGGAGGAGTAGTAGGGATTATTATTATTATTATTATTCTTTATGGCATTGTATGGTGAATTCAAGATCCAAAATTTTGTAGAAATTTTATATATTTTGTGTAAATCTGATAGTATTTATTCTCTAAACATTTTCAGCAATTGCATATTCTTTAATCCAAATTTTAAGACATTTGATGGAAAGTTTCTGGTACTTTGTAAAAATTGGATGAATACTCAAAATACTTTTATGCAATAATTTTATGGAATTTCCAGTGTTTTTAAAGTATTTTCGGGTATATCCTGTTTTAGAAAACTTGAACATAGTTTTAAAAATTATAACAATTCACTGCAATTTTTCTGCAAAATTGGATTAATCTTGATAATAGTTTCAGTAATTTTTAAAAATTTCTGAAGTTTGTATATGTGAAATTAAATTTCATATAATTTTGCACAAATTTTATGGAATTTCCAATATTTTTAAAGTATTTTCGGGTATATCCTGTTATAGAAAACTTGAACACGGTTTTAACAATTATAACAATTAGCTGCAATTTTTCTGAAAAATTGGATTAATCTTGATAATAGTTTCAGTAATTTTGAAAATATTCTTTCATACATCTTGCCATTTTATAAACAATATGGACAAATTTTTGTGAAATTTTGACAATATGCTACATTATTTAAATTTCATATCTGTTTTGAACACATTAGTTTCTGAATTTGATAAGCATACTATTGTGGCATTGTTTACGATGATGTTTCCTGTATAAAGTCTATGGTGAAACCAAAAATTGGCTATGGCTATGCCTAAGGTTTGGTATTTTTGTTTTCGAGTTATAGCCAAAACTCATTATTATTTTCCATTTTCGATTTTTGTCATTGTCTCTGTTATTTATAATTTTTTTATGATAAGAGTTGCACGTTTTTCAGTCACTTTTTAAAGGAGAATTGAATAAGATTATGCCTTTTCGAACAAAGAAGCACATTCTCTACGCTTGTTCGCAATGTTAAGGTAAATGTAATAGAATGAAATTAAATATGAAAGGTATGTCGAATTCCAGCATTATGGAGGTATGAGTAATTGTCTGGTCTCAACGAGGCTACTGTAGTGAAATCACTTTCCACCTTTTTTACAATATTAATTTAATATCTATAGTAAGAGAAAGAGAGTAAAAGTAAAAGTAATTTATATATGTTATTAAATAAATACATCTTACACTTTAGGGTATTGTGAAAAAGAGTAAAATTTGATTTCATATCTAGACCCTATAAAGTTTTCATATTTAATTTTATTATTAAAAACTGAAAAACTGATTTGTTTTACATGTATGGCAGATAACTTAGTTTCTTTTTTTTGTTCGAATCCACATGAATCAATGGACATTAGCGCGATAATATATATTCAATTAACCGCCGATTGAAAGACCTGACCATTATTCAATTAGATTTTGTTGTGTACTAATGATATTTCTTTTTGTTCTAGGTAAGTCACAACAATATTCCTGCATACTGTGGCTACTAAACATTGGTGAGTTATTCTCATCATTAAAAGCGCATTATTTTTCTACATTGGATCTGAATTGCATCTAAAAACTGTACAAATAAAAATACTAGATGTTGCAGAAATGTTGCTAAATTTTCTACATGCCAGTAAATTTGGAAAACTTGAACCACTCAGACTGAAGAAATCAGAAATCGATAAAATTGCAGAAAATTTAGCAATAATATTAAAGTATACAATTTTTTTTTGCATTAGCAGAAAATATCAGAAGTCGCAACAAAAAACTGTACCAACAGATAAAAATAGTAAAAGTTTCAGAAATGTTTCTAAATATTCTAGAAACATGACAGTGAATCTGAAAACCTTAACGAACGTCCAGTGAGACTAAATGAAATCAGAAAAATTGCGGAAAATTTAATAATAATATTAAAATATACAAATATATTGTTTTGCATTAGCAGAAAATAACAGAAGTCGCAACAAAAAACTGTACCAACAGATAAAAATAGTAAAAGTTTCAGAAATTTTTCTAAATATTCTAGAAACATGACAGTGAATCTGAAAACTTTAACGAACGTCCAGTGAGACGGAAAAAATTTCGGAAAATTTAATAATAATATTAAAATATACAAATATATTTTTTGCATTAGCAGAAAATAACAGAAGTCGCAACAAAAATCTTCACCAACAGATAAAAATAGTAAAAGTTTCAGAAATGTTTCTAAATATTCTAGAGACATCACAGTGAATCTGAAAACTTTAACGAACGTCCAGTGAGACGGAAAAATTGCGGAAAATTTAATAATAATATTAAAATATAGAAATACTTTTTTTTCTGCAATAGCAGAATATATCAGAAGTTGCAACTAAAAACTGTACAGAAAAATGCTAGTAGTTGCAGAAATGTTTCTAAATTTTCTTGAAACATGCCTGTAAATCTGGAAAACTTTAATAAAAGTCAAGAGGAAAGGACTTTATTTCACTTTATATTATTCACTGGTTATATATTCTGGCTATAAATTTAGTTATAATATCGAAATATACAAAGAAATATATCGGGTGATTCAAAAAGACTTTCATCAAAAATTGCCATGAAAAAAGGATAGATATAAAATGTATGTCTTAGCTTACAGTTGTCAAATCTGACAGATTTGTCAGAAATCTTACTGATTTAAACGTTATGGCTTTCATCAACCACCAAAATCGCTGCATGTTGAAATTGTATTTTAGAAACGGTGCAAAAATTGATGGTCAGTGGGCTTATTCGACACATTTGAAGAGTTCCAACAAACTTTTCCAGCTTTTCCATTCAGCAGGAAAGTAATTCAGACATACGTATTTTTTTTCATGGCATGTTTTAATGAAAGATTTATTGTATCACATGTTACGTCAAATATATATGAAATTTTCAGAAATTGCTATAAAGTGTGCAAAATTTTCTGAAATTTTTTATAAAGCAAAATACTATCTCTCTGATCAAAACATATAATTATGAAAATACCATTAGAAGTTGACAAACCATTTAAAATTATTCGACTTGTTCTCCAATTGCAGTAATTGTCAAAAATCAGTTATGTACTTGTAAATCAACAAAAAAAATCTGTTTTCTATTCACGTGAACCGAAAATTTCAAATTTTGTATTAAAATGCATCGAATATGTCGAAAACTTAAAATAGGGCCTTAAGGGCACACTTTGATAAAAGATTACTTGAATGACACGTCAAATTACGTCAAATGTATGACATTTTCAGAAATTGCTATAAAGTTGTGCGAAATTTACTGAAAATTTCTAGAAATCAAAATACTATCGAGTTATATGTTTCGAGCAGATATGCTCAAAACATATAATTCTAAAAATACCATTAGAAGTTGACAAACCCTTAAAATTATTCGACTTTTTCTGCAATCGCAGTAATTGTCAAACATTTAGTTATGTACTTGTAAATAAACAAAAAAATTCTGTTTGTTATTCACGTTAACCGAAAATCTCAAATTTTCTATTAAAATTCATCGAAAATGTCGAAAATTCAAATAGAGACTTAAGGGCACGCTTTGATGAACATTTTCTTGAAGCACATGTTATAAGTGTCAAATATATGAAATTTTCAGAAATTGCTATAAAGTTCTGCGAAATTTTCTGAAAATTTCTAAAAATCAAAATACCTTCTATCTGCTCAAAACATATAAAATTCTGAACATGCCATTAGAAGTTGACAAACCCATTAAATATTATTTATTTATTAATCTATGTATTTATTTAATGGAAAAAAAGACTCCATTTTACATATATTACAAGTAATTCATAAAGCCATACCACTACAACTAGAACACTTAAATAACAAAAATAACAATAATTTTTAATAACCAATAACCAAAGATATATGAAAATGGTAAACCACACCTAACACAGTCATTCCTTCAATACATCCCGTTTCAATTTTTGAAAAGGCTGAAACTTTTTTTGCAATTGCATTATTTTCATGGCACGCTTTTATGAAAGATTTCTTGAATAACATGTTATAAGTTACGTCAAATATATGCAATTTTCAGAAATTCCTATACAGTGTGCGAAATTTTACTGAAAATTTCTTTAAATCAAAATACTATCTCTCTGCTCAATACATATATAATTCTGAAAATACCATTAGAAGTTGACAAACCCATTAAAACTATTCGACTTTTTCTGCAACCGCTGAAATTGTCAAAAATGCAGTTATGTACTTGTAAATCAACAAAAAAAAATCTTTTTTCCATTCACGTTAACCGAAAATCTCCAATTTTGTATGAAAATTCGCCTGTCGAAAATTCAAATAGAGCTTTAAGGGCACGCTTTGATGAAAAATTTCTTGAATCACATGTTATAAGTTACGTCAAATATATGAAGTTTTCAGAAATTGCTATATGTTGTGAGAAATTTTCTAAAAATTTCTAGAAATCAAAATACTATCTCTTTGCTCAAAACATAAAATTCTGAAAATACCATTAGAAGTTGGAAAACCCATTAAAATTATTCGACTTTTTCTGCAATCGCAGAAATTATCAAAATGTCAGTTATGTACTTGGAAAGCGGCATTAATTTTTCGTTTTTATTTATTTATTTATTTATTTATTTAAAACATGTTCAATACATATAAAATGTTTACACTTATTCAGACAATGAGTTTCAGTATTGTATATAAGCTAAATATAATATATGACAAATATGACTGATTTAAAAAGAAAGAAAAACATCACAGATAAAATAGTTGTATAATCAAAACTTAAGAGCTATTATATAAACGAAAAGTAAAAGGTCTTACGTGACAAATATCACAGGTCAAGCAATTGTATAAATAAAACTTAAAAGTTAGTGTATATATAGAACGTAATGATAAAATGTATATTCACAGTTGTATAATTATAACTTAAAAGCTATTTTATAAACCACATATAAAAAGTATAACATGACAAATATCACAGGTTAGGCAATTGTATAAATAAAACTTAAAAGCTAAGGATAACATGTACACTTAAAATTGAACAAGAGTTACAGTTTTTTTAAAACTCTCCCCATTCATACAATGCATTGGCTGACAGATTACTTTTTACGACTATTTTGAAACTGTTAAGCGACAGCCTTTTAACGTTTTCTGTCCACGTTAACTGAAAATCTTAAATTTTCTATTAAAATTCGTCGAAAATGTCGAAAATTCCAATAGAGCCTTAAGGGCAAGCTTTGATAAAAAAATTCAGAAATTGCTATAAAGTTGTGCGAAATTTTCTTAAACTTTCTAGGAATCAAAATACTATCTCTCTGCTCAAAACATATAATTCTGAAAATACCATTAGAAGTTGACAAACCCATTAAAATAATTCGACTTTTTCTGCAATCGCAGAAATTGACATAAATTCAGTTTTGTACTTCTAAATGGGCATAAATTTCTGTTTTCTATTCACGTTAACCGAAAATTTCAAATGTTGTATAAAAATTCGTCTAAAATGTCGAAAAAAATAAATAGAGCCTTAAGGGCACGCTTTGATGAAAGATTTCTTGAATCACATGTTATAAGTTACGTCAAATATATGAAATTTTCAGAAATTGCTATAAAGTTGTGCGAAATTTTGTGAAGATTTCTAGAAATCAAAATACTCTCTGTCCGCTCAAAAAATAAAAAAATCTGAAAATTCCATTAGAAGTTGACAAAAACCATTAAAATTTTATTTATTTATTTATTTAATGGAAAAGACTCTATTTTTACATATATAGTAATAGTAACTACAAGTTACAAGTAATTAATAAAGTGTATATGCCACTACAACTAGAACACTAACATAACAATAATAACAATAATTTTTAATAACCAATAACCAAAGATATATGAAAATGGTAATCACAGATATTTCCTCAATACATCCCGTTTCAATTTTTGAAAAGGCTTAGCCAAATCGAAACTTTTTCTGCAATTGCAGAAATTGTCAAAAATTCAGTTATGTACTTGGAAATCGACAAAAAAAATCTGTTTTCTGTTCGCGTTAACCGAAAATCACAAAGTTTCTATTAAAATTCGTCGAAAATGTCGAAAATTCAAATAGAGCCTTGAAGTTGTATGAAAGTTTGATGATTACTTTCGCCAGACTTTATGTAGAATAATGTAGAATATGCAGAAAAAATATGGAAATATACTGCTATGTAGATATAATAAACTCCTAAAAATCCTGATTGAGGGATTCTAGTTATACAATAGTCGAAAAATTAAAATAGATATAATTATCGCCGAAAATTCCAAAATATTTATCATAAATTGCTGCAAATGTATATGAAAATATAATATTAAACATGGTTAACGAATGTATGAAAATTAGGTATTTTTTTCTAAAATATCAAAGGAATATATGGGATTTTATCATTTTCTAACAATGTTCATTTGTTTAAAAGTATTTTCTAAAATTCAGTGCATTTTTAAATTCCCAATTGAAAAATATTATCTGATTATCCATCGGATTTTTTCTATTTCCGGGATTCCCTATAGTAACTTCAAGATTTTGTCAAATTGTGCAGATATCAAGAGTTTTAAAATTGCAATGTCTTGCCATGACTATTGTAGAGTATTGTATATTTTGACCTGTCCAAGGATCTGTGCAAATAGGTTTTAATACATTGTTCTATCTATCTATGTATCTATCTAAAAGATCTATCTATCAAAATTTCAATTTGTATGATGTATAAATTCCAAAGAAATGATTTATTTGATTAATTATTATATTAATAAATGCTTTTTGTTTTTGCGCTAAGATACTAATTTCGCGTTTTATGGCCATCTGTATCTACAGCCATATTTAGATTGTATTGTGTCCAGCGCGAATAATACGCAGAAAATAAACGACTTATAGTGTATTCAGAGATATTGAAAGCCGTTGTTGTTATTTAATTATTTGTGAAAATAGCTGGATTATTAGTAGAGGGCTTCAGTTTGGGATATTTATTGAGTTTCTCTGATATATGCTGCAGCACGTAGTCCCGTGTTTGCAGGGGTTTTTTATTTTTTCAGCGTGCGAATATGAGATTCACAGGAGCAATATATGTTTTCATAACAATATTTCGACTCCAATGGGAGCGCCCGTGGAATTTCAGCGAACAACAATGGAAAATTGTTTTAAGGACGGATTTAAATAACAAGGATCCGGTGATGGGGGCGCGCATAAAGTGGGCTCTCCGCCCCGTTCTTTTTCCCTCATATCGTGAGCGGGGCCGGGAGATAAAAGCGCCCGGTGTAATTCGCGCCCCCTCGGCCCGGGCGTAACCCTAAACTCGTAAAAATTGTAAATAAAAGTGTGCTCCAGATAGACACGGGGCCCCCGGAATTCCCGGATAAGCGCGGAGGGGGCTAATAACGCCCCGGCCGTCCGTGCAGGGTTTCCGGCGCGACCCCCCGAGCGGGCGGCGAATTTATTCATATGCAAGCTGCCCCCTGGGCCCTCCGGGGGCGGCAGCCGCGTGCCAGCGCCCGGTCGGAGGGCGAAGGGGGGCTCGAGTATTTATCCGGGCCCTCCATATGTCATCCAGTCCGTGTTTATTTCGGCGAGGCAGTGCGTTATCGCGTCGAATCCAATTCCCAGACGGATCCGCGCTTTCACAGCCTCCCCCAACAATGGGGACGGGCATATCCATTCTACCGATGCGACTTACACAAATATAACAATTTCATACGCGGGGGCGGAAAGCCCGGAGAGAAAGGAGGGAAAACTTTCCACCCCCGTGCGCGTAAATACGGAATTGTGTTTCTGGTATTCAAATATATAACAAAATCTGGACAAATCGATGTATTGGGAATATGTTATACGCGTTTTAGGGGCGAGCAGAGATTTCACTCAGACGACGCCCACCCCCACCCACGCCACTATATTTAGACGCACTCCATCACTTTTTTATCGCGCAATTCTCGAATTTATTTATAGAATGATTTATTATTCAATTGGAGGCCCCACTTTTGTACACATCGCAGCCGCATCAAGTATTCAGTGCGGCCCATTAACTCTTCGAATCGTATTGTCTCCGGCTTTAATAACATCTCATCGATTTTCTATCGCAATCATAACATCGTACGCCATTAACACGCCCCAGGAAAACACGACGGCGAAGTAAAATGCGGCAAGCTGCAGCACGACACACACCGCACTTTGCCACAATATCACATGGGGACATATCCTCGCCAAATAATATCACTAACACGTAAAAATACCCGGAACTATTCGTCCCAGTATAGAAATTTTCTTACCTATACTAATTAAGTATAGACAATTTGTCTACTGGAGAACCAAAATGAAAAATGCAAAATGGGCAACATAAACAAGTTTCTGACAAAAAGTTTTTTTTTCTTTTCTGGGCCAAGATGTAATAAAAATATAATTTTTAAGTTTTCAATCGAAAACACAAAGTAAAAAATTGAATGATCTTGAAAACGACTACGAAATGGAAGATAAATAATGCCATTCTGATTTACCCTTCAAAATTGAATAAGTTTTCTCTGAAACATTTTTTTTTTACGAAAATATGCTGTACCTGAGATATTTCGATGTGCTAGCTAAGTCTTCCATAGGACTTAGACTAGTGGATAGGCTAGTCTACTAGCCGTGGCATAATACAGGGTATTTTATAGGTGTGCAAAAGTGAAATGACGTATGCAGAATCACATTCCAAGTATTATCCATAAATTGAGAGATCAAACAATTAAGATTACATTCCAAGTATTATCCATAAATTGAGAGATCAAACAATTAAGATTACAGAACAAAAATTAAGACATTAATTTTCAAATCTAACAGATTTTGGAGTATTTGTAATATTGCCAAAATGTAAACATTTATCAAAATGACGTAAAATTTATAACAGATTCTTGATTTGTTGAGATGTATCGTAAATATCTCAACAAATCAAGAATCTGTTATAAATTGTACGTCATGCTTTTGTGATTTTTTAAAATGAACATTGGGGTTATACAAAATTTCTACAAAATCGTGATATATAGTCCAATTTTTGTAATTGTTACAATTTTCTTATAGTTTGGTCCATTTTGGATACCAGTTATTATTATATTTTTTACTATTTTCTTCCTTCTTTATTGGAGTACTCACTGGTGGCTTATATGTTTAGATATACATACATTTTGTTGTTTTTATTTATTTAAAAAAATCTAAACATATAAACTACCAGTAAGTACTCCAATAAAGAAGGAAGAAAACAATGAAAAATTGTTACGATATTTTCATAAAAATGAGAAAATTTGGAAAGTCTGCTTTAACTGTCAACACATTTGCTGATATTTGTGATGAAGGGTGATTATAGTGTATTAAAATAGTAAAATAACTTAAAATTTACAACAGATTTTAAAAGTTTTGTAATATTTATAAAAATGTCATGACTGGTTCTATACTTTTTTAAATATTACGGCTTTTTACTGTAAATATTCTAAAATTTTAGAACAAATTTTCAAAATTTTGCGATGAAGGATGATTATAGTGTAATAAAATAGTAATATGACTTGAAATTTACAACAGATTTTAGAAGTTTGGCAATATTTACAAAAACGTCGTGATTGGTTCTATGATTTTTAAAATATTTCGTCTTTTTACTGAAAATGTTCTAAAATTTAAAGCAAATTTTCAAAATGTTGTGAATATTATGAACATATCATGGATCATTGCATGATTATGTCATCCAATAATTTACTTTACATCATATTTGAATAGAGGGTGGACGGATAGGCACACTATAATCATCCTTCATCATCATCAATGAAACATCAAGACACCAGTTTTCAAATCTAACAGATTTTGATTTTTTTGTAATTTGCCAAAACGTAAATATTTATGAAAATGACGTAAAATTATAACAGATTTTTAATTTCTTGTGATATTTACGATACACGCTTTTGTGCATTTTTAAAATTAACATTGGTTTTATAAAAAAAAAACTAAAAAACTGTGAGAAATTTGCAGCAGTTTTGGAAGTTTTGTAATATTTACAAAAATGATGAATCATTGCTTAATTATGTCGTCCAATCATTTACTTTACATCATATTTGAATGAAGGGTGGGCGGATGGGCACACTTTAATCATCCTTCATCATCATCAAGCAAAGATCAAGACATTAGTTATCCAATCTAACAGATTTAGAATATTTGTAATATTGCCAATATGTACATATTTATGAAAATGACGTAAAATAATAACAGATTTTGATTTTTTGTGATATTTACGATACACGCTTTTGTGCATTTTTAAAATTAACATTGATTTTATAAAAAAAAACTAAAAAACTGTGAGAGATCGTCGAATTTTTGTAATTCTTACGAAAATAACTTGAAATTTGCAGCAGTTTTGGAAGTTTTGTAATATTTACAAAAATTTCCTATACTTTTCAAAATATTTCGCCTTTTTACAGAAAATGTTCTAAAATTTAAAGCAAATTTTCCAAATTTTGTGAATTTTATGAACTCATCATGGATTATTGCATAATTATGTCATCCAATGATTTATTTTACATCGTATTTGAATGGAGGGTGGGCAGATGGGCACACTATAATCATTCTTCATCATCATCAATCAAACATCAAGACATCAGTTTTCAAATCTCAGAACAGTTTTGATTTTTTTGTAATATTGCCAAAATGTACATATTTATGAAAATGACGTAAAATTTATAACAGATTTTTGATTTGTTGTGATATTTACGATACACGCTTTTGTGCATTTTTAAAATTAACATTATAAAAGAAATCTAAAAAACTGTGAGAGATAGTCGAATTTTTGTAATTGTTACGAAAATAACTTGAAATTTACAGAAGTTTTGGAAGTTTTGTAATATTTACAAAAATGTCCTATACTATTCAAAATATAACGCCTTTTTTTTTGTAAAGTTACGTAATATTTACAAAAATTTAGTGACTGTTTCTATGATTTTTAAAATATTTCGTCTTTTTACCGAAAATGTTCTAAATTTTAAAGCAAATTTTCAAAATGTTGTGGATTTTATGAACATATCATGGATTATTGCATAATTATGTCATCCAATGATTTACTTTACATCATATTTGAATGGAGGGTGAGCGGATTGGTACACTATAATCATCATTTATCATAAATATCACCAAATGTTTTGATATTTAAGGCAGAATTTCAAAATTTTGTGATTTTTATGAAAATATTATGAATTATTGTATAAATATATCATCCAATGAGTTATTCTCTATCATATTTGAATAGAGGGTGGGTGGGCTGGCACAGTATAATCATCCTTCATCATCATCAATTCATTTATAAATATCACCAAATGTTTTGATATTTAAAGCAAAGTGATTTAAAAAGTCACTAAAAATGTTGTGATTTTTGTCAAAATATAGGTATCATGAATCATTTCATAATTTGTTATCTGATGATTTACTTTACATCATATTTGAATAGAGGGTAGGCGGGTGAGTGCACTGTAATCATCCTTCAATATAAATATCAGCAAATGTTTTGATAGTTAAAGCAGAATTTCAATATTTTGTGATTTTTATGAAAATACATATCATGAATGTAATGTCATATAATGTTTTACTTTACATCATATTTGAATAGAGGGTGATGGGTGGGTAGACAATAATCATGCTTCATCATCATCATATATCATGAGAGCATATCAAAATTAGTTTTAGTGATAATGATAGATGTCTGTAATTCTCTAAATTAGTAAATCTCTGTTGCTAAAAATCGCAAAGTTTGGAACTTTGAAATAAGTATTATATTATAGGTGAAATTATGATATTCACTTCAATGAAAGTTATCAAACTGGTTACGTAAAATTTATGTTTGATACCGATTAGCAGTGAAGCATTGAAATTCGTGCACAGTTTCAAGCAAACAATCAACTTTCGAGAATAAATTATAATATTTTACCATGTTATCAATACAAATCATATGCTTATATAAGTTTTTTGTGTTTTAGTAACTTTTTGATGTATTCTAGTTTTTGCATACTTATTTATACGGAATGTTTTGTAAATGATGGATCTCATTAAAACATTATACTTAATTCGACTGAAAACCCAGAAACCTTGTAAACACAAATAAACCATTTGATGCTGAAATATTTGAGGGTGTTGGGAGATCAATTAAGGAATTAATAATAATTTTTAATACTATTTAAAGGTAATCAATGTAAAAATAATAATAAATACTCACGTAAATATCCTATAAAAAAAGAATATCCTCCAAAATAAAGTTTTCCAGTAAAATTATTAATTCAAATCATTTTTTATCAATTATTAAATAAATAAACCAGTTACCATTGTATGGAGTTAATTTCCTTTATATGCGTACAGGAAATTTTAAAAACTACAATTATAATTCGAATCAAGTCATTTTCATCTGCCACAAGTTATTAAGAAAAATATGCAATATAGTTGTATTTGACCACAAGAGGGCATTTGCATACTTCCCTCATTCAAGTTATTATGAATTTAGAAACAAGTACTTTTTTAATTATTCATTAAACTGAATACATTTTTAATTGTTTATTTTACGAGTTATTCCTGCTACATTATATTCAAAGTCGTTCCTATTTTATTTACAAAATACAAATATTTAAAACGTTGCGCCCGGCGTATTCACCAGGTGGAGGCGCCGGGACAAATTATTCCTAAAATTCGCAATTTAATATTTCATTTTTTTTTTCGGATTCGTTGAAACTCGTCGATTTGGGAAAGATTAATAACTAATTCTTTTTTTTTGGCGCTTTAGAGTCATCAATTTTTTTAAATTGTCATAATTTATCATTATTAAAATGTTACGTGTTGGTGAGCGGAATGAGGCTTCAATCAATAAATTTTCTAACCGAATATCCCTCGAGCATTGATAAATAATTTATAATTTTGTCACAACTTCCTCGAGCACATTGCTTTTAGGCAACTGAGGCAAAATTGTTTCGTAATTATCAATGCTCTTGGGTTATTACTACTGAAAATAACGTTGAAAATCGAAACCACAGACAATTTGCCGAAATGTACAAAGTATGAAACTCGTCGATTTTGGAAAGATTAATAACTAATTCTTTTTTGGGCGCTTTGGAGTCATCATTTTTTTTAAATTGTCATAATTTATCAATATTAAAATATTACGTTTTGCCGAGTGGAACGAGGCTTCAATCAATGAATTTCTAACCGAATATCCCTTAAGCATTGATAAATAATTCATAATTTTATCAACACCTTCCTCAAGCACATTGCTTTTAGGCAACTGCCGCAAAATTGTTTCGTAATTATCAAAGCTCTTGGGTCATTACTAGTGAAAATAACGTTGAAAATCGATACCACAGACAATTTGCCGAAATGTACAAAGTATGAAACTCGTCGATTTTGGAATAACTAATACTTTTTTGGCGCTTTAGAGTCATCAATTTTTTTAAATTGTCATAATTTATCATTATTAAAATGTTACGTTTTGGTGAGCGGAATGAGGCTTTAATCAATAAATTTTCTAACCGAATATCCCTCGAGCATTGATAAATAATTTATAATTTTATCACAACTTCCTCAAGCACATTGCTTTTAGGCAACTGTGGCGAAATTGTTTCGTAATTATCAAAGCTCTTGGGTTATTACTAGGGAAAATAACGTTGAAAATCGAAACCACAGACAATTTGTCGAAATGTACAAAGTATGAAACTCGTCGATTTTGGAAAGATTAATAACTAATACTTTTTTTGGCGCTTTCGAGTCATCAATTTTTTTTAAATTGTCATAGTATATCATTATTAAAATGTTACGTTTTGATGAGCGGAATGAGGCATCAATCAGTAAATTTTCTAATCAAATATCCCTCGAGCATTGATAAATAATTTATAATTTTATCACAACTTCCTCAAGCACATTGCTTTAAGGCAACTGTGGCAAAATTGTTTCGTAATTATCAATGCTCTTGGGTTATTACTAGTGAAAATAACGTTGAAAATCGAAACCACAGACAATTTGCTGAAATGCACAAATTGCCCCTTTAATATTTTGATTGATTTATGAATTTATGATTTTGAGGGTAAATGCAATAAGTAAACAATTAATACATTTCATGTTTTTAATTTAACGCAAAGTGACTCATGTGTTTGTGTTGCCATGTATATGTTAAAATTAAACTAATAGGTTATTTCTGAAATATAATGAAAAGTGCCCTAATAATGTCAAAATTTTGTCTTGATGTCTTCAATAACAACCGAATTATGGAGTTATTTTTTTTCTTCTAATGAACCTTTTTGTTAGTTTTACTTTAGATGTGGGTACTTTTTGAGTTGCTGTATACTTGCGACTCTATCCGTTCTTGTTTATGAGAGTAGTTTAATAATTGATCAAGTGTTAGGCAAAAAGACAATTTGGTGTTGTACATATGTAATATGAAACTTTGTTTAGAATGCAATTATGTCTGGTGGAATATTAAATTTCGGAATAGGTATCTAAATCATGCTCTCTCATTATCAAGCCAGAAACTAATGCAACTTTGTCCGTTGTGTAGCGGCGGCAGCGTTGCGTTAATGCACGCCACAGGGGGAACTATTTTGCGATCATCGATGCAGAATACGCGTCCGCCGTATTAACCGGAGGTTTTAATTAATAACGCAAACGTTCCCGCAGGATAAAAATCGAGCGCAATGAAACTCCTGGGAGAATTAAAACTATTATTCAGGAACAATGGGACGTTGCGGCGCAATATCCCATTGTTTCCGCGGCTCCTGCCGGAAATTTTCTATATAATAACGCTCTTTATGCGGCGTTACATATTTTTCGAAGATAACCATCTTTAATATAAAGTTCCGTACAAATCCGGAACACCCGCGGCGCACTTCGCCTTCCAGGTAACGAATCCCGTTGTTATAAACATATGTAAATGAGCCGCCGTACGTGTGGGATTATTTACAGGCATTGCCCCCATTTGGGGGGCGATTTATCAGGCTTTAAAAAATGTTTTAAAGCGTGAGAGACGATTACGCGTCGGGTTATCTACCTGTGCGCAGGGGGTCACACAATGGGAGCCGCTCGGTGACATGTAACATAATAGAATATTAAGTGCGCGTCCCCTTATGATCCGCGCCCACATAATGTGCTGCAAGTTTATTGAATTACACGGGAGCGGTGTCAGTCGAGTGCGCCCCATCCTCCCTTTTAGCGCGCGCAATGTTTAATTCCGTTTCACAATAAATCATCCCTCCAAGGCCGCAGGGCCCGGGATTATGAGGAGCGCCAAGGTGCACGGGGCCGTCCTTAACGCGCCACCGCCGAATTTCAAAGGACTCATGTGCCAAACGAGGGCCACGACGATTCAACAGATGCCCGAGTTATTCCTCTCTCGAGTGGGGCCTTCACACCAGTGCCACACTTTGCCCACACCCGTGCTTCTTTCATCGAAGCCAGCAACAAAAGGAATTGAATATGGAAGCTGGACGTGAATGCCGATTGTAAATAATAATGTGGGTCCTGGATTACCCGGCGAGGACTCGAATGGTTCAGATGATTAGGGAGAATGACGTATTTGGTTTGTGCCTAAACACCATTTCACAAGAAGTAAAACCTTCAAATAACGAAATACAAAATATATTTCTACATTCGATGAGAACAGTGAACAAGCCAAATTTGGCAATCTGTAGAATATGATAAGAATATATATGATAAGAATAATTATTTTGCTTAAACAACACTCGTATGATAAAATTTGAGATATCTTATAGTTTCTTGAAAAACTATCCATCCTTAAGCTTGATTTCCTCAACATCACTAACCAATGTACCTACTCATCAACAATTTTCAACAGTCCTCATGTAGGCTCCTACAAATGCGCCATTTAAAAATGTAAATTTGTCTATTTTATTTTTTTAAAACCTATAAAACTAGTAAGAGCGTCAAATTCGCTAATAAAATGAAGGGGCGAGTGCTTAAATTTGTTAACTTACATTTTTGAAAAATTGAGATTTTTTGGTGCAAGAACATTTTATATGCTACTCTATCATGTCACGGACGTTCATGCTTAAAAATAAATTATTTCTTGGAATTGTGGAGTGGAAGAAGATATTATGTTCCAACATTTTGTAAACTGCAAAATGGGCGAATATGCGATGTGCATGTAGATGTAGATAACACGTACTTCCACTCTTTCGATGTAAAAAGTCTCAACTGTAATAGTGAAAGAACATGCTAAGCTTCATCTGCACATACGCGAATATCACAATAAAGAAACATAACCCATATGTTTAGTGTTGTATCTTTGTGTACATCGCTTAATGGTCTTGTAATTTGCAATAATAGAATAATAAGTGTATAGTTATTGATTGAAATAACAAAAATGTTATCAAATGGCCAAAAGATGTTGCTATTGCTGACAAAGGCAAAAGTGCAAGAAACATAGATCATACTATTTCCCAGGTATTAGAGAATCATCTGGTGATGATAGTGATGATGATGATGAGTGGATTCAGGATAATGAGTATCAACCACGTTTGAGTGACCAAAGTGACCTAAGCTCTAGTGATAACGAAACAGATGACGAAGAAATTGTCGATTCACCAGAGCTTGCTTCTCAAACAGCTTCTGGTAGTAGTACCAAAACAAGTAAACATCCTGATTATAATTAATTTTAATTTTTCAAAAAATTTGCACATGTATGATCGTCAGGTAGTTGTACTGCTAACGTATAAACTGATTTTAATAGAAGCACCAACATAAATCAGGGCTCAAATCCTGAACATGAAATAGTCCATTCCAACATTGCCACAAGCACCTTACCAAAGAAAAAGGAAAAGGAATTTCCTATAGAAGAAAAAGTTAGTAGGAAGTGAGCAAAAAATGAAAGCGAATAGAAAAAGGAAAAACAAGCGTTAGCAAGAGGGAGTGGAGAGGCCTATATTTCTTATAAGGGGCAAGAAATGGAAGCGAAAAATACGGTTTCAACTGATCTTTGTGGTGAACATTGTAGATTAAAATGCAATACAAAAAATAGCCTAGACGACAGAAAACGCGTACGTAAAACCGAGTTTTACAACCAACAAGATATAAAAAGCAAAAAATGCTCTGCTCTTCGGGAGTATTCGATCGGTACCAGTTGGTCGTCCACAGAAATATGTAAAAAAGCCCAAAACTTGTTCCTACAAATATGCTGTCATATTATACCGCGCGTTTTTTTTATCGCTGAACATAGGCCATGTTCAGTTTTAAAACGACAGTATCAATTGCAACCAGTTATGCAACCAACATTACTTGCGCCTGCAACTCGATCATTTAAAATGTCAAAACTGTTGACAGAATATGTATTCTACGCAATATTATCCTGAGACACCAATCCCATCATTCCTGTTCAAATAGGAATCATCAACTATTAATCCCGAAATAGTAACTCATTTGTGAAAGAGCCCTATTTCTTTCTTGCGTTGAATATGTTTTCTGTTAATAGTTTTGACATTTCAAATGATCAAGTTACAGTGCATGTAATTTTGGTTGCATGCAATTGTTATGCAACCAAAATTACATGCACGTGTAACTTGATCATTTGAAATGTCAAAACTATTGATAGAAAATTTATTCAACGCAAGAAAGTGTTTAAATAGGGCACTTTCACAAATGAGTTACTATTTCGGGATTAACAGTTGATGATTCCTATTTGAACAGGAATGATAAGATTGGTGTCTCAGGATAATTCTTGCGTTGAATACATTTTCTGCCAACAGTTTTGACATTTCAAATAATCGAGTTGCAGGCGCGTGTAATGTTGGTTGTATAACTGGTTGCAATTGATAGTGTCGTTTTAAAACTGAACATACAAACTATACAAGCTATGTTCAGGAATAAAAAAAACGCGCGGTATAATGTAGAACAAATTGTGTGCAAAACGGCCTTCTGCAACCTACATCAAATAGGTAGAGGAACAGTTGACCTAATCCAACAAAAAAAAAAGGCGAAACTGCACCAGCACAAGATATGAGGGGTAAAATCCATTTTGTAACATTTTAGTTAATTGTAACATACCATGTTCATCCACTCGCCCCTTCAAATATTAATATATTTTTGTATAATTTTCATGAAATTTGTATCGATAATTTAGATGAAATTAAGACACAAGGACAATCATCTTAATAACATATCAAACATTAATTTCTACAAGATCACCAAAATCATACACATCGAACAAAGACCGGACAAACTACGAAATAAATTGCAACAAAAACAGGACAATAGGACAATACTCGACAAATTATGTATTAAACGACAAAACAAACCAACTACAAAATTACATCCGACATAAACGCTTCATGAATCATATTTCACTTCATAACACTCTCTTCACACTATCAAAATAATCACTCATGATTCACATATATGTAATGTTATATAATATAATATGTAATGTAATGTATAATATAATGTATGTAGTATGTAATGTACAATGTATTATGTTAGACAAGGTGGAAAGACCCCATGGGGTCGCTACCCCAATACAGATTGTTTATATATATATATATATATATATATATATATATATATATATATATATATATATATATATATATAATTTTTATCATGATATTTTTCGTTCCTCATAATTATATTACATGTTTACATTATACTCATATGCTCATATTTACATACAGATTTGACATTACACTTTACATTGCACTTTTTTTTTAAGTTTGATAATGATCGAAACTATACTCTGCCCAATTTCAAGCCGAAGCTTATGTAAACATTACTAGATGCGTGATCGGTACGTGAACAGTTCTACACAAACATACGATTGGTCCTCAGGTTAGGCCGGACTAAGTGAATTTTGTTACTGCAAACGCTACACTAGATTTGGGCCTGTGTTGTGTAGAATCGGCCCTGTAAATTGTCGCCGTTCACGTGAACAAGTTTATATTAACTTCGTCTTGAAACTGGACGGACTATAGTCACTTTATAATAAGACATTATGATATAAACAAAGAAATCGTGTGTTTTATTTAATTACACATTTGATGTGGGTAATAATACACAAGTGACTTACACAAGTGACTTAATTATCATGCGATTTTGTAAATAATTTAAATTATTTGGAAGTGACTTTGATTTTGTTAAATTTGAGCATAGATAATTTAATTTTAATGGGAATTGTATACATTTTTGAAGGACACAATTGTTGACGTTTGGTTGATACAATATTATACGAATGGTTAAGTGGAAAAGAGATTCTTTCTAATATTTATCAAGGGGGTAATACATAATAAGTTGATAAATTGATTTCTGATGTTTTCTAACCAAAAGAAATTTTGGCATATTTTTTTACAATTGTAACAGAATTATTATAACTGTTTGAAAACGTTTAATTACAATTACGAGTATTTACAGAATTATTGCAAAAAATGTAATTCTGTACTGTACAAATGTTCAATTATATCTACGAGTATTTACAGAGTGCTTGCATTGTAACTCTGTAGTGTACAATTGAAAACTTAGAATTGTAATTTTGTGCTGCATAACTTTTTCCAAGTTTTTAAAAACTTACAATTATTGTAACTTTTTCAAAATTCAACAATAGAGAATTTTGCAAAACTTGTAATTCTGTACTGTACAATTGAAAACGTTCAGTTATATCTACGAGTATTTATTTACAGAATGATTGCAAAAATTGTAACTTTGTACTGTATAATTGAAAATTTAGAATTGTAATTTTGTGCTTTGAATTGTAATATTGTACTGCATAACTTCCAAGTTTATGAAAACTTACAATTATTATAACTTTTTTTTTTAATTTACCAGTATTGTACCTTTTTGAAAACTTCCAATTGGAACTGTTTTCTGTGTGATGGCAAAAAACTCTGTACTCCAAAATTATTTTTAAAAAATGTACCTATTCCAAGATTGAGAACTTACAATTAGATACTACAAAACAAAAACCTACAAATAGATCACCAGTAAAGTGACTCAAAGTTTTTCGATGAAAATTAATTTACTGAAAAAATATTTTTCATTCATCACATTAGTTTTTATTACTTTTTCATTCATCACAGAACATAGTTGACTTTTACTTTGTCATATTAAGTAGTTAATGAGTTACAAGTAGAAAATTCAGATTGAATTTTTCATTCAATGTTCAAAGAACGAATATGGAAACACGTTCAATTAAATCTACTAGTATTTACAGAATTATTGCAAATACTGTTACTCCCTACAGTATAATGAAAAACTTAGAATTGTAATTTGGTGCTCCATAACTTTGAATTGTAATACTGTGCTGCACAACTTCCAAGTTTATGAAAACTTACAATTATTGTAACTTTTTTTAAATTTACCAGTATTGTACCTTTTTGAAAACTTCCAATTGGAACTGTTTGCTGTGTGATGGCAAAAAACTCTATACTTCAAAATTGTTTTAAAAAAATGTACCTATTTCAAGATTGAAAACTTACAATTAGAGACGACAAAAAAAATAATTTCCTGCAAATAGATCACCAGTAATGTGACTCAAAGTTTTTGGATGAAAATTATTTTACTGAAAAGTTAGTTTACATTCATCACATTAGTTTTTATTAGTTTTTCATTCATCACAGAACATAGTTTACTTTTACTTTGTCATATTATGTAGTTGAATGAGTTACAAGTAGAAAATTCAGCTCCAATTTTTCGTTGAATGTTCAAACAATGAATGTGGAATATTTCGAGCGCTTATATGCTATTAATTAGTTGGTATTAAAGTGACCAATAGAAAATTGATCTCTGGGAAACAAATTTCCAAATATTCTTATTTTCGATTAAATTGTCGAATACTTAAGCCGCGATTTTATCGAATTGATCATCCGGATATGGTTCAACAGAAATGCGTTGGTTTTAAGAGGTCAGTAGAAAATTGATTTGATACAGTAAATTTTTACTGTGTGACTGCAAAAATTGTATAAATTGTAAAGTTGTATGGGTGGTATTGGGACTCGTTTAAGCCAGAACCTGTCGTGCTTATTTACTTAACTTTGTACTGCATAACTTTTTTTTTCTCACTTTGTATTGCATAATTGAAAACTGACAAATATAACTGAATTTACTTTACTACTATACTATACTATACTACTATACTATTTAATTTACTGGATTGGTTCTTGTTAATTGCAATTATGCGAATTTGTTAATTGGAGATTATTGGTTCATGTTTCACAATGTTGACTAATTCCTGATTTATGATTAAAAAAAAGTTGATAATCCTAAAGACTTTGGCCATGACAACGATTCCTTCAGAATAAGTGATAAGCACGTTTTAACACTGCGATCAAACGGTCAGCTCAGCTATCAAGAAGTGGCAAAAGGTGGTTTGCCTGATTATACTTTCGTATACGAAAATATTTTTAAAAGCATTAGACGAGATTTAGCTAAATGAAAACTTCATATTTATATACAATGAATATTATAAAATGATGGATCACCATACTTAAATCCTTGTATTGTGTCTTCTGGAGCACCGGTCATACTCCGATTACCACCGGATTACCATCCACTCCCACGCCTCCCTCCCAGACAATACAAACTTCATTTTGTGTGTGTCTTGAGTTTCGTCGGCTTTCCACTTCGACGGCTCCAAATGCAGTGGATCCCTGGACGGGCGTTTGATCGCCGTTCACGGTTCCTCGAGCCCGACCGGACAATAACCGTGCGATGATTCATGATGATAGGGGCCCATTCTCGTTAAATTATCAATGCCTACTTGTAATTGCCGACGCGTGGAAACGCAGCGAAAACTGGCGTGTCGAAACGGCGTATCTCCACTAATTCTAATTAGCAACCGCCCAAAACTGGAAGCACTGAGTCACCGGGAGTGATGAATTTTTATTTTCGGCGGTTCACGGTGCGGTAATTTTTATTAGGTTTTATGGGGGAGAAGGTGTTAAATGTCTGGTGCAGTTGATGTATTGCACTGCTTAAACACGAGTCCGTGCATACAACAACGAAGGATGTATGTAGGGGCTTCCATAGGTCAGATAAGCCTAAGCTACGACGAAATTCGATTAAATTATTATAATTGCCATGAAAATATCAGCAATGAGTTCTATTTTTAAGGTTGCGGATAATTACGTAAAAAATTAATGGGTTTCATATAAATTTAACAACGGCGCGATAATGCGATAATCCAGTTGATGGTGTGCCGTATGCATAAATTATATTAATATGCAGCTAATTAATAATTAGCATATTGGTAATAACAAATAATTACGTGGCGAGTTTTCAGTGGACGGCTGTGCGAGTGGGCATCTGTGTGTGAGATGATATGCAGGGCATGGAGATGATGTCTGAATGAACTTCCAGATAAATTTCCCGGCCATTCTTGTAGGGATAACGTTATAAAAGACGCCGGGACTAGACGTCGAACCGAAATAGACGAGTTTAAGGAGCAATCCGGCGCAGCATGAACCCATTATAATGCAACCGTTGCCCGGGACGTCCGATCTTCCCCAGGACGTCACGGGAGAGGGTAAAAACTGAAAAGTAATCCGTTTGATGTTGACGAGGATCCCCATCCCCCCACTCCTCGGCGCACCCTCGCGCCCGCACACACGCTTATACACGTGTACACGTATATCCCGCAGTTCCTGCAGGAGACCGGGAACAATAGGTAGCGATTAACATGGTAGGGAGCTGAGACAAAACAGCCCTGATAACGTTGGCCTGCACGGGACAGGTTCACAATGTTCACGTTAAGCGCCAAGACGCACCTAAGCCTCTTTAGCCCGAGTGTTGAATGAAGTGGATCCGGGGCGGCAAGGGGGAGGCGGGGGCGAAAGGTGGATTAGCGCACCCCACGAGTCAGACACCATAAGGTATCGATGATGGCCCTTTAAGTAATTCCATGTGTGTACGGTTTATCACTGCAGCACCTGCCCCTCGTAAAGAAGCGCCTCCGATCTGCAGAAGCGCACGGAGAGAAATGTGGACGTAAAAATTTTATGCCAGAACGTCTGGACGGGATTCATTGTTACTTAAGACGTCATAACGTAGATGCATTAGCGCCCAGACGGTCGTTAATAACCGAACACGTTTCAGGAACATCGATCTTGATCCTGAAGCGAACATAGATTTCTGTAGAATCTCATGCAATCTAATAACAAAGGCAAAGTAAAAGATGCTAAAGTAACAACAGATTACATTTTAATCATCATTCAAGTATGCTTGAGTTTAATAATCCCCTAAACTGCCATCACTACAAATCACCTTTAAAAATCACTTCATACAACTAAATAATCTGTCACGGTCTAAAATATACAGCGCCAATAGACATTGTGATAAATGTGTGGTGAGGCCTGCTTACATTAGAGTTGTGTTTTATTGAATACAAGTCATGAAACAAAATCTGATATAGGCAGCATATGACTTTCTCTAGATAGGTATTTATAAGAAGAAAATCCACATAGTTTATCCACAATCGATAGAAACGCGCAATTTTTATTTTTTATGAAATTTTGTATAACATTTTGATTATTTGCATTCTGCAATTTTTCGAAAGGTGTTGAGTATCTACTCGTCAATATATTTTGGCAATGATTTCGTTGAATTTTAGCATAATTTCCTTCTTAGTGTAAATATTATACTCCTAAAATTTGGAAGGATTTTCTAACCAACAAGAATGTTGACATTTTTTTATTAAATTTGAGTATTCTTGCTTTTTGTCTTTTTGATATATTGCAACCACAAATTTCTTCATACATCTATGAAGTCAAGAAACTACTATTAACATTCCATGATTTCAGTAATTAAAATAAATTGTTATACTTACACTTAAATTTATGAATAAAAAAGTAATCAACTAGTTCTGCAGTGTAATCAGCGTAATCGCGATGATGATGGGTTTGTGACGTACCTGAAGGGCAATCAGCGCGTTAGGCCGTGGAGCGAGTGGAGGGTCCCTTCGAGGCAGTGACGAGGGCCAGGTTCTCGGTGTCAGAGAGTGGGGGGGTTAAAAAAGGCTCCACGTAATTTTAACCTCGTCGCTACTTCGTCGCAAAGGGTGGCTCCACCCTACCTGCGTGGGTGGACGGCAGACAGTCAGCGAAGTTCAGAAATCACGAACTGTCACAACGCTGACCATTTGGCGCCAACACCACCAGATTTAAATCTCGCAGTGAGAATAAAAACTGAAACTGAAATAAATGCCCGATCGAGAAAACGTGGGGGGAACAAAAAATAACAGGTGTGAGTTTTGTAGTGTAAAATATCGGCGTTTATTCACACAAACGACGGACACCGTGTCTGCGCTCCTGAAATAAATACCTCCGCACGCAACCCTTTCACGCAGGGTTCACCCTATTCGGCCGAATATAGCAAGCTCCTGATCGCGCGATTCAAAGGGCCGACGGAGCGACCTTTCTCTTACACAAGCGCAAAGCACGTACGGCACGCAACACGTAAACGCAACTCTTACACAAAAGAATAAACAATATGTCAATAAGGAAATAAACGGAGGTCTGGCTCAATTGAGACCACAAAAAAAATGTATCAATATCTATATATATATCTCTGGATATCTGGCCTGTGTCCCTGGTGGTCGTCGCTGGCGGCTGGCTACAGCTCCGGGAGGGCGGCGGTTTGCGTCGTGGACGCCTAGCGCTCGATTCCGGCCTCCAGCCAAGATGATCGCGGCCTCCAGCCAAGAATGGTTTGGCCGAGCTACTTAGCCCGTAACAAAACGCCTGCAAAGCACATGGCCTTAGTAACAATGGCCGGACACGTGGCTTCACGAAAAGGAAAAGAAATATCGGGCTTAACTACTTACTCAGGTGTTGTGAGCGTTTGGAAGTCCCTTGCCCTGTACCTGGTGCCTCAATCCCCTCAAGGGTGGTTAACTGAGTCCCCGTTGGTTATCCCGTAAACCGGATGGTGGTACACCTTATCTCAACGGTTCTTCTGGCACGGCCGTACTGGACACGAGTTAGCTGAAGTCTGCTCGATGGCGGCGTCTCGCCGGCGAATTTAATAATCGCACACATGGGAAACGCGTTACCACAACAAAAAAGTGCGAGCACGGTTGTCTACAGTGCAGGTCTATGCGCCAATTAATTATTAAAATGCAGTTTCTGCCAAAGATATTTCTGGACCGTTACAGGTTAATATTCAGTAACTCGATATGTAGTGGTCGTCGTCAAATAATAACTGTTATTTTTGTTGCAAATCCAAAACAAAAACCAAAAATCTCCCAAAATTTGTTGTTGATTGTCTTAACGGGAATGAGCTGAAACTGAAACGTAAATGATGATATTCCTAAACTAAGTCATATGGACGTAGAATGTCGATAGAATTTTACAGCATTTACAACGACAATTAAAATTATTCAAATGCAACCGTATAAACGTGTCAGTTTACAATTAGAATTTAAAAACCTGCACGTTTGCCCTGCAAAACCGCTTATTTTACATCCGCCAACTTTTGCCACCATCAGATCGAATTTTTACTGCCAAGATAATTTCCCGCACACTTCAAATTACAGCCCCGCGAACACACAAAGCGACGCAGTTCACCACGCAGACGGTTGTACGGCCCACGATTAACAGAAACGGCCGACGATCGCGTAACTCAAACTTTCGCAATAAACACGGGTTTTCCCCCGTGTCCATTACCATGCGATTTTAGTGTCGCGCCAGGCCGTAAAAAAGGGCAAGAAAAAACGAAACAAATTGCCAAGTCGCCCCGTAACAACCGCATTTGGGCAATTAACTGTTGAAAAGGGGCGCCGCTGTGGTGCACTGGAAAGTTGCGGTGCAGATTTCCGAGGGATACTGAATGATTTAGGGAGCTATGGGGTTGGCCGTTAATAGCGGTGGGAATTAAAGAAATGGTCTGGCCGCTGGTCAAATTTAGGCTCGTCAGCTCTATTGTTAAATACCACAACGGTGGGACAATTTTCCGGAAGCCCTCACCTCAAAACCATTACAATTTATTTTCGTATATGAACCATTTATTTTGATAGTGGGGCAAGTTATTTTTTTTAAATTGATAAAAGTTCAGAAATATGCGTGAGACAACATTCCTTGTGTGTTTCTGAACTTATATGAATTTAAAAAAAAATAAAAATGGACTTACCCCACTTTCAAAATTAATGGCTCATATATCGAGTAATTCAAATAACTTCATCAAAATTGCCATGAAATAAAAGGATAGATATAAAATGTATGTCTTAGCTTACAGTTGTCCAATCTGACAGATTTGTCAGAGTTCAAATATTGATCGTAACGTTATGGTTATGACTGATGTAAATATTAAAAATGGACTTACCCCACTTTCAAAATTAATGGCTCATATATCGAGTGATTCAAAAACTTTCATCAAAATTGGCATGAAATAAAATGATAGATATAAAATGTATGTCTTAACTTACAGTTGTCAAATCTGACAGATTTGCCAGAGTTCAAATATTGATCGTAACGTTATGGTTATGACTGATGTAAAAATTAAAAATTCACTTACCCCACTTTTAAAATTAATGGCTCATATATCGAGTGATTTAAATAACTTCATCAAAATTGCCATGAAATAAAACGATCGATATAAAATGTATGTCTTAGCTTACAGTTGTCAAAAATCTGACAGATTTGTCAGAATTCAAATATTGATCTTAACGTTATGGTTATGACCGATGTAAAAATTGATGGGCAGTGGGCTCATTCAACTCGTAATGCATTTGAAGATTACGTGTCGAATGAACCCGACACGTAATGGCATTTGAAGATTTCCGAAAAACTTTTCCAAAAGTGATCGTTCATTTTGATAAATTCAGCAGAAAAGTAATTCAGACATACGTAATTTTTTTCATGGCACGCTTTGATAAAAGATTTTTTGAATCACATGTTATTTTTAATAGTTGAGTATTGAGATTAAATTGAATCATGCTTAAATCATGCTTTATTATTCGTGAAACTCGCACTGAAACCAATTGTAGCTTATACCGAGTGATTATTTAAATATCACTTTGATAAATTCAGCAGAAAAGAAATTCAGACATACGAAATTTTTTTCACGGCACGCTTTGATAAAAGATTTTTTGAATCACATGTTATTTTTAATAGTTGAGTATTGAGATTAAATTAAATCATGCTTAAATCATGCTTTATTATTCGTGAAACTTGCACTGAAACCAATTGTAGCTTATACCAAGTGATTATTTAAATTTCAGCTCCAGTAATCCGTGAAAAATTTCGCAGCCAATAAGAAAGACGAGATTTTTGGTCTCGCCTTTCTTATTGGCTGCGAAAATTTCCATGGAGTTGAGTTTTAATTGATCACTCGGAACAAGTAATTCCATCGATTTGTGTAATGTAGTTAGCAGTTCTGCAAATGCATATAAAATTTACAACAAACCTGGCAGCAATCAATGGGCGTGTTGCAACTGCGAAATTAATTTGGCCGTAATGAAAAAGTGCGCGCGGGGCAGCCAATTACAATCCATTATTCTGCATTATTCAAGAGGGATACAAATTCTGCGAAGTTGCAGTGCAAAGCAAATATCAAACAGGAGGTTATCGATTCCGTTGGTGGACGCAGCGGAATTTGGTAAATAGTTTATGAGCTTCCTGTGTTTGCTTTATTTGCGATTCTATCACTTGCGCCCTAGTTCAATTCATAACGCACTAAAAAAAAAAGCAGAATATCCTCTCGTTTCACATTAAGGTTAGGATCCAGAAATTAAGAGAATATGAAATAGTTGATGATTTTATTGATTAAAGCTGGAAAATTATCATTTAGGAAAGGAATTTTTGTTTTTAAATTTTGTGCTACCTTATTATCAAAACATCTTGATTTGACTCAAGTAATTAAGTGACAAAGTTGTATGCTGAAGTACTAGATACATTCAGTGTTGCTTATTTTTTTCTGCTCTTTCCAAATATGCAAACAAAATTTTAAAATAGTAATATACAGGGTTGTTACTTTTACGACGCCCACTATTAGGATCTATTAAACGGAAATATATACAGAGTTGGTCAAATGGGAAAAGTTTCTCATTTTTGTGCCTTTCAATATACTGAAACGAAATTCGAGATTTCTTACACAGTTCCTGAAGTATCGCTGAAAAACTGAAAAATTGCACTTTCCTTTTCTTTTTATAACTTTTTTACTTTTGAAGGAAATTTTACGAATCTTGGCACTCCCATGTATAATACATGGTTGAAATTGGATTTTTTCTCTCTTTTGAATGCTATTAAAATTCAATATTGCGGCTACAAGAAAATCAAAAGTAGACAATATGAAAATTTGGGCATCTAGTTGGCGCAAAAAATGTTTAATACTGTCATCAGAAAGCTCACGTCAAAAAATGTAAGCGTGCCAAGTTTCGTAAAATTTGATTCAAAAGTAAAAAAGTTAGAAGAGGATAATGAAAGTGCACTTTTTCAGTTTTTCGGCGATATTTCAGGAACTGTGCAAGATATCCCGGATTTCGTTTCAGTATATTGAAAGGCACAAAAATAAGAAAGTTGTGTCCCACTTGACCAACTCTGTATGCATTTCCGTTTAATAGATCCTAATTGTTTTGTTGTGTTGTTGTTTGTCGAGTATATATTTATATTTTGTTTTTTTGTTCAACACACATAAATGTCAACTAACGTGTATACAATAATTTATGCAACCAAGGTTGTGTATCTACTGTATAAATATTCTGAAATTGAAATTGCATTTTCTGGAGTCGATGTTAATTTTTCTGTATTTAATGTTACTTTTTCTAAAATTGATTTTACTTTCTCTGAATTTAATTCAACTTTTCCTCCATTGGTATTACTGTTTCTGATATTCACTTTTTTTCTGAACTTGAAAAGGTATTTGTAGAAATAAGGGCTTGCCTTTTTTGGCATCTGAATATTTTTTAATCAAGACACCATATTAACTTAAATCTCATAAATTTACGATTTTCACCTTGTAGGAAGTATAAAAAATGAATATTGACCTAATTTGATGTATTCATGACTATCAATATCTAATATTAATTAAACCTATAAAGGAATTAGAAATGAAATGCCATTTTCAGTTTACTCATTCCCTGATTCATTCAATATATGAGGCGTTCAGAGCTAAAGTGGATCAAGTCCATAAATTATAGTTTTGAGATAATCAAGATTAAAGTTTATTAATACTAGTTGAATCTCAAAGTGATTTAGAGGATAATTTTGTTTTTATTGTTGTATTACGAAGACTAAGTTAAATATGGGTTATAATTTGAAATTTCAAAATTAATAATTATTATGAATTAAATAAAACAATTTTACTTTGTTTTAAGTAAAATTGTTTTATTTAATTCATTTATCATGTTCCACAAAGTAACGGCTACCAGTATACAGTATTTAATAATTATTATTATTATCAATAGGCCCTTTACCTTTCGGTGTGGGCTATACATGTTACATTTCTTACATTACAGTTATATTACATTGTTTTGTTATGTATTTGCAAATTCTTTCCACTCTCTTCTGTTCTTTGCCATTTCTCTTGCTTGTTTCACTGTCTTCCTTCTGCTGTTTATTATTTCTTCTATTTTGTTGTGCCATTCTTGTCTTGGTCTACCTCTTCCTCGTTTCTTTCCTGTTTTTGCTTCCCAGATTTGTTTTGTTTGATTCGTATTTTTCATCCTAATTAGATATCCCCACCAGTTGAGCTGCTTCTTTTCTATAAACTTTTCTATTGATTCTATTTACAATTCCTCTCTGATGTCTTCATTTCGTATCCTGTCTTTTTTCGTTACTTGTTTTACTCTTCTCAGATATTTCATTCCTATTGCCTGTAATCTACTTTTATCTCTCTTTGTTAGCTTTCACGTTTCGCTCCCATATGTCAAAATCGTTCTGTATATAGTTTTGTATATATTCATTTTTGTCTTTCTGCTTATCAGATATTTCATTTCTATTGCCTGTAATCTACTTTTATCTCTCTTTGTTAGCTTCCACGTTTCGCTCCCATATGTCAAAATCGTTTTGTAAATAGTTTTGTATATATTCATTTTTGTCTTTCTGCTTATGTCTTTCTTGTTAGTAAGTATATTATTAAAAATAATAATTAAGGTGGCAATTAATTTTAAATCAGAATTTACTGGACTTGATCCACTTTAGCCCTGACATGTTTTTTACATATGGTCGATCAAATGAATAGACAGTGTGAAATGGAAATATTTTATTACTTTTTTATACCTGTATCATAAAATAATCTAAACAGTTCTATATTAAGCTTTAAATGGTATTATCAAAGAGAGGTTCGTTATTATCTGATTCTGCAATTTCCTCATTTAGGGATATTTGTGACCTAGAGGCAGTTTCTGTGGACATGGCTTTTGAAATGGGCGGGTGTGTTTGGGGGAAGAAATGGTAAAAGTGAAAGCATATCCTTTCTCTTTGCCTCAGTGACTACTCTTGGGGTTTTGTACAGTGGGTCTTGCTTCTCAACAAATTTAGAATTTTTCATAGACATGGTTACTTTCGAGAAGCCAAAATCTGCATTTAAGGTATTTTTAAACTAGTGTTCAAGGTTGCTCTCGCTCAAACCTAACCACTCTCTAACCACTTGACGGGATGGCCTTCATCAGTTTTTTTTTCCTGTTGACTATCATGTCTTCAAGTTTTTTGGTGGATACAATTTCAGGTGTTGTTACTTTGACAACCACGAAAGGCTTCTTGATCTTGGCTTTCTCGGGCAAGACTCCAGTCCTCGGAAGTAAAGATTTGAATACACTTTCGTGACGCTGATTCTATTACTCCGAAATTTTGATCATTACACGAAAATGAATGGCCTGACACCAACAATTTATGATCTTGTTTTAATAACTGAGGACTAACTAACTCCTCCTTAACTTAGGATTTAATACCAAGATCATTAATGTGGAGGCGACTTTAATATTTCGATTTAGACCAGTGCATGAGTCAGAGTAGTTATTCTCTACTCTGTATATGGTTTTTAGCCTCTTGCCTAATAAATAACTTAGTGGTATTACGAGGTCTCAACAATGAGATAAACTGCCGATTAAATCCGCTGATTAAAAGCGCCAATTAAAACTGCCCATCAAAACCGCCTATTAAAACCGCTATTAAATTAAATATCTATTAAAATTATAATAGATTCCAAAATTGTACACATACATATTTCGCTTATAGCATGCTATAGACGTAGTCAATTTTGGATATGGGAGAGCCTTTTGTAGGTCAAATGTTGCATCATAACATGCATTTGATGCAGCAGCTATATAATTTTTAAGAGACTGTCTAGCTTGCAAAGCTTTGGCCAAGTGTGCAGTTTTTTTTTAATAATTTGTTGTTTTATCATACTTTACCTTCAGATTCTGAAATAGCTGATTAATTTTGAGGCACATAGTCTGAGGCTGAATCAAAAAAGTCCGCACATTCACCTAAATCCATTATTTTGAAGTTTTGCCAACTAACACGTGCACAAGTAAACAAACAAAAACCATGTGCTACGATTTTGGACTTGATCCACTTTAGCGCGGAAATTTTATGAAAGTTTTTCCAGGCTGAAGACAACTGCTGACATGTGTTAGAAAATAGCTAAAGCAGGGACTTGTTTCACTATGGCTCCAAAGATATATACCTTTAACAAATATTAATCCACAACAAACATTTTTGTTTTAATACTTTTGGGCTTGATCCACTTTAGCTCTGAACGCCTCATATGTTGAAATTTTGCATGAAAAGTACTTTTTTGTCAAGTAATTATTATTGGTGAAAACGTGAATAACGAGGGAAAAAACTAGTATGCATTTTTGCGCGTCCCATGGAGTAGGGTGTTCCTCATGGGAATGTTCCTGAAGTGCGTATATTAGTTTGCTGGCGATTTGAGTGCGGTTCAAGGGAGGGCTCCTCTGCGAGGCGTTGAGGCGACGACGACGACTTAACCAAGTTATCCAGGAGTCCATCAAAGCGAGAGCGCCCCACCGCCTGACGCCCGAATTGTCTGTTCAATCTATTTTGGATACATCCGTGGAATATTGATTGGCGCTCGCGGGGGCGCTCCTAGACAGGGGTAGCGATTTTTCCACGGCGCGCCGCCGTGAAGGGGGGCCTGCGCTGGAGGTGGATCCGAGCGCGGGTTAGCTGCTCGTTTATGCCACCTAGCAACGACACATTTATTCATATCCGTGCGAAATTATCGCGCCCGAAATTAACGGGTTTTTGCCCCCGGAATGAGAATGAAGTCGGCGCATTTGCATTTTTATGCGCGGCGTGCGTTACTCTGTAAATACGGAGGCGGCGTTTTTTTTACACGCGTGCCCCAGGAGGTGGCGTTGCACGTGGAAGGTTTTGCGGGGGCGGCTGAAAAATTCGTAATATGTGGGAGTGGAGGAGGGTTCCTTTATTGATATTGCGCCGCCGTGTTTACCGCTGTAATGTTTGCGGCTTCCAATCTGATATTAAGTTGAGAGGATTGCGAAGAATTTTACGCGTTTTGGGGTTTGTTTAATTAATTGCGTTGGGATTAATATATCCTGCCGCCAATTGTATGTGAGTAAAATATAAATTTGTTTGTATCGAATGATTTTCTTGTGTTTGTTGGATGCATAGTCTTGCGCAAGCTGTAAAATATCCTGGGGCCGATTCTGTCGACTGGAATAAATAAATAACGATTCACATCTGCATAAATAAATCCCCCGGTAAACACTGCGTCCTCACGGTGTGCACGCCGCACAATTGCATTTTTCTATTTATACAATCGTATGTGTTTATACAGCGCTGGTCGGCTTAAATCTTCGTCATTCGAGGGACGTAAGTAGGAGCACTTTTGAAGCATACCCTCTGGAAATGACACAATGCCTCTCTTCGAGTACCTAAAGCTTAATCCCGTCTGCCCCGAGCGCACAGCCATAGAAACAAATTCCATTGAGCCGTTCGATTTCCCCCATTTTATCCGCCGTTTATCTAATATCTGGCTGGGCTATTTCGGTTTACACTCCATTGCCCTATCGCGAATCTGCTCCGATCATACTTGCGATTCCACCAATTTACATCATCGCGTAATTCTGGATGGGTACCTAAACAAGGGCCTCGCTCCGAACAAACAATCACGGACAGAATTTGAATATTTCGCCCGTTCCGCGGAATTTTTATTCCCCATTCCCGGGATCGCCGAATATGATACTGTTATTCTGAAACTCACGGAGCCGGATAAATTGCGAATGTTTTGAGAGATAATGAGCGGCAATATAAGGTGTATTCAAATCGACGCGCGCGCCTCCTCCTAGTTCCACCATGCTTCCTCTTTTATTATACATTCTGCCGTTTATATCGGGATCCACAACAAATCTTTATTGGGAAACATATTGCCTCAGTTTCTATGAGGGGGACGACGCGCCGCTTTAATAACGTATCCGCACACACAACACAAATACACTCCCCGACCCTCATGCATGTTATAAATCAGAAGGGTTGGCTGCTTACGCTGAAACTTTAATTCATTTTTATTAACTGCCCATCTATTATGTCCTTTAATATATTTGCTCCTGCGCGGCAGAAAAAAACCATCTGTCACCACTCGTCGCGTCTGATTTCTTTGCGGGACACGCTCCCGGCTCCGTATATTACCAATTAAACCCACGGCCAGGACCCCCATTGAAGCGATATTTCACCAAAGCGCATCGGACGGCCGGATTTTCTAAAAAATAATTATATACTGGGGTTCACTACGGAGCATTGCGATTATGCAAATTTCTGCAATTTAGTTCAATGGAATTAGTCATGTGACAATGGGACGTGGTGGGAACAGTCTAATTTCATCCCTAGCCATGCTAATGTCGCCTTCAATGGTACACCAATTACGGACCATAATAAAGGACACAATAATGGATAGTTAAAAGAACGTTTACCCAGAAAAAAATCTTTTCGATTCAAAATCATCGTTAGCTTCTTTCTAAAAGCATTTTGTGTGAAGTTTGTAAATGATTCCTGGCTTCTATGAAGCAGCAATTGTGAAATTCGGCTGATTTTATAGGTATATTACAGATTATATTGCCGCAAATCTAAAGAGTCTAAGCAAAGACCAACGGACAATTCCATCACAATTTTAGACGAAGTTCGCTCCTAGAAGATTATTTCTTCAAAGTTCCAATATTTTTTGCATATAATTATTTTATGATAAATCGTTAGTACAGTTTACTGCCTTCGAAAAAATACTTACAAATGGCAATCAGATCTGCATTTTCAATTTGTTCCTCGAAAAATATAACCATTTAAAAGTTATTCCAAAATTCCGTCAATTTAAGTAGTATCTTGAAGCTTGTGAAACATTCGCAGAAATAAGAAAAACAAAACACATTCTTCACAAAACGCATTTATTCAATCTAAATGTACAGGGTGGCCCAATTTGGATGTTTCTATAGGGGATCTCGGCAACTAGAAGAGATAGACAAAATCGAATGGCGTATCCTCGATCTCTTTTTACAAGACCAACTCAATAGCGAAAACAAAAATTGGCTATCGTCTTTTGTTTTCAAGTTATGTGAAAACGAGAGACGAAAGACGATAGCCTATTTTTGTTTGCACCATTGAGGTGGTCTTAAAAAAAGAGATCGAGGATACGCCATCCGATTTTCTCTATATTTTCTAGTTTCCGATATCCCCTATAGAAACATCCAAATTGGGCCACCCTGTACACAAATCTAATATCAAATTTGCAAATAATATATTTTCAGAAATTTCAGTAATAGCTAACTCATACTTGTCAATGCAGAAAGTAAAGTGTTTGATTTTCTCTTTTATTTAATACTGAAACTGTGTCAAATTTTCAGGAGAACTAGTTTTAGGTGTACTGTACACAAATCTAATATCAAATTTGCAAATAATATATTTTCAGAAATTTCAGTAATAGCTAACCCATACTTGTCAATGCAGAAAGTTAAGTGTTTAATTTTCTCTTTTATTTAATACTGAAACTTTGTCAAATTTTCAGGAGAATTACTTTTAGGTGTACTGTACACAAATCTAATATCAAATTTGCAAATAATAAATTTTCAAAAATTTCAGTAATAGCTAACCCATACTTGTCAATGCAGAAAGTTGAGTGTTTGATTTTCTCTTTTATTTAATACTGAAACTTGGTCAAATTTTCAGGAGAATTAGTTTCAGGTGTACTGTACACGAATCTAGTATCAAATTTGCAAATACTAAATTTTCAAAAATTTCAGTAATAGCTAACCCATACAGGTCAATGCAGAAAGTTAAGTGTTTGATTTTCCCCCATATTTAACACTGAAAGTTTGTTAAATATTCAGGTTTAAAGATTACGTGAATTTCAAAATTCCAAGTATAAGTTTTGAAAACTGTACACTGTACAATTTAACAGTACACGAAATCGCCAGTTTCAATTCTCCTACAAATGAATGCCAGTCTTTTTTCTGCATCCCTCGAGGATTTGTCCCTATGAACGACAGTGTAATGATAGAGACATTTTCCTCGGGCCCAAGATGAATATGTCCTTTTTCTTTCCGCCAAATGAAATTATACGTAATTAGCATATTTCAAGAACCAATTATTTCAGAATATGTAATAACAGTTTTAATTTTAAAGTGAAATTGTGTGAATGTTAAGTACGACTAGAAAATTAATTGCATCCTCTCTGAAAAACTGTGACTTTGTGCAAGAGAAATTAATTACAGCTAAGCTAGAATAGCATAACGAACAATTCGTTTCATGAAACTAATTAGTCCCAGGAAACAATGATACGAAATTATATAAATTACATTAGCGAATATTTGGCTGATTTAGACGACACTTAGGCAGGACGATTATATTCTTATAGAAATTATTTATACTTTTAGAAATGTGTAAAAACTCATTGATATGAATTATAATCATCAAATAAACTACTCTAAATAAAATTAGACGTAAAAAAAACATCTAGGCAATGTTAGAGGCATCTAGATCGTGATACATGATGAAATTAAATAAAACAATCTTTTTTTTATTATATCACACTGTATATTAGAATTTGTATTCAGGTCTACTGTGTACAGATATGGCATAAAATTTTCAAAATATCTATTAGATAAATTTTCAGAAATTTCAGTGACTGATGATAATTTATACTGGTCAATTCGCAATGTTAGTAACTCGATTTTTTTACTTATTTAAGACATATTCGTGGTCAAATTTTCAAACTATTTGTATCCAGGTATACTATACAGGGTCCGTCATTTCACCTCCCGTCTTCAATAGCTCAGATACTAATTGAGTTAGGATTTTGATATTTTGCAGACTTCAGTTGCTTTCTAGGGTGTATTTCAGGAAAATATTTTTGATTATACAGGGTGTCCCAAAAAAGTGTGACGTCATCATGATGTATATTTTTAGATTGCATGGTATATTTTTTGTTACTTATTTGGGTGCCTCTTATAGATGCCTACATACCCATGAAATTTGATTGAAATCGGTTTAGTGACATTAGCACAAAAAAATAAAAACTGAAAAAAATCAATTTTGCACCATTGGCTAAGAAAATTAATAAGGGATAAAAATAGTGCCTCGTTAATAAAACCATACAGGGTACTCATTAAATAAGGTCTGACAGTTGCGTTAACCAAGTTTTATTGATATGCATTATACAGAGTGTCCAAAATTTAGTGTCAAACTTTTCAAACTTTAAAACACTTTATTTTTCTTATTATAAATTGGAACCCGAGTATATTTTTATGTAATTCCATGCGGAATTAAAAGACAAACATTTTTCCCAATTACAATCCTATCTCAATTCTTAACACATTCAAAGATATTTGCAGAAAACTCGTTTTATCAACAATTCCAATGGCCATTTTAATTAATCAAAATCGAAGGTGGGTTTGAAAAACAATTTATTGACATTAAAATTTAACAAAGTGACAAGAGCCATTGTTGACTGCTGTAATATAAAAGTTTAAAACTTTTTTAGCTAAGGTCTTTATACCCAAGATACCAAAATTACTTTTTGTCATGGAAAATATGATTTTCATAATATGACAAATATTATGACCTATATTGACAAATGTGGATATGACTTTCATATTCGCATTTCAAAATATTACATTTAACCTGTTACGAAGAGTGGCAATGTCATTTCATACTCTCCGTCTTCGTTTGTGCCTTCAAGAGGGCGGAAGACATATAGAACATAAGTTCTAGCAATCAATTAATTTTAGAAATGCAGTTATGTTATGTTTATATGAAATTTTATTACAATAACTATTTTTTATACAAAACTTAATACTTTTACGATGTGTAATAGGTTTAGACGAAGATCTGTGAAACCTTTAACACTTTCGAGATATTAATTGTAACTACAAAACATGTTATGTCAATAAATTGTTTTTCAAAGTCACCTTCGAGTTTTATTCATTAAAATGGCTATTGGAATAGTTGATAAATCGAGTTTTCTGCACATAACTTTCAATGTGTTAGGAATTGCGGTAGAGTTCTTATTAGGAAAAATGTTTGTCTTTTAATTCCACATGGAATGACATAAAAATATACAGGGGCTCCAATTTAAAATAAGAAAAATAAAGTGCCTTAAAGTTTGAAAAGTTTGACACTAAATTTTAGACACTCTGTATAATGCATATCAATAAAACTTGGTTAACGCAACTATCAGACCTTATTTAATAAGTACCTTGTATGGTTTTATTAACAAGGTATAATTTTATTTCTTATTAATTTTCTTAACCAATGGTGCAAAACTGTTTTTTTTCAGTTTTTATTTTTTTCTGCTAAAATCACTGAACCGATTTTAATAAAATTTCATGAGTATGTAGGCATTAATAGAGAGCACCCAAATAAACAACAAAAAATATACCATGCAATTTAAAAATACACATCATCATCACGTCACACTTTTTTGGGACACTTGTGTAATCAAAAATAATTTCCTAAAATACGCCACAGAATGGAAGTAAAGTATGCAAAATATCAAAATCCTAACTCAATTAGTAACTGAGCTACAGAAGACGGGAGGTGAAATCACGGACCCTGTATACAGATCTGGTATAAAATTTTGAAAATATCTATTAGATAAATTTTCATAAATTTCAGTGACTGATAACTTACACTGGTCAACTCTGAAGGTTAATAACTCGATTTTCTCACTTATTTAAGACATAATTGTAGTCAAATTTTCAGAGGATTGGTATTTAGGTATACTGTATACAGATCTAGCATAAAATTAGGAATTTATCCATTAGATTTATTGTCATAAATTTCAGCGACTGATAACTTATACTGGTCAATTCAGAAAGTTATTGATTCAATTTTGTCACTTATTTAAGAAATATTTGTGGTAAAATTTTCAGAGGATTTATATTCAGGTATACTGTGTACAGATCTGGCATCTGTAAATCTGCAATCAAACTTAGAGTCAAGTCTATTAAAGAGTCTCTTATGACCGGTTGTACAATTGTGGAACATCCTTGTTCCTGTTACAATTACCTAGGATATAATTGTGTGACCAACCAGGAACAAGGATGATCCACGATTGTAAAACCGGCCCTTAGAGTCAACTCTAAGTTTGATAAAGATCAGAACGTGATCTAAACTGTAGTCACTAATTTTAACAAACCGTGTGATATAAACAAAGATAAGTGTTTGTTTTATTTACAAAATATCTATAAAATTTCAATGATTGAAAATAAAAACATGTGATCATATGACTTTATCATAATAACTGACATGTAGAAATTTACAAAAGCTTATAAGAAAAACTAAAACTTCTTAAAAATTACTGATCATTTAAAACATTTTATACAGCAATTGAGACGAGTTTAATGTAATTAGATATTAACATGAAACTTGTAAACATTTACAGGGCAAATTTTTATCAATGCAAAAGTATTATCAAATTCTCATTATCATTTTTCTCTCAGAATGACATCACCTTTCATCTGTGAAAGTTTGTCCCCGAGCTAATAGATCACTCTGTACTAAGCTAATTGATACACTCGTACTGTAATGTATATTATATTTTTCGACAGATTTTACCAAAATTTTATTTTATGTGTGTGTAAACACAGATGGAAGATGTTTCGAAATTGAAGTTCTAAATTCTTGTATTAAACATATTATATTGCTAGATTAAATAGTAACGAACACCAACGTTTGTGGGTTTAAGATACGTATATCATTCTTGGAAGGTGATTTGTAAAATTGTGTAGTTCCAAATTTAAACTAATGATGCAAACAAATGCGGTACGATGTGAAAAACATTGTGAGGTATTAATGAAGCTTAGGCTGTCATTCCAGTGACTCCGTAGAGGCGAAGAACTTGTTTTTCGACCCCCCTAGTTAAACATGGTATATTTTCAATCCCCCTCCCATTCAGACATGGTATTTTTGATGTTCCGGTGCACACGCAGAATTTCATTGTGCATTATATCCTGAGCGGATTCTATTTGGGTATAAAGTCAGCCCCTGTAAAAATTCTCTTCCATCGCCGAGAGAAGAATTATTCCCTGGAAATTCCTGGCTCAATCTAGCGGAAATCAATGGAATCCGTCTATGCGGCGTTGGGGCCGCGTGCATACGCGGATGCATTAAAGAAATCTCATTGTCGTCCGGATCGGGTAACCGGTGTAATTTTAAACCCGCGCCCCCCGGGCGTACGTGGCGCGACATTCTTTGTGCATTACCGTCCCACCATCTTATGCTAACATATAGGGTGTCGAAATTGGTAAATTCGCAACGCTAACACCATTAGAATCGGTGGGGGGTGGTGCGGGGGGCGCCGGCCCTGCAAATTGCAATAGGTCGCCGGATAAACTGAGTCCACAGTGCGTATCCCAGATTGACTCATGCGAGGGCGAGGGGGCCGTTTTATTAAGGGCGCCGGCTAATACGCAGCGTATATATACGCTCTCCCGCTGCACCACACAGATAGGGAGATCCGCTTTGATATACAAACTTGATCAATCATTCATCAGCATTAAAATTAAAACGCGGGGCCGCGCCTGCAGTCGCGGAGGAGCAGAGGTATCTGCGGAAGGCAGTTGGAGTGATGAAACACGGCTATAAGTGAGATATATTATAATGGAGGAAGTCCGTCATTACTCAACACTTGCTCAGAGCCTCGGCTCTCATCATTTATAAATCCGCTGTGTCTTAGGGACTCCTGCAGACTTACAAATATCCGAGTGATCTCGGTCGCCGGGCGCTCTGCCAGGAAGCAATCCCGCCATCCACCCACGCCGTGAGCGCCCGAGCGCCGTCGGAGGCTTAAATTAAAAACGGCGCAGGACTTTTGGGGGTGCTGCATCTTCTTCGCGCGGTGCTTGATGGATGGCTCGCTGTATGCGTCGCACATTGTTTAAATTACAAACAAGGCCCCTCTCATCTCGAATACTGGCCCGGATTAATTGCTATCGGCTTACAGAGAACTTACTCTTCCATTACACACAGCAATTTGACTCCCCCGGGGTGAATTTTTAATGACCTCTCACTCCGCCGTAGCAGCAACATCTAATGCAATCGATATTCAATCACTAAACAAAATTAGTTTTTCCTCCCGACAGACAGGATTCTTGTGTTACAAAGCTGAGGTGCCGCTGACAGGCGCGCTTGACAAGGGGAATGCCAGACGTTCGCCGGTAATTAGCGGGTTTAAAGTGATTTCAGCAGGTGGTCCGTTTTAAATACGTTTCACCCGCGTCACGCTAGTCCAGGATCTGGGCGTGTCAAACGAAGCAAATGCCACGTTCGAAAACTACTGAGGGTTAATTGTGTTTTATTGAAAGTTAATTAAAATCTGCATTATACAGCAAAATCGATCAAAGTAAATGGCTATCATTTTACTTTGATACTCTTAGGCCCAGTTGTATGAACGCAGCTCAGTTTGATCATGGTTCAGTCACCTAGGTTACAATTGTGTCAATAATGGTATCCTAGGTAACTGAACCATAGTCAAACTGACTATGGTCAGTTATTAACAGACAGATATTAACAGACAAGACAAACAAACTACAAAAAAACACACGACCAAAACACTCCAGGAATCATACTATTCTTCATAACACACCCTCACACATCAATATTAATTCTATAGTTCATAAATCACCAAATCACCAAATCATAAATGTACATACACAAAATACAATACAAAACAACAAAATGTTAAATAAATAAATGTATTATTGAAGCAGGGCGGAAAGACCCCATCTGGGGTCGATAGCCTTAATAAAGATCATCCTTGACCGTGGTTCAGTTACCTAGGATACAATTGTTAATACAATGGTATCCTTAGAAACTGAACCACGATCAAGGATGATCCACATTCGTACAATAGGGCCTAAATCGCTCGGAAGCCAAGAAAAATATTTTTAATACTGACAAGGGATGCGACGAACGATGACAACGAAATTTCGAGTTCGTGCCATCTGCAAATAAGAAACGTTGCAAGCGCAGGTAGAAAATTGCATGGGTGCATTGTTCAAAATGCAGATACAAAATTGTAAAAGAAAGGTACCTATTTCTCTGAATTATATTTTCTTCAGTCCTGAATTAAAAAAATCTTAAATTCAATTAAAACAAATGCCCGAGTCCAAAACATTAAATTTTATTCGTATAATATATCTGGCCACAAAATGTTGCATATTTCCGATTATACTTGTTTAAAAACGTTAAGTACAATTTGTTCTGAAGTATATGTGAGGTGGAAAAGGAACCTTTTGTATGTGTACAATATACCATTTTAGGTGATTCTGATAGAGAAAAGTATGCTCATTCAAATGTAACTAACCGCAGATTTGTAGGTTTACAAATGAAAATATTTGGTAAATAGTTTATTTGAAAATGCATCTTCAGCTGTTAATATTTCAGAAGAATATATCCCACAAATATTTTTACAAATATTTACAAACATTTGTAAAACAATGTTTTGTAATATTTCCCGTACTCCACTAGCACTCCCCAACAACCCCTCTTGAGATAATCACCTTGTATTTATTATTGGTTTTTAAAGAATTTTCCGGAAAAATTCAAAACTTCTTAAATTTGCTTAAATTTTTAAAGATCGTTCTTCATCATAATTTTGCAATTGAATTTAAATGAAGGTTTATAAATTACCGAAGTTTGCACATTTTTTGTATGTTTTTCAATATTTTTCTAAATAAGTAATTTTTCTTCTGAAGTATAATCATGGTATATCTGAGGTCGATAGCGTTAATAAAGATCGTTATATATAATAATAATAATAATGAATATTTATTAGCAGAAAAGCTACATAATATACAAAATTTCAATAAAACAACAAAAAGAACAATGCAAAATAGTAAATACAGTTTTCATATTAACATATATTTTTATTCTATTTACTAGATCTACTATTTTCTATTTAAAGTCAATCAATTCGAACAACGTATTCCCTCGCCTGAGCTTTATACTTATGAATATTGGTCTCATTTTTTATGTGACAGGCCATCTTATTATACAGCTTAAGTTCTCTCGAGAAAAACGTTTTTTGTGCTTTATCTGCCCTATACCTATCGACATAAAAATGGGACTTCTGCCTTGTCTCATGGCCATGTACATCGTATACATATTTAAGATTTACTACTAAATTCTGTGTATATGGGAGCTGGTCAACGAAAAGGGACCTTTTGTATGTGTACAATATACCTTTTTTGTGATTCTGATAAAGAAAAGTATGCTCTTTCAAATGTAACACACCTCAGATTTGTAGGTTTATAAACCAAATGTTTGGTAAATAGTTCATTTCAAAATGCATCTTCGGTTGTTAATATTTCAGATGAATATTTGTAAATATTTGTTTTGCAATTTTCGCTGTAAGAGACACGACGAGTTCAAATGTCATATTTCGTGAAATTCGACAATTAAACTTTAAAATTGTAGAGTTTTTCACTACTGATGATAAAATCTCCACAGATTTTGTTAATTACAGTAGAAAACAGAAGAAATATTGACAAATAAAATCTCCATAGATTTTGATAATTACAGTATAAAATAGAATACATATTGGCAGTTTTAACAGTCACAGAGTTTTTCACGACTAATGATAAAATCTCCATAGATTTTGATAAATACAGTAGAAAACAGAAGAAATATTGACAAATTTAACAGTCACAGATGAAAATATTACAAATTTTGACAATTACAGTTAAAAATATGTAAAATATTGACAGTTACAGATAAACTATGGTTTATTTTTATATGAATAACACTGTAAGAGACTCGACAAGTTCAAATGTCATATTTCGTTGAATTCGACAATTAAAGTTTAAAATTTTACAGTTTTTTACGACTGATGATAAAATCTCCATAGATTTTGATAACTACAGCTGAAAATAGAAGAAATATTGACAGTTTTTAACAGTCACAGTTGAAAATATGACAAATTATGACAATTACAGTTGAAAATATGTGAAATATTGACAGTTACAGATCAACCACACTTTATTTTTTTATGAATAATGCTGTAAGAGACTCGACGAGTTCAAATGTCATATTTCGTGAAATTCAACAATTAAAGTTTAAAATTTTAGAGTTTTTCACGGCTGATGATAAATCTTCATAGTTTTTGATAATTATAGTAGAAAACAGAAGAAATATTGACAATTTTAACAGTCACAGTTGAAAATATTACAAATTTTGACAATTACAGTTGAAAATATGCGAAATATTGACAGTTACAGATGAAAAATATAACAAAGTTTGACAGTTACAAATGAAACGATGAGAAAAAATGAGCCACGTTGAAAATATGACAATTTTTACAGTTATAGATGAAAATACACCTAATTTTGACAGTTATCATTGAAAATATCACCATTTGTGTGTTCCAGATAATTTCGTACTTAACAGCCTATTAGCTCATCAGTTTTGCACATTTTTTGCAAAAATTTCATAGTATAACCCTACTAAAAATCTAAACTGGTGAAAAGTACTTAAAATGCTCTAAATACACAAAAAAAATATATATGCCGAGCAATTTAGAAAAAAAATTCGGTGACGTTACAACAAATAAATGAAGGTGTTTAAAAGATTTTTTTCACCAACTTGTAGCTAAGACTGTCCCATTTAATAATATATATGTTTGTTGATGGCTACCTAACAATTGAAGTCGCTATAGTCTTGGGCGCTTTTTATAGAATACACTGTATAAATCTGGTATAAAATTTTCAAATTATACATTAGATAATTTTTCAGAAATTTCAGTGACTAACAGATAGGTATTGGTCAATCCAGAAAGTTATACATACGTTACGTTTTACATATACGGTTTTCTCACTTATTTGATACATCTACTCATCGTCAAATTTTCAGAGGAATTTTCTTCAGGCATACTCAGGTATACAAATCTGGCATAAAATTTTCAAAATATCCAGTAGGTAAAATTTCAGATATATCAGTTTGGTGATGGTCAACTCGGAAAGCTATACATTCGATTTTCTCACTTATTAAAGAGCGTCTCGGTTAATTATGAAATATTTAGAAATACGCTAATGGCTTAGGAAATTTTCGTTTTCTTTTAAATTTTTGATGACTTTTGCAATCTTCATACAATTACAGCAAAATTGCTATATTTTGGAAGTTATACATTTTACGATTTACATATACGATTTTCTCACTTTTTTAAGACATATCTACTCGTCGTCAAATTTTCGGAGGAATTATCTCTAGGCATAATGTATACAAAGCTGGCATAAAATATTCATAAGATAAAATTTAAGATCAGTGTCTAACAGATTGGTATTAGTCAACTCTGAAAGTAATACATTTGATTTACTCACTTATTAAAGAGCGTCTCGGTTAATTATGAAATATTTGGAAATGCGCTAATTGGTTAGGAAGTTTTGGTTTTCTTTTAAATTGTTGACGACTTCTGCAATCTTCATACAATTACAGCAAAATCGCTAGATTTTGAAAGTTAATACATTCTACGATTTACATATACGATTTTCTCACTTATTTAAGACTTATCTACTCGTCGTCAAATTTTCGGAGGGATTATCTTCAGGCATAATGTATACAAAGCTGGCATAAAATTTTCAAAATATTCCTAAGATAAAATTTCAGAAATATCAGTGTCTAACAGATTGGTATTGGTCAACTCGGAAAGTAATACATCGATTTTCTCACTTATTAAAGTGCGTCTCGGTTTAATTATGAAGTATTTGGAAGTATTTGGAAGAACAGTAGTTTGCGCTACTGGGTTAGGAAATTTTGGTTTTCTTTTAAATTTATGATAATTTCTGCATTTTTCATACAATTACAGCAAAATCGCTAGAACTTGGCATTTTGATAAATATTTATCACAAAATCAAAAAATTTGGACATCATTCACCATATTCAGTGAAATTTGACTATATCTAGCAACACACCAGTACATAAACGTGCGTCTGTACAATTAAAAAAAAAACCTAGGTAGGTTCACCAAGCCCCTCAGCACTTTGGCCTTCATAGTCCTGTTGTGCTTCATAATTTAGTTTCATATAGTTTTTTGTATTAGGTGCAATTATTATTAGTTGTGTTAAATTTGAATCAATTTCTTGATTCATATTAGGGAATAAGATAATTGTGAATATATGTAACTTCATTGATGCGACATGTTTAATTACTTGGAATATAAAGCCATATTCGGAGGAAACCTTATTTGAAATCCCTTTAATGAATGTCTATGAATACTTTTATTTGTTTCTACGTATGGTCTCAAACGTGGAATTGGGTTTCCATTTTCGTGCACGTGTTTGCGGTGGCTGTTACGAGCGCAGTGTAAATTTCAGGCGGGGAATCAGAACACAGGCTGTAATTAAATGAAGCCCATAAACGTCGGACTCGTATGGAATCCGTCGCGATGTCCCAGTGACGGCGAGTTCATAATACGCGTTATGAATGAGTACTCCACGGAGCTGGCGAGCTGCCAGGGGGCGGTGGACGGCTCCGTTTTTCTCTGGGGGCGGCGGGAAAAAAAGCGAGAAAAAGGAGTACTGTGAAAGCCACCTTTCTAAACGCCGAGCTAAATTTCTAGTGGCACTCCGGCTGACTTCAAAAAGTGTACAGAGCCCGAGCCTACTTCCGAAGATAAAATGCCCTTATTTGTGCGCCCGTGTTGGTGTGTAGCCCTTGTACGTGTGCCGCGACAGCGGCCCAGCTACGTACAAACGAGGGATGACAACGGGGGGTGGCCCAGCAGCACCGCTGGCCGCCTGTGCAGATATTGATCCGAAATTGATGTAATTTGAGATACAGTTGGGAGTCCCCGAGATATTGAGATACGGGCACCGGAGCCTGATGCGGCTATACAACTCCGTGATTTCGATATGATGCGGATCCTAAACGTATGTGACGAGGAACACAATTGGGCGCACGTCCCCAGATTCCGCCAGATGAAGAGGTTCATCCCCGTTTTTTTGCGGCACCGGAGATGCGCCGCTTGAAATTTCGTGGAGGAAGATGTTATTAGGGTGCCGAAACAGTGGGCGCCCTTATCCGTGGCGACACGGTCCGCGGCGCGCCGGAAACTGCACGTGTGCGGTGCATCGGGTGCTACGAGACCACACAATAGTGGATCTAAAACGGGGTGGCTAAAGCGGAGTCAAAAAAATATGTTGGCCAAAAAGATTCCAGAAAGTCATCGTTACCAATCAAACAAAATTCAAACACCATCAAATATTTGAACAGTGTGAACAGGTGTGAAGTTCAGTATGAACTTTATTTTAACAATCATTAGAAGAGAAGCCAGCTATTAAAACAAATGAGTTTTTAGGAACTTAGAACCTTCTGAATATCACTAGACTAGTCACTTAGACCATTATGAAGAAAAAAAACGCAATTTTACAATGTTTGGTAATCAGGCCCTTTTGAAGTTATGATCTTCAATTACTTCTTCTTCTTCTAAACTATGAACAAAATTATGCATTTTAAGTCCAATGTGTGAAAAGCGTCGATTTATTTGCACATGGGTATTTTCAACTTAGAACAATGTGTAGCTATTCACAATTTATTAATAAAACGTCAATCCAATCAAACTTTCGTTTGTAAATATGAATTCGCTTTGGGGAACAACCAGTAATGAAGTTATAAACGGTGAAATTTAAAATAAAAAAAACGCTCTATCGAATAATACTCTACAGAATTAAGCATCTATATGGAGGCAATTTGTTTGTTTCACAGTTTTGCATTCATTATATTCTCTTCCTAAAAATAATCCGTGGCCTGCTAAACAATCGACAATTATCTACTCGTTCTGTTATTTTTAACATGCTTTTTTCAATGATGGAATTATTTAAAACAAATGTTAAACATAATAAAACGAGCAGATAACTGATGATTATTTGATAATAATAATTATAATTTCTTAGTATGTCGACTCTCAATGGAGTATTACATTGTCAATATTGCATACTTATTTCACTAAAATAAAATAATAAAATATAAACATTTATATGTACTTAAATCAAGATCAAGATCATGATAAGAAGACCAATCGTAATTGTGAACACAGGTGCAAGAATAACATAAGTCGAAAAAATGAGTTTCGAGAAAAACGTATTCAAAGATTTAAAACTTAATAAAAGTGTATGGATGACCTATTACTGAAATTTCTGAAAATTTATTATTTGCAATTTTGATATTAGATTCGTGTACAGTACAACTAAAACTAATTTTACTGAAAATTTGACAATGTTTTAGTAGTAAATATGGGAGAACATCTAACACTTAACTTTCTCAATTGACAAGTATGGATGACCTATTACTGAAACTTCTGAAAACTTATTATTTGCAAATTTGATATAAGATTCGTAGACAGTATACCTGAAACTAATTCTACTGAAAATTTAATAAAGTTTCAGTATTAAATAAGTGAAAAAATCACGCATATAACGTTCTGCACTGACAAGTATGGGTTAGCTACTACTGAAATTTCTGAAAAATTATTATTTGCAAATTTAATACTAAATTCGTGTACAGTACATCTGAAACTATTTCTACTGACAATTTGACAAAGTTTTAGTATTAAATAAGTGAAAAAATCTATCATATAACAAGTTGGGATGACCTATTACTGAAATTTCTGAAAATTTATTATTTGCAAATTTGATATTAGATTCGTATACAGTACACCTGAAACTAATTTTACTGAAACTTTGACAAAGTTTCAGTTTTAAATAAGTGCAAAAATCAAGCATATAAGGTTCTGCACTGACAAGTATGGGTAAGCTACTACTGAAATTTCTGAAATATTATTATATGCAAATTTGATATTAGATTCGTGTACAGTACACCTGAAACTAATTCTACTGAAAATTTGACAAAGTTTCAGTATTAAATAAGGGAGAACAGCAAACACTTAACTTTCTCATTTGACAAGTATGGATGACCTATTGCTGAAATTTCTGAAAATTTATTATTTGCATATTTGATATTAGATTCGTGTACAGTACACCTGACACTAATTCTACTGAAAATTTTAAGTTTAGAAATTAAGTTTCAGTATTAAATACGTGAAAAAATCAAGTATATAACGTTCTGCACTGACAAGTATGGGTTAGCTACTACTGAAAATTCTGAAAATTTATTATTTGGAAATTTGATATCAGATTCGTGTACAGTAAACTTGGAACTAATTCTACTGAAAATTTAATATAGTTGCAGTATTAAACAGGTGCAAAAATCACGCATATAACGTTCTGCACTGACAAGTATGGGTTAGTTACTACTGAAATTTCTGAAAATATATTATTTGCAAATTTGATATTAGATTCGTGTACAGTACACCTGAAACTAATTCTACTGAAAATTTGGCATAGTTTCAGTATTAAATAGGTGAAATAATCAAGCATATAGCGTTCTGCACTGACAAATATGGGTTAGCTACTACTGAAATTTCTGAAAATTTATTATTTGCAAATTTGATATTAGATTCATGTACAGTACACTGAAACTGAAACTAATTTTACTGAAAATTTGACAAAGTTTCAGTATTTAATAAGTGAAAAAATCAAGCATATAACGTTCTGCACTGACAAGTATGGGTTAGCTACTACTGAAATTTCTGAAAATTTATTATTTGCAAATTTGATATTAGATTCGTGTACAGTACTCCAAAAACTAATTTTACTAAAAATTTGACAAAGTTTCAGTATTAAAAAGGTGAACAAATCAAGCATATAACAATCTGCACTGACAAGTATGGGTTAGCTACTACTGAAATTTCTAAAAATTTATTATTTGCAAATTTGATATTAGATTCGTGCACAGTACACCTGAAACTAATTTTACTGAAAATTTGACAAAGTTTCAGTATTAAATAAGTGAAAAAACCAGCATATAACGATCTGCACTGTCAAGTATGGGTTAGCTACTACTGAAATTTCTGAAAATTTATTATTTGCAAATTTGATATTAGATTCGTGCACAGTACACCTGAAACTAATTTTACTGAAAATTTGACAAAGTTTCAGTATTAAATAAGGGAAAACATTAATCACTTAACTTTCTCAATTGACAAGTATGGATGACCTTTTACTGAAATTTCTGAAAGTTTATTAGTTGCAAATTTGATATTAGATTCGTGCACAGTACACCTGAAACTAATTTTACTAAAATTTTACAAAGTTTCAGTATTAAATAAGTGGAAAAAACAAGCATATAACGTTCTGCATTGAGAAGTATGGGTTAGCTACTACTGAAATTTCTGACAAAAATTTATTTGCAAATTTGATATTAGATTCGGGTACAGTACACCTGAAACTAATTCTACTGAAAATTTGACATAGTTTCAGTATTAAATAAGGGAGAACATCAAACACTTAACTTTCTCAATTGACAAGTATGAATGACCTATTACTGAAATTTCTGAAAAATTATTATTTGCAAATTTGATATTGTGTACAGTACACCTTAAACTACTTCTACTCAAAATTTGACAAAGTTTCAGTATTAAATAAGAGAAAACATCAAACACTTAACTTTCTCAATTGACAAGTATGGATGACCTATTACTGAAATATCTGAAAATTTATTATTTGCAAATTTGATATTAGATTCGTGTACAGTACACCTGAAACTAATTCTACTGAAAATTTGAGAAAGGTTCAGTATTAAATAAGGGAGTACATCAAAAACTTAACTTTCTCAAGTGACAAGTGTGGATGACCTATCACTGAAATTTTTGAAAATTTATTATTTGCAAATTTGATATTAGATTCGCGTACAGTACACCTGAAACTAATTCTCCTGAAAACTTATTAAAGTTTCTGTATTAAATAAATGAAAAAATCACTCATATAACGTTCTGCACTGACAAGTATGGGTTAGCTACCACTGAAATTTCTGAAAATTTATTATTTACATACTTGATATTATATTCGTGTACAGTGCACCTGAAACTAATTCTAATGAAAATTTGACAAAGTTTCAGTATTAAATAAGGGAGAACATCAAACACTTAACTTTCTCAATTGACAAGTATGGATGACATTTACTGAAATTTCTGAATATTTATTATTTGCAAATTTGATATTAGATTCGTATACCGTACACCTGAAACTAATTCTACTGAAAATTTGACAAAGTTGCAGTATTAAATAAGGGAGAACATGAAACACTTAACTTTCTCAATTAACAAGTATGGATGACATATTGCTGAAATTTCTGAAATTTTATTATTTGCAAATTTGATATTAGATTCGTGCACAGTACACCTAAAACTGATTTTACCGAAAATTTGACAAAGTTTCAGTATTAAATAAGGGAGAGCAACAAACACTTAACTTTCTCAATTGACAAGTATGGATGACCTATTACTGAAATTTCTGAAAATTTATTATTTGCAAATTTGATATTAGATTCGTGTACAGTACACCTAAAACTAATTCTACTGAAAATGTCTGTATGTTTTCCTGTGTCTGCATCTGTCTAAATGTTATTGATTTATTGTTTATAAATTTAGTGCGCCCGAGTGTTATTAGGATGTTGTTTACTGCAGTTAAGCCGGGGTGGCTGCAGAATGGCTCGGTGAGTCGGAAAGGGGGCGGCTGATCCTAGTGCACGTGGGGGTGGTTTGGAGGCGTTAAGTTCGCGTTTAATTTCGCGTGTTCGACGGCCGTCCCGATAAGGCCGCGGCGCGGCAGAGTGCAGATAGCGCGATCGGATTTGGAGTATCGAGTCGCGGGGGAGGATGCAGGTGAGAGGCGACTCGACGGTGACGGCGACAGATAGACAGGGTGAGGGTGAGGGTGGGCGCGCGTGCGCCGCCTAAATATCGAGTGCGTCCCGACGCTGCAGCCCCACTTCGTCTCCGGCAGCGATCAAGAGTGCGCGCGCGAGGAAAACCCTAGAGAGAGTGGGAACGGCTGGTGTGTGCTGTGGTGTGGCCCCCCGATACAATCTCTCTCCCGCGTCATGTTAACACAGAGTTTCCAATTTAATTATCGTCCAGTTAATTCGCGCCGGCGAGCGTGAGATAGCCATCGCCAGATTGACGGCGGGAATAACGTGCAGTCGCGCGCTTTAAGCGCCGAGGACTCTTCCGAGGAGGTCTGTGCAAGAACCGGCCCCTGGGGGGCCGAGTGATGATGTGATTGTGCTTTGGTGCGGTGCACCGGAGGAGCGGTCCACAGGATGGACAGTTACGGCCCGAGGCCTCCGCCGCTGCCGCGGAGGGTCAGGAATATTTACGCGGAGCCCTTCTCGCACGAACCTAGGTACGGCACCCACAGTTTACTGCCCCCCACGTAACAATAACAACCGGCATTACTTGTACGTGCCCCAATATCGATCCCCGCCTTTCACCGATTGCAAGGGAACGCATTTATCTCCCCCCGAAAACATGTTGCTGCAATAACAAGATAGAGCGGCGCCTTTTTTAAAGGCATAATACTTCAATTTCTATTCATGGCATCGAAAGAGATGTTTCCGTTTTTACAATTCAAATGCCCGCTCTACGCACACACACGCACAAACACTTGCACAAACACGAAACGCACAAAAGCAAAAATACCACCCGTTAATAACGGAAATCCGCAATTTGCATAAATGTATTCCCCATGGGGGCCTGACGCACTAAAATCGCATTTTGATTGACCGTAATCTAATACATATTAAAATAAAACAGTGTAGTTATTATTATGTAAATGCAATCACGGCTAAACCCAATGAGAGCGATTTTGTATCATTGTGTGTGGGGCCGCTGGGCCGTGAAATTGCATTTTCATAAGCAATAACTATAATAGACGCCCGCGGCGCGGCGCATTAATTGGGGGGCCATCCCGGCGCCTCCGCCAGAGCTCACGGGGGGCCCCAATTAATGCGATCGCAAGCGCGCCGATTTGCCGTAATTACCGAGACTCACATAATGATATAGGCCGTATGCAGTTACAAGTTTGATTGGCTTGGGGTAAAAGGGGTACGCTCCGACAGACCGCAACGCGTGTTCGTGCAGCTTAATTTTCCCATGCCCTCCTCCTGCCACCCACGCTCGCCCTCCGGAGGATGGATGGGCCTTGATGTTTACGGCGCTTTAAAATTCCGAATATTACAATTTCAAATCTCCACGTTATCGTTTCCTCCTGTTCGGCGCTCCGGACGATCTATTGATTTTCCCGAGGCGCTCTTTCGCCGGACAGCGGGGAACGCAAATGAAAACACAAATTGCCGCTTTTTGTCCCGGCGAATTTTCTTTATTGTTCAATGGCCAATTTGAATGGGAAGCGGACGTAATAATCCACGAATTTTTTTTCACTCGCAATTTCGGAATGTAATTTACTTAACCATTATAAATAGCTACCGGAATATTAATTCCTTTCTCCAGTTTTCTTACAACTGCAATTTATTTTACATATATTCGGAATTTATCGTCCACTATTTGCTGGTGCAAGCCCGAGGGTGATACATAGAAAATCATGTTCGAAATACCGGAGACAAACGTAATACATATTTCCCGTCACAAGAACTTGAATTTACAGAAAACCATAATGTTACAAACAGGATTATTGTAACATATTTGTAGTTTCTAGAAAAGTTTTAAAAAAAAAGGAAGGAAAAAAAAATATTTATATTATTTTTATTACTCCTTAAATATAGAAGTATTTTTATTACTCCTACATGATAGACGTAGACAAAGCAATAGTGAAACAAATATCAGTTCAATTCGAATTACCGAAAAAAATGAAAAACCATCAGAAGAACTCGATTTTTCAGAAAACTATAATGTTACAACCAAGATAATCATAATAATAACAATATATTTGTATTTGATTCTTGTGCGACAATTAGAAAAAAATGACGACTTTCTCAAAAAAGTTTTATTGTTTTCATTACATTATAGTAGAAGCCTAGACAAAGTATTATGGTTTCACAAGAACTCGATTTTGCGGGAAATCATAATGTTAGAATCAGGATAATAATTACAATAGCAATATATTAGTAAGTAGATTCTTGTTAACAACAAACTATATGACTTTCTCAAAATTGCTCTAATATATATTTTTATAAAACTATTTTAGTTTGTGTTTAAATCTTGTGTGACAATTAGAAAAAAATAGTTATATTATTTTTATTACTCCTAAAATATGAAGTATTTTTATTACTCCTACATGATAGAAGTAGGTGTAGACAAAGCAATCGTGAAATAAATTTCAGTTCAATTCCAATTACCGAAAACAAATAGAAAACCATCACAAGAACTCGATTTTTCAGAAATCTATAATGTTACAACGAAGATAATCATAATAATAACAATATATTTGTATTTTGATTCTTGTGCGACAATTAGAAAAAAATGACGACTGTCTCAAAATAGTTTTATTGTTTTCAATACATTATAGAAGCGTAGACAAAGTATTATGGTTTCCTGTGATAAGAACTCGATTTTGCGGGAAACCATAATGCTAGAATCAGCATAATAATAACAATAGCAATATATTTATTACGTTAAATCTTGTGCGAAATTAGAAAAACGAGTAGTTATATTATTTTTTTATACTCCTAAAATCAAGAAGTATTTTTATTACTCCTGCATGATATAAGTAGGTATAGACAAAGCAATTGTGAAACAAATTTCATTCAATTCGAATTACTGAAAACAAATGAAAAACCATCACTAGAACTCGATTTTGCCCAAAACCATAATGTTACAATGAAGAAAATCATAATAATAATAACAATATATGTGTATTTTGATTCTTGTGCGACAATTGATGAAAAAACATGATGACTTTCTCGAAATAGTTTTATTGTTTACACTACATTATAGAAGCGTAGATAAAGTATTTCAATTGTGAAACAAATTTCAAATTCCAGTTTAATTCGAATTACTGAAAACTAATAGAATGAGTATTAATAACATACTTCTTATACTAACATATTTCTTATCATATCAACTTGATTTTGCAAATAAACCATAATGTTACAATCAAGATAAATATAATAATAACAATATATTTGTATTTTCATTCTCGCGCAAGAATTAAAAAAATGATGATGTTCTCGAAATAGTTTTATTGTTTTCATTACATTATAAGATTAAATAAAATAATTTATTTATTCAATTTAGATCATATAACAAATCGAACATAACTACACTGAAGGAATATAGGAGGACTATGAAGGATTATAAAAGCGTAGACATATTGCAATGGTGAAACAAATTTCAAATTTCAGTTTAATTCGAATTTGTGAAAAGTCATAGAATTTGTGTTAATTCCATACTTCTCATTCTGACATATTTCTTATCACATCAACTTGATTTGCAGAATACCATAATTATTAATAATATTAATAATATTAACATTAATTATTACTTCTTATGGTTCTTATGGTATTAATACTTATGGTCAGTCAAGAAAATAACAATATTAATAACAATATATTTATTTGAAGTCTTTATTGTAGATTGTTGTGAACAAAAAACTATATGACTTTCTCAAAATTGCTTTATTATTTTTTTTACATAAGCGAGATTGTCTACGCAGTTATGAAACAAAATAATATTTCACTTCAATTCAAGTTCAATTCGAATTACTTCTATTCTACTTTTCCTCAAAAGCACTCGATTTTGCAGAAAACTATAATTTTGTATGTTAAAATAATAATAATATCAATAATATTCCCTTATACGACTATTACAGAATAAAATTGCATTTTCTCAAAATAGTTTTATGATTAATAATTATTATTAAATAAAATCATAGAACTATTTTGGGAAATTGCAATTTTATTCTCTAATAGTCGCATCATTGAAGTATAGACAAAATATTGCAATGGAAATTTCACAATTGAAGTGTTTCAATATACATACAAATAATACAATTTTAACTTTGCTGCTATCACATTTTTATTACACTATCACTACTTTCGACTATTCAAGTTGACTATTATCATATTTATACTTGGAGATATCTCAACACAAAGCACTATTTGGAAAATGCATACAAATTTGTTCATAATTATTTATATATTCCTATATGAAAAATTATTAACTAATTAGTAACAATTTTTAGAGCAGTTTTCTCGAAAGTCAGCAATTTTTTCGAAAAATGTTATTGGAAAATCTAGAGATACTATTTTTAAAGTTATTTATTTTTTAGTCATCTAAAACTGTTCATGAATCATAGTTTTTTTTTGCCTTAGCCTATGGGCCATTAGCCATCATCGGTTTCTGTTTAATTTTTTTAGATTCCACTTTTGTTTCATTCATTCATTCATTCAAGATATCACAGGGGTCACATTTCTTCATTTCTTCGTGTCTAGGCGTTCATCAAGACTTTGTGTTCCAATTACAGTTAAGGATTTCAATAATCTAAGAAAATGTAGTAAAATTAAATTGATCAGGCTGATATTTGATGGCGATATTTGTTAGGATTCATTAGTTTTAAGTTAATGGTAAATAGGTATCTACTTAAGAAAGGTTCTATATAACAAAATGGTATGGGTTTTTTTCTTTTATTTTAATAGACCGCAAATCCTAGTTAGATATTTTCAACAGAAATCCAGAAATCATCGTTACTAAAACCCTGAGACTTTAACGTTTTGGCTTTTACAAAGGCGAGGTTCATAAATTAAATATACCACAACAAAGTACATATATATTTTGCCCTCTCAAATATTCAAGTCTACGATTATTATTTTGACACTTCAGAGAAAGAAAATTCTTCCTATCTTTAATATCCAAAATTAAATTTATTATAAACTTGCTGCTATCTGTTTAATTTTTGATTTTCAGTTTACTGCAATAAACTGTTATAATTCCAACTGTTAAAATCTGTAATTTTTAGCACCAAAATAAAATTTAAAAAATCAATACGAACTCTCGAAATCTGGCAATTTTTTAAATATGACTCATATAAATATGACCAAATTTCGAAAATTGTCTATTGCAACTGGCCAAATTTCGACTGAAACTCTCATATTCTGCAATTTCAAACTAATGCAGAGGTTTCAAAATATTTGGCCGACAGTGCAATAAGAGTTTAGAAAAATTGTAGTAGCTGAAGAATGGTTCGGTTTTCACTGCTTAAGTTTAGAATTTGATAAATTTGACTAGTTTTAGGTACAAATTTCACAGATTTTTACAATATTTGCTGATTTTTTTATCGATTTTGACATCTGCAATTAAAAATTTATGATATAAGGACAGTTGAAAATTTAACAAATTTTCACACTTCACCCTAAAAAATAGACAGATATTAGCAGATTCGTGCAGTTGAAGATATAAATTTGACCAATTCATCACAATGACTTGAAAATTGGGAAGTGGTACCTACATAATTTTCAACTCAATGTGCTGAACTTGTCAAATTTAATTTAATTTGCACGAATCTGCTAATATCTGTCTATTTTTTAGGCTGAAGTGTGAAAATTTGTTAAATTTTCAACTATCCTAATCTCATTGCAATTTTTAATTGAAAATGTCAAAATAGATATATTTTTTAACAATTATTGTCAAAATCTGTTAAATTTGTAACTGCGACTAGTCAAATCTGCCAAATTCTAAGCTTAAGCAGTAAAAACCGTACGATTCTTCAGTTACTACAATTTTTGTAAACTTTCATTAAACTTTGGGCGAAATATTTTGAAATTTCTGAATTAGTTTCAAATTTCAAGAATGTTTTGAAACCTTTAATGACATTATCAAAGCAATTTGTAACTTTGTAACATTTTTACAAAATAATAATAATAATAATATTTTTCATTGTTTTCTTTCTTCTTTATTAGGAGTATTTACTGGTAGTACATTTAAATATAAAGATTTTTCTTAGTTTATATTGTTAGAAGAAAGAAAACAATAAAAAATACAATAATAACTGGTATAACTAATGGATGACACTATAACAATAATAATAATGTTTATTAGAAGAATGTTTTGGAACCTTTAATGACATTTTCAAAGCAATTTGTTACTTTGTAACATTTTTACAACGTAATAATAATAATGTTTATTAGTAGAAACTACATAATATACATAAAAATACATAAATATAAGAACAAACACAAAAATACAATAATAATACGTACAATAAAATAAAATACGACAATATAGTAATACAACAAAATAATAGTAAAACATAGTAATTACATATAATTATATGGATGCATTCTTATAGAATTATTCTATCTTATCTTATAGCAACCGCAAAAATTATTATTTTTCCGTCAAAACACTACTCACTGAACACTGAAGACATAAAACTGAGCTGTAAAATATAGACATGGTACAGAAAACCTTATTGACAAACCCCGAAAATTATATTTTTAGATTGAACTCGCTATATTTGGAAGTGTAGTTTTAGTGAGATTCTTAGTATTTGGCCAGTTTTGCATTTGGCAATTTAATTACGCTTTTGGCCCTTTAATATCTCTTCTCTTTTTTTTATTACCTCCAATTTGCCAAATTTTGAGATTGTGGTTAAATTTTCGGAAATTTTGGAACGTTTACTGAAGTTTTCCAAAAGTTCTAAAGGTTTTTGTGCATTCGTATTGATTAGTTTGATTTTTGTTTTGGAAATGTTTGCCATTATGTTTTTAGTTTTTAGTAGTTTTTTTTTTAATTTAGTACTTAATTTTTCGATTGAGAAACTTTTTAAATTTAATTTTTAATTTAATTTTAATTTCTATTCTATTCTATTCTAATTTTTAAACGACATGTATTCAAATCTGTCAAATTTTAATCTTGAATTATCAAAACTTGCGCATTCACACGTTCATTTTTAATCTTTTGACTGAAATTTGTCATATTTCAAATATTACTTATGCAATCGTATAAAATATCCAACTTCAACTCTTTTCGAAATTGGAGTGAAATACATATAGTTTGTTTAATTATTTTGTAATAATAATAATGGCGCATCATCAATTACGTCATATGTAGAGGTTTTAAACTTATTCATATTTTCTACTGCGTGTTCCTATCGCATTTAAACCGAGTTTTGAACATTTACATTTCCATTTCAGCAGCCACAAAGGTGTTCCTTCGTGTAATAAAACAATGCGGAAAATTGTCACGGAAATGTGAAATGCATTTCCTTTGAAATTTGTGTTCATTGTTATGCAGTGGTAAACCTGGACTTGAAATGCATGTCTTATGTACTGTCGTACAATAGAATATATGAATATTTTTATGTACCAACCAAATAAGTAAAATATTGTTTGCAACAAATTATTATATCTAACATTTATGATACACGTATGTTGTGAGACTTTTGAAATAAGTATAATAATAATAGTATAACTAATTAAATATATAATAATAGTTGTAATAATTATGCACTTCAAAGCTGCTATTGCCTAAAAATAACTACTCTGTTAGCATAACATGATTTTTTGTTTGCCATCGATCGGTGGTCTTTGCGCCTCTATTATTATTATTTTATTAGCATTGGTAGGTATATGCTAAATAATATATGCTAATATCTGTGGTCTTTGCGCCTCTATTATTATTTTATTAGCATTGGTAATTATATGCTAAATAATATATGCTAATATTTAGCATATAATTACCAATGCTAATAAAATAATAATAATAATAGAGGCGCAAAGACCACAGATCGATGGCAAACAACAAAATCGTTACGGCTACTAATAATCATGATAGTAATACAATAAAATAGTAATTTATGGTAAGTTCGTAAAGCACTACTTTACGAAAATGTGTCATACAAAGTTTTTTCTATGACAGCTTTTATGAAAATCAGGTAAAATACTATCTTGTTTTTACTTGGTGAGTGAATGAATTGTGTGTAAAACTTATTTCCCGCACAGTTGATGTTTTTGCGCAAAAATGATTTTTTTACGCACTTGTGCTAAAAAGTATCGTATTACGCACTGTGAACACTGCGTAAAAACTTAGTTTACGCACTGTCGTAGAAAAAAATATTTTCATCATACATAAAACAATGCTAATATGATAATAATAATAGTGGCGGAAAAACCACAGGTCGATAGCCAGTATAAAAATCGTTAGTACTAGTACTAATAATAATAGTAATATTATGAAAACAAATATTTTTCTTAAGTAATTTGGCATATCAATTTTCCACCTTTACAAAATTTCGTCTTTTACTACTACTTTTACTATTACTACTACGTGTATCATACTACTGTTAATAATAATAATAATAATAATAATAATAATAATAATAATAATAATATGGCACCTAGTTAGTTAAGGCTCTGATTAGTTTAAAAACCTGCTCCAATTTAGAGAGCGTCTGAATTGATTAAATCTAACTATTATCCTACTTTGCATTACTTCCTGCAACCGACTTCATTAACAAGGGAGAATTATATTTTCCCGCATTAGTGCTACAATAAATTTCATTTGCACACGTCGCACGGCTCGTAAAAAGTAACGAGCAAAAAGCGAATGGCCGTCTAGAGCAATGAATAAGAATGCCACGCATTTATTTTTATTTTTTACTTTTACTAACAACTCCTGTTCTGCTTGATATTGCAGCTCAACACTCTATTCAGCCCTATAAATTGCCTTTATCGCAACGCTCACTATTAACGCCATCCATCGCTCTCATGCCCGCCCCTATTTATACAATCTTCCTCCTCTAGTTTTTAATAACTAGAGATGAGCTTCATTGCAAACAGTATTAAATTTCATCGCGTTTAATAATCGCGCAAAGTTGAAATGTTTTGAAAACAAGCATAAATTAAATTTTTACTCGAACAGTTAATTTACTTTTCTCGTATCTTTTATGTAATCTATAATGTAGGTACTTTATCTTTTGGTGATAATTACTATTATCATTTATCGATGTTACCATACAAAATTTATAGTATTAATTATTTAATTTTAATATGGTAATTATTTTTTGTGGTTAGGCCGATAGCCAAATAAAGATCGATCTACTACTACTACGGTATTTAGCGATGGCAATGGAAAATACTGATATAAAAGAACCAAATCAAAAATCAAAATTTTGAGTACTTTTTTTTATAAAGTAGGTAGAATATAAATTCTTTGAATATGATCTCCAATTTGAAATATGTTCCTTATATGAACTTTACATGTAGAATCGTTTTATTGTAGCTTATTAAAATATTCCATATAAGCCAAATGCATTGTTAACGTACATACAAAGTGGAAATATTTGGAGCCCGATGGAAAGGCTTATTCATAAGACCTTGTCTGGCACTGAAGGTTAAACGAACAAAAACGTTTACATACAAAAATTGCGAAGTTTATTTTTGTACTCCTCATTTCTTTATTATATTTTCCACGGAATTTCATCATTATAAAATAATTACAAACTTTGCGTCCGCGAGCTACTCACTTCTTTATTTAGAAACTAACTGCGCTCGCAACCTATTTTTGGGACAATCTACATAATGGATTTCCTTACATTTTTTTTGTTGCTATTTTCGTCCCATAAGCCGCGAACCATTTTTCTCCGGCTGTAAATCAATTATTTAACCAATTAAATTATGTCAGTCCTGTTTACGGAGTTTCCGTTGCGGTAATCAAGTTAGAACTTTACCAATACGGTGGAAATGAAAGTTTACGAAAAAGACCGTGATGTAATTAGTAATTAATTAAAGTTCCATCGAAAAATTTGAAAACTTCGCGCGCTACGGCGCCAACAAACAACAATTCCGCCCCAGATATGACGCGCCGAAACTTTGATGGCGATTTCGCGTTTCGCCAAATTTAATTACAGTTTAATTATTTGTCAATCAATACGCGCCGGTGTATTATTCAATAACGTATTGGCTCGAAATGTTATTATGAGTTTAATTAAAATTTTGTACGTACACAATGCGCGGGGATTATTGCGTTTGGCAGCACAATGGTTCCGCTTTGATCATGTAATTATTACCGGATTAATAATATATGCTTGAAGGTACGTTTTAAACCTCAAAGTACGAATTTAAATTTTCGTTTATGCGACACCCGTAAGCGATAGGTGTAGGTTTCGAATGCCGTTGCAACGGTGCTCGGGGCAAATTGGAAATTTTGATGTAATTCCTGATAATTATGCGATACTCCATGGCCCAGAGGTATAAGGTTCGATGACTAGTGATGACCTGCATCTGCGGTAAAGGAATGAACCCAGGCGCACATTGAAACGCAGGTGACGCAGGCAGCGCAGTGGAGCGCAGCGCAGTACAGCGCAGCGCAGTACAGCGCAGCACAGCGCAGTGCAGCGCAGCACAACGCAGTGCAGTTAAAATAACTAAAATAACTGCACACCACTGCCTTGCGTTGCCTGCGGTTTAATTGTTGTATTGTGAGGAGTGAGCATATAATCCGCGAATATTGTCTCTACATAAGCGAGAAGAAGCTATAAAAATAGATTTTTTTTAATAAATTCATTACAATATTACAAAAACTCAGCGCTAAATAAGCTAAAACAAGCTATAAAAATAGATTTTTTTATAAATTTATTACATTATTTCTCATCAAGTTTTATATTTATCAACCATAAGGAATTCTTTCACCATTATCATCACAATTATCAACAAATATATGATGAATAAGATGAATGAACTTTTCTTGTATATTTTTAAAGATGTAGATTTAGATGTAAATTGTGAATAATAAATGTTCTCCATGAATAAAAATAAATTAGGTACATAATTAATTCGCTCGTCTGATAAATATTTTGAAACTCCGCTCTGAAAGATGATCAAACGAAACGCTTCTGCACAATCCTGAATCACCTCAATTGTGCATAAAAATAGGCCAGGAATTTCTAACCAAAACATGGTCCAATAAATAACGCCATCTGCTTACAATGAAAACATCTAAATTACTTGCAGAAACAGCGTTTTTTTGGACGGAAAAAATATGTGTAATTCAATACTTTTGTATTTGTCGTCGTGCTGCTTCACATTAAAATTTATATAATCAACAATTTTCCACATTATTAGGAGCCTGAATAACGTAACAACAAAAAATCCATATTATATATTTAGGTATTCCAGTTTATGGTTTACTTTCATCGACGGTTAGTTTCCATGACTGCTCTTGTATCTGCAATGTATCCTCTGATATTAACCTCCGGTTTAAGTTACTGGTAGACTGTGAGATAGCGTTAAAATATTTATTGACTAATGTATCCTCTGATATTAACCTCAACATAGAAACAATTATTATCGAAAATAATATTATAGCTTTCTCGAACTCATCCACGATTAGGCAAAACAACAAAATACCACTAAAAACTTGTAATCACATTTTGCTGCAGCATAAACAATTATTATCGAAAATAATAGTCATACCTAGAATATTATCAGATAAACGAATATACATAAACGCGAAAATTTTCATTATGAAACTAATTGCTCATTAAAATCATAACGAAAATATCCACGTTTTGAACAATCCTCGTGAAAATTTTAATGCAGCCCATTAACGGATTCACAATAATTCCGGCGAAATCTAAATTTGTACGTTCCGAGCATTTCATTATTAGAATTAATAACGTGAGGTGTAAATGCGAAATAACATTTATCACGACATGACATAACATAATATAGCGCGCTGTTTACGAAACGGAAAACAGAACGAAATAATTAATTAGCATTCCCGGTAATATATTATGTTCTAGTTATGAAAAATGAACAACAATAGAATCGGATGTTTATAAAAAAAAGCACCAGGAAGTGGATCATTTTTTAAGAGAAGTTGGACAAGACAGAAATAATGTAGGAAGGATACACCGAATTGTTTTTTGATGATTTATAATAATAATGAAACAATTACAAAAAAAATATATATTTTATTGGTGCCATTAACAATTAGTTTTGCACAGGTCATACATATTTCGAATTAATAATTTGAAACAATCATAATTCGTAATCATAATTATATATAATCATAATTGGTAATCATAATTATATATAATCATAATTCATAAAATAATCACACAATATTCACATATTTACACAATAATCATAATACAATATTCACACAATAACATAATTAAGAAAAAAAAACAGTATAGAAAAGTATAAAATAAAAAATCTAATTTTAGTTATAGTTTCGTCCATTTTGGATACCAGTTATTATTTTATTGTTTTATTTCTTCTTTATTGAAGTACTTACTAGTTTATATGTTTAGATATAAAGATGTTTTGTTGGTTTTATTATTTTTATGATTTTTTCTTCACCTTACTACACTAGTTTCGGCTATTGTGAGCCAGCTTCTGAGGTGTTATTTTTTTGAGTACCACAAAAGTTGGTCCACAAAAATTGAATTACAGCTGAAGCAGCACATGTCACAGTTAATCTTCCCAAATTCAAATGTTGATCAATTTTCAATATTCATTAATCACAAATTCTAAAATTAATTTTAAAAATCTCTTGATTGCGCCCTTTCATGAAGCAGCTCTACTTTTCGAAAATTAACCCAATTTTCATCAAATAGTACTTTAAAATTCAAATATGTGCAAAATTTCCACAAGTCATCAAAAATTGAACCAATATCGTATAATTAAATGCGCCTAAATTCGAAAATTAGTCGATTTTCCAAAATTCCATAACACAAATTCTGAAGTTGCGTAAATTTTCTCTATTGTTCGAAAATTTATCAGATTTTCATAAAAGAGCACTCTAACATTATTTAAAGATAAGCAAAATTTTCAAAAGTTTGTCCACAAAGATTGAATCACATAAGAATCGGCTCTACTTTTCGAAAATTAACCCAATTTTCAACAACTAATATTTTAAAACACAAATTCTGAAATTAATTAAATTTTCTCTATTGTTCGCAAATTGATCAGATTATTTAAAGATAGGTAAAGTTTTCAAAACTTAGTCCACAAAAATTGAACCACACAATGAATGCTGCAAAATTCGAACATTAGCCAATTTACAAAGTTCCCTAATAACAAATTCTGAAATTATTGACTAAATTTTCTCTACTGTTTGAATATTGTTAAATTTTCTTCAAAGTACAATGTACAACTTGAAGGATTTGCAAAATCATTGTTGAAATTTCAATAATTCTGAATCTTATGGAAAAGTTATAACTTATTTTGGTATAATTTTATAATTTTCCTATAATTTAGTAGAAATTTAAAGATATTTTAAAGATAATTTAAAGATGGGCAAAATTTTCAAAAGTTAGTCCATAAAAATTGAATCACACAATTGATGCTCCAAAATTCGAACATTAGCCAATTTACAAAGTTCCCTAATGACAAATTCTGAAATGATTGACTAAAATTTCTCTACTATTCGAATATTGTTACGTTTTCATCAAAGTACACTGTAAAATTGAAGGATTTGCAAAATTTCCAAACGGTAGCGACAAAATTACAAAATTGAACCCACATTTACAGCTCAAAAAATCAAAAATTGATCGATTTAAAAAAAACAGTTTATCTTCAATACATTTTTTAATCCATTATGCTATTATCTGAACTTGATTCTTCAAATTTCAATACAATATTTAGATCTTTTGGAACACATATAGTTTTTGTATGGAATATGGCAGTTTCCATTATACATATAAATACTCCCAGGAAATTTTACTTAAGCTTTTGAATTTTATAGAAACAGTTTTGGATTTGCTAGAATTTTCTACAAATTTCTGGCAATGTTCTTATAAATTTGATTAATTTCTTGTCATTATCTAATTCAATCATTTTTCAAATTCCAATAATGTTTTTTGAATTTTATGGAAACGTTATAATTTGTTTTGGTTTAATTTTATAATTTTGCTATAATTTGGTAGAAATTTCTATAAATTTTAGGTGATTTCTATAAATTTTACCATTGCGCGAAGTTTTCTAAATATTTTAATAATGATGCCGAATCTTGATAGATATCAAGATGTAATATGAAAATAATAGAAATATTAGGTAGGTAATACATAGATATTTATTTAAATTTGATATATTTTCCATAAATTTCATTAATTTTTACATGAATTTAGCATGAATCTGAAATTCATGTTTAAAATTTCCTTTCAAAAACATAATTTGTTTCGGAAATTGATATTAAATTCTTTAATTTTTATGGAATTTTCTATAAACTGCAACACTTATTTTATAGAAACAGTAGACTTGATTGGGATTTGTTTGAAATTCTCTATAAATTTTATAATCCATTATGTTGTTATCTGAACTTAGTTCTTTAAATATTAATAAGATCTTTTGGAACAGTTATAGTTTTTGTATGGAATATGGCAGAGTTTTTATTATACATATAAATATTCCCAAGAAAATTTACTTAAGTTTTTGAATTTTATAGAAATAGTCTGTTTCGGATTTGCTAGAATTTTCTATAAATTTCATGCAATTTTTAAAAAATTTAATTAAATTCTTGTCATTATCTAAAAATCTTTTCAAATTTGAATAATGTTTCTGAATCTTATGGAAAAGTTATAATTTGTTTTGGTATAATTTTATAATTTTGCTATAATTTGGTAGAAATTTCTATAAATTTTAGGTGTTTTATAAAAATGTTACCATTGCGCGAAGTTTTCAAAATATTTTAATAATGACGCTGAATCTTGATAGAAATTAAGATGTATTATGAAAACAATAGTCATGTTTTGTAATTATTGTATTCGTTTGAAATTTGGCAGAATTTTCAATACATGAATATTTGCAGAAAATGTTACATAAGTTTTTGAATATTATAGCAATATTATCGACTAGTTTCGGATTTGCTAAATTATTTACTTATAAATTTCATGCATTGTTCTATAAATTTCATTAATTTTTTGTCACTGTCAGATCCATCCATCCATCAATCCATTTTTTAAATTTATATAATGTTTCTGAATTTTTAGTTAAAGTTATAATTTGTTTTGGTATAATTTTGGTATATGCCATTATTTGGTAGTAATTTCTATAAATTTTGTAGAAATTTCTATAAATTTGATCATTAATAACATTACCTGAAATGTTCTTAATATTTTAATAATGAAAGTGAATTGTGATAGAAAGCAATATTTATATATTATGAAATTAATAAAAATATTATGTAAGCCTATTTGGAATTTGATATATTTTTCATAAATTTCATTAATTATTTGTCATTATCTGAAATAGATTTTGCAAATATAATTTCAAAAACATAAATTGTTTTTGAATTTGATATAAATTTCTATAAATTTTAAAGAGTTTACATAATTGGATCTCTTATAACATTGTCTGCAATTGACTGAATCTTTTAATAGTGATTAGTGATCGTAAAGAAAAAAAAAATTGAAATTTGAAATTTGATTTGATTTGATTCATATATTTTGAGAAATATATTTGATTATTTTGTTATTTGCTATAAATTTCAAAGAATTTTCGTTCATTGCCTGAAATTTTGTAGCATTTTGAATTTTACCTGGTGAAAGTTTCTATCAATTGTAAAAGTCAGCGTTTAATGCTGATGTGATATTCTCAAAGAAAAATCATTCTATATTATACAAAGTGTATAATCAGGTGTTTTACGTATAAAAAAAAGTTACAGTAACGTGTACGTTACTTGACTGCATCACATTCGTATGTCAGGTGCATTCATATTATAAATGCGTCTGACATTTGAATATGATGCTGTCAAGTAACGTACATTACTGTAACTTTTTTTTGATATGCAATACACTTGAATAGCAACTTGATTTTTTTTCTAATTGAAAAGCGTCAGAATATTTTTATCAATTTTATGCAATTTTATATAACTTTGATCATTAATGACATTGCCTGAAGTTTTCTAAATTTTTTAATAATTTGCTGAATCTTGATAGAAGTGAAAATTGCATTATGAAAATAATAAAGATATTATGCAATACATAGATACATATTTGCTATATTTTCAAAATATTGGTATATTGAATATAATATTGAAATCGGTATAATATGTGTTCCGTAAATTTTACAACAAATAATACAATTTTCCAATAAATCGTTTTTATATAGAAGTGGAAATTCGATGCGTTAGAGAGTGTAATTATTTGATTAAAAGTTTTGTCAATGTAGAACATGAATGAGAATTAAAAATGTAAATTATAGCTGAAATGTAATAAGAAACTGTTAAACATTCACCCAATCTGATAATGAAAATTAGGCGAGTAAAATGTTATGATTAATAATGGCAACTGAGGAATTTAAATTATACCCCAGCGCCGTATCGCCGGGGAAAACGTTGTAAAATATTAACCCCTTCGCCGGCGAACTCGCCGAATCGATTCCGCCCTAATCTAACCGGAAAATTCAAGGAAAAATCACAATTATTTATAATAGCACAGGAAGAATTTAAATAATATCCAAACATAACTTAGAACATGCGATACGTTCGTTAGGGTGGAATATAAATTATCGCTTATGGCAAAAATGCTGCTTTCCGGATGTTTTCATGCAATAAAAATCGCCGGGGAGTAAAGTATACGTTTTAGCACGAAAATTGTTTTATCCCGCAGGACGAAATTCGTCAAGATTGTTGCAGGTGTACAGTATTACACGATTATGTAAATAGGTTTCTATTAAAAAAAACGCAAATATATTTTTTTATAGTTAGTAGGTAACTGAATTTCATCACATTTGTGTGGAAATTTCGACACAGTTAGGTCACGAAATTTTCCAATAGTACTTATTACATGTTCCAGTTTATACGCCCATAAATAAGTTCTTATTAAAAATCGCAAATATTTTCTTTCTGCAACATTTGTTCGGAAATTTTAACAAGCTGATCAGACATAATTATCCAGGGCTGTTACACATATAAATATTTTCTTTCTGCACCGCAATATCGTATTTGTGTGGAAATTTTAACAAACTGATGTGACATAATTTTCCAAGACTGTTACCTACCCATATACATATTTTCTTTCTGCACCAGTAATTCGTATTTGTGTGGAAATTTTAACAAACTGATCTGACATAATTTTCCAAGACTGTTACCTACCCATATACATATTTTCTTTCTGCACCACCAATTCGAATTTGTGTGGAAATTTTAACAAACTGATCTGACATAATTATCCAAGACTGTTACCTACCCATATAAATATTTTCTTTCTGCACCAGAATCTCGTATTTGTGTGGAAATTTTAACAAATTGATAATTTTCCGGGGTTGGGATTAATTTATTATTATGTTTATGTTTATTATTATTAAAAACAAAGGATGTCATTCCTGCTGAATCTATTGAATTGGGAAATATCTCAACAATTCGCGTTGGAATTTTTGACACACCGATGCGTTAAAATTATTTGGATTCCAGTCACAGGCCACCCTCGTGAAACTTTCAGCCCATACATCATTCGCAAATAAGATTAGGAGGGGTCCGCGGACGCACCATATTCACTAAAATTTTAAATTGAGAAATATTGCGCCGCGTTATCTCGAATTAATTGTCCCTGTCTTCGGCGGAAGTTGCGCGGCGCAATTTAAACTTCACAAAGGAGGCGCCCCGACGAAGTCGTCGGGATGCCCTCCCAAGGGGGCCCAGATGAATGCGCTAATTGAGAGTGCTGTAAACGCGGGGGTCGGAGGTTCGAAACCCCGGCATTGTCTTAGCGAACAATGCGCGGCCAGGGAGGAAAAATCGGTGGAAACCGAAAAACTTTGTGCACCAATCGCACAAGACCACACAATTGACATTGAATGGACAGTGCTAAATGAATAATAACACTGGTATACAAGGTTTTGAACTTGAGCAACCAAATAGTGTTTCTAAGGTACGCCGAATACGAATATGTAACTGTTTTTTTCTATCAGGTCAGGTTTGCGAGATATAAAATATCATTCTTTTCGTATGTTTTCAATAAAAAAACGTTAATTTTTTCAAAAATAAATGAATTTTCAAAAGTAAATGGCAGTGTTTGAACATCGTTTGTATATATCTAGGTCAATTTCACGTATTAGGATCCAGCAATAATCTCCCAAAATCCTTGAAAATTTCCTTCAATTTTCATTAAATCTTGATGAACACGTTCTCCTTGTTCATCATTGACCCAGGTTTTGTGAAAAAAATTCAAATGTGAATGCAAAAAATGCATCTTACTTGACACGATCTACTTGACATATGTAAGCACTATTATTATGAAGATGGAGAATAAATGTGGGTTTCCGTCAAATTATTTTACAGTAGCGCCATCCATGTGACATAAAAATAGCTAGACCTGATAGCGCAATTCTGGTGGTAAATTTGAATTCTACGCACCCAAATTACTTGGAAAACATCTTCCTCTTTTCCAATCAAGTTTTTTAATTTTTATTTGTACACCAGTGTAATTATCGACCGAACATTTAAACAGGACTTGTCTTTATCACATCCCATACTTTCATCCGCTTCCCGGTGTTGGTAATTATGCGCCTAACAGGAACACGATTTCCAAACACGTGCACTTCCCGGATAACAAGGAACAGCTCACTCAACGTGGCTTCGACAAACAATTCTTATTTGGTTTTCCGTGTCCAGGGAAAGCGGGAAACGCGAGCACGCACCATAAATGCAAATGATAAACGAGCCATCGTTTGGCTCGATTTGATAGTTTCTTGGTAATTCATGGCGCACATGAATGCGTAAGAAAAGCAATTTACAACGTCTGGTAAAAAGCGCGCACAGAAATTAATTTGCCGGGGAAAAAATGCGTGCGGCTGAAAAAGCGAGGCACGAAACTCTGTGCCGAGCGTGCTTTATGTGGTTAATGATGAGCTGCGTTTTTGTAGTTCGTAGCTGCAATTTATAACAATAAATTGATAGATAGTTATGGATAATAGTTATATTGAGAGCATGGCGGGCGACAGTTAACTTTTTTTGCATAGGGTTTTTTCTGGTTCTCACATTAAGAGTTGCAAATTCGAAGCCCAAGGAAACTGAAAATGATTATGAAAAATATTTTAATATAGATTTATTAAAAGGGCATGAGTAGTCGAACTCGAGAAATTGATATAAACAATTTATATATTTGTTTATACAGTGTGTCTCAAAAATGACGCCAGTGCTTTTAGGATCTGATTCAGGGGGCTAAAACAAATTGAAAATTAAGAGTCGAAAATTTTCCGTTTGTCCTTCGTTATAGAGTTATTAATAAAAATGTAAACAATAACTATTTTCGACCACTACGTAAAACACGATTTTGACTTTATTCACTATAACCATCGACAACGTGAATAAAGAAACAAAATAGGTAAATTCGCACTATCCTTGAAATTTTCGTTGTCACCTGACAATGTGACACTTCACACAAATTCTTCAATTCTGATCACGAATTGGAAAAAATCTTGTAGATATACGTGAATAAAATGCCCCTTCGTCTCCTGTGCTAAACATTTTTTTTTCGTTGATAAAATTCGACTTTATTCACTTATAGCATAAATAGCTAGTATAAAACACGTGAGTTAAGAATTATTGTTACTCGAATAAATTTTGTTCGCCTGAAAAACTTAAATTTTATTCCCTTGAAAACACTTAAATCACTTATAGTTATAAGTTAAAATTAAATGGTATAGTTATATAAATAACTGTTATAAATACTTCCTTTATGAAGAGAGTGTATACAAATATTAATTCATGTGTAGTTAAAAAATTACACACATCAGGAAATTTAAAATTTTGATTAACTCGTGTTAAATTATGTATAAAATACATACTAAAGCATATTGCGTTGATACACAAGGACGCCTTATTACACTATTTACTTAACGGATTTATTATCCTTTGTCCTGAATTTACATACGTCCCACGTTTTTTATGTGAACATTTCGTTCGGCAGCGAGGCTTTGTACTAATCCAGATCTCTGTGTCCCCCAATTAGTTCACGCACGAAAGGTTTTACTACACTTTTTGCTGCATTATGATACTACATCATTCCCAAATGCGGATTGTAGTTCACGAAATTGTAATATACAAAAAACAAACCTGAAATCAAATCGGGGATGGAGATTGCAGAACAAATAACTATTCAACAAATTCTATAAAATGTATGAACTCGAAAAAAATGTAGTCAAATTTTCATAAAATTTACAAACAATTTTATACAAAATTTGAGGGAAAATTTTATAAAATGTAAAATAAAATTTACAGAAAGTAGAAAATGTTATAATGTTTTTATGATACAGCTTATTTTAAAAACGCCTTTCGTGTTATTCAAACAGACAAAGTTTCAAGTCGCTTGACATGAAATGAAATGATTTTTTTTTTGAGAACACCAGATCAGCATTAAACGCTCACTTTTACAATTGATAGAAACTTTCACCAAATTCCAAATTCAAATTTCAAAATTTCAGGCAATGATTGAACATTCTTTGAAGTTCATAGCAAATATCAAAATAATGATGGGGGTTATTGGTTCAATTTTGAAATTTTTCATCACTGCCTTTTGGAAATTTTGCAAATCCTTCAATTTCAGAGTGTACTTTGATGAAAAAGTAAGCAATTTTCGAATAACTGTGTCATATTTATTGAATTTTGTATTGTTTCAACACTGATGTTTAGAAAATTTACCGATCTTCGAAGTTCAGAGTACTCTTTGATGAAAATTTGATCCATTTTCGAATAGTAGAGCATTGCTTTTGAAAAGTTTTCAATTTTAAATTTTTTTAAATCAATTGTAGAATGTGTTATTAGTGAAGTTTGATAATTGAGTAATTATCGAACTTGAAATATTAACTGTGTGATATTGGTTCAATTACAAATTTTTGATCACTAACTATTGAAAATTTTCACAATGTCTCAATTTTACAGTACCTTTTTTATTATATTCTTTTCTCAAGTAATATTAATATCTAAGAAGTTGGTGAGATTTAAATAAAATAATTTATTTAAATAAACCATTGATTTATATTAAAGTTGATTTTTTATAATAATCATTGTTTTTGCACTGTTTGTGCTTTCCAATAGGTGTACAATCAAAAATTTTATGTAACTATAGAGTTGGCATGCTTTAAAATAGATAATTGGAAGTAAATTTAATAATTTTCTTTTCTTTCATTTTTGGTCCATCAGATATAAGTACAGATACACCGATTTCTTTTTTAATCATCAATTCTTGTTCAAATTCAAGAATTTATTAGAAAAATAATATGATTTGAAGCATTTTTATTGGTGCACAAGTAAAAATTTAATGCAACTATTGAGTTGGCATGCTTTAAAATAGATATTTGGAACTAAATAAAATAATTTTCTTTTCTACCATTTTTGGTCAATCAGATAACTACAGATACACCGATTTTTTTTAATCATCAATTCTTGTTCAAATTTAAGAATTGATTAAAAAAAATAGTATGATTGGAAGCATTTCAATAGGTGTACAATTAAAATTTTTATGTAACTATAGAGTTAGCATGCTTTAAAATAGATAAATGTAAGTAAATAAAATAATTTTCTTTTCTTCCATTTTTAGTCCATCAGATAAGTACAGATATACCGTTTTTTTTAATCATCAATTCTTCTTCAAATTCAAAAATTTATTAAAAAAAATAATATGATTTGAAGCATTTTAATTGGTGTACAAGTAAAAATTTAATTTCACTATAGAGTTGGCATGCTTTCAAATAGATAATTGGAAGTAAATAAAATAATTTTCTTTTCCATTTTCTTGGTCCATCAGATAAGTATAGATATACCGATTTTCTTTTAATCATCAATTGTTCAAATTAAAGAATTTATAAAAAAAATGATTTGAAACGTTGTATAAATCAATTGATTTAATTTACATCTAAACTGGCAAAAACTGATGAGAAATATAAAAAAATCAGAAAAATCATAATTTAAGACCAAATTTAATTCATTTATTTATTTCATTAATTTTTTTTTAGATTTTGGTACAAATTTCACCATAATTTCAGTTTTAAAAACTGAAACAATTACTGAAATTTCTACGAAAAGCATTTTATTATTATCAACATCATACAAATATCTCCACTTTCACACCTCTAAATCGTTAGAATGTAAAAATATCATTACTTTTGTATCTCGACATTCTCTTACTTTGTATCTCGGAAACCGTAGAAGTTACAAAACGGATAAATTTCAAAAAAAGTTGCGCAATTTAGGTATCAGTAATATTCGGTTGAAAAAAACAGAAGTACATATAATTGACATGTATACAGTTACTGCAATCAATAGCTCTATTTTTATTATAACAAGTAAATGTACATTCTTAGAGTACTATTTGATGAAAATTGGTTCAATTTTCAAATAGTATAGCTTTGTTTCTTCATTTATTGAATTGTTAAGTGTCCTATCTAATGGTTACGATTGTGTTGTGAAGTAACTCAGCAGGAATAAGCGGACAGGGCAATACTTAGTACCAGGGTTAGAATAAATCATGATTTAAAAAAAAATCAAAAATCGTTGATTTCTGCTTCTTCTTTTTGTGCATTTATCCATTAATGGATGTTTGCGACAATGTGGTGCATTTTTTGACAGTTTCTGAGGGTATGAACAGAATGGGTAAAAAAAATCGTCATCCAGTGTGTGTGGTTATTTCTCAACCAGAAGAGTTATCATTATTTTTTCAAGTGTTTTCATCAGTTTTCGAAAATTTTCGTTTGTTTTTCAGCTGCTTTAAGTTGTTTTTATGGGTTGTTTTTAAATTATTTTCAGTGAATACAGGGTAACCCTACTAAAAATAATTATAATTTTCATGCATTTTGTGCGGTTCCTTGACAACCAAAAAAGCAAAAGTTTTCAGTTGTTATTGGTATGGTTTTCAACTGATTTCAGTCATTTTCGTTTGCTTTCAGTTGTTTTTCAAATGTATTCCGTAGTTTTTTCAGTTGTTTTAACTTGTTATTTAGTTAGTTAGTTGTAACTTAGTTATTTTCCTTTTTTTATCCAATTTCACAAGATTTACAGTTGTTTTTAGATATGTTCAGTTGGTTTTAGTTGTTTTCAATGAAAATAAAATATCTCCACTAAAAAAACAAGAAATAATCATCCAGTGTATATGGTTATTTCTCAACCTGAAAAGTTTTTATTATTTTTTCTAATGCTTTCATCATTTTCGATAATTTTTTATTGTTTTTCAGTTGTTTGGAGTTGTTTCTAATTGTTTTGGGTTGTTTTAAAATACTTTCAGTGAATACAGAGTACCCCTACTAAAAATAATTATAATTTTCATCCAGTTTGTGCGGTTCCTTGCCAACCAAAAAATCAAAAGTTTTCAGTTATTATTGGTATGGTTTTCAACTGATTTCAGTTATTTTCGTTAGCTTTCAGTTGTTTCTCAAATGTATTCCGTTGTTTTTTCAGTTGTGTTCAAAAAACCAAGAGTTTTCAGTTAATATTGATATTGTTTTCAACTGATTTCAGATATTTTTGTTAGCTTTTAGTTGTTTTTTAAATGCATTCCGTTGTTTTAAATTATTTTCAGTTATTTTCCGTTGTGTTTAGTCATATTAAAAAGATTTACAGTCATTTTTAGTTGGTTTTGCCTACCCAGAAGAGTTTTCATTATTTTTTCAAATGTTCGATTAATTTCATCAGATTTTCAGTTGTTTTCAGTTGTTTTCAGTTGGTTTTGGATATTTTCAGTGAATACAGAGTACCTCTACTAAAAATAGTTCAAATATTCATCCCGTTTATGCTGTGCCTTGTCAACCAAAAATCACAAGGGTTTTCAGTTATTTTTGTATTGTTTTCAACTGATTTCGGTCACTTTCGTTTGCTTTTAGTTGTTTTTAGATGCATTTCGTTATTATTTCAATTGTTTTTAGATGCATTTCGTTATTTTTTCAATTGTTTTTAGTTTTTTTGTTTGTTTTTCAAACATGAATTCATCTAGTACATTGCGTTATGTTTCTGAGCCACGACATCGTTTTCTATGATGAGTTGAAGGATATCATACTTCTGATTTCGTATGATACGTCCTAGGTATTTTCTTTTTTTTTTATTGTGGTTAAAATTTTGCGATCTTTACCTACTCGCCGCAGCATTCTTCATTGGTAATTCGTGTTGTTCAAGGGACAGACGTTATTTAAAAAAAAAAAAAAAACGTGATTTTTTGTATTATTTTATATTTTGGATCAGTTTTTGCTAGGGTTGATGTGATTTAAATCAATGAATTTATATCACAATTTAAATAATAAGATTTAAAAAATATATAACATTTATCTTGCGACGCTTACTTCCTGTCAAAACTGTCAACCCCCCAAATAACTCTACTGGCGCGGGCCGCTAGCCGTTTAATCAGTGGAGACGGCGGGGTTCGGATGGTAAAGTATAAAATGGGCGCCACACAATTACCGCACCAGTAGAGGGTGATCACGCCTCCTGGTCCCAACTGTGAAGGATAAGGAGGCTTTACCTCAGACGCTGGTAAACAATGAAATAGAGAAAAACTATGGTTTGACAATTAACAACAGAAGATTTATTTAAAACTAAATGGTCATTTAACAATATTGTTGTAAACTTGTTCTTAAATCTGGCTATCAAAATGATTAATGGGAATGGAAATGTGCGATGACCCCTTGTGGTCTCAGACGTCCCGATGCCCTGCGGGGGCGGTTCGCGAAATGGAGGGTTTACCCGAAGAAAAAGGACGATGGTACCAACGCTTCCCTATTCCCCGCTATTTACGCAGTCTCCGTATTTCCGCTCACGCCTTACCTTTACCGCAGAGACCGTCAACGCCCTAAATACAATTGACAAATGGAATGATGTGACATATGAGTGATTACGTAGAATGATTTGGAGGCTCGGCGTTCCCACGGCGATCCACTCCGGGCGCCGCCACTGGCTTATACGTTCCGCGCGACGGTTGACGCACGGTTTTGCGATATTGGCCACTACTGTTGGCTACGTCACGCAGCGGCAAAACCTCCTCTTGTGGACACGACAGCGCCGTCAACTCGCCGTCCGTAATAAAAAACCGGGACCACTGGCCGTAATTTAGCCGTAGGTTAGCCGTAGGTTGCGTATACCGCCTCCCACTAGAACCCTATAAAACAATTTACCCAGTAAGAAACGTAGTACGTGAAGCGTGCGCGCGGGGCTTAACTTACCCTTGTGCAAGGGGTTTCCGACCACTAAAACTGCGACACCACTATATTCCCCCTTGGGAGAGAATCGTCCTCGACGGATCCTCCTAACGCAAACAGAATACTCCCGCTCTAATTGCAGATCGACCTTTGTCGATATATCTCTTCGCGTGCGCGTGTCTTGCTGCAGTTAAATTCACACCAAAAATGGCCGGTCCGTCTCGTCCGCTCGCGAAAACGCTGCCCAAAAATTCCGCCGCGAGCAGCGCCTCGGTCAGCAATGACCATAGGCGGCGCTCAAAGGAGGATAATGCAGAGGCGCGCGCTAACGTTGAAACTTCACGTTACAATCTTTTTTTTATTGTATTTTTTTATATTTTAGGCTGATGAGAGGATGCATATTAGCACCCGAAAGATAGCAATAAACTCGTAATAACGTTTACGTACTAATCATAAAATTTATAGAAAATTGCATGAGATTTATGGGAAATTCAAACAAATTCCAAACAAGTATCTACTGTTTGTTTCTATAAAATTCACAAACTTTAGTAAAAAATATATTAAATAATCGTGATTTTTTGTATTATTTTATATTTTGGATCAGTTTTTGCTAGGGTTGATGTGATTTAAATCAATGAATGTATATCACAATTTAAATAATAAGATTTAAAAAATATATAACATTTATCTTTTTTTGTTGTATTTTTTTATATTTTAGCCTGATGAGAGCGTGCATATTAGCACCCGAAATATAGCAATAAACTCGTAATAACGTTTACGTACTAATCATAAAATTTATAGAAAATTGCATGAGATTTATGGGAAATTCAAACAAATTCCAAACAAGTCTCTACTGTTTGTTTCTATAAAATTCACAAACTTTAGTAACATTTTCTGGAATATTTTCTGAGCAGTTTTTGCCAGGGTTGATGTGATTTAAATCAATGAATTTATATCACAATTTAACTAATAAGATTTAAAAAAAATATAACATTTATCTTTTTTTTATTGTAATTTTTTTATATTTTAGCCTGGTGAGAGCGTGCATATTAGCACCCGAAAGATAGCAATAAACTCGTAATAACGTTTACGTACTAATCATAAACTTTATAGAAAATTGCATGAGATTTATGGGACATTCAAACAAATTCCAAACAAGTATCTACTGTTTGTTTCTATAAAATTCACAAACTTTAGTAACATTTTCCGGAATATTTTCTGAGCAGTTTTTGCCAGGGTTGATGTGATTTAAATCAATGAATTTGTATCACAATTTAAATAATAAGATTTTAAAAAATATATAACATTTATCTTTTTTTATTGTAATTTTTTATATTTTAACCTGACGAGAGCGTGCATATTAGCACTTGAAAGATAGCAATAAACTCGTAGTAAGTTTACGTACTAATCATAAAATTGAAATTCAAAATTGCATGAGATTTATGGGAAATTCAAACAAATACCAAACATGTCAAGTTTGTTTCTATAAAATTCACAAACTTTAGTAACATTTTCTGGAATATTCAGATGAAAATACAATGAAATTGAAAAAAAACTAATCTATAAGATTCCGCAAACTTTGCCGCTTTTAAGATTATAATTTGAAAAAGGTAAAATTATTTTCATTCAAAAAGTTGAAAGTTTCCTTCATTTAGTAATTTAAGTTGACATAACATTACTCAGTGATCCATCTTTGATCAGATTGTAATAATTATAGTAAAATACGATGAGTCTGCACAATTTTTGTTTTATTTTTATTTTGCCGTACTTTATGTATTTTAATTTTTTAATCTTAAAATATGTAAGGTATCTTCAAATTGTTGTCGCGGTCGAAGCTATGCAAATTTCTATTTCTATTTCTATCCTTAAACACGTTTTTTATTAATTAAACATGTTATGAGATGAACTATAGTTTATTTGTATTGCATTTTACATACAAATATTTCAATTATATTTTTCCATGTCATAGCTGTATCTCTTGGCTGTAAGAGGAAAAGTGGCGTTTATTAACAGACGCTCTCTGGAATTTGTAAATCCTGCATTCAGGTGTTGTGTCCCAGAATTAAAATACTCTGTCGGTAACAGCCCGATCAATTCATGAGCTTGAAATTGTGTGCATTCTTAAAACTACCCCGAATCGAATTCGTCGGCAAATTCGGGCCATTTGTTCCAAATCAAACTGCGAACGAGTTTCGAAACCGATTTGCCTGGCCCGGGCCGATTGTCCCGATGTTAATTCGCAATCGAAACTTAATTAAACGCACGCAAAGTTATCGCCCGGATCCCGCCGGGGGTGGGTTAGGGGGGATGTGCTCCGGACTGTGCGGTTCCCTAGGAATCCGATCGGAATGCAATCGTTGCCGCGGTCAGTCGACATTAGCCCGGCGTTTTTCCCGTCGCAAAGTCGTTCGCCCCCGGGGTTGACGCAATCCAGAATTTAATCCCCGCAGCGGGGGAAAACAAACGTCGAATTTCGGCGAGTTTAAACACATATACACGCAGAGCCACATACACAGGGCGGAGTCCCATCCTTCGGGGATGACGGCGCTCGGGGGTGAGGGCGAGGCGCACGCGATTGCATTAAATCAGAATTCGGGGATTACGCCGAGATTTATATTGGATATTTTTTGGGGTTTTATTTGATCTTGTCGTGTCGAATCCGTCGATCACGTGTATTCCAATTTGGCGAGTGTGTGTGTGCGCGCATCCCCTGTGGATGACTTTTGGATTCTCCGGCCGTGTGTGCGGGTGAGGATAAATAGGGGGAGGACACGACGGTATTTCACGGTCCGTTCCACCGCCGTGGCGAAGCGGGGCCGCAATCGGGGGGGCATTGATTGTAATCAGTGTACTAAAAGTAATGTAATATATTTGTTCGATTACGCCGTTTATGCGTGGTCGCGACTACCCACCGTGAAATTGTGCCACTTTTCATTTACTTTCATTGCGCTTTAAACACAGCCCCCGGCGGAAACGTGAAATATCACGGCCGCCCCCATGAAATATCATTTCAATTATACGTACACGTCACTTCCTCCTCATATCAATTAAAAGCCTATTTCTAATTTATAGCTTCAATCTGTTATAGCCATCGACCCCAAGCAGTATACGACCGGTAGTGGTTATGTACATTCGGTAGATAGCTTATCCTCAACTTAACAGTGTCTGAAAAGATCGCCCTTTGGGGACCATTTAAAAATAGCAAAATTCGATCGTTGTTTCAGAATACCCTGTATATTCTACGCGACTCAAAATATTGTGTATGTTTTGGCAATTGCTTGGGTACTTGCATACCCAGATTCTTTCATTGATCTCTTATAATAAGGTTTTGTTGAATTTTCCTCCACATCCATGATTTTTCTTTAAATTTGATGAAAATGTGAATAACTTGCTAACATTGCATCTGATCCCAAAAAATAAAAATTGTTTGTGAAGCCCACGTGAAGCAGATTCCAAAAATGAAAGAATATATAGGGTGTGCCATTTAAAAATGAGACCAAATGTTGTGTCCAGGATTTATGGTACACTCTGTACACTCGAAAATAATTACAAGAAGTAGCACATCAAGTGTCCAATAACTTCCAATCAGAGTTTTTACTCCATTTTCATTAGTCTAGCAGCAATGGTCCGAGGGAGGATAGGTGGGCCACCCTGTGTATGTTGTTATCCATAAACTACAAAAAGAACTCAAATACGTAATAAAATACAGGCACAGTTCTAAGTGATAGCCATTTTCGGTGCAACATAACGCTACTACATAAAAATCTTCATAACAATACTGAAACATAACTAGTATTTTACTTCAAACCTGTAAAACTGGAATATGTTAATATAATAGCTAACATAAATGAACAAAATCCTCTATTATAAACAGATTTTTTTTTAAATGAGTGAACAATCAGACAAACCAAATCGCAGCAGTTAAAAAAAATCACTTAATGCTGAAAAAATCTTCAATTGAAATAACAATAATGAAACGTAACCGGTATTTTACTTCAAACCTGTAAAACTAGAATATATTAATATAATAGCTAACATAAATAAACAAAATCCTCTAATATAGAAAGAAAATTTTGAAAATCATTGAACAATCAGACAATCCAAATCGGAGCAGTTTAAAAAAATCACTTAATGATGCTCGAAAAATTGCTGAAAAAATCTTCAATTGAAATAATAATAATGAAAATTAACAATTATTTTACTTCAAACCTATAAAACAGGAATATGTTAATATAATAGCTAACATAAATAAACAAAATCATCTATTACAAAAAGATTTTTTTAAATCAGTGAACAATGAGAAAAACCAAATCGCAGCAGTTAAAAAAATGCTAACATAAATAAACAAAATCCTCTATTATAGATTTTTTTTAAATCAGTGAACAATCAGACAAACCAAATCGCAGCAGTGACAAAAAATCACTTAATGACGCCCGAGAAATTGCTGGTTCGACATTCACGGATGCTATAAAAAGTTCTTCCGAATAGATAAACTTTAACAGTCTCTTTAAACTTAATTAAGGGAGGAGATCTGAGTAACGCTGCTGGGGTATTAAACAATTTAGGTCCGTTGAAATTTGTGCCATTCTGCGACTTAAAGATAACGAGCTATTTAAATCTTGCCGCAAAGAAATAAAATACGTACTTCAGTTTGAAAACAAAACTTTTATGATTAGGCAACAAGTTTTATTTTGCTTATGACGAAATTACTGGGAACAAAAGACATGGCTAATTATTATCGGTAATGATACCTGAAGAAGTATAATTGCAATTCGTTTTGCACAATTTTTTCGGCAATTTTGTTACAAAATATTAATCATTATTATACAGGGTAGTCACTTTTACGACGCCCACCATTAGGATCTATTAAACGGAAATATATACAGAGTTGATCAAATGGAATACAAGTTTCTCAGTTTTGTGCCTTTCAATGTACTGAAACGAAATCCGGGATATCTTGAACAGTTCCTCAAATATCGCTGAAAAACTGAAAAAGTGCACTTTCATTTTCGTTTTATAACTATTTTACTTTTAAAGGAAATTTTACGAAACTTGGCACTCTTACGTTTTTCGACGTGATCTTTCTGATGACAGTACCAAACATTTTCTGCGCCTACTAGATGCCCAAATATTCATAGTCATCTTTTGATTTTCTTTTGGCCCTAGTAGGGTGGATTTTTGTGCCTTTCAATATACTGAAACGAAATCCGGGATATCTTGAACAGTTCCTCAAATATCGCTGAAAAACTGAAAAAGTGCACTTTCATTTTCGTTATATAACTATTTTACTTTTAAAGGAATTTTTACGAAACTTGGCACTCTTACATTTTTCGACGTGATTTTTCTGATGACAGTACCAAACATTTTCTGCGACTACTAGATGCCCAAATTTTCATAGTCATCTTTTGATTTTTCTTATGGCCCTAGTAGGGTGGCCCTAAGTTACTTGCTGATTTTTTTTTCGATTTTTTTTTCTGCACCCTCTATTCTAGTTCCATTCGGTGAGAAAATATCTTGTGCCAAGTTTAAAAACAACAGAATTAGAGGAAAACGTGCCGATTTGCTATTTAATTTCGACGATTTCATGATTTTCTTAAGTGCATTAGTAGATTTAAAAAAATGTTTTCAAATCGAATCAATTATTTCAAATGATATTATTATTTTATAAGAATTTAAACATTATATTTAAATGTTCGTAAGAGTTATATCCATAATTACCAGTTATATAAATTATATGTAGTATGGTTTTGAAGTACTTACAGGCATTTGTATAAAATATCAATTATGTCTTTATTTTTGTTCTTTATTCATAAAAATAAGTTGTTCTACCTAACCAGTTTCGTTTTTTTTTTAGCCATCTTCAGAGGTTTTCATTTATTTATGTTTGTTATTTGTATGTTGTTGTTAGCGTTTGTCCCGTATATTAAGGGAATCAGATGTATTAATGAAAAATTACTCTTTGTGTTATGTGGTTTGTCACTGTGGATTTGTATGTGTAATAATTGATATTTTATACAAATGCCGGTAACTACTCCAAAACCCAACTACATATAATATTTTATTTAACATAAATTGAAATAAAACATATGTTACTTGAGAAATCTTGCTCTGCGATATTTGTAATTTTTAGTTAAAGTATACGTCTTAGCTTGATTTTCTGCACCTGAACCGTACCCCGATCTTCAATTTTTGAAAAAACTTTACGATTACCGAACCGTAAATGCCGAATCATCGAAAATTGTTTTTCAAACATTTCGCAATCGTCTGTGTGATGGTTGCATTGGCGTTTTTTGACAGAAATGTTTCAATACAAACAAAAAGAAACATGGTCAATTGTTTATTTGTTTCGAAACCGAATTCGCAGAGAAACATGTCAGAATTTAACAAGTAGAAATGTAAGGGAAACAGCAATATCTGATTTTTTACTACAAGGTATCGAACATTTCATAACCAGCGACACGAGAAAATGTTTCAAACGTTTTGAACTAGAAGATGATTTTTTCCGTCAAGATCCATACAAATGAAATAAAAACTGTAATTATAATGAAGCAATAATAATAATAATAAATCTTTATTGGTGTTTACACAAAAATTTGTTTACACAGGTCAGACAGTTCAGTACAAAAATGAATAGCAAGTCTAAAATTATATAAAATAAATACTAAATAAAATGGACAGCAATGGATGCACAAATAAACAACGTTTAAAAAGACGGAACTATAAAATAAAATAGAATGAAATTACATTGACCAAACATACAATGGAAGTTGTGACGAAGCTACGAGTAGTAAATGATACGAGGAATAAAATTTATTGAGGATTATAATAAGATTTTAACAAATAATGAAAAGCAACAACAATTTGTTTTGAAAGTTGTAAGCCGTCGTTTTCCTGATACACGGGTACTATTAATTTTATTTCAATTATAAAATCGCATTTTTAGTATAAATACAATTTTTTTTAAATGTAGCTCTAAATATGAAAATAAAATCATAAAATGAAACGTTTTATCGTTATCCAATGGGGGTCAAATTTTGCACAGACTAATTATTCACTACCATATGGGGGCACAATTTTAGGGGGTGCCGCGAAAAAAAATTCAAGGTCGAAAAATAAGGGTCACTCTAATGTACAGGTTGGCCCAATTTGGATGTTTCTATAGGGAATCTCGGTAATCGAAGAGATAGAGAAAATCGGATGGCATATCCTAGATCTCTTTTTTCAAGACAAACTCAATGCTGAAAATAAAAAGTGTCTCTCCTCTTCTTTTGTTTTCGACTTTGGCCAAAATTTCATTATTCCATTTTCGATTTTTATCAATATTTCATCTATTTATAATTTTATTTAGAAGATAAGAGTTGCATCTCTTCTTCAAGTTCATCTTTTATTAAGATGAATATGTTCTTGAGGCACTTTTTTACGGGGAATTGAATGATTTTTACAGAATACAATACAAAGTTGGGTTTTTTAAATAGAAGTCATAGTTTGCTTTGGTCTTAATAAATAGGTTTTTTTCTTCTCTACTTTACTTTTTTTTAAGTGTGGCCAATTTGGATGTTTCTATAGGGGATCTCGGTAATCGAAGAGATAGAGAAAATCGGATGGCTAATCCTCGATCTCTTTTTTCAAAACAACCCAATGGTGAAAATAAAAATTGTCTCTCCTCTTCTTTTGTTTTCGAGTTTAGTCAAAGACTCATTATTTTCCATTTTCGATTTTTATCAATTTTTCATTTATTTATAATTTTATTAAAATAAGAGTTGCATCTCTTCTTCAAGTTCATCTTTTATTAAGATGAATATGTACTTAAGGCACTTTTTTTTACGGGGAATTGAATGAGTTTTACAGAATGCACTAGAAAGTTGGGCTTTTCAAATAGAAGTCATAGTTTGTTACGGCCTTAATAAATAGGTTATTATTTTCTCTTTACTTTACTTTTCTTTTAAGTGTGTAAATGCAGGTGAAAATGAGACATGTCAGTCATTCTATGATTCGCATAGTGTTTTGAATGATTTATTGTTATTTTGATGATTTGTTATGATTTCTATACACTAGTGAAAAATGTATCTACAAATTTTGCTAAGAAACATTTAATGGTGGAATTTAATGATATACCCGAGTAGTTATACTAGGATAGTTCCACTTTACCGCCAGCAGAGATTTTGATTAATTTAATTGACGCTTTTAACTCGCTGTTTTAATAAATCACCGCGAGCAGTAACAATAGGTTGATTGCGGAAATTGCGAATTAAAAACGTCAATTAAAGTATTCGAAATCTCTGCTGGGGGTGAAGTGGAACTGTCCTAGTATAACTACTTACCTGCAAGTTAGTAATTGATTTTTTTTTAAATTTATAAAAATATTGATTTTTTAAAACAAATGCAAAATAGTAGCAACACTTCTTGTAATTTTATAAAAATTAAATTTCAATTTTTCATTAAATTTAATAAATACTAAAATTAATATTTAAAAATGATATCGATAGATATTTTTTTAAATTAATCTATAGAACATTCACAACCAGTTCAATTGGAATTATGCATTAATTAGTATTAGTAATTTTTAATTTTCAAGGAATCTATAGAAAGTTTACTACTATATTAATTAACCCCTGGTTGTCCATGGGTCCCCAAACTATGACCCATGGGCCAACTCAAAATTATAATCAGATGTTTTTAACCATCTAATATAACCTATTTTTAGCCAACAATACTGTCACCCTAACAGAGCCTATTTAGTTAAAAATAATAATGGAACAGTATATGAAATTCATCGTTTTGAGAAATATTTTTGAAGAGATGCGATTATTACAAAAAATAATTCTATTATTTCAATAGCAATTATTGATGGGTAATGTGTTTTCCTTATACATTTCTAAACATGTTTTTGAATTTATTATCGATAATTGTAATTACAATGTTTTGTATGCAATTACATGCAAAAGTTAGTGAGTAACTTTTTGCATGGAGATTTTCAAGATTAATTATTATGTTGTCTTACACTGATAAAAATTGATGACAGTGATTAGATCGTCAAGAAAATATTAAAAAATGTGTACTGGTAATGATGAAATGTATGCTTTATCTGTACTAAGGCACTCCTCTGTAGTTTGGAGTAAACGAATGTTTTTTTTTTATATATATTGATTGATTGATTGTTTTTTGTTTTGTTTCAGATTGGCCCCAGGTCTCCAGCAGGGGCAGCTGTCGCAGCAGATTCCGACCAGCGGCAACTCGCTGCAGGGACCCCAGCAGTCGCCCCTGGTGATGCCGGTGTTCCCTCTGAGGCCGGCGCCGTCGGCCCACACGCCTCACTACTCACCTTACTCCCCGTCCAGATTCCACATAGACAAGCGATGCCAGCACCGGTGCACGTGGAAGTGCCTCAGCATAGGCCTCATCCTCCTGGCGGTCGCCCTCACCGCGATGCTGGCCTACTTCGCCGGTAAGTGCCCCAGGAATGCGCACCACGCAGCCGTGGCAGGCAAGTGATTGCCGCCCCCACCGCTCCTCGGGGCTACGCGTAAAAATCCATTTGCCACTGTTTGTGTGTTTGTGCGTTTATATGTGTGGGGGTGTGGGGGTGTATGTGTGTGTGTGGGGGTGTTCTGCGAGAGCTCCCTGTCCCCATTTGTTCTGAGCGGCTGGCGACGGGGGCATTTCCTTATTAGAATGGCGTGCTCCTTTATAACTTCACAACAATAAATTGCTGGGGTTGCTGCGCACTGCGTCCCCCCCGGAGTTTTTCCCTTTTTATTAATGATGCCCGAAATAATTTTTCGGCACGTGTCGCGGCACAATGGCCCCCGTCACTCCTGCCTTTCAATTGTCTTCATTTCTGTAATTTACTGCCGCCTCCGGTGGCTGCGGAGGGCCAACATTTATTGCTCCCAAAATTATCGACCCACGTCTCCGCTATCAGTTCAGCAACTAGTAGGGGCTTGGACGGTTTTAAAGTGGCGCATTGCAAAAGTTTAATTAATTATGGGGCCTCGCAAGTCATTAATCATGTCGCACAATATCCTTCCTTGGCGTGCGGTTTATTTCATACAGGCGATTTAATCCGCTCTAATTGCAAAAACCACTACTTTTCTACGCCAGACCATATCATTATTAAGTATTTTCTGAATGCATCAATAATATGAACTATGTTACTCATACCTTCATGATTCAATGTAGGAAACCATATTTATTGAAAAGTAAATGATGGTGGATGATGATATTGGTGATGAAATGAAAAACAAATTTACTAGATTGATATTACCATCATCACAGAGTAGACACTGGATGCTGGATGATGATGTTGGTGATGAAATGATAAACAGATTTACTACTATCACTAAATTGATATTACCATTCATTATCACCGAGTAGAACTGCGCAGCAGTAATAGTTATTTTTCTGTTCGACAGATTTTTCAGAATGCATCAATAATATGTACTATGTTCCTCATACCTTCATGATTCAATGTATAAAACCATATTTAATGAAAAGTAAACGAGATAAGGAAGGCCTATATCCGCTGGATGCTGAATGATTATGCTGGTGATGAAATAAAAAACAAATTTACTAGATTGATATTACCATCATCACAAAGTAGACACTGGATGCTGGATGATGATGATGGTGATAAAATTAAAAACAAATTTACTAGATTAATATTACCATCATCACAGAGTAGACACTGGATGCTGGATGATGATGATGGTGATGAAATGAAAACCAGATTTACTACTATCACTAGATTGATATTACCATTCATCATCACAGAGTAGAACTGTCGCAGCAGTAATAGTTATTTTTCTGTGTGGCAGAATGGAAGGATGTTTTTTAAATAAGAATAGCTCAGCTGTTTTTTAACATAAAATAATACAGACAGATGACGTCCTTTTTTCAGAGTGCTACAGCTTCCTGAAAGCTCCAAATCAATCGATTGCCCGAATTTTCCTTTTAATAGAGTCTTTCAACTCTTACAGAGTTCAGGGTTTATTGACGTAAACCTCTTAGACTTTAGGTTTTCTCATAAAAAAATTATCACAAATTTATATAATAATTATCATTATTATATAAATTTATATGCTGAGAGCTATGGAATACGAACGTCATGTATCTCATGAGTTTAGGTAAATCAGTGACTTTTGCCAGAAAAATAAAATTGCAGCAGAAATAATAAAATGTTGGTGAACATAATGTCATAACATAAAATTGTTAAAAATCTAACAGATTTGATAAATCAAAACATTGATAGTAATCATTGACATTATGCCAAAATAATATAAAATTAAATTGTCTTTGAAATTTTGACAAAAACACAGATATTTTTGTAAAACTAATTGTCTTTTTAACAAAAATATATGACAGTTTACATTGTAATCTTGGAAGTAATCATTAATAATCTTACAGTGATCATTGAAATGTTGACAGAAATGATTTTGATAGCCACAATCGAAAATTGAATGCAGAATATTGTACCCATATTTACAGTAATAATTTACGGAAATCAGATACATTTTGCCAGAATATTAAAAATTGTAGCAGAGATAATAAAAATTTGGAAAGCACAATTTATATGTAGAATGATAGATATTGTACCAAATTTCACAGTAATTAATTATTGAAATTTTGATACTAATCATTGATATTGGGGCAAAATCATAAAAAGTGACAGAAATCATTGAAAACAATAAAATTGTTAAAAATCTGACAGATTTGGTAAATCAAAACTTTGGTAGTAATCATTGACATTATGCCAAAATAATTTAAAATTGAGTAATAGTCATTGAAATTTTGACATTTTTTGTATAAATAATTGTCTTTTTAACAAAAATAATTGACAGTTTACATTGAAATCTTGAAAGTAATCATTAAAAATCTTGCAGTGATCATTGAAATGTTGACAGAACGGATTTTGATTGGCGCAATCGAAAATTGAATGTAGAATATTGTAGCCATTTTTACAGTAATAATTTAGGTAAATCAGTAACATTCTCCAGAATAATTAAAGTTGTAGAAGAGATAATAAAATTTTGGAAAACACAATTTATATAAAATTTTATGAATCGTTGGTTAATACTTGGTAAAACATCTTTAAATTAGTATAAATAAAGCCCTTGGTAAAGTTTCACAAGTTTTTAATAGAAAAACTCTACAATTGTTTCGGTCTCACGATCACTATCAAGAGAAAACATGGTAATAATTCCTTATTTTTCATCTTGATAATGGTCGTGAGACAATTATAGAGTTTTTCTATTAAAAACTTGTGAAACTTGACAAAGTGCTTTGTTTATACTAAACAATTTATATGTAGAATGATAGAAAGTGTACTAAATTTCACAGTAATTAATTATTGAAATTTTGATACTAATCATTGATATTGGGGCAAAATTATAAGAAATTGACAGAAATCATTGAAAATTTTACAGAACAGTCAAAATTTTAACAGAAATACTGACATTTGCCTAAACTTATTTTATTGCTAACAAAAATAACTAAAAACCTGATAGCTTTTATTGAAATTTTGGAAGTAATCATAAAAAATTTGGTAGTGTCATTGAAACTTTAACAGAAATGGTTGAAAATATGACAGTAACTGTCAAATTTTCATAATAATCATTAAAATTTTGATAGGAGTAATCGAAATTCGAAAGTGAAAAATTATAACCATTTGAAATTTACCTAAACTTATTTTATTGCCAATAAAAATAACTAAAAACTGACAGATTTTTTAAATTTTGAAAGCAATCATTAAAAATTTGGTAATGTCATTGAAACATTAACAGAAATGGTTGAAAATGTGACAGTAACTGTCAAAATTTCATAATATCGAAATCGAAAATCGAAAATAGAAAATTACAACCATTTTTTTTTACTATAATAAGTTAGGATTTTTTGTTTTCATTAAGCCAGAATAATTTAAATTGTGACAAAAATAATAAACTCTTAGTAAAAATAGTTTATTTTATTCTTAGTTATTATGACATAAATTGTTGAAAATTATAATTGAATCATTGAAATTATGATATCAGACTTCGATAGTAATCAGTGAAATTTTGATAGTAATTTTCAGAACTTTTTTTTCATAGGTTCCACTTTTGAATTGTTTAATGATAACATCTAAGCTTGCATTTTTCGCAATTACATTTTCTTAAGTTAAAAAATAGCTGAGTCATTTTTATTTCAAAAACACTCTTCCATTCTGCACTCTCTATAACTGAAATAATTTTCAAGGACTATACCACTTCTCCAATTCGTTTCGCCAGTAGTGAGCTGGCCTGAGTATGTAAAGCCTGTTTCTTTTTAAGATTCACCAACAAAATTTTCGCAATTGCTGTCAAAAGTGTTCCGTCAGAAATCATTGAAAATATTACAGAACAATTAAAATTTCAACAGAAATATTGAAATTTGCATAAACTTATTTTTTTGTCAACAAAAATAACTAAAAATCTGACAGCTTTTATTGAAAGTTTTGCAAGTAAACATTAAAAGTTTGGTAGTGTTATTGAAAAGTTAACAGAAATTGTTGAAACTGTGACAGTAACTGTCAAAATTTCATAATAATCATTGAAATTTTGATAGGAGTAATCGAAAATTGAAAGTTAATATTATAATATTTACTATAATAATTTATGATTTTTTTTTTACATTATGCCAGAATAATTTAATTTGTGACCAGAATAATAAACTTTTAGTAGAAATAGTTTATATTAAGACACAAAATGTTGAAAATTTCAGTTGAATCATTGAAATTTTGATAAAATTAAACTTCGGTAGTAATCATTGAAATGTTGACAGTAATTTTCAGAACTTTTTTTTTCCATGAGTTCCACTTTTGGATTGCTTAATGATAACATCTGAGCTTGCATTTTTTGCTATTACATTTTCTTAAGTTAAAAAATAGCCGAGTTATTCTTATTTCAAAAACACCCCTCCATTCTGGCGCGCCCTCTATAATTGAAATATTTTAGGACTATGCGAATTTTCCAACTTTTTTCTTCAGTAGTAATTTGGCCCGTTCTTTTAAAGATCCACCAACGTTGCAATTTCTGTCAAAAGTGTTATACTTTCTAAAGAAATTGAAACGTTGGTGGATCTTTAAAAAGACGGACTTTATCATCTCTAGTGGTTCAGAATCCACTTAAAACCATAGGGCCACCTGTACGATGTGAGCATACATCCGAAATCAGAGAAGACACGTTGGCAGTGGCATAATTTTATGAAATACTTCTTCTTCATGTGCAGCTTCATTTCTGCAGAGTAGCAAAAACTTCACTTTTTTGGAACAGTGTTCACCAATGAAATTCCATAACATATAATTTCGTAGAAATTATTATCGCAAGGTAATGGAAAAATTGAAATAGTTTTATTGATATTAGAAATTAATCTTCTTCTTTAGGTGTCGTCCCCACTCCGAAGGTTTGCAATCATTAAGGCGATTTTTATTTTTGAATCAGTGGATCTAAATAGTAGATTTGCTAGTACATCCAAACCCCTCCCTAAGGTTTTTCAGCCATTAGTTTCGTCTCCTTCCTATAGATCTTTTTCCTCTGATCTTTCCTTTCATAATTAGTCATAGGATTTGATATTTTTGTCCTCTCATGATATGTCCCATATATAATAGTTTTCTTCGCTTAGTTGTCACAGTTACTTCTTTTTCTTTGCTCATACGCCTCATCACTTTGTTGACTTGGTTGTCTACGTTGGTTATTTTCTCTACCCATGAAATCCTCAGTATTCTCCGATATATCCATAGCTCGAAAGCCTCCAGTCTCTTTGTGTCGATCATGTTCAATGTCCAGGCTTCCATCCCGGAATAATAGTACTGAGCCCCAGTTGTATGATCGTGGATCGTCCTTGATCGTGATTCAGTTTCTAAGGATACCATTGTATTAACAATGTTGGATTGTTGGATACCATTGTATTAACAATTGTATCTTAGGTAACTGAACCATGGTCAAGGACGATCCACAATCGTACAACTGGGTCTGATAGTACGTAACATCTCACCAGTCTACTTTTAGTTCAAGATTTAGATCTCGGCAGCAGAAAAGCCTCTTCATTTTTGTAAATGTGTTTCTTGATTGCTCGATTCTATTTCTTGGGAACTGTTATTATTTTCATTAATGGTTGCGACTAGGTATTTGTATTTTCTTACCTTTTCAATAGGTTGATTCTTCACGTATTCTCTACGGTTGTCCTGAGTTGTTTTTGTTATTAGCATATATTTTGTTTTGCCTATGTTCAGTGATAGTCCATATTCTTCACTTACAGTGACAATTTTATTAATTTGTGCTTGTAGGTCTTGGAGTTTTTCGTCTCTCATCTTCGAAGAGTTGTGCAATGTAGTTCTTCCATACTTCCAGTTTTTGTTATATTTCTGTGACTATTTTTCCTTTATTTGTACAATTTATTAATTTGTGTTCACTGGTGCCTGTGAGTTCTTTGACTTTTTTGTGTATATTGAAACTGTCGTGATTTGCTTGTAACTCCTCAATTTTATCGCACTTTTGTTTGTAGTACTCTTCCTTTGCTTTTCTGATCTTTGTGCGCAGTATTCGTTGAGTGTCTTTATCTTTTTGATCACTTTTTCCTTTAAAGGTTCTTCTCTTGTCCATGAGACTAAGAATTTCGTTAGTTCTCCATTCTTTATTTCCTGTGGATTTTTCTTTCTTAAGAAAATCTATCGAGGGTTCCAATAAGGCTGATTTGATGGCGTACCATTTTTCGTTTACGTTTCTGCGGTTTCGGTATTCTTCATTATTTTCAAATGTTTCCAAATTTTCTTTTATTTTTGTTTGTAACTCATTTCGTACGTCTTGTTTCTTTACATAACGAATACCTAGAAACTAATACATAACGGGTATTGTGTGACATTATTGTGTACTTGCATTTATGGGAAATGGGAATTGATTTATTTTTAGTAGAAGCTTGCTTATAAAGTTTGCACATAATTCTATCGTTTTGCTTTATTTTTGCGAAAGTGGGTGTATGAGTAAGTTCGTTTGTGTTCGAGTGAGGTGATGTAAGGTCTGGGGCAGGGAAATTTCATAACGTATAATAGATAAATTCTCGCCGGTCGCAACGGGATTATTTTACGACGTGAATATTAAAATCCCGAAATGAACGTCGAACGACCGCCGGCTGTAATAGAGGCGATAACCCGGGAATTATGCATTTCAGCCGTCAGCTCGATGAAGCCGAACATGGATTCCTCGAATTGCATATTGGTGCAGGACGTGAAGGATGTGACACACGACCAAATGACGCAGGGCTCCGTATCGACGCAGTTGCCGACCGAAGGTATTCCGGGCGTCGCCGTCGCCGCGTGTCGTGCATTTTAATCAAAAACCCCCTTTGTTGTGTTGCGTTTGCAGAATCACTACCCACCAGCACGGCGGAGCACTCCAGCGTTACCACCCACGTGTCCCTGCAGCAGCCGCAGCAGCAGAGCCAGTCGCAGCCGCAGTGGCCGCCGCTGCTCGAGCTGCGGGAGCTGAACACCCTGCACACGGCCACCATACCGCCGTACCAGTTCTGGAACTCCGAGTTCCGGAACAAGCAGCCTGCGTTCATCCGGTTCAATTTCACGCTGCCGTGGGGAGCGAACTTCGCCGTGTACGGCAGGAGGAACGTGGCGCCGAGCGTCACACAGTACGACTTCGTGGAGTTCGTGAAGGGCGGCAGGGTTGACCACAGGCTACGCAAACGGGAGGCCCCCGATGATGACACTGAACGCAGAAAAGCGATGCAGTTCGCGTACAACAGCAGGTACTTCCAGAACACCGACGTCCTCGACAGCATCTCCAGCTCGTACGAGGGCACCAGGAAGATCCTGGCGGACTCGGTGCCCCGGGGGCCCTTCTACGTGCCCCATAACCAGAAAACTGATTACCCGGAAGATACGTCCACTGATTTGCCCCGCCCGACCCTCGACCTCGGCCTCCAGCTCGACCAGCACGTCATCTCGAAGCGCGACGCCGAGATCGAGTCGATGCTGGTGAACGTGAGCCTCCTGCAGTACTTGGACACGGGACGCTGGTTCCTTTCGGTCTATAACGACGAGCTACAGCCGCACAGCGTATCCCTGATTATCTCCGAGGCCGAGGGGGTGAGCACGACTTGCCCAAACGACTGTTCCGGTCGGGGATCCTGCTACCTGGGAAAGTGCGATTGCATAGACGGCTTTCAGGGGATCGACTGCTCTAAAAGTGAGTGTATTTGCTTTTATCTCCGGCTCTACTTCCAATAACACTAACGCGGGGCCGACGCAATCTTTCTACCCGGTGCACTACCTTTTACCCCGTAAAGTTTGATTTTCATGAAGTTAAGTACGTGCGGCGATCCACCGCGAAAATAACTTTACACCTTTCCTATAAAAACATCTTATTCAAGATTTCGACCTCAAATTTATTTGCTCGCATTGATCATTTAGTTACGCTCGAGGTAAAAATAGAGGGAATTAAGTGTGCATAAAACCCTGCCAAAGACGGAGAGAGCCATAAGATTTTTTATCGTTATAATATACCCCGTTGGTAATAAAAATCCTTTCCAGGCATCTGCCCCGTACTCTGCTCCGGCCACGGTCAATACGGGGGTGGGCTTTGTCACTGCGAGGAGGGATGGAAAGGACCGGAATGCGACATACCCGAAGGAGAGTGCCGCGTGGCCGACTGCTCCGGGCACGGCCAGTGCGTGCGCGGGTCCTGCAGGTGTAAAGCCGCCTGGAAGGGCGAGGCCTGCGAGGAGAACGACTGCGAGGACCCCACGTGCTCCGACCACGGTGCCTGCGTCCAAGGGCAGTGCTACTGCAAGGCTGGATGGCAGGGCGACCGGTGCCACCTCATCGATGAACAGGTGCATAAGTGCCTGCCGAGCTGCTCCGACCACGGCGTCTACGACCTGGAGTCCGCCAAGTGCATCTGCAACCGCCACTGGACCGGCCCCGACTGCTCCCAAGGTAAGAAACCGCCTGGTCGTAATTTCCATTTTTATGTCCTCTTCACATGTAAATGCTCGTTTACTGTCATCTAGACTGACTCGGTAAGTAATACGGCAAAATCCAGGGGCGGCAAATTTTGAGAACAATTGCAAAGACACAATAAATAAATAAATGACGAACGAAAAAAGCCAAATACAAGAAATGAAGCATCTAACTAATACTTGTCAGTGCAAATCGTTACATGCTTGATTTTTTCACTTATTTAATACTGAAACTTTATCAAATTTTCAGTAGAATTAGTTGCAGGTGTACTGTACACGAATCTAATATCATATTTGCAAATAATAAATTTTCAGAAATTTCAGTAATAGGTCATCCATACTTGTCAATTGATAATGTTAAATGTTTTATGTTCTCCCTTATTTAATACTGAAACTTTTTTAATTTTTTAGTAGAATTAGTTTCAGGTGTACTGTACACGAATCTAATATCAAATTTGCAAATAATAAATTTTCAGAAATTTCAGTAATCATCCATACTTGTCAATTGAGAAAGTTAAGTGTTTGATGTTCTCCCTTATTTAATACTGAAACTTTGTCAAATTTTCAGTAGAATTAGTTTCAGGTGTACTGTACACGAATCTAGTATCAAATTTGCAAATAATAAATTTTCATAAATTTCTGTAGAAGCTAACCCATGTACTTGAACGTTATATGCTTGTTGTCAAACTTTCAGTAGAATTAGTTTCAGGTCTACTGTACACGAATCTAATATCAAATTTGCAAATAATAAATTTTCAGAAATTTCAGTAATAGGTCATCCATACTTGTCAATTGAGAAAGTTAAGTGTTTGATGTCCTCCTTTAGTTAACACTGAAACTTTGTCAAATTTTTAGTAGTATTAGTTTTAGGTGTACTGTACACGAATCTATTATCAAATTTGCCAATAATAAATTTTCAGAAATTTCAGTAATAGGTCATCCATACTTGTCAATTGATAAAGTTAAGTGTTTGATGTTCTCCCTTATTTAATACTGTAACTTTGTCAAAATTTCTGTAGAATTAGTTTCAGGTGTACTGTACACGAATCTAATATCAAATTTGCAAAAATACATTTTCAGAAATTTCAGTAGTACCTAACCCATACTTGTCAGTGCAGAACGTTATATGCTTGATTTTTCACTTATTTAATACTGACACTTTGTCAAATTTTCAGTAGAATCAGTTTTAGGTGTTCTGTACACGAATCTAATATCAAATTTGCAAATAATAAATTTTCATAAATTTCAGTAATAGGTCATCCATACTTGTCAATTGAGAAAGTTAAGTGTTTGATGTTTTCCCTTATTTAATACTGAAACTTTGTCAAATTTTCAGTAGAATTAGTTTCAGGTGTACTGTACCCGAATCTAATATCAAATTTGCAAATAATAAATTTTCAGAAATTTCAGTAATGGGTCATCCATACTTGTCAGTGCATAACGCTATATGATTGATTTTTTCACTTATTTAATACTGAAATTTTGTGAAATTTTCAGTAAAATTAGTTTTAGGTGTATTGTGCACGAATCTAATATAAAATTTGCAAATAATAAATTTTCAGAAATTTCAATAGTAGCTAACCCATACTTCTAAGTGCAGAACGTTATATGCTTGATTTTTTACATATTTAATACTGAAACTTTGTCAAATTTTCAGTAGAATTAGTTTCAGGTGTACTGTACACTAATCTAATATCAAATTTGCAATTAATAAATTTTCAGAAGTTTCAGTAGTAGCTAACCCATACTTGTCAGTGCAGAACGATGTATGCTTGATTTTTTCACTTATTTAATACTGAAACTTTGTCAAATGTTCAGTAGAATTAGTTTCAGGTGTACTGTATACGACTCTTATATCAAATTTGCAAATAATAAATTTTCAGAAATTTCAGTAATAGGTCATCCATACTTGACAATTGAGAAAGTTAAGTGTTTGATGTTCTCCCTTATTTAATACTGAAACTTTTGTCAAATTTTCAGTAGAATTAGTTTCAGGTGTACTGTGCACGAATCTAATGTCAAATTAGCAAATAATAAATTTTCAGAAGTTTCAGTAGTAGCTAACCCATACTTGTCAGTGCAGAACGATATATGCTTGATTTTTTCACTTATTTAATACTGAAACTTTGTCAATTTTTTAGCAGAATTAGTTTCAGGTGTACTGTGCACGAATCTGATATCAAATTTGCAAATCAGAAATTTTCAGAAATTTCAGTAATAGGTCATCCATACTTGTCAATTAAGAAAGTAAAGTGTTTGACGTTCTCCCTTATTTAATACTGAAACTTTGTAAAATTTTCAGTAGAATTAGTTTGAGGTGTACTGTACACGAATCTAATATCAAATTTGCAAATAATAAATTTTCAGAAGTTTCAGTAGTAGCTAACCCATACTTGTCAGTGCAGAACGTTATATGCTTGATTTTTTCACTTATTTAATACTGAAACATTGTCAAATTTTTAGTAGAATTAGTTTCAGGTGTACTGTGCACGAATCTGATATCAAATTTGCAAATAATAAATTTTCAGAAATTTCAGTAATAGGTCATCCATACTTGTCAATTGAGAAAGTTAAGTGTTTGATGTTCTCCCTTAATTAATACTGAAACTTTGTAAAAATTTCAGTAGAATTAGTATCAGGTGTACTGTACACGAACCTAATATCAAATTTGCATATAATAACTTTTCAGAAGTTTCAGTAGTAGCTAACCCATACTTGTCAGTGCAGAACGTTATATGCTTGATTTTTTCACTTATTTAATAATGAAACTTTGTCAAATTTTCGGTAGAATTAGTTTCAGGTGTACTGTGCACGAATCTAATATCAAATTTGCAAATAATAAATTTTCAAAAATTTCAGTAATAGATCATCCATGATTGTCAATTGAGAAAGTTCAGTGTTTGATGTTCTCCCTTATTTAATACTGAAACTTTGTCAAATTTTCAGTAGATTTAGTTTCAGGTGTACTGCACACGAATCTAATAATAAATTTGCAAATAATAACTTTTCAGAAATTTCAGTAGTAGTTAACCTATACTTGTCAGTGCAGATCGTTATATGCTTGTTGTTTTCACTGATTTAGTACTAAAACTTTCTCAAATTTTCAGTAGAACTAGTTTCAGGTATACTATACACGAATCTAATATCAAATTTGTAAATATAAAATTTTCAGAAATTTCAGTAATAGGTCGTCCATACTTGTCAATTGAGAAAGTTAAGTGTTTGATGTTCTCCCTTATTTAATACTGAAACTTTGCCAAATTTTGAGTAGAAGTAGTTTCAGGTGTACTGTATACGAATCTAATATCAAATTTGCAAATCATAAATTTTCAGAATTTTCATTAATAGGTCATCCATACTTGTCAATTGAGAAAGTTAAGTGTTTGATATTCTCCCTTATTTAATACTGAAACTTTGTCAAATTCTCAGCAGAAATAGTTAAGGTGTACTGTCCACGAATCTAATATTAAATTTGCAAATAATAAATTTTCAGAAATTGCAGTATAGGTCATCCATACTTGTCAATTGAGAAAGTTAAGTGTTTGATGTTCTCCCTTATTTAATACTGAAACTTTGGCAAATTTTCAGTAGAATTAGTTTAATGTGTACTGTGCCCGAATCTAATATCAAATTTGCAAATAATAAATTTTCAGAAATTTCAGTAGTAGCTAACCCATACTTGTCAATGCAGAACGTTATATGCTTGATTTTTTCACTTATTTACAACTGAATCTTCGTCAAATTTTCAGTAGAATTAGTTTCAGGTGTACTGTGCCCGAATCTAATATCAAATTGGTAAATAATAAATTTTCAGAAATTTCAGTAATAGGTCATCCATACTTGTCAATTGAGAAAGTTAAGTGTTTGATGTTCTCCCTTATTTAATACTGAAACGTTGTCAAATTTTCAATAGAATTAGTTTTAAGTGGACTGTACACAAATCCAATATCAAACTTGCAAATAATAAATTTTCAGAAATTTCAGTAATAGCTAATCCATGCTTGTCAGTGCAGATCATTATATGCTTGATTTTTTCACTTATTTAATACTGAAACTTTGTTAAATTTTCAGTAGAATTAGTTTCAGGTGTACTGTACACGAATCTAATATCAAATTTGCAAATAATAAATTTTCAGAATTTCAGTAATAGGTCATCCATACTTGTCAATTAAGAAAGTTAAGTGTTTGATGTTCTCCCTTATTTAATACTGAAACTTTCTCAAATTTTCAGTAGAATTAGTTTCAAATGTACTGCGCACGAATCTAATGTCAAATTTGCAAATAAAAATTTTTCAGAAATTTCAGTTATATGCTTGATTTTTTTACTTATTTAATACTGAAACTTTGTCAAATTTTCAGTAAAATTAGTTTCCGGTATACTGTGTACGAATCTAATATCAAATTTTCAAATAATAAATTGACGTTGACATGACATTGACAATTCAAACTGTCATCACCAGCAACAAACAATATATCTGAAGATGTCAACGATAGTTATTTTCAACGAATTTCGTTTGCAAGAGGACATAAAACGTCGTATGCGGCTCGCTTGCATGATTTCAGGGCTCGCTCCTCGCGCCGCTCGCCCAGCAAACGTTCCGACTCGCCTGTAAAGGCCGACTTACCAACTTTGCCACGTAAATAACCATAATTTCTCGCCTTTTGCAGCTCTGTGCAACCTGGATTGCGGCTCCCACGGCCGTTGCGACGCCGGTAAGTGTCGCTGCGACCCCGGCTGGACGGGCTCCCGCTGCGAGCAGTTGCCCTGCGACCCCCGCTGCCAGGAGCACGGTCAGTGCAGGAACGGCACGTGCGTCTGCTCTCAGGGATGGAACGGACGCCATTGCACTCTGCGTAAGTGACTTTTGCAACTTTAACAACTTCCGAGAACTTCTCTAATTTCGCGCCGAACTCTGCCGCACCCCTACGTCGAAATGTGTGCTCCTCGGGCATTCATTCCGATCCCGTACACTCCTTCCCTGCCACCCCCTCCTTTATTAATTTAATTATAGATTTCCCCCCTTTCCCCAATGAAACACATCTTTGCAACCGCAAAAGTGAGAGAAATTGCACATTTGTTTGGTAGAACCCAAGTGCAATATTCGCCCTATATCTATATATGTACTCGTTTCTTCCTTCATCCTCGGGAGCACCAAAATGCGGGAGGAGAAAAGAAATAAGACTTTACATTAGTTTACATAAAATACCAAAAAAATCCTGCGTTAGAGGCATTTATCTAAGTTTTCACGTTTCACGTGCTCTCTCACGCGGCAGTCGATCGATCACTACGGCTAACGCGCGAGTCACAACACCCAAAATTACACGCAGCTTAATTTGCATTGCAACATGTTGTACGCTGCAAAATTTAACCATACTCTTTGCTTCGCACGTCTTCCCGAGCCAGAGAAAATAAAGATTAGTTGATGACTTTATATTTAATAAGACACCTTACAAGGAATCGCCAAATCGCTAAAACCTATAACACAACATATTTACTTCTATGCAAATGCTTTGAAGTTTAGTATACCGTTGGTAAACGATAAGAAGGAGGAGAAAATGTTTTACCAAGTTTTCTTATTTACGAAATATTTAGTCGTCTTTGTTTTATTCAATGCTTGATGAACTAGATACAAATTAGTCGAGCCGCAGTTTGATACTTCGATGAAAATGCTTTGAAGATTAGTATATCGTTGGTACACAGTAGAAAGTGTTTTAACTAAGTTTTATTATTTACGAAATATTTAATCGTCTTTGTCTCATTCAATGCTTGATGAACAAGATACAAATTAGTCGAGCCGCAGTTTGATACTTCACAAATCATTTTTACGTTTTTTTGTTCCTAAAAATAGAGTCTGCGTAACATTGTTTTGAAACTCACTTTTCTAGTACACGCCTGATCTCATTCATTACTTATTTCACTGCTACCATAGTTATCTTGCAATAACAAGCCTTAATAATTAATGGCCGAGGAAAGTTTGTTTCACAGTTGTATCAAGAAATTGAGGAAATTTATTGTGTAAATTGTTGACCACTTGGAACTTTTCGACGCCACACGCAAAGAAATAATATCTGTTTTAGTTGACATGACCCCGTTTCACAATTAATAAATTATAGCGTAATATTTACAGCCAACTGTGGAACCGGCCTAATAAACTATTCCAACGCTACGAAAAAAGTTTGAACGGCCCACTTGCACGTTTTGTGTTAATTATTTATTCATTAGGAAGTACAGCGGACCTAATTCTGTCACACAAACTTGCCAGTAATGCAAATTCTGATCATAATTGTTATTTTTTTCTATAATCTTATTAATAATCGCAACATATATTAAATGAAAATCTATCGCATAGTGATATTATACAGGGTGCTACTGAATTGCTTGGCCTAACTTAACGAACGAAACGCATGGAACAAAACTGTGAAAAAAGTTCCTATAGACATATCGTCGGCTTGGTGTTTTCAATGTTTCAAATTTTCAATTTTTAGGTCTATAGCTTTACTGGATTTACAGGACTTTTCAACTTGTTGGAAGGTTAAATTCGGATTATTAAGAATCTGTGATAAAAAAAACCAAATTACAGTGCACAATACATAATTTTCTATAATAACAAACACATTTAAAGTCGTTATTCCCAAATTTATAAATTTGCACATACAACCTTGTAACATTAAGCCGGCGAATATTAAAACTATCAATTGGGCTGAACTCGAATTAGATATTGCTTTTTTGTTCCTTAGAGACAAAACAACCAAATTTTACGTTTTCAAAGTTATGAAGCGAAATCCGATTGTTTAGTTTAGTGTTAGGTCAGGTTACGTTAGGTTACATAATGTTTAAGATAACACCTTAAACATTACCTAACCTAACGTAACCTGACCTAACACTAAACTAAACACATCGGAATTTTTTTCATAACTATTATGCAAGAGTTTTTTTTAACCATTACAGTATTTCCTAGAATGTTTTTGGAATAGGCTTGAACTTTCAAATGTTTTCGTAAGATACAATAGAACTTTGGATTTTTCATAATGTGTTACTCAACTTGAAAAAATGACTTATAGAATTATTAATAGTAATTATAGAATTTTTTTTACAATTTTATTCACATAATGCACAACAGTTTTTAGATTTGTACAAAATTTCAAGGAGTTTTCGTTTCTTTTTGTATCATTTTACACAATTATAGATGTTGTTTATATTCGAAAAACGTTTGGTACAATTTTCTTCAAGTATTATACTAAACTTTGCGATTTTTATAGTATTTTCTGGACTTTTTTTGGAATAGAGTTGGACTTACAAGAATTTCCTCAAAAAAAAAAAGTTGCATATGCTACCAACCAGTTTAAATAACTATAGATTTTTCCCATTTTTGAAAATAATTATTCAGGAATTATTATTAATTCTATAGAAATTTCATTTAATTATTATACAATAGTTTTAATTATCATTTTAGATTACAAAATTATATTATAAATATAATTGCAATCAATTATTAAACATTTTTTTAAATCTTATACTATTTCTGAGAAGAATTTAAAAAAAAGTATAATAATTGATTTCAAGTATTATACAAAACTTTGCGATTTTTATAGTATTTTCTGGACTTTTTTTGGAATAGAGTTGGACTTACAAGAATTTCCTCAAAAAAAAAAAAGTTGCATATGCTACCAACCAGTTTAAAGAACTATAGATTTTTCCCATTTTTGAAAATAATTATTATTAATTCTATAGAAATTTCATTTAATTATTATACAATAGTTTTAATTATCATTTTAGATTACAGAATTATATTATAAATATAATTGCAATCAATTATTAAACATTTTTTAAATCTTATACTATTTCTGAGAAGATTTTTAGAATAGAGCCTTCTATAGGTTAACATAATGTTTTTTTTAGGTTACCTTGCGTTAGCTTAGGTAAGGTTGGGTTAGGCTGAACAATCTAAGTAGGTATATTATAATATATCAGATTGTGATTTTCTGGCAACAGAATATATTAATTTATATCGAAAAGAGAAGAGAGGAGTTCTGCACATATGTATATAGGATAGTTGATTTTTCAGTGTTCAGTTTATATCTAAAAATTTGTCAAATATACAAAAAAAAACTTAGAACCTTTCCTAGGTTGGCCTAAGAATTTTTTAAAGTTACCTTGCGTTAGCTTCGATAAGGTTGGGTTAGGCTGGACAATCTAAGTAGATATATTATATGAGATCGTGATTTTCTAGAAGCAGAATATTTTTATTTTTATTAAAAAGAGGAGAGAGAAGTTCTACACATATGTATACAGGATGGTTGGTTTTTCACTGTTCAGCTTATATCTGCAAAACTGTTAAATATACAAAAAAAAAACTTAGAACCTTTTTTTGGTTAGCCTAAGGATTTTTAAGGTTACCTTGCGTTAGCTTAGGCAAGGTTAGGTTAGGCTGGACAATCTAAGTAGATATAATATTATATCAGATTGTGATTTTCTAGAAGCAGAATATTTTAATTTTTATTGAAAAGAGGAGAGAGGAGTTCTGCACATATGTATACAGGATGGTTTATTTTTTAGTGTTCAGCTTATATCTGCTAAACTGTCAGAAATACAACTTGTCATATGCAGCGTAAAAAGAATTTGATCTAGAATTTGATTCTTTAAAAATATATAGGGCATTCATTTAAAAACCAAACTTAGATATCCACCGGAAAATAGTAGGCTATGGAAAAAAATATTGCGCCATTTTGTAGAATAGGTTGCGTATAGTTATAGAAGTTCCTTCTGAAATAAACTATTTTTGTGTGTTTTCGAATCTATCGAAACTATCCAGTTTCGCAGATATATGCTGGACACTGGAAAATCAACAACCCTGTATATGTATATCACCTACTGATTTCTAATATGATATGAATATTTTGGCAAGTTGGTGTCAAAATTTCGACCCGAAAATTTTGAACAAACTTTCATATTTAAATGTAATCTTCCTGATTTTTTTTAATAAACTTTAATGACTATAAAACGTCCATCAAAATTGTTAATCTTTGTTTTTTTGAGTTATAGAAATTGTTGAATTAAATTATTGGAATTGTGTCTATCAATTATTTAAGTGCAATGACAATTATTAGTCAAATACTATTTTCTGATACTTATTAAAAGTTAACTGCTCTAAATTTAGTTTTATGTAGTTTACAGATCATCCACTAATTTCGAATTCAATTCGACAACTCTAGGTAGCCAGTTGGCCAGTTGGCCAGTTGACCAGGTAGCCAAAAACAAATATATATATATATAAGTGATTTAAGTCATTAAGCTTTCGCTTAAATATTTCAAGTTTAGGTTACTTACTGATTGCTGATACGTATTGCTAATTTAAAAAAATTGCGAAATATGTTCCCAAATTTTCAAACCTTGATATCAATGTAAAATATTTCTGAAAATTTATAACAAACCTTAAACCTTATAAACCATATAAAATGTCCATTAAAATTTGGATTTTGTTTTGTTGAATTGTTGAATCTTTAATAAAGTATTTTAGTGCAATGAAAATTATAAATTAAATACTAATTTCTGATACTACTCTGATACTAGTATTTTGACATGCAGGTCATAATAATATTTTATATTTGGGCGATACAAATTTTAAATTGTTAAAATTATATTGATTTCGTATATAAGTATTTCAACGTTTATCATTCGGTCATTATCCGATTTCTCATACGACATAAAAATAATTATCAATCAACTAAAATATAATTATATATTTATAATATAATAGATTTTTTTTTTCTTCGTCGTTTCATTTAACGCCTATTAGAAGAAAATGTTGGAATTGTAACAAGCCTTTTTTAGAATAAAAACTTGAAAAACCATATTGTGATATAAATAGTTAAATTCGTAATAGGAAATTCTATCTAATAGAGGGTGCACATTTTTTACAGCCCATATAAAAAAATAAAGTTGATGATGGTTTCTTCGAAACGAAACGTTCTACTGAAAAATTGTAAACGCTGTCGTGTAGAGTTAATAATGTGGCTATGAGAAAGTGCTTTTGATTTTCTAATACCTTTGCAAATAACTTCAGAAAAACATAAAAACGAAATCGCAAGATTTCGGATTTTGTCGATATTTCCGGAAGTAAGCGGAACTCTCCGGTTTTTTCAACAGAATATTACTCACCACTAAATTACGCAACTTTTTTGTAATCTAACTGTCTTTGCAACTTTTACCGTTTCCGAGATACTCATGCTTATATGATCCAATCGTTATGCGACCAGCAAATGGTGGAGGAGCCGGGATGTAAATGTTTTTCATTTACGATATAAATGAAAAAAAAAATGATTGGAAGGTTGCTCGTCTTCAGTTCTCACAAAAAATAAATTGTAGATATTTTGTTGGTTCTTCCCAACTTAAATATATTTATTTCCGAGGATTTTGTACATAATTAACAATTTATGCCCGGCTCCTCCACCATTTCTTGGCAATATTGCGATTGGTACTATTTTTATTTTTGCTTTGTTTTAAGATGTCGCCTTTTGAACGAATGCATAATTTATAAAAATAAGCTATACAATTTCTTGACCATTTTCTGGGTCATATATTTTTTTTATTGAAAACGTCTACTACACAATTATTAACAAATGCTTGAAACCATTGTCCTTTACCATTTGTGAATTAAATTTCAATTTGCCCCTACGAATGCATTTTTTTAAAGTAAGCTATACAACGGCCTGGTTGGTTCTTGACCATTTCTGGCTATCATGACTGGTGCCATATATTGTTTTTATTGAAAACGTCGACTACACAATTATGAACAAATTTTTGAAACCCTTATCCTTTACTATTTGTGAACTAAATTTTAATTTGCCACAACGAATGCATTTTTTTTAAGTAAGCTCTACAATGGCCGGGTTCTTGACCATTTTCTGGCTATCATGACTGGTGCCATATATTTGTTTTATTGAAAACGTAGACTACACTATTATGAACAAATTTTTGAAACTCTTATCCTTTACCATTTGTGAACTAAATGTAATTTGCCACAACGAATACATACATTTCTAGAATAAGCTATACAATGGCCGAGTTCTTGACCATTTTCTGGCTATCATGACTGGCGCCATATATTTTTTTTATATTGAAAACATCGACTACACAATTATGAACAAATGCTTGAAACCATTGTCCTTTACCATTTGTGAATTAAATCTCAATTTGCCCCAACGAATGCATTTTTTTAAAGTAAGCTATACAATGGCCGGGTTGGTTCTTGACCATCTTCTGGCTATCATGACTGATGCCAACAATATATATTGTTTTTATTGAAAACGTCGACGACACTATTATGAACAAATTCTTTAAACCCTTATCCTTTACCATTTGTGAACTAAATTTTAATTTGCCCCAACGAATGCATATTTTTTTTAAGTAAGCTCTACAATGGCCGGGTTCTTGACCATTTTCTGACTATCATAACTGGCGCCATATTTTTTTAAATTGAAAATCTACACAATTATGAAAAATTCTTAAAACCTTGCCATTACCATTTACCTTTACTATTTGCGAAGTAAATCTCAATATGCCACTAGCCTATTTTTCGATTTATATTAAGGCGTCGATTGCAGTATTCAGTTATTATTGCAAATTAAAAATTAAAATTTCAGAAAATATTAAAAAAAAACAATTAAGTGACGCTGCCGCCTTGATGTGAATCGCCTATAGTAGATAATCATACCGCGCGTTTTTTAAATTTCTAAACATAGGCTATGTTCAGTTTTAAAACGACACTATCAATTGCAACCTGTTATGCAACCAAAATTACATGCGCCTGCAACTCGATCATTTGAAATGTCAAAACTGTTGTCAGAAAATGTATTCAACGCAAGAATTATCCTGAGACACAAATCCCATTATTCCTGTTTAAGTAGGAATCATCAATTGTTAATACCGAAATAGTAACTCATTTGTGAAAGTGCCCTATTTAAACAGTTTCTTGCGTTGAATACATTTTCTGTCAATAGTTTTGACATTTCAAATAAGCAAGTTGCGCGTGCATGTAATTTTGGTTCCATAACAATTGCATTTTAGCAACGCAATTGATACTGTCGGTTTAATACTGAACATAGCCTATGTTCAGCGATAAAAAAAACGCGCGGTATATAATACAACAAGTGGAATCGTGACGATCGATAATCGCGCGAGTTGGGACACGAAACATGTTGTCAAATATTTGGCAACATGTTTTGGCAACATGTTGAGTGCATCCACCAACGCGATTATCAATAGTTACGATTCCAAGAGTTGTATTCGGTAGATTTTATTACGAATAAAAAACCTAATTGCGACATTTCAGTTGACAGAATAGCACACCAGATGTGCAGAGGTCCAAGTGTGATTATCACTTATTAATCAATTCGAGTTCTGATTATCAGCTATTAGGCGGTTGCTAGGATAGGGAAGAAAAGTATTATGATTGATATAATCTGTAAAGCACTTTTTTGTAATACCTCTGTGTTATTGACATTTATCAGTGCTGTCTGCTTGATCGATATGACAGGCGTAAAGGCCTTGGCCGTTATAATAACGGCCGTGGACGTTATTTAAATGACAACGCAAATTTATGAGCAATAAAGTCTTCATATTCTTTCTCATACCTGCTGCTGCTTTTTTGGGGAAGTAAATCGATTCTGGCAGCATTTGCTTCATTTAGTACATCTTCGAGGATACCACAAAACGAAGAACTTTGCACATCTGACATTATTTTTCTAATTTCACTTTGATTTGTTTGTTTGTATTTGAACCGTTGATGTTGCTATGGTATCAAATTGCGCCTGGATAACTAGTTTATTAATTTTGAAATTTAATATTGATAAATTGACCAGTTTTTGTAATTTAGGTATTACAAAAAGTATCGAACAACATACGTCCGATATGCAAATAACAGGCTTGGTTGAATATAAACCTCGGCTGCGCTCCGCTCCGCTTCGCTTCGCCTCGGTTTACAAACTTCAACCCGCGCCTGTTATTTGCTACATATCGGCCTAATGGCGTTATATACTATTAAAATTGTTTTTGTTATTTATTCGCTACACTTGTTTATTCGGCTGAAGAAGCCACAGTATGGCGAAAGAATTGTTGCGAAAACAGTTTTGAAAATTTTAAAAGTGCTTTACTTTATTTCGTACAATTTGTTTTGTACTGATGTTCTTGTCCTATGCCCAGTTAAAGTTTGTTGTCAAGTTTAATGGGGCATAGTTAATATTCTGTTGTTTCGTAGATTGTAAGTAAGCCATTATTTTGTATATACGGTTTTGATTAACGATGTGGATTTTATCTGAATTGGTTTGTTTAGCGGGTTGTGAGAACGGATGTTCCGGCCACGGACAGTGCACGATGGAGGAGGGCTCTTATCTCTGCGTGTGCATCCAGGGATGGGCCGGTTCCGACTGCAGCATCCCCCTGGAGATGAATTGCAACGACGACATCGACAACGACCACGGTGAGTATGGGGGCTCCCCCAGGGCGGCTCTAAGAAGGGTTGGAGTTTATTAATTGGAATCTCGTGTCCCCCTATTATCAGACGGCATGACGGACTGCTCGGACAGCGAGTGCTGTTCGCACTCTAGCTGCGCCGATCACATCATGTGCCTGGCGAGCAACGACCCGGTGGAGGTGCTGCTGCGGAAGCAGCCGCCTTCGGTGACGGCGTCGTTCTACCAGCGGGTCAAGTTCCTCATCGAGGAGAACAGCGTGCAGTCGTACGCCCACATGGACGAGTACACCGAGAGGTAAGTAGAGCTGCCGTGTAGCCGAGTGTAGAGCTTGAAAAAAGAGCAAGGGCCACCCCCGTCGAGGGGGTGGGCCGTAGAGAACACGCAGACTGTGCGGGCTATTGCGGCCTCACCGGACTTAGCTCTGCACGTTGAGCGGAGAGGCTCGACCTGGCCGCTTTGCTCGGGCACCGCACACTCCTTCTTGCGGAGTTCCGTCTAACCCGACCATCCTCCCCCTGGCGTGCTGCACCAGGAGTCGCCCGCTGCCTCCGGAGGTGCCCCACCGTCCAGCCCCCAGAATAGCTTAGAGATTAGCGCTGCTGTAGAGCTGTTTTTAAGTCCCGTGACGTAGCAACGTAGTTCTTGTGGTGGCCTCGATGGTGAGGGCACCGGGAGCCTGGGCAGCAGCGCGTTCAGGATTGTCACTGTGTATTTGTCTGTATAACCTCTGTGTGCGTCTACCCGCCTCTGAAGCCCGAGTCTGTCGCTCATGAGCGGACTTTCGTGGAAAGTCTCATCCCCCTCCAAAAATTAAAAAAAAATTGAAAAAAATATAATGCAATTCGAAAACATCGCCGAGACATGTTATTATTTTTTCTGGTGGTATTTAAACATTGTTATTGCCCAGCCCTTTTTTGTTTTAAATATTTATTTATCTAGATAATTATACAATTACTTAGGTACGTATTACGATGGTGGACACAAGTTGAGCAGCCCGATGTTGTTTCATTTCATACCTGCTTCATAGGTAACTCATGTTCGCTCTCGTCCGGTCCGTCCGTCCGTCCGTCCGTCCGTTCGTCTCTCTGTTTTTTTGTTTGTGCTAGTAGACCTTTGCTAACTTGTGTCTGTCATTGTCTGTAGCTAAGAGTACAATGTTTGTTGATTGTGTGTGTTCCGTCACATTGTCTTGTCACTTTTTTACCAACTCGATTAATTGACTACTGTGTGACTGGGAGGTGTGAAAGGTTGTTTTTAATATTTGTTAACCGGCGTCGCGGCGGTTCGTCAGCCCGCCCGGCTCACTTAGGGCCGCCGCGACTTAATGCTTAAGTAGTACGTGCGTTCGAACGCCTCTCCCGTTGGCCCCGTTCCCCGCTTGGAACATTTACCAAATAGTAGTGATATCACTGTCAAGAACTTATGTTCTGGGGCGACGTCATTGAGGTCTCGTAACGCAGAGTATTGCGTGTGATTAGTAATTGTCCTGTCTTCTGTGTCCCCTATGTCGCTGCTGCAACCTTCACTTGTAGCGAGTTCTGGAATTCCTTTACACCGCGGTAAGTGGCAGCATCTCCCCATGTTCTGTCTGTCTGTTCGTCTGTCCGTGTGCTGCCTGTAGCCTGCCACCCCCACTGTGCGTCCCGACGTCCCGATGTTTGTCCGCTCTATATGTTGTTCGTTAGTCATGCTTTTTATTCTCATCCAGCAGCCACTTGCAGAACTCTCACTCCCCCGAAATAATGCGCACTTATCTTAATTACAAGTTGCAACTGAAACTCGGCCAACTTTCCGCACAGGTTCCGAACTTTAGTTGCCTAATGAATTAATCAGGGGGGCGCCGAAAGTTGCGCGCCGAGATAATCAAACGGCTGAATTTTTAATAACACGTTTTTGGGCGTGCGTTTTGCAAGTCGGCTGCGATCTACTTTTTTATTTTCTTATTTGCAAATGAATGTAATACCCGCTACGTACTCTGAAACTGCTTACATGATATGTCCGTACGAATCATTACCATGAATTTGTCATTGCCCCGGCGCTTCTACACACTATATACATAAACATCTACCAACGTCCCGTAAATTGCAGTACCCGAGTAAAATTCGCACAAAGCGGAAGCTATCTGCAGCGGAATTACTTCGCATTTAATTAGTTCCACTGCCGACGCTGAGGCTCCCACCACTTCTCCAGGCACAACCGTATATATACATATATATATACCGAAAATTATTTGTGTGCAATATTTACTTACTGTGCTTTACAGGACGTCCCTGCCCATTTACTTGCGATTAAATTCGAATCAAAAGAAACGAATAATGAGAGATAATAAGGTCCCATTCAAGCCCGCCATGGAGAAGTAATTTAAAAAAAGAAACAACATTGTACACCTCTATCTACCAAAGATAACAATGGATTTTAGACGGCTCGGCCGATGTTCCTTCCTTTGTCTTCGTGTCATTGTCAGAACAAGCCCCGCGACCTCTGTGCTACCTTTCCTGTCTACCTCTTTGACCCACGCCCTTTAACTGCATCGTTGCATTTTGACCGACCACCATATTACACTGTGTCACGCTGACACGGCCTTGCAGCGGATTCGGTTGCACGACCAACTGAATCCACTGTAACCGCCTGGCAGCAAAAGTATATTTTTAAAAATCCACTCGATCTTTTGGTGCTATGAAAATCTTGATGTTACAAATTTATATTACTGAGTTACTTTCATATGTAGTGGTGGTAAAATGCCTGCACATTGAATATTATATATTTCGCTGCAATAATGATTGGCCCGGCGGATTTAAAAATTGCCGGCCGATAAAATTGTCGGCCGTATGGGAAATTATTGTGTGCCGATGTTAATTGAAAATTTTAATTAAACACCGCTTTCCACGCGCGGAAACATCGGGCGCGCTTCAAAACAAATAAATGTCATTATTGCAATGGAAGCTTATACAATATACAGCTTATGAACCAACGCTAAAAATAATGCATGTTTTTCAGTCGACCCATCGAAATATTTCCAAAACGTGCTGGGCCGTATGCGCCCGGGATATTTTGATGCATCGACGGACACACGATAATTCTTTTATATCGATATTATACATATATATATGAAACGCTTTGTAAGCTTTAAACTATGTCGACCCGCCCGTCGATGGCGCGGACGAACGGCGAACACGTTCGTCCTTCGTCCGCCCACCCTAAGGGCGCCTAGGTGTCTCTTGGAGGCTAGGATGTTTGCTGACGTTAATCTGTTGACAGTCGAGTTGCTGTTATGCGAGGACAGGTCGTCACACCTCAAGGACTTGGCATCGTAGGAATTAGAGTCTCCGTTGACAGGGAGTCCCGATTCGGCTTCACCCTCACCAGACAAGGAGGATGGTAAGTCATCAAAACTCACATTACTTAAATAAACGTGGCGCCCGAAATATTTGTATCACACAAATGTGTGTGCAACCCGGATGAAAACACTGCTAGCATGTCGCGATTTAGGTCTATGTCCAGGTCGCTGCATACCTGTGTGTACAACAGGCTTACCTCGAGGTCTGCTTCACTTTGTCCTGCTTTCAGGACAATACCTCTAATGTGAAAACAACTAAACTGTTCAGAAAATGAAAAAAAAAAACATTACACAAACTATATTCATTTACTTTGTTTTATGTCTTTGAGTGACTCTCACAGACACTGTCATTAGACAGCTGTTGAACTTAAGCATAACCTTCCATACCCAAAATAGAAGGCATGGGGTATTGAAGCTATTTACCAAAAAAAAAAACAAAGACTGCACATAGAAGGCTCAATTACTTCTTTTTTTTATATTTCCGGACCTTTTATCATATAGGAGGTTTTCCATCCAACGGAGAATAGCCAGCTTGAAGGAACAACGCCAAAAGGTTATTGTCCCAAAAGTGCCCATTTGCTGTCTGCAATCCACTAAAACGAGGGCGTGAAACCTAGTCAATCCTCTGTCGACTGCCCTAATATAAACTTTTTGTTACATACATACAATGTCTTGCCATAAATGGTCTAAAATTATCTAGCTGCTGCTCATAATTTTAGTGGTAGTGGTTTGGAAGTTTACTACTTCTTAGCTCACATTCGTCAAACGTATACTTTCATATTTATATCAGGAACTAAAACAATTTCTGGAAAGGTTCAGGTGCAATGTGTTCTTTCACAACATCGGATTTTTATCCAATACAATGACTATAATTAAAATATGCAACATTCGTTTAGCTCCCTACAGCGTGTTTCAAGTCTATTTTCAGATATTACGCTAAAATCAAACGTTCTTGTTCCTATAGGACCCTTGCTGCTATGAGCACTCCCAGTTACTTATTCTTCTTTAGGTTCCATCTCCAGTTAGTGAAGGTTTTCATCCAATATAATAACTACAATTAAAATAAGCAACATTCGTTTAGCCAGTAAGCATGGTGTTGCAAGCCTCTTTTCAGATATTGCGCTAAAATCAAACGTTCTTGTTCCTATAGGACCCTTGCTGCTATGAGCACTCCTATTTACTTATTCTTCTTTAGGTTCCATCTCCAGTTTGTGAAGGTTGGAAATCACGGCAAATCCCACGCGATCTTTTGCTGCTCTGAATTAGGAATGGGCATCGAGACCAGTCCATTACCTGATATTTTTGAGCCAGGAGTACTTCTTGCGTCCAACTCCACGCCTTCCTTCTATTCTCCTCTCCATTATCAGTTTTAGCAGTTGGTGCCCCTGTGCCCCAAGTTTGCTGTTTTTATCTGCTTAATAACTAGTAACAGCTATCGGTCTTGGCTCATACGTCGCAAAACTTCTTCATTAATTAGATGGTCCACCCATGATAACTCTTTCACATTTCAACATGGCTCATGAGACTTATTAGTCTCAACTGATCGAATTTTTTGGAACTCGGTTTCTTGGGGAGCGGCAGTAGTACTGAGCTTAGCCAGTCCTTTGGTATTTCTCCAGTTTTGTAGATGCGATTGAATGGTGATGTTAGTATATTTAGATTTTCTTCTTCCAGTAGTTTCATGGTCTCTATATGAATTTCATCTCGTCCGACCGCTCTTCCAGGTTTTTCTTAATTGCTCTTATTACTTTACTTTTAAGTAACTTTAATCTTCAGAGCTTCATCTTTCTCTATAACTCACTTCTTACATTGGCCCTACATTATATAGGTTGATCTTGAGAGTTGATGTGGAATCCTAATAAGGCAGTTTGAAAACCTCTTCTCTATATTATTAAGATTACTTCAGTACACCAATTTAATTGATGAATCTACGAATATAAAAAAAAAGGTTGTTTCAAAAGTTTCAACTGAAAATATCAATATTCGAAAAAAATTGGTAACATATTATTAGGATTACTTCAGTACATCAATTTAATTGATCAATCTATGAACATAGAATATTGTTAGCTAAAAAACTCTCCTCTGTCTGTAGACATTTGCACTACATTGTATAGGTTGATCTAGTATTTGACGTGGAATCCGAATAAGGCATTTTGAAAGCCTCTTCTATACATGCAGATATTGGCACTACATTGTATAGCTTGATATCTATAGTTTGACGTGCAATCCGAATAACGTATTTTGATGGTGCCTTTTTTAAAGTTTCATCTAAAAATTTCAATATTCGAAACAATGAGGTAACATATTATTAGGATTACTTCAGTAATCTTCAGTACACCAGTTAAATTGATCAATCTACGAACATAGAAAAGGTTGTTTCAAAGTTATTTCAAAAGTTTCAACTAAAAATTTCAATATTCGAAAAAAAAGGTAACATATCATTAGTACATCAATTTAATTGATCAATCTATGCACATAGAAGATTGTTAGCTGCTAAACTCTTCTCTGCCTGTAGACATTGGCACTACATTGTATGGGTTGATCTAGAATTTGACATGCATTTGGAAAGCCTCTTCTGTATCTGCAGATATTGGCATTACATTTCATAGGTTGATATCTCTAGTTTGACGTGCAATCCGAATAACATATTTTGATGGTGCCTTTTATAATGTTTCATCTAAAAATTTCAATATTCGAAACAATGAGGTAACATATTATTAGGATTACTTCAGGACACCAGTTTAATTGATCAATCTAAACATAGAAATAGTTGTTTCAAAGTTTCATCTAAAACTTTCAATATTCGAAAAAATGAGGTACCATATTATTAGGATTACTTCAGTACACCAATTTAAACAGTTGAGTTGGGGATAACGTACAATGCTTTGAACAGTTTGATATTGTTTAAACCCACGACCTTTGGAGCAGCGGAAACCCATTTCCAAAAGTAGTAACCTACTCTATCCCCTCTCATTTATTTATGTGGGTTTATTTCGGAAGAGGTCAAAATCTGAACTCTGATCTTAGACATATACCTAAATTGCGACATGGTTGCTATGATTTCACAATTGCACTCCATTTCGGACTCTATTTCGGAAGAGGTCAAAATCTGAACTCTGATCTTAGACATATACCTAAAATGCGACATGCTTGCTATGATTTTACAATTGCACTCCATTTCGGACTCTATTTCGGAAGAGGTCAAAATCTGAACTCTGATCTAAGACGTAGACCTAAATTGCGACCTGCTTGCTATGGTTTCACAATTGCACTCCCTGATTAACTTTAGTTGGTTAGTTTCCTTGGATACCATCATCGACATGATGGTTGTCATGGCAACTGACATTGAAGTTAACGGCGCAGTCCAAATCCTTCTTTTTGTTATGACTATATGAGTCATTGTGCGAGACACAATGCTAAATATTATCGACATACAATCTCAAAACTGATTTGCACGCCAAATAACCAAAAACACGATTTATTTGCTATAGCGAGCGCTTGATCAAGATTAAATTTGAGATCGAAACAAGATACCTAATGAAATATAAATAAAATATGACATCATTTATATAATCAGGGACCGGCGAATAATAGTTGATTATCAGTATTAGATTGATAAAAACAAAATACGCGTTGTAATAATAATTATAAGATGCTTTTTTATTATCAATATCAAATACTGATCATCAAGTATCATTCGGCGGCACCAATGGATGCAACATTGGTATAAAAATATCTAAAAAAGTAAAATAAACAACATTAATTAAATATGCCCTGCAATTATATTTGCAGTTTTGTTTATCGCAGTAGTCTTAAATTTTTGATGTAGAAATTACTCTTCTAATTTATAACACGTAAACTATAAAATGAGCTATAAAACGAAACTATAAAGACGATAACACATTTGTAATTAAAAATATATATTGAGAATTATAAATGCATTAGCATGCAATAGCGTTACATCTCCAATTTCTCTACATACAACGTAAAGTGCCTACGAAAATATGCAACATATATTTTTTGCGAAAATTAGATTTTTTTAATAAAAATTGTTCTTGAAATTGATCTAATTGATCTAAAGTCAATATACAAAAAATATATAACAAAAGTGCCCACTAAACTATGCAATATATGTTTTTTTTTCAAAAACTGCTTAATCTAAAATAAATTAAAAAACATAAGACAAAAGTGCTCATGAAAATATGCAATATATGAATTTTTCCAAAATTCGATATTATTTTAAATAAAAATTGTGCCTTATGTAACATCAATAAAAGGCATAAAACAAAAGTGCTCACGAAAATGTGCAATATAAGTACGAATTTTTCGAAAGTATAATAATTTGTTTTATCAAAATATTTTGGTTAATCTAAGATCAATAATAATCATAAAACAAAAGTGCCCACGAAAATATGCAATATATAAATTTTTCGGATATTTGATGTCCTTTTTTATAAAAAAAAAATGCTTCATCTAAAATGAATTAAAAAAAACATAAAACAAAAGGGCCCACGGAAATATGGTATATTTCCCACAATATAGGTATGATTTTTTTTAAATTTTAATATATTTTTTACAAAAAAATGTGCTTCATCTACAATCAGTAAAGAAATATAAAACAAAAAGACCCACGAAAATATGCAACATATAGAATATTGGAAAATTTTATAATTTTTTTAATCAAAATTGTGCTTCATCTCAAAACAATAAAAAAATACAAAACAGATCACCTACAAGTTTAAACTTCACTTTTTTGATCAAAATGTTACAATCAGAAAACAGATAACCTAAGCTGACTGCATAATATGATAGGGTAGTTAATGCTGAATCCAAAAATGTAAACAGAACTTCTGTACGATTCTTAGTTATTGAAAAAAAAAGAGATGAAAATTTCCACATTAATGTTACTTTACCTACTTTTACTTTTTAATTTTAATAAAGAGAATAGAATCGAACTGTTCTGGGAAAAGTCTTACTTAAGCCCAGATTGTGGTTCATCCTTGGCCGTGGTTTAGAGACCTAGCACACAATTGTTTATACCTTAAAATCCTTAAATTGTTAATACCTTAATATACTTAGAATCTCAACCACGATCAAAGAAAATCCACGATCGTAGAACTGGGCCTTTCTGGCCTCTCTTTCTTTTGCCATTGGAATTGTTCAATTCCAGCTTTGTTTAACCTTTATTCTAACTTTGATTGCCCATATAGCGTTGATGAATAATTGCTTTATCGAAAAACTATATCGATATCATAATCAGCATGCTAATATGGTGTGACTTTTGTTAAAAATAGAAAAATAAATTCGAAAAATTGCGAATTTTTATAAAATTTGTCAGACTCTCTAAAGCTCTGTAGCATTTCACAACTATTCTACCTAAGATCCAGGTCACCACGAATAATCAGCATTCAAAGATCCACATACGATAACAAATCCACAATTTGTCAAACTTTGGAAAGCTCTGTAGCATTACACAACTATTCTACCTAAGATCCAGATCACCACGAATAATCAGGATACCACATACGATAAATTTGATTGAATTCTGTCCAGAAATGTTTATTTCTCGTACGATTTGAACAAATTATACCATTCGTAGATCTTTGCATGCTGGTTACAGATTTTAATCGAAATCTTATCATTTCAAAAGTTTGCACAAAAAACATAAATTTCACGAGATGTCTGGGTAAATTAGTTTTCTACATATTAGAATTTTGCTTCAAATGGGTCAATTTTCGTAATCAAGCAAATCCACTGCTGCATGAGTGTGAAATCAACAAAACATGCAGAAATAAGTGCAAGTTAAAATAATTTCCACGCGAATCAACAATATGTACTAATATGTATAAATTCCAAGCAAATTCACAAAAACTTAAGTCACTTAACTAATAAATTCAGTGAAATCACGTTTGTGCAAATTTTAATTTTGCTAATTTTAAAATTAAATTTTAAATTAAATTAAAGTCTTCAATACAAAAAGTTTGCAAATTGAAACTATATTTAACTCTTATTGAAATATTTGTCATATACCAGTTTTTCAAAATAGTGCGTAATACTGATATATTATAATAGTTCGATGGCCATTTTTGCAACAACAGCTACTTTCCAGATTTTATTGGAAATCTCATAATTTCAAAATGATACTCCAAAGAGTTAAATTTCAGGATATTACCAATTTTGGAAAATAGTGCGCAAAACTAAAATATTATAGCTACTAGTTCGATGGTCATTTATTTTGAGAACATCTACAATCTAGATTTTATTTGCAAACTCAGAATTTCAAAAGATTACTCCAAAAAGATAAATTTCACGAGAATTGTGGGAAAATTGTTTTTCTACAAATTAGAATTTTGCCTCAAATGAGGTACTAGGTACCAGGTAATTTCAACGCAATTTTGTTAAATTTTGACTTTTTCTTGTATACCAACGATATGTCTATTCCAGTATTCTAGAAAATAGTTGAAATGGCAAGGTAAAATGAATTTATTCATCGAGGCATTAAATCATAGACAAAAAAGAATTACAACAGAACCGTGCAATTGCTCTACATAATAATTTTGTTAAACAATTATTAATTGCTTTGTATTCCTGAACATTATAAACATTTGCTGGATGGTATTGTTTAATTTTGATTTTCATGAAATTCATAAAACTGCAAATTATTAAATATTAATTAACGTAAAATATTATGTGTAAATTTTAAAATTGCTGCACTGGCGAGAAAAATATTTATTATTTAATAAACATTGCTATGAAGAATTACCTTGCATGATCATGCAAATTGTTATGCCAACGTTTTGTTTTTATTCATAATAAACATTTCACATGTCCAAACGTAAATCCATTTCATGTAACAATTAGAAAATAAGCTCGGCGCGTTCAACATTTGCGCGATAGCTTTGGGTGCGTTTTATTTCCGAGCCGCGGATTTTATTTGGCGCAAATTATAATCCGATTGCGTAATTGTGATTAATTCGGCTAATACGATAAATAAATACCGTATTAAATATATTAATATATTGAGTTGTACACCGTAATTCGGTAAATGTGATAAACATTACGTGATATAATTTGGTAAACAATTTATTTATTTTCGCGTTCCGTAATGTTGCTAATTTAATTTTCATATGTGGGCCAATAATTACGGTATTGGTTAATATTTTCTGCATTTATATTATATGTAATTAAATTTGATCGTTATTCGTGTGTGAGATTAAAATGATTTGAAATATTATTGGCCACATTTAATAATTGCCCTCGCAAGCAATGTAATTAAATCAGTTATTTTATTATATTTGTGTTATAGTAATTTAACCATCAAAAATAAATATCTACATAGTTTGTAATAGAATTACCAATTAACAGTTTTATTAAATTAGACTAGTTTCTGACGTCCATATGTATAGTCTACCTATTCGAGTAAGTTTTACCTAGTAAAACTTAGTAGCTTCTGATGCTAATCAGAATGTGATTTATCTTATAGAAATTACATTCAGGAAACAGGCTCGCAAACTTAGTAGCTTCTGATGCTAATCAGAATGTGATTTATCTTATAGAAATTCATTTAGGAAACAGGCTCGCCTGCGGCTTGCCAGTCATTTCCTTGTATTGCCAGTTAAACTAAATCGCTAGTTGTAAAAACGTTTTATCTAGCTTATAATGTAAAGTACTACTTATTTCTAGTTACTAATGCATAATTTTTGTAGGTGCTAAATGGCTCATGTGATACAAATGAGCGATTCAAGCGTATTCTGTCACATTGCATTGTGGTTGGATTGAAATACCACCTAAGCTGCTCTTGTTCGGCAATAATGCTATAATCACACTAGATTTCCAATTAATCACTACATAATACACACGGCGTGAATTAACATTTAACTTCCAATCACGGTTATTGTATAAAACTTCCCGCGGCTTTGTCCGCCGGCGAATACACACTCGACAACGATTTAAACGCAGGACTACCTACTGTTGACTGTTAACTTCCGACTGTTAACATTGCCGCGGTGTTTATTCCAATTATTCGATTCCCGCACAGTCCTGTTTTACTTTCGCGATTCCGACGATAAATTACGACGTTATTTTTTTGCGGCGGCTGTGATAAAAGTAAACAATGCGCGCTTTCATTTGTCACGCGCTCCCAGGTGTGTGTTTGTGTTCGCTCTTTTTTTCCGCCACCAGTTTTATTCATAACTGGAAATTCGCGTCATTTGATATGTTTTCATTAATTTTTTCCCGTTTTTTTTTTTGTGCACTGCGGGCTTCAGTTTATTTGTATGCATAATTAAAATTGTACTAGCAACAGAAATAATACGATTACATACTTTGTTGAATTGCGTTTTTTCGTCACTAGTGTTGTTTTGATTAATCATCGTCAGGAATTTTACATTTGAAACTTCTTCATATAACATATTAACTTATAGCGGAAATATCGAAAACTCGGTGGCCTTGACTAGGAATGCTGTACTAGTTTTAGATAAAACCTATATTTTTCTCACTTCTAAAATATACTGAACATAGATATCCTACGTGTAGCCAAGGAAAAATTCGATGTACTGAAAAAAAAATATTAAAAAAGCAATATTTTTTATACATTTTTCCAGGACACTGAATTTTTCCTTGGACATAGATATCTGGCACCCCTATGCGAGATATATAGTGAATTAAATGCGGATTTTTCACTCTCTAAAGAACAACTCGTTTGAAAATAATAGGTATTTACCGAAGGGTCAGGAAAATGATCCATTACTTGCGAGGAGCCACAGCGTAATACGATGCTCTCTGTGCCGAGTATTTTACAGTGCTTCCAGTACAGTAAGACATTGTACTGACGAATCATGTATACTTTTTTTTCTGAATCCTCAAATTTCAAATGTTCAACTCAAAATCTGTCAAAATCTGTTGAGATTTTACGCAATCGGCGAAATTTTGAACTGAAATTGTTCAACTATTCAACTATGTCAATTTTTCATCTGAAACTGTCATATTCAACAATTCGTTTATGTCAAAAAAATCTGTCACTTTCAACAGTAGGTATTGCAACAATCCAAATTCGATAAAAGTGCTTTGTTGTCCGGGATATGACATATAATAATAATAATAATAATGATAATAATAATAATAATAATAATAATAATAATAATATGATTTATTGTATTCAAATTCAGAATGAACTTTAATGAGTCAAACATACAAGCTTAGCATACAAAAACATAGCACTGTCAAAATAATGATCATATGTCATATATCATATTGACATATCCAATGTAGAAAATGCAACTATAATTATTATCTAATATTCAATCAAACTTTAGAAAATAATGAGTAAATCTTTTCGTGACTAGTCAGGGAAATGCAATTTTCGCGCCTTATTTCCGGAACGAAAATAGTACTTTCGCTCAGGTTTCAGACAAAATAAATGTTTGGCTTACATGCAAAATATTATCAAAAATATCGTCGAGAATAACAACTTTTATAATACAAATGTATGACCGCTGAAAATGCTATGCTTTATTACAAGCAAAGCTTATAAATCGTATTTTTAAGAAGGCAAATTTGTTTATTTAAAAAACCTCAGAAAATTGATTATTATTTATTTCTATCACAGAAATATTATAGATTATTTCTCTTTCACTTCTTTATAAGATATGATTAGTTGGGATGGATTTTAAACGATTAAAATATATGGAATAGCAAATTACTTCAATTTTCAGAAGCAAGACGAAGCATACTATCAGGGTTTTTTAATCTTTTGAATCTAAAGATTCCATAAATAAAGTTTTTTCTTTTAATTCTGCCATTTAATAGAGTAATTTGTCAAAATTATAGAATGCGCTCATTAATATCTGGAAAATATAAAAATATCTTATACTCAAGAACTGCAAGAACTGCAGAACTGCAGAACTGCAAAAACACTATTTATAGAACCTTTGGATTCTATGTCACAAAATCTTCATAGTTTTAGATTCATAACGCTTCTTATAAGTTTCTAGATTCTATGTTAAAATCTTCATAGTTTTAGATTCATAGCGCTTCTTATAACTGACAGGAAATTTTTGCAAATATCTATTTAGACAGAGAAGAATTTTAACAGTCAAGAAGTGATCGGATAATTCGAGTGAGTTTCTGTTAACAAATTACTTTGCTAAGTGTCATGACTACAAAAATTCCGTTGTTAATAGAATATTTATATTGAAAATAAAACTATGTAACAGAAAACTTCATAGTTTTAGATTCATGATAATTATTTGAATGGGTTTCTCTTGTTATAAGTTTCTAGATTCTATGTCAAAATCTTCATAGTTTTAGATTCATAACGCTTCTTATAACTTACAGGAAATTTTTGCAAATATCTATTTAGAATCATGATTTTTGGAGAAGGATTTTAACAGTCAATAGGTGATCAGATAATTCGAGTGAGTTTCTGTTAACAAATTACTTTGCTAGGTGTCATAACTACAAAAATTCCGTTGTTGGTAGAATATTGATAAGTTGATAATAAGTTGATAGTTGATATTGAAAATAAAACTATGTCATAGAAAACTTCATAGTTTTAGATTCATGATAATTATTCGAATGGGCTTCTCTTCTTATAAGTTTCTAGATTCTATGTCAAAATCTTCATAGTTATAGATTCCAAACGCTTCTTATAACTTACAGGAAATTTTTGCGAATATCTATTTAGAATCATGATTTTGGGAGAAGGATTTTAAGAGTCAATAGGTGATCAGATAATTCGAGTGAGTTTGTATGTATTAACAAATTACTTTGCTCATATGTCACTTACTACAAAATACTACAAAAATTCCGGTGTTGATAGAATATTTATATTGAAAATAAAACTATGTCACAGATAACTTTATGGTTTTAGATTCATGATAATAATTCGAATGGTTTCTTTTAGACTAATTATCTTACAAAGTGGCAGAATTACAAAAAAAAAACATTTGTTGATAGAACATATGTATCGTAAATCAGAATATCTTATACAAAACTGCATAGTTTTAGATTCATGATAATAATTCGAAAAGGTTTCTTTTGACAAATTACGTTACTAAGTTCCACAATTACAAAAATTACTTTATTGATAATATAAGTAATTTTACACAGAGCCTCTGTGTTGAAAATAAGAATCGTCATAGTTTTAGATTCATGATAATAATTCGAAAAGGTTTCTTTTGACAAATTACCTTACCAAGTTGCAGAATTACAAAAATTGCTTTATTGATAGAGCTTTTGTGTTGAAAATAAGAATCTTCGCCCAAAACGATGGTTCTAGATTCTAGAATTCATTCTAAGTTTAATAAACGTAATTTTGAGTTATTACATTTCATTTAATACATAATAAGATTCTATTTTGGATGATCACATCCGAAGTGTTTTTAATTAACACAATTTTAAGTTATTACATTTCATTTAATACATAATGTTTTTTGAGTTCTTTAAAACTGAAGCCACTGTAGCATTTAGCAAAAACCTATTCCCCTGATTCCCATTTTATAATTATCCTTCAATTATTAAACAAAAATACATAGATGTCTTGTATCATGCAATTTTCGTTATTGTTGTATCATAATAGAAATGATAACTTGTATATTTTATAATTTATCCATCTTAACTTTTTTTGACAACATAATGACTTTCCCCCTTTTCCCCTGAAGAAATTCAGTTTATCAGGTATTCAGTTTATCAGACTTTATAATAAGTATTCGTACATCTAAAACAATAACGACTTCATATATCTGAAGAGGATTACAAGTTTAATACAAAAGTTACAAGGAAAAGATTTATGAACGTTTGTTCTTAATTAAAATTCTTAAAAGGACGACATTTAATAAATATACAGCGATATATTCGATTTATTCCAATACGTATCTTTGCAGCTTAAAAGTATGCTAAATGTAATTGTATAGTTACAAATTTTATACTTGAGTAATCAGATAATGTCTAAATACTTCATTTATTGTTTTTAATTTATGTATGTATATTGCATAGAATGATAATTAAGGGGTCTAGAAGTAAAATGGTTTAAGTGCATTTTTTGTAGTTCTGAGATAAATGGCTTTAAAGTTAACTTGAATTCCAAATTCCAGGAATAAGTTTAGAAAACTGTGTTAATATTTTAGTCTAAAAGTCTGAAAACTGTGTTAATATTTTAGTCTAAAATATCAACACTTTTAAATTAAAAATTAAAATTAACTTTACAGCCATTTATCTCAGAACTACCAAAAATGCACTTAAACTCTTTTACTTTTAGTCAAAAATAATAACACAGTTTTCTAAACTTATCAATATGTGATCAGATAATTCGAGTGAGTTTCTGTTAACAAATTACTTTGCTAAGTGTCATAACTACAAAAATTCCGTTGTTGATAAAATATTTATAATAACTTTATGGTTTTAGATTAATGATAATAATTCGAATGTTTTTTTAGACTAATTATCTTACTAAGTGTCAGAATTACAAAAAAACATTTGTTGATAGAACATATTTATCGAAAATCAGAATATCTTATATTCTGGACTTAAAACTTAAACTTAAAAAACTTAAAACCTTGAAGTGTTAAGTAGGAGATTCTTATTTTCATTATAAATGTTCTGTCAATGAAGCATTTTTTGTAATTCTGCCACTGGGAACTACTTATGTACCAAGGCAGTAAAGTGGCACTTTATCGTACGAGTTTGAAAATTGAGAGGCATTTTACTGGCATGGTGCATACAATGTTTTTTTCAGCTACTACTTTCATTTGAAGTGTTTCGAAGTTGTGGATTTATATTCTAGAAAGTAAATATAATGTTCAATATTACAACATTATTATTTAGCATTGATATTTTGAATTGCGATGGCGTTTACTTCGTGATACATTTTATCAATTGAGGGGTCTAGAAGTAAAAGGGTTTAAGTGCATTTTTGGTAGTTCTGAGATAAATGGCTTTCAAGTTAACTTGAATTCCAAATTCCAGGAATAAGTTTAGAAAACTATGTTAATATTTTAGTCTAAAAGTCTGAAAACTGTGTTAATATTTTAATAGTTAACTTGAATTCCAAATTCCAGGAATAAGTTAAAAAAACTGTGTTAATATTTTAGTCTAAAAGTCTGAAAACTGTATTAATATTTTAGTCTAAAATATTAACACAGTTTTCTAAACTTATTCCTGGAATTTGGAATTCTAGTTAACTATTAAAATATTAACACAGTTTTCAGACTTTTAGACTAAAATATTAACAGTTTCCTAAACTTATTCCTGTAATTTTGAAATTCAAATTAACTTTACAGCCATTTATCTCAGAACTACCAAAAATGCACTTAAACCCTTTTACTTTTAGTCTAAAATATTAGCACAGTTTTCTAAACTTATTTCTGGACTTAAAACCTAAATTTAAAAAACTTAAAACCTTTAAGTGTTAAGTAGGAGATTCTTATTTTCATTATAAATGTTCTGTCAATGAAGCATTTTTTGTAATTCTGCCACTGGGTAATAGCTACTTATGTACCAAGGCAGTAAAGTGGCACTTTATCGTACGAGTTTGAAAATTGAGAGGCATTTTACTGGCGTGGTGCATACAATGTTTTTTTCAGCTACTACTTTCATTTGAAATGTTTGGAAGTTATGGATTTATATTCTAGAAAGTAAATATAATGTTCAATATTAGAACATTATTATTTAGTATTGATATTTTGAATTGCGATGGCGTTTACTTCTTGATACATTTTATCAATTGAGGGGTCTAGAAGTAAAAGGGTTTATGTGCATTTTTAGTAGTTCTGAGATAAATGGCTTTAAAGTTAACTTGAATTTCAAAATTCCAGGAGTTAGTTTAGGAAACTGTGTAATATTTATAAAACTTATTCCTGGAAATTTTGAAATTTAAGTTAACTTTAAAGCCATTTATCTCAGAACTACAAAAAATGCACTTAAACCATTTTACTTCTAGACCCCTCAATTGATAAAATGTATCACGAAATAAACGCCATCGCATTTCTAAATATCAATACTAAATAATAATGTTCTAATATTGAAGATTATATTTACTGTCTAGAATATAAATCGACAACTTAAACTTAAACTTAAACCCTTTTACTTCTAGACCCCTCAATTGTTTGAGACTCAAAATTTCAATTTTTATTTTGTTTTTATATTACTTTACTAACAGCTGCAATTAGATCAAATGCATATTTAGTAGCTATATTTCGTTTTTTTAAATTTGCGAAAATAATATTTATTTTTGTTAAAAAATCAAAACAATATAGTTTATAATCTGTATAACTTAATGGTATCCATTTGAATAATCGATGATTAGTTTATAATCTGTATAACTTAATGGTATCCATTTGAATAATCGATGATACCTTAATATGTAGAGACGTCCAAAAGATATAACACTGGCATTCACGTTTTCCAAAGGTTGAAAAGAGTTTCTAACTGCAGAGCATATGGAAAATGAATATAAAAACGTTTCTAGACAAATGAAAAACGTGGGTCTGAAAAGGCACTTTGACAGCATTTTGGATATCTCTGTTAGTATTATAAATTGCTAAATTACAGTTGATTGCGAAAAAAAGTAGACACGATTTTGTTGGCTGCTTGAACAGCCTTGATGATAGAAATGTTACGTAAGTGTCAGTGTCATTAATTACATAATTATGAAAAAAAAAACATTTATAGATAACATTTTGAGAAAAAAACAAATACTGTATTTGTCTACTTTTTTTGCAATCAACTGTATATTAGGAATTCGAGCATTAATGAACTACATATTGTGTGTTTTGATTTAAGTTGTGAAGTCCTAGGATCACTAAATTTAATTTCTTAGAAAATGTTGTAATTGATTTAAGGTGTCAACTGCCATTGTTAGCCTGAATTTCTTAGAAAATGCTGTATAGATTTCAGCTGTTAACTGATATGAATATTAACTTAAATTTCTTAGAAAATGCTGTAGAACAGGCATATTTGGAGGAAAAATATAACGGTCTAGAATCGTGCCCATAACTACTGCGTTAATTCGCTCAATTACTGTTGTAACAATTGTTATTACATTTTCCAATGAATAATGTTTGTACCTACATTTATATTCAATCGTAATTGCTTTAGGTGCATATATTTACTGCAATTTTGAAAACGCCAGATCAGTAATAAAAATAAAACAAATTCAGCAATCCAGTGTAATGCATAACGAATCAAAATTTGAAATATAATGCCAATAGTGCAACCGTCAAACGTAATTTCGCCGCCGTGCAATCGATGAAATTTTCATTACAAATTCGCTAAAACCGGAAGCTGCAGTATTGATAAACATTTCCGCAGCCATAAATACACGCTAAACAGTATTAATACCGACACTAAACAAAGCACGTAATATACAGTTGTGGCATTATAAAGACATAATAAACGACTAACATCGGTACAACCGGGGTCGCATAATTTATGCGTAATAGCGATTTTCGAACGACCCCCGCAGCCCATCAATTAAAACATCCAGTTTAGTCAGCAATAATTAAGAGCATTCGCAGCTTTGCTCGCAGTAATGGCCCTAGTAAAACGTCTGAGCCCGGCTTAAATCACGACATGGGGCATTGCCGATTAACGACGAAACCGCGGAATAGATCCCGGGGACTTGTTGCACCAGGGCGAGACATCTCGAAGTTTTACAAAGCCCATGTTCGTGTCTTAAGCGAATGCGGTGAAGTTTGTAAAACCGACAGAGATTTCTTTTATGGTGTTTCGTACTTTCAAATTAATGCCCTTTTTAGTACTTGTTTGCAGCTAACCTTTTTTTTAATAAGAATTTATTTTGGTCTCAATGTATAGATTTTCTTTTTCGTTTGCACAAAAAAAAACGTTGCGATATTGCAAGAAAGTTTGTTCAAGAATTTCAATGCTCCACTGAGTAATGAGGTGGAGAGTATTGGGTGGATTAATTAAGAACTTGTGCAAGAAAGTTATTGATTATCCGCTGATGTCTAATGAAAACGTGATTTCTGAATAAATATTAATAACATTTTTAATATAATAGTTGTTACTGGGCATCATTACTGCATGTCATTAGTGCCCAATTTATAAATTAGGTTTAGGTTTCAAAACTGATTTCATGTACTTAGCCAAGACGAAAAGACATTACATATGAAATAGTTATTGAGGGACGCCTTTATGAAATTATTTCCACAATTTATCAATTACGTTTCGTATTGTTTCTATTTATCAATTAATATATAAATAAAACGCAATTGGTGTGAGTTTCACAAAATATTTAATATTGTACTGCAAAAATTGTTTTGTCGCACAGTGGCTTCATCGGGCAGATGAAAACTGATATTCTGCAACTACAGTTGCATACTGTAATTGCAGAATATCAGTTTTCATCTGCCTGATGAAGCCACTATGTGGCGAAACAATTGTCGCAGAACAATATTAAATATTTTGTGAAACACACAACAATTGCGTTTTATTTATATATTAACATGGAGTTACATCATGCATCAGCCTCATCAATCCGTTATTTATCAATTAACCAATTAACTGGTTTCATGAAAACAAAATCAAAACTTCACTATCAAACTACTATCAAAATAAACTACTTTACTTATCAATCCAATGTTTATCAATTAACAAATTAACTGGTTTCATGAAAACAAAATCAAAACTTCACTATCAAACTACTATCATAATACAGAACCATATTTAGCACAATAATCAAGATAAAATAAAAATAAAATAACTCAAAGTCAACATTTCTGATATATGATATATATCATCATATATGAAATAAAATATAAATAAGATCGATAGCCCAATAAAGATCGATTATATATATATATATATATATATATATATATATATATATATATATATATATATATATATATATATATAAGCCATATGTCGTGAGTTTAGGATACGACCAATCAATAGTCATAGGTTCGATTCTCGTCCAGAAATATTTGATGATTCATCAAATTTCCTCTAGAGTTGTAACTGTTTTATTGTTTACACAAAGAAATTGATTATTCATTACAACAATCGATGCATTAAATCAACATTTATAATATATGATATATTTATCATCATATATGAAATAATATATAAATGAGCCATATGTCGTGAGAATAGAGTACGACCAATCAATAGTCATAGGTTCGATTCTTGTCCTGAGATATTTGATAATTTATCAAATCTCCTCCAGAGTTGTAACTGTTCTATTGTTTACACAAAGAAATTGATTATTCATTACAACAATCGATGCATTAAATCAACATTTATAATATATGATATATTTATCATCATATATGAAATAATATATAAATAAGCCATATGTCTTGAGCATAGAGTCTGGCCAATCAATAGTCATAGGTTCGATTCTTGTCCTGAGATATTTGATAATTTATCAAATGTCCTCCAGAGTTGTAACTGTTCTGTTGTTTACTCAAAGAAATAGATTATTCATTACAACAATCCATGCATTAAACGAAAATACAACTGAAAATTAATAACTTATTTTTTGTCCAAATTAAGGATACTAGTAATCAAAAGTCATTAGTTCAATTATGGACTAGGGCAATGTTATAATTTATCTAGACTTATAAATGTTCTGTTGTATGCATAAAACGAAAATAAAACTTTTAATCCACAAACGATTTCTTCAAATATTGAAAGTACTAACATTTTTACCACATGATACCATATGATACATACACGATGATGAATCATACACGATTCCTTAGTCTATGATATCTTCTATAGACGATCAAGAGCTTGTGAAACTATACATAAGTTATTATTAAACGAAAACACTTTTAATCCTACAACTTTAAAATCTACAAACGATTCCTTTAAAAATTGAAAGTTCTAAAATAGTTTTATTATTATTATCTTAGCTAGTTGATATACACTTAACAATTTCCAAAATATATCCACAGACTATTTCCACAAGCATTTAAAGTATTAACATATTTTTATTATTTAAAGTTGTTATATTTAGTACTTATGGTACAAAATGTATTTTTATTTTATTTTATGATTTATTTATTTTATTTCGCCTAACTAGTTTCGGTTATATACAATCGTCATCAGAGGCATCTACGAAGAATACAGTAAATTATATAACCGAAACCAGTCAGGCGAAATGAAATAAATGAATCATAAAATAAAAATAAGTGTTCTACCAGTAAGTACTACATATAACAACCTTAAATATACAGGGTGTTAATACTAAGTTGTAACACCCGAAAATGGCAGTTAGAACTCATTGAAACAAACAACTTTTCTTAGTTAAATTTTTTGAATTGGAGCCCAAGTTCATAGTTATTGGCGTTCTTTTGTTTTTCGAAAAATCGTCATTACTCCCTTATTTTGAGGAATATTTAAAAAATACAAAAACGTTCAACATGCGCTTTCGGTTCTCTAAAACATTTGTATTTACAATTATTTTCTATTTTATCAAATAACAAAATGGCGACCGAAGAAAAATTTCGAAACAAGATATTTTGAAAATCACTCGATTGATTTTTGAAAATAAAATATTTATGAAATCCTTAAACTATATTATAACATTTGTCTGAAACATTTTTTTCGATCTGTGAAAAAAAGTTATTATTCAAATTGAATTACAAGATAAATTTTAACAAACTGCAACAATCATTTAAAACAAAGTAGGCTAACCTTAAGTTAGGCTATTAAACAAGTTGAGGCACGTGTTTTCTAGTTTGTACGTTCAAATTTAAATACTTTTTGATCTTGTTCTTCAGAAATGTCTGCTTCATCTTGAAAAGTTTCTGTCACGTTTATCATTTGTGTGCGCATTTTACATAATTTGTGTATAAAAATGCATAATTATCAAAACAGACAAATGTTATAAGATAGTTCAAGGATTTTATAAATGTTTTATTTTCAAAAATCGATCGATTGGTTTTCAAAATATCTTGCTTAGAAATTTTTGATCGGTCGGCATTTTGTTATTTGATAAAATAGAAAATAATTGTAAATACAAATGTTTTAGAGAACCAAAAGCGCATTTTGAACGTTTTTGTGTTTTTAAATATTCCTTAAAATAAGGGAGTAATGACGATTTTTCGAAAAACAAAAGAACCATTAACTATGAACTGGGGCTCCAATTCAATAATTTTAACTAAGAAAAGTTCTTTGTTTCAATGAGTTCTAACTGCCATTTTCGGGTGTTACAACTTAGTATTAACACCCTGTATAACTGATAATTTATAGATAAAACCTTAAACTTAACTTTTATTATTAATTTATTATTAGCTAGTTGATATACACTTAACAATTTCCACAATATATCCACAAACGATTTCCACAAGCATTCAAAGTATTAAACTTATTTTATTATTTATGGTTGTTATATTAGTACTTACTGATAGAAAATTTATATTGATTTTATTGTATGATTTATTTATTTTATTTCGCCAAACTAGTTTCGGTTATATACAACCATCATCAGAGGCATCTGCGAAGAATACAGTAAATTATATAACCGAAACTAGTCAGGCGAAATAAAATAAATGAATCATAAAATAAAATAAAAATAAATATTCTACCAGTAAGTACTAAATATAACAACCTTAAATGTATAACTGGTAATTTATGGGTAAAACCTTAAACTAAATTTTTATTATTATTATATTAGCCAGTTGATATATACTTAACAATTTCCACAATATATTCACAAACGATTTCCTCAAACATTCAAAGTACTAAAGCATGTTTATTATTATTATCTAAGCTAGTGATATACACTTTACAATTTCCATAATATATCCACAAATGAATTCCACAAGCATTCAAAACAGTTTTATTATTATTATCTAAGCTAATTAATATACACTTAACAATTTCCACAATACATCCAATTATGATTTCCACAGACCAGCAAAGTACTAAAATATTTTTATTATTATTATTTTAGTTAGATGAACATTGAATGCACTTAACAATTTCAATTAGTGATAATTATTATATACATGTTACCCTTTGTTAGGGTATGGTTTAATCAAAATCAATAATACATTTATTTAGTTTTGTTTTTGTTGGTTTTGGGCGCTTTGTAAATATTGGTGCCAAATAATTGGTATACTTCCAAACGGAATAATATAATTCAAATAAAATGTTGTGGAAAATAACATTTTATACAAATTGGGCCACTTGTAATTGATGCTGCAATGCAATTAATAATTGTTTGTTCCACAAATGAATTTGTTTGACAAAATTAGTATGCGAATGTGAAGTATGTGAATAAAATAATAAGCAAATCTCTCCTCCACTTGTATCTCTTTAAAGTTATTAATTTTATAATTTATCAAATTTCCTTCAGAGTAACTGTTCTGTTGTTTACTCAAAAAAATGATTATTCATTACAATCGATGCATTAAATGATATTACAACTAGAAATCAATGTTATTTTTTGTTCAAGTTAAGGATACGAGGAATCAAAAGTCATAAGCTTATCATGTATTTATTATACATGAAGAGAACAATTATTTTTGTATTCTCTTTAAAGTCTATCTGTCTAACTTTACGTATATGGATCTATAGAAATTCAGATTTTACAACACATAATATCATATATGATATATACCATATAAATGCTAGCATATGATAGCATATGATATAATGTGATTTGATATAGTATCATGTTATGAAATATTAAATAAATTGGTAAATAGAAAAATTATGCCAAGAAATGTATACGTATGGTGTGATGCGAAATTATGCAACATAATAATGATAAATCACAAAATAGGATATCCAAAAATTATCTTCCAGTAATTGACATGTATCCATGAATTTTTGAATTTCTGAAAAAATTCAATAAATAATTTTTTGTTCAAGTTAAGAATACAACTAATCAAAAGTCATGAGAATTTTAAACAATTTTTTGTTCAAGTTAAGAATACAACTAATCAAAAGTCATGACTTCGATTATGGACTAGTGCAATGTTATAATTTATCTAAACTTTTAACTGTTCTGTTGTATGCATTAAACAAAACTTTTACTCCACAAACAATTTCTTCAAACATTGAAAATACTAACATATTTACCACATGATACCATATGTTTATAATTTGATGATATAATAAATAAAGATGATATCAAATGCCAAAGAATTATACAATATTTCTTAGTATATGATATCTTCTATAGAAAGTACTAACAAATTTACCATTTGATACCATATGATTATAATTTGATGATATAATAAATAAAGATGATATCAAATGTCAACGAATCATACAAAATTCTTTAGTATATGATATCTTCTATAGAAAGTACTAACATATTTACCACCTTATACCATATGATTATAATTTGATGATGTAATAAATAAAGATCATATCAAATGCCAATGAATCATACAAGATTCCTTAGTATATGATATCTTCTATAGAAAGTACTAACATATTTACCACATTATACCATATGATTATAATTTGATGATATCATAAATAAAAATGATATCAAATGCCAACGAATTATACACGATTCCTTAGTTTACGATATCTTCTATAAACGATCAAGAGCTTATGAAACTATACATAAGTTAAAAAAACAAGTTTTTTTTTTCATTAATGATATGAAATTATGCGATGTAGTATCACACATCACACAATTATGATAGTTTTGTTTCTAATAATATTCAAAATGATATCTTATCATACCAGTTGACATGATATCATATTACAGATAGTTAAGGCCTTGCAATTATAAAACATATTGTATCTTACCTGCTAATATCATATCCTACCTTATGGTAATATAAGATAAAAGATGTAGAGCTCCCGAAAGATTACGTAACTTATGGAAAAGTCACGTTGTTTCTCCATAAATGATATAAGATGATATGGTGCTGGACGTTATGATATTGCATTACTTTATGTTTAACATATTTACCTTTTGATACCATATGATTATAATTTGATGATATAATAAATAAAGATGATATCAAATGCCAACGAATTATACACGATTCCTTAATATATGATATCTTCTATAAACAATCAAGAGCTTATGAAACTATACATAAGTTAAAAAAACTGTTTTTTTTTCATTAATGATATGAAATTATGCGATGTAGTATCACACATCACACAATTATGATAGTTTTCTTTCTAATAATATTTAAAATGATATCTTATCATACCAGTTGACATGATATCATATTGCAGATAGTTTAGACCTTGCAATTATAAAACATATTGTATCTTACCTGCTAATATCATATCCTACCTTATGGTAATATAAGATTAAAGATTTAGAGCTCCTGAAAGATTACATAACTAAAAGATAAGTCACGTAGTTTCTCTATAAATGATATAAGATGATATTGTGCTAGAAGTTATGATATTGTATTACTTTATGTCATATCATCAACAATTTCGAGTTTATAATGATCAAACATCACATATCTAACTTCATACCAGATAATGTGATATAGCATTTGAGCATTTGATGAATGTAATGTAGATGGTATTGCACCATGATATCTAATGTGATAAATGATTTAGAACTTGTGACAGATTTCAGAGATTTAAAAAAATAACAATTGTAATATGATGGGATGATGACAGATTTAATAGTATTTCACTATATTATACCATATGCTTCACTATATTATACCATATATCACATTATCGTTAATTAGGAGCTTGTAATCATAACATTATTTTTCTATTCCCTTTAAAGTCTATCGTTCTAACTTTATGTATGCTGACCTAGAGAAATTCAAATTTTACAACACGTGATATCATATGTGATATATACCATACAATATAATTTGGTATGATAGCATATGATATAATGTGATTTGATATGGTATCATGTTATAAAATATCCTATACGATACCTTGTGATATCATGTACCACTTATGATTGTTTTAGTGCTGATATTTTTATACTAGTGATATGTATTATTAAGATGTTAATATGTTGATGCTATATGGTATTAACGTGATATCATATGTAATATATACCATACAATATGATTTGATATGATAGCATATGATATAATGTGATTTGATATAGTATCATATTATAAAATATCCTATACGATACCTTGTGATATCATGCACCACTTGACATGATTGTTTTAAGGCAGATATTTTTATACTAGTGATATGTATTATTACGATATCAATCTGTTGATGCTATATGGTATTACATGATGTATGATACGGTACTTTATGATACCCTACAATTTGTTACTACTTCATATATAATGGTGTGATGTGATAGATGACTTGAGGCTTACAAGCAACCCTAAATAATGGTATATTACTCTATAATACTATATGGTCATATCGTTATCGGTCATATTAACCCTAAATAATGGTATTTTACTATATGATACTATATGGTCATATCGTATGCTACGAAACGTTAAAACATGATATCATACCATCGTATCATATAATCAATTTGGTACTAATTTGGTACTTCCAGAATTTGGTAATTTGGTACTTCCAGAAGATATACATAAAAAACTCAATTGGTGCTTATCGTAAACATTATGTCATTATGTAATACTTTATGATATAGCATCACAATAATAATTTTTCTCTGTGATATTTGACATGGCAACTAAATTCTTAAAAGAGTTATTTGTTACGTATTAAATTACGATACAGAAAGTTTTTGTAATACACACAGAATAATTTTTCCCTGGAATATTTGACATGGCAACTAAATTCTTAAAATAGTTAATTGTTACGTATTATATTACGAAACGGAAACTTTTAATTTCTGTCAAGGAAGCTCTACTTCCCCTTGAAAATATTTTCTTTTACATATAACAAACGAACACATGATATGGTGTGATAACTTCTTGATATACGATAAGATACTATATCAAATGATAAGATATATTCCAGAATTGATTTTGATTATCAAGGAATTGCTTTATTTTATACTTGTTAAAGATTTGGCATTGAAAATCCACCAGTTTATATAATAACATAAGTGATACCACATGATAGATATATCTTATGATATGATGCTACATAATTTTGGGTTTCTAATTGATTCTGTTCACAAAATTTTAATTTACTAAAGATTTGGCATTGAAAATCCACCAGTTTATATAATAACATAAGTGATACCACATGATAGATATATCTTATGATATGATGCTACATAATTTTGGGTTTCTAATTGATTCTGTTCACAAAATTTTAATTTACATTGTGATTTGATATCGCATATTGTATATTGCAAACTAATGATATCATGTGATATAATTAGACAAAAATTAATTCTTAGGGATGGAGTCCTCAATAACTACTTGCATTTCAGCTCTGGTTAATAAGTATAGATAATTTTGAAGCAAAAAAAATAACTCCCAGGGGAGGATCACTGTGTCTGAAATGATTGATGATGACAATATATCGTATGATATGATGTTACATAATTTTGGGCTTCGGATAGATTCTTTTCACAAAATCATAATTTATATTGTGGTTTTATATCGTACATTGTATATTGCAAACTAATGATATCATGTGATATAATTAACAAAAATGAATTCTTAGAGATGGACTACTCACAAACTACTTTCATGTCAGCTCTGGTTAATAAATTTTGATAATTTGGAAGCAAAAAAAAAAACAGATGTGGATAACAGTATTTAAAATTATTGAAAAGTTTTCCAACTTCTTTTGCTGAAATAATTTTATACACATCCAAAATTGATAACTGATTATGAAGTTATCAAGTTAGAAGTTAGCAAGTTAGAATTATGGGATGATTACACCCACGCTGCCATCGCACATGTACGCTAATTCAGACTTAGTCTCTCAAATTAATTTTCAATCATGATTATTACATTGCCAATAAGTGGCAGTAGATGAGGTATCAATGGTGATCATTATTATTGTAATTATTACAGATAATTGAATATCACATGCTGTACTGCACATATAACGCAGATTGAAGCGTGCTTGTATGGGCAAACAGTAATCTACAAAATTCATTCGTTATATGCTGAAGGTTTCATGAAAATTGAAAATAAATCAAACGTGCCAGAAAGTTATGTATGAAAATATTTACCTGAATAAACAATTTTGCAATCGGTTTGCAATTTTATTGTGAAAAACGTTGGTTTTATATAAAAAAGTAATATTTTTTTAACAATTCAATATTGATTATAAAATGAATAAATATTGATGACCAACGGATATACAATTAAGATTTTTTACGCGACTAAAATTGAGATAATGCAGACACAGGACAATCACACAGAAATCTAACTGGCGTTAAAAAAATTCACAAAACGAGATTATAAAATAGGACTTTTGAGAGAGGTATGAACAAGAAATTAAATAGAATGTAACTAGCGTTAAAACAGTTCACGAAGCGAAATTAGAAAATCAACTAGTCTCAATCTTAACTTACCAACGCACTGGCTAGTATAAAGCTTTTAATATCCTTTATATTGTGGTTATTTCCTAAGAACTATAATGTAAAGTCGTACAAAGCCTTGTAATGCAATCTAAAAATAATATATCTTGCACTACTAATAACAGCCCTGTTAAACAACAATATTAACGTAAGTACTGTTACGTAAGCTCACAACTTATATGGACTTTGAAGTTGCGATATTCGATACGATAATTTGTATAATCGCATTAAGTTACTACTGCATTAGTTTAGCTTTCAGCAATAATAACAGGCTCGAGTTGGAGTGTTTCGCGCAAAACTAGCCGTTGCATAAATGAATCCACACAGTTATAATGGAGCACAATATTTTTTGTTTTGTTTATTTCGTATTGATGTTTAGTATGCTTTATACAAAATAAACCTTTTTGTTGCACTACAAAACTAATTTTTATATGCACTGAGTAAACGAATTTATATTCTCATATTTTCTAAATTATTGGTAAAAAGTAAAAACACTTCCGGTTGTAGATTTTTTTAAGACTATTTCTTATCCAGTTTTTACTCGAAAATTTAAATGAATTACAAATGATTAGAATTTGAAGAAAATTTAAACAAAATAAAATTCATATTTATCTTAATTTTGTTCGTTAACAAATAATTCTAATAATTCTTGTTTCGCACAAAAATATGCCTTTTTAAATAGAATTTTCATATTTCCGTCATATTTTCTACATCATTGATAAAAACATGAACACTAAACACAAACATGACAACCGGTTCTCGATTTTTTAGGACTATTTTCTATCTAGATTTTACTTGATTTTCTTATTTTCGATTTCAAGGAATTCCATTTTTTTTTTATTTGAAGGAAATTTAAATAAAATCAAAATAATAATATCTACATACATCACGGTTTTCTTTGTACCTATATGTAAAATAATTTTCAATCATTAAATCTTGATGACAACATGAGATCAAGTTTCAAAATCTTTACAAATTTTTAGTTTCTGGGTTTCCTAGGATCCTAGGTGATTTTAAAGTAACAGAATAAATGGATAAAATCGATTCAAATCCAGAATATCAACAAATTTAACCAAAATTTAACAAATACAATTATATTTGTAGTTCATGATTTTACATTAGTGAATATAAATTGTTTATCTGAGATAGATACATAAATCGTTTTACATCAAATCAAATTAACTCAGGCTAGGATCCATACCATTATTAAAAAAATGTATTTCTAAAATTAGTGTTTTTTTTTTAATATTGATAAATCCTAAACTTTTGGAGTTTAGTTTTAGTTTGACTGTATGTCTATTGACTTCGAAGATTTATTTTAAGTCACATGCAATAAAAAATTGAAGAATATTTTGATACTATTTTGAAATAAATTTTGCAGGCTGGAGTAATTAACGATATATTTGTTCCCGATTTGTAAAGTTGGTTTGATAAAATGTATCCAGTTTTTTAACCTCCTGATACCTTTGGATGAATTGAAATTTTAATTAAACATGCCTCGATATTTTATCTATTTTGATAATTTTATTGTAGGTATTTTGGATATTGGAAAATTGGAGATTGGAAAATCTTTAAATTTCCATAATACATTTTGGCGATTTCTGAAATTTTAAATGTATAACGTTATTGAAACTCATCATATATTATTGAAATTAGTGACAGTTTAGTTAACATATTTGTATATTTTGATACTGTGATTATGTTTGATAAGTTTTCGGCAACTTCAATTTTCTCGTCTTTCAATTCCTTCGATTCTACAGAATGCTTCAATCCTCTTCAAAGAATTAACTCTTCAAGAAAGTTATTAATCGAAATATCAAAAATTGTTTGTACACCCTGTATAAAGTTAAGTTTTTGAGAATTACTGCTATGTTGGCAATTTCTGAACCTTCTGTGACTTGATATATTGATTTAATAAATTGGACTCATTTTTTCCATTATTTTGATTGCACACCCCAGAAATTTTCAAAAAATATTTTTGTTTGCAATATTGTTAAATACTTGTTTTGCAATCGTATTTTAATATTTTCTTCGGGCGTGTTTTAGAATATTTGGGGACATTATGAAAATTTTTATTTGTAGGTTTTCTAGTTTCAACTTTTTCATAAAATTTTGTGAAGTTTGCGTACTTTGCGTGCATTTGGTGCAATTTTTGGTTTTATTATTACTATCATTAGCCCACACCGAAAAGTAAAAGGTATATTGATAATATATATTATTACGCTTTCAATAACACTTATTAGATTTTTTATGACCAAGTTTTCTGCAACTTCAGTTTTCTCCTCTTTCACTTCTTTCGTTAAGTTTTTAAGAATTACTCATGTTCTCAATTTCTGAACCTTCTGACCATTTTTTTTTTGCTTTGAATAACAGACTAACTCTGTTTTACTTATTTTGATTGCACGTCTCAAAATTGGCCAATACATTTTCATATTTTTTGGCAGAATTTTTATGTTTTTTAATATGATTGCGTTTTTTTATTCTATTTTCTTCGGGCATGTTGTAGAATATTTGGGAACATTTCTGGAACTTTTTATCTGTAGGTTTTCTAGTTGCAACTGTTTCCTTTAATTTTCTCTGGAATTTGGTTTTTGTATTACGCATTCAACAACTCTTTATTAGATTTTTTATGGATAAGTTTTCTGCAGCTTCAGTTTTCTTCTATTTCACTTCCTTTGTTAAGTGTTTACCAATTACTCATGTTCTGAACCTTCTGACACTTGATATTTTCATTGAATAATTTGGACTAACTCTGTTTTACTTAGTTTGATTGCACATCCCAAAAATGGTCAATGAATGTTCATGTTTTGTGGTAGAATTTTGATTTTATTTAATATGTTTTACGTTTCTTATTTTTCTATTTTCTTCGGGCGTATTTTAGAATATTTGTGAACATTTAAAAACTTTTTATCTGTAGGTTTTCTAGTTGCAACTTAAATTTTCGGGAATGTGTTTTCTGCAACTTCAGTTTTCTCCTCTTTCATTTTCTTCGTTGAGTTTCTAAGATTTACACATGTTCAATTTTTATTTGTAGGTTTTCTAGTTGCAACATTTTCATTAAATTCTCTGGAATGCGCATACTTTTCGTGCGATTTTTGTTTTATTACTACGCTTTCAATAACTTATTGTTAGATTTTTTAATGGATAAGTTTTCTGCAACTTCAGTTGTCTCCTGTTTCATTTCCGTCGTTATGAGTTTTTGAGAATTACTAATGTTTTCAATTTCTGAACCTTCTGCAACTCGATTTTTTTTGCATTGAATAATGTCGACTAACTCGATTTTACTTATTTTGATTGCACATCCCAAAAATGATAAATAAATTTTCGTATTTTTCAGCAGTATTTAAACTTTATTAAACCTGGTTTTGCGATTTGTATTTTTCAATTTTCTTCGGGCGTGTTTTAGAATATTTTGGAACATTTCTGATACTTTTTATTTGTAGGTTTTCTAGTTGCAACTCTTTCATTAAATTTTCTGGAATGTGCATACATTTCGGGTAGTTTTTGTTTTTATTATTACGCTTTCAATAACTCATTATTAGATTTTTTAATGGATAAGTTTTCTGCAACTTCAGTTTTCTCCTCTTTCACTTCCTTCATTACGTTTTTAAGAATTACTCATGTTCGCAATTTCTGAACCTTCTGACACTTGATATTTTCATTGAATAATTTGGACTAACTCTGTTTTACTTATTTTGACTACATATTCCAAAAATTGTCAATAAATTTTCATGTCTTTTGGCAGAATATATTTTTTTTAAATTGTTTTGCGTTCTGTATTTTTATATTTTCTTTGGATGTGTTTTAAAACATTTGGGAACATTTCTGAAACTTTAATATGTAGATTTTCTAGTCGCAACAGTTTCATTAAATTTTCTGGAATTTGCATATATTGCAAAGGCAATATACAAATGCGAAAACAAAATTCGCACGTAGCGAATTTTATTTTTGATATTATGCTTGCAATATCTGTTTTAGATTTATTATCAAATTACAAAATAGTATTTATTGGTGTTACCAAACAAAATAGTTTTTACACAAGTCGAGAAAAAAATAATATACAATTTAAGTTGAAAAGTACAATAGTATAAAATAATTAAAAATTGAAATGTACAATGTAGGTATGTATAAAACACAGTAGGACATAATATCGACACAGAAGTATCACAACAGTAAACATAATAAAATAGTATAAAATAAAACAAAACTAGGTGCATGTATATGACTAACGATCTGTATTATGGCTAATGGCCAGTGGTTTTTCTGTTCCTTACAATATCATTTTAATAATAGATAATATTTGGAATTAAAAAATCAGAAAAATGTGAAATTTCTGCTAATCTCATTAAATTTTCGTAGACTGTTGAATTCCAAAATGTTTCTGTTCCTTACAATATCATTATAATAATAGATAATATTTGGAATTAAGAAATCAGAAATAGTGAAACGTTTGCTAATCTTATAAAATTTTCGTAGACTATCTAATTCCAAAATATTTTTCACGTTTTTTCTGTTCCTTGCAATATCATTATAATAATAGATAACACGGGCCAACAAACACAAGGTTTCAAAAAACTTTTAAAATCTTGATAGCTGATTTTTATAGTTTTATGGGTGCTAAATCCGTATCTGGCCTCTGATCGTTTCCATCACCCATAGTTTAGTCACAATTTGACCTAGTAAGATATGGGAAAATATGTAAAATATGCAATAAAAATGAAAAGTAAACGACTTTTAAAATACCAACAGAATTTTATCTAAACATAGAAGATGGCTTTATATTATTTACATTACATTCTTCAAAGGCTTTACATGTCCACTGATATATATTTTCTTTGTCTCTTTTCTTTAAAGTTCATGATATAGCTTTTCCTTTTATGCGCCGATTGCTGACTCTCTCGGTGACTTGACCAACAGTAATCTCCAATCATGTTGGTGTTCCAGCGTGCCTAATAACGTTTTTTTATTACTATACCTTGCTATCACCTAGCTATACACCTAGCTGTAACTATCACCTAGCTATCATCTAGCTTTACAGAGAAAATGTTAAAATGTGAACAAATGGTGGGTGATATGGCTTGTTTAATGGTATTTTTGGAATAAGCACACTTAAAACGATCATTAGGTAATCACACACAAAACGTTTTTTGGTGGGTGACCTGTGTAAAAAAAATCAGAAAATTGTTAAACTTCTGCTAATCTTGTAAAATTTTCGTAGACTATCTAATTTCAAAATTAGATATCTTCATTAAATTTTCTGCAATTTGAATCAACTTTGTGCCAGTCAACAGGAGTATGTACTTATTTCTAGGATTCTAGAATTTTATCTCTTAACATCATGTATAATTGCAGTCAAATGAAGGTCAGCCCCGCCCATAACTTACAAAATTGTTATGCCAAAAATTCGCAGCTTCCTGCTGATTAGCACAAAAAGCTTTAAAAATACGGAAAAAGGACCGCTGGTTTGACAGGTTAGAACGCTTGCTTGGCATGCACGAAGACCTGGGTTCGAGCCCCAGTACAGGTAGTACATTTGTACTGAGAAACTAGTGCTATTCGCCGTTGGGAGCTCATTAACGGCGCTCTAGAGATCGGGGGCGAATTTCTAGAGTAACAAAAGCCCTAACTCAATACACACATTTACACAAATCACACGGCAGAAGGACCCACGTTGGTCTATAGGCAGTTAGGGATAATATCCCTAACAAATACAGTCACTACTACCATCAAAAAAGGGGGAAATATGCATAAACATTTAAAACTAAGACTTTGAGAGTTTAATAGAATAAGAATTAATTTTAACTTAATTCATTCGTTCGATTGGTTTTCAAACTAAATATTCAATATTGGTATGTGTTTAGATCCTTTCTGGCGTTTATACAAAACGGTGTAGGTAATTCAACTAGTTTCTGCTTCGGGTAGTACTGATCCAATTATACCGATTTTTTTTATTCTGGGAGTTCACGAAAATCCAAATTCCGCATCAGAGTTGTCATGCTTGCAATATTTAAAAAACGGCATAATACTTTTAATCCGGTCTCTACTGATCACCGGATCGCCTTTGAGGGAAATTCCCAGGTGTGGTAGCTGCTTCTGGGGATTTCTTTTAATGCAGTAATTTTCGTGCGAAAGTTGTATACGATTTTTAATTAAAATGTTGCAAAACAGTTTATCGCTTTCACAAAGAGCACTCCAGTGCGCAAATAAATCCAATAAATCCGCCCGCATCCGCCGGGCTTTCCCCCTTCAGTTTTCTGCAAATCAGTTTGATGATTAATTAATGCCGCACACAAAGAGGAATTTTGATTAGGCGCCCCGAATGCGTGCGTGTGTGAGCGCGCGTTTTCCACTCGGCATTATTAGCCAAGATACGTTATTCTGTTTATTCCGCGACCGAATTACACCTATTTATTTATTTACCAGCTCGGCGCGGTCGCGCTCCTCCAGCTTTTGTACATAATAAAGCGCCGAAAACTCAAAGGGTGTCGCGGCGTGAAATTCAAATTAGGCGTCGCCGCGCAACTTTTCGGGTGTAATTGGCAGACAAAAACGTTGTATGTAAATAATTGAAAGTAACAGCGGAGACGGCGTGTGCAAAGCGCGGGGGATCCGGTTGCCAATTAAGCTTCCTCAGGCTCCGACGTCTCACGCTGTTAATCCACTCTAGGTTCGACGTCCTGGTTAATGGCGGAGGCGCCGTGACGCTGCAATTCCAGCGGTCCCCGTTCCGCCCGCTGACGAGGACGGTCTTTGTGCCGTGGAACCAAATTGTCGTGCTTCCACCCGTCCACATGCAGCTCAGCGACGACGGGGATTCCTCGGGCCTCCACACTAGGTAATTCATTGATAATAATTAATAATTAGCGGCGTATTAACCTCCGGAATTAGTTTTCTCAGCCGCAACCCCGCCATCAACTTCCCCGGGGTGTCGAGGTCGCTGTTCGGCCCCAACGGGGTGCTTCCGGCGACGTGCGACGACCACGACCCGGAACTCCTGAAGCCGGTCATAACCGGAACGTGGATGCCCGAGGCCGTGGGTGGTCTGCCTGGACAGAGCGTCATCTTCGCCGAGACGCAGATCGTGCAGGAATCGATACCCATACCGGGCTCCGACCTGCACCTGATGTACCAGAGTTCGCAGGCCACCGGCTACTTGAGCACCATCCATATGCGCCTCACGGGCGCGACCATCCCGAAAACGCTGACCCACGTCCACGTCAGAGTCGAGGTGGAGGGCAGCCTGCACGTGAAGACGTACGAGGCCGATCCGGGCCTCAAGCACACGTTCGCGTGGAACAAGAGGAATGTTTACAAGCAAAAGGTTTACGGCATTGCCGAGGCGAAGGTGTCCGTCGGCTATCAACACTCGACGTGCGATGAGCCCGTCTGGGAGACCCAAACGGCCAGCCTCAAAGGTTTCGACGTGGACATCTCCGATATTGGAGGCTGGGGTTTGGATATACACCACCATTATAACTTCCACGAAGGCATCCTCCAGAAAGGCGACGGCTCCACGCTCCACCTCAAGCAGTACCCGCGCACCGTCAACGTCGTCATGGGCACTGGCCTCCAAAGGACGCTGGACTGTCCAGGACAATGCGGCGGTCCGGCGAAGGACGCTAAATTACTTACTCCCGGATCATTAGCCAGCGGTCCGGACGGCAGTATTTATGTTGGAGATTTCAATTTGGTGAGAAGAATCACCCCCGAAGGCAACGTTTATACAGTCCTGCAATTAAGGTAGTGCCTCCATTCGGCTCTTCCGAGAGCGCCCTACAATGTTTTGTTCTTCGCAGGGCGACGCAGGTAGCATATCAATATTATCTCACCGTCTCGCCTGCCGACGGCCATTTGTACGTTTCCGACCCCGAGAAGCACCAGATCCTGAAGGTGATATCATTAGACCCCGTTTCCGACCCCAGCATTAACAGCGAACCGGTAAGTCGACTAAACCAATACATCCATCAGCTCATATTTCATTTATAATGACGGAAATCCATCTCGTGTCAAATATCTTTTTGTGCACTTCCCATCGCATAATAGTCACTCCACTGACCAGCGCATCAATCATTTCCACAGTAAACTGCGTCTAGTGGGACGTGAAATTGTTTGTTAAACGAAACTCTTATTCACACGTCTGAACGGATCGCATGAGAACACGCGCTTAGTAATGATACTAATATTCACTCGGCGTATGTGAAAAATACACTCCGCGAACGTGCAGACGTAGATCTTGCCAACAGGAATCGAATTGCAGCACATGCCTCTTATTCCAATCGCATTTGGTTATGTGCCAAACGACAGTATTAACTCCACTTTCATCATTGCCACTCAATATAACTTAAATAACCAATCTTTGATGGCAAATGTGCCAGAAGCTTTATCTCCCTTCTACATTCATTGTTATATACAGGGTGTCCGGAAAATACGTGTACAACGTTTGACGACAGACTCCTGACGTCAAAATAGGTCGATCTAAGCCGACTTAGTTATATCCAAAATTGTCTCGTTTAGCCGGTAGAGGGCGTCAAAAAAAACAAAAGTATAACAAAGTTGAAAGTATCTATTGTAAGAAACTAAGTAAAACAAAAACATTACTTAAGCAAATGTGTAAAATGACCGCCATCTTGCTGAATACACTTATTAACACTCTTTAAAAAATGATATTGGACCCTATCTAATGTCTCGGGATTATTAAAATGGTTGCCTGCATTTAAAATCCGCTGCAATAAATCATCGCGTGTGTTTACCGGAGTCTTGTAAACTTCTGTTTTAATAGCGCCCCACAAAAAGAAGTCACACATATTTAACTCAGGAGAACGTGGTGGCCATTTTACTGGTGCATCATTGCCTCTTCCAATCCATCGGTTGATATACTGATGATGTAAGTATTGCCGAACGGCAACGGAAAAATGGGGCGGGGCACCATCATGCATATACCACATTTCCCTCCGAAGTAAAATGGGCAAATTCTCCAGAAGAATTGGTAATGTGTCTTGCAAAAAATTTAAATAAATATTTCCATCTAACCTGTCTGGAATAACAATGGGACCAATAAGGTAGTGATCAATAATACCTGCCCAAATATTAATTTTAAATTGATGCTGATGATGTGCAACTTTAATGGCATGTGGATTTTCATCGGAATAAATATGTTCGTTGTGCAGATTGGTTACCCCAGATCTTGTAAAGCATGCCTCGTCAGTAAACATAATTTTTCTACAAAAATTTGGAACAAGGATTCTTTTGTTTCTAATAAATTGACAAAATGTAAGCCGCATGGGGGGATCAGTCGGTAAAAGTTCCTGGACTTTTTGTATGTGGTAAGGATGTAACAACTGTTATCTTAAAACCTCATTGACAATCGTTTTAGGAACATTTAACTCACGTTCTAAGAGACGGGTACTGGTACTTGGTTCTTCTTCAACTCTTTCCAGAATCATCTCTTCTGTTTCCACAGTTCGAGTTGTTGGCATACGACCCCTGCCTTCAAACTTTTTCTCAAAACTGCCCGTTTCCCGAAGATGACGCTCAATATTGGCAAATGTTTGGTGGTTTGGTATTCGACGATTAGGAAACCTCTCCATGTAAACCCTAACACTCTGACGCCCATTTCCTCGACAAAACCCGTATACCAGGAGCATGTCAACTTTCTGAGAGTTTGTATAATTTTCCATTTTTAATGGTAAAATGAACTTGTAATTCAATAATGTTGATCGTATACTTGAGTAAATATTATACTTGATTAATTGTCAAATTATTAAACGTCATTGATATTAATTTTTGACGCCCTCTACCGGCTAAACGAGACAATTTTGGATATAACTAAGTCGGCTTAGATCGACCTATTTTGACGTCAGGAGTCTGTCGTCAAACGTTGTACACGTATTTTCCGGACACCCTGTATATATATATATATATATATATATATATATATATATATATATATATATATATATATATATATAAAACGAATCGTCCCTTTGATATATAAATCCGAGACTTTTACTTTATACTGCCAATCAGTTGAAACCTAATTCATTCATCCCCTTTGACACAAGTCGCAGCAATCTCGTTATTTATTTTGATCAGATTCTTATGATCGTCAGAATAAGGCACGGTCTCCTCAGCCTTTTTTCAACACGGCATACTATATGCAAGGCACTAGAGGCGTAATAGATCGAAACGGGATTTCACTCTGCTGAGGTTTACGCCTCGCAGTGCACACTTTCTCTCATCAGTATTCTTCTTGAAATGCTTCTCCTATTGAAAATTGGACATCACTGCTGTAGCACGCTTATTTTGAGCGCTCGTCCATTCTCGTATTCCCACAACTCCCCGAGTTCTAGAGTTTTTCATAAAAAAAGTACGTTTTTTTGAAAAATATTTCTCTCTTCTTAAAGCCCCCTGTACAAACGCCTACGGGGGCCCACTATGGCTCAATGTGGTTGTATTTGGGACTTCTGTGTCTCTAAGGTCATTTGGAGCAACTCGAAAAATCGCGATTTTTCGGATTTTTATTTTAGTCGATTTGATCGGAAAATCATCGAATTTACGTTTTTCCAACTGGGTGCTTTCCCAAGCGGCAGATTTTCAAATCATTTTATGGGGACTTACACCTATATATGGCGCATATTTTGAGCGTTCGTCCATTCTCGTATTCCCACAACTCCCCGACTTATAGCGCTTTTCGTGAAAAAAGTACGTTCTTTTGGAAAATATTTCTCTCTTCTTAAGGCCCCCCTGTACAAACGCGATCGCCTACGGGGGGCCACTTTGGCTCAATGTGCTTGTATTTGGGACTTCTATGACCCCTTCAAATTTCGTCCGAATCAGTTGAGGCGTTCGCGAAATGGAATTTCATCGAGATGGCAAAAAACGCGACATTCTCGAATATTTCGAAAATTAAAACGTCTTCGGAAGTATATCAAGTGTGGTCTCGTATGGGCCGTTGCCCCCCCCCCCCCTGAATCGAATGAGACTATCTGCATCGAGATTGGACCGTGGATTTAGAAGTTTAATTTTATCAGCCCTTTTTTGCTATTTTTTTAAATTTCCCAACTTTGAGGGCAGATATCTCGAGAACCGCTGGGGCTAGGAGGCTGAATGTGTGCTCATTGTAATCGAGAGGGTCCAATTAGTCCAGGTATATGCCTCTAAGGTCATTTGAAGCAACTCGAAAAATCGCGATTTTTCGAATTTTTATTTTAGTCGATTTGATCGGAAAATCGTCGATTTTACGTTTTTCCAACTGGGTGCTCTACCAAGCGGCACATTTTCAAATCATTTTATGGGAACTTAGCAATATATATGGCGCATATTTTGAGCGCTCGTCCATTCTCTTATTCCCACAACTCCCTGAGTTATAAATAAATCAAAGTTTCAATAACTGAACTGGTAGTTTCAGACGAAGCAGGAATTATAATTCCTATAACATGTTTACTTAAAGGTAAACATTTAAAAAAAAAAAGTCTCTTTTATAAACTCAATCCGGGGACACACTGTACAGGGTGAGTCGAGAGGAACGGACCAAACTCCAGGTGTGTATTGTACACGTGAAAATAATTTTAAAAAAATCATATGTTCTTCGATCTTCATTTGTTTTCAAGTTATAGATTCAAATCTTGAATATGCAAATGTGGTGTTTGTCTATGGTTTTTGTAATGGGAGTGCTACAGCTGTTGTTGCAAGATATCGTCAACAGTTTCCACATTAGAAAACTCTGGATAAAAATGTATTTATCCGACTTTTCAACAAACTGTTCGAAACTATCACTTGAAAACAAATGAAAATCGGATAACAACATTTGATTTTTTTTGTATCATTTTTACGTGTACAATACACTCCTGGAGTTTGATCCGTTCCTCCCGACTCACCCTGTATAGTCGGTTTCATCAGTTCAAATAATCCATAGGACACCTGAAAGCGCGTTTCGACCTTCGGTAACTAGCGAGTTGACTGGAGTCCGGAACATCTCATAATCTGGTAGAGTTAAAATCCTTGAAATGTAAATTTATTCCAGACTACTCTGAATTAATGAGTCCCAGTGACACGAAACTGTGCCTTCTTTAATACTCTTTTTTTACTTTGGTAACAGCTTGGTATCTGAGGAGGTGTCCAAAATCTCACATCTAATGGGTTTCTTTAGTTTTCCCTTCTAAATTAGTAACTAGCGAGTTGACTGGAGTCCGGAACATTTCATAGTTTGGTAGAGTAAAAATCGTCGAAATATAACTTTCTTCCAGACTACTCTGAACTTAAGAGTCCAAGTGACACGAAACTGTCTTCTTTAGTTATCGCTTCTACTTTGGTAACAGCTAGTGGTCTGAGGAGGTACCCAAAAACTCAATTCTAATGGCTTTCTTTAATTATCCCTTCTACTTTGGTAACAGTTGCTGGTGTTGTAGGTGTCCAAAATATCACATCTAATGGCTTACTCCAACTTCAGCAATTTGAAATAATCACCAGGCACGTTTCATATCCCTGGGTGAACGACCCTATTTCAATTAAAACTATTATTTTTTCCACATCGCTTCGGTGCGTTGATAGTCGCTTGGGTGAATAATGGCATTTATATTTCAAACGTAGCATAATTACATTCATTAAATATTCCTCCTGACTGCTGTTGTTATTTCAGTGGGCAATAAACGGGCGTGCATTAAGTATTTAATGGCGCATAACTACTCGAGCGGTCATCAAGGAAAGTACAGTTTGGTGATGTTATTGTACTGATGAAACAATCGAAAACTAGAAACTAAGCACAAAGCCGGCCCGGGTATTTATAGAATCGATGCTTTGTGATATATGTAGGTTAATGGTCAGACCACGGTGCATAGCATGTTAAGCCAACATTTTAGAGATGTTTATAATACGATTTAATAGATTCGCACAACTTATCCCGGGCTTAGTTCCGCCCGCTTATACAAACTTAGTTATGTGTTATTGAAATGACAGGGCTACGTGCTCGGTTTCAGAAAACTCGAATATTTCAAACTTAGTTGTTAAAGTGAGAAAAACTGTTCATACCAGTTGTTTCATTTAATCTCGATGGTTTATACAAAGAAAAGCTTCGTAAGAGTTATTTATTTCCAACTCAGCTTGTTGACATGTTGAAAACTCCTTATTTTAATATAACTTAATATTATTACTCTACTTATTATTACTCCAGGTGCAATAAAGAAAATTACTACAATTTCATTTTTTCAAACTGAGTTATTGTAATAAGGTAAACTCTTTTATTTTCGTACAACTTTATTTTTTCAACCTCAGTTGTTCAAACGAGGTAGCGAAGCTCTTTAATTATTTTTATACAACTACATATTTTTCAATCGATCATCATCATTTTGTGTAACTTGCAACGAAGAAACGCTTGTTAAACGCTCGTTATAAGAGTTAGTTAAGAGAAAATAAGACATAATATAATCGTTTATGGGCTCTACAGGTCGTGTTCGATAATTCTCAACTGAATCCTACACAAATCTTATAAATATTTCACTTTCATTTCTGGTGCTAATTTCGTTTTGAAATGTCAAGTTTCGTGATCAATAGTTTAAGTTAATCTAGAAGATGAGTGCTGGAGATAGTTTGTAAGTCATTGGATTATCATCTTTTTCGTAATATAAAGATGTGGCAGTGACCAATGGTTCGTTTCTAGGTGGTGGGTAATGGGGAGCGTTGCATCCCAGGAGATGACAGCAACTGCGGAGACGATGGTCCTGCTAAGCAGGCGCGTCTGGCGCACCCCAAGGGCATCGCCATAGCCGCCGACAAGACGATGTACATAGCCGACGGTACGAATATCCGCGCCGTTGACCCCCGTGGAATCATCCACACCCTGGTGGGCACGCACGGTCACCACAATCACTGGGCCCCGATACCGTGTCACGGGGCAATCGCCGCCGCCCAGGCGCAGCTTCAGTGGCCCACGGGATTATCCCTGAGCCCACTGGACGGTTCCTTGCACTTCATAGACGACCGACTCGTGCTCAAGCTGACCGCCGATATGAAGATCAAAGTGGTGGCCGGAACTCCGCTCCACTGCCACATAAGAGAGGATAACACGACAAAGCTCGCACCCGGCGATGATGTACTGGGCACCGTCTTGGCGCTGGCCTTTTCCCCGAACGGGGACCTTTATGTGGCCGAGACCGACACACGCCGATTGAATTTCATCAGGATGGTCGATTCTTCCGGCAGACTGACGCATTTCGCCGGGAAGACGCAGGAGAAGTTTAAGAGCAACTGCGACTGCAATACCAGCGTCACAACTCCCAATCCCAGGAGCAATCAGGAGCTTCCGACCGCATGCATCTGCGGCGCGACCGATGTGACGACCAGCAACGCCGAGACCCTGCTCTCCTCCAATGCCAGATTCCAGGCTATATCCGCGCTCACCGTGTCGCCCGGGGGAGTCCTGCACGTCGCCGACCAAGGATCGCTGCACATCCTCGCTCTGGAGCATTACCTTCCGTCGCATGACGAGAACGGGGAATTCCACATACCCTACCCCGCGGCAGGCGAGGTGTACGTCTTCAACAGATACGGGCAGCACGTCGCCACCAAGGACCTGACCTCCGCCAAAACGCGCTACTCGTTTCTGTACTCGAAGAACACCAGCTTCGGGAAGCTATCCACGGTCACGGACAGCTCCGGTAATAAGATACAGTTCCTGCGGGACTACAGCAATGCGGTTAGCTCGATAGAAAACACGCAAGACCACAAGTCCGAGCTGAAGATTTCCGGCGTGGGCTATTTAATAAAGTTATCCGAAAAAGGCCGCTCCGAGATCGAATTGGATTACGACACGAACACCGGCCTACTGACTAGCCGTTCGGGAGTAAGATTAACTTCGCAACTTGTTTACGGCGCGATATTAATTATTGTGTTTCTTTAGGGCGGCGAGACGTTCATATATCAATATGATTGGTTGGGCAAGGCCACCGGGGTAACGTTGCCCAGCGGGGAAACTTTGAAGTTGATGTCGGAACTTTCCCAGAACCAAGGATTAGTGGTATCTGCCACTGCACCCCCCTCCAAATTAATGATCACTGGGAAATCAAACAAGAAAGTTGTAATCAAAGACGGTATGTATCGGACGTGTTTGCTTTCATCTCGATACAATTACAACAACATGCCATAACCACCTCGCAATTGCATTTCAGAATTAGAGACTACCGAGGTAATCACCCTGAAGAACTCCACAGTCGCCGTGACGGCGGCCTGCGGCGGGCACTTCGAAGTCTCCGCCGTGGAGAGGCATCCTCTCCTGGAAGCCGCGCTACCCGTCGAGGCGGAAATGCTTCCGGTTTGGTCGGAACAAACGGCATCATTCGGCGAGGGCCTCGAGAACTACCTGTCCACCAAGTTCAGCCTGGTGGGCGACGTCCGCAACCCCCAGCAGACCCTCAACAGGGAGATCTTCGTGAACAACACCAAAGTCCTAGGCATCGAGTTCGACCAGTTCACCAGCAAGGAGACGTTCTACGACCGCGACAAGCAGCCGCTGCTCTCCATCACCTACGACCCCGCCGGCTTACCCATGGTCTACGTCCCATCCGGGGCCGAACCCCTTAACATCTCGTACGACGGCTTCAACAGGATCGACGGGTGGAAGTGGGGCGCGTCGGAATTGAAGTACAGCTACGACAGGCACGGACTGCTCTCGGAAATAACGAGCACCCTGGATGGCACGCAGATATTCACCTACAACGATCTCAATATGATCTCCAAAATCACGCTCGCCAGCCAAAGAAGCTTCTCGCTGACCTACGACGACGCCGGAGGTTTACGGCACGTCACGCTCCCCAGCGGCACAAAGCATTCATTCAGTCTGCAGCCGTCCTTAGGCTTCATCAGGGTCACCTATACGCCCCCGGGCAGCACGAGAGCTTACCTCCAGCACTACTCCCATTCAGGCCTCCTCCTGCAAACCGTCTACCCAGGCGAGGGTGCCCGCGTGGTTTACCGCTACACCACCAACAACCGCCTCCACGAGGTCGTCCACGGGGACGGCAAGGCCCTCTACCACTACTCCGCCACCAGCGGGATGCCCAGCCAGGTCCTACACACGGAACCAGACCTCGAGTACAAGTGGGACTACCAGTACATGGGCGCCCTGCTCATGGAGGAGCGGATCGACTTCGGCGCCAAAACCGGACTCAGCAACGCAAAATTCACCTACGATTACGACAACAACTACAGGTTGATCGTGGTGCAGGGTAGAATCGGCGGACAGAACCTTCCGCAGCACAGCCTCGCTTACAACCTAAAAACCGGATCGCTGGAAATGATAGGGCCGTTCAAGATCATCAAACCCAAACCGAACGAGACGAGCGTCTTCGACGGCACTGCCCTCTTCTCCAGGAGCGTTGACGTTCGCTTCTTAGAAACCCAGGTCGCTCTAACAATACACGGAATGGAGGTGTTCAGGATGGAATTCAACCATGATATGCACGGGTACGTGGAGCACTTAATTTTCTCCCCTTAAATATACGCTATTCTCCGAATTATTATATCACTTGAAAATCTGATGAAATTATGTACAGCATCCATTGATTCCTTATTTCCAGTCGAATTTCTCAAACCCGGACGTACACGAGGAACGTCGGTGTGAACACCTACACGAACATCAAGAACTACACCTGGGACTGCGACGGGCAGCTTCTGGGCGTCGAGGCCCAAGAACCGTGGGGCTTCCGGTACGACGACAACGGCAACATGCTGTCGCTGACGTACAGGGGCAACACCATTCCGATGGAGTACAACCCGATGGACCGCATCATCAAGTTCGGCGAGGGCCAGTACAAGTACGACAGCAGGGGGCTGGTGACCCAGAACGCCAGGGAAGAGAAGTTCCACTACAACGCCAAGGGTCTGCTGGTTAGGGCCACGAAGAGGGGACGTTTCGATGTCAGATATTACTACGACCACGTCGACAGGTAAGAATTGCGTTCTGAAATTACCTGGGATGGTGCATGAATTAGCTGTTTTTCAGACTGTCTACACGCAAGGATAATTTCGGTAATGTCACGCAATTCTTCTACAACAACCAGCAACGACCTAGGGAAGTCAGCCAGATTTATTCACCACGGGATGGAAAATTGATGACTCTGGTTTATGATGACAGAGGACATTTAGTATATGCCCAGGTTCGTTATTTTTAAATTATTCCTTTAGCTGATTACCACTGCAATCATTCCCTTTATTTCCCATTTAACTCAGTTCTAGAGTGCTTTTGTAGTTTGCTTCATCTTAGCAGGTTGTTCTGCTATTTCATTGCCCCATTTGATTAATTCTTTAATAACCCTTAGCAATGCTATCTTTAGAGTCTCTTGTGGTTTCCTTTGTCTTAGCAAGTTGTTCTGCTATTTCATTACCCCATTTGATTAATTCCTCCTTATAACCCTTAACACTGCTACCTTTAGAGTCCCTTTGTGGTTTCTTTTGTCTTGGTTTTGTGGTTCATTGCCCTTTATTCCGTGACGTCCGAGCCCCCACAAGATTTATTTATACCACAATCACAAATTGATGTTATTCCTTTAGCTGATTACCACTGCAATCATTCCATTTATTTTCCATTTCCCTCATTCCTAGAGTCCTTTTGTAGTTCCCTTCGTCTTAGCAAGTTGTTCTGCTATTTCATTGCCCAAATTGGTTAATTCTTCAATAACCCTTAGCATTGCTATCTTTAGAGTTTCTTTGTGGTTTCCTTTGTCGTAGCAAATTGTACTGCTATTTCGTTACCCCGTTTGATTAATTCCTTATAACCCTTAACACTGCTACCTTTAGAGTCCCTTTGTGGTTTCTTTTGTCTTGGTTTTGTGGTTCATTGCCCTTTATTCCGTGACGTCCGAGCCCCCACAAGATTTATTTATACCACAATCACAAATTGATGTGATTCCTTTAGCTGATTACCACTGCAATCATTCGATTTATTTCCCATTTCCCTCATTCCTAGAGTCCTTTTGTAGTTTCCTTCGTCTTAGCAAGTTGTTCTGCTATTTCATTGCCCAAATTGGTTAATTCTTTGATAACCCTTAGCATTGCTATCTTTATAGTTTCTTTGTGGTTTCCTTTGTCGTAGCAGGTTGTTCTGCTATTTCGTTGCCCAATTTGATTAATTCCTTATAACCCTTAACACTGCTACCTTTAGAGTCCCTTTGTGGTTTCTTTTGTCTTGGTTTTGTGGTTCATTGCCCTTTATTCCGTGACGTCCGAGCCCCCACAAGATTTATTTATACCACAATCACAAATTGATGTTATTCCTTTAGCTGATTACCACTGCAATCATTCGATTTATTTCCCATTTCCCTCATTCCTAGAGTCCTTTTGTAGTTTCCTTCGTCTTAGCAAGTTGTTCTGCTATTTCATTGCCCAAATTGGTTAATTCTTTAATAACCTTTAGCATTGCTATCTTTAGAGTTTCTTTGTGGTTTCCTTTGTCGTAGCAAGTTGTTCTGCTATTTCGTTACCCCATTTGATTAATTCCTTATAACCCTTAACACTGCTACCTTTAGAGTTCCTTTGTGGTTTCTTTTGTCTTGGTTTTGTGGTTCATTGCCCTTTATTCCGTGACGTCCGAGCCCCCACAAGACTTATCTATACCACAATCACAAATTGATGTTATTCCTTTAACTGATTACCACTGCAATCATTCCATTTATTTCCCATTTCCCTCATTCCTAGAGTCCTTTTGTAGTTTCCTTCGTCTTAGCAAGTTGTTCTGCTATTTCATTGCCCAAATTGGGTAATTCTTCAATAACCCTTAGCATTGCTATCTTTAGAATTTCTTTGTGGTTTCCTTTGTCGTAGCAAGTTGTTCTGCTATTTCGTTACCCCATTTGATTAATTCCTTATAACCCTTAACACTGCTACCTTTAGAGTCCCTTTGTGGTTTCTTTTGTCTTGGTTTTGTGGTTCATTGCCCTTTATTCCGTGACGTCCAAGCCCCCACAAGATTTATTTATATCACAATCACAAATTCATGTGACATTAAATTTTCCTGCTTTGTAGTGATGCTTATCCTTCTTATTGCATATTATATTAAAAAAAATGTATAATATTATTTTCAGGTATATCGTCACAAATACTACGTAGCAACTGACCAATGTGGCACTCCAATAATGATCTTTAACCAATATGGTGAAGGTATACGGGAAATTATGAGGTCTCCCTACGGCCACATAGTCTACGACTCGAATCCCTATTTGTACCTGCCAGTCGATTTTTGCGGAGGTTTACTAGATCAGGTAATTACAATACTTTTTGTATCGCAGACGCATCAATGTTTGTCGATGATTTGAAGCTAACATTTGTGAGACAACTTCTTTCTACAGTCTCCAGGGTGTGATCCTAATAAAAGGATCCTTAATTTTTCTCCTTCCCTTCTTATTCTCATGGGTAACATTTTCAGCACAGCGATGCTTAGAAAGAAATGTCAAAAATATCGATTTTCGGGTTTATATCGATTTGATTCTGATGCTCAAAACCTGGTTTTCTTAAAACTAAAGATTTGAAAATTCATATCTTTGCAAAACCTCTCGAGATTTAAAATATTTATAAAATCAAGAATATCTCAATCTCGAGTTACGAAAAATGTCGAGAATTCGCAATCTCAAACTGGAAAAGAGTCCATCACATCTCGATTCATCGGAAGGAACAATCTCTATTTAGGAATATTTAGGAAGCAACTCGAAAATTCGCAAAGTGCATTTTTTTATTCGATTGCATTGCAAAATCGTCATTTTTACGTTTTGTCAGGTGTCTTCTTAACCAAGTGGCAGAATGGAAAACTTTTTTGTGACGAGGTAGCCCAATATATGGCACATATTTTCAATGGCCTGCCATTCCTGCCCCCACAACTCACCGAGGTACAACACTATCTCAAAATAGCTATGATTTTTAAGAAATGTTTTGCTCTTTCTTAAGGCACTTAGGGGTGCCCACTGCAGCTGATTTTACTTTACAAGGTACTTTCTATGCACTGTCCAAATTACAGCGATATTGGTCGAGCGTTTTCGATCTGGAAATTCATCGAGATGGCAAAAACACAAAAAAAATAAAATTTAAAGAAATTAAATCATCATAATATATGGACCGTGGCCTCGTTAGATTCGCAAGAGTCTACTGAATTAAATGAGACTATCGGGAACAAGATTGATTAGATGGTTCTGAAACTAGATATGTTACTCTATTTTTACTTTGGTATGTGAAGAGAAGCACTATCAGGTGAAGATCGTCTTCAGTTTACATGCACTAGTTTCGACCTGGGGCTCGTCATCAGCATCGTACAAATCTTCGTACAAATCCAATACGGTTTTTACTTACTAATTTTTACCGTTTTCTTTTTTCATTTCAAACTTTGAAGGCAAATATCTCGGGAACGGCTGAAGCTACTGATCTGTGAGTGGGTTTTTTTAGCATTAGGAGAATCCAATTTGGCATTTTATGCTCAGGTTTGTTGGCAAATGGTATGAAGTGGTATGATGGCACACTTATGTCAGTCTGAGATCACAATATAATGAAACAAAACGGATTAGGCACGCTTATTAAATGAATACACCTTCTTCGCCCGGCGCATCCACCAAAAGTGCGCTCACCTATTTCTGCAAAAAATATACCATTAAAGACCTCGTGTCTATAACAAACACAAAAGTTCAATTTTAATCCTGAACGTGGATATTAGCGAGTTAAAATATCATATGAATGATAGTTAGCAGCAACTTGAAAATTGGTAAAAATCGCGATTATATTTTGCCGATTTCCTCGGAAAACATTATTTTATATGTAATAATAGTATTACTTCATTTCCTATTTTCCCTGGAGCATCCCATTTAACTATTGGCATTCTAAATTTTGAATGGTGATTATTTTCACACACTTACCAATAAGTATTAGTACATAAGAAGTGTTTGGAGCGGAAATTAGTTTATTGCATTGAGGAAATTAAAAGTGCAGGCCTAGGAATCCCAAATTATCCCATACACATCTGATTGAGTTCATGCCCATTTTATATGCACCAATTCAAGTTAAGTATCAACAAATGAATGACGAATTATAAAAATGGCAAAAACCCTTTACATTTGCATTAATTCAATTTGTAGGTAACTTCCTTAGTTCACATGCCAAATGGAAAAGTATACGACCCACTAATAGGACAGTGGATGTCCCCACTGTGGGAAGACGTCCTGGAACGAGTTGCAACCCCAACACACCTTCACCTCTACAGATTCAACGGCAATGACCCAATAAACGTGGGGCACGACAAAAACCATCCAAAAGGTAAACCTGCAAGCACTCACTATTCGTCACAATTAATCACCGCATGTTTCAGACTATCTGCATTGGCTGACGAAAATGGGATACGACTTGAAGAGCCTCGCTCCTCAGCTGTACCCAGACGAACTGCCGGGAGGTTCGATGCCCCCGTTCTTGAGTCAACCGCCGGCGTTCTGGGATCCTGTGAAGGAGAAACTTAGCAGCCAGCTAACAATGCAGAGGCCTTCGACAGGGATCCAATCAGGCTTTCTTGCACACATCTACTCGAGGAGGATGACAGAAGCCAAGGGGCTTTCGACTCCATCGAAATCGGCACTGAAAATGGACGTCATGGATTTAGTTCCGAAGAAGATTGGTGCCGCTTCGGATCCGCCGTTCGGCAAGGGAATTCTTGTGTCGAGGACTTCACAAGGCCGTGCCATCGTCTCTAGTGTGCCAGCAGCTAATGCCATATATCGAGATGTCTACACTTCTGTATTTAATAGGTCATATTTATTACCGTTTACATTTGTAGTTCACAGTGCTCAACAAGACGCCTTCCACTTCGTCAAGGAAGAGACGTGGAAGGCGAATGATGATAAGGGTCAATTAAAACGATTACAAGGTCAAGTCAATACGACATTCCACGAAATTGCGAGGGAAAACGGAAGCGGGAATAATTACTTTGATGTTAAAATTCATGGCTTGAACGCCGTGATTAACTTGAGGTATGGAACGACGCTCGAGAAGGAAAAGCAGCGGTTATTGCACCATGCAAAACTGTCTGCCATAAGGAAAGCCTGGCATAAAGAGAAGGAAGCTTTGAAAAACGGTTTCTCAGGGGTGGTTGAGTGGACGACAGGGGAGGTCGATGAGATCATGAAGTTAGGCTACGTGTCCAGTTACGAGGGTGAATATATTCACGACGTGCAGCAGTACCCAGAACTTGCAGAGGATCCCTACAACATACGGTTTCAGAAGAAACAGGTGGAACCTTCGAAGAAGAAGAGGAAGAAACGTGACATCACCTGTCTGGACCGGTGGTGGATCACATGGAGTGATAACTGCTAGTGTAACGGATAAACACAAAAAAGGATGACAATTAACTAAGTGTGATGTACCAAAAATTAAAAATACTTTTCAAATGTGAGACGTTTTATACCAAGATACCAAAGTCTATTTGTGTATGTATTTCAAAGATGCCAAAAATGTATATTATTTATTTACAATATGTTACCTATATGTATGTGATTCATCATCGGTGCAAATTGTCAATGCAACAACATTTTTTTTATATCTTATAAGTTTAAACTCTTGACTGAATTGTAAATGTGAGTCTGGACACTTTGCACCAAATGATCTGTAAATATTTGCATAAAATTAAGGGATGCAAGCGAGAGAGAGAGAGAGAGAGCAGCGAATGCAGCCATTTAATGGTAGTGCCATAACATCTAGATAGGGTAAGTAATAGATTGTACAAGAACAGTCAAAGATGCCATATATAAAAAAAAAGTATCAAAAGTGTAAATATAGTCCAGTTATTAACTTTTTAATAATTTTAATTAAACAAAACGAATTTATTCTAGATAGGAGAAAATGAATGAAAAATCATTACTAATGTATGTTGTGTTGCTTTACTTAATATTATATATCATTGTGACTGATCTATGTTTATAAAAATATAAAGCAGAATAATTATCCGCTGTGTACCTTGCAGACAAGCCGTATTGCCACATTTCATGAGATTATTTTGTTGTAAAATAGAGTTTAAGATATATTTTTATCCGCCTGCCATCGTAGTATATTTTGTGTGCTGTTGTTTCGTATATGAACACAAAATGTACTAATTTAATGTTGATATATGTTGTCCATAGACCATATAACTCGCTGGTAATTGTTTAACGAAAAGCTGTCTTTAAGATATCTATGAATTATATGATACTTATATTTCCATTTTATTTATTATTTGTACAGTAGCTTTTTTTGTCCATTGCTAAATTTGATAAAAAAAATATTTTTTATTTAATTCAAGTCATTACCAAGTATTATAAATGTTTTTGAAATAAAGAAATTGTTTTTTAAAACAATTTTATTTGCCAACTAGAAACATGAAACGACTCAATACGGACCAACTGAGGTAAGAAAAATAAACAACATGCATCTCCAAATTAAAACATTTTTATTTACATGCTTTTTCATTACATTTTGGCCACCGGTTTCAATCCCAAAATATAGAAACACTTTGCCAAAACCAGAGCGGTAGCTTCAGCCAGTAAAATTCTGCCATGATTAACTTTAACAATCGCCCCGGTTTTATCCTTTTCCACGCAGTAACAGTTATCATAAAACTCGCTGAAAGTAGTGGCAATTTCATATACAAATTCACATAAATGATGAAGGCACAAGTCGTTAGTAATCTTGATCAGCACATCAGGAAACTTCAAAAGCACTTTTCCCAACTTCCACTCCTTATCGTGCTCCAAGGATATAGGCACAGACGCAGCCAACTCCTTTATTTCCTCGGAAGAGAAGTTAGCAGTCCGAGCAATGGACTGTATACGTGTATATGCGTACAATAAGTACACTGCAGTGTTTCCCTTATCTTCCAACATCTTATCAAAAGAAAACACGTACTCGTGACTCCGATTGTGGGATAAATCGGCATATTTAATGCACCCATAAGCAACGGCTTCCTGAGCACTCTTCAGCTCCTCAGGTGTGAGCACCTTATCCCGCTCTTTCTCTTTTAACTTGTCTAAAGCACGCCTCAAGCCTTCATCTAATAAATCAGTGAGGCGCACCGTATCTCCGGAGCGAGTTTTGAACTTTTTCTTGTCCTCGCCCAAAACAACCCCAAATCCAACGTGATCAACGCGCTTGCTGCTATCCAAAATCCCTGCTCGCTCCGAGCACTTGAAGAGCAATTCAAAGTGAGTAGCTTGACCGGCGTCCGTGACATACACAATCCAGTCGACTTTCTCGTCGTACAGCCGATACCGGATCGCTGCTAAATCAGATGTATCGTACGTATAACCGCCGTCAGATTTCACAACCGTCATGGGTATTGAGACTCCCTCGCCCCACATTACTTTACGACCCTCGTCTTCTTCCAGCAGATTCTTTGAGAGCAGTAGTTTCACAACGGCATCCATCCGAGTCTGGTAGAACGATTCGCCTTTTTCAGTGATCGTTATGTCGAGACGATCGTACACGTTCTGAAATTCTGCAATTTATTATTGTAAGTTATTATAATTATTATTAATTATCAAACCTTTCCTAGAAACATCGCAGATTAACTGCCAAGCTTTGTTGTGATCCGGTTCAAAGGCCTGAAGCTTCACAACACTAGCATAAGCCCTCTTCTTGAAATCCTCATCCTCATCAAAACGCTTTTTGGATTCTTTATAAAAACTCTGAAGGTCCTCAATTGGGGGCGATTCGTTTAAGTAATTTGGGAACTTATCTCGTAGGTGGGTAATGAGCATACCGAATTGTGTGCCCCAATCGCCCACATGATTAACCCGCAAAACATCGTGTCCCAGATATTCCAACAGGCGGCATATAGACTCGCCGATAATTGTGGAACTAAGAAATTCAGAATGTACTTTAAATATTATTGAATTCATTAAGAGATTTACCGTAAATGGCCCACATGCATCTCCTTGGCTATATTAGGAGATGAAAAATCTACTAGGACTTTCATTTTACGGGTTAGCGGCGGAGGCCTGACACCCTCTTTGAAAATCGTAGACAGTGTTTCAACCCCACGAGTCCGACTTAGGAAGATGTTAATGAAGCCAGGGCCGGCGAGTTCCAGCTTCTCAATGAAATCGTTGCTCGGCATCGCTTGTAGAATTTGTTTCGCTATTTGTACTGGGGACACTTTTGTCCCTTTTGTTTTATAAATGTTGGCTATTGGCATGGCGGAGTTGCATTGATAATCACCGAACTTGGGGTCCTTCGCCGATACGGAGATGACAACCGGGGGATTAGGGAGATCCGGAAAAGCCGCATTGATCCCCTCGGTGAACGCATCTGTTAAGACTTCCTGGATGCTCGGCATTCCGGATGCCACCTTCTTGCATACCATGTTCTCTGCATGTTTTATTGCCTGTAAGTAAAGGGGTTAGCACATGGTGGTTGGAGGAAGTGGAAACCTTACTCGCTTCAATATCGTCAACCTGTGTTTCAGTTTGACATTCTCCATCGTCAGCTTTGCTAAGCCTGGGGACTCATTGGGGCCAATAGTCTTATTGCTTATAGCTGACATTAGATCACTGACTTCCTTGATTAAGTTGCAAACCTCAGTTTCCTGCAAAAGCATGTATAATTATAATTATAACCCTAAATTTGGGTCGAACTTACGTCTCTAGCTGCTTGCAGATTGTATAAAGACAATTCGTCCATGTCTTTAAGTCTCGCTTGAGTTTTTGTATCTTACTAACTTTTAATACATAAAACAGTAAAAAATTGCAAAATGATTATTTAATGGTATTAAATATTGAGCATTCAGTACGTTCAGTTCTGTCATATCAAAGCAAAGGTTCGTTTCTCGACTATTAGTCAAGGTGAGTCAAGGTCAAGGACAAAGTTGTACCCATAGATAACCCCCTTATAGATAGGCCACTCACATTGCAAAAAAATTCAGACTTAGTTGTTGGCCGCGCTCCGCGAACGGCGCTGATCACTGAACGATTTTTGGCGGGAGCTTTAAACGGAATAGAAATTCAAAATTTAAAAATTAAACTTTTTTCAAAAACAATTTCAAAATTTATTGTGTTCACAGTACAAAGTTTAGAGAATCACTTAACTTGGTTACACATAAATAATATGCAATCATAAATATGTACTGCAAATACAATAAATATTAAAACTGTTCTTGAATCTTCACATAGAAAATAAAATGCAATATGTATATGAGTAAGATCAATTTTATTAAGGACTGTTTTCAATTCTGAACATTAGTAAAGATAATGTTTACAAAGATTAGTTCATACATTTGTAAAAATGTCGACATTTATTATAGTAAAATAACTGAGATTAATAATTATAACAAAATCTGACAATCACAAACAAATTTCAGTTAAAATTTGTATTTTACAAAAATTGACCGACTATCCCGAACTAAACCTTAAAATCAATATTTAATACATACCATCTTCAAATGTATGATTTAGTTATTAACATTGGTGCAACGTTAGAGCATCTATTTATTCGACAAACGCATTATTTGCCTCTAAAATGTATTTATAGTTTACATCCCTATTAATTATTGGTAATACCTTTGATACTGAAATTGCAGAAATACAAGCCGTACTTTTGTAAATTACCTACATACTACATAAATATGTGCTACAATGTTAGCGTCCAAATAATTACTAAAATATTAGTAATATTACAATTAACAATAGTACATACTTTAATGTTTAAAATCAAATATGCACAATTATATTAGGTCAATTTTAGTAAGTAATAATACTAACAATACACAAAATACACATATTACATGAGGCATTTTTGGAAGAGTAACAATGTTACTACACTTAAGTGCATTACCAAGTAAAACACGGTTTAAGTTTAAAAGATTAAAATTATTAGATACATAATGTGACATTATTATACTCTAGGGTATATGGTCAAGTCAATCAATTTAAACATCTTACTTTGTTTGTAACGGGGTGTTTTCCTTGGTCGACCGTATTCCTTGGTGGACTCTTCGGAAGGTGAAACTGGAAAAATAAATTTTAAGTAAATAGGTGAACGGTTTTATTTTCAATTTCGTACCTTTTCTTTTGCAAATTACTGGTGCAAAGCTAGGGGAACTATTACTGGTTGATGCTATAACTTCTTGCTGGATGGAACCGTCAACTAGAATATTTTACTTAGGTATTTATTTGGTCACATACAGGCTGATTCTTGACCTATATAAAACTCATAAACTTCATCTATTGCCGGGTATAATAATATTTATGCTACAGGTAGGTAAGAGTTGTAATTATTAACATTATAGTTACCAAATTCGTCTACTACAACTGTCTCAAATTCCTCCTGTGGTTCTGTCTCTATCATGTATGTGCCTGTAAATCATTAGATGAGCATAGATTGTTCAACAAGTATGAAATTCTCTTACTCAAAATATTCGCAGGAATAATGTAGGTACAGCATTTTTTTTAAATTTGACCGATTGCGATTGCAAGGAAATCTTGCGTTTTCATCAAAGTGTCGATCGCATATCCTGTTTGCCCCTCGGGTTTTTTTAACTCACTTGTCCAGGTATTCAGCTCTATTTACTGCAATCACCCATTTCTTAAAGAGCTGCAAAAGTGATAGCAATAAGGAAATTATCTGATTGTGACATTTAATAATTACATCTGAATCTTGAGGAAATAAGGGCATTTTCGCAGTTCTGCTACTATTTCCACATGCTTTTACACAGCACTGGTGAACCATACTTAAATATTACTGTCCCAAACTAACTATAACTATATATCACAAAACGAAAAATTGTCCGTAACTAACTTTACTATACTAATAATATACTAACAAAACGAGAAATTGTCTGAAATTAACTTTAGCTATAAATTACAACTAACTAAAGGATAAATTGTCCGATAATTAATGATAACTATATATAACTAACAAAAAACGAAACCACCAAGTCAAAATTCAACGCACAAACACAAAGTCAACAAGTAAAGTCACAATGCAACGCGCACACACAAAATCAAAATCAATGGAAAACTTAATATCGCAGAATGGACCTTCAATGGGAAATTCAAAATTCAACTGACAAACAAAACAACAGCTACAAAGCACACTCAGCAAATGAATCTAGATTTCATATATTCGTTAACGTTTCCTCGAGATATTGTAAATATTTACCATTGGGCAGCCTTTTCCCCAAGTCCATCGTCAATTTGTTAACACCAACAGCAGGGTAAGAGATAAGGGGTAGATTATAACTAATAACTCTTACCTTATCGTATCCACTTCATACTTACCGTGGCGTCTACGACTGTCTGCGAAGAGCATGTTCAAGGGTTATAAGTTGTTCCACATTTTTAGTAGGACGGAAATGTGCCGATTTTAAAATAATTCGTTAAACGTCAAATAAATCAAATAAATTCGTCATGGTAACGCCGGTAAAGCCATTAGCGAGCACTGCTGCCGATAAATAATTGTAGAACACTGCCAAATGCTGCCGATGCTAGCGACAAAGACGGAAAGTGGGTATCAACTCATCTCAAAATCGCAATATACAGGGAGTGCGTAAAGCCTGGTTGTACCGATACGGCTTCAGTCAAAAGAATCGCCAAATTACTTTACATGTTTAAATATCTTGTTGTTAGGACAATTAAAAATGTAATGTCATAAATACTATTATTAACTAATATTACTGGTAAAATAGTATAGGCAATTCACTTTAATGATAATGATAATTAATGATTAATCTAAAGGAAATTTACAGTTATCAAGTTGAAGTAGGTTGGTATAAATGGCAGCCGTCACCAACGTCATTTGCACAGCGTATGTGAGCGAACAAATTTAAACAAGTTGAAAATGCGAAGAAAAATATTCGAAATGAAACGAGAGATTTTTAAGTATTTCGAAGCACTTATAAGGAATAACGGACGAGAACGAACAAGAACAAAAATCGTGAGTACTGAATAAATTGGTTTTATAATAACCTGTTAGTAAATCATGTGACATTTTAAACCGCATTTGACAACATAATAAGCCAGGTTAAAAACTGGATTTAAGAGGAACGCACAACTACACATGACCTACTTGATGTGAGCGACCACCCATCATCAAAATGAATGGAGTTCATGAGTGTTTTAATTAAACTTTTCCAATATTGTCCTGTAGAATGACTAGTTTTAAAATGTTCCTAACTGAAACTTTGTAGAGTTGTTCGCAACAATTGAGACTAGAGAGACTACCATTAAGGCATTTATTTAAATTTCAGTTCAGTTCAGTTAAAGTTTGAGTTTTAAAATGGTTTTAAATATACAGAAAGTAACCACTGAGAATATGAATATATCCTTAAAAACCCTGTATCAAGTTCATATTTATAAAATTTAACAGCATAAAATTGTCTAATTCTATTTTAGCTTGTTCGTGTTTCATGTTTTATTTGCTAGGCTTTTAGTGGCTTGCATGTGATTTTTGAATGTGAATAAATATCGGACATAATAAATGAACTAAAATGCACCAAATATGGTGATTAAAACACTTGGCATGAATAGAATCATAACATTTTTATTTTCAATAAAAGAAAAAAGCATTCTGTTTATCATACACATATTTATTCTATCCATAAACGGACAAAAATGATAAATACTTAAATAATAAGACACCTAACCAAACATTTCAATAGATATTTCCTTGTTGAATTACGTCAATGTGTGACTAACATACTCTAAAATACCAGTTTCATATATACAATAAAATTAGCTTTCATAATATAAATTTCTGAGTCCATTAAAACAGGGGGGCTTAATGCAAAGTTATTGCCGCCAATACATTTATGTAAATATATGCAGAAGATACATACACAATAATGAATCCATCCGCAGGAGTCAATTAAAAAAATATACAGATGCTAATTAATAAGAAAATAACAGGAGACGAACGAAATCAACTTGAGCAATAAATTTGCATTAGATTCAACCTAGTTTATATAAAAAAAAATGTTTATTTCACTTGAGTTTTTAGGTGTTGCAAAAATTCATGGTAAGACAGTGCCGTTTCCAGTCTATCCTCGATCAACTTCTCCAAAAACATGCCCCGTAAGGGACTATTGTCTTTAATAATCTGTAGGGTTGCATTCATCGGTTTCTCCTCATTTAAATAGTTCATAAAGAGGTGCAACCTCTGGTTGTGCTCATTTTCCAAAATAGGCAGCTCGTACATATATTCCGTAATAGAATTGTATTCAGGAACACCCAAGACTTGATTTAAAAACAACCCTGAAACCGCAGGGCACACAATAATTATCATGTGCTCGCCCATATCCAATAAGTATGCACCATTCGAATCAATACTCCTCGCAGTCAAATGGAGGTGTGGCGGCATCGGGACAGGCTCTTCCTCATCGTTCAGGATAGTTGCTTGATCCTGTAGATTGTGTACGGGATAGAGATCTGCATAAATTTGCTGTATAAGATAAGACAGCGGTCGTGTTTTCATATCACACATTGCTTTAACCCTATCATCTAATCTTGTAGAGTATCCCGTTCTAAACGCTGTGTGTTTAAGCATTGCGCATATGTATAACGGCAATAGCCGCAGACACTTGGGTGCCATTAGGCCACTCGTTCCTGTACCCAAATTCTGTGCCAGTTTGTAACTTGATAAAATGTCTATAGCTACATTGATAAATGCTTCCCTGGCATCGGCCAAGCTCGACTGCATTGACCGGTCTACTGCCATTTTTGCTAGGAGTCCCACGATGCACTGTTGATCGGCTGAATTGATGATATCAGTCAAACTATTAACCACCGGCAAACACATAGTGTGAACCCGAATCCTCCTCTCTCCTTTACTTGAGGTATAAAGTAGTGCGGCTTGGAAGCAAACGGTTTGCACGTCGGACAAATTTTCTTCAATTGCCACCTGCATTCCAAAACCTGCGTCTGGATTGACGTTGGGTAACGAGAGCAGATCCGTCGAACGCACGAAAAAATTTCCATGGAAAGTGTGTATTGATAAACCTCTCGTACACCTAATCCTCATGACGGCCTCGAACCCAATTTTCCTGGTCAGATATCTCTTCAAGCTCCTCTCGAAACCATCACTCTGCACCTGACGGGTGACTTTAAACATTGGGAAGTGATAAATGCATCCACCACTAAATCTACTTATACCCGAAATCGTTGCCACATCAATATATTGCGGGTTTAAGAGGAATATGTCGACAGCAATCTGTTGTCCACTGCATTCCAAAGCCAAACGTTTATAGAAATCATTTGCCGGATTGAGATATTGTATATCAGATCCTGCTCTCTGGCTCGGATCCTCTCTTGAGGTCAAGGCACCCGGTCCTACGGTCGGCAATGAAGCTTGGAACACAGTCACACGTCCCCCAGTACTGGCCATCATTTTATGTGCCGCTTGCAACGCCGCACCCAAAGCCGACCCAGTATCATAACTCGAGTCGAATCGGTTCGGCAATTGCGCCAACAAATCGGAAATCAGCTCCATCCGATCTTGCAAATTAACCAATAAATTATCAGGACATGGCAAGAAAACGTCATCAATATCTAGAATTGTCATTTCATGGGGCTGACTCAAACCGTCAGCTAGTGAGAAGAAGTGAAGGGCCGAGTCGTACGCGATGAAGCCGATGTGCGTACGAGCGTCTCCGGGCAGGTTCGGCAATTCAGCCGCTAAAACACTGCAAACCGTATGCAGATAACCGCTCTCCACGGCCGCTCTGGAAATGTCTAGTAGAAAAAGGTACACAGCGGGCTGTGGTGGTCTCAACATATACTCCGCCGGAGCTATGTATTCAATCGTGCTAGTCTTCACTTCAGGCCTCCTCGAGGGGTCACCGTACGTTTTAGTTACGGGGTCGTACTGGAACTCTTCGGGCAATTCGTTTATTCTATAGCACAAATTGCATTTCCACCGTTTGTTATCTACGAAGAAGACGAACGGGTTAATGTAAGTTCTGCACGCCCGGCAACGCACTATTGTGTTGCATTGTATCACGGGCAGGTGGTTCAAGTCTCTGAATGGATGGATCAGTACCCCCAACGGCAGTCTCGATTTCTGCAGCAACGAGTTCGATTCGGGAATCTTGGTCATCGTGCATCTGAATATGTCGGGCTGGCAGTTGGCGGAGTCTAGCAACTCGTTCCCGAGGGTCACCTGAGGCGTCTCGACTTTCGTAGGTGGCAAAATTGTCGCGCACTGCAGCAAATCAAAATTCTCGTTGCCCCACATCTTGTTGAAGCCCATGTGCGACACGCTGGGCTGAGAGTTGTAAGAATTTTGGTTATATGTGGGCTGTTGTGGCTTCGGCTGGGGAACCTGAGGCACCTGAGGTGCTTGGGGGGCCGCAGGGTATTGTTGCTGGTACGCATATTGCTGCGGCTGCTGCACATTCTGATAAGACTGCTGCACGTTCTGATAAGACTGTTGTGGTTGCTGAATCGGATTTGTGTTGAACTGTTGATTGGGATATCTGTTGGTGTGCAAGTTGTTTCGAATTGGATTTACTGGCGGAATATTTTGTTGTTGTGGTGCAAACACCGCGTTGTCTTCTAGCACAGAGTTCGGTTTTGGTACGGCTGGATAAAGATTTAATCCGCTATTATGAGGTGGTTGGTTGTTCACCGTTTGAGGGTTGTGTGGGAAAGCGTAGTTTGACATTTGAGATGTGGTCTGCTGCATCATCGGAGGGACAGTCATGCTCTTGCTTATAGGCGGTCTATTTGGTATCCCCGATGGGCCTGTAGGTGGTGGTTTAGGGTACCTACTCGCATCTCCTTGATTTGGAAATGGTCCGGTTTGTGGTCCATTTAGGGGTGGGTTTGTGGGCGGCTTGTTCATTGCCGACATATCTCCTTGATTCATCGGAAGCTTGTTTTGAAAATTCGGTGAGTTGTTAGATGGATAATCAGTTCTTGGCAGATTCATCAGCCTTTGGGTAAGCGGAGAAACGTTCCCACTAGCGGGCCTGCTTTGCACGTGACTCACGTGAGGCACGTTTATGTAATTGGGCTGCGGTGCCGTTGGAGCCGGTTGTCCCACAGGCTGAAGCTTCGCACTCATAGCAGAATTCTGCGCTTGTGGTTGCAAGAAATGTTGAATAGTCGCAGATGTAACTTGCGTGTTATCACTGCTGAAATGTTGATGAGTCGGCGACATATCAGGGGTACTCATTTTACTTGGAGTGCTCGCAGCACTCAATTGATGTACTACTGTGTTTGGGAAACTAGAAATTAATGAGTGAATATTCTCCGCACTCCGTGTGCTTCCAGTGCTGCGTTGAACCCTACTAAGTGGGACATTTTGAATGTTCCCAATTCCCGGTTGCTTTGCTGGTATACTTGTAACCGGCAACACGTTCAACGGGTTCGGGTTATAAGCCGATAATCTAGGCTGTGACAGACTAGGCTGCAAAGGTGGTCGAGAAGCCCTTGTTGCTGGAGGATCTAACAAACTTGAGTCACATTCCTGTAGGACATGACTTACAATGTTCAATGGCACATTGGTATTGTTTTGTGTGGGCACTGACCCACGACTAGCTAATTGAGCTTGGTTTTGACCCGCCCGTTCCGCCTGATTGTTATTCATTCCCTGAACATTCCCTTCCGCAAGCGCATCTGCGTGGGCCTGGCTGAGGGGCACGTTAGAGAAGTGACTTGTAGCAGAATGTGTGAACTCGGTGATGGGAATGATGGGCGACAGAACGGTACCGCCCAATGACTTACTCTTGGCCCCAACCGGGATCAGGCTTAACTCTCGTGGCTTGGCCACCTGAGGGGTCGAGGTGCCGAAGGCCTGCAGGACCGGGCTGGAACGGGGCGTTACGTGGTTCGCGTGCAAGTTGCTGAAATTCTGTGTGAGCTGGTTTACGGGGTGCCTCGAAGGGGGCAGCTGGTTTGCCGGAATTGCATTCGAAGGGGGAAGCTGGGAGGTCGGTATGTGCTGATACATTCGCATTGACGGTGACGAATCTCTCGAGGAATGCGATGAATCCATTCCGTTAAAATGTGAAGGAATGCCGTTCGGCAGGTTCTGATTCACTGCATTTGACTGAGACATGATGGACTCACTAAAAAGTAATAAAACAACGCATTAATTGTGCATGTGAAAGTAAGGATGAATGTGTAATTATGTCAGTGAGCAATTAGGTTTTTAATGGCTACAAGTCGTTTCAGGCGTAATCTTTCTTTTTTTAAACATGCTACACGTAACAGCAGTTATGAACAAAGCAAATATAACAATTAAATCTGAATAATACATACAATTTTAATAAATTTGACAACATTATTGCAACTTGTGTCAAGTACGATAGGACCCACTAGAGTAACTGATACACAATGCCATTGAAAAGAGGTAATAATTGATTGGTGTATATTACCAGAATCTCATTAAACATTAAAATCAAGGCACAGGGATTAGGGTGTCAAGGCTATCGCTTGTATTCATTCAAACTTAAATTGCCAGAAACAAGTAACAGGTGTAATTTAGTTTACATCATTTATGCAAAAATAATTATAAGTGTGAATACAATTCTTACTTATAAATTAATTTCAAGTACGTGAGTAAGTGGCAAGATTCAGAGAAATCACTTATCTTTTCATTGAACCCTGAAATGATTAAGGAACATTCCGCAGTGTTCTTATTCTTGGATGAACTTGGGATCGAAATTTTGGCATTGCCAAGTATTTGCGTGCTAGCATTAATTCAGATGATCAGTCTATTGTGGAATAGGGAGATAATCTCTTGATTAAATACCTTTGCACTGCAATAATCCCAAAAAACAATAAATAGAATGCGAACGTGCTGCGGGCGGAAACGTGTTTAGGGTAATAAATTGAGTTCTATAGTTACCTCGGCGGGTTGGATGGATCCCTAAAAATTAGTCACTAGCACATATTAATTAATTAAAAATGTTTGGAAAAGGCTTTAATTACATGTCACCGTCCTGTCAATCTTACGTGGCTGGCGATCGCAGCGCCACAATTGCTACGTTGCCAAATTAGGCACACTCATGCCTAGTTTTTAGGCATAGAAACTTTGATCCATTTTTTTATGAATGCCTCTTCAAAGCTAGAATTCATATTATAATTCAATTAGGTGTTATTAAACTATAACTATATTATAGTTAAATTGAGACGTTTACTTGTGACATCTATGATAACTAAATAATACAAATAATGCTTTATACAAATATTTCCAGTTATCTTCTAGATAACTGTATAATATTCTCAGATACCTATATAACCAACACTTATTTTAAACCCATCAATAGATGTCCAATCAGGTTTTTTTCGTTTTTATTGGAATTATTTAAATTTTTAAAACAATCCCCCTTCAAATCAGTTAGAATCGTTCAATAAATGCACTAATAAACAACAGCTGCTAGAAGAGTTAATTTGAAACTTGGAAAGTTCATTACATTTTCAAAATCTTAACTGAAATACTCTGATACTAGTTAATATAGCCAAACTGCTTTATCTAGTGAAAGGCGGATGTGTTGTAAACTTCAGAGACAATAATACCGTTGCTCTAGTGCAGAAGAGGTGGACACACATTATTATACTGTGTAATTAGATAGATATTAAATGTGATATCGACATTTTTCCAATTAAATAATTCCCCGAGTCAGTGTCATCTATAGGTAGAAAATGGCAAACTGGGCTTTTTTTTGAAACGCCCTGTATACTTACTGGTAACCATTCCATTTGAATAATCAAGCACTGCAAAAAAACTATAGAATGGACAAACTGAGTCAAAACCCAAAAAATTATTATGGTACATGCATAACTGATTGTTCATTGCACATACAATTACAACTATTGGCACATAGAATAAGTTAAATTGAGTGTAGCAAATTTGTAGCATTTATTTACTTATTACATCCTGAAAACACACAATTTATTCTTGGCAGTCGGCGTGTAACTGCGTAGCTCCCAGTCTAGACGGATCCTGGCTTGGATAGTGGACCGTCGGCTTTGCGACGACAGCCGCAGCAGGCACACTCTCACCGGCACTTGTACTCGTTGACGGTCTGATCGCCAAATCGGGTGGCGGGAAAGTCGGTAACCTGGGATGGTTGAAGAAGAACTGCGGCAGCGGTGGCGGCGGATACATGGGCGGCACAAGAAGCGAAGGAGGCGGAGGCATGTTGGGTAGTGGAATGTGCCCTGGTTCGAGATTAAAGAAATTGTTGCTCAGTTCTGGTAAGGCACCTGGCAAGCCAGGCACCGGCTCGTACGTCTCGGCACTCTGGTTCCCGATTGATGTGCCGGCGCGTCCCTGCGACCGGCCCCACTTTATCGTCAGCCTGCGCCCGCCGAGGATTAGCTTGTTGAACGTTTTTTCGGCGGCGTTTTCAGCGGCAGACCTTGTCGTGTACTGCACGAATGCGCACTGCTGCTTCGGCACGACGCTCAACGATCTTATCTCCCCGTACTGATAAAAATGGTCCCTGTAAATAATCAATAACTTAGGCAATTAGCATCAGTTGGTTCTTGCGAAAGTACCTCAAATCCTGCTCGGCAAGTGCACCAATATTTCCAATGTATAGAGTAGTAATACTGCGATCTTCGGGAGGTGGAAGTGCAGGCATCGCTGCTGCCCTCTTTAGTAGCTTATCAGCCACGGGATCATTAACTCCGTAGTACCGATCGCGGATGTTTTGGTCTGCTAACGGATCATCTGGGTCGGTGGGTTTCTCATGCCGATAAGGGCATTCTTCGCCACGTCTGCACTCGCCCTTAACCCAAAATGAGCACACGTGTGGACGATTTCTCTTGTAATACGGCGCTGTGCGAGCCAGGCGCATCAGAATCTCGTTCGGCTCATTTATTTTGCTTCCTGTAATTGCCCCGGCATCGCCCATTCCCAACTAAATTGAAACATCAACAATGTAAAACCACACAATTAGAATATACAGTAATTACCTCCTTCTCCATGTTTTGTATATAATATTCTTTATTAACATCACTCTTGGGAACGTCGTCCTTCATCTTCAGCGCTGCATCTCTTACCTTTAGAAAATTAAATTGGATAATAAAATAATTAGGGCTGCAAAGTTATAACTTACTTGGATGGGTAAGCCGTACTCAAGATCCAGTAAACACGTCTGGCACACATTCTTCAGCTTGCTGCACGTCTGGCAAACCTCGGTCTTCTTGAAGCGCATCCTGGCGCCGGGACACCAGCGAAAGACTGTAAATGGCCTCGAGCATATCTTGCACTCCTTGCCGTACTTCTCCTTGGTCATCCTAATATACGGATTGTCGCCCAGACACGTTTGGCAGAGAATGGGAAAGTCCTGAAAAATTTCGAGGTTAGTAATTCAGGGGAAGTCCCACGTAAAAACGGTACTCACCGCATCTTCCCAGTTCTGTCTGTTGTAAGTATTTGTTGTCTTGGACGTGGCCATATTAACGATTTGTTTATTAAATCAGTAAGTTAGTAAAATTTTAGCACCATTTTCCAGGTGTGAGAAGTTGGCGACGAATTAACAGCGACGGCCAGCAGTGTAGCCACAACCAAGACACAACTAAAAATTGAGCCGAACGACGAACTTCGAACGTCGAAGAGTGAAGTAAACAACGGTCAGTTTTACGCTAATATATAATTTCTGTTATACTCCTCTGGGGAAAAATTACTATTATCCAATAAAGCTTTAAAGGGATTGTTCAATGGCATAATCTGAAAAAAATGGTCTTGGTACGGCTAAACATTTCAATGGTCCATTTCTATAACACGAGGACTATTTTTTATTTCAAGTTCTGTTGGTGACACATTTCAACAAATGCCATAATGTCGGTTTCGAGTGTGTTGAGAAATAGTACAGATATGTGAGTAACATTTATGTTACTATTGTTATTGCTCTTATTTGAGTTTACCAGCTCAACCGAACTTGAAAAAATATATAGCCCTCGTGTAACTCTAATTGAAATTAATTAATCAGTCTAGTTGGATTAAGTATTAGAAACCGCCTTGTTCAGAGTGCTTAATTCATAGTAATACGCATATACTACAATAGTGAGACGTGGGAGTAATTCTAATATTGAGTATTTTAATCCCCAGGTCCTGCAAAATCGTTTAGTACGCCCCTGATCGCCGCTTTCAGAAACGTTTTGCGGGATTTCCCGCACTCGTTTTTTCAACACGCAATTTTTTAAACGCGTTTAAACGTTGCTTGAGGTCCAAAGATAATTTCAATAGAGCCATGAAAGAATTTTCAATAAAAACGTGCGTATGTGACTAGAGCCGCATAGCCATCTTCGTGGTCTAAAATTGTGCTCCCGGCTTCTCAAGAAATTTCGTGCAAAAGGCGCCCTATTGCTTCTAGAATTGTGCAGTAGGAGCACCAATGGGGCCATACTTGACCAGCCCAAAAGAAGAATTTCGAAATTCGCTTTGGAACTTTAGTATTTCAAAAATACCACCCACCCTTCTGTAGGCAGTGGAAATCTACTGGGGGATGCTGCAAGGGACGAGGGATGTTCTTTAAATGTATGATTTTGTTGTATTTCGTTGAAATTGCATGTTTCTACACTTCAAAATTATCATTTCATTTCTATATAACCTGCAAATTCATGTGTAATAATTGGTTCCAATTGCCTTCAAAATTGAACTAATTATTGCACACAATTTGTGTAACTGTGTTGTTTGAAATTACGGTTATTTAAAATCAATTGGCTGCTTTTTCAACTTTAATTTCAATTTAGTCTATATGCTTCCGAAAAACCACCAAACATGTCTCGCTGTTAAGATATTTTTTAATATTTCAGAACAGAAAACATCTTCGTTGAATTAGAACACGGAATTGATGTGAATTTGTTTACCTGGCGAGAAACAGCAATCGCTTCCGATGGTGACTTCACCGAACCAACCTTCGCTTCACAGTTTTGAAAATTGTCTGAGGAATTATAAGGTAGGAATTTATATATATCTTTATTGGGCTATCGACGCCAGGGGGTCTGTCCCCTTTGCAATAAATAATTTTTTAAAAATTTCAGTATTGACTAATTCATTACTTGTCATTGCACAAAGTTATTAAAGTTGTAGTGTTGATTTTCTCACTTATTTAATACTGAAACTTTGTCAAATTTTCATGAGAATTAGCTTCAAGAAAACTGAACTGATATCTGATAATTAATATGCAATAAATAAATTTTCAGAAATTTCAGTATTGACTAATTCATACTTGTCATTGCATAAAGTTATTGTGTTGATTTTCTCACTTATTTAATACTGAAACTTTGTCAATTTTTCAAGAGAATTAGCTTCAGGAATACTGAACTGATATCTGATAATTAATATGCAATACATATATTTTCACAAATTTGAGTTTTGACTAATTCATACTGGTCAACGCAGAAAGTTACACTGTTGATTTTCTCACTTATTTAATACTGAAACTTTGTCAAATTTTCATGAAAGTTAGCTTCAGGTATACTGAACAGATGTCTGTTAATTAATATGCAATAAATAAATTTTCAGAAATTTCAGTATTGACTAATTCATACTTGTCATTGCATAAAGTTATAGTGTTGATTTTCTCACTTATTTAATACTGAAACTTTGTCAAATTTTCATGAAAGTTAGCTTCAGGAATACTGAACAGATATCTGTTAATTAATATGCAATAAATACATTTTCAGAAATTTCAGTATTGACTAATTCATACTTGTCATTGCATAAAGTTATAGTGTTGATTTTCTCACTTATTTAATACTGAAACTTTCTCAAATTTTCAGTGGAATTAGCTTCAGGTATACTGAACAGATATCTGTTAATTAATATGCAATAAATACATTTTCAGAAATTTCAGTATTGACTAATTCATACTTGTCATTGCATAAAGTTATAGTGTTGATTTTCTCACTTATTTAATACTGAAACTTTGTCAAATTTTCATGAAAGTTAGCTTCAGGAATACTGAACAGATATCTGTTAATTAATATGCAATAAATAAATTTTCAGAAATTTCAGTATTGACTAATTCATACTTGTCATTGCATAAAGTTATAGTGTTGATTTTCTCACTTATTTAATACTGAAACTTTGTCAAATTTTCATGAAAGTTAGCTTCAGGTATACTGAACAGATATCTGTTAATTAATATGCAATAAATAAATTTTCAGAAATTTCAGTATTGACTAATTCATACTTGTCATTGCATAAAGTTATAGTGTTGATTTTCTCACTTATTTAATACTGAAACTTTCTCAAATTTTCAGTGGAATTAGCTTCAGGTATACTGAACAGATATCTGTTAATTAATATGCAATAAATACATTTTCAGAAATTTCAGTATTGACTAATTCATACTTGTCATTGCATAAAGTTATAGTGTTGATTTTCTCACTTATTTAATACTGAAACTTTGTCAAATTTTCATGAAAGTTAGCTTCAGGAATACTGAACAGATATCTGTTAATTAATATGCAATAAATAAATTTTCAGAAATTTCAGTATTGACTAATTCATACTTGTCATTGCATAAAGTTATAGTGTTGATTTTCTCACTTATTTAATACTGAAACTTTGTCAAATTTTCATGAAAGTTAGCTTCAGGAATACTGAACAGATATCTGTTAATTAATATGCAATAAATACATTTTCAGAAATTTCAGTATTGACTAATTCATACTTGTCATTGCATAAAGTTATAGTGTTGATTTTCTCACTTATTTAATACTGAAACTTTGTCAAATTTTCATGAAAGTTAGCTTCAGGAATACTGAACAGATATCTGTTAATTAATATGCAATAAATAAATTTTCAGAAATTTCAGTATTGACTAATTCATACTTGTCATTGCATAAAGTTATAGTGTTGATTTTCTCACTTATTTAATACTGAAACTTTGTCAAATTTTCATGAAAGTTAGCTTCAGGTATACTGAACAGATATCTGTTAATTAATATGCAATAAATACATTTTCAGAAATTTCAGTATTGACTAATTCATACTTGTCATTGCATAAAGTTATAGTGTTGATTTTCTCACTTATTTAATACTGAAACTTTGTCAAATTTTCATGAAAGTTAGCTTCAGGAATACTGAACAGATATCTGTTAATTAATATGCAATAAATAAATTTTCAGAAATTTCAGTATTGACTAATTCATACTTGTCATTGCATAAAGTTATAGTGTTGATTTTCTCACTTATTTAATACTGAAACTTTGTCAAATTTTCATGAAAGTTAGCTTCAGGAATACTGAACAGATATCTGTTAATTAATATGCAATAAATACATTTTCAGAAATTTCAGTATTGACTAATTCATACTTGTCATTGCATAAAGTTATAGTGTTGATTTTCTCACTTATTTAATACTGAAACTTTGTCAAATTTTCATGAAAGTTAGCTTCAGGAATACTGAACAGATATCTGTTAATTAAAATGCAATAAATAAATTTTCAGAAATTTCAGTATTGACTAATTCATACTTGTCATTGCATAAAGTTATAGTGTTGATTTTCTCACTTATTTAATACTGAAACTTTGTCAAATTTTCATGAAAGTTAGCTTCAGGAATACTGAACAGATATCTGTTAATTAATATGCAATAAATACATTTTCAGAAATTTCAGTATTGACTAATTCATACTTGTCATTGCATAAAGTTATAGTGTTGATTTTCTTACTTATTTAATACTGAAACTTTGTCAAATGTTCATGAAAGTTAGCTTCAGGAATACTGAACAGATATCTGTTAATTAATATGCAATAAATAAATTTTCAGAAATTTCAGTATTGACTAATTCATACTTGTCATTGCATAAAGTTATAGTGTTGATTTTCTCACTTATTTAATACTGAAACTTTCTCAAATTTTCAGTGGAATTAGCTTCAGGTATACTGAACAGATGTCTGTTAATTAATATGCAATAAATAAATTTTCAGAAATTTCAGTATTGACTAATTCATACTTGTCATTGCATAAAGTTATAGTGTTGATTTTCTCACTTATTTAATACTGAAACTTTCTCAAATTTTCAGTGGAATTAGCTTCAGGTATACTGAACAGATATCTGTTAATTAAATTAGAAATTTTATTAATTGATAATACAAACTGGTCAAATCAGAAAGTTATATTTTCGATTGTTTAACTTATTTAGATCATAATCTTCCTCAAATTTGCAGAAGAATTGTATGCAGGTATACTGTATACAAATCTGGCATAAAATATACAAAATATAATTAGATACATTTTCAAAAATTTCAGTAATTTATAATTCATGTTGGTCAACTCAGAAAGTTAATAATACGATTTTCTTACTTATGTGGGACATATTCGTAGTATAATTTACAGAGGATTTGTATTCAGGTATACTGTATACAGATCTGGCATAATATTTTCAAAACATCCGGTAGATAAATTTTAAGAAATTTCAGTGACTGATAACTTATACAGGTCAACTCAGAAAGTTAATAACACGATTTTCTCACTTATTTAAGACATATTTGAGGTATAATTTTCAGAGGATTTGTATTCAAGTATACTGTATACAAGATCTGGCATAAAATTTTCAAAATATCCATTAGATTAATTTTCAGAAATTTCAGTAACTTCAACTGTTTGTTAACTCGGAAACTTGATAACTCAATTTTCTCACTTATTTAAGGTTTACTCATGAAATGAGTGGCATGGAATATACAACACATGATTTAATTAAATTTGCAGAAATTTCAGTAATTGCTAATTCATGCTGGTCAAATCAGAAAGTTATATATTCGAGTTTCTCACTTATTTAAAGCATAATAATCTCAAATTTGCTGAAGAATTGTACAAAACATGAATTAATTAAATTAAAGAAAATCAAGGTAAGAATATAAGTTGCTGAGATAAAGGCAATTGACCATATTGCCAGCATAGCCATATTCTCGTTACAATTGTAAAATATCAACAATAATACTGAAGGGCACTAGTTTGAATATTTTGCTGTTTTAGTGCTACAAAATCTTAAATGTAGGCGAATCTTCCAAATGATTTGTTTAAAAATATATGCAGATATAACACAATTTTGAGTCTGTTCGAAGTTTATTAATTAATGTATATATTTTATTTTATACGTGTTACATTTTTTACCACATGAAATTTTACGGGTTCTTGCAGGCAGCTGGCCAGCATTGTGCTCTCGCCCGGCCAAGGCTCTTTCCAAAAAACTGACCTTAGAGTCGCCCGAGCGGAAAGCGGGGCGTTGAGAGAACAGAGCAGTCGCCGGTGAATCTTCAACGCTTTAACACCTCGCACTTGCTAGGTGAATTATTCACAACGAAATCAATTAACGAAGTTACTAATTAATCATTTATTGTTTCAGAACGATTGCTGCGATGTGTTTCAACATTCCGACTTGCGAAATCCACTGGAAGCTGGAAGTCGCCCCCCCAATCGCCGCCCACGCACCCAAATGAGCCCCCAAATTTTCACAGAAGACACGAATTCGTCTGGAAGATGTTTAGGTAATAGCAATTGATTTTTTTGCGAAATTTGCGTGGTTTTCTGCACTTTTTTGGTGCATAAAGTCACTCCACACTTCCAATTATCATAATTTCACACATCCTACATGAAAATATTTTCTAATTACCCCAAAATTGGCTTAAAATCCAATTAAATGAACGCGGAATATTTGAGAAATCGCTATGTTTCCTATCCACAGCGAACCCATTGTGCTACACAATGGACTCTTTAGCTAGGCAAAAAAGTAATACGTCTTATTTCAATCTGCTTTGAAAACATTCCTCACATCATTGTTAAACTCCTTAAAATAAATCTATTAAATAAAGCCTCCCAATGGCGCAACATTACAAAGGCAATAAAATGTATTTAATAATTAATTACATTTGTATTGTTTATAAAAATTTGCACTCAAAATCACAAGAACATTAATATGATTAATACCCACTTATCCAACATAATTTCTTATTTTTCATACAGATTTTTAAAACTTTCATTGTTAAAAATTCATTTAAAATTAGTCTCATTACTTGCATAATTATTCCAAAGTTAATTTAAAGATGCTTCCTAAAAAACAACCAAACGTATGTCACTGTTAAAATAATTTTTAACATTTCAGACCAGCGAATACCTCCGTTGAAATTTGGTAAATGTGAGTCCGTTTATACCTGCGAGGAACAGAAATCGTCTCCGATGATAACTTCACCGAACCGAAATCGTCGAAGGAACTATAAGGTAGGAATTTTTATATAAGTATCACATTTCGTTATGAATAATGTTTTTGTATTACAAATAACTTGTTCTTTATTAATCAACACACATTATTCAAAACTATTAATTACTGTGTTGATATTTGCTGCACATGCACTGAATGCGTTTCCGAATGTTGAATGCTGTATCGAACAATACACCGTTCAACATTCGGAAACGCATGAAAATTTATTTAACTGCCCGTTATTTAAATATAACAATAATAATAATTTGCAACATTTTAATAACAAATTAATTTTTACAATCAATTTTGCTGTTTTCTTGAAATGTTACATTAATTACGATCTGATATTCAAACGAAAACATAGAAACCTGATTTGTCGAAGTGAATTTTGCATTATTGGTGTTAAAATAATTCTAGTGGTGTGTACGCTGACCGCAACGGTATATAATTTATTAATTCAATTAAAATCGGATTCCTAAATTGAGCCGGGCTTGCACCAGTTATCATGTGTGCGATTACTAAGATCACATACAAACGGTAATTGTTGGAATCTTCCAACTATAGGTGAGACCAGATTAACTTTGTAGAACCCATCGCAGTTATGTACCATAACTGATGTGACTAAATATTTTTCAGCCTTAGCGTTACAGACGTACAAATTATGTTAACATATAAATTTGCAAGTAACGGTGGTACAAAATATTTTGAGCCATCGATACTAACAAATAACTGCAACGGTCGCATTCTTACGTCTGCACAAAGTGTACTTGCAGACTTTTAAAATTTGCATTGCTAATAAATTTATTTAAAATTAGTAGGTACTTGCAAAATTTTTACAACTTTAATTTCAATTTGCTTCCAAAAAACAACCAGACATGTCTCTCTGTTAATATAATTTTCAATTTTTCAGAACAAATACCTTCATTGAATTGGTAAATGACCATCTGTTAATGCAACGCAGAACTGATGTGAATTTGTTTACCTGCCGAGGAACAGCGATTATCTCCTATGGTAAGTTCACCCAACCAACCGTCGCTTCACAGTTTTGCAAATCATCGGAGGAATTATAAGGTAAGAATTTTTTTATTTATCACCTAGTTATGAATAATGTTAGTATTTCCCAAGTTTTCTGTATTAAAAATAACTTGTTTTCGATTGACCAACATTATTCAAAACTATTACTTAGTGTGTCGATATTTTTTTACTTGCCTTTATTGTTTATTTATATCCAAATTAAATTTAATCTGGGCAATATTTCAATAGTTGTTAATTTTAATTGTGCATTCATAAATGTTGAAATCTAATCACTTCAATTATATTTGTATTCTATTAAGATTGATTCAAAGTCAATCGCACCCCTGTACCCATTTTGACTGCTTACCACAATGTTGCATCGCTCGCCTTACATCTGCCTTTATACTAATTTTAATGCTTGATCAGATTTTAGCAAAATAGCATTTATTAATTTTGTGTTCTAAACAAAGTAACATTAAAACTTTAGCATACACATTGAAACACATATTTCAGAAACAACTCAAGTCACACGTCTAGTTTTGAAATAATTAAATAAATATTAATTAGTCACGAACTAAGATTATGTGCAGACATATCCACCAAATCCACTTTTGGTTATACGTATTTGAATTATACATAGAATGGCGCATAAAAGCTGTAGTTCTTTTGATTAAGCGCAAAAAGAACCATATTCTATTATTTAAAAGGTGTATTGGACAACTGAGACTGCTCTCAGTTGATATTTTCAGAGGGTCCAATACACCTTTTAAATAATAGAATATGGTTCTTTTTGCGCTCAATCAAAAGAACTACAGCTTTTATGCGCCATTCTATGTATAATTCAAATACGTATAACCAAAAGTGGATTTGGGCGGTTTCTGAAATCAGCGATTCTTGTAATATTTCACTATTTTAATAGGTGTTTATGTTTTAGGAAAGAATAATTGCTTCGTTGAATTGGTAACTGGAACATCATTGAGAGACGAAAGTATATGCAGCCTTCTAGTACTGCCGGCACCGCAGAAATCGTCATCGGAGCCAATTTCGCAGCAACGATCTTCAAGACTGCCAGGGGATTGATTCTAAAGGTAGGAACTTTCATTTCTAATAACCGCAACTAGTTATGAATAATGCCGTGTAATATTTTGTCTCCAAGACAACTGATTGTATCCAAGTTTGCTTTGAAACATTCATCCAGCAGCCAAGAAATTGGCCTCAAATTACTAATTATTGGTAAATATTTATACCAATACAATAATTTTTGTTCTGCAATTTACAAGCATTATTCATAACTAGAAACAATTGGAGCCTTAATATTTTAATTGTTGGTTCAAAAATCTACCAGTGTCCAAATCAAATTCAATGGACAATAATTGCTTTTATAGTCATATTATTAAGCGCGCTTTTAAATCAAACAATATACACGTATCAGATTTCTGATCAGTTTTGTTTTAAATTATTTGCGTAGGTACTTTAAGTAAATATTCCTCTGAGCTCTGAGCTTCATATTTTCTGCACCAATAATCACCCAATTTCTTAATTTATCTAATCTAACGGTACAGAGACGGACCACGATTAGAAATAATTATTAAATTAATTGGGTCGCATATCATGTATTTTACTTGGAACACTTACCATTTTGCTTCACTCAGGGCCTTGGGGGATAGCCTATAGTGTTTAAGATAGTTTGCGTAGGTACTTTAAGTAAATGTTCCTCTCTGTGTGTCCGAGTAATATGCTTGTGCAGTTTGTACAAACTACCCAATTGTTATCTTCAGTTATCTAATCTAAAGGTACAGAGACGGACCAAGATAGAAATAATTGTTTAAAATGGTCGGGTACCGTGCCGTGCTTCAGATCATTCATCTCTCCACTAGTTCATTTCAACCGCACTAACGTAACCAATACTTGGGCCCAGCTGGGGCTTGTCCAGCTATCTAACCGGACTGGTGTCTCAAGGGATATCGATTCGGCTGTTTTTACTGATGAAGAGATGATGATTTGCCAGTCCTTCTGAAGCGATCGCAAAGAGGTGCCGTTGTTCACAGGGAAGGCAGATATTCTCGTTACGGATTCAACATTTAAAAAAGTGCAAAAGGCGCTAAAGTTGCAAAAGTTGCAAAAGTTACTGCTTTGCTTTACTCGGACACTCACAGGACAGCCTCCTTTCACACAATTTTTGTAGGTCACTATGAAACAATTGATCAACTTTTGAACAAAGTCGTAACCTCATAAAATTTTCATAATTTAAACTTTATTGATCAATTACGAGTATATATTGAAATTTTGAGAAGGCATTCGATTAATTTCTCGGCTATGAAGATGGTAGAATACTAGATTTGTTATCTAGAGATAGCTGGTGCGAATCCAGTTTGGGGAATTAATTTTCTGCGTACGTATTATTTCATTCAATTTTGCGCATTGCTTTCAATTAATATCAATACTCAATACTCTTTGAGTAAACAGTAGAGTTGTGAGAGCTGTCGATGCAGAAATTTATTGATTATTAAAGTTAATTCTGCAATCATGAAGATGGATAAAGCTGGATTAAATTCCAGGCGTTGCTGGTTGAAACCCAGCTTGTAGAAATAATGATCTACGATTTAATGAATGTAACTTTCATTTAAAGCGCAAATGATTGCGCTGACAACATGTAAAAATTTACTCCTTTTAATGCCAGAACTCGGCGCTCAGTTTCACTTTAATTTTTTTATTAATCTGTGCTTATTTGTTTGTTTATTTTGTACACTTCAATTAAATAATTTCACATAAAGATTATTATTGGCGTTAACGACATAATTGCACATTTTGTATTCGCACTAATGTGTTTTAGTCAACAGTTCATTTTTATTTGCTTCAAACTTGCTTGGCTGTTGACATTCATACATTTTGTTCTATTGTGAACCTTAATCACAAGTTATTAATCATTTAGTTGTTATTAAAATTCGTTTGTAAGTTTATTTCATTTTAATTATTATAGCAAAGAACCAAATTATACAATTCTTGCATTTATTAATATTATTCACATTAAATATATACATATGCTCCTCTCTGTTTCCGAGTAATATGCTTGTGCAGTTTGTACTACCCAATTGTTATCTTCAGTTATCTAATCTAAAGGTACAGAAACGGACCACGATAGAAATAATTGTTTATAATGATCGGGTATCGCGCCGTGCTTCAGATCATTCATCTCACCACTAGTTCATTTCACCGATATCGATTCGGCTGTTTTTACTGATGAAGAGATGATGATTTGCCAGTCCTTCTGAAGTGATCGCAAAGAGGTGCCGTTGTTCACAGGGAAGGCAGATATTCTCGTTACGGATTCAACATTTCAAAAAGTGCACAAGTTGCAAAAGTTACTGCTTTGCTTCACTCGGAACCTCACAGCCTTGCATAATAATTTACCAAAATTAATGTTTTATTGTCAATTTTTTGGACTTAATGGTTATTAGTCGGTTCATATTAAAAACATCCATTTAAAGTAGAGTCGATTTTAGATTAGAAGTAGATTTAACTTGCCATGTTAAACTACCCCTCAAAAATTGTCTAGTTTTTAGACATATTTTCAAATACAACTTATACAATGCAATTATTTTAAATAATCATATTCTTGCCACATTACTAGGTGTCATAAATACAATGAGAAATGTGATTATACATTCGTGATGCATGTCGAAAAGACTTTAGGTATTGTGTGAGTGTTGATGTTGAGACTGATTGTTAATTAGGAAAAAGGCGGCCGCCGACTTTAGCGTTGTTTAACACTATAGCAATTTACTTGCTTAATTTGTCTTTCAGAAGACTCCTTGGTGTGTATGCTTGTTGTTATGTATATATGATAGAACCAGTTGCTGGTTTGTAGGTTCTGATATCTTAATGATATCATAGGTGTAGGTACAATTTCGTCTGAAATTGAACCAGTTGCTGGTTTTTAGGTTCTGATATCTTAATGATATCATAGGTGTAGGTACAATTTCGTCTGAAATTGGTTGATGGGGTGGGATTTTCTTAGACGTATGTCTTTGATATTATATTTGATATTAGCTTACTCCTGCGCTTATTATATTCGACCCGTCTAGGAAACAAGTTCATCTTGTTTATGTAACATGTATGTAAACGCATTTCTCATTGATAAAATATTTTCCATAGTGGGAATAAAAGTTGTTGATCAATTTATATGAACCAATTCATTGCCAATAATCTATTCAAATTTCAATTAATATGTGCAAGAATTTATAAATCACAGTCATTACGCGTTATATTTTTATAATTTTTTTACTTTTTTAAATTGTTTAGTTTATATAACAAAACTTGTCTTACTGCAATATTTCGAAGCAGTAATGTGTCACAGTTAATCATATTAGGAACTCGTAATTCGAAATGTTGTAATTGTATTAATAGTACAAATGAATTTTACGAATAATTAATAGACTAATAAATATTCAATAACCAACAATTCATTTAAATTGAATTGTCATTGACGCTTTTAATTATCTACCAAATCAATGTAAGTAACACATTATTGATTAGACCTAGCTTGCATGTGTTACTTTATCAATAAACATTATAAACAATTAACAAAGCACAGAAATATAATGCATTCATTATTATGCATTCAAAGTTTCAATTTTTCAATTAGTTTTCATGGAGTGTTAATTTTTCCATGTTTTTTGTTTTAATAATATATCTTTCACCCTAGCCAAGTGTTGGAATGTATTATTAAATTTTTTGTCAAAAAAAAAAACAGTGTTGGTTCAATTTAACACTGAATTAAATCGTGGAAAGCAATTTTTAAATTGCTGTGCCGATGGTTCTCAAAATTCTAAATTGCCTTCATTTATTCAATTTAATAATTGAGTGAGTTAATAATTATACAGAAAGAGAAGCTGGACAACTAATTCAATATAAACTAGATGTTTTGTTATTATATGAGCCAGTATAATAATGAGATTGATTGTTCTTGTAAGTTTAAATTTAATTTGTCGCTTAATAGACTAGCCACCTGTTAAGCATAGATTCACGCGCTTATCAATTGTTAATACAGTGAACTTACAGTTTAGATGGGGGGTGCAGTATTCAATATACTAGATTAGGTTATAGGATGTATTCATTTTAGTCAACTTGGGGGTAAAGCGCACTTCAAATGTTTCTTTTTGTTTTATATGTATTTAGCTATAAGTTAGTTAACCACAAATTCTTGTATGTCTTAAATTTTTTACTGCTTCTCAGTAGTTTTTACCCAATTGTTATATTCAGTTATCTAATCTAAAGGTACAGAGACGGACCAAGATAGAAATAATTGTTTAAAATGATCGGGTACCGTGCCGTGCTTCAGATCATTCATCTCTCCACTAGTTCATTTCAACCGCACTAACGTAACCAATACTTGGGCCCAGCTGGGGCTTGTCCAGCTATCTAACCGGACTGGTGTCTCAAGGGATATCGATTCGGCTGTTTTTACTGATGAAGAGATGATGATTTGCCACTCCTTCTGAAGCGATCGCAAAGAGGTGCCGTTGTTCACAGGGAAGGCAGATATTCTCGTTACGGATTCAATATTTGAAATAGCGCAAAAGGCGCAAAAGTGCAAAAGTTGCAAAAGTAACTTTGCTAACGTAATTAGTAAATTACAGACATACCAGTACTTGTGGTCACGCATAAATGAAATTGGACAGAAATCTGAAGTTGTGTATGTTGATTAGTTAGTTGTTTTGGTAGTTCTTAATAATCCTCGTACATACGGTTCACTTTTTGTACACCTCTTTTCTGTTTTCATGATCCATGCAATTGCGAGATGACGGTGAAGAACTTCTGATGCAGACAGGACTCCACCCTTTCGTGCCGAAGTTGAAGTACATCAATGAACCCGCATCTTGGCAGATGAAGAATTGCAGTCGGATCCTCGAAAGACCTGCAGATATAAACGGTAAGTTATTTTCCTCAAATGTGCAAGCACATAGGAGCTGTCAACCGACTTGGTTCAATTAATGTGTTTATGCATATTGGTCACAAGAAGTCTAATAATGACGATATTACAAATATATTTTTTTAATCATTTGTGATTTTGGACAACAAGTTATATAGGAAAAATTATTTTATTTTACGTTATTATTTCATGACAGCTAAAATCTTCGTCAAGTATTCACAACACTACATAACTTGTTGTTAGTATTAATGCAATATATACAGGGTCCGTCATTTCACCTCCCGTTTTCTATAGCTCAGTTACTAATTGAGTTAGGATTTTGATATTTTGCAGGTCTTACTTACATTCTGGGGCGTATTTCAGGAAAATATTTTTGATTATACAGGGTGTCCCAAAAAAGTGTGACGTCATGATGATGTATATTTTTAAATTGCATGGTATATATTTTGTTGCTTATTCGGGTGCAGTTTATAGATGCCTACATACCCATAAAATTTTATTAAAAGCAACAATAAAGCCCAAATAAGCAATGCAAGTAAAGTCTGCAAAATATCAAATTCCTAACTCGATTAGTAACTGAGCTATAGAAGACGGGAGGTGAAATGACGGACCCTGTATATATACAGCATTTGGAATGAATTGTACTATATATATTCACGTAAAATTTACAAAAAGTAAGATCATTTCGGCTGCTGAATATTTGGATGGAAGTTCTTTTGTTCCATCGTCGCACACCTTAAACCAATTTTAAAAAACAAGAATTTTAATATGTTTGTTTTATTTTAGGGCTCTTCATATGGAATTGCAACAAACTTACGAAGAACCAGACACCGAACTGGTAATTGCAGTCTAGACGGGACTCGACCCTTTCTTCCCGAAGTTGAAGTACATCAATGTTAACCAACAGCTTACCAGATGGAAGTTGCAGTTCTATCCAGAAAGAGCTTCGGATATAAAAGGTAAATTATTTGTATTTTCCTCAAATTTGCAATCACACAGGAGCTGTCAACGACTTGGTTGAAAAAATGTTTAAGCAGATCGGTCACAAGAAGGCTAATAATGAGGATGTTACAAATATATTTTTTAATTATTTATAATTTTGGACGGCAAGTTACAGAGCATTCAAGAAAGCGGTGTCAACTCTTCCAACAACAAAGTTATGACAAGAAATCACATTTTAAAAATTCTGGTTATATTATTTGCTTGTATCCTAGAAAACATTTCTGCAACGCTGCAAAACATATTCGATTTGCAGCTTGAACAGTGTCATTTAATAGTATCCAGCATTAAAGTTGACATCACTTTCTTTAACAGTCTGTATGTACGAAAAATTATTATGTCATGACATCTTAAATTTACTTCAAGTTTCACAATATAAAATAACTTGAAGTTAGTGTTAACCATTAATGCAATATGTTTACGGCATTTAGAATTAATTTTAATATATTTATTCACATAAAATTTATTTAAAGTAACACAGCATTAATTTTGTTTAAGAATTCCGGTTTAAACTTGTCCATTACGAATAACATTTTCATTCAGTGATATATTGCATTAAACGAAAGAAATTCATAAATCCTTTTACTATTTGAATGATATTTATTCATTTCGTAGCAGCATGAATTGTATTGTATTTACTCTTGACAAACCGTAACTCTGTATAAATAGTTTAGGCCAGTGGTTTCGAAACTTTTTCCGCTCACAGCGCCCTTTTTGAACTAAGGTTTTTCCAAACCTTCTCTAAGTTATATCATGACTAACTGTAATGGATCTTTTAAATATGTTATTTGGTATTATTGAAAGCCATCTCATTGTAAATGATGTCAGTCTGCAAAATACCCGGGTTAATTTTTCTATTAGTTTATTCAACTTAATTATAAACCTTTTGCAATATTCTGCGTGGCACCCCTGGAAAGACGACTCTCCAGGGTGCCCCGACGCACACTTGGGGAACCACTGGTTTAGGCAATACCTTGGTATGGTTTATTAATATTTGTTTGATACTAGCAGTGAAAGGATTTATATTCTTAACATTTTCGCAATCTAAAATTTAATGTATTTTTAGCTAATGGGCTTTTGCTGGAACCAGAATATCTGCAGGTGGATGACTACGATGACACTACTTCAACTTCCGATTACGATGCACTCGGATCTTGAACAACGTGGGAACCTAGATGACTTTGGATAGAAGACATCGGATCAAGAACATCGCTGAGGAGACTTTAGAAAATAGTTTAGCTGTAACCAAGTGATAAACTATTTTAGTATTGCATTCATATATGGCATTAAGTGTTCTTGAAATCACCATGCAATAATAATTAATTAGTTATAGATAAATAGACAATTCTTTGTTTATTACTTGGTTGTAGCTCGAAACTTATCCACACAAACTAATTATATGTAGATTTAATTCATAATATAGAGATAATAAGATATAATTCGTAATACAGAGATACTTGACAACATGAATTAGATTTTGTGGATAAATAATTTTATTAATAGAATTAAATAATTTTAAGTGTAGGTATCCCCAAACTTACGTAACCAACGACCTTTGTAATTTGCAGTTGCGTATGAAGGGTGGAAATTGCCAGAAAACTGCATTTCTCTTCATAACCATACACCTCAAACACACCCTTTGTTTTTATATTCGTTCATAAATTTTTTTTTTTTTTTTTATGAAGTGTTGTACTTATGCAATTTTCTAATTCGACTAACTTAAAATTCAAGTTATTTAAAAGTTTACAGAACTCAATAGTTACGTAACTTGGGGGCATGCCTGTATGTAGTAATGTTTTGATGACGCAATAATATTTAAAAAATTGATTCCTATCCCGTCCCAAATATATTTTTTTATTTATTCAAATGTTAATAACCCTGATGTGATTTTAAGATTCCAAATTTGTTTATCTGATTTTGATTAATGGTTGTCCAACCATATTACTTTTCATGCTTCAGACAATTTCAAAATTGTCTCTTCTTAAATGTAATTAAATTCCACATTTAGTCAATCGTTTGACCTTACTTTTTAATACGAATTCAATTGTATTTTGCAAGGGTTATTGATGTTTGAATATTTGATTCGTAATGTGACTTGGTACATATAAATATTTTTTAAGATTCTCCAAGCGCTATTTGTTCCGATTTTAAAATTATTTGCGAAGGTACTTTAAGTAAATGTTCCTCTCTGTGTTTCCGAGTAATATGCTTGTGCAGTTTGTACAAACTACCCAATTGTTATCTTCAGTTATCTAATCTAAAGGTACAGAGACGGACCAAGATAGAAATAATTGTTTAAAATGATTGGGTACCGTGCCGTGCTTCAGATCATTCATCTCTCCACCAGTTCATTTCACCGCACTAACGTAACCAATACTTGGCCCCAGCTGGGGCTTGTCCAGCTATCTAACCGGACTGGTGTGTCAAGGGATATCGATTCGGCTGTTTTTACTGGTGAAGAGATGATGATTTGCCACTCCTTCTGAAGCGATCGCAAAGAAGTGCCGTTGTTCACAGGGAAGGCAGATATTCTCGTTACGGATTCAACATTTCAAAAAGTGCAAAAGTTGCAAAAGTTACTGCTTTGCTTTACTCGGCCACTCACAGGACAGCCTACTTTCACACAATTTGCTATCAAACTAACAGATATTCTCGTTACGTATCGCGGAATTTAGTTAAAACCATGCTTTGCTTCACTCGGAGCCTCCGAGGATAGATTTCAAGCGCTATAGGCTCCGATTTTGAATTTAGTCGAAATATTTTTCGTTTCATTCCAGATTGTGATTATACATCTAGTATATATACATAGATATATAATTATTATTAATGAATTGGCAAAAATACCGCTTTGAGAATCGTGATTTAAGGATTCAGAGTTTTAGATTCGGTCCTAATATTTAGAATTCCTCAGTGTTTTTTTTTAATCATTTTTTTTTTACCTTAGTCAATTTTTTGCCCGATTTTATTTTAAGCCAAGTCAATTTTATTTTAAGCCAAGTCAATTTTTTTATCAAATTTAATTTTAAATCAATTTTTTCTTAAACCCAAGCAAATTTTTTATCCATTTTTTTTTTTTCATCAATTTTTTAAATAAATTGTGTAATTTATGAATTATCCGTGGAGTAGTTATTGGTAAGTGCGATTCATTTGTGTTTTAGAGAACAGTGCAGAGAGCTTGAACAGCATTTAAAGATTTGTTTCAATATATCGCATTACTATTTAACTACTCCACTGGCTATAGCATTTAACCATTAGTATAGTATAGGTTTAAAGGTGGTAACGGTTTCAAAATGATTACATTCTTAATCTACTGATTGATTTTCATTTCAATTAAATGATCATTCAGGTCATTATAGCAATAGTAGAAAGTGCCAAAACGTTAGCGTTGCATCATTTTGCCTAAATAGTCAGATAGGGATAAAAAGGCGGCCGCCGCTTTTAGCTCTTTTTTAGTTTGGTGTGTGTGCATTGATTTCTATGATTTGTCTCTGTGTGCTGGTGTTTCGTACGCTTGTGGTTCGTATGCTTGTGATATCGTCTGATTTCTGGTGGGAAGGGTTGGGCGTCGTATTTCAATTACGGCATCTGATGCAACGTTAAACTGAAAGCACTTTTTATTATATTTTTATAGAATTAATTGGCTTATCATTTAAAGTTTTATAACTTTTATTGCAATTAAATTGCGAAGATTCAGATTAAATTTTAAATTGCAAGATTAAGAATGAGAATGTTTTTTGAAATCGTAGTACAGTATTCATATGATAGTATTTGTATCGGTATCTAAAGGATTATGTGGCAATCCAGCTTATGATGATATCCTGGCGATGCTGATTTGAGCTTGCGTTAATCCTGGCAATGATGACAACATTCGCCAGCCTTAACTGATGCTGCTTGCGCTAATCCTGGCGATGCCGATTAATCCTGCCATACTGAATACTGACGCTGCTTCCGCTTGCGTACGTACAAAAACAAACTTTTTGGTTTATTGCAGTATCGTTATCAATTCGGTCAACTACACAAACTACCCTGTGAAGTTTGTGCGGTAGACTATATTGATCACGAATGTGCAATAAAGCAAAAGCGAAGTTTTTGGGTGTACAGCCACGGACTCTCAGAATGACGCGTCCGTCCGTCCGAACAATATTCTATCCTTGTCTACCCCGTGCCCCTACTGTACGGGACCAGACAAGTATAGCAAACTGCTCGGATGGACAAGCGCGTCATTCTTATCGTCCATGGCTGTACAACCTACTGAGTTACCACGACGATTTGCATTTGTATTAAATAAAATGCGGAAAGACTCCATGTGGGGTCCTAGCTCAATAAATATCGTTGCTCTAAAATGATCGTAGCGCAATAAAGTTCGTACCCGAATATAGACGTAACGCTATAAATATCGTACCCGAATCAAAATTGTAGCCCAATTAAATCGTAGTCCAATAAACATCATACCCAAATAAAGATAGCAGCGCAATAAAGGTTGTAACCGAATAAATATAAAATCGTACCCCATAAATATTCTAGCCAAATAAAGATCGTTTAGGTTAGGTTTTCGCACCCGAATATAAATCGTAGTTTTGTTAAGGCAGATTCATAGATTCCTTACGTGGCAATGCTATCGCGTAGGCATTTTCAACGTGCATTAAGCGCTGTTGAAAATGCCCGTAGCGATAGCATTGTCACAGCGTAGCATTGTTGCGTCGTGTATAAATCAATGATTCGGCCTTTAAGATTGTCCAATAGACATCGTATCTGAATAAAGGTCGTGCAATAAGGGTTGTCACCCAGTAAAGATCGTATACTTATAAACGATCTTTATTTAGCGACAATATTTATGTGTATAAGTTTAGGTTGTACCGCACTGAATAAAATTCATTTTCACAAGTATATTTGAACGGCATGTAAGGCCTAGGGTACGATTCAAGCAGTAAGCGGCGCAGGTGACCGACAAAACAAGCGTTTTGTTCATAATTTGAATGCGCGTGCTGGAAAAACTGCTGCTACTACACCGCTGCTCCTAGCCTTTAATATTCGCGTCCTCTCACCGCTTGCATCGTACCCGAGGCCATCAATAGATCGTCGTGCCATAAATACCTTGCCTAAATGAAGATTGTGTCCCAATTAAATCTTAATCCAATAGACATTATACCCTTTAATCGCACCCTTATAAACATTGTAGGTAAATAAAGATCGTTTATATGTATTTAAGGCTAGGTTGTACCGAACTGAATAAAATTCATTTCCCCAGGTATTTTAGGACGGTATGTAAGGCCTTGGGTACAATTCAAGCTTTACACTTGCCGCTCACTGCTGCTCCTAGCCCCCTTTAATATTCGCGGCCTCTTATTGCTTGCATCGTTCCTGAGGCCATCGATAGATCGTCGCGCCATAAATATCATGCATAAATAAGGATTGTAACACAATTAAATCTTAATCCAATAAACATTATACCCTTTAATCGCACCCTTATAAACATTGTAGCTAAATAAAGATCGTTTATATGTATTTAAGGCTAGGTTGTACCGAACTGAATAAAATTCATTTCCCCAGGTATCTTAGGACGGTATCTAAGGCCTTGGGTACACTTCAAGCTTTACACTTGTCGCTCACTGCTGCTCCTAGCCCCCTTTAATATTCGCGGCCTCTTATTGCTTGCATCGTACCTGAGGCCATCGATAGATCGTCGCGCCATAAATATCTTGTATAAATAAAGATTGTAACACAATTAAATCTTAATCCAATAAACATAATACCCTTTAATCGCACCCTTATAAACGTTGTAGCTAAATAAAGATCGTTTATATGTATTTAAGGCTAGGTTGTACCGAACTGAATAAAATTCATTTCCCCAGGTATCTTAGGACGGTATCTAAGGCCTTGGGTACACTTCAAGCTTTACACTTGTCGCTCACGCTCCTAGCCCCCTTTAATATTCGCGGCCTCTTATTGCTTGCATCGTACCTGAGGCCATCGATAGATCGTCGCGCCATAAATATCTTGTATAAATAAAGATTGTAACACAATTAAATCTTAATCCAATAAACATTATACCCTTTAATCGCACCCTTATAAACATTGTAGCTAAATAAAGATCGTTTATATGTATTTAAGGCTAGGTTAAAGCATAATCTAATCGATGTTAACGTTCTTTGATATGCAATACACCTGAATAAATTGTATGTAATAAACAAAGTAAAACTTGTGTAAATAAAGGAGTTTATAAAATATATAGTGTATAACTTAATATGTGTGCGTTTTTTTTCTACCCGGTGCCCTACCTGGTGCCTTCACTAAAGTTAGATAGATAGATAGTTAGATAGGGATTCTAGAAAGGGAGATATGAACAGGGCATTAACATTTTCGGGCAGTTCTCGGTGGTAAATTTTTACAAGTCCCTTTACCCGGCGCCTCCACTAGATTCCACATTTTCGGTGGTAAATTTTTACAAGTCCATTTACCCGGCGCCTCCACTATTTGACTTGTAAAAATTTTAAATTTTGATTGAAAAAAAAATTGTAAAAGATTGCCTGTTTTTCGTATATCTCCTTCCCCCCTCCCTCGCTGCCGAATCTCATCCCCACTAATTAATTTTTCCAATTTTCCGCCCCCGCATCGCTGCTACCCCCGCTTCCGCCGCTCGCGCTGCTTCCCCACCACCGGCGTTTCCGGCGCTCCCACCGGATCGCTGCCCTGCCCCCCGCTCCGGGCCGCTGCCCCATCTCGCCGGACCCCCGGCGGCCCCCTTCCGCCGCTCCCCGGCGCTGCCACCATCGCAGCCACCATCGCAGCCCCGGCGGCACCCGCCACCGAATCCCTGCCGCACCCCCCGCTCCAGCATCGCAGCCCCGGCGGCACCCGCCACCGAATCCCTGCCGCACCCCCCGCTCCAGCATCGCTGCCACCATCGCAGCCCCGGCGGCACCCGCCACCGAATCCCTGCCGCACCCCCCGCTCCAGCATCGCTGCCCCCGGCGCTGCCACCATCGCAGCCCCGGCGGCACCCCTGCCGGTCCGCAACCCGCCGCAATTTTTATTCGGCCGGCTGGATTTGAACCCACGGTTCGCTGCAGCGATCGGGGGCCACCCCATCGCTGCAGCGAGCTACGCTATCGAGCCATGGAAATCCATCGACCAAAATCTTCATCTCTTCTTACAGATTCGCGATAAGCGCCCGTGAGTGCGAGAAGGTAAGTAGACCCGGCCAACGAGTGGAAGTGAGACGGGACGATTTGCCTCGCGATTACTATAATATTGTATACTATAGTATACAATAGAATATCGGTGGGGGTATCTAGGGGTATAGATGTGGGGGGTGGGCAATATGCACCTGCTAGGTACCACGTACCTAGCAGGTGCCCACCCCCCGCCCAGGTGAGAAGCCTAAAAAACGCGCGTCAGGCGTCAGGCGGGCGGGCGTCGCGACGCCCGTGTGTGCGCCCACACACACAAACACGCACACGCTACTCTCCTGGAGCTCGACCGGTAGAAATTTTTCTATAAATCCAGTAGGGGTCCGTAGGACCCCTACTGGATTTATAGCAATATAGATATACTATATGTTTATATTACATTATATATACGCGCGCGCGAGGCTAAATTTTGCGGGTATTCGGGCTGTGGACACCCTGTATATATCGATTTTCGTGGGCTGCAAAATTCTTCACTTTTTGGAACACCCTGTATATCGATTTTTGCGAGGAGCAATTTGATATATACAGGGTGAGTCGAAAATATTTTTAAAGTTTTTGGATCACCCTGTATATCGAGTTTTGCGAGGAGCAATTTGGTATATACAGGGTGAGTCGAAAATATTTTAAAAGTTTTTGGATCACCCTGTATATCGAGTTTTGCGAGGAGCAAATTGAGAATATGTAGGCAAATATTTTCGATTTACATTGAGTGGGCACTATGAATAAAAGATCTCTTTGACCTCCTGTGATCCTGGTACGAAAACAGAAAATTATAAAATATGTAGACGAAAATTTTCGATTTACATTGAGTGGGCACTATGAATAAAAGATCTCTTTGACCTCCTGTGATCCTGGTACGAAAACGGAAAATTATAAAATATGTAGACGAAAATTTTCGATTTACATTGAGTGGGCACTATGAATAAAAGATCTCGTTCAACTCCTGTGATCCTGGTACGAAATCCGAAAATTAGAAATTATACTGCCCACTCAGTTTGAATCGAAAATTTTCATACTACTAGTGCTCACCTGAATTGCAGTTGAAGCTCTTTAACTTGGGAAGAATCTGGAACGACGTAAGCTGTTTCGTCCTTATAGGACTCATCAGCGCAGCTTTATCATAAGATATTCATATCGAATGTCAAATGATCATCTACGGACAGCTCTTGCACTTACATCAACCAAAGAAAAATTTCTGAAAATGAAGAATTATTCATCCCGCAGAATAACAGAATCTACGTCTTAAACGTCCTAAAATATCTGCGGAAATGAAGAATTGTTCATCCCGTACTGTAACCTAATCGACGTATAAATCATCCTAAAATATCTGCGGAATTCAAGAATTATTCATCCCACAGTACAACCTAATCGACATAGAAATCGTCCCAAAATATCTGCGGAAATAATGAATTATTCATCCCGCAGTATAACTGAATCGACGTATAAAACATCCTAACATATCTGCGGAAACGAAGAATTATTCATCGCGCAGTATATCCTAATCGACGTATAAAACGTCCTAAAATATCAAGGGAAATGAAGAATTATTCATCCCGAAATATAACCTAATCGACGTATAAACCGTCCTAAAATATCTGCAGAAATGAAGAATTATTCATCCCTCAGTATGACCTAATCGACGTATAAAACGTCCTAAAATATCTAGGGAAATGAAGAATTATTCATCCCGCAGTATATCCTAATCGACGTATAAAACGTCCTAAAATATCTAGGGAAATGAAGAATTATTCATCCCGCAGTATAACCTAATCGACGTATAAAACATTGTAAAATATCTAGGGAAATGAAGAATTATTCATCCCGCAGTATATCCTAATCGTCCTAAAATATCTAGGGAAATGAAGAATTATTCAACCCGCAGTATAACCTAATCGACGTATAAAACGTCCTAAAATATCAAGGGAAATGAAGAATTATTCATCCCGCAGTATAACCTAATCGACGTATATAACGTCCTAAAATATCTGCAGAAATGAAGAATTATTCATCCCTCAGTATGACCTAATCGACGTATAAAACGTCCTAAAATATCTAGGGAAATGAAGAATTATTCATCCCGCAGTATAACCTAATCGACGTATATAACGTCCTAAAATATCTGCAGAAATGAAGAATTATTCATACCTCAGTATGACCTAATCGACGTATAAAACGTCCTAAAATATCTAGGGAAATGAAGAATTATTCAACCCGCAGTATAACCTAATCGACGTATAAAACGTCTTAAAATATCTGCAGAAATGAAGAATTATTCAGCCCGCAGTATAACCTAATCGACGTATATAACGTCCTAAAATATCTGCAGAAATGAAGAATTATTCATCCCTCAGTATGACCTAATCGATGTATAAATCGTCCTAAAATATCTGCAGAAATGAAGAAAAGATCATCTCACAGAATAATTTAATCGACAAAGAAACCGTCCTAAAATATCTGCGGAAATGAAGAATTATTCATCCCACAGTATAACCTAATCGACGTAATAACGTCCTAAAATATCTGCAGAAATGAAGAATTATTCATCCCTCAGTATGACCTAATCGACGTATAAAACGTCCTAAAATATCTGCAGAAATGAAGAAAAGATAATCTCACAGAATAATTTAATCGACGTAGAAACCGTCCTAAAATATCTGCGGAAATGAAGAATTATTCATCCCTCAGTATGACCTAATCGACGTATAAACCGTCCTAAAATATCTGCAGAAATGAAGAATTATTCATCCCTCAGTATGACCTAATCGACGTATAAAACGTCCTAAAATATCTAGGGAAATGAAGAATTATTCATCCCGCAGTATAACCTAATCGACGTATATAACGTCCTAAAATATCTGCAGAAATGAAGAATTATTCATCCCGCAGTATAACCTAATCGACGTATATAACGTCTTAAAATATCTGCAGAAATGAAGAATTATTCATCCCACAGTATAACATAATCGACGTACAAACTGTCCTAAAATATCTGCGGAAATGAACAATTATCCATCCCGCAGTATAACCAAATCGATGTGTAAACAGTCCTAAAATATCTGCAGAATTGAAGAATTATTGATCCCACAGTATAACATAATCAATGTACAAACTGTCAGTATAAAATTATCAAAGTATAAACTGTCCTAAAAGATCTGCAGAAATAAAGAATTATTCATCCGCCAGTATAAACTAATCGAGTTATAAACCGTCCTAAAATATAATAAAATATCTGTGGAAATGAAAAATTATGCATCCCACATGATAATCTAATCGATGTATCAACTGCCCTAAAATATCTACAGAAATAAAGAATTATTCATCCCAGTGTAACCTAAACGTTGTATAAGCCATCCTAAGATATCTGCAGAAATAAAGAATTATTCATCGCACAGTGTGACCTAAACTTCGTTTTAAGAGTCCTAAAATATCTGTGGAAATGAAGAATTATTCATCCCGCAGTTTAAACTAATAGACGTATAAACTGTCCTAAAATATCTGCAGAATGAAGAATTATTCATCCCACAGTATAATTTAATCGAAGTATAAACCGTCCTAAAATATCTGCGGAAATGATGAATTATTCATCCCTCAGTATCACTGAATCGACGTATAAACAGTCCTAAAATATCTGCGGAAACGAAGAATTATTCATCCCACAGTATAATTTAATCGACGTAGAAACTATCCTAAAATATCTGCTGAAATGAAGAATTATTCATCCCACAGTATAACATAATCGACGTAGAAACTATCCTAAAATATCTGTGGAATGGAAGAATTATTCATCCCGCAGTATAACCTAATCGACGTAGAAACTATCCTAAAATATCTGCAGAAAAGAAGAATTATTCATCCCACAGTATAACATAAATGACGTAGAAACTATCCTAAAATATCTGCGGAAATGAAGAATTATTCATCCTACAGTATAACATAATCGACGTAGAAACCTTCCTAAAATATCTATGAAAATGAAGAATTATTCATCCCACATTGTAACATAATATACGTAGAAAGTATCCTAAAATATCTGTGAAAATGAACAATTATTCATCCCACAGTGTAACATAATTGACGTAGAAACTATCCTAAAATATCTGCGGAAATGAAGAATTATTCATCCCACAGTGTAACATAATTGACGTAGAAACTATCCTAAAATATCTGCGGAAATGAAGAATTATTCATCCTACAGTATAACATAATCGACGTAGAAACCTTCCTAAAATATCTATGAAAATGAAGAATTATTCATCCCACAGTGTAACAGATAATATACGTAGAAACTCTCCTAAAATATCTGTGAAAATGAACAATTACTCATCCCACGTGTAACATAATCGACGTAGTAACTATCCTAATACATCTGCGGAAATGAACAATTATTCATCCCACAGTATAACCTAGTCAACATACAAAACCTCCTAAAGTATTAGCGGAAATGAAAAATTATTCATCTCACAGGATAAAATAATCGACGTAAAAACTATCCCAATATATCTGCGGAAATGAAAAATAATTCATCCGACAGTATAAAATAATTGCCATGTAAAACCGTCCTAAAATATTGCGGAAATGAAAAATAATTCATCTCACAGTATAAACTAATCGACGTATAAACCGTCCTGATATATCTGCGGAAATTAAGAATTATTCATCCCACAGTATAATCTAATCGACGTGTAAACGGTCCTAAAATATCTCTAAAATAAAATAACAGTATATTCTATCCGTCCGCCACACGCAGCAATGAATGAAGCAGATCCATAACAAAGCACTGCTTACAAGCAGCCTTCTTCTTGTACCACTACTATTGCACTTGAAATCGCCACATCAGAACATACAGGAACGTACCCAGTCTTGTTAAAAGTAACAGCAAAATATCATTCCGCGGCAGGTTACATGCAGTTCTTGCAAACGGTGGTGCTTCTGTATTCATCGTTGGGTGGTTTGGTGCAAGCGTGACTCCGTCTGAAAAAACAGAGTTTATTCTTACGATTTATTTATTTGAAACAATAGGATAGAGAAGAAAATGATGGTTAGTCAAGAAGATTGCAAGGAGATGAAGGACTTAAGCCACAACTGTGCTATCAGGAAACACTGTTGGGGCAGCATGTTCAGTTCAGATTTCTGGTGGTCAAAATGTGGTGTACTATCTCCAAATTAGAGTGAAAACAAATAAATTTGAGGGTTGGTATTCAAGGGTTAACAAGAAATGTTAATTAGTGGTTTATAATTGCAATTAACTCACGTTATTCCCACACTTGTTGTACCTTATTGAGTACCACACATACATGCTCTGAAAACGAAAACAGTAGTCGGTTAAAATAATAACCTAAGAGCTGTATATTGTATATTACTCTGCAGTTGAAATTGCGACCGAAGCGACAACTGCCGAGAAAAAAAATGAACTACACAACCACCCCAGAGACATCTATTGATGCACGAGTGAACAAAGAAATAAATAGTAAGTACAGGTTTCTATTTTTAGACGGTAAAAAAGATTTCTGGAATTTCAGATATCTTTTATAACGACAATTCAGTGAGCAGTTACGGAAATATATGGTAGATGCCGCCAAGAAATTAAAAACTGTCGCTATTTGCATTTGAAAATGCCCCCAGTGACAGAAAAATCTGCCGCATGCTCAAGTTACGAGTTTTATTTACTATCACCTTAATATCTCTATCATAAACGATTCAACGATTCACATTGAATTCATCAAGTCTGCCCCGATTACCATCAACAAAGTTAGAAAATGTTGCCGATCTGGAAATTCATAATGTTAATTCAGGAGTAAAGGAAAACTGTAAGAATTGTCACGAAGGGGGCCCACAAGTGTGCTGAACACAGACACCCTTCATGCTGTGAGGGAGTCACTCAAGGCAAGCCTGTCCAAGGTCCCCAGATGAATTTATAAAATCGGTCAAACTTTCGACAGCTGTGTAGCATTACCGAAGCCTTCAACCCGAGGTCCAGGTGGCCAAGAGTAATGTGCATGCAAAGATCTACAAACGGTGAAATATTTTTTCAATTTAGATGAGAAGAAAAAGTTCAGAAAAGTCAGAAACCCACGTCACAGTTGTACAGAGTTGCATTGTTTAAATTTTCACAACGTGGCCACAAAAATGAAATAAACGCAATTTTGTATGCATAATTTAATTGTAATATTAATGGAATGCTCATACATAAAATTAGTAATCTGAAAAGCAAAATAAACTGTTTCCCTGATATGTTAACGTTTTAAAGTACCTAATCAAATTGCTACAATTAGTATACAGAATGAATACCTTGAAAAATTAATTGAAAGCAGCATCCATCAAGATTAATTTGTATATACCTATATTGATAGTTGTAGTTACAAAAGTGGACATAATTTGAATGCTCGTAAACGTGTCGATACCTGAAACACCGATAATTGACTTACACGGTTTAACCGTGCGATTAACGAACTATTAGTGGTTGGCTACTTTAGTATCCCATATGTGCTGCCACATTTTCAGGCGTTCCCTGTAGTACTCGGGATCCTTGCCGTCATCTTCGATCGGGTCAAGGATCTGCCGGCTGTTTTTGTTCGCTGCAAAAATGAAAACGTTCAGCGTACAAGCAGGCAAGGCTTATGGGAACACTTACACTCGTTGTTGATGTTCTTTTTCTTATCCTTCGATTCGAAACTCTGTTGGGGAAATTAAAGACAGGTTAGAATGCATTCGTTGTGAATTTGAGGGTGTATCTTACGGTTTCCATGCTTTTGGACTGTTGCAATTCATTAGAATTTGTTGTGGACATTTTCAATTTTTAGATCACCGAATCGTTTAAAACAAAAATTAATTAAATGTCTGTGATTTATATGCTGACAGGAGGATGAAAACATCAAAATGGGAAATGCAGCGTTGCCTCATCTTGCCCAGGATTCCTAGATATTAAGTTATTGTATTTTGCTTTCATGCCTGCTTTACACGGTCAAAGAATTTCATGAATTTTGTAACCTTGAAGTTATTGTTGCGTGTAATACACACAATTGTCGTGAATAAATTCACGACAAAATCATGAATAAATTGTCACAATAGAACCTGTTGGTTCTATTGCAACAACAAAGTTGGCAACACATCGACAGTGCAGAAGTTCCAAGTTTACAGTTGGCAAAAATTTTACCGTGTAATACACAGGTCACATTTTCAATTTATTCATGAATTTGTCCATGAATAAATTCATGAATTTCCTCATCAATTTTTTTGACCGTGTAAAACCGCTATAACATAACGAATTTAGTTCTTTTTTTTCAAATATAGCCCGATTTTCCTGTTTTTTGGTACCCTAATCATTAAATGATTTACAAAAAAATGTCTGTATGCAGGCATGTGCCTACAATTTTGTCTGCATGAATACTGAAAGGCGGGAAGGAATCTTGGGCTGAAAAGTATTTGTTCCCATGGATTTTTTTACGTACGACTTTCAGGATTATAATTGCACAGTAATAAAGCTATGTAGTGACCGTATCAGATAAAAAATAGTCTCCATTTAAATGTAATGTTTTAATAATGAATAATGATTATCATAATTTAAAAACTAGTACATTAGTTCTACAAAAAAACAGTAAAAAATATACTCTCTTATACTAATATGTTATAAAGATAAATAGCGAATTAATGAAAAAATTAATAAATACATTAACGAACTGCAATAAATTACAAGCGTTTAACTTGAACTATTTAACTATTTGATTTGCAACAGTTTAACCTGTAATATGAGTAACAGTTACATTTTCATTAAGTCTTAGTACATGTAGAAAATAAAAAATAACACGTAAATAAAAACACTGAATCGACAAGAGAAATTTTAAAATTCAGTAACGGAGGTTCGTTTTCCAAATATATACACAGCTCAGATATGCACAGAAATGTACGTTCGTCCCACCATATAAATTAACAAAGAAAAGAGAACAGGCTAGGGCCAAATTTATTAAGAACAGTTTTCATACCCTGAATTCAGCACATTCCTAAAATATTAAAAACTAACTTACATGGACAGATCTATTAAAACAACAACTAATGATCGTTCCCGAGTTTATTCTCCCACATTTGCTGCCATAGTTTTAGACGCTCCTTATAGTATTCAGGGTCTCCACAGTTGTCTGCGTTCTTGTGCATTGCTGAAACAGCATGATATGCACATAAGTCTGCCTCCTCTCATTACACGACAATCTTACAAGCAGTGGGGTTCTTCCTTTCCATCTCGATCTCCTGCAGGTTCTTCTGTATGTACTCCTGGAAGAACTCGCTTGACTTCATCAGGAAAGGCTCGATGTCTGCCTCAGGATTTTGCTGGATGAAATCGTAGAGCAAGTTCAGGCCTTCCTTGGTTTCTTCTTTGCTGCCTATCTTCTGGAATATGTCCGTCAGTTGGCCGTGCGTTGCTCGAGATAACGGTCGCCGAACAGATGTTTCAGTCTTCAGTGGTACTTGCTTCACTTCCTCTAGTTTTAAGCTCTAAAAATTTTGAGTTTAATTGTAAGAAAGTAATTACTCTGCGCGGCTCACTTTAAGTAATTTTAATATGTACGCTTCCATTTCCGAGTCGTTCGTGTTGGGTATTTTCGTTAAATGGAGCATCAAAGTGCCGCCTTTAATTTTAGCCATGGAATGTATTATAGTCTTGACGGTACGCAAGGGCGTATCAATCGGCTTGTTCTTCCACCAAACCGTGGGATACTCCATGAGGAATAAATGAACCTCTAATAACACACTATCGTAATCGATTTTATCTGCCCAACTCGGCATGATTTTTATTACTCGCCACAGACATTTCATCACTAAATCTGTCAGCCTAGAGGAGCCACCCGTTTTTATACAATTGTACAGTAATTGTACTAAAGCACTAAAATAATTGTTAACTGTTTAATGAAAGTAATGCAAAATTATACACTACTCAAGAGAATTATTGTATATTCATTATTAATAATAATGATTATGCGTTAGTGCAATTACAAAAATGTATATAATACATATTTTTTTGGGAATATGCGATAACTCTTTAGAGTAGTGTAGAATCGACTTACCATATAATATTTGTATGATCAGACCTTTCGATGAGTTTTACGCAATGCAAATTAACGACTCGAATGTACGCATCACCGTTGGAACAGCCAACCAATTTACCATCGACCAACAGTATAATAAATTGGTTCATTATGTCCTTTAATACTGGCACAGTTAATTTACGCCCCAAAACCCTATTGACGTAGAACTGCAAAATGATTGGATGAAACAATCGTCAGAAGGGAATTAAAACAAAAACCTTACGCTATCGATTATCGTTAATATATTCCTGTAGATCTTTGAAACGCTACCATTTGCTCTCGGATCGTAGTGGGATAAAAACTTTAACTGACTTGTGATGGCCGTCATGAAAGTATCCTCGTAATCTATCATAAGGCTACCCTTATTTGACTGAAGTACTTCTTGAACTTGTTCTATTGCCTACAAATAATTGCAATAAAAAAATTTGTAACAAAATATAAGAACTTAATGCCTTTGTTTAAAACAAGATTCATTACACCTCCGTAATAAAAGACAAACTTTAAGATAAATGATATATAGTAAATTTAATCATGAAACTGAAATTCACTGTTTTCTAGAATAAAAAATTCGAAACAATTGAGTAGTTTGACCATATCTTTAGCACACTTTAGAGATTACTTACTTGTATTGCAACTGAAAAGTTCTGTGAACCGATCAGCATTATATTTTTCTCGAACATTACATTTGTTCCATCATTCGGGCTGCCCTGCCTTGCTTGAGCGAAGGTGTCAGTCGGTAAAATCGGTTTCGGCGGCGATAATGGAATAATCCTGCATTATATGAAAGAAATTAGTGACCAAAATTCAGGTGGCGTAACGAAAACAGCTCACTTTGCTCTTGCATCTTCCAATGATGGCACTACGATATCCTCTCGCAAGAACGTTAAATCAAACTTCCTCAAGGTCGGCTCTGGAAGGTCCCGTTTCATTCCATCCAGCTCCTTCAGAAGCTCCGGATCCAAGTTGCACGAACCTTGTACCTCCTTGACTGGTTCTTGTTGTATTACTTGAGGAGGTAACCTAAAATATACATTTAAAACAATATTTTTATACCACAATATCACAATTTTTTTGTTTGTTTTTTAATTGTTGTTATCAATTTCTTCAGACATTCTACAACAGCCTTTAAATTCATGGAAATCATAATAATTTATATGAAAACAATTGAGACTATGGATAAATTTGTTTTTTTTTAAATATTAGATTGGTTAAGGCTTTTTTCTATAATTAAATTGCACTTACGTTACACCAGGTAAATCATCTTCCTCATCTTCCATTTCGTCATCTTCGTTATCCACATCAACATCTTTCTCTGCAGCAGCTTTTGAGAGCTGATGCTGCGGAGATGTCATCATTGTTGCATTAATAGGCTGTGTAACGTCCATCTTCTTAGGCGGCATTGGTTTCTTGCTCGCCCTCTTAATGCGCTCCTCTAACAAAGACATGTCTTTGTCGGATATCTGAAACGTTTCAGCAATTAGAAGTAGCACCGTAAACCCGAGAAAAAAACTTACATGTCCTACTAACTTGTAAATTCTATCATTTACAATGTAATAGGCCTGCACGGCGCAGTTAAGCGCTGCGTTTCTCACAGAGTTATCCCTGTCCGATATCTGCTTAGCCACTTCTTTCATACAAACAGCCGGACTGGGCAGGCAAACACTCATTCCTGCAAAACACAGTTCAACGTCTTCCACAATTTCATCAACGACAAGGCTTACCAAAGTTTGATATGATGGTGGCCATTACTTCCAAACATTCTGCTCGTTGCCGAGCATTTTTTGATTTCAAGCCATCCATAATGTATGAGAATAATTTGCTAACCGGATATATATTACAAATTTGCTTAATTAACGATCGTACACCATTACGCACGGAATCCTTCGGGTCTCCAATCTAGAATTTCGGTAAATGGTTTTTAATCCGGCATTATAGTCTATGCGCTTACGAACCTTAAGAATCAAGTAAGGAATAAAAGAACTGGCTTCATTTTCGAGCATGTGGTACTTGGTCTCGATGAGCATGTTGTAAACCGTGTGGAGGTACTCGAGGCCTTTCAAGAGAACCGATGGATTCGTATCGAAGAACCTTAAAGTCAGCCACTTTAGTATTAGATCCAAATTGGAGATCAATGCTTGGCTGTTATCCTGCAAGTCTTCCATCAACGACTCAATAGCTTTGATGTGGTACTTGAAGTCAGAGTGGAACATGTTCATGATTAAAGTTTTGTTAACATTCGCGGCACTCATCTGATCCCTCAGCAGCTCAACGAATTCCTCCCGTGGAGTTGTGAAGTTCCATTTGAGAACTTTCAGCTTGGATTCGTCTATGGTGCGTTGATGTTTCATGTTATTGACGACAAGCAATGGAGAAGTGTCAATGTCGTCTTCCTTCTTCGTCCTTGGCGGTGCTTTACCACTCGAGGCACCCTATAACAATTCAATATTAACTAACGTACCATCAAGCGAAATGGCGTTAGTACCTTAGGTTTGACAATACTCTTTGCACTAGCCACAGGGCGGCCACCCTTAACGACCTTATCTTCCCTACTATCCGGGGGAGATGATTGCTTTTTGGCGGGCACCGGTTTGGCAGGCAAATTAGGTCTCGCTTTCTCTAAAGCAGCCTGCACTACAGATTTCGATCCCGGCTGCAAATAATTCTTTAATTACATATTTCTTCGTAACGAACATGTTACCTTCAATTTTTCCAATTGTTTTGCCATCGGCTCATAACCAGTGTGGATCATCACACCAAGAACAGCTTCGTTGGCATTCTTACGCACATCCGCACTTCTGTCTTCAAGATTCGAGTACAATTGGGTTATACAAATCATTAACTCTTCTTTTGGAACTGATTTTACTGAAATTTTTGTACAACATTAGTTTATTCTTTTTTCCTAATTTTTAAATTCAGTTAACTGAGAAATGAGAGAAAATTTGCAAAAGTTTATTCTCTCATTTCGACTTGGAATCCTGCATACATCATTTCATTTTTTCACACCTGTTATAAAACACCCTGTATATTAAATAATTAAATTTATAATCTATAATAATCCATTGTTTAAAAATTGGATTTTTTTTAGTGACTTTTTAACTATTCGCCTCAGTGATACTTACTTTTTGGTAACTTTTCAGCTAACCAAGCCCACAGTTCGCTCCTAAGCGTCGGAGATCCAGTTTTCAAAGCGTCACAAATCATCTCACCCTCGAAGAAGTCCTTGTAGCCCCCCTGATCACCGAACGCGTTCATGCAAGACACCGAAGACGAGCGTATCCACGCCTTGCTGTCCCCCAGGCCTTGCAGGAACCCCGGGAAAAGTGTCCTGATGTGCTGCTTGCACGGGGGCCCCATGGCGGTGGCGATGTTCTCACAGATGTTTAGTGCAGCCTGCGCTATCTTGCTGTTGCTGTCGACCAGTCTGAGCGCGAGAGCCTGAGGCAGATCCCCGATGTTTGGCTTGATCAGCTTGGCATCGGAGACAATGTTGCTTATCTTGAGAAGGGCCTCGTTTCGCACCTTCCAGTTTTTGTCGGCAAGCTCATTGATTAGAGCCTCTGTTATTTGCGGGCTGATGTCCACCCTGGGCAGGAGGTCCTGCACATTTATGGCGGGAGCGTCACCGCCAGCGTCCTCGTCTTCCTCAACGTCTAAGCTATTAGAACTCGCCGATTTTGATATGCCTAAAATTTTAAACATCTATTGGGCCAGAAACAATTAAACTTGCATATTGACTGCAGCTAATAAATTAACAAGCTGATAAAAATCGTGACCCAAGTGCTCGCTTCAAACTCTAATTAGTGGGTGCATTTGTTACGATACTACATGTGATCATACTCACATTTAAATTTTTATGCGTCCTATGCAACACCTTTTTAATATAACTCAAAATCAATATCGTTTAATGTAATTTCAATATATTTATTATCACATGCCTATAATATGAAACTGTCTCATTAATAAACTGTTAACTATTTAGGCTAACTAGGCTAAATTTATGAGCTAAAAGTCAATATGGAAGTCTTTATGTAAAACTGCCATCCGGAAATTTGTGCGATTAATTAACGGCTTTTACCTCGAGTGGGGGCGGGAGGCTTTTCGTTCTCGTACTTATCGAACTCAACGTTTATCTGGTCCCTCAGAGCGGGCTTCTCGTTCTCCAGAAACATGTGAATCGATGGTCCCATGTATAGGTACAGCACCCCGAAGAAGGTAATGGCGGAGCACCGCACAGCCCCGTTGCTCGAGGACAGAGCCTTCTTCGCGCTCTCGATAAGTGATTTTGTATTCAGGTTACTGAAAATTGCAAGGGTTGAGGGTTACAGTTCGTATCGTGGTAAATGAGAGGACATACGCAATTCCGAATTCCCTTATAGACGTGCCCATCCAGCCCAGCGACTCCTGGAGAACCTTGGGGCTCTTCTGAGCGAACGCAAACTCCATGACTAGAGCGGAGACATGGCTTAGGCTCGTCGCCTCGGCGATCGCTGTGAGGGCTTCGGCGGCAGCGACCCCGTTCTTGGTGTCCCCAAGTTTTTCGGTTATGTCATTCACACAAAATGACGAAGTCGTTCTGAAAATTTAAGAAAAATTATTCTATTGATTTAAGGTATTATACCCGCCAGAAAGTAAGATTTTAAGTACATATTGCAAGTTGAAAACAAAAATTACAGTACAAAAATTATTGTTAAAAGACCGTTTTTTATATTATTTTATTTCAAACCTTATTGTTAACAAATAAATTAAATCATCAAAATTATCAATAATAGCAAAAGAATTGCTGTTAGCAGTACATTAATGAAAACCTATTCAGGAGAAAATAAAATCACTAAAACCAAGCTCTTCTGTAAAATGTTCATTTTTTATAAATCACTTTTGTTTTCAACGTGCGACTTATAGATTAGCGCAACATTTGTGTGAGTTAATTTATTTCAATGTGGATTTTTATAGGATTAGTTGTTTATTTTATTAATTTTTTTCAGTTAAAAAGTTTTTTTATTTCCGAATGATTTCATCAAAGGCAAGTTTAACTTACACGGAAAAATTTCCATTGGCTGCAATGTACCGTACAGCGTCCAAGCGGCCTTTGAGCACCTGGAAGTTCGTATCTTTCAAGCCAGGCTTCCTGCTGATCACCTTGATCAAAGCTTGTGTCGGCATCGTGGCCGCGTCCATCATTTGTATTTGGCCTAAGAATTGTTCGATGGCATTCAGCCTGCAACAAAAGTAACCAAATGATCGGAATTCTTGAGTGATAAGCATGTGACCGTACCGGTTCTTCCAGTTCGCATCGATCAAGCCCGATGTAATTTCTGCGCTAAGAATATCCACCACTATCTCGCTAACCTCCTCATCCGACAGCTCCCTTTCGACCGGCTTGGAGACATTCTTGGCCTTTCCGCCTTTGGATTTCACGATGGTGGCTGATCCGGAGGAAATTTCGCCCGACTTCTTTTTGACACCTGAATTTTGAACACAAATTTGGTAGGTTTAAAAAAATTGTGAGGATCTACAATTACCTGGCCGCTTGACGGCTTTTGGGGCGGACGTCGGCACCGACCGGCTGGAGGACTCTGAACCCTTGCCTAAAGCCTTCTGGGGAGCCGTGGCGGGCCTTTCCTTCTTGGCACCGGGCACCTTCACCAGGATCACAGCCTTTTCACACGAATCCTTGATCTTTGCCATCTTCAAGGGGTCTTTCTCCAACTCGACAATGAACGGCCCGACGGCTTTCTCACCAACCAGTTTCATAAGCGTGCCCAAGGCGTCAGCAGAGCTATCTCTCACGCCCGAATCTGAAGTGCAAATGTGGCAAAAATAAAAACTATGTATAGTACATATAATTTTCACATGATTCACGGCAGGTTTTGAACTTCAACAGTGACATAAGTCAATTACTAAAGTCAATTTTGAGAATTACGAAAATAGAATAAATATAAATCAGATAGACTTTACCCTACAGTTCGAATTGACTATATGCCTTATTGTGGTGTACAATATCTTAAATGCAGTGTAGAAAATTCATGTTCAGGAGGCAAACAAACTATTTTGAAAAAAATCTTAGATGTAGGTCATGCAGAATTAGAAAATTAGTTATATCTATGAAATTTAAAATTATACATTAATTTTATGTTGGCATACGGGGGCGAATGTGCACACTCCATAACTGTGGTAAATGTATTTGTTATGCAAGAAACCTATGTAATTATCAAAGTAATCAATAGAGGAAAAAACTATTAGAATGAAGGTCGTTGACCTCAGGTATTTCTGACTCCCGAGCATTCCAAGAATTCCAGGAGGCACCGGAAATGTAAAACCTTTTCCTGTAAAACAAGTCAGTGCACAATAAACTGGCATTTAGTTACCAATTCCTATAAATTTAATTTAATTTAGCTTAGTGAAACAAATTTCATGAAATTATTAAGTACTTATTAAATATATTGTCCGATGAATTAGGATAGTTTAATATGAGTAATATCTGTATTTCTTAGGGATATTATAAATTATTTTATTATTACATACCTGGCTCGTTGATCAACTTTATCAGGCCACCTGTTAATGCCTTAAGAAGCTTCTTGTTCAGTACAGCCGGCAATGTTTTCGTAAATGCTCTCGCAAGGAACGAGGCAGTTTCCGCCTTCACCGACGGATTCTTGTTGTTCAAAGCCTCAAGAATGTCGTCTATGATATTCTCAAAAGAAGTCTGAAAGGAATAATTAATCAGTTTTTAATGACTGAAATTTGGAAGTCTTTTGCTCTTCCCCCAATTATTACATCATGTTTTTTTTGTTCTTTATAACATTTTATTATATACATGTAATCTTGAGTCATCTTATTGTGCAACGTGGAATAAATATATTTATTATTATTAAAGGCACTCACGGTTAAATAAATAGCATCAATGGCATCCCTGACGGCGTTGACCACGTTTTGCTTCTTCTCCTTGAACTTCTCGAGCAGAACGGGGACACAAACTGAGGAGTACGGCTGAAATTTTTTCTTTAAGCCGTTTGCCAGGCCGGCAAGGCTCTTCGCCGCCAACGCAACGACGACTACATTGCTGTCCTTTTGTATCATCTAAAAGTATTCATGATTAAAACCGTACTGATAATGATTTAAGCAAAGTACCCTTTTCAAAGCCCGGACTAAGTCTCCATAATCTCCGGATTCTAATTTTGGATTTTTCACCAGGTTCTCAAGAGCCTCCAAAGCTTCTTTGCGCTCCAGCCATTTCTTTGCCTCGGTTTTCTCGTAGAAATCTTTTGGAAGCTTTGAAAGAATTTCGACAGGGTCGGCAATTTCATAAGGATCGATCGGGGCCGGCTCCTCGTCATCTTCAACTTCTTCAACTGCTGGAATCGATAATGACCGTCAATAAATGCGAAATTAATAATAATGATTAATTATAGGGGATTATTAACACGGATTATTTGGTAGTGGTTTCGAGTGATTTTAACATACTCAAAATATTCCATGTAAAAGTGACTAGAATGTTGATGCACGCCAACAGAAACCACAAACAATAAACATCCGACGGCGTGGCGAAAAGCTGCATAAATCTTCACTTGAACAATTGAATTCGGTATCAGGTCTAGAAGAGTGCACAAATCACTTGAGCCACTGGAGCATGTGCCACTGTGTATTAATAGAAATGATAAATATAAACCTTCTGTGTCTCCACCTTCCACAGCCAGCTTAGCCTGCTTCTCCTGCTGTGACCTCAAATACCGGATGGGCGAAGCCTTGCGGCCCTCAATCTTGGAGAACTCGGTCTCAAGTTCGGTGACCTGCACAGGGTGCAGGTTGTTCAGCTGCGAGCGGAGGGCGCCGCCGATCCACCGGAAAATCTCGACCATCAGTAATCTAGCTTCGACTCGTACAGTCTTGTCCCGGTCGGAAAACAGCACAGGGATCTTTTTGACCAAGGGCTTGACGTTTATCACTTTGGAGCCAAACTCGTGCAGCCCCATGGTGGTCGTGTTGACGCAAGCTGAAACGATTTTAGGGTTCTTGAGCTCCATGCCTTTGGTTAGCTCTTCCAGAACGGCCTCGTGCTTCTCGATCTCAATGTACATGAGGGTAACCTGTACGGCGAGCTCCCTGGTCTTTGTTCTCGGGGCGGCTATACATTTGGTAACGATGCCCGACATTACCTCGCCGACCGTTTTGCCGGCATGTGCATAGTTCTCGACAAACGCCAGGGTGGCCTCCAGGCCCTTCTCCTGGCCCATGGCATTGCTGTCGGTAACGAATTTCTTAACAAGACCTGAAAACATTTGTTTACACACTGAGTGGATTAAGGGTGTGCAGTTACCTAAATATTTAGCAAATTCTGGAGATTTCTCATCATCAATCTGTCGAAACAATTTTGTCACTTCCTCGTAACCATTTACACGTGCTTTCCATAGTTTGTGTACACACCGTTCGTCTATTGGGAGCTTTTTGTATTCATCGTCTTCCATCTCGGTTATTTTTTCATATACTAAAACAAGTCGAATTAACACTTACAAAACAGATGTAAACACCTCTGGCAATTACTGAACATTAATTTACATTGGGTGGTTAATTTTGATTTTGTGCTAATTAATGGCTGTATGTGACCTTGCACCCCTTGACACCCTCTCTAATTATCGATAATTATGGGACCATGTGCTCCAATAAAATATGTATCAAACGATCGACTAGAAAAAACGAGATCATGACTCAGACCCCATAAAAGGAACTAGCCCAATCAATGTCACCAAACTCGATAACCTTACCGCATCCGTTGTGCACAAAACTACTGGAGCCGCCAATGCAACGGCAACGCGATGCAGCGCTATTAATAAAGACACCAGTCTAGAAATGCAGTAGACGACAATCACTCACGTACACAGGTAAAAAAGAAAGAAGAAACGATACTAAAATGTCCGTTTTCAAATTAGCAGTATCCCCACTCGATCTCCACCGACACAAAAACCGCACACACCGTTAATACTGACAATACTTACGAGTGCACCTTGAGCCGTAAATTAATTCAAACTATTCTAGAAATTTTAAACGTACAATATCAATTTTTGGAATTAAAACGGTCATCTGTCAAAATTTTCAGATTGATTTTAATTTGGACCAATGACGTGCGCCGACAACTAACGTGAAGTTGTCGTGGAAATCAATGCAACGTTGCAACGTCCTAGTCGAAAACTACGACCGTTTTACACTGCTCAAACATCCGAAGTGTTTTAGCACTCACTATTTTCAAGCACCTTTTCCAAGCATTTTCAACCACAAAGATAGGACACATCATTTCTTATAATCACCAGCACTTTAGCGATTAAATAGTTGCGAATATTGCAAAATTAGTAATCACTAATTATATTCAGAAATCTACAGAATAGTAATTTCTTTGTTCACCTTTGTGGCGTCAGATGGACTGGAACATTTTATAGTTCATATTTTTCCTTGTCGATGTCGTGTCGCTCAAACTTTAAAGTCAAGGAGCAATACCTGACATGAATTTTAATAATGCCATAAAGGGTCTCTCCCTACTCTCATCAATTGTTCGAACACCTTTACAAAGTTTCGGTTAGTATAGTGTGAAGAACAACATTTTAGCTTCCAGTACTCGTAAAGTACATATTTCTACCCTTTGTATTGACTCCTCAGGTTGCCTACAAAGTTGCGTAACACCAGATTGAATTAAAATAATGCCATAGTGGGCCTTCTTTCGTCAATTTTTCGAACGCCTCTACAAAGTTTCGGTTAGTATAGTCTGAAGAGGAACATTTTAGCTTCCAGGAACCACAAAGAACATATTTCTACCTTTCGTATTTACTGCTCCAGTTGTCTTGTTGGGCAATACCTGAATTGTATAAAAATATTTAAATCCATAGTGGCCTTTTCTTATTGTCATCACATATTTGAACACCTCTAAAAAAATTCTGCTAGTAGTCTGAAGAGGAACATTTTCGCTTCCAGTAACCATAAAGTACATATTTCTACCCTTCGTTTTACGCCTGTAGTTGCTTTCAAAGTTGAGAAATGCCTGAATTGAATTAAAATAATGTCATAGTGAGACTCTCGTTACTATCATCATTTTTTTTAACACTTCTACAAAGTTTCTGTTTGTAAAGTCTGAAGAGGAACATTTTAGCTTCCAGAAATCGAAAAGTTCATAATTCTATAATTCGTATTTACTGCTCCAGCTACCATCAAATTGAGTAATACCTGGCTGGAATTTAAATAATGCCATACTGGGTGTATCCATTTTGATGGAATTGATGGAAGTATAAATTGGAGATAGAAATGTTTTCAATTATTTAAAATACGTAACTCTCGTGAATTTTTCGAATACCTCTACAAATTTTCTGCTAGAATAGCCTAAAGAGGAACTTTTAAGCTTCCAGTAACCGTGAAGTACATATTTTACCTATCGTATTTACCCCTACAGTTGTCTTCTAAGTTGAGTAATAGCTGACTTGAATTAAAATGAAGCCATAGTAAGTATCTCCCTACTTATCTCAAATGGGTATCATAATCATTTAATGGGTATTTCTCTACTCTTATCAATTTTTAGAACACTTGCATTTATGGGAAAATTACGTTTCTTAGAATTTCTCAAGTTAACAGTAAAGCTTGAAGATCTAACAAATTATGTTGTTTTCACAAATTGCGGAATAATTAACTGTGTTGGCGATCTTTAGATCAGTTCTCTTGAAGTAAAATATGTAAAAAAAATCCATCAAAAATCATAAGTAGGCCCAGAAAATAATATTTATAACTCACCTCTTTTTCATATGGAGTGTATTGCTATTATTTTCAGTGTTGTCGGTTGTATGATTATCTGAAAAGAAATGTTGAGGAAAACCAATAAATAAATATAATTTTTTTATTGAATTTGCTTTTTGTAAGAAGTATTGTAGTTTAATATTCAGTCAATATGGTTTTGAAATAATGAATTACTAGGAAGGAAGTGATGTCTAGAGAATTGAGTGATGAAGAATGTTGTTATAGTTTAAATTACTTGTACAAGTATTAAACAATGAATAATAGTACTTCAAATAAATAAGCAATATACAATGTCATGAATTCATATATTTACAATACATATTAACATTAATAAAATAACTGGAAGACAAAAAAATAAAAATTTAATATGTCAACAATTTAGTAGTACAACAGATTATAGTCCCGCACTTCGAAATATTATAGAAAATCTTTGGTATTCAAATACACAGATCTAATAATTAGTGTTTAATTGTATTTCGTGTATACCGCAAGTTCGTGTACACGCGGCGTGTACGCCGCGCGAGGGAGATACATTGGCACATGTTTATACAATAAATATCATACAATTCTATTTCTTCCTCACTTAAATATAAAAGCATCATATTAAAAGCATTTGGAAATAAAACATTTATAAAATGTACTCAGTAGTGTCAGGAACTAACGCTGAGACCCAATCTTGCCAGCACCATATCTTTGCGGAGCCTTGCAATTTCCCAATACACGTCGTGGGCTGAAAAAACAAGTAGAATAGCAAAAATCACCGATTTGCAGTAAATAACTTACCAGAACTTTTAACGAGACCGCGTTCAATATATTTGAGATAGTTTAAAAAATCACAGACAGCTATTATCTGAAACAACAGAAATTTTCATGACAAAACACAATATTTGAACTGATATATATTAATAATAAAAATATGATTAGGAGAATAATGCCAATACTACACCATATACAGGTATTAATTTCGATCAAAAACGAATTCATTTCATCAGATTGAATTTATTAGGAAAAAGTCAAAAATTAACAAAAATTTGTTGAAATTAATGGTGATGGCCAATTATCACGAAAAAGTTTCTATGGTTTATCATGGTTCATTGGAATGTTAATAAAAACCTTGCAAAATCATTACATATTGAAAAATACATTTTTCATAGTGTTGAATATTCAAATGCATTAATCTTTGAAACTGTATTTTATGACTTGGTGACTTTTCCTTGTAAGCTCAACATATAGTAAAATATGCTATTATGCAAGTTAACTTACTCTATTTCGACAGATTCTGGATATCGAGTACCAAATTTCCGGTTCTCCAGTGTTTATCCTATAGAAGCACTGCCTAGGTACTTCCAGTAAAGCACATTTTCTGTAAAACAGGATACTTGAGCATACATTTCGGTTAACAGTTTATTTTATAGTTACATAGGAAACATTGTTTTGGCTTTGTCACCAACGGCTTCTATAAATATCGTTCCCGATTCCACCGCCGTTGTTACTTTCCCAGACAGTGATGTGTTGTTGAAGCTCAGACACAAGCTGATGTCTTCTGAGTATATCCTGCTGATGAAGGGATCTGACTTGTCCAGTGTCGGGCTCTGCTTCCACTTTATGAATTCTTCGTGTACATTTGGATCAACCTGAAAAATATATAAATTATGTATAAACTACACATAAAGGTATATGTTCAGATACATTTATGAGGAATGTTATTATCCTGTAGATGGGATTTGGTGAGTAAACCTGAGAGTACACGAAATCCCACCAACAAGATACTACCCCTAATATATGGCACAAAAAAGATGTTAGTACCAATGAGGGGTCCTTAAATCAGTTATCTGATTTACATCAGTTTAGTACAAGGCTTAAGTAATAAAAATGCAAACCTGAAATTTAAGTAAATTTAACAATCCAAATAATTGTAATTCAATGATAAAACAATGTATTCAATCGCATAAAACTTATTGCCAGTTTCAAGAAATGTGCCATTTTTATTAAAATTTTATTATCTTAGATGTTTTCACTAGTGGACAGTTATCAGTTATCTGTTTAGTACAAGGCTTAAGTAATAAAAATTCAAACCTGAAATTGAAGTAAATTTAACAATACAAATAATTGGAATTCAATGATAAAAAATGTATTCAATCGAGTAAACCTTATTGCCAGTTTCAAGAAATGTTCCATTTTCATTAAAATTTAATTATCTCATATGTTTTCACCAGAGCACATCAAATTGTGGCATTAACGTTCCTTAATGGTTTCATAAATAACTGCAATTATAATATTTGATAGGATGCCCACATTCCACGAGGATACGTATGATCCCATTAAGCAAAGGTCAAATTTATTTACTGTTTGGTGAAACGAGCAACAAATTCTTCAGACAGCAAGATTGGCGTAATCAAACAACCAACACTGCTCGTCCAGTTAATCTTCTCCGTTCAAATTACAATGATTAACCAGAAAATATAGTCTTTTTGCTATATTCTTTGATGAGCACTTAATATAATTGAGGTAAATTTATTAGGCGACATAAATTAGAAAATATCAGTCAAGCTAAATGTTTGTACAGCATGAAGGTTTCAAGATTTGATTTATGCAACTACACGGTTTATGAAAACAAATTCAGGTTCCTTTTTTACGCCATACTTATGAGTATATTATTGTTTATTGCCAATATTTGATTATTTATATTATTGAATCTTATCGATTATAACAACAGTATTATAATCTCATAATAACAATAATCTTATCGATTATAACGACCGATTACACTTTTGAATTTATTCAGCATGAATGTTTCAAGATTTTATTTATGCAACTATGTATATGGGTTGTGAATACAAATGTATATTACATTTTTTTACGACATAATTGATAAGTATATTATTGTTAAATTACCAACAATCGATTATTTATATTTTTGGAATATTGACGATTATAAGAATAATTGAAAAACGATAGATTATACTATTTGGGTGAATATGAATGAAAGAATAATCGATTATACCATTGAAACAATATGAATAACGGTATAATGGTTGATTATATGTTCGAATAATTGCGTTGGGTATCAATTGCTAAGATAACTGTGATTATCAAAATAATTTTCTAGAATATTGTAAAAGTGCTGTAACGGTCAATAATGGGAGGAACATTGAATAAATTAAATATTATCTTAGACGAGAACTCGTATCTGTGGTATGTAATTTAACAGTATACGTGACCAGTAGCTTCAATTCCCTTACATGGTGGCATATTTGAAGATTTCATTATAATCGCTCAAAAATTTTCGGGCCTTCGTGGTTTGAATCTTCGACCACATAAACGTTTTGGAGCGTTTAAATGATGACGTTGTCGTTTCATAAATATCACACAGAAATCATGATAGTCTTGTAGGTAGAATAGAGTGAAGTGAAATATGAAACGAATGTCGAATTCCGGAAATATGGAGCGATGAGTCATTGTCAGCTCACAACGGACTACTGTAGCAGTAATTTTTCTGTGACTTACCTCAAGACCGTCTTTATTTTGTATGTCCATTGATGAGATGATGGGATTAACTTCCTTAACTGGTGAGTCTGGAGGAGAATTTTCCCTGCCGTACTTGAGGTTAAAGTGGGACGGACACCGTCGGTGTTTCTTTGTGAAGAACGCTCCTAAAATAATTATTTTAACTATAGGAAAACAGTGCACGAATAATAAATTCATAGAAAGGGGAACCCTAACAAAAAATTATACAGCACTATATTATTGTTTATTCGCGTTGTGGATTGGCTCACCAGCATGGGGAATAACCGAAAATGAACAATCTTGAGAAAATAGGAACAAATCTTAATTAGAAATCATTTACAGACTTTTTATTTTTATAATTTTTATAATTTCCTGCAGTAAAGTAAATTGCGGCAACGGAATCCAAACGTGAGGAAAGTTAGAATTTTATACTTCGTTAATTTTATTTTGACGACATTTGTTCATTTTCTAGATATTTAACGTAAAATAAAACTAAAGTGCACAAAAATCTTATAGTTTACTCGTTGGCTCGTTAGTTTATGCCTGTTACAAATCTGCTTACAAATTGTATTTGTTTTTAAAATTTTTGAATAACATTAAAAAATTGAATTGTAATGTAGACATTTTGACTGCAAGATGCTACAGATTTCGGTGCATTAAACGTAAATACCTTAATAGGATATTGATCTTGAATTTAACAATATCCGTCATTTTTTTTACTGCAGAAAAATCTTGACAAAAGCCTTAAATCTTAAAAACGTATAGCTTTGTTTAGGGTTTTAGTCCAATAGTTTGTATGGGCACTCCTCATGTGAAAAAAAATCTTTATTTATTGTACTTTTATTATATTATTTTTATTGTACTATGGCTGGGATACATTTCTAACCAATGCCCATTTAATTCTGTATTTTAACAATTAGATTGATTTGATTAATTTATTAAATCTAAAGAGATTTTACCAATTTAAACTGTAAACAATTAAACTGTATTGTATTTGCGTTGTAATTATGACGTATGTAAACTTGTATGTAAGTATTAACGTTAATAAACATATTATTATTATTATTATTTATCAATTGACCAAACGTTTCGTCAATTTATTAATTAATGGAGCTATAAATAATTGCATGATTATATTCGTACAAACAAAATTGCGACCATTAAACATCGCTTTCACTTAGATTCGCGGCCTAATGAATGAACATAATTCGTATTTGATTGCTTAATAATTTCACTTTCAAGTTCACTTATAAAATGTAAAAGTTCCAATTAAAATCTATTTTTGTCAGTCCAATGTTTTGTAACTGCAATGTGTTACACGTTACAAAAAACGAGTGCAGTAAGTCGGGTTACGTCCAATCTTGTTAGTCTGCTTGGGAATCCTTAGAATTAATCCTGTGTACTCCAATGGTGGTCTAGTCACAGTTACCGATTAATAATGAGTGCAACGATACTTTTAATAAGAAATAGTTTGAGCAACAGACCGTGATCATCTCAATGAAAAATAATTAGAAATCGAGAGCAAAATAAGAAATCGAGTGCAATTTTCCAAATAAAGAATAACTAGAATTAGAGATCAATTTGTAATTACAATAATAACTGCGCAAGGAATATGCTTTTAAGGAATATTCTTTAAGAAAAGCAACTCAACAATGATATCTTCTACATAAATATAATTGTGCCAAGAATATAATTTGGCTACTATGAAGTTTGCAATAAATTTATGATTCTATTGCCATTATAGCTCAGTATGTATAGATTTGCAAATATAATACTGTAATAACTGCGCAAGGAATATGCGTTTAAGGAATATTCTTTAAGAAAAGTAACTCAACAATGATTTCTTCTACATAGATAAAATTGTGCCAAGAATTTAATTTGGCTACTATGAGGTACCTCTTCTATAAAATTGTAATCAGACTATAATGTTGTAGCCATACAACTTGTTTTTATACATCAAATCAAATTAGGCAATGTATAACTTGTCAATCGAAGTTTCTTTAAAAGCCACAAGTATGTTTGTACCTATCACGGCAAATTATAATTTTATTTAAAAGCTATGTCTTTATAAATGCCAATAAAGTTTAAGTATTGCTATGAAATTGTCGTCAAACTGCACTTTTGTAGCTAATAAACTTGTATTTAATATCTCATTATATTAGACACTAAGAAATAATTTAAAAAAAGTACAATCACATAACATAACTATGATTTAGGCCCAGTTTTACAATCGTGGTTTATCTTTGTTGGTGGTACTTTTGCATAGGATATGTTCGTGATACATTTGCTTAGGACACACACAATGGAATCCTAGTTAAATATACCACGAACAGCATAATCCATAAACGTAAAACGTTTAAGTATTGCTATGAAATTGTAGTCAAACTGCACTTTTGTAGCTATTAAACTTGTATTTAATATCTCATTATATTAGACACTAAGAAATAATTAAAAAAAGTACAATCACATAACATAACTATGATTTAGGCCCAGTTTTACAATCGTGGATTATCTTTGTTGGTGGTACTTTTGCATAGGATATGTTCGTGATACATTTTCTTAGGGTACCATTGCTGACACAATGGTATCCTAGGTAAATGTACCACGAACAAGATAATCCATAACGGTAAAACTGGGCTGGATTATCTTTGTTGGTGATACATTTGCCTAGGATATGTTCGTGATACATTTGTTTAGGGTACCATTGTTGACACAATTGTAACCTAGGCAAATGTACCATGAACAAGATAATCCATAATGGTAAAACTGGGCTGAAATCAAGGAAAATTGAGGCTATGGGAGCTATGTGAGTGAACTAGCCCACAAGCATATGTAATGAAGACAAATGAGATTATCTTGAACCTCACCCCCCCATTTTTTTTTCACAAAAAAGTATTTTTTTTAAATTGTGGGATTGATTACAGCTTTGTTTCGTTGTTTTATGCTATAATTGAATTTTGTTTATAAAGCATTAATTGATTTATTGTGATTTAAGTGCAGGCAGGAAGGTTTGGCTTCCAAATCCAAAACACGTTACATACACAATAAAACTCTTGCCATACAAGTTGTAACACAAAGCATAAAACGCTATGCATTATTCAAGCGCGATACACGATTATCTCTGTCCCAACATTCCCTACAATCACGTTATCATTTGAATACAATGGGAAAAAAAGACTGGTCTGCGGTCACAATGGGCACAGCCTTCTCCGATCGCTGGCACATACCTTCCTCCCTGCCCCTGAGGTCGATCTGCGGATGCAAATGAGGATTGGGTCTACTTGGCGTGGAGGTCAAGACCAGCGTCTTTAGAGCGGACACCTCGGCAGTGAGAACGTCGACTTTCATTTGGCTCTCCTTCAGCGCTTTCTCGGCGGCCGCCTGCTTCACGTTCGCCTCTCGCACCATGTTGTGGGCTTCCTGCAAGGAGAAAGAAGGAGAAGGGCGTTAGAAAATTTTCAGAAAAGATAATCGCCCGAGTAAGAGGCAGCAGCGCCGTTCCTCACTGTCGAAGGATGATAATTTCGACGATTAGAGCAGTGATCGTCGGTTTCTAGAATGTGAAAGGCAGAATGGGAAGATTGTAATTTTGGGAAGATTGTATTGGGATAATGATAATTACGCGAGGCACTTATTAGATGAATGCTCCGAGTATCGTGGACGAGGCTTAATGATGCCAATATCACTAATATGTAGGAAAAGTAAGCGTAACGGGTCTCTCCTCAGCCTAATCAATTTTTCGAATACCTCTACAAAGTTTCATCTAGTACATTCTGGAGAGGAACATTTCAGCTTTCAGTAACCTACCTTTCGTATTTACTCCTCCAGTTGCCTTTAAAGTTGAGTAATAGCTGACTTGAATTTAAATAATGCTATAGTGGGTCTCTCCCTACTCTCATCAGTATTTCGAACACCTCTACAAAGTTTCGGATAGTCTAGTCTGAAGAGGAACATTTTAGCTTCCAGTAACCGTAAAGTACATATTTCTACCATTCGCATTTACTCCTCCAGTGTTCGTTATTTTGGTAAATAAAAAGTCTAAAAATTTTTTATCGCACATATTTATGTTGCCTTCATCTGACTTTGCTGATGCAAATAAGGATTGGGGTCTTATAACATTCTGACTTTTTAATGACGGCCTATTTGTTTTGCCGTTGCTAATTACCCTCTTGCTCACTGCTTGTAATTGGCGAGGAGTTTCTCAAGTGTTTTTAAAAGTTCGCTTTGGGTTTTAATAAAGAGGCTTCCTCGACCCAAATACCGTCTAATTTAAATAACTCCTCTATGCAAATGGCTGGGATCGGTCGGTGAACGTGCGTAGTCCTAACTGACCGCTGGGAGTTGATCGAACGGGAGATACACGAGGCATCCAAGGAATCTTGTCCCATTAAAACTTCGTAGCCATAAAGCGTAGCTGCTTGCGAGGGGATCATTTGCATCCTCCTAAACGACGCGTGGCGAGGAAATTGCTTCCTGGGCCGCTTAAGCCGGAAAATCCATTTTCCACGGGGGGGAAACGACAAAGGGCGGCCGCGATATTTTTATTATCGCGTACGGAGGCGGCGCACGCGAACTCTTTGTGTACTCTTCTGGATTCAGGCCGGAACGGGGCCAAGGGGGAGCTCAATTAATTTATCGCGCCCTCGGATCGGGCGGTTACTACGCAAGGGCGTAATCGTACGCAGATTTTCGCATGGGGCGAACAATCTAAACTTTCCAGTCGCGGAATTGCGGAGATTGTGAAAGCCGTCAGGCGACTTAACATTCGGCGTTAACACAAAGAAACGCCGAATTTCAGACGCACTTGGGACCACTTTAGGGCCCATTAAGAGTTTGTGAGTCACTGGCTAATTTATAGGGGACACTCATTTGTGGATAATTAGATGCATTATTATGTTCTTAAGTGCACAACTTCAGATAGTATGGTAATGTGTTTGTGAGGCAGTAGTAATTGGGTTAATATTACTTACAATGTAAGCTGTGATTTCCCATAGACACACGTGTCAACGGCAACATGAAAAACTTTAAAGCTCAAATCCACATTCAAATAGGCTTCTTTAAAAAAAAAACAGTAAATCGCTTTTAGGCTAATTTTTCTGTAGTGGAGGAATATGGGAGTAGTACAAGGATGAGGAGAAGTATAGAGGAGTAGGAGCAGGGGCGGATGGGACTAGCAAAACCGGCGCAGGAAATACAGTCACCGGTGCAATACATAAAATGTTTACAAAAGTTGAAAGAATTAGTAAAAATCAGTGCTCAAATGTCAGTTTTAAGAGGTTATAATGAAAAGAAGTAAAAGCGTCTGCAATTTTTTTCTACAATTAAAAAACCAAATGTATTACAGAAGTAAATAACCAAAAAATTAAAAAAATATATAATATTTTTACTTTAAAACAATAACTGTTTTGATAGAAGAGAATTGGAATTAACTAGCGCGGATACAATTTCTTTATTATTTAGTTCATTCAAATTCTTTTTCTCATAACTCATGAACATAAGAGCTTCAAGGCGAGTGTGAGATATCGTCGATCATAATCTATTTCTACATATTTTAGCGTTAAGAAATATATTTCGCAGGAAACTTGAGATATCGGAAGAGTTGTAAATCCGCTAGACTAGATTGTAAGTATTGGGTATAAGATGGAGTACACTTCTCGAAATAAATTGTATTCAAAAATAACGTAGTTACAACTAGTAGCACAGTTTTGCAACTTCAACATGAAGTATTTCTTCATTTGTTTTGCCACATGCTCACACATGCTTGCTTAATTCTTCTATATGTTCTTCTATAAAGTCTATCTGCAGTTGAAGATTTTGGTCTACTATTAACATATCACAAATATTTTGTTACAATAAATCAGAAATTTCAAATAAAAATTTCTTCTTAAATTTTCTAATGTCACATTACAATTTTTGTTTGTGATTTATTAGTTAAAGTCTTCAATATAGAGAAAAGTCGATCTTTTTTGGAATATTTGGTTAAATTTGATCAAAATTTTGTGGATCTAAATCTTTACAAACATCAAAGATATTTTGGAATCGTTTTATCATAGACTTGATTACGGTATCTATTATTACATTGAAATTTTCAAACATACATTTGTCATGTTCATCGTCTAATGTTTCATCTCCACATTTTTCTCCATTCTTTCGGCATACGAATTACCTTTTTCTTCGCAGTTCATTCAATATTCTCTCAAATATCATTTTAGAATTATGTACGGTTTGTTTCATTATGTACTAATTTTTCTTCCGCCTATACTGCGAATTAGTCTGAAAGATATTTCACTGAGTCGCAATTCTTTGAAACTTCTGTATTTTTGTACTTTTGCACTTTGCACCATCTGTGTAGATTTGTAGCAATGGTATTTGTAAATCAAGGGCTACGGGAAAAACAATCACAGTCCAATTTGGTCGTTTTCCAGAAAACTAAATTGAAAGTTTCAAGTCTAATAAAGGACAGAAAGGATGAATGAAAAAACTAACTGATTATAATTGATCTACTTTGACAAGATGTGAATTAGAATATTGAGCAAAAACATGAAATATACATAAGTAAAATTATTAAAACAATATATTTTTATTAACAAGTTTTGGACTCTGATCGTTTTCAACAGTATTTTTAGATTTTTTATGTAGGGTACAGTACAGTATAGGTATGTACATACAAACAATATATTGTCAAATGAAATACAAATTTTTGATAAAATATTATTATGATTACCGATTATTGTCCATTAGGGAGGTCGTCTATAAATTATTCTTCTTCATCTAGATCTCTGATCGTTTTAAGTCAACATCATATTCTATTGCTTCGTTTTTGAAGCGAACGGTGATCGATTTTTACTGTTTTTCTTCACGTGTCGAAACTACTTTTCCCATAAAACAACATGGCACCATCAGCTCGATTTTAATAAAAATTGAATCAAAATGGAATCAAAATAGAAATCATTCCTCCCCGTAGCCCTTCAAATATTTTGATCGTGGTCCAGTAATGCAGAATCTTTTGAAAAATATAGTTGCTGTTAAAATTACTTCGTATTTTAAATATTGTCTGTAAAACTTTTTGCCATTGCCCTCACATTACTGTTCGTCTTTTTGGGTTTCTCTATTGTTTCTATCACCAATTTTACTTCTACATACAAAGGTCACTTAACATTCCGTATTTGCCGAATATTTTGTAAAGTGCCATTCTTCATCCCACCAACTACATTCTCTCTTGTTTCTCAAATGGAGATTAACCTTTTCTTCGTTTGGTTTTGAAGAACATATTTAAAAATGAACGAGCGTTGATCTATTGTACACATTATGCGTGGTACTAGTCTAGTCTACTGTTATTGAATACATTTTAGCAGTATTGATTTTTTCTGCTACTATTTTAATATTTTTTATTTTTTTTTATTTAAATCTTATTATTAGTTTTCGTAATAATTTAATTAACTGTAGTGTCTGACAGAAACGAAACAAATGCACCAGATCTAATTTAAATATTTGATGTAAGGCCCATTAAAATTTGCCCAAAATTTTGGTATGTAGATTTCTAGTAGCACGATTCAAACTCTTGGCCTGCATCACGTCTTCCAAGAAGTTTATTAATATTTATTATTCTATCATTTGTCTATTATATAACATTTTTCTCTTTGACTTTTAACTATTCAGACCACTATAATTTATCAATACGATTTGAACTATACATTATTTTGAAACAAATATAATACATATTTGTTGTCGCGTTTGTGTAAATTGCGTATAGTGGTAGTAGTGACAAGATCCAACAGAAAAAAATGATTTTGTTGCGCCGGCGCCTTACAACTATTTGCGACCGGCGCACCGGGAAATTTCCCGGCTTCCCGCCGGCCCCATCCGCCTCTGAGTAGGAGTATAGAGGAGGAGGAGTATAGAGAAGTAAGAGTATAGAGGAGTAAAAGTATAGAGGAGTAAGAGTACAGAGGAGTAAGAGTATAGAGGAGTAAGAGTATAGAGGAGTAAGAGTATAGAGGAGTAAGATTATAGAGGAGTAAGAGTATAGAGGAGTAAGAGTATAGAGGAGTAATAGTATAGAGAAGTAAGAGTATAGAGGAGCAAGACTATAGAGGAGTATGACTATAGAGGACTAAGAGTATAGAGGAGTAGGAGAATTAGTTATATCGTCGGCTTGGTGTTATAAGGTTGCATGTAACATTTTTTCAATTTTTAGGTGTACAACTTTACAGGACCATATGTTTTCAAAGCAGGACCTTTCAGCTTGTTGGAAGGATAAAATCTAAATATTAAGAATCTGTGATATAAAAAAAATCTAATTACAGTGCACAATACATCATTTTCTGTAATAACAAACATATTTAAAGTCCTTATTCCCAAATTTACAAATTTTCACATACAACCTTGTAACATTAAGCCGACGATATGTCAGTTACGCATCCACAAGGAGATAGCAACTGCCTGCCCAAGGCATTTCTAAAATCGATGCAAATTTTCAGATAATTATACTACTTTCATAAGTGGGTGGAAAGATGGGCTCTAAATTATTTTGCGCCTATGAAGCTGTACTACTAGATATTACAGTTTATGTTAGACAGGTCGAAAAAATCTAAAAAAAAAATGTTTTATATGCTTCGTTTGACGGCTTCGACAATAGATCTATAGAGCATAGTGCATAATGCATAGCATAGACTATGCATTAGTGTAAAACCTGGCAATCCTCATAACACTAATACATGCGGGGCAGTCGCCAACACCTCAAACAGATATGGCACTGCTATAGTAGTGTTGAGAGCTGACAATGAGTCATCGCCCAATATTCCTATGCGTTTCATATTTTATATCACTCTATTACATTTGCCTTAAACATGCGAGCGAGTATAGAAAACGCGATTATTTGTTCGAAAAAGCATGAGTCATTGTCAGCTCTCGTCGGGTTGACGAAGAGTTTCATTTGTTTCGTACAGAATATTTTACGGAATTGACCTTGGGAGGACTAAAGCGGTAAATTTAGCGCCCCAATTTCAGTTCAGATCGATCTTAGCATGACATTCGTGGGAACCAAAATAGCATTTCAGGATAAATAACGAATTTATTAGAAATAACGGAGGGACAGGAATTAGATTTGCGATTAGAGCGAGCTGCCCCATTAAAGTTAATTTGACTCTCGCAAATGTCACGTTCAATTAAACGCAATTAATCAGCGGGCTCATCGATTATAGCAAATCAGCTGTACGTCAAACAATTATCTCTTAGGCGTTTGTACAAAAACTGTTTAATTCCCCCGGATAATTACGGAATAGTTAAGTGTGGTAGGCAATTATATTACGCTATTAACTGGCATGAAGCAAATGGATGGGACCGTCCGTTTCTCACGAGACCGTTCCCTTTTTGTACGAATTCCTCAGGTGCAATTTGTATTGTGCGCTGTACAGTTCCACCTTGCGACTTTTGTCATGAGCGTCTCGCTCTTTCGTCTAAGGTCACAATTCATTCCCGAGATTCTTCTCAAATGCCACACCGTATCCCTATAATGAGCGATAAATTTTAAGCGATAATATCTCTATTATACGCCGCGAAGCGGATTTTCTCTGCAGATAAAACGAAGGAGTGCTTAACGAATCGCTCCTTGTTGTGAAACAATATTTGAAGGACGAGCTATCAAATTTAGGACACAATAACAATAGAACTCGGAGAACGCACAATAAATAACTTCTTTGTGATAACGATTTATAGTTACGTGGTGCAAGTGATTTATCACACAAAATAATACATAGCTGCATTTTAACACCTATAGGTAATATTTTCTTGATATTTGAATTATCTTTATATATCTGTAATTATCGATACAATTCGATAACAAAAATCAAAAATCGAATTATGACAAATCGATACAATAATTTTCACAATGGCCAATTGACGTAAATGTAAGCAAAAAAAAGATAAAATTTACATGCTTGCAATGATACATTCGAAGAATCAGGGTAGAGGAGGAGGAATGATCCATATAATTGTTTCCAAGGTCATATAGCATTTACACTTTGAAGAACCCAATTAGACCACATCGCATTTAGTAATAGATTCCAAGCCAAGATAGCAAAATAAAATTTAATTGAAAATTTTCAGGGCTGCATTGCATGAAATAACTTCTTTGTGATAACAATTAAAAGTTACAAAAGCAAGTGATTACACTTTATCACACAAAAGTATGCATAAGCTGCATTTTAGCACTTATAGGTAATGTTTTCCTGATATTTGAATTATCTTTTTATATCTGTACTTATCATTAGAATTCGATAACAAAAATCACAAATCGAATTATGATAAATGGATGCTGTCATAATTTTCGCCATTGCTGATTGACATATATGTAAGCAAATAATAGCTATTTATGGTATACGTGAATAAAGTCGAATTTTATCCAAGAAAAAACCGTTTAGACCAAGAGGCGAAGCCGAGTGCGATAATGTTTTCGAGAGGATAAAATTGCTTTATTCACGTGTATCATACAAGATTTTTTCCAATTCGTTATCAGAATTGAAGAATTGCGTGAAGTGTCACATTGTCAGATGACAACGAAAATTGGAAGGATAGTGCGAATTTACCTATGTTTTTACTTTATTCATGTTGTCAATGGTTATAGTGAATAAAATGAAAATGTAAACATTTTATTCACCCAATCGATTAAAGTGTAGTTTTAACGATGAGATTCAATATACATAACGAGCATTTTAATAATGCGAATTGGAAAAAATATGTTTTTGCTAATATTTACTAATATTATTTAATGTATCATGTTTGCAATGATACATTCGAAGAATCAGGACATACGAGGAGGAATGATCCATATAATTATTTTCAAGGTCATATTGCATTAACACTTTAAAGAGCCCAATTAGACCACATCGCATTTCGTAATGGATTCCAAGCCAAGATACCAAAATAAAATTTAATTGAAAATTTTCAGGGCTGCATTGCGTCAACTCCTCAAAGAAGGCGATTACACCACACCGCATTTTGTAATGGATTCCAAGCCCAGATATAATTGGAAATTTCGCGAATGTCTTATAAATTGGAATTTTGCGTTGAAAACAGAACTGTAAGCAGTAAATTTGAATAGATATTTATTCATATTTTCGTGATCACACAGTCAAAGTTACTGATTTTTTCTGAATGCATTCGAGAAATATTTATAGTCACATATCTGTGGAGTAAATAATAATTAATAACTGACTTGAATTAAAATATTTCCATATTAAGTTGAAAGTATGTGTGGATACCACTTAGTGAAATATGATAATTAAGGTAAATCAAACACTTGGTTGAAGTTTCACCCTAATATAGTGAAACTTCAACCAAGTGTTTGTTTTACCTTAATAATTCCATATAGTGAGTCTCTCCCTACTCTCATACATTTTTCAAATACCTCTACAAAGTTTCGGTTAGTGTAGTCTGAAGATGAACATTTTAGTTTTCAGTAACCGTTTTGTATATATTTCAACCCTTCGTATTTACTCCTTCAGTTGCCTTCAAAATTGAGTACAATTGAGTAATTGACTTGAAATTAAATAATGCCATAGTGGGCCTCTCCCTACTATCATCAATTTTTCGAACATCTTTATACATCTTCAGTTAGTATAGCCTGAAGATGAACATTTTATTTTCCAGTAACCGTGAAGTATATATTTCAACCCTTCGTATTTACTCCTTCGGTTGCCTTCAAAGTTGAGTAATACCTTTGAAATTAAATACTGCCATGGTGGGTCTCTCCCTACTTTCATCAATTTTTCGAACACCTCTACAAAGTTTCGGATAGTATGGTCTGAAGAGGATCATTTTAGCTACCAGTAACCGTAAAGTACATATTTCTACCCTTCATATTTACATGTCCAGTGTTCGTTATTTTGGTAAATAAAAAGGCTAAAAAAAATCTCCTCCATTTTGGCGCAAAATATTTGCCACGCCCAAATTCAGTATGTGAGATCCTCAAATTGCCTTCAGGCATACTGTATATAAATCTTGATTTTCTTACTTATCTAAAACAGACTCTTCGTCAAACTTTTAGAAGAATTGTCTTCAGGTATACTGTATTCAGATTTGAGGGAACATTTCTGATGGTCTAATTTTCGTGGACTTTCTAGTTGCAATATTAATATATTGATAATATCAACAAGATGGTTGGGACCTCTACTACGTGGTAATCCATAATACAACTCGGAATAAAATCCTACTATGTTTTTACAAAAAAATAGTTTTGCATTGTTCTCGTTACAAAATTGTACATTTTGTTCGCCGATTTTCGTTTTTTGACGCATAATATTTACCACGCTAAAAATTCAGTATGTGAGATCCTCATATTGTGTTTAGGCATACTGTATATAAATCTTGATTTTCTTACTTATCTAAAACAGACTCTTCGTCAAACTTTTAGAAGAATTGTCTTCAGGTATATTGTATACAGATTTGAGGGAACATTTCTGATGGTCTAATTTTCGTAGACTTTCTAGTCGCAATACTGATATATTGATAATATCATCAAGATGGTTGGGACTTTTACTACGCGATAATCCATAATACAATTCAGAATAAAATACTAGTATGTTTTACCACACAATTTTGTGGTAAAACCATAGTAGTTTTTTATTCTGAGTTTTAGGCCCAGTTATATGATCGTGGATCATCCTTGATCGTGGTTAAGTTTCTAAGGATACTATTGTCTTAACAATTGTATCCTAGGTAACTGAATCATGGTCAAGGTTGATCCACGATCGTACAACTGGGCCCTAGTAGTAATAGTAGTAGTAGTAGTGACTGTATTTGGGATATTATCCCAAACTATGGCTATCGACCAACGGAGGTCCTTCTGCCCTGTGATTTGCATAAGTGTGTGTATTGAGTTAGGGCTTGTTACTCTAGAGTCTAGACATTCGCCCCGATCTTTAGAGAGTCGTTAATGAGCTCCCAACGGCGAATGGCACTAGTTTCTCCGTACAAATGTACTACCTATACTGTACTATCTAATCACAACTGGGAGATAACTTAGTGATGCGCACCAGCAATTGTAAATAATCAAACAACTGCTTGATCTTGATCTTGATCTTGAGTTGAAAATGTCAGTTCTTCGTGCATACTAAGCAAGCGTTCTAACCTGTCAGCCAAACTAGCAGTCTTTTGAGTTTTATAGATAGATAGAAAGCATTTTATTTGTAATAAGTTTGACATACAAATTTTATTACAAACGGCTCCAAACGAAATAGAAACGCGTCAGATCCACTTTGTGAGGACATTTCCAAACAAATTCTTTACCCCACAGTCCATATTTTGCTTTGTACATTGCAAAGTCGGTCATTACTTCTCATCATCTACATCATTTATGTGTTATCATCATTCATATGCTCTCATCATTCATGTGGTCTGCAATGTTACTGATGAACTCAAGCCCATCAACATGTTCCTCAGAAGAAAAACTATGCCCTTGATAACGTGGATCCAGGATGTTTTCAGCAAGATGAAATTTATGTAAACAGAAGTCTTTACGATCAGAAAGCATAACCATAATTTTCTTTTCTTCGGCACTGCTTGTAGGGCATTTTAATCCTCAAAAAATGGCTTCAGGTTTGAAAATATTTCGGGGACTAATCAAGCATTTGTCATGTCTTTTTCGAATTTGGTTATCCATTTTCCGATGGGTTCTAGGAGATGTTTGGTGTTTTCAAGAGTCTTACCCGAAAAATATCATCAATCAATAGCATTGTTTTCGTATCTTTTTGAAGATATTTGACAACTTGTTCGTTCATTGCCAAAGTTTGCAGACAATACCTGTTGCTGATTAAACTGTTAAAGTGAAACTGTTAAATGCCCACCTGGTTATCACTGGCAACTTCAAAGCTACCTTTTTTTCCTTTTCAATGTTTGCCAAGTGAGCTGCTAGAATGTGACTGCTTTTGATTTGTGTGACAATTCTTCCTGCTTGATTTTTTAAACAAAGAATATTATCCAACTTTATTATGTCTTCAATAAGAAGGTTGAGAGAATACAGCCGTAAAACGACATATGGACATATTTGTTTGCAAGTAGTAGCCACGCCCTTTTCTTATTGCTTGGCGGCTCTTTTGCCATTATTCATGCATGAATTGCATTCCCTTGCGTCTAAACAAATAAATACATTCATTTTAACGACTTAGGGGAATCCCAAATGCCAACATTTCCTACTATTCCAACTTTTCCAAGTACTAGCGAACTTTTCCAACTTTTCCATAAATTTTTCCTACTTTTCGACCAAACTTTTCCTGGGTTTCTGACACTATTATCATCAATTTTTTGGACACCGCTACAAAGTTTCTGTTAGCACAGCTTGAGGAGGAGCATTTTAGATTCTAGTAATCGTAAAGTACTTATGTCTACCCTTCGTATTGACTCCTCCAGTTGTCTTAAGAACGGTATTACAGCTCAAGCTCAGATCCCAGAGTCCTCATCTCCTTAAGACCGGCAATTACGAAACTGGATTCGCCACGTGTCAAACTCCAGCACACCAGTGCCTCTGTGAGACGATGGTAGAAAACATTTGTCATACAGTAATCGCAGGCAATTAGGCAGGACTCTGCTGCACTCCCGACAGTTCCGTAATTAGAGCCGCTGAGGCACTCCGTCTATCTCCACATCTCGCCGAGCGTTTCTCGGATTATGAAACGGCGTTATTACATTTAATCATAGGAGCGAGAGAGGATGGCATCGAAGGTACACGAATGGGTCATTGCTCTGTAACCTGCAGCACAAGGTTGGATAACAACAATGAGCGCCTTACGAAACCGGGGCTGGGAAAACTTTCACCGACGTGCCAAAAATCGAGTTCGGGAAATTTTGTCGCGCCGTGAAAGTCGGGCTCGCTTCCTCCTAGTTTTTTTTTTCCATTTGGCCTGTGCCGGTGTGTGCTGATCGCAATTCCAGAATAGAAAGTATCGATAATTGACGGTGGAGAGCCGATGCACTCGATCGTCGGAAATATTAATTGTGCGGCTACGGAGAATTGAAAAGTGCAGAGAAGTCGAGTTTCTAGCGCAGAGATCGATTGCTTTGCACGCTCTGATTTTACACTATAGCCGCAGCATCAGCCTCGAGCTTCCAGATTGCTGGATCCTGGATAAAGCGAAGCGCTTCATAAGGAATCTAATTGTGCTACAAGAAACTTGCAATATGTTAATTTACACCGCGTAAAATTCTTGAAATTATACAGTTTAATAATTGCTAAGTAAAGTGTATTAGCCCCCAGGCTAATTTCAGCCATCCTCGAACTGCTTGGGAATTCTGTGATATCCGATCTTGGAACGTCGCGTTATTAATTATTACTTGTATCTGCGAACCAGTGGAGTATATCGTTAGAATTTCCATGTATTTATCGCGTGCACAGAATTTTTCACGAAACAAGGATAATTCCAGAACATCTGCACACTGTAATAAACGCACGGCATGCTTGATAAATTATAGCTCTTTCATTATTTCCTCGTATTCGTGTGAACGGTCGCAGTTTTTCCTGCGCAAGCATTTATCATGCCAGAATCAGAATCGCGTTACCAATTCCCCTGTCATTGTGACTCTGCACGAACCCAAAAAGGTACGCACACGTATCCGCACGGTTATTAGATTACCAATGGGCCATCAATTTGTAATGAAGAAATCCTGAAGCGGGTGGGCCCGTCCACCCCTACATACGGCACGACACCCCGTCATCTCGACCCCGTGCACCACCACCGACGAACAAAGCGCCGGATTAACCCGTAATTGCCTAATCCGAATTAATTACAAGGGGGTGGGCGGATTTGCAGATCCCCGCTTTCAACGCACCCATCTCGGATGAGATAAAGGCCGTTAATGCTGCCCCACTGTTGGATAATTAGGACGAGCACAGTGGATCCGGGCTTAATTCGCAGTGCGGCTCATAAATGCGCATTTCGTAAGCCGAAGTAGCGATAATTTCGTTTTCCGGCTGAGGTGCGAAGAGACATGGGCTAATGGTTATTTAGACAGTGGGTTGATGTAATTAGAGAGTGAAATGTAATGACATAAAGCCGCTGTATAATTTATTGATTCAATGCAGCAGTAAACGGAAATCAATTTCTGAAGAGTGTCAAGGCTTTGCACAGCAGGTTTTGCTTATTGTGCAAACATTGGCACAAAGGACTCTTGAATTGGCGTTTGCTCATAGACTACAAAGTATAAGTGAAAAATTTCAGTTCAAAAATATTCAGAAATACCCCCAATGCAGTACTGTAGTAAAACAACAGATGAGCATAAGAGAAACAAACGTCCACTAAAAAAAAATGCATTTTTTTACTTTGACTAGTAGCACTTTTGAACATTCCTATAGTTTTACTGCAAGTCAATTTTTTGCCCAAATCTGATATGAAATATGGAAAAACAAAAAAGGTTTTATTACCCTACACCTGAGAGTGCATAAACATAGTTCCGTTACCTCATAACTCAGGATAGATCCACACACATTTCAAAACTACAATGTTTCAAGGAATCTATAAAAAAGAAATTTCTAATTTCCTGAAACAAATTGTAAAAGATCCACTTGCAATTACGAGAGACATTTATTTAATACGATGACAAACCTAGTAATAGGATGAACAGGCAATTTGTCATGGCGATGATTGATATGGGGGTGCAATTGATAATACACGCACTTCGTCAACTCAATTGATGTATTATTCACTTCCACAAACAAGCTATTAATAAACTTGTTACGCGAATTAAATTACCTATTCATGTTGTTACCAATACATTTCTTCATTCAGTCTTCTATAGATTTTCAGCAAACTACAGTTGATTGCAAAAAAAAGTAGACAAAAACAGTTTCCTGTATCATTTTTTTCTCAAAATGTAATTGTATAAATGTGGTTTTTTATAACCATTTCTTTGAAATTTGACAATCTTTCAAAGTTGACATTCAGGTTGTATCTTACATGTACAGGGTGAGTTTTTTCAAAACAACCAAAAAGAAAATTTAGTTGAAGGGTAAAAAGATCTAAATAAGTTTATTATCATTTTCAATTAAATAGTTTAATTAAAATATTGATTTGTGGAATCAAAGATATGAAATATCATTTTAGGTAATTTTATCAATTTGTATTATTTGATCTTATGCAAGATATGCTTTTGTTTTTGAAAAAAGACCACCGTTTATCAGTTATAATACAAACTACTTTAACTTACTTTTTTTTTTTAAATGGCAGTCAGAGTTGGCTTTGACATTTTTAAAAAGGACAAATTTTTCTCTTTATTGCGATACGAGGTTTAGGTTTGCTATACTTACTTTATATAAAATATGGCTATAAAAGTCATCTTCGAAAATTAACTTTAAGAAAATGATTACTTACTTTGCCAAATAAACACGATACAGGACTATTTGTATTATTGAGACTAGGAAAAATAGAGTTTGCCGTGGAGAACTTTTTGTTTCCTCTTACTACGAGAATTCTACTAATTTTTCTTTTCTAATTATACTAAATTCTATTCAAATTATCCAACGAAAATTCCTGCATCTAATTTATTTATGAAAGTAAGTATAGCAAACCTTATATCGTTATAAAGAGAAAAACTTGTCCTTTTTAAAAATGTCAAAGCCAACAATGACTGCCATTTAAAAAAAAAGTTTGTATTATAACTCAAAAACTATTGTTATTTTTTTCAAAAAACAAAAGCATATTTCTGCTAAAGCTCTTAAAACGAAAACTCTTTCCTCATTTAACCGAATCTCTACGTTTTATGGTTTCCGAGATCCCAATATTAAAAATGAAAAAAAAAAACTCACCCTGTATAAGTTAACTACTAAAATGTGTCTTCTCGATGACGAAACCAAAGCTCAGGAAATATGTTTCGGGGAAAACTTTCGGCTCACCAGTTCATCAAATACAAAAAATCAACGACATTTAAAAAAAATAAGTTTGTATTATAACTCAAAAACTTTTTTTTTCAAGAAAACAAAATCATATCTCTGCTAAAGCTCTTAAAATGACAACTCTTTCCTCATTTAACCGAATCTCTATGTTTTATGGTTTCCAAGATCCCAATATTTAAAATGAAAAAAAAACTCACCCTCTATAAGTTAACTACTAAAATGCCTCTTCTAGATGACGAAACCAAAGCTCAGTAACGATGTTTCGGGGAAAAATTTCGGCTCACCAGTTCACCAAATACGAAAAAAAATCGTTGAAGTCATTGAAATTGAATTGAAATTGAAAATTTGACAAGTTTCAGTATAAAATAAGTAAAAAAAATCAAGCATATAACGTTCTGCACTGACAAGTATAGGTTAGCTACTACTGAAATTTCTGAAAATTTATTATTTGCAAATTTGATATTAGTTTCGTGTACAGTACACCTGAAACTAATTCTACTGAAAATTTGACAGAGTTTCAGTATTAAATATAGGAGAACATCAAACATATAACGATCTGCAGTGACAAGTATGGGTAAGCTACTACTGAAATTTCTGAAAATTTATTATTTGCAATTTGATATTAGATTCGAACACAGTAGACCTGAAACTAATTCTACTGAAAATCTGACAAAGTTTCAGTATTAAATAAGGGAGAACATCAAACACTTAACTTTATCAATTGACAAGTATGGATGACCTATTACTGAAATTTCTGAAAATTTATTATTTGCAAATTTGATATTAGATTCGTGCACAGTACACCTGAAACTAATTTTACTGTAAATTTGACAAAGTTTCAGTATTAAATAAGGGATAACATCAAACACTTAACTTTCTCAATTGACAAGTATGGATGACCCATTACTGAAATTTCTGAAAATTTATTATTTGCAAATTTGATATTAGATTCGTGCATTCGTGCAACTAATTTTACAGGAAATTTGACAAAGTTTCAGTATTAAATAAGTGAAAACATCAAGCATATAACGTTCTGCACTGACAAGTATGGGTTAGCTACTACTGAAACTTCTGAAAATTTATTATTTGCAAATTTGATAATAGATTCGTGTGCAGTACACCTGAAACTAATTCTACTGAACATTTGACAAAGTTTAAGTATTAAATAAGGGAGAACATCAAACACTAAACTTTCTCAATTGACAAGTATGCATGACCTAATACTGAAATTTCTGAAAATTTATTATTTGCAAATTTGATATGAGATTCGTGCACAGTACACCTGAAACTAAGTTTACTGAAAATTTAACAAAGTTTCAGTATTAAATAAGGGAGAACATCAAACACTTAACTTTCTCAATTGACAAGTATGGATGACCTATAACTGAAATTTCAGAAAATTTATTATTTGCAAATTTGATATTAGATTCGTGCACAGTGCACCTGAAACTAATTCTACTGAAAATTTGACAAAGTTTCAGTATTAAATAAGGGAGAACATCAAACCCTTAACTTTCTCAATTGACAAGTATGGATGACCTATTACTGAAATTTCTGAAAATTTATCATTTGCAAATTTGAAATTAGATTCGTGTACAGTACACCTGAAACTAATTCTGCTGAAAATTTGACAAAGTTTCAGTATTAAATAAGGGAAAACATCAGACACATAACTTTCTCAATTGACAAGTATGGATGACCTATTACTGAAATTTCTGAAAATGTATTATTTGCAAATTAGATATTAGATTCGTGTACAGTACACCTGAAACTAATTCTACTGAAAATTTAACAAAGTTTCAGTATTAAATAAGGGAGAACATCAAACACTTAACTTTCTCAATTGACAAGTATGGATGACCTATTACTGAAATTTCTGAAAAATTATCATTTGCAAATTTGATATTAGATTCGTCTACAGTACACCTGAAACTAATTCTACTGAAAATCTGACAAAGTTTCAGTATTAAATAAGGTCAAACACTTAACTTTTTTTTCAAAAAATAAATAAAAGCATATCTCTGCTAAAGCACTTAAAATGACAACTATTTCCTCATTTAACCGAATCTCTATGTTTTATGGTTTCCGAAATCCCAATATTAAAAATGAAAAAATAAACTCACCCTGTATAAGTTAACTATTAAAATGCCTCTTCTAGGTGACAAAACCAAAGCTATAAATGATTTAGGAACGGTGTTTCGAGGAAAACTTTCAGCGCACCAGTTCACCAAATATAAAAAAAATGTCGTTGAAGTCATCTGTTTAATTGTAATTAATGACACTGACACTTACGCGACATTTCAAACATCAAGGTTATTCAAGCAGCCGAAAATTTCTTGTCTACTGTTTTGTGCAAACCACTGTATATGAAATGTAAAAAACTTTGCATCTCTATTCAATTTTCTTAAAAATTCCAGAATTGTTCATACAATATTCTACTAAATTTTGGAAAATAACTTATAATTGTTGAAATTTTATTGGAAGTACAGAAAATTAACATAAAATAGGACCAAATTTCCACAAAAATACATTTATATTCTATAATATTATAAGTCTAATATATTTTCGGAAATATTCTTTCGTCATTGCTAAATGGATCGCCAACGTTCGTCAGAAGGAGGCGTGAGAAGAAGAACAAGAAGAACAAGAGAAGATGAACAAGAAGAACAAGAGAATATGAGCAAGAAGAACAAGAGAAGATGAATAAGAAGAACAAGAGAAGATGAACAAGAAAAACAAGAGAAGATGAACAAGAATAACAAGAGCAGATGAACAAGAAGAACGCGAGAGGATGAACAAGAAGAACAAGAGCAGATGAACAAGAAGAATAAGAGAAGATGAACAAGGAGAACAAGAGAAGATGAACAAGAATAACAAGAGAAGATGAACAAGAAGAACAGTACAAGATGAACAAGAAGAACAAAGAAGATGAACAAGAATAATGTGTTAGGGAGATACTGTTTGAAGTTAAAGAACAAGAAGAAATCATAACATCGATATATATATATATATATATATATATATATATATATATATACCATGTTATTATTCAAAGACTAGTTTTGAAGCAAACTTTAGTAAAGTTAAGTATTAACGTTAAAATAAACTTTGTAGTAAACTTAAAACTTAGAATCAAATTGAGTAGTTTTGTAGCAAACTTAAGTAAACTTAAGTATTAACATTAAAGTAAACTTTGTAGTAAACTTAAAACTTAGAATCAAATTATGATTTACCTGGAAGAGCGAAGCTGTGAGATCCTCCAACTCCGTCTCAACCTCGGCCCGGATGCGATTCAGCCTGGCCACCTCCTCGCCTTTGAGCTTGAGCTCCTGGTGGGCGTCGCGCAGCTCGTTCTGCAGCCTGGCGAAGGCCTGCTCCTTGACCTCCACCACCGACCTGCCCCAATCGCCTCCTTCGACCTTCTCGCCGTCCTTCCTCAAGTACCCCTCGATATCATCGCACTTATCCAGCCCCAGGTCGCTGTACACCGAACTGTCGGAGCTGTTCCTGTGCATCACGGCCACGTGGCCAACCTTGTCGGTGATGGTGGCGATGTCCGACAGCGAGCCGAAGGACTCGTGGTTGAAGAGCTTGCCGGTGACGTGCTCCTTGATCGAGCAGTCCGGCTCGTCGGCGTCGGGGTTGTCCTCCTCGTCGGTGGTGCAGGACTCGTCGCCGGTGGTCCCCGTGGAGCCGGCGCGCTTGTGCTGCTTGACCAGGGCGGAGTAGCCCGCCGTCGAGGGGGCCATCAGCAGGCCCTTGCTTATGGAGGAGGCAGCCTCTTGTTCCATCGTGCTGGATGCGCACTCGTCGGTCTTCATGTTCTTCTCGATTTTACACCATGGTGAATTCTGCAAGAAAGATAGAAATGTGTTAGTCAAAGTATCAAATATTCAAAATATCAGGTCAAAATGTACTCCAAAACATTTAGGCAACTATTACAAGATTTACAAATCATTTGCCACTACTGCTAATACCAAATTAAAGTAGTAATTTAGTAGTGGAAGCAAGAAGATTCTGGAACCTCCTTACGACCATGATCATCCGTGAGGAGATTCTGGAACCTCCTCACGAGGTTTCAGAATCTCCTCACGGATGGTCAAGGTCGTGAGGAGGTTCCAGAATCTCCTCACGGATGATCATGGTCGTGAGGAGGTTTCAGAATCTCCTCACGGATGATCAAGATCGTGAGGAGGTTCCAGAATCTCCTCAAGGATGATCATGGTCGTGAGGAGGTTCCAGAATCTCCTCACGGATGATCTAGATCGTGAGGAGGTTACGATCTAGATCATCCGTGAGGAGATTCTGGAACCTCCTCACGACCATGATCATCCTTGAGGAGATTCTGGAACCTCCTCACGATCTTGATCATCCGTGAGGAGATTCTGAAACCTCCTCACGACCATGATCATCCGTGAGGAGATTCTGGAACCTCCTCACGATCTTGATCATCCGTGAGGAGATTCTGGAACCTCCTCACGACCTTCCACCATCCGTGAGAAGGTTTTAGATTATGCTTGCGATTGATCTTGGAAATTTTATCCAACTTTTTCCCAATTACAATTCCATCAAGTAAATGTAACTTAATCAGCCTACTATTCATTATTACAACTCATGGCTGCTTATAGGCAACTTGAATAAGAAGAAACTTCACAGTGCAGAAGAAACCATACTTACCAAATATTATCGTGAGATGAGGAACTTGTATATAAAGTATGTGCACAAATCTACAAATCATCACCATTTGCAGTGCTAATGCATGCCTCTTCAGGCGTTAAAAGTATGTGGTGCTAACACATGATTCTGCAATCACCATTTACCGTACTAATACATGATTTTGCCAATCATTTCCATTTGCAGTGGTAAAGCATGATATGAATATTATTCACTATTTATGGAGCTAGCATATATTTAAACAGAAGTCTCTTTACCAACTTCAGTGGTAACAGAAGTCTCTTCACTAACTTCGGTGGTGACACACACTTAAACAGAAGTCTCTTCACCAACTTCGGTGGTAACACATTTAAACAGAAGTCTCTTCACTAACTTTGGTGGTGACACATTTAAACAGAAGTCTCTTCACCAACTTCGGTGGTAACACATTTAAACAGAAGTCTCTTCACTAACTTTGGTGGTGACACATTTAAACAGAAGTCTCTTCACCAACTTCGGTGGTAACGCATATTTAAACAGAAGTCTCCTCACCAACTTCGGTGGTAACGTATCATTCTGCAAATCATCTTCATTTACAGTACGAATACATAATTTTGCCAATCATTTCAATTTGCGGTGCTAAAGTGTGATCCGAACGATCTCCAAAGGCAAATTTCAATGTTTCCTATCAATGTGTTAAATGTGCGTATTTATATTTATAAAATTTCATTGGTTAACTCACAATTTTTCAATTATTTCCTTGTGGAATGACTTATCAAAAAATGCACTTATTCTGTAAAATGTACATATACAAAATTTCATTTACTGCCAAAATTTGACCAATATTGAACGGAATTTTAGTTATTCTGTCAAAAATTCAATAGTTACTGTAAAAATATCAATACTTACTGTAAAATTTCCATTCATTTCTGTCACAATTTCTATGATAAATGTAAAATTTTACGTGTAATTTATATAACTAAAAATATTCAGACAAAGTTAACTAAATTTGATAAATTACTGTCAACATTTCAGTAATATTTACCAGAATTCTAATTATTTTCTCAAAAATTACCTTAACAAGTTCAATAATGACCGCAATTTTTTATTCATTTATGTTCAAATTTCAATGGTAACTCAAATTTTTAGTCATCAAAATTTCATTCATATCTGTCAGAATGACAGGCTTCGATTATTCCACTTTATAAATAGTAGATGATGACAGTCGCAGATGAAACTTCATTCATATTTAACAAAATTTCATTTTCAAATATTTCTGCAAAAATGTCAGTTATTCTATCAAATTTCACTGATCAATTGTCAACTGCAATTTTAGTTGTTCTGTGACCTGTGATCATTGATAGTCAAAATTTCACGTGTTCTGTGAATTATTAATGACTGTTCAAATTTCAAGTATTTCTGTTAAAATTTCGTTTTTTCTATAAATCTTTTAGATATTTTCATATAAAATTCATTGATCAACTGCAAATTTCTCAATTATTTCTTTGTATAAATTCAGATCTTCTATCAACGATCATTGACTAAGTCTCAAAATGTCACTAATTTTATCAAATATCAATGTCAAAAATGCCATTGCTTCTTTTAAAATTTCAATGTTTCCTATCAATGTGTTAAATGTGCGTATTTAAATTTCTAATATTCCATAGAATTTCATAGGTAAACTCACAATTTTTCAATAATTTCCTTGTAGACTTACTTATCAAAAAAAATCACTTATTCTGTAAGATATAAATGACTTGATGATTATTTCTGTAAATTTTCAATGTGTGTTATCAATTTTTCACTTATTTCTGTAAAATGTCGATCATTCTGTAAAATTTTATTAACTGCCAATTTTTTATTTTATTTTTTGTGAAATTTAAATTGTACTGTCGACTACTTATTACTTACTGTCAAATATTAATGACTGTTGAAATTTCAAATATATCTGTTCAATTTTCGTTTTTTCTATAAATCTTTCGTAAAAGTTTGTACGACCCAGATTTACGTTTTTCTTGTAATAACGATTTACGCACATTGAAAATACTTATAGCTCTTCCATGTTCGTGAAATATACATCTTGCGAACACCTCGCCGAACAATTCCGCTGTCCAGGTCTCATGACCTTTATCGGATTTGCAACACAATAACTCCCATGCATTCCTCGTGCATGCACGAGACGTAATAAATTCAAATGCCGTTTGTTCGCTGCCAGCATTTGCGTGTTCTTCCTCGACGTCGACGACATCCTCTGCGAACGCAAATTGATGCCTGAAGCTCGCGAGTGGGATTATGCAGATGGCGCCCAAGAATCCGAGCGAAAGAGCCGAATTGAAGCTCATCATCCCACGCTTAGGCGAGATTACGGAGCTTCCTGTCTGCTTCTGGCTGTCGATCAAGCACTGGGCCCGCCATGACATAATCCGGTCAGTAATTTCCGTCGCGAGATCGTGCAGCCTCAATCGACGCGAAATCCCCACGAAACTGATGCGAGACTTAAGTGAGATAACGGCATCACGAGCAGCCCATTGAGAAACCGGTTGCGTCTTTTTTTTAAATGGCTTCAAGAAATTCGGACGTAATGGGGTTGTTTCGTAATCGTGTTATGCAATCGCTGGTCAGAGAGCTCTTGGCCGGAAGAAGCCAATAAAAAGATAATTCAATATAAGAAACTGTAGGAAGATACCCTTTAAGTGGAAGATTTAAGTCAATACCACACTACATATACAAGATTAGGTGCTCATCCCGTAATCTAAAGCAGTGATTCTTAAGCTATGGGTAACGACCTTCAAAATTGTATGGTGTTACAGAATGTAATGAAAAACTTTTGAATGCATTTCATAATGTACCAAAACATCAAACACAAGAAGTTTTGTTACTAAGCTTTTCACTACAGAAAGTAATGAAAAACTTTTGAATGCATTTCATGATGTACCAAAACATCAAACACAAGAAGTTTTGTTACTAAGCTTCCCAATGAGTCGATAATTTTTCGTCTTACATAAAAGGGGTCATGCTTGTAAAAAATTAAGAACCTCTGTTGTAGAGCTGGTCAGAGAGCTGTTGGCCGGAAGAAGCCAATAAAAAGATAATTCAATGTAAGAAACTGTAAGAAGATACCCGTTAAGTGAAAGATTTAAGTCAATGGTCCATACCACACTACATATTCAAGATTAGGTGGTCATCCCGTAATCTAGAGCAGTGATTTTTAAGCTATGGATAACGACCTTCAAAATTGTATGGTGTTACAGAATGTAGTGAAAAACTTTTGAATACATTTCATAATGTACCAAAACATCAAACACAAGAAGTTTTGTTACTAAGCTTTTCACTACAGAATGTAGTAAAAAACTTTTGAATGCATTTCATGATGTACCAAAACATCAAACACAAGAAGCTTTGTTACTAAGCTTCCCAATGAGTCGATAATTTTTCGTCTTACATAGAAGGGGTCATGCTTGTAAAAGTTTAAGAACCTCTAATGTAGAGCTGGTCAGAGAGCTGTTGGCCGGAAGAAGCCAATATAAAGATAATTCAATATAAGAAACTGTAGAAAGATACCATTTAAGTGGAAGATTTAAGTCAATGGTTCATACCACAACATATTCAAGATTAGGTGGTCATCGCGTAATATAGAGCAGTGATTCTTACGCTATGGATAATGACCTTCAAAATTGTTGGGTGTGACAGAATGTAGTGAAAAACTTTTGAATGCATTTCATAATGTACCAAAACATCAAACATAAGAAGTTTTGTTACTAAGCTTTTCACTACAGAATTTAGTGAAAAACTTTTGAATGCGATGTACCTAAACATCAAACACAAGAAGTTTTGTTCTAAGCCTCCAATGAGTCGATAACTTTTCGTCTTACATAAAGGGGGTCATGCTTGTAAAAGTTGAAGAACCTCTGATGTAGAGGATACACGCAGCAGTCTTTTAATTTTGGATTAACTTTAATCGGTGGTTAATTACTTTAATATCATTGTAGACTCGTAAAAACTAACCATTGATTAAAGTAAATTTAAATAAACTAAGACATTTTTAAATCAATTATTATCAATACCTGCTGAAGATGATCGCTTCGAGATCGAAACGTGCATTTAGCTAATAAATGATTATTACGAGAGGCAGTAGGAGAAATATTGCCCCTCTCATTAAATAAATGTACCCAACAATAAATATAAGTAATAAATTGCTTGTTACTTTAAACATCACAAAAAATTGCCCAAAAAATTTTAATTATGAAAAAAATAATTGCACCAGCTTCATTTTTTAAATAGTGGCATGTATTACCTTCCTGCGAAAATTTTAGTCAAATGTGGATAAGTGCTTTTGTGCATTTTGTAGGGCCTAGTATGAAAAAATACATAATTATGAAAAAAATCGTTTTGTTTCATGGCTACGTACATTTATTTTCTAGTGGCCTTCGTATAATTATAGATCTCCATTATCAATGAAAATTAAGAAGATAATAGTATCCCTAAAACTTTTTTTACAATATGAATATCAGTTAACGGACAATTTGTATATTAACCAGTAAATGTGCTGAAAAATGTTTATCTCCAAAATGTAAATGTACTAATTGTTTTCGGAATAATAACAATTTTGCAACGAAGATAAGAGAGATCAAGGCTATAACTGTTTACTTCTTGGGAAATCGTTATCGTAGCGAAAATTGTTATCGGATATTCCCAGAAAATTATAAAATCGATGGTAATTGTCGGCAAACATTCGTCGAAAAACTGCCAGCAATATGTGCCAATGCATATTTGCTTTTATAAATCATGCCGTTTGTACACCCAAATTGTAACCAGTTGAATGGCATAGATCGAAGAACTAATTGTTTTTTATTTGTGAATACTGTACTACATTGTTTTTCAAATTATGATCTAAGAACCAGGGTTTAAATGAATTATAATTTAAAAAAAAATCAAAAATCAATGATTTAAAAGAGAAATCATAGTTTGAGATCCACTACTATTAAAAGAAAAATCAAATAAATCATGATTCATTTTTTTTATATTTCTGATCAGTTTTTTCCAGTTTAGATGTCATTTAAATCAACAGATTTACATCACGAATTAAATCATATGATTTGTTTTTATAATACATTCTTCAATTTGCAAGATTTCATGTTAAAAAAAAAACTGTGTATCTGTACTAGGTGATGGACCAAAAATGGCAGAAAAAAAAATTTTACTTACTTACAATTGTCGATTTTAAAGCATGCTAACTCTATAGTTACATTATATTTTTAAATGTACACCTATTGGAATGGACAAAAAGTGCAAAAACAATAATTAATTTAAAAAAAATCAATTTTGATTGAAATCAATGATTTATTCAAAAATATCAGTTGATTTAAATCACACAAACCCTGCTAAGAACTCACATGCATTCTTCTAGTGTTTTAGAAAGTGTTTCGATATTTTCTCGATCCTTGTAATTTTTTTTCAACACAAATATATGATTAAGACAATATACATTTAAGAGAAGTAATAGTAATATGCGTTTAAGACAAATGATGTATTTTTTTTTTTTAAATTGAAAACAAGTAATATAGGTTTTATGTCATTGTACTGAAACAACACTAATACTGGCATAGCAAACCAGCAGCAAAACAAAATTAGCACCAATACTGAATTAGCATCAATACTGAATTAGCCCTAATGTTAATTTTACTTATAGAAATTTTTCTACTTTAAAACAGTTCACAATCATAAATTTATTTAAAAACATTGATGCCATCTTATTAAATTTGAACAAAAAATAGAAAAATTGTGTTACATTACTAGATTTTTTGAAAGATTATACTCTTATACCCTCATGGTGGATTTTTTTCAACAATGTGTATAATTTTCCTCAATGGAATCATCTACAAGAATCTAAATAATAATAATAATAATAATAATTATAATAAAGGTATAGAAGGTTTTTATAGAATTTCTGTTTCCATGCAATTTTTGTAGATATTTAATGTTAAAATATTGTAAAGTTCTTAAGCCTCCTAGATTAGTACAAAAAAAATGAAATTTTGTACAAAAGTTCCAAGATTTTAAGATAAACATTATTTAAGATAATAATACAAGTATAGAATCTTTTGGTTTTTATAGAATTTCTGTTTCCATGTAATTTTTGTAGATATTTAATGTTCAAAATATTGTAAAGTTCTAAAGCCTTCTAAATTAGTACAAAACAAAATTGAAATTTTGTACAAAAGTTCCAAGATTTCAAGATAAACACAAATGACATTTCGAATAACATTCCAAGATTTTATAAGATCAACAAAAAAACAGAAAATTCCATAACAGTTTTAGAAGAATTGCAACAAACCATTAAATTACATAAAAAATCCATAAGAAATCAAATCAGAAGTGTTCATAACAATTTAATAGAGATGCAGGAAACATGATGATTCTATACGAATTGAGCCCATACAATCAATGACATTGATTTTTTGTTTCTTTTAAAATCGTGGATTGCTGTACAACATTTTAAGGATTCAGTGATCCAATTATCTCAAAAAATGTTGATATGTTGCACAACATTTCAATAATTCAGTGATTCAATGATTTAAAAAAATATTTAAATCCATAAGAAATCAAATCAGAAATCTAAAGCCTTCTAAATTAGTACAACAAAAAAATGAAATTTTGTACACAAGTTACAAGGTTTTAAGATAAACACAAATATCAATGACATTTCGAATAACATTCCAAGATTATTTAAGATCAACAAAAAAAAACAGAAAATTCCATAACACTTTTAGAAGAATTGCAACAAACCATTAAATTACATAAAAAATCCATAAGAAATCAAATCAGAAATGTTCATAACAATTTAATAGAGATGCAGGAAACATGATGATTCTATACGAATTGAGCCCATACAATCAATGACATTGACTTTTTGTTTCTTTTAAAATAGTGGAATGCTGTACAACATTTTAAGGATTCAGTGATCCAATTATCTTAAAAAATGTTGGTATGTTGCACAACATTTCAATAATTCAGTGATTGAATGATCTTAAAAAAACTTGAAATCCAGAAGAAATCAAATCAGAAATGTACATAACAATTAAATAGAGATGCAGGAAACATGATGATTCTATACGAATTGAGTCCATACAACAATATCATTGATTTATTGATTCTTTTAAAATCGTAGAATGTTGTACAACATTTCAATGATTCAGTGATTCAATGATCTTAAAAAATCGTGGTATGTTGCACAATATTTCAAGGATTCAGTGATTCAATAATCTTAAAAAATCTTGATATGTTGCACAATATTTTAATAATTCAATGATCTTAAAAAATCTTAAAATATTATACAACGTTCCACAACTTTAAAAGAAACAAATAATCAATGAAATCGATTGTATGGAATGAAGTTGTATATAGAATGATGAGGGTTTCCTGCACCTTTTGCAGGAATTTTATTTCCGCCTTCCTACAATTTTATAGAATTTTTGAAATTGCATTTCTACACAAATAAATCCTGGAAATATTGTTAAAAATTTCATTGATTTTCATAAAGTTATTTATAATATTAACTGTATTCTTGTGTATAATATAAATTTATCGTAAGTAATTTTTAGTTTATATGGAATTATTATAGATTTTTCAGGCAGTAATTTTCGCAGAACGGTTGTGTTTTTTAACAGGACGTGGAATTTCAGCGCACATAAATTTTAGAAATATACCTCACGCTTGAACCTGTTTAATTATTCAGTTTGCTAGAACGAAAGGATTAAATATGTAACTTATGTGAACAATATTATAATTTTCACTTATAAAACTATTCATGTATTCCGTTAAATAGGTAACGCAGATGCTAAAACTTGAATTTCATGAATTTAAAGGCGACGTAAAACACAGCTACTTTTGGAATAATAAGCTTTCGCTCGTTGTTTAGTTGTTTTTATAATTATTATAAACAATACATTTTCACTGCATATCAATGATGAGACCCAACTACGTTAGGTGACCTAATAACGTATTTAGTACGATGTTAAGTTTGTTAATGAAGGGGTATTAGGTATTAGGTATTTTACAGGAAAAGCAAAAACTGTTTTGCATTTATAATTGTGAATGTAGGTAGGTTAGCATGTATCATTGTCATAGTTATTTATAATACAAAGGTACAATAAAGATACTTCGTGCATTCATACTTAAAGTAGGTATACTTTATTTGTGGCCATTTAATGCTATAAAGTGGATTTTGAAAAAAAAGGCAGATAGCATGTTTTGCCATAACACTACTGTATGAGGAGGTCCACTTTAAACTTTGTCCACTCGTGAAGTATTGGAGTGTCGTACATAAGTATTATAGTGGTAATCATTGTAATCATCACCTCATATGGTAATAATTGTAATCATCACCTCATATGGTAATCATTGTACCGAAATTGAAGATTAATATTGTGCTGGGATAAAAATATCATGCGATGATTGATTAGTCGGAGCCATAACTACGTTAGCTGGATTAATAACGTATTTAGTACGACTTCAATTTTCCATTATGCAGCAACAATAATTTGTATGGAACTTAATTAAAAAGTTATACATTCCAGCAATATTTTATAAGCGGGCATATTGGATTGTGCCATTTCGTTCCGGCGCAGTTTACTACAGCCATTATAGCGCATTACACATGAGAACGAATACAAAATTGTTATAAATATTTATTATTTTTGTGCGGGGAAATGTGGGACGCGCGACTGTAAATGCAAATTTTCCAGGGCACGTTATCAACCGGCAAACGTTATGCATCATTTCCGCCTCGAAAAACATGCGAACTGTGTTGGTTCTGGATTGGTGAAAATTGCAGTGCGATATACTGTGTCGAAACTTTTCCGTGTCGGTACACAGGAATGTTTGAATAAAAAGGTACTAACAAAATAAGTAAAAAAAATCGTGGATTATCGATGATAGAACAGGTTTCTCTAAAAAGATTGAAGGCTTTGTTGCGTATTTATTGTAATTCCGTTGTGCTTTCTTCTTCACGTGCCATCTCCTACTTGGAGGTTAGCTATGGAGGTTAGCTATGAAGCTATGGAGGATATGGAGGTGGCTATTCTGATCTTTGAAACGGCAGCTCGGAAAAGATCTTTAGAGGTCAGTTGTTTAGAGGTGCAGCCAAACCAGTCTCTTAGGTTCCGCATCCAGGATATTCTGCGTCATTCCACACTTCTCGTGCCTGCCATTTCCCCCTGCATAAATAGCTGCAGTACATATATTTATCCCCTCGCATGATATGTCCCAAATATTTCAGCTTTCTGGTCTTTATCATGTGAAGAATTTCTAGGTATTTCCCCATTCTTGTGAGGGCCTCGGAATTCGAGGTTTTGTCCGTCCATGAGATCTTCAGGATTCTCCGATACGTACACATCTCAAAAGCTTGGAGTTTGTCGCCGAGGTGTTGGTTCAGTGTCTGCTTCCATACCATACAGTAGAATTGGAAATATGTAGCATCTTACCATTCTAACACGAAGGTCTAACTTTAGATCGCGATCACAGAAGAGATCTGTCATTTTGAGGAAGGCAGTTCTAGCCATCTCTATTCTGGACTTGATGTCTTCTGTTCGTTTGTATTTGTTATCCAGGGGGCAAGTTGCTTCAGCAATGGCATTGCCCTCTTAAGTAGTGTGGTGTAGTTGAAACACAAAAAGGTCCTTCGCGCAAATTGCCCTCGACAAGCGGTCGGAATAAAATTTCCGAGCGGTCAGCGAGGAAGCCGCAGCCCCTCGACCCTCCGGAATAATCGATTCCTGCTCCTGCGAGAGTCTGGCGTCGGAAGAGCGCCGGTCAATTAGTTATTCAGCCGTTCATATGCTCGGTGCGTGGGAGAACTTCTTTGTTGTGCGGTGGTCCGCAACTGGGTCAATAATGGGAGAAATCCGCGAGTCGATCACGCGCCTTTTGTGAGCACGTGAGCGATGCCCAAGTCGCACGCGCCCATGATTAACACCCAGTATCTGGATCGCGGAGGAGTAATTTAATTGTCTCGAAAAGTGAAAAGGTTCCCAGCAGACCGAGGCGATCTCCAAGTCGTACGAAGTGGGACACCCAGTTGTTCACGTGGCAATTCACAGTCGCGTTTCAGAGCACTTACAGGGGCATTATGTCTGATTAGTGGACGAATTTTCCATTGCGGCACGCTCATTTTTACATAATTGAATAATTGACGTTTATTGTGATGCCATTAGCTTTCAGCACTGATTAAGTAACTGACTCTTTAATCAATTACCGCGAGCAAACGTGGAGAATAAATTTATTTAAAGCTAGCATGCTTACATCGGAGGAGAAATTGAAACAAAAAAAAACAAGGCGAATTTTCTTGCCTCTATACATGTACACTTGACCAGTGCCACTTGAAATTCAATTACTTGGCGCAAATTAAAAAAAAAAAGTATTTTGCTGCACCAATCATGCACTTGACCATACATGTAAACTTGACCAAATAATGACCAAAAACAGAATCAACATGATTATAACCACAGTTAATCAAAAATTTCTTATTTATCTATATATCCAGGAGTAATTAAAACAAAAAAACAAGACGAATTTTCTTGCCTCTATACATGTACACTTGACCAGTGCCACATGAAATTCCATTACATGGTGCGAAATTTAAAAAAAAAAGCATTTTGCTGCAGCAATCATGCACTTGACCATACATGTAAACTTGACCAAATAATGACCAAAAACCGAACCAACATAATTATAACCACAGTTAATCAAAAATTTCTTATTTATCCATCCACAGCTAATCATCAATAACTTAACAGAACCAATCACCTGCATGATTAATCCCCTCGACACGAAGCCAATGAACTTTTTTTTTCATGCATTAGCAGCGACGCTGCGAACAACGACGCCCGAGGCACAATTTGTATCGATTATCTCGCTTCCTCACACGCCCAGTTTATTGTAAACACGGAATGGCCTGCAACACGCGTGGGCTGGATACGTGCAGGCCGCAACAGGAACGATCCTTTAAGCAGGAATAAATAATTCACAAGCCTGCAGCGCCATAAACGGTCCGAGACCGTAAATTGCGGCTTTAATGGTCGGCCGACATAAAAGCCGAGGGCAAACTCTGCGAGATGGGAATGTGGAGAGAGAACTCCGACAGTGTGGAGACCCAAAATGTTGTAATTAAGGTCTTTTTGGCGCCTTTTCAAGCTTGCCAGTTTTTGGATGTGCACCAGCAATGAATACGCCATGGCATTGTTTGCGTACAAATTTTTGGCAAAGTGACAGCAAATGAGTACGTAGTGGCATTGTTTGCGTACAAATTTTTGGCAAAGTAATTCTAATTGCTTTAAATATCGCAATGTAACTTATGAAAGCTCCTACAAAGCTCACTGGAGCAATTTAGTACCAAACCCTATAAAGACAATCAAACTCAAAGTACTAAAAGTACAGGTGGATTATCAAATTATTTTTCGCAGAGAAACAAATCTTTCTCATAAAGTAAATAATAATAAAGTAAAACTGACTGTCAAAATTAATGATCTGATGAATGAAATGTCTTTCATTACAATTTTTTATTATTTAATCAGTGACCAAAAAGACCAAAAACCAGCTAGTAACAAGAAAGGCTCCAAAGGCCTATGTTCATCTTTTGAATGAAGAAATTAAGGTACTACTACGCTTTTTTCCTCTTGGGTAGGTTCCCTAAGCCCCTCAGCACTTTGGCCTCTGTAGTCCTTTTGTGCTTTCCTCTGTCGACACAGAAAGCTGAGTCGACAGAGATGAAAACATCCAGGAGTCCCGTTCCTTTGAAAAAATCCAGAATCTCTTTGGGTGCAAAGTGCAAAACTCACTATTACGCTTACAAGAAATTCACATCTTCCACATAAACATTAAGGAGGTAGTCTACGACATTACTAAGTTAAAAAAAACTTAGTGTAGTTTAAAAATCCACCACCTGTTGCTTTATGATGGTCAAAAGAAAAATCACTACAAAAATCACTACATATTGAACAGTAACCGCGTCTTCAAGAAACACCAATGACACAGAAACAAATCTGTCTCATAAAATAAATAATAATAAAGTAAAACTGACTGTTAAAATTAATGATCTGATGGATGAAATTTCTTTCATTGCAATTTTTTATTATTTAATCAGTGACCAAAAAGACTAAAAACCAGCTAGTAACAAAAAAGGCTCCAAAGGCCTATGATCAACTTTTGAATGAAGAAATTTAGGTACTACTACGTTTCTTTTCCTCTTTGGCAGGTTCCCTAAAGCCCCTCGGCACTTTGGCCTCTGTAGTCCTTTTGTGCTTTCCTCTGTGGGCTAAGCTTTCATCCAGGAGTCCTGTTCCTTTGAAAAAATCCAGAATCTCTTTAGGTGCAAAGTGCAAAACTCACTACTACGTTTACTAGAAATTCACATCTTCCACATAAACATTAAGAAGGGCTTCTACGACATTACTAAGTCAAAAAAAAATTAGTGTAGTTTAAATATCCACCATCTGTTTCTTTATGTTGTTCAAAACAAAAATCACTACCAAAATCACTACATATTGAACAGTAACCTCGTCTTCAAGAAACATCAATGACACAGAAACAAATCTGTCTCATAAAAGAAATAATAATAAAGTAAAACTGACTGTTAAAATTAATGATCTGATGGATGAAATTTCTTTCATTACAATTTTTTATTATATAATCAGTGACAAACATGACTAAAAACCAGCTAGTAATAACAAAGGCTCCAAAGGCCTATAATCAACTTTTGAATGAAGAAATTAAGGCACTACTACGCTTTTTTTCCTCTTGGGTAGGTTCCCTAAAGCCCCTTGGTACTTTGGCCTCTGTAGTCCTTTTGTGTTTTCCTCAGAATCTCTTTGAGATGCAAAGTGCAAAACTCACTACTATGCTTACTAGAAATTCACATCTTCCACATAAACATTAAGGAGGAAGTCTACGACATTACTAAGTTAAAAAAAACTTAGTGTAGTTTAAAAATCCACCACGCTTTATGTTGGTCAAAACAAAAATCACTGCAAAAATGACTACATATTGAACAGTAACCTCGTCTTCAAGAAACACCAATGACACTAACAGAGTGTGAGTAACTGTTTCCAGTTATTTTTGATTATTACTTGTTATTTTAGTTATTTTAAGTACTTCTAACAGAGTTGTCACTAATACTTTTGAAAGAAATTGCGACGTTGGTGGATTTAAAAAAAACACACCATAGGTTCTCATTCAAAAATGAAGAAGAAAAAAAAAACTGAATAAGATATTGAATTTAGAAGAAATGTTTATTCGATGGACCTGTGACACATTTCTTATAAATAAACAAATTGAAAACAAAAAAAAATCAAATTCCGAGAGGAAAACGAAAGTACCAAAAAGTACTGGAATACTAGACAAACAATGATCAGTGTTCTTTTAATACACAACATTTTCTGATGTTGGGGAAGAAACTTTATTCGAGGATCCAAAAATTCTACGTAGTAGAAAAAAAAAACTGAAACGATATTGAATTCAGAAGAAATGTTTATTCGATGGACCTGTGACACATTTTTTCATAAATAACTAAATTGAAAAAAATGAAGTGATCAAATTCCGAAAAAAAAAACGAAAGTAATAAAAAGTACTGGAATATTAGACCAACAATGAGCAGTATTTTTCAAATACGCAACATTTTCTGATGTTTGGGATAAATGTTTATTCGATGAACCACTGACACATTTCTTATAAATTAAATTGTTTTTTTTTTTATCAAATTCCGAAAAAAAAACAAAGTCTCAAAAAGTACTGGACTAGTAGACTAATAATGAAAAGTGTTTTTAAAATACGCTACATTTTCTGATGTTTGGTCAAAGGAGCAATCACTAATAACAAGCCCTTGTGGTGTAGTTAGTTAATGTTCCAATTTTGAATACATTCATTACTAATACTTTTAAGAGAAACTGCAACATTGATGGATCTTTAAAAAAAACTGATTACAGGTTCTCATACAAAAATGGTACGTCGTAGAAAAAAAAACTGATTGCGATATTGAATTTAGAAGAAATGTTTATTCAATGGACCTGTGACACATTTTATATAAATAGCCAAATTGAAAAAATAAAATAAAATTATCAAATTCCGAGAAAAAAACGAAAGTACCAAAAAGTACTGGAATAGTAGATAAACAATGAGCAGTGTTCTTCTAATACCCAACATTTTCTTATGTTTGGGAAAAAATGTTTATTCGATGAACCAGTGACACATTTTTTATAAATTAAATTGAAAAAAAAAATTCAAATACACTACATTTTCTGATGTTTGGACAAAGTAGCAATCACTAATAACAAGCCGTTGTGGTGTAGTAAGTTAATGCTCCAATTTTGAATACATTTTTAATAGTGGTTTCGATTTTCCCAGCGTAATATGAAAATTGTTCAATTTATCCCATGGAAATCGAATTCCCGAACGTGATTTTGATTGATTGATTGAGAACCTTACGACCTTTGTTGCTCTTGTCTCTCTCCACACCAACACCATTTTGTTGTCCTCTAGACGTAAAAGCCATTTTCGATACAAAATTCCGCGCTGATTTCAGAAACGTAAAAAAAAAATTCTAGCACGTCGGGATTTTGTGATATTTCAGTTTTTGCAAAATGTGTAACTTGGGATGCAAGTTACTTACTAACTTGGGAGTTGAGATTTTTTTTGTAATGCAAGACAGATTCCGATGATTTTTTTATGGCTATACTGGATTCAAATTTCAGTTTACAGTTACCGGTATCACTTTTCTAACCTATCTTCAACTCAGAACGTGTTTTTGTAAATCGTGCAAAAACCATATAAAAAATTTAAAAAAAAATGACCTGCAACACTTTTTTTGAATTTCGTACTTACATATGTATAATAAATACTTTCCCAAAAATGCATTTAAATTGAAGGGACAACACATTCGTCAAAATTTGTCGACAAGTGTTATCACTTAGTTAGATCCTCTCCTAAGAAATTGGTGAAATTTTGGAAAAAATTGATGATGTAAGGCCCTTAGTCATAGCTATTAGCAAAGTAATAATTAAAACCCCATTACAATTTACAGATCATTAATTCGATGTTCAACGCATCACGGAGTAATTTGCGTATTAATTTTCACGGCATGTAATGAAGTATGTTGAAAATGTCTGCACTTCTTATGTGCGTCGCAATCACGTGCAAATATAGCCGTAATAAATTATGTTATTAAACAGTAATTTCCCAACCGGCGTTTTCATAATATTTGTCTGTATTACGGTAATAATCTGTTCACACAAATAACATCATTAGTCATTTTAAAATGGTACTTTTAAAATTACTGTTATTTTCCAGCATGTTTACAACATACTTTTTGTTTTAAATTAATCGACTAGTTTATTCGATTTGCATTCATTTAATAAGTTATACTGTTATTACTTATTATTATTATTATTAAGCATAAGTGCTATTATTACTATGTATTATTATTATTGTTTTGTTAGTAATTTATCCATATAATTAAAACACGAATTAACCCTTTTTCACAAAAACGTGAAAACGTTTTGTGAAAAAGGGTTAATTCGTGATTTAATTATATTTCACCTTTCACAAGCTCAAACGAACCTAATTTATCCATGTTACCAGATATTTTAAGTACTTTCTGGTATCTTCTAGTATTTATTTATTTATTTATCCCAACTAGTTAGGCTTATAATTAGCCATAATCAGGGGTTTTATAAATTAAATTATATTTTTGAAGATGATATTTGACTTTTTGTGTTGTGTCAGTTAAATACAAAATTCAAACTCTCAATCAGTTTTTGGGTTGATTTTTGCATTTATACATTTTTGAGTAGATTTTATGTTAATAAAATTTTAGTATTTTTAGAAAGTTCGTTAATATTTATTTAATTATTTAGGTTACAGATTGGATTAATCATTTCTTGTTGATTTTGAAAAAATATATTTTTGCGATTTGAAAGGATTAAGGAGTTTCCTTTTGAGTTTTAATTTAATGTTTTTTCATTGATTTTGAATGAATACAGTTTTGGGTTGATTTTCGTATTGAAATATCGTTGATTTTTGAAATTGAGTTTTGAAATTTTGGATTAATTTTCAATTCATATATTCTTGTGTTCACTTGCACAACTTTATGCACTTTATGCACAACTCTACACCTGGTCTAAGCTTCTTCCTCTCTTTGACCGACCATGAAAATGAATACTTTGATTATTTTGAATTGAATATCTAACCATTTAGGTAAATTTCAGACAATAGGAAACAAATGGGTGCTGTTTGATTACTCATTGTATAAGTACTTCTAGGAATAGTTACTAACACCTCATTCATAAAGAAATGACTCAATATGCAACAAAAGCATCGTGTACGTATAATTACCGACAGCATTCAGATTTACACACAGATAGACGCATTTCATTACATCGAGAATTGAGATGATTGGCAGTTCTCGCCTAACGATGTGTGTATCTTTCAACTATACTTGCAAATTCGCCAAGCACTCGATCCATCATCGTTCAGAACGTTACAGTAATCTAATACTAAGCAGTTTAGACAGAATTCGATTAGTACAGTAACTTGGCAAATACGCCCGTCTGAACTCCAACTAATACAGATGGATGTAGCAGGCGTATACTTGTTAGCGTACCAATAATTATGGCAGTGATAATGAAAATGACGGAAACACTATGTGATTAGTGATGGGAAACACAAATTCGCGCAAAATCGTCGCATGAGTCAGCGTGAGCGTTATCATAAGCGTGTTTTTTATGTTGCATGTGTTTGGTTACATTACAATAGGAACGTGATTATCGCCTAATTTTCGTTTTATTACATGAGCATTGTTTTCAGAAAGAATACACAATACGTGTTTAACAGAATATGTATTTTTTTCGGGATTTTTCTCATTATTTGTTTACTTAAAATATGAAAAGTTTACATTAAAATATTGGCTATTAATACTATTGCCAATATTTAACGTCAATATTCGGTTTTTTATTGATCATTTGTTCACAATTGAATAAATTGTTTGAATTGGCAATAAAATTATTATGTTACAAAAATGTATCGAAAATCTAAGTAACCTTGTTTTAAAATGAATGAGTAGAAAAAGATTGTTTCAAATTTTTGAAAATTTTTAGTTAGAAAATGCAAAAATAGTCGTGCCAGTTACAGTACCAATTTTTTTATATGGAGAAATTTTATCATTCTTTCTGAACGTTAAAAACAAAAGTTTTCAGCGTTCATAAAGCTTGATAAAATTTCTGTATTTACAAATGTTGGCATGCAATGTAAGTAACTGATACCCTACTTACAGCTTACAGTTGTTATTAAGTACGTGCTCTGTGTTTCTAGAGGTATTGAATTTTGGACATTAAGCAATTCACAACGTACAATCAAAACCGCCAAGTTGTAGGTAATTTTTATTGTGTGTAAAGTGAATTGCGGATATTTTTGTAAATGTCGCAGTGGAATAATCAGGTTGTTTATTATTGGCACACAAAGTTATTCATCTGACCTTTTTAGTTGCCACACGAAAGCAATCCATTGACGTCGAAATATTTTTGATCGTTCCAATGGCACATTTATCGCCGATTAATTGTTATCTCCAGAAAGCGGCTTTGTACATTTCCCTGTCGATATCAAAGCGCCCTGATTATCACTACTTTCCACGCTTGCACATTGCACACGCTTCAATCCCTTGTTAATTCACCTACAAAGGAGTCCATTCCATTCAAGCGTTGTCCTCTGCGATAAAGGACATTACCAAGTCGTGAATGCACGTGTGTGTAGGGAACAAAAACCGCTTCGCCGCTCGAGTTTAGTCATTTGATTCAGAGTTTATTCATGGAGTCAAAGTTTAAAGTCCTGGGATGGAAATTACTGGTTTAGCCCGTGCGTTTTTACGAGACGCGGAGATTAATTCCGCCCGGAATTTCTGTCGAAATTTTTTAATTACGTGCATTCGAAAACAAGTTTATTTATGGCCGTTGATAGGAGATAATTAAAACGCACTCGAAGTGATTAAATGGTACAAGGAACAGTATTTTATATTAATTATAAAACATGTTCTAAGCAATTAAACCAATAATTAAATCTACTACAAATAATAACATTCTAATTTAGTTGCAAAAAAATGTTCATTCCGATTCAATTGATAAAGTTGTACGAGTTTGTAGTGGGTGAATATTCAATTAGTTATTAATGAAAATTGTTGGTATTCGTATTACACGTTTGAAACAAAGATGTTCTGTATTCCTTCAGGAAACTATATGAAATGTCAAAAATATTAACCGGAAAACTTTTTTTGTGCTCTAGAGCAGTTTCTCAACCTTTTTTGCCTACTTCGAAATATTACTTCTATGAAAATTGTATTAACGAAATTAAATAAACTATAAGCCAATGTATCACTTACAATCAGGAATAAAATAGATCAATATTGATACGATCGTTTTTGAAATATCGTTAATAATGTAATAGCTTGATCTGAGAATATCATTGAAAATCACGTGATCACAAGAAAAATATAAATATCTCAAAAACTACACATTAGATATTAAAGAAATTAAACACACGATAGAACAATATGTCATCCAATATGAAGAATAAATTCGATCAATATTGATAAGTTAATTTTGGAAATATCGTTAACAATATGATACCTGGATTTGAAAATATAATATAAAATTACATGATACACCAAAAATATAAATTTCTCAAAACCACGCATTGGATATTAAAGAAATTAAACAAGCTATAAACCAGTATATCAGTTAATATCAGGAATGACATAGATCAATATTGATACGCTCGTTTTTGAAATATCGTTAATAATGTCATAACTTGATCTGAGAATATCATTCAAAATCACATGATCACAACAAAAATAAAAATATCGCAAAGACCACGCATTGGATATTAAAGAAACTAAATATACTACAGACCAATATATCATTCAACGTCAAGAATAAATTGGATCAAAATTAATACACTGGTTTAAGAAATATCGTTAATAATCTAATAGCTGGATCTCAGAATATTATTAAAAATCACATGATCAGAACAAAAATAAAAATATCGCAAAAACCACGCATTGGATATTAAAGAAATTAAACACACTACAGACCAATATGTGACCTAATGTCAAGAATAAATTGGATTAATATTGATGCGCTTGTTTTTGAAATATTTTTAATTATGTAACAGCTGGATTTGAGAATATCATGGAAAATTACATGATAACACCAAAAATATAAATTTCTCAAAACCACGCATTGGATATTAACGAAATTACATAAGCTATAAAGCAGTATATCAGTTAATATCAGGAATGAAATAGATCAATATAGATACGCTCGTTTTTGAAATATCGTTAATAATGTCATAACTTGATCTGAGAATATCATTCAAAATCACATGATCACAACAAAAATAAAAATATCGCAAAGACCACGCATTGGATATTAAAGAAACTAAATACACTACAGACCAATATATCATTCAACGTTAAAAATAAATTGGATCAAAATAAATACGCTGTTTTTTGAAATATCGTTAATAATCTAATAGCTGGATCTCAGAATATTATTAAAAATCACATGATCAGAACAAAAATAAAAATATCGCAAAAACCACGCATTGGATATTAAAGAAATTAAACACACTACAGAGCAATATGTGACCTAATGTCAAGAATAAATTGGATTAATATTGATGCGCTTGTTTTTGAAATATTTTTAATTATGTAACAGCTGGATTTGAGAATATCATGGAAAATTACATGATAACACCAAAAATATAAATTTCTCAAAACCACGCATTGGATATTAAAGAAATTAAATAAGCTATAAATCAGTATATCAGTTAATATCAGGAATGAAATAGATCAATATTGATATGCTCGTTTTTGAAATATCGTTAATAATGTCATAACTTGATCTGAGAATATCATTCAAAATCACATGATCATAACAAAAATAAAAATATCGCAAATACCACGCATTGGATATTAAAGAAACTAAATACACTACAGACCAATATATCATTCAACGTCAAGAATAAATTGGATCAAAATTGATACGCTGCTTTTTGAAATATCGTTAATAATCTAATAGCTGGATCTCAGAATATCATTAAAAATCACATGATCACAACAGCAATAAAAATATCGCAAAAACCACACATTGGATATTAAAGAAATTAAACACACTATAGACCAATATGTGACCCAATGTCAAGAATAAATTGGATTAATATTGATGCTCTTGTTTTTGAAATATTTTTAACACCTGGATTTGAGAATATCATGGAAAATTACATGATAACACCAAAAATATAAATTTCTCAAAACCACGCATTGGATATTAAAGAAATTAAATAAGCTATAAACCAGTATATCAGTTAATATCAGGAATGAAATAGATCAATATTGATATGCTCGTTTTTAAAATATCGTTAATAATGTCATAACTTGATCTGAGAATATCATTCAAAATCACATGATCACAACAAAAATAAAAATATCGCAAAGACCCCGCATCGGATATTAAAGAAACTAAATACACTATAGACCAATATATCATTCAACGTCAAGAATAAATTGGATCAAAATTAATACGCTGGTTTTTGAAATATCGTTAATAATCTAATAGCTGGATCTCAGAATATCATTAAAAATCACATGATTACAACAAAAATAAAAATATCGCAAAAACCACGCATTGGATATTAAAGAAATTAAACACACTATAGACCAATATGTGACACAATGTCAAGAATAAATTGGATTAATATTGATGCGCTTGTTTTTGAAATATTTTTAATAATGTAACAGCTGGATTTGAGAATATCATGGAAAATTACATGATAACACCAACAATATAAATTTCTCAAAACCATGCATTGGATATTAAAGAAATTAAATAAGCTATAAGCCAGTATATCAGTTAATATCAGGAATGAAATAGACAATATTGATACGCTCGTTTTTGAAATATCGTTAATAATGTCATAACTTGATCGGAGAATATCATTCAAAATGACATGATCACAACAAAAATAAATATATCGCAAAGACCAGGCATTGGATATTAAAGAAACTAAATACACTACAGACCAATATATCATTCAACGTCAAGAATAAATTGGATTAAAATTAATACGCTGCTTTTTGAAATATCGTTAATAATCTAATAGCTGGATCTCAGAATATCATTAAAAATCACATGATCACAACAAAAATAAAAATATCGCAAAAACCACGCATTGGATATTAAGGAAATTAAACACACTGTAGACCAATATCTGACCCAATGTCAAGAATAAATTGGATTAATATTGATGCGCTTGTTTTTGAAATATTTTAGATAATGTACCAGCTGGATTTGAGAATATCATGGAAAATTACATGATAACACAAAAATATAAATTTCCCAAAACCACGCATTAGATATTAAAGAAATTAAATAAGCTATAAACCAGTATATCAGTTAATATCAGGAATGAAATAGATCAATATTGATACGCTCGTTTTTGAAATATCGTTAATAATGTCATAACTTGGTCTGAGAATATCATTCAAAATCACATGATCACAACAAAAATAAAAATATCGCAAAGACCACGCATAGGATATTAAAGAAACTAAATACACTACAGACCAATATATCATTCAACGTCAAGAATAAATTGGATCAAAATTCATACGCTGGTTTTTGAAATATCGTTAATAATCTAATAGCTTAATCTGAGAATATCATTGAAAATCACGTGATCACAACAAAAATAAAAATATCGCAAAAACCACGCATTGTATATTAAAGAAATTAAACACACTATAGACCAATATGTGACCCAATGTCAACAATAAATTGGATTAATATTTATGCGCTTGTTTTTTTAAATATTTTTAATAATGTAACAGCTGGATTTGAGTATATCATGGAAAATTACATAACACCAAAAATATAAATTTCTCAAAACCACGAATTGGATATTAAAGAAATTAAATAAGCTATAAACCAGTATATCAGTTAATATCAGGAATGAAATAGATCAATATCGATCCGCTCGTTTTTGAAATATCGTTAATAGTGTCATAACTTGATCTGAGAATATCATTCAAAATCACATGATCACAACAAAAATAAAAATATCGCAAAGACCACGCATTGGATATTAAAGAAACGAAATACACTACAGAACAATATATCATTCAACGTCAAGAATAAATTGGATCAAAATTGATACGCTGGTTTTTGAAATATCGTTAATAATCTAATAGCTTAATCTGAGAATATCATTGAAAATCACGTGATCACAACAAAAATATAAATTTCCCAAAACCACGCATTGGATATTAAAGAAATTAAATAAGCTATAAACCAGTATATCAGTTAATATCATGAATGAAATAGATCAATATTGATACGCTCGTTTTTGAAATATCGTTAATAATGTCATAACTTGATCTGAGAATATCATTCAAAATCACATGATCACAACAAAAATAAAAATATCGCCAAAACCACGCATTGGATATTAAAGAAACCAAATACACTACAGACCAATATATCATTCAACGTCAAGAATAAATTGGATCAAAATTAATACGCTGGTTTTTGAAATATCGTCAATAATCTAATAGCTGGATCTCAGAATATCATTAAAAATCACATGATCACAACAAAAATAAAAATATCGCAAAAACCACGCATTGGATATTAAAGAAATTAAACACACTATAGACCAATATGTGACCCAATGTCAAGAATAAATTGGATTAATATTGATGCGCTTGTTTTTGAAATATTTTTAATAATGTAACAGCTGGATTTGAGAATATCATGGAAAATTACATCATAACACCAAAAATATAAATTTCTCAAAACCACGCATTGGATATTAAAGAAATTAAATAAGCTATAAACCAGTATATCATTTAATATCAGGAAAGAAATAGATCAATATTGATCCGCTCGTTTTTGAAATATCGTTAATAATGTTATAACTTGATCTGAGAATATCATTCAAAATCACATGATCACAACAAAAATAAAAATATCGCAAAGACCACGCATTGGATATTAAAGAAACTAAATACACTACAGACCAATATATCATTAAACGTCAAGAATAAATTGTATTAAAATTGATACGCTGGTTTTTGAAATATCGTTAATAATCTAATAGCTGGATCTCAGAATATCATTAAAAATCACATGATCACAACAAAAATAAAAATATCGCAAAAACCACGCATTGGATATTAAAGAAATTAAACACACTGTAGACCAATATCTGACCCAATGTCAAGAATAAATTGGATTAATATTGATGCGCTTGTTTTTGAAATATTTTAGATAATGTACCAGCTGGATTTGAGAATATCATGGAAAATTACATGATAACACAAAAATATAAATTTCCCAAAACCACGCATTGGATATTAAAGTAATTAAATAAGCTATAAACCAGTATATCAGTTAATATCAGGAATGAAATAGATCAATATTGATACGCTCGTTTTTGAAATATCGTTAATAATGTCATAACTTGGTCTGAGAATATCATTCAAAATCACATGATCACAACAAAAATAAAAATATCGCAAAAACCACGCATTGTATATTAAAGAAATTAAACACACTATAGACCAATATATCATTCAACGTCAAGAATAAATTGGATCAAAATTGATACGCTGGTTTTTGAAATATCGTTAATAATCTAATAGCTTAATCTGAGAATATCATTGAAAATCACGTGATCACAACAAAAATAAAAATTTCGCAAAAACCATGCATTGTATATTAAAGAAATTAAACACACTATAGACCAATATGTGACCCAATGTCAACAATAAATTGGATTAATATTTATGCGCTTGTTTTTTTAAATATTTTTAATAATGTAACAGCTGGATTTGAGTATATCATGGAAAATTACATAACACCAAAAATATAAATTTCTCAAAACCACGCATTGGATATTAAAGAAATTAAATAAGCTATAAACCAGTATATCAGTTAATATCAGGAATGAAATATATCAATATTGATACGCTCGTTGTTGAAATATCGTTAATAATGTCATAACTTGATCTGAGAATATCATTCAAAATCACATGATCACAACAAAAATAAAAATATCGCAAAGACCACGCATTGGATATTAAAGAAACTAAATGCACTACAGACCAATATATCATTCAACGTCAATAATAAATTGGATCAAAATTAATACGCTGGTTTTTGAAATATCGTTAATAATCTAATAGCTGGATCTCAGAATATCATTAAAAATCACATGATCACAACAAAAATAAAAATATCGCAAAAACCACGCATTGGATATTAAAGAAATTAAACACACTATAGACCAATATGTGACCCAATGTCAAGAATAAATTGGATTAATATTGATGCGCTTGTTCTTCAAATATTTTTAATAATGTAACAGCTGGATTTGAGTATATCATGGAAAATTACATCAACACCAAAAATATAAATTTTTCAAAACCACGCATTGGATATTAAAGAAATTAAATAAGCTGTAAACCAGTATATCAGTTAATATCAGGAATAAAATAGATCAATATTGATATGCTCGTTTCTGAAATATTGTTAATAATGTCATAACTTGATCTGAGAATATCATTCAAAATCACATGATCACAACAAAAATAAAAATATCGCAAAGACCACGCATTGGATAGTAAAGAAACTAAATACACTACAGACCAATATATCATTCAACGTCAAGAATAAATTGGATCAAAATTAATACGCTGGTTTTTGAAATATCGTTAATAATCTAATAGCTGGATCTCAGAATATCATTAAGAATCACATGATCACAACAACAATAAAAATATCGCAAAAACCACGCATTGGATATTAAAAAAAATTAAACACACTATAGACCAATATGCGACCCAATGCCAAGAATAAATTGGATTAATATTGATGCGCTTGTTTTCGAAATATTTTTAATAATGTAACAGCTGGATTTGAGAATATCATGGAAAATTACATGATAACACAAAAAATATAAATTTCTCAAAACCACGCATTGGATATTAAATAAATTAAATAAGCTATAAACCAGTATAGTAGTTAATATCAGGAATGAAATAGATCAATATTGATACGCTCGTTTTTGAAATATCGTTAATAATGTCATAACTTGATCTGAGAATATCATTCAAAATCACATGATCACAACAAAAATGAAAATATCGCAAAGACCACGCATTGGATATCAAAGAAACTAAATACACTACAGACCAATATATCATTCAACGTCAAGAATAAATTGGATCAAAATTAATACGCTGGTTATTGAAATATCGTTAATAATCTAATAGCTGGATCTCAGAATATCATTAAAAATCACATGAGCACAAGAAAAATAAAAATATCGCAAAAACCACGCATTGGATATTAAAGAAATTAAACACACTATAGACCAATATCAGAAATAAATTGGATCAAAATTGATACGCTGGTTTTTGAAATATCGTTAATAATGTAATGCTGGATAGAGAATATCGCTGTAAGTCACATGATCACACTCAAAAATATAAATATATCAAGAGCCTCGCATGGGATATTTAAAAAATTAAACACACTCTAGACCAATATGTCATCCAATTTGCATCACACGTTTGAAACGAAAATCTTCTGTATTATGTTTGTTTAATTTTGACTTAAAATTCTTTAAACAAATATCACAGACAACTTCTGCTTTTTTGAACATATAGCTATTTTGACCATTCATATGACCATATAGTTTTCATTTCACTTTTAATTATAGTTCTTCAAAGCCACATTTACGTACTTAAAGAGCCACATGTGGTCTAGACTGTAGGAGTAGTGGTTTTGAACGTTCTTTCATCTGCAACACGCTTGAAAATCTAAATTATTTCTGAATGATGCTCAGCTGGAATTTTCTACAATCGTAATAATAGTTACAATGCAGTTAGCTACAAAAAACGTGTGTCACGACATACCGGCTGAAACTGTCTGCTGTAGAATACTAAGAAAGTCACAAACTCTTTAAAATTTAAAACGAACAACTTTGCCCCTAGAACAATGAGAAAGTCGAACTCTTCAAAAACTATAAATAAACGAAATCGATTCGTGGAATTTTTATTGATGGAATGCTAATTAAATCGAACTGTCTCTGGCGTGCTTGATGAATGCAGAATGCTGCTAAAGCTGAAAACGGAATACTGATGACACGAAATCCTTCACGTTTATAATTGATGAAACGCCGAAACAATTTCTCTATGTAAATATTGAACTTTCTTTTCCGTCAAGCGCGGCAATTCTGGAAATTAACGAGTGGCTCTGGTGAATTAATAATGCCGATAACCAGGCGACAACGCACAAATATTTGATTAATTTTAAACTCGGGTCAATTTGGAGCACGGAAAAGTTCCACGGAAATTTCAAGGCGGTTTATAAATACCCCCTCGATTCGTGAATGATTCATTAGGGCTGCCACGTGTTGCACGCAGACTGACGAATTTCTCCCCCAAATAAGTTGCAAACGTGATTCCCATAATCGTCATTCGTGTTTATCAACAAATTCCCACCGCCCAAATTGTGGTTCGTGAGTCAGTCAGCCACAGGCTGACCGGACAACCAAATTCTGGCCATGTCCTTGACTTTGGATGTGCTTAATTTCCATTAAGCCCAGTCAGTGTCAGAGTTGTTCAATTAAAGAATAATCGAGTAAAGCCTTCACCTTCGTGACCAGTTAGTTTATTAGTGTCGCATCTAGCAATTGTAAAATCACTGATTATAATTGGTTACCTTCAATCGCAGATAAGAGAAAATCGTCGTCTTGCAGAGAACCACTATACCGTTTCAATTTCAATTTTAGAAAAAGCAAAATCAATTTCAGAAAAAGTAATATCAAATTCAGAAACAGTAGAACCGACTTCAAGGAAAGCAAAATCAATTTCAGAAAAAGTAAAATCAATTTCAGAAATAGTAATATCAAATTCAGAAAAAGTAATATCAAAATCAGAAAAAGTAGAATCGACTCCAAAGAAAGTAAAATCAATTTCTGAAAAAGTAACAACAGAATATGGCAGGTTTGTGGGTATAAAATAATTTGGAAAAAAAATAGTTGGGAAAATTTGTCTGTTTTGTCTTTTCGTTAATTTTAGACGAGATCAATTATTTTGCTTTAGTAGATAATATTCTAACGAGAAAAAAAATGTGGTAGAGGAGAGCAACTGGTTTGACTCGAGCTAAACTATTGGAATTAAAAAGCAACATTTTTGGCACATTTCACGAAGACTTTTGCTTTTGGTATTATTTTGCCTTGGTAGAAAATATTCTAACGAGAAAAAATGTGGTAGAGGAGAGCAACTGGTTTGAGTCGAGCTAAACTATTGGAATTTAAAAGCAAAATTTTTGGCACATTTCACGAAGACTTTTGCTTCTGGAATTTTATTCGTTATATTGAAATAAAATTCAAAATCATATAGTTTTTAAAATACGTTTGAGTATTTTAGTTGAGTTTAGTACTATATACTATATACTATACTGCGTACTATATACTATATACTATACTGCGTACTATATACTATATACTATACTGCGTACTATATACATATATATACTACTATATTACGTACTCTACATACTGTACATCTAATGTGCTATAAATAACTAAAATGTATTAATATGCCATTAAGGTAATTGGCGTTTAGTTGATTGCAAGACCTGCCTCAGTGTATGTTAACTATTCCAAAATTATCTACTTCTGTATGCATTGCCCATTCATTCATTTATCATTCAGGGGTTCTAGTGGAGGAGGAACTTCTAATGAATAATCAACGAGGCAATATACTTCGATCGCTCGGGGATAAAAACGTGCAGAGCCCATTACGATCGTACTAATTGAATAAACAATTCGTAATTGCGAGCAACCGCTTCTAGTGACGGATTTAGAAGAAGCTTCCAATGAGTTGGAAGGTCAAGTCGTAGGCAAGGATAATTGTGTATTGGCTTCACATGTCTGTTTAGTGCCGCTAAAAATACACGTGCCACAGCACGTTGCGTCCCACACTACTTTATATCCACCAACACACCAGAGACAGTAAACACCAGAGCAAAATAATCACTGATTGGAATCCAATCAGTGATTATTTTGCATAGTTATCTGATGGTTTAAGTTAACCATACAGTTAGAAACGCATTTCGTATGTAGTTTCTAATCATCTTATGATTAGATAGATATTCATCTTTGATAGATAAAATAACAAGGTAGATAATAATTATAATCTATGCGGCAGATAACTTATTCTTAAATTTGGAAAAACATATTGGAACGGCATCGTTCGTGAAACTGAGCACTTCATTAGTTCTAGTCTTCACTTTGCCCTTCAATACATTTAAATAAATATTATCATTGCGTGTTGAGTTAGTTTTTCAAACCACTGAGGTTAAAAATATGTGTATGAAGGTTTAATATACTCAAACATTTACAAACTTATTAGGCAGACATAGTCGATGCCAGATTAGATGTCACTTTTCACATTTTCGTGTTGAGTAGGTTTATCAAACCTCTGAAGTTAAAAATAGGCATCTGAAGGTTTAATGTACTCAAAGACTTAGAAACTTATTAGGCAGATATAGTCTATGCCAGATAAGATGTCACTTTTCACATTTTCGTGTTGAGTAGGTTTATCAAACCTCTAAAGTTAAAAATAGGCGTCTGAAGGTTTAATATACTCAAAACATTTACAAACTTATTAGGCAGATATAGTCGATGCCAGATTAGATGTCACTTTTCACATTTTCCTGTTGAGTCGGTGTTTCAAACCACTGAAGTTAAAAATAGCCGTTTGAAAGTTTAATATAAGTACTCAAACACTTAGAAACTTATTAGGCAGATATAGTCGATGCCAGATAAGATGTCACTTTTCACATTTTCGTGTTGAGTCGATTTTTCAAACCACAGAAGTTAAAAATAGGCATCTGAAGGTTTAATATACTTAAACATTTAGAAACTTATTAGGCAGGTATAGTCGATGCCAGATAAGATGTCACTTTTCACATAAAACAATTGTAATTTTGAATGAAGAATACAGATTTTTTGTCAAACCTTGATACGAATACCTACATACTACTTACTTAGAATGTATTTTATATTTCGTGTTATTTTGTATATGCTTACATGTGAAATTTGTGTATTTTGTATATTTAAAAAAAGGGAAGTTCCCGCAAAATAAATTATAATAATAATTATTATTATTATACCTCACAACACAAAATATTAAAATTGTCCAATTTATAACTGCGTAAGAGTAGTACAAGTATGTATTTCAAGATATTAACCATCATAACGCTAGATTAATGTGGGGAGAGGGCAACATTTTAATTTTATATTTATTTGGAAACATGTTATTTCTATAAAAAATTTTGTGCTTGTGAAAAAAAAAATAAAGATAATGAAAAATTACTTCGTCTATGATAGACAGGTTGTTCAAAAAATGAGAAAAAGAAAACACCTAAGAGTAAAGTAAACCCATTTTTATGTTCAGATAAAGATAAACAGATAAAGTTCAGATAAACATATTGCATGAAAAGTTGTTTGTAATGGCCAATTTTACCCTATATATGAAGTTCGATTTGGAAACTCAAAAATGTAATTTCTTCCCTTAAACATATTTTAAGGGTTTATTTACCGTAATAAAAGTCAATCGATGTAATAAGACATATGTTTCGATTCCCATAGAGAACATGATAATATACAGTTACACGTTTTATTCCATCCTATTTTAGGTTTTAAGAGGAGAATGAGAAGTAGAAGCAGAGAAGAAGCAGATGGAAGGAAGAACTTGTAATAAAAGACAATCTATGTAATAATACACATGCTTTGAATCCCATAGAGAACATAATAATCTACAGTTACGTTATATCACATCTTATTTTAAGTTTTTAGATGACGAGGAGACGTAGAAGCAGAGAAGAAGGGGAAGGAGAAGGGGATTAATAAGTAGAAAATAAGAAGGAGAAAACAACCCCCCCCCCCTAGTTCTCAGAAATCTCACTTTCTAATGGTTTTTTTTGAGTTTTTGAGTTTTTTTGTAAAATGAGTTTATGATGAATTGTAGAAAATGAGTAGAAAAGAAGTTGTTTGTAATGGCTAACGTTACATTATATACGAAGTTCGATATAGAAACTCAAAAATGTAATTTCTTCCCTTAAAAATACTTAAAGGGAAGAACGTGTAATAAAATACAATCGATGTAATAAGACACATGCTTGGATTTCCATAGAATACATAGTTTCATTACATCTTATTGTAAGTTTTTAGAGGAGGAAGAGAAGTAGAAGCAGAGGAAGAGGAGGAGAAGTAGAAGCAGATGAAGAGAAGGAGAAGTAGAAGCAGAGAAGAAGGAGAAGGAGAACGGGATTAATAAGTAGAAAATAAGAAGGAGAAAACAAAATCCCCCCAATTAGTTAATGCAGCTATTTACTCTTTTTGTAAAATAGGTTTATGATGAATTGTAGAAAATAAGTAGAAAAGAAGAAGGCGAAAAGAAAACTAATAAAAAATGATTTTTTACTGATACTTAAAGGAAAACTCAAATCTTCTCCGCTTCCCTGTACCTTAATATTTTATTCCCTGGTTTTTATTGAATTTCTGAAGTTCTCTTTGCAGTTTTTATAAATTGTCTTTGCGAAGAATTGTATTTATAACAATTTTAATGGTCTATTTACTGAACCTTTGAAGGAATCTTAAAGGAAAAGCCAAATTTTCTCCATTTCCCCGTTCCTTAAAATTTTTTATTAAAAAAAAAAGTTATTGAGTTTCTGAAGTTCTCTTTGCAGTTATTATAAATTGTGTTTGTGAAGAATTGTGTTTATAACAATTTTAATGGACTATTTACTGAACCTTTTAAGGAATCTTTAAGGAAAAGTCAAATTTTCTCCGCTTCCCTATTCCTTAAGATTCCTTATTATTTTTTAATGTTTATTGAGTATCTGAAGTTCTCTTGCAGTTTTTATAAATTGTGTTTGTGACTAATTGTGTTTATAACAATTTTAATGGACTATTCCTACTAAAATTTCAATGAATAGTGCCAATTTGGTATTATTTTTATCAAATATCGAAAGTAGTCCTCTTTGCAGCTTTTAAAATGAGTAGAATAAAAGAAGGCGAAAACAAAACTAATAAGGGATGTTTTTTTACTGAACCTTTGAAGGAATCTTAAAAGAAAAGTAAAATCTTCTTCACTTCCCTATTCCTTAAGATGCATTATTATTTTTTTATGTTTATTGAGTATCTGAAGTTCTCTTGCAGTTTTTATAAATTGTGTTTGTGAAGAATTGTGTTTGAAACATTTTTAATGGTCTATTCCTACTAAAATTTCAATTAATAGTGCCAATTTGGTATTATTTTTATCAAATATCAAAAGTTGTACTCTTTGCAGCTTTTAAAATGAGTACAATAAAAGAAGGCGAAAACAAAACTAATAAGAGATGTTTTTTTACTGAACCTTTGAAGGACTCTTAAAGGAAAAGTCGAAACTTCGCCGCTTCCCTGTTCCTTAAGATTCTTCCTTTCTGATATTTATTGAATTTCTGAAGTTCTCTTTGCAGTTTTTATAAATTGTCTTTGTGAAGAATTGCGTTTATAACAATTTTATTGGACTATTTACTGAACTTTTGAAGGAATCTCAAAGGAAAAGTAAAATCTTCTTCGCTTCCCTATTCCTTAAGATTCATTATTATTTTTTAATGTTTATTGAGTATCTGAAATTATATTGTAGTTTTTATAAATTGTGTTTGTGAATAATTGTGCTTACAACAATATTAATGGACTATTCCTACTAAAATTTCAATTAATAGTGCCATTTTGGTATTATGTTTATCAAATATCAAAAGTAGTACTCTTTGCAGCTTTTATAAATTGTGCTTGCGAAGAATTGTGTTTAAAACAATTTTAATGGACTATTCCGGCTAAAATTTCAATGAATATAAAATTGTTATAACACAATTCTTCACAAACACAATTTATAAAAACTGCAAAGAGAACTAGTTTTGATATTTGATAAAAATAATAGCAAAATTTTCTCTTTGCACTTTTTATAAATTGCGTTTGTGAAGAATTGTGTTTATAATAATTTTAATCGACTATTCCTGCTAAAATTTTAATGAATATAGAATTGTGTTATAACAATTTTAATGGACAATTTAATATTCCTATTAAAATTTCAACGAATGGTGCCAATTTTGCTATTATTTTTATCAAAAATCAAAAGTACCTAATGTGTGAAAATTTAAATAATTTCTATCAAATTTTTCAATTATTCTGTAAATATTTCAATGATTATTATCAATTTATCATTATTATGTCAAAATGTTATCGATTTTATAAAAAAATATATGATTATAATAATAATAATAAGTATTTTGTGCACTTGATGTGATAAGTCAGTCAATGAGAAACAAAAGACAAAAACTATGAAATTTACTATTATTAAATTAGTATCAAATATGAAATTATTAGTTACAATTTAAACATTCTTCGTAAAACTTCAATTATAGGCAATTTTTCAATTATTTAGTTTAAGTCTTATTTTGACACCATTTGCTATTATATACTACTACTTCTGTTAAATACTGACAGTAAATAATTATGCCATATAACCAATTATGCCATAGGTAGAGGAGTAGCAGGAATTATTATTATCTGAATAATACTTATTCAAATATAAATTATAATATAAATATAACTATAAATTCACAAATTATGTATATGCTCACCATGGAATGTTTAATTTACATAATTTTTGAAAAATCTCTTTGCTTCTTTTGAGACTGGCAACTTACTCCCAAAACCTCAAACACATCATATAATATGTCATAATCAAATATATTATATCATATATCAAACATATACCGAGTGGCCCAAAAGTAGGTATACAAATAAAAAGGTATACAAAACCTCAAACACATCATATCATATGTCATAATCAAATATATTATATCATATATCAAACATATACCGAGTGGCCCAAAAGTAGGTATACAGTTAGGTATACAGTTATTTATACAGCAATACCTATATTACAAGGCTCCCCCGCCCAGATTTCCAGCCATGGTATATACTAGAAATAAAAGAAATTATTGTATACCTACTGTATACCTGTATACTCCTGTATACTGTACACCTGTATACCTACTTTTGGGCCACCCTGTATACCAAACAGAGATCATACTACAAATATACTTTTTTATTCTATTCTATTCTACTTCCACTTCCAAAATCTTTCAACCAACTGATAAAGTTATAAATAGATCACGTTTTTATCAATTTTTACTGAACTCTTGAAATTTTAAAGCAAAATGTTGTAAAGTTCATAATAATTTTCTTCAATTAAAAAAACATTGTAACTCTAAGATATACTTAAGTAACATATTTAAGAAGTAGCAAATGTCTGCAATTTGCTAAAGCTTTTGTGATTCTTTTATTTGAAATTTTGAGCTTTTGGAACTTTAATGAATATAATAAATATGTTTAATGAAGGTTTTGTTGATTATTTAAAAAGTTTACTTAACTTAAAAGTTATATTTTAATAAAAAAATGGCTATTAGCAATAATATTCAAGCATAGACCTTTTTTTGAAATTTTTAAAATAAATTTTCTTCAATAATTAAAATTTTGCTACGTTAAGTTATATTTTGAAGCAATATCAAATTTCTGCAATTTTCTAACGCTTTTGGGAGTCTTTTATTTGAATTTTTGAGCTATTGGAACTCTAAGGAATATAATAACTAATTAATGAAGGTTTTCTTGATTATTTGAAAAGGTCTCTTAACTTCAAATTTACATTTTAATAAATAATTTGCCATTAACAATAATATTCAAGCATAGAACTTTGAAAATAAACATGATCTTAAGTAAGTTTGGTCCATTTTTTATCATTTTTCTTCAATAAATTAAATGTTGTTACATTTAATTAATTAAATTTTCTTCAAAAATTAAAATTTTGCTACGTTTAAGTTACATTTTTATGCAATATCAAATTTTTGCAATTTTCTAACGCTTTTGGGAGTCTTTTATTTGAATTTTTGAGCTTTTGGACATTTAATGAATATAATAACTACTTAATGAAGGTTTTCTTGATTATTTAAAAAGGTCTCTTAACTTCAAATTTACATTTTAATAAATAATTTGCCATTAACAATAATATTCAAGCATAGAACTTTGAGAATAAAAATGATCTTAAGTAAGTTTTGTCAATTTTTTATCAATTTTCTTCAATAAAACAAATGTTGTTACATTTAAGTAATTTTTTTAATGAAATAGCAAATTTCTGCAATTTTCGAACGCTTTTATGAACCAATATGTAAGTTTTTGAACTTTAGGATTTTTATTGAATGTTGCTATATTTAAGTAATTTTTTTTATGAAATAGCAAATTTCTGCATTTTTCGAACGCTTTTATGAACCAATTATGTACAATTTTGAACTGGATGTGAGGAATTTAACGAAAAGTTATGTAAGTTTAATTACATTCGCTTATACTCAACGTAGGAAATACCGGTATAATTTGTTCACTTCCTCTATTGTTGTGTTTGTTGTCAAGTACATATTTACCTTTTGTATATTATATAGCTTTCCTGCTAATAAATAATCTTTATTATTATTATTATTTGTAAGCCACCCACGCAGGACAGTTATTGGAAGCAGATAGAGAGCTAATGCAGGATACCCTTTTAATCTACAAATTCCTACATCTGACCTACAAAGGCGTACGAAGTGGGAGTGACTATTATTATTATTTAATGATAATTCTGGTGTGATTTAAGTGACTAATGCGTATAGCTTAAGATTGTTACAAATCTTTGGTGCCTGAAACCACTATCATTGAACATTCTGGTGTGATTTAAGTGACAAATGCGTTTAGCTTAAGATTGTTAGAAATTCTTTAGTGCCTGAAACCACTATCATTGAACATTCCTCTTTTTAGTCACCGACATAGTCAGATAAATCCGTGCCTTCATACTCGATAATGTGGTTTTCTCTATTTGACCGATAATAGGATAAGGAAGTGGCGGTCATGGCGTGTCTATTTTAATTCATGATAATGACAATTCTGTGATTATATATGACTAACGAGTTTAGCTTAATATTATTGTAAATATGCATCAGCATATTCCTTCTATACAATAGAATGATTGAATATCATTCAAATATCGACAGTTATGCCAAATGGACGAACCGATCATATTTGAAAAATAATCAGCTTGAATACCATAAGTTCTGTCTGAAGGTGTGTAAAAACAAACTGTTGAGGTAAAAATATATTTTTGTATTAAAAGGTAAACATTTTCAGATTTACCATTTATTCATTTGTACAAAAAAAAGTGGAGGATTTCCAAAAAGGCGCGTTCTCACGAATCGAGTTTAATTGATCGATTGTAGTTGATCAACAAAAGTTGAATGAAAACTATACTAGTATAGTATAGTAGTAGTATTGTAAAAACTATATAGTTTCAAGTTGATCAACTCTATTAAAACAGAGGTTCTCACTATAGTTTTCATTCAGCTTTTGTTGATCAACTACAAGCGATCAATTAGACTTGATCGCTTGATTTCCCATTTCTTCATTTGTACAAAAAAAGTGGAGGATTTCCAAAAAAGGTGCACTCTCACGAATCAAGTTTATTTGATCGGTTGTTGTTGATAAACAAAAGTTGAATGAAAACTATAGTTTAAAATTGATCAACTCTATTGAAACACAGGTTCTCACTATAGTTTTCATTTGACTTTTGTTGAACTTTCGATCAATTAAAGGTCGAAAAACTCAGATTTTCCATTTTTTTTTATTTGTACAAAAAAGTGGAGGATTTCCAAAAAGGTGTGTTCTCGCGAATCAAATATAATTGATCGATTGTAGTTGATCAACAAAAGTTGAATGAAGACTATAGTTCAAAGTATATCAACTCTATTGAATCAGTAGTTCTCACTATAGTTTTCATTTAACTTTTGTTGAACTTTCGATCAATTAAACTTGATTCGTGCGAACGCGTTTAAACTGGTTTGTGTGATTTTTATGATTTTTCGTTAGTTCGCTGTTTTGGCCTTTGTTTGGATCATCAGCCAAAAATCTATTATGTAATTGAATTGCTTCAAAATCAACGTCACGAAATAATATTTGTAGCTTATGGTATCTTTAGAATATCAATTCAAGCAATATTTTGCATAATCCCGTATGTCAAGGCCCGACTAATTTAATGATCGTGATCACATAAATCACATCAAACAATAAAAGCAGAAACAGATATCTCAAGAATGTCGAAATTTCCTATTTATATTTCTGGTGGCCGATTTCGAAGGTCATTGTACGAATAACATAAATATTATTAAATTCGCTAATACATTTAACAACACGCCAAGATTACAAATCAATCATGCTAATTTCGACCATTGCATAAATAGCCTGCTGTTAGCTTGAGCAAAACCGCGGTGCTAATTAATGTATTCAATCGGCCTTCGCAGCTTTCCTAGCATACTGCTAGAGTGTTCTATTAGAACCACGAAGTTAGAATTTCAGATACGGCCTGTTGGCGAGGAATGCGCTTAAACACACGTTTGCGATTAGTGGTGTTTTGTGCATGACATAATGCCGCTTGAGGCCTGACTTACAAGTCCCATTGTTTTCGTTCTGCACCATAAATGGATTCGTCGAGGACAGTTCCGCAGAAATAGACACTTTGAAATATCGACCATTAAAACTATAGCAATGCCTTATTTTGAATTATTCATGTACGTAAAAGCAATTATTGTTAATTGTAGTGGAAGGGTAAACATATTTTTGTTGTCAAGATGAAGTCTTTATTGATCGTATAAATATAACATTGCACACGTTGTTTTGCCAAATGAACCATTTACCATTTTTAATTGGCATTTAATAGACACGATTCAAATAACTAAAAGATCAGATTCAAACAATCAACTGATAATTAGTAAATGTAAGTGAAGTGAGAGTTTATGCACTTCAAAATACCAGAAAGGCTTCCAACACCTACCAAAAAATATCTTCAACGTTTTTTCTTTAATATTTTATCTGGTGATTCAAAGTACTATGATATAAAACAGATTGATAATAAACATTGATAAATGACAAATCACGTAAATGATTGGAATTTTTATCAATCAACTGATACTTTATGAGTATCACATAAATATACTTATTTGTGACTACAGTTCAAATTGATAATTTGAAAATTTATGTGAAGTTCTGAAACTCAGCACTTCTAAATACCAGAAAGGATTTGAACACCTACCATACCTCATACTTTTTTGGCCGATGATTCAAAGATCTAAGATCTAAAAGCACATTGATGAAAAATTGATAAATGACAAATCACGTAAATGAATGGAATTTTTAAACAACTAATTACGGGATTCGATACTCAATTCATAAATTGCGCCGAAAGGAATAGATAATTAACCGACAGCAAACAATGGCTTCGGTCACGTTTTGCAAGACGCGCATTATGATGCATTAATTCACCTCATGTCGAGTAGCTCTCTTCGGAATTCCTTTATTCGGACGCTTGAGTTCGATACAAAAGAAGCACTCGAAATGGAGGCGCAGAGATAAAACAGCTCGAAAAGTGGAGCTCGTCTTCACGATGACCACTGCAATAACGAAAGTGGGTCGGCGTGGAATAAAACAAACAGGCGGTTACTCATGTGTGTAAACAGGGAGCGAAAATATGCTATTGATTGTGTAAACAGATGAGTGCATTAATTGAGTCCGTAATGTGCTAATAGCGTTGATCTTGTTTAAAATATGTTGGAAGTATGTGGTGTAATTGCAGCTAATGGCTGGTATGCATATGATGGATGTTAATGTGTAAGGCCACGATGAAAAATTAGCTTGTTTGCATAGCGAGACCTTCAAATGAAATACGGACTCAATGTGTTTATCATTTTTTGTAAACTTCCCAGAAATAACTTATTATTAATTGCACAATTTCAGAGGGATAGTTATCTACTATCAAGGGTCATAATAAGGCCTTTACGGCCCGCGGCGTGATAATTAAGGTCCGAAGCGTAGGCAAGGGCTGTAATCTAGTCCAAAGGATGTAAACGCTAGCACATAACTAGGTAGGGTATAATTAGGCATAGGTTACGGACCTTAATTATCACGCCGCCGACCATAAAGGCCTTATTATGTCCCTTGATAGTATATTACTATCCCTCCCCGCAATTAATAAAATGAGGTGCATACAAAATTTTGTGCACAGACCGGAACATTCGAAATAATAACCAAAGTTATTTTTTTTATAACGCTTCTCACACTGGCAGACAAAGTTTTAAATGGGGTTAAGCAATGGTAATATTATACCCCTGGAGTCCATAAAGTGGTAATTACGTCTTTGCCAGATAAAGTTTTAAATGGGGTTAAGCACTAGTAATATTATACCCCCGGAGTCTATAAAATAGTAATTACGCGTTTAGAAGACACAGTTTTAAAAGGGGTGAAGTACCAGTAATATAATGCACTTTATACCCCTAGAGTCCATAAAGTGGTATTTACGCCTTTAAGCGCAACATTAACGTTATAAGAAGGTCGTACATACATATAGTTGAGGCGTTGAAAACGAGAGTGATACAAGTCCATTTTCTTCTAATTCAGAAACAGTGATATTAACTGAATTAAAAAAAATGGGCTTACACTACTCGATTAATGATGTTACATACAATCATTAGTAAAAATTTCATTACATATTCTATGAAATCTACAGCAAATGTCCAACAGTATACAATCCTCGTTGCAGATTTTTGTACAACTTTTGTAGAAACGTTGAATTTTAGTACATACAAAGTACAAATAAAAACTAAACACAAAAAACTGTATGAATATTCCTCTGGATTCACACAGATTTTTGTACAACGTGGAATTTTAGTACATACAAAGTACAAATTAAAAACTAAATACAAAAAACTCTAAATATTCATCTGGATTCGTACAGATTTTTGTACAATTTTTGTACAAACGTTAAATTTTAGTGCATACAAAGTACAAATTAAAAACTAAATACAAAAAACTGTATGAATATTAATCTGGATTCATACAGCTTTTTGTACAATTTTTCTACAAAGGTTGAATTTTAGTACATACAAAGTACAAATTAAAAACTAAATACAAAAAACTGTATGAATATTCATTTAAATTCATACAGATTTTTGTACAATTTTTGTAGAAACGTTGAATTTTAGTACATACAAAGTACAAATTAAAAACTAAATACAAAACACTGTATGAGTATTCATCTAGATTCAAACAGATTTTTCTACAATTTTTGTAGAAACGTTGAATTTTAGTACATACAAAGTACAAATTAAAAACTAAATACAAAAAACTGTATGAATAATGGATTCATACAGATTTTTGTACAATTTTTGTACAAACGTTGAATTTTAGTACGTACAAAGTACAAATTAAAAACTAAATACAAAAAACTGTATGAGTATTCATCTGGATTCAAACAGATTTTTGTACAATTTTTGAACAAACGTTGAATTTTAGTACATACAAAGTACAAATTAAAAACTAAATACAAGAAACTGTATAAATATTTATCTGGATTCATACAGATTTTTGTACAATTTTTGTCCAAACGTTGAATTTTAGTACATACAAAGTACAAATTAAAAACTAAATACAAAAAACTGTATGAATAATGGATTCATACAGAGTTTTGAACAATTTTTGTACAAACGTTGAATTTTAGTACATACAAAGTACAAATTAAAAACTAAATACAAAAAACTGTATGAATATTCATCTGGATTCAAACAGATTTTTGTACAATTTTTGTAGAAACGTTGAATTTTGGTACATACAAAGTACAAATTGAAAACTAAATACAAAAAACTGTATGAGTATTCATCTGGATTCCTACAGATTTTTGTACAATTTTTGTACAAACGTTGAATTTTAGTACATACAAAGTACAAATTAAAAACTAAATACAAAAAACAGTATCAGTATTCATCTGGATTCATACAGATTTTTGTACAATTTTTGTACAAACGTTGAATTTTAGTTCATACAAAGTACAAATTAAAAACTAAATAAAAAAAAAACTGTATGAATATTCATCTGGATTCATACAGATTTTTGTACAATTTTTGTACAAACGTGGAATTTAGTACATACAAAGTACAAATTAAAAACTAAATACAAAAAACTGTATGAATATTCATCTGGATTCATACAGATTTTTGTACAATTTTTGTACAAACGTTGAATTTTACTACATACAAAGTACAAATTAAAAACTAAATACAAGAAACTGTATGAATATTCAGGATTCATACAGATTTTTGTACAATTTTTGTATAAATGTTGAATTTTAATACACACAAACTACAAGTACAAAGTATGTGTACAAAGTACAAATTAAAAACCAAATAAAAAAAAACTATATGAATATTCATCAGGATGGTTTCAATATTTACTACTAATTATTCAAAATATTGGTATGATTCTATATGTCTATATATCAATAAATAAATTGTGGTAAAACATTGCAAGTTGTTTTATTTCTTTGTATGAATATTCTATAACAAATGGATTGATTTTGAATTATTCTACTGACATATAATTTATAATATACGCTTTCGCTCATGTTTGACCTAGTCTACAAAACGAGCTATAATTTGCCTTTTCTTCTGCTATTAAAGATTAAAGCCGGAAATTTGATAAGTACACATGTGAGTAAAATTGGGAAGGGAAAGCAAATCTCTTCGTAAATTTATATATTCAGAACATTTGCATTTTAAAATTCTGTTTTTAATTAATAATAATAATAATAATAATAATAATAATAATTCCTACTACTCCTCCACCTATGGCGTAATCGGTTAATGTCATTATTTGACAGAGAATTCTGACCCAATTACATTTTATTTTATTGTGGTTGAATATTATTATTTATTATTAGTATTAGTATTATTATTATTATTATTTTTAGATTTGTTTATTTAACGTCCGGTTATTTGTTAAACTATGGCTGATTGCCGATAAACAATCCCAAAGATTGGAAAATAGCTGAAATATACCAAATAGCTGATATTTCACACTGACAATGCGAAACTTCAAAAGTTCAATTGAAAGAAAAATCTAAATGAAATACAGTTCTTTGATATTTTTATATGATTCACTGAAAATAGACATTTAAAAAAAATCCAAATTAAATTACAATGTTTTGATATTTTTGACACGCCAGTTAAATATTGAAGCAAAACTTAAAAAAATGTAGAACATTTTTGTTTAATACAGAAAATATGTTTTACTACCATCAAAACTGTAAAATAACATAAAAAGTAATCATTTATCCTAGCATCAAATTATTTAACTGCCTATTTCTATTGCCTTATCTATACAATCCCAAAGATTGGAAAATAGCTGAAATATACCAAATAGCTGATGATTATATTTCACACTGAAAATGCGAAACTTCAAAAGTTCAAATGAAAGAAAATTCCAAATGAAATTACAATTCATTTATACTTTCATATTTTACACTGAAATTTTTTTTTTTTAAATCCAAACTAAATTACAGGTTTTTGATATTTTTGACATGCCTGGTAAACATTGAAGACAAACTATAAAAACGTAGATTTTGGTTTAATATAGAAAATATTTTTTTACTAGCATCAAAACTGTAAATAAACATAAAAAGTAATCATTTATCCTAGTATCAAATTATTTAACTGCCTATTTCTATTGCCTTATCTAAACAATCCCAAAGATTGGAAAATAACTGAAATATACCAAATAGCTGATGATTATATTTCACACTGAAAATGCAAAACTTCAAAAGTTCAAATGAAGAAAATTCCAAATGATATTACAGTTCGTAGAGAATTCTGACTCAATTACATTATATTTCACTGTGGTTCAATATTATTATTTATTATTAGTATTATTGTTATTATTTTTAAATGTGTTTATTTAACGTTGGGTTATTTCTCCCACTATGGTTGATTGCCGATATACAATCAAAAAGACTGGAAAACAGCTGAAATATACCAAATAGGTGATGATTATATTTCACACATAAAATGCAAAACTTCCAAATTCCAAATGAAATTACAGTTCTTTGATATTTTTATATTTTTCACTGAAAATAGACATTTAAAAATAATCTAAATTAAATTACATGTTTTTGATACTTTTAACATGCCTGGTAAACATTGAAGAAAAGCTTTAAAATGTAGATTTTTGATTAATACAGAATAAAATATGTTCTGTATTAATCAAAAATATACATTTTAAAGCTTTTCTTCAATGTTTACCAGGCATGTCTCGCATCAAAATCGCAAAAAAAACATAAAAAGCAATCATTTATCCTAGCATCAAATTATTTCACTGCCTATTTCTATTGCCTTATCTATACAATCTCAAAGATTGGAAAATGGCTGAAATATACCAAATAGCTGATGATTATATTTCACACTGAAAATACAAAACTTCAAAAGTTCAAATGAAAGAAAATTCCAAATGAAATTACAGTTCTTTTATATTTCTATATTTCACACTGAAAATAAAAATTTAAAAAAATCCATTTTTAATTACAATTTTTTGATATTTTTCATACGCCAGTTAAACATTGAAGCAACACTTTAAAAGAGTAGAAGATTTTTGTTTAATACAGAAAATATTTTATACTAGCATCAAAACTGTAAAAAAACATAAAAAGCAATCATTTATCCCATCATCAAATTATTTAACTGCCTATTTCTATTGCCTTATCTATACAATCCCAAATATTGGAAAATAGCTCATGACTATATTTCACAGTACAAAATTTACACTGAAAATGATACAGAAAATACAAAATTTCAAAAGTTCAAATAAAAGAAAATTCCAAATGCAATTACAGTTCTTTGATATTTTTATATTTCTCTCTGAAAATAGACATTTAAAAAAAATCCAAATTAAATTACAATTGTTTGATATTTTTGACATGCCTGGTAAACATTGAAGAAAACTTTAAAAATGAAGAAAGATTTTTGTTAAACACAGAAAATATGTTTTACTACCATCAAAACTGTAAATTACCATAAAAAGTAATCATTTATCCTAGTATAAAATTATTTAACTGCCTATTTCTATTGCCTTATCTCATTTATATACCTTTTCCTGCCTATTTCTGCTACTGTAGCTAATTATCATTTACCACATAAATTTAAAGGTACAAACATTTGCATATTCAAAACTTTCCGAGTGGTAAACCCCAGACAAACATGTCAGGAATCTTATTAATTACATTTTGAATTGTGGTGGCGTTTAATTAATTACATGTAATTTCCATGGAATTATACAAACTATCATGGGATATTCTTTGATGTGAACTTGATTGTGTTACATTACAATTAAAAGCTTCTTGATTTTCTGCCAATGACAAGTCATAATACTTTGCAAAAACATAAATATTGTGTTCAAATAATTAGAATAATTTACTGTTTGAAATGCCACATCACAAATTCCGAAAAAATGTACATATAATTGCTATAATTGGATACAAAATCCTGTAATCGAGAAACATGTTCATATATACTTCATAGTATTGTGCATTTTGTAGTGCATGTCTTGATAACATTTAATATAGTTTGAAGGTTAAAACATCTGCGATTTTATAAAAACTTTCCGAGTGGAAATCCCAAAAACAATTAGTATGGAATTTTATTATTCACGTATTTATGATTTAATCATTTGTAATTTCCATGCAATTATATCGACTATCTTTTCATATCCTCTTGTTGGGAATTTTAATATGTAGGTACAGTAGAATTAATTACTGTATAAACTTTGTATCAGTTCTTAGTTTTTACAATTCTAATAGATTTTGAAAAATATAGCATTCGCAAAAATTGTTTATCCTCTGAAAACTATATTAGAAGTTAATGAAGCGAACATAAATAATTCATAAAATTGAGCACAAAAATATTGACGCATATCTTCATAGCATTGCATATATAGCATACATAGTAGTGCATGTCTTGATAACATTTATTGCAGTTTGAAGGTTAAAACATCTGCGATTTTACAAAAACTTTTCGAGTGGAAATCCCAAAAAAAAAATTAGTATCGAATTTTATCATGCACTTAATCATTTGTAATGATTTAATCATTTGTAATTTCCATGCAATTATATCGATTATCTTTTCATCTCCTCTTGTTGGGAATTTTAATATGTAGGTACAATAGAATTTATTACTGTATAAACTTTGTATCAGTTAAATATATGTTTCTTGAGCACGTGAAGGAAATTGTTAATGAAAAATAATCGTGGTACCTTTTCTTCACTATATTTATTTGTGACTAAATGTACATTTTGACCATAATCATTAGACCATAATAAATGATTATGGTCACGTTGTGACCGAAATGTACATTTAGTCACAAATAAATATAGCGAAGAAAAGGTACCACGATTATTTTTCATTTGTATCGGTTCTTAGTTTTTACAATTCTATTGGATTTTGAAAAATATTGCATTCGCAAAAATTGTTTATCCTCTGAAAACTACATTAGAAGTCAATGAAGACAAACATAAATAATTCATAAAATTGAGCACAAAAATATTGACGCATATCTTCATAGCATTGCATATATATCATACCTCGCATCTTCATTGCAATTTGAATGATTTGAACCGAATTTATGGTAGTTTAGATACAGAAAATTATTCTATTTTATATGCTTGCTCGCTTTTATATCGTGTTTATTTGTATATTGCTGAAAATTTTATCTTGTAGTATATAGAATTGTTCAATTTTTTTTCTGATTAATTCCTCCTTGCATAAGAAATACACAATACAATTTTGAAAAACGTGGACATTTTAAGTATTAATTTAAAGTATAAAAACCTGTAATTTTACTTTTAAATGCAGTACATGGAGTTCATATAAATTAATTATGATCACAAAAAATACTTGGACAAATAATTCACAATATAAGCCTCACATAAATGCAATGTGCATAAATGCAATGCAATATGTTCTACATATTGTGTTTACAAATTTACTAAAAATTTCGTAATGATTTTTGTTTTTTTTTCTTCTGTTATTTAATATGTTAGTCATTATTGTTTTTTGATATGTTGATATGTCATTAATTATGTATTTTACAGAATCCTGATGAAGGTTTTTACAGTAGAGACTATTCTGAACACAAACAATTGAGTTCTAGAAAATTTTATGAAAACTATAAGAAAATCGAAACAAAATTCTTCAAAATAGAAGATGCGAATTTGAAAAAGATTCAAATTCAAAAAAGAGGATTGAAATTTACCTGCAATTTTCTTCGACCATTGTTTGATTATTTTGCTAGTAATTAAATGTCCTCTATGATAATAAATGCAAATTATTATTATGGTTATCATCTTTTATATTCTCTATAAAGACATTTAAGTTTTGTTACATCTGATGAAATGTTAAATTGAATATAAAAAAATCTGTGATTATATATTTTTCAAAACTTTCCAATTGGTGAACAGTCAACTCAGTCAATCAAAACAATGACCAGGTGGCGAACAGTCAATTCTTTGAGCCACTTATAGCAGAATACTTCGATTTTATGTTATTAAATTCCCATATTGGGATTTATTTTTTATGTTCGTTAAGATATGTTCGTGAAGATGTAATTTCTCTAAAATAATCGGGGAAGCAGGAAACTGGACATATGTGGTTTTACATGTTAAATTTCTATGTATACCTAACCAATTGAATACACGGTATGTAAATTGTTCCATTTCTCTCCAAATTTGATTGTTTTGTTGCATATTCTATGAAGTTGGTCGTGATAGAATCAATGAGCTCAACATCGACGCTCTACATCAAAGGGGAAAAAAATATGCCTACACGAGTCAAAATTCGTGGACAAAATGCCTACACGAGTCAAAATTTGTGGACAAAATTAGTAGTTGTGTGCTCAAATTGTGAGAAATAATCGCAATTCTCTTTAAAATTGAACAAATGTTTTACAAAACTTGCAAATACAAATCGAAAAATATTGCGGTCCCATACAAAGATTATTTTTTTATTTTATTAATTTTGTTATATCGGCCGTTACAGCCATTACCTGTAGATTGGTATATTGTTATTATTATTATTCTCATTATTCTCATAATATGCAGAATGGGACTGGGAGCAAGGAATTAGGTTGCTAATGAGACCAGTCATAACAAAAGTTATTGTAGTTTTTTAACATACAAAGAAAATAGAATTTTAATGTTTCAGCGAAACCATGCAGTTAATATTATGGGGAAAATGAGGCATCGCTATTGCATAAAGTATCACTTTACGCACTGTGAACAGTTCGTAAAACTTAATTTACGCACTGCCGTAGAAAAAGGTGATTTTTTATGTATCTATTTTTTTATATCGGCTATTACTTGCACATTGGAATATTGTTATTATTATTATTATTCTCATTAATCTCATAATATGTAGACTGCGATACATCAAGGAATTAGGTTGCTAATGAGATAACACATGTTTTTGTAGTTTTTTTTTACATATAAAGAAAATAGAATTTTAATGTTTCAGCGAAACCATGCAGTTAATATTATGGGGGAAAATGAGGCATCGCTGTTGCATAAAGTAATAAAGAATTCCAAGCATGATAACAGAAATGGAACAATTACGCAGATGACCAAATACAATTTGAATACAAATGATCAGTTGCACAAGCCTATGCGCAATTTGCATCTGCATGCGGCCATCCTTATATAAAGTATGCACGGCTTTTGTGTTTCAATGTAAACCTGAATTGCTTAATAGTTTAAGTGAGGACTTGAAATATGGATCACGTAAGATTTCTGGGAGGGTCGCAGATATTGACATTTTTACGTAATAAATTTTGTAGTGAAATAATCAATTAATACATTAAATATAACTTTTCCCACGAAATTACTAATAATTGAATCGTTTATTTCAGGAACCCGTTAAGTGTAATTTTCCAAATTTACGGGAAACAAAGAAAAACACTATATATTTCCATATGTTAGTTATTGTAATTAAATATCCCATAAAGAGAGCTGTCAGTCAAAGGGATAATGCAGAAAAATATGCGTTTTGATTACTGATATACCGTATTCAGTAAAAATAGAAAAAATCTTAAAACGTTTCTTGACTGGTTTCTGAAATAAACGATTCAATTATGTGTATTTTATGTTGCGGAAAGAAAAGGTTAAGAACCTTTGGTGTACAGTAAAAATTGATTACAATACAATCCATGTAAAAGTGAATAATGCACTATATGCTATTATTATTGTTTGATGTTGGGCAGTGGCCTCAACACTTTTTGAGCAAAGGTATCTTTGGGGAAGGATCATCGAGGTGTACTAAATTTTAGAGGATTATAGAGGCTATTATTATTGTTGATTGAACCACTGTCAGGCAGTGGTTTCAACACGTTTTGAGCAATGGTATTTTTGGGGAAGGATCTTCCAGGTGTATGAGTGTCCTCTAAATTTGAAAGGATTGGTGTGGTGGTGGTGATGCCTGAAATTATTTAAGAGACTAAAATGATTGCAGGCATAAAATATCGAGAAGATATTTTCGTTTTTTTTTAGTGTATCGTTCAAAATGTTCAAAAATGTGCAGGAAATTGTAACAACTAAATAAAGTGATAAAAGCTGATAAGAAATATAGAAAAGCCTAAGCAATTGATGCAATTTTTGATATATCTGATTTTTAAGCAGCCAGATGTCCGCATTTTTTTGACAATTTTTGATACATCTGATTTTTAAGCTGCCAGATGTCCGCAGTTTTTTTGGCACACAAGTTTTTACCGCAACTTTAGTTTCATTTGTTATCAACTTCTTTTGTGTACTGTGCTAGTTGGCACGTAAGCTGTGCCCTGGAAACATTTATTATTATTTAGGAGTCGTTTTAATGCAAACTACTGTAAACATTGATTCATTGTCTGCATTATATATGTTTGCGCTAAATTGATGGAATATATGATTGGGTCGTCCTGAAATGAGGCGTTATTATTCCACGAAAGAATAAATTAGATTCAAGGAAATAAAACATTCCAGAGATATGTTTGCGTTTGGATCGCGCCAGAAAGATTTACGCGCTCTATCTGAATAATTTAATTATCCCGGCGAGGTTTCGCATATATACGAGGATCTTCCAGATCTCGTGCTGCAAGAAATAAATGGGAAGTAACAAGAACGGAGCGCGGAGGTCGTGATTAAAATTTAAAGCGCTCGGAAAACGCAGGAAAAAAAGTGTAATCGATGTGTTCCGAGTACGCGGAAAATTAGTATGCCTCACCTGTAGGGAGCACCCTGTAGCACACCTCGTGGGATACCCGCGGCGCCGGAAAGGGCCGAGATCTTCTCCTGCACACCCGGAAATTACACAACACTCCGGAAGATTTGCAGCGAAAATGTAAACCACAGGTTATCTTGGGTTGGATGAAAACTTTCTGGGAAATTTGATGGTACCCTCGCGTACGCAATTCCTGCGGTCGCAGCAGGATTTCTTACGGAAAAACACACGAGGTCGCAACTTTTCTTCGCGGGCGCTCGTCTGCTCTCGACCAGCTTGGAGCGTACACTGCGCAGTCAGGTTGGTTGCGAGCGCGCGCGATGTGCCGGTGTCTGCGGGGGCAGGGGGGGAGTAGAGCGTCGCGACGCCGAGGATATGCGAACGCGGCGCCACAGCATCGCCAGAGCTCGTTGCCCTGGCAACGCCATGACGCCCGACGGTCACGGGGAGCCAGCGACGCCGGGCGCCGCGACGCTCGTTGCGGTGCATCTAGTTAGGTAATTGGATCGTAATTGTGTGCGCCTAATTGCATCCGCACAACTGGGAGCGGCAGTACAATATTAACGATTCACTTAAGCGAATTAGAAAGAGTTCAAAATATTGAATGAACTAAGGCCCAGTTGTACGATCGTGGATTATCCTTGATCGTGGTTCAATATGCAAGCAGGGGAAAATGGGAAATTTCCCATTTAAAAAAAATAATGTTGGGCCGATGGACCCAGAATTTTGGGGTGGCAGACCCAACGACTTTTAGGCCTGTAAGCCCGACTCCACTTGAGCGGCAACAAAGCAAGTTTATTAATAAATTGCTAAAGAAAATTTTTGATGTATTGTATAAACACAGTGGTTCCCAACCTTTTTCGCCTCGCAGCGCCCTTTTGCACTACGATGTTTCAATAAAATTATTTTTTTGAAATTCTATTGAAAATTTTGTAATTTCCAATAAAAATGAATTCATTGTAATTTACAACTAAAATTATATCATTTCAATATCATATGTAATAAATATCGTAATTTGTAGGGAAAATGTAGAAAATGTTCATTCAAAATTTGTCATTTGCAACGAAAATTTATTAATTTCTTTAAAAAGTTTAATTAAAAATAAAAAAATCTATTTTCCATTAAAAGCTTTGTAGATTTCTAATTAACCATTGAAATGTATAATTTAAATTTTGATATTTACAATAAGAATTTCATAATTTCCTACTAAATTCTATATTTTATCATGACAATGGTTCTAATCATATGTACCAGAAAACATTATTTTACAGTGTTATTCACTATTGTACAATATATTAGGTATACAAACCTAATATATTGAAATTTTGAAATCCATCATAAAAATTTAGTAATATTCATCATAATGTTATTACTATTTATGGTGTTTTCAAAGATGTTTATAATTTGTAGTTAAAATGATGAAAATTTTATAGTTTCTATTGTTTTATTTTTGCAAATTTCTGTGAAGTCCTTAATAACTTTGCAAGGAATATGATTTCTGGGGAAAGACGTAACCATTTCCAACAAAAAACTCGCAGGTTCCATTAATCTTTTCAATATATGAAATTTTTGGGTACATATATTATAAAAATTCTAATGAAAATTTTGTAATTTCCAATAAAAATGCATTCATTGTAATTTACAACCGAAATTATATCATTTTAATGTCATCTGTAATAAATATTATGAAATTTATCGATATGTTATTATTATTGTTTGATTGTTAGGCAGTGGTCTAAACACTTCTGGAGCAAAGATATCCTTGAGGAAGCATCGTCCAAGTGAATGAGTATCCTCTAAATTTTAGAGGATTGGTATGGTATTGCTGATTGGCATTTTAGCCTGAAATCATTTAAGAGTCTAAAATGATTGCAGGCATAAAATGTCGAAGAGATATTTTCGTTTTTTTTCTATGTATCGTTAATTTTTTTTTTTAAAAGTGCCAGAAATTGTAGAAACTAAATAAATTTATGAAAGCCGATAAAAAATATAGAAAAACCTAAGCAATTAAAGCAAATTTTGATACATCTGATTTTTAAGCTGCCAGATGTGCGCAGTTCTTACCGCAACTTTAGTTTCATTTGTTAAAAACTTTTTTTGGGCACTGTACTAGTTGGCACGTAAGCTATGCCCTGGAAACATTTATTATTATTATTTAGAGTTAGCGTGTCATATAATGCAATAATTTCCAACTAAATTCTGTAATTTATCATGACAACTTTATTATTTCCATTGAGTTTATAATACAAATTTCGGGATTTCGGGAAATATTAAAAATTTCGGGATTTATTATGAAGATTTCGTAATTTGCAACTAAACTTTGTAATTTATTACCATCACTTTAGTATTTTCATTAAATTTTGGTAGTTTCGATAGAAAATATTGTAATCACCAATAAAAAATCGCAATATTCATTGTAATGTTGCAATTTCTCATATAAATTATATAATTCCTCATATCTAACTATAAATCTCATATATTGAGAACTTATGCATTTTTCAATTACATTCTGTAATTTTTTTTACAAATTACAAAATGTAATGGAAAAATACATAAGTTCTCAATAGGAATTACATAATATATATTCGCAAAATTACAACGAATATTGCGTTTTTTTATTGGTGATTACCATTTTTTTCAATCGAAACTACCAAAAGTTTTCATTTAATTTTTTTTGTTTGGAAAGAAAATCATAACGTTTATAGAAAATATGAAAGTCTGAAAGTGCCAGTTTTTTTAACAATTTCCTTTGAAACTCATTAGCGCACTATTTTACTTACTTTCAGGGAATTCAGGGAAAAATAAGTCTCCATTTAATTGCAACTTGCACCACAAGATTGTATATTGTTTATTTATTATTATTATGTGTTTTGCAATCTCAAATTCTAAAATTTATTACTACATCTACTCAATGTTATAAATTCACCTACAAACATATCAATCAATAAACGTTTGATGTATATTGTTTATTTATTGTTATTATTTATAATGCAATCTCAAATTATATAATTTATTACTACATCTACTCAATGTTATAATTCACCTATAAACATAGCAATCAATAAACCATTTGATGTATATTGTTTATGTATTATTATTATTTATTTTGCAATCTAAAATTCTATAATTTATTACTACATCTACTTAAGGTTATAATTCACCTATAAACATAGCACTCAATAAACCATTTGAGGTATTTTGTTTATGTATTAATATTATTTATTTTGCAATCTAAAATTCTATAATTTATTACTACATCTACTCAAGGTTATAATTCACTTATAAACATAGCAATCAATAAACCATTTGATGGCATTTCCTATTATTATAATAAATTTTGTGAATTTTGTGAATTTTGGGATATAAGGGTAATAGGTATAATAGAATATAAGTCAAAGCATGACTTTTTTCATTTTTTCCATATACATAAAATTTACACCAGAAGATTGTATATTGTTTATTTATTATTATTACTTATTTATTTTGCAATCTCAAATTCTATAATTTATTACTACATCTACTCAATGTAATAATTCACCTATAAACATAGCAATCAATAAAGCATTTGATGTATATTGTTTATTTGTTATTATTACTTATTTTGCAATCTCAAATTCTATAATTTATTACTACATCTACTCAATGTTATAATTCACCTGTAGACATAGCAATCAATAAATAATTTGATGGCATTTCCTATTAATATAATAAATTTTTGGAATTTTATTAATTTTGGGATATAAGGATAATAGGATAATAGGATATAAGTCAAAGCATGACTAATTTAATTAATTTTAATTTTAATTAATTTTAATTAATCTTTTTCATATTTTATTTAATACGATTGAAAGCAGTCTCTTTAGAAATGATAAAGTGAGTTCCCAAAATAGACAGGTTGTTTGTTTCAGTTCGTTTTTCGAGTAGAATATACAGGGTGTTTGAGACCACCAGTATCAGGCCTTTTTCTCGGTAAATTGACATCGTAGAGGTTTGAAAAAAAAATGACTAAGCATATCTGAAGAATTTAATGGAGGTAATGTCGACTTCCGGAAGTTACCGGAAGTAGGCGTAACTGCACTCAACTTCAGAATTTTAAATAGGAACCTATGTCATGAGTGGCATCGTTGTATAGGTATTTGAAAAAGAAATAACTTATGTATGAACAGTTTTTTTTTGTAAATGGCATGGCTTGACAAAATTTAAAAAAATCGGAATAAAATTTTTCGGAATTATGATGTCGTAAAGGTTCGATTAAAAAATAGCATGACAGAAGCCTACCTAAAGAATTTAATGGCCATGGTGATTCTGAAAAATCTGTTTGTTTCTTGCAGGATCGGAGTCTAGGCGCAATTTGAAATAACATCCTCTAACCAAAATCTAGATTTCAGGAAGATTTTATGTATTACAAGTGAAGGAAGATGTTCACTTCCTTCACATCTTCATGCAAGTTTATCTACGTTCTTAAGTAACACTCTGTACATCTATGTAATGATCAAATCTCTGTATGGTGTGAAAATTATTTTTTAGATGTTAGTGAGAATTCTTCGATTCTTGGAAATAACCAGAAGTATACGTAACTGTACTCAGAGTCCAAATATTTTTGTATACTTTAGTAATATACTTTCTATACTGAAACACCCTGTATATTCGTTTTAATATCCTCTTCTCATATTTTTGTTATGTATCAATAATTTCGAAAATATTAGATATTTAAAAACTTATTCGCATAAAAGTTACTAACTGCTTATCTTCTGTAGACAACAAAACTGCATATTTTTGCTTTTCCTACAATCAAAACTAAGTTGAAATTTAATTTTTATCATTTTATTCATATTGATATGCTACTCTCATCACTCAATTTTAAAATTTGTACAGAAAAATTTGTCACTCAATTTTAAAACTTTTAGAGCAAAACTTGGATTTGAAAAGGTTTTGGAATAAAGTAGAAAACCGGTAATCAGTGTTTACTCTTATCATATTTTTGTTTATAATCAATAATTTCGAAAATATTAGATATTCAAAAAAATATTTGCATAAAAGTTACTAACTGCATATCTGCTGTAGACAACTATATTGCATATTTTTGCTTTGCCTACAATCAAATCTATGTTGAAATTTAATTTTTATCATTTTATTCATATTGATATGCTACTCTCATCACTCAATTTTAAAATTTGTACAGAAAAATTTGAAATTAAATAGGATTTGGAACAAAATAGAAAACTGGTAATAAGTGTTTACTCTCATCATATTTTTGTTTATTATCAATAATTTCGAAAATATTAGATATTTAAAAAAGTATTTTCATAAAAGTTATTAACTGCATATCTTCTGTAGACAACGAAATTGCATATTTTTGCTTTGCCTACAATCAAAACTATGTAGAAATTTAATATTTATCATTTTATTCATATTGATATACTACTGTCATCACTCAATTTTAAGACTTTTAGAGCAAAATATGGATTTGAAAAGGTTTTGGAATAAAGTAGAAAACCGGTAATCAGTGTTTACTCTTATCATATTTTTGTTTATAATCAATAATTTCGAAAATATTAGATATTTAAAAAAGTATTTGCATAAAAGTTACTAACTGCATATCTGCTGTAGACAACAAAATTGCATATTTTTGCTTTGTCTACAATCAAATTTCAGTTGAGATTTAATTTGTACCATTTTATTCATATTCATATGCAGCTGTCATCGCTCAATTTTAAGACTTTTAGAGCAAAATTTGGATTTGAAAAGGTTTTGGAATAGAATAGATAACCGGTAGTCAGTGTTTACTGGAATCATGTTTTTGTTTTTTATCAATAATTTTGAAAATACTAGATATTTAAAAAAATATTTGCATAAAAGTTACTAGCTGCATAGCTTCTGTAGACAACAAAATTGCATACTTTTGCTTTGCCTACAAACGAAAACTGAGTTAAAATTTAATTTTTATCATTTTATTCATATTAATGTGCTGCTCTAATCGGTCAATTTTAAAATTTTTAGAGCAAAATTTGAAATTGAATAGGATTTGGAACAAAATAGAAAACCGGCAATCAGTGTTTACTCTTATCATATTTTTGTTATTTATCAATAATTTCCAAAATATTAGATATTCAAAACCTTATTTGCATAAAAGTAACTAACTGCATATCTACTGTAGAGAACAAAACTGCATATTTTTGCTTTGCCTACGATCAAATTTAAGTTGAAATTTTATTTTTATCATATTATTCATATTGATATGCTGCTGTCATCACTCAATGTTAAGACTTTTAGAGCAAAATTTGGATTTGAAAAGGTCTTGGAATAAAATAGAAAACCGGTAATCAGTGTTTACTCTTATCATATTTTTGATTTTTATTAGTACATTGGAAAATAATAGATCTTTAAAAAAATATTTGCATAAAAGTTACTAACAGCATAGCTTCTGTAGACAACAAAATTGCATACTTTTGCTTTGCCTATCATCAAAATTAAGTCGAATTTTGGTCATTTTATTCATATTGATATGTTGCTCGCATCATTTTTTCCCTCTAAATCTAAAATACGAAATGCCACTTGGCACCCTTGAAACTTTCCATCTTTAATTGTTGTTCATTATAATAAACTTTATCTACGACTAATTTATAATGTAAGTATTATACTTGAGGTTTTTGCAGTATAATGCTATATATTATTCCTTTAGGGAATAATGACTAGGGATTAATAGTCCTTATTCCCTCTTGCACTCCAATTACAAAATTTCTCAAATTAAATGTTTGGAAACAAAATACACAAACTCAAAAGTGTCACTGTCAAACGCGTAGTGTGCAAACTAATTTTCCGAAAATTGCCTTACTTGAAAATTGTTTTACTTGCCTACTTTAGATAAAATAGAGTATAGTACTCGCAATAATGGCTATTATTATTGACTCGTTGTATAATCAACTATTAATTCCTAGAATGTTTCACATCCTTAGCCATGACATCCACATGCCATGCCAAATTCGTGTCAATTTCGTCACCTTATCACCCAAAATCTCGAGCACGAAACCTTGCGGCTCACCCAATTCGACCCGCGACAATTGATTTCTCTACTTATAACAGCACAGGAGATGCCTTCACAATTTAAGTCTCGAAGGCTGCACCTCGCTAATTGGGCAATTAGCTTGGCATGAGCCTAACTGTGAACTTGAGAGGCGATCTCCTGATAACGGCGCATGTAAATGCCCCTCACTTATCACACCGCCACTCGAGCTATCGCCGAATTCCGATCCACGTAGACGCGGATTTATTAGATAATAATGGATTGTTATCGGGGATAATAGCTGCGAGTCCGTCTCGCGGTCATGGCTGCATCGTTTATTAATTGTAAAATCAGGTGTGTTATTATCGTTTGACGCTTGGACTAAACCAAGGTTGCTACATGTTGTACCGGATGAGGGAGGGGTTCGTAAACCCGAGTGGTCTTGGGTTTCCCATGCGAGAAATCGCGATGTTAATGGGCTGGTACGTGAGGAAACACCTTTGTAGGTAGAAACCACTTTTTTATGTGGATACGTGTATGTAGATGGAAACATGTGCGGATGTGAAGCTACCGGATGAGGAGCGAAATTGCAGATATTTCAATCTCCTTGAAATGTCCTCTTTGTGTCTGCATCCTATGCGTTCGCTGCTATTGTTGGGCATCGCCTCTGGAATGATGCAGAACATTGAAACATCCTTTCAATGTGTGGCCGAAAATTTACCTGTTCACTATTTATAAATTGTGGATTGCAGATTTCACAGGCATCAATTGAATTTTTTGAACAAAATTTAGAATTGAACAGGTTTTGAAAAAAAAGGTAAATCAGAGCAATAAACAATTGAAGAGTCGGCCGGAACAACAGTAATTTGCGAAAGGAAGAACTAGACCTTCTAGATAGAACTAGATCTTTGCCTAAGCTTTTGTGAGAATTAAGACAATTGTATGATCATTTTATTGCTAAACAAAAGATTACAGATGGAAGTGAAAGGATAATCCAACATGACGTAACAGTTGGAAAGCGCTTAATAGTTTTATAAATTAATGGTGTAAGTAATAATGCAGTAAGTAAATTGGTTTAATTAAGATTGTGTAAGATTAATTAAACAAATTTAGATGTGTACTGGCCATGGCAGCGCCAGTAATAACGAAGCTTTTCTTGTAATCCCCGCTGCATTAACATGTGTTATTGTTGTTGTTGATTATGGTAATAATTTTATGTTTATAACCTCGCTTAGGTTTTTTTGCATCACGCACAAGAACCGGCAATTTCGGTGACGGATGTGGGCTCGGCTCGGGCAATATGCTTTGCTGGAGAGGCCCGTGAATTCAAGGGATCCACTAATTGCGACGGTTATAATCCCGAGATTAATGTGCGCCACCTCGGCGGAAAATCCGCTTTCCCTAACTACCACTGGGGGGAAATGGTGCGCGAAAACTTAATGTCATATCCCGACCTTCGCACGCCCACTCGCAGGATAAATCTCCTTAATTGGGATAATCACGTACATCAGGCTCAGAACGTGCAGAACCAAGCGAAACGCCGGTGGATGGAGTTATACAACACCGCTAATTATCTTCGTTTTTCGCGGAACGTGCGGCCAATGTTTATGCAGATCAGGATGCTGCATCCGCGTTTCCTGATGCGGCCCTGGGCTCGACCGCCAGCAATCAGTGGAAGGTATGGGAAAAATTGAAAATGTAATTTTACGCTCGGCTGTACGCGGCTAATTAGGACTGAAAAATGTTCGTGACTTTAAACACAAACTAAAATTGAGCGCACACGGATGTTTGAATGTAAATTATTAGTAGTTATGTTAATTATTGTTATTTGCATTAAATTCAAAATAGGTAAAAAAAACCTGCGATAGAGAATTTACGTGTTTGTTTTATCACACCAAACAGTCTTGAAATACGCTTACATAGATGATAAACCAACGTCCGCCGGATATCGGAAACATAAGAGCTCATTCGCAAAATAATATGTAAACAGTTAACATGGGATGGGATATACCACCTAAGCGCGAGGCAGCAATGATTTTTCAATAGAATTAATTACTTTTTTTGCTTGATTTAAGACGTCGATTATTAGGGCTTTGTGGTAAATTTTCTCACAACGAGTAGATTTTACAGAAAATTTGTATGAAATCTTAGTAACACGAGTGGGATTCGGCTTGACAATTCACATAAAAGTCAGGAATCAATCAGTCCACCTTCTACCACAATGGTGTAGGTGTGTTGTATTCTTTTCACTTTTTCTTCTTCTGTTGCTGTTTTTCGTTCATGAAGTTCGTCCATTTAGTCCTGCCCCTCGCTAGTTCTTTCGCTTCTTTCCATGTTTTCCCTCTTCCTTCTATTATTGTTTTCATTCTGTCATCCCATGTCTTTCTCGGTTTTCCTTTCCTTTCCTTTTTGTTTGGATTTGCTTCCCACACTTTTTTCACTATTCTTTGGTTGTCCATTTTTAGTCCCCACCATCCGAGCTGTCGTTTTTTTTATATTCATCGTATTTCTCCCTTGTTTTGTTGTTGATTTATTTTTTCCATGCCTGCTTCTTTGTTCTTACCACGTCTTTTACTTCATGTTTCCTCTATCCGATGGTCGTACCAGTAAATATATGTCACAACTCGTAAACAATTTAACACATACAATTAAACCTAATTACTTGTATCTAAGCATAACTCACAAATAGTTTTAACAGTTTGCTATTAACTGTGTCCGTCACGGCTGATATAAATAAGGCAAAAACGTAATTAATGTACGCGATAGTGGAGATCCGGTGATGCCACTGAAAGGCCATAAATCTCCAGAGTAAATCTGCTGCTCCTTTCCATCCTCCGAGTGTCCACAGCTCCGGTTTCCAGCGTGCGAACTCGCTTAATTAAGCAAAGGCGCTTTCCCAACATATTGGGTTCCCGAGAACGGTCATTTCTGAAGCAATTTGTCCGCGCACACGATGGCCATCGGTGTAATTCGAGGCGATTAGGAATAGATTGCTGTTTGATTGGGCGTTTTTGCAAGCGTTGTATGTATTCAACGATGTGACATGGCAATAAAATTCGTTGCGATGTGGACAGGTAAGTCACAATACGTTCACGTAATTGGTGTCGTTTTTATAGCTCATTAATGAAACTAATTTGGCAATTTTGGACCTGTACAATGACTTGGCAAACGCACAATAATTCATGTTTTGAAAATATTATGACAATATTTGAAAGTTTTGGGACAATAACGTGGAACACATTACATGATTTTATAAACACACTCACTTGATGAAAAAAACCCTCTTTGCGTGGTCAGTACAGGAAGTGATATATTCCTGGCCGATGCGACAATTAATGTCCGAGTCATCAGGTGAGAACAACAAACCGGATAGACCGGGAAGGCACTTCATGTACATACTATTTCTTCTCCTATCTGAATATTTTTGAAAGTTTCGTAAAAAATTGGATGAAATTTGGATGATTCGCTGTTTGATTGGGCGTTTTTACAAACGTTGTATGTATTCAACGATGTGACATGGCAATAAAATTCGTTGCGATGTGGACAGGTAAGTCACAATACGTTCACGTAATTGGTGTCGTTTTTATAGCTCATTAATGAAACTAATTTGGCAATTTTTGACCTGTATAACGACTTTGCAAACGCACAAAAATTCATGATTTGTTTCATGAAAATTCATGAAAACATTATGAGAATATGAAAGTTTTGGGACACTAACGTGGAACACATTACATGATTTTATAAACACACTCACTTGATGAATAAAACCCTCTTTGCGTGGTCAGTACAGGAAGTGATATATTCCTGGCCGATGTGACAATTAATGTCCGAGTCATCAGGTGAGGACAACAAACCGGATAGACCTGGAAGGCACTTCATGTACATACAATTTCTTCTCCCATCTGTATATTTTTGCAAGTTTCGTAAAAATTTGGAAGGCGAATAAGAAATTAGCTGTAGACATCCAGGAATAATGCATTCGCGGCTTAGGCCAGGAATGAAAATATTGTACTATAGTTATTTCTACGTTACACAGCAACTGTCACCACTACCAGAATCGACCATTTTGTGGAGTGCGTGTAGGCTAGGAAACGATTGTTTTTGAGACGATCGATGGGAGAAAAAATTAATAATTTTAAAATATTATGACAATATTTGAAAATATTATGACAATATTTGAAAATATTATGACAATATTTGAAAATATTATGACAATATTTGAACGTATTATGACAATATTATGGAACACTTCTCTTTAAGATCCTCACAATTTCAGAATTCAACTGATATCTCTAGATTCACCAAAGACAAATAACAAAAGAAGGCTGTTATATTTCTATATCATCACGAAAGAGATACAAAATGATATATCTAGATTCACCACCAAAGACAAACAATAAAAGAAGACTGTTATATTTCTATATCATAAAGAATGAGGTACAAAATTATATCTCTAGATGCAACAGAGACAAATACCAAAAGATAACTTAGTTACCAAACTAAAACTTGGGTTTTAGTTACCAAACTAAAACTTGGGTTTTAGTTACCAAACTAAAAGTTGGGTTTTAGTTACCAAACTAAAACTTGGGTTAACTTGGGTGTCCCAAAAAATAGTGGGCAAGCTTAACAACACGCCACTTGGGGATGGCCACTGAGTCCTTAAAATACACTAAAAAAAATACATTAAAAAAACATTCAAATAACATCAATCATAGACGACTTTTTTATCACTATTTTTGGGACACCCTGTATTTGTATACGATGAAAAATGAGGTGCAGTCAATAATTTAAAAAAAACAGTTTTTGGAGTAGGTACATATCTCAAATTTCATCAAATATGTCAAGATGCAAAACTTTGCAAACAAGAAGAATTCTCAAATCTTTTCAAGATTCTAACATTAAAAGATAAATAAAACACTAGGTTGAAGTTTTTGGAGTAGGTACATATATAAAATGTCATCAAAAATGTCAAGATGCTAAACTTTGCAAACAAGAAGAATTCTCAAATCTTATCAAGATTCTTACATATTAAAATGTAAATAAAACACTTGGTTGAAGTTTCAGGGAATTTATAGAACACTCTACAATCGTTTCGGCAGTTGTAGAGTGTTCTATAAATTCCGTGAAACTTCAACCAATGGTTTTATTTAACTTTTAATTAACATGTTTCACCAAGTGGTAACCACAAATACATTTAATTCAATTCTTACATATTCTCGGATTTTACAATTCTTTTGCCCATGATTCATCGGAGACAAAAACTGAAAAATATGGTAAATCAGCAATATTTCTGCTTGAAGAATAAAGATTAAAAAAAATTAATGCAAAGTTGAAGATTTCAATTGGTATGCCCATGTTTATTTCTTTTAATTGCAAATTGTTTTGGAAATCTTGTACTGCAAATAAAATAATTCAGGGTTCAAAATTTTGCATGAAATTTGTCACATCACAGAATCACAAATTTTAGAATCACGTTGATTTATCTAAATTCAGTGGAGAAAAATGACTTTTTTTTCATTCCGCCATTCCTGTAACTTGTTCAGGCAAAAATTTGCAGAATTAATTGATTAGCCTAGATACATTAAGACAAAAACTAAAACAAAAAAGAAACATATCAGTCAAAAATTTGACAAAAAATAAGGTATACGAAAAATGAATAATAAATATCGGAAGCAGAAACAAATATTTTCATTTTTGAGATTCAAAATTTTGCAAGAAGAGAAAATAATCGAGTATTTTTAAGTATCTGACACATTTCTGTCTACCAATGCTTTCTCATGAAGTACAAATCAGTATTTTTTTGTTACTGTCGAGTTTTCTCTGGAATTTCGAATTCTCTCAATTTTAAAATTACACTGGTCAACACTGAATTTTTTTCCTGTAATGTTATGACTGTTTCTAAGTACATCTAAGGTGATAATTACAAAAATAATACTGGTTTTCTCCTAGCAGCTCTACTTTTTAAAATAATACAAAACACTTTTGTTATATAAAGGCTATCTTTTAACACAGTTTCTTCAAAAATATCATTCAAAATCACTACAATACATTATTTTGTAGGATTTTCTCGAATGCAAGAAAAATGCTTGAGGTTGATCTCTTTGTATACTCCAGCAATAATCTGCCATCATATGGATGTCCAACTAACTCCAACTCCATCAAACTCATGAAACGTCAATATTAAAATAAATGGAGCCGTTATACAAAAATTGTCACATTGACAATTTGAATATTAAAATAAAAGAAAAAAAATGTTATACAAATCGAAGGAAAAAAAAGAAAAAAAGAAAAAAGAAAATTGTGTTGGGTAGTGTTATCTTTAATAATTAGTTTCTTTTAGAATTTCATTGTTAAATTTGTTTTTATAACAATCACAAGAATTTTGATTATTTTGGATATATTTTAGTTTCAGAAATTATAGAAACCTCTGCGATTTTCTTCAATTAATAAATTGTCATGTATGAATTAAATTTAACTATCTCTAACTGATCAATTCTAACAATTTTGAAACTGATGCATAAACTGAAGATGCACTGAAGCATCAGCTACGAATCCAAAGCAAAATCTTGGATTGTCAGAAAATGTTGATAAGAAATTTTCAAGTGTAAGAAATTTTGCAAACTTTGACACTTGGTAATACAGCATTTTGCAACATTGTCTAAACCTTTACATCTAAATTAAAAAAAGAAGAAGATTTGCATGCCGATTTTTTACTTGGAATTGAGTTTCAAAAATCTTAAGATATTTTTTGTGACATTCTTTTAAATGTTTTACTATTAATAATATGATATATGAGAATTATAGAAATACAGGGCGATAACTGAAGGACTAAAATGAAATGTTAAATATAGCGTCACATTCAGAGTCACAATTTCGAACTTAATTTTTTATCAAAAGTTTCAAAACTTCTGACAATCTAAGTTGACAAGTTTTGAACAACTTAAATTAAGGCACATCAATTTGTGATGGATATCCTCCTCACAGGCAGCTACACATACCTCCAGAAATGGAGAATGGTGGAGGCAAATAGTGAGGATGATAAAAGAATGGACGAAGTTAAAGAACCTCACCGACTGTCCCAGATCATATATTCCCGCATTCTACACACTATTTCGGACAGATTTCAAGTCGGAATGATGATAACTTTGAAAAGATTATCGTACAAGGAAAGAATCGATCAAATAAAACAAGCAACAATAGCACTGGTCATCAAGCTACACAGTCTTCCAGAAATGGAGAATGATGGAGACAAATAGTGAGGATGATAAAAGAATGGACGAAGTTAAAGAACCTCAATGACTATCCCAGATCATATATTCCCTCATACTACAGTATTTCGGACATATTTCAAGACGGAATGATGATAACCTTGAAAAACTTATCGTACAAGGAAAGATGGAAGGAAAAAGCGCACGGGGCAGTTCGTCCTTGCGATGAATCGATCAAATGAACCAATCAACCATTGCACTGGTCATCAAGCTACACACATTCCCAGAAATTGAGAACGATGGAGGCGAAGAGGAGGAGGTAGTGTAGGAGGAAGAGGCGGAAGAGGAGGAGGAGGAGTAGGAGGAGGAGGAGGAGGAGGAGGAGGAGAAGGAGGAAAAGGAGGAGGAGGAGGAGGAGGAGGAGGAGGAGGAGGAGGAGGAGGAGGAGGAAGAGTAGGATGAGGAGGAGGAGGAGGAAGAGGAGGAGGTGGAGGAGGAGGAGGAGGAGGAGGAGGAAGAAGAAAAGGAATATGGTTTAAACCTACCAAGTATTTTACAATTTGGTCATTGCCTCTGTACAGCACTGAACTAGCTAGGCTCACTAGATTAAAACCAGTCTTCAGTTGTCCTTTTAAAGAAGGCATCCAAATATGTATTTCCATTGAAATTATATTAATTTAAGGAATTTCTGTTTGTATAGAGATCGCCCACGTTTACATCGTTATAAGACTCACCATCATCTCTGGTTAGACTTGTAGTCGCCTAAGGTAGATGCCCACGTTCTATGGTAATTGATTTCACCTACAGGTGGCATTTGGTTGCTCCCATATGGTGTTAACCATATTAATTTTTGATCGCTTGAAAGCTACACGAAAGAATAGAAACTGATACGCGAATTTTGTAAAGTATAATGTAGATTGAATATGTAAACAATGATTTATAATGAAATTTACAGATCCTAATATAAATGAAATTCCATTCAAATGAAAGCTAAAAATTGATGAATGAACTGGAACTCCTCCATGGGCAATTTAATACGAATAATACAGTGTGATCAACAGTTATTTAGATAAAAGATGTTGGATCCTTGAGATGTTAAAGGATGTCTGCTAGGGTACAAAATCTGGTGGCTGCAATTTATGATTGTATTTTGTAGGGATGCATATCCAAGTCCTTTTTTTAGGTTCCATAGCACTGATACAGTCAAAGCCCCGTATCTAAATAAATTTTGATCGCCCGCTATAAAAGTAATCAAATAAAATTTTCTTGCATCAACGATCTCATTGCAATTAAATTTAAAGAATATTGCAAATTCGACTATTTTTTGCTTTGGATTCGTAGCTCATGCTTCACTGACAACTCGGCCTCAATTTGGAATCGAGTAAAATCAAAATTTACATATTAACGCCAACATGCAAATTTAGTACTTCCTGTATGTTCCTCGAGCTAATCAACGAACTCCAATCGCAGTTCATCAACTTTGCTATTAAATTTCGTTACATATATGCGCCCAGGGCGCCCATAAGTTTATTGCCATCGACTTCTCGTTAAATTTAAATATCCTGAAATATTTTGCCACGTCTAGTTCGATATTGTATTAATGTTTGCAGCAGCTGTAATTTCTCGTACTGAAATCACTAGACCATTAAATTTAAAGATCCCGAAATATTTTGCCACTTCTAGTTCGATATTGTATTAATGTTTGCAGCAGCTGTCATTTCTCGTACTGAAATCACTAGACCTAATTTGGCATCAAAGCAAATTAAAATTTACTTGCTAACAGCAGCTTGTATATTTGACCCTACGTACACATCGAGCCAATTGATATTTTGATAACTAATTTTCCTTATTTACTCGCCTTGAGCTCCCAGAAGCGGAATCGCAAAGGCAAACACGAGAATCAATCGTTACGTAATTTCGAGCACCGCCGAGAATCCTCGCGATATCGCCGCTAAATATGTCTGGTATAAACAACTCTCGGTGTTTGCACAGTTGGGATCGATGGGAATCTACAATATCCTAGGATGAAAAACCGGCGTGCTCGCTCACCTCGAGATTAAAAACACAATCAATTCAATGAGAGAGCATTCTACAATCCACAATCCACAAGGCAGAATCGAATCGAACGAGAGAACCGAGCCTGGCACGGATGTCTGCGGCGGTCGCGATTTCGCGCGAAAAGTGAAACACTGATTTCACCCGAGCTAATCTGAATATAATGGAAACGCAATTGGCCGCGATTAATGAGCTGGGAAAACGTAATCGGCCCACGCTTTCGTTGAAAACGCGCACGTGAATCTTTGAGGGCGTAATTCGGAGCAACGCGCCCTTGAGGATTCCTTGCGTATTTAATATTGCGTGGGGGCGGCTAGTCTGGGCCCGATTTGAATTCAGTGTAAGTCCGCTGAAGCGTGCGATATTGATCAGTGACGGACTGGGGGATTGGGAACGCTCCAGGAGAGATGATTTGCGAGAATGCTGCGGATTGTAACGTATTATGTGTGTACATGGATTACCATATTGGCAATGCCAATGGATTTTCGCATAATGGCTCTGCTGTGTATCCATTAATATTGTTCAGTCATAATTAAAATCCATGTAATGAAATTTCCCCTGCGGAGATATCTTCGGCATATAAATAATAACCGCGAAATTGCGATTATTTAATGTTGAAATTAGTTGATTTCATTTGCAAATGGAACATGGCCAAACCTGGTGTAGCCTAACGTGAGGTTAGGTTAGTAACGAAAGCCCACCTAGCCTAATCCATGGCCCCCACAAAGGGGGGGATGACAGGGCCTGTCTCTTCTTCTCATTACTTGTTCATTTAGCCATTTTGCACCAATTTTCAAATTCTTTCTTATTTAAATCGAAAATTTCTGAAGTCGTTTATTTATAACCCATTGAGCAAGTATCTTGTATCAAAGTTAATTTCAGCTATAGTTTAATTATAAATCCTCAATTATAAGACCAGTAATCGGTTAAAGCGGCAGTAATGATGATATACCTTTTCACTTTCAATTAAAAATAGTTGCTATACCTAAAAGCATTTACTCTACTAAACGCTCTGCGTTAACGATGCAATAATATTATGAGCATACAGCCATTAGCATCTAATTTGCCACGCCGACAACAAATAAATTGGAAAGAGAAATGAAAGTCCAATTAGGAAGAAATTATTACTAACAACCAGACATTACATTATATTACATTGTCGCACTAAAAATTCTAATCCACAAACGCTCATTAACGTAACGTGTCAGCAGGAGAAAGCCGCCGATTTCTAGCTTCTGCGAAAAAAGGGAACTTTTAGCCCGATAAATTGCCGCAGTTTCGAATTTGAAGGTGCTCCTATTTTTGTATTGAATTAATGTTGACAGATCTTGAAATGTATGGCTTTATTATATGAGGACAGACTTGCGTCAGAGGATAGAAATGATGTAAGAGGCTTTTATGCAATTCCCCACTATTATCCAATGAAGACGTTTAGGCGTGTGGGAGGCCTGGTCTGGATTAAATTAGAGCTAACCATTTTTGTATGATATAGTATATAACGCCATTAGGCTGATATGTAGCAAATAACAGGCGCGGGTTGAAGTTTGTAAACCGAGGCGAAGTAAGCGGAGCGGAGCGCAGCCGAGGTTTATATTCAACCAAGCCTGTTATTTGCATATCGGCCGTATGTTGTTCGATACTTTTTGTAATACCTAAATTACAAAAACTGGTCAATTTATCAATATTAAATTTCAAAATTAATAAACTAGTTATCCAGGCGCAATTTAATACCATAGCAACATCAACGGTTCAAATACAAACAAACAAATCAAAGTGAAATTAGAAAAATAATGTCAGATGTGCAAAGTTCTTCGTTTTGTGGTATCCCCGAAGATGTACTAAATGAAGCAAATGCTGCCACAATCGATTTACTTCCCCAAAAAAGCAGCAGCAGGTATGAGAAAGAATATGAAGACTTTATTGCTCATAAATTTGCGTTGTCATTTAAATAACGTCCACGGCCGTTATTATAACGGCCAAGGCCTTTACGCCTGTCATATCGATCAAGCAGACAGTACTGATAAATGTCAATAACACAGAGGTATTACAAAAAAGTATAAATACTTCTAGTTTATTACTTTTTCGTGATATTTGATTGTAATTACATATTATCGGTACTGTCTCCATGGTTGTTATTTAACTGATATCAGCCATGGCCGTTAAAATTTAACAGCCGTGGACTGTTATTCATTTTGGTGTTGACTTGAAATATGTCATTATGATTTATGAAAATAGTAGCAGTGACTGTATTTGTTAGGGATATTATCCCTAACTGGCTATCGACCATATGAAAATAATTTCGCAAAATTTAATTCTTTTTATTTTAGTATCACGAAAACCATAAAACAACATACGGCCGATGTGGATATAACAGTCTCGGTTGATTATAAAATCTCGGCTGCGCCTCGATTTTTCAATATCTCAACCTCGTCTGTTATACAGGGTGGTCACTTTTACGACGTCCACTGTTAGGATCTATTAAACGGAAATATATATACAGAGTTGGTCAAATGGGATAAAAGTTTCCCATTTTTATGCCTTTCAATATACTGAAACGAAATCCGGGATATCTTGCACAGTTCCTGTAATATCACTGAAAAACTGAAAAAGTGCACTTTCCTTTTCGTTTTATAACTTTGTTACTTTTAATGTACAACACAGAAAATTGTATCAGAACATATACATTGTGATATGATATACATATATATTGTATCAGAACATATGTCAGAGACATAATCACAACGAAATTTAAAACCACTAATGGATTGGAGACAAGGGGGTGGAGTAAGTCCCATTTTGTTCATAATAGCTATGGATGAAATCATGAAGAAGATTAAAACCAAGACAAAGAAAACAGTGATAGTATACAACAAATTAAAACCCACAACAATAACTGAATGTATTTTCGCAGACAATGTGGCAATCATCGCACAAAATAAGAGAGACTTACAAACTAATATTAACATATGGGAAACTGAACTGAACTATCAGAACAGTGCTGAACAATCATAAACAAAAGTAATGAAAATACGAGATACTAAAGAAGTAAAATAATATATCATAAACAAAGGTAATGAAAATACGAGAAACTAAAGAAGTAAATTAATATATCATAAACAAAGGTAATGAAAATACGAGAAACTAAAGAAGTAATAAACATTACAATCAATAACGAGACAGTAGAACAAGTAAAACACATAAAATACTTAAGACAAATTATTGAACGGAATGGGAATATGAAACAGAAATAAACAATAAAATACAAGCATCGACAAGAACCTTTCACACGATTAACAAAATTATACTAAACAACAAAAAAATATCCCAAAAAACAAAACTTATAATGTACAAAGTACTATTTGTACCTACCCTACTATACGGATGTGAAACGTGGATACTCGACAAAAGACAAAAAAACAAAATACAAGTTCTTGAAATGAAATACCTGAAGAAAGAATACGGAGTAACAAAACTAGATAGAGTGAGAAATGTGGAGATCAGAAATGAACTAGAAATGGTATATTAATAATAATAATAATAATATTTATTGTGTTTAGAACTATACAGCATACACAAGTCAAAGTAGGTACATAGTTTGTAAAGTATGTTAGAGAAGAAAAATATCACAGTTTTTACATCTGGAAACAGTAATATAGTAACATACGAAAACGGTTTTAACATAAAAACAGTAGATAAACACACATACAGTACATAACAGAAATATCAAATACTAAATAACTAGAAATAAGAACTAAATAAACATTTAGAAAATAGACAATTACAACGGCTGGGACACCTAATCAGAAGAGAAGACAACATCCAAACAAAGAAGATATGGGAAACAAAGATAACAGGAAAGAGAAGAGTCGGAAGAACAAAAAAGAAATGGGACAAAAATATCGGAAACATATTAAATAAGAGGGGGATAACCAATGTACAAGTGAAGGAAATTGCAAGAAACAAGAAACGGTGGAACCAAATGATAAAAGAAAATACATGAAGAAAAGATAACACCAGTTCGACACCCGAAAGGATAAAAGAAGAAAGATTATAATAATAATAACAATTTACTTGTACAAATATTTTGGAGATTGAGAAATATTCTTGAAATAAGAGTCAGAACATCTTTTTCACACCAACTGGTTCTTATCTAAAGATTACTTAACAAGCTCCAAAATATTTGGCTTCATCTACAAGTTTATGAGTCGGAGTCGTTCTACAGTTGTTTAAATGTTTTGTTTGTGGTTCAATTCTATCGATGTTTCAAGTAAATTAGTTGGAAATGATTTCCATTCCCATCGTGTTCTGACATTTCACAAAACGCTAATTAATTATTGCACAACTTTCCGTACGTGAAGACTGGAATTATTCGATCACGTGCCACGTCTCTCGGATTACAACCAAATTCGGCCTGCACGTCTTCTGAAATTAGATTCTAAAAATAAACTTCTACCTTTATAAACTTGTAAGTGTGTTACTCGTAACTTGTAATTTTCGGTGATAACACTAAGAAAGCTTTCTGATGTCGCAAACACTGCTTCCTATAACTTTTAACTTCCAACGGCTTACAACTTTGGCATCGAATAATCTCGCGAAAATGTTCTAGAAAGTTCTCGGAGGCGCATCCGAACTGCTCTCGCGCAATTGGACTGTGAACTCTATTACGATCATAATCGCCTCTAATTAGAATGATTATGTGTGTCGTGTGCAATTAACGTTCAAGAGCGGACGACCCGCCCGAAGCCGGGCTTTCATAATTCACCGGCGACCCACAAGTCCCACACACGGACTGGTACGCCGTCGCAGGCGGAATTTTACAGCAGGAAACCTGCGAGCGGGTTATGAAAAGTTTAGGGCTTCAGAATTTACGTGCTGCAGGAACTAAGATGCGAACTGTGGGCAGCAGTGAGTTTTGGTAACGGCGGGATAAATATAAAATGCGGATGTTTCACCGCACAAGTTTATGTTTTGTACGTGCAGCCCAACACATAATGTTGTATCTTTTTCTTACATGAAATTTATCTTGTAAAAAAAAAATAGTTACCCAATTTCCTCAATTCGGTTATTAACGGTATTTGAATGGAAATGGTATATTTCATTACGAGTCTGGAAATAAAGATTTTTCCTTGCGTGGGTGACAAATTCTCGTCGAGGCGAAGGCGAGCATGGGAATCATGCAAGCACGGAAACATCCATTTCTGGACGAGTAATGAACGATACTTTTTATTATACTTATCCTTCTTACCATTCTCCGATTGTCCTCACCCTAAGCGATAGTAGTACACAACAGAATATACCTGCTAGATTGACTAACAGACTAACTGACTGGCAGAGCCTTAAACTTCAACTTGAAGACACTATCAACTTGATATCTTCAAGAAGAAACGAAGACCAGCTAGACAATGAAGCGGAAAAATTGTTGATAATATCCTACAAGCTACATAGGATAACACCCCTATTATTACCCCACGTACAAAACGTAACAATTACCCCAAAGAAATTTGAACCCTTATTTCCGAAAAGGCAAGACCTTTCGGAAATAAGACTCCAGACTCTCTTGGAGAGAAGAAGAAGAATCTGGGATCAATCTTGATGCCCAGCAGATAAAACTAGAGTAAATAAAGCATCACAACAATCAAAAGAGATGCACATTCAAGTCTAAGTGTGCGAGTAAATAGCGACGGGTATCGATCCTAGGACCTTAAGGTTTACAAGCGTCCGCCTGAAAGGTCGTTCAAGCCGGATATTAAGGAAAACCCGGAAGGATTTAATTATCTGTAGCGAATCAACGTAGCTGCCATTCAGTTTAATTACTATTAATTCTGCGGTTTTCTCGGCGCCTTCGTTGCTCCAGTCGGCCTTAAGAGCGTGAAATCTGCGAAGGACCGCAGGACGAACGTGAGCATCACGGGGGACCGCAAAGGATGTATTGTATTCGCGCCACGTCTTGCAGTTACGGCGACGCACGGAGCGAGAAAATTTAATTCCAGGCAAGGATTCCAATGAGATTTCCATCCAAAAACAGGGAAACGAAGGGAATCTAATCACAATCGAAACTCGGTTTGCGTGGAGGCTAAATATTTGCATTCACTTTTTCAAACAAACTGTAGAAAGCAAAGTGAAGACGATGTGGTCTAGAGCAGTGGTTCTTAAACTGTGGGTCGCGACCTGTCAATGGGTAGTTTAATATTTCTGAGAGGCCACAAAATCTATGAAAACATTACGTGATAAATGTGCAATTCAATTATGTAGGCAGTATTTCGTGTAGCAATATTTTGAATTGACACAATAATAAATAGGCAATTAAATAATTTGCGATGACAATTTTTTTATGCTATACCAATTAATAACGTGGCTTTCAAGATCTGAATTCAGATTTCAAAAATTTGTAAGCAGAAATAAATTGTATGTCATTACGTGATGTGCATCAATTCTATTATGTATGCAGTATTTTGTGTAGCCATATTTTGAATTGGCACAACAATAAATAGGCAATTAAATCGTTTATGACGACAATTTTTTAATACTATAACATTTAATAACACGTCTTTCATCATCAAAAAACAGTTTTCAAAAATTTGTAAGCAGAAATAAATTGTATGTCATTACGTGATGTGCATCAATTCAATTATGTATGCAGGATTTCGTGTAGCAATATTTTGAATTTACACAATAATAAATGGGTAATTCAATAATTTGAGATGACATTTTTTTATGCTATACCAATTAATAACGTGGCTTTCAAGATCTGAATTCAGATTTAAAAAATTTGTAAGCAGAAATAAATTATATGTCATTACGTCATGTGCATCAATTCAATTATGTATGCAGTATTTCATCTAGAAATATTTTGAATTGACACAATAATAAATAGGCAATTAAATAATTTGCGATGACAGTTGTTTTATGCTACAACAATTAATAACGTGGCTTTCATGATCTGAAATCAGATTTCAAAAATTTGTAAGCGGAAATAAATTGTATGTCATTACGTGATGTGCATCAATTCACTTATGTATGCAGTATTTCGTGTAGCAATATTTTGAATTGATACAGTAATAAGTAGGTAACTAAATAATTTGCGATAACAATTTTTTTATGCTATACCAATTAATAACGCGGCTTTCAATATCTGAAATCAGATTTCAAAAATTTGTAAGCATACAGAAATAGTATTCCCTTATGTAACATGGCGCTGGAGACTCTATGCCAGCTCGCTAGGTCAAGCGACGAACCCAAACTGCGCATTTATAGATATATTAGTCAAATCATGCAATCCATTCAATTTGTTCAATGCTGCAAATCTGAGCTTAACAATGTTCACTTCGTAAACTGTAATATTTGCCTGACAGAAAATTAATTTTACTTGTATGTTGCATTTTAAAACAGGCGCTTTAATAAGAGATTGTTGTCATTGTGACAGAAGTTTAACTATATCATTATCATGCAAATCAGTATCATTCGTAATTAATTTAAAAAAAATAAAAAAATATAAACATGATTTGTAATTCCAATTACAAACGTCTACTACGATGTGGAAAATTTTGTCGTTTTAACAAAAAAAAAAATTGATGTTCCATTAATGCTCTGACAATTTTATAACACTGATTTATTTTTTCCCCAAATCAATTACAATATTACAAAACATACATAGAGTATGTTGCACGCTAAAAAAAACTCTCTGTATAAATTTTGTTCAAGTTACACGCTGTCTCATGGTCCAGGATTCGAGTCGTGCTGAAGGATAAGTATGCTGTATTCGTTATAAAACATTTAAAACGAAGTACATTTTCTTATTTACCTACTAATTGCAATAATTGAATGAGGAATTAATGTGGTGTTAAACTTTGCAAGTTTTGTAATATTATAATTGATTTGGGGAAAAATGAAATCAGTGTTATAAAATTGTCAAAGCATTAATGGAACATCAGATAGTTTTTTTGTAATTAGGATAAAATTTTCCAAATTGTAGAAGACTTTTTTTTGTAATTGAGTTAAATTTTGGCCCTCTATAGAATTCTTTTAATTTCATTTTTAGCAGAGTTTAGATTATTTCCGCAATCACTTTTTAAACCAATCAAAGAGCAGTTAATTGGCCAAACAATTGATTTGGTTGAATTCACAACCGGGGGAGGGGTGGGGGGTCGCCAATTTTTCATGTCTTGAAAAGAGGTCACCAATTTTTCATCTCATGAAAATGGATCGCAGGAACAAAAAGTTTAAGAACCTCCGGTCTAGAGCAATGTTTCTCAACCTTTTCTCAACAAATGTTGTTACTTGTCATCCCGAACCTTTATATTTGTGTAAAATGTTTATGTGTTTTCTACTTTCGCCTAATGTTAATACCAATTCTTTATATTCCTCGTCAATTTTCAGAGCTTTCCAACATGTTTTTCTCCTGTTATAGATCTAATCTTTTCATTTCTGTTAAATTTTTGTCCGTTTTCTACAAAAATTCGCTTTTAATTTAATTATGATTTTCATTGTTTTTCAACAAACGTTGTCAAGTTTAATACCCAATCTTTAATTTTCTATACAGTTTTCATGGGGTTTCTTCAGTATTTACATTTTTTAACAAATTTTGTTAGTTGTGATCCTCAGCGTTTATATTTGTGTCATATTTTTATGTATTTTCTACTTTCGCCAAAAGTTAATGCCAATTCTTTATATTCCTCTTCAATTTTCAGAGTTTTCCAACATATTTTGCTCCTATTTTAGATCTAATCTTTTCATTTCTGTTACATTTTTGTCCGGTTTGTACAAAAATTTGCTTTAAATTCCTTTATAATTTTCATAGTTTTTCAAGAAACATTTTCAACTTGAATACCCAATCTTTAATTTTCTATGCAGTTTTTATGGGGTTTCTTAAGTATTTACGTTTTTTTAACAAATTTTGTTAGTTGTGATCCCCGACCTTTATATTTGTGTAAATTTTTTATGTATTTTCTACTTTCGCCTAAAGTTAATGCCAATTCTTTACATTCCTCTTCAATTTTCACAGCTTCCCAACATATTTTGCTCCTTTTATATATCAAATCTTTTAATTTCTGTTAAATTTTTGTCATTTTTCTACAAACTTTAGCTTTAAATTCCTATTTCCAATTAGCAATATTAAAATGCTTATTATGTAAATTGAATCTCATCATTAAAACAACAATTTAATCGAATTAACACTTTAATCGAATCTGTGAATAAAATGTTTACATTTTCACCCTATTCACTATAACCATTGAAAACGTGAATTAAGTCCAAAATATTTAAATAGGCACTATCCTTGAAATTTCTGAAACTTGAAATTCTTCAATTCTGATAACGAATTGGAAAAAATCTCACTTATACCATAAATAGCTATTATAAGTTTCATAGTTTTTCAACAAACATTTTCACTCTAATACCCACGCAATCTTTTAATTTCTATACAGTTCTTATGGGGTTTTATCAGTATTTACGTCTTTTAACAAATTTTGTTAGTTGTGATCCCCAACCTTTATATTTGTGTAAATTTTTTATCTATTTTCTACTTTCGCCTAAAGTTAATGGCAATTCTTTATATTTCTCTTCAATTTTCAAAGTTTTCTAGCATATTTTGCTGCTTAATATATCTAATCTTTTAATTTCTGTTAAATTTTTGTCATTGAGGCGGAAAGACCCTATGGGGTTGATAGCCCAATAAAGAGTGTTTATGTATATTTTTGTCATTTTTCTAAAACATTTTGCTTTAAATTCCTTTTTCCAATTCGTTATTATAAAATGCTTATAATGTAAACTGAATCTCATCATTAAAACAACACTTTAATCGAATGATCACTTTAATCGAATCTGTGAATAAAATATTTACATTTTCACCCTATTCACTATAACGATTGACAACGTGAATTAAGTCAAACATATTTAAATAGGCTCTATCCTTGAAATTTCCGTTGTCACCTGACAATGTGACACTTTACGCTAATTCTTCAATTCAGATAACGAATTGGAAAAAATCTTATATGACACAAGAGTATAAAGCAATGTTATTCACTTATACCATAAATAGCTATTGTAAGTTTCATGATTTTTCAACAAACGTTTTCAACTTTAATACCCTATCTTTAATTTTCTATACACTTTTTATGAAGTTTCTTCAGTGTTTACATTTTTTAACAAATTTTGTTAGTTGTGATCCCCAACCTTTATATCTGTGTAAAATGTTTATGTATTTTCTACTGTCGCCTAAAGTTAATGCTTTATTTGTGTAAATCTTTCATGTATTTTCTAATTTCGCCTAATGTTAATACAAATTCTTTATATCTTCTTAAATTTTTGGAGTTATTCAACATATTTTTCTCCTTGTTAATATCTAATCTTTACATTTCTGTCAAATATTATGTTATTTCTACAAAATTTAGTTCAAATTCCTTTTTAATTTTCATAGTATTTCAACAAACGCTATTAATGTAAATACTTGATCTTTAATTTTGCGTAGAATTTTTATGGTTTTACTTAAAAATTTACGATTTTCAAGAAATTTTGTTTTGTTTAGAAGTTGTTAATACAAATTCTTCTACAAAAAAATCCACTAAATTCCTTTATAATTTTCATAATCTCCAACTAACGTTTTCAATGTCAATACCAAATCTTTGATTTCCTCTACAATTGTCAGGGCTGCTTTTAAAAAAATACGTTTTTCAATAAATTTTGTTTGTTAATCAGGTGTTTGCGTATCAAAAAACGTTAGCAGTAACGTATACGTTACTTCAGATCATTACATTCGAATGTCAGATGCTTTTGTGTCATAAATGCATCTGACATACGAATGTGATGTGAGGTAACGTACATGTAACTGTAACCATTTTTTTGATACGCAATAGACCTGATGAAAACCCAACCTTTACGTTTGTGTAAAAGTGTTATGTATTTTCTACTTTTGCCTAAAGTTACTACCAATTCATTACATTCTTTTTCAATTTTTAGAGTTTTTCAACTTATGTTCCTTTTAAATATGAAATTTTTACATTTCTGTTGAATTTTCGTCCTGTTTCTGCAAACATTTGGAGAAAATTCCTACATAATTTTCATAGTTATTCAACAAATGCTTTCAAAATTAATACCCAATCTTTAATTTTCTATACAGTTTCTCCTGTATTTACGTGATTTAACAAATTTTGTTAGTTGTGATCCCCAACCTTTATATTTGTGGAATTTTTTTATGTATTTTCTAATTTCGCCTAAAGTTAATGCCAATTCTTTATATCTTCTTCAAATTTCAAAGTTTTTCAACATATTTTTCTCCTCGTTAATATCTAATCTTTACACATCTGTTAAATATTATGCTATTTCTACAAAATTTGCTTCAAATTTCTTTATAATTTTCATAGTATTTCAACAAACGCTAATAATGTAAATTATTAAATGAACTTAAATAACTAACTCATTCTTATAAAAGTTGATCTATAATTTTGCGTAGAATTTTTAAGGGTTTTCTTGAACGATTTACAAGAAATTTTGTTTTGCAAGTTTTGTAATATTGTAATTGATTTGGGGAAAAATGAAATAAGTGTTATAAAATTGTCAGAGCGTTAATGGATGTGTAAAATTTTGATGTATTTTCTACTTTCCCCTCAAGTTTATGCCAATTCTTTATCTTCCTCTTCAATTTTCAGTTTTTCAACATATCAACATTTTGTACATCTAATCTTTAATTAGATTAGATTAAAGTTAATACAAATTCTTTTACCAAAAAGTTTTCTAAATTCCTTTACAATTTTCATAATCTCCAACTAACGTTTTCAACGTTAATACCTATCTTTGATTTCCTCTACAATTGTTATGGCTGTTCTTTAAAGTTTACATTTTTCAATAAATTTTGTTAGTTAATCAGGTGTATTGGTATCAGGTGTATTACTGTATCACAAAACGATAGCAGTAAACTGTAAACGTTTTTGGATCCGAAATACACGTGATGGAAACCCAACCTTTACGTTTGTGTAAAAATCTTATGTATTTTCTATTTTAGCCCAAAATTACTACCAATGCATTACATTATTTTTCAATTTTGTTCAGTTTTTCAACTAATGCTCCTTTTAAATATGTAATCTTTACCTTTCTGTTAACTTTTCGTCCCTTTTCTACATTTTACATTTAATTACATAATTTACATTTTTCAATAAATTTTGTTGGTTAATCAGGTGTATTACGTATCTGGTGTATTACTGTATAAAAAAATGTTAGCAGTAAACTGTAAACATTTTTTGATCCGCAATACACCTCATGAAAACCCAACCTTTACGTTTGTGTAAAAATATTATGTATTTTCTACTTTTGCCCAAAGTTACTACCAATTAATTACATTATTTTTCAATTTTGTGGTGTTTTTCAACTTATGCTCCTTTTAAATATGTAATTTTACATTTCTGTTAAATTTTCGTCCTTTTTCTACAAAAAAAATCATAAAATTCCTATATGATTTTCATATTTTTTCAACAAACGTTTTCAAGTTAAATACCACATCTTGAATTTACTATATAAATTTCTTCAAAATTTTCGTTTTTCCTGGTGCGTGGGAACTGTTAGCACTACCCTCGCTACGCTACTGGATGCTAGTGCACAACAAAAATCTTCATTATTAAGCGCGACAGGATACAAATTACAATCCCGTTTTGGCCAGGTTCAGATTTGAATATAAAACCAATCGATTTTGCATACAACGTGACCGTTATCTAGAAAGATCCCGAGGCATTTGAGAGCGTCAAGGACCCGAATGGTTGACAATAAAACGTGCTGACAGCACTGACCTGCCGCTGTTTGGGCGTCCGGTGATGGTAAACACAAGAACGGTCCTCTCGAGTTTTAACGCTCTGGTCACGCAGGTTTTTATAGCTCACAAGAAGTGTAAACACCCAGTGAAAGAGAAACTGTACGGCAAATATTTGCAGTCCTTTACGATTAAAGCGTAGCACTGCCTAAAATATTACAAAGCTACGGAGATTAACGTGCCAGGATTGTGAAGCCTTATCTTAGTGGCCGCACTCAACTTCCCAAAATAATTCGTCCTTTTTATTCAGCTAGCATTAATCCACTGGCTACTCCTGTGGCCATCTATCAACAGTATGAATGCATCACGCCCATTGTTAAGGAACTCAATACTTGTCATAAACCTGAAATCAGGACAAATAAATCCTAGCCTCCAACCATCATTACTCTCCCACGCTTTGCAAACAACCGGGGCACTTCAAACGGCCGCCTTTATCGCATATTTACGTTATCCGATTCACGTTCCTCAATTTGCATTATTTGCTCGCCCTTATCACCTAATCGCGTCCATTTTCCTTCGCGCTGTTTGCCCGTCCGCCTTGTCAATTTGCCGTCCGCCTTATCTCGCCCGTCAATTTCGTCCTGAGGGGCCACAATGAAATTACGCCCGTCCCGCGATCCCGAGGGTCCGCGCATCGCTCATTCCTGAGGGAGCTCCTGGAGCGGGCGTTCCGGGAGTTGTCGGCATAAATTTCGCCCATCGGAATTGCAAATGCAATTCCTCCGGTCCGACGCCCCCGCGCTGGCTTCCGGGTGGTGCGGATGCAGTATTCAGAGCCATCAGTCCTCCCGGTGAATATTCAGGATGGCTTTAATACGTGAGGGGTTTACGTTGGGGAGAGAACCTAATCAGAGTAGTAACAATATGAGTTTTTTTATAAGCTTGTTTTGGTTATTTTATAATTTATCAATGGCATAGTCCTGCTGCCATAGCAAAACAAAAACAAAAATGTATTACCGTATCAAAATGTATTTTGTATTATAATTGTATTGGCAATTTGCCAATTTCCAAAATGATTCGATAGTAGTAGTAGTATGAACATTCATTCCATATACAGATACACACCTACAGCATACATAATACATGATAGATAGATATATGATATACGATGTGATACATGATATATGGAATGGACTATCGATAATTTTTAATAGCGACAATTGTTAGAAATATACAAACACCCAAAAAACGAAATAAATTGGGTTTGAAACTGAATGTTTAACAGCTTCTTATAGTCGCTTTTGTCAATATTTCACAATGATTGATATATTTAGTCAACTAAATAAGTTTGTCAAGTTATTGTAGATCATCATGTTTTAGAAGGGTGGGCAAAATTCGGTATCTTAATTTTAATTGTAGCAATTTTGGAAATTGAAATTTGAAATTTATGGGAAATTAATAAAATATCAAATATTAGAACGATTTTAACTATCTCTCCAATCAGGCTCAAATTTAAATAACGATATCTTAAAAACCACCGTACAAATATCAATGTAATTCAATGCTGATATAGCTCGATATCCTGGTATTGAATGGGCACAATTCAATTTAAATTTTGAAAATTTGATATACTAGGAGAGCCTTAAGGGTTAGGGTCAATAAGGTGGGCATTATTAGATAACACCTGGTAGTAAAACTCAATATGCGTGAGATTAGTCACATTATTAATAGCCACATAGTCATTCCAGTCTTCACGCAATATAATTTTCTCATTTCACACATGCTCGAGTACAATTGAGCCATCCCTAACCCACGTGAGTCAGCGCGGATTAATGCGAACAGGGGGCAAAATTCTGAGCTGCAGTTATGTGAATCAATCCTGATGATTCATCCTATACGAATGGGACAATGGGAATGGGAATGTGGAGTAGTTTTTTTTATTAATGGAAGAGTGGATGGTGGGTTGGCAAGTGTGTTTAGGTTCGAAATTTTAATTAAAAATCGTTGGTTCGTTTCTCACCCAGGGTTATATTAAAATTGTTCAAATTCTGACCAAATATGAGGCGGAAAGACCCCTTCTGGGGTCGATAACCTTAATAAAGATCGTTATATATATATATATATATACATATATATATATATATATATATATATATATATATATATATATATATATATGAGTGTTCTATGAAGTTTGTATTTTTGTATTGTATTTACCTTTAAGAGCCGGACTTACGAATTTGCACATTAAGCTCTAAATGGAGGCTTCGGTAAATTGAACCTCAGAAAAAAATACATTCAATAGATTGTGTGTTTGACTCAGTAGTGTTCATTTTGAATTTGGATACAATAAATGATATTTTTATTATTATTATTAATTGTTTTAAAATACCAGACTAAAAGGAATAATAACCGAATATGCCTTGACAATTCGTGAAATTCGAATAAATTTTGAAAAGTTTCATTTGATAATTCAAAATAATTATAATGTTAGTCATACATTCAAAATATGTTAGGAAAAAGTCTGAACATCCTCATTTTTTTTTAAAATTGCTTAAATTAATATAATAATAGTTATAAAGTTTTACATTATTGCATAAACATTCCGAGAAATACTATAGAATCGATTGAAATAATAAAATATTTTTCAAATTTATGAAAACTGAAAAAATAGATCATAAATATCGGAAATTCTACAAAATGGCATGAGAATTCGTGATAACTTAACTAAACCATCCGGAAAATAAATATTTCATTTAATAAATTTAAAATACACAATTTACTGTGATAAAGTCAAAATTATGATATATAATATCAGAAACATATGTTTGGGAATATATGTTTGGGAATTCCAAACTAAAAAACACAACCTGGAAAATGTCATGAGATTCCGAGATGATTTAACATGCAGATTTTTATTTATTTATATAATCGTATCTAAACTATATATATAATTGTATCTATGTTTATGTATGTTGATGAATCTATGTGTTTGCAGATGTTTATGTATATCAACGACACATACATTGATACTTTTTGAGTTGTGTCATTATTGCTGAGGATAATCGATACATGTTTATGATATTATAATGATTATGATGATGATTATGATATGAAATTTGAGCTCAATTGAAAAATGAGTTTTGCAAGATAATTTTGATTTCAAGCTAAGTGTACAAAACAAATTGTATATCTACTCCAACTTTAGGTGAAATTTCTGGATTAACTAGGGATCACGTATACTGCAATTGTGATATTTCTTCGTACATCGAAAGATTTGTTAAAATTTTCGTTATATGGACTTTATGAAAGTGCTTATAAAAATTTGTGGTGTTTCATCAAGACTTACAATATAGGAGCAAATGTAATACTTCATCGACTTTAGATGAAAATTCCAGAAAAATTAAGGATAGCTTCTATTAAAATTTTCATTTTCGTGTCACTTTACTTCAAATTTTTTATGTTTTTTTAATTTGTTATTTTGTTTTAATAATAATCCTGGTAAATATGAGAGCTCAAGAAAATTGATAGAAAAAATAGATTTTAAATCAAGATATAAATTACACGACAAATGTAAGAGCGTATCTGACATTAGATTAAAAAAAAATGTAAAACTATGAATAAAGTATATCTAAATTTCCATATTTTGATGTAAGTATTTAAAATTTATAGTAAGTCTATCAAATTTTCTCTCAATTGGAGTACGTATATTATAAAAACTTTATATCAAACAATCTGAAAAACTAAGTATAGGGTATTTCAAAGTTTCTATGTTTTAATGTATTAACGTAATAATTCTAGAAAATTTGTTCTCCGTTGGAGTATGTAAATTATAAGAACATTTTCCAGCAATTCTTAATATACATTAGAAATTGTATGAAAAACTATTCACTTCCCTGTTTTGTGATAAATTGAATTATTCTCAATAATCGTGTCCACATCCACTTTATAAGAAAATTGTAATTTTCCAGTAATTCTTACCATACGTAAGAAATTGCATTCAATTTCAGATAAAACAATCTGAAAAACTAAGTATAGGGTATATCAAAATTCCCATATATTTGAATGTATTAATCGTCGGCTTACAAGTGAAATACACTTTGTCAATTTTTGGCTGTTGTAAATTTTATTTTGATGGTTTACTAAATTGTAATAAATCTCAGGCTCAGTAGAGGTTATAGTAAACGATCCTGTAGCCGTGCTTTCAAATTCTTAACTCATTAAATGACTGAGTAGGAAAGGTAACAGCAGAATATAAAACTTTAATTGCAGTTTTTGACTTGTGTGATTACAAGTGATTTCACTTGTAAGCCGACGAAATGTAATAATTCTACAAAATATGTACTCAATTGGAGTATGTAAACCATAAGAAAATTGCAGTTTCCAGCAATTTTTAACATACACAAGAAATTGCATTGCTTAGCCAACTCTAGATGTGAATTTGGGGAAAACTATTAATTTGCTTGTTTGTGAAAACATTTGAACACAAGAAATTGCATTGCTTAGCCAACTCTAGATGTGAATTTGGGGATAACTATTAATTTTCTTGTTTTGTGAAAACATTAGAAAGGAATTATTATTACTGAGAATGTACACTTTAAACACAATAAGAAATTTTTTAGTTTAACATGAAATATAAATTCCGTAAAAATTAAATTTTCGTATTTGTGAGGTTTGACTGATTGTTAGTGATATTGTAATATGTAATATTTAAACCAAACATAAATTTAATAATTTATATTTTATTTATAATCAAGATATAAATTTAGTAGGTTCTTGTAGATTAAAATTCTGAAAATCTGGGAAAATTAGAGCTGCGGCATATTTTTTTTAGTAGTAGTATAGTATATATAATTTATTGAAGCATTTTTTTTTTACAGAAATATTGTTTTATTACAAGTGTATGATGGTGACGGGGGTGCTTCAATTGGCCATCAGCCGGAGCCTTTCAGCCTGTAGTTCTTCTTGCTGGGGTGTCCATGTTAAAGGCGGGAGAGGTGATTGCACAGTGGGAGAGCAGGGAATTTCTTTTTGGGGCTTGTAGGGATTTTATTGAGGATTATTGAATTTATTTTCTGGAAAGGGGATTTTGACATAAATTTTTCGGCTAGGTGTGAGATGCGATGAGTGATGGGTGTGATTTTTGTCAGGTCGTATAATTGAGGGTTAGGGATGTTGTGTAAGGGGTTTCTGGGGTGTCTTAGTTTGGTTATACTCCTGAGTGCTCTTCTCTCGATAATATCCAGTTTTTTCTTGGTCGGTTCCTTGGCATTGCTGAGCAGAATGGAGGCGTAGTCCAGAAGGGGGCGGCAGATCAATTTATAAATATATACTGATGTGTGCAGGTTGATGCCGTTTTGTCCGCAAACCAGCGAGCGAAAGTGTTTGGTTCTCATGACTATATTATTTTTGAGGCGTGTAAGGTGAGGGATAAGTGACATCTTAACATCCAGTACGACGCCTAGGTATTTTGCCGTGTTTTGTGCCGGGATGTCTTGTTGTTGTAGGGTGATGTGGGGTATTTTTTTTATATTTTCAAATAATGTATTATCATTTATATATTTGCAAAGTTTTAGTGCCAAGAAACAACAAAAATTGTAAAAATATTTGGTTATTTAGTGAAAATCTAAATTTAGGATGCAACTTCAAATAATATTTTTGAAATTTCTGCAATTTGAAGTTTCCATATTTCCTGCTGTACATATATTTTTTAAATTTCGCATTTCCATTTGATAAATTTCGTAAATCCGAATACATTCCACCTCAAGATTTTCCGGAAAATGAATCTGAAATCGGAAGAGTAATGTGTGCCTCATCTACATTACTCGTCCGATTTCAGATATATAGATTGAATATTGTTTATGTATTTTCAAAAATACTGGCGTATGGAATGAAATTTTTCACAAAGTTATTAAATACATTTAATACTACTAGAAAATGCAAACATCAGAATATACCTCATCTCTAGCTTTTCGGAATTTTAATCTGAAACTTTAGATGCGTTATTGTACCTTGTATAGCTTTCACAACTTTTAGAACTGATTTTTTTACATACTTTCAGTAGTTTAGTGACATTTAAATTTTACACGATTATTAGGTAGACTTGGAACTATTAAAATATGTAATAAACAGATTATATCCCATCTCTAGATTTTCCGGAAAATGAATCTGAAATCAGAAGAGTAATGTGTGCTTCGTCTACACATTACTCGTCTGATTTCAGATAGATAGATTGAACATTTTTTTATATACTTTCAAAAATAGTGGTATATGAAATAAAAAAATTCACCAAGTTGTTGACAATACTTAATACTACTAGAATATGCAAAAATCAGAATATACCCCATTTCCAGTTTTTCTGAAATTTTGACCTGAAACTTTAGTAGCAATATTTTAACACGTACATTTCACAACTTTTAGAATACATTTTTTTTAACACACTTTTTGTATTTTCATGACATTCAAATTTTACACGATTATTAAGTAGAATCAGAACTATTAGAAAATGTAATAATCAGAGTATATCTCATTTCTAGATTTCCCTGAAATTGAATCTGAAGTCAGAACGGTTATAGGTACCCTAGGGAAATATTGAACATTTTTGATATTGATTTCAAAATTAATGGCATATGAAATGAAATTTTTCATGAAGTTATTTACTACATTTAATACTACTAGAAAATACAAAAATCTGAATATACCCCATGTCTATTTTTCCGGAATTTTAATCTGAAACTTTAGTAGCAATATTGCAACACGTACATTTTACAACTTTTAGAAATGGTTTTTTTTAACACACTTTAGGTAGTGTCATGACATTCAAATTTTACACGATTATTAAACAGGTTTAGAACCATTAGAAAATGCAATAATCAGAATATACCCCATCTCTAGATTTTCCGGAAATTTAATCTGAAGTCTGAACGGTTATAAGTAACCAATGGAAATATTGAACATTATTGATATTTTTTTCAAAATTAGTGGCATATGAAATGAAATATTTCACGAAGTTATTGAGTACATTTAATACTACTAGAAAATACAAAAAATAGAATATACTCCATCTATAGTTTTTCCGGAATTTTAATCTGAAATTTTAGACGCATTATTGTACCTTGTATACATTTGACAACTTTTAGAACTGATTTTTTTGGTAGTTTAGTGACATTCAAATTTTACACGATTATTAGGTAGACATGGGACTATTGAAAAATGTAATAAACAGAATATACAACATCTCTAACTTTTCCTGAAAATGAATCTGAAATCAGAAGAGTAATGTGTGTTTTGTCTACACATTACTCGTCTGATTTCAGATAGATATATTGAACATTTTTTATATATTTTCAAAAAGAGTGGCATATGAAATGATTTTTTTCATAAAGTTATTAAATACACTTAGTACTACTAAAAAATGAACAAATCAGAATATACCCCCCTCCATTTTTTTCGGAATTTTAATCTGAAACTTTAGACGCATTATTGTACCTTGTACATATTTCACAACTTTTAGAATTGATTTTTTACATACTTTCAGTAGCTTAGTGACATTTAAATTTTACACGATTATTAGATAGACTTGGGACTATTGGAAAATGTAATAAACGGAATATACCCCATCTCTATATTTTTCGGAAAATTAATCTGAAGTCATTGGAGTAATATGCCAAAAAATTAGCCAAAAACTCTGGCTTATGAATTTAATTATTTTACAAGGATATAAAGTACACTTACTAGATACTACAAAAATACAAAAATCAGAATATGTATATCCCATTTCTAGATGTTCCGGAAATTCAATCAGATGTTAGAAATATACAAGGGAAATATTGAACATTTTTGATAATTCTTTTCAAAATAAGTGGCACATTTTTTCACAAAGTGATTAGGCACACTTGATACTACCAGAAAATATAAAAACCAGAATATAGTTTTTATACAATATCTAGTTATCTAATCATCATCTAGTTTTTCTGGAATCTTAATTTGAGCCTTTGGACAATATTTCCAAGTATGGTAGATAGTTCCTTGTCGTTAAATAAACACATAAACAATAATAATTTGGAACCTTGTGAGTTAAGGCACTGACTCTTGTAAATCCGTGGTTACAGTAATCAAAGTAAATTATTGAGTAAATATGTGATACAGATGTATTTTTCTAGCAAATATTCTCTTGTTTGGGGTAAAATTAAGCGATTTTGATCACGTGTATGCACTAGCACGAATATATCTAGCAGGATCGAAGCCTTAACTCATTTTCCTCACGGGCCGTCCCGTGGGCTTGTCGTTTCTGCCTACACGGGGCACACGGTCCGACACGTGTGCCGCATTCGTGGCACGCACGTGTGCCATCGGAGGAACAAATCGGAGGAATGCGTGGGGCTCTCACGTGCAGGGAATCCGGAATTTCGCCTGCGGGCGGCTCCGATGAATACATCGAGGACATCGAGGAATACATCGTTGCGCAACGAGCCGAGAAACTTTGCTGGCTTTGTTGCAGTCGGAGGAACCAGTTTCTGGCCGAGCGCATCTCTTCAGAGCCACGACGTGATGACGCAAGATGATCACGGCGGCTCCTTCAAGGTACTCTCAGGTTTTCCGCGAAACGAGACGAACGCCGATGGACGCAAGCAGATTGCGTTGCACGCGGAATCCCAGAAACGCCAAAGCCTCGTCAAGATTGAAACACGTATTTCTTAAGAACGTTTAACTTTCATTAATTGGTCTTATTCGAACTACAACGTTGGTTCTAGAAATCTAGAACAGAATTCAGTAGAAGCCTCGAATTATTTTGCAGGAACTTCAAAATCTCAATCATTGACGATGCTGAGAATTGTACATTTGATTTGCACAATAACAGCAACGAAAACGAAAATTAATATTAATGTAGATTATATTATCTGTAAAAACATAATTTGTATCGGTTGATTATCAAGAACTGCAGCATGAAATTATGAAACGCCGGTTTCGAACCATTGATAGCCACGAATCGGGCGCACGTGCAATTAAACCGTTCGAGTAAAAAAGCGCTGATTCCGGTATTTCCAGTGAAATCGATTCGCTTCGTCTACCGTATTATCACGGATTTTGAAGTTTATTATGGGCGTAAAATTAAAGTTCAGCTTGCAATCAAAGCCCGTGTGCACTGACCGGTGCAAATGAAATGATCGTTAATTGTACTTTATTGCGGTATTTATGAATGAGGAAAGGTCAAAAGGTCGCTTCGAGTACGCTTAATGATGCGACGCTGTTCGAGAAGGAATTTTAATTGAATCGCTTGTTGTAAATTAGATAAGCACAGCGAACTCCACTCGGCTGGATGAAAATTGCAAGATAACACACAGTTGGAACCAGCGTCTGCCGGACACAGAAAACACAAGAGCTGGCGATGCATAAGTTTTACAAAAGTTCGCAATGGCAATTTTATCTGAGCAAATGAAATACAAGGCATTCATCAATACTTTCATATCTCTAGAACCCATTATTGGATTTGAATTTAATGACGTCCATTTCAAATCAGTATACCACTATTCAGCAGCAATAAATTACATTAAGATTGATACGGTGGTTTTTGAGATATCGTTATTTAAATATGAGCCTCATTGCAGGGACACATAAAATCGTTCTAATATTTGATATTTCCAAACAAAAAATTACATATTTCAAGAATCCATCATTGGATCTAAATTTAGTTATTCCCATTCAATATCAGTATATCGAGCAATATCAGCATTAAATTACATTGATATTTATACGGTGGTTTTTGAGATATCGTTATTTAAATATGAGCCTCGTTGCAGGGACACATAAAATCGTTCTAAGATTTGATATTTTCAAACAAAAAATGATATATTTCAAGAATCCATCATTGGATCTAAATTTAGTTATGCCCATTCAATATCAGTATATCGAGCAATATTAGCATAAAATTACATTGATATTTATACAGTGGTTTTTGAGATACCGTTATTTAAATATGAGCCTGGTTGGAGACACACTTAAAATCGTTCTAATATTTTATATTTTCTAACAAAAATTGATATATCTCAAGTACCTCTCATTAGATGTTTATTAAATTGCAGATATCGAATACAAGTATATCGGTTTCCATTTACATACAATTGCATGCACATTGATACGCCATTTTTCGAAATTCCTTTATTTATATATGGAAAATTGAAATGAAAAAGCTTCGAATATTCGATATTTGCAAACAAAAAACATGTATTTCAATTAATGATGTAGTTTAAATTGATGTACTTTAAGAATCCATCATTGGATCTAAAATTAATTATACCTACTGAATATCAATATATCACGTTACAGCAGCAATACATTACATTGATTTTGATACGGTGGTTTTTGAGATAACGTTATTTAAATATGATCCTCAGTGCAGGGACACATAATATCGTTCTAATAATTGATATTTTCAAACAAATCTTAATATATTTCAAGAATCCATCATTGCATCTAAATTTAATTATGGTCATTCAATATCAATATATCGAGCTATATTGCCAATAAATTACATTGATATTTATACGGTTGTTTTTGAGATATCGTTATTTAAATATGAGCCTCATTGCAAATACACAAAATCGTTCTAATATTTGATATTTTCAAACAAAAAAATATATATTTCAAGAATCCATTATTGGATCTAAATTAAGTTATGCCCATTAAATATCAGTATATCGAGCAATATCAGCATTAAATTAAATTGATATTTATACGGTGATTTTTGAGATATCGTTATATAAATTTGAGCCTCATTGCAGGTTCACATAAAATCGTTCTAATATTTGATATTTTCAAACAAAAATGATATATTTTAAGAATCCATCATTTGATCTAAATTTAGTTATGCCCATTTAATATCGAGCAATATCAGCATTAAATTACAATGATATTTAGACAGTGGTCGTTAAGATATCGGTATTTAAATATGAGCCTGATTGGAGACAAACTTTAAATCGTTCTGATATTTGATATTTTCAAACACAAATTGATATATCTCAAGTACCTCTCATTGGATGTTTATTAAATTGGAGATATCGAATACAAGTATATCGGTTTCTATTAACATACAATTGCATGCACAATGGATACGCCAATTTTTGAAATTCCTTTATTTATTTATGGAAAATTGAAAACAAACAGCTTCGAATATTCGATATTTGCATATAAAAATAATGTATTTCAATAAATGATATATTTTAAATTGATGTATTTTAAGAATCTACCATTGGATCTAAAATTAATTATACCTACTGAATATCAATTTATCACGTGACAGCAGCAATAAATTACATTGATTTTGATACGGTGGTTTTTCAGATATCGTTATTTAAGTATGAGCCTTATTGGAGGGACTCCTAACATAGTTCTAATATTCGATATTTTCAAACAAAAATTGAGATATTTCAAGAATCCATCATTGGATCTAAAATTATTTATGCCCATAAAAAATCAGTATATCGAGTAATATCAAAATTAAATTACATTGATATTTGTACGGTGGTTTTTGAGGTATCGTTATTTAATTTTGAGCCTGATTGGAGAGAAACTTCAAATAGTTCTTATATTTGATATTTCCAAACCAAAACAAAAAATTACTTATGCCTATCGAAGTTGCAAAATGTTACAAATTTTCGGGTTCCAAAAAAATAAAAGCCGAAAATTTGCAGGGTTTATTTTTTTCGCGCTACAAATGGCAGATCTTTGGGTCTTCTTTGGACAAAATCTGATGAAAGTTTGTTACTCATATTTTGGACAGTAGAGCAATGCTTTTCGTTTTGAAGACAAAAAAAAATCGCTACTTTCTGAGTAAACCCACTATATATTTTTGATTATAATTACTAAAAAAAGCTTATTCACGAGAACCCTTTATGGTCTGTCCGTCCAATTTTATGATACGTTTCTGCTGAAGATACAAAAGCTGCAGAACTTATTTTTCGTTCTGAAGTAAAAAAATACTTTCTCCACTTTGCCGACCATTTTTTTTTCTCATATCGATCTTCAGTCAATTTTTGGGCAAAATCTGATGAAAGTTTGCTAATCAGATTTATGCCAATACAATAGATTAAACAAATTCTTGCAATTTTTGTCATAAAACTTGCAGAACTGTAGAGAACCTTTCGTTCTGAAGTAAAAGAAAGATTTTCGCCACTTTTTGAGTAAACCTATTATTTATTTTTGGTTCTGATTACTCAAAAAAAAAAATATTCACGAGAACTGATTATGTTCTGCCTATTCAATCTTATGATACGACTTTGCTGTGGATACAAATATTTTTCTGAACTTTTTCGGTGCTCCTTATAAAACTGAACAGCAAAATTGTTTTTTCTGTGGCAAACGACCATATTTTCTCGATGTTTCGGGTCTTTTGGCCATATTCAGTTATCTTTTTCGAACTTTATGATATCCCAGATCTGAACAGCGAAATTGTTTTTTTCGGTTTCGATGTTTTGGGTCTTTTGGCCATGTTCAGTTATCATCTTTTTTGAACTGTATGATACCCCAGATCTGAACAGCAAAATTGTTTTGTTTTCGGTTTCGATGTTTTGGGTCTTTTGGAAATATCTTTTTTGAATTTTATGATACCCTAGATCTGAACAGCAAAATTGTTTTTTTCGGTTTCGATGTTTTGGGTCTTGTGGCAATATTTATCATTTTTGAATTTTATGATACCCTAGATCTGCTCTTTCTAACCAATGTGGCAATCCGCTCCCAAGAGGAAACGTGAACGAGACTTGGTACTAAGCACGGCTCTCGCCGATTGCGCGGACCGGAGGCTGCTGAAAGTACCAACGGTACCGCCTGGTACCGAGCGGAGCCTTGAACTTACTAGCAGCGGAAACGTTGCGTTTTCACCAGAGGAGGTGGAAGCTGCCGTGTTCGATACTCAGGTATTAAATTAGCTGTGATAATATTTACATTTCAGTGGTTTCATCTTTAATGGAGAGAGGAAATTCCTCACAATTATCTGGATGATATAAGACTGAGGATGTGAAAATGAAATATTTAGCAACGTTTGTTTTCACTTAAGTACCATCACTTGAGAATGGTACTTCCAATACTGATACTGATAATGATACTAGTGCTTTTAATCTGTAATGGAGAGAGGAGATTCCACACAATTATCAAAATGATATAAGTCTGAGGATATGAAAATGTATTTTTAGCAATGTTTGTTTTTACTGAAGTACCATCACTTAAGAATGATACTTACAATACTGATATTGATAATGGTACTAGTGCTTTCATCTTTAATGAAGAGAGGAGATTCCTCACAATTTTCTGGATGATATAAGACTGAGGATGTGAAAATGAAATTTTTAGCAACGTTTGTTTTCACTTAAGTGCCATCACTTGAGAATGGTCCTTCCAATACTGATAACGATACTAGTGCTTTCATCTTTAATGTAGAGAGGAGATTCCACACAATTATCTAAATGATATACGTCTGAGGATATGAAAATGCATTTTTAGCAACGTTTGTTTTCACTTAAGTACCATCACTTGAGAATGGTACTTCCAATACTGATACTGATAATGATACTAGTGCTTTCATCTTTAATGGAGAGAGGAGATTCCTTAACATTATCTGTATGATATAAGACTGAGGATATGAAAATGAAATTTTTAGCAAATTTGTGAAACTTAACCAAGTGCTTTATTTATACTAAAAGAAATCTATGAATCAGCCTTAATATCTGCCGTAGAAAAAACTTTGTATGATACAAGTACGTAAAGCACTACTTTACATTTGATACATTTTCGTAAAGTAATGCTTTACGAACTTGTATCATAAATAACTTTTTGATTGATTATTTAAGTTTCTTAAATGATTATACCCAAAATCTTTCTGCGTTTTTTTAACTTCAGGTAACTGATGTTTACCCTTTCTGCAATCAGCGCCAGCCAAAGGTTCAATTATAACTGTGTCGGGTAACTATATGACATTTCTGTATTAGAGTGAGTTTGGTGGGATTATTATCAAAAAATGCTCCATATTACCAGTCACGTTTTATCTACTGAACCGCACTGATTAAAAAACTGATAGAAAATTGGCTTCTCGTGCACGTTTCGCAATTTTCTTCTCCTCCCGAGCGTATAACTCGCAAATTCCAGTGGGTAATGAATATAATAAATCGCAATTATAATAATAGCGATGCGCGGGGCACTTAGGCCTCGAGCTTTCACCGCATAAGGAGGCCGCTTATCCGCGAGAGTGTGAAAACGTGGAAACTCCGGGAAAATTCGTGACTTGACTCACCGGCTTGCAGCGACAGCTCCCCTCACATTTGTCATCCAGGATTGACAGCTCTGATGATTGCGCGAAACGTTCGGAAAAGTGTGTGCGAAAAGCCGCGGAAAACTACTGGAGGCGCGCAGATTGTGGTGCACTATGGTGGATGTTGATGTTAACGAACATCCTTGGTCTGGATTGTAAACAATGCGCGATGCCTTGACACCTTCGTTGTGAGGCCTTTTTTGGACTGCCAAGGCGCATATTTTACAGTATAATTGTATGTTTAAATTCGCAATTTATTGAATGCTAATAATATTGTACTTGATAGTATTTGTAGTCCACTACAAAATTAAAAATTACAGAGAGAATAACTTTATAAAAGTGGAAAAGCTAGGCCAAAAATTAAAAATTAAAAATTAAAAAAAAACATAAAATAGTGATGACTATTTTCAAAATTTTCAACTAAAACAAATTAATATTAATGATATCCAGTTACAGAAAATATAGAATAAAAAAAATATATAAAATAGTTATAATTATTTCCAAAATGTGCAGTTCATTTCGTAATGTAAATGCCAAATTATGAAAATCCCATATTTGCAAAATTATTCATTTTTCAAATATAAAAGAAACTAACCAATAACTATCAATAACACAATCAATATATAGAGAGAGAATTCAGAATTAAGAATTAAGAGATTAGAATTAAAAGTTACAGAGAGAATACTTTTAACTTTATAAAAGTGGAAAAGTCAGGCCAAAAATTAAAAACTAAAAATTAAAAAAAAAAACATAAAATAGTGATGATTATTTCCAAAATTTTCAACCTAAACAAATTAATATTAATGATATCCAGTTACAGAAAATATAGAAGAAAAAAAATATATAAAATAGTTATAATTATTTCCAAAATGTGCAGTTCATTTCGTAATGTAAATGCCAAATTATGAAAATCCCATATTTGCAAAATTATACAATTTTCAAATATAAAAGAAACTAACCAATATCTATCAATAACACAATCAATATATAGAGAGAGAATTAAGAATTAAGAATTAAGAATTAAGAGATTAGAATTAAAAATTACAGAGAGCATACTTTTAACTTTATAAAAGTGGAAAAGCTAGGCCAAAAATTAAAAACTAAAAATTTAAAAAAACCCATAAAATAGTGATGATTATTTTCAAAATTTTCAACTAAAACAAATTAATATTAATGATATCCAGTTACAGAAAATTTAGAAGAAAAAAACTATAAAATAGTTATAATTATTTCCAAAATTTGCAGTTCATTTCGTAATGTAAATGCCAAATTATGAAAATCCCATATTTGCAAAATTATTCATTTTTCAAAAATAAAAGGAACTAACCAATAACTATCAATAACACAAAATATATATAGAGAGAGATAACAACCTATATTAATTCAATTAACCTTATTAACAATTAGGGTCATACACGTTGTAATTCCTTAATTCAATTAACCTTATTAACAATGAAGGTCATAAACGTTGTCCTTCTTTAATTGTAATCATAACTTTTATTATGCATCGGGTTTCAATATAAGAATAATATTTTTCCCCGAGGAAATATGAAATTTTTAACAAACCAAAGCAACAGGTCAAATTCTGCAACAGGTTTTCTCTTATTTTGCAAACTTTTAATACTTTCTATTATAAATAGTTGTTTATGAATTTTATACTGTGTTGCCGATATGCTGCAATTTATTACTAGTGTCCACATAAAAAGAGTGAAACAAACAGCATCAAAACATAACATTCGTAGAATGATGTAATGGTTGATCCTGTTCAAAGGCAATTAAAAAAAATGTGTTTTCCTGTAATCAATTTATAAATAAAAGCACGTGCTGGTTTTTCCTGCTTTGATTTTTTTATCGTTTGTAATTTGATTTAATGTTTGATTAATAACTATGTTCCCAAATTTCTGGTTTGAGAATTAGAAACATCAATATACAGGCAGTTTCAAATGTAAATGTAAAACAGCTGAATTTGAATAAAATGATAAAGTAGCTATTTATGGTATAAGTGAATAAAGTCGAATTTTATCCACGAAAAAACAGTTAAGCGCAAGAGGCGAAGGCGAGTGCGATAATGTTTTCGGGTGGATAAAATTTCTTTATACACGTGTATCATACAAGATTTTTTCCAATTCGCTCCCAAATTTCGGGTTTGAGAATTAGAAACATCAATATACAGGCAGTTTCAAATATAACCGATAAAATCAATTAAATAGTTTCTAAAAATAAATGTATTGACTTTAAAAATAAAAGTTGACCTATCCGAGCATTATTTTCAAAATTTGTTTCAACGATTTTATCCGTTACATTTGAAACTCACTGTACATATATTTTTTCTAATTGTTACACCTGAAATTAGGGAACACAGTTATTAATCAAATCAATCAATTATTGCACTCGTAATCACTTGGTTCTTTAATTGCAGCCAATTCTGCGTTAATTATTTTGTAACGTAATATTTTTTTAAAACTATAAAAATAGTCACTGTATATTTATTTTTTCTAATTGTTACATCAGAAATTAGGGAATAAAGTATCAAATCCATCAATTATTGCGCTCGTAATCACTTGTTTCTTTAATTGCAGCCGATTCTGCGTTAATTACACTATATAGTTATTTTTCCAAAATGTTACACCAGAAATTAGGGAACATATTTATTACTCAAATCAATCAATTATTGCGCTCGTAATTACTTGAAACTTTAATTGCAGCCAATTCTGCGTTAATTCTTTTGTAACGTGATGATTTTTTAAAACTATAAAAATAGTCACTGTATTTTTATTTTTTCTAATTGTTACATCATAAATTAGGGAATATAGTATTAAATCAATCAATTATTGCGCTCGTAATCACTTGTTTCTTTAATTGCAGTCAATTCTGCGTTAATTACACTGTATAGTTATTTTTTCAAAATGTTACACCAGAAATTAGTGAACATATTTATTACTCAAATCAATCAATTATTGCGCTCGTAATTACTTGGAACTTTAATTGCAGCCAATTCTGCGTTAATTCTTTTGTAACGTGATAATTTTTCAAAACTATAAAAATAGTCACTGTATATTTATTTTTTCTAATTGTTTCATCAGAAATTAGGGGATATAGTATCAAATCAATCTATTATTGCGCTCGTAATCACTTGTTTCTTTAATTGCAGCCAATTCTGCGTTAATTACACTCAATAGTTAGTTTTTCAAAATGTTACACCAGAAATTAGGGAACATATTTCTCAAATCAATCAATTATTGCGCTCGTAATTACTTGGAACTTTAATTGCAGCCAATTCTGCGTTAATTCTTTTGTAACGTGATAATTTTTCAAAACTATAAAAGTAGTCACTGTATATTTATTTTTTCTAATTGTTACATCAGAAATTAGGGAATAAAGTATCAAATCCATCAATTATTGCGCTCGTAATCACTTGTTTCTTTAATTGCAGCCGAATCTGCGTTAATTACACTATATAGTTATTTTTCCAAAATGTTACACCAGAAATTAGGGAACATATTTATTACTCAAATCAATCAATTATTGCGCTCGTAATTACTTGAAACTTTAATTGCAGCCAATTCTGCGTTAATTCTTTTGTAACGTGATGATTTTTTAAAACTATAAAAACAGTCACTGTATTTTTATTTTTTTTAATTGTTACATCAGAAATTAGGGAATATAGTATTAAATCAATCAATTATTGTCCTCGTAATCACTTGGTTCTTTAATTGCAGCCAATTCTGCGTTAATTATTTTGTAACGTGATAATTTTTTAAAACTATAAAAATAGTTACTGTATTTTTATTTTTTCTAATTGTAACATCAGAAATTAGGGCATATAGTATCAAATCAATCAATTATTGCGCTCGTAATCACTTGTTTCTTTAATTGCCGCCAATTCTGCGTTATTTTATCTGTATAGGTATTTTTGCAAAATGTTACACCAGAAATTAGGGAACATATTTATTACTCAAATCAATCAATTATTGCGCTCGTAATTACTTGTTTCTTTAATTGCAGCCAATTCTGCGTTAATTACACTGTATAGTTATTTTTTCAAAATGTTACACCAGAAATTAGGGAACATATTTATTACTCAAATCAATCAATTATTGCGCTCGTAATTACTTCGAACTTTAATTGCAGCCAATTCTGCGTTAATTCTTTTGTAACGTAATATTTTTTTAAAACTATAAAAATAGTCACTGTATTTTTATTTTTTCTAATTGTTAAATCAGAAATTAGGGAATATAGTATCAAATCAATCAATTATTGTGCTCGTAATCACTTGTTTCTTTAATTGCAGCCAATTCTGCGTTAATTACACTATATAGTTATTTTTTCAAAATGTTACACCAGAAATTAGGGAACATATTTATTACTCAAATCAATCAATTATTGCTCTCGTAATTACTTGGAACTTTCATTGCAGCCAATTCTGCGTTAATTCTTTTGTAACGTGATAATGTTTCAAAACTATAAAAATAGTCACTGTATATTTAGTTTTTCTAATTGTTACATCAGAAATTAGGGAATATAGTATCAAATTAATCAATTATTGCGCTCGTAATCACTTGTTTCTTTAATTGCAGCCAATTCTGCATTAATTACTTTATAACGTGTTAATTTTTTAAAACTACATCCTAGATCCATATATCTGCTAACAAGAACTGATGTAACCCATTACTTAACCGTACGAAAAAAGATCGTTTGTTATAATGTTTAATATTATATATTATAAACGTGTGAGTCGTCACGATTTGTCCTTGGGGTTCTCAAACACGCAAATACCATAAGCAAATAAATAGAGAACGCATAAAATGATTGCCCAATGAAAACAACTGTGCAAATACTTTGTTTATATCTTCAAAAATATTCTGTTTTCATATTTTATATTTAGACTTACTTAAATATAGGAGCATAATGTTTGTATTTGGCGAAAACTGCTCTACGCATTGCAAAACTTCGGTGAATGGAAACGATATTAAAAATCTGAACACGAATAAAATGATAAAAAGTAAATTTCAATTGTTTTGTGCACAAAGCAAGTGTGTTATGATTTTTTCCTACACAAAATATGCGGTTTTAGATTGTGTTTAACTTTTATTGCTACAACAATCCTTTTACAGTATAATTGTATGATTAAAATTCGCAATTTATTCAATGCTATTAATATTGTATTTTATTGTATTTATTCCTACTCTACTAAAAATTTAAAATTACAGACACAATACTTTATATTTTTGGCTTAGCTTCCAAGCCAAAAATTTGAGATTAAAAATTAAAAAAAAAACAAAAAAATAGTGATGATTATTTTCAAAAATTTCAACTAAAAAAAATATTAATGATATCCAGTTACAGAAAGTATAGAAAAAAAAACCTATAAAATAGTTATATTTCCAAAAGTTGCAGTTCATTTCGTAATGTAAATGCCAAATTATGATAATCCCACATTTGCAAAATTATTCATTTTTCAAATATAAAAGAAACTAACCAATAACTATCAATAACACAATCAATATATAGAGAGAGATCACAACCTTTATTAATTCAATTAACCTTATTAACAATTAGGGTCATAAACGTTGTCCTTCCTTAATTCAATTAACCTCATAAACAATGAATACGAATAAAATGATAAAAAGTAAATTTCAATGGTTTTGTGCACAAAGCAAGTGTGTTATGAATGTTTTCTATACAAAATATGCAGTTTTAGATTGTGTTTAACTTTGATTGCTGCAACAATCGTTTTCCCATATACCTACTGACATGGAGAAAGTAAAAGAAAAATGTTTAATTGTAGAAAGGTACTTGTAAAAGTGGATACTAATAACTAGTGTAATATTATGTTGGATGACAAAGCAAGTACTGAAGTTACTTGGAATTTATTTCATATTTAATCGAGATATGTGTTGTATCACCCAATTTATTAAAATGGTAAATCATAATATTTAGGTTCGGGCGTATACGAGCGGGCCGATGACGCAGTTGTTTATAAATTCAAGGCCAAGTTGCCTCTCTTGTTGGACCCTTTTGAAGGTAACAGACGCATTTGCATCGCATTCAGTGAGTTTTACCAGGCGGAGCAGTCGTGACGAATTAATAGAATAGTTTCAGTAAAGTTTTATTGTTTAGTGTCCGTATGGATAAATTGAAGGTGAGTGGTTGTGTGGTTGAGTTGAGTTGAGGTTGACCCATCGTTGTTCCATTGTCTCAGAAGATAACAGGGATGTTGGGTTGACCAATTATTACTCGGTGTCAACAAATATACTGAGTCATTGTATGGTTGTGTAGAGTTGAACTTGGGTCAACAAGTATAGTGAGTCATTGTATAGTTGTGGAGAGTTGAGCTCGGGTCAACAAGTATAGTGAGCCATTGTATGGTTGTGGAGAGTTGGACTCGGGTCAACAAGTATGGTGAGTCATTGTCTAGTTGTGGAGAGTTGAACTCGGGTCAACAAGTATGGTGAGTCATTGTATTGTTGTGGAGAGTTGAGGTTGACCTATCGATAAACAATTTACCAAAGATAATTGTTTCACCGTAATTAATCAAGGATATCGGGTTGACCAATTAATACTCGGGTCAACCAATACAATTATCTCACTGAGTTGTAAACTCACGATCACTCTTCTAATTGTTACAGAATGACGGTCGTTGGAAGGAGCAAAAGAAGAGAGCGATTGCCATATTTTATTATACGATTATATAACCTTTTATATTTTTGTATCATTAGTTTGTATTAAATAAATAAGTTTCATTGATGCAGATCCCATTGTTTATTAATCGACAACTTGACAATACAAATAATTACCTATTATAAGTATAATACAGCAGAATTAGTATTGAAACTGTTTTTATGGATTGAAAATAATCAGAATTAAGCTAAAGGTAATTCGCCGGCCTAACAATATCTGAATTGGGTTAACAATATCAGAAGTGGCAAAAGTTCAGCTAACATATGTCTTCAAATTTTCAAACTAAAACACGTTCTGCGAAAATTGTCCAATTTTGAGAACAATGATGATAATAATCCTAATAATTTTTTCCAACAGAAAATACATCTTAAATTGAAGTAAAAATTCAAACATATATATTCTACATTTTAAGAAAATTGCATATACCTAATAGAAATACTATTACCAGTGCTTATAATATTATAATCACTGCTATTACTACTACATATATTCTACATTTTAAGAAAAATGCATATACCAGTTAATAGACATACTATTACCAGTGCTTATAATATTATTATCACTGCTATTACTGCTACACACATATTGTAGTACTAATAGACATACCACTTAATAGCATTAAGTTTTATTTACCTTATTATCATCAGTTAATAATCAATAACTTTTAAAATCAATAAGTTTTCCACGTCCACGAAAGTAGGTTTACTTAACAGCAAAATAACTGACACCAACATAAAAATGTGAGGCTAGAACCAGGTTAGAATCAGGGTAAAACCAGGATATACCCAGGTAAGAACCAGAATAGTACCCGAATCAGGTTTAAACCATCAATTTCGGTGGACCAGCAGAGAACAGTGAGAAGCCCTTACTTGTTAGAATACCTTCGTAGAAAAAGGTTCTCCGTAAACCAGATACATGATATACATTGTGGATCTCACCATCATGCCACTGACCATTGATACATTTTTTTATTTTTAAATTTACATTTTCTTTCACTGGTAGTTGTTCATTATTTCCTAGTTTCACGTTTACATCAGTGATTTCTTTATACGTTTCGAAGCCTTACCAGTGCTTATAATATTCTTAATAAATATTTCGTGTTATAGATTTGTTTAAATAGATTAATCAAAATATCTGCTGCTGTATATGTGGTGAGTGGCACCACTGTCCATCAAACAGTTTGTTTCTGCATTTGGAGCTCAAACTTGAGCACACCTGTTAGCCTCAGTGTTAAATGCATTGTCGCCTCCCTTTGAGTCGTCTGCAGTATTTTCAGTTTTCCTGTTTATACTTCTTTTTTGAGCTTGATATTCCCTTGACATGTGTCCATTTTTGTTGCAATTGTAACACTTTCCTTCAAACTTGAATTTCTTCAAATTTATTCAAATGACAGCCTGGAGGTAATGCACACCGGACACAAAGGGAGCGGCTGGATTTACTCGAAATCCTAGAAATTCGAAAAGCGGTCACTAATGGGGATAACATTGTGAATGAACAATTAATCTTTGATAATACGCCTTTGTTATGCGGCATCCGTTCGGAAAAACCAAGACTGTAATTCATTTATTGCCATGTTGTTAAATTTGTCTAGCTTAGTTATATATTGCACATTTGTTAAATTTTAATTTTAGTATCTCTGTACCCTTGACAATGGTCGTGAGGCCGCAACAATTGTAGAGGTTTATTCTATCAATACAGTGAAACTTTAACCAAGTGTTTGATTTAACCTTGAATTTCTTCCTTTCGATTTTTGAGCTTGTTGCTATTAAGGCAGTTTCCAGTATTGCGTTTTTGTTTAGATTAGCCTCTTCATCAATGAGTCTTGCTGTTAGGTTTAGCAGTGTTTGCTTGGTTTCTTCTACTGATAGCCAAGCCTGTCGAAATAGCCAATATTTGGATGATAATGTGCTCAGAATTTTTGTTATCACTGTGGTGTCAACTTAGGAGATGTTGAGTCTATTGGATCCATTTTGTACTGATAAAATGGTTCATACACGAGCAGATCAGTGAATCACTGCTATTTGTGCAACGCCCAAAAGATTTTAACCTGTCGATCACAATTGAATTTAGTTTACACTAGAACTATAACAGTTCTGTAACAGTTGTACTGAACTAGTTCTTAGTTCATCACTTGATAGATCATTTAGCGTTATCCAGGGTGCACCACTTGGAGGCGATCTATCTTTACACCCCAATTATCAGACAAGAAAAATTAAGTACAAGGCCCAATAAAAAGCCTTGTACTTCTTTACAACCTAATCATCAAAAACAGGCTAAAGGCTAAAAGCTTTATTGGGCCTTTTACTGCTAAGGCAGTAAAACTCCCAATAAATTTGACTACTTTAAATTTCTCAATAAATATTTCGTGCAATGGATAAATAGTTTAATCAAAATATTTGGCACCCTAGAGAAAAATGAATCAGATTGCACCTGTTGGATAACAGATACTAATACCGAATGATAGATTTTTATTTCCTTGCGAAACGTTCTTCAGTAAAGTTCAAATTTTAAGTTCATAAAATAAAAATGAAGGTCAGTGAGTAATAAATAGAAAACCAAATCTTGACAAGAAAAGATGTATATACTTATCCAAAAATGTTCAATATACATACACAAATCTTTGGCTGAGCAATGGCTCAATATCATATATCAGTTGACATAGGAATATAATTTGTCTAATTTATTACAAAACAGGGATTGCTTAGACGAACAAAAATTGTGTGTACGATTAATTCCCAGTTGTACGATCGTTGATCATCCTTGACCATGGTTCAGTTGCCTAGGATACCCAGTTTTAAGATCGTGGATCATTATTGACCATGGTTCAATTACCTAGGATACAATTGTTAATATAATGGTATACTTAGACCCAGTTGTACGATCGTGGATCATCCTTAACCATGGTTCAGTTGCCTATTACCATTGGATACCATTGTATTAACATGGTCAAGGTGATCCACGATCATACAACTGGGCCTTAGAAACTGAACCACAATCAAAGATAATCCACGGTCGTATAACTGGGTATCCTACGTAACTGAACCAAGGTCAAAGATGATCCACGATCGTGCAACTGTGTACTACCCTAGGTAACTGAATCGTGGATTATTCTTGACCATGGTTCGATTACCTAGGATACAATTGTTAATACAACAGTATCCTTAGAAACTGAACCACAATCAAAGATAATCCACGGTCGTACAACTGGGTAGCCTAGGTAACTGAACCATGGTCAAGGATGATCCACGATCGTACAACTGGGTACCCTAGGTAACTGAACCATGGTCAAGGATGGTCCACGATCGTACAACTGGGCCAAAATCAGCGAATAATTCCAAACAACCAATGAAAACATTCAACTAAGACATTTCACAAAACTTCTAAACCAATGCAAACTTTAAGTTAGAATATCATAATCTGGTTTCTCTTCAAAGTAAATAAATCTTTCGCCTTTTTTAATGTTAAAATATTATACAATAATATTTTGTAAAACGTTTTGTATAACTGTATTATTATTGTATTGTATTATATATTATTATATGTACTACTATCATTTTACTGTACTCATCACCAATATTTTACTTATTCCATTAAAATTTTTAGCGTGGGTTAAATGAGGGCAAAATAGATAAGCTACATTTAATTATAATGATAAAGAAAATTCAAATGCAGCTTCACCTTCTATACAACCGAAATTGCATTAACATCTCAAGTTGCCTACTATACACTTTATAATCAAATGCAGTAAATATTTGATATTTGTTGCACTGATATTTGTATCTTATCAGGAAAATCGCAATATTTTAAATCCAAAAATAATTTCCTCTGACATCAGAGGAAAACTTCATGTTTTCCTCAGCTTGAAGCACCACGAAAAGGCCAAATTTTAAGCAAATTAGATTAATTTAGATTAATTTTATGCAAATAGGAATAGCAAATTTTAATTCTTACAACATTCTCGCATTTCTATTACAATTGTATGGCTGTTACAACAAATATGTACATAATATGTCGTCCACTTCTACTTAAGCATTACATTCTGTAGCACTTTGAAGATTCAAAATCTAATGTTATTTTTAACATATAAATTATTTTTATATGTTATATTAATAATTTTAAATATAATAAGCAATTAAATAAACGTTGTTATTATTATTAATTTAAATGCAGCTTCACATTCTATACAACCGAAATTGCATTTACATCTCAAGTTGCCTACTATACATTTTATAATCAAATGCAGTAAATACATTCGCTTGATATTTGTTGCACTGATATTTGTATCTTATCAAGCAATTCGCAATATTTTAAATCCAAAAATAATTTCCTTTGACATCAGAGGAAAACCACATGTTTTCCTCAGCTTGGAGCACCACGAAAACGTCATATTTTAAACAAATTAGATTAATTTAGAATCATTTTAAACTAATTAGATTAAATTTAAGCAAATAGATTAGCAAATTTTAATTCTTACAGAATTCTCGAATTGTATGGCTGTAACAACAAATATGTACATAATATGTCGTCCACTTCTACTAAAGCATTACATTCTGTAGCATTTTGAAGATTCAAAATCTAATGTTATTTTTAACATATAAATTATTTTTATATGTTATATTAATAATTTTAAATAGAATAAGCAATTAAATAAACGTTGTTATTATTATTAATTTAGATGCAGCTTCACCTTCTATACAACCGAAATTGCATTTACATCTCAAGTTGCCTAGTATACACTTTATAATCAAATGCAGTAAATACATTCGCTTGATATTTCTTGCACTGATATTTGTATCTTATCAAGCAATTCGCAATATTTTAAATCCAAAAATAATTTCCTTTGACATCAGAGGAAAACCACATGTTTTCCTCAGCTTGGAGCACCACGAAAACGTCAAATTTTAAGCAAATTAGATTAATTTAGAATCATTTTAAGCTAATTAGATTATTTTTAAGCAAATAAGAATAGCAAATTTTAATTCTTACAGAATTCTCGCATTTCTATTACAATTGTATGGCTGTTACAACAAATATGTACATAATATGTCGTCCACTTCTACTAAAGCATTACATTCTGTAGCACTTTGAAGATTCAAAATCTAATGTTATTTTTAACATATAAATTATTTTTATATGTTATATTAATAATTTTATATAGAATAAGCAATTAAATAAACGTTGTTATTATTATTAATTTAAATGTAGCTTCGCCTTCTATACAACCGAAATTGTATTTACATCTCAAGTTGCCTAGTATACACTTTATAATCAAATGCAGTAAATACATTCGCTTGATATTTGTTGCACTGATATTTGTTGCACTGATATTTGTATCTTATCAAGCAATTCGCAATATTTTAAATCCAAAAATAATTTCCTTTGACATCAGAGGAAAACCACATGTTTTCCTCAGCTTGAAGCTCCACGAAAAGGTCAAATTTTAAGCAAATTAGATTAATTTAGAATCATTTTAAGCTAATTAGATTATTTTTAAGCAAATAAGAATAGCAAATTTTAATTCTTACAGAATTCTCGCATTTCTATTACAATTGTATGGCTGTTACAACAAATATGTACATAATATGTCGTCCACTTCTACTAAAGCATTACATTCTGTAGCACTTTGAAGATTCAAAATCTAATGTTATTTTTAACATATAAATTTATTTTTATATGTTATATTAATAATTTTATATAGAATAAGCGATTAAATAAACGTTGTTATTATTATTAATTTAAATGCAGCTTCACCTTCTATACAACCGAAATTGCATTTACATCTCAAGTTGCCTACTATACATTTTATAATCAAATGCAGTAAATACATTCGCTTGATATTTGTTGGACTGATATGTGTATCTGATTAAACAATTCGTAATATTTTAAATCCAAAAATAATTTCCTCTGACATCAGAGGAAAACCACTTGTTTTCCTCTGCTTTAAGCACCACGAAAAGGTCTAATTTTAAGCAAATTAGATTAATTTAGAATCATTTTAAGCTAATAAGATTAATTTTATGCAAATAAGAATAGCAAATTTTAATTCTTACAGAACTCTCGATTTTCTATTACAATTGTATGGTTGTTACAACAAATATGTACATATTATGTCGTCCACTTCCACTAAAGCATTACATTCTGTAGCACTTTGAAGATTCAAAATCTAATGATATTTTTAACATATACATTATTTTTATATGTTATATTAATAATTTTTGAATAGAATAAGCAATTAAATAAACGTTGTTATTATTATTAATTCAAATGCAGCTTCACCTTCTATACAACCGAAAGTGCATTTACATCTAAAGTTGCCTAGTATACACTTTATAATCAAATGCAGTAAATACATTCGCTTAATATTTGTTGCACTGATATTTGTATCTTATCAAGCTATTCGCAATATTTTAAATCCATAAATAATTTCCTTTGACATCAGAGGAAAACCACATGTTTTCCTCCGCTTGCAGCACCACGAAAAGGTCAAATTTTAAGCAAATTATATTAATTTAGATTAATTTTAAGCTTATTAGATTAATTTTATGCAAATAAGAATAGCAAATTTTAATTCTAACAGAATTCTCGAATTTCTATTACAATTGTATGGCTGTTACAACAAATGTGTACATAATATGTCGTCCACTTCTACTAAAGCATTACATTCTGTAGCACTTTGAAGATTCAAAATCTAATGTTATTTTTAACATATTAATTATTTTTATATGTTATAATAATAATTTTTGAATAGAATAAGCAATTAAATAAACGTTGTTATTATTATTAATTTAAATGCAGCTTCACCTGCTATACAACCGAAATTGCTCTTCACATCTCAAGTTGCGTAGGATACATTTTATAATCAAATTTAATTATATATGTTAATATAAGTTTGTTGTAAACAAATTAAAGAACTAAACATTCCTGTTACTATTAGAATCATAATAAATATATAATTAATTTTGTGTTTGTAAGATTTCTGCAGAATTTCTGGAGATATCCAGAAAATACCTGAAATATCTTCTGAAAAATATTCTGAAAATTTACGATCTGGGCGTTTAATTTACAAATTTGGTTTTAATTAATTTTGTGTTTGTAGGATTTCTCCTGAATTCCTGGAGATAATCCATAAATTACCTGAAATATCTTCTGAAAAATATTTACACATGATAATGCTGAAAATTTACGATCTGGGCGTATAATTTACAAATTTGGTTATTACAAAAATAGACAGCATAAGAGTGGATGAAATTAGAGGTACTTATTGTATGATACAGAGCGTTCAAGAAAGGGGTGTCAACTTTTACACCGGATGCTAATAGATCACTAATACTATTTAAGATCAAATCAAAGATGTTGCTCAAATGCAAGGATACTAGCAAATAGTTTTAACTAGATTTTTTCTGAAGGTGCTTTCTGAAGAACATTTGTTTCAAATGTCAGTGTTTATCATTATTTCGTCGGAACTATTATAGTTGGAAAAGTTGACACCACTTTTTTGAACGCTCTGTAGAAGTAAAGTAGCTGTAAAACTCATATTTATCCAAAACACGAATATATTTCTTCGTAAGTAAGTTAGTATCATTATTTATTCATAGTAAACTTGTATTTGTCCAAAATACGAATATATTTCTTTGTAAGTGAGTCAATGATAGGATTATTTATGTATAGTACAAAGGCAAATAACTTTATTATAAAAACCTAACATAGTATAAAAAAACCAACTCGACAAATTTTCCTTACCAATATCTCATCCCTTAGAAGATATTTTCCATTTTTGTAGCAGTAAATCGCGAATATTCTTCTACCTCCTGAAATTTTATTAATCCTCGATGCGAATCAAGTAATTACCTTATTCTTAAGTACGCAGATTATAAATCTGTGAAATTTCCTATGGTTTTTAATAGTGGTTCGTATACCAGTTCTACAACATCGTTGCCCCATAGAAAATCTACATGGTTGAAATTTGGCAGCTTTACTTCAAAAATGCTATGATCATTCGTCATGTTTTTGAACAACCTGTTCACATCCTGAAATAAAATCTGTATTAATTTTATATAAAAATACAATAATTCACGTTAGAGTAACAAAACAGTAGTAGTAAAGTAGGAAAACGAGTAAAATTTTAGAAAACTGCAAAACCTGGGTTTTTACTGAATTGCCTTTTATAGTATGTATTTATTTGTATTTGTGAATAATATTGAAACTTACGATCATATCAACAATCCTCAAATTTTTTCTATAGAAAATAAACACAACTGGAACTTCAAAATCTTAATTTTTATAAATAGCGTTATAATCTGTGTCAAGTCTTCAGCTCCAGCTTCTTGAATCCGTCAAAATCTATCAAATATTTGACTTCAGAATATCTACCCAATATTCTACACCATCAATCAAAGACTGTTATATTTTCAACTATTTCAACTTCCAAATCTTAATTATAAATTGATTAATATTGAAACTTACGATGATATCAACAATCCTCATTTTTTTTTCTACAGAAAATAAACACAACTGCTTATTCGGAAGAAGAGCGATACATATAAAAAATAGTACATTGAGTACATAAAAATATCTGCAAAAGTGGTATATTTTGTAGAAGAGTAACACAAATCAAATTTTTTAATTTTTAAGTTGTACATTAAAACTATCTACAAAAGTAGTATAATTTGTGGAAGAGTTGCCCGAAATAAAATTTTATAATTTTTTAGTTTTACCTTAAAAATATCTGCAAGAGTGGTATAATTTGTGGAGATGACACAAATAAAAAATTATCATATTTGAGTTGTAGATTAAAAATAGGTATCTGCAAAACTGGTATAAATTGTGGAAGTGGTATAGTATACTAGTATAGAGGTACATACTAGCAATATAGTAGAAGAAGAATTATTTGTAAGGGATATTATCTCTGTATACTCTAAATACTAGTGATATAAGGTGGTCTTAATAATACAACTGGTAAGATATAGTAGTATCATTACTAGTACTAAACATATACTAGTATAGAGCTACTAGTAATATAGTAGAAGAAGAAATATTTGTAAGGGATATTATCTCTGATTTATTATAGACTAATAGGTTTGTATTATGTGTAAGAGTATGTTGCTACACTTGGTATGTATGTTGGTTGGAGCTTATTGTTGTAAAAGTTTGCTCCCGATTTTCAGAGTGACCTTAATGAAATCTCAACAGCGAATGATGCGAATTTATATATACCTTTTCAAGTTCAAATTGAGACCAATCAAGTTCAAATTGAGACCAATCAAGTTCAAATTGAGACCAATCAATTTGAAATTAAAACCAATCAAAATCAAATTGATACCAATCAATTTCATATTGAGACCAATCAATTTCAAATTGAGACCAATCAATTTCATATTGAGACCAATCAAGTTCAAATTGAGAGCAATCAATTTCAAATTGAGACTAAACAAAATCAAGTTGACACTAAGCAATATCAAGTTGTCATAATAAATTTTATTTGTTTACTCTCAACTTGATATTGTTTAGTGTCAACTTGATTTTGTTTAGTCTCAATTTGAAATTGATTGGTATCTATTTGAACTTGATTGGCCTCAATTTGAAATTGATTGGTCTCAATTTGAACTTGATTGGTCTCAATTTGAACTTGAAAAGGTATAGATCCTGATTTCTGTCCTGACTATAATGAGATCCCAACGTCGAATGGTGCCAGTTTTTCATTCAAATGTACAGCATTTACAACACTATGTATCAAAGTATTTAAAGTCTGCTTATAAGAGGTTTCGCCGTACATTTTTTTTATTGTTTCCTTGTACTGCTTTATACTTACAATAGGACTCGCCAACCAATCATTATCAGCGTACATAAAATACGTTGGCACTTGAATCTTCCTCACATCATAATCTGGTGGTGTCGGCTGGCCGTACATTTTCATGTTACCCTGCTTGCCATAATCGTACCGCTGAAAACTTCCTCTACTGGCAATCTCCTGCAGATAGTGGAGTACGGTTTTCGTAGACGTGCCAGCAGGATCGTGGCTGAATATCACCGGCAGGAGCGTCTGAAAACATCACTTGAAAAACTTGAAAATGTGCGGATTTCAGAGCAAGTTACGTCGTTCATTTGCTGCTTGTCGAATCCACAGAGGATGAAGATTGTATCTTCGCAGACCTTCTTCGGGAAGGCGAAGTCGCAGTCAAAAGCCAGGAACTTTAGGATCTTGTTGCTGGGGAGGAACTCGTTAACACCCAGATGTTTTGTAATGAACTAAAATGAAAATATTTGGAAAATTATTAGTAGTATTTTTATAGTCGAAGAATATCGTTGGTACACAGGAGAAAGTGGCCAAGTTCATTATTCATCATTTCAATTTCTTTTTTTCTCCTGTGAATTTCTTCTGTACATTTCTCCTGAACATCTAATTAAAAATTGACTTTTGGATTTCAATTGGATTACTTCAATATTTTTTTCTCTAAATGTGTAACATTTTGCCAAAAAAATGGAAACCTCTGCTGGAATTTTGGATTTCAATTGAATTACTTCAGTACTTCAGTATTTTTTCTCCAAATGTATAACATTGTGAGTGAAATGTATAACAAAAAAATTAAAACCTCTGCCCTATATCAATTTATGAATTGGATGACCTCAGTACTTCAGTATTTTTTCTCTGAAATGCTTCTCTCATTTTTCTTCTTCGCACTGAAGAACAATGTGCCAAAAAAATTAAAACTTCTACCCTATATCAATTTATGAATGTGGATGGCTCTCAAATGATTGCCTTTTTATTGTCTGGCACATTCACGTAATCCCGTCAATCGGCAGTATTCCTGTTTTTGATACACTTGCACTACACCTTCATATATCATCAAAACATCAAATTGTATTTTTAGCACTCGCCATGGGCATGGTGCCAAAAATTTGAAAACCTCTGCCCTATATCAATTTATGAATTGGATGACCTCAGTACTTCAGTATATTTTCTCTGAAATGCTTCTCTCATTTTTCTTCTTCGCACTGAAGAACAATGCAAAAAAATGAAAACTTCTACCTTTTATCAATTTATGAATGTGGATGGCTCTCAAATGATTGCCTTTTTATTGTGTGGTACATTCACGTATGCCCGTCAATCGGCAGTATTCCTGTTTTTGATACACTAGCAAGACCTTCATATATCATCAAAACATCAATTTTTAGCACTCGCCATGGGCATGGTGCCAAAAATTTGAAAACCTCTGCCCTATATCAATTTATGAATTGGATGATCTCAGTACTTCAGTATTTTTTCTCTGAAATGCCTCTCATTTTTCTTCTTCGCACTGAAGAAAAATGTGCAAAAAAAAAATAAAAAAATCTACCCTATATCAATTTATGAATGTGGATGGCTCTCAAATGATTGGCATTTTATTGTCTGGCACATTCACGTATGCCCGTCAATTGGCAGTATTCCTGTTTTTGATACACTAGCAAACACCTTCATATATCATCAAAACATCAAATTGTATTTTTAGCAATCGCCATGGGCATTGTGCCAAAAATTTGAAGACCTCTGCCTATATCAAATCATGAATGTGGATGGTTCTCAAATGATTTCCTTTTATTGATTGATAAGTTCACGAATGCCCGTCAGCAGTATTGTCTTAGTTAAGCTCACTTTGTGCCAAAAAATTGAAGACCTCTATGTTACATCAATTCGTGAATGTGCATGACTCTCAAATGATTGCCTTTTTATTGATTGATAGGTTCACGAATGCCCGTCAGCACTATTGTCTTCAGAGTCATGTTATGCTTACTTCTAGGTCGCTTAGCCAAGGCGTTAAAAATCGGATGGGGGATTTCAGATGGGTCATGTAGGCAACAGGAGCCAAGGCAACCATGGCTTTGATGTTCTTTGCAGCTTGTGGCATCATCGAGGAGAAGACGAAGAACATGGTGGTGCCCATGGAATGCCCCACGTAGATTATGTCTCCTCCTCTTCCGGTTTCGTTGGCAATATGGGTAATGACAGCTGGAAGGTCTCTAGTACCCATCTCATGCCAACTAAAAATAACGTAGATAGATACAGATCAGATTTGAAAATGTTGCAAGTATCTTTTCTTCCTTGAGACTCTTGAGTCAAGATCACAGTTATAATGACTGTGAATCTTGAATCATGATGACAGTCATGCTCACATAAATTTAGTACAAACAAATTGGCGTTGCTATAAAAAATTGCTGTTGTACCCTAATTTCTTGTGTATCACCTTTTAGTCAACGTATAACTGCAATAAGTACCTGAAATTCCAGAATTGCGAGTCATTTGGATTAAGCGTAACGTGGGCTCTGGAGTAAATATTTCCCCTTGCATTTCCAAGCCAGACATCATATCCTTGATCTGCTAGTAAAAATGCTTAAAACAGAAACGGACACCATTTGAAAAAAAAGATTTTTGTATTCGTATTATATGTATTTATGTAAAGCCAAATAAGTTACCAAGAGATTTATCTCCAGATATCACCCAATCGACGCTACTGGACAACAAACCATGCTGCAGTAAGACAGGCTGGGCACCTTTGGTCCCATTTTTGGAGCCTGGAATACGATGAACTGTGAGAAGATAACCGTCCAAAGTTTTCACAACATGGGATTCCGCTGGATAGCCTCGTCTTCTCACGATTTGAGGCTGAAATCCGAATATTATACCATTCTTCAGTTGAACATGAAAAACACTTCTATACCTTTTCAAATTCAAATTGAGACCAATCAAGTTCAAATTGACACCAATAAATTTCAAATTGAGACCAATCAAGTTCAAATTGAGACCAATCAATTTCAAATTGAGGCCCATCAAGTACAAATTGATACCAATCAATTTCAAATTGAGACTAAACAAAATCAAGTTGACACCAAACAATATCAAATTGAGAGTAAATAAATCAAATTTATTATGACAACTTGATATTGTTTAGTGTCAACTTGATCTTGTTTACTCTAAATTTGAAATTGATTGGTCTCAATTTGAACTTGATTGGTCTCAATTTGAACTTGATTGGCATCAATTTGAACTTGATTGGCCTCAATATGAAATTGATTGGTATCAATTTGAACTTGGTTGGCCTCAATTTGAAATTGATTGGTCTCAATTTGAACTTGATTGGTCTCAATTTGAACTTGAAAAGGTATACATGATAAGGAGTTAAAAAAATTGCAGATTTGATCAGTTACTTTTGAAAATTAGACAAATTGGGCAGTTGCAAAAAAAAATATATACAAATTTAATTCGAGAGATGTCCTCAGTTGTAAATACGACGAGTTTGAAGTTCCAACTGAAAAGTCTTGCAATTTTCGCTGCTAACGCTATTTATAAAAATTAAGATTTGGAAGTTCCTGTTGAAAATATAACAGTCTTTGATTGATGATGTAGAATATTGGGTAGATATTCTGAAGTCAAATATTTGATAGATATTGGCGGATTCAAGAAGCTGGAGCTGCAGATTTGACACAGTTTATAACGCTATTTATAAAAATTAAGATTTTGAAGTTCCAGTTGAAAATATAACAGTCTTTGATTGATGTAGAATATTGGGTAGATATTCTGAAGTCAAATATTTGATAGATATTGGCGGATTCAAGAAGCTGGAGCTGAAGATTTGGCACAGGTTATAACGCTATTTATAAAAATTAAGATTTTGAAGTTCCAGTTGAAAATATAACAGTCTTTGATTGATGATGTAGAATATTGGGTAGATATTCCAAATATTTGATAGATATTGACGCATCAAGAAGCTGGAGCTGAAGATTTGACACAGTTTCTCACTTTCATAAATATACACGTATTGGTGTGAACAACTTTCGATTTCTCAAAACGAAACTAAGTAATAATAATAATGTAATAAAAGTAATAAATATTAAATCAACTTACTGTAGTCAAGTATTCATCTGGATTAAATTCACGACCGTCCAAACCATCGTCACCGAATATCTCATCACCGAAAGTACACTTGCTGGTGCAAAGCACGAGGAGCAAAGCACAAAGCAGCTTCATTTTCAAAAAAACTGGACAACACTGGCAGACTTCTGTATTTACATTAAAACCGGCAGTTGACTCATAAACATACAGCGAAAAAAGCGACACTATCAACGTTGTAGGTGACCTTAACCATCCGCTGGTTGTGTGTAGATCAAATGATTCATCAACTTTTATAATTATCTTTCTGGCAACGGTCTCACAATCGATTGTGTGTGGGTGCAACGGTCAGCTCAAGCTGGGCGTCTGGCCTCCGCCAGGGCTTCCCTTATGGATCTACCCTCTGCGAGCCAATGGACGGGGGTGGTTTCGCACATGCACCCTACGAGGCGCACAACAGGTGGGTAGGGGCACAGGTAGAAAAATCGCGGGCCAAAAACGGGGACGTGAGCTATCAGGGTTCAAGTAAGCGATAAAGGTCTCGAGAATACTGGGAACGACGAAGTTTCGCACGAGCTTGAATTAGTCATGCCGATTGCTAAATGAAGAAAACAAATATGTACATAATTACTACGTCGCTGATAATTCTAATAAGTAAATGGTATGTTGAAATTAGTACAGTTATAAAAATTAATGAGTTTTCATGTTAATTTAGAAATTGTGCAAAACATAATTGTTACGTGAATTTTTTTCTTCATTTTCAAATTCAGATCAACACTATCATCAATATCAGTCATCAATTCAATGAATTCACGAAAGTGGCGATCATTCACTCGACGAGTTTGCCAAAGGAATGAAACTCCTTTGGCAATTACTTTTTTTTTCGCGCGAAGGAAGCTTGCAGTTTGGTGAGTTACAGACTGAGTGGAGTTCACAAAAATTAAGGATTTTAGGAAAAACATTCCTGTTAGAAATATTACATGGTCTTATAGGTGTAGAGAAGAAAATATCACACATATATAATTGAATAATAAATTTCAACCTACAAACACGAATCACATGGGCAACTTAAAAAAAATAATAATGGGTTTTTTTGGAATATGCGATAATTATTTTGAGTAGTGTAGTGTTGAAAACCTTTGATGCAGCTATGAAATGTTTGTAGTATTAAAAAAAAGCTAGCAGTTTGTTGAGTTACAGACTGAGTGGAGTTCACAAGAATTTAGGATTTTAGGAAAAACATTCCTGTTAGAAATATTACATGGTCTTATAGGTGTAGAGAAGAAAATATCACACATATATAATTGAATAATAAATTTCAACCTACAAACACAAATCACATGGGCAACTTAAAAAAAATAATAATGGGTTTTTTTGGAATATGCGATAATTATTTTGAGTAGTGTAGTGTTGAAAACTTTTGATGCAGCTATGAAATGTTTGTAGTATTAAAAAAAAAAGATGTGTAACTTTTAAAGAAAAAAAAACATATTTAGTCAGTTCATTATAATTAACAGTTAGGTACTTCCTCCACATATTATTTTTTTAATTTATACTTTAATTACAATAAATTTAATTGTTATTTTCTTTCTTCTTAATATTTTAATATATCATTGAAATAATATTGAAAGTAAATAAGATATTCTGGAAACACAAAAATATTTGTATTGGTCATCAAATTAGTTTTGAGGACATTTTATGCAGATATGAGCTTTTTGTTGTCTTACAAAAAGGACGTATGTTTCTAAAAAAATAATAATCATACGGCGGGAAGACCGTTTTGGTCAATAGCCCAATAAATATTGTAAGACTACTAATAATAATCAGGGGGGCAACTTTCAAAATTTTAATAATTATGGTCAGAATTTGGTAATACCTTATAATTAAATTTGTGTATTGGGAATATGTTGCACTCTCAGGTTAATGTCATTGAAACTTTGTTCAGTGAAGATTATGTTTAATGTATTACTTAAAATTAAAGTTTTCATGAAATAACTCTTAAGCTTAGCAAACCAAGAAGCTCCAGAGCAAAAAAGACTAATTTTCATAATTACAGTCAGAATTTGGCAATACCTTATAATTAAACTTGTTTATTACAAATAGGATGCACTCTCAGGTTAATTTAATTGAAACTTTCTTCAGTGAAGATTATGTTGAATGTATTACTTATAATTAAATATATCTTAAGTTTAGCAAACCAAGAAGCTCCAGAGCAAAAAACACTAATTTTCGTAATTACAGTCAGAATTTGGCAATACATTATAATTAAACTTGTTTATTACGAATAGGATGCACTCTAAGGTTAATTTCATTAAGACTTTCTTCAGTGAAGATTCTGCTTAATGTATTACTTATAATTAAAGTTTTCATAAAATATCTCTTAAGCTTAGCAAACCAAGAAGCTCCAGAGCAAAACAGTCCAATAGTCAAACATGGCTTAAAACCAATTTTCGTATATATATTTAGCAAACTTTTAGATGCATAACATTTCTAGATCAATTGTAATGAAGACTTTTTGAAAATATCCTGAAAATTTTAACGATTTTATAAGTAATAATATAGCTTGTGAAGTTGATCATATATCCATGAAATTTTATTGTTCCTCAAATTACACTACTCAAAAGAATTATCGCATATTTTGATTTTTTTTTCTTTCAATCTACAAACTCTTGGAAAAACAAAAATATTTCTATTGGTCATCAAAGACCAATACAAATTTGTATTGAGGACATTTTATGCAGTTATAAGCCTTTTGTGTCTTAAAAAAGATACGTATGTTTCTAAAAAAAAAAAAATATAATCATACGGCGGAAAGATCGTTTAGGTCAATAGCCCTATAAAGATTGTATTACTACTAATGATAATCACGAGGTCAACTAAATTTTTTTTCATAATTAGTGTCAGAATTTGGTAATACCTTATAATTAAATTTGTTTATTGGGAATAGGTTGCACTCTTAGGTTAATTTCATTGAAACTTTCTTCAGTGAAGATTCTGTTAAATATATTACTTATAATTAAAGTTTTCATATAATATCTCTTAGCGAAAAAGACTAATTTTCATAATTATAGTCAGAACTTGGCAATACCTTATAATTAAAATTATTTATTAGGAATAGAATGCACTCTAAGGTTAATTTCATTTAGACTTTCTTCAGTGAAGATTCAGTGACTTTCAAGGTTTAATGTCTTACTTATAATTAAAGATTTCATAAAAATAACGCGTAAGCTTAGCAAACCAAGAAGCTCCAGAGCAAGAAACTAATAGACTAATAGTCTAACATGCCTTACAACAAATTTTTGTATATATTTTTTTCAAAATTTAAGATGCCTCACATTTCTAGATCAAATCTAATGAAGACATTTCGAAAATATCCTGAAAGTTAAATATCCTGATTTTAAAAGTAAAAATGTAGCTTGTGAAGATGAACATATTTCCGTGAAATTTTATTGTTCCTCAAATTAGTTTTGAGGAGCTTTGCTGCAGATATAAGATTTTTGTAGTCTTCAAAAAGATGTGTACGTTTCTAAAATAAAAATTACAATTATGACACGGCAAAAAGATCGCTTAGGTCAATACCCTAATATAAATTGTAAGAACAGTTGGTTCTGGTGTAGTTTCTAAAATTTTTGAGTGAGTGACTATCTACTAATAATCACAGGATCAATTATCAAAATAAATATTCATAATTATAGTCGGATTTTACTAATACCTTATAATTAAAGTTTTCATAAGATCTATTATCTTAGCAAACCAAGAAGCTCCAGAGCAAAAAAGCCCAATAGTCTAACATGTCATAAACCAATTTTCGTATATATTTTGATTAAAATTTAAGATGCCTAGCATTTCTAGATTAAATATAATACCAAATGAAAACTTCAAAAAGATTTCCTGAAAATTTTAACTATTTCAAAAGCAATCATGTAGCTTGCGAAGATCAACATATTTCCGTCAAATTTTATTATTCCTCAAATCAGTTTTGAGGACCTTTGACGCAGCTATGAGATTTTTGTAGTCTTAAAAAAAGATGTGTACGTTTCTAAAAAAAATATATATAACAATAATGACACGGCAAAAAAATATGTGTACTAAAAGGTAAATAAACATGTATGAAACATGTTAATTAAAAGGTAAATAAAATATTTGGTTTTAAGTTTCACGAAATTTATAGATCACTCTACAATCGTTTCGGCAGTTAAACCAAGAGTTTAAATCAAGAGTACAAGTTATACAGTATAACTTGTACTCTTGAGAATGGCTTAACTGCCGAAACGATTATAGAGTGATCTATAAATTTCGTGAAACTTAAAACCAAGTGTTTTACTTACCTTTTAATTAATATGGTTCATCACGTGAATATCCACAAATACATTTAATTTAAGATGTGTACGTTTCTAAATATAAGAATAATAATAATAATGACACGGCGAAAATACCGTTTAGATCAATAGCCTAATAAAGATTGTAAGAACTGTTGCTTCTGGTGTTGTTTCTGAAATTGTAGCTACTAATATAAAATATATAGAATTCTGAAATTGTAGCTACTAATATAAAATTAGCTACTAATAATCACGAGAAAAATTTATCAAAATTTTCAAAATTACAGTCGAATTTAGTAATACCTTATAATTAAAGTTTTCATAAAAGATCTCTTCAGCTTAACATACCAAGAAGTTCCAGACAAAAAAACTTCCCCCTGACTTTCGAAGTAAAAATTGGGAATATCACAATAAGGACTATTGTATAGAAGACTGATATGACTTCTTCAAAGTTGTGTTTATTTATTTAACTGTTTGAAGTCAACTGTTAATTTTGCCTCTGTTAAAAATTTATATTTCCAAATTGCATTTTTAAGATATCGGACAGAACAGAATAGGCGAAACAAAAAAAATCCATGGAAATTCTAGCAATTTTAAGAGTAATAATATAACTTGTGTATATTTCTCTAAAATTTTCGAAAAATTGCATTTTCAAGATATTTATAGCTTCTTAAAATTGCAAGAGTTTGCATGTCATTTTAAGAACCTCTAAATATCTTTAAAAAATCCTAAATTTCAGTAATTAGTAATAAAAAATAGTAGTAAATAATAAATTTGTATTTGCCCAACTTCACAACTGTTCATTTATATTAATTGTGATGCACTACACTTACGTTACTACAAAATGTTATAACTGGTTTTAAAAGATATCCATTAAAAAAGAATTTCAATGGAATTTATAAAAAGTCTCAAATTATTATAAGGTTCGATTTAAGCCTACTACACTGATGATTTGCGATTTTTGTTCTGATTGGTATAGTATAAGTTCCGGCGTAAAATACTTTCAAATTTAACCAACTGATTGAAGTATACTGGTTGAAGTATACTGATATTTCCAAATTGCATTTATAAGATTTAGGATAGAACAAAATAAGTGAAAAAAATGCCATGGAAATTCTAGCAATTTCAAAAGTGATAATATAGTTGGTTTATATTTCTGCAAAATTTTCGAAAAATTACATTTTCAAGATATTTATAGCATTATAGCTCTTAAAATTGCAAGAATTTCCATATAAATTTAGAAAGCTATAAATATCTTGAAAATTTCATAAATTTCAGGAATTAGAAATAAAAAAATAGTAGTAAATTATAATTTGGGATTTGACCAACTCCACAACTCTTCATTTATATTAATTGTAATCATGCAGTATAATATTTTGAAACGTTACTACAACATTTTATAACTGGTTTTAAAAGATATCGATTTCAATGGAATTTATAACAATTTGCCACTTTTTTTATAAATTCTATGGAAGCCTTGAGAAAAATAATAATGGGGATTTTTGGAATATGCGATAATTCTTAAGGTTAATTAGGCTTTAAGGTTAAGGTTCGATTTAAGCCTAGTTGATGCATTGACGATTTGCTATTTTCGTTCTGATTGGTACAGTATAAGTTCATGTGTAAAATACTTTAAAATTTAACCAACCAAAAATCGCAAATCGTAAATCGTAAATCACTTGTGCATGAACTAGGCTTTAGTAGAAGAGACAATTTCAATTTTCTTAAAAAGAATATTTACAGTTTTCTACTATAATTTTCATGTTTTTAGTTTTTCACAGTTTATCAATTCATTTATACTTATATTATATTAATACTTAACTGAAAAATCTTCTAGTTTTTTATTAAATAAATACAGATTATGTACTTATTTTTCAATAGATTGTGATGTATCGTTTCTATAAAATAAACAGTTCCTGAACAAATTTTCGAAAAATGACTAAAAAATGTTCCACTTAATAATCCATACTGCTGCTCTATATATTCCATAATTATGTACCGTCATTATTTGATAGATAATTCTGACCCAATTACATTATTTTTATATATTTATAATTTTTTTAAATTGCAAGAATTTCCATATACTTTTCCAAAAATTGTAGCCTCTTTATTAAATTTTAACCATTTTTAATGTTTGCAATAGTATTTTTTCATCCCAAGCTAATGATATATCTTAATTAATAATTTCAGATTTGAATCAGTACACTCAAATGAATTAAAAAAGAGGAACATTTAAAAGAATGTATTTTTATTCTGTGCTTGAAATTGATTTTTGCCATGCTATTCATTTAAGGAGATTCTCATTCTCATTACAAGGTTAGTGAAATTTTAACTAAATAAATACTTTCAGATTTGAACCATTACACTCAAATTAAATGGAATTAAATAAGGAGCAAATTAAAAATATATATAAATAAAAAATATTTTGTAAAAATTATACATACAGGGTGTTTATTTTTATTTTAAACATTGGGATCTTAGAAACCATAATAGATAGAGATGCCATATACCATAAACATAGATACAGAAAAAAAAAAGTTCTTTTTAAAAATGTCAAAGCCAACTATGACTATTATTTAAAAAAATGAAGTTTGTATTATAACTCAAAAACTTTGTCTCTGTTTTAAACAAAAGCATATCTTGCATAAGCTCTTAAAACGACAACTCTTTCCTCATTAAACCGAATCTCTATGTCTTATGGTTTCCAAGATTCCAAAGCTTGAAATAAAAAGAAAAAAACTCACCCTGTATATATTTTTTTATAAAAATTGTAATAATTACAAATTATAAAAATCTATAAGTTATTTTTTATATTGTGCTTAAAATTGATTGATTTTCCTACATGCAAATTAATTTTTCCTCACCTGTTTTAGAACACCCTATATTAGTACTTGCAGGCAATAATTAATTTTCCAGGTGATTAGATTAGATTGGAAGGGGTTGTAATGGCTACTTAAGGCTTTCAGCACTGCAACCTATGTAGATATTTTGTACTTTCCAGGTGATTAAAATTGTACATACATTTAAAAAAGTTACGAATTTTTGTGTAGTTTACTTACCGAAAGCTCAATTTCTCTATTTGAAAAATCAGAGTCAATACATATCATAGAATAAAAGTCACGTTAAATAAATGAGTATGCATTTTATTTAGGCAATTTATGTAATAAAGTAAAATCGCAAGCATTTTATCATTATAATTCAGAGTTATTATTCCCTTGCCGAGTAGTAAAATGTCGTTCACAGTATTTTTGCTGCTGATTACGGCCGGTGTCCCCTGGCCACCCCGCAACCGCGGGGTAGGCCGGAAATGTCGGTAAACGATTAGAGTGAGAAATAATCCTGCATCCAATGCACACTACAACAATATAGTGATTCTCATAAATATACATAAAATTCTCATTGCATACATTAATTTTTATAAAAATATCGTTATACACAAATGAAACATTCATAGGTCAAACGCAAGATAGTACTTTTTTTTTTGTTCGTGTGTGATGTGTCAACACATTATCTACATGAAAATAGGTAACTAATGTGGGGCGCCGTGGGGGCGGCTCCACTAAGAGTCAAATAAATGAGAAAGTATCGAGAGGATGGTTCAGAATGTAGCACTTTACATAGGTACGTACATGAAAGGCATATTTACAAATTTACCTGAATAGCAAAAGTTATCATCTTTTTTTTATGGATACGGTCTAAGTAGCTCTACTAGAAAATTACACAAAACTATCATGTGGAAACTAACGAACACCGTTATAACTGATTATTCCAAGCATCTATCATCTATAAAAAGAAACGAACTCCAAATGCATCTATGTAATTATTGTGCACTTTACTTTCATCATTAATTAAATCCGAAATTACCACTAAATTTCACCAGGGCTTGCCTTAATAACACTGAAACCAAAATCAATCAGGCCTCGGGCCGTAAAAATCAAATGACGTGTAACATTAACATCAAGAAATTTTAATAGACATAAAACTACATCTCGGACTATAATTGGATAGAAATTAATTGAAAGTGCAGTACCAATCTTGCAATCTAATGCTGCAGCGAAACGGGAAACTCTTATAATTGTAAAAAATACTTTATTATCCGCAATATTTATGTAAATAAATCACAAGTATCCCATTTTCACCGGCAGCATTCCACAGATGGGTACTGCCGAAAACAGAAGATATTGTCTCCGATTCAAAACATATATCTCAATTAAAAATATTTTATACGACAAAAATTTCATATTTACAATTAACCATGTTATATTTGGTTCTTTTTTTTTAACCGTTTCATCGAGCACATCAGCTACATGTAAAGCTGGTTGAAAGTCAGGGCTGACCTATATTACAGTATTTTTGTCTGAATAATCAGAACCAAGCGGACATAAAGGATACAGCATGGGTCGAATTCAATCTTTCACATCTAACGAACTCAAATAAATTATGTAACAATAAAATGATAACAATTTGAATGAAAAAATATATATACAATGAGGTTGCGTCCAAAAACAGTTAAGTGAGGGAAGTATTTTACTAGGTGAACGAAATCCAACTTATTGCATGAGTCCAAAAACGCATTGGATTGAACGCAGCCTGAAATTTACTTTAGTGAGAAAATATAACGAGTATTTTTTTTATATAACTTGGATGTATAAATATACAATATCGAGTCACTATTTATGGGCTGTTCTTGAGGGTCGTGATAGAAACCATAAGTAAAATATATGAGTAATCGGGGCAACCATAAAAAATGACCCTGCACATTTTTCATTCTCATTTCCTTATTAAAAAAGCAATTACTATACAATATTATTAAGCAGTCTCAACAGCCTTAAGAGTATTTACAGAATAATAACTGATTTTAAAAATACATATTACATGACACAATTTTATTTGGTGCTTAGCAAGTTGCTAGGAAATTAAACGTCAATCTATAAAATATCTTAAGAGCTAAACATTGGGCTGAAAGTGATCGCAATTTAGGGCCACAGGCTAAGTCTTCTGGACCTAAACATAACCAATTCCACGCCGCAATTTATTTGTTTATGTGTAAGGCTTTCAAGCACATTTATTTAGCGTAGTGTTGTAAAATTTTCAAAGTTTTACTAATTGTACTTAACAATTTAATAGCTACACTGTAACGAAGATACTCTTACTTCGTTCTCTTTTATTTTTGATTAACACATCAATTATACAACACTATAGAAGCATTTCAAACAAATCCATGTATTATGAGTAAGATTTTTTTTCTTAAACAATATTTATAGTTTAACTAGCAGAGTCCCATCTTGCTATTTGTAGTCGCCTTGAGTCAAGGGTTGGTGATAGAAGGGATTGAAGGTCTGCAGAGGGTGGACTTGTACTGAAATACTTCATAGTGAGGGGCGACTGCAAATGTTTGTGTCTGATTACCTCCCGCTCCGCAGGCAGTGGCCATAGTTCCTGGAAAATAAACCACTGCAATTTTAGGCACGTCACGAGGACCCGTCCGCTTGTAGAATTACCTGCAGAGACTGGGCTTCATCTCAGGACTCGGTGCTTTTACTTTTGCGCCCCGTGAGAGAGCCTACGATTGATTTGAGGGCCGCCCCGAAGCTCTTGCCGGGCGTGTGCAGGTTGGACTGGCTGCGGCCTAGGCCCTGAGGGTGCGCGTCCAAGCACTTCTGGTACCTCAGCTTGCAGGCCGCCTCGATGGTCTTGCACAGTGCCCCGGACGACGGCTCGCAGTGGAATATGTGGGCCATGAATGTATCCTGGGCCGTGTGCATTATGAAAGCACACTGTTTCACATTTTTGCCTATGCCCAGGAATGATAAGTATCGAACCCTACATTCCGTTATGAGTTTTTCGTCCTGCAATTATAAATATTCCAACCCATGTCCGTAAGTAATGAGTTACAGTAAAGACTTACGTTGGGTTGCTGTATGCTGATCATTGAAGGAGCCACAGCCACGCTTACGGATTGCCATTGGTCTTGCGGAATTGTTGTAACTAACCTATCTATAGCGTCGTTCAAGACTTCCATTCCGGTGGCCAGGCTCACTTGGAGGGCCCCTAAATACTGAGCCCGCAGCACTTTTTTGGGTTCTTCCATGGGCGTAGGAAACGATTGTGCTGTAGCAAAATTGGACGCGTTAACCTTCGGCTTGGCCGGTTTTAATTTGACTCTGCACTTACTGACTAGAGCTTGACCGTTTCGATTCGACCTCCTGTGTTCCGTCGGCAAATTGGTGGGCCTAGTCGCCAGCCCCCTACCGTTTATATCGATGGGCTTGGCTAGGTTCTGTTGTAAGCTACGTTCGATCATGATTTTTTTACAAATATCTCTAAGTGTGTTTGCTATGGTTCTGGCCGGCATGTCGCATCTAAATACGTGACACATGTGCTTGCGTGTGGTTCTGTCTCTGGCTACGTACGCGAAATCCCTAAAGAGAAACGCAACAGTTAAACAACTGCAGTTGTAATAGAGAAAGCTAAACACAAATGGTCTTAAAATGCGAACCTTGATTTTTTTTTACAGTATTATTTACAAATCATGAAAAATGAACTCAAACACATGCTTCATGAAACGTTAGTAAAGCACCATCATCTACTTCATGCCTAACTATCAAATCACAGTTTGTCAACAATTTGTAGAATTTAAACTAAAAGGAATATGTTTATGGAACACAAGAATTCCACATAAACATTTATTTTCTACTCCCAATTTTTTGAATCATTGAAACTTTTTCGATAACAATTCATCATAGAAATTTACAACAAACCATATTCGGAAATTTCAAGTATATAATCCAACTATTTTACATATTTACAATTCAATTGTGTACTTCTAAATGTCTAAAAATTTTATATAAATTTATTATCAAATAAACTAAAAAAAAAACATAATTACAATAAAATGCTTTAATTTACAACAAAATGTATTGTCCAGATTGAGTTTAATTTTAGAAAATTTTAGCAATTTGTGTTTTTATTTTGATTGTTTTGGTCTCAATCATATAGCCAAATTTTCACAAACATTCAATAGTCTCAAATTTTAAAATATACAATAAAATTATCAAATTTGGCAAATTTAAAATAAAATATATTCTTTATTACTTTGATTGTTTTATTTCCAAATTTTCTGAAGCATTGAATAGTGTCCAATTTTTAAAAATTACAATCTATTAATTGTAAAAAAATCAATTATAAAATACCTAAATTTATAACAAACTATAATCCCAAATAATGAAATGCGGTTTTTAAAAGACACACATTTAAAAGATACACCAAATATTATCATAAAATCAGGAAATGTTTAATTTCTTACTACTGAACTTTGTTGTTGACAAAATGAAGACTTCAAACATGCGAATAATTCAATTCTACACACAAAAATTACCTTTCTCTGTGGTTCCAAAAATGATGCAAAAAACAACAAAAAGACATTAATATCTTACAGTAATATACACAAACTTTATGATAATAGAATGAATTAAATGAATAAGCAATTATGTGAATATTTATAAAGATATAATTTGTTTATCAAGTTCTTGCAATTATCGTAGTTTGAAAATGAATTATGCAATTAACCATATAATTTTTTTATCAAGTTTTTGAACAGGCAATTACTATAATTTTATTGAATAATTTTTCTTTGTGAGTACTAAGAAAAAAATCAAGTTTTTGAACAGACTATTTTATTATTGCAGTTTGATTGACAAGATAAACCACATTTTTTCATTAGTTGATACAATAAATGAGTACTTGTAAGAATAACATCTATCTACTGTATTTTAATAAGAAATAACTTTGAAGTTTGAAAACTAATGCCTTCACAGTAATCTCTAGATTTATGTACAAATATCTACATTTATCTACAAATTCTACTGTATTAACTAATATAACTAGCAAACACTGTACAATCGTAGATGAATAGCAGTCATTAAAAATCCAGCTACAATGAAACTAACTGTTTGTATGTAGTACATAGTATTTCAATGAATATTTCAATTACCTGCCATTGTCCCTTCCAACGCCCCACACCCGTATCGTGTGTATAGGCTGTGTATTTAAAACGGTCAAGTTTTCAGGATCTATGAGTTTCAGGGCGCCTTCGTCCAAGTCCATAAACAAATCTTTGCCCTGCAAATCAAAGAATGAGAACCAGCCATAAAATCCACGTGCCGCATTTACATCTCCCCATCTACCCACTACGTCCAGGAGGTCGTTCCTGCCCAGGGAAAGGTCAACTATGCACTTGTTAACGGCCTTGCTGCTCCTCTCCGGCGTCAGGTCTTCCTCGGCGATCTCCACCCAGCCAAGGGATCGAACGGCGAACCGTATGGGTCTCTCCTTCGACTCCGGCTCAGGCCTGGCAGGATAGCTGCGCCTCCTGCAATGCAAACGCTTGTAACCCGCCGTCAGTTAAGGGCTGCAGGACTTTTTACTTGAAGGCCAGTTCGTCCTTCTTTTTTCTCTCCTCCAGGTCGAGGTCCAGGGCGGAGCTCGTGCTGCTCCGCGTGACCGAGCTGGTGATGCTCTCGAACTTCTGGATGAGGCTGTCGGTCTCTTTGCTGAAGTCGCTCTTCGGGTCCATCTTCTCCAGCTTCTCGTTGCTCGGCATCTCGGGGAGCTCCCGCTGGATGGTGCCGCTTTTGATATGCCAGTAGTAAGGTCCGTCATTGTCTGAGGATGGGTTAAAAAAACACACCAATGTTTGTCAAAATTTTGCTTTTGGACTTTATAAATCAAGAGAATAATGACATTTAGTTATTACCTATAAAGATGTAATGAAAATGTAGAAATATACGTATTACAACATAATGATAAACAATGTAGTTATTATGACATTGTAGTTAGTTACTAAATATTTATTAGAAATTAATTAGAAATTACTAGAAATAACTAATGATAAAATAGAAATATCTAGAAGTGGTAGAAGTGGTCTAGATAAAGTTTGTGAAGGATGGGATGGGGATGGGGATATAGTCAAAATATTTCAGCCCCATTAGGACTTTTGTACAACCATTTATAAGAGATTAGGTTTCACCATTTCTTCATCCTTTCAAACTTTCAAGCATCCCAGGTTATTTAAGAATGCATTGAAGACAATAGACTAGGTATGCTTAATACTGGCCATTATTGACTATAGCTGTTATAACACGAAATACTTAAAAAAAACCTCAAAAAAGCTGTGATGTACTACTAAGTGATAATTTTTGCCAAAAATCTATCATACTTGGATTGCACACTTAGATACTCCACCTGAAGTGCTTCATTCATTTGTTTGAACGTTTAATGATAGACATCCAACTTTTTCATACCTAATTCGCTATTAAATGTTCTTTTTTAAACTTTTAATTCGTCCGTAAAATAATAATTATAAATCTACCACAGTGTACACATCATTGAAGCAAATGATTGCGGTTCGTCCGAGAGAAATGTCTAAAAATACTTAATTTGCAATAAATTAATGTTTATGTGCAGTTTGACCATGGATATTGCACTTGAGCTATTCGCGAATGCACTTTGATTTAATGTGCTGTGCTCATTGGCCTTGCCAATAATTAAAAAAAATCATTACGATTATTGCATAACTATAAACATACGATATAATAAAAATAGAATTTTAGATAAACTTCGAAAATAAATATTAACTATGTGAAAGCCTATTTCCATTTACAATTTATACAGGGTGTATCAGCCAAATGGAATAAATTCAATAATAAATAAATGGGGGCGTGTTCGAAAAAACGCTCGGACACGTCGATTGTTATTTTTAGTTGCGCATTTTTTTCAACAAAAACTTTTTATACAGGGTGTGGCATGTGACCGTGGTCAATACCAACTTTCTTATTTTAAATGCAACACCTGGTATATTATTCAATTTTTGGATTCTTCAGAAAATTCTAGACATATTTTATGTACAATGTCCTATACCTATCTTCAACTGTTTCGGAAATATTAAGTGTGTATATTAAGACGAATAATGCTTGCGATTAGATCGGTCACGCCTGAGATGTTGAGTAACGTTAGAAGAAATTTCTATTTAAGATTAGGATGTTGCCAAGACGTTCACGGCGAGCATTTTGAACATCTCCTCCATTGAAATTTATTGTTTTTTTTTTGTTTTTTTTACATTATCAAGAAATAAACAGTATTACTTATTAGTTTTTGAGTGTGTTGTAACGAATTTCAGTAATAAAATAATTTTCTTTTTTTAATGTTAATTTTTGCAATAAATCTGAAAACACTTAATATTTCCGAAAAAGTTGAAGATAGGTATAGGACATTGTACATGAAATATGTCTAGAATTTTCTGAAGAATCCAAAAATTGAATATTATACCAGGTGTTGTATTTAAAATAAGAAAGTTGGTATTGGCCACGGTCACATGACACACCCTGTATAAAAAGTTTTTGTTGAAAAAAATGCGCAACTAAAAATAACAATCGACGTGTCCGAGCGTTTTTTCGAACACGCCCCCATTTATTTATTATCGAATTTATTCCATTTGGCTGATACACAGTGTATAATATTATAAATAATTAGCATAATATCTACAATATTTCAATTAAAAACCCATTTTTTAAAATTATTATCAAGAAATTTTAATTGCAAGAGATAAAAAAAAGAGTTTTTAGATTTGAAAATCTGTTTGTGAATTTGACCAATGTATACAAAAGACTGGTTATATCGATATATGTAACCTGTTTTCCAATTTATTCAGATTATCACCGGTTTTGAAAATCTGTTGATGATTTACCAATAAACTAATTTATCCAAAAGACCTTTTTTTCGATATATGAAAACATGTTTTCCAGAATTTAATAACTATCACCGGTTCTGACAATCTGTATTTGAATTACCAATTAACCAATTTATCCAAAAACCTATTTATTTAGATATATGCGCGTTCTCACGAATCTAGTTTAATTGATCGATATTAGTTGATCAACAAAAGTTGATGAAAACATAGTGAGAATCTTTGTTTCAATAGCCTTGTTCAACTTTAAACAATAGTTTTCATTCAACTTTTCTTGATCAACTAATATCAACTTTTGTTGATCAACTAATATCGATCTCAAACTTGAGTCGTGAGAACGCGCCTTTATTGGTTAAATCAGGTTAAATCTGGCTAAATTCGAAGACAGCTTTTCGAACTTAACCAGATTATGACCAGTTTTCAAAACTCCGTTATTTAATCCGACAAACGTAAATTAGATAATAAAAACAAAATAAACGATAAAAGCAAACACAGAGTTTTTTTCCTTTGACATTGCCCTTGTGAAATTGTAAATATCGGTGGAAATAAACAATGTTTTTGTACCGGGATTCGAACAATTTGTAAATATCGGTGGAAATAAACAATGTTCTTGTACCGGGATTCGAACCATGAACTTCTGTGTCATTGAGGAAGGACATGAAGCACGCAAGTGCTCGGGTAGATAAACCGGTTCAATAGATTTGTACAAAGAAATTATAAACTCGCTATTTAGACTTTAAACCTACAATCTTTCTTGTTAATTTTGTGGTAATCTTCAAATTTAGGCACTTTACCTTTTACCCTTTACAATTATTGTTGATATTGATTGCCAAACCCTACCCAACTGTCTTCAAAAATGTTTGCGAAAATCATGACAAAGAAAATCATAGTAGGCGAAGTTTTATCGAAAAAAGTTATTAAAACAGGTTTCTCAGAACCACAAAAATCATCAGAATTCAATTGAAGTCGTTCAAAAAATAAAAAAAATGTTAATTTGAGAAGTGTAACACACTATATGTGTTCAAAAAAGAACACGAAAAATAAAAAATATATAGCGACCTAATTTCATCTAAAAAGTTTTGAAATCGATTCTACAAAAATTATCAGAATTACATTGGAAATTCGAAGAATGCTAATCTCGGGGAGCTAATTTTCCAATTCGCATTTTTAGAATGCTCATTATGTATATTGAATTTCATCATTAAAACAACTCTTTAATCGAATGGTGAATAAAATGTTTACATTTTCACTTTATTTACTATAACCATTGACAACGTGAATAAAGTAAAAAAATATGTAAATTCGCACTATCCTTGAAAATTTCGTTGTCATCTGACAATGTTACACTTCACGCAAAATCTTCAATTCTGATAACGAATTCGAAAAAATCTTGTATGATACACGTGAATAAAGCAATTTTATCCACTCGAAAACATTATCGCACTCGGATTCGCCTCTTGCGCTAACTGATTTTTCGTGGATAAAATTTGACTTTATTCACTTATACCATAAATAGCTATTTTTCATTTCGCATTATTAAAATACTCATTAAGAGTATTGAATCTCATTAAAACCATATTATAACCATCTTATTATAAATAATTAAGACTAGCATTCCTCCAATTATAATAACAAATAATATATAACTAAACCAGAAGATTCAACAACTTTTTAATCGAATGGTGAATAAAATGTTTACATTTTTACTTTATTCACATAACCATTCACAACGTTAATAAATTTAAAAAAAACGTAAATTCGCACTATCCTTTAAATTTTCGTTGTCATCTCACAATGTGACACTTCAGGCAAATTCTTCAGTTCTGATAATCAATTGGAAAAAAATGTATGATTCACGTGAATAAAGCAATTTTATTTCGAGTGAATCAAATTGCACTTGGTTTCGCTTATTGCGCTAAACTGTTTTTTTCGTGGAAAAAATCGACTTTATTCACTCATACTATAAACAGCATCGCTCTTTTTTCATGTATACATATATACCGATATTTTATGAGCGAGAAAGGTTCATATTTGGTTATCATACTGAACGAGTAACTTTAGGAGAATACTGCTGTAATAACTCAAATGGTTCAACAGATATTCAGTTTTTTGTATCTCCTGAAAAAAAATTCGGAGATAAGCCCTTTTCGAAATTTGCAATTCAATTAATATCGTTAAAAAAATAAAAATAAGTATAAATTTGAGAAATGAAAGACACTGTATCCTACTTAGTTTCCTCGAAGAAGTTTGAAAAAGTTTCTTAAAACTACAAAAGACATCAGAATTCAATCGAAATCGTTTAAATTAATCGCCTTGAATAATAAAATTTTACCTTCTAAAAACAATTTACTCTTATGATTAAAAATAACCAAAATACATTAGTGTGAATTTGAGAAGTGGAACACACAGTATATAATAAACTTGCAAATGTTGTTGTAGGATTGTATATTTGGTGATATCTGGTGGAATGTTATCTTAGGAAATAAGAAAGCTCATCTGGAGGATTTGTAAATGTTATTGGTGACAACACTGAATGAACATACAAAAACACAAAAATCCACACGACAAGTTTTGAGTAAAACGCAATGAAAAATTATTAAACATAAATTTAGTAACGGAAAAATGTAGTAAAAAAATCGAAAATTGAAAAAAATTATACATTAATACAATATTATAATAACGTATTATTTCATTTTTAGAATCTGATTTATGTGGGCTTCACAAATAATTTTTATTTTTTGAGATCTGATACAAAGTGGCCAAGTTTGACTTGTTGAGATTGATCGCTATTTACCTATTAAAGAGTATTATTAGATTACAGTCCATATGCTACCATTGAATAGATCATTAGATGAGCACTCAGAATATGATGCTATATACAGAGTGTTCCATAAAAAAAAAGAGTTTTAGCCATTTGAAAATATCAAAATTCGATCGTCTTGCACTTCAGGGAGGTAGTCTAAAAAGTGTTAAGGAGGTGTCCCACCCACGCCCATATTAAGCTGGGGTAGATTTTGCCACGGCCAGTATTAGGCAGACCTCTCCTAGTAACTACGAAATTACCAATATTACCTAAAGTTAGATGTAGAAATGGTTAAAGTGGCCCCAATGGAGGATATACAAATACAAAGGATCCAATCATTTGAACCGTTCAAAAATCAGAATGGTGTAAGTCATTTTTTTTTCAATTCTGAAGTCCAGTCCAGTGCCAAGTCCAGAATTGGATTCTGGGACATGTGATATGTATATTTCTGGATGTCTTTTGGATTCCTGGATGTTCTGGATGTTTCTTAGAGTGTTATTCATAAAAATTTAAGTCGAGGTTAACGATGGTGTAATCTTAAGGTTACTAAGGCAGCCCTTTACAAAACACCGCTAAACCACGGTTTAAATTTTCATGAATAACACTGTTGGAATTAAAAAAAGAGCTTATACCACTCTGGTTTTCAACGTCTTATTAGTAGGTCATAGGTGCACACGATTGACATTATGTTGTTTTTGTGTTGAACTTTTGATTGAATTTAAATTTTTGTACCATGTCAAGTTTGAGGATTTTTCTTTTAAATTCTGATGTCCAGTCCAGTTCAAAGTCCTGAATTTGATTCTGGGACATGTTCCATATACATTTCTGGATGTCTTTTGGATTTCTGGATGTTGTGGATACTTCTTACAATGTTATTCATAATAATTTAAGCCGCGGTTTAACCGTGGTTTAATCTTAGTAACCTTGATAACCGTTTGTAAAACATCGCTAAAGCACGGTTTAAATTTTTATGAATAACACTGCTAGAATTTAAGAAAACATGGACTTACACCACTCTGGTTTTCAACGGCTCATTTATAGATCATAGGTGCACATTATTGACATTATGTTGTTTTTGTGTTGAACTTTTGATTGAATCAAAATTTTTATACCATGTCAAATTTGGGGAACATTTCTTTAATTCTAATGAATGAACATCCAGGTTGCTTTAGACATTGCTTTCCTGCAAAAAGCATTAGCAGGAATTTAAAAAACGATCGTTTAGTAAAGTGTGTAGTATTTTGTAATGTGCAATAACGTGGAGAAATTAAATGGTCAAGAGACTTTATGGCTTTATGGATTGAATCTAAATTTTTATACCATGTCAAGTTTGAGGAACATTGCTTTATATCCAATGAATGAACATCCAGGTTGCTTTAGCCTTTGCTTTGCTGCAAAAAGCATTAGCAGTAATTTAAAAAAAAACGATCATTTAGTAAAGTGTGTTGTTATTTTGTGATGTGCAATAACTAGAGAAAGTAAATGGTACAGATGACTTTATGACAGGAAAGAAAAAAAAAACATTAGTAGTAAATGGTAATTTAAAAAAAAAGTACAGTGAAGCGTGCAGTTATTTTGTGATGTGCAATAACTGGAGAAATTAAATGGTCATCATCGAATGCATATTTTTACCTTCATGTTTTTCCCATCCTGGTGGTAAATCCGTTTCGTCGCTTCGTTCTTTGTCCGGTGAGGCTGCGTCGATGTCATCCGGTGATTTCGGCGTCCTCCTTTTGACCGGGATGGCGTATAGGTCGTTATTGAGTTCGCCAGCGATATGTGGTATGCCCATCTCCTCGTCGCGATTGTCTTTTATATTTTTCGCAGATTTCTCACATATGCTGGAACAAGAGGAGAAGGACAAATCAATTCCGGCGATGCGCAAGGGCTACGGCTTCTTGGTCCTACAGCGCTATACACCCTGAGTGCCCGATTTTTTGCCCTCCTTATGTACAGGATTTTTTGTATGTGTGTACTTCATGATGTTGTCGTGATGAATAATGTGATTAATATTTACGTACTTGTCTCTATCGCGCGGTTCTTTGGCAGTAGCATTGGTTTCTACCAGTGGATTGCCGTTCCATTCAAAGTCCCTACAACAAATACTTGTTGTCAGAACCGTGCTCTTGCAGGCCTTGCACAACACCCAAGTTAAAAATAGTTTTATTACTGTAATATTCACAAGTTTCCAAGCCGTAGATCACGGGGTTGCCTCGGAAGGTCGCGGGTTTATCGCTCCCCGAAGAATCCGAAGTTTCTTCAGGGATGACGCCAACCCTTGAAGCGAGTTAATCGCACGTGGAGGCGTGCGCTCTCGTTAATCGGCCTGCAGGAAACTCTCGCGTTTTCCTGAACATATTGTTGGCACATTGCGGACCGACACGCTCATATAAATGACAATGGACGGGGGTGGAGATGCGGGATGGCGTAATGCAGTGAATAAATGTAGCAAGAGAGGAAGATCGATATACGGGGGACCATATGGCTCGGAAAACGGCGGAGCGGAATACCAAACTTTCGGGATAGATGAGCCTGTCAGGCGGGGGCACATCAACTGGCCCCGGCGAAATAACTGCGACTCGACTTTATAAACGAATTCCTGTCCGGAATTCTACATTTTAAAACAAGAAATGAATATAAAACACTGCATATTTTAAGGCAGGCGCGCCGCGGCGGACGTGCGCAACAATCCGGGGGCCCCCAGGAAGGCCCCCGGAATTACGACCGGCTCAGGTGCACTGTTTTTAAAAAATTGCACAACTTTGTACCGTTCCCGAACGGCAGCAAAAAGTTAATACACACGAAATGTTTACAAGCGCTACGCCCGGGCTTTTTCGCGAGCAGGGGATTCTGCAGCAACTTCTCCACGTTATAAAGTTAATGTTATAATCCAGTTAAATTTATATTTCAGCTTCACTAGCATATTATAAACTAAATTTTTCTATTTTTCCCATTAAATTCTGGTAGGTGCATGTCTGCATTACTCCACATCAGCAAAAAAGCTTCAGTATTTTCCAATAAGTTTGGGCAACAATATACAGGATGATTTATTATGTATGGCAAACTTTAGGAAATGAAAGATGATTGTAAGAAAAAAAAAATATAGGCCCGATTCATTTTTGTTTAGAAGTTATAAAGCTGTAAGTATTCAATTAATCTTTCTTCGCACACAACAGTTGCAGATTACAGTCAATAATTCTCTCAATAATCTTTATTCGCAAATTACAGTTCACAAGGCTTCAAGTACAAAAAATTAAAAATCGGTAGTGCCATGATAAAGTAAGAAACAGTTGCCTGTACTTTATTCGCATATTACAGTTTACAAGGCTTTAAGTAGAAAAAAAAATCGGGATTGCCATGATAAACTAAGAAATCGTTGCCTGTACTAATAACAAAAAAATATTGTTATGGTTATATTAGGTTATGTTAAGTTATGACGAATTTTTTTCTGAAAACCGCGATTATTTAATAAAATTATGCCAATAATCAATAATTCTCTATTTAAAAATGACCTACCACGTAGTAAAAGTAAAAACCATCCCTAAAATGCAATAATGATTTTCACTTTGATCTCATATAAACACGAGCATATTTTATTTTTATATTGAAATTATGTATGTAAGATAAAAGAAACTCACAAAGTAACTTGTTTTATTTATAAGATAAAAGGTGTAAAACCCCGAGCGTGTCAAAAAAAATTATGAAAATTATAAACAAAATTGCATTTGTGATAATTGCAATGCACAATTTTATTGTAGCCGCACATTAAAATGAGCTCTCATTAGAAATCAACTTATTGCCGATTGTTGCGTAATGAGTGTAATTTCGTTAATGTCTAGACAGCTGCATTAATTACTGTACAACAGCGTTTTATTGCGTAATTAAATAACTCATGACAGGGTTCGATTAATTAAGCGCAAGTTCCATACATAATTTATGTCTTATTTATTACTTAACAATAATTAAAAATACTAATTGGGGTAACTAACCCCAATTCAATACGTTTGATTCCGATGATTTATTTTATTATTGTTACGTGTTGCATTTTTGCATCTGTAATTTGTATAATTGGGCCTATATCAATTCGATTTGATTTGGAAATTAATTATATAACTTTCAAAGAAATACCAATTGGCGTAACTAAGCTTATTTAATATTGATTCAAATAACTTAATTAGCCATATTATTACAATATAATATACAGGGTGTCTCTAAATTGTGTAGAAATAGCTTAACCACAGATTACTGGGATCAAACAAAGACGATTTAACAAAACATATCTATATACAAATGCGTTTGGTTTAGCCAGAATTCAGCTTCAAAGTTAATTTTATAAAAACAAAATTTGGTTATAACAAGAGAACGTTTACATTGATTTAGATGTTATTTGGTATGACACTTTATACGAGTTTAACTCATATTTTGACATAATCTTTTTCGTATTTTTATAAGCAAATGTTGTTTCTTTTAAATTAACTTTGAAGCTGAATACTGGCTAAAACGCATTTGTATATAGATATGTTTTGTTAAATCGTCTTTTTTTGATCCCAGCTACCTGTGGTTAAGCCATTTCCACACAATTTAGAGACACCCTGTATATGCAGGGTGTCCAGCAACTCTCCAGCCAAACGGAAATACATACTAAACGTCATTTTATGTCGATTTAACCGAAATTACCTTAATCCAAAATGCTTCCTAAGGGATCTAGAGCTCTTTGAAAAGTACAATGACTAAGCCACTAATGACCTTTACAGACATATACAAATGTCAAATTATTTTGATTTTAAAAAGTTATTATTATTTGTGTTGTCTTAGAAAGGTTAAATAAGTCTAACTCTCATTCAAAATGGTTAACTTTTCTAATGAATGTTGCCCTCAGAAAGCATTTTTTGCAAGGTAATTTAGGTAATTTTAGGTAATGACTAAGCCACTAATGACCTTCACAGACATATACAAATGTCAAATTATTTTGATTTAAAAAAGTTATTGTTATTAGTGTTGTCTTAGAAAGGTTAAATAAGTCTAACTCTTAATCAAAATGGTTAACTTTTCTAATTAATGTTGCCCTTAGGAAGCATTTTTTGCAAAGTAATTTAGGTTAAATCGACATAAAATGACATCTAGTATGTGCATTTCTGTTTGGCAGGAGAGTTTCTGGACACGCTGTATATACTGCAATTACATAAAAAAATGTAAACAGGATGTAAAACAATACATAATTAATTTAGTAGAATAGCCTAAATTTCAGGCTGTCAATCAAACTGACCCTAACAATTTACGTTGTTAGGACGAAAAATGAAATATTTCGGATGATTTGTTGGGTATTGAAAACAGCAAAATAAATTCAAATTACATGGTGATCGATGATGTCGTAGTCACATAGTGTGGCTTCACAAAAATCATCAAACGCCACAATTTGATGATTTTCATTGATTTTCAACTTTTGGCGAAACTTGTTTCCTAAATGTAATAATAAATTCTCAAGCAAGAGGTTCTTTACGTTTTACTCACTTTGTATAGAAAATTCTGTAGCATTAAACAGGCCTAGGAAAACATCTACCAGTGAATAGCATAATGTACAATTTTTTGTTTGCAATATCCAAGAAATCGTCCAAAATATTTATTATTTGTTCCTTTGTAAATGTTATTTTGTTTATAATTTATAAGTAATAATCTCTAATTTTTTTCTAAAATTTATAATAAAGGCTCTAGGAAGAGGTTCTCTACGTTTTACTCACTCTGCATAGAAAATTCTGTAGCATTGAACAGGCATAGGAAATTGCAATTACATGGTGATCGATGACGTTGTAGTCACAAAGTGTGGCGTCACAAAAATCATCAAACGCCACAATTTGACGATTTTCATTGATTTTCAACTTTTGGCAAAACTTTTTTCTTAAAAGTAATAATAATAAAGGCTCTAGGAAGAAGTTCTTTACATTTTACTCACTCTGTATAGAAAATTCTGTAGCAATTAATAGGCCTAGGAAAACATCCACCAGTGAATATCATAATGTACAATTTCTTCTTTGCAATATCCAAGAAATCGTCCAAAATAACGTAAATGTCATTTTGTTTATAATTTATAAGTAATAATCTCTAATTTTTTTTCTAAAAGTAATACTAAAGGCTCTTGGAAGAAGGTTCCTTACGATTTACTCACTCTGTATAAAAAAATCTGTAGCATTGAACAGGCCTAGGAAAAGATCCTCCAGTGAATAACATAATGTACAATTTCCTGGTTGCAATATCCAACAAATCGTCCAAAAAATATTTATCATTTGTTCTTTTGTAAATGTCATTTTGTTTATAATTTCTAAGTAATAGAAAAGTATATGATGTACAGTATTATATTGAGGACATTGGAAGTAGTTTTCGACCTGTTAAAGTTTGGCCTCCCCTGGGATAGACTAAGAAGTTATTTCATGCATTTGCATAAAGTTACACTTTCGTTGCACTTAAACTTTGTTAGATTTGATTAACATTTCATTATGACCTACATACATGTATTAATGTTGTATGTATGTATCTGGACAAACCTACATACAGAAAATGCTTTCATTTATTGAGGATACGAATATGAAATTGTGTGCAGTAGTGCTATTTTTTTCAATACTAAACATTTTTTCATGAATAAACAGGCTCTTTTTCGTGAATAAAAAGGCTCGTTTTCGTGAATAAACACGCTCTTTACTCACTTGGTGTATAATAGTAAATACCAAGTTAATGGTCAGCAATAACCTGTAATTACCAAGTAATAACCAATAACCAGATTATATAACCAATAACCAAGCAGTAACTAAGATAGTCCCGGTTAAAGGATAATCTCATAAGAAATATGTAGTATGTACCAAAATAGTAAAATAAGTTTTAATTTTTGCTCTTGAAATTGAGGTGGTGGCTATTTTTCAGTTAGGTCCCACATTACCTTAGATTTTTACAATTAATTTTTATTTCTTCTTTGATTTAATTTATTTGAAGAATACAATTTAAAAAAACTGGTATCAGTGGATAAAACAATGATAAAAATAATTTGTAGTTATTATTATTCAAAAGTTCGGGGGAATATTTCATTTTCGCTCCTGCAAGTTCCTGCTTAACATGATTATAGGCATTTGTGTGAATATTTTTGACTTTCTCTTGAAAATTGAAATGGACCAAGTTGAGAGCAATGCTCAAGAGGAGCCCAAAGATCAAGTTAAAATCATTGATCAGTTTCAGAGCAGTGATCAAAATGAGCCCTAAGATCAAGTATGGTCACTACTGATTAGAGCAGAAAACAGAATAAGCCCAGACAAGGAACCATGACCAAATAATTAAATTAAATTCATTTTATTTCTGCTGAGGCTTACAGAGGCATCACTGAAATTTCTGAAAATGTATTAATCGCATATTTAGTGTTAGATTTGTATTTACTACACCTGCAGACAATTCTTCTAAAAAAAATTAGGACGTTTCTGTATTAAGTAGGTATAAGTTGAGAGCAATGCCCAAGAGGAGTCCAAAGATCAAGTTAAAATCATTGATCAGTTTCAGAGCAGTGACCAAAATGTATCAATGGATGAAACAATGATAAACATTAATTATTATTTATTATTATTGAAAAGTTCCGTGGTATTTTTGCTCCTGCAAGCTCCTGCTTAACATGATTATAGGCATTTGTTTGAATATTTTTGACGTTTTTTTGAAAATTGTAATCGACCAAATTGAGAGCAATGCCCAAGAGGAGCCCAAAGATCAAGTTAATATCATTGATCAGTTTCAGAGCAGTGATCAAAATGAGCCCTAAGATCAAGTATGGTCACTACTGATTAGAGCTGAAAACAGAATAAGCCCAGACAAGGAACCATGACCAAATAATTAAATTAAATTAATTTTATTTCTGCTGAGGCTTACAGAGGCATCACTGAAATTTCTGAAAATGTATTAAGCGCATATTTAGTGTTAGATTTGTATTTACTACACCTGCAGATAATTCTTCTAAAAAATTTACGACGTTTCTGTATTAGGTAAGTGAGATTAACCCTGAGATTTTTACAATTAATTTTAATTTCTTCTTTGATTTAATTTATTTGAAGAATACAATTTTAAAAAACTGGTATCATTGGATAAAACAATGATAAAATAATTTGTAGTTATTATTATTCAAAAGTTCGGGGGAATATTTCATTTTCGCTCCTGCAAGTTCCTGCTTAACATGATTATAGGCATTTGCTTGAATATTTTTGACTTTCTCTTGAAAATTGAAATGGACCAAGTTGAGAACAATGCCCAAGAGGAGCCCAAAGATCAAGTTAAAATCATTGATCAGTTTCAGAGCAGTGATCAAAATGAGCCCTAAGATCAAGTATGGTCACTACTGAATAGAGCAGAAAACAGAATAAGCCCACACAAGGAACCATGACCAAATAATTAAATTAAATTCATTTTATTTCTGCCGAGGCTTACAGAGGCATCACTGACATTTCTGAAAATGTATTAATCCCATATTTAGTGTTAGATTTGTATTTACTACACCTGCAGACAGTTCTTCTAAAAAAAATTTGGACGTTTCTATATTAGGTAGGTAGGTATAAGTTGAGAGCAATGCCCAAGAGGAGTCCAAAGATCAAGTTAAAATCATTGATCAGTTTCAAAGCAGTGACAAAAATGTATCAATGGATGAAACAATGATAAACATAATTATTATTTATTATTATTGAAAAGTTCATTAGAATGTTCACTCCTGCAAGCTCCTGCTTAACATGATTATAGGCATTCTGTTGATTTTTTTGACATTTTCTTGAAAATTGAAATCGACCAAGTTAAGAGCAATGACCAAGAGGAGCCCAAAGATCAAGATAAAATCATTGTTTCAGGGAAGTGACCAAAATAAGCCGGGATCAAGGATGGCACTACTGATTGGAGCAGAAAACAGAACAAGCCCAGACATAGAACCAATGACCAAATAATTAAATTCAATTCAATTTGTTTCTGCTGAGGCTTACAGAAGCATCACTGAAATTTCTGAAAGTGTAGTAATAGAATATACTTCTACACTTGTCATTTAGTGTTAGATTTGTATTTAGAACACCTGCAGACAATTGTTCTAAAAAAATGTACGACGTTTCTGTATTATGTAAGTGAGAAAAACAACTTTGCAACTTTCTGAATTGACAAGTCGTCGGCTGAGAATTATTTTGAACCAAGTCCAAATGCATTTTCATCTGACTTTATATTTTCAACACGCTCTACGCATTGTGTCGAAATACACTATGTCTAGCTGGTAAAACAACCTAATAGAACTCATTATTAGTTAAACTGAAGAATTACATTAAACCATATCTAAAAGTGCACTACCCTATAGAATTATTTTGTCCCAAATCCAAATAATTCACATTTAATATTTTTGGACTTGGTTCACAATAATTCTCAGCTCAGGAAGTATGAAAACGAAGTTTTATTTACGAAATAAAATCACGTCAAGTCAGAGGACTTCAAACCCGATATTTTCGTGCACTTGCCATACGATTAAACTTTACTTATTGCATTCGTATTTGTGAGCTGAATAAATAATTTAGAAGAATTGAATTTTCCAAATAATTTTTATTTAAAAAAAATCTACGAAAGTAGCAAATAAGACTTAAATTGTGCAAACGATATTTTCATCGAATACTTGCGCTGTGAAAAGAAAATAATATTTGTAATATTTGGTAACTCATACCATAGATGTAATGTATTTTTTCGTATACACTGTGATGGGGGTGGCGGGGCCAAGGGACGGGGTGGTCGATGAAAAGCAATATCTGATCAAAGCGAAGTTGGGCCGGAATTGGGCGCTTCTATTCGATGAGATGAGGGAGGAATTGACCCTAAGATTGATTTTAGCTTTGGAATTGTATGGCTTGTAGCCCGGCCCATGTTTATGCAATGAGAAATCTTGCACAATGCCTACATTTGCCGGGGCTGGAAAGGCCTCAAGGAAAATGATGTCGGCCGGACGACGTTTCGGTTTTATTTTCATCCAAAACTGCCGCTCGCTTTTTCACTTCGGAATTCGTTGGGAAATCATTCACAAATTGGGTGCACACGTAATTTTCGTTAACCTTAACACTCAATCGTTGCACTAATTATTAAACGTCCGAAAATGATTGATAAACGATACTATTGATATTATTGATATTATATTATCGATATTATTGATACGCAATTTTTGGGAATCTTAATCGAAAATCGTTGTATTATTTATTAAACATCTAATTAAATTATAAACTATTATATTTGAAGTGAACACCAAATACCTAAATATTTGGTGTGCACGAGGGATATACGGGAAGACTATTGCCCGGAGAAAATTTCAGATTTGGCCATAACAGCATCAGTTCAATAAGCAGTTATTTAAAACTGATTTTCATTTTTGAGTATTTACACATGTGTATTGCACATGTGCATGAATACTCGATGATACTCTTACCTGATTAGTTAAATTTTAAATAATGCTATTACTGGATTGGCTGAAATGTTCTGCGCAAAATAGTCCTATGTTATTTATGTTTCAGTCAGTTTAATAGTGAATTAGAGAGAAGTCAATATTTATTAGGCTATTGGCCGTGAGCTAAATTAAATTACACATCACTTCAGTGATGTTATATACGAAACTATTATATTTGAAGTGCACACCAAATACCTGACTATTTGGTGTGCACGAGGGATATACGGAAAAACTTTTCAGGCGAAATTTTATTACCTGGAAATTATGACTTTATGAATTTCGCTTCGTTCATGTTTATAATTATTGTTATAATTTAGCGTACAGGAAACGTCTTTATTGTTTGATGATCCAGTTCCACCCAGCTGGTAAGGCATGTACTTTACGTGCACACCACGCAAACGCCCAGAAAGTACAGGTTTTCGGCGGACTCGTTTCTTCGCACGAGACATGCGAGAATGTCCTCGTACGTAAAAATAGCGGTGCAGTAACCATTACTTCGAAGGCTCATTGCGACCTGAATTCGCCGAGGAGGTCCTCTGAGAAGTTAATTTTGGACTACGATGTAACCAGCAATTCACAAAGCAGAGCATTTCATTTTGGCGTTGCTGATACACATTTATGTTGTCGACTATTTATGGAAAAATGACTTCAAATGAGGATGTTCAAGTCTATTATAAGTTTCTGAACTGTTGCCCAATTTTTTGAAAATTTCTTTAATTGAGTTTTAAATACATCGAAAATACTTCATGAAAGTGTAATTTAAAAATAAATAATTAAAAATCGCTGAAAATGTATGCAAATTCCAGAAAGATTAATAAAAATATCAGAAGTATGACTAAAATTGCCCTACAAATAAAACAAATAAACGTACTGATACATACATTGTAACAGAAATCAATCAGAAATTTTATAAAAATGCCAGTATATCTCAAAAAAGCTATCAAAAAACAGAAATGAATCAGAAATTTTATATATCTCTCTAGTATATTCCAAAAAAGCTAACAATAATGCAATGAAACTGCAAAAGCAAAAAAAAAAACAGATCTAAAAATTATTTAGCCATATACTAAATGATAATATACGGCTTAATATCAGTACAAAATTTCATTCAGTTTGATACGCCATTTCTTGACATACTGTCGCTTATGTATGAAACAAATTTGAGCAGCATTTTAAATCGCCCCAAAATATCGTAGTTTCAAACCAAAACTGAAATATCTTGAGAATTGCTCATTGGATATTTTTTAAATAATATATGGCACATATGGTACTATTATATCACTTAATATCAACAAAAAAACTCATCCATATTGATACGCCATTTCTTGAGATAACATCCATTATGTATGAGAAAAATTGGTGAAACACTTAAAAGTCGGCTCAAATTTGAAATATCTTCAGAATTGCTTATTGGATATTATTTTTATTACATATACTAAATGAAAGTATATGACTTAAATATTAGTACAAAAATTCATTCGGTTTGATACGCCGGTTCTTGATATACTGTCACTTATGTATGAGACAAATTTGAGCAGCACTTAAAATCACCCCAAAATATCGTAGTTTCAAACGAAAACTGAAATATCTTGAGAAATACTCATTGGATATTTTTAAAATTATATATGGTACATGCTATTATATCACTTAATATCAACAAAAAAACTCATCCATATTGATACGCCATTTCTTGAGATAACATCCATTATGTATGAGAAAAATTGGTGAAACACTTTAAAATCGGCTCAAATTTGAAATATCTTAAGAATTGCTTATTGGATATTATTTTTATTACATATACTAAATGATACTATATGACTTAATATCAGTACAAAAATTCATTCAGTTTGATACGCCAGTTCTTGACATACTGTCGTTTAAGTATGAGACAAATTGGAGCAGCATTTAAAATCGCTCCAAAATATCGTAATCTCTAACCTAAACTGAAATATCTTGAGAATTGCTCATTGGATATTTGATAAACTATATATAGTACATGCTATTATATCACTTAATATCAACAAAAAAATTCATCCATATTGATACGCCATTTCTTGCGATAACATATCTTATGTATGAGAAAAAATGGTGAAACACATTTAAAAATCGGCTCAAATTTGAAATATCTTAAGAATTGCTCATTTGATATTATTTTTGTTACATATACTAAATGATAGTATATGACTTAATATCAGTACAAAAATTCATTCAGTTTGACACGCCATTTCTTGACATACTGTCGCCTATGAATGAGACAAATTGGAGAAGCACTTAAAATCGCCCCAAAATATCGTAGTTTCAAACCAAATCTGAAATATCTTGAGAATTGCTCATTGGATATTTTTTTAAATTATATACAGTACATCCTATTATATCACTTAATATCAACAAAAAAACTCATCCATATTGATACGACATTTCTTGAGTTATCATCCGTTATGTATGAGAAAAATTGGTGAAACGCTTAAAAGTCGGCTGAAATTTGAAATATCTGAAGAATTTCTAATTGGATATTATTTTTATTACATATACTAAATGATAGTATATGTATATTGATCAGATACTACTGAATAATTCTACTTTCGTATTCTAAAGAATACTTTAATGTTCTACTAAAGAAAGAAAGTGCGAGAAAATAGTAGAAAATTTAATTTTAATAGCAAAATATTCCAATAAATATACACTAACATTGCAGAAATTGCAAAAAGTTTCATAAATATTTCATATTCATGATTTTAATAATAGTGACATTAAATTTGAACTGAAATTGAGGATGAAAAAACTTCGTTTATCAACATTCATAATGGAAATACTTGAAGTTTCATAGATGTTTCTAAATTTCCTGAAAGATACTAGTATATATAAAAATAACTTTAAGAATATGCAATGGCTTAAAATCCGTTCTGGTCAAAATGAGTTATCAGTCTTACATGATGTAATATCAATTGGTAAACAATTCTATAATATAAAGAAACAATTTAATTTGTTTTAATAATAAAAATAGTTAATAAAACTTGCCGTGTTTTCTTTAAAGATGTGTATTATTACAAAACTTTGCCGTATAATTTTAATTACTAAGATATTTTAATCGTAACTCAAGAAGTTACGCGGAAATGTCTTAGTATTTGCAAGATACGGCCTTAGTTAACAATTAGTTCCATTAATTATACTTAGTAATGGAAGACAATAAAAATGAAATATTCAATCTAATGCAATCCCTTATTACTAATTTTAAAAATTATTTTTATAATAATAAAAGATAAAAGTAAGTAATACTTGTTAATAACTTAAGTAATAACTTAATTTATTAGTTATTAGGCTAATGATTTGTTTAGTATTTGGTCCAATAATTGATAATAAAACATTTCTTCATAAATCTTTAAACTATTTAAACTTGATATTCCATGAGACGTGTGGTTTTTGCTGATTCATTTCGAAACAGGGTAGAAAAAGTACTCAAAGAAAAGAAAAAAATGATGCAAAGAATGCATAGATATTTTGGAATGAAAGTTAAAGATTTCATTTCAATTCCATATACGTATTGCAAAATACTAAATGTAAATCTCAACGTCAATATGGGGTGCCATTTGAAATTTCAAAGTGGGGCGGCTAGGGAGGAGGGAGTGACACTTAAAATGTATTAGACATTGTTTTTAAACTTCCCCCTCCAAAAGTCAATCGACATGTTTTTCTTTTATAAAGTTATTAAAAAGTTATTGAGACTGGCTGGTTTTCAAATGTACACCCGGTATATTTGTTTTTATTAAATGTGTTTTAGTTATAACTGGATTTTTTTTTACGTTCTTAAAGTTAATTTTACTATAAGTAGTAATTTTAAATAAAGTTTAATCTTGAATTAATAAGATTATGATACTTGGATGACAAATGTGTCTTATTAAATATAATTATTGTATGTAATACTCTCTCTAATATGCCTTTTCTACTTAAGTAATACAATAAATTGATTTTAATAACAACAATATTATTTTTTTGTATTATAAGAGTTCATAAGATACGCCAGGTTGCTTTAGTATTATAGCGTTAAAATTAGTTAGTTAGTTAAAAAATATAATTCAAAAAGTGGTGTAAAAGTGTAAAAAAAATATATTTTACTGTGTTTACTATTTAATATTAGCACGCAATGTAATCTTTTATCTTTATTATTCTATTCAAATTTGAAAATTTTTAGATTTGAAATATATTTTTTGAAACTTGAAAATTAAAAACTGTGAATATCTCAAAATGTCCATAAAATAAGTTACCACTATTTTGCTTAGCACGGCAGTTTAGTATTCTACTAAAGAAAGAAAAAAACGAGAAAATAGTAGAATTTAATTTTAGTAGCAAAATATTCCAATAAATATATACCAACATTGCAGAAATTGCCAAAAAGTTTTGCCAAAATTGATATTTGCCAAAATAAATATTTCATATTCATTATGATTAAAGTGACTTAATTGAAATTGAGCATAAAAAAAACTTGATATTTCAACATGTTCTTCTAATAAGTATTTCTTATGTCTACTGTATTTTACTGTGAGTGAAATAGTCTATTCCACAGCCGGTGCAGTATTACAAATTAAGGGGGCTGCTTATTCCACTGAAATTAGCTAGTTACATCTTGGTACGAGAGCGCTCGTGCAAATAGTGCCCCAAATATTGAGACAGCTTCTAGTTACGCTTTAATGGAAGATCCGTGAACATTTTATGAAGTACAAAGTAGCTTGGCTGTAAGAAGGTTGTTTACATCAGGGCGTCGTTTCCTATGGCGTCGTGGGAGACGTCCCGCAGTTGTCGCATCGTTTTCAGGCGTCTCCCCAGCGTCGCACACACACAGAGGCCTCTGCAATCGCAGATAGTCATCCTCGCACACACACGTATCTCTATCTGCTTCGTACACCAACTGCCAGCTCTATCCGCTGCTTGATCTCGCAAATTTGCTCTCGCGAGACTCGGGCGCAGTCAATTTAATCAGTTCCACAACTTATTTGGATCTCTTCCGAGACGGCCAGGCGAATATCCACGCCGGTATAATAACCCGGCCCTTTCACAACGCCGCTCGATCGGCGTCCGAATGCTAATTTGCTTTCCATCGATTCGGATTGATGATTGGAATTGTGCACACACGCGATACTTTCAAACGCCCAATGCATGTCCATGGGATGCATTAGAAACTACTTAGCGCTTTTTATTCCAGGCTATAGTAAAGCGCGATATCAGTATTTTGGTTCATCACGAAATTAACAATGAAGCCTCATGCATTACACTCTTCCAATGCGTTTCTGGCGGAGTATATTAAAATCCATGTATCGTATTGCATTTTCAGAAAATATTTTTCTCATAAGTTCACAACCCAAGGTCAAGGGGTTCAAAAGGTCGTCCACGCAAAGGTCGAAAAAGAACATTTCCAACCCAAAATCGAGAAGAGACAAAAATTAAGCAAAATGAAAACAAATCGTATTATAACTACAAGGGCGTTGAGGTAAAGTCAAAGGAATTTATCAATTTCAATAGCAACTGATCATGCTTAGGGCAATAACCAACATATGCCCGGATATCAAGACAAGGTTACTGACCATGTTTAGGGCAATGAAGAAGTGCAGACCAAAGATCAAAACAAGGTTACTGACTACGTTTAGAGCAATGAGCAAGATACGCCTACAGATCAAGAAGAAAGTTGCATATAAGATGATATTTTATATATTTTATATTAAGAAGAAGACTTTTTGCAGTATTTTGTATGTATTATTTATTTAAAAGTTACTATCCCGGCGTACTTTTGAATACATAAAAAGGTGGGCGCCAAAAATATATTGGACTCAAGCAAATTGTGTCGCGCGCCGTAAATTTCTAAAAGGCAAAGGAGGAGCGTGTTTATACTTTTATGCATATTACACCAAAAAATTTACAATTCAGCTGAGCAGGAAAGTAAAACCGCGCGGACTCCGTCAAGTAGAAAATCGTATTGGAATACATTATGTACGAACAATCTGGGCCTCGACGTCGTGCTTTTCTAATATAAAACAGTGCACCAAGGCGCTGCATAAAAACGCTATAAATACCGCACATCACGTATACAGAGCGTACGCGCTTACAATTATTACGACTTTTCCGTGCCGCGTTTCTTCACAAATTGGTGACCATTACGCGGCTGACCGATAGTTGACCGACAGCCGCGCTCGTTTTACCGCTACTTACCGTAAAAGTATCCTTTAAAATTGTTATCGAATAATAAAGAAGAACGATATTACTGTAGGGTTAACAAAGCGGAACGGCGCAGTTCGCGAAGTTCCCGCCATGAAAATTAATCGCGCCCCGCGATGGGTGGATCCGAATTCGCGGGGGCAGAAGATATTTCACCGATACTGCGCCTTAAGCATCCCCTAAATGTGACGGCGAACGTCTCCAATTACTGCAGCGCCCCTGCTGTACATTTACTAATGTGCGAATAACTTCGTAATGGCCTCCAGTACCCAGGGACTAATTGCGCTCTCCGGAAACCCCGAAGAATGCCCCGCATGCACCCAAAGTGTCTGGGGAACTTGCTACTCAATAAACCAAAGCGAATTAAACACCGCACCACAGATACTACTCAAAATCTCCCAATACTCCTTAATTTACTCAGCTAAACCGAAATACTACACACACACTTTTCTGGCTTTCACAGAATAAGTTAATGTGAAAAAATATAGATTTGTGCAACAAACACGATGCTCAATAATATTCTACCCTAATCTGTAATAAATTTTCTAAAATTTTTAGGAACTCTTTTAGGACTAAATTAAGTCATATACTATCATTTAGTATATGTAATAAAAATAATATCCAATAAGCAATCCTTCAGATATTTCAAATTTGAGCCGACTTTTAAGTGTTTCACCAATTTTTCTCATACATAAGGGATGTTATCTCAAGAAATGGCGTATCAATATGGATGAGTATTATTGTTGATATTAAGTGATATAATAGCATGTTCTATATATAATTCAAAAAATATTCAATGACAATTCTCAAGATATTTCAGTTTTGGTGTGAGACTACGATATTTTGGGGCGATTTTAAGTGCTCCTCCAATTTGTCTCATACATAAGTGACAGTATGTCAAGAACTGGCGTATGAATTTTTGTACTGATATTAAGTCATATACTATTATTTAGTATATGTAATTAAATTAATATCCAATGAGCTATTCTTAAGATATTTGAAATTTGAGCCGATTTTTAAGTGTTTCGCCAATTTGTCTCATACATAAACGATAGTATGTCAAGAACTGGCGTATAAAACTGAATAAATGTTGGTACTGATATTAAGTCATATACTATCATTTAGTATATGTAATAAAAATAATATCCAACAAGCAATTCTCAAGATATTTCAAATTTGAGCCGACCTTTAAGTGTTTCACCAATTTTTCTCATACATAAGGGATGTTATCTCAAGAAATGGCGTATCAATATGAATGAGTTTTATTGTTGATATTAAGTGATATGATAGCATGTTCTATATATAATTCAAAAAATATTCAATGAGCAATTCTCAAGATATTTCAGTTTTGGTGTGAGACTACGATATTTTGGGGCGATTTTAAGTGCTTCTCCAATTTGTCTCATACATAAGTGACAGTATGTCAAGAACTGGCGTATCAATCTAAATGAATTTTTGTACTGATATTAGGTCATATACTATTATTTAGTATATGTAATTAAATTAATATCCAATGAGCTATTCTTAAGATATTTGAAATTTGATCCGATTTTTAAGTGTTTCGCCACTTTTGCTCATACATAAAGGATGTTATCTGAAGAAATAGCGTATCATTACGGATGAGTTTTTTTGTAGATATTAAGTGATATAATAGCATGTACTGTATATAATTTAACAAATATCCAATGAGCAATTCTCAAGATATTTCAGTTTTGGTTAGAGACTGGGATATTTTGGGGCGATTTTAAGTGCTTCTCCAATTTGTCTCATACATAAGTGACAGTATGTCAAGAACTGGCGTATCAATCTAAATGAATTTTTGTACTGATATTAGGTCATATACTATTATTTAGTATATGTAATTAAATTAATATCCAATGAGCTATTCTTAAGATATTTGAAATTTGATCCGATTTTTAAGTGTTTCGCCACTTTTGCTTATACATAAAGGATGTTATCTGAAGAAATAGCGTATCAATACGGATGAGTTTTTTTGTAGATATTAAGTGATATAATAGCATGTACTGTATATAATTTAACAAATATCCAATGAGCAATTCTCAAGATATTTCAGTTTTGGTTAGAGACTACGATATTTTGGGGCGATTTTAAGTGCTTCTCCAACTTGTCTCATACATAAGTTACAGTATGTCAAGAACTGGCGTATCAATCTGAAGGAATTTTTGTACTGATATTAAGTTATATACTATTATTTAGTATATGTAATTAAAATAATATCCAATAAGCAATTCTTAAGATATATCAAATTTGAGCCGATTTTTAAGTGTTTCACCAATTTTTCTCATACATAAGGGATGTTTTCTCAAGAAATGGCGTATCAATATGGATGAGTTTTATTGTTGATATTAAGTGATATAATAGCATGTTCTATATATAATTCAAAAAATATTCAATGAGCAATTCTCAAGATATTTCAGTTTTGATGTGAGACTACGATATTTTGCGGCGATTTTAAAGGCTCCTCCAATTTGTCTCATACATAAGTTACAGTATGTCAAGAACTGGCGTATCAATCTAAATGATTTTTTGTACTGATATTAAGTCATATACTATTATTTAGTATATGTAATAAAAATAATATCCAATGAGCTATTCTTAAGATATTTCAAATTTGAGCAGATTTTTAAGTGTTTCGCCAATTTTTCTTATACATAAATGATGTTATCTGAAGAAATAGCGTATCAATATGGATGAGTTTTATTGTTGATATTAAGTGATATAATAGCATGTTCTATATATAATTCAAAAAATATTCAATGAGCAATTCTCAAGATATTTCAGTTTTGGTTAGAGACTACGATATTTTGGGGCGATTTTAAGTGCTCCTCCAATTTGTCTCATACATAAACGACAGTATGTCAAACTGAATGAATTTTTGTAATGATATTAAGTAATATACTATCATTTAGTATATGTAATAAAAATAATATCCAATGAGCAATTCTTAAGATATTTCAAATTTGAGCCGATTTTTAAGTGTTTCACCAATTTTTCTCATACATAAAGGATGTTATCTGAAGAAATAGCGTATCAATTCGGATGAGTTTTTTTGTAGATATTAAGTGACATAATAGCATGTAGTGTATATAATTTAACAAATATCCAATGAGCAATTCTCAAGATATTGAAGTTTTGGTTTGAGACTACGATATTTGGGGCGATTTTAAGTGCTTCTCCAATTTGTCACATACATAAACGACAGTATGTCAAGAACTGGCGTATCAAACTGTATGAATTTTTGTACTGATATTAAGTCATATAGTATCATTTTGTATATGTAATAAAAATAATATCCAATGAGCAATTCTTAAGATATATCAAATTTGAGCCGATTTTTAAGTGTTTCACCAATTTTTCTTATACATAATGAATGTTATCTCGAGAAAAGGCGTATCAATATGGATGAGTTTTTTTGTTGATATTAAGTCATATAATAGCATGTACCATATATAATTTAAAAAATATCCAATGAGCAATTCTCAAGATATTTCAGTTTTGGTATGAGACTACGATATTTTGGGGCGATTTTAAGTGCTCCTCCAATTTGTCTCATACATAAATGACAGTATGTCAAGAACTGGCGTATCAATCTAAATGAATTTTTGTACTGATATTAAGTCATATCCTATCATTTAGTATATGTAATTCTTCATGAAGAACCAATCAATAATTACATAAATTATTGATTGGTTCTTCAGATGGTCCCAAAAACCTTATCGTTTTGTTCTTTCTTTAGCAGAATACTAAAGTATTCTTTAGAATACGAAAATAGAATTCTTTAGTAGGACCTGATCAATTATGCAATTATTGATTGGTTCTTCAGATGGTCCCAAAAACCCACATTTTGACCAGAACGGATTTTTAAGACCATTGCATATTCTTAAAGTTATATTTAGATATACTAGTATGTTTCAGGAAATTTAGAAACATCTATGAAACTTCAAGTATTCCTATTATGAATGTTGAAATATGAAGTTTTTTTGTCTTCAAATTCAATTCAATTTTAATGTCGCTTTTATTAAAAATCATGAATATGAAATATTTATGAAACTTTTTGGCAATTTCTGCAATGTTGATGTATATTTATTGGAGTCTTTTGCTATAAAAAAAATTCTCTACTATTTGCCCGATTTTTCTATCTTTCATAGAATACTAAAATATTCTTTAGAATATGAAAGTAGAATTCTTCAGTAGTATCTGATCAATTATGCAATTATTGCTTGGTCCTTCAGATGCTCCCAAAAACCTTCTCGTTTTCCTTTCTTTAGTAGAACACTAAAGTATTCTTTAGAATACGAAAGTAGAATTCTTCAGTAGGTTTATCTGACCAATTATACAATTATTGATTGGTTCTTCAGATGGTCCTAAAAACCAAGATTTTAACCAGAACGGATTTTTAGGACCATTGCATATTCTTTAAGTTATTTTTAGATATACTAGTATTTAGTACTATGTCAGGAAATTTAGAAACATCTATGAAACTTCAAGTATTTTTATTATGATGGTTTTAGTTATAACCCTTGTAATTTTTTTGCAATTGGCATAAAATTTCTGCGATATTTATGTTTTTTTTAATTAATTATATTTCATTCAGTATTTACATGTATTAGAAAATTAATCAACGAACTTTTCAGAAAATTGAGCAACTTTTCCGAAACTTCTTTATAGACTTATAAAATTGTCACGTATTAAAAAATTAATGAACGAAATTTTCAGAAAATAGGGCAACTTTTCGGAAACTTCTGGTAGACTTATAAACTGTCGCAAACTTTCTTGCAAAAATTTATAAGAACAATAAATTTTTTGCAACTGGTCTCAAAAACTTTCTCGTTTTTTCTTTCTTCAGTAGAATACTAAAGTATTCTTTAGAATATGAAAGTAGAATTCTTTAGTAGTATTTGATCAAGTATGCAATTATTGATTGATTCTTCAGATGGTTCCCAAAACCCAGATATTGACCAGAACGGATGTTTAGGACAATTGCATATTCTTTAAGGTATTTTTAGATAAAAGTAGAATTCTTCAGAAGTATCTGATCAATTATACAATTATTGATTGGTTCTTCAGATGGTCCCAAAACCCTTCTCGTTTTTTTTGTTTTTTTATTAATTACATTTTCATTCAGAATTAGATACTAACTAATACATCAGTTATCTAACACATTTACATGTATTAGAAAATTTATTACTGAAATTTTTAGAAAATTGGGCAACTTTTCGGAAACTTCTGTGTAGACTTATAACATATCGCAGACTTCTGGCACAAAGTGATAATTACAATAAATTTTTAGCAAATTGCAAAAAAAAATCTAAATTTTTTACGATTCTCCAAAAATTCGATTTAAAATCAAATGCAAGAACAGTACAATCTTGTACTTCTGCAGTACAATCTAGTACTGCAGAAGATTTGTCTTCATCAACGAATTTTGCAATGACCAATGATGTTAGATATGCTATGCTTTCCGAAACGGGGGCGGCAATTTAATGATTTTATTCCCGCTGATATCATTAAGTAGCCTCGGTGGCAAAAACAGGCCTTTGGGGGCGGCGGGGGCGGGCGTACCAGAGCAAACACGCCTCCATGGTCGTCAGGGTTGAATGTAAATTTCACCCGCACTCCACTGGGTGATTGATTGTTGGTGCAAACACGCGCTTTATTTGCTCGCACAAAAGCTGTACGCTCCGAGAATTACACATGAACAATCCGGCGCAATAATTTCATTACAGTACACTACACTGATAAAAAAAAACGGGCTGCAGAAAACGTTTCCCATGAAGATCCTTGCACTTTCGCTCAAAATTAGCGTAGGAAATGAAGCGGATTATATCGGCAATCCGCACTGCTTTCTACGGAACGGCGCCACGAATTGGCGAGCACATTCTTCGTGACGGCAGTAAATGTAAATATAAATCGCGGCCGAAAGTTTCAAAAGTATCAACTAACAGAATTTCTAAACTTCCGACGCAGGAATCTAATAAAACGCAATTCTTATTGCTTCACAAATATGTTGCGCACACAAAGCGACATTAATTTTAACACCTTCCTGGTTTGCAAATTTTGACCAGCACGTATTTTTGGAACCATCTGAAGAACTAATGAATAATTGCACAATTGATCAGATGTAAAAATATTTAGAAGTAATCAAATAAATTTTTGGTATGAAAAATAACTTCTTACATCTGATCAATTATGTAATTGAATAATGGTTCCAATAATTGCAATCTGAAGAACCAATGGATTTTGGTTCTTGAAATCTGAAGCACCAATGAATATTGATTCTTGAAATCTATTCATTATATTAATTGGTTCTTCAGATGGTCAAAATCAGGTGGAACAAATCATTCTGGCCAAAATCTGTACCTAGGAAGATCTTAAAATTAATGCCCTTTTGTGTAAAACTTTTAACGTACTCCACTTGAGGTGATTAATTTGATTTCTCCATAATTCGAAATGGCTTTTAATAGTTACGAAACTTGTCATCTTCAAACGCAAAATATACCAGATGTAGTAAAACCATCATTGTTCTGGGTTGTAGATTCTTTGCGGCATTGGATCATGCAAATATTTTCAGCTTCAAACGCAATATATACCAGAAGTAGTAAAACCACCATTGTTTTGGTTTGCAGATTCTATACGGCATTGGATCATGCAAATATTTTCAGCTTCAAACGCAAAATAAACCAGATGTAGTAAAACCAACATTGTTCCGGCTTGTAGAAACTTTGCGGCATTGGATCATGCAAATACAAGTATTTAATAACACAGTTGTAGCAAAACTGCAGAAGTGCAGCTGCAAAATCCGAAATGTTTTTCTCTTGTCTTACCTCCTGTTGTCCGTGTAATTCGACGAGTCGATGGTGTGTGTGACGGGCCCCGTGTTTATGTCGACCCCCATTGATCCGATGTCCAGGGCCGCGTAGGACTTCCTGTTCGGCCCGCCGGACAGCGGGGCCTTGTGCCCCAGGTTGCAGATGTCGTCCAGCTCCTGGTACAGATCCTCGTAGATCTCGTCCGTGTTCGAGTTGAGGGCATCGTCGAGGCGCGCCGGGTCTAGGTGATAGTTCGGGTTCTCATAACTCAACAGTCCATTTTCTGCAATAAAGAAGAAACTGATGAAGTGACGAAAAACCAAAAATTGAGATTTTGAAGCTTTACCTAGCTTGCAGTTTTGACTTTACCACTGCAACAAGTTTACCTATCTTGCAGTTTTGACTTTACCACTGCACCAACTTTACCTATCTTGCAGTTTTGACTTTACCACTGCACCAACATTACCTAACTTGCAGAAGAGTATTGTTAAAGCCTCCGTATGACACTTTTTAATATAATAATTTAATCAAGTCGTCTAATATGCAATCAAGTGTTGAAAATGTAAACCAAAACTTTATATTTCTGAATATACAAATCTACAATAAATATCATAAGAAATATGTCAAGAATAAAAATTTGCTGGTCATCAAAACTTGTGAATGAAAGTAACTTTTCATCAGAACTTTTATACGATTTTGAATTGCATTTATTTCAATTCAGTTTTTTAATAATTGTACAAATCTAAATACTTAAAAAAAAAATATGATACATTCCAGAAAAAAATTTATATCAAATTTATCTATTAGAGCCATGGAAACGTTCAAATATACCATGCATTGTTTAAAATATTAACAAATCTGATGTTTCAGAATAAATTTCAGTCATCAAAGGAAAGCACAAAAATCGATTATACTCCTATTTAAAATATTATTTTCGTGAAATAGAAACTACGAGTTTTGCAATCAGTTGTTATGTATTTACAAAAATGTCAGAATGAAATCTATGCAACACTATTGGAAGAATTATGGCTAGAATGAAACTTTGTTAGTCACCGAAATGCGGAATTCATTATATTAAGAATTATAAAAATCTGAACGAGTGCATTCTAGAAAACTTTATACTGCATAGCTACCAGAAGAATTTTCTTAGACAGCGATATTTTGCCAGTCTTTAAAACAATAACATTTTGGAAGTAATTATTGTAAATACATATTGAAAATCCGAAATTCTCGAAATTCAAATGAATTTCGATTATCCGAACAATATATTACCAGTCATCAAAACAATCAACTTTTGGGATCAAATATTCAAAATATTGAAAATCAGAAAATTTGAGAGTATGTTTTCACAATTCTTTGGCAAATACAAGAAATTATGTTTAGAATGCAATTTTGTTGCAACCATCGAAATATTGAAATTCCAATTGCTTTTGATTTGGCAAAGAATCTGTTTATTTTAACAACACTGACAATTTTGTATAAAAAAGTTATGAAATATCTTGGAATTTTGTGAAATATTACTATTACTGAAAGATTATCTAGATTTTTTTCCATTCAGAGAATTTTTCACTGTCTCTGACTAGTCGGAATTTAAAAATCTTCAATCACAGCTGGAATTTGGATTTGTTAGCACTCTTGTTAAATATTCATTATTTCTAGTGAAATTTGTATTTTATTTTATTTATTTTATTTTATTCTTTAATCACGTCGCCAGGTGTACAGTGTATTTACATCTGCTAGTGGATGTGAGAGTCAACATTAGAATTACTAATAATAATACTAAAATAATACTAAAATAATACTAGAGATACTAAAATACAACATAAAAAAAAATAGTATAGATTTTGGATTTGGTTTGACCAAAAGCTGAGTCTAGATAATTGTTCAAATATGTTTGAAACTTATATTTGCTTATATCTGATCAAATTTGTGAAAATAGGTATTGAAACGTTTTGACAAAGTTTGGAATTATACTGGAACTAACATATTTCTATACATATTTTAATATACTAATACTTACTATTATACTATACTTCTATACTACATTATTTATTTTTAAGCGTTTTGATTAAGTTTTCCAAAAATTAAACCGTCTGTGGAGAATGCTTATATTTATGATCAATAGTGCAATATTGGAACACAACATTTACAGATTTTTACATTTTTCCAAAAAATAAGCTATTTCTCAAAGGATTCAACTGAAATTTCTAATGCATTGACTAAGATATTTGATATTTCGATCATAAATGGAACATCAGAGTATATAATTCGGATAATTTGTATATATTGGTACGTTTCTTAAGGTTTTAAATATTCTTGAAATAAGTACAATATTTATCCCTTTTCCGAAGTATTGACTATAAATATTTTTGAATTTTCGATCAAATATACAAACTGTAAACGTCATCAATTTTTTTAAATAATCTTGTTTTTGTAGTATATGGAAAGAAATTGGTCAACGACATTGCAATTAGTAACGGAATAATAACAATAATGAAAAAATCATCAACAGATAGTGATTGATGATTTTTTCCATTTCAGAGAATTTTTCACTGTCTCTGACTAGTTGGAATTAAAAAATCTTCAATCATAACTAGAATTTATAAGTGGGGAATTTGGATTTGTTGGCCCTTTTGTAAAATATTCATTATTTATAGTGAAATTTGTATAGATTTTGGATTTGTTGGCACTTTTGTAAAATATTCATTATTTCTAGTGAAATTTGTATAAAGTTTTGATTTAGTTTGACCAAAAGCTGAATGTAGACAATTGTTCAAATATTTTTGAAAATTATATTTACTTATATCTGATCAAATTTGTGAAAATATTGAAACGTTTTGTCCAAGTTTGCACGATATAATTCCAAACTTGGATAAAACGTTTCAATATTTTCACAAATTTGATCAGATATAAGTGAATATAATTTTCAAAAATATTTGAACAATTGTCTACATTCAGCAGAATAATAACAATAATGGAAAAATCATCAACGGATAGTGATTGATGATTTGTGCCATTTCAGAAAATTTTTCACTGTCTCTGACTAGTTGGAATTAAAAAATCTTCAATCATAACTAGAATTTATAAGTGGGGAATTTGGATTTGTTGGCCCTTTTGTAAAATATTCGTTATTTCTAGTGAAATTTGTATAGATTTTGTATTTGTTGGCACTTTTGTAAAATATTCATTATTTCTAGTGAAATTTGTATAGATTTTGGATTTGGTTTGACCAAAAGCTGAATGTAGACAATTGTTCAAATATTTTTAAAAATTATTGTTTAAAAAACAATTGTCTACATTCAGCTTTTGGTCAAACCAAATCCAAAATCTATACAAATTTCACTAGAAATAATGAAATGTCAAATATCTTAGGTTTGTAAGCGTTTTGAATACGTTTTCCAAAAATTAAACTGTATGAGGAGAATGTTTGTATTTATGATCAATAGTGAAGTATTGGAACACAAAATTGATAGAATTTAACTAAAAAATAAGATATTTCTCAAAGGATTCGATTGAAATTTTGATGCATTGACCGAGATTTTTGATATTTCTATCATAAATGGAACATCAGACTATAGAATTCGCATCATTTGTATATATTGGTACGTATATAAGACTTTTGATATTTTTGAAATAAGTACAATATTTATCGTTTTTTCGAACTGTTTTACTATAAATATATTTGAATTTTCGATCAAATATACAAACTGTAAACGTCATCCAAATTTATAAATAATCTTGTTTTTTTTATTAAATGGGAAAATATCAGTCAATTACATTGCAATTAGTAACAAAAATGGAAAACTAATCAACAGACAGTAATTTAAAGTCTACACAATTTAGGTATAAATAATTATGATGATGTTTTTGATTTTCGTTCACAATTTGAAACTTTGTGTTCAAAATTTCTCTGCAGAATTACAATTATTAGAAGTTTTTTTCAAAATATTATTATAAAAATAAGCTTCTCGTAAAATAGAAAATTTCAATTGCTTAAAGCGATAGAAAACTACAATTTTCAATCCATAACTTTTTATAACTTTGCATTTACTTAATATTAAAAAAAATATATATGCAACTTTCAAATAATCAAATTGAAAAAATATTCAACATTTCAAGCAAGATTTTGGAGTGACAGAGATTGTAATAGAATTATAAGAGAATTTTATAAAGAAAGAATTTAGGAAAATATTATTACAATAACTAACCTTGGCCAACATATCGATTGCTACTATTGAAATTTCAAGCGTTTTAGATTTTTGTGCCATTTAAAAAAAATCATATATTTCTGTTTTTCGAATAGATTTACAGACTGTTATTTTTGATGCGGATTTTTTTCTTTTAATTGTAAGTAACATTTATGTTTGTTTTATTTTATGATTTATTTCTTTGACCTGACTAGTTTCGGTTATGAAAAACCATCATCAGAGGCATATGTATTTAATGTTTATCTATATTTGAATTTATATTTGAAATGTAGAAATAAATAAATCATAAAAGAAAATAAAAATAAATATTACTTACCACTAAGTAGAAAATATAACAACCTTAAATTTTAATAAATCCCTGAGCCTGAATCCAACCGCCTTCCACTATTCAGAAGTCGAAGCCTTAAGTTCTACGTCTCGTTAGCTACTTTTGTACTTATTATCGCAGGTTGAAAGATAAACCTGAATGCTTATTGTGCGCGATTTCTGATGGACTCATCTAACAATACCGCGCACAGAATCAAATAATTTCTGGGAGTGAAAGTCGCCAAATCCTCTCCCATATCATCTATTGTTGCATTATCTTTTTTACCCGTTTATTTGGGCAGAGATTACAATGGCCGTCAATTTACTTTTCCATCGCATTACTATTCAGTCAGATAAATCCTTTATGATCATTTCTATTGTACGAGAAGTCAGCAGCCCGCAGGATTTGATCATAGAACTAAATTTTATCAACACAAGATGAATATATACGAATAAGACTATTAAAAAAAAAAACAATAGATGTGTATAAATATGTAGATTGATTGGATAGTGTGATCAATAACGTTATTTAAAAAAAGTTAAGAAATTTTACAATATTTATTTTTAAATATTAGGCACTTAAAGTTCCATTTTTTAAATTAGAGTTATATTTCAGGGGTAATTACAGAGTATTCAAAAAATATAAAGAGAGAAGACAAATAATGACATTTGAAAAAATCTAGTTAAATTATATGTTTGTATCCTAGGAAACATTTCAGCAACGTTACAAAACATATTTGATTTGCATCTTGAATAGTGTCATGTATTAATAGCTAAGGTAAAAGTTGGTTCCTGTATCCCAGGGAACATTTTAGCAACGTTACAAAAATATATGATTTGCATCTTGAATAGTGTCATGTATTAGTAACTAGGGTAAAAGTTGGAACAAATTTCTTGAACGCTCTGTATACTAATAGATTAATAAGTTGAAGATAAGTTGAAATTTTTTCTTTAAATAAACTTAAAAGATTTTTAGGATTATAGTTTATCCTATCTATATTTTGATTAATCCCATCACGACGAAATTATCTATGAGTAAAAATTATTATAACTCTACTATTTATGTGTACAGATACTTAATCTCAAATTTAGAAATTTTTTTTAGAGCAGTTTATTCTTTATATTTGTATGCTTATATCTTTAGCCATATTAATTTTTTATGACTGAATTATAAAAATGTACAAAGATTTTATATTGTGTTCTTTTAAGAATTAATTAGATAATAATGTAGACTGATTTGGCATTTTGTTCAATAACCTTATTAAAAAATATATATTTGTTATAAAAATGTAGGGCAATTTTATGTCGTGTGCATTAGGTTTTAATTACAATATTAAATGTAATTGAAAAAATATAAGGATGTAATTGTATAAATTGTAAAAAAAATATCTTAATTAATAAATAGGCTAATTAAAAAAACTTGTAATAAATAAACATGAGGGCATTTGATATTTCTGGTCTTTCTGCGAGAATTATTTAGAAACGATTAAAATACGATTAAAAGGATACTTTCTAAAATCTTCTTGCTCATTGAAACCCATCACAATTAGGCGCTACTAACACCTGCGCAAACGCCATTAATCGAGCATCGCTCCTCATTGATACGATCATCGTAAAATAGCGCGACCTCATCAGACGCCGCCGAGCGACGGGCGTCGCGACGCTCCGAATCGATATCGAATTACGTGAGCGCCCCGAAGAATACATTACACATTTCAGGCAAACGAGCCGGTACGGAGAACCGACCGGTTCACCTTGAGAACCGCAGCCGTGCCGGTTCCGCGACGAGCCCTATTAGTGCCTAGTCAATCGATGCGTTCATAAAAGCGATAAACAGACGGCAGCACGGCTGATTGAATACGTAATCCACACGCGATCGATCCAAGGCGGTTTTATACCGGAATCGTGCAGCTGATTCACATTATGTGGAACGCTTCTCGGCGTCGACTTTATTAGCGGAACGGTAATTGGAGTCGTACAGCTTGTAGGTCAAACCGCGGAAATTTCAATGTTGCAATTGAGAAGTGTATGCCAGTTTAATACGATGATTAAAAATTGATTCCACATTTACACGATGACGAAGAGTACGAGACAGTATCAAATATTATCTTACAGTATATTTTCTAGCCTTTTCGACGCATTTTTGTTCAATGATCTCACTAAAATCAACGTACTTATCTAAATCATTTTGGAAATGCTAGTGTTCTTTGCCTTGTTTTCAATGAATCTGCTGAACCATCTATCAGCTAAAGAAACAGTAGCAACATTACAAAACAATTTAAAGGCGAGACAGCTGTGAAAATTGTCAATTTTTTAATAGATACAGCCAAAATGTGTCTATTTTTGATGCCCTAGTGCAAAAATGTAATAAGCTATGAGACCGCACGTTGAAAATAATAAATAATAAATAAAAACATAAAAATTGACATTTTTCAGTAGGATTTGTTGAGGTTTGCTTTTTTCATAAAAATATTACCGTATCGTAATATTTTTATTGTGATTGTTTTAATGTATTTGTTAACAATAAATTTAAAAATAAAATTATATATAAAAAAATGGCTATTGTTAAATAGCCAAAGTATATTGTTAAATACTTTTGTATAGTGTCACTTTGTCAAATCATATTTTGTCTCCTGTAGACATTCAAAATCTATAACATTCAAAGCTTCTGCTGTAAAAATCTGTTCATTTTTCAATAGATACTGCCTGAATATGTTAAATGTTCTCAATTTTTGATATACCAATTTTAAAATGTAAACATCTATCAGATTTTTAAGTGCAAAAGTTCACATACGTCAAATTCTCAATTAAAACCGGCGAAATCTGCAAAATTTTCAATTGCAACTGCCAAAATATGTCAAATTCTTAGCTTCAGCTGTGAAAACCTGTCAATTTTTTAATAGATACTGCCAAAATTTGTCAATTTTTGATGTCCTAGTGCAAAAATGTAAAACGCCATCAGATCGCACGTTGCAAGTAATAGTGACTCTACACAAAAATTGACATTTTTCAGTAGAATTTGTTAAGGTTTGCATTTTTTATAAAAAGATTACCATTAATATACTGCTAATAGCAATTCTTGTGATATTAATAATATTTTTTATAATTGTTTTAATGTATTTGTTAACAATAAGGTTAAAAATAAAATTATATATAAAAAAATTGGCTTTTAACAATATACTTTTGTATAGTGTCACTTTGTCAAATCATATTTTGTCTCCTGTAGACATTCATAATCAATAACATTCAGAGCTTCTGCTGTATAAATCTCTCAATTTTTCAATAGATACCGACCGAATCTGTTAGATTTGGTTAATTTTTGATTTTCCAATTTTAAAAAGTAAACATCAATCAGATTTTTAAGTGCAACAGTTCACATACGTCAAATTCTCGATTAAAACCGTCGAAATCTGTAAAATTTTCAATTACAACTGCAAACTATGTCCATATCTTAGTTTCAGCTGTGAAAACCTATCAATTTTTAATAGATACTGCCAAAATTTGTCTATTTTTATTGTCCCAGTGCAAACATGTGAAAAAAATTCAGTAGAATTGGTTAGGTTTTGCTGATTTTTAGTTTCATAAAAAAATTACCATTAATATACTGCTTATAGCAAATCTTGTGCTATAATTAATATTTGTTATGATAGTTTTAATGTATTTGTTAACAATAAGATTAAACATAAAATTATTCAAAAAAAAATCCTTTAACAATAACTTTTGTATAGTGTCACTTTGTCAAATGATCTAAATATAAAGTTAATTTAAAAAAACTGTCTTTCAACAATAACTTTTTTATGTTCTCACTTTGTCAAATGATTGCCAAAATATTTGTCAAATGATTGTCTTCTGTTCATTCGGTTTTTTTCTGTTGTGTATAATAATGGCAATGGCATTATGTATTTCAGCATTTTCGTACTAAATTTCTTGTTCTTCTTCTTAATTCTTAATATATTCCAATTTCATCTAGAGATTTTTAGTATTTTGAGAGATAAAATTATAAAGATGTTTTCTTTTTATAATCCAAGTTATAATTACACAACATTAATTGAATGTGTGTGTGGTAATCACTTGGTGAAACATATTGATTAAGCAAATTTAATAGACACTTGCCATGAGTTTCACAATTTTTTTAATAGAAACAATTCTACAATTGTTTCGGTAATTAAACCATTTTCAAGATTCAGAATTCATCAGTATTCATCAAACAGCATCCATATACAGCTTCAGTTTAAATTCAACAGTTTAAGTCAGCATATCTGACAAAATTTCAATGAATTTGTATGAAATTTTCATTCATTCCTGTCAAACTTTCTGTGATTTCTATCAAAATTTCAATGATTACTGTAAATTTTTCATATATTTCTGTCATTATTTTTGTAGTTTATATTTTATTTTAAAAAATAATTGAAATGTTGTCAGTAATCATTGAAATGTTCATGGAAATCATTAGAATGTTGATAGAAATCCTTTGACAAATATAATATTAAATTGTGAGATAATCTGTCCAATTCTCTATGCACATTGCTAATAGTAAGCGAGAACAAATCTTGCTATTCTTAATATTTTGTGTTACTTAGCAATATTTTCTATATACGATAAATAGAAAATATTGCTAAGTAACACAAAATATTAAGAATGTTAGGAAAACAGCATCCATATACAGTTTCAGTTTAAATTCAACAGTTTAAGTCAGCGTTCTTGTGTGGAAAATTGTGTGTGAAAATTTCAATGGTTTGTATGAAATGTTCAATGATTGCTGTCAAATTTTTAGTTATTTCTATCAGAATTTCAATGGTTACTGCCAATTTTTCAAATATTTCTGATATTATGTTTGTAGAAATTTAGTCAGTAATCATTGAAATTTTTATAGAAATTATTAGAATGTTGACAGATTTAATATGCAACTGACATTGTTGTAGTTGCAGTTTAAATACAATAGTTCACGAGCACCATATGAACAATTGATTAAAAGGTTACAATTTCCTAAAGCAAATTCTACGTTGGACCTTGTTGGACTGTTGATCAAAGACTGTAGGACAAATTCGTTAATTCTAACTTGGATATTTTTACAACGTATATGTAATTGATCTTAGATCCAAAATCCAAAAAATCTTTGACCCTGATCAAAAAAATCTATGATGTGCTTTTTTACATACTACTGTGTTTGCTGTACATTTCTTAACTAAACTTATATGTAGATCCAAATGCAGACAATTTTTCTACTTTTACTTCATGTAATTAATACTGATAAAAAAATTGCAACTGCTTGTGCTTTATGTAAATGATCAAAGACTGTAGGACAAACTCTGTTAATTATAACTTGGATATTTTTAAAACGTATAAGTAATTGATCTTAGATCCAAAATATCTTTGATCCTGATAAAAAAATCTGTGATGTGTTTTTGTACATACTAGTGTGTTTTCTGTACATTTTTTAAGTAAACTTATATGTAGATCCAAATGCTGACAATTTTTCTACTTGTACTTCATGTAGTTAATACTGATAAAAATGCAACTGCTTGTGCTTTATGTAAATTTATGTTTTATATTTATGTTTTATATTTATGTAATAAATTATGTAAAACTTGTATGCAGATCCAAATATGAAAATATTTCTCTACAAACTAGTGGTACTTTATGTACACCTGTAAGAACAACTTCTTTGAAGTCGCCTAAAGATTCCACTCTCTCACTTTCCATGCCATCGCTAATACGGCGGGTAATCCATGGATTATTCCGCTTAGTTTTTTTATTGCCGATATTTTCCGGCCGGCCGACCAAATCGGAGAGTAAAAGTGGAAGAAAGCCGGCAATTTATTCGTATGCGCGACGCAGCCCACGCCGTTAATGCCGCAATTAGTCACGTCGTTAGAAAACGAAGCGTTCCGCGCATAAATTCGCCGACGAAGAAGTTCGCGGGGTTGTGCAATCGGCCGTTGCGTAAGGGGTTAAAAGGTCCACTTTTTCGGGCCGAAACGTCGCGTTTGGATGTAAACAACGCGCGCGAACGTTCCTGATGGAAAGCGTGTGAATCGACAATTACCATACGAGCATGATGTTAATTCTTGGTCGCTTCCTTGTGAAGATCCCGAAGGGGTCAGACGAAAACAGCTGGCGTAATTGTTGTTAAACATAGGTATATGCGCGTGGAGGCGATTGCTTTGTCATGCTGCGAAGGTTCATCTAAAATTTAGATGGATCGTACGTTGAGGATGTTGAGGACTCCATTAGTTGGATGAGCGGTGGCGGATGCAATTAGGATTCGCCAATAATTAACGATAAGACCTTGTGTCCTCTTAGAGTCGAGTTTGTAGAGAGAGATAACGATCTTTTTTTTTGCTTTCGGTTGCATTTTTGTATTTTCAGTTGGGTTTAGGTTGTATTTTTGTACAAAACCTACAAACCAATTCAACGTTGGTTTAAAGTTTAAATTATAAGTACCCAAAGTTTTTGTAATAACCCACAAACCTTTGCAAAATATTTCTTGCGTCTTAGTAATAGATATTACTTCAAAAAATAAACTGATTTTCATAAGTTAGGGATATTGGTATTTCTTCGAAATCGGTTGCTTACCATGATTTATTTTTTATAATTGCTTCATTGTTTACTTTTTATATTTTCATTTTTATTGTTTTTTTTGTTGTTGACAAAATCCCATGATACTTTTTTTTACGTCATCTACCCACCTCATGCAGGTCAAGAGATACTAAAAGAAATACAGGAAGACCTGCAGTATTTCTTTTAGTACCTCTAAGTTCTTCTAACTTCTTCAAAATCTTACACCCGTATAATGATTTAACGCAGACATTCCACAAATAGTCCCAAGATCCCTCCGGAAGCGCAAACTTATTACCTGAGCGTTCAAATTCCGGATCGCAAACAAACCGCAACTATAACTTCCGACATGTAAATTAAAGTTCGCGAACTAGATCTATCATTCGAGGTTCGTGCGCCCCGAAGAGTTGGCTCCTTTATTTTTCGGCGCCCATCTTCTGGTTACGTGTCCTCGTGCAAGCGAGAGAACAGGAAAAAAAGGGGAATTCGGATGCTCCGTTCGAGCACATAACACGAAACTCAAACGGGACTCTCGCGGAGGAAATTGAATTACGCCGAAACTAATGCTGGACCACCTCTGGCCGAACTTAAAAACTCGCCAGTCTGGTCCTGCCCACGCGCTTCTGTTGCTCCATCGATTGCTGGCGGTCATTAATCGTATCACAGCACTGCCGAGGATGGAAAAGTTGGGCTGTTGGTTTTAACCAGATAGTTCTGTAGTTAAGGAGATTTAAAAAACACTTGGTATAAGTTTCACAATTTTCTTTAATAGAAATAACTCTACATCGGTAGTTTGTTGTGTCTTCTCAATGTGCTTTACTATTTTAAGTAAATGTATTTCTTCATTCTGTATAGCTTCTCTTAGTAATCCTGACATTTTGACTGTCATTTTCATAAAAATAATTGATCCATCAACTTCTGATATTTTGACAAAAATAATTGAAACATTGTCAATAACCATTAAATTTTTAACAGAAATAAGATTTAATTATTATTTTTTACTTTTATTTATTAACTTCAGATATTTTGACAGAAACAATTGAAAACTTGTCAACAACCATTGACAGAAGTAAAATTTAATTATTATTTTTACTTTTATTTGCAAAAAAAGGTGTGACAGAAAGCGTCAACACTACTTTGAATTAACGGAGACAAAAAAAAAATCGACTGGGTTCTAAATCGATTTGCACCTTCACTAAATCACATAATATGTTATATTATGGCACTCGATTTATTAGTGAAAGAAAATATCAACTTCCAATAAAAGACGTTATTATCAGTGGGATGCATTATAATAAGGAGTTTCAAAAGTTATACTAGAATTTACTTATACATGAAGGCTTAATTTCTATAAATGTTCCTATTCAAGTGATAAGAAAATTGATCTTGTTCTTCTGACTTTTATAAAACTTTCAAGAATTTTAAACATTCTACACTTTATTACCTACCCTAGTTAGGCAGATATAAATAAAAACATAAAAAACTACAAGATCTACACTATTATTTTTCTTCTAAGAAAAGAAATCATCAACACTACTTTGAATTAACGGAGAGAAAAAAAAAATCGACTGGGTTTTAAATCGATTTGGACCTTCACTAAATCTCATAATATGTTATATTATGGCACTCGATTTATTAGTGAAAGAAAATATCAACTTCCAACAAAAGTCGTTATTATCAGTGGAATGCATTCTAATAAGGAGTTTCAAAAGTTATATTTGAAGTTACTTATACCTGAAGGCGTAATTTCTATAAATGTTCCTACTCAAGTGATAAGAAAATTGATCTTATTCTTCTGACTTTTATCAAATTTTCAAGAATTTTAAACATTCTACACCTTATTACCTACACTAGTTAGGCAGATATAAATAAAAACATAAAAACTACAAGATCTAATTCTTTACCAGTAACTTTACCAGTAACAAGAAAGGAAATATAATAAAATTCTACATTTTGCTAAGCAACACTGTATATAGCCCAAGTGCGGAAATGAGAGTAAAATTCGTGTAATTGGAGCACTCGGTGTCGCTCGTGCTCAACTTTCATACCCGTTTTCTAATAATTCCCTTTCCCCACATGTTTTACAATATACATTTTTTATTTTACTAATTGTTTTGGGGCATGCAAATTTCCAATATAAGCAGGTACTAAAAATTATTCATATTATTTTTCATGCTGCGCAATATTCAATCAGTTTAAGCTATCGATGATGAATTTTAAGCTGTATACAGTATATAGCATTTTAACACTGTATATAGCCCAAGGGCGGAAATTAGAATTGCAAAATTCGCGTAGTTTGAGCACTCTGTGTTGCTCGTGCTTTAACTTTCATACTCATATTCCAACAATGCCTTTCCACGTATGTTTTGCAATATACAATTTCTATTTTGCTAATTGTTTTGGGGCATGTAAATTTCTAATATAAGTACCATACATTAGACATATCATTTTTCATGCTGCGCAATATTCAATAAGTTGAAGGAGTGATGATGCATTTTATACATTCTACACTTTCGTAAACAACACTTCATGCAGCCCAAGTGCAAAAATTAGAATTGCAAAATTTGCGTAGTTGAAGCACTCGGTGGTACTCGTGCCCTAACTTTCATACTCGTTTTCCAATAATACCTTTCCACACACGGTTTATAATATACAATTTTTATTTTACTAATTGTTTTGGGGCATGTAAATTTCAAATATAAGTACTATACATTAAGACATTATTTTTCATGCTACGCAATATTTAATCAGTTGAAGGTAGTGATGATGAATTTTGTACATTTACACTTTCGTAAACAACACTGCATGTAGCCCAAGTGCAAAAATTAGAATTGCAAATTTGGGTAGTTGAAGCACTCGGTGTTGCTCGTGCCCTAACTTTCATACTCGCATTCTAATAATGCCTTTCCACGTACGTTTTACAATATACAATTTATATTTAACAAATTGTTTTGGGCATGTACATTTCCAATGAAAGGACTATACATTAGACATATTATTATTCATGTTGAGTAACATCCAATCAGTTTATGCTTGTTTCAATGAACTAACGTGGCAATGACAAATTTACGAGGAATTTTAATCAACTGTCATATAAAATAACGTCGATTCGATGGGTATAAAAGTAGTTATTGTAGAAGTTTATCGTAATATATTTGTATCGATATTTTTATACGTGGTTTGTAGAGCTACTGAGATAAATTTTGTGCATTTTTTTAAATTTGTCTACTCGTTTGATGTTTTTCTCAAGCCAACAACAGATGCCATCCCAGACTTCTCAGACCCATGTGCAACAATTGGATGCATTCAGTCCCTTGGCCTGTCTCATTCGCAGACTGCTGCAATTCCCCGGCGCACATAAACACGTGTATTTTAATATAGCGTGGGCGTTCTGCCGCAATCTCCACTCGTTTGTAACTTTTTTATGTCCGCCCCCGCCGCACCCCCGTCTTCACGATCTCCTATTTCCCGTTTTAATGTTTGGCGCGGAATCCCCTGTAATCCCTAAATTAAAGCAATAAAACTAATTTTATGTGCCCGTTAGGTCCTGCTGCATCTTAAGCGGCACTTACCTACACCACCTTTATTACTTTATAAATCTGCCGCCCCGGCCGAAATTGCCTTTCGCCCGAAAACAACACAATTGAATCGGGGTCCTGGGCGGCCCTAAACTCTGATTCCATTACCCCCCTGTCGTGTGTGTGTTTGCGCCGGCCACCCTAATTCGGCGTTAATCCCGTTCGGGAAAAATATAATCCTGTTTTTCCTGCGCATCATTATGTCCCCGCGGCATGTATAATTCATCATGTGGAGGAGTTTGGTGTGCGTTTGGAAACTCATCACTCTTCCGCGGCGAACTTTCCGCTCGCGAGGAAGTTTGCGCGACTTAATTTGGAAACTTCCATTATACATTTTTATGTGGAAGCAGGATCGAGTCGGAGGAGGCTTTTATGCCGGGATGACATCATTTTCAGTAAATACGTTCCGTGACATCATCTCGTGGAGCGCAGTAAGACTAATTATCGAATTATCCCTTGAATTAAGACGATTAAAAAACGTGCCCTGGTAATTAGGGAAATGGACCGAATAATTTATGCCCAGACAAGGGACAAATTTATTATCGAATTTGTTTTTCTGCTCCTTTACGGCCCCGCAGTTTTTTTTTCTGTGTAATTGATCCTGCGCTAATTGGATACAGCCAGGATCCTACGCGTAAACAAATTCCCCAGGATCCACGCGCTCGTCCCGCCGTAAAATTATATTTTTAATTAAAACTATAAAACCGCTCCGTGATGTACTGATGTGGCGTGACTGTTTTCCGCGCTTTGCTTTTTTCCGTGTCATAACTTTACGTGCGCACGTCGCTTTTTATTCATGAAAACTGTTTGTCGCGGGGGCGGCCATAAATTTTTAGTTTTCGCCCGCGCGCATGTGAGTGTGTTAAAATTTGTTGAAGTTCCTTCGGCCATATATTTTAATTATAAATGCTGCGCTCCAACGGGACAAATAACGCTCTTACAACGCCATGAATAATGAAATCTTGCACGTCCCAAAAAATTCCCCGTATATCACGGGGATGCTTAGATAAGAAAGTTTTATTATTCATGATTTGAACTTTACTCTTTTTGCAATAAAACGTGAAAAATTCACGCCCACCAGGAATGCGCGCCTAACGTATTCGAATTTGCTTTAAAATGGAAACGCCGCTTATCTGATCGCATGAATCTCCCCTGTGGAAATATTAATTGCGGAAATTATAAATTCCGCGTTTATTAATTATTGTTGATACTCGCAGAGTAATTATAACCGCAATATCTAACATAGCAATCTTCAAAGCTCGAAACATTAACTGGAATTTGTCTGAAAGTAGAAGGGACATAATCATATTGCTATCATGAATTGCTCATGCCATTGATTGAAATTCTTTGATGATGAAAGTTTGTTACTACCAAAAATTAGCTAAATTGCTAAACTCTTGCAAAAATCTCACATAGTAGCAAGGATTCATGAATGCCTGATAAAATGTTGCACTTTTTGCATAATGTTTTTATGGAGAAAATTTTGGGTCTGGATCAAATATGACCAAAAAATTATACAAATTTTGCTGCTGCGACCAAGCCATTGGTCGAACTTCTTTGATAATGAAAGTTTGTTACTACAAAAAATTAGCTAAATTGCGCAAAAATTTCGCACTTTCCTCACGTTGTGCACGTGAGAAAGTGCAACAAAAATTCGCCGAAACGGGGGGCGTCGAAACCTGCTTCCTGCTGTTTCGTAACGCCGAAACTAGCCTAGCTCATGGCAGCACTCGACCGCTAATTGCGGAGGAAGTTGAAGACCGAGGTGAAATCACACCGCGCGAACGGGACCAATTAAAGCCGGGCCATTCAGGCATCTCGCGCCCGTGTGAAAACCCGCGATATGGGAATTGAAAATGCGACCCAGAAGGGAGGAAGCGGAATTATGGCGCGTTTCTCACATTCACAATGCACACAAGAGCGTAATGGCTGCGTCGAGATTGGAATGCCCATTCGAAGAAGTGATTGTTGGAAACTAAAGTGTGTATGTGTGCTGTTTAAATGGGCGGCAATTTAAATTACAATTCCTAACGGGAGTTCATCTCATAAGTATAATTGTGCGCATCAAATGCAAGCGTGAAATGATGGGACGGTTTTTTAAGTTAATTAACGACGTTGAGAATTAACAATGGGGGCGCGCTTATGCTTCTCAATCCTTTTTTTAGTGAAATTAAGACGTACTGCTGGAGGCACGGTGCGCGCATTAAGGCGGTAATTACTTAAGTAAACACTAATTAAAAATAATTCAATAGCGAAATTTCGGCCCGCTCCTGGAAGATTACGGCGCCCGCTCCTTAAACAAGGTATAACATCCCTTAATGAGTTATAAGGTCGTTCGTTGGGGATTTACGTTTATACATAGAGCGAACAATGGCGTCACAGGCGCCTCCAGGATGTGACAATTTGTCATTTAAAAGTTTATGTACAGGTGGCACAATTTAATCTCCGCGGCGTCGAATTAGCGCTTAAAAGGCTCCCAGACGTGCTTTTCGCCCGCTAATTGCCATGTCTATCGCAACTGGAGACTGCATTAAATCTAATTACACGCAAAAAAAAACGACTGCTCCAAGTCTGCCATGTTCGATTCATAATCGGATGAAATAAATCCCCGTCGAACGCATCCCATCAGCGACGTAATTGAGCCGTATGGATTGCGAGGCAGAAGCCGCTCAACCGAGCGTATCATATTTTGGAATTTTCCGGGGATAAATATGGGAGCAGTCGATATGCTGATAACGGCAGCATTTTCCGCGGCAAAAGCACATGCAAAACGCCCACGCACGCGTGGGTTTATCGCCGCGTATGCAAATTAATTCAAAAAGTTTTATGTCGATTCGCTTTACAGCCGCGCGATTCCATATTTACTCTCTCCCGTAAGTGATTCCTGTGCGAGGCTTGTGCAAATTGACTTTTTGTGATGAGGCAATTTGTCGTTTATTAAAATCGAACGTTATCGTAATCAAATCTGCAGGCAAATAGGCGTATGAGGCACGAGCAAACTAATCGCCAAAATTAGAACACAATAAGATTGGGAAAATAAGAGGTGGAATAGGCTTCAGGTAGTAGTGCCATGCAGAACACATTAAAAATGAGGGAAATTTTCAATTTAAGATACATTTTTTTTCAAATAGATATACAGCCGGACTTTTTAAGTTTTCGTAATTCCTGAATTCAGGGGAAACGCCGAAAATTGTCGAGAATAAAAGAAACACATATTAACCTTGGAAACACCGTTTCGTATTTTCAGAGTTCTTAAAAATATAAAAATATACTGTTAAGTTTTATTTTTATTGGTTTTTGTCTCTGATAAATCTATCGATCAAATCCAAAAATTTGTAACAAACTTAATAATCTCAAGAAAGAAGCAATCTGTATATCTACCTTATTTTTCCTGAAATAAAAATAATACTTATATAACGATGAGGTGGAGCTTCTGAAAGTATTGTAGAAAATTAAGTACGGAACACCTTTTTCACAAAAAACATGTATTTACTAAATGTACATTTGCTGCATTGCGGCCTAAATGTGCATTTAGTAAATAAATGTTTTTGTGAGAAAGGTGTTCCGTATTTTATTTTCTATTATTTATATCCTTAATCTTTCAACCTTTTGTCTGATGAATCTGTATAAGTTATAACTATAACTCTTGACATATCAATTGAATTAAAAAACTTGTGAACAAATTAAAAAATAAATTTATTTACTAAATGCACATTTAGGCCTCAATACAGCAAATGTACATTCAGTAAATACATGTTTCAAATCACATGTAAATACAAAATTGTGAACAAATTAAAAATAATTGAAAATTCTCGATCAGTGCATAATTTGAACTAATTATATATATATAAAAATAAAATATTTTTTTTTTGTAAACACGTAATGCTCGCAAAATTTTCGCAAATGAAAAAAATAAACGTGTCTATAATATTTCGTCAGTTTTGCAAAATTTGTTTACATTTTTCTACAATACAGAAACATAACAGATTATTTATTTTTATTTTTCTAGTTTATGTCTGTGCTGAATCTTAATAATAGGTAGGTAAAATCCGAGTAATTGGAGATATAAAAATGTGCCTCCTAAGTTTTATTTTTATTTTACTTTTTATCTACGAGTCAAGAGAAATCGATAAAAAATGCAAGAAACATAATAATACTAGAAGGTTCTCTTTTTACAATGGGGTATACCATTTGGTCAGTTTTGCAAAATTTATTTACATTTTTCTACAATACAGAAATATAACGGATTAATTATTTTAATTTTTCTAGTTTATGTCTGTGCTGAATCTTAATAATACGTAGGTAAAATCCGAGTAATTGGAGATATAAAAATGTGCCTGCTAAGTTTTTTTTGTTTTTAGTTTTTATCTACGAGTCAAAAGAAATCCATAAAAAATGCAAGAAACATAAAAATACTAGAAGGTTATCTTTTTGTAATGGTGTATACCATTTGGACAGTTTTTCAAAATTTGTTTACATTTTCTGCTAAGTTTTTTTTTTGTTTTTAGTTTTTATCTACGAGTCAAAAGAAATCCATAAAAAATGCAAGAAACATACAAATACTAGAAGGTTATCTTTTTATAATGGTGTATACCATTTGGTCAGTTTTGCAAAATTTGTTTACATTTTTCTACAATACAGAAACATAACGGAATTATTATTTTTATTTTTCTAGTTTTTGTCTGTGATGAATCTTAGTAATAGATAGGTAAAATCCGAGTTGTTGGAGATATAAAAATGTGCCGGCTAAGTTTTTTTTTTGTTTTTAGTTTTTATCTACGAGTCAAGAGAAATCGATAAAAAATGCAAGAAACATAAAAATACTAGAAGGTTCTCTTTTTACAATGTGTATACCATTTCGTCAGTTTTGCAAATTTGTTTACATTTTTCTACAATACAGAAACATAACGGATTAATAATTTTTATTTTTCTAGTTTATGTCTGTGCCGAATCTTAATAATAGGTAGGTAAAATCCGAGTTATTGGAGATATAAAAGTGTGCCTGCCAAGTTTTTTTTTCAGTTTTTATCTGAGTCAAGAGAAATCCATAAAAAATGCAAGAAACATAAAAATACTAGAAGGTTCTCTTTTTTCAGAAACCTTTAGTTCTCAAGAATGAAGAAATTTGGGCTCTCTTCATGTATTCATTTCTTACAAAAAAATTTCACAAAATAAAAATATAACTTATATCCTTAATTCTACAAGCGTTTGTCTGAATAAGTCACAAATGTAGCCATAATTTGTAACAATCTTCAAAATACTCGAAACTTATGAATAATAGATTTTTTTGTGACAAACCTATGACTCTCAAAAATTAAAAAAAAAATTAAATTTATGTCTCCGTCATCTATTCATTTTACATCTTATTTTTCGCGAAATAAAAATATAACTTATATCCTTAATTCTACAAGCGTTTGTCTGAATAAGTCACAAATGTAGCCATAATTTGTAACAAACTTTAAAATACTCGAAACTTATGAATAATAGATTTTTTTCTGACAAACCTTTGGATCTCAAAAATAAAAATAAATTGTTTATGTTTTCGTCATCCATTTTACATCTCATATTTCACGAAATAAAAATTTAACTTATATCATTAATTCTTCAAGCTATTCAGAAGTCAGAAATATAGTTCTGCTGAATTAGACATATCAAAGAAATTCAAAAATTTGAATGTAAAATTAAAGATACGAAAAATGGTATACCATAGTTTATTTCCCAAGAATCGCCTGAATTCAATACAAAATATTTTCAACGTTCAAAATTTTGCATTGATCGAGAATTTTCGATAATTTTCGGGACATCTTGAAAATAATCGAAAATTGTCGATCAATGCAAAATTTTGAACGTTGAAAATATTTTTTATTGCATACAGGAGATTCTTGCGAAATAAACCTTTACCATACCATTTCGTATGTTTAATTTTGTATTCATATTATACCTTATTCTTCAATACACATATAACAGTTTTATTATATTGTTTTAGTTTTTGTCTCTGATGAAACAAATAGTAAAATTCGAAAATATTCGGGAATCTCTTAAATCACGAGAATGAAAAGATTGTTGGTGAATTTGAAGATATAAAAAAGGCATTATTGTTTGGCTCCTTATTCCTAAAAAATAGATTTTTTTAAATTTCAGTAATAGTTTGCCCTATATTTGTATGATTTTTGAAATCAAATTAATAATTTGCTCATGGCCAAAGAATATTCCTTTCCCTGGCAGTTATCTTTGGTGTTTTAGTCTGATGAATCTAAAGATATCAGTGGACAATTTTGATTTTGATTTCGTATTTTTTTAAATACTCGAGAAATCTCTTAGATTGTAAAATTTTGCATCTAAAGAAAGAGAAGATTTTTGGAGAATTTTAGATATTTAGGAAAAGTAGGCATTTATTTGCAACTTATTTTCTTATTATATAGAAATACAACTGACAGTATCTGTTGAATCTAGAAACATTATGGAATCTTCAACAAATGCCAAGAGCTATCATGCCATAAAAAATTTTGAACTTCCAGAACGAAAAAAAAAAACCTATGGTCTCGTGTTGCTTGAGAAATTATGATAATTAAAATCAAAGTTAGGCACTCGATTTCGAATTTTAGTTGAAAATATTAGAGTAATCTCTAAATTTGTAAAATTTTGCATCTGAAGAATGAGAGGATTTTAGGTAAATTTGAGATATTCAAGAAAAGTAGGCATCATTTATTTACAACTATTTTTTTAATTATATAGAAATATAACTGACAGTCTCTGATGAATCTAGAAATATCAGTGAAATTCTAAAATTTGTGAGAATCTTAAAAAAAATATCAAGAGCTATCGTGCCAAGTAAAATTTTGAACTTCCAGAACGAAAAAAAATACCTATGGTCTCGTGTTGCTTGAGAAATTATGATAATTAAAATCAAAGTTAGGCACACGATTTCGAATTTTCGTTGAAAATATTCAAGAAATCTCTTAATTTGCAAAATTTTGCATCTGAAGAATGAGAGGATTTTAGGTAAATTTGAGATATTCAAGAAATGTAGGCATCATTTATTTGCAACTACTTTTTTAATTATATAGAAATATAACTGACAGTCTCTGATGAATCTAGAAATATCAGTGAAATTCTAAAATTTGTGAGAATCTTAAAAAAATGTCAAGAGCTATCGTGCCACGTAAAATTTTGAACCTCCAGAACGAAAAAAAATACCTATGGTCTCGTGTTGCTTGAAAAATTATGATAATTAAAATTACAGTTCTATACACGATTTCGTATTTTCTTTGAGTTGAATTTTCGCGTAATCTCGGAGTTTGCAAAGTTATGATCTCGAAAATGAACAGATTTTTAATGAATTTGTGATACTCGAGAAAAGTGCTTCATTTTTTCCCACCTTATTCTTAATTATATATAAAAAAAACTGACAGCCTTTGGTATTTATCTCTGATGAATCTTGAGATATCAGTGGAAATTCGAAAATTTGTGAGAATATTAAACCTCAAAAATTTTCATGGAAAATTTGTAATCTCGAGAATTTTTTATGCTCTCGAGTTGCTTGAGACATTTCGATAATAAACATGAAACTTAAGTGTACGATTTCGTATTTTCTTTGAAAATATTCGAGAAATCTCTGAGTTTGCAAAATTATGCATCTCAAAAATGAACAGACTTTTAACGAATTTGTAATACTCGAGAAAAGTGATTTTTTTATTCGCACCTCATTCCTAATTATATAGAAATATAACTGACAGCCTTTGGTATTTGTCTCTGACGAATCTTGAGATATCAGTGGAAATTCGAAAATTTGTGATAATCTTAAATAGAAACGTGGAGAACTTTCGTGCCATGGAAATTTTTTAATCTTGACAATGAAGATTTTTCAATGCTTTCGAGGTGCTTGAGACATTTCGATAATACACATGAAACTTAAGTGTACGATTTCGTATTTTCTTTGAAAATATTCGAGTAATCTCTGAGTTTGCAAAATTATGAATGTCGAGAATGAACAGATTTTTAATGAATTTGTGATAGTCGAGAAAAGTGCATTATTTTTCGCAGAAATATAACTGACAGCTTTTGGTATTTGTCTCAATTAATATTGAGATATCAGTGGAAATTCGAAAATTTATGAGAATCTTAATAAAAACGTCGAGAACTTTCGTGCCATGGAAAATTATAAAGTGTTTGTTTGTTTCATTGTGTTTGTTTGGTCACATTCTTATTTCGTGTTCGTCTCTGATTAATCTGGAAATATCAGTCAAATGAAAAAAATGTGAAATTGTGATAATCTTGAAAAAAAAAAACAACAACTTTCGTGCTACGCAAAATTTGGAACCTCGAGAAAAGAGAAATTATTTTGTGCTCTTGGGGTGCTGGAATATATACAATTTCGTATTTTCTGAGAGAGAGATAACAATCTTAATAAGGCTATTGGCCCTCGGCCTTTCTACCTTAATGCGTACAGATTTTCTTTACAGTGTTTATAAGTGCATAATTATGATATAAATTATGATATTATATAATATATACCATTATTATGATAGAATGATTAGGATTATAAATATGATAAGCTTTATTATTACTTTCAAATCCTATGTCTCTAATCTAATGAATCAAGAGAAATCGATTAAATCTGAAAATTTAGAGATACACAGTTTTCGTAAATTAATCTCAAACGGGAAGAGATTTTAGTTGAGAATTCGCAATGCCCGAGAAAAGTAGAGAACAAAAACCTTCTATATAGGATATAGGATACAACTTCTAGAGGATAGTTTACTTTATTAGTAGCTACAAATTATAGTTTTCTATTTGTCATTTCAAAATAAAAATGTCCAATATAAATTTCGGAAGATTGAAATTATTGAATAATTTATAAACGTTAAGTTAATAAAAACATTGAAATAATGTATTACATTTTTGCCAAGAATTGAATAATATCTGCTACAAAATCAGTTACAGAAGCAGAAAACGTCGGATTCAATGATAAATATTTATAAATAATTATAGAGACCAAGACCCAAGACCAAGAGCCTCCTGCCAAATAGTATCGGCTACAAAAGTAGATAAAGTCGAATTAAATGTCGTGTACAAGACTCCGATGTTCTGGTAATAAATATATTTCGTCAACGTATCATTATCATATGCAGCAGTATTGCCATACTTCTTTGGCCATGGGATCATTTTAAGCTTGCTAAACATTCTTAAGCCTAGTTCATGTACAAACTATTTGCGATTTTTGTTTTGTTTGGTTAAATTTGCAAATCTCAAATCGCCAGTGTATGAACTACTCTTTATATTGCACGAATAACGATCATCTAAGAATATGCATTAAAAAAATTATATTTCCTGAAAATTTGAGCGCTTCCACTAATGTTTAATCAAATTTTGAATGAAAATCATATTTATGGATTAACAGTGGGAGCCTAGACTCATAATAGGACGTAGATTTGCAAGCCAGAGGCATTATTTATACAGAATAACACAAAATGGGCGTTAATAAAACAACAACAAATTAATAAACCACACAGCTCTACTAATCATCTCAAACGGTCGCACATGATAGTTCCACTCATGACCCCGTTATACGCCTGCACTTTGTTTAATAGCCTTAATTTGGGCCGCAATTGAGAGTGCAGCGCGGTTAATAGAGCGAGCGCAAACGCAACGCAAATGCGGGCAGTTTCAATTAAATTCCTGATCTTCACTTTTTGTTTTCACCACTCGACAACTCACAGGCAAGGGAAAATTATACAACCGGCGCGTTTCAAGGAAATAACAGCGCTTCCGTGGTTTCTATAAATGCACATTTTATGGCAGAAGATCAATAGAAAATTAGCAGGGAGAAAGCGAAATCTTTAGAAAACTTCAGCGGCAATTATTTCATATGCGGGAATTCAATTTCAAATGCCATTTGCAATAATGTGATGGATCGAGAGGAAATTGTGTGGTGCTTTATGGCTGTATCAGTTCATTAAAGATATACCGTATGATCAACAATTATTTAAATATGGGGCGGCTATGACTGTTTGAGTATATTCGAGTGTGCTCAATGTGTACAGTTGTCTATTAAGCACATTGGTGAGGACTCACCTTAAAATTAAAATAACCAAAAAACATAAAATAACCACAATACACAAAACCTGGATACATGTAAATTTATACAACACAAAATTATTCGCTCATTTAGCTTATTATTGACTCTCCCTTGTATGTACATGGGAGTATTATGGAACCGCCAAACAAAAATTGATCAAAGGACGTGGATATGGATCCCTATAAAATACAGGCCTATCATGAATTGCTGCAACCAGATTTTAACAGACGTCTTAGACCCTAGCAGATGTACATCCAACATCTCAAGGGCTTCTTTTATCTGAATAATTGTTGATCGCACGATATAATTGGTTCACTGAGTGATCTCTACCGGAGATTGGAGATTAATAATTACGCCTGCCATTAAGTGTCATCGGTCGGGTTGATTTTCCGCACGCGAGTGGAAATGCGGGATTTTCATTTGCACACGCGCTCCTACATGTTTCATGAGCGGCGATTAAAATGCAATCCATTAAATTATGCATTTAATATCGGCCGGGGGAGCCCGGAATTAACGGTTTATGGAATTAAACGCGTTCGCGACTTCATCAATTGCCATTTTGGGCGCGCCCCCTGCACAAACGTTTCAGGATGATTAATGTGGTGGTGACGCTCTGCAAATAATTCCCGTATTTCCGGTGCTTGACGTTATGCCAAACAAATGTACATACAAGGGAGAGTCAATAATAAGCTAAATGAGAGAATAATTTATTGTGGTATGGATGTACATATATCCAGGTTTTGTGTATTGTGGTTATTTTATGTTTTTTGGGTATTTTAATGTTAAGGTGAGTCCACACCGATGTGCTTAATAGTTTTATGTATTAAGGTTTTTTTATGTTTTTTTTTGGTTATTTTAATTTTAAGGTGAGTCCACACCGATTGTTTAATAGACAGCTGTACACATATGAGCACACTCGAACATACTTAAACGCCCGCGTTAATTTCTGGATATGAACGTATCATTACTACTCAAGATTAATTGATTTTTTAAATATTTTTCAAAATTGTGACTATAGTGTCACAAAATACGCCCGTGTGAAAAAATATGTTGTTATTCTGTGCTTTTTTTGCTGATGTATTGAACAGGAACACAGCTGGATGGTAAATTCATTTATCAACGTTATATATTAGTGATTAGACAATGAACACAATGCAATTCACGTCCGCATTGCAGCGCGGGGTCATGAGAAAAACCAACAAAGCCCAATAAAATCGGTTATTTAAGCGTTAAATTGTCCACGGCTCTCTGTATGGGAATCCGGCCCCAGTGAGAATCTTCGCGAGCGGAGCGGCGCAATTGTACAATTAACCGGTTCACACGTATGCACACACACGCCTGCGGGGGCGCATTGTTGCTCTTTTCGTAAATTAAGTTCGCTGGGCGCATTGCGCAATGCGGAAATGGCGGCTGGGCTTCGTCGAAAATTGAATAAAAGTGGGCAATCGTGTGGCGGTGCGGATCTGATACCATTCCGCCGAGCGTGACAATAAACAAATGGCACAACATGTGTCGACCGCTGTAAGAGGATACGTGCGCGCTGTTGTAACGTTTAAGTAACACTATTAATTAACACCGAGTATTGTGGCCGAGGTTTATCTGCGTTTTCGCAAAAAAAAGCGCGCACGAGAGGAACCGTGAATCATTAAGTCGCAATTTCCTACTCGTGATCGTAAATTCAGATGCATGTCAGGATCAAACAAATTTCTGAAGAACAGTTGAATCACCAAATAATTAATTATTGAAGAAAAAACATCAACTCTATTAATCTTCAGGGAAACTATTACCACGCAAACAAGATGCTTAATTAAGAAGTCAAAAATATTTAACTATTCCACAAACAACACCATGTTTAATCAATCCATTTTTCAATCTACTTATTTTTAATAAAATAACACTTAACGAATTAAAAGACAATATTGAAATCTGTGTAAATCCATCCTGACTTATGAATGACAATAGTCTATAAAATAATACGTTTACAAAACATAATTATTCCAGAAAATCGGTACCTTGTCCACGACATTTAATCCGACGTGTTCTATTTTTATAGTTGGACAATTTGGAGGAACATGATTTGTAATTGAACTACTCATGTAACTGATTTTGTAGCAGAAATTATTTAATGTTTGTACAAATTTGTTGCATCATTTAAATATTTCTATTGTCTAAACATCAGTAAAGTTTTAAATGATTCAGTAATGACAATCTTCTGAAATTTATATATGTACCTACTAACATTTTTATTTTGAAATATTAAATATATAAAATTTCGAGCTAATAATAACGTAAAACCGCTGGTGGGATACACCAACAACATCACTCAACTTCACAAGATTATTTTTTTTCAACAACGGAGAATTTATGAAAGTCTTTGCAGCCGACTTTTCTAGATTATTTCGAATTCCCAACCAAAACCTCTACCTGTTGTGAAACCATAATCGTTTGTTTTTTATTCTCTTATAATATGCATTTTGTAATGCATATTCTTAAAAATTGAGCATTATTACTTGAGGTATAACAATGTTTAGCAAACGCAATATGGTGTCATGACCAAAGAAGTAGGTATGGCAATACAGCTGCATATGTAACCCTTTTGTATTTCTAGTTAACCGAGCAGTAACGAAAAATACTCCAAACTAGTGTTGCCTTATTTTTAAAACGGCAAAGCAAAGAAAATAAAGTAACGCATAAATTCGATAACTTCGTTCAAATTTAAAAAATCTATTTCTCATTTTGATGAAATGTTTTTTTCTAACATAACGCATTGCATTTCTTTTACCGTTGAAAAAAAAATGTAAAAAGTACTACAGAAATCAATAATAAGAAATATAGATTGTAATTTTAAAAAACTGTCACACAGACTACACTTACATGGAATCACAGTAATATCGGTCTCACGCTACATAAACATTGAAATATATACATTACGTTATACTACACCATTTTCATCTTTACGTTACCTAATTTATTTTTAAAGTTATGACGTCATCACTTTAAAAATAAATTAGGTAACGTAAAGATGAAAATGGTGCAGTATAACGTAATATGTATATTTCAATGTTATGTAGCGTGAGACCGATATTACTGTGATTCCATGTAAGTGTAGTCTGTCTAATCCTTAGTCTTAGAATACCTTATATGTGTTTTGCTGTGTTTTTTTTATGTCTTATGTTTTAAACCTGTATGACGACTCAAACACTTTTTTAAATCAAAGGAGAAATAAATACAACTTATGTTTTAAACCTGTATGACGACTCAAACACTTTTTTAAATCAAAGGAGAAATAAATACAATACAATATAATAAAAATCGCTATACCTCTTTCGAGATTTGATTCAGAAAATTTATTTGAACGTGGTTATCGAATTTATGCGTTACTTCATTTCTACGCTTTATATACAGGGTGTCCCATGATATAGCTGCCATATGTTAAGGGCGTAATGCTGAGTTCATTTTAAGTCAAAAACGTCTTGCGAACTAATATAAAAAACTTCGTAATTACAGAAATACAAGCATTTTCAATTTTAAGTAATTTTAGGTAAAGGTTCTTCACTTTTCGTAAATAAAATCTAGTTAACTATGAATTTGCTGCATTTTTTTAATATCATTTAGCAAATTCCATAAATTTAGTGTTCTGTGGTTTATTAAGGGTATTCTTCTGTGGTTTATTCTTTTTTTTAAGCCAACGTATGGCAGGTATGTCACGGGACACACTGTATATAAACAATAACAAATTGTACAAAAGTAAAAGTAAACAGTATATTTCGATCACGAAATACAAAATAAAACATATAATTCACAACTTACAACAAAATCTTATAAAAGGTGTAACAGAAAGGCTACAAGATGTTTGAAATTTTCAAATCACTCCAATGGGTCATATTTTTGCATTTAGCCAATAATAAATTAACATTATTGACTTTTAGTTATCTACTATTAAAGTTTATAAAGGGGGACAAATTGCTGTGCCGGAGCCTGGGAAACTAGGACGTATGGCAACCCTACTCCAAACAATAATTATTACTGATCTTTGTAATTTTTTTTTTAAATATTCAAAAATACAAAAAACGCGGCAGTGATTATTATTATCGGAAAAATTACATTTTTTGCGAAAAATTATCATATAAAAAAAAACAAACATTGTAAATGTTTAACTATTAAAATAGTCCTGGAATATTGTTCGTAAAATTGTATTTTTGCAATATATTAGTTAAATTTGCAAAATTATCGGAAATGTTTGAATTTTTGATTCATTTGGATTGATTAACCCAATAGCAAATACAAATATACTACACAATACTACCAGTACTACTAGGCAAACTATCGTCAGACAAACTAACATTAGTAAATCGTATCTGTTTAACTTCTTCCATTTGTTTTCAAAGGCTGTCTTTAATTTTTCACAATTTTGTCATCGGACATTAAACACGATATTTTAGAAAATTTTGTTATGCAACGTCATAGTATTTTTAGATATTTGTGAAGGAAAAAACAAATACTAACAAATTTGTTAATAACAAAAATAGGTTACAGTTAAAAAAAAAGAATAGATAACGTCATTTTCAAATAGTGACGCGTCACAGAAAAAAATTGTAAGAATCAAATTGTAGCAAATAATTAGTCATCAAACTTTTGTTCAAAACTTTTTTCTAACAAGAATAATAAACGCTCCAGAGAGGTAGTTCCTTACTTTTTACTCACCGTGTATATTCATTCATTCATAATAAATATTTTATTACCAGCTTATGGCGGTGTTGAGTGATGACAAATATTTATTATGATTATTATAATCAAGTCCTTATTCTACCCGTAGGGTGTTAAGGATGAAAAATATAAAAAGCAATAAATATTACAAATTTTAGGGGAAAAAAATGAAAAAAATATATCAATAAAACAAAAATCTGGCTTGGTTTTGAAAATTAAATTGTTATCACCGCAAAAACACATTTTTATGAGAAAAAAAAAAGAGTTCGAAGACTATTTGAAAATTTTAGCGAGACCATTTATTTATGTTTTATTTATGCGATGTAAATATACTGAATTTAAATGAACCATTTTTTTATTCGTTAGCTCATCATATAAGAAAAAAACAATTATTAACATGTTTTTCAGTAAATATAATTTAAATGAACCAATTTATTTTAATTAAAATAATTATATTTATTTAAAAGTTAAATTATATTTACATCGCATAAATAAAACTATAGTCTCGCTAAAGTTTTCAAATAGTCCTCTAACTCTGTTTTATTTTCATCAAGAACAGAAATGTCCTAATATTTTTGGTAAAAATGTATTTTTGCAATAAATTTGTTACATTAGCTAAACTATGCAAGCTTTTTGCATTTTTGGTTAACTCGACAGCAATAATTACTTGCTGACATGGGATATTTTAAGACTCCTTTAGGACCAAATTGGATTGCTTTTTGTCTTCATTGCATTTTCAGATTTAAATAGTTTGTATAACCATTGTAATTTTTTTTTTATTTTGTGTAAACTTTCTGTACAGTATTAGCACTAATAAAATATTATTAATCAAACATACGCTAAACAGCAAATATTATTGGAAGAAAATTATTGAAAAAAAAATACAAAAACGTGTATGAAAATAAAATTATAATTGAATATTTTATTGTTGTTGGGGGGAGTTCATTTAATTTTGAACAGATTGTAGCTTTTGTTAATTGTTATTCCTGGCCAGTAGTTCATCTTACCAAGAAGTTGTTTTTTGAAAATAAAACTTAATTTCACTATAAAGGGAATCTTTGATTGTTTTTGGGGCGAGTTCATTAAATTTTGTACAAATTGTAGCTTTCGGATTCTTGACCAGTAGTTCATCTTACCAAGTAAAAAGTGCTTTTTTTGAATATAAAACTTAATTTTAATATAAATGGAATATTTTATTGTTTTTGGGGGGAGTTCATTTAATTTTGTACAAATTGTAGCTTTTGTATTCTTGTTCAGTAGTTCATATTACCAAGAACCTGTGTAAACAATTTTGTATCGACACCAATAAATTACTATTACTACATAGAAGTTGTTTTTTTTTTGAAAATAAAACCTAATTTCACTATAAATGGAGAATTTTATTGTTTTTGGGGGGAGTTCATTTAATTTTGTACAAATTGTAGCTTTTGTATTCTTGTTCAGTAGTTCATATTACCAAGAACCTGTGTAAACAATTTTGTATCGACACCAATAAATTACTATTACTTACTACATAGAAGTTGTTTTTTTTTGAAAATAAAACCTAATTTCACTATAAATGGAGAATTATATTGTTTTTGGGGGGAGTTCATTTAATTTTGTACAAATTGTAGGTTTTGCATTCTTGATCAGTAGTTCATCTTACCAGGTAAAAAGTTGTATTTTTGAAAATAAAACTTAATTTCACTATAAATGGAATCTTTCATTGTTTTTGGGGGGAGTTCATCATTTACTTTTGTACAAATTGTAGCTTTTGTATTCTTGACCAGTAGTTCATCCTACCAAGTAAAAAGTTGTCTTTTTTAAATAAAAACTTAATTTCACTATAAACGAAATCTTTTATTGTTTTTGGGGGGAGTTCAATTAATTTTGTACAAATTGTAGCTTTCGTATTCTTGACCAGTAAAACCAAGTAAAAAGATCTTTTTTTGAAAATAAAACTTACTTTCACTATAAATGGAATCTTTTATTGTTGTTGGGGGGAGTCCATTTAATTTTGTACAAATTGTAGCTTTTGTACTGTTGATTAATAGTTCATCGTACCAAGTAAAAAGTTGCTTTTTGAAAATAAAACGTAATTTCACTATAAATGGAATCTTTTATTGTTTTTGGGGGGAGTTCATTTAATTTTGTACAAATTGTAACTTTTGTATTTATGATCAGTAGTTCATCTTACCAAGAAGCTGTTTTTTGAAAATAAAACTTAATTTCACTATAAATGGAATCTTTCATTGTTTTTGGGGGGAGTTCATCATTTACTTTTGTACAAATTGTAGCTTTTGTATTCTTGACCAGTAGTTCATCCTACCAAGTAAAAAGTTGTCTTTTTTAAATAAAAACTTAATTTCACTATAAACGAAATCTTTTATTGTTTTTGGGGGGAGTTCAATTAATTTTGTACAAATTGTAGCTTTCGTATTCTTGACCAGTAAAACCAAGTAAAAAGATCTTTTTTTGAAAATAAAACTTACTTTCACTATAAATGGAATCTTTTATTGTTGTTGGGGGGAGTCCATTTAATTTTGTACAAATTGTAGCTTTTGTACTGTTGATTAATAGTTCATCGTACCAAGTAAAAAGTTGCTTTTTGAAAATAAAACGTAATTTCACTATAAATGGAATCTTTTATTGTTTTTGGGGGGAGTTCATTTAATTTTGTACAAATTGTAACTTTTGTATTTATGATCAGTAGTTCATCTTACCAAGAAGCTGTTTTTTGAAAATAAAACTTAATTTCACTATAAATGGAATCTTTTATTGTTGTAGGGGGGAGTTCATTTCATTTTTTACAAATTGCAGCTTTTGTATTTTTGACCAGTAGTTCAAGATCTTACCAAGTAAAACGTAATTTCACTATAAATGGAATCTTTTATTGTTTTTGGGTGAGTTCATTTAATTTTGTACAAATTGTAGCTTTTGTATTCTTGATCAGTAGTTCAAGATCTTACCAAGTAAAAAAATGTTTTTTGAAAATAAAACTTAATTTTATTGGAATGGAATCTTTTATTGTTTTTGGGTGGAATCTTTCATTGTTATTGGGGGATTAGATCACTTTTGTATTTTACTATTTTACGTTGCTATAGTAGGATAGACGGTTGTAATTTTTGGTTCAAATTCAATCAATAAAACCAATATTTATAACAAAACTATACGAATCGAACTGACGGTGCCTTTTGATTCATTTATAATAATCATGAAAAATATGTGGAACATAATCTAGCAAACTATAGTCTAAGCCTGCTAATTTGTCACTTTTCCCAAGAAACCAAAATCCCCCCCGCTGGTGTAATTGGACCAATGAGAATGCACCCGAAACTTGCGGGAACGGTTTTGATTCATAAAATAAGTCATCCATCTTCAATAAATCCATAAACCATAAATTTATTCCTTTGATTCCTTAGAAATGAAGTGCTTCAATATTCGGTGTGTTCCCAAAGAATTTTCAATATGTTAATACATAAAATTATTGTCTTCGCCGACAAAATTTTCTACATGTTCACACCCAACTGTTGTAGACTCCGGTGTTTGCACCAGCAGGTGTTGTTAACCTGCAGACTTTGACGTGGGGCACATACACACAAGTTTTACGCTCGTCCAATAAAAACTTTCTTTGTCCACGTGAAGACACGCGTGTGTGTGTTTTTCCAGTTTTTTTACGACCCCGTCGTATACACACACACACATACGCCGGAATTACTTCCATTCGGATAACCCGGGCCGTATCCAGCCAATTATCCAGACGATCGCATGCCAGCATATAATAATGATCCAATCCCGGGCTCCAAGGAGGAAAGAATTCTGGCGCCGGGCCCCAGAAATATTATTAACGGCCTGCCCCACCAACCCCCGAAGGGGGGTGGGGGCGTCCGCTCTCGACCGCTCCCGTAATTACCGCCCCCGATCAATCATAAATTGTGCGTTATTATCGGAACAACCGTGTATGGTTACGCGCGTTATCTTTAATTCCTGCATCGCTATCTTCGCAGACTTTCAGGGGTTACTGCGGCCGTAAACGCGACATCTGCAGTGACTGATGTTAATTGAGGCTGCCGGTAATTAAGTCATAACCAGCGTCAATAGAAATGAACCGAAACGAAAGTGCTGCAATAACCATACTGCGATGGACTGTAAAAATTAAGTTTCATTTCCTGCTGTTAACAACGAGTTTCCGCGTTTATTTCAGACATAAAAAAATGGCAAACAACGTGTTATTACATTTTATAAATGCCTAGAACAACTATTTTTGGAAATCTGGGTTAATTGTAGTTATAAAAAAATGGAATATGCATCAAACGAGCGACGAAACATAAAAGCCGGAAATGTCGCTTAATTATATTGATGCAGGTAATCATACCATTACTGACATTAATTTTACCCATCTCTCGTGTTTCAATTCTTTATTACTTTTAGTAATAAAGAGAATTGATATTACTTTTAACTCTCAATTGGACAATTGGTCTCTCAAAAGATGAAGATATGTTGAGAAGACTTACAATTTTTCATAAAAAATATATAGATTAAAATAAATTTATAAAAATATATTTTTTATAAAAAATTTATAGTTTTATAAAAAACTATAAAAATTTTTGATTTATAATTTTCATTTCTACTCAATACGTTTCTACTATTAATTTATTTAGCTTGAAATCAATTGAATTTTGGAAAATCCATTATTTGCTTGGAGAGGTACAATTTTTGAAAATTAGCTCATAAATTCTTGCACGATAAAAAACCACCTTGACATAATTTGAATGTGCCCGCAGATTTTTCACAGGTATGTTAATTGCTCGAAGCATGTAAAATGTCGATGATAAAAATTTCAACTATTTTGTAACGCAATGGCAATATTAACGTGGACGCCTTCAAGCCGTTAACGCGTTGAAGGTAGCGCACGCGTTTGAATGTATACACTTGTTATTTTTCCGTGCCTATCATGCAGGATCTAATCTCTCAATAGGCGAAATTTGCACGGTTTCCGCTGGCTAAAGGTCACCGCGTAAATTATATGGGTCACACATAAAGCTGTGTACAAACGAGCGAAACAATGGGGGCCGGCGGCAGAGGTCGCCCCGGCGAGTCCGGTGCAGTAAAATTAGACGCGGCCGATTACTTATTGAAAAGTGCAACTTTTCGTCCGTGACATTTCGCGCGCGCTATTTCGGGGCGAAAATATCGCACAACTTAGGAGAGCATCCTCGCAATTAGCGTGCGAAACTGCGGCGGCCGAGTTCGCAGAAGTGCAAGGCTAATTACGCATGCTAATTAATTTGGTCGCTGATTGATGGCGCTGTCCCGCCAGGTGTTAATTTGTAAATGTCTCCGGTGAGTCATGAAGTGTTTTTGTCGGGTCTCTGGGATATGTGGGTTCGTCCTGTTTACCTCCAAATATTTGCTCGGATACTCGCGAAGAACAGATCCAGTTTTGATGGTACATTCAACAGAAAAAAGAAACACAAAGCCTGCAGGTTTACAGTAACTAATATCGATGGCTCTTAAACATTTATAATTAAATGCATGACTAATAGTAACTCACTATCTTGTACATTTATTTATGGTATGATTTTGTAGTGTAACTTTTGTGCACTCTATACAGGGTGGCGAATTTTTCGATGCTCACCATTGGTATCTCGGAAACGATAAGATATAAGAAGTCGCTTAAATTAGAGAAAAATAGCACATTGTAATGGCGATTGAGGACCTGTCAACATATCTGATAATTTTGATAGGTTCCTAATTTATCGCGAAAAAACAGAAAATAGTAATTTCAGAAAAAAAAAGTATCATCAAAATATTATCTCAAAATAATAACTAACATAACCACTGATTTTTCTATTTATTTTATAAATTTAGTTACAATAATAACTAACATCGCCATTGATTTCGCTATTTTCGTCAAAAATTGGCAAGGTTATATTTTTGAACCCTGTGAATGGAATGATGTTAACAGAAATATCCTAAGTTCTCTAGATTTTGAGTTACGATATTCAACTTTTTTTATTTCTTATGGTAGCCATATTGGATTGTCACACCGTTAGATAGACACCAAAACAATAGCTTTTCAAAACAATAACTAATATAACCATTGATTTCCAAAAACCCTGTAGAAATTTCAAAAGTAATGCAATTAATTTAATCAATCGCGAATGCTTTGAAGAACAAATAATTAAAGTGACATTTGCTAGTGCAAACTGTCGAAATCCCAAGGAATTCATGGCGTGCCAAACGTGCCAAGTCCAGCATTATTTTCTGTGGCACTGTGAGAGATCATGTTTATGCAACTAAAACTAAAAACATCAAATATCTCCAACTGAAAATCCGAAATGCATTCGACTCCATTTGTAGGCGAACATTCCAAAAAGCAGTGGATGAAATGAATCTTAGGACCAATCTTCACAATTTAAATAATTGTTAATATCTACCAGAGCTAAGTGGTATCTTGGAGCTTGTGAAAGGTTCGTATTAATAAAGAAAAAAACACTTTTTTTCCGGATGAATTAGGGAATTCTTAAGGAATTCCTAAGAAATTGCACATCCTCGTTCGCATCAGTAATATTTCTACTGAAGATGGTCGCCTAGCGATCGAAATGTACATTTAGATAAAATAAATGTGTTTTGTGAAAAAAGTGTTTTTTTCTATATTAATCTAATAGAGCTGTTTTTTTATTTATCTCGTTAACGTTGCATTAATAAAATGTTTGCAGAGATAAAAAACAAAGTTGTAACTATTTTGAAAAAAATATTTTGAATGTTAAGATACAATATGGTGGCCATAAAAACTCCCCACGAAATGTCACTTTAATTATTCTTTCAAATGTTTTTCAAAACAATTGCGATTTATTAAATATTTACATTAAGTTTTTAAATTTCTACATTTTCAAAAGCTATTTTTTCTGTCTATCTAATTGTGAAAAAATCCAATATGGCTGCCATAAGAAATAAAAAAAGTTGAATGTCGTAATTGGAAATCTAGATAACTTGGAATATTTTTGTCAACGTCATACGATTCAATGGCAGGGAAGATACTATTTTTCGTTCTATTTAATAGTGAAAAAATCCAATATGGCTGCCATAAGAAATAAAAAAGTTCAATGTCGTAACCGGAACTCTAGATAACTTTGAATATTTTTGTCAACGTCATACCATTCAGAGGGTTCAATAATATAAAATTGCCAAGTTTGAATGAAATAGCGTCAATGGCAGGGAAGATACTATTTTTCGTTCTATTTAATAGTAAAAAAATCCAATATGGCTGCCATAAGAAATAAAAAAGTTGAATGTCGTAACTCGAAATCTAGATAACCAAGAATATTTTTGTCAACGTCATACGATTCAGAGGGTTCAATAATATAAAATTACCAAGTTTGAAGGAAATAGCGCCAATGGCAGGGAAGATACTATTTTTCGTTCTATTTAATAGTAAAAAAATCCAATATGGCTGCCATAAGATATAAAAAAGTTGAATGTCGTAACTCGAAATCTAGATAACTTGGAATATTTTTGTCAACGTCATACGATTCAGAGGGTTCAATAATATAAAATTGCCAAGTTTGAAGGAAATAGCGTTAATGACAGGGCAGATACTATTTTTGTTCTGAAATCATAATTTTCAGTTCAGATTAATCTAAATCAGGAACCTATTAAAATAATCAGATTTTTATTTCAGACTCTCAATCGCCATTAAAATGCGCTACTTAAATTTCTACATTTTGAAAAGCTATTTTTTGGTCGATCTAATCGAGTAAAAATCCAATATGGCTGCTATAAGAAATAAAAAAAGTTGAATGCCGTAACTCGAAATCTAGATAACCAAGAATATTTTTTTCAACGTCATACGATTCATAGGGTTCAATAATATAAAATTGCCAAGTTAGAAGGAAATTGCGTCAATGGCAGGGAAGATACTATTTTTCGTTCTATTTAATAGTAAAAAAATCCAATATGGCTGCCATAAGATATAAAAAAGTTGAATGTCGTAACTCGAAATCTAGATAACTTGGATTATTTTTGTCAACGTCATACGATTCAGAGGGTTCAATAATATAAAATTGCCAAGTTTGAAGGAAATAGCGTTAATGACAGGGCAGATACTATTTTTGTTCTGAAATCATAATTTTCAGTTCAGATTAATCTAAATCAGGAACCTATTAAAATAATCAGATTTTTATTTCAGATTCTCAATCGCCATTAAAATGCGCTACTTAAATTTCTACATTTTCAAAAGCTATTTTTTCGGTATCTAATCGTGTAAAAAATCCAATATGGCAGCCATAAGAAATAAAAAAGTTGAATGCCGTAACTCGAAATCTAGATAACCAAGAATATTTTTGTCAACGTCATACGATTCATAGGGTTCAATAATATATAATTGGCAACTTTGAAGGAAATTGCGTCAATGGCAGGGAAGATACTATTTTTCGTTCTATTTAATAGTAAAAAAATCCAATATGGCTGCCATAAGATATAAAAAAGTTGAATGTGGTAACTCGAAATCTAGATAACTTGGAATATTTTTGTCAACGTCATACGATTCAGAGGGTTCAATAATATAAAATTGCCAAGTTTGAAGGAAATAGCGTTAATGACAGGGCAGATACTATTTTTGTTCTGAAATCATAATTTTCAGTTCAGATTAATCTAAATCAGGAACCTATTAAAATAATCAGATTTTTATTTCAGATTCTCAATCGCCAGTAAAATGCGCTACTTAAATTTCTACATTTTGAAAAGCTATTTTTTGGTCGATCTAATCGAGTAAAAATCCAATATGGCTGCTATAAGAAATAAAAAAAGTTGAATGTCGTAACTCGAAATCTAGATAACTTAGAATATTTTTGTCAACGTCATACTATTCAGAGGGTTCAATAATATAAAATTGCCAAGTTTGAAGGAAATAGCGTCAATGGCAGGGAATATACTATTTTTTTTCTGAAATCATAACAGTTCAGATTCATCGAAATCAGGAACCTATTAAAATAATCAGATTTTTAGTTCAGATTCTCAATCTCCACTAAAATGCGCTACTTTTTCCTAATTTAAGCTACCTAGTATATCTTGTAGTTTCCGCAATACTTCTTTTAGAGGGGAACTAAAGCTGGCGATCCCATGTAGTTATTTATGACATACTTTAATATTTATGTATTAAGGTCATAAATATGTTTTTTGGCTCGTGACATGTTCCTAAGGACCGAAGGCTAGGAACATGCTAAGGGCCAAAAACACGTTTCTGGGCGTAATACAGAGAACATTTTATGGACGACTCAATTCAAAGTTCAAAATTTAAATTTAATCGGGACGTCTTCATGTTTCTTGGTTTCACTTGGTTACTACCAGTTATTACGATAAACAACAATCGCCATATTAGTATTGCAACCTTTTATATGGCCCAAGGACCATAATGAGCTCTAGGGTCATAAAACCTCTTTCATGTCCTCTTTGTTGGGCAATATTCACGACATCATGTATATTGATTACAGTTGGTTACTACCAGTTATTACGATAAACAACAATCGCCATATTAGTATTGCAAACTTTTATACAGGGTGTCCAAGATAAGGATCAACAGATCACATGGGGGATCTCGGAAACCTTAAAAGTTACAAAGGCGGTTAAATTACAAAAAAAGTTGCGCAATTTAGTGGTCAGTAATATTCTTTTGAGAAAATCAGAAAGTTCTGCTTACTTCCGGATATATTCGATAAAATCCAAAATCTTGCGATTTCATTTTTATTATTTAATAAAACATGAGAAAAGATACTGTGGTATAAATCGCTGAATTAGTAATAGGAAATGCTACTTAATACAGGGTGAATTTTATTTACGGGTACTGTGGTATAAATTGTTGAATTCGTAATAGGAAATGCTACAGGGTGTACTTTATTTACGGGCCATATAAAAATATAAAGTTGATGATGATTTATTTGAAACGAAACGTTGTACTGAAAATTTATAAACGCTGTCTTCTAGAGCTAAAAAAGTGGCAATGAGAATGGGGCCTTTTGTGTTTTTATACCTTTTGAAATACCTTCAGCAAAACATATCTCTATCTTTTTCGAATATCTCCGGAAGCAAGCGGAATTTTCTGGTTTTCTCAACAGAATATTCCTGACCACTAAATTGCGCAACTTTTTTGTAATTTAACCGCCTTTGTAACTTTTACGGTTTCAGAGATCCCCATGCTGTTGATCCTTATCTTGGACACCCTGTATGCCCTAAGGACCATAATGAGCTCTAGGGCCATAAAACCTCACTTATGTCCTCTTTGCTGGGCAATAATCACGACATCATGTATCTTGGTTAAACTTCGTTACTACTACTTATTACGATAAACAAAAATCACCATATTAGTATTGCAAAACTTTTTATGGCCCAAGAGATAATGAGCTCTTCTTTGCTGGGGAATAATCACGAAATCATGTATCTTGGTTACACTTGGTGACTACCAGTTATTACGAATAACAACATACGCCATATTAGAATTGCAAACTTTGTATGGCCCAAGGGCCATAATGAGCTCTAAGACCATAAAACATGGTTTATGCCCACTTTGTTGGGCAATAATCACAATACACACAATTATATTACAATGACAATTATATAATGTATTGTATAAGTCGTGCATAATAGAACCTACATGGATGCATGGAAATCCATAGAGGAAAAATTGCAAATCCTTAGGGATATAATTAGCCGCAGCAGCATAAAAATCAAAACAACCACAAAATTAGCTTACTCAGCATCTCAATGGCTCGTCATTTTTTGGCCTTATGTAAATAGGTTCGCGTGTGAAAAAGTTTAAGTACCTCTGATTCAGACGACCATTTTTATCTGCGGCGTACAATACTGGTTACCTATTTTTATCTGTGGCGTGTAATAATAATAGTATTATATCAAAGCAGAACTTTTGCCTTGCCCTATGAGCAATATTATCGGTCACGTATTATTTGCACCTGCACAGGCGTAGGCGCGGTTTTCAAGGAAATGGTGGGTACAGCACTTCCGCTTCGATCATCGTTAAAGATGGAGGTTAATATGCTTTTGTCTTTAAACAGCGCTTTGGCGATTAAACCATCGGGATAATGACTATTGTTAATGGGCAGGAATGGACTAATTGTTGCTATTGTTGCTATTGGTAATGAGCTGCTGAAAAATGGCCGGCGAGGAGGAAATCGCTGCTAGGATATTTGGCACAAAAATTAATTCAATTGTGTCCTCCAATTCAATATAAATAATAATTTAAATTTCCAATTTAATTAAAAATCATAATTTAAATCAAATTAGCTCTACGAGTCTAGTAGGCTTAAGGTTTAGTATATTCAGTTTCCCTGAAAACTTCATGTAGGTAATTTTTATACAAAATATTTGAAGATTTTTGGAATTATTACTGCATTTATTTTATTTTTTCAAAAATTTTATTATCAAAAGTTGATGACTTAAAGAAATATGATAATAAATAACTTCCACCAGAATAGATAATAATAATAATAATAATAATAATAATAATAATAATCCTCTCAATTATCCCCCTAACAGAACGTGACTTGGATATTTGAGAAAAAAATAATTCAGTTGTGTCCTCCAATTCAATATAAATAATAATTTAAATTTCCAATTTAATTTAAATTCGAAATTTTAATTAAACTAGCTCTACGAGTCGAGTAGACTTAAGGTTTAGTATATACAGTTTCCCTGAAAATTTCATGTAGGCAATTTTTGTACAAAAGATTTGAAGATTTTTGGAATTTTTACTGCATTTATTTTATTTTTTTAGATTTCCAATTTAATTAAGTCATAATTTAAATAAAATTAGCTCTGTGAGTCCACTCGGCTTAAAGTTTAGTATATTGAAGTTTCCCTGAAAATTTCATGTAGGTAATTTTTGTACAAAAGATTTGAAGATTTTTGGAATTATTACTGCATTTATTTTATTGTTTCAAAAATTTTATTATAAAAAGTTGATGACTTAAATAAATATGATAATAAATAACTTCCACCAGAATAGATAATAATAATAATAATAATAATAATAATAATAATAATCCCTACTAATTATCCCCCTTACAGAACGTGACTTGGATATTTGGGAAAAAAATAATTCAATTGTGTCCTCCTTGTGTCCTTCAATGATGTGTCAAATAATTATTTAAATTTCCAATTTAATTTAAATTCGCAATTTTAATTAAATTAGCTATACGAGTCTAGTAGACTTAAGGTTTAGTATATTCAGTTTCCCTGAAAATTTCATGTAGGTAATTTTTGTACAATAGATTTGAAGATTTTTGGAATTATTACTGCATTTATTTTATTTTTTTCATTTTTTTTATTATCAACAGATGAAGACTTAACTAAATATGATAATACATAATTAACTTCCACTAGAATTGATAATAATAATAATAATATCTACTAATTATCCCCCTAATAGATCGTGACAAGTATTTATGTATAGGATGAGATTGTTATTCTTTAACAAGCCACTGTTGCCAGTTGTAAAATTTAGGTTACGATATTCATTCATCAACACTGTTTATACTTATATAAATGTTATAAAGTTGCTTTAATTTTTTTCAAAATCCTAATTTAACGATTGTTAAGATTCATAGATACAACTTTACAAAAAAAAAAAAAAAAAAAACAGGCATATTTGGCCAGAATAGATCGTGAACGGAGTTTATTTGTAGGATGAGGTTATTGTTCTACAATAATAGCAACTTCCAACAAGAGAATTATGTGGTTGTTTACCCCCAGTAATGGTTTACGTAACTGGAAGTTCTTGGCAGCAGGTCAATGACCATCAAGTATTGATTAACTATTATTGCCACTGTATTATTGATGTACATTTTTTTGTATCATTGAGTGTAATCCGTAATGGAGCACTGAATATTGTATACAATAATGGAATGATAGATAGCTTGGAATTAGATTTTTTTTTGTATCTGATTTTTTTTTTGTATCAGCATTTTATTTATTTATTTGTATTGCATATCAGGTATCTTCAACCTGATATTTCAGCAGGAGTAAATTCATAGAAATTACAGAAAGTATTTCAAGATATCATAGCCTTTGTTAAGTAGATCATAATTTTCCTTTATGAAAGTACAGAAAATATTGCACCTATCTATTTATTTCATTTCATAGTCACAATTTTCGTATTTTAATTATTTTCGAAATATACACTAATGTTTTATTTTAGAAAAAAAGATTTAATTTGTGCTTAACTTATACTACAATACTGTTAGAAACTGTTTTCACTACTCGTGAATAATTTCATAACTTTGAGATATCATAGCCTTTGTTAAGTAGATCATAATTTTCCTTTATGAAAGTACAGAAAATATTGCACCTATCTATTTATTTCATTTCATAGCCTGTTTTTTAAGGAAATCACAATTTTCGTATGTTAATTATTTTCGAAATATACACTAAATGTTTTATTTTGGAAAAAAAGGAATAATTTGTGCTTAACTTACACTACAAAACTGTTAGAAACTGTTTTCACTACTCGAAAATAATTTCATAACTTTGACGGTTTTCAAATTTGATGAAAAGTTTATAATTAATAGGTATACAAATTTCATGTAGGTAATTTTTGTGACATTACAGACACATTTTTTGGTGACATTTTGTGATCATCATAGTGACATTTTTTCATGAAATTAGAAAACCAAACAAAAATTTAAAAATCCATTATGGATAATTATGGAATTATTGACCAGCTGAAATAATTTTAAATAATTTGTCATTTTTACAATAATTTATTTATAAATAACATATTATATGTCTAGTATAAGGATTATTTCGAAAATTAGAAGATTATTTACGAAAATATACAAATTTTTGGCATAAGTATGAATTTGATTGTCTTGTAAGGGTTATGAAATAATAATGTTATTATGTTATTATTATTATTATTATTATTAATGTCCTTAATATAAGCAATATAACCGAAAGTAATAAGCTAGACCAAACCTAATACGACTTAATTCTTATAATGCGCTCTTAGTTTAATTCGTTCGGTTGATATGGGTTTGATCAGGTCAGGTTAGTTTTGCTTATTAATTTAGAAAAAAAAGGTACACACAGCGAAACTTTTCAAAAATTATTTTGACTATCACACAGTAGCAGATTAAAAACATGATTTTGAGTCATCACTCAGAGGCACATTTTCAAAAATGATATTGACTATCACTCACTAGCACATTTTCAAAAATAATTCTGACTTCTGTTCAAGATTCGTTCGGTTGATATGGGTTTGATCAGGTCAGGTTAGTTTTGCTTATTAATTTAGAAAAAAACGGTACACAACGGAACATTTTCGAAAATTATTATGACTATCACACAGTGGCAGATTAAAAACATAATTTTGAGTCATCACTCAGAGGCACATTTTCAAAATGATGTTGCTTATCACTTCACTGGCACATTTTCAAAAATAATTCCGTCTTCTATTCAAGATTCGTTCGGTTGATATAGGTTTGATCAGGCCAGGTTAGTTTTGCTTATTAATTTAGAAAACAAAACGTTACATACGATGGAACATTTTCAAAAATTATTTTGACTATCACACAGTGGCAGATTAAAAACATAATTTTGAGTCATCACACAGAGGTACATTTTCAAAAATGATATTGACTATCAGTCATTGGCACATTTTCAAAAATGATTCCGACTTATAACACAATGGCACATTTTCAAAAATGCTATTGACTATCTCTTCACTGGCACATTTTCAAAAATAATTCCGTCTTCTATTCAAGATTCGTTCGGTTGATATAGGTTTGATCAGGCCAGGTTAGTTTTGCTTATTAATTTAGAAAACAAAACGTTACATACAATGGAACATTTTCAAAAATTATTTTGACTATCACACAGTGGCAGATTAAAAACATGATTTTGAGTCCACACACAGAGGCACATTTTCAAAAATGATATTGACTATCTCTTCACTGGCACATTTTGAAAAAGTAATTCCGACTTCTGTTCAAGATTCGTTCGGCTGAAATGGGTTTGATCAGGTCAGGTTAGTTTTGTTTATTAATTTGGAAAAAAACGGTACACAACGAAACATTTTCGAAAATTATTATGACTATCACATAGTGGCAGATTAAAAACATAATTTTGAGTCATCACACAGAGGTACATTTTCAAAACTTATATTGACTATCAGTCATTGGTACATATTCAAAACTGATTCTGACTTATAACTCATATAACACTCATTTTGACTAGCACACACTGGCACACTAAAAATATGATTTTGACTCATCACACAGTGGCACATTTTCAAAAATGATATTGACTATCTCTTCACTGGCACATTTGAAAAAGTAATTCCGACTTCTGTTCAAGATTCGTTCGGTTGAAATGGGTTTGATCAGGTCAGGTTAGTTTTGTTTATTAATTTAGAAAAAAACGGTACACAACGAAACATTTTCGAAAATTATTATGACTATCACATAGTGGCAGATTAAAAACATAATTTTGAGTCATCACACAGAGGTACATTTTCAAAACTTATATTGACTATCAGTCATTGGTACATATTCAAAACTGATTCTGACTTATAACTCTCATTCACTCACTCATTTTGACTAGCACACACTGGCACACTAAAAATATGATTTTGACTCATCACACAGTGGCACATTTTCAAAAATGATATTGTCTATCTCTTTACTGGCACATTTTTAAAAAGTAATTCCAACTTCTGTTCACGATTCGTTCGGTTGATATGGGTTTGATCAGATCAGGTTAGTTTTGCTTATTAATTTAGAAAAAACGATACACAAAGGAACAATTTCGAACATTTTTTTGACTATCACACAGTGGCAGATTTAAAACATAATTTTGAGTCATCACACAGAGGTACATTTAAACAAATGATATTGACTATCAGTCATTGGCACATTTTCAAAAATGATTCCGACTAATAACACAATGGTACATTTTCAAAAATGATATTGATTATCACTCAGTGGCACATTTTCAAAAATGATATTGACTATCTCTTCACTGGCACATTTTCAAAAAGTAATTCCGACTTCTGTTCAAGATTCGTTCGTAATATGAGTTTAATCAGGTCAGGTTAGTTATGCATATTAATTTAGAAAAAAACGATACACAAAGGAATAATTTCGAAAATTATTTTGACTATCACACAGTGGCAGATTAAAAACATAATTTTGAGTCATCACACAGAGGTACATTTTCAAAAATGATATTGACTATCAGTCATTGGCACATTTTAAAAAATGATTCCGACTTATAACACAATGGCACATTTTCAAAAATGATATTGACTATCACTCAGTAGCACATTTTCAAAAATCATTCCTACTTATCACACACTGGCACATTTTCAAAAATGATATCGACTATCTCTCAGTAGCACATTTTCAAAAATGTCCCAAGTATAAGAAATAAGTATAATAATAATAATAACAATAAGTTTATTAGTGTCTATTTACTTAGGTACTCACACACTTACAAAAAAAGGTCTATTTTCACAGCGAGAAAGACATATTACTATTTGCAAATAACCCGAAGTAGTAAGCTGGATCTAACCTAATCTGACTTAATTCAAATAATGCACTCTTAGTTCAATTCGTTCGGTTGATATGGGTTTGATCAGGTCAGGTTAGTTTGGCTAATTAATTTAAAAAAAAAAAACAGTAAGGATTTTAATTTTATGAAATGATCATGAAACTAGCTATCATTTTTCATGGAATATCATTTTATTGCGAGGTGTATTTTCACCATCCGAAACAATCGCGTTTAGGCAGGCAGTTCTGGACAAGTATATCCGGCAGATAACTTATCCTCAACTTTGAAATTACCGACACTCTATGCTAACAAAAGTTCATGAAGGAAATACGGATTTCTTAATTTTGTTGAAAATGTATGCTTATTATTATTTCTCATTTGATTATGATTATTCGTAGTAGTATTAAGGATATTTTATTAGCTATCGACCTGCTGTCTATCCGTCTTATGATTATTATTATTACTGACTACTGACTATTATTATGTTTGTGATTATTACTAACAAGGGGCCGATTCTAAATACCAAGAGATATTCACTTATTATGTTACTAATACATGATTATTACTGACTTGAATATAGATTTTAAATACCAATAAATATTGATGAAACCTTCAAAACTCAGACTTCTTTATTTTGTTAATAATAGATAGATAGATAGATAGATAGATAGATAGATAGATAGATAGATAGATAGATAGATGGATAGATAGATAGATACTTTATTTCATTTAGGCCACATTACAATAATACTTGTTTGTATAATCATCTGGTGGATATGAGCGTCAATTTTACACATATAAAATGTTAAAATATAAAGTGTTAAAATATTAAAATATAATGACAACATACAATATAAATATAATATAATATTGTACGAGATCTTAGCAGGTCCGATAACCAAATACAATTCGTATAAGCGATTGGTACTATCATTAAATTTCACATATTCAAACGAACATACTCCACCACATGTCGCTATAATTGACGTCGATTTAATGTGTACACACATTTTATTAGGATCATTGAAAACAGATGGCTTTCAAATTAGTCTACACGAAACTAAATTTCACATCACAAAAGGACACACATGTGGGCTGCCCAATTGTCCATTAACGTTGGCTCCGAAATATGTTCGTTGACCTCAAATGAGAACATTTTTGTTAAATTTATCTTCGCTGCTATCGTGGTCTATACAGTGTTACCAAAGATCCAATTTTCTATTAAAAATTTGATGATTGCAATCGAACGCTTTTCTGCGAAATATTTTGAAGCTAAACGTGTATTTCCATACTCATTAAATGGCCAATCATTTTGTGATCTCTAATCCCTGCAGTAGTATTTTCTTTTGTACATGCATTAATGGTATTTATAGTACAAAAGTTAATTTGTGTAAATAAATCAATAAGAAAATCAGAGTGTTCTAAATATCTTGATTTCAAAATTACATTCAATTTTGACTCTACAAACTGTGGCATATTTTCAAAAATGATTTCGAATCATCTGACAGTCGCATATTTAAAAAAAAAACAATGTCAATAAATCCATCAATTTGGATCAACTTTGGGACCTCATCTTTATAGTCAATTTTAAATCATCACACAGTGATACTTTTGCAAAAATGATTTTGACTCATCACACCGTCCACATTTTCAAAACTGGTTTTGATCCATCACACAGTGGCACATTTTCAAAAATAAATCAATATCAAAAAACCTATCAAATTTGATAGATTTGGAGATATGGATAATCAGAATCACATAGATTTTGACAAAAGTCTTAATAACTATGTGAGTTGCTCGAGTTATTTGAGGTCTTACTCGAGCAACTCACATAATTATTAAGACTTTTGTCAAAATCTATGTGATTCTTATTATCCACTCGCTTATGCGAATTAATGATTCCAAGTAATTACCATCAACTATAGACATCCAACCCCATTTCCAATTATTATTGTTGCATGAATGTGTAGATGTAAGTAGTCAATTAAAAATTCCCCAAACGTAACAAAAAATACCCATAACCACTCTCTTGCTACACAATTAGAATTTTGGAGGCACCGAATTCAATACGTTTACGCAACAACGTTTCGAACAAGGTTGTGCAATTATCAACGTCCGTCTTATAAATAATGCATCGAATGACACAAATCCAGTGAGTCACGGATGCTGAGGTGATAATAAATCGCATCCCAAACGTGTAAGTACATGACATATTGTGCCATAATTTTGGGAGTACATAAATATCAGTGCTTTCGCCCACGCAGCAATCACAGGATGCGAGTCCTGGAAAGGACATGTAACCTTCGTCCATGAACTGGTATTAATAATGGGATTAGAATCGTGAATTGTTGCTAAATTTTGATTTATTGTCGAGTTATTGATCATACTCAATACGTATTACGCAACGATCGAACAATGTGTAAGCTATTGTTTATATAATTTTAACACGGATGCATCACCTGATGCCTTATATGGATTAGGCTATTTTTAGAAATTGTGTGCACATAATAACTATCATAGATAGATTGTGCAAGAGGAATTATATTGTATAGACAATATAGAATTGTCGAATTATCGCTATTTGTATGAATATTTAATGCTACTATTTATCTACTATTTTACAGTTATGAGAAATTTTTGATCGCCGATGATTTAAGTAAAAGTGTTCCAAAAATGTTACAGTACCACCAATTTTAACACTATTTTACACTAATATTTACAAATGGTGCCAATTTTTAAAGCAGATTTGTTTTTGAAAATGTAGTATTAATGGTTAGGTTAAATCAAACACTTGGTTAAATTTAACCTAACCTAATGATTTAACCTAATCATAATGTTTCACCAAGTAGTATCCACACATAGTTTCAATTTAAGTAGTATTAATGTACCATCTCTACACTAAAAATAATCTATTATATAAAAAACTAGAATAACAGTTACTTCAAATTTACTGCATATCGTGGGCAAACAAGAAAATGTAATCAAGTCAAAATTTGACCAAAAATTAGTTGAAAGGACCATTTACCACAAAACTTCGTAGTATTTATAAAAAAAAAAGGTTCTATGTTGTATCATGGGTCACTTGAAAAGCATCAATCTCTAAACTGTCTATTTTATTTGCTCACTTTTTCTTATAAGCCCACGATATACTTAGTGTTAAAAACGAAGAAAATTGTTTTATCAGGAACGTTTTTGCAGTTTTCCTGTTTCACTCTTTATTAGTAGTACGATGATGAATATAAATTTTGAATATTCCGAAAAATACAAGCATATAAATGTTCATGAAGATGCAATAATAAGAGTATCTGGAGCAGAAAATGCAATTCTGGACAAAAATAGATATCAATACAAAACAAAAAATATTTGCAAAACAGTATTTCTAACCATGAACAAATCAGGAAAATCTAGTGCATTTCCTGTTTCAGTCTTTATTAGTAGTAAGTACGATTATGAAGACAATTTTTCAATATTCCGAAAAATACAAGCATATAAATGTTCATGAAGAAGATATTAATGCAATAATAAGAGTATCTGGAGCAGAAAATGCAATTCTGGACCAAAATAAATATCAATACAAAACAAAAAATATTTGCAAAACCATATTTCTAACCATGCACAAATCAGGAAAATCTAATGCATTCCAACCAACATTTTCTGTATTCAGTATCGATTTTTATGCTAACCTATGAATGAATCTCGCCTATTTAGGGATTCACCATACATAATTTAGGGTATACCATACATCGATCGATTTTCATTCTCAGGTCAGTGAACTTGCCATGAACTTAAGTTGTGAGCAATACACCGACATTCCTCATTATAAAAAGTCCCAAATTGTATGACTCGTTTGCCCAGTGGTGATTGTGCTACTTTACAGTAAGTACTAATAAAGGAGCTTTATTACTGCGAGTACAGTAAAGTATGTTTTATTGTATAAAAATAATTATACTTTTTACTATTTACGTGTTTACGTTTCATTCTGTATTATAAACAATATTTTATTATATTGTTTATAATACAGAAAGAAATACAGCAACGTGTATTGCCACTTAAGTAAATAACAATTTAGCTTAGTTAACTTTAATTGGTCTACTATGTTCTTGGGTGTAAAAAAGGGCTAAATTTACGATGCTCTTTCTTGGCCCTAGTAACTAATGAAACTTTTTATGATTGACAATGAATAACTATATAATTTGAACGAAAGATATAGAATATGTTCGCTGGCCATTCAGTGTAAAAAGGTATAATTACTAGTATAAGAATATGTTCTTGTGTGGAAAAAAAGGGCTAAATTTATTAAGCCCTTTCTTGCCCCTAATAACTCGAATTAATGCGATAGTTGTATAAGAAACTTATTATTATTAACAATGAATTACTATATGTTTTTATGGTGTTATCCCTAAATATCTGTAATTTCGGTTAACAATTAAATGCTGCTCGTCGAAACCTACAATTTGGCTACTAATGCATTTTTTTTAGAGCGTGACGTTTCAAATTTTGCCAACATTTTGGCTAGAAATACCTTCAGAAGTACATAATTTTTTTGTGCGCTGCGAATTTCAAGAATTATTATTGATTTTCGTAATTTGTCACATAATATTTCTATAGTGATAAAAATTGTTTAAACTAATATTCTGCTGTAATTAAAAAGTATGGTTACCAATGCGTTTTAAAGATTAAAATTTGATCATGGCTGTTAAGCGTAATTAGGTACAGGCATCAAATAAATTTTACAAGCGAAATCTTATGTCGAAATGGGGGTCATAAACAGAATGGCGCAACAATTAACGAATGAGTTGCATCAAAAAAACATTACAATACAATGGCGAAGAGCTGACACAAAAATTGGAAGTGCGAACGCGTATTTCGCACCTCCGAACAATAATTATGCTAATAATTACTTTAATAAAACATAGTTCTCGATTTCTCAATATTACAAATGATAATATAATTTCAAAATGTTTTAATCTCTTCGTTTACAGGAAGCCTGAATTTTGGCAATGAAGTGTTTCATCTGTACCATAATATAATTTCAAAATGTTTTTAACTCTTCGTTTACAAGAAGCCTGAATTTTGGCAATGAAGTGTTTCATCTGTACCATAATATATTTTCAAAATGTTTTAATCTCTACGTTTACAGGAAGCCTGAATTTTGGCAATGAAGTGTTTCACATAACAAGAAAACTCATATAAAAACAAAGCATAATGATTTAAATCATCTAATTTTTTAAATAAATCATTGATTTTAATCAAAATTGTTTTTTTTTTAAATTAATAATTGTTTCTGTACTGTTTGTGCATTCCAATAAGTAAGCAATTAAAAATATAATGTAACTATATAGTTTATATAATAGAGTTTTTTATATTACTATAGAGTTTAAGATCATGCTTTAAAGTAGATAATTATAATTAACTAAAATATTTTTCTTTTCTTTCATTTTTTGGTCCATCACATGGTACAGATACACAGAAATTTGTTTATATCATCAATTCTTGTTCACATTCAAGAATTTATCAAAAAAAATCATGCGATTTAAATCGTGATTATATAATTTTAAAATTGTTTAATCTACTCGTTTGCAGGAAGTCTGAATTTTGGCAATGAATTGTTTTAGATAAACAAAAAAAATCATATAAATAAAACAGCAAAATTGGCCAGATATTAACAATGAAGTAAAATCCACAATGCATTTTTTTGGCGTAAAATGGTGTCCCCGTTTTTACAGGTAAGGGATGATTTTCGTCACAAATCAAAATCCAAATGTCTTTTTGGACTAAATTAATGTCACTGTATTTATAGGTAAGGAAGGACTGATAAAGTTATGAACATTTTTACTCCCCTAGTTTACAGGAAGTCTTATGGCAATTAAGTTTTTTTATAACATGCAAAATAATTTAAAAAAAAAACAAAAATTTATACCTGGTCAAATTTTTGATTGCCAGATTATGGCAATTAAGTTTTTTTATAACGTGAAAAATCATAAAAAAAACAAAATTGGGCAGACCTAAACAATGAACAAAAGAAACATTACATTATTACATTACATATTTTGGCTTAAATTAATGTCCACATTTTTACAATGGTGATGATTAAGGAATGGTTTTCGTTACAAATCAAATTCCAAGTGTCTTTTTTGGCCTAAATTAATGTCACTGTATTTATAGGCAACGAAGGACTAATACATTTTCGAAAAATTTTACTCTCATTTACAGGAAGTCAGATTATGGCAATTAAGTTTTTTTATGACATGAAAAATCATTAAAAAAATGGCCAGACATAAACAATGAAGTAAAAGCAACATTACATTATTACATTCGATTTTTGGCTTAAATTATGGTTCATATTTTTACAATGGGGATGATTAAGGGATTATTTTCGTCACAAATAAAAATCCAAATATCTTTTTTGGTCTAAATTAATATCATTGTGTTTAGAGGTATGGAAGGACTAATACCATTTTGAAAATTTTTACTCTCGTTTACAGGACGTCAGATTATGGCAATTAGGCTTTTTTATAACATGAAAAATCATTAAAAAAAATATTAGCCAGACATAAACAATGAAATAAAATAAATATTACATTATTGTGCATTACACTTGTGCCATATAAAAGTGTTGGTTGAAAACGAAATTTGGAATTATTAATAAAACTTTTCACCAGAATTTCAGGAATTCCAGTTTAAATCTAATTTGGAAATTTGTACCAAAATATTGCATTATTATTAGAATTTTTTTAATTTTGTTCTTCATTTTTAAAGAAATATTCATATAATTTTTATAATGTTTCTCCAAATGTCACTGTATGTCCTTAAGGAAGGACTAATACATTTTTGAAAATTTTTACTCTCCTAGTTTACAGAACGTCAGATTATGGCAATTAATTTTTTTATAACATGAAACATCATTAAAAAAAAGACCAGAATTATTCAGACATAAACAATGAAGTAAAAGCAACATTACATTACATTTATTGGCTTAAATGAATGTCCATATTTTTACAATGTTACATGTTTTCGTCACAGATTAATTGATTTTCTTGTGGAATGTTATTGGGATTTATTATCACATGGCTGTTATGCCAAAAAAATCGCATCACTGATATTTTTATACCTAATTTTTACATATTACTTATACCTACTTATCTTTTATACTTTCTTTTGGTACTTTAATATTATTTATGTGTAACTTGGCAGTGCCAAATCGATTTTTGCAGATCGCAAAATTATGAAAAAAAAAACTATACTACACTACATACTTCAATCGAAAGCTGCGAAAGCTAAGTAAGGAAGGACTAATAAATTTTGGAAAATTCTTAGTCTCCTAGTCAGATTATGGCATTAAGATTTTTAAAATATGAAAAATCATAAAAAACAAAATTGGCCATACATAAACAATGACGTAAAAGCAACATTACATTACATTTTTGGACTTAAATTAAAGTCCATATTTTTACAAGGTTACATGTTTTCGTCACAGATTAATTCATTTTCTCGTGGAATGTGATTGGGAATTATTATGATATAACTGTTATGTCAAATAATATGAATATTATTGGGATTTATTATGATATGGCTGTTATGTCAAAAAATTGCCTCACTGATATTTTTATACTTAATTTTTACTTATTACTTATACTTCTCTTTTATACTTTCCTTTTGTACTTTTATATTATATTATTTATGTGTAACTTGGCAGTGCCAGATATTTCCAGATCGCAAAACTGTGAAAAAAAAACTATACTACACTACATACTTCAATCGGAAGTTGCGAAGGCTAAGTAAGGAATGACTGATAAATTTTGGAAAATTTTTACTCTTCTAGTTTGTCAGATTATGGCATTAAGTTTATTTATAATATGAAAAATCATTAAAAAAAACAAATTGGCCAGACATAAACAATGAAGTAAAAGCAACATTACATTATTACATTACATTTTTTGGCTTAAATTAATGTCCATATTTTTACAATGCTACATGTTTTCGTCACAGATTTATTAATTTTCTTGTGGAATGTTATTGGAATTTATTATGATATGGCTGTGATGTCAAATAAAATCGCCTCACTAATATTTTTATACTTAATTTGTACTTTTACTTATCTTTTATACTTTATTTTTGTACTTTTATATTATTTTTGTGTAACTTGGCAGTGCCAAATCGATATTTCCAGATCGCAAAATTATGAGAGAAAAAACTATACTACACTACATACTTCAATCGAAAACTGTTCGAGTGTAGTACTGCATGGAGTATTTCATGCAGGATATTAAAAATTGGCAAAATACAGACTCCTTATTACTAAAAGTGTTATTATTATAAGTGTTTATAAGTATTAGTATAAGTGTTTTTACTAAAAATCCGTATTACTAAAAGTGTTTGTTTTGAGTAAGCTTTCAGTAGGTATAGTTTTTAAATATCAAATTTTTCGGGATTTCAAAACACACCTGGATGAGTTGTGTATACAAATAATACTACTAATAATTTTTTTGTTATTGTTTTCTTCTTGACCTTACTAGCTAGTTTCCGCTATATTTTTCAGCCATCTTAAGAGGTTAATATTTTTGAGTTTCATATATTCGATAGTAGATAAGATTTTTATATAAATGTTTTGACTTTTTAAATTATTAATTTATTTAAAAAACAAATATTTAAAAAGTCAAAACATTTATATAAAAATCTTATCTAATATCGAATATATTAAACTCTAAAAAAATAACCTCTGAAAATGGCTGAAAAATTTAGCTGAAACTAGCTAGGAAGGTCAAGCAGACACAATAAAAATAATAATAATAATAAAATTTTTACTGTATTTTGATTCACCGAATGTTACAATGTCGAGATTGGGGATGGGGATAAATTATATAAACTTCTTACCCTAATTGGTATTAATTTGGTATTAGTTATACTAAGGTTATTATAGTGATTTATTATCTAATTATTATTTCATCTTTGCAGCTGCAAAGCTCGTCAAGTTTGGTTCGTGAAAACAAGAAAAGATCTTTAATATAAACTATCAGTAAGTACTCTAATTAAGAAGAAAACAAAACAAAATTATAATAACTGGTATCCAAAATGGATGAAACTATAACAAAAATAACAAAAACTACTAATAATAATAACAAAAAAAATATATAATTACATAAATTGTATGATTTTGTTTGTATTTTTTATTGTGGATTTATGGTTGTTAGCCATTAGAGATTAGGTGGGTCTAAATAAATGTTTTTTTGTTCTTGTTGTACTTACTGTTGGTGGCGACTCTGTGATATACCATGGTGATTAACTTAAAGAAACCCACAAATAAGTAAATGAACCGTCAGATTGAGAACATAGTCCAACATGGGACGACCGATAAAACACCCACGGCAACGCGAATTCCTGCTAATCGATACCACCCGTCTATGCACAACCCGCACCAAAATATCTACAGTGTTTTCATGCCCTGCGAGTGCATCACCGCATCACTTCAGGCTGAAAGCCATTTGGGCGCCGAACGATCAATTAACTGTATGCGTACGAAACTAGCGTCTGCCGTATGTGCACCCGGATGGACTCTGCGAGGGCGATTAGGACGGTCTCGATTCAACTATAAAACTAAGCAGTTTATTGAGCTACAGATCACGCCGCAGACCGCGTATGACTAAGCGATCGTCTGGATAATAAACAAGCAGTGCTAGGCGAGGGTGGACGACCAATGGCGAGCCGTCGCGACTGTGACGTCGCGCTCTCACACCTCGCTCGGAATTACGGAAATAACAGTGAGTCTAGCAGGAATCGTGCCCTGGCAGATGGGCGGAATGCAATGTTCATCCAGCAGGACGAGCAGCTGCTCGTCGTGGAAGCCCTAATTTTTTTCAATTTGAATGAATTTCTTGGGCCGGTCTTTCAAACCCCGGATAAAGTTGAGGATAAGCTATCTGGCGGATAGACATACCCCTTAGGTGGTCATAATTAGCACTAAACGCTTCCAATTTAGGGGTTTCTTATAGATAAAAAAATATCAGCTTCAAAAATCCTTAATGCCAAATTTTTCGCACCCTAGAGAAAATTTCGAGGCTCTGCCTCCGCCCCGAAAAAATACAATACAGGAGGAAGAGACGGGATTGCCCGCGTTTTGCAGCATTTAAATTGATGATGCGATAAGCCGGGATGAAACACGCCGCCGGGCAATTCGGCCGCTTCCTGTGCGTCGCCCTTGTGCCCTTATTGCTTTTTTACCTTCCCGTGCAGACGTCCCAAAGCGAATTTCGCCCGGTTGCCATGGCGTCGCCAGGGGGGCGCATAGTGGCGCCTGGCGGAGCGTCGCCGCATGGCGCCGGGTGAAATTTAGTTAGTGCAGTCTAGCACAGTTGCCATGCGTTTCTGGAACAATCTATAGAATGCAAGTGGGTGGATGACCTCTGCCGATCAACAAACATCCGTCTTACTCCACTTCAAAAGTTCACCACCGGCGGATAGGTTTGTAAAGTACGTCCACTATGCAGGCATAATCGCGCTTACAGACTAATCGATTACATTAGACAATTACCCTAATAGTTTATAAAATTAGAATCATTATTGATTGGAATCTAAATAAACAATTGGTAGATTGTTTTCATCTAAGCCAGAGGTCATCAACATTTTTCGCAGAAGGCCCATCAACATTTTTGAGAGAAGGGTCATTATTGTCAGAAGGGTCATCAACATTTTTGGCAGAAGGCCCATCAACATTTTAGAGAGAAGAGTCATTATTGGCAGAAGGGTCATCTACATTTTTGACAAAAGGGCAATCAACATTTTTGCCAGAAGGCCCATCAACATTTTTTAGAGAAGTGTCATTATGGGCAGAAGGGTGATCTACATGTTTGACAGAAGGGTCATTCATATTTTTGGCAGAAGTATCACCAACATTTTTGATACAAGGGCCAGTAGGAATTGTTGGAGTTGTGTGCGAACTTGACCTTTATGCACCTGTATTTATACACGATGTTAATCCTGAATCCTGAATACCAGAACAGTAATACCTTGGAAATTGAAATGATACGGAAACTATTCTGATTTGTAGTAACACTACAAATAAAAGTACTATAGGCAGAAATGTTATTCAAATTGCAGAAAAGTTGTTGAGCAATTGTGCAATTATTAAATCAATGAAATTTTGGCACACCAAAAGTTTCTCAATTTTCTGAAAATCGAGTAATTTTCTAATAAACCTAAAATATTTTGAATTGTAGTGGCGTTTACTTCATGATACATTTGATCAATTATAAATAAAACAAGTTTTACATCCTTTGTGAGTATCACTTGTGATAGTCAAGTAGCTTGCTTTTTTTATACAATCTAAAATAGTTAATGAATACGTAATAACAAAATGAAAATCCTGCAAATGGCAAATATTTATTGAAAATTTCTGCAACTTAAACTACCCTGCAAATATACTACAAGCTTTCTGAATTTTCTCAAAATTTAATCAAGTAATTTTCTAATAAATCTTACTGAAAAAGTAATAATAGAAATAAAACTATGGAAATTGCGCAAAATTTAATAAAAAATTTCTTCAGTTGCAACTGGAAACACTGCAAATATAAATTCTAAAAGTTTCGAAAATACTCCTAACTTTATTAATACATGGCCCAAGAAAGTAGGAAGAAGAAATTTGCAGACAATTTAATCATACAAAGCGATATTTCATCATATAAGTTATATTTATTGAAAATTTCTGTTGTATCTAAACTCTGTTCCATTTTTATTTTTAACTAAGAAGGCTGTGGTTTCATTGTATAAAGTTTTACATATGAACACCAACAAAAATGATCTGACGGTGAAATTTTTTTGCCTAATTGCCTAATTATATATTAAAATAATTAAATTCTTGATTCAATCATTCATGCAGGTTTTTTAAGTAAAATTTAAGTAAACCAATCATCAACTATATTTTATATTATAATTTGACTGATTTGCTTTTGAAAAATAAAAATAGCAAATAAATTCTGTACTCAATTTAATGGCAACATTGCCCACTGTCATAAAATATAACATCTTTTTTTAATATAACCAATTTTCAAGTCAAGTTACTTTTTACATTGGCAACAATACTGTCACCCTAACAGAGCCAACTTAGTTCAAAATAAAAATGAAACATAGTATAGAAACCCTACAAACACAAATACTAGAAGCTTCAAAATTACTCAGTTACAAAAATCTGCAGAAGTTAATAAAAATATAATCAAATAAAAAAATTAAAAAAACTAAAATTGCATGTCTTTTTACATTACTAATCATCTAGTGTCCTGGTAGGGGCGCGGCTCTGTCAATTTTTGAAAAAATTCACAAATAAAGGGCGTATACAGCGTTTTTGATAAACTTGTTCCAAAAATACAAGGGGTTGTAAATTCCATGGATTATTCTAACCCCCCTACCACCCTAACCTTAACCACCCTAAAAAGTATCGACTATCAGTTGTCAATACACAGGGTGCTTCCCAAACTTGGGGAAAAATGCAAAGGATTAAACCATGGGTTATTTTAGGAATGTTTTGTCTTTTGATGATGTGTAGGAAACTAATACAAACAATATTTTCTTAATAAAACTGTTGACACATTTGCCTGTAAATCTTTCAAAATTACCACTTTCAACAAAAAAATATAAAAAAATTGTCATTTACACCACTTTACACAACTTAGTTTACTTAAAAAATGATCGGTTTTTAAAAAATATCGCAACTATCAGTTGTCATTTAATGAGGAAGTAATCAAAAAACAAAAAAGGATCGACTATCAGTTGTCAATATACCGGGTGTTTCCTAAACATGGGCAAAAATGCAAGGAAAATGCAGGAATATTTTGTCCTTTGATGATGTGTGAAAACCAGCTTTGTTTCTAAGATACAGGGTGTTACATTTTTTGACAATAACTATATTATTAACTTATTTAACTTAAATTAACAAATAATATTGTTATTGTTAAAATTTGCATCACCTTGTATCTTTCAAACAAAGTGGATTTACACACATCATTAAATGACAAATAATTCTAAGATTAACCCATGGAATAACCATTTGCATTTTTGGCACATGTTTAGGAAACACCCTGGATATTGACAACTGATAGTCGATACTTTGTTTTACATATTCCTTAATAAATAATGTATTGACAAATGATAGTTGCGATACTTTATAAAAACTGACAAGTTTTGAAGAAAAATAAATCGTGTAAGTGGTGTAAATGACATTATTAATATTTTTGTTATTTTCGTCGTGTTGTAATTTTTGAAACATTTCCAAGCAAATGTGCCACTACATTTTTTAAGAAAATATTGTTGGTATTAGATTCCTTGTTCGAAATCTGCAGAATGGTTGCAGCCAATGTGCAGCATATTTGGGGAACATCTATGCATAGGATTCATGAAATCCTAGAATCATTCCACTATTCTACTAATAAAGGAAATCTAGCAACTATTCCAGTAGTCGGTACAATTTTAAATTGTTTACTAAGCACATTTCTTGTTTTGTGAGAAGATTGTTGCCAATCATTTGCATTGAAATATAAAATAGTGTATTGTAATTTTACAAATTGTAATTTTCCTGAATTTTAATGGAACCTCTACAATTTACTACGATTTGTATGCGTTTGGTTGACCTTTCGTAAGTTAAATGAAACATTTAAAAAAATCTGTAAAATCATCTGTATATAAAATAATAATTTGAATTTTACAAATTGCAATTTTCCGGAATTTACATTTTTTTTATTACTTTTTTAGTAACTATTTTAGATTTATTAGAAAATTACTTGAAAAAATTTGCAGAAAATTCAGAAAGCTTCTAATATTTATATTTGCAGGATTTCTAGTTTCAGCTGCATTCAGCTGCAGAAATGTACATTAAATGGTTGAAGCCAATCTGCATCATAATTGGAGAAAATCTAAGCAAAGGTTTCATGAAATCTTACAACTATTTCATTATTCTACTTATAGAGGAACTCCAGGAACTATTCCAGTAGTCAGTACAATTTTGAATTGTTTTCTAATCAAATTTCTGGATTTGTGAGAAGATTGTTGCCAATCATTTGCATTAAAATATAAAATAGTGAATTGTAATTTGTCCAAAGTTTCCTGAATTTTAATGGAATCTCTACAGTTTACTACAATTTGTATTGCGTTTGATTGAACTTTCGGAAGTTTTGAAACTTTTAAAAACAATCTGCAAATTTCTACAATGTTCATATAACTACTAATAAAATTTTAACTTCGTCTTAATTTCCATGGAATGCTTTTAATATTTAGCAATTTTAACAATGAATGGTGTTTCTTTAAAGGTGTTTTTCTAAATTTCTACAACTTTCATATAACCACCGGTATTTCTTAGTCAATTCAAATTCTGCAATTCTGCGTTTTACAGCAATGCCTTTTTATAGCATTTTTATAGTAATGGATATATTTGCTTTAGAACAAAATAACATTTTTATGGAATTTTTAGAATTTCCTTATAAATGTTTTTGTTGATTTCTATAATCTTCACACATTTCCAATAATTTTAGCTTATGCCATATTATTATTTTTCAGAAAATCTTTGCACTGTTTAACCTATAAAGATTCAAAGCTACCATTTCTTACAGCATATGATAATTCAAATATTGCAATTTTTGTAAAATGATTAGAAATTTGATGAATGTGTTTGTTGATTTCTCAAATTTTCACACAATTTCTGAAATGTCGTATAGCTTGCGAAAATTTAGCTATGGTTTTTCAATTGCTACGGAATATTTGTATTGTTATATAATTTAAAAAATAAATGGTGTTTTTTTAATGTTTTTCTAAATGTCTACAAATTTCATATGCTGCAATTTTTTGCAGCATGCGTCAATTCAAACTCTGGAATTTTCATAGAATGATAATTTTTTTTAATACTTTTTTTTTATTTCTATAATTTTCATACAATTTCTGATTTTTTTTATATCTTGTGGCACTTTTCATGGAATGTTTAGATTTTTTTTAATGTATTTGTTGATTTCTATAATTTTCATATATTTCCTGCAATTTCTTATAGCTTGTGATAAGCTATAAGAAATAACCGTAACTAAATAGCTACGGTTTCTGAATTGCTATGGAATGGGTTTAATGTTTAATAATTTCAAAAATAAATGGCGTTTCTTTAAAGGTTTTCAAAATTTCGACAACTTTCAGAGAGATAACGATAACGTTTAGATAACGAAAGATAACTTTCGTATAACTACCTACTGGTATTTCTTAGTCAATTCAAATTCTGCAATTTGCAATGTTTAGAACTTTGTTTTGAATGTTTTCGTTGATTTATTTCTACAATTCCTTTCTTTATACAATTCCTGCAATTTTAGCTTATGCCAATTTATTATTATTCAGGAAATCTTTGCAATGTTTAAACCTTTAGAAGGTTCTGATTCTACTTTGATTGAAATATCTGTAATTGTTCAAAGTTTTTATCATAATAATTTTCGGAATTCTCATTCAGTACAGTTTTCGGGAATTTTAATGGAATGCTTCAATATCTATGTCGGTATTAATTGAACCTTTGGAGATTTAAAAATAAAAAATTGTAAATTGTTGCGGTTTATAGCAATGCATATATTTGCTTTAGAACAATATTTTTTTTATTTTATACATACATATTTTAACAGTGTAAATAGAATAAAATATAACATAATTTATAATTTTGGATTCGGATCATTAGTAAATAATCGTCCTTCTATTAGAATTGTTTTTAATTAATCCAATTTTTAAAAAAGCGAAGCAATTTTCGACAGTTTGTATTTATAATAACCTCAGGCTGATGGTTATTAAAACAACCGAACTTAAAAGTGATGCAGTTTTCGATTTGTATTTTGATGACATTTACAGCTTTTTCACATTTGTATGAATCGGTGTTCAATTTTGCAATATTTTGTGGCAATTTTCGAGAATTTTGTATTTATGAAAAGTAAATTTTTCGATTTTTTGTCAGACCTAGTCATTTTCGCAATATTGCTGAAATTTCCATCTTTTGCTCATTTGTACGAATTGGTATACAATTTTGCAATATTTTGTGACACTATTAGATATTACACTATTCGAACGATATCCATCTCTCGGGCTAAAGCCCTTGAGCTGGATTTCATCGTTCTCCGCGCGTAAAATTCATGCAATTCTTGATCGTTTTTAGGATTTTTAGGATTTTTGAATTTCGTTTAAGACCAATATTTGCCGTTTTTGTCAAGCTACCGATAAGTGATCTTTTTGTCTCTGTAAGATTTATCTGAAAATTATTCGATTATCGACAAGAGGCATTTTTGCCTCTGCAAAATTGATCTGGAAATGATTGATTTAGGTATCGATACGAAAATTGCGTAATTTCAATATTGACCTGAGCAAGTATTCCCTTCGTGTACATATTGGAGCTACTTAAATCTAATTAGTTTGGGACTTGTAGCAGTCCCTGACGTGTAATTTGGCATATGCATCTTCTAATATAAATATTTATTACAAGAGCCCCATCGTGAATGCTACTCGCTTTTTTCTTGCAAACTAATAGATAGATTCTCAATTGTAAGACTCCATGAATTGCAAATTAGGGCTTTAAGTTTACAGATACTGGATTAAAAAGTGTATCCTGCTATTTTAAATGAGATTGATTCTGTATTTGTAAGTTAATAAGAAAACTTTTATAAAACTTAATCATGTCTAATTATAACATACATGTACTTAAGTTTTTGAGTGGGGTGAACATCCAGACCAATAATTTCCAAGTTATGGGCATAAAAAGTCCTTCTTGGACTGCATGTGCGGTTCTTATCGGGCCCAGACAGAGTTCGATAATTAATGGGAATGGGGTTTTCTCGTGAAAAGTCGTGTGAGGGAGGGAGCAGACAGTGGGAAAGTCTAATCCGCTTGTTAGACTCGAACCTCCCCCGAATGACCACCGATTTCCAATTGCCTAGATGCCTATGCATACACGTGTGATCATTTAATAAATTATAAATAAGTATTCATTAATGATCAAATATTTGTAGTTAAGCTGGAAAACGCGGTGAAAGTTTTCGTTCTGTTTCACAAGTATTTTCCGAGAGTATCGTTGCTTCTAACGTCCCGGCACTTGGCGATTTTCCTTTGTTGTTCATTGATCCATTCCGATCCAAAGAAAACTTTTGACGAGTGCCACTACTCCCGCGATTCCACAAGTGAATCTTCCGGGGCGAGTGCACGAACTCACCACCAAAGTTCGCCCCTCTACATTTTTAACTTCGCCCCATTTTCGGGGTGCATATCTGGGGGACTTGGCGGGTCATAAAAGTGATCCATCGCCCTCCGACACAAAAAAAAAAGAGGAACAAACGCTACAACAAATACGGAAACGGGAATAAATGGGATGGAACGCGGAAGCGCATCTGCGTGGAAAATTTATTAAACAGAACATCCACCGGAGTAAATAACTCCACGCAATTACACTTTTCCGCAATGGAAAGAAAATATTTGCACAGCAAAGTTATACGGGGTACGCATATTACAATAGGGGTAATTAATAATTAATAATTAGTGTGTGGTGCACACACAAGCCAGCCGCTAATGCGCTTGCGGGGGCGGCTGGAAAACCGCACTTCATAGCCGCACATTTTTGCCCCGTTAAAACTGCAGATAATCGCCAATTAACGGTCTGATCGCCACCGAGGATCGTTAATTCCAAAAAAGTGGAACGGGTGAAAGTAATCGAGGACGATGCGTGCAATTTGATGGATCGTGTGCGAGTATGTGCACATCTCTACGTGATCGGAGAGTTTGGTGAAAGTAATTGGAAAAACGCGCCATTAAATACTTGCAATAAGCCTGTTATTAGATATAATAGACCGGCAATTGAGGCTCATTGTTAATACTTTGTAGCAAAATGTTTATAGCCTGAGGTAATAAGTATAATTTGATTAGGATTATCCAAGATGAGTGGTGAAAGGTGGTTGAGTTATCATTGACGAATTTTATAATAAATTAACAACTTGTTCCTAATAGTCTGGATTCAAATCTCACTCTAACGAATATTGAAATTTTAATTATCGATACTAAATACAATCAAATTCACTGATGATTTGGTACGCTCTAAAGGACGAATGATACAATTTTTATACCTATTTTTTTAAAATTTGAAAAAGTTACAACTTGGAGTTTCAGTATTGCGCAAAATTTGCTGATGAAACTAATGATTTGGTCGGTAGGTAAAACCTATTTGATAGATTCGAAAATTTTCAACCTTGTTTTTTTCTAGACACTATTTTAAAAAGGTTACAACCTTGAGTGTCACCGTTTACACACAATTTGGTAATCAAATTGATAATTTGGTCGGCTCTAGGTAAAACATATTTGATGAATTTTAAAATTTTCGACCTTTTTCCAGGCACAATTTAAAAAAAGTTACAATCTGGAGTATCTGCATTGGACAAAGTATACGTTCACTTCATAATACGTTCCACTTCATTGTCAAAGAAGAGTAAAATAGAGAATTGAATAAAATCGAAAATAAGGAGTGTTTGTGGACAAGCTTCTGCAACGCAATAATCAAGGCCTAGGCTATGAAAAGCGCAAGAACAAAAAATACAGTTTAAACTGTGAAACTATAAGTTCCCAAAACTTCCAGATCTACAGATTCTATAAAAGTATAAACTCATTACAACTACAAGTTCCCAAAGATTATAGAATGGTGCTGAATCTATAAACGTGTACACTCATTGCCATGTTTATAAAATCTGAAATCTTACAATTGATAAAACTTCCAGTACGACATAATCTAGAAGTTTGAAGTCAACAAAATTTTTCAAAAAATGGAGTATTGATATAATTTTGGTTCTACGTTTTGTCTAAGGTTTTCTATTGAAATCTAAAACATTTAAGTAAACCTTCTTTTATGACTACAAAATAAATCTTAATGGCTCAACTTGTCTAATCTCCTCTTGCGAAGAACTATCTAGTACTTCTAGCTAGCACTACTACTTTTTATTTACTACCTTTTATTTATTTAATCGGAGATATCCGAGCGAATTGTAAAAATTGACTCAGCTATTCTATGAAATTATGAAACTGAATTCCACCGAATATAACAGAAAGATGCTGAATTCTATAGTCATGCAACTGAAATTGCAAATTACCGAAAATGATAGTATTACGTCGAATTCTATAAAAGTGAAAAACGCATTAGCATGTTAAAAAATCCAAAAACTTAAAATTGTTAAAACTCCCAGTATGATGGTATCCAGACATTGGAACTCGTCAAAATCTTAAAAAAATGGGGATCTTGTGTTATGTTGATGTAATTTTGATTCTGATTCTGGTGTCTAGAAATTGGAAATTTTCAAAATCCTCATAAATTGGGGATTTTGTGTTGTGTTGATGTAATTTTGGTTCTTATGATGATGGTATCTAAAAATTGGAAGTCGTCAAAATCCTCAAAAATTGAGGATTCTGTGTTGTGTTGATGTATTATGGTTCTGGTTTTGTGTGATCCTTTTATTTATTCAGAATTAATTATTATAATACTATGTTTTTTTCACTTTTATTTTTCTTGAAAATTCACTACTAGTTCCGAATTTATTTATTATTTAATTTTTATTTATTCAATCAAAGATTGCCAGCGTAGTTAAAAAAATGATCAATTTAGAAATTCTATATAATTATGAAACTAGAATTGGGTCAAATATAACAGAAAGGTGCCGAATTTTATCAAGTCAAGAAATTGAAATTGCAAGTTATCAAGAATGACGATGAATTCTATAAGAATGTGAGCTCATCGCCACGCGTATGAAATCTTAAAATTGTAAGTCATAAAGATTGCAACACAAATAATATTAGCAATTCTGAAAAATTATAAAACTGAAATTGAAATATAATAAAATATTTTCCAAGTACCAGTAGAGTACCAGAGTACGTGATAAAATTTGTAGTATTGACGAATTCAGCAATTCTACAAAATTATTAAACTGAAATTGCACTGAATATAACAGAAAGATTCGAAAAATTCTATAAGTCATTGAACTGAAAATGCAAATTTCAAAAATGATAGAATCATGACAAATTCTACAAAAATGAAAACTCATCGTCACATAGCCAAATTTAAAATTCTAAAAAATAAAAAATAAATTGATGAAACAATGAAATATTAACTATTCATAGATTGTATGAATCGGTGGTTAATACTTGGTGAGACATCTTTAAATTAGTATAAATAAAGCACTTGGTTAAGTTTCACATTTTTTTTTTTTTTTAATAGAAAAACATTACAATTGTTGTCGTGAGACCAAAACAATTGTAGAGTTTTTCTAAACAAAAAAAAATTGTGAAACTTAACCAGGTGCTTAATTTATACTAATTAACTATTCTCTTTTATAAATGAAAAAGAAGACAAGCAAAACATAATTCTGCTCTTGAGAATGGTGTAACAACCGAAACAATTGTAGAGTATTTAAAATAATTTTGTAGTCGACTAGCTTCATAATGCTATGTTTGTTATAGAGAAAATCATGCACAAGTACCTACTTTATGGCATTGTACCGTAAAGTATGTATAAAGTATGTAAAATGTATGTACTAACGAACTGACCTGATTTATGTCAAACATTTCTGTTCTAAACATCAATAAGCATTACTATTATTATTATTATTATTATTATTACTATAAAGTGTGCCACAAAGTAGCCATAACAACAAAATAAGCACCATCAAAGATTACGCTGTCTTTTATTCGTAGCATGCATTTCAACTTCGAGAACATACACCATAACAAAGAAGACATGTAAAGTTTTGACTACAAAAAGAAAGTACGATGAATTAATAGATAAATAATATAACCTAAATTCGCACAATTTACCTGATCTGAAAAGTACGGAAGCATAACATTTTCTGTAACTGATTGTAAACCTTTTCTAATTTTTTTAATTTTAACCTGACAAAATATTTAACTGTTACTGTCAAAATATTTCTAAGAGGAACTGTCTAAATCTAATAATTGATTAGTATTATTTATCATTTTCAACTGCAACTGTCATATTTTAATCTTAAGGGATTAATCTTAAATTTTTCTATAATTAATTCAGTCAGTCAATCTAATTGTATAAACCTACTTCAATCTAATTTTTATTAGGATTATTGATTGGATATCAACAAAATATGTAAACTATAACACAACAAATATGTCATATTTTCGATGAAATCTATCAAAATATGTAATAAATTCAACTGCAATTGTCTAAATCAGTTAAGTTTTTATTCAAACCTGTCAAAATATTAAACTGTTACCCTCAAAAAATCTTTAAGTTGAACGGTCTAAATCATGATCATTTCTCATTTCAAATCTATCATTGTTAATTTAAAATCTGTCAAAATTTCAAAGTAAACTATCAAAAACTGCTACATTTTCTTACTAAAGTCTACAAATGTGTTGAATTTTCTATTGAAACTGTCCTGATGTGTAAAGTTTTTGAATGCAATTGAAGATGAAGTTTTAAAACCTAAAAGAAAGTACGATGAATTAATGGATAAATAATATAACATAAATTCGAACAATTTACATGATCTGAAAGTACGAAAGCATAACATTTTCTGTAACTGATTGTAACCTTTTCTGATCTTTTTATTTGAACCTGTGAAAATATTTAACTGTTACTATCAAAATATTTCTAAGAGGAGCTGTCTAAATCCAATAATTGATTAGTACTATTTATCATTTTCAACTGCAACTGTCAAAATCTGTCAAATTTTCATCTTAAGAAGTAAACCACAATAAATATTCAACTGGAACTGTAGAATTCTTTTAAATTATTCTATAATTAATTCAGTCAGTCAATCTAATTGTATAACCCTACTTCAATCTAATTTTTATCAGGATTATTGATTGAATTTCAACAAAATATGTAAACTATAACACAACAAATATGTCATATTTTTGATTAAATCTATCAAAATATGTAATAAATTATAATGCAATTGTCTTAATCAGTTAAGTTTTTATTCGAACCTGTCAAAATATTCAACTGTTATTGTCAAAAAATCTCTAACTTCAACTGTCTAAATCCTCATCATTTATCATTTCAAATCTATAATTTTTACTTAAAAATCTGTCAAATTTTCAAAGTAAACTATCGAAAGCTGATAAATTTTCTAACTAATGTGTACAAATGTGTTGAATTTTCAATTGAAACTGTCCTGATGTGTAAAGTTTTTGAATGCAATTGAAGATGAAGTTTTGACTACTAAAAGAAAGTACGATGAATTAATGGATAAATAATATAACCTAAATTCGAACAATTTACCTGATCTGAAAAGTAGGAAAGCATAACATTTTCTGTAACTGATTGTAACCTTTTCTGATTTTTTTATTTGAACCTGTCAAAATATTTACCTGTTACTGTCAAAATATTTCTAAGAGGAACTGTCTAAATCCAATAATTGATTAGTATTATTTATCATTTTCAACTGTAACTGTCTAAATCTAATAATTGATTAGTATTATTTATCATGTTCAACTGCAACTGTCAAAATCTGTCAAATTTTAATCTTAAGAAGTAAACCACAATAAATATTCAACTGAACTGTAGAATTCTATTAAATTTTTCAATAATTAATTAAGTCAGTTAATCTAATTGTATAACCCTACTTCAATCCAATTTTTATCAGGATAGTTGATTGAATTTCAACAAAATATGTAAACTATAACGCAACAAATATGTCATATTTTCGATTAAATCTATCAAAATATGTAATAAATTCAACTGCAATTGTCTAAATCAGTTATGTTTTTTTTCGAACCTGTCAAAATATTTAACTATTACTATCAAAAAGTCTTTAAGCTAAACTGTCTAAAATTTAGAGGAATTGATGATTTAGACTCTAAATCATCATCATTTCTAATTTCAAATCTATCAGTTTTAACTTAAAATCTGTCAAATTTTCAAAGTAAACTATATAAAACTGCTACGTTTTCTAACTAAAGTCTACAAAAGTGTTGAATTTTCAATTGAAACTGTCATGACGTGTGAAGTTTTTGAATGCAATTGTAGAAATCTATATGTTCTTTTTTTAATTAATATTTTTCTTGCATTTGAAATATTATGTCAAATTGAAAAGTTATAGATAAAAATCAGATAATGTCAAGTTTAAAAATCGTATAAATCGTTGAACATGGTATTTGAAAGGCCAGCAGATAAATTTACAAACAGATGAAGATCAAATGACAGCTGTCATTGTCATAAATAAAACAAACAGTATTGACATATAACATATTGTCTCCGCATTTTTGATTCTTAGCCATTGCCAAAACTTGTCATACTCTTTTTTATAAACATCTTCCGAGATTTTAGGAATCAGACTCAGCTCAGCTTCTGCAGCTTTCTTCAAAATTTCATCACTTATTAAATCTTCGTCACAACCATTCATTTTGGCAGAATTTGAGAAAAATGGTTACCATAGACAACAGCTTAGTAACTGCATGAATCAGATCATCATATCATCAGTTCATCAGATCATATCATCATCAATTGTATAACCCTACGTCAGTCTAATTTTTATCAGGATTATTGATTGAATTTCAACAAAATATGTAAACTATAACACAACAAATATGTTATATTTTTGATTAAATCTATCAAAATGCGTAATAAATTCAACTGCAATTGTCTAAATCAGTTAAGTTTTTATTCGAACCTGTCAAAATATTCAACTGTTACTGTCAAACAGTCTCTAAGTTTAAATGGCTAAATCATCATCATATCTCATTTCAAGACTATCATTTTTAACTTAAAATCTGTCAAATTTTCAAAGTAAACTATCGAAAACTGCTACATTTTCTAACTAAAGTCTACAAATGTGTTGAATTTTCAATTGAAACTGTCCTAATGTGTAAATTTTTTGAATGCAACTGTAGATATCTATATAACTGGGTAAATAATGCACGTTTTGAGTTAAAAAAAAAACAGTTCTTACAGTTTTAAATTTAAAAGTGAGGATTTGCTCACTTCAATTTGTTCATTTAGTAAAATTCCCAGTTTATTGAAACGATTGATTTCCAGATTGTCAATATTCCATAACTATCAAAATCTAAGTGGACTAAATATTGCTAAAATATTCGTATTACGAAAAATCTTGAACGACACACATGCACACACATGCAAATAACAGACTTGGTTGAAGTTTACAAACCTCGGCTGCGCTATGCTCCGCTTCGCCTCGGTTTAAAAACTTCAACCTGCGTCCGATATTTGCCGCATATCGGCCTAATGACGTTAATAACTATTTTGTAATACCTCTGTGTTATTGACATTTATCAGTACTGTCTGCTTGATCGATATGACAGGCGTAAAGGCCTTGGCCGTTATAATAACGGCCGTCGACGTTATTTAAATGACAACGCAAATTTATGAGCAAAAAAGCCTTCATATTCTTTCTCATACCTGCTGCGGCTTTTTTGGGGAAGTAAATCGATTGTGGCAGCATTTGCTTCATTTAGTACATCTTCGGGGATACCACAAAACGAAGAACTTTGCACATCTGACATTATTTTTCTAATTTCACTTTGATTTGTTTGTTTGTATTTGAACCGTTAATGTTGCTATGGTATCAAATTGCGCCTGGATAACTAGTTTATTAATTTTGAAATTTAATATTGATAAATTGACCAGTTTTTGTAATTTAGGTATTACAAAAAGTATCGAACAACATACGGCCGATATGCAAATAACAGGCTTGGTTGAATATAAACCTCGGCTGCGCTCCGCTCCGCTTCGCTTCGCCTCGGTTTACAAACTTCAACCCGCGCCTGTTATTTGCTACATATCGGCCTAATGGCGTTATACACTATAACTTGCGTCCGTTATTTGCTGCATATCGGCCTAATGACGTTAATAACTATTTAACCAGTTAGTAGCATCAAAGCACAATTAAGTCTTTAGCCATGAAGTTGCAATATATTTAAAGCATCTTAGGTATTTGGAATTGTTTGGATTATTATTAACATCAGCATTGATTCTATTAGCAGAATCAAAGCACGATGAAGTCTTTAGCCATGAAGCTGAAATATCTTTACAGCATCTTAGGTATTTGGGATTGTTTGGATTATTATTAACATCTGCATTCCGCGTGCTGAATTTCGAAGTAATGTTAATTAACAGTAATCATAAATTACACCAGATATTCCCCTTATTTTGCAGTAGTCTTCAGGGATTTTCATCCGTTTCCTCTGTAGAGCTTAGGGTTGGTGAATCAAGGAAGTAATACGCAGAAAAAAAGTGAAATAGCTAAATGAGGCTGCTCCTGTAGTTGTATACGAAAATTTGATGAAATATTCCGCTGCCTAAATGCGTCCAATCTCTTGCAAACAATATATTTTTTGCGGAAATGTTTTTATAAGCCAGATAGCGCACACTCTCATTAAGGGAGGCCACTAACTGTAATTTTCCCGTTTTTATTTTGCCATTAGCCTGAGGACCCTTATCTCCCGGCTTCTCCGGCTTTATGGAAATCCGGCGTGCATCCCGGTGCAGCCTGTAGGTTTTGGGGGTGAGGCCATAATAAAACGGGACGACACCGTGCCATAAAATGAAAATGAATTTATCCAATATCAGTAAAGAGCGGAACCAATCTGGCGCTGTGGCGAGATGCGGGCCGGCGCTGTATTTTTTTTTCGAAAAAAAAAAATAACCGCACGGGTTTTCTATTATCCGGCTTTCCACGGTTCGTTGGCGTTGTTCAAGGCGAGCGAGGGAATCGCCTGTTTCTCGCCAATACACTGCATGGGCCAGGCCTGGAAAAGGCGAACTGATTGGAAATTAATGCATCCGTCCGCGAGTGCCGCGGATACCGACTTCCGGTTGTCGATTCACCGGATCGGCACCGCGTTGCGAAACGGACGAACGCCGGTCATTATCTGCGCCAGCGAGAGGAGGCCGAGGCTTAATTGAGGAGCGCGTGCGGATGCTGGAGCCAATCTCCTAATTCCAGTATCATTTTCTATGGGAAAAGGAATCGACTTTCAAAATTACACGCATCAGTCGACCGTGATTATTGTCGTTACTTCCTCTCAAGGCGAGTTATCCACAACAAATCTACCACGGGCCAACATAATTCGTGATCAACTTTTTTCCTTCAAAATGTTCCACAAAAGTCATTCCATGTCAACTGGACCAATGGTCCCCGCTCAACCACCTTCAACTTTGATGAAAATTAATATGGATGTACATGTAAGTTTGAAAGGAACTTCTGTGAAGTTTTAGCTCCAGATATCAAATATCTTAGTCACTGCAGCCTTTCTCGTGGAGGTCACTCCAAACTCGAGGCGTCTGCCGCGAGACTTTTGCACAGTTCAACAACTGTTCCCATTGCTCCGAAATTCAACACCTTAGATCAACTTTTGCTGATGAATACGCAAAAAATTGTAGTAACACTCAAAAAGCAATGCACCAATCATAATTTCCCTGTTACCACAGAACCACTATCTAAATCTAGTATGATTATATAATGAGTTGACCAGGTGGTGCCAACTCATCCAAGTGAGCATTTATATAGTAATTTTTCGCATCCAGCGATCGTAACTAATTAACTATTTCTTTTTCACTTAATAACACGCATTTTCTTTGCCAACGCGGCAATTATTCGCACGAGATAACAGCATCCAGGCCGATATTTTCATGGTAATTATTGGTGCAAATTACCGCTTCTGCGAGTCTCTTCTGCCAAACTCAAGGCGACGCTGATGGAGCGGTTTCGTGCTTAATTGGCCGTAATTAATTATTGACGGAAAACAAAAGTGCGCACTCTTAATTGAATTGTTAATGCGCTTCCCATAATTGTTGGCCGTATGTATTTCATTTGCACGAAATTACAGCGCCAGGCCTTGATTATAAAGTCGTGCTGTTGCAAATCAACGCCGGGCTTTGCGGAATTTGTGCCATTGCGCTTTCACCGGGCACTTTTGGAATTTTAATAGCTGCGTTTTTTAATCGCATATAATAAATGTGAAACTGTACAACCATGAAAACAATAGTAATATATCTTCATTTCTGAAGTAAACAAATCATCTCTACATCCCAGTTATTTTTCAAGAGAAAAACTATAACAATTTGACCAAATTTTTAATCTATTAAATATATTGATAACAAATTTAGTCCCAGAATTGTTAAATTTCTGTTCCCAGAAATAATATATCTTAATTTCTGAAATCAATAAATCATCTCTCAAATCAAGATAAAAACTATAACAATTTTACCAAATATATTGATGACATATTTAGTCCCAGAATTGTTAAATTTCTATTCACAGAAAATAATATATCTTAATTTCTGAAGTGAACAAATCATCTCTCAAATCAAAAGAAAAATTATAACAAGTTTACCAAATTTTCAATCTATTAAATTTATTGATAACAAATTTAGTCCCAGGATTGTTAAATTTCTGTTCCCAGAAATAATATATATAAAAATTTCTGAAATCAACAAATCATCTCTCAAACTAGAGAAAAACTATAACAATTTTACCAAATATGTTGATGACAAATTTAGTCCCAGAATTATTGAATTTCTATTCCCAGAAATAATATATCTTAATTTCTGAAGTGAACAAATCATCTCTCAAATCAAGAGAAAAACAATAACAATTTTACTAAATTTTTAATCTATCAAAAATATTGATGGCAAATTTAGTCCCAAAATTGTGAAAATTTCTATTCCCAAAAATAATATATCTTAATTTCTGAAGTGAACAAATCATTTCTAAAATCAAGAGAAAAACTATAACAATTTTACTAAATTTTTAATCCATCAAATATACTGATAACAGATTTAGTCCCAGAATTGTTAAATTTCTATTCTCAGAAATAATATATCTTAATTTCAGCAGTGAATGAATCATCTCTCAAATCAAGAGAAAAACTATAACAATTGTACCAAATTTTTAATCTATCAGACATATTGATGACAAATTTAGTCTCAGAATTGTTAAATTTCTATTCCCAGAAATAATATTTCTTAATTTCTAAAGTGAACAAATCATCTCTCAAATCAAGAGAACAATTATAACAATTTTACCAAATTTTTAATCTATCAAATATATTGATGACAAATTTAGTCCCAGAATTGTTAAATTTCTATTCTTAGAAATAATATATCTTAATTTCTGAAGTGAACAAATCATCTCTCAAATCAAGAGAAAAACTATAACAATTTTACTAAATTTTCGATCTGTCAAAAATATATTGATGACAAATTTAGTCCCAGAATTGTTAAATTTCTATTCACAGAAAAAATATATCTTAATTTCTGAAGTGAACATCATCGCTCAAATCAAGAGAAAAACTAAACAATTTCACCAAATTTTTAATCTATCAAACATATTGATGACAAATTTAGTCCCAGAATTGTTGGTGGAACACTTGAAGATAACTTCTCTTAAAATTTCATTTAAGATCCTTAGAAAGCAATACACCAATCACAATTTAATCTCAAAGTGTGCGTAAAATCACAATGCTCGATGGTTATACCATACTTTGGCAGCAAGTAACTCAAAAACCAAAATATTTGTGTCTCATCAGAGTCTCTTGAAGATCTCTAATTAGTGAGAAAATTGCTTGCATATCGATGGGAAAAAGCATTTTTTGCTAATTGAATGTGCAAAATACAGTTTTCTTTTTAATACGAGCTTTATAAAGTTCTAAGGTTTGGGGGGTTTCTAAGGTTGTAATGTTCTGAGTTATAAGGTTTTTTGCCATCATTAAAACTCAAAAACCAAAATAGTTGCGTCTCATCAGATTTTCTTTAAGATCTACAATTAGTGAGAAAATTGCATGCATATCGCTGGGAAAAAGCACACCCCATTGAATGTGCAAAATACAGTTTTCTTTTTAATACGAGCTTTATGAAGTTCTAAGGTTTAGGGAATTTCTAACGTTGTAAGGTTCTAAGTTATAAGTTAAGTTTTTATAAGTTATAAGGTTTTTTGCCATAATTAAAACTCAAAAACCAAAATAGTTGGGTCTTATCAGATTTTCTTTAATATCTACAATTACTGAGAAAATTGCATGTATATCGATAGGAAAAAACACACCCCATTGAATGTGCAAAATACAGTTTTCTTTTTAATACGAGCTTTATAAAGTTCTAAGGTTTAGGGGGTTTCTAAGGTTGTAAGGTACTAAGTTATAAGGTTTTTTTGCCATAATTAAAACTAAAAAAAAATGGGTCTCATCAAATTTTCTTGAAGATCTCTAATTATTGAGAAAATGTCATGCATATCGATGAGAAAAAACAACCCCATTGAATGTGCAAACAAAATGTTTTTTTTAATACGAGGTTTATAAAGTAATAAAGTTTAGGGGGTTTGTAAGGTTGTAAGGTTCTAAGTTATAAGGTTTTTTGCCATCATTCAAAGATTTGAATTTTAAAATAGGGGCTTTCATCCCTTCATCATGGAGGATCATGTCTGCCTGGGGAACACTAGGCTATCGCGCGCCCAAAATGGTACGAAATATCATGGTGTTCTACTGTATAATGCACTGCCAAATAGCTTACGGTGCCTGGAGGGCATTAATTTCAAGACGAAGGTCAAGGAAATACTAACACAAAAGTGTTACTACTCCTATAAAGAATTTTGATCCGATGATCTATAACCTTAGATGTTATTTTGTGATTTTGTGTTTCAAATATGATTTTGTATTTTATACTTTTATATTTTATACTTTTGTACCTGTTTTATGACCTGTGTAAGACTTATTTGTCAATAGCACTAATAAAGATTATTATTATTATTGTTATTATTCATTATAAAGTTCACAAGTTTGAGGGGTTGTAAGGTTCTAACTTCTAAGGTTTATTTGCCATAATTCACAAAATATAATTCTAAAATAAGGGCTTTCATCTCTTAGGGCTTTCATCCCTTCATTATAAAGTTCTAACGTGTAGGGGGGTTTCAAGGTTCCCTTCATTATAAAGTTCTAAGGTTTGGGGAGTTGTAAGGTTCTAAGTTATAAGGTTTATTTACCATAACTCACAAATTTTAATTCTAAAATAAGATTTTTGATCTCTTAGGGTTTTCATCTCTTCATTATAAAGTTCTAAGGTGTAGAGGAGTTGCAATGTTTCCTTCATTATAAAGTTATCAGGTTTGGGGGGGTTGTAAGGTTCTAAGTTCTAAGGTTTATTTGCCATAATTCACAAAATTTGAATTCTAAAATAAGGGTTTTTAAATCTTATGGCTTTCATCCCTTCATTATAAAGTTCTGAGGTGTAGGGTGGTTTCAAGGTTCATTATAACGTTATCAGGTTTGGGGGGTTGTAAGGTTCTAAGTTCTAAGGTTTATTTGCCATAATTCACAAAATTTGAATTCTAAAATAAGGGCTTTTAAATCTTAGGGCTTTCGTCCCTTCATTATAAAGTTCTAAGGTGTAGGGGGGTTTCAAGGTTCCCTTCATTATAAAGTTCTAAGATTTGGGGAGTGTTTAACGTTGTAAGGTTCTAAGTCCTAAAGTTTTTTGTCATAATTCACAGATTTGAATTCTAAAATAAGCGCTTTCATCTCTTAGGGCTTCCATCCCTGCAATATTAAGTTCTAAGGTTTAGAGGGGTTATAAGGTTGGAAGGTCCTAACTTCTAAGTATTTTTGCCATAATTCACAGATTTGATTTCTAAAATAAGGGCTTTCATCCCTTCATTATAAAGTTCTGAGGTTTGAGGGATTTTTTAAGGTTGGAAGGTTCTAAGTTCTAAGTTTTTTTTGCCATAATTTACAGATGTAAAGTCTAAAATAAAGGCTTTCATCCCTTCATTATAAAGTTCTAAGGTTGTGGGAGAGGTTCTAAAGTTGGAAGGTTCTAAGTTCTAAGGTTTTTTGCTTTAATTCACAGATTTGAATTCTAAAATAAAGACTTTCACCCTTTGATAACACATTAGGATATACATTAGGTTATATAATGTTTGTGCAACAACTACTTTACCCCCGAGGCAACACTTCATGATGTAGAAGTGAAATTAATAAAAACATGGATAAGATACTTGAAAGTATTTTCTCTGAAAATTTCATTAAGTTTCAATTTTTAATAAGTGAGAAATTTGCATACATGTTTGTTGATAGGAAAATTAATGTTTTTAAAAGAAACTAAAATACTGAAAATATATTGATGGCAAAATTAGTTCCAGATTTGTTCTTACGATACTTGAAAGTATTTTCTCTGAAAATTTCATTAAGTTTGAATTTTTAATAAGTGAGAAATTTGCATACATACGTTTGTTTATAGGAAAATCAATGTTTTTATAAAACTGAAATTTATATTATATAAAACAGTCACAAACATTCGATGACTGTAGGGGACTAATTTTGCCATCAATATATTTTCAGTATTTTCAGTTTTATAAAATCATTAATTTTCCTATGAACAAACATATGCATGCAAATTTGTCACTTATTAAATATTCAAATTAAATGAAATTTTCAGAGTAAATACTTTCAAGTATCTTACGAACAATTCTGGAATTAATTTTGCCATCAATCTATATCAATCCCCTACAGTCATCCAATATTTGTGCCTGTAGGGGACTAATTTTGCCATCAATATATTTTCAGTATTTTCAGTTTTATAAAAGCATTAATTTTCCTATCAACAAATAATGCATGCAAATTTCTCACTTATTAAAAATTCAAACTCAATGAAATTTCCAGAGTAAATACTATCAAGTATCTTACGAACAGTTTAGTTCTGGAACTAATTTTGCCCTAAATCTATTTTCAATAATTTCGGTTTTTCGAAGTAGATTAATTTCATAAATAAAATAAAAGCACTCCGATATTTACAAATTTCTACAAAATTTCTACTAGATTTGAAAGATTTTAGGCTTTTTTACACATATTGGATGACTGTGGTGGACTAATTTTGCCCTCAATATATGTTCAGTATTTTTAGTTTTATTAAAACATTAATTTTCCTATGAACAAACATATGCATGCAAATTTCTTACTTATTAAAAATTGAAACTTAACGAAGTTTTCAGACAAATTATTTTCAAGTATCTTATGAACAATTCTGGAACTAAAATCGCCATCAATATATGTTTCGAGAATGTTTTTATAAAACTGAAATTACTGAAAATATATTGATGGCAAAATTAGTCCACTACAGTCACAAATATAGTATGACTGTAGAGGACTAATTTTTCCATCAATATATTTTCAGTATTTTCAGTTTTATAAAAACATTAATTTTCCTAAGAACAAAATAAGTTGCATGCATATGTTCTCACTTATTAAAATTTCAAATTGAAATAAATTTTCAGGGAAAATACTTTCAAGTATCGTAAGAACCATTCTGGAACTAATTTTGCCATCAATATATTTTCAGTAATTTCAGTTTGTTTTAAAAACATTAATTGTCCTATAAACAGATATATGTAAGCAAATTTCTCACTTATTAAAAATTGAAACTTAACAAAATTTTCAGAGAAAATACTTTAAAGTATCTTATACTAGAATACTCTATAATATTCTACTATACTACTATAGTACTCTATAAGTGTCTTACGAACAATTCTGGAACGAATTTTGCCGTCAATCTATTTCGAGTAATTTCGGTTTTCCGAAGTAGATTAATTTCATAAATAAAATTGTTTCATAAATAAAATAAAAGCACTCCGATATTTCCAAATTTCTACAAAATTTCTACTAGATTTGAAAGAATTTTGGCTTTTTTAAGCCAAACTTTGACGTTTATAGCAGGTATAAATAAAAATGTTATTATGAAATAAACGCCGAAGATTTTTTTTTCTTCAAGAAGCATACGAAAAATTATTTACCCCACATTTTACTGCTATTAAGCCATTCGTATTAATTAATTCTAAAACTCATGTGTTAATAGCTACCATTAAATGTTCATTGCATAAAGTACTACTCAGTGTAGTATATTATATTCTGCACATTGAAATAATAATTTAATAGTTTTACTTAACGTACTTTTTCTCAATTTGCTTTCAAATGAACATCTTGAAACTGTTATGTTGTTGAAAACATAATAAAAAGTACTATCAAAATCAATAATAAAAAATATAGGTTGTCATTTAAAAACTTGGCTCTGACGTCATAACTTCAAAACTGAGAAAGATGGAAAATTGAAAATGGTCCCAAAATATTTGATTGAAAAAAAAATTGACCTGTTGAAGCGTTTTTCGAAAATTTATACAGGGAAAAAATAAAGCCCGGTCTCATTACTTTATGCGCTCTCTGTAGTAGTAGTATAGTAATATTCGGATATAAGTTATTAAACCAAATTAGATGATTTTTTTTTAATGGCAATTGTGTGGATTATGTTACGGATTATTATGAGAGTAGATAGGCTATGAGACTTCGGGGTCAAAACTCCCTTAAGGATTACATGGGAGCTGTTCAGACGCAATTGACGCAACGATGCAATTGTTTACTTTAAACAAACACAACAAATTGGCATTATTATGGTATTGGTAATGAAAAATTTTAACGTCGGTTTGCAAGAAAAGCGAATTTTTCAGGAATAAAAAGTCGGAGCTTAAACTCACTACACCTATGAGACTTCGGGGCCAAAACTCCCATAAGAATTACTTAGGAGCTTATCAGACGCAATTGACGTAAAGATGCAATTGTTTACTTAAAAAAACACAACCAATTGGCATTATCATGGTATTGGTAATGAAAAATTTTAACGTGGGTTTGCAAGAAAAACGAATTTTTCAGGAATACAAAGTCGGAGCTCAAACTCACTACACCACACCGTATTGCATATTGAGCAAGACAATATCTCTTGATCGTCTTCTTGGTGCCCACGTTAAGACTTAAAAGCGCAAAAACAACGACAATCCGCCATTCGCTTTGCATTATTCTTTTGCGTACAGCCCCCTTGCTATCGTGATAGAACTGTTGAACTCCGCTCAGAAACAATTTACGGTACACAATTTCCCCTAGGGCCTTCTTGCACGGCGACACTACAAACGCCAGCACCGCCGAGAGGAATCTAATCGGAGGAGAAACAACTGCATGCCCACGTTACGTAACGGTGCCAGTAATTGGATTCCGGCGTGTACGTAGGTGCGCGAAATCTGCGATGAATTATCGGCACGTCTTCGACAGGAATGAAATCATGTATACGCCCTGGCCGGCGTGTTTGCCGAACGTGTTCCAACCAGTAATTCCGAGACTCGCAGAGCTTATTGCATGCACTCCGCAACGGCAACGGCAAAAAAAAACAGAAACACAACAGCAAACTTGCAAGTTTGGCACGTCCAAAGATGAAATCGAAGTTCGATTTTATATTTTTACTGTGTACGCAGTGCCAGTTTAACCAGGGGTCTTTTCGGGGCTGTAGCACCCTGTATAATTATTTTAAATACCTTATTTAATTAGATTATATGAATCTGTGATTAATGCTTGGTGTAACATCTTTAAATTAGTATAAGTAAAGCACTTGGTTAAGTTTCACAAATGTAAAACTTAACCAAGTGCTCTATTTATACTAACCTTTATTAATTATTATGTTACGATCATTATTAATGAAATAATTATTTTTGCACCATCATTATTTATTCTATTGTTATTATTTTAAGGATCTGTATTAGTAATACAGGTGTTCAGGGAAAAAGAAAAGGCCCTAAATATGAAGGGCGATCTAGTAGATATTTATGGTGTTTTCTTTCATGAACACCCTGTGTTACTAAAAATAATAATATATTATGTATGTATTAAAACTAATTATCATATAAGTGCCTCTTTGAAGGAGGACTAAAGCAGGCGATCTCGTGTATTGTTCAATTGTGCGTGCCCTAATTTAATGCTTCGTTTCTCACCGAACACCCTGTATAATTATTTTCAATACTTTTTTTTAATTAGTTTGTATAAATAAAGCACTTGGTTAAGTTTCACAAATTTGTGAAACTAAACCAAGGGCTTTATTTATATTGACCTTTATTAATTATTATGCTACGATTATTATTAATAAATTAATTATATTTGCACCATCATTATTTATATGATTATTATTATTTTAAGTATATGTGAGCGAGAATCAACTCACGGCCGTACATTACAAGTCGGAGCCTAAACTCGCGACGTCGTGCTTATATCACGTAAAACATTTATACGTAATATCAATCATTCGCCTCTTATACATTTTCACGGCGTGAATGAAGATGGCTCACACACGTCTTCGTGCATGGCTAATCAACATGGCGGGCATGTCCACCTCAGCAAGGGCGAAAATTTGATTTACTGATTATTACCTGATGGGGCCCGTTCAAGCTCTGAAACGGGTGCCAAAACGTCGGGAAGACTTTGACTAAAACTTCCCGTGCACTTGCCATGCTCGCACGATTGATTAAAGTTCGCATTTTTGAAAATTGAAAATGAATTGTGACGTCGTCACGCCTACCTGTTCCCGTAGGGGGCCGTCCACATCAATTCATCGTCCGGGTGAACTGTCGCCGGCCGCTGCACCCCAGCACTTCGTACCAAAAGAATCCCCATCCACTGGGGAGGATTTTGGAACACACTTTCGGACACTAGCGAACAAATTTTCGCGAAAATTTGCAAATATCGGGAGAGCTCACGCAAGTTCGCTTGCCTGATTTTCCCTCCCGCGCGGACTGCGCATGCCGAGGCGTACCACATCCCTTCTGCATTTGCCCGCGATTGTCCGTATTTCATAAACATGCAATTTTTACCAAATATAGCAATTATCATATTCAAATTATTATAATTATGGTACATTTATGATAATATACGTCCATTGGTATGCGAAGCAGTAAACATTTGGTTTTTATTGCGTAAAAATGTTTCATGCACTAAAACTAAAAATCGTGGGCAAATCTACTTGGAATTGGGTATTATAATTGCAATAGTGGGGAGGCCGCTGCAAATTTGGAAATTTACGGCGAAAATTGCATGCATGCTCGCGAAATTGACCATCAGAGTGACCCCCAGGCTTCTTTTGATACCAAATGTGGGGGTGGTACGGATGGCGCTAGTTAAGAATCACTGCATTTACACATAGGACTCCCCCAATGCTGCAGGAACATTTAATTCATTAATAATCACACATTGCCACCAATTATGCACGAGATTTTAAGAAACAACTTTGAGGGTTTTTTGTAATTAAAAGTTTTTATAATAATTAATAATAAATAATACTACTAATTAATATACTCTTAATAAAAGAACAAATCCAGTTGGGAATTACTTTCCTGGAAAGTGAGAATTATTTTCGAGTTTGATTGTAAGTGATATTAGAGAACAGCTAGTTTGGCTGGCAGGTTAGAACGCTTGCTTAGCATACATGAAGACCAGGGTTCGAGCCCCAATACAGGTAGAACCGAAAAACTAGTGCCATTCGTCGTTGGTAGCTCATTAATGGCGCTCTAGAGATCAGAGGCGAATTTCTAGAGTAACAAGCTAACTCAAAGCACATACAACATTTAGACAAATCACTCGGCAGAAGGCGTTGTTCTATAGCTATTTAGGGATAATCAGGTGTATTGCGTACCAAAAAACATTAGACGTATTGCGTATAAAAAAACATTAATCAACGTGTACGTTATTATACCGGGTGTTCATTTCAAAACTAGCCAGTCTCAATAACTTTTGAATGCAAGTTAACTTGATAAAAACAAAAAACACGTCGATTGATTTTTGGAGGGGGAAGTTTAAAAAGAACGTCAAATAAAATTTAGGTGTTACCCCCTCCCCCCTAGCCACCCCCACTTTGAAATTTCAAATGGCACCCCCCACCTTGCGATACCTCATTTTAAAGCTTTAAAAAAACCTAATCCAGTGGCGTAATAAAAAAGATTTTTGTCGATTCGTTTTGGAAAAAATAAATAAATAAGAAAAAAACCGAAACAATTTATATTGAACAAATTTAAGTTCCTTTCAATGAAACAAAAATAGAACAAATTGAACCAGTTTTCGGGGCAAATCTTAAAAACCATGGTAATTGAATATAAAATATTACCCCCTCCCCCTTGCGACTTTCACTTTTCTTACAAATTTTAAATTATACCTCTTTGTTGTGACACCTTGATTTAAGCTTTAAACAAATACAATCAAGAGGTGTAACAAACATATATTTACGTTAGCAAGTTTCCAAAAACAAAATATATCTTTCAAAAATAAATTATGCTGACTTTCGTTTTAGGAGTAACCAGTCTCAATAAGTTGTCAATTTTACTAAAAAAAACACGTCGATGTAGTTTAACATATTATAGTTACACATTTATTTTTCAATCAGTACACAAATATACCTTAATTAATGCATTGATAATATATCAATATAAAAAAATCGGCAAAAGATATTGTTTTCTCAATTAATAAAATATTTTAGCTTAAGTTCAAAATGCGCTCCATTATTTGCTAGACAATAGTACATCCTATTTTACAAATATGATCTAGAGGTATAACAAAACAAACTGAGTACGTTTCCAAAAACAAAATATATTTTGTTTTAAATAATTGATATTAAGCCAATTTAAGACTCAAATTCATTTTAACAATAATACATTATTTGAACTTTAAATGCAAGGGTATGTGTCTTTGTACTCAGGTAACACCGTTTCGTAGTTATTGAGTCAAATTGTCAACACTGACATTTCTAAGGTTAGTACAAAATATTAATATGTAATAATACTGTTCAACAAATTTATACTTATTCATACATCAGTTAAATATGGCATATTTTGTGGATAAGTTTTCCAGAAAGCTGTTATTCGTATTTAATGTACAAACAATGCTGACATGTTCACATGCATTATAATATTTATCAGTATTTTATTATTATTTGGTTTTGGTACGTGATATGATTTTATTTTCATATTGTTTAGAAATTGGAAAAAAATATTTTTAACGATGGTGTATACGCTGCAAGAAAGGACAGAACTAATTTTCATATATGGGGCGGAAGATCGTTGTGCTCGTAGAACAAGTCGAGTTTTCAATGAAAGACATCCTGATAAAAAAGTCGGCCACCAGTACGTGCTAAATCTTGTACGAAAATTTGAACAAACTGGGTCCATTTGCAATAAAATCAATAGGAAACCGAGAATTGCAGATGAAGCTGCGCAGATAGAAGTACTAGGTCACTTTAGTATGCGTCATACCAGTTCCATATCGAAAGTAGTTACTTCAACACATGTCTCTCGTGGTACCATACACAAAATTTTAAAACGCAATAAGTTTTTTCCTTACAAAATTGAAATAAATCAACAACTTAATGAGGATGATTACGACAAGAGAATTGAATTTTGTGAGTTAATGACTCAAAGGATCGAAGATGAGCCAAAGTTACTCAAAAATATCTGCTTTAGTGACGAGTCCACTTTTTATTTGAACGGGCATGTGAATAGGTATAATTGCAGGTATTTGGACAATATCAATCCACATTTATTTCGGCAGGATCATACTCAGTTTCCACAAAAAATAAATGTGTGGGCTGGTATTCTTGGGAATGCTATTATTGGGCCCATTTTTATAGAAGAAAACCTGAATGGAGCGTTATATCTCGATATATTAGAAAATCTAATTGATCCATTAATTACCGAATCATTGGAAAGTCAAGTAGATTCAGAAGGAGGTATGCTACTGGACGAACAACTTCTACATTTTCAACAAGATGGAGCTCCAGCGCATTATGCGGTGCCCGTACGAGAATGGCTGGATCAAAGATTTCCTAGAAAATGGATTGGTAGAAGGGGTGATGTGGAATGGCCAGCAAGATCTCCAGATCTGACACCATTAGATTTTTGTCTCTGGGGTCATTTGAAGAGTGTAGTGTTCAAAACAATTCCCGAAAGTATTGAGGATCTTCGAATGAGAATAGTAGATGAATGTAGGCGAATTAATCCGCAAATTTTCGAAAATGCTCGCGACGAATTTAAAAATAGGCTATACTATTGTCTAGCAAATAATGGAGCGCATATTGAACATTTAATAAAATAATTTTTTAATTGAGAAAACAATATGATTTATAGATTATTTATATTGAGATATTATCAATGTATTAATTAAGGTATATTTGTTTATTGACTGTAAAATTTAATGTGTACATAAAATGTGAAAACCAAATCAACTCTTGAAATGAACATCAGCATAATTTATTTTTGAAAAATATATTTTGCTTTTGAAAACTTGCTAACGTAAATATATGTTTGTTACACCTCTTGATTGTATTTGTTTAAAGCTTAAATCAAGGTGTCACAACAAAGAGGTGTAATTTAAAATTTGTAAGAAAAGTGAAAGTCGCAAGGGGGAGGGGGTAATATTTTATATTCAATTACCATGGTTTTAAAGATTTGCCCCGAAAACTGGTTCAATTTGTTCTATTTTTGTTTCATTGAAAGGAACTTAAATTTGTTCAATATAAATTGTTTCGGATTTTTTCTTATTTATTTATTTTTTCCAAAACGAATCGACAAAAATCTTTTTTTATTACGCCACTGGATTAGGTTTTTTTAAAGCTTTAAAATGAGGTATCGCAAGGTGGGGGGTGCCATTTGAAATTTCAAAGTAGGGGTGGCTAGGGGGGAGGGGGTAACACCTAAAATTTATTTGACGTTGTTTTTAAACTTCCCCCTCCAAAAATCAATCGACGTGTTTTTTGTTTTTATCAAGTTAACTTGCATTCAAAAGTTACTGAGACTGGCTAGTTTTGAAATGAACACCCGGTATATACAGCATCACATTCAAATATCAAATTCTATTATGTCATAATTGCATTTGGCATATCAATATCTTCGATATTTTGACTTTCTTGCTAACTGATTCCTCAACGTACTGTTCAGCAACTGTCGAAGATTTCCAACCGCCGAATTTTTTTAAAGTAAGCATATTTCCATTTTCAACCAGCATTGTGGCCGATGACCTTCTAAAGCAATGTCCCGTATAATTTTTATAATCCTCCAATTTTAAAAACTCTGCAATCTTTCTGGGAACTCCTCCAATTTTGTGAATTCCTACTAGCTGTTTTGTGCATTTACCTTTCCTGTAATCTACAAACACGCGTTGACTTTGAACACCGTCTGGTCGAAGCGCTGCATATTTTCTGTATAAAGTACAGACTTTGAAGGGAGTGTCATCTTCTGTGATAATAAATTTTCTACTAGACTTGTTTTTTGTGTCTTCCAGTATAACGATTAAGAATCTACCAGTATCTTCAATGTGGTTTGTTTGTAGCTTCAAGAGTTCTTGTCGACGACAGGCACCAAAAATACCAAATACTAAAATGACCTTCTCTAGCAAAAAAATGTCGTCGTCTGCTTCTTGAAGGAATCTTGTAATCCGCTGTGTTGTTAGTATTTTTGCCTTCTTTGGTTTGTAACATTCAGATTTCCGCCTCAGGAACATAAAAACTTTTCCATATCTGAATCAAGAATAACTTTTACTAATAAGTAATTCGAAGTGTTAATAGGTACTAACCCAGAAATATCAATATTTTCATGTAACTTAAAGGAAGTTTTCAGCATTGAGATTTTAGTCCATAAACTGTTCGGTGCAAAATTTTTGCTCAGCGCTGTTACGTAGCACAGCAAAACCTCTTCAGTCACCCTGTCAACTCCTCTGTTGTTCCGCCAAGCAATAAAGTCTTCATATTCTTTCTCATACCTGCTGCTGCTTTTTTGGGAAAGTAAATCGATTGTGGCAGCATTTGCTTCATTTAGTACATCTTCGGGGATACCACAAAACGAAGAACTTTGCACACCTGACATTATTTTTCTAATTTCACTTTGATTTGTTTGTTTGTATTTGAACCGTTGATGTTGCTATGGTATCAAATTGCGCCAGGATAACTAGTTTATTAATTTTGAAATTTAATATTGATAAATTGACCAGTTTTTGTAATTTAGGTATTACAAAAAGTATCGAACAACATACGGCCGATATGCAAATAACAGGCTTGGTAGAATATAAACCTCGGCTGCGCTCCGCTCCGCTTCGCTTCGCCTCGGTTTACAAACTTCAACCCGCGCCTGTTATTTGCTACATATCGGCCTAATGGCGTTATATACTATTACAGCATCACATTCAAGTATCAAATTATATTCAATAATTGCATTTGACATTGGAATGCGATGGATGATATTTCGTATGATCTTTAAAGTTTGTCATTGTTCCAATATTAGGTTTTAGATTGATTTTCAATATAGAACTTTCAAAAACTATCTGTCTTGGCATATTTTTTTAATATTTTGTAGTAACAGAACTATGTTTATGCACTCTCAGGTGTGGGGTTTACCTCAGGTATGTAACCCTATACCTGAGAGTCCATAAACATAGTTCCATTACCTCATAACTCAGAATGGATCCACACACATTTCAATATTTTGTAGTAATTGTATTAAATTTTTGAGATTTTCTATGGCTTTTGCCCTATTTTTGGGTTTCATTACCATTACCTCAGTGCATAAACATAGTTCCATTACCTCATAACTCAGAATGGATCCACACATATTTCAATATTTTGTAGTGGTTGTATTAAATTTTTGAGATTTTTCTATGGCTTTTGCCCTGTTTTTAGGTTTCATTTCCTTTGTACAGGGTGGCCCAATTTGAATGTTTCTATAGGGGATCTCGGTAACTAGAAGAGATAGAGAAAATCGGATGGCGTATCCTCGATCTCTTTTTTCAAGACAAACTCAATAGTGAAAATAAAAATTGGCTATCATCTTTTGTTTTTAAGTTAAGGCCAAAAACTCATTATATTCCATTTTCGATTTTTATCAATTTTCATTTATTTATCATTTTATTAAGATACGAGTTGCATGCTCTTCAGGCACTTTTTTACGGTGAATTGAATGAGTTTCACAGAATATTGATATATTCGTTAATACACAAGATACAATACAAAGTAGTGTTTTTTTTAAATAGAATATGGGATTTTATAATTTACAGATGGCAAATGTGTGCGTTTGTCAATAAATAATTTCACTCTTAACAATACAAGTCTACTACCAATCAACTACGCCCAATAAGAGAACATAATGCATAGAACATATTGAGAACATAATGAGAGTTAATCAATTTAACACTCGCCCAATAAATTTGGACTCGTGCTGTAAACAATGACTTATTTCACAAGACGTTTTGATAGAATTTTAATAGATTTCAACAAAAATGTAATTATAACATCCACATGTGATACATCATCGAAAAGAGAGAAAAATAACCTATTTATTAAGATCAAAGCCAACTACGACTTATATTTATAAAAACAAAACATTGTATTGTATCTTGATTATTAACGAAGATATCAAAATTCTGTAAAACTCATTCAATTCACCGTAAAAAAGTGCCTCAAGAACATGCAACTCGTATCTTAATAAAATGATGAATAAATGAAATATTGATAAAAATCGAAAATGGAATATAATGAGTTTTTGGCCATAACTTAAACAAAAGACGATAGTCAATTTTTGTTTTCACCATTGAGTTTGTCTTGACAAAAAGAGATCGAGGATACGCCATTCGATTTGCTGCATCTCTTCTAGTTACCGAAATCCCCTATAGAAACATAGAAATTGGGCCACCCTGTATATACCTGAATTGGAGCAATAAAAAGATTTGTTGTAGGTGGATGTCGAAACACATTTATATGCATCAGTACTCAATACTAACGCAAACATAGATTTTACGGTTCAATAAAGCGCATTTACATAATATTTTGTGTACTCGTATAATTTTATAAAATATTGCTAACTGTAGCGAAACTCTGCACCCACGAAATTACTTCGAATACGCAAAGCAAATAAATTTTCCGCGATCCGAGCTTCCGTTTCAAAACTGCACACGGTGCACTTTTAATTAAAAGCCACCACTCCGATGATTTTGTATTTTCGTGGATTAGCCAAGCCTTTTGGCAGAATTTCAACTACAAAGTGCCTGAATAAATTGCGCTTATTCCGCTCCCTGCGAGGGGCGATATTTCTCCGTTAGCCGAGTAGTTCTATTTGTAACGTCATTCGTTTCAATTTTTGTATTGTAAGTGCATACAGAAAGGGGGTAACTTGGGGAGATAGCCCCAACCACCCCCGCACACCCCCAGCTCGTTGTGTGCACACGCAGAAGCTGGCCGCCCGTTTCGGGCTAACAGCGAGTTATTTTCAATCCACACAATGAAAATTGAACTTTACGAGAAGCGAGCGCAATGCTGCTCGCCGATATGGCAGCTTATTACTTAGAGGAGTAACGAGAATTGTGGTGGAAATGGTTTTCCAGATTGTGCACCAGTCGAAACATTCGTTACGGCTTATAACGAACATGGGACAATTTCAGGACCGGAAATGCCACCAACTAAAATACAGATTAGATCTCTCAACTCAAAAATTCAGTGTCAAAATTTAATGTAATGTAAGATTATAACTATAATTTCTACAATATCACATGATTGCAGCCTTACAACCCTCATATCCATAGAGCAATGACTAGTTTTATACACTTGTTATCAAATATACCAAATATATCAAATAGTATTACATCAATAGTAATATATCAAAGTTACACAATCTGAATTTGTATTCAGTTTTATCTCTCTTGAGAATGGCAGCAGTGCCGAAACAATTGTAGAGCAATTCTATAAAACTTGTGAAACTTTATCAAGTGTTTTCTTTATTAACCTAATCAAATATACTATTATCTCATCGATAGTAACAAAAAATTATGAGGGTTTACTTCCACGTTATCTAGTCTCTGTTGAATCAAGCTGTGGTTACTTAAAATTTAAATATTGTTAACTAATACTTTTTTCAGACAAATTTGATTTACTAATATCGAAGGATATATCTTGAACATGTTTTTAATTAATACTTTTTTCAGACAAATTTATTTACTGATACTGCCTACACAATTCCTATGGAAATTCTTCATCAATTTAAGTAAATATGGTTTATATAACGCTCACGAGACTAATAGCTAATTTCATAATCAATTTAAAGTGATTTTAAATTTTAAAGCTCAGTTTAATTTTCAAAATGCGTTTCATAACACATATTTATCCATTAAAGTTGACTTTAATGTAAATGCCACTAAAATGGACCAAACGTTAAGTAGCGTTTAAAGCTTACTTTTCATTAAAGTTCAGTTTTGTAAAAGCGTCTTAAAGTAGTTTATTATGAAATGGGCTGTAATTATTTTAATTGGTTTAAGTTTATATTTATATATATATATATATTTTTTTTAATTTATATATATATATATATATATATATATATATATATATATATATATTTGCAAGCGCTATAGGCCTTGGAGGCCCTTGGCTTTATGGACAATCTGAGCCCATTTTTTCCTATCCTTTGTTATCTCTGCATTTCATGACAAATGCATCCCATAATAGTATTCCACAATATTATTTCAACAATTACAAATTTTATTGATTATTCTTAGAATTTCATTAATAATGCCAACATTCCCTCATTACTGTCAAAATTTTAATGATAATTGTCCAAGCTTCAATTATTACAGTAGAAAGTTTAATGAATTTTGTCTAAATATAATGATCTAATGATGATGATGACAATTTATGACTATGGCAAAATATCAATTATTAGTTTCAAAATTTCATAGTTCTGTGGAAATGCATTAAATTATTTACAGAATAATTAATATTTTGACAGGGAAAATTAATATTTTGAGAATAACAATTAAAATTAGCAGCAATAATATAATTTTTGTCAGTAGTCAATGAAATATTACCACAATAATTAATACTTTTATAGTAATCATTAAATATAATCATTTAAATAATATATCAATATTTAAATGTTTACTATTAAATATTAGATTTGAATAGATAGAGAATTAGGTTAGATTGTAATATTAGAAATATTACATTGATTAACTAATCAATGATTACTTTAAATTTTTCTGAATTCTGTCGAAATTTTGGGGGTTTAGAGTGAAGTATTGACAGAATAAATAAATATCGATGTGGCTTTTATTTGTTGAAAATTCATAATTACTAATGTATGAAATAAAGTTACGCAAAATTTTCAAAATTGTTTTTTATTGTTCACAATTGTTTCGCCACACTGTGGCTTCTTCAGGTGAAGAAATGATACATAAACTGGGTACACTACTTAAGCAAATTGTACCTAGTTTATGTATCATTTCTTCACCTGACGAAGCCGCAGTGTGGCGAAACAATTGTCGTGAACAATAAAGAACAATTTTGAAAATTTTAAAAAGTGCGTAACTTTATTTCATACATTAGAATAAATAAAACTTGGACAGAAATCATTGCAACGTTTACAGAAAAAAAATATATTTTGGGAATAAAAATTCAAATCTAGCAGAAACAATGGAATTTCTAACAATAATTATTCAAATAATGACAAGAAATTTAATATCAATAATATCAAATCAAGATTTCATGGTTTTGTTTCAATTTTTCATAATTCTGTCGAAATTTTGGGGGCACTAAGCAAAGTACAATGTAGCATTTCCGGAAAAAAATAAAATTTTGAAAATAACATTTAAAATTAAGCAGTAACAATTGAAATTTTGATGGAAATCATTGCAATACTGACAGGAATGATTGTTATTTTGAAAATAATAATAGAATATCAGCAGCAACAATTAAAATTTTCATCAACATTTTTTTTTTAAGAAAACACATATTTCTATTCTCTCTTAAAGTTTTTATTGATTCAAATAATCAATTTCAAAGAAACGCACCTAAATTCATTAGGCCTGAACTCTAAAGCTATATTATTAGATTGATCGATGTGGCTTTAATTTGTTGAAACTTCATAATTACTAATGTATGAAATAAAGTTACGTACTTTTTAAAATTTTCAAAATTGCTTTTTATAGTTTTATTGAAGAAGCCAAGTGTGGCGAAACAATTGTCGTGAACAATAAAAAGCAATTTTAAAATTTTTAAAAAGTGCGTAACTTTATTTCATACATTAGCTATATTATTAATAGTATATCAAACATAAATTTATACAAGATCACCAAAATCATACCCATCCAACAAAGACTAGACAAACTACGAAATAAATTTCAACAAAAACAGGACAATAGGACAATACTCGACGAATTGTGTATTAAAAGACAAAACAAACGCACTACAAAATTACATCCGACAAAAACGCTTCATGAATCATATTACACTTCATAACACTCTTTTCACACTATCAAAATAATCACTCATGAATCACATATGTAGTGTAATGTATAATGTAACGTACGTATAATGTAATGTATTATGTTAGGCAAGGCGGAAAGACCCTATGGGGTCGATAGCCTAATAAAGATTGTTTATATATATATTAATAGTAAAGTATCCCACAGTAGTATTTCAATGATTACAAATTATATTGATTATTCTTAGAATTTTATTTATAGAGCCAAAATTCCCTTATTACTGTCAAAATATAATGATTATTGTCCAAATTTTATTTATTGCAGTAGAAATTTCAATGAATATTGTCTAAATTTCAATGATTACTGTCAACATTTTCAAAATCATGGCAAAATATTAATTATTAGATTCAAAATTTCACAATTCTCTAGAAATTTATTAAATTATTTACAGATTTAATTAATATTTTGAGAATAAGGATTTATATTATGCAGCAACAGTTGAATTATGCAGCAATAATCATTATCGATATAATTAAATATCATATAATTATATCAATATTTAAATGTTTATTATTAAAACTTCAATGATTAGTTTCAATTTTTCATAATTCTGTCGAAATTCTCAAGGTACAGAGTGATATATTGATAGAATAAATAAAACTTGGATAGTAATCATTGTAACGTTTATAAGATAATATAGAATAACAATTGAAATTTAGCAGTAATAATGGATTTTTTGACAATAATCATTGAAATATTGATAATACGTATTATATCATATAAATATATCAATATTTCCAAAATTTCGACAGATTTATGAAAAACTGAAACTATTCATTGAAACTTTAATAGTAATCAATGAAAAATGAACAAATAATGAAATTTTTAAGGTACAGAGTGAAATACTGACAGTAATCATTGCAACATTTACAGGAAAATATAGTATTTAGAGAATAACAATTGAAATTTAGCAGTAATAATGGATTTTTTGACAATAATCATTGAAACATTGATAATACATATTATATCATATAAATATATCAATATTTCCAAAATTTCGACAGATTTGTGAAAAACTGGAACTATTCATTGAAACTTTAATAGTAAACAATGAAAAATGAACAAATAATGAAATTTTTAAGGTACAGAGTGAAATACTGACAGTAATCATTGCAACATTTACAGGAAAATATAGTATTTAGAGAATAACAATTGAAATTTAGCAGTAATAATGGATTTTTTGACAATAATCATTGAAACATTGATAATACATATTATATCATATAAATATATCAATATTTCCAAAATTTCGACAGATTTGTGAAAAACTGGAACTATTCATTGAAACTTTAATAGTAAACAATGAAAAATGAACAAATAATGAAATTTTTAAGGTACAGAGTAAAATACTGACAGTAATCATTGCAACATTCACAGGAAAATATAGTATTTAGAGAATAACAATTGAAATTTAGCAGTAATAATGGATTTTGTTGACAATAATCATTGAAATATTGATAAGACATATTATATCATATAAATATATGAATATTTCCAAAATTTCGACAGATTTATGAAAAACTGAAACTATTCATTGAAACTTTAATAGTAAACAATGAAAAATAAACAAATAATGAAATTTTTAAGGTACAGAGTGAAATACTGACAGTAATCATTGCAACATTTACAGGAAAATGTAGTATTTAGAGAATAACAATTGAAATTAAGCAGTAATAATGGGGTTTTTGACATTAATCATTGAAATATTGACAATAAATGCAATATCATATAATTATATCAATATTTCCAAAATTTCGACAGATTAGTTATAAGTCTGCTATAACTTCGCTTTTCCACTGGGTTTTGGGTCTTCCTCTTCTTCTATTTCCACTTATTTCTAATGTCCATATCCTACTTGCAGTCCTTTGTTTTTCATTCTTGCTAGGTGTCCTAGCCATCTTAGTCTTTGAGCTTTCACTACCCCCACTATTTCGGCATCTCCATATAGTTCTCTTATTTCCTGGTTTGTTCTTCGTGGCCAGTTGCCCTCTATTGGTTTTCCTCCATATATTTTCCTTAGTTTTGTTCTTTCCCACATACTTAGTAGCACTAGGTCCTGTTTGCGTAGAGTCCACACCTCACTCGCGTACGTTACTACGGGTCTTATAATGGTTTTGTACACCCTTAGTTTTTCGCCCTAGAGAACACCTGGGCCGTAGTTTTTTTTAATTGTTATTATTTTGTTGATCAAAAATCAATCAATCAATCAATCAATCAATCAAAATCAAAAATCAAGATCAAATCTTGATCAAATCAAATCTTGACAAAGACTTTTTTTAAATTTCGAAATAGATGCAGGCCTTTATAAAACTTTGTCTATATTTCGTAAGCTATGCCTTTCTGTATGTTTAATAATCCCGCAGTGAACTTCTTCTGTAACTAACCTTGGGGCGTGCATTTTTTAAAGCCCATGATCCACACGTCGCTCCCTAGCAGTTTACGAGAAGTGGGCTAAACAATCTCGAAATAAATTGCGCGAAAGGAGTAACGATGCATCATTCTCACGGTGCTCCCCGGATAAAAGGCGTGCGTCTGTGTAAACGTTACGTAACAAAGAGAAAATTGCGCGTATGATAAATAGGAGCGATTCGTGAACGTCTCGAATCCTTTAGTGCGTCCATATTTCCTGCAGGCGTGCGGTTTTTCGTCGGGAGTTCGCAAAGATCGTCGGCCAGATTTATAAGAGCATTGTAAGGGCGACGCCACACAAAAATTAGGTCTATTATAAACAAAGTGGGGCACAACATGACTGCAAGTTGTATACTGGCCAAATGATTAAATAAAATCTTGGATGCCATTGTAAGGACCTGATCCATATTTAATATTAAATTCTATAAATAAAACTTATAATACAAAGAGGTATACGTAAATGTTCGAGAGGACATGGGAAGGTATGCGACCCCACGCATTTTGGGACACTCACAATTAAGAGAAAGAGGACATATATTAATGGGAAGGCATGAACTAGTCTACTCCAAATTTTAAACTACATGTTCAGATGACCGTAAATCTGCTAATATGAGATAATGGGGACGCGAGAACGCCACCGTCGTACCAATTTTACCAGCGGCGCACACTGTGGCGGATAGGGAATCTGACTTTACTAAATTAATAACTCAGTAATGTGAATTAAATAATTAATTTTTATTTTCGATTAACCAACTAAAGTGTCTATATTTCTGTTTTCAGTACAATTTTTTTTTTCGCGAAGATGACACTACGGGAAAGTAGTGTTTTCGTGAAAATTTTCAAACCCGAGATTTCAACTGATATATCAGTTTTGGGGTCCCACAAGTCCATTAAAACGGGTTTTGAGAAATGTCTGATCGCTTTGTATGTGTGTGGATGTATGTGTATGTATGTGTGTTAATTTGTGGATGTGTGTGACAACTTATTTGTGTACACGATAAATCAAAAACGGCTCAAGATAATTGAATAAAATTTTGAAATTAAGATTTTTAGAACAAAATCTACCTTTAGAAAGGTTTTGGAAAAGAATCGACAACCGGAAGCGGGTGTTTAATCTTATTATTATTATTTTTTTTTTATCAAAAGCTTACAAAATAGTACAAATATCTGAAAAATATTTCAATAAAAGTTGAAGACATCTTAAAACTGCACATCTTTTGTAGAAAACAAAATTTCATAGCACTCTTGCTTTTCGAAAAAAACTTCGCTGAAATCTAATGTTTACCATTTTGTACATTTTGTACAATTTGTTTATCAATAATTTAGTATTTTGTCTTTTATTTATATTTTAACTTTTCATTCCTATTAATATGGAGAAAGTCGTATGTTGCCCACATCAGATTTTTTATATTGGTTATTCCACTTACAATATGGTTCATATTGTATAGATATATTTACAATTACAATAAAAAAAATAAAAGTAACTTACGGCTTTTATCGTTAGACACTATGAAATTATAAATATGTCATTTCTAATTAACAGAAACAAATATAAATTTAAAAAAAAGTATATCTAGCAAGCATGTAAGTATAAAAACAAAACAAAACTTATATTAGTTGCTTTCATCTGAATCCACGATATCTTCTGTCTCACAATCTTTATTGACCAAAAGATCTATCACTTCCGGACAAAAAGTAGAAGTTTCCTTCGTACTTCCACTGTAGTTACCAATTACATGATCTGATGATATAATCAATCTGTTTAATATATCAGTATTAGTATCTTTCCGCGAAGTTTTTCTGCTGAAAAATTGTCAATAGTTTCTATAATCTTTATTTTTAGCCTCATTTTCTTCAAATTACATGTGATTTTCGCCGCTTTTGCGCCCACACAAATATAAATTAAAGATTTACTTTTCGAAAATCGAAATATGTAGGGAGTTTCACCTTGAAAGTGTGCAAATTCTAAACAAATTTCTACATGTACTCACACTAACGCATATACGTACTAACTGACATACACATACATACTTTTATATGTGACAAAAATTTGTTGCCAAATACAGAAAATAGGCGTATGAACTTGTATAATAGTAATCATGTCAAAAACTTGCGAAGGGAAAAAAATTGTAACTTTTGAAATTGCAGGCTGACGCACCTAAATTATATCTATTTTTTTAAAGGAATGCTCAACCTTTCATGTTCATAAGTTTAAAAAGGTGTATCGATTGGAACTTTTGAAATAATCTACTTTGAAATTGAATTTCACTCAAATTTGACCATATGCGATAAAATAATATTTTTTTGCATTTCACAATTCCTAATTGAATTTATAGTTATGGATTGTTAACAACTAATGTTTGATAAATAATGTTTTATATTTACTTTTGCTCCTTTTCTTTTTATAGGGTTGCAATAAATTATTGAAAATGCAACAAAAACCTGTTAAAATAGCTACTTATTTCAAATTTCAACTATAGAGCCTTATCACAGCCACGAAAGTAAACATATTGACTTTTTTTAAGTGGGATCATAAACTTCAAACATATTTGATCAATACTTTTTTTTTTTATAATGAATTGTTTAATTTCATTTCTCGACTAAAGTAAGGTCAGAATGCCGATCCGCCACAGTGTGCGGCGTGGCGACCTTGGGTGGTGCACATATGCAGAGAGAGATAAGTTAAGAAAACAAGCAAAAATGGGAAATTTTGGGAAACAAGAACTGTTGTAAGCCTACTAGGTTTAAGGACAACGGAAACAAATACTTACTATTAATGTTATCATTTCGGGCGTGGGGAAATTGTTTTTCCTTCGACCGTTTTTCGTTTTCGTGGGTGGCACATTGTCACTTTTCCGATTAAGGACGCCCCTGTGTTTTCTGGGGCTCGCCGGAAGGAGATAATCCGTGGCAATAATCGTTCGCAGACTTAGGCAGGCAGTGATAATATTATGTTGTGGCTGTTTTGGGGCACTTGACCATCGCCTATCTCGCCGGGAGCATTGTTATGGGGCAATGGAGAAGAGCGGCTCCGCTGCGAGATACAGGCCCGGGCACGTAAGCAATGCCAGATAATAACAATAATGCGGCTAACAAGGATGGGGTGCCGGGAACGTTAACGCCTCGGGAAATGTACCCCCTTTCCAGGGAATTTCGACGTCTGGAATTATGGGTGCGCGGCGTTTAATAATAGCGGGAAGAGCGGGGTTTCTTTGGAAATTCATTTGGCCTCCTTTAATAGGAAAGTTGGCGTGGGTCGGGGGTGGACGGCGATGGGGCCGGCGAGGGGCCGTTAAATGTCATGCGGGCTTGTTAGCATTTCGACCTTTACACGGGGATGAGACCCTCGGAGAGTTTTCCACCTACACAGACCCCAAAGCATTATATTGCGGAGAGCGTTCGGGGACGCAATGGCCATTGCCCCAGTTAAACTGGTTAACAGTTAATTACGAGGAATTCGCCGGATGGTATTTTTAATCGCCAACTTTGTACACAATTAGGATGTAGTTTGCATCAACTACAATAACTACATGAACACAATACAATTCATTCGACAGACATATTTTAGAGGGATGATAAGACAAACATAGATTGTTTCTACGACGGTGCCTAACCTAAGTTTTTACGCACTGTTCACAGCATATAAAACATTCATAGAATTTTTAGTTTTAATTATATTAGGGATGATTAGTATACTTTCAGGTAATTTTAAAAAGTTTTATTTTATTTAGGTTTAAAAAATAACTTGAAAGGGTGTACCAATCATTTTGTACCATATAATTCTGGATGGATCCCCTACCAATATTATTTACTTGTCAACTACTCAATATCGGTGCCAATATTATACTGCTTATAGTGCGATACCATTACCTCTACCGTCTATCTAGACCAAGGGCAACCAAACTTTGATGTAGAAGGGCCACTTACAAATATAACAAGCTTTTAGCGGCCCAAGCCCCAAAAAGAAAATATTTGTGGATAAGTGTAGCAAAATAAGTTTAAAAAAAGTTGTCTTCTAGACATATTGCACTCAAAATTTTAAGATTTGAAACACACTTCAGAATTTGGCAGATTTTGATAGTTGCAGTCATAAATTGTACAGATTTTCACATCTGATGCCACTAGATTGAGAGTGGCAAGAAAAATAACACAGTTCAATAGTAAGAGTTGTAAATAAGACAAAATTTAACAGGCGAAGCTTAAAAATTCACAGATTTTGGCAGATGCATATGAAAATTTGCCAAATTTTATCGATTTATGATTTTTTTTTAAATTTAACCGTTGTTGAAGTTGAAAATTTTACAGATTTTCACATCTGATGACACAAAGTTTCTATTTATGAACTCACATTACTGTAGCTATAGATCTGACAATTTTTGATTGTTAGATATTTGGAGTACACTTCAGAAAATTTGGCAGATTTTGACAGTGGCAGTTAATATATAAAACCTTTACCTTTGCAACTTCAATTTCAGAAAAAGTAAAGTGAATTTCTGAAAAAGTAAAATCAATTTCAGATAATGTAAAATCAATTGTTGCAGTTGCAGTCATACAGATTTTGATAGATGCATGTGAAAATTTGACAAATTTTAACAATTTATGAAAAATTTGAAAATTTGATTTATTTGCAAAGTTCAGATAGAAAATAGGTCAAATATCTGCAGTTGTGAAGTTGATTTTTTTTACCGATTTTCACATCTGATGTGACACAAAGTTTCTATTTATGAATTCACATTACTGTAGATATAGATCTGACAAATTATGCTTGTTAGATATTTGGAGTACACTTCAGAAAATTTGGCAGATTTTGACGGTGGCAGTTAATATATAAAACCTTTACCTTTTCAACTTCAATTTCAGAAAAAGTAAAGTGAACTTCTGAAAAACTAAATCAATTTCAGATAATGTAAAATCAATTGTTGCAGTTGCAGTCATAAATTGCACACATTTTCAAATCTGATGGCAATAGATGGAGAGTGGCACAAAATATAACACAATTCAATTGTTAGAGTTGTAAATAAGATAAAATTTAACAGGTGAAGCTTAAAAATGAACAGATTTTGATAGATGCATATGAAAATTTGACAAATTTGATTGATTTATGAAAAAGTTGAAAATTTAACATATTTGCAAAGTTCAGATAGAAAATAGGTCAAATATCTGCAGTTTTTGAATTTGAAATTTTTACAGATTTTCACATCTGATGTGACACAAAGTTTCTATTAATGAATTCACATTACTGTAGCTATAGATCTGACAAATTTTGATTGTTAGATATTTGGAGTACACTTCAGAAAATTTGGCAGATTTTGACAGCGGCAGTTAATATGTGACACAAAGTTTTTAGTTATGAATTCACAACATTGCAGCTATAGATTTGACAAATTTTGATTGTTAGATATTTGGAGCGAAGTTTCAACGAATTCTACCTCTGCAGCTTTGTATTTAAATAGTTGTGTACATAAATTGACAGAATTGGATAATTACACTTGAAAATTGAACAGATTTGATAACTTCAGGGTGAAAATTGGGCATGATTCGACTGTGCAATAGCAAATTATATCTCCAAGTAAAAACTCAATACATTTAGATCGAGGCAGATGCAAATGACAGATTTCTATTATTCCACTTTAAAAATGGTAGTTTTTGACACACTTCAGAAAATTTGGCAGATTTTGACAGTGGCAGTTAATATATAAAACCTATACCTTTTCATCTTTAATTTCAGAAAGAGTAAAGTGAATTTCTGAAAAAGCAAAATCAATTTCAGAGAATGTAAAATCAATTTCAGGAAAAGTAACATCATATTCAGTAGAATTAACTCCAATTTCCAAAAAATTAAAGTGTATTTCTAAAAAAGGAAAATAAATTTCAGGCAAAGTAGGATGATATTCAGTAGAATGAACTGTGCGACTTCAGAGAAAGTCCATTCAGAATTGTTTTTGTTTAAAAAATATTTTTTTGAATAAGTTACCTAGTATTTACAAATCCATTAATGGAATACAAAACTATTCAACAGTTCTTTAGTTTTATTCACTCTATCAGTGTACTGTATAAACATTCTGAAATTAAAATTACTTCTGAAGTCCATGTTACTTTTTCTGAATTTGATATTGCTTTTTCTGAAATTGATTCTACTTTTTCTGAATTGGACATTACTTTTTTTCTGAAATTGACTTGAAAAGGTAAAAGTGTTATACAGTACGCCCTCGGATTGAGTTTACACGAGGGTTTTTTTTTTTTAATTTTTACCTTTGAGTAAAAATGTTATAGGAATTAAAATTCCTGCTTGGTTTGAAACTAGCATTTCAGTTAGTAAAACATTGATATATTTATACAGGGTGTTGGTAAAATAAAAAAAACAAATGTAATTTTGACACTATAGAAAAATAACATCATTTAAACAATTCCTCTCCATTTTCTTCACACAGTTCAAGCCTGTTGTGGAACTCCTGAAAACTGTATTTTTTTTGTATTTCTTCAATAGTTATCATTAGAAATGCATCTCGTAGGCGATTGTTTAAATTTTCTATATTATTTTCTGCATTTGGGGGATTATTTGAATGATTATATTGTTCTATAATGTTGCTAGATGTAATTTTAAATTCTTTTTGCAAATAGTAAATAAGTAAGTGTCAATATAAGATTTAAAAATTTAGATTTTTCCAATACCTTGTATAAATAAATCAAAGTTTCAATAACTGAACTGGTAGTATCAGACCAAGCAGGAATTATTATTCCTATAACATTTTTACTTAAAAGCAAAAATTAAAAAAATCCCTTTTGCAAATTCAATCCGGGGACATACTGTATATTAACAGCCACTGTCAAAGTCTGCCAAATTTTCTGAAGTGTACTCCAAATATCTAACAGTCAAAATTTATCAAATCTATAGCTACAATATTGTGAATTCATAAATAGAAACTTTGTGTCACATCAGATGTGAAAATCTGTAAAATTTTCAACTTGAGAAGGTAAAGTAATTGACAGAAGTGGCCAGTTGTGTTGCTAAAAGGTCATAAGGTTACAACAGTTTTATACGAAAATATGAAAGTTTTTGAAAATTGCAGTTGAAACTTTTGACATCAGCAATAAAAGTTTCAACAAAATCTGCCTCTGCTTTGTATGCTTTGTATTTGTATTTGTATTTGTAGCTTTGTATTTAAACAGTTGTGTAGATGAATTGACAGAATTAGACAATTACAATTGAAAATTGAACAGATTTGATAACTTCAAGGTGACAATTGAGCATGATACGACTCTGTTATTGCAAATTACAGCTGTACGTAAAAACTCAAAAGATTTTGATAGAGGCAGATGTAAATGACAGATTTCGATTATTCCACTTTGGATGCATACGAAAATTTTACAAATTTTAACAATTTATGAAAAGTAAGTTTTTAAAAAGTTGTCTTCTAGACACATAGCACTAAGATTTGAAGCACACTTTAGAATTTAGCAGATTTTGATAGTTGCAATCATATCTTGTACAAAGTTTCACATCTGATGCCACTAGATTAAGAGTGGCAAGAAAAATAACACAGTTCAATTGTAGAATTGTAAATAAGACAAAATTTAACAGGTGAAGCTTAAGAATTAACAGATTTTGGGACATGCATATGACAAATTTTATCGATTTATGTTTTTTTTTAATTTAACATATTTGCAGAGTTCAGATGAAAAATAGGTCAAATATCTACAGTTGTTGAAGTTATTTTTTTTACAGATTTTCACATCAACATTCTGAAATTTAAATTACTTCTGAAGTCGATGTTACTTTTTCTGAATTTGATGTAACTTTTTCTGAAATTTATTTTACTTTCTCTGAAATTGATTCTACTTTTTCTGAATTGGATATTACATTTATTTGAAATTGACTTTACTTTTTATGAAATGGAAGTTGAAAAGGTATATTATTTCACAGAGGTGGCCAGGTGCGTTGCTAAAAGGTCATAAGGTTACAACAGTTTTGACGAAATTATCACAGTTTTTGAAAATTGCAGGTGAAATTTTGACAGCAATAAAAGTTTCAACGAATTCTACCTCTACAGTTTTGTATTTAAATAGTTGTGTACATAAATTGACAGAATTGGACAATTGCAATTGAAAATTGAACAGATTTGATAACTTCAAAGTGAAAATTGGGCATGATTCGACTATGCTATTGCAAATTATATCTCCAAGTAAAAACTCAATACATTTAGATAGAGGCAGATGCAAATGACAGGTTTCAATTATTCCACTTTAAAAGTGGTAGTTTTAGACACTCGTAAATTACAGCTGTAAGTAAAAACTCCATAGATTTTGTTAGAAGCAGATGCAAATGACAAATTTCAATTATTCCACTTTAAAAGTGGTAGTTTTAGACACTCGTAAATGAAAATTTGACAAATTTGGGTAGTTGCAATAGAAAATATGTCAATATTACAATACAGATTTTGTCAGATGCATATGAAAATTTGACAAATTTTTACAATTTATGAAAAATTTGAAAATTTAATATATTTGCAGTTCAGATGGAAAATAGGTCAAATATCTACATTTGCCGAAGTTGAAATTTTACAGATTTTCACATCTGATGTGATACAAAGTTTCTATTTATGAATTCACAATATTGTAGCTAGAGATTTGACAAATCTTGATTGTTATATATTGAGATATTTGGAGTGAAACTTTTGAAACAATTCATACATACAATACATACGTACAATACATACATACATACTTACATACATACATACATACATACATACATACAATGCATATAATAAAAAAATATAAATAGAATGAAAATTTAGGTACCACAAATTTATTTGCGTTTTGTCAATTAAATGTCAAATTTAATCTGGTACACTTGTAGATTTGATATAATTTTTCAATAGGCGATCAAAAATTAACAGCTTCGGAAATTTGTATTTGGAAATTTGACATTGGATAGCCTCAATTTGTAATATTTTGATTATACCACCAAAATAATTCGCTGCAAATGAATTTAATTATTTATCATATGTGACATAAATTGAAAATTTAAATTGAAGCATTTGAACTTTAAAAATAATTTACACTATTAACTGCAAATATTAATCATTGAATTATAATTTGAGTATGAACATAATTTGTGTAATTGTAATTGTGATATGTGATCATCTTTAATCGCGGTTTCCAATATCTTATACAATTTTCAAATTTGTTTATATTTATTTGTCACAATTAATATTTTTTATATATATTTTATGTAACTTATGTGTACTACTATTTATTGTTGAATCTACTTATACACATATGTTGTGATAGTCAATTATTTATACCTTACACTGTATACTTCTTTTTTCATTACTTATGTAAACCTATTGGTAACATAAATAAAGATTATTATTATTATTATTATTATTATATATATAATCGATCTTTATTGGGCTATCGACCCCATATGGGGTCTTTCCGCCTTATTATTATTATTTATGACAAAATTCAAATAAACTTGTGCACCCAAATTTCCATTTTCTTCTTCTTGGATTGCCATACTCGATGTCGAGCGTCGGCTATTTCCCCGCATACGTCAGTGTATGAGTGTCTTTATCGTAGTTACACTGACGTATGGCACCTACAGTTTAACGTCGGCTGCGAACGACTGGTTTTTGGGAAAACATCCCTGGGCAGGGATGTTTCAAGGATGTTTTCATTTCACTTGTATTTTTTGATTGTCTGTGAAAACAGAACCATCCTTAGGTTTCAGTCACACTTTGCAATATCGGTTAAAATTTGTTTACATCTTGCTACTACCCTTCAGCTCCATATTGTGAATGTTATGCAGTTTCCATTATATCATTAAAATCTGTGTTGTCTGCACCAAGCACATATGTTAGTATTCACTTATGGAAACCCAGTTGACAATTTTTGAATGAACTTGAAGAACAAAATATTGGCGGGCCGGATTGAATCCTCTCGAGGGCAGAATCTGGCCCGCGGGCTGTTGTTTGGGGACCCCTGATCCAGACCAATACATCGAGGTGAAAGAAAACCTTAAGTAGGTGAAATTTTGATTATTGGTCTATAATGATTGATTGGGCTAAATTTTATGAAGGCCAATATGTTTATTATCCACAGAATCGTGGTTCTAAAAATTTTATTTTCTTCATATGTCTTCACATGTTCTTGGGTTTTCAGAAATATCAAGTTAAACTAAATGTACTACAGTAGGTAAATAAAGGGGATCTTGAGTGCTGAGCTCCCATTTGAATTGACATTGATTTCCGGTCGGCACGATGTGGGTGTGGTCAGTTGTGTCTCTTGTCCTGCTTTCCAGGATCCAGAATTTTACGAGCAGTATCATACTTATTATTCAGAGAATCATATGTGTATCCCTCAGCGACATTAGATGACCCCCATCCTCCATGACGTTTCAAGGCAGTAAAATCGCCCACATCATCCAATAATATTGAACGAGGAGTTCACATTAACTCGTCTTCACTCAACGTTTTAAAATGATTGTAATTTTTTCGTTGTTGATCGAAAGTCACATTGACAACGTAATAAAAATTTCACGACAAATTGATTAATTTAATTTTTTAAATATTTGGTAGTTTGTAAAGTTCTTGCAAAAAATTATGTATGATACACGGACGACAAACATATTTCGGACTTATTGCTGTTGCTGGACTATGCAATTGCCAGCGAATCGTCCGAAATATTTCGTTTTTCGTCCTTATAACATAAAATACTATATTTATTTGCAAAGGGCAGCAAATTAAATTTTATTATTTCATTTGTACTTTGACACTAGCTGACAATTAGGACATCTAATATCAAGATGATGTATTGCTGAATAAACAAAGCCAAATAATTAATTGAGAATAATTAGAACTGTTTTATTGCTGCAATTTTACATCAACGATGTATGCTTAACCCATCGCTTCTTCTTCTAAGTCCTAAATCTTGACAGACGTGTGCATATATGAATGGGGTGATTGTATTCATCTTCCAGGGAGATAATAACTCGTCCGATAGTATTACACATCGTTTATAAACATAAAACCATGTAGGCCACCAAATTTTCAAATTTGTAATGCAACATTTCAAATTAAACGCTGCAATTTTACATCAACGATGTATGCTTAACCCATCGCTTCTTCTTCTAATCTCTCTAATTTGTAATGCAACATTTAAAATTAAACGTTATTACAAAACGCAATCGCACAATTTCAATTCAAAGATCTAACGATGTATGTATATTATATACCTGAAATTTCCGAATACCAACGTCTGAAAACGCTTGATCCTTCATAGGTGAACCACATTGTATACCCTAAGGGCTTACCACATTGTATACATGTTATTTCAGATGTATGTACACAGAATCCGTTGTGTGCTCTGATAACAAATAAGTTCGGTGTACTCACCGAGAAAGATGTCCTCTTCTTCTTGAACGGCGTGTGCAGTGATGGCTGCCATGCCCTGGACGAGAGCGAGCAGAGACGAGTACGGGCTACGGGTGTCCGACAAGCTCAAGTGCAGACCTAGGGGTGCTCTGTGGAACTCGCCACACAACATCCCCGGGCAGAACGAGCATTACTTCAAACCTGCAACAAGACGACCGCCGAATAAATCACACGTGAACACATATGGGAGCAGCGGTGCAGGAAGTTTAATTGCGAGCGCGGCTTTCGTAATCACTGCGCGCTGCTCAGACGTAGGGGTTGTTTCTTTTAAATTAATCATAAATATTTAAACGGGAATATTTGAGTTGCGATAAAAAGCCGGTGGCGCCGTGTATTATTATTAGACTCGTGATGTGATGGTCGCGTGACGATCGAACTCAGACTTTGTGGCGCCTCCACCTGGATTGATCCGTCGCGGCGACAGGTAATGGACGCCGGTGATAACGACTGGCGCCACTCGTCACAGCCTATATAAATTATAAATTACACGATTTACGTAATCAAGTGATATTCGCCGTGCGGTTTAATTAGCAGCGAAAACAATTAACTGGAGACGTCCGTTCGGCGTATTACTCAGCTCGCGTGATGGAAGGCCGAAAAAATATCACATCGTCAATAAATTACGTCCCCCTTTTTAATAGTTCTCCCGCATTTCCCCCGAGTGGCGGTAATATTAACCCTCCTAGAAAACTCCGTATCGTTATCGTTTTAAGTGGCCGTAATAAAGTATGAATAACCCAACTTGTCAAAGATAAAGAGCACTATTCATTTCCGGATGGCTGCATTCCTGGCCACTGAATTCGGGCGGAGATTAATAGTCCTGACGAAATCCTCGTTACCGGAAGGGGATAAGCGGATGGATGATGGACGGCGCGCCTCCTTTGTTTACCGCAGAGGGCCGGTGCTTTAAAATTTCCGGACGTCGGCGTCGAGTGACCTCGCGACGCCAGGTTTATCGTCACAGTTTTCCAGCGGCCGGCGGCGTCGGCGTCGGGTCGCGTGACCGGCGTCGCGGCACGAACCGCCGGCCCTTAACGGACCGCCGATCCGCTTCCAATTCGCGGAAAACATGTCACGGGTCTATATTTTTTACGGGCCCTTATTAAAAATACATGAGTTTTCGCGGGGTGTATCCATCCCAGGACGACAATTTTCGTATTAATTATGTATAGGAACATGCTGCATAAGTAATGGCGTCTTGCAGGCTTCCGTTCTCATTTCGTACCAGCAATAAAGAAGTTAGTGAGTAACGCTTCCAGGAGAATACATTCGGTACGTTGAAATATTGTATAACTCCGCAGCCTTCAAACGAAATAATTCTGCCAACAATTTTAATATTTGCAATTAAATTTAATTGTCAGAACTTTATGCTAATTTGAAATATTATTAAAAAAAAGCTCAAAGAGCATATTATCTGTACAGGGTGTATATAAATTAGCGAACACCACACCACACCAAGCACACACAATAAAGGTCGAAAATGTTGGTACCAATATGTGTATTTAATGTGTATAACCTTAAGTTTAGTACTCTTAGCTTTAATCATAATTTTAAATTCCTTATGACTTGTATTTATTGACAATGCAATACTCTGTAAAGAGTCAAACTGAATACTGAATACAAAATGTTTTCACCTACACCACATCATCATTCATTGTTGCAGGTTAGTTTTCATAAGTTAAAAATATTTAAAGTTAAAGCCTGATGAACATAAATTTGGATGATTTTTTTATTACTGTTTACAGCATAGTTGCTTGATAATTCAGCCAGGTCTGAAAATAGTTCCTCATCTCATAATTCTTCTAGACCAGCGAAGGCGAACCTTTTTAACTAGTGGGTCAAAATTAAATATATACAGGGTGAGCTTTTTTTCATTTGAAGCATTGGGATCTCGGAAACTATAAGACATAGAGATTCAGTTAAATGAGGAACGAGTTGTGCTCAAAATTAAATATAAATAGGGTGAGTTTTTTTTTCATTTAAAGCATAGGGATCTCGGAAACTATAAGACATAGAGATTGAGTTAAATGAGGAAAGAGTTGTCTTCAAATTATATATGTATATATACATAGTGAGTTGTTTTTCATTTTAAGCATTGGGATCTCAGAAAACATAAGACATAGAGATTGAGTTAAATGAGGACAGAGTTGTCAAAATTATATACAGTATGTCCCCGGATTGAGTTTACAAGAAGGATATGTTTTTTAAATTTTAGTTTTATGTAAAAATGTTATACGAATTATAATTCCTGCTTGGTCTGAAACTATCAGTTCAGTTATTGAAACTTTGATTTATATATACTGGGTGTTGGGAAAATTATTTTTTTTAAATCTTATTTTGACACTTAATTAATTACTACTTGCCAAAGGAACTTAAAATTACAGAATGCAGAAAATGATACTGAAAATTTCAAAAGTCGCCTACGAGAGACATTTGCATTAATAACTATCGTAGAAATCTAAAACAGTGTTCAGGAGTTCCATACCAGGCTTGAACTGTGCAAAGAAAATGTTGGGGGATTGTTTAAATGATGTTTTGAAGTGTCATAATTAGATTTTTTTTATATAGCCAACACCCTGTATAAATAAATCAATGTTTTAATAACAGAAATGGTAGTTTCAGATCAAGCAGGAATTTTAATTCCTAAAAATTTTTACTTAAAAGTATTTTAAAAAAATCCCTCTTGTAAACTCAATCCGGGGACATACTGTATATACAGGGTCAGTTTTTTTTCATTTTAAGCATTGGGATCTCAGAAAACATAAGGCATAGAGATTCGGTTAAATGAGGAAATAGTTGTCGTTTTAAGAGCTTATGCAAGATATGCTGTTGGTTTTTTAAAAAAAGATTACAGTTTTTCAGCTATAATACAATTTTTTTTAAATGGCAGTCTTAGTTGGCCTTGACATTTTTAAAAAGGACATTTTTTTCTCTTTATAGCGATACAAAGTTTGCAATACTTACTCTTGTAAATAAAGCCAATCTTCGAAAATTAACTTTATGACAATTATTACTTACTTTAACAAATAAACACGATACAGGACTATTTATATTATAGAGAGTAGTAAAAACAGAGTTTGACATGGAAAAAAAAATCGTGATACTACGATTATATTATTTTTTCTATTCTAATTACACTAAATTCTATTCAAATTTTTTTTTTTTTTTTTTACGGATAATGTTTATTTGAACATATGTCAATATATTACAAAAATAAAGAAGAACATATGTCCTCGGCTCCACTCTTCGCCTTGGATAGTTGTCCCGGATGGGCTGCTTCCAGACTAATGGCATTGGAGCTGGTCTTCGGACAGTATTAATGCTGTTGTCTTTTGTTTGAATATTTTTAGGGTGCTTGATTTGATTGATTCACTTAGTTTGTTGTATGTATTAATTGCGTTTCCAGTAAGGTCTAACTGGTATCTCTTAATATTGTTTCTGTGTGTTCGTATATGGTCTTTATTTCGTGTATTGTACATGTGGTTGTCTTGATTTGTTGTGAGTATTATGTTGCTCCTGATCAGTCTGTTTTTGATTTTGTGAATTAGTATTAAGTTTTGCATCTTTATATTCTGTTTTATGCTCATTTCTTTTGCGTGTTTTAAGACTTGTGCGGTAGGTGTTAGGTGTGGGAGTTTATATAGGAGTTTGAGGATTTTGTTTTGTTGTCTTTGTACTCTGTTTAGTTGTCCCTGCGTGGTATTACTCCATATGTTTATCAGGTAGTTTGTATTTGCGCTGAATAGCGAGTGGTATATTGTCTTATTTAGGTGTTCTGGTAGGTAGGTCTTGATCTTGTTGAGCATATATATGGTTGTTGCGTTTTTCGCTGTCAGTTTGTTGATGTGCTCGTTTCAGTTTAATTTGTTGTTAATTGTAAGGCCTAGGTAAGTGGTGTGTGTTGTCTCTGTTAGTTTGATCTTGTTTAGAGTTATGTTTATTTGGTTGTTTAGTTTGTCAGGGCTAAATTGCATGTAATTCGTTTTAGTCTCATTTATAGTGAGTGTATTTTTAGTGCACCAGTCGCTTAGGATTTGTAGGTCTTCGTTTAGTACGTCCTGTAGTTTCGCTATTTCCTTATGTGCATGTATAAGGCATATGTCATCCGCGTACATAGTTATATATCCTTTGATATTTTCATTTAGTAGGTCGTTTGTGTACAAGATGTATAATATTGGTGGAAGTGTGCCTCCTTGTGGTAGACCGTATTCACTGTAAAATATGTCGCTTGTTGTGTTGTCGATTTTAGTTATTTGTGGTCTATTTTGTAGATAGGTTTCTATTAAGGATACTAGAACGTCATCTACTCCTATGTTTTTTAATTTATTTATCAATGCTGTTCTGTCGACAGCATTGATAGATCAGAAAATTTATTTATCAGGCAATCTGTGGAAACCTCGAGAATTATTGAGAAATCTTTAGCTATTGAAAATACCAATTTGCATTTCTTTATCTCAAAATTTACTCCTGAAATCATGACAACTATTGGGAAACCTGTGGAAATCTTCAAAAATATTGAGAAGGTGTGGAAATTATAGGAAAATTTCTAGGAATCTTGCTAAAATTTGTTTATTAATATATAAATATATTTTAAGAATCATCGAAAAATTTGCAGAATGAAAAAAAAAATAATCGGGTCAATCGTGTGAACCAATTTGGATTTTTTGAAATCTGATTTAAAGAAATTTGATCGTTAATCCGAAATCTGTAGAGATCTCAAATATATTTGAGAAATCAGAGAAATGATGAAAAAATCTCTCGAAATTTGACAATACTAAAATTACAAAATGGTTTTCATATTTTTTTAAATTATCGACAAATTTCGAGCATAAAAAATATGAATAATAATCATAGTCATAATATGAATAATGAATAGAATTATTGATATTTATTAGAAAATCTGTGGAACTCTCAAGAATTATTGAGAAATCTTTAGTTATTGAAAATAACTGAGAAACTGTGGAAATTATAGGAAAATCTCTCGGAATCTTGCTAAAATTTAGAAATGTTTAGATTATTAAGAAAATAAGATATATTAAATCATCGAAAACAATGTAGTGAAGAAAATCTAATAATCGGGTCAATATGTGAACCATTTTGGATTGTTTGATTTGAATGATCTCGAAATTATTGAAAAATCTCTCGAAATCTTGCCAACATTTAGAAATGTTTAAATATTTTAAGAATCATCGAAAAATTTGTAGATTCAAAAACGAAATTATCTAATAATTGAATCAACCGTGATTTTAGATCAAATTTAGATTTTTTGATTTGAACGATCTCGAAATTATTGTAAAATCTTTCAAAATCTTGAGAATTAATGAGAAATAGAATAGAAATTTTTAGTTGTTTGTGTCATACCCGACTTGCACAAGTCATACAATTATAATACTTTCTTCTGTATATTCTTTATTGTATATAAATGCGTATAAATCTCGAAAATTAATAAGAAGTTATGGGAATTATTGAAAAATCTATAGAAATCTCGATAATTATTGAGAAATCTGTAGTAATCTCTAACATTGAAAAAGCTTAGAAATGATTGACAAATAATATTGACAAATCATTAAGTATTAAATCAATGGAATATTAATTTAATGGAAAATAATAGATAATAAAATTTAAAAAAAATTGGAAAATCTCTTGATACTACATAGAAATGACTAAGTAGATATTTTAAGAATTATCAAGAATTTTGAAGAATAAAAAGTGTATGTAACAATCTTGCCAACCAATTTGCATTTTCTGATTTTATTGATCTCAAAATCATTGAATTTTTGAACTATCTCTCGAAATAGTGATAATAAATGAGAAATCTACAGAAATCAAAAACGATTATTGAGAATGTCTCCAACAAAACAGTTACTATTTTTGTAATTTCGGCAAATTTAATGTTATTTAGTTTTAATATTTTGCCAATACATCTGAAAATTTTTAGTAATAATTGTCACATGTCTGAAAATTATCAGTAATTTTGGTAAAATGTCATAAATTTTAAATGTTGCAAAAAATCCTGAAGACTCCTACTAATTTTAATAAAATATGTTGAAATGGTGATTTCTAATAATTTTAAGATATTATTTTAAAATTTCAATCCAAGGTACTAAAATTTCTTAAAATCGGCAGCAGTATTACTAAAATGTCTGTAAAATGAATGTAAAAATGTTGAAAATTGCCAGTAATATTTTTCTAATGTCAGCAAATAAAAAAAAAAGTTCAGCAAACATTTATATTTTGTTGTTTGTTACATTCTTAAATCTTACATGTAGATTCAAGAATGTAACAACCACAACAAAGTATCAAATGTTTGCTAACAAAATTTTATTTTTTTAATTTACTAACAGTGTGAAAAAGATTACTTTTTTATATTTTATTCTTTTACTTTTAAATTTACTTCTAAATATTTTGCTATAAAATGTATCTTAGTTCCGATTGTAAAAATAATAAGTAATAATAGTTAAAATGTTTTAAAATTACCACTAATAAAATTGTCAAAACTCTGACATTTGTTAGAAACTGTCTGAAAAATGTCAGTAATTTCAGTAAAATAGAAAAAAATCTAATTTATTTAGCAAAAATTTAATGTTTTATTTACTGCCAGATTGCACAAAGAAGTCTAACAAGGTGATCTACAATTTACATAATATTTGTAATTGAAATATTTTGAAATGATGATTTCTAATCATTTTAAGCAAACAGTTTTAAGGAAATGTTTCAAAAGTGCAATTCAGGGTACCAAAATGTTTTACAATCAACAGTAACTTTTCTAAAGTGTTTCATAATCCAAAATGAATGGTTATGTTCTTTCAAAATTCATAAATTGCTGAAATATCTTTGTAAATTTTGTAGGCATGGAAAATATTGCAGTACCTATAAATAATAAGTAATGTACTTTCAAAATTCATAGATTATTGAAGTATCTTCCAGAATCTTCAAAATATTTCGTTTCTAAAAAATAATTTTGTAGGCATGGAAAGTACTGCAGTATCTATAAATAATAAGTAATGTACTTTCAAAATTCATAAATTGTTGAAGTATCTTCCAGAATCTTCAAAATATTTCGTTTCTTGAAAATGTTTTTGTAAGCATGGAAAATATTGCAATACCTATTTTCATTCTCAAATCATTACTGAGAATATCAAGTATTGTCATAAACGTGTTGATATTTTCGAACATGGTTAATTCAACTTTAACAGGACACGTGGGTCATCTGAAATAGTTACGTGGGTCCATGTGTGACCCACGGGTCATAGGTTCGCCATCGCTGTTCTAGACCCTCACGCTTCTTTTCAATAATCCGCTCGTTGCTTAAAATTATGCAAATCCTCCTTTGCGCCTCCTTTGAAGTACTTGTTACGTTACGGCGCGATTTCAAAGGCATAAAGACGTGCAGTTCGCCGAGGTGCGCGGCTCATCATTAGCCCGGCGAAAAACGGGCTCCTTACAGACGCTCCCCTTCAGACGCCGTTCCCGTGTCGCCGCGGCCGTCCGAAATGAGTAATATTAACTTCGAAGCACATCAAAAAGTGGGCTCAAGAACCGTAAACGCAGATCGAAAGCACTAAAAGCGGGGCCGAAGGGGCGGCCCTTTTTCGGCAGCTCCGCTAATTGGGTTGAAACTTTTAATTCCGGCACTTAACTTACGGGTTATAAAGAGCGCCCATAAATTCGGCACGGCAAAGTCGTGACCGTGCGATGTTCAGATATCATAACTAAACCGAGGGGATGGCTCAGATGTTCCTCAACTAGTATTTCAGGCGGCGGTTTGCTAACTTGGCGCTTGAGCCTGTTTAGATTAATTAAGTTGGACAGAGCTGAAATAGTTTGAAGAGATTTGGTTGTATCTGAAGAATTAGAGCACATAACACATAGTTCGATGACGTTAACAACCACTGCGAAAAATTATTTATTTTGAGATGAGCTGTAAGCACATAAGCCAAAAAATTCGAAAATTACTATCGACAATACGTAAGTGTTTCAGACTTATTTCTATTACTAAATATGGTACAATGTCATAACACTGCATTACACATTTCCATCTAAAACTTTAACATGACTTAATCGACTGAAGTGCTAACAACGCTAGACTAAAGATTTAGTACCTATCGTAAGTATGTTTAATACCCCAAGAAATTGTTTTGGTTATTTTTAGTTACAGATATACTAAAATCTCGGACCATATGGTATATCATTGCTACATTATAGGCCTTGTTATGATTCATATTAATCATAACAAGGCAAATGATATAGCAATTATCGTCATATACCAATTAATAAATATATATATATATATATATATATATCAATTAAAATAGTGCTTAGACGATTCTGCAACAATACTTTGTATTATTGGTGCTGCTGAAGGTAATTGAAGGTAACTGAAGGCAAAAAATAATACACACAGGTACTAGAAAATTACCCTTTGTGTGAAGGGACTACTCAATATAATATTCATGGCAGTGTAGATACATTAATCCAAATGTCCGTGCCACTCAATAGCCCAATGCATAATTGAATTATGGTGAATGCGCCGGGCAACGCTGGGTAAAGCAACATCTGTTACGAAAGCGACTGGCAGTAATAATAAGCGTGGCTTACACTGGGTTATATTATAATATCATTGTAGTCAAGATTCCTTTCCACGACCGTCGTTTCCCCTAAATTACCATAACACGGTGCTCACGATGCACTTGTGTGCATAGAATTTTGAATGGAAACGGTTATCTGCAAGCTTCTCTGAATATTCCAGCTGCACGGCGTACATCACAAACACACCATTTAACGTTTTTATGTAACTCAAGCAGCTGCACTCGTTACAATTTAAGAATATGATTAGTCTTTTTGACTAATAAACATAAAATATTTATGAATGCAACAATTCCATTAAAGATTGTTTAGGTCATTAAATATGTTCAATGGAATTAAGTTTAAGGTTTTATCCATAGATTACCAGTTATCTATTTAAGGTTATTATATTATTATTTGGTACTTACTGGTAGAAAATTATTTTTATTTTATTTGATTATTTATTTAATTTATTTCGCCTGACTAGTTTCTGTTTTTTTTAAATCATCATCAGAGGCATGACATGTATTTATTCTGATATTATTTTTATGATGGAGATGTCTGTTTGAAGGTTTAACTTCAAACATACATCTGTAAAGTCATCTGTCTCTTTCAAAGTTCAAAATTCAAATTAATAACAAATATTTATCATAAAAATAATATCAGGATATATACATATTAAAATATATTTCTTGCCTCTGATAATGTTTAAAAAAAAAAAAAAAACAGAAACTAGTCAGGCATAATAATATAAAATAAAAATAATTTTCTACCAGTAAGTACCAAATAATAATATAACAACCTTAAATACATAACTGATAATCTATGGATAAAACCTTAAACTTAATTCCATTAAACATATTTAATTTAAAAAAAAAAGTTAATACACTCAATTTCATTAATATTTATGAAACTTTCCGAAAAATAGTTTTTCTGGCAATACACTTTAATTAATAAAGTCCATATTTTCTAAGTATAAATGAAAACACTTGCTTTAAACACTCAATTCCATTAATATTGTGTATCGTTTTTGTAATAATATTGTATTGTATATAATTATAAGTGTATATCCATTATTGTCATGGGTACATACCAAATAAAGTTTATTATTATTATTATTATTATTAATATAATATGTCAGAAACGTCTACAAGCGATTAAATAAAATTTAATTTTTGGTACACTAAACTTTAATTATTAAAGTCCATATATTCTAAATAAGTATAAATTATAACTTGGTTAAAGTTTCATATTTTTATACAAAATCCTCTATAATTATTTCGGTTTCTCTAGTAGTTAGGCTGTGTGTAGTCTAGATCGCCCACCGCAGAGATCTCGATAAAATCTATCCGCGGTTTTATTCGGCGGTTTTAATCGGCAGCCTTATCACCGCAGGCAAATAAAATAGGATGCTTGCGGGGGGCGATCTAGAGCTCCAACAGCCTAACTACTCTTTCTCGATAATCATTTTCCCTTTTTTAATAATAATGAAACATAAATCTGAAGCTGTTATTATTACAATAAACTGTTGATCATATGCTTTACATTGCATGAAATTTGGATTAGAGGGTGTGTGGGTGGGTACACTACAAGTAATCGTTTTCTGATTTGATCCGCATTAATAGGAATCATAACATTATTGATAGTAAATCATCAATAAACTGGATAATTTAAATTTAGGTTCTAAGAAAATATACAATTGTTATAGCTGCCTGCGCAAGCATTTAGGGGATGATTATACTTGTGCCGATCCACCCACCTTCATATTCTACGAAGATAATGATCAATTCTTGATCTGCAATTATTTAAAATACTTGGTCATTAACATGCAGATGATTATTTAGAAATGAAAATGATGATTTACATTTCTGCCTTATGAAAATAGGGGATAATGATAATTTACATTTCTGCCTTATGAAAATGGGGCATGATTATATTTGTATCCATCCACCCTTTAATTTTACCTGAATAATAACTAATGCTTGGCTTTCAATTGTTTTTAAATATGATTAAGATTCAGATGTTTAATAATAATGGAACATAAATCTAATGTTGTCGTGTTTACAAGAAATTTCAGATCAGATGCTTCACATTGCAGGAAATTTGGAACCCAATGGTCTAGATTGCTGTATGGATTTACACTCAGAATAATTATTTAGAATAACATACAGAATGATATACATGATTATTTAGAAATGAAAATGATGATTTACATTTCTGTTTTATGAAAATTGGGGATGATTATATTTGTACCCATCCACCCTTTAATTTTACATGGATAATAACTGATGCTTGGCCTTCAATTGTTTTTAAATATGATTAAGATTCAGATGTATAATAATAATGAAACATAAATCTGAAATTGCTGTGTTTGCAAGAAATGTTAGATCAGATGCTTTACATTGCAGGAAATTTTGAACCCAATGGTCTTGATTGCTGTATAGATTTACATTCAGAATAATTATTTAGAATAACATACAAAATGATATACATGATTATTTAGAAATGAAATCGATGATTTACATGTATGTCTTATAAAAATAGGGGATGATTATATTTGTATTAATCCACCCTTTAATTTTACATGAATAATAACTAATGCTTGGCCTTCAATTGGTTTTAAATATGATTAAGATTCAGATGTTTAATAATAATGAAACATAAATCTGAAGTTGCTGTGTTTGCAAGAAATGTTAGATCAGATGCTTTACATTGCATGAAATTTGGAACCCAATGGTCTAGATTGCTGTATAGTCAGATATACATGATTATTTAGAAATGAAAATAATGATGTACATGTCTGCCTTATGAAAGTAGGGGTACAACATATTTGTACCCATCCACCCTTTAATTTTACATGAAAAATAATTAATGCTTGGCCTTCAATTGTTTTTAAAAATGATTCAGATTCAGATGTTTTATAATAATGAAACATAAATCTAATGTTGCCGTGTTGACAAGAAATTTTAGATCAGATGCTTCACATTGCAGAAATTTTGGTCTACATTGCTGTATGGATTTAAACTCAGAATGATTATTTAGAATAATACACAGAATGATATACTCAGAAATAGTTTTTGGGGCAATAAACTTTAATTATGAAAGTCCATATATTCTAAATAAATATAAATTAAAACACTTGCTTTAAGTTTCATATTTTTATACAAAATCCTCTATAATTGTTTCGGTCTCTCCAGTAATTAGGCTGTGCGAGTTTCAAATCGCCTCCCGCAGAGATCTCAATTAAATTTATCCGCGGTTTTAATCGGCAGCATAATCACCGCGGGCAAATACAATAGAACTAGAACTAGAACGCCCACAGCCTAACTACTCTCACTCTCGATCTCTCCACAATTTTCAAAAGATATTTAGATAACATAATGTGACATTTTTTTGACAAAAATGTGACAATTTATTGACAATTGAAAAAAAAAATGTAAAAAAAACAAAAACACCCTTGGTGAAACATTTTTGAATTGAGTAAAACATAATAAAACACTTGGTTAAGTTTTACTGACTTTAATAGATTTATCTACATTTTCTATGCCTACAAAAACATTTTCAAGATATGAATTTTGAAAGTACATCACCATTCATTTTGGACTGTTTTTGGAATTAACTATGTTCATTTGGGTAGGACTTGATAATTTAGAAATGGAATTGGTGGCATTCAAATTTCCAATTTCAATTCCATAAAAAAAAGTGTAAAATAATTGTCATATGCTAATTGAGAATAACTCATAAAAATGTTCAACACACCGAAAAAAATGTAGAGATTTTTCTTTACAAAAAAGTGAAACTTAAACCAAGTGTTTTTATTTACAAAATTGTAAGTCTCTATGGTTAGTCTCCTTCGTGAAACATTTTTGAATTAAGTAAAATAGAATAACACTTGGTTAAGTTTTACCAACTTTAATACATTTCTCTACATTTTCCATGCCTACAAAAACATTTTCAAGAAACGAAATATTTTGAAGATTCTGGAAGATATTTCAACTATGAATTTTGAAAGTACATTACCATTCATTTTGGACTGTTTTTGGAATTAACCATGTTCACTTGGGTAGGACTTGATAATTTAGAAATGGAATTGGTGGAATTCCAATTTTCAATTCCAATTCCGTAAAAAAAAATGCAAAAAAAAATTGTCACATTATGTTAATCGAATAACTCATGAAAATAGTCAACCCACCGAAAAAAAAGTATAGAATTTTCTATAAAAAAAGTGAAACTTAAACAAAGTGTTTTTATTTACTAAATTGTAAGTCTTTGTGGTTACCCCTTGGTGAAACATTTTTGAATTTAGTAAAATAGAAGGAAACACTTGGTTAAGTTTCATTAATAGATGATTAATAGATTTCTCTACATTTTCCATGCCTACAAAAACATTTTCAAGAAACGAAATATTTTGAAAATTCTGAAAAATATGTCAACAATTTATGAACTTTGAAAGTACATCACCATTCATTTTGGACTGTTTTTGGAATTAACCATATTCACTTTGCTAGGACTTGATAATTTAGAACTGGAATTGGTGGAATTCCACTCTCCAATTCCAATTCCATAAAAAAAAATTGTAAAAAAATTGCCACATGATGTTAATTGAATAACTCATGAAAATGGTCAACACATCGAAAAAAATGTAGACGATTTTCTTTACAAAAAAGTGAAACTTAAACCAAGTGTTTTTATTTATTAAATTGTAAGTCTCTGTGATAAGTCTCATTGGTGAAACATTTTTTAATTAAGTAAAATAGAAAATAAAATATAAATAAAAACATTTAAACAGAAAATATGGAATTAACTGTATTGGTGATTAATACTTGGTGAAACGTAATGTAATAAATATAAATAAAAACTGCGGAAAATAGAATAAAACACTTGGTTATGTTTCACTGACTTTAATAGATTTCTCTACAATTGTTTCGCCCCTGCAACCATTCTCAAGAGTATTGAAATACCATTAGTATTACAGTACACACTAGTATTATTACATTCTCAATAGTAATGTAATACTATTAGTATTACAGTACTCAATACAGTTCTCAAGAGTAGTGTAATACTATTAGTATTACAGTACACACTAGTAGTAGGTATTACATTACTCTTGAGAATGGTAACAGTGCCAAAACAATTGTAGAGAAATCTATTAGTCAGCGAAATTGAAGCAAGTGTTTTATTCTATTTTACGTAGTTTTTATTTATATTTAGTACATTACGTTTTACCAAGTATTAACTACAAATACATTTAATTCCATATTTTCTGTTCAAATTTTTTTTAATGCTCATTGCATGTTAATATTCATCATAATGTTCAATTTTTAATGTTCATGTTTTAATGTTCAGCATGTATTCATGAATACAATGTGCAAAAAATTTGGAGCACAGAATAGTAAATTTCTAACAACTATGGCTTATAGTATTTTATAGGTCATTTGTTAATATTTGCCTTCAGTTCTTAACACTTTCTCTGGGTGTAGTGGCATCGGTTTTTAAACTCGTGATTATCTTTTTCCGGGCTGTTCCCTATTTCTTGCTGTCTGGAGTGTCTCGTGCAGTCCCGTTTCCGATAAGGGCTTTAGCCTGATCTACCCATCCAGACAGCAATCTTCCTGTTGGTCAACTTTTCCTTCAGGAAGAAGTTTCTCCATCGGATCTGAATTTGCTGATGTGTTTAATTATTATTTTAAGCGAAAATGCTTTACGATTTTTTAATTAACACTACCTCGATGTTGTTTTACTTTTGTGTTATCAAAATTAAAGTAATTATTAAGTTAAACGTTTATCCATAAATGACCAGTTATATATTTAAGGTTTTTATATTTACTACTAAGAAAATTTACTTTTGTTTTATTTTCTGATTTATTAATTTTATTTCGCCTGTCCTAGTTTCTGTTATATACAACCATCATGAAAGGTACGTACACAATGTTATTCAATGTTCATAAGTCTTGAATTCACGTGCAAAGTAATTTTAAAATATTACATTTAAAAAAAATCACACAATACAATTCAAGTGAATTCAAGATGTATATGTAACATTGAATATATGCCTTTGATGATGGTTTTATATAACCGAAACTAGTCAGGCGAAATAAAATAAATAAATCATAAAATAAAATCAACATCAATTTTCTACCAGCAGTACTAAATATAACAACTTTAAAGTAATGATGTCTAATTATTTCAAGCGAAAAGACTTTACGATTTTTAATTAACACTAACTCGATTTTCTTTACTTTCATGTTATCGGAATTAAAATAATTATGTCTAATTATTTCAATCGAAAAGACTTTATGATTTTTAATTAACACTAAGTAACTAGATTATTTTGCTTTAGTGTTATTGGAGTTAAAATAATTTAACTTCAATCTGCACATAATTTAACTTCAGTCTGCACAAAGTTTAGTTCAGTAAGTACAAAATATTTAATACGAATTCGCTTAATTTACGTTTTTATGATTTTTAATTAGCACTAAGTAACTAGGTAATTTTACTTTTGTGTTATTGGAGTTAAATTAATTATAACTTGAGTCTGCACAAAGTTTCGCTAACTACAAAATATTTAATAGGAATTCGCTTAGTGGCGCCTTTCAATTTAATGAAATTATGACACTAAAATTGGATCATAAACGTGCAGTGGTGAAGTGTTTAAAGCAAGAGAGCTTTGATATTGCCATTTTATTATCCATAGAAGCACGATTATGGCATACTATAATTTACAGCACGTAATGTATGGCAATCAGAACGAGCAGGAGTCGCGATTTATTAAATTTATTGCAGAAAATTGCATGGTTTCGCCACTAACACGGGCGATAAACATAAAACAGTTCTATTTTACGTGCTATATAAATAGATTTTGTATTATATACACAAGCTTGTAACTAATATAAGATTATTTGTGATCGCATTATTCGCATGAAGCAGTAGATATCAGTCAAACCGAAAGATAGCATGCATGATGATAATAATAAACCTCGATAAAATGTAATATAGGACAGGTTTATCAAACTTTCAAATATGCTTACATACATATTTCTGTAACATAAAATATAGCAAGTGGTAGTGGTATTTGAGATATAAGACATAAGGAGCAAATTTTTTATAAAAAAAAAATGGATGACCATTAAATTAAATCATGCAAATGAAATTTGAATGCAGAGTTTGCCACGAATTACACAATTCAACGAATAAGCGGATTTAGGATAATGCAACTTCAGGCTTAATATTATTTAGCCTCGACGAGTAATGGGGGCAATTTGCATTTAGATATTGAAAAGGATTAAATTGGCATCAATAATCTAATCACGAGCCGCCCGCCGATAATCGCCCGGCCGACCGTGAGAGCCCCCTGCCCCCAATCCTCGCCGCCCCCGCCACGAGGACTCTTCGTCAAAAACCGATTCGGCGTCGCGACGCCGCTGCGGAATCTCAATTCATTACGATACGAATTCAGGCCGCGTCCACCAATCCACTAACCCCCCGTCCTCTCGGATGCAATTCCGAGTCCGGGGCCGCCCCCAGGCCCCCGGGGCCCCAGCGAGGGGGCCCACGGAAACGGCGGCGTCGACATCTCGGATTAATTAACTGAATGTGCGGCGGCGTCGCGGCGCAATCAGCCCCTCGCGATCCCGATAACTCAGGGGGCGCGCGGTGCAAAGGGCTCGAGGCTGGCGACAAATTTCCCTTTGATTGCGACAATCGCAGGCCTACATTACACTATCCAAGGGCAAAATGGAAATTTTGCCTCTGCATTGACTGAATGAAATTGCTAATACGATGGACACAAAGAGCTTGTCGAATTGAATGTCGTACACTTTACTGATTAAAATTTTATGTTCAGAACGATGAAGATGGTCACTTGGTTCAAAATTTCGAGAAGCCAGTGGAACACTGAGTAGAGAGGAATTTTTCAATTCTAATTTCGAGAACAAATTAGAATTGAAAAATCTCTTCTGTACCATGTGAAATATTTTTTTCAGTGTAGAAAAGTTTCCACACGATTTGCATTAGTTAACACAAGGCACATATATAGGAGGGGAAAATGTATGTCAATTTTTGAAAATTTAAGAACATATATGTCAGTCAGTAAGTACATTTCAGAAAACTTATTAAAAATACAAATTAAATTCAATTATACTTAAAACTGTAAACGGTCCATAAATTTTAAATTTAACTCACTACGTTTATTTCGGAGGAAATTGTTATTTGTTATTAAAAAAATAAATTTGAAAAGGCAGATTTGTTTTATTTCCTCAAAACTACCAAACAAATTCGTTGGAATTTAACATATAAAAATCACGTAAAAGCAACAGTTCCAACCTTCCAATTTATATAATTTTCGAGCAAAATGCATAATTTTTCTTATGATTTTAATTATTTTTCATTCTTAAAATTAGAATTTTTCTCTCGACACTCTATCAGGGTCTAAGAGATTAAAGACAATAAATAAATAATTGGATTTTTTAAAATTTGTAGACTTTGTAGATATTGTAGATATTTGTAGTCTTAGATACATTTATTTATAATTTGTAAAAAAAAGTAAAAATACATTTGTTTTGCAATATGTTAACCAGTCTGAAATCGTGGGGTACTAAAATTCCGAGTTTTAGATTATAATTTGGGAGTAGGTAGTTGAAATTGGTATTATTCATCTGAGTATTCTATGAAAGAATTCCTAGCGGAATAATTATTTAGAAAATTGATTATTTTATAAACACAGTCGTATATTGCGAGCTCGAAAAACGAGCTCAAAAATCAGTCCAAGAAGAAGGTTATATTAGATGTGAACCTGTTGCATCTGTAGAACAAATCGCAAGTGGAAATACTATACCTTTTCAAGTTCAAAATGAGACCAAACAATTTCATTTTGGGAAGTAACAAATTCAAATTGAGACCAATCAATTTCAAATTGGTAACAATCAATTTCAAATTGGAAAGAATCAAATTCAAATTGAATTGAAACAAATTCAATTTGAGATCTAACAATTTCTAAATGAGATTTTCAATTACAAATTGAGATTGATCAAAATCAAGTTGACAATAAACAATTTCATTTTGAAAATATTACGTACCAATAATTGCAATTAAAGTATTAACGAAATATTATTATAATATAATTTATTCATTCTTGTAATATTAAATATTAACATTATATAACAAAGAACAAAACAATCTAAGAAATAAAGTACTAAACTAAAAGTACATGTCTTCCATGTTTAACCCAGCAGGTATACATTTTTGGATACCTGGCACAAATCTCGCACAATTATTAACAACATTATTTTTCTTGCGTTTTTATTAATTATGTTTTCCAACCTTTGAAGGCTAAACTCTAAATTTTAATTACTTGATGACAATTTTAAAAATTTTAGTGCCATGTTTAATTTACAATCAAAATTGTGCACTTTCCAATAAATATAGGTAATTTCCGATAACTTTCATTGAAAATTTCATCAGTTCCAATGAAAAAATTGCAATTTCCAACAAAATTTTAAATACTTGATGAGATTTTTAAAATTTTTAATGCCATGTTTAATTTCCAATCAACATTATGCACTTTTCAAGGAATATTGCTAATTTCTGATAATTTTCGTTGAAAATTGCATCAGTTCCAATAAAAAAATTCAATTGCCAGCAAAAGTTTAAATTCTTGCTGAGAATTTTATAATTTTCAACGCTATGTTTAATTTCTAATCATAATTTTACACTTTCCAGTGATTATTGCTAATTTTTAATTACAGTTTCTTAATTATCGATGAATATTTGATAAATTTTATCGAACATTTCGTCAATTCCAGTAAAATGTTTGCAATTTCCACTAGAATTTTAGATTCATGTTAAATTTTTTATAATTTTCACTGCAATGTTTAATTTTCAATCAGAATTTTGCACGTTCCAATGAATATTGTCAATTTTCAATTACAGTTTCTTAATTTTGATGATTTTTTTGTAACTGTCATTAAAAATTTCTTACTTGATTACTTACTTAGGCCTGATCCCACCACCGTCTAATAAAACTTAGTTTATGTAAACTTGGATTAATGTAAACGTCAAAATTAATCTCGATTAAAAATTATCCGTTTCACCACGAAATGTGTTGCGCAAGAAAACCGAGTTTAGTGAATCTTAGATTAACGAAAATTAAAGTAGGCAACACTGCAAAACTTGAAGGAAAGTGACACTGACAGTCGATGACACAGTGACACATATAATCGCGTTATATAGAAAACATTGTGTAAAACGTATTCACCAAAGGATAAACAAGTAATAGAATGCAAAAAAACTGATAGGGCAAGTGTCCTTACGAGTTAGATGAATGGGCATCGATTGCCAATGAGTTCTATTCTCAATCTACTTATATGCCCCGAGACCCTGTAGTGCCGAGGAATTTGTGGGAGAGTTTAAAAAAAGCAAAAGGTTTTTTAACCCAACAGACCATAGCATCGGTGACAACAGGTATGTGTAACATAAATATCAACGTGCATATCATAGTAACAACAAATACAGTAACTTATTTGATGGGCATGTAAAAATATTGTATATCCGAACATGGTGCTACATAAACTGTCCATTTTTCAGGGTTTAAAGGGTCCGTTTAAAACACATAAAGAAGACCCATTGATTGAGAGCTGGAGAGAAATTCCAGCTGGTGCTCTATTTGCTCGAGGACTTCCATGGCAGATCGTTTTGATAACCGAAATTGGGTTATAAAATCAAGGTCGTCTAAACCATCAAAATGGTCTTCTCGATTACAGATCCATCGAGGTCGGCGAATTACAAATTCGTCGTCTTCTTCCTCGCTGGATGTTTCGGCAAATACCATTTCAAATACTCTTTCCAGTGCCATTTTACTCAAAGGAATGTGATGTGACAGAATTCGCGTATACCAGTTTCAACTATTTGACACTTGACATCTATCATTAAGCTTCGTTTAGGCGTTTTACTGGCCAAAATGGCCAGTTACTTTTTAAACGCCGTTTAGATATGAAACCGCGATTAATATGTTGGTGAAACTGAAAAATGGCAGTTAGAGATGTAAACTCGGGTTAAAAAGTTTTAAACCCAGTTTACTTTTTGGTGGAATCGGCCCTTACTTGATTACTTCATTTACTTGATGAGAAATTTTAATATTTAAGTGCCATGTTTAATTTCCAATGAAAATGTTGTACTTTCCAATGAATATTGCTAATTTCCGATAATTTTCGTTGAAAATTTCATCAGTTCCAATAAAAAAAATTCAATTGCCAGCAAAAGTTTAAATTCTTCCTGAGAATTTAATAATTTTCAACGCTATGTTTAATTTCTAATCATAATGTTACACTTTCCAATGATTATTGCTAATTTACAATTACAGTTTCTTAATAATCGATGAATTTAAGATATCTTTTATTAAAAATTTCGTCAATTCCAGTAAAATGTTTGCAAGTTCCACTAAAATTTTAGATTCATGTTAATTTTTTTATAATTTTCACTGCAATGTTTAATTTTCAATCAGAATTTTGCACGTTCCAATGAATATTGTCAATTTTCAATTACAGTTTCTCAATTTTCGATGATTTTTTGGAAATTGACAAAAATTTCATAAATGTTTCTGTCGTGTTATTCCTGCCTTCTCCATTCCAAATTTGTGTCATTTGTACCGCTTTTTAAAATCTGCCTTCACACTTTATTTCATGACTGGCTATGTATTCTCAATCGGGTTCAACATTGGGCTATATGGACTTAATCGAAGTAAGTGATTATTTGGGAATTCATATTTATACCCATCGTGTTAGCAAGGGTTTTCCAATCTCCATTATAATTATAAGCAGCACACAGCTGCTGCTTGAGATGTATTGCTTCAGCTTTTTTTATGTAACGTGGCATTTTTAATACGACACATATAAATTAATTAAGTTGTCATAATAAATTTTATTTCTTTACTCTCAACTTGCTATTGTTTAGTGTCAACTTGATTTTGTTTAGTGTCAATTTGAAATTGATTGGTCCCAATTTGAAATTGATTGGAGTCAATTTGAACTTGATTGGTCTAAATTTGAAATTGATTGGTATCAATTTGAATTTGATTCGTCTCAATTTGAACTTGATTGGTCTCAATTTGAAATTGATTGGTATCAATTTGAATTTGATTGGTCTCGATTTGAACTTGAAAAGGTAGTATTGTAACGTATTTACAAGACAGTTGAAATAAGTTCGATTAGACTTCTGAATGCAATTTACGACAAAAAACTTTAAGGTGTACTTATCAGAATCTGTCTCGCCTTTGAATTGTTTTGTACAGTAGGTACTGTTTCTTTAGCTGATAGATGGTTCAGCAGATGGGCAAATTCATTGAAAACAAGGCAAAGAAGCACAACTAGCATTTGCAAAATGGTTTTGATAAGTATGTTGATTTTAGTGAGATCATTGAAAATATTGCGCCGAAAAGATTGGGAAATATACTTTAAGATAATATTTTATGCTACTATACGGTATAAAGCTATCCTTAGCACTAAATAAAGGGGGCCCATCAGAAATCCCGGCCTGGGGGCCCGGGATTTCCACATTTAACCAATGTGTTTCACCGAATGGTAATTACACAAATTTTCAATTAAAGTGCTATTTTTTTATTTTTCTAAAGACCAAAGCAATTTTAGCTGATGTTGGTATATCAGTATTGCGTTTGTAGTTGATTTTTTATTTTTTTTTTACAAATTGTTGCACATCAAATATCCGTTTTAATGTGAAGGTTCAGCTTTTGTGAGTGACTTATCGATCAAAATCTATGCGAGGCTGGAGTATTTAACATGTCGATTTCAATGGGTTAGAGGGGTTCAAAGACTCGCCAGCCCTTCTGAGCGGCACATATTCATCGCCGTGGTACGTATAATCGCCAACGTATCGATTCGTGAGTCCTACGTGTTGCTAAAACTGATAGGAAATATGTTCGGGGAAATGTTGCAGCGTTTCATTTCGCCGTATTGATTCGTTCCTTTTTGTCGAGTTACTTTCCCGCTAAGCGGGTTGGATAGGTTAGTTTAGTTAGCCGTCCCGCAAGTAACGCTTCAAAGGGGGCAGCTTGCGGATGTCGATACAGTGGCGGACCTGTTAGGGGGGGCAGTGTGACGTCAGGGCGGTATTCAGGGCACGTTCGCCACCTTTCACCCGACCCTGCTGGCCCGGATTAAAGCAACGTCTTCAAAAGAACCATCCCCCGTTTCGCTCGCTCTCCCAACCCTCTTCGTCGCGCTGCTCCAACGTTTTGATATTATACACGTCACCTCGTCTACTTTATGTCCCTGAAACTTCCCAACTTGTCTCTTTTGCTTCATATCGGCGAAAACTTGTGCGCGCCTCCCTTAAAATTCCCTTTGATTTTCCCGGTGTGTTACCTCATCGGATTACGCCTGCAGCGCTGCAAATGTGTGTGCAGTGCGAAAAGCGTGCTTTTCCGTACCGCTCGAGATATACAAATGGGCGCGCGCGAAGTGTGATTTATTCGGGCGTAAAAATAAACAGGGCCCGCGTTCAATCCAGTGATTTCACGGTGCATGTTGTAGGCAGAGTGGGGCGACACGCCATAAATTTAATATATTTTCACACTGAACATTATGTGCGCCAGATTTTATCGCCGTAAAGTTTTCCGTGAATAAAAAGGGCTCTCGTTGCCCTGTAACGCGACGCCGGGGCTTTCCAGCGAACTAAATAGGATTACAAGTTCTCTCTTTTAAAGTCGATCGGTTTTTCATAATTTACGACCCGAATTTATTTATGCACTACAACTTTTACGGCCTCACTCCTCCTCAAACGCCATTAGAATTATTCAACGGTTAGAAGAAAAACGGTTTGATTTATCGCGCGTTTCAACTTTCCTAATTTGTGTTTAACGCAATGTCGGGGAAATCCCCCGGATCCAGGGACGTATTTCACTCCTAAATAGATTGACGACTTTACATTTTGCATTATTTTGAGCGAAACTCGTAGTATGACCTACGAAAATTAGTCTTTAGAGAAAGAAACATGTTTCCTATATTAATCTCCAAAATTATTTTTTTATAAACCATTATCTGCTAGTCATAAATATAAATTTGGTTCTTTCATGTTTTAATGTAATATGTTATATAATTAATAATATTTTAGAAGAATCGAAAATATATACTCCTAAGAAGAAATTTCCTAATTTGTGTTTAACGCAATGTCGAGGAAATCCCCTGGATCCAGGGACGTATTTCACTCCTAAATAGATTGACGACTTTACATTTTGTATTATTTTGAGCGAAACTCACAAAGCATCGTAGTATGACTTACGAAAATTAGTCTTTAGAGAAAGGTAATTCTTCCTATATGTAATCTCCAACTTTAAAACTTTTATAAACCATTCTCTGCCTGTCACAAATATGAATTTAGTTCTTTCATGTTAGTTTTTAGTTACATGTTTAAATGTAATATGTTTTATAATTATTAATATTTCACAAGAATCAAAAAGAAATACTCAAACAGCATGCATCTCTAGTTAGACAGTGAAATATCTAGGCCACTGTTTTGGAGTGCGATGCATTTTTAATCTACCTAAATTAGTGCTGGATGGAACTTCCTCATAAAGTGCAAACATGAATGTTGGAACTTCACAAAAGGTTTTAATACGAGAACAGAGAATGAATCAAATTGCAGTCTAGAATTTTGCCCGCATACACTTTCATGCATCCAAAGCTTGCAACTAGTTTTAACGTCAAATATGTACCCTGCATAAAAGATGAAATCCTTAAAATTAATAAGATCGGTATTGATACGTGATTTTAAAACGGAAATAAAACTGTTTCTACAGAACAAATCTTATTGTTCTGTCAATGAATTTATGTGTGATAATTAGTTTTATATTATCTACTGCTTTTTAAATATACAGGGTGTCTCTAAATTATGTGGAAATGGCTTAACCACAGATTACTAGGATCAATAGAAGACGATTTAACAAAACTCATCTATATACAAATGCGTTAGGTTTAGCCAGTATTCAGCTTCAAAGTTAATTTAAAAAAAACAAAAGTTGCTTATAAAAAGAGAACGTTTACATTTATTTGGATGTTGTTTGGTATGACACTCTACTCATATTTTGACATAATATTGTTATTATCAGTAGACCGGTTGTGTATAAAACAAGAGAGGCCCAACATTAATACATTCATATATTTTAATGACAAAAGCAAATAAATTTAAAAAAAAATCAAATCGGGCGCAGACATTCATTATTATTTTTTTTTGTATCTTTATAGTTTTTGATATCTGTTACAGTTCCACCACAAAAAAATAAAATATGTTTAATTGTTTTAAGACAGTTCTTGTTATATGTATGTTCCTATTGACCTGTCTCATCTGTATACAGCAACGTGAATAAATATATATTATTATATTATTATCAGATACCAGCATGAACTTTGCTTTTTCGAATATCTTGGGTCATGATTAAAACGATTTTGCTTTATTGTTCCCACTTGAATACGAAACTGATTAAGCGAAATTATTTTATTTATAACTCCAATCAAAATGTGAAAGTGCTTTATAAAAACTAAAATCAAGGAAAATATGAATGTCAAAATTATACATTTTCAGAATTTTTGCTTCGTCGAATATCTTGGATCATAAATAAGACATTTTTACTTTGTGTTCCTACTTGCATGTAAAAATTACTATGTATTACATAGAGGTTGCACGATGGTATCCAAATTTTTACTTGAGAAAGTACATTTTAAAAACTAAAATCAAGAAATGTATTAAATATCAAAAACTACAATCAAGGAGAATATGAAATATCAAAATTATAAATTTTGTGCAGCAATGTATTGCCACTCTGTAAACTCTGTTCCACTTTTATTTTTAACTAAGAAGGCTGTAGTTTCATTTTATAAAGTTGATTGAAGCATGAACTTTGCTTTTTCGAATATCTTGGATCATGATTAAAACGATTTTACTTTATTGTTCCCACTTGAATACGAAACTGATCAAGCGAAATTATTTTATTTATAACTCCAATCAAAATATCGTAAAAACAAACATTTTTACGTGAGAAAGTGCTTTATAAAAACTAAAATCAAGGAAAATATGAAATGTCAAAATTATACATTTTCAGAATTTTTGCTTCGTCGAATATCTTGGATCATAAATATGACAATTTTACTTTTTGTTCCTACTTGCATGTAAAAATTACTATGTATTACATAGAGGTAGCACGATGGTATCCAAATTTTTACTTAAGAAAGTACATTTTAAAAACTAAAATCAAGAAATGTATTAAATATCAAAAACTACAATCAAGGAGAATATGAAATATCAAAATTATACTCTGTAAACTCTGTTCCACATTTATTTTTAACCAAGAAGGCTGTAGTTTCAATTTATAAAGTTTTATACATGAACACCAACAAAAATAATCTGACCGTGAAAAATTATTAAATGTCATATTTCTAACAACGTTGCCTAATGATTATATTAAACTAATTTAATTATTGCTTCAATCATTCAAGTGTGATTTTTTTTAATAATATTAATTAGATAACAATATCTAAAATCTAATATAATAATATATATAGTATCATGTTCTGTTAAATCAAGTCATAATAAATAATAAGTCAAACAAATGCTAATATATTATGATGGTATTCGTATTTTAATATCACCAATTACACCTAAATGTTTGGACTCCACCTTTTGAATCACCTTGTATGCCAAATTTAATTAAAAACTGTCTAAATTTGCCAAATTTACAATTACAGTTGTCAAAATGTGTTAAATTTTTAACAACTTTGTAAATAGGTACAATTCCCGACTAAGACATTCATAATCTATAAAATTCAAAGCTTCTGTTGTAAAAATCTGTCAATATTTCAACAGATCCTGCCCGAATCTGTTAAATTTTGATAATTTTTGATATCCCAGTTTTAAAATGTAAACATCTATCAGATTTTTAAGTGCAACAGTTCCCATACGTCAAATTCTCATTAAAACCGCAGAAATCAGTTAAATTTTCAATTGCAACTGTCAAAATATGTCAAATTCTTAGCTTCAGCTGTGAAATTTGTTAACAGATACTGCAAAAAATTGACTATTTTTGATGTCCCAGTACAAAAATGTAAGAATCTATCAGATCGCACGTTCAAATCAACAGTGACACTACACAAAAATTGACTTTTTCAGTAGAATTTGTTAAGTTATGCTGATTTTTTTTCGATCTATCACTCGTCTTAGCTTACAGATCCTTCTTAAACTTATAGCACACTGAATTCTTCCAGCCATTTTTACGGACGTTTTGTGTTTTCATGTTTGTTGCAATCATACTTTGGGCCGTAATAAAACCATTTAATTACAGTATTAATCATCGGTTTTGATGAAGATGGAATGTGCTTCATTGCTTTATGGCACTCATAACTGCAATTAACGCCCTAATAGATTCGTCGCCCTCAGGTAGCGTGCAATTGCGTTATATATCTTCGCAGAGTGGCTTTTGTAAACAGCGCGGGTTCTCTGGAGATATCGGAACATCGCAGCGGTAATCAATTGCGAACGTTGACAGTGGGGAGTATTTAACTGCAGCGTTTTGCACCTCGCAATTTTGCATAATATGCAAATTTCGAATAATAATAAACCCATTCCCCCATAACTTGTGAACGGGTTGAATGTATTATGATCTCCAGTTGATATTTGAATATTGCTTACCACAGCGATTGTCATACAAATAATATGGGAATAATTAACTAAAAAAAATAGCACCTCACATAACTTTAAAAAAAATTATATTATGCTTCTTTTCTTGTACTTACTGGTAAAGTAATTAGTAAAGTAATTATTTTACCAGTACGTATGAGAAAAGAAACATAATAAACACAATATATACAACTGGTATAATACATGAAAGTATAATAAAAACTTTTTTAATATTATATTGATTTTTCATCTTCGTCTTCTTTCAGAGAACTTAATTAATTTTAATAAGTGATTAATGTTAGAGGCTTTCACTTCGTGATACAAGGTTAATTTTTAAATAACAAACACTTTGAATTTTGTTATTTTAAAAATAAATGTGATATTAAAAAAGTTTCTCATTTCATTTGTTTCCTTTTTTTGAGTAAAATGCACATAAAGTAAAAATAGGTAAATTTACTTTTAATAACGTTGTAATTCGAAAGTACAGAAAATTAACCTAACGCAATAATTATTAAAATTGCCCCGCATTAACTAACCATTTAGCATTGACCAGAGCGTGCGTAAGTACTTTGGACTACACGCTCTATAATTTCCGGGCTGATATTTCCCAATAAAATTATCCTACGATTTAGATTTTCTGGATTCAATCTACCAATGTAGCTCGAGATTTCAAATTACCTCATTGAAAGTGATTTTACAGTTTTAGGTTCAGCAATTTGCTCATCATTCAAATGTTCCTCATTGTCCTAACCATCTACAAGGGAACATATCGTCAAAAAAATGGCAGACTTGTCCGCCAAAAAGAGGAGATTCGTTGAAATAAAAGTGTTGGGACAAATATCTTCATAGTTCGGAAAAATAATAACTAAAAAAAAAAAAATAAAATAACCACAACTAGCAGATAAGTCAGGCAGTCAACTGATTACTATTATTAATAGTATTATTACTGGTTGTATTACTGTTATTACTGGTTACTGGTTATTACTGGTGTTATTACTGTGTTATTACTGAATTTTTACTATGTAATTACTGGTTGTTGCTCTTCGTTATGAAACTTACGCATCAAGTATTCGATAATACTGGTGATCATTATTTCCAGATTGGTTAGGTTAGGTTAGGTTAGGTTAGGAAAATGAGAATGAGGAGACAGACACTGAAATACGTATTAGAATGACAAGTTATGAATTATTTTACTTCTATACTTTGATAGCTACATCAAAGAGACGATATTTTCCCAGGTATTTATCCGAACGATATCTCAGCTTGCACATTATTTTCTCATTACCGTGCAATCACGAAATAATCACGAACTAATAATAATAATAATAAGGCGGAAAGACCGCAGGTCGATAGGCAATAAAGTATTGTAACTACCTCTAATAATAAATCACGAACTAATAATAATAATATTAATAATAATAATAATAATAAGGCGGAAAGACTGCAGGTCAATAAACAATCAAGTATTGTTACTACTACTAATAATAATTGCCGAACTGTATGTAAGTGAATTCTATATTCATAACAGGAATTACAAATATAAAAACAAGCCTACATACATGTACAAGTATATGAAAATTAAATCATTAGTATGATAGATAAAGGAGTACATATAGATAATACGCTCATTAGCGACTTCTAATTACCCTACAATGTGGTACAATAAGTTAAAAACAATCCTAATAATGATAAAATACTACATCAAATAACAATACAAACATTCGATAGTAAACAAGCTGAAGGTAATTGTTAAAATAAATTATATACACTTTTCTATTCTCACAGTACATGTCGATTATAAAAAAATATATATATATATCACAGATAACGTTCAACGTCTATTATACAGCAATATACATCAGAATTAGTCGAATGGTTTTTACTATTTCCAGGTTTAAAAGAAAATACAATAGCTATTTATGGTATAAATGAATAAAGTCGAATTTTATCCACAAAACAACAGTTTAACTTAAGAGACGAAGGCGAGTGTGATTATGTTTTCGAATGGCTAAAATTGCTTTATTCACGTGTATCATATCTTTTTTTTTCCAGGTGTTTCAAGATTTTTCCAATTCCTTGTCAGAATTGAACAATTTGCGTGAAGTGTCACATTGTCAGGTGACAACGAAAATGTCAAGGATAGTCCGAATTTATGTATTTATTTACTTTATTCACATTGTCAATGGTTATAGTGAATAAAGTGAAAATGTAAACATTTTATTCACCCATTCGATTAAAGCGTTGTTTTAATGATGAGATTCGATATACATAAAGATAATTTTAATAATGCGAATTGGAAAAATATTGTTTTAAACTTTTTTTTTCATAGTAATTCTTAAGATTAGCAGGAATACTTCAAGTTATGATCTAAATATACTGACACCTGTAACCATAATCGAAAAATCGAAAATTAAGAGTGAACGGTAATTTATTATAGAAAGGATTATATATTTGGAGATATAAATTTAAATCGATTGCAATTTAAAATCATTATTGACTATAAGACCATTGGGGCAAGAATTTATATTCATAAATAAATTTATTTTTATCGCCTAATTCAGCAATTTTCCAATTGCTACTTCTTAACGAGTAATTAAGAAAACAGGAAAATCTTTAACTTTAGAACAATACAATACGAAAATATACGAAATAGTCGCCAGCCATACTGTCAGTTATGTCATGTCTGTCATTAGTTTTCTTATTTAGTAAAGTTGTTTTCTAAAGTTAAATGTTTTCTTGCTTTCTTATTTATTAATTAACAAGACAATTGGAAAAATGTTCACTCTTGATTTTCGATTTGTTTTGGCCACTGAATCGGATTTCAAGATCACTTTTGTCACTTTTGAGACAGTATAAGAGTATAACCCATTTGAGTATAACCCAGTATAACAGACAGTATTGAGTATAATCCACTATAACTTTTGAGTATAACCCATTTATGTCACTTTACAAATATTTTATTTTTATAAACTCAATTTTCTGCAACTGCTGAACTCGCCAAGGCAAGGGAAATTTACACATTAACAGTCATGTTTTTGTCAATTTTTTTCAATCTGCGAATTGGTGTATTCTTGTTTGTATTGTTATCGCTGAGTGCCAAGATTTTTTTTATATTTCTGTTTGGATTACGTCTACATATTTCTCTGAACTTTCTTAACTAATAAAAAAATAACAAGAAGAAATTTAATTCTAATATAAATAATAATATATAATTTAATTTTAATTAAAATTTATTTAATAGGAAATGTTTTACCCCATAGAATAACTGAAATATGTTTTAAGGGTCTAAAATAGTAAATAACAAGAACAAAACTAATAATAGAAATTTATTTCTATTTTTTTATCATATGGAATAGACGAAATAATATTTTAATGGTTACAGGTTTTTTAACGGTTTGGATCATAATTTGACATGCAACAAAAATAATGAAAAGATAAATAAATCAAGTATTTTCACTTTTAATTAAACCTGGAAATAGTAGAAATCTAATTCTGCTGGTGATGCACTCATCCCTCAACAAAAAATAAATCTAATAATTCTGTTCTAGGTATATATTTTTTATTCAAGAGAATAAATGAAGTAATAATTTAATGGTTACAGGTGGCAGTATATTCAGATCATAATTTGAGGTATTCTTGCTAATCTTGAAAATTACTATGAAAAAAAAAAGAGTTGAAAACAATATTTGTATTTTCTTTTAAACCTGGAAATAGTAGAAACCATTCGATTAATTCTGCTGTATATTGAGATAGCCGAATGAATTTCGAACATTTAGTAACTGTTTCATTACGAACATATTGTTAGAACTGGTTTATATTTTGTGGAACAGGGATACTACAATGGAACATTTGATTGATGTTCATACAAAAAAGTTACTAAAACCTCAAGTGTTTATATTTTGTTGAACAAGGATACTACAATGGAACATTTGATTAAAATGTTCCAATTGTCAACAGTTTTCATGGCACTCTAGTTTATATTTTGAATTTTCAAATCCAGTTTAGTGTTAATAGTAGATATTTATTCAGTTTCTTACAAAAAAAAGTTACTAAAACCTCAAGTGTTGCACATCATAATAATAGCAATGATAATTTTTAATTGATTGGTATTATAATATTCTTGTACTGTGTACTGTAAAACAATCTTAGTCATATTCTGAGGGCTCGAAATAATAATAATATTTTCTTGGATGAAAGCTATATATGCGTATTTTCTATAAACATTTATGTCCCAAACGCAACCAAATATGCGACCTGAGTCGAAGTCATTCTTAAGTGCTGTAACTATAGATACGGGCATAAGACTGAGCTTAAGCTTTCTATACAACGCGAGCTTTTCAAAGTATTTGCACCAAGACTTTGCAGATTTTAAAGCAATAAAATGTAAGCATTAAAACTATAAACTAAGCTGAAGCTAAACTCACTATAGTTCATATCTATAGTCAGTACTTGAGCCTGAGTTCGACTCAAGTCGTATATTTGGTTGCGTTCGTGCATATACGTTTATAAAAAAAAAACACAACCATATACGACTTGAGTCAAACTCGTACTCAAGACCTGACTGTAGATACGAGTCTATGTAGTGTGGGTTATTCAATGTAACTAAGGCCCGTATCTATAGTCCGTACTTGAACTTGAGTACAACTCAAATCGTATATTTGGTTGCGTTTGGTGCATAAACGTATATAGAAAGTACGCAACCAAATATACGATTTAGGTCGTACTCATGCTCAAGTACGGACTATAGATACGGGCCATAGTACATATTTCTAAATTTACTATTAACGCTGAATCGTTTCTAGTCCATCGATCGCCGACTTAAAAAGGTAAAAGCCCCGAAGCCGCCGCGCATAATTACACCCCCGCACTTTTCCGCCGCGCCGCCCCCGACGTCCGTCAAAATTCTGCCGGAAAATGAATACCTGCACACGAGGGGCGCGCATTTTCCGCGGCGTATCAAATGAAAATAAATTACGGCTAGGCGCGAATGCGGCCGCTTGATATGAGTAATGTTCCGCCGAAAAAAAAGCGGGAAATAATCATTATTTATAACATTACCACGGCTGAAGGGGGCGGCGGATTTATCCTCCGCCAATCGATTCCTCAGGACATGGACATGCTCAATAGAGAAAAGAATCGCCGTCATCCAAGTAAAGGGCGATAGAAGTTTATGAGCGTTGAGACGAGTTGCAGGAATGAGATTCTGTGGTAATTATTACTAATAAGAGAGTTATATATGTTGTAATGACATTATTTAATGGTCGTTAGTTTAGTTTTTTTTATAATATTGTTCAGTTTATCGTTTTAGAGTTATATATGTTGTAATGACATTATTTAATGGTCGTTAGTTTAGTTTTAGTTTAGTTTCAGAGTTATATATGTTGTAATGACAGTATTTAATGGTCGTTAGTTTAGTTTCTTTTAAATAATATTGTTCAGTTTAGTTTAGGTACTATTAAATAAAACTGTAAAAAGAGGTCACATAGCACATAGCGCACAGGGATAATACGGCTTAATTGAGAATCAAAGTATGCGAATAAAAGTGAAGCGCGCCTATCTATAGTCAGCGTTAGGGAAAATGCGCGTGACGTCGAGAAATAAACAAGTTTTGTTTTTCAAAGCGCGAGACGCAATAACACAGTTCGGTTTCGAAGCGTAAGGCGACCAGAGAAGAAATAATAGACGCAGATCACAGATATTAATTGGTGGGTGATACACCCGAATGGGATAATTACCGTCGACGAAACTACAGGTAAAGATAGCCAATTTGATAGCCAATATCTGGAACGGATAGGCACTTGCAGAAGAAGAAGAAACTTCAGCCATGCAGTCTCCACTAAGAAGAACGTATTAACCGAATGCGAAAGATGACTTGGGAAGTCTCATTGGAAGCCGTGCAGTCTCAACTAAGAAGAGCGAATCATCCGAATGCGAGCGACGAATTTCGAAGTCTGATTGAAAGGTAGACGCAGAAATTAAAATATCACTCACAGAACCGCGTAAGTACAGTACAGTACCACAGCGCCGTAATTTCAAGGTCAAATGTAATTATTAGTTTTTGTTACAAATTTGTTGTTTTATTGTTATTAGAGCAATACTTAAAGCACAAAATAAAGCACAGTTTTGGATTTCTTTTGTTTTGTATAAATGTACCAAATGTACCAAATGTACCATGGGGTCGATAGCCCAATAAAGATTGTTTATATATATGTACCAATACGATTTATCATATTATCAGAAACATTGGAAATCCATTGGAGATTACATGTAAGCTATATGAACCAATAGTCGATTATTGCCTAAACCCTGATTATGTATTCCACCCCCGTCCGTTTGCCAGATGAAAATCGAGACGCTTAAGTAAACATCTGATTTTTCTGCAAACCCGAACCGGGGGATGAAACGCACGTGCGGCGCGCCGCCCCCGTAACGCTTTTAATATATTTTTCATATTTGCACGACCGCCCCCGTATTCCTGCCACCATATCTGCCCCCGTATCTTACCGCCCCAGTTGTGCCCACACATTCCTGTCCCCATATTCCTTCAGTCGTATTCCTGCCCCCATATTCCTTCCGCCGTATTCCCGCCCCTATATCGCTGCCCCTGCCCTTATATCGCTGCCCCCTTACACCTGCCCCTATATCGCTGCCCCCTTACACCTGCCCCTATATCGCTGCCCCCTTACACCTGCACGTATATCGCTGCCCCCTTACACCTGCCCCTATATCGCTGCCTCCTTACACCTGCCCCTATTTCGCTGCCCCCGTATTCCTACCCCCTACTTCCCGGGGGTGCGGGGTTCCCGCGTTCTCATATTCCTGCCCATTCGTTAACATAAACCGGGATTTTAATACGGCGCTTTGGCCTCGCCATTCGAATAGCAACAAAAATTTAATTCAATAAAAGGTCAGGACGTCGCAAAGACATAAGAAACGATGGCCGGGGGCAGGGGTCGGTGGGGGTGGCGGCGGCGGCGCAGGTCGGGAGACATGCAGAGACCAGCACGGTGGTAATAAAATGGTGGAGGCCGTGTGCACATAAACCTTATCTAACTGAAAATCTCGATTGCCATCCCCGGATAGGTCATAAATGTCAACTGCGATATTATATTTTTATGATAATGCAGGGGGCGGACGAGAGATCTGTTGATCTCCCATTGAAATTGCTTTATTTATTGTTATTGCTTGCTGCACCTCGGAAAAATATAACCCCATAAGTGATTAACGCACATTTAAATGTGCAATTATTATTATTATGTATTGTATTTTAGTATTTATAGTATTATTTTAGTAGTATTTTTTTGTTTTATTATTAGTAATTCTAATGTTAACTGTCGCATCCACCAGCAGATGTAAATACACTGTACAGTGGCGACGTGATTAAAGAATTAAATAAATAAAAATAAATAAATATTAAATAAATGAAAATATTAAAAAAAAAATTAAATATAAAAAAATATATCGAATATTTATAAATTAAACTTAAAATTAAACATAAAAAATACCTTGTTAACGTTTTACTTATTTATAGAAATATTCTTGTATTATTGTTTCGGGCTTTGGGCCATTTGAAGACTACAAATAATATGTGAGCAATTATTTTACATTTTTTTTACATTTTTGCAATAATTTACAAATTATTGCCCTTACTGCCCTTAGCAGTAAACTTTCATTTAGTAATTTCAGTTGGCATGACATTACTCATTGATCCATCTTTGATCAGATTGTAATAATTACAGTAAATTACAATTAAGTGTTTTGCATAATAATAATTAAAAAAATATTAAAATTATGCGAAATTCTCCTCTACAATTGTTTTGGCATCTCGTTTTCAAGAGTACCTAGATAGGTACAAATGAAACGTGTGCAATTATTTAATATTAAAAAAAAAAAAACACATTAATTGCAGATATTAAAATTATTTCACTAATTGCTGCGTTCGCAGGATTCGAATTTCCGTTTCCGTCACACACTCGAACCGACGGCAATTAGTATTAAAAATGCACGCTGCGTCGACACGGCCGGTTATTCCTCCGTGGGCCCGCATAAATCTCGCATTCATTGGGCCGTGTAAATTGGCCCGATGATAAAGTTATTGCTGCTGGGCCCCCTGCTTTTGATTTTATGCGGGGCGTGCTCCATGTGCCGAAATTAAAATTTAAAATGTGCAGCCGGGGCCCTCGGAGCCCCCAATGTACGGGGCCGCGCTGGAAAGAAATTAAATGGACGGCCTGGGAGCCAATACGTTCGCAGAATTGACGGCAGTGAATATAAATGGGCGATTGCCTTGGCGAAGGCATCGATTCCGAGCAGTCGCCTTGATTAGGCTTAATCAAAAGGTACGGGCTTGTATTTGGCCAAACTGTATTAATTGCAGGCTCCAATTAGTCAAGATGTAGAATATATAAGTAGAGGCTTGTGTTAAGTTGAAAAATCCATAACAAGTTTCCTCGCTTCTGAACGTTGTAATAATTGGTGAATGCGCCGGGCAATGTTACCTATTTATTATATAAACTTATATGGTGGATGCGCCGGGCACGTATTACACATGTAATATACACTATTATCGTAACTTGTATGTACGACTTTAGCGTTGTGTACTCATCAACATTTATTAATATTATACCTATCCAAAGCCCTTAAATATATGTGTGTGAGTAGATAAAACATCACAGCTTCTGGACCAACCCCCCGCAGAGATTTCGATTAATTTAATTAACGCGAATCAAACCGTGAATTAAATTAATCGAAATCTCTGCAGGGGGTTGGTCCAGAAGCTGTGCTGTTTTATCTACTTGTGTGCAGTGTGTTCACTTAAGATGGTTACGTATCAATTTATTTTTAATTTACGAAAAAAGTTACTCTTCATAAAAAGTTCTGTTTTCTAAAATAATAATATAAAACTATCCTAACTTTCGTGGTGTGTACTCATCAACTTTTATTCATCAACAGTTTTTTGTATTATTAGTTGACTGATAAAAAGGTACTTTTTATTAAAAGTTCTAAGTTTTCTAAAATATTAAACTATCCCACGTTTGCTTTGTGTACCTACTCATAAACATTTATTAATATTATAGCTATCCAAAGCCCCAACATATATATGTATACAGTGTGTTTACTAAAAATGGTTATGTATCTATACAGGGTGGAAACCTTAACTGGAATAAATTCGGAATTTATGAAATGAGAACTTTCAGAAAAAAATCCTCGGACAGGTCGATTTTTGTTCTTTATTGCGCACTTTTTAGCGTCTTTCACGCCTTTCACGTATGACGTCATAGACATTTTTTTAAATGGAAACATTTTTTTTTTAATTTCACTAAATTTGTAACCCTTTTTATTCTCGTTTATTATTAATTTACTAATTTCTACTAATACATTCCCGATGAAATTGATAATATTTTTTTTTAATTATTAAAAAAATATATTAATAAATAATAGACCTATTCCATATATCATGTGTCACATCATATATCAATATAGTTTATCAATTATATTATTGCTGTAAATATGCATATGGAATAAATGTTCATACTACTAAATACTGGATACAAGCAAGTGTTTATTATTTTATTTTTTTTAATAATGAATTTTAGTAAGATTCTATCCGAATTTTGCACCAACCTTCAAAAATGTACCAAAATCGAACAGCACTCTTAAAAAAATGGAAATCTTGAAACAAAAATTAACAAACCCTTGCAAATTTGGCATTAATATTCTTAAGTTTGCAGTTGATATTTTTCTATTCTAAATTCTATTAAATGTTAACGAATATTAACTATTTCGGTATAAATTTAGTTGCATTTTATACGTGTCTTCTATTATTTGCCAGAGATCATTTTTATAGAACAATTATTATATATTATTAGAATATTGTTCTATATTCTATATTCTATTGTTCTATATATTAGAACAATAGAAGTTTTCGATTTTTTTTAAAGATCACACCAATTAAACGATTTGTATTGTATGCTGTAAAATTATTCACAATTCTTAAAAAAATTGAGAAATCTCTAAATTTATTCATATGAAAAAACCTTCAGTGTAGTACCCCAAAACATGTTTGTACTTATCTTTTAAAATTTGGAAAGATGACATACCAAATCGTGTAATTGTGTCCTATTTACTACTATTCATATATTTATTTTGTATTTGACATACCCAATACATATAACTTACATGGCTTTATGAACAAATATAAGTATTAATTATAGTATAATAAGTATAATAATAAGTATACGTATAATAAGAGTATGAGTATCAGATTTAGTAAGATTCTGGTCTTTTGCACCAATCTTTAAAATTATATTGTACGTTCCAAAATCGAAAAATCTTAATGGTAAAATTATTCACAATTCTTAAAAAATGAAGAAATCTCTAAATTTATTCATATCAAGACATTACAATAACCTTCAGTTTAGTACCCCAAAACATGTTTGTACTTTTAACATTTGGAAAGATGACATACCAAATCGTGTAATTGTATCCTATATACTAATATTAATATATTTATTTTGTATTAGACATACCCAATCCATATAACTTACATGGCTTTATGAGCAACTATAAGTGTTAATAATAGTATAGTAAGTATAATTTTACGCTGTAAAATTTTTCAAAATTCTTAAAAAATGGAGAAATCCCCAATTTTATTATTATCAAAACATTACAAAAACCTTCAGTTTAGTACCCCAAAACATGTTTGTACTTATCTTTTAAAATTTGGAAAGATGACATACCAAATCGTGTATTGTGTCCTATTTACTACTATTCATATATTTATTTTGTATTAGACATACCCAATCCATATAATTTACATGGCTTTATGAGCAAATATGAGTATTAATAATAGTATAATAAGTATAATAGTAAGTATAATTGTATACTGCAAAATTATTCAAAATTCTTTAAAAAATGGAGAATTCCCCAATTTTATTCTTTTCAAAACATTTCAAAAACCTTCAGTTTACTACCCCAAAATATGTTGTACTTTTCTTTTCAAATTTCGAAAGATGACATACCAAATTGTGTAATTGTGTCCTATTTACTACTATTAATATATTTATTTTGTATTAGACATACCCAATCCTTATAACTTACATGGCTTTATGAGCAAATATGAGTATTAATAAGAGTATGATAAGTATAATAATAAGTATAAGTATATTAAGAGCACGAGTATCAATTCACTATTAGACATACCCAATCCATATAGCTTACATGGCTTTATGAACAAATATGAGTATTAATAAGAATATAATAAGCATCTAATAATAAGTATAAGTATAATAAGAGTATGAGTATCAACTTTAGTTAATTTTTGCACCAATCTTCAAAATTATGTTGTACGTTCCAACATCGAAAAATCTTAATGGTAATTAACGTTATAAGTTCGGGAACTCATTTTTTACAGTACGAGTGAGACGTTTAAAAACGAGGCGATGAAGGACCCTAGTCTTGAAACTCGAAACGATTGAAAAAACATTGAAATTAATCTCTAAATAATTTAGCGAATGCTCCAAATCTTGCTACATTTTCTGAACATGTTTAGCAACGGCTGTCTTGCAATTGTTAGGAACACTTTACCGGACCAGGCCGTTTTTGCTTTTTCCCGGACTGAAACTGTCGACGTGAAGTATTGGAATTTGATACAGGATGAAATAGAAATTTGAAAATCATCAAAATCAAAATTCAAAATATTTTTAATAATTAATAATTTATATATATATATATATATATATATATATATATATATATATATATATATAAATTATTAATTATTAAAAATATTTTGAATTTTGATTTTGATGATTTTCAAATTTCTATTTCATCCTGTATCAAATTCCAATACTTCACGTCGACAGTTTCAGTCCGGGAAAAAGCAAAAACGGCCTGGTCCGGTAAAGTGTTCCTAACAATTGCAAGACAGCCGTTGCTAAACATGTTCAGAAAATGTAGCAAGATTTGGAGCATTCGCTAAATTATTTAGAGATTAATTTCAATGTTTTTTCAATCGTTTCGAGTTTCAAGACTAGGGTCCTTCATCGCCTCGTTTTTAAACGTCTCACTCGTACTGTAAAAAATGAGTTCCCGAACTTATAACGTTAATTACCATTAAGATTTTTCGATGTTGGAACGTACAACATAATTTTGAAGATTGGTGCAAAAATTAACTAAAATTGATACTCATACTCTTATTATACTTATACTTATTATTAGATGCTTATTATATTCTTATTAATACTCATATTTGTTCATAAAGCCATGTAAGCTATATGGATTGGGTATGTCTAATAGTGAATTGATACTCGTGCTCTTAATATACTTATACTTATTATTATACTTATCATACTCTTATTAATACTCATATTTGCTCATAAAGCCATGTAAGTTATAAGGATTGGGTATGTCTAATACAAAATAAATATATTAATAGTAGTAAATAGGACACAATTACACAATTTGGTATGTCATCTTTCGAAATTTGAAAAGAAAAGTACAACATATTTTGGGGTAGTAAACTGAAGGTTTTTGAAATGTTTTGAAAAGAATAAAATTGGGGAATTCTCCATTTTTTAAAGAATTTTGAATAATTTTGCAGTATACAATTATACTTACTATTATACTTATTATACTATTATTAATACTCATATTTGCTCATAAAGCCATGTAAATTATATGGATTGGGTATGTCTAATACAAAATAAATATATGAATAGTAGTAAATAGGACACAATACACGATTTGGTATGTCATCTTTCCAAATTTTAAAAGATAAGTACAAACATGTTTTGGGGTACTAAACTGAAGGTTTTTGTAATGTTTTGATAATAATAAAATTGGGGATTTCTCCATTTTTTAAGAATTTTGAAAAATTTTACAGCGTAAAATTATACTTACTATACTATTATTAACACTTATAGTTGCTCATAAAGCCATGTAAGTTATATGGATTGGGTATGTCTAATACAAAATAAATATATTAATATTAGTATATAGGATACAATTACACGATTTGGTATGTCATCTTTCCAAATGTTAAAAGTACAAACATGTTTTGGGGTACTAAACTGAAGGTTATTGTAATGTCTTGATATGAATAAATTTAGAGATTTCTTCATTTTTTAAGAATTGTGAATAATTTTACCATTAAGATTTTTCGATTTTGGAACGTACAATATAATTTTAAAGATTGGTGCAAAAGACCAGAATCTTACTAAATCTGATACTCATACTCTTATTATACGTATACTTATTATTATACTTATTATACTATAATTAATACTTATATTTGTTCATAAAGCCATGTAAGTTATATGTATTGGGTATGTCAAATACAAAATAAATATATGAATAGTAGTAAATAGGACACAATTACACGATTTGGTATGTCATCTTTCCAAATTTTAAAAGATAAGTACAAACATGTTTTGGGGTACTACACTGAAGGTTTTTTCATATGAATAAATTTAGAGATTTCTCAATTTTTTTAAGAATTGTGAATAATTTTACAGCATACAATACAAATCGTTTAATTGGTGTGATCTTTAAAAAAAATCGAAAACTTCTATTGTTCTAATATATAGAACAATAGAATATAGAATATAGAACAATATTCTAATAATATATAATAATTGTTCTATAAAAATGATCTCTGGCAAATAATAGAAGACACGTATAAAATGCAACTAAATTTATACCGAAATAGTTAATATTCGTTAACATTTAATAGAATTTAGAATAGAAAAATATCAACTGCAAACTTAAGAATATTAATGCCAAATTTGCAAGGGTTTGTTAATTTTTGTTTCAAGATTTCCATTTTTTTAAGAGTGCTGTTCGATTTTGGTACATTTTTGAAGGTTGGTGCAAAATTCGGATAGAATCTTACTAAAATTCATTATTAAAAAAAATAAAATAATAAACACTTGCTTGTATCCAGTATTTAGTAGTATGAACATTTATTCCATATGCATATTTACAGCAATAATATAATTGATAAACTATATTGATATATGATGTGACACATGATATATGGAATAGGTCTATTATTTATTAATATATTTTTTTAATAATTAAAAAAAAATATTATCAATTTCATCGGGAATGTATTAGTAGAAATTAGTATGAATACATTTAGAGATTTCTTCATTTTTTTTAAATCTTGAATAAGTTTACAGCATACAATACAAATCTTTCAATTGGAGTTATCTTTCAAAAAAATTCAAAAACTTTGCTGCAAAATTGTTCCATAAAAATGATCGCAGACAAATAATAGAAGACACGTATAAAATGCCACTGAATTTATACCGAAATAGTTAACATTTGTTTAACACTTACCAGAATTTGGAAGAAATAGAAAAATATCAACTGCAAACTTAAGAAGATTAATGCCAAATTTGCAAGGGTTTGTCAATTTTTGTATGAAGATTTCCATTTTTTTAAGAGTGCTGTTCGATTTTGGAACATTTTTGAAGGTTGGTGCAAAATTCGGATAGAATCTTACCAAAATTCATTATTAAAAAAAAAACCGCTTGTATCCAGTATTTAGTAGTATGAACTGTAGTAGTAAGTAGTGTAGTATAGTAGTAGTAGTAAGTAGTATTCCATATGCATATTTACAGCATATTTAATACATATAATATAATTGATAAACTATATTGATATATGATGTGACACATGATATATGGAATGGGTCTATTATTTATTAATAAGTTTTTTTTAATAATTAAAAAAAATTATTATCAATTTCATCAGAAATGTATTAGTAGAAGTACGTATTAATTATATTTCAACGACAAGTTCAAACAAGTTTTGGGGAAATACTACGGGGGTTTGTCATAACTTTTAAAGATTTTTCTGTAATGTCAAACTTGTAAGTACACCATTTTTTTAATTGTTTGAAAATTTAGGACTATTTTTTTTATATTTCAACTGCAAGTACAAACAAGTTTTGGGCAAATATTACGGGGGTTTGTCATATTTATTAAAGACTTTTCTATAATGTCAAACTTGTAAGTACACCATTTTTTTTAATTGTTTAAAAATTTAGACCAACTTTTTTTTATATTTCAATGACAAGTACAAACAAGTGTTGGGCAAATATTACGGGGGTGTGTCATAATTTTTAAAGATTTTTCTGCAATGTCAAACTTGTAAGTACGCCAATTTTTGAGTTGTTTGAAAATTTAGGACTACTTTTATTTTCAAAGCGATTCCTATGTAGGCGAATGTATTAGTAGAAGTATTTATACATATTTGAAATCTAAGTACAAAAAAGTTTAAGGGCAATAATGTGAAGGTTTTCATAATAGCTATAGATTTTTGTGTAAAGTCAAACTTGTAAATACACCATCTTTTTTTTTTTTTCGAAATGGACTACATTTAGTTTGCAAAGCCATCGAATGTTGGAGAAACGGTGTGCAAAAAAAAGTTGCATTTTGCAAGGGATTTGATAATGAATATAAAATATGAAATGTTTATTCTTCTGTATATTACAATAATCTTTGTTTCGTCGATATCAAGCTTGTATTCAAGCTTCAAGCTGACGATGAACATTTTGAACATATTGTACAAGTTTTATATCACTAGCTGTTTTCTCATTATAATATTTTTGGACTTTCTGGAATAATTATGTTTATTTTTCAAAGCGATCCCCAAATTTTCTCATACTTTGACGTGTTATTGCTTCAAAACAAAACCTATCGAACCTATGTTCATAAAACTTTGTTTCTTCTTAGAACCACGTCATCTGTCAAATTTTGTTATAAACTGGTAGATAACCCTGTATCTAGTTGAAACAAAATATGAAATATATCGGTTTATAATGAATAATTGGAGAACACGTAAGTATATAATTATTTCTAATATTTAATAATTGTTAAGATTTGTTAGATTTGTATTTTCCATAGCATAATAATCATAACAACAATGTAGAATAACTGTATCCCTGATGTATTCTCTATATTTTTTTCAATAGATTTTCAATATCCAATGTTTCAATAAATGAATATTTTCGGGTGATCCATTTAGTGTGAGACTTTTTTCTATTGGTAATACAATTTAGTTACCTCTTGGTGTTTGTGACACTGTTTTTTTTAATCCAAATTATTTTGCTTATATTTCAGTGCCTTACTAAACTGACACAACATCACTCCTATTGAACAAATAATACACTAACCTCTCGACATCATTTTTGACAAGACATCATTTTTGACAAGACAACATTTTTGACAGGACATCATTTTTGACACGCAAAGCTGAAACTGCTACAGGTTACCAACTTAAATTATAGTCTCACCTTAAATGGATCACCCGGTATTATAAGCTCTGTAGTGTCGATTTTCATTTTTTGTTATAATGCGCTGTTCACTATGCATTAAGATGCAGCTAAGTACATCAACCTAATACACTTATTGAAATTTATGCGAGTGCACTATTTTGTGCAACACACAAAAAGCCCATTTCATTACAATAACTAACTTATCGCGCTCCAAGTTAGAAATCCTTACTTAGAGGCGAAACCCGGCGCAATATCGCCTAACGACCCGTTCAATAGCTCCGGGTAACTTTATAAGCACTAAACGCAACATCACAGGGCGTTATTAATAGGAAAGTAATTAGGTTTAAGTTACTTACACCGCTCGTTGAAAGTGGCGAAGGCCGAGTCGGAACGAAGTCGCATCTATCCATATAACTCGCTCTGCAAAAACACAAGTAAAACACAGTAAGTAATTTGAAAACAAGTTAAAATTCTATAGTTATTATGATGATGAGAGTTTATGGAATATAAAGCGAAACATTGCTAACATTTAAAAAATAATACCTAAATAGGTTTGAAGGTAATGTAACTGACCTATCGAATCATTGTCAGAAAGTTGACTGATTGATACTAGTGAAATTGGAATTATAATAATCGAATATTTAAGTTTATTGGTGTCATCCAGATCAATCTGATTATCATTCGTGAAAATAATTCAGATTATCGCTCGCGACTATCATCCGTGAAAATCATTTGGATTATCATTCGTGAAAATAATTCGAACTATTACCTATTCGTGAAAATCATTCGGATTATCAATCGTGAAAATAATTCCATTCGATTATTCAAATAATCCGATTATGCTCACTAGTGTCCGGATTTCTGGCAAATTCGATATTTACGTACATTAATAGCACACCCATCATAATTTTAAATGTGGACGGATCATAAAAAAACCCAGTTTTTTTACACCTATAGTGTTTTGCTTTTTCTGCTTATTTTCGCTCTTTAATTTTTTTTCATCTTATCTTGGAAAATCTGTTTTTTTTTGCTTATTTAGCGATTTTTAGCCTTGACGGAAATATTTTGTTTTGCCAAATTCAGTTCCTTATGAAAAAATAATACTTGTAATTAGCTGGTGGAAATTTTAAATTTTTTTACAAAAAAATGAACAGCAGCAGAAATAATTAGAGCCCAATTAAAAGCCACTTCAGTTAAAAAAATTTACAGTTACAGTTGAAAACGTGAAAAATTTGGACAGTTACAATTGAAAACAGAAAAATATTAAAAGTCACAATTAAAAATATGATAAATTATGTCAGGTATAGTTAAAAATATGAGAAATATTGATAGTCACAGTTCAAAATGTGACAAATTTTGACAGTTACAAAAGAAAATATAACAAAGTTTGGCAATTACAGGTGGAAATAAATTAAAAAATTTAAAATGTAAAAATTTGTCACGTTTTTAAGTGTAACTGTTAAAATTTTCAACTGAAACGGTAACTGAAACTTGGTATTTTGACCGTTTCAGTTGAAAATTTGAACAGTTACACTTGAAAACGTGACAAATTTTTACAATTACATTTGAACACAGAGAAATATTAACAGTCTCAGTTGAAAATATGTTAAATTTTGAAAGGTACAGTTAAAAATATGAGAAATATTGACAGTGACAGTTCAAAGTATGACAAATTTTGGCAGTTACAAATGAAAACATAACAAATTTTGACAATTACAGATGGAAATATACCAACTATTAACCTTTAAAGTTGAAAATTTTGACAGTTTTGTTTGAAAACGTGACAAATTTTGACAGTTATATTTGAAATCAAAATAGTATATAACGCCATTAGGCCGATATGTAGCAAATAACAGGCTTGGTTGAATATAAACCTCGGCTGCGCTCCGCTCCGCTTCGCTTCGCCTCTGTTTACAAACTTCAACCCGCGCCTGTTATTTGCTACATATCGGCCGTATGTTGTTCGATACTTTTTGTAATACCTAAATTACAAAAACTGGTCAATTTATCAATATTAAATTTCAAAATTAATAAACTAGTTATCCAGGCGCAATTTGATACCATAGCAACATCAACGGTTCAAATACAAACAAACAAATCAAAGTGAAATTAGAAAAATAATGTCAGATGTGCAAAGTTCTTCGTTTTGTGGTATCCCCGAAGATGTACTAAATGAAGCAAATGCTGCCACAATCGATTTACTTCCCCAAAAAAGCAGCAGCAGGTATAAGAAAGAATATGAAGACTTTATTGCTCATAAATTTTCGTTGTCATTTAAATAACGTCCACGGCCGTTATTATAACGGCCAAGGCCTTTACGCCTGTCATATCGATCAAGCAGACAGTACTGATAAATGTCAATAACACAGAGGTATTACAAAAAAGTATTAACAGTCCTAGTTAAAAATACGCGAAATATTGACAGTCACAGTTAAAAATATGCGAAATATTGACAGTCACAGTTAAAAATATGACAAATTTTAACAGTTACAAATGAACATATAACAAATTTTGACGCATGAAAATATTTCAAGTTTTCACCGTTTCAGTTGAAAATTTTGACAGTGTCATTTGAAAATTTAACATATTTTTACAGATACATTTAAAAACCAAAAATATTAACAGCCCCAGACGAAAATATGTTAAATTCTGTCAGGTACAGTTAAAAATATGCGAAATATTGACAGTCGCGGTTAAAGAAGTGAAAAAATTTTGGCAGTTATAATTGAAAATATAACAAATTTTGACCGTTGGAGTTCAGATCAGGTCATTCAGGTCAGATTTTTACTGCCAAAGCTTTGTTATATTTGCCAAAGCGATATATTTTATCAGTTGCGGTTTAACAAATTTTGACAGTTTCTGTGGAAAGTTTGACTCACTCTCACATGTATGCACCTAGTACTTAAAAAAAATATAGATTTCGCCAGTAGCCGTTGAGAATGTGGCAGGTTTTTACAGCTGGATCTTTGAATTTCACAGAATATTGCCGTTGCTATTGTAAATGGAAAGAATTTTGATAGTACCAAATTTTGCATGTTTTGATTTCGGCTGTTACAGTTAGAAATTATACATATTTTCATCGCTGGTATAAAAAGTTTTACAGATTTTGATAGTTATAGTCAATAATATGACGATTTTGAGACACACAGTTAAAAATAAGACGATTTTGACAAGAGAAACTGAAAACTAGTCAGATTTTGACAGTACCAATTGAAAAATTGCCAAATTTGATAGATTTTTACTATTTAAGTTGAAAGTTTGTCAGATTTGAACAGGTTCAGTTGAAAATTCGAGTTTTGAATTAGATCTTCTATCAAATTTGGCAAATTTTCAATTGGTACTGTCAAAATTGATTGTGACTATTTAAGTCGAAAGATTTGTCAGATCGGAACAGGTGCAGTTAAAAATTCGACAGTTTTGAATTAGATCTTTAATCAGAAACTTCACAGATTTTCCCATTTTCCCAGGTTTTTACAGCTTTATCTTTGAATTTCACAGAATATTGCCGTCGCTATTGTAAATGGAAAGAATTTTGCTAGTATAAAATTTGGCAAATTTCGGCAGTTACAGTTAGAAATTATACATATGTTCATCGCTGGTAAAAAAAGTTTTACAGATTTTGGCAATTACAGTTAATAAGAAGACGATTTTGAGACACACAGTTAAAAATATGACGATTATGACAAAAGAAATTGAAAGCTAGTCAGATTTCGACAGTACCAATTGAAAATTTGCCAAATTTGATAGATTTTGACTATTTAAGTGGAAAGTTTGTCAGATTTGAACAGGTTCAGTTGAAAATTCGAGTTTTGAATTAGATCTTCTATCAAATTTGGCAAATTTTCAATTGGTACTGTCAAAATTGATTGTGACTATTTCAGTCGAAAGATTTGTCAGATCTGAACAGGTGCAGTTAAAAATTCGACAGTTTTGAATTAGATCTTTAATCAGAAACTTCACAGATTTTCCCATTTTCCCAGGTTTTTACAGCTTTATCTTTGAATGTCACAGAATATTGCCGTCGCTATTTAAATGAAAAGAATTTTGATAGTACAAAATTTTGCAGATTTCGGCAGTTACAGTTAGAAATTATACATATTTTCATCGCTGGTATAAAAAGTTTTACGGATTTTGACAGTTACAGTCAATAAGATGGCGATTTTGAGACACACAGTTAAAAATATGACGATTTTGACAAGAGAAATTGAAAACTAGTCAGAGTTTGACAGTACCAATTGAAAATTTGCCAAATTTGATAGATTTTGGCTATTTAAGTCGAAAGTTTGTCAGATTTGAACAGGTTCAGTTGAAAATTCGAGTTTTGAATTAGATCTTCTATCAAATTTGGCAAATTTTCAATTGGTACTGTTAAAATTGATTGTGACTATTTAAGTCGAAAGATTTGTCATATTTAAACAGGTGCAGTTAAAACTTCAACAGTTTTGAATTAGATCTTCAATCAGAAACTTCACAGATTTTCCCATTTTCACCCATGGATGTACAATAATTGAAACTAGTCAGATTTTGAACATCTGAACAACATAAATTTGACAGATTTAATAAGAAAAAGTTTATAATGTACTGAAGATAGCATATTTAGACAGTTGCAGCTAAAAATGGTCGAAATCGACAGATCTCGACAGTATAATTGCAAAAATTGGCAAAACTGTGCAAAATTTTCGCGGCAGACGCTACGAGTTCGAAGCGACCTCCACGGGAAAAGCGGCAGGGGCTCAGATAATTGATATCTGGAGCAAAAACTTTACAGAAGTTCCTTTCAAACATAAATAGACGCTCATATGAATGTTCATTAAAATTGAAGGTGGTCGAGTGAGGATCACTGGTCCAGTTGACATGGAATGACCCGAATGAAACTATATATATATATATATATATATATATATATATATATATATATATATATATATATATATATATATATATATATTGTGTAGATATTGTGTAGATATACTACTACGTAGTAACTAGATAACAGATGTTCACATCACTATATTGTGATAATACTATAGTAGTAGCCTGGGGGGCTATATATAAGTACATAAGTATATAAGTACTTAAAAGATATTTAACATTAATTTTGTACAAATTTTTCACACTTCACATAATTTTGCCAATATCAGTAAATCATGAGGCACAGTGCACCTATATTATTGGAATTGCATAATTTATATCAACAATTTACTAAATCGTTTAACCACGAAAAAACAAACGTATTTACACATTAAAAATTCATGGCGCCAATTTCGTGCGTGAAACTAATACCCAAATAACGACTGCAACGGACAATGCACACAGTCGAGCCACTCAATAACTCATTCCGCAAAACCCGCAAACGCCGTCCGTATTGCATGTGACAGGCTGGCCGTGTGTCACGCGGCCATTATCACTTCCTGCATTTGAATGTGCGGCAATTTTGCAATTTTGCGGCCGCACGATCGATGCGACGGACGACGGGTCGGAAAAGCGGCCAACAAGCCGGCGCCATTAATATCAGTTAGCAGTTAAGGCTCCGAGGGGCGAGATGCATCGGCGGGGGTGCGGTAATCAAGACCGTGCATCTCTGGACACCAACCCGGCTAATCTGCAGGAGATAAAAGAGGAGCGCGCAAGTAAAACCTAAGTGGTTTCCCTTGTTCCTCAACAGGATACATCCCTTCCCGGGTGTAATGTGTGAGCCACAGAGAAGTCAGTGGAGTTCTAGGGGGTGTGTTTAATGATTGCACAAGTTATGATGGAAATACTGATGTAATTTTTTTTTTTTTTAGTGATTTTGGGTTAGGACATGACTCCCCCTCTGTATTGGGGTGGTGAGCGGGAGTCAAGGCTCGCGTGGGCAGGGTCGCTTCCCTGAAGTAGACCAATTCCTGCTGGGATCGCAAGAAGTATCTACCCGCTACCCTAGAACTACCAGAGTAGAACTAACAGAAGAAGCATCACGCAGGAAGAGATGGAATAAATAGGGAAAAGCCTGTTTTTCAAGTAGTTTATGAAGTCTCCTGTATTGTTTAGTAAAATATTAAGCACCAACAACTAAAATATTAATTATTAATATTTTATTGCATTTACTGTTTAAATTTCTTGGAAATGCTACACATATTTGGCAAAACTACACATTCTATGTCGGCCAAACAGGAAGGAATTTCATAACACGAATGAAAGAACATCGGAGAGCAATTCTACAAAACAAGGAGGACACGGGATTAGCGCAGCATTGCATTGAGAATAATCATTTCTTCAGAAATGACAGCCTGGAGGTAATGCACACCGAACACAAAGGGAGACGGCTGGATTTACTCGAAATCCTAGAAATTCGAAAAGCGGTCACTAATGGGGATAACATTGTGAATGAACAGTTAATCTTTGATAATACGCCTTTGTTATGCGGCATCCGTTCGGAAAAACCAAGACCGTAATTCATTTATTGCCTTGTTGTAAAAATTTTTTTTTTCTAGCTTAGTATATATAGCACATTTGTTAAATTTTAATTTTAGTATCTCTGTACTCTTGATAATGGTCGGGAGGCCGAAACAATTGTAGAGGTTTATTCTTCCAATACAGTGAAACTTTAACCAAGTGTTTGATTTAACCTAAACTACACATTTTTGTATTTCCAATTTTGTTTTTATCAGTGCTCATCAGTATATATCTATGAAATAGCGAAAAAAATGTTGACACAGAAAGCCTTTGCGTTTTTGATTACCCGTATTGCACAGTAGCATGGGACCTAACGAAAATCAGTGTGTGAGAATCAAAAAGCTTTTACGAAACCACAGTAATTTCACGAAACGGAACGGAAACAGAAAGTAATTTCACGAAACGAAATAGGGTTCTAGTTCAATTCGAGCACTGGTTATAATAGAAGTTTTATTTCGAGTCCAAGTTGATAGTAATTTATACTTGGCAAAAATCGTTGTAAGATGCATAAACATATTGTGTTAGTAAATCATGTCACAACAAAATTATAACACACTCAATTATGCGCGAAACTTTCTCAATCAGGGCGCTAATCGAAATCCCCCCGCCATAATCCGGCGCCTTAAAGAGTAATTGTATAATCAACGGCGCATTAATATTTGAATCCCCCCATACCCCATGCCATACTCTGGCAGTGCGAATGTATAAATAATGAATTAGTATAATGGATCGCACGGTATGATGGAAACAGAAGGGCGGGCAATCCATTAGCTGCTCGCAAACGCTGTTAAATGTGTCACATGATATTTAAATGTCCCAGGGACCGGACACCCGCATGAAAATGTCATTCTGCCCCCCTTTGTATGAATGATTGAGGCGTCGGCGCCGCTGGAAAACACGTAACCGGGCAGCGGCTAAGCGTCAAAGCGCAGGGGAAAAAAGGTGATAAATTAGCGGCGACTCAAACACCTTCGGTGGCGCAAATTAAATTGAGATGTGCGATTTAAAAACGTTAAAAACATACATACATACATACACACATACATACATACATACATACATACATACATACATACATCCATACATCCATACATCCATACATCCATCCATCCATCCATCCATACATACATACATACATACATACATACATACATACATACATACATACATACATACATACATATACACATAAATATACACATCGAGACGAAGGCCGCAGATAGACATTTAAAAATTCATATCGACTCACAGGTGTCAAGCTGAAATATTTTCGGTTGGTATTTGGAAATTGAAAATTTTCATGAAAACGATGAATTTTCCCGGACCAAGAAATTGATGAGAATGCATTAAGAATAAACCATTCCTCGGGACTCGAACCCACGACCTCTCGGTCACAGAGGCAGCTCGCCCAATGCAATATTTAGATAATTGAAAATTTTCATGAAAACGATGAATTTTCCCGGACCAAGAAATTGATGAAAATGCGTTAAGAATAAACCATTCCTCGGGACTCGAACCCAGGACCTTCCGGCCACAGAGGCAGCTCGCCCAATCAATATTTAGATAACGTGTAATTAATTGGGTTCGTCGGCTGACCGAGCATATCGGGCATAGGGTCTCCAAGGCCATGTTACATGATTGCATCCCATTTTTGCCCTGTGATTTTTTTTCAAATTTTTGTCCTGACTTTGAAATCCAAATGCAATATTTAGATAACGTGTAATTAATTGGGTTCGTCTCCTGACCTAGCATATCGGGCATAGGGTCTCCAAGGCCATGTTACATAATCGCATCCCACTTTTGCCCTGTGATTTTTGTTTCCATTTTTTTCCCTGATTTTTGAAGCCAAATTATTAGTGGTTGTGTTTCATAAGAATTTATCGCCGGGAAATATTTTGTTACGTATTTATTTATGTGTCAATACCAAATATTGTTTTAAAATAAAAAGTTTTTATTCAACAACATATAGTGTTTTACATTATAAGCGAGGTAAGAGGATTTTTACTGGCGATACAAGGGAATTACTGACGAGCCGCAGGCGAGTCTGTCACCTTGTTGAGCAGTAAAAACCATAAAGCACAATATTTTATTTGTATGAGGAAGTGGTTACTTCGTGGGAAACATTTTGATTATGTTAATAAAGAAAACACTTGTTTGCAATTCTATAAAACTTGTCTCACAAGTTTTATAGAATTGCTCTACAATAGTTTCGGCACTGCTGTCATTCTAGAAGAACGCCACCAGAATGGCAGCAGTGCCGAAACAATTGTAGAGCAATTCTATAAAACTTGTGAAACTTTACCAAGTGTTTTCTATATTTTATTTGTTGAACACGAGTAAAATAGCTAAATTGAGGTAATAACATGATAATATAAAATATACCATCTGTCAGTGTCAACATTTTCATAAATACAATATCATAACTTCAATTATAATTGCACTTTTATATTTAAATCGAACGATGGCAAAGTTGAAAAAAACATAAGTATAATAAATTAAATAAAACAATTTTACTTTGTTACTTCCACTAACACATTTATTTTACAAAAAAAAATTATTGACTGCAGTTCCTGCAGTTCCAAAGGACGGTCATTAGCTTAATGATCAGACAGATCTTACATTTTCTCGCCTCTTTAATTGCTGTAAAATTTAGTGTATATATTATTTCATTCTCAATTTTTGTACTTAGTTTGACAATGACTATAGAGTAGTCAATACTGCAGTCACTAAATTATTTTTGTAAAATAAATGTGTTAGTGGAAGTAACAAAGTAACATTGTTTTATTTAATTCATTTACCATGTTCCACAAAGTAACGGCTTCGAGTATACAGTATATAAGTATAATAATAAAAATGATGTAAATTAAAATAATATAAACATGACAAGGAAAAGTATAAATTTGATACAGGACAAGTAACATTTTTACACTGGCTCGTGTCAACCATTACATGCACGGTGCATGTAATGGTTACTTTGCCAGGTAAGTATACAAACAGGTTTGAGTGACATATACTCGTATGAAACAAATAACAACTTCAAATGATATAATTATATCAGTAATTACCAATAACAAAATCTTAAATATTGTTTTATTACACGTAAATGTGATGACTGGAACAAAAAAAAAACTACATGGTTTATTTTTAACAAAAATAAAGGAATGTCTTACACAATAGTACGTTAATTTTGAGACCTCGAGTTTTCAGAATGTAAAAGTTTTGATCCTAATGCTTTCTTGAAACTACTTGAAAATTGCGCTATGTGGTTAGATCCATTTTCAGTATGAAGTTTTTTTGTACTTTCAAATTTTCAATTGTAATTTTACAAATCTGGCAAAGTTTTAACTACCTTATGAAATTTTCAATTGTAATTTTCCAAATCTGGCAACGTTATGTACATTATGTGGTTAGATCCATTTTTAGTATGAAGTTTTTTGTGCTTTCAAATTTTCAATTGTATGTTTACAAATCTGGCAAAGTTTTAACTACCTTATGCAATTTTCAATTGTAATTTTCGAAATCTGGCAAAGTTTTAACTACACTTATCAAATTTTGAATTGTAATTCTCCAAAACGGTCAATTTTTGACTTCAAGTATCATAGTGTGTGGCGTATATTATATTTTCAATTGTCATTTTCCAAAACTATCAATTTTGAACTTAAAATATCATTTGTCAATTTTTCAACTGAAATTTATCGTCTGATGAACACTTGGCCCAATTTTCTAAGCCATGTCGGAAAATATGTTTAATATTCAACCTCATTGGCCCAAATTTGTCAATATCTGTAATGTTTATTAGTTCGAAGTACGAAACTATTAAATCTGTTAGATTTTAAAAGGAATTGTTCAAATATTCAATTGCAACTGCCCAAATATTTGACAAATTTTAATTGGAAATGTCCAAATTCGATTTTTTTTAAATTAATCTGTCAAATTCATAACTGCAACTGGGAAAATCTGTTAAATACTAAGCTTCAGCAGTGAAAATCGGACCAGTTTTCAGTTAGCACTATCACAAAAACAGCTTATGATTCAATCGGAACCTTAATTTATTTAATTTTCAATTGTAACTTTCCAAATCAGGCAAAGTTTTAACTACCTTATAAAATTTTCAATTGTAATTTTTGAAACCATCATGTTTGGACTTAAAATATCATAATATTTCAATTTTTCTACTCATCTTTCGAACACTTGGACCAATTTTGGAAGCCATGTAGCAAAATCAGCTTAATTTCAACCTCATTGGCCCAAATTTGTCAATATCTGTCATTTTTATTAGTTCGAAGTGTGAAACTGCTAAATATGTTAGATTTTAAAAGGAATTGTTGAAATTTTTAATTGCAACTGCCCAAATATTTGAAAAATTTAATTGGAAATATCCAAATTCGTAATAATTATCAATTGCTACTGCCAAAATATTTGAAATATTTAATTGGTCAAGTCAAATTCGTAATTTTTTTGAATTAATCTGTCAAATGTATAACTGCAACTGGCAAAATCTGCTAAATACTAAGCTTCAACAGTGAAAATCGGACTAGTTTTTAGCTGGCACTATCACAAAAACAGCTTACGATTCAATGGGAACCTCAATTTACTTAATTTTCAATTCTTACTTTCCAAATTTGGCAATGTTTTAACTACCTTATGAAATATTCAATTGTAATTTTCGAAATCTGGCAAAGATTTAATTACACTTATAAAAAAATTTAATTATAACTCTCCAAAACCGTCAATTTTGGACTTCAAGTATCATAGTGTGTAGCGTATATTAAATTTTCAATTGAAATTTCCAAAACTATCAATTTTGAACTTGGAATATCATAATTTGTCAATTTTTCAACTGTAATTTATCATACCTGGACCAATTTTGAAAGCCATGTCGCAAAATTAGTTTAATTTTCAACCTCATTGGCCCAAATCTGTCAATATGTGTAATTTTTATAAGTTCGGAGTATGAAACTGCTAAATCTGTTAGATTTTAAATGGAACTGTTCAAATTTTCAATTGCAACTGCCCAAATATTTGAAAAACTTAATTGGGAATGTCCAAAATCATAAAGTTTTTAATTAATCTGTCAAATTGATAACTACAACCGGGAAAAACTGTTAAATACTAAGCTTCAGCAGTGAAAATCGGACCAGTTTTAAGCTATCACCCTCACAAAAACAGCTTATGATTCAATCGCAACCTAAATTTACTTAATTTTCAAATGTAACTTTCCAAATCAGGCAAAGTTTTAAATACCATATGAAATTTTCAATTGCAATTTTCCAAATCTGGTAAAGTTTTAACTACCTTATAAAATTTTCAATTGTAATGTTCGAAATCTGGCAAAGTTTTAACTACACTTATCAAATTTTGAATTGTAACTCTCCAAAACTGTCAATTTCGAACTTTATGTATCATAGTGTATGGAGTATATTAAAATTGCAATTGCAATTTTACAAAACTATCAATTTTGGACAATAAATATATCATCTGTCGAACACTTGGCCCAATTTTTGAAGCCATCTCGAAAAATCTGCTTAAATTTCAACCTCATTGGTTTAAATTTGTCAATATCTGTAATTTTTATTAGTTCAAAGTATAAAACTGTTAAATGTGTTAGATTTTAAAAGGAATTTGTACAAATTTGCAATTACAACTGCTCAAATATTTGAATAATTTAAATGGAAATATTCTAATTCATAAAATTTTTGAATTAATTTGTCAAATTAATAAATGCAACTGGGAAAAACTGCTAAATACTAAGCTTCAGCACTGAAAATCGGACCAGTTTTCAGTTGGCACTATCACAAAAACAGCTTACGATTCAAGGAAACCTTCATTTACTTAATTTTCAAATGTAACTTTCCAAATCTGGCAAAGGTTTAACTACCCAATGAAATATTCAATTGCAATTTTCCAAATCTGGCAAAGTTTTCACTACCTTATGAAATTATTTTCAATTGTAGTATTCGAAATCAGGCAAAGTTTTAACTACACTTATCAATTTTTTAAATTGTAATTCTCCAAAACTGTCAGTTTTGGACTTAAGTATCATAGTGTGTGGCGTATATTAAATTTTCAATTGTAATTTTCTAAAACTATCAATTTTGGACTTAAAATATCACAATTTGTCAATGTCTCAACTGAAATTTATCGTCTGACAAACATTTGGCCCGATTTTCCAAGCCATGTCGCAAAATCTGTTTAATTTTCAACCTCATTGGACCAAATTTGTCAAATATTGCCAAATATCTGTCATTTTTGTTAGTTCAAAGTATGAAACTGTTAAATCTGTTAGATTTTAACTGGAATTGTTCAAATTTTCAACAGCAACTGCACAAATATTTGAAAAAAATTAACTGGAAATGTCCAAATTCGTAAATTTTTTGAAATAATCTGCCAAAATCTATCAAATTGGGAAAATTTGTTAAATACTAAGCTTCGGCAGTGAAAATCACAAAAACAGGTTACGATTCAATCGGAGCCTTAATTTACTACATGCAGTGATAATTTTGCGATAAGTTATCAAATGGTGTAACACCTACAAGAAGCATTGGGCACATTTTAAATCTTCAAACTTTGGTTGCAGATGAATTTTTTTGTATTTATTCGTTGATAGTTAATATACCAAAGTGTTATTCATTAATTTTGCGTTAATTTAGTAGCCTAACTTAGAAGAAGAATTGGGCAAGTCAATTGTAATCTTCGAACTTTGGTTGCAGATTTCAATGAACATTGTTCGTCGATCGTTCATATACCTTCATAATACTATACTGTTAAATGTGCTTTAACGGTATTTTATGCTCAATCGATATTTGTGTTATGCCGTTAAAATGTATCAATACATTTTCAATATTCAATCAATATTATGCCGTTATGGCCGTTAAAATGTATCAACCGCTTCATATCGGTCTTATGACGTTGATAATATTAAGTATTTTGCGTTAAACTTTGGTTGCAAATTTTAATGAAAATTGTTCGTCGATCGTTAATATACTTTCATAATACCATACTGTCAAATGTGCTTTAACGGTACTTTATGCTCAATCGATATGTGTGTTATAACAGCCATGGTCGTTAAAACGTATCAACCGCTTCATATCGGCCTTATGACGTTAATAATAAGTATTTTGCATTAATTTTAATTTCAATCTTCGAACTTTGGTTGCAGATTCCAATGAACATTTTTGTATCTCGTTAATATACAATATCATACAGTTAAATATGCTTTAACGGTACACTATGTTTAATAGATATGTGTGTTACAACAGCCATTACCGTTAAAATGTATCAACCGCGACATATCGGCCTTAGGACGTTAATGACTATATTAAGTATTTTGCGTTAATTTCATAGACGGCACAGAAAATTGAAAACACCCTACACGTAAAAATGTGATTCGTTATGAATTCATTCAGTGGTACAAAAAACGCACCCCCTCCACTCACATTACGCATCAATTTTTAATGCACACCGATATTTTTTTACCGGCCGTTTTCGAGGTTGTTGTACCGTTCAGTTTTACGATATAATAAATAATAATGCACTTTTTGCGTATTGTAACGCCGCTGCTTGCTTATTCACGTGCTCGGCTGTGGCAATTTATGTTATTTCCATTTCCGCGAGGGCATTACAGCAAACTTTATGCCGCAATTAGGTTAAAGGGGGAACGGCCAGGGAGGACGCTTTTCGATCGCCCAACTATTATCCGTCACGCTAGAAAAACTCGCCAACGGTTAACGTTTTCATTGTGCGATTCGATATTTACTGCTCGGAGTGGCCGAGATAAGTCACGGACTTTCCGGGCAAAAACAACAAGGAGGCGATTAAATAATAGCCCCGGCGATTTAGTGCTTGTTGAACTCTACAAACTTTAAATTGGTTACATAAAAATGTAGTTAGAGTACAGTAAATACTGATCTATCTGGACTACTAGTTAGTAATTTATGGTTTGGCTGGATCTAGGATGCTCCATTTAAAATCCTGGGGTTAATGTACAACTCCCAGACGTGAAGTGCAGTAGTCTGTGATTTTAAAACTTGGATTCACATGATTCATCTTGGACGAATCATCGCACATACATGACTTTTTTTTACACCAAAATAGATTTTTATGTATGCTGACACGTATGTACATAGTTTGATTTTTAATTCATCATTTGCAATATTGCAACAAAATGTGATTTTTAAAATTTTGTTGCAATATTGGACTACTTTATTATCTATACCATATCGTGCGCACTCTATAGGATTTAAATTGGCCAGGTTTTGTGTGGGTACCGACCCAAAAAAAATTAGATGCCACCAAAATCTGGAGTCGCTTACAGAGTTGCTGTAATTATTTAACGAACTCTATACGCCATTGCCGACACATATTATATATATATATATATATATATATATATATATATATATATATATATATATATATATATATATATATATATATTACTGAATAATCCAGCAATCCATAGTACAGATCATCTATACTACGATGACAAAGTAAAAGTAGTGACTTCTAATTTTAGGAAAGTATTGCCCTCATGACATCCACTATATTACTGAATAATCCAGCAATCTGTAGTACTGATTATCTATACTACGATGACAAAGTAAAAGTAGTGACTTCTAATTTTAGGAAAAAATTGCCTTCATGACATCCATCAAACGCGGCACTAAGCCATCACCTGTCACCGACGCACATTACTCTCAATTTGGTGCCAGCAAAAATGGCAGGTTCGCCGCCCTCCACGCCCATAATTATTAATGCCCTTTCAGCCCCCAGGCACTGATCAAGCATTAATGGGGGCGTAGGAAAATCGCTAATTGCGCCTCTGCAGAGGAATCCTGCGAGTCCTGCCGGGGGACAACTCAACTCCGGGAACCGAAATGTCCGCACTGTGACCGTGTTTGCTCAAACTAACTCGCTAGATTGGGTTTTAGTGGACATTAATAACTTATTAAGAGTCGGAATCGCCGCCGGCGAGCCGTTCGGGGTTTAGTTTGCATTACGATGGGGAACGTATCGCCAGTTAGTTAAAGCAATCTGGCATGCAAACCGCAGTGAACAATGAAGCGATGCGGAAAACTAATGTGCCGAATGTTGCTGATTAGTTTGCATATTATGTTTCAGCAGTAGGATTATTGGTATTATAATTGAATCAGTGATTACAGTAACGTAGAATAAATAAAAACTAATAATTACTGCAAGTCAAAAATGTAGTTTTTTAAATCAGCCCTTGAAAACCAGAGTAATGTAAGTCCATTTTTTTTAATTCAGGTAAGGCCAGAAATATACAAGGGACATATAAGAGAAATATCCAATGCGAGAGAACTTACACCACTCTGATTTCTACGGATCAAATAATCTTAAAAACCTCAAAAAAAAATTAGGTAAGGTGAAATTATACATTTGGAGGTGAAAAACTGTGCTTCTATCGTCATAAAATTTACTACTGTGCAAAATTATATTTTTTCAAGCACTGCCGGGTAAAATGCGATATTTATATCCCAATTAAGTCCTGGGTAGTTTCCTCCGGTTCGCTCCTAAATTTACAGCGGACGATAAATTGAAACGAGCACGGGATAAGATTCACCGTTTAATTATCCAATTTAAATTAAAGAAAGTGGCGAGCGGAAACGTTCCGGCTAGGGCCGGGAAAATTAGGAGTTTCAATAGCGTGAACGGATAAAAAAATATTTACAAAACTGATTAAGTGCAATTAATTTTCGCCGGGAGAACTAATTGTGCGCCAGAGATGCAAATTAGCTAATTGATGCAATTTTATGCTTTCTCGATTTCCTTTGGATTACAATTTCTCAGGACAGGAGTAATTGCCGAAATGGTTTTGTTTCGCTTTGAATTGAGTTTTAATTTGGGTTACGTCTTTGATATAAATTTGGTAGAATAATCCGTGGAAAACTTTGCAGTATTAATGAAGTCCACGTCTTAATACCAAAGTGTGGTAGATCACTTCTTGGCTACAGAAATTATCTTATCAAAATCATCTTATCAAGATGAAGGATTTTGTACAGTAATCAGAGGGAGCAGCATAAATTGTTCTTCATATACAAGGAGTCCTTTTTGGCAGAAACTTTTTGGCAGAAGGGCCACCTAGGGACCTAGGGATGTTGTAATTTCTAGGCGGGTCTGACCTACTTTTACTTGTACCTGTACATTATATTAATATATCTACAACTAAAATTAAGTCAAATGAATGATAGCACTTATTTCAATTACGGAAAATTTATTGAAAATTAAATATTTTGAGTATATAAATAAAAAAAAAAATAGATTGGCCAAATTTAGTTAAATGTTTAGTAAGTCAACACTTATTTCAATTACGGAAAATTTATTGAAAATATTATATTTACAAAACAGAGAAACAACTTGCTATGTTTTACCACAAAATGTTTATTAATATATAGACATATACAATAAAATAATTTATTACTTAACTTGCTATGTTTTTACCATAAAATGTTTATTGATGTATAGACATATACAATAAAATAATTTATTGTATACGTCTATATATCAATAAACATTTTGTGGCAAAAACATAGCAAGTTGTTTCTCATTCACATAAACAATAAAATAATTTATTGTATATATCTACATATATATCAATAAACATTTTGTGGTAAAAACATAGCAAGTTATTTTTCTGTTTTTTTTAATATGGACATTGTAAAAGTCGAAACCATCCTGATGATTACATTTAAAGTTTACAAATAAAACAATAGATTTTCCCAATTTAGTTAAATGGTTAAATGTTCAGTAAATGTATCAGTAAATGTTCAGTAAAGGTATATTCTTTGTTATTTTTAGTTTTAGCTTTGTATTTTAAAACATTTTAAATCCTATTTTCAATTTTCTTGAATTATTAAAATATTTTATTATTTTGGTCACGTATTATTTAGTCACGTATTTATTGGAATTTTCTAAAACCTTTTGAATTTGTGTTATTTAAACGTTTGTTAATTGCTGGAATTTTGAAGGAATTACTCAGAACTTTAGGAACATTTTTATTAAATTCTGTAATATTTCTCATATTAAAGTTCATTATTTCAATAATTTAAGTAAAACATTGTGCGTCCTTAATCTTGATTATCAATATTAATCAAGATAAAGGATTTTTCACTTAAATTATTTAAAAAAATATTGAAGTTTAAGCAATTGCTAAAAAAATGAATTTCAATTTAGCATATTATTTAACATAGCACAGCATTTATTTGACACATCCACTACACTGTATTTTGTTTTATGGGAATAAATATATGATTGATTGATTGTTGATTGATCTTTCAGACTTTTTTTCTATATTTTGAATTTACAAATCAAAGTTTAGATTTTCAGGATAGTTAAATTTTGTCGAATTCTCATGGGATTATCTAGAATCTTGATTATTGTATTTTTTTTAATCTTTAATTTGTAAATATCATAGATCCCTTAACAATGGAAACTTTATAATGTAACACATTTAAATTGTTGTAAATTGTTGTAATTGTTGTTGTAATTGTTATTCAATTCTTGAATCAGTTGTAAACTTGACAAAATTTAACTGGTGGAGCTAAAATCAACAAAATCTAACAACTACATTTGAAAAATTGATAAATTTTACAGATTTCAATTAAAAATTTAACATAATCGAAGAGTTCAGTTGGAAAATATGTCAGATTTCGAGAGTTGTAGTTGAAAATTTTACAGATTTCACATCCGCTGCTATAAACTTCATAGATTTTGACAGTTACAGTTGCCTACAGGACAGATTTTAACAGTTGCGGTTAAATATTAATAATTAATTCATACTATTTAACTGGTGGAGCTAAAAATAACTAAATCTGACATCTGAATTTGAAAAAAATATAAATTTTGCAGATTTCAATTGAAAATGTAACATAATTGGAGAGTTCAGTTAGTAAATATGTCGGATTTCGATAGTCGTACTTGAAAATTTTACAGATTTCACATACTCGAACAACGGATGTGAAACCTGTAAAATTTTCAACTACAAATGTCGAAATCCTACATATTTACCGACTTAACTTCACAGATTTTGGCAATTAATGTTGAGGATAGGACAGATTTTGTTAGTTAAATATTAATCACTAATTATATGAAACTTCCTATGTGACACATATTAGTGACAAATTGAAATATAAAGTTGTTGTTTATGAATTCACAATATTGGAGCTAAACATTTGACAAATTCTAATTGTTAGATTTGGGGTACACTGCAGAAAAATTATCAATTTTTGACGGTGGCAGTTGAAAATATTAAACCTAATATTTGACAATTTGACCAATTGCAGTACTAAACGGACATAAGATTATAACAGTTTCACAGGAAAATATGAGTTTCAGTCGACAATAAAACAGTTTTGGAAAATTGCAGTTGAAAATTTTCTCAGCAATTGAAAGTTTGACAGTTTGATTTGATGTGGACACACGCAGTTTAAAATTTCACACATCTTGGAGAGTTGCAAAAGAAAATATTACAGAAATGAGCTGTTATAGTTAATTTAAGCTAAATTTAATAAAATTCACAGCAGAAGCTTAAAATTTAACAGCTTTGGAAATTTGTGCAGGAGAAAGTATACGACAATATTATAAGTGTACCAGTTTCACCATCAAATAATTTTATATTACATCTAAAACAATAGTGCAATCATAAATCTAAAAAACATAAAAGAAATATTCAAATTGCAAAAAAAATACTAAATTGTTTTCAGTAGAAAAACTGTAGCTACTGAGGTAAATCTAGCTAGTAGGATTACCATATAATTCACCATCTAGAAAGAATTCTAGATTCGCCATCTAGAATGAATTCTAGATTCACCATCTAGCAAGAATTCTAGATTAACCATCTAACATATATATATATATATATATATATATATATATATATATATATATATGTATATATAAGCACCAGTTTTAAAATCACCGGAAAGTCTTTTCGTAAAGAAGAAATACCGTTCAGGAAAAAAAATCTGCCTTCATTGATAGAATTTTTATTTTATTTTAATATTCGTGACTTGAACAAAACATTGATAGGATTTTAACGTTTTGTTTTAATCTTCATGGAAATACGCCTCTAATTATCATGGAATATGAAAATTTATCCAACAAAATATATGGCAGTCGTATGCATCACGCAAAATATATTGTATTTAAAAAAAATAATTTGACATTTTGGAGAATAATTTTATGGTATTCTAATTTTTTTTTTTTGCTTAACATTAGAAGTTTACGTTAAGATATTTTAGGTCCTTAGGACGTGCTTCATTTGTTTTTTTGATTGAAAAAAAATATATATATAAAATGTGTAAATCTGATTACAAGAGCTTGTGAAAGTAAAGTAATACACTTATTACCTTAAATTGTTTTTTCATTGTTTTTATTTTCATCATTTAATTTTTCAATGGGCATTACCACTTGATTATCTTTAATTTGAATCAATCTGCCAACTATTGAAAATGATCGCATTGCATTTAAATAATAAAATATTTTGTGAAAAAGATAATAAGTGAATCATTTAAAATGTACAGTCATGCTCACATAAATGTAGTACAAAAAAATTAGGTAACAATAGCAATTTTATATAACAATGTCAAATTTTTTGTACTAGATTTATGTGAGCATGACTTACAGTTTAAAAGATAATAATCTTGCACACACATCTTTGGTCTTAAATTTGGAAATAAATATATCGTGATGTTTTTTTGAAATTTCGTTTAATAATATTTTTTAGCGCACCTGTGAATATTGCAAAAAATATTTCATGGTGTTTATTTTCACAATTGATTGATTTTGGCCCACATATTTCTTAGTAATCCATGATATTAGTGTACAATATTGAACCTAATACTAAACATGAAAACAATTAGCCCCCAGGAAATAATTTTCTTATATTTTTACACTGTAGAATTAAAAATATAATAATGTATGTTTTTATTCATTCAATTAAACTTATTCATCTCTTCATAAGCACCTTTTATTATTACGTTGATTCACACGAATTTTCATGGTATATTTTGTGTCCTGTTGATAGTTTTTTCAATGGTGAATTTTAAGGTTGTCTTTGGCACATTTCTTGCTTAGGTACATCTTTTATTTTTAATTGATAATAATTTAAGAAATCCAGAAAGAATTATCTTGTCTTGAGAAATATTTTAATGTACTAATTTCAATGTCAAAATAGTATTGTAGAAGATCCAAATAGTCATGTTGATCGCTAATATCCAGAATGGACGTAGCAAACGAAGAAACTGAAGAATGTCAAAATATCTAGCTAAATCAGACTAATCCAGCTAAGTCCAGCAACAGTTGACTTATCCAGCAGTTAAATCAGACTAATCCAGCAAAACTATAGTCATCCCGACGAGAACTGACAATGCTTTTTCGAACAAAGAATCGTCGTGTTTTCTATACTCGTTCACATGCTTAACGTAAACGTATTAGAGTGAAATGACATATGAAATGTATGTCAAATTCCGGTAATATGGAGCGATGATTCATTTTCAGCTTTCCACAAGACACATATACACACTATACACATTTCCTTTGATCTAAAGCAATACTGATGTATAGGGTGCTCAAATTTGGATGTCAGTACAGGGAAACTCGGAAACCATAATAGATATGGAAAATTGATGTTGTGTACTTTCTAGGTGTCTGTTTGAGAGAAACCCAATGGTAAAAATAAAATATGGATGTTAGTATAGGGAAGTTCAACAACCATAAGACATATGGAAAATTTGTGATACTTCCTTCGGTGTCTCTTTAAGAGAAACCCAATGGTAAAAATCAAATGTGGATGTTAGTCCAGAGAAACTCAACATCCATAAGAAATATGGAAAATTGATGATACCTTAGGTGTCTCTTTGAGAGAAAGCCAATGGTAACAATCAAATATGGATGTTAGTCCAGTGAAACTCAACATCCATAAGAAATATGGAAAATTGATGATACTTTCCAGGTATTTCTTTGAGAGAAACCCAATGGTAAAAATCAAACGTGGATGTTAGTATAGGGAAACTCAACAACCATAAGACATATGGAAAATTTGTGATACTTTCTTAGGTGTCTCTTTGAGAGAAACCCAATGGTAAAAATCAAATGTGCATGTTAGTCCAGGGAAACTCAACATCAAAAAGAAATATGGAAAATTGATACTTTCCAGGTTTTTCTTTGAGAAAAATCCAACGGTATAAATCAAATTTGGATGTTAGTACAGGGAAGCTCAACAACTAAGAGATATGAAAAATTGATAATACTTTCCAGTAGGTGACTCTTTTGAGAAAAACCCAAAGGTAAAAATCAAAATTAAGTGGTAATGCCCATAAAAGGCAATGCGCTTAGTCCAAAATCTAAATGACCTATTGTCTTTGTTTTCGAGTTTGGCGTAAAAGCTCCGTATCCTCTTGATCTGTATTTGTAGTGGGAGACAGCAGGATAAGAACGGACAAGTAATTAAAATCGTCGATGAGATCAAATGTTTGATGAATTTCTGAAGAGATGTAATTAAAATCGTCGATAGGATCAAATTTTTGATGAATTTCTGAAGAGATGACATTAAAAATCAATTTTTGATCTCATGGAGGATTTTAGTTACTTGTCCGCTATTATCCTGCTATTTCCCACTATAATTTTCGAGTTCCGATAAAACGTTTTCTTTTCAAGATTTTTTCAATTTTCAATACATTGATGCATGTCGATATTTTGCTGGCTTCTTAACTTACAGGGAAGTTATTTAGACATTCTTAAGATACTTTTGTAAGTAGATCGGAAAGGCATTCGCAGAGCTCATATATATATTCAGTAGTTTTCTGTAATATTATGTTAAAAATTGTGTGGAAATTGAGATATTTTGCCTTAATTACAAATAGCCAAATGTATTTTACTTAGAAAAAAATGAAGACATGACAACTATTCAACTTGTTTCTGTACAATGTACAATCATCTAAATATATAAAAGAAAGTGGTGTTAGTTAGACTATTTATAACTCAAGAACGGATGAACCGATTTGGCTGAAAATTAGTGGAGAGGTAGCTTATAATCAGGAGATGGACATAGGATACTTTTTATCCCGTTCGACCGCGTTTCCGTCAAGTCACTATAAATCGTGGTATAACATAAACGCATCTCACATGAAATAACAAAACGCTAACGACAGTGGAATATCTCTCTCTCTCTCACGTTTCTTTTCGGTGCATGATGCCTGATCGACTTTTGTTTATTAGGTCTGTTCGTGTTAAGGAAAATGTTACACATTTCTTACACTTTTTAAAAAACTCGAATTCTGATTGGTTGAAAATTCCAATTCAACCAATCAGAATTCGTGTTTTAAAATTTTCGTACACAAACCTAATTTTCAAACAAACATTTACACGCCACCACGCAAATATTATCGAGCAAATCATGCTTGCTATGGAAATCTGTATCCGCGCGTTACATTGCCCGGACTCTAATCGTAAACAATGCCGCGACCAAGACGATCAAATCTTTCCCGACAAAGCCGTAATGCAAGAAGGATACGAAACATTGCAAATGAAATGACTGAAGAAGCACAAGGAATTGCCCGTGAAGAGCTCCGCGTTAGTATGGCTCGACTTCGTGCTTCTCAATCACAAGATCAAAGAGAGGCAGCACGTGAAACGGCTCGGTTGGCAATGCGAAATCGTCGAGCGAATAACAGAAATGAAGAAGTAAATAATTTTCGACGCAAAAGAAGAAATGTATCAAGTGCTGATTTGAATCGAGCAGCGTTTCGATATGATTGCAGCACTGATTACTGCTTGCATCCTAGCGTTTGCATTGGGTCAATGGACGTTGTTTGCGAGTATTGTGACGCGTTTGGTACGCGTACGCGTTTGGTAGTAAGTAAATTGCTAAACAATGTGATTTACGCGACGATACTCAAAGGAAAATTCGAAGGTGAGGAAGTACTCATTCCGAGGATACCGATGATCCCAAACGATATGCCGTTTGAGTTTAAAAGACTTCAATTTCCGATCCGTCTTGCATTCGCCATGACCATTAACAAATCACAAGGACAATCCTTGAAAGTTTGTGGTCTGAATCTGGAAAATCAATGTTTTTCACATGGTCAATTATATGTGGCATGTTCACGGGTCGGAAGACCATCTGCGTTGTTTGTACTTGCACCTGATAATAAGACAAAAAATGTCGTGTATCACAAGGTGCTTAACTGAAAAGTGCAACCTATGCACCAAAATACATGAACAATAAAGAATCATTAAAATACTTGATTTTTTTATATATTTATATATATCTTTCCAAATAAAAAATAGAATTAAATAAAATCTAAAGTTTGTTTATTTACTGCCTCTAAGGCGGAACAGAGTTCGCCGGGTCCGCTAGTGTTATAATATCGAATGTAGACATTCTTTATCTGCAATTGTAGTGGGAGGTAGCAGGATAAGAACGGACAAGTGATTAAAATCGTCAATGAGATCAAATGTTTTAAGAATTTCTGAAGAGATGTAATTAAAATGATCGATGGGATCAAATGTTTGGTGAATTTCTGAAGAGATGACATTAAAAATCTTTTTTTGATCACATCGAGGATTTTAGTTACGTGTCCGCTATTATCCTGCTATCTTCCACTATAATTTTCGAGTAACGATAATACTTTTTTTTTCAAGATATTATCAATTTTCAATACATTGATGCATATCGATATCTTGCTGGCTTCTTAACTTAGAGGGCAGGTATTTAGACATTCTTAAGACACTTTAGTAAGTAGATCGGAATGGCATTCGCAGATCTTAATATATTCATTAGTTTTCTGTAACATTGTGTTAAAAATGATGTGTGGAAATTGAGATATTTTGCGTTAATTACAAATAGCCAAATGTAATTTACTTAAAAAATAATGAAGACATGAAAAATATTCAACTTGTTTCTGTACAATGTACAATCATGTTATAATATCGAATGTAGACATTCTTAAGACACTTTTGTAAGTAGATCGGAATGGCATTCGCAAATCTTAAATATATGTATTACTTTTCTGTGACATTTTGTTATAAATGGTGTGTGGTTATTGGGATATTTTGCCATAATTACAAATAGCCATATGTAATTTACTTAAAAAATAATGAAGACATGAAAAATATTCAACTTGTTTCTGTACAATGTACAATCATGTAGTAATATCGAAGGGGAAATACTGTATTGCCTTTCAAAGGTCCTTTAAAGGTATATGGAGCGGCCGCATTACCATACGCCCTATCAACCGTATAATGCCTCACTACGGCCCTTATTGTCGCCTATATCGCTTTTTCTATTGATTATTCACGCGAACAAGGATGTCGAACATTTGATAACCGCTGTAGACATCCGAGAGGATCGCGGACCAGTTCACATCGCTTTGTTCGGAGTCCTGCCCCGGGGCCAAAAGGGGCCCCCCCTAATTAAAGCCCGATTCAATTTAAATCCAATGCAGACGGCGAACAGCGTACGCGCGCCTTGGGGCGAGCACATGCACCCAGCCACTTGCACAATGCAAGAATTGTTAATTTGAATGCCCGCTTTGTTCTCGGAAAAGTTGGGACCACAGTTTCGCGCTTATGTTATCAAGTTGCCAGACAATAAGCGGGGGCGACGAAAGCCATATGCGTGGGCGGAAAAGTTTCGCGCATTCGGCACGGAACAAGTGTTCCTGCGGCTCGGATATGAAATAACGGCCGAAAAAGAAGAGGGGCACGGGAAACTCAATTAGAACAATCCGCGCATTGCGGGGGAAGTTCGAGGCGACCGAACGTCGCCCCCATAAGAATTAATTAACAGGGAGGAAAAAAAAACGGGAATTGTGTATTAACGGGGGGAAATTAGGAATCGGGCAGCAATGCAGAGACGAAGCATAATTCCACCCCGTTTTTTTTGTAAAATTGCTTGGTTATGAAACGATACATTTACATAATCACGCAGTTAATTAATGCGAATGAAAAAAGCGTAGTTTTATGGTTGCTGAAGTTGTTTGTGCGCGGGTTTCCATGAAAATTTCGATTTTCCTGCGGGCAGCAGGACTGGTGGTTACGAAACTTCAAGGTCATTACAGATCTTGAGATAGCATATGGAGCCGCTTGGAGGTGACGCAAACGGGGGGCGCTCGGGCCGCGCTCTCGCGTGCCCCCCGTTAGCATCGCACGGGACGCGTCTTCGCATGCCCCATTAGCCATCGGGGGCAGTGGTGGTGATCAGAGTGTGCACACTTACCGCAACGGTATGGACGTAAAAACCACCGGAAGCCTGTTATCGGCGGCCTCGGAAACGGCGCTTGCACACCCGTTTAATTACTCTCTTAATAAAAAATAAAATGCACGTCCAGGGAAGTGTCACTCGCGTCGCGATGCCGGCGTAAGCGTCTACGCGGGTGGAAGGAAGGGAAGTGACGCTGATGGTGCCGACCCGGTTCGGCATTCCCCGCACCTCACCGGGATGCTATTGATTTTTCGATTGCCACCAACGGCCTCGAAGCGCACGGAAAGGAGTCACATCAGGAACGCACGGCTATTATCAAATAAAACGGCTTATAAATAGTTCGCCCGAGACGAGATGAGCGCGGAAACGCTGGCGGATGCTGCGGGGGCGGCGTGCCCCCCCGAGCGTCCGAATCGCGCGGGGGGCGGCCGCGGCCTTCGGGGCAAAATGGCAGTGATCGATCCCGGCCGAGGGCAACGGGGGGCGGCGGGTGGTCCCGTTCATGCACTGCCCATTACGTCAACGGGATTTCATAAGCCGGGATTAATTTTATTCTAACACTAAGCGCGGTAAATGGCCGTGATAATTCCATAGGGTATAAATCGAAAACAATTACAGCCGTTTTAAAAACCCAAGGGACGGAAAACCGTTATGGATTATCTCCGATGATATACCCCCTATTACGTCAAAGATATTTCGTACCTCTACAAAAATCTGACGCCCACACGATTTTCACCTTATTTATTAACACCAACATAAAAAATATGTAATTAAAAGAAACTAAACTCTACTTCATTATTTTAAACTTATTACACTCTTTTATACCTATTAGACTCCATGTTAAAGTTATTTCAGTGACTCAGATAAGTTTCTATGAATCAGTTAAAAAAATTATCCACGTTCTAAAGAAATTTAATTAACTTTGGCACATTAAATTTGTTAGTGCTGACATTTTTAAATCATGAATTTAATCTGAAAGGCTAGGACATAATTGAAATTCTAATAATAGTTGGATGGTTGTACTTGTAAGTAGTATCTTGGAAGTATATCTTCAGGCAAACTGTATCCAAATATGGCATAACATTTTCAAAATATACATCAGACAAATTTTCAGAAATTTCAGTGACAGATATAGCGATACCTGTCAACTGGAAAAGTTATCTGTTCGATGTTTCTCTCTTATTTACTTCATTACATTCGTCAAATTTTCAGAGGATATATCCTCAGGCATACTGTATCTAAATCTGGCTTGAAATTTTCAAACTTTTCATCAGACAATTTTTCAGGAATTTCAGTGACAGATATAACGATACCTGTCAACTGGGAAAGTTATCTCTTCGATTTTCTCACTTATTTACTTCATTAGATTCGTCAAATTTTCAGAGGATATATCCTCAGGCATACTGTATCCAAATCTGGCTTGAATTATTCAAAATATTCATTAGACAAATTTTCAGGAATTTCAGTAACAGATATAGCAATTACCTGTCAACTGGCAAAGTTATATCTTCGATTTTCTCACTTATTTACTTCATTACATTCGTCAAATATTCAGAGGATATATCCTCAAGCATACTGTATAAAAGTCTGCCATAAATTTTTTTAAATATTCATTAGACAAATTTTCAGAAATTTCAGTGACATAAAGCGATACCTGTCAACTTGGAAAGTTATCTGATCGATTTTCTCACTTATTTACTTCATTAGATTCGTCAAATTTACAGATGATATATCCTCTGGCATACTATATCCAAATCTCGCTTGAAATTTTTAAAATATTCATTAGACAAATTTTCAGGAATTTCAGTGACAGATATAGCGATACCTGTCAACTGGGAAAGTTATCTGTTCGATTTTCTCTTTTATTTACTTCATTAAATTCGTCAAATTTTCGGAGAATATATCCTCAGGCATACTGTATGAAAATCTGGCTTGAAATTTTCAAAATATCCCTAAGACAAATTTTCAGGAATTTCAGTGACAGATATAGCAGTATCTGTCAACTGGGAAAGTTATCTGTTCGATTTTCTCACTTATTACCTTCATTACATTCGTCAAATTTTCAGAGGATATATCCTCAGGCATACTGTATCCAAATCTTGCTTGAAATTTTCAAAATATCCGTTAGACAAATTTTCAGGAATTTCAGTGACAGATATAACGATACCTGTCAACTGGGAAAGTTATCTGCTACAATTTCTCACTTATTTACTTCATTACATTCGTCAAATTTACAGAGGATATATCCTCAGGTATACTGTATCCAAATTTGGCTTGAAATTTTCAAAATATCCATTAGACAAATTTTCAGGAATTTCAGTGACAGATATAGCGATACCTGTCAACTGGGAAAGTTATCTGTTCGATTTTCTCTCTTATTTACTTCATTACATTCGTCAAATTTTCAGAGGATATATCCTCAGGCATACTGTATCCAAATCTGGCTTTAAATTTTCAAAATATCCATTAGCAAATTTTCAGGAATTTCAGTGACAGATATAGCGATACCTGTCAACTGAGAAAGTTATCTGTTCGAATTTCTCACTTATTTACTTCATTACATTTGTCAAATTTTCTGAGGATATATCCTCAGGCATACTGTATCCAAATCTGGCATAAAATTTTCAAAATATCCATCAGACAAATTTTCAGGAATTTCAGTGACAGATATAACGATACCTGTCAACTGGGAAAGTTATCTGCTACAATTTCTCCCTTATTTACTTCATTACATTCGTCAAATTTACAGAGGATATATCCTCAGGCATACTGTATTCAAATCAGGCATAAAATTTTCAAAATATCCATCAGACAAATTTTCAGAAATTTCAGTGACAGATATAGCGATACCTGTCAACTGGGAAAGTTATCTGTTCGAATTTCTCACTTATTTACTTCATTACATTCGTCAAATCTTCAGAGGATATATCCTCAGGCATACTGTATCCAAAGTTGGCTTGAAATTTTCAAAATATCCATTACACAAATTTTCTGAAACTTCCGTGACAGATATAGCGATACCTGTCAACCGGAAAAGTTATCTGTTCGAATTTCTCACTAATTTACTTCATTACATTCGTCAAATTTTTAGAGGATATATCCTCAGGCATACTGTATCCAAATCGGGCTTGAAATATTCGAAATATTTATTAGACAAATTTTCTGAAATTTCAGTGACAGATATAGCAATACCTGTCAACTGGGAAAGTTATCTGTTCGATTTTCTCACTTATTTACTTCATTACATTCGTAAAATTTACAGAGGATATATCCTCAGGCATACTGTATCCAAATCTGGCTTGAAATATTTAAAATATCCATTAAACAATTTTTCAGGAATTTCAGTGACATATATAGCGATTCATGTCAATTGGGAAAGTTATCTGTTCGAATTTCTCACTTATTTACTTCATTACATTCGTCAAATTTTCAGAGAATATATCCTCCGGCATACTGTATCCAAATCAGGCTTGAAATTTTCAAAATATCTATTAGACAATTTTTCAGGAATTTCAGTGACAGATATAGCGATACCTGTCAACAGGGAAAGTTATCTGTTCGAATTTCTCACTTATTTACTTTATTACATTAGTCAAATTTTCAGAAGATATATCTTTAGGTATACTGTGTAAAAATCTGGTATAAAATTTTCAAAATATTCATCAGACAAATTTTCAGAAATTTCAGTGACAGATATAGCGATACCTGTCAACTGGGAAAGTTATCTGTTCGAATTTCTCACTTATTTACTTCATTACATTCGTCAAATTTTTAGAGGATATATCCTCAGGTATACTGTATCTAAATATGCCATAAAAGTGTCAAAATAGTCACCAGACAAATTTTCAGAAATTTTCCAGATAACTAAACTTTTAAATTATAATAGTTATCCCTCAGCCGTAAGTACTTTCGCTGCTTGGCAATGGTAATTCACCATAAAACCAGAAGTATGCAGTCATTAATCAAATAAACAAGTAATAATAGTAAAAATACGTTTAAATAATAAATTTTATATGAATTACAAATATTATTGTTTACATAAGGTAAAAGTATCAGCCATAACTGATGTAGCACGTGAAGTATGTGAAAGGAGAAAATCAATGCGGGCAACTTTATGATAATTCATCATTATGATAAAAATAAAACGCTTTATGTGAAAGTAGTTTATTTATGGTGATGTACATTAGTACTCACATAAGCAAATATTTAATATCTCTCTTAGATTTCTTATATTAAGGTTACGTCAATTCAATTCAAAAAACTTGTACTTCCTTATTTTTTAATTAAACATTAAATTAAGTATAAATTAAGTAATTAATTCTTTAAAAATAATAAAATAATTTTGTCTGATTTTGTTCTGATTTGTTCTGAATTAGATTTCTTATATTTAAGGTTATGTCAATTCAATTAAAAAAACTTGTAGTTCCTTAATTTTTAATTAAAAATTACAATTAACTAAGCACAAGTTGCAGATGTGAGCCTCTTAATTCGAATTAGAGAAAATAATTTTATTATTTTTATATATACTAATTAAATATTGAATTAATAAACTGGTATTTCCTTAATTTTTGATAAAAAATGAAAATTAAGGCACTTCCTTAATAAAAAGATTAAAGTTTATTCCTAAAAAGAATAAAATAATTTTGCCTCATTCGAATTAAGAAGCCCGTATCTACTGCCAATAAATGACTTGACAAGATTAATGCAGGTAACATTTTATGGTTTCTTCAAAATTGATCTTTTGGAAGTAAAAAAATTGATCAATTTTAGGTAATAGAGTTCTTATTGTATAATAGTATAATAATTAACGAGCACATAATGTAAGTTCTAATTCACGAGAATGAAGATTATGAACGAGCCAAAGGCAAGTGTATAATTATTCGAGTGTAACGAATCATAGCCATTATGAGCGAGTCAAATGCGACGTTTTATTTATATTTTAAATAATACGTAAAACTCTATTCACAATTACTAATAGTGAATTATGTAATTATCTTCGGAAATTAAAAATAGTTGATTTTAACTACATGGAAATGTTTATTATACGCTTCCACTTGTTGACGTTTGATTGCTGTTTTTTTCTAGTTTGGTTGATAAAATTTCATCAAATATCATAAAACAGCATTGAAATTCAAGAAAATTAGATTAATACTCGAAAATTAACAGAAATCAAAATGTTTTCAATATATTAGCAAAGATATTAGATGATCCAAATGTTTTTATATTGGATAAAATATCAGTTTTTTTTATAGTAAAAAATGTTTACCAATGCAATATTTGATTTTAACCACATTGCGTTATTTTTTTATACGCTTCCACTTGTGGACGTTTGATTGCTGTTTTTCGTAGTTTGGTTGATAAAATGTAATTGCTAGTCTGGATGGTTCCGCTTGTTGTTGCAGCCAGCTGATTCATACAGAGATTATTATACAATTACCAAAGTCTATTACAATTTCACCGGCCCAAATACCAGCTTATGATTTAATCCGGCATTAAATCGATTGTTCCATCAGCGTAGCGTGAAATTTGATAAAACAATCACAGCATCGGCTTTTTGGGGCTCCGGCAAAATTCTATTACTAACTAAGTACCTGCAGGTACTTTATACGTTACTGAATAATTATATATTGATTAAGGCGGCAAATATTTAATGGTTTCAATATTGATTAATTATTGCATTAAAATTCTTTAAAATAATGATTGATTATTGCATTAAAACAAATCTGTTTTAGTCATTATTTGAGCTGTTGAAAACCAGAGTCGTGTTCAAGAGACAATTTAATTTCTGGACTTGTCCGAGTTAATAGAAACGAACTGAATTGTTTATTTAATCAATTCAGATAAGTCCAAAAATATGTAAGAAACAACATCGCTTGAATATTTCAGGACTATGTATATTTCTGAATTAATAAAATAACTCAGTACTCAGTTTTTTGTTATTATTATTATTAATTGAATTGAATGAACTTATCTGCATAAATAATAATAACTACTAGGTTTTTGATTAATACAAATAAGTCAAAAACATACGCAAGACACAACATCGCTTGTATATTTTTGTACTTATCTGAGTTAATAAAACAAAAACTACTCGATTTTTTATTAAATCAGATAAGTCCAGGAATATAAAAGGGATATTGTCCCTTGAACACTACTCTGGTTTTCAACAGCTCAAATGATGATCAAAACAAACTTGTTTTTTTCTAATTAAGTCAGATTGTTGCTGCTTGGCAATGGTAATTAGCAAAGAGCAGCAGACTGTCGTTAATAAAATAACCAAGCAACAATAATAGAAACAACCTTTTAGCTGTTTCTATAATAATTTATTTGAATTACAAATATTATTGTTTACATAAGGTAAAAGTATCAAACATAACTGATACAGCACGTGAAGTATGTGAAAGTAGAAAATCAATGCCGCAAGCCGGCAACTTTATGATAATTAATCATTATGATAAAAGTAAAACACTTTATGTGAAAGCAGTATATTTATGTTAATGCACATTAGTACTTACAGAAGTCAATATTTTCAATACAAATAATTTTCGCCGTAAATCATCATTATAATAACGATGGTCTAATTATAATTGAATCGTTTATTTCAGAAACTGGTCAAGTGCACCTTTTCAAATTGTTGGGAAACTAAGAAAAACATTATATAGTTGATATTTAAACAGATTTTCGCCTGAAAAAATTCTGGTATTAGTTAATATCTTCCCGAAGTTGCTGCTGCCTGTAATTAAATTATAATATTTCTCCCTCAATTGTAAAAAAATATTGAAATATTGCAGTTGACTCGTCTCTGCAATAAAATACGATTTTAATGTAGAAACATATGTTTTTAATGGTACATACATACATATTCCATCCCTGTTTTACCCATTGGGTGACGAGGATTTTTAGGATTTTTAGGATTTTTAGGATTTTTAATGGTAATTTCCTCATGTTTGCGGTATTATGACTTTTAACAAACAAGACACTGTTCCTGTTTTTAACCTGTTCATTGGTTTAAGTTTTATGTTATTAGGCTTACTTGTATTATAAACTATATATTTTTATTTGAACACAGAATAAAACACAACATTTTTCGTGTTTTCATTAGAATACAATACAGAAATTTAAACTAATTTTCTGATTTGTTCAATATTATTTGAACACAGAATAAAACACAAAATGTTTCGTGTATTCAGTAGGATACAATAAAGAATTTTTAACTAATTTTCTGATTTGTTAAATATACCGAACTACTAAGCAATGGTAAGTAATGGTAAACCAATTGTTACCATGGTATTAGTATTATACAAACAGGACTTTTACTGCAGAAATTTAAATTTGCTACAGAAACACGCTATGTGATGTCGCTTGACAGCTTTCTTCACTAAACTCGATATTCGTTGTAAATTATATCCCATAAAACGGAATGGCAGTTGAAGTTATATTGCAGAAAAATATGCCCTGACAATAGGCAATACTGATTCCGCAAAAAAAAAGAAAAATCTATAAAAATGTCCGTTGACCAGTTTCTAAAATAAACGATTCAATTGTATTAGTCAGTGAAAATTTAATCTTATTAAAAACAGGTTTTTAACCTGTTCATTGGTTTACGTTTTATGTTATTAGGCTAACTTGTATTTGTGCTGTGTTATTACTAAAAAGTGGTAATAACGTAATTTGTGTTGCATTCCTAAAAGGTGGTATGCATTACCATTAACTACATTAACTACAACTACATTTACCTTTAACTTTTTTTAACATTTACTTAACCATTAACTACAACATTACATTAACTTTAATAAAATTGACGTTTTACGTTGTTAGCATTAGTTGTATTTATGCTGTGTTATTCCTAAAAAGTGGTATTACTGTAATTTGTGTTGTATTATTAAAAAGTGGCATGAATACATTAACTTTATTAAAATTGACGTTTTACGTTGTTAGCATTACTTGTATGTGTGCTGTTATTCCCAAAAAGTGGTATTAATGTAATTTGTGTTGTATTATTAAAAAGTGGTATGAATACGTTAACTTTATTAAAATTAAAACTGAAATTGCAAATTGAATTATAAAGAAGTGCCTAAATAATTTATCAACGGTTCATGTTTCTGAATTCGCCGAGCGATTAGTTCAGCGTCATTCCCTGCAAAACAGAATCCAGAAAACGCCTAAAGAGTTAACTGAGAAGGGTGAACTAAATCGCCATAATTATCATACATTGCGGCTGAGCGGAGAAGTTAAGTAATTTAAAATACATATTAAATTATTTTTCTCCCGACCGGGAATAAACAGACACTAAAAATAGAACAAGTAGAATCTTACAAATATCTAAGAGTAGAATTTGAAACGAAAGGTAAACAGGAGAAGGAAATAATGAGTAGAGTCGAGAAAAAATACATAGAATATCGTGCAAAGAACAAAATACCAATAAGTAAGAAGGAAGTGTCAAGAAAATTTTAGTTTTGACGTATTTAAAGCTAAATACAGAGCTATCCTAACGTTCAGTTGTGAAACCTAGGTCCTATCAAGACATGAGAAAAACAAACTACAGGCAATGGAAATGAAGTTTTTGAGAAGAGTAAGGGAAGTAACAAAGATGGATAAGATAAGAAATACTGACATTAGGGAAGAACTACAAATATAATCTTTGGAAACTTTTATAGAGAGAAGACAAATGAGCAGGTGGGGTCATCTACAAAGGTTAGGAAGATACAGACCAGTCAAGAAAGTATGGGAAGCAAGAGGCGAAAGACAAAAAGTGAGAGGGAGAATGAAGAAAACATGGGACCAAACTATGATCGAGATACTGAAGAAAAGAGGAAAACCTTGAACGGAAGCAAGAGTACAAGCAAGAAACAAGAAAGAATGGACTAAATTTGTGTATGAGATAGTTTAAGCCAGGGGTCTCCAAACTACGGCCCGTGGGCCAGATAAGGCCCTCGAAAGGATTTGATCCGGCCCGCCGATGTATCTTAGCTCAAAAAAATCTGAAGTTAATTTTTTTTTATAGTCAACATACAAAAAATATACTAATTTTAAAACCAATTGCAAGTGCAGTTGATTCAAACCATGAATTTAGAATCCTTAAACTTTTTTTTACAGTTTTCGCCAATATTATAATAGTTATATAAACAACAAGTACAATTATTCTACAAGATGTCAAAAAATGAATGATTTTTAACAGTTGTAGAAAACATATACAATTGGACAACATGGAAAATTGTCTGGGAATTGTTTGGCTATTGTCTGCAAATTGTCTGAAAATTATCTGAGTAGATTTCTGACATCTTTATGAACTGTTGTGTAATTTATGTTAAACTCTATCTACATATTGAATCGAAATTGCCAAAGTTAATTAATATTAATAATTAAATTATATTAATAATTAAATTATATTAATAATTAATTCGATATAATAATATGATGGAAAGGTTTTATGCAACTTTTAGTGTAGTTTATGCAAACCAAGAATTTAGAATCCTTAAACTTTTTTACAGTTTTCACCAACATTATAATAGTTATATACAAGTACAAGTATTCTACATGATGTCAAAAAATGTATATGATTAACAGTTGTAGTCATATGCCTCTAATAAAATTCGTTTGCGTCCTTTATTAGTGTTGTGTAATAATTTTGTTTAGTTCAAATATAAAAATATTCTACACCTTTTTTTAAATGGATATTAAATCTAAAAAAGATTCAGGAATAGTTATGCTTACATTCAGTTATAAATATTTTTTTGTGTCTGGACAACATGGAAAATTGTTTGGAAATTGTCTGAAAATTATCTGAATAGATATCTGACATCTTTATGAAATGTTGGGTAATTTATTTGAAACTCTTCATATTCTATCGAAATTGTTAAAAGTTTAGGGTATTTATTTGTATATTTTGATAATAAATTTGATATGATAATAATATTAATAACAATAATCGTTTATTCTCATAAAACAAAATTAACATTGCAAATAATATTTGCAAATATTGCAAATAACATTGCAAATAATACTTTTTGAAACCCTGTTCTGGTCTGGAAAATTTTCGTTTCTTTTTGTAACATTGGTTGATGCAATGCTCGCATTTTCTGAACCTTTTAATACTTTTGATATTGTTTTTAATATTATGTATGTTTAAATGTTTAAAAGTTTTATAAATCTTGTGTAATTTCATTGAATCTCATCATATTCTAGTGAAATTGCTGAAAGTTAAGCATATTTATTTGTAAATTAAATAAAACAACTTTGTTATTTCCACTCACACTTTAATTTTTGAAAAATATTTAGTGACTGCAGTTTCGACTAAGGTCTAGTCATTATCAAACTAAGTACATACTTAAATCAAATTTTCAATTTTCATTTTATTTTCAAAAATAAAAGTGTGAGTGGAAACAACAAAGTTGTTTTATTTAATTTACTTATTTACAATGTTAAAAAAAGTAACGGCTATCAGTATACAATATTTATTTTTATATTTTGATAATTGATTGGATAATATGATTAAGTTTTATGCAACTTCAATAAAATTTGCTAGTTTTTCACTTTCTTCAGTTTCAGAACGCCTTTTTGAAATTTACTAGAAGCTTCGCAGTTTCGAAACATTCTTCTAATTTTATATTTTGATTGAAATTCAGGACTCTTTTGACGGTACATTCCAGAAATTTTCAATAAATTACCATATAATTTTTTGGAAAGTTTCGAAATCTTTATGAAAATTGGTGAACTAAACTGTGTTATATTTTTATTTTTAACTAAGAAGGTTGTGGTTTCATTTTATAAGGTTTAAACATGAACATATACAAAAATGATCTGACAATGAAAAAAATATTAAATAACAGATTTCTAACAACGTTGCCTAATTGATATATTAAAATAATTAAATTATTGCTTCAATCATTCAAGTGTTAATTAATTAGATTTATACTAAGTAAACCAATCATCAACTATGTTTTATATTATATTTTGATTGATTTGCTTTTATAAAATAATAATAGCAAGTACATTCTGTACGCCCACTGTTATAAAATATAACCTCTTTTTTTTAAATATGACCTATTTTTTTCAGTCTAGTGACTTTTTACATTGGCAAACAATACTGTCACCTTAACAGAGCCTACTTAGTTAAAATTAAAAATGGAACAGAGTATATATATTAATTAATTTCAAATTTTGATATTATTATTCAATTTTATCATTGTTTGCTTTCTTCAATTTCAATACAGTTTCGTTTTCCCGATTTATTGGTACATTGCAGAAAATTAAGAAACTAATGAACTTATTGAACTTATTGAACTTCTGAAACTAATATTTTTATTTGTAGATTTGTTTTTATTTCAAACTTATGATGTTTTTATTACATTTTCTTCAGTTTAAGTTTTGTATAATTTTGTGCTCTATATTCGTGTATTAAGTTAGAAAATTTATAAATAAAAACTCCAGAAAGTTGGACATGCAAAATTTGATATATATTTTTTTCGATTTGAATGAATTTAATTATTCATTACAGTTATAGAATTCTAGAATTAATATCATGAATTACGTGTAAAAGAAGATCAGGCCCGCATATAATTTACAAAAGTCCAATGTGGCCCTTCTGACAAAAAGTTTGGGGACCCCTGGTTCAAGCTAAACAAAAAATGTAACAAAATGTGAAAGATATACGTGTAGTTTATTAAATCTTTATGTAATAGTAGTGGTGCATCTACACATAGCGAGGCGAATAGCAATTGGCGAGGCAAATGTGTAGCCGATTCATTCGCCATTTACGAACTTTGTTGAACACTCAGCGATGTGGGGACGAACGTGCGAATGTGTAAAAAAATGTTCCTCCTGGCTTTTAACGGCTCAATTGTAGGAGCAAACATTTTTGTTCTTATTTTCTGTATTGCGAAAGTCTTTCTTTTTTTTTAGAATTATCAATTACGCAAAGGAGCGTTCAATTTGATGTTGGGTGTTTTACGAAGGAGTAACATTCTTTTGTGACAAGCTTTGTGCAAAGTTTCGTGTGAGGGGCAATAATATGTTGGAAAGTTTGGGCATTAGTGCCGTGTTCAATTTCGTGTAGTATACACGTTAGGTAAACAAAGCGTGTCGAAAATTTCCATTTTGTTTATTCGCGCAGAACAGTTATTTTTAATTTAATTTCGCGCGAGCATTGCATTGTTAAGGGGCGCGCGTGGAAACTTTAAAAGGTGTTCGGTAACAATTGAGACAATTTCATTTCATTCCGGCGAGTTTCTTTTGGAATGAAATTTTAAAGTTGTATGAAGCAGTCTAACGTTATCTTCCCCGTGTTGATCCGGGGGCCGCCTGATAAAGTCCACTAGTAAAACATGAGTCTCGCTGCAACTCATATCGGGCCTTTATTTCGTTCGATATCTCCTAGTGGCACCTGCAGCCGTTCCTCGGCCATTCAGGGCTCCGGAAGGGGTTTTATATGCATGCGAAACGATGCCCACAATAACACACTGGAATGGGGCTCTTCGCGTATGCATTACCACTTATATTATGCCTCCGCGAGGCACAATGGCCGAGGTATACATCATCCCTCCCGCATGCTCTCCGGCAAAAAGCAAAAGGGGGTTGTATGCTTTTTGCGGTCATTCCGCGGCTTCTTGACGCCGAGGTAACGAATGGCGTGGGCGCCATGATTGGCCTATTTATGGGGGTGCGTTTCAAAACACTCGTTCGCATTAAAATTCGCGCGCGCATTTGCCCGCCCGTTTTTATGGTTATGGTAGTTTCTCATTACTGTGCGGGAAATTTATCAGCCTTTATGATCGCGTAAATGTACCCAATTTCCCGGCGCAGTTGCCAATGGAAAACAAATTAGCCGGATTGATTGTTATACCTTCCAATTGTGTCCGCTGATTAATGTGCCTCATAAATTATCCACCGGCACTCAATATTCGTGATTAAATCCTATTCAAGATCATTCCATACATTTTAGCAATATTTTACCCACAATAATTTCATATCTGCACATATTATAGTAAGAAGCAAGAAAGCTAATTATTGCTTTTATATTAATTAGTAATTTGTATACAATCCATCTATCAACTTAAATCACAGTTGATTCACTTTATTCCCTAGGGGAAGCGGATATTTTATTCCATCCGGGATTTAAGTAGTGTAGTATATGTCGATTATCTGTCATATAAAGTGTCTGTTTATTCCCAATCTAGTATTCTGTCTGTAATTATATAATTATGTTCAAACAGCAAAATAGTAATATTTTACCGACAATAATTACATATCTGCACATATTATAGCAAGCAGCAAGATAGCTAATTATTGCTTTTATATAAATTAGTAATTTATATACAATCCAACATAAATCACAGTTGATTCACTTTATTCCCTAGGGGAAGTGGATATTTTATTCCATCCGGGATTAAAGTAGTGTAGTATATAGTCGACAAGGTTGCATGTAACATTTTTTTTAATTTTTAGATCTACAGCTTTGCAGGGCTATATGTTTTCAAAGCAGGACCTTTCAACTTGTTGGAAGATTAAAATTGGACCATTAGGAACCTGTGATAAAAACATATCTATTGACAGTGCATAATTGATCATTTTTTGATATAGCAAAAATATTTAAAATCCTTATTTACAAATTTGCACATACAACCTTGTAACATTAACCCGACGATATGTCGATTGTCATTCATATAAGGTGTCTGTTTATTTCCAATATTATTCTGTCTGTAATTATATAATGATGTTCAAATATCAAAATAGTATGTATATAATTAATGTCGGCTTTCGTTGTTAACTTGGTGACTTGATAAACGTGTCGAACACTCAAAACTGAAAGATCACATCAATTTGGGGGTGCGACGGTTAATGCACAGCCATGCAATTTATGTCGGCAAAAGGGGGAGAATCCGCAGCAAAACCACGGCCATTAGCACTCAATGCAATACGTCTTGTGATCCGATGTAATGGGGATATAGAAATGGTTACACATTTTGGGGGCAAAAACGAATGGGATGCTGCAGACAAGTGTATATAACGTCAAGTGTTATTGATAACTTAACAGCGCTCAACAGAGTTCTAAAACTGATGAGAAACAAATATGGATTTCACAGCAAGCAATGTTAAATACTAGTGATAACCAAAGACCAGATAAATAAGCGCAAAATGTCTTTAAAACTAGTATAATAAAAAAAGCATAAATTGACACAGAGCTCAACAGAGTTCTAAAACTGATGAGAACCAAATATGGATTTCACAGACAAGCAATGTTAAATGCTATTGATAACCAAAGACCAGATAAATAAGCGCAAAATATCTTTAAAACAAGTAAAATTTAAAAAAAAGCATAAATTGACATATAAAAAGCACGAATTCGCAAAAACGGAAACCAAAATTTAGTTACTTTTTTGTAAAAGCAAAATAATCCTGATTCAGTTTTTACTTTAAATTAGGTAATTAATTGCAGAATATTTTGATAAACTTAACTACACGGAAAACATTAACTGAAATAGCATCGAGTTTAGAAACACTAGATAGAATGAAGAATAGAAATTTAAGCATTTATTTTTTTAATAAAAATACATTTAATTTAAAATGTATACAATATTATGTATTTTTATTAATCAAAACAGTAAATATTCAGATTTAATAGTAGTATATGTATCCTAGAAACAAGTCCCTACTAATTAACAAAATAAAATCAAAATATTACTTTTTCTGAAAACAGTTAATAAGGAAGTATAGTTCTAAATTTTTAATTTTTAGTACAGACTAATCAATCAAAATATATTTGTACCAGGGATGGAATAAATAATTATTTAAGAAAAAAAAAATCTCAATGTTTTTTAAATCATCGATTTGTTCAATTCAATTGTTAAAAATGTCCAGATATATGAATTTAAGTTTAAGAAAAATTACTAGATACAAGTGCTTATTAACAAAATAAAATGAAAATATTAGGTTTTCTGTAAACAGTTAACAATGAAGTATTGCTCTAAATTTTTATTTTTTATTTAGCCTTCTATCGCTCAAAATATATTTGTACCAGGGATGGAATAAATAATGATTAAAGAAAAAAAAAACATAACTCGATGGTTCAAAAGAAATTATAAAAAACATGACTTTTTTCCATTTTTTTTAAATCATCGATTTGTTCAATTCAAATGTTCAAAATGTCCAGATGTAAGAATTTAAGTTTAAGAAAAATTACTAGATACAAGTACTTATTAACAAAATGAAATCAAAACATTAGGTTTTCTGTAAACAGTTAACAATTAAGTTGTGCTCTAAGTTTTTGATTATTAATTTAGCCTTCTATCGCTGAAAATATATTTGTACCAAGGATGGAATAAATAATGATTTAAGAAAAAAATCGTAACTCGATGGCTTAAAACAAATTATAAAAATCATGACTTTTTTCCATTTTTTTAAATCATCGATTTGTTTAATTCAATTGTTCAAAATGTCCAGATGTAAGAATTTAAGTTTAAGAAAAATTACTAGATCCAAGAACTTATTAACAAAATAAAATCCAAACATTAGGTTTTCTGAAAATAGTTAACAATCAAGTTTGGTTCTAATTTTTTAATTTTTAATGTAGACTTCTATCGCTCAAAATATATTTGTACCAGGGATGGAATAAATAATGATTTAAGAACAAAAATCATAACTCGGTGGTTTAAAACGAATTATAAATATCATGACATTTTTGAATTTTCTTTACATCATCGATTTGTTCAATTCAATTGTCCAAAGTGTTCAGATTTAAGAATTTAAGTTGAAGAAGAATTACAAAAATATCCTAGATACAAGTACTTATTAACAAATTAAAATCAAAACATTAGGTTTTCTGTAACAGTTAACAAATAAGTATTGCCCTAAACTTTTCATTTTTAATTTAGCCTTATCCTTATCAAAATATATTTATACCAGGGATGGAATAAATAATGATTTAAGAAAAAAATCATAACTTGATGGTTTGAAACAAATTATAAAAATCTTGACTTTTCCATTTTTTTTAAATCATTTTTGTTCAATTCAAATATTCAGATTTAAGAATTTAAGTTTAAGAAAAACTACAAAAATTTCCTAGATTCAAGTATTTAATAATGAAATAAAATCAAAACATTAAGTTTTCTGTAAAGAGTTAACAATAAAGTTTTGCTCTAAATTTTTAATTTTTAATTTAGCCTTCTATCGATCAAAATATATTTGTACCAGGGTTGGAATAGATCATGATAATGAAAAATAATCAAAAATCGATGATTTAAAAAATATCATAATACCTAATCTTGATTTTTTTGATTATTTATATGTATTTCTGATCAGTTTTTGCCAGGGTAGACGTGATTTAAATGAATTGATGTACACCATGATTTAAATCATAGGATTTGTCCCCATAAATCATTGATTTTACTTTATCACACTGCTGTGTGGTTAATTGTACGAAAAAAATATCAGATTTGAAGGGGTTTGCATGTTTTGGCATCTCCTGAAAAAGAATTAGTGATTAAAAAAATCTGTGTATCTATTTTTACCATGCGATGGACCAAAAATGGAACAGAAAACTATTTCAACTATTTACAATTATCTACTTTACATTATGCTAACGCTATAGTTACAAATATTTTACTTGTTCACCGATTAAAATGAACAGCGCAAAAGCAATGAGTTTTTTGAAAAAACATAAATATTTGTACCAATGATTTATTTAAAAAAATCATTTGATTTAAATCACACCAACCCTTAATTGCACACAGAAAAACTTAATTTGACGTTTATGCTGGTTATAGGCGCATATTTTAAATTAGCTATACCTAAGCATATTGGTTTCGAAATTACTTACATTTTCGCCACTTAAAATGGTTCAATGTTTGGTAAACATTTTTGGAAAAAAAAACTGCACCAAATTTGAATGTAATGTTTCTCCAATCTTTCCTGGGATAGCACAAAAATCCAAAACATATATCCAAAACTATTTGGAGTCTTAGTTTTTTTGGTCTGATTAATTGTTTTATCAAGTTTTGCTTTTTTTGTTGTAACTTTCGTACAGTTTTCAAAGAATTTAAAATCCCGATTCATTAATTGGAAATGACCAAATATATAATGTAATTGTTACAGTGATACCACAACAATCCAAAACTTATAACCAAATCGGTTTGGAGTCTTAGTTTTTTGGTCTGATTAATTGTTTTATCAAGTTTTGCAGTTTTGTTGTAACTTTCATACAATTTTCAAAGAATTTTGAAATTCCTGATCATTAATTGAAGATGACCAAATTTATAACGTAATTGTTACAGTGATACGACAAAAATTCAAAACTTATAACCAAATTGGCTTGGAGGCTTCGTTTATTGGTCTGACTCATTGTTTTAACAAGTTTTGCACTTTTATTGTAGCCGTCGTACAATTTTCAAAGAATTTTAAATCCCGGTTCATTAATTTTAGATGACCAAATGTATAACGTAATTGTTGAAGTCCAGGCTTTCATTATGAAAATCCGCACAAAATTACTATTAAATATTTCAAAAAAAAAGTAACGTTATGTAATAAAAAAACAATTTTACTTTTCTCAGTCTATAAAAAAGTTTATAAAGTTTTGCAGATTTTCGACAGAATTTGAAAAACATCTACAATTCTCGCATTGATGTCTTGATTAAAAATCTGGACATTTCAACTTTCCTGATATTTCGAAAATTTTCAACTTTATGCCAGTCTCTGGCACATGTATACAATGTTGTAGGTATAACTTTATCGAGACTAAATATCGAACAAAAATAACGTTAAGTAATAAAAAACAGTTTTACTTTTCTTAGTCTGTTAAAGAGTTATTAAGAAAATTTTCAATTTTATGGCAATCTCTGACACATTTATACAATGTTATACGTATAATTTTATCTAATCTATCATATCGTATCTCTGTCTTTCATCATATTCATCGTATCTTTCATATCATATCATATGTTAATGAAAATGCTAAAAATTATTTTGAATTTTTACAATGTGGGTTCTAAATATTCAAGCGACATTTCAACTTTCTTGATATTTCGCTTGAATATTTAGAAAATTTTCAATTTTATGGCAATCTCTGACACATTTACACAATGTTGTAGGTATAATTTTATCTAGACTATCATATCATATCTCTGCCTTTCATCATATTCATCATATCTTTCATATCATATCATATTTGATTGAAAATGCTGAAAATTATTTTGAATTTTTACAATGGGGGTTGCTTGTGCTTAGGGTTTGAGGGGTGGGGGTTGAAAATTACATCTCTAAATGAAAATTTAAAGATAAAAATCTACCGGACCATTCCTTTCAAATATGTGTCTTAATGATTTTATTATTTTTTTCCGTTACTTGAAACTCCCTGTATAAAAAATATATCGGTGGCATACAAGAAAAAGAAATCAGGTCAAAATTTGGAAAATTGGGGTAGGGTGTTGAAAATTACATCCCCAAATGTTAATTTCAAACTAATCATCAAAACATCAAAATTAGCAAAAATGGGGTAGGGTTTTGAAAACACCTTTAAATAATAATTTTAAAATAAAAATCGACCTGTCCGAACACTTCTTTTTTCAACTATATTTTTTAAGGATTTTATTCATTTCATCCATTACTTTTGAGACTCCCTATATAATAAAACATATCGTGGGCGTACAAGAAAAAGAAATCAGGTCAAAATTTGGAAAATTGGGGTAGGGTGTTGAAAATTACATCCCCAAATGTTAATTTCAAACTAAAAATCGACCTCTTTGAACTATTTTTTCAACTATGCATAAATACAAATAAATACCTAAATAGATCGATCCAGACTTATTAGATCATTATAATTATTAGATTATTAGATTTTTTGTAATGATTTTATTAATTTTATTCATTACTTGTGAAACTCATTATAATTATTAGATTATTAGATTATTTTTTAATGATTTTATTAATTTTATTCATTACTTGTGAAACTCAATCTATAATAAAACATATAGTGGGCATACAAGAAAAAAGCACGTCAAAATTTGCAAAAATGAGTTGAAATGATCAATGGTACCTGATTAGTTCAACTCATTTTTGCAAATTTTGACGTCACTTTTTCTTGTATGCCCACTATATGTTTTCTTGCAGTTTTTGAAAAAGTTCGTTGTATTTATCAGTAAAAAGTTTCTAATTTTGACTTCACTTTTTCTTTTATGCCCCCTATATGTTTTCTTGCAGATTTTAAAAAAGTTCGTTGTATTTATTGTAAAAGTTTCTATGTTGTACCATGATTAACTACAATTTTAATTAATAGCGTTTATTGTTCTTCTTTCATAAAGCTACAAATTGACGAGTTTGGTGGGAATTGCTCGAAAACAATTGCTCGAAAGAAAATTGCTCGAAAACAATTGCTCAAAAAATAGTTACTCGAAATTTTACAATGGGGTTCCTTGTGTTTAGGGGTCTAGGGGTGGGGGATTGAAAATTACATCTTTAAATAATAATTTAAAGATAAAAATCTACCGGACCATTTCGTTCAAATATGTTTCTTAATGATTTTATTGATTTTATCCGTTACTTGAAACACCCTGTATAATAAAACATATCGTGGGCATACAAGAAAAAGTGACCACGTTAAAATTTGCAAATATGAGTTAAAATGATTAGGTACCATAAAAGTGCGTTGTATTTATCAGGGAAAAGTTTTTATGTTGTACCATGATTCACTATAATTTTAATTTAAAACTTTGCAAAAACAATAAATGAATTTGAATATGTTAAAAAAGGGCATCAGTCATTATTTCATCGTTTTGATTTTTATAGCGTTCATTGTTCTTCGTTCATAAAGCTACAAATTGATGAGTTTGGCGAGAATTGCTCGAAAACAATTACTCGAAAGAAAATTGCTCGAAAACAATTGCTCGAAAAATAGTTACTCCAACCGAAAACTGCTCAAAAATCGAGTTGCTGGAATGGAAATGACTCGAATGAAAAATTGCTCGAAATAATGAAATAAGTTAGTAAAAAAAAGTCTGTAGAAATACAAAATATGTACCTACTGGAAAAGTAGTTTACTTTTGTTTACACTTAATCATTACGAGTGCAACGGTAGCATTGTACCTAACCTAACGTAACCTAACATGCTTCATAGAATATGAATCCAGTACATGCATTTAATTACTTATTTTGTATTTATACAAACTTAATAAAATCTTGGAATGTGGCCATCCTGAGTTTTGAGGTAATGAAAATATGTTTATGCAGTCTTATTACCCTCTCATTACCCTACACCTGAGAGCGCATAAACATATTTTCATTAATAAAATCTGTTTTACCAACTTATTTCATTATTTCGAGCAATTTTTTATTGTAGCAAATCGACTCCATTCGAGTAGTTGTTATTCGGGCAACTCGGCTTTCGAGCAATTTTCCATTCGAGGAACTATTTTTCGAGCATTTGTTTTCGAGCAATTTTCTATCGAGCAATTGATTTCGAGCAATTTTCTTTCGAACAATTGGTTTCGGGCAGTTTTTTTCGAAGAATTTTCTTTGGAGAAATTGTATTCGAGCAAGTTTCTTTCGAGCAATTATTTTCGAGAAATTCTCCGCCACCCCCAATTGATGCGTTAAAATGTATTAGTTAAATCAGTGCTAAATGTAGTGTCAAGAATAAATGTGATAATAAAAAAAAATTGTTTAAGGTATACGTGGTGTTTACTAAATATGAGGCAAAAATTCAAAGGGTTTGTCTTTGGCTTATTAACAGAATCTTTAATCTATTTCCCAAACAAGCCGATATTCCAAAATAAATCATCAAAAGACAAAAGATCCAAAAGCCAAAGAATAACCCTTTCAATTTTAGCCCCATGTTTAGTCACACCCTATTTAAACAAATACTTTTTTTGTAATCAACAAAATGCCACCACAGTCTACCCCCTCTGTCTATCTTTCTTAGCGTTTCTACGTGCTGAAGTGAAACGAACAGACTTTACAACTTAGCACCGTATCCCAAAAAAATACACTATAGATAAACTGTAACCTAACGATATACGGACTTCCAAAAATTGATAAAACAAATGAATTACTAATTTTAAAGGATACCAAGTGGTATCCACACATACTTTCAAGTTAATTACTAATTTTAACATTTCCTACTTTTCATATCACACGACATGATTGCGAATGATGGAAATGAGCGAGCGGCATGATTGATATAGATTGACTGAGAATCAGATTGCAGTTTTAGTGGGCACGATAAAGTTTACAATTTTCCCGTCTGGGAAGCTGTCATTTAAATGCAGGGAAATTGCGCAAGTCGCAGGTTCATTTTTCAGTCCCGCCGCAAATAAAGGCAGCGTTCGATTCCTGAGGCACGTCAGCTCGCGGTTCCTTTATGCAAAACCCGTATAAAGACTTCAGTTGTCACGGCGCTTATTTCGACCTGCATTCCTGTGTCGGCACAAGGTGCATGAGGGAGAATGTGGGGAAGGCGGAAAACGTGATACGCCCGAGAGCTAAATTAAGATTTGCTCAGGTGGGGCTGTAATATACTTTTAATTTGCGAATTTGCGAATTCGCAAATGATCAGTGCATAATTTGCGAATTCACAAATTATTAGTGCATAAATTAGTAGTAGTACCAGTGCGTTGCTTTTGAATCGCCTTTGAAGACATGGGAGGATTTTTGCGTGGAAATTATGCAAATGCAAGAAGTTGGTTAATTCGCAGCGGCGCAATCAGTGGGGGGAGGATGCTGACTTACGTGGGCGAGCCTCGCCCTAATTAAGCCGGGGGAGTTATTTTTTACGCGCCCGTCGAATCCGCACTCGGGGGGCCATAATTGGATGCGCCCGCGGACATATTGTCGTAAACAAGCCGCGTTACAAAACGAATTCTCGGGGGGCCCTTGTTTCGGGAGCTGGTGTCGTTCCTCGGGCTTCCAGACGCCCGCGATGGGGGCGGGCGGGGGGCGGCGGCGCCCGTTTCTCGGGGCGAAGTAATTTGCGGCGTGTAATTTGCCGGCATTTGTAACCCCTTCCCTTGTACAAGCTCGCTTTTGAATTTAAATATACAGACTACCTTGCCGCCCCCGCCTCGCATTTCCCACAGCTTACCGGAGACTTACAACTATTATTTTTTGCGCCCCTGGCGGGGGCGGCGCGGGCGAAATTGCGGGGGCGTCGCCGCCGCCCTCGGGACGTAATAAAAATATCGCAATTAATTTGCATAAAATCCCGCGCGCAGGGCTTCCGGTTTTAAGGCACGCACCTGCGAAAGTTAAGGGGGTCGAGTGGGGTATTTATTTGTCCGTGAAATAATTAGTTTGGCATTGGCTTCGCATGTTTGTGGTACTAATTTTTATGGCCGTGAACTATTTTTTTTATCTGCAAGTGCACATTACAACCCCTGTACAGGTCACACACTTTTGTACCGCGATACAAGCTTCTAACACTTTTTAAAGAATATGCTACCATCGGTGGTGAAAATATGACTAGTTACTACAAACTGCAAAAATAAAGAATCAAACTAAAGCAACAAAAACAAAAAAAAAGTGATGAACATAAACAATAAGAATAGAACAATTATCACGAATGAAGACAAGATAATGGAAAGATGGAGACAATATTTCAAGGAATTAATCGAACAGGATGAAGAAGATAACATAACACAAGAATGGGAGGAAAATTCGCAAGAACGGCAGGTGACAAAAATTGAGCAATTAAAACACTACAGATATTTAATAACAATCATAGAGAGCAATGGTAAATTAGAAAATGAAATAGAAGATAAAATAGGACAAACGGCAAAACTATATAACATGTTAAAAAAACACCTTTTTAGCAAGAAAGAGAGATAAAAACAGAAATAGTCAAAAAGGTAATTAGACCAACGTTAACTTACAGCAGCGAAACATGGACGATAACAGGAAAACAAATAAAAAGAATAAATGCCATGGAGATGAGATTCCTAAGAAAAATTGAAAACAAAACAAGAAGAGACATGATAAGGAACAAGACGCACAAGAAAAACTTAAAAATAAAACCAATACAGGAAAAAATAACAGAAGGCCAAATGAGGTGGTATGGACACATGCGACGAATGAGAGAAGAAAGAAACACTATTCCACTTTAGAAAATATACGAAACAAGAGGAACAGGAAAACAACAAAGAGAAAGACCGAGAAAAGAGCGCAATAAAAGAAGAGGCAACAAGAAAAGGGAACACGTGGGAAGAAATAAAGGAATTAACAAAAGCTAGAAGTCAGTGGAGAGAATATTATAAAAATTAGTAATGTAGGCCTTACACCGAATGGTAGATAGGCAAAGGAATAAATATTGAATATACAGATAAACTTGATGTTTGTTCATAATTCATGTAAATTTTAAAATCTTTACATACATAATTGTGTCACAAAATATCATAAATCAAAATCTACCCAATCAATAGATTTTCTAGAATATAAGCACCTATACCTGAACTTGGAAAATGTATAGTAGTACAATTTTTGTTGCACTGGTATTTTATATCTTTGTTGAAAAGTCTATCAATTTTTGGTCAACCAATGTGCCCAAGATTCTCAAAATTATTAAAAATGCTTCAATATTTACCAAAATATGTATAAAAATTAGACTATAAACCATTGCTTTTCCAGAATTTTCATTTGCATTTTAATTTATTCAGTAAATATTGATTAAAAGGCAATATTTTCTTGCATTTTCGTACATCGTTAATGTATCATAAAATATCATAAATCAAAATCTACCCAATCAATAGATTTTCTGGAATATAAACATCTATACCTGAACTTGGAAAATGTATAGTAGTACAATTTTTGTTGCACTAGTATTTTATATCTTTGTTGAAAAGTCTATCAATTTTTGGTCAACCAATGTGCCCAAAATTCTCAAAATTATCAAAAATGCTTCAATATTTACCAAAATATGTATAAAAATTAGACTATAAACCATTGCTTTTCCAGAATTTTCATTTGCATTTTAATTTATTCAGTAAATATTGATTAAAAACCAATATATTCTTGCATTTTCGTACATCGTTAATGTATCATAAAATATCAAAATTAAATTATATCTTTTTGTAGGAGTACTAAATTTACCTCTAAAACAACATTGTATTTTGATTGTAACAACTGCATTCCTTGTATAACGGTTGATTTTTTCGAGACCGGAAAACGCTGACATGACAATTTGTAATAAAAATTGGTTTTGTTCTTTAACTTTTGTTAAAATTTTGCAGTTATATGTAATTGAAGATTATTTAAAATATTGAAGTTATATGTAATTCAAAATTTCGAAAAGGGCTCATCTCGGGGAGGATTCAAAATGGGCTTTTTTGCTCCTTTTTCATGTACACATATAGACCGATACCTTATGAGCGAGAAAAGCTCATATTTAATTTTTATAGTGGAGGAAGAATAAGTTTAAAAGGGAGAAAAGTTGCTCAAATAAGTCAAATAGTTCAACAGATATTTAGTTTTTTGAGTCTCCTGAAGAATTTTAATTTTCGAAGCAACAAAGTAGATGTAAATATATCACTGAACATCAGTGATAAACTACATTGATGTTGGTACGCCAGTTTTTGTGATTTCCAAATATAGTTACAGATCAATATTGTGGAATGAAATTTTCCAATTTTTCAATGAATTGAAAATCTCAGTAGAAAACACATGATCACACTAAAATTGAAATATCTCAAGAATAACTCATAAGATATTAATTCCATTTTAGAATATCAGATATCAGAAAATCACTCAATATAAATGATGCATTGCATTGATATTCGTACGCTAGTTTTTGAGATATCACTAATGAAGTACAAGCAATGTAGAAAATGCCGTCCATATGCAAATATCTCAAGAATTGCGCATTTTGTATCAATCCAATTCAATACATCAGATATCAACATATCACTGAATATCAGTAATAAATACCTTTAATATTGGTGCGCTAGTTTTTGAGATATCGCTTTAGAGTCACAAATCGACATTGGAAAATATCAGTGAAAAACAGATGGTCACACTTTTAGAGAATTGAAGAATTATAATATTCGGAGATGAGCCATTTTCAGTGTGTTGTTCAAGTGTTTAAAGAGTAATTTTGGAAAGAAAAAAAACTGTCGAAATAAGTTTAACAGAAATTCCGTTTTTTTGGTTCCTGAAGGAATTCCTGAAGAATTTTAAATTTCGGAATTTCGAATAGCTGCTTAACTATTTGACTTGAATTTAATTTGAGACTTATTTGAGCAACTTTTCTCCCTTCTAAACTTATTCTTTCTCCACTATGAAAACTAAATATGAGCCTTTCTCGCTCATAATGTATCGGTCTATATGTGTACATGAAAAAAGAGCAAAAAAAGTCCATTTTGAATCCTCCCCGAGATGAACCCTTCTCAACATTTGCAATTCAATTCGCCTTTCAGCTGAATCGTTGACAACCGTTAATTTACTGGCAATTTCAAAAGCTTTTTTCTGAAACCGGAGCAGATTTTAAATTTTAAATCTGGGATGGAATCGCAGTGGTTCATTGATTTTGGCTACGACTCTTGAAAACGTTTAAATAAATGGATATTAGGAGAAATAGGAGAATTTTAATTTTTGGAGATGAGTCATTTTCAAAATTGGTACAAAATTGGTTTTCCTAGCGCCGAAAGAGTAATTTTAGATAGAAAAACAAACTGCTCAAATAAGTTTAACAGAAATTCCGTGTTTTTGTTCCTGAAGAAACTCCTGAAGAATTTTAAATTTTGGAGATGAGCCCCTTTCGAAATTTGCAATTCAATTCGCCTTTCAGCTGAATCGTTGACAACCGTTAATTTACTGGCAATTTCAAAAGCTTCTTTCTGAAACCGGAGCAGATTTTAAATTTTAAATCTGGGATGGAATCGCATTGGTTCATTGATTTTGGCTACGACTCTTGAAAACGTTTAAATAAATGGATATTAGGAGAAATAGGCGAATTTTAATTTTTGGAGATGAGTCATTTTCAAAATTGGTTTAAAATTGGTTTTCATAGCGCCGAAAGAGTAATTTTAGATAGAAAAACAAACTGCTCAAATAAGTTTAACAGAAATTCCGTGTTTTTGTTCCTGTAGAAATCCCAGAAGAATTTTAAATTTCGGAGATGAGCCCTTTACGAAATTTGCAATTCAATTCGCCTTTCAGCTGAATCGTTGACAGCCGTTACTTTACAGGCAATTTCAAAAGCTTCTTTCTGAAACCGGAGCAGATTTTAAATTTTAAATCTGGGATGGAATCGCAGTGGTTCATTGATTTTGGCTACGACTCTTGAAAACGTTTAAATAAATGGATATTAGGAGAAATTGGAGAATTTTAATTTTTGGAGATGAGTCATTTTCAAAATTACTTCAGAATTGGTTTTCAAAGTGCTGAAAGAGTAACTTTAGAGCGAAAAAAATTATTCAAATAAGTTTAACAGAAATTCCATTGTTTTGGATCCTGAAGAAATTCCGGAAGAATTTTAAATTTCGGAGATGAGCCCTTTTCGAAATTTGCAATTCAATTCGCCTTTCAGCTGAATCGTTGACAACCGTTAATTTACTGGCAATTTCAAAGGCTTCATTTTGAAACCGGAGGAGATTTTAAATTTTAAATCTGGGATGGAATCGCAGTGGTTCATTGATTTTGGCTACGACTCTTGAAAACGTTTAAATAAATGGATATTAGGAGAAATAGGCGAATTTTAATTTTTGGAGATGAGTCATTTTCAAAATTAGTTCAAAATTGGTTTTCATAGTGCTGAAAGAGTAACTATAGAGCGAAATAAATTATTCAAATAAGTTTAACAGAAATTCCATTGTTTTGGATACTGAAGAAATTCCCGAAGAATTTTAAATTTCGGAGATGAGCCCTTTTCGAAATTTGCAATTCAATTCGCCTTTCAGCTGAATCGTTGACAACCGTTAATTTACTGGCAATTTCAAAGGCTTCATTTTGAAACCGGAGGAGATTTCAAATTTTAAATCTGGGATGGAATCGCAGTGGTTCATTGATTTTGGCTATGTCTCTTGAAAACGTTTAAATAAACGGATATTAGGAGAAATTGGAGAATTTAAATTTTCGGAGATGAGTTATTTTTAAAATTGGTTCAAAATTGGTGTTCATAGTGCTGAAAGAGTAACTTTAGAGCGAAAAAAATTGTTCAAATAAGTTTAACAGAAATTCCATTGTTTTGGATCCTGAAGAAATTCCGGAAGAATTTTAAATTTCGGAGATGAGCCCTTTTCGAAATTTGCAATTCAATTCGCCTTTCAGCTGAATCGTTGACAACCGTTACTTTACAGGCAATTTCAAAAGCTTCTTTCTGAAACCGGAGCAGATTTTAAATTATAAATCTGGGATGGATGAAATCTAGTTCATTGATTTTGGCTACGACTCTTGAAAACGTTTAAATAAATGGATATTAGGAGAAATTGGAGAATTTCAGTTTTCAAAGATGAGTCATTGTCAAAATTGGTTTAAAATTGGTTTTCATAGTGCTGAAAGAGTAATTTTAGAAAGAAAAAAGAACTGTTCAAATAAGTTTAACAGAAATTCCGTTTTTTGGTTCCTGTAGAAATCCCAGAAGAATTTTAAATTTCGGAGATGAGCCCTTTTCGAAATTTGCAATTCAATTCGCCTTTCAGCTGAATCGTTGAGAACCGTTACTTTACTGGCAATTTCAAAAGTATCTTTCTGAAACCGGAGCAGATTTTAAACTTTAAATCTGGGATGGACTCACAGCTGTTCAGTGATTTTGGCTACGACTCTTGAAAAGTTTAAATAAATGAATATTATGAGAAATTGGAGAAATTAAATTTTCGGAGATGAGTCATTTTCAAAATTGGTTCAAAATTGGTTTTCATAGTGCTGAAAGAGTAATTTTAGAAAGAAAAACAAACTGCTCGAATAAGTTTAACAGAAATTCCGGGTTTTTTTGGTTCCTGAAGAAACTCCTGAAGAATTTTAAATTTCGGAGATGAGCCCTTTTGGAAATTTGCAAATCTATTCGCCTTGTCTTGAGGCTGCATCAGTCTTGATGCAGCCTCAATCAGCTGAATCGTTGACAACCGTTAATTAACTGGCAATTTCAAAAATATCTTTCTGAAACCGGTACAGATTTAAAATTTTAAATCTGTGATGGACTCAGCTGTTCAGTGATTTAGGCTACGACTCTTGAAAACGTTTAAATAAATGGATAATAGGACCTGAGTGTAGAGGTAATTTAATGTCAAAATAACCTTTAAGAATAATTTCAGATATAAATGACGCATTGAAAAGAGTTTGTAAGTACTTTTTTTTAAATTCAGATAAGTTCAGAAATGGGTCCAGTGGTATGTCCCTTGTAGCTATATTTCTGGACTTCTCTAGTTTTCTACGGTTCATTTGATGGAAGCATGGAATATATAAAAGTTTTTTTTTTATAAAAAAAAGAGCAAAACTTGTCTTTCCTTAATCAAGATTATTAATATATGGGATATTTTTAACGAAATTTTAAACGAAAGTGGGCGCCCTTTCCTATTATTTTGAAGCAGCCATATCTTGGTCAGATACTTTCTTATACAGCACAAACCAACATCAGCAGGTGCCTGAAAAAAATAATTAATCTTCTACTTATATAAAGGGTGGCCCATAATATTCATAGAAGATAGATTAAAGACTATTTTTGTACTCAAATGGAGAATGTAATAAGTTAACCGCTCTGATGGCTCATAAACCAATACTATAATATTTTCCTTTCTTACAACGCCTATAATTTTGGCTAATAAAGCAGTCTTACAACTTTTACTTTGTTATAACGTCCACAATGACTAATTCTGCATTTTTAGAGCCTGGACACATGTAATTAATGATTTTTAATACCTAAAGCAGCGGTGAATAAGATAATAATAGTTATGATGGTGTCCAACCTCCGGTACGAGAAGGACTGCAAGAAGAAGAATACCTAAACGTCCGCATTATAGTTAAATAAGCTACCTTCAAGAAGAGGTCTAATCCTTGCCCGAAATAAGCCATCATTGTGTATCTACTTAGATGGCATCAAGATCTCCATCCACGCCAGTGTCTTCATTAATCACACGACGCACTTACACCTCGATGGTTCCCTCACAACTAAATCGTAGTTTATAATTGTCGCACCCACAAGTGCAGAGAGGATGGAAGATGCTCCAAATTATATGCAAATCCGCGAAAAGTCCTCCGAAGGTCGATTGACGACGACGACGACGCAGAAATGGATTGGAATGAGATGAATACATTGCACGTTTTTGCGAGGTGTTGCATCTTATTGTCAAATCCTGTCCGGACAGGAAAAATGCGGAACAATGAGGCATCCGCTTCCTCGCCTCATTAAAATGCAATGCACAAAAGGTTTGGCGTTTCTTATCGCAATGCATTGTAATGATAATTGTATTCAAAACTATTTGTATAGATTAATGCAAAATATTAAAAGAGGCAGACAATAAGACATTAAAAACGTAAAGTGATAATATGATAAGTATATTGATGATATTTATTTCTTGTGAGCAGAATAGGGAGCGGCATAACTATACAGGGTGTCCCAAAAATAGTGGGCAAGCTCAACAGCACACTACTCAGGGCTCTTAAAAATCACTAAATTAAAAAATAAATAAAAAATCAATACATTAAAAAACAAATTAAAAACAAAGCATATACGTATTTTTTATCAGTATTTTAATTAAGCAGCAAATTGTTGTCACGTGGATTTTTCAGCAATTTTCTTTTTGAAATATCTAAATACGCTATTAGAAATGGAAATCCAATAAGATTATTTAACAAAATTATAATTAAACAGGCGGAAAGACCCCATGGGGTCGATAGCCCAATAAATATTGTTTATATATATACCGGGCGTTCATTTCAAAACTAGCCAGTCTCAATAACTTTTGAATGCAAGTTAACTTGATAAAAATAAAAAACACGTCGATTGATTTTTGGAGGGGGAAGTTTAAAAACAACGTCAAATAAATTTTAGGTGTTACCCCCTCCCCCCTAGCCACCCCCACTTTGAAATTTCAAATGGCACCCCCCACCTTGCGATACCTCATTTTAAAGCTTTAAAAAAACCTAATCCAGTGGCGTAATAAAAAAAGATTTTTGTCGATTCGTTTTGGAAAAAATAAATAAATAAGAAAAAATCCGAAACAATTTATATTGAACAAATTTAAGTTCCTTTCAATGAAACAAAAATAGAACAAATTGAACCAGTTTTCGGGGCAAATCTTAAAAACCATGGTAATTGAATATAAAATATTACCCCCTCCCCCTTGCGACTTTCACTTTTCTTACAAATTTTAAATTACACCTCTTTGTTGTGACACCTTGATTTAAGCTTTAAACAAATACAATCAAGAGGTGTAACAAACATATATTTACGTTAGCAAGTTTTCAAAAGCAAAATATATTTTTCAAAAATAAATTATGCTGATGTTCATTTCAAGAGTTGATTTGGTTTTCACATTTTATGTACACATTAAATTTTACAGTCAATAAACAAATATACCTTAATTAATACATTGACAATATCTCAATATAAATAATCTATAAATCATATTGTTTTCTCAATTAAAAAATTATTTTATTAAATGTTCAAAATGCGCTCCATTATTTGCTAGACAATAGTATAGCCTATTTTTAAATTCGTCGCGAACATTTTCGAAAATTTGCGGATTAATTCGCCTACATTCATCTACTATTCTCATTCGAAGATCCTCAATACTTTCGGGAATTGTTTTGAACACTACACTCTTCAAATGACCCCAGAGAAAAAAATCTAATGGTGTCAGATCTGGAGATCTTGCTGGCCATTCCACATCACCCCTTCTACCAATCCATTTTCTAGGAAATCTTTGATCCAGCCATTCTCGTACGGGCACCGCATAATGCGCTGGAGCTCCATCTTGTTGAAAATGTAGAAGTTGTTCGTCCAGTAGCATACCTCCTTCTGAATCTACTTGACTTTCCAATGATTCGGTAATTAATGGATCAATTAGATTTTCTAATATATCGAGATATAACGCTCCATTCAGGTTTTCTTCTATAAAAATGGGCCCAATAATAGCATTCCCAAGAATACCAGCCCACACATTTATTTTTTGTGGAAACTGAGTATGATCCTGCCGAAATAAATGTGGATTGACATTGTCCCAATACATGCAATTATGCCTATTCACATGCCCGTTCAAAAAAAAAGTGGACTCGTCACTAAAGCAGATATTTTTGAGTAACTTTGGCTCATCTTCGATCCTTTGAGTCATTAACTCACAAAATTCAATTCTCTTGTCGTAATCATCCTCATTAAGTTGTTGATTTATTTCAATTTTGTAAGGAAAAAACTTATTGCGTTTTAAAATTTTGTGTATGGTACCACGAGAGACATGTGTTGAAGTAACTACTTTCGATATGGAACTGGTATGACGCATACTAAAGTGACCTAGTACTTCTATCTGCGCAGCTTCATCTGCAATTCTCGGTTTCTATTGATTTTATTGCAAATGGACCCAGTTTGTTCAAATTTTCGTACAAGATTTAGCACGTACTGGTGGCCGACTTTTTTTATCAGGATGTCTTTCATTGAAAACTCGACTTGTCCTACGAGCACAACGATCTTCCGCCCCATATATGAAAATAAGTTCTGTTCTTTCTTGCAGCGTATACACCATCGTTAAAAATATTTTTTTCCAATTTCTAAACAATATGAAAATAAAATCATATCACGTACCAAAACCAAATAATAATAAAATACTGATAAATATTATAATGCATGTGAACATGTCAGCATTGTTTGTACATTAAATACGAATAACAGCTTTCTGGAAAACTTATCCACAAAATATGCCATATTTAACTGATGTATGAATAAGTATAAATTTGTTGAACAGTATTATTACATATTAATATTTTGTACTAACCTTAGAAATGTCAGTGTTGACAATTTGACTCAATAACTACGAAACGGTGTTACCTGAGTACAAAGACACATACCCTTGCATTTAAAGTTCAAATAATGTATTATTGTTGAAATGAATTTGAGTCTTAAATTGGCTTAATATCAATTATTTAAAACAAAATATATTTTGTTTTTGGAAACGTACTCAGTTTGTTTTGTTATACCTCTAGATCATATTTGTAAAATAGGATGTACTATTGTCTAGCAAATAATGGAGCGCATTTTGAACATATGCTAAAATATTTTATTAATTGAGAAAACAATATCTTTTGCCGATTTTTTTATATTGATATATTATCAATGCATTAATTAAGGTATATTTGTGTACTGATTGAAAAATAAATGTGTAACTATAATATGTTAAACTACATCGACGTGTTTTTTTAGTAAAATTGACAACTTATTGAGACTGGTTACTCCTAAAACGAAAGTCAGCATAATTTATTTTTGAAAGATATATTTTGTTTTTAGAAACTTGCTAACGTAAATATATGTTTGTTACACCTCTTGATTGTATTTGTTTAAAGCTTAAATCAAGGTGTCACAACAAAGAGGTATAATTTACAATTTGTAAGAAAAGTGAAAGTCGCAAGGGGGAGGGGGTAATACTTTATATTCAATTACCATGGTTTTTAAGATTTGCCCCGAAAACTGCTTCAATTTGTTCTATTTTTGTTTCATTGAAAGGAACTTAAATTTGTTCAATATAAATTGTTTCGGATTTTTTCTTATTTATTTATTTTTACCAAAACGAATCGACAAAAATCTTTTTTTTATTGCGCCACTGGATTGGGTTTTTTTAAAGCTTTAAAATGAGGTATCGCAAGGTGGGGGGTGCCATTTGAAATTTCAAAGTGGGGGTGGCTAGGGGGGAGGGGGTAACACCTAAAATTTATTTGACGTTGTTTTTAAACTTCCCCCTCCAAAAATCAATCGACGTGTTTTTTGTTTTTATCAAGTTAACTTGCATTCAAAAGTTATTGAGACTGGCTAGTTTTGAAATGAAACCCGGTATATATAATTAAACAACCTAACACATGATTGGCATTCAATTCCGTCTAGCAGCCCTTCGAAACTTGCTGTAATATTACACATATGACTAGCAATATTTCGAAAAGTATAGCCTGAGGATTTTTTTCAGTATTTTTTAAGGAATCAGATGTTATCCCCAAGTTGCGTGCTATTGGTTTGTGTACTATTTTTGGGACACCCTGTATAAATTTAACATTTTGGACATTTTTGGTCATCATTACTGCTCAATCTACAAGATTTATCAATTAGTGTCAGTGCTACTTTCTACAGGAAATTTAAAACCATTCCGTAACTGATAACTTATATTGCAGTTATTAACTAGCTACCCCTTCATCAATCATCTCCAGAAATATTGGGGATGTCCGCGTTGGGGTCGTAAAGTATTAATCTGCGGAACGGACAAGTGTATCGAAAGCGAGCGCGTAACTGTTAATATTAATCCGTTGAAAAACAGGACAGAGGAGAAAATCAAACTGTCAACCCGGACGGGAAAAAAATTACGGGCCAGGGAAACATGATTAACGATGATGATCCGTGAGAAGTGCGGCTTCGCGGTTGATGCGGCCGAAATTGAATCGGAAAAAAGTGCGTCTGGGTCGAGGGAAAAGCTCGAGCTGTTGGTATTAAACGTGCATCAATCAGAAAGCGCACTGCCACATGGTCAATATGTTTTAGCAAAGAAGTTCACGAGGCGAATAAAAATTATATTTGACGTGGAGATTATCAACAGTTTAACAAACAAATAACAACAAATAACAAGACGTTATGTTTAATTTGTATGAAAAAGCGTTACATGTATCAACAAATAACAAGATCTTATGTTTGACAGGCAACACGGGCAAATTTTACTTATTTGCGAAAACATTCATGTATGATGAATATTTGATATACTTGATGATAAGCTCTGAGATTATTACGTGATATATTTCTGTCTGTCAATTTTTCGTTTTAGATTATTTAGATTTATTATAAACATATTCCAGGAAGCAATAATTAATTTTTGTATGATGTATATTTGATGATATTTGATGATGAGCTCTGAGATGATTACGTGATATTTTTCCATGCCTCAATTCATATCAATGGATTTGAAATCAATTTTTCGATTTAGACTAATTAGATTTATTATAAGCAAATTTCAGGAACCAATCATTCGTTATGGTATGATGTATATTTAATATATTTGGTGATATTTGATGATAAGTTCTGAGAAGATTACGTGATATATTTCCAGGTCTGTCAATTTTTCGTTTTAGACTAAATTAGATCTATTATACGCATATTCCAGGAAACAATCATTCATTTTTTCTGCGAAAAAGTAACATTATAGTCTTATCATTAAACATCGAAAAAACTCAACATTACTATGCAAATGATAAACATATTCATTTTATTACAAGATGAGTAGGTGTGACTGATAACGAGTAACACAAGATTGTATTACAAACGTCAAAATTATAATCTAATTACTGAAAATTGATATTAGAAATTTCAACACCCTTCCAAACATCCAAAATTTAGGAATAGTTCCAAATGAATACATACCAAATTTATAAAGAAGAGTTAAATTTGATTAATTCGTTTTTAAATTTTATTATCATATTATTTGTAACGTATTTTCATAAATTATGCACGAATAGAATAAAATTTGAGCGGATTAATGAAGAGAGCATTTTAAAACTTCATGTTTAGCACACATTTTCCCAATTATATAGAAATATTTTTTATATTTGACATGCATTCTCTGAATTCCAATATCAATTATAAATTCCTTTTAAATTAAGAGCAAACCTTCTTAATTTTGGAGGAGCATTTTTAAAATTATCACATATTCTCAACTATGGCATAAAATTTGAGAGAAATTATCAAACTTCAAACTTCTTTTATTGGACATGAATTACATGTGAGGTGAAGACAACATAAACTAGGAAAGCACTACATTTTATGTAGAAAAAATTCCTGTACTGTATAGATAGCATGCTCTTTTAAGTGTTCGCTTTAGTGTATCTGATTGTTGATAATTGACTTCAGCGTATTTCTAAATTTGGCAGATTCAAATTTTTCTGCCCCGTTCTTATTTTGGAGAAATACTTTTAAATTTGCCCTGAATTTTCATTTTTTTTTTGTGGCATACCAATTTATGAACTAATATTTATAAATTTGGACTGAATTATCACATTCCAAATTTTAAGATTTCTTAAGAAATCATGAAATCGTAATCTTAAATCTCTTCTTGTTTAAAAAAAAGTAAGAAAATTGAGAAAATTCATGAGAAATTTAAAAATTATTCTGCAAAATTTTGAGATTAAGTTTGGTACTGCGAATTTTGGAAATATTCGATTTTCTAATATTAAGTTTCGAAAAAGAATAAACATGACCTGGCAGTAATGGAACGAAACATATTGAGAATAATACTGGGACCTATAAAAATTAATGAGAATGAATATCGAAGGACAAATATGGAATTGAAACAGAAGATTGGTGGAGAGACAGTAATAAGATATATAACAGCCCAAAGAATAAGATGGATAAGGCACGTAAGTAGTTATTCAACAAGAGTTCCAACGCACCCCCAGCAGAGATTTCGATTGATTAAAACCGCGAATTAAACGCGTCAATTAAATTAATCGAAATTTCTGCTGGGGGTGCGTTGGAACTCTTGTTGTATAACTACTCACGTATAGAGAGCAGGAGAAACATCAGCAATCAGAGCTAACATGGAATGTAAACCAAGCTGTAGACGACGAAGAGGAAGAGCAGGACTACGTTGGTACGATAAAGTTGAAAAAGACCTCAAAGAAATGGGAATAGAGAGATGGAAGGAAAACGTAGAAGATAGAAAGGAATAACGAGGAACAGTTAATATAAGAGCGTTAGCCACAGAAGAAGAGTAAAATGAGGACTAATCCACCTCGGAAATTGGATTGTGAAGACTCCTTAGGAGTGGCCAAATCCCAAAAGGGAGTGTAAAGCCTTAATAATTATAAGTTTCGAAGGATTGTCTTCAATAATTAGAATACTTCTCTCAAATTTTGGAGCATTGTTGATACTTTTGTAGCAAATATTTTTAAAAAGTTCCAAATATTAAAAAAAAAAGTAAAAAAAGAAGATTGGCAATGGTATTGAGAAAATTCATGTTAAACTTAAAAATATTTCTCCAAAATTAGGAAAATTTCTGTCAAATTTCAAAATGTTCTCAATTTGGAAAGCCGCTTTGTAATTCCTTGAATAGTCCTTTTAAATGTTACATGGCAGATTTTGAATGCTGTTTTTAAAGAAACTGTGTTAAAAAATTGCGTTTATATAAAAAAAGGTATTATTGCAGTATTTCAAAAAGTAAAGCTAGTAAAGTAAACTAGTATTATTTTTGTATTCGTTTGTTCCATTTACCCGTTCTTTTGTTCCATTTTAAAATATATATATGTATCTGCAAAATTTTACTTGATTTCCTTATCAGCAACATTAAAATTTTCAAATATATTTTTTCTGATATGACCGAAATCAGTGATTATAGTCACTATTGACCTGATTACCAGGGAAAATTAGAACATAAATTTTGATGTGCTTTGATTTTGATGTGGATTACGATGTGATAATACATCGTAATACAAATTTTCAATACATTATATATTTGTTAATAATGATTATTGTAATATTTGAAGCTTCAATTTTGTATGACTCCCAGGTTGGAGGACTTATACGTAAAATTTGAAACTTGCCAGACTATTCTTTTGATATACTGAATCGAATAGTTATTAGATAAATGTGAAACCAGCTCAAAATTTATCTCGGCAAAATGTTACTTATTGCTTTTTATCAGCAACATTGACAGATAATAATCACTATTGACCTGACTACTAACGAAATTTAGAACATAAATTTTGACGTGCTGATATAATATACAGGGCGATTTATACCAGAAAGCAAAAAAAAAATTCGTGTTCGAGTTTGAATTTTAAACAAAAAATGGGACATAACTTTTTCAGATTTTTTCCTCAATTTTCATTTAGTCTAGCAGCAATGGCCCGAGCGAGGATAGGTGGGCCACCCTGTATATACATATATATATATATATATATATATATATATATATATATATATATATGACACTTTGTAATTAATAAATGCTTCCATTCTACTAGGGATTTGTTTAATTATTTGTTTAATTAATGATTAGAGTTTATTTTGGGCGGAGGTGTTTAATAACTTATCAGGTTTTTCTCAAAAAATGTAAAAACCAACTATTATTTAAGAACCATCAATCCATTCAGATTTTTTCCTCAATTTTCATAAGTCTAGCAGCAATGGCCCGAGCGAGGATAGGTGGGCCACCCCGTATATATAAGACACGTTGTAACTAATAAATGCTTCAATTCTACTAGGGATTTGTTTAATTATTTGTTCATTTAATGATTAGAGTTTATTTTGGGTGGACGTGTTTAATTAACTTAACGGGTTTTTCTCAAAAATTGAAAAAAACAACTATTATTTAAGAACCATCATTCCATTCAGATTTTTTCCTCAATTTTCAATAGTCTAGCAGCAATGGCCCGAGCGAGGATAGGTGGGCCACCCTGTATATATAAGACACTTTGTAATTAATAAATGCTTCTATTCTACTAGGGATTTGTTTAATTATTTGTTTCATTAATGATTAGAGTTTATTTTGGGTGGACGTGTTTAATTAACTTAACGGGTTTTTCTCAAAAATTGAAAAAAACAACTATTATTTAAGAACCATCAATCCATTCAGATTTTTTCCTCAATTTTCATTAGTATAGCAGCAATGGCCCGAGCGAGGATAGGTGGGCCACCCCGTATTTATAAGACACTTTGTAATTAATAAATGTTTCTATTCTACTAGGGATTTGTTTAATTATTTGTTTAATTAATGATTAGAGTTTATTTTGGGTGGAGGTGTTTAATAACTTAACGGGTTTTTCTCAAAAATTGAAAAAAAACAACTATTATTTTAGAACCATCAATCTATTCAGATTTTTTCCTCAATTTTCATAAGTCTAGCAGAAATGGCCCGAGCGAGGATAGGTGGGCCACCCCGTATATATAAGACACTTTGTAATTAATAAATGCTTCTATTCTGCTAGGGATTTGTTTAATTATTTGTTTATTTGATGATTGGAGTTTATTTTGGGTGAAGGTGTTTAATAACTTAACCGGTTATTCTCAAAATATGTAAAAAACAACTATTATTTAAGAACCATCACTTATGTTAAGAATGTTTTTAATTGAAAATACATCCATGCACTAAATGAATTGTTGAATTTCCAAAACGGCATTTAGTGTATTCAATGTATGATTTTTAATATGTGCTAAGTTTATTTTTATAATGTGTTGTATTATAAATGTGTGTTACTGACAAAACAAATATCCTGTAAATGATCAAATGTTAAATAAACCTAATCTAACAATATTCGAACCCGAAAACAAATGACAATAGTTAATTTTGGTTTTCACCATCGAGTTATTTTCATTAAAAGGCATCAAGAAAATGTTATCCATTTTTCCATATATCTTATAGTTGCCGAAATCTCGTATACAAATATTCAAATTTGCCCACTCTGTACATATGCACAGTGCAGACCGTTTGGTTTGATGAATTCCATGTAATTCATCTACAGGGTGTCTCAAAAATGGTGTCCATCCTTTATACATCGCATACTATCAACCAATATGACTCTAAATCCAAAAACAAAATTTTTCTGTGATGGTTATTTTTGAAGTTATAAGCGTATGCAGTTGCGTATGGAAATTCTCCTTTTATAACAATTTTCCAAATTTTTTTGGTACCAATCGTTTAAAACGGTCCACAGTTAGATACAAAACTTGTTATCATACATTTTTTCTCTCGTTGGAGTGATTTTCATATTTTTAGATTTGTATTGACGTACAATATTGACTTTGTATTGACGTACGCCTTTGGCGTAAACATTAAATAAATTACTTACTAAATTTCTTACTTGAAATCAATTTTTTAACACAAATTTTGAGAAAAAAATGGGTATTTTCAAATTTCGATTAAGGCCGAAATACATTTCGAAACTATGGAAGTATGACATAAAAGTAAGTACTTACTTAAGTACTTATAGTGGAAATAGATTTGGAGGATACTTGTTTATACTCCATTATTATGACTGGGTAAATAACGCACGTTATGAGTCCAAAAAATGATTGTATTGTCTGCGACATGTTTTAATAAACTAGGAATTTTACTAAATGAACAAACTGAAGTGAGCAAATCCCCACTTTTAAATTCAAAACTAAAAAAACTGTTCTTTTTCCCTCTCTTGTGTTTAGATTATACTCCCCCACTACAAGACTGTTAGGAATTAAGCTATTTTTAAGAATGTCGTACATTTGTAAGATCATTATTTATCTGCCCGATGAAGACACTGTGTGTCGAAACATGTCGCAGACACTACAATATTTTTTTTAACTCAAAACGTGCGTTATTTACCCAGTCATAATAATGGAGTTTAAACAAGTATCCACCAAATCTATTTCCACTATGGAAGTACTTAAGTAAGTACTAACTTTTATGTGTTTATAGCCCAGACCATGAAAGTGATTACTTATTTTTTTCATCTTGACAACTAACATATATGTCATTTTCGTAATCGATTTTGTACTCAATAGGAACTAATCTTCTTGGATTGCCATACTCGATGTCGAGCGTCGGCTATTTCCCCACATACGTCAGTGTATGAGCGTCTGTATCGTAGTTACAGTGACGTATGGCACCTACAGTTTAACGTCGCCTGCGAACGACTGGTTTTTGGGGAAACATCCCTGGGCAGATTGGACTAGGACGCTGGATTAGGAGCTAATAATGTAGCTTTATCAAGGATGTACACCATTTTTGAGACACCCTATATGGGCAAATATGGAAACACTGCAATACTCGAAAATGCGAGTAAAAAATTTGTATGAAAATTATTTGTTCGTTTGAATACAAACATATTTTTGTATAATTTAATTTTGTTTTGCTCTTGTATGGGTTAAATGCACTTACTACCCCTGCTCTTGTGAAGTGCTAGTAATTGCAGCTTCTCGTATGTATGCGAATCAGGCGTTCGCATTTATTAGTGTTATTTTAATTAGTTGCGGATCGCAGTGAATATTGATTAGCCGGAATTGATGGTGGTGGGGTGGAGATTTATGCTCGAAAATTAGTGCGGAGCCCATTTGGTGATTTGTGTATGTGCGGCGTACAGCCAGTTTAACGCGTATTGATTTGGTAGTCGAACAGGTGATAAAATGCAATGGAATTTCAGCGGGCGCCCATCGGGGGCTGCGGAAAAATGTTTATTACTTCCCGATGGCCGGCGTGCACGCCATCAATTAACGGCGCAATTAACGCGGCGTTAATTTACAAACTGGAATTCGTGTCCGATGGAAACACGAGGTCGTGTTTATGACGGGCATTTCGGAATTATCGGTTATCAATTATATAGTGATTCGGGGTGGCGTCGGGAAGTCTAAATCGATACGGGCGGCCATCACAGAGCGCCGCGATCGATTCGATTATTGTTGCCCTCGCCCCCTTCGGCGGGGGGCACACGTGCCGTTATTACGCGCAATTAAAGTGCGCGACCAGAGGGCCTGCTTTTTTTGTTTTTTCGCGGACGTGTGCAATCCGGGCGACTTTTGCGCACTAATCGATGGACCCGGAAGGACCTTGGCACTAACAATGGAGTTAAGCGCCGGCTTATATGAATGGGGAAGTTATGAATTAATGGCGCCACTATAAAAAAAAAAATTACCATGCGCGATTTCGGGGCTCCGCACGATTTGTTAATTGGGAGAAATAAAAAATAAAACGGGATTTGTGCAGCACGCGAAGCACGAATAAAAATAAACGAAGGCATCGTAAAAATATGTAGCCACTCGGCGATCGGAATCGCTGGAAATATTATGCGCGATGCTTAATTCGCGTTTAACATGGCTTTTAAATTATAAAGCTATTTATTATCATTATCAAGGGTTCGTTCGCCTTTATGCAAATATTAAATAAATCACCGTGGGTGTCGTCGATAAGAAAAATATACGAAATAACTTGTTGGCGTTCATTTTTCTCGGGGCGCACCCAACCCTCGAGCACGTAACGTGCAGACGAAAAAGCGCAAAACAAAAAATCCAAAGGGTTAATTAAAGCCGCCGCGGAGATTAGGGCCCATCGTGCCCGCCTAGGTGCGAACTCCAAATTGAATGCACGCGCGGGGATTAATTTAAACGCGGAATGAAACGCTGTCGCGAATTAACCCCGCCGCTGCTTATTAAAACACGCGACCTCGACTAGCGCACAGATGGAAATAAAAATTCGCGCATCTGCCCCAAGTCCTGTGCACTACAAGTTACGTATTGATCAGGCCATTATGCTAATATGCAGTGTATTGTAGTGACACGGAATGTGCTTAGAATACTCATATATCGGCGAAGGGGTGCACTCCTCCATCCCTCTCGCGCGCGCAGTGCAAGCGGACGTCTCCGCATTGTAATTCCTCCACCCAGAACCAATTTTATGAAAATAAGAAAAGGAAATGTAGATTTAGCGTACAATATTAGAGTCCCGCGAACTCCCGCGCTATACACGCTGCATAACAAACTTTTTCAGTTACGGCTTACTTACATTCGTGGCACTCGCATTTTCGAAATGCCCCGACAAGGGAGGGGGGATGATTATTTTTCGATGATAATTACACTCACAATATTACCATTATTATCATGATGATATGATACTATCATCATTCAACCAATCATACTTATATTCATTACCAGTAGGGCAACCCAATATATGCAAAGGCATATATTTTTTCATGCAACTGATAAAAGAACACAAGAATATGTAGCGGCAGGGAGGAAGTAAACAAAGTGGTGGAACAAGAAGCTAAAGGAGGTAGTAACAAGGAAGAAAATAATATGGAAAACATTACCTACAGGCAGGAACAGAAAAGGATTACGAGAGATACAAGAAACAGATAAAGAGAGCTAAAGAAGAAATACAAAGTGTAAAAGCAAAAGCTTGAGATGAGTTTGAAGAGAAGATGGAAGAAAATGAAATACTATGAAAACAGTACCTACATACAGGAACAGAAAAGGACTACGAGTGGTACAAGAAACAGAGAAAGAGAACTAAATAAGAAATACAAAGTGCCAACACAAAACGCTGGGAGGAGTTTGGAGAGAAGATGGAAGAAGATAGCACGAACAGAAAATGATTACGAGAGATAAAGAAACAGAGAGAAAGAGAGCTGAAGAAGAAATACTAAGTCCCAAAGCCAAAGCTTGGGAGGAGTTTGGAGAGAAGATGGAAGAAGATAGCAGAGGGAACCAGAAACTTTTCTTTAAAGTATTAAAAAATCTTAGAACAGGAAAAAAAACAGCAAAAACAATGAAAGAGTAAAAAAGAAGTAGTACTGACAGAAGAAGAGGAAGTCATGAACAGATGGACAGAACACTTCAAAGAGCTGCTTGAAGGAGAAGATGGAAAGACGGAAGAACCCAAACAAGGAAACGAAAAAGAAGTGGCATGTAAAAGCCAGTCAGAGAAAATCCCACTGTTATTCATATCAATAATGGGCGATATAATAAAAAAAAATAAGACTGAGAACCAAAGGAATATACGTAGGATACAAGAATATGAGGAAAATAGAAATGAAAGAGTGTGAATTTGCAGAAACAAAACAAAAACTGAAAGAGAATGTGGAAATATGGAAGGAGGCTCTAATTAAAAGGAATTTGAAGATAAATAGAGAGTGTGCATTTGCAGTTAATAGAGTGATATTTGCAGAAACAGAAAAAAAAAACGGAAAGGGAATGTGGAAATATGGAAGGAGGCTCTAAATAAAGGAATCTGTAGATAAATAGAGAAAAAACAAAAGTGATGGTGATAACTAAGGATAACAAAATAACCAACATACGAATAAGTGGAAAACAGATAGAACAGGTGCAATAATTTAAGTATCTAGCAACAATAATAGACAGTCAAGGAAAATATGAAAATAACATCAACAACAGAGTAAAACCAACAGGGAGACTGTATAGTACACTAAGAAGAGCGTTCATAAACAAGAAATAAATATTAAAAAAATAATCTAAAATAACAGTTTTCAAAATAATCTTTGCACCAATACTGACATACGTGAGACGTGGGTGATTGACATAAGACAATAATCTAAAATACAAGCGACACAAACGAAATACTTAAGGAGAGTGGAGGGAGTGACAATTGCAAATATTTTATCGGAAATGATGAAATTTTTAATTAAAGTAATCAAAAATTCATCTAAAATTAAGAAACTGTAATTAAAAATTAACAATATTCATTATAAACAGCAAAATGTTGATTGAAACTTAAACATTGTCAATATTATAAAAATTTTAGCATGAATCTAAAATTTTACTGGCAATTGCAAAATAGTTTTGCCACAACTGATGAAATTTGTGAAAATTGATGAAATTTTCAATGAAATGTATGAAGTGTTCATCGAAGATTAAGTAACCGTAATTGAAAATTAGCAATATTAATTGGAAAGTGTAACATTTTGATTGGAACTTAAACATAGCACTGAACATTTTTACTAAAAATTCGTTTCATTCATTTTCAATGAAATGTATGAAGTGTTCATCGAAAATTAAGTAACTGTTATTGAAAATTAGCAATATTAATTGGAAAGTGCAAAATTTTGATTAGAACTTAAACATAGTACTGAAAATTTGTACTAAAAATTATGATTTACCATACATATTCATCAAAAAAATTTAAATCGTAATATTTAGAAATATTTTATTTATATGGTGTCGTTACACGACTTACACAAGTTATACAAATTAATAAATTACTTATTACGTACTTGAACATATCGATTTTTTTATGAAATTACGAAATATCTATTGTAGCATAAATTGCAGTGATAGTTATAAAATTGTTAACATCAATTTAAAAAAAACAGGCAATTACTTTTTTTACTGGAAATGATGAAATCGTCGTTGAAACGTACGTTTCCATTCATCGAAAATATAAAAATTTAATAAAAAATTATTAATAATCATTGGAAAGTGCAAAATTTTGATTGGAAATTAAAGACAGCACTAAAACTTATAAAATTCTCAGCATGAATTTAGAATGTTGCTGGAAACTGCAAATTTTGTACTGAAAACTGCAAAATGTTTATTGGAAATGATGAACATACACAGAGCATGAAACCGCACTTAAAAATTACAAAGTTTGATGGAAAATTGCAAAACTTTTATTGTAACTTAAATATTGCAGTGAAAATGTTAACATTTTTAGTACGAATTTAAAATGTTAATGGCGAAAACAAAGGTTTTACTTGAAACAGTGAAATTTTCATGGAAACTCTTAAAGTGCTCATCGAAAATTATGTTATTATTATTAAAAATTAGCAATATTCGTTGGCAACGGCAAACTTTTGGTTGGAAAATAAAGACAGCACTGAAAATTATAAAATTCTCATCATAAATTTAATATGTAATTGGAAACTGCAAAATTTTTGATGAAAACTGCAAATTATGTACTGGAAACGAAGACATTTAAAAACAAAGAAAAACTTGAAATTGCACTTGAAAATTACAAATTTTGGTAGAAAATTGAGAAATTTTGATTGTAAATTTAACATTGCAATAAAAATTATCAAATTTAAGCATTGATTTAAAATTTATCTGCCAGTTGCAAACTTTTTACTTGAAATAGTGAAATTATCATGGAAACTCTTAAAGTGCTCATCGAAAATTATGTTATTATAATTGAAAACTAGCAATATTCGTTGGAAACGGCAAACTTTTTACTGAAAACTGCAAAATATTTACTGGAAACGAAGAAATTTTCATAAAAACAAAGAAAAACTTGAAATAGCATTCGAACATTACAAATGTTGATAGAAAATTGCAAAAAATTTGTTGTAAATTAAAGATTACAGCAAAAAAATTAACATTTTCAGCATGAATTTAAAATGTTAGTGGGAATAACAAAGGTTTCACTAGAAATAGCGAAATTTTCATGGAAACTCTTAAAGTGGTCATCGAAAATTATGTTATTATAATTGAAAATTTGAAATATTCGTTGAAAACGGCAAACTTTTGATTGGAAATTAAAGACAGCACTGAAAATTCTCAGCATAAATTTAATATGTTGTTGGAAACTGCAATTTTAATATTGAAAACTGCAAAATATTTTCTAGAAACGAAGAAATATTCATAAAAACAAAGAAAAACTTGAAATTGCACTTCAAAATTACACATTTTGATAGAAAATTTCAAAATTTTAGTTGCAAATTCAAGTTTGCAGTAAAAAATTTAACATTTTCAGCATGAATTTAAAATCTTAGTGGCAATAACAAAGCTTTCTTGGAAATAGTGAAATTTTCATGGAAACCCTTAAGGTGCACATCAAAAATCATGTTATTATAATTGAAAATTAGCAATATTCGTTGGAAATTGCAAACTTTTGATAGGAAATTAAAGACAGCACCGAAAATTATAAAAATCTCATTATAAATTAAATATGTTGTTGGAAACATCAAAATTTTTACTGAGAACTGCAAAACATTTACTGGAAACAAAGAAATTTTCATAAAAACAGACAAAAACCTGAAATTGCACTTGAAAATTACAAATTTTGATAGAAAATTATAGATTGCAGTGAAAATTTTAACATTTTCAGCATGAATTTAAAATGTTAGTGGGAATAACAAAGGTTTTACTGGAAATAGTGAAATTTTCATAGAAACTCTTGAAGTGCTCATCGAAAATTATGTTATTATAATTCAAAAATTGGCAATATTCGTTGAAAACGGCAAACTTTTGATGGGAAATTAAAGACAGCACTGAAAATGATAAAATTCTCAGCATAAATTTAATATGTTGTTAGAAACTGCAATTTTAATACTGAAAACTGCAAAATATTTTCTGGAAACGAAGAAATTTTCACAAAAACAACGAAAAACTAGAAATTGCACTTGGTAATTACAAATTTTGATAGAAAATTGAGAAATTTTGATGGTAAATTAAACGTTGCAGTAAAAATTATCAAATTTAAGCATTGATTTAAAATTTATCTGGAAGTTGCAAATTTTCTAAACTCTTAATGGAAGGAGAAAACGTTCCTATAAGGACTGGGATAATTTCTTCTGTGTAATAATTGGAAACTATCTTAATGATTTAAGTCTTCATGTTTGTGGTTTTCCGGTATAATTTATAAGTGCCAACATTAAAACATAATATCTTAAAATTGCATTTTTGTATATTGTATATTATATGACAAGGGAGAGTATAAATTTGACACGGGACAAGTAAAATTTTTACAGTGGCTCGTGTCAACCATTACATACACGGTGCATGCAATGGTTACCTTACCAGGTAACTTTACCAGGTAACCATACAGGCTGGTTAGAGTGACATTTACGCGTGTGAAACAAATAAAATATATTACGTTCTGATTTTTTTTAATCATATTTTACGAATTTTTTACTTGTTTTTAACCAGTTAGCAACCTTTGAATTCCATGTAATTTTGCAGAGAAAATAATCAATCATCTTAGACATTATTCTGTTCTATGATGTTTCAAAATTTTGTAAATTGCACGCTGTGTACTACATCCCTTATATATTTGAGAACATTAATTCTATTTTGAAAATTGCTGCACTCACGTCGTGGCATTATCAATTTACAATCATTGTAATGACACCAGAGAGACTCTAATTCGCACCTGCATGTCACATCAATCATTTAAAATCTATTTTCACCTGCATTCTGGTAACAAATAACTGCCGAGTGCATTATAAATTATTAATGAACTCCCGCCGATAGGCTTAATGAGAAATTAACATAAATTATAACCTACACATAGTTATTGCAATTGTTATTGATTTGGATTGCACTGATTGAGCACAAGCAATATAGAAAAATGTTTTATCTATAAAAGCAAAATTTTCAAGTGTGGTTTATCGCTCCTTGGCGACGGTAATTAGCCATAGTAGTAGAAATAGACCATACATTTGAAAATATATTGAAAATAGTAACCAACCAAAAAAATCTAAATAAGTTTTTTTTCAGAAATCGCCAGTAAAAAATTGAAATCGGCACTAGAATAATCCATTATAGTACGATTTTGTGCATATAAGGCTGCCTGTGTAACATAAAATATTTTAATTATAATTATAATTGCGGATAAGTGCAACATATCAATAATTTGTTTGTTTTTTCCCATTGTGTGTTCATCAAAATAATCAAATCAAGTTTGTACATGAAAGCAAAAGTACGTTGATAATTTTAATTTAATAATACGTATTACTTTATAATGAGTAATTAGAAACAGGGTTGGTGCGATTTAAATCAATTGAAGTAAATTATGATTTAAATCATGATTTTTTGTAAATCATTGATTAAAATCATTTTTTTTAAATAAATCAATGATTTAAATCATTTTTTTTAATCATAGTTTTTTTGTGCAGCCCAATAGGCGAACAAATAAAATTATAATGTAAATATAGAGTAAGCATGCTTTAAAGTTGATAATTTAAAGTAAAATCTTTTTCCTTTCTTCGGACATTTTTCGGACCATCACATTGTACAGACTACAGATACACAGAAATGTCGTTTTAATGATCAATTCTTGTCCAAATTCAAGATTATATTAAAAAACACATATGATGTAAATCGTGATGTAAATCAATTCATATAAATCACATCTACAGTGGCAAAAACTGTTCAGAAATATTAAAAAAATCATCATTGTTTGATTTGTTTTTAAATCATTGATTTTGGTTTTCTTTAAATCATGATTAGATGTTTTATCATTTATATTCAAAACTAAAGGTTTTAATCGGGTGTCTAACCACCGCGGGAAATACAATAGGATGATTGCTGGGGGTGCTCTAGAACTCTTGTTGCTTAACTACTTGCATCATACACAGTTTTTTTTCTACAACATCTGCTACGGAAAACAGCTAACATTTTATGCAATATACTATCTATTCGAAAGGGGCGAGTGAATTAATTGTGTGTAAAACTTATTTTACGCACAGGTGAGTTTTTTTACGCACTTGTGCTAAAAAGTATCACTTTACTGAAGTAGAAAAATACAATGTTTGTCAATCAATATCTGCATATCTCAGATCATAAGTCTCTTAGATCTGATTTTCTTATTTTGATTACTACTTGGGGTGAACGAGAAACGTATCTATTTCTACCGTTGCTTCATCACATCACATACATTCCATTTTTAATAGCATCCCGTCACCACGCCGCATTCTAATTTAATATCCCCCACCCCCCTTATAATTTTTATACGCCATTGCCACTTGAGCCCCGGATATTATTTCCCGGCAGACATCGGGATTCTCGCCCTGTCCCCATCTTGAATATTCAATTCGTGTTATGACGGCGTTATTACAGCAAAAAAAAGAGGAAGAAGACGAAGAAGCGGAGCCACGAAAATTCCCCTGCGGCCCGGGGTGCAGAATTGCCACGACCCGGGGCGGAATTCTTAATTAATGAATAATTTGAATTCGCGTCCGATTCTTTTATTCTATTTAATTAAAGCGCACGTTAAAACGTCTGCGGCGGAGCTGGATGGCGGCTTCATGCTCTCATCTTGGAAGCCGCGCTGCGCCAGAAGCGGGTTTTTAAAGTAATTAATTGCTCAGTCGATTTCGTGTACGTTTTTCCTTGTACTAAGTGCATTGCTACGAGTTTAACGCGAGCACCAAATGAGATTGCCGCTGCATTATACAAACAGGCTTTCGCTATTTAGCCATTAATTGAAGCTCGAAATGTCATAACGTCAACAGCGTGTCAACCGACGACTGCCGCATGCGGACAGCATAAGGCGAGCGATATTTTGATTTCAAGCCAAGTGGTACGTTTTAGAAATTTTTAAGAGCAAATTAATACAGTATGTCATAACGACAGTAACTTGTTAACCAACGTCTGCCGCATGCAAACGAAAGTTGATAAAAGACAACATTATTCGGTGCCGGTCCTGGAAGTCTTCCCCCATTGAGATATTCGTTTCCAAATTAACAATAGAGAATCCCTGACCGCATTAACATTTATTCCAGGTCAGAATTCATATTATTGTGAACGTACTATATGTCATAACGTTTTATATGTTACATATGTCAGAAATTTTTAAGAGGAAATAAATACAGTATGTCATAACGACAGTCACGTTTTAACCAATGACTGCCGCATGCAGACGACAAAAGGAGAGCAATTTTTTTTTTATTTACCGGTAACTGTTATATGTTTTACAAATTTTCAAGAGCAAATCAAAATAGTATTTATTTGCTCCACTTTAAATATTGTAGCCCACAATATATCAAATTTGTGAATGCTTGTAATATAAAATGCTATTTAGTTTTATCTTCATGGCGAAGTGAACTTCAAAGCAATTAACACCGGCGGCCCGCTAATTACGGCGTTAATCGCCGATATCTGCACGACGGAAATCCTCCTCATAATTGATGGCACCCCATTTGTGAACTTCATCCGCATTAATGCGAGTTTCCATAGTTCGATTGGGGCCCGGCGGGCGGGACGTCGCGATTCGCGGTGTGCGTCGCGACGCCCTTACGTAACGGCGGCGATTAATCCGTGGCGGGGGAGGGGGGGCGCCCTGCGGGGGCGGCGGTCTCGTATCGGGGGACCGCCGGAGGGCAACTTTCGCAATAAGCGTGGACCAAGTTTTTCAGCAAACCCAGACGCGATTTTTCACCGCAAATGGGGGCAGCCCGGCACTGGCGCCCGCAGATTTTTTTTTAGGAGGGTTGAGGGCAATATATCATGGCACAAAAATTTAGAAAATTCAATGGAAGACGGTGTTTGAGACATGGTAGAGAGTAGAAGAGTAAGAACATGGTAGAGAGTAGAAGAGTAAGAAGGCGTCGAACTTCCTGGCAAAAATTCTTAGAAATTGGTACCAATGTTGTTCAAGAGTTATTCAGAGCAGCAGTGTGCAAAATAAAAATAGCCATGTGAATTGCTAACCTCCAAGTAGAATATGGCACACAAAGACGAAGAAAATACCAACATCTAAAACAAAAGTGTATGTTGAATTGTAAATTTCTAACCTCCAAGTAGAATATAGCACATAAAGAAGAAAAAAATACCAACATCTAAAACAAAACTATATGTTGAAATGTAAATTTCTAACCTCCAAGTAGAAGATGGCACATAAAGAAGCAGTACAAAAAATGACCACAATCCAAAACAAAAGTGTATGTGTATTTTGTAGGAAGCAAATTTCCATAGCACTCTTGATTTAAGAAATAAACTTTGTGAAGTGCAGATAGGGGCTAGCACACAAATGTGTAGACCCTAGCTCCATCCTGCGAAGAAGAAGGGCATTGTAACGTTATAATGTTGACGCACGACAATGGTTGCGAGGTTACCCACGGAGGCAAATAATTATTTCATTGCGTGGAGCCGCACCCCCATCTAGATAAGGCTGAGGGACTGTTCACGCCGTCTCCACTCAGTTAGCCAGGGCCAAGGTGGTATTTACAGAGGTAGAACAAATACCAACAACTGAAGATGAAGTATTGGAGACAAAAGAAAACGCAGGTTGCAGGATTCCAAATAGTATAAAGGGCGCCACGTACATTTTAACCCATAAATACGCACTTCTTTATACTCTCAAACTCCGGTATAGTAATGACCACGGCAACCACAACGAGCGTTCGGTGGGTGCTCAACGGCCGGAATAAAAATTCACTTGGCGCATGAAACTGCAGTGTACGATAGGCAATACATTGTGTCGCGCAAGAGAATATAAAACTATTGAACAATTTTTATTTTCCCGTTTTCAGTGTTTTAACATAAATTTGAGCACCACTGACGTGGGACGGCAGAAAGTTTACAAGACGTAATCGCTATTTCACATTATCTGGTATAATTTTCGTCAATGATCTCGTGGAGATTCCCGAAGCTTTCCAGAATATACTCAGGCTTCAGCTCATTAGGGCATTTGATCAGATCCTTTTCTGCTGTTAGTCCTGTGAAAACCAGCAGTTTAATGTAACCGAAATCTTTGGCGAAGGCCATGTCCGATGCGATTCTGTAAACCACAAATTTACTCGTCTCGTAAACTCGTCTGTATTCTATGACAATTTGTAAGTTAATTACGAGTCTCCGACGAGGAGCGTCCTCTCCGGTTCCAGGTCGAATTCCCTCACCAAGAACCTGTCGAACAGGACGCTTGTTTTTCCAGTCCTGATGCCCTTCTTTCCGCTCACCTGCTCGATGGCTCCTTGCACAAAACTGGGGCCTAAGTGCATACAAATATTTCTGGATGAATTACGAAACAGATCCATCCAGCATCAATCTTCTGAACTTTGATCCAAGAATTTACCAGCAGAAGGCTTAACTTGATGCCAAGAGATATTGAATTTGCACTATGTTATATCTACTGTCTGTGTCGGATTGTAGTAGTGAACTTTTTTTGAAGAAGGCGAAGAGAATCTTTGATTTTAAAGATTGTTTGATTGTGGAAACAGATCCATCCAGCATCGATCTTATGAACTTTGGTTCAACAATTTACTATCAGAAGGCTTCACTTGATGCAAAGAGATGTTGAATTTGCACTATGTTATATCTACTGTCTGTGTCGGAGAGTAGTACTGAACTGTTTTTGAAGAAGGCGAAGAGAATCTTTGATTTTAAAGATTTTTTGATTGTGAAAACAGATCCATCCAGCATCGATCTTCTGAACTTTGGTTAACTTGATGTAAAGAGATGTTGAATCTGCACTATAACTTTTTTTTTAAAGGCTTACGATAGAATCTTTGATTTTAAAGAATGTTTGAGTTATGGAATAATAGACAGAAGTGCATACAAATATTTCTGTACAATTTACGAAACAGGTGTTTGAGGTAACCATGCAGCATCAATCTTCTGAACTTTAGTCCAACAATATACTATCAGTAGGTTTCACTTGGTGCAAAGAGATGTTGAATCAGGATTATATGTTATATCTACTGTCTGTGTGGGGTACTGAACTTTTTTTGAAGAAGGTGTTTAAGAGAGGATGTTTGATTTTAAAGTTTATTTGAGTTATGGAATAACGGGCTGTTTGGAACAAATTACCAGCAATGACCAAATCTCCTAAATTTATGGTCACGTCTTCCCCTCCATGGATCAAAAGCACGTCAGGTCTACTAGCGATGATCGCCGCTTTCATGATCTTCTTGTAGTCGACGTTGATATCGAGGTCCACGATCACGCAATTAACGAGCCTGTCGTCGGTAATTTCCCCGATGGAATTCCGAGGTTGGTTGGAGTTCATCGGCTGATCTCCTTCCTACGAAGCCCAAGCGTATTTCTATTTTGCAACTGGCAATCACGTCATCGCACGAAGGAATATGAATAAGTACATGTTACGAAAGGTAATTGGTGTGAAAATTATTTCATGCTTGAAGTTGATCAGCAACAACACTGGTCAACACAATATTTGTCCCTTAGACGTAAATAACCGATTTCGATAGAATTTTTTTTGCTGATTTCTAAAACTTCAACAAAAATATTCTAGGATGTCAGGTTTTTGTGATATTTCAATTTTTTCAAAATGTGTAACTCAATTTTTCAAATATTCAGATGGAAGATTAAGAATTTTCAGACCGGCTTTTCCGCGCAATATAACTTATATTTTCGTAACAAGCGTCCTTGAAAATGCCAGAAAAAATTGTTTTAGCGAAATTCGGGCCATTGTGCTAAACTGCAAAAACTCCAAAAATATTAACAAAGTAATCTTCTATGGTTGTTATTGACGATGTCATAATTGCCAGTTGCAAAATCAAACCATAGAATCGATAACGCAGAAGGTACACCTGTCGGCTTACTAACCGGGGTGTAATCGTAGATCTCGAACCCGCTCAACTCGAGCACCTGGGCGAGCTTCTGGGGCCCCAAGACGAACACCTGGCCGTTCACCTCCTCCGACTCCAGATACTTGGCAATCACGCGCGTGGGGAAGGCCACGTCCGCGCCGGTCAGGTTGCAGACGAACCTGGAGAACAGCCTGTCCCAGCCCTGTACGGAGCGGCAGCAGTTGTTGGTGAAGACCTTCACCGCCTTTCCCATGAGCCTCAGCTGCCTGATGGTCTCCGTGACGCCGGGGATGAAGTCCGAGCCCTTCATCATGACACCTGCAAAGGGCCGTTGCTTTCCTGAGGGTGGCGGCGTGTCGGGGTACCTACCGTCACAGTGCAACAGCACGCTGTCGAAGGACTGGAAGAACCCGTTCAGGTCTCCGACGGCTAAGCTGGCGACGTTTCTGGAGACGAAGGGAGTCACCTGGCGCAACAGCGAGGAATGGCGGGAATCGCGGGTTTTGCGCGTACTACGCGGTTCCATCTCTTCCGGGTCTTCAGAGTACCTAGAGGACCTAGAGCCCTTGGAGGCCTTAGAGGACCTAGACGACATTTTACGTCTGGGTTAGTTGACAGAAGGTCCATAGGCTGATTTCAAAGTATCAGTGGGTAACCAACGCAATTAATAGGGAACAGCGCAAACTTTTTGTTGATATTGTTGTATTGCTTGTACCACGTCAAGTGCCAATCGAATTGTCATTAGACACGAAATTCTGAAAAAATCGGTGTAGATAAGAAAGATAAGGAAGAAAGAGCTGAGAAGATGTGGCATCTGGTAGACCAGATGCGTATACATGGGCGACAGAAATAGGATCCGCACATCGATGACGTCGCCCAAACCCATTAGACATTAGATACGAATTTCTGAAAAAATCGGTGTAGATAAGAAAGATAAGGAAGAAACAGCTAAGAAGATGTGGCATCTGCAAGACCAGATGCGTACACATGCGCGGCAGAAATAGGATCAGCATATCGATGACGTCACCCAAACCCATTAGGTATTAGACACCAAATTCTGAAAACTTCTGGGTAGATAAGAAAGATAAGGAAGACACAGATAAGAAAGAAGATGTCGCATCTGGTAGACCAGATGCGTGTACATGGACGGCAGAAATAGGATCAGCACATCGATGACGTCATCAAACCCTCACGTAGGGTGAAGGATCGAGGAGGAGGAAGAAAGAAGTACTTTTCACCTGATACATGGAACATGTTGCCAGCAGGAAGCAGCAGTATGAATGAGGTGGGTCCTTTCATCTCCTCATTTCCATTTTATCGCTTAATGGTAGCTGGTAGGTACTTCGAAGATGAGGTGAACCTATGACAGGAAAACCTCCTTGGGGCCATTGCCAAAGTCGTTGCAGTACGAGGGGGCCATGACCAATATCAAGGGGGTCCCTCAGGCTCGCCTCTAATGAGCTCGTCTCCAAGGATCAGGAGTCACTCTACAAGCAACTTCGAGGAAGCCGCCAATCTCCTTGGGGCCATTGCCAAAGCCGTTGCAGTAAAAGAGGGCAATGAGCGATATCAAGGGGGTCCCTCAAGCTCGCCCCTAATGAGGTCATCTCCAAGGATCAGGAGTCACTCTACAAACAACTTTAAGGAAGCCCCCAATCTCCTTGGGGCCATTGCCAAAGCCGTTGCAGTAAAAGAGGGCAATGAGCGATATCAAGGGGGTCCCTCAGGCTCGCCCTTAGTGACCTCATCTTCGAGAATTAGGAGTCACTCTGCAAGCAATTTCGAGGAAGCCGCCAATCTCCTTGGGGCCGTTGCCAAAGCCGTTGCAGTAAACGAGGGCAATGAGCGATTTCAAAGGAGTCCCTCATTTTCGCCCCTAATGAGCTCATCTCCAAGGATCAGGAGCCACTCTAGAAGTAACTTCGAGGAAGCCGCCAATCTCCTTGGGGTCATTGCCAAAGCCGTTGCAGTAAAAGAGGGCAATGAGTGATATCAATGGGGTCCCTCAGGCTCGCCCTTAATGACCTCATCTTCGAGGATCAGGAGTCACTCTGCAAGCAACTTCGAGGAAGCCGCCAATCTCCTTGGGGTCATTGCCAAAGTCGTTGCAGTAAAAGAAGGCAATGAGCGATATCAAGAAGGTCATTCAGACTCGCTCCTAATAACCTCGTCTCCGAGCCTCAGGAGTCACTCTGCAAGCAACTCCGAGAAAGTCACCAATCTAAGTTACCTGCCGAAGAGCAGCAAGTCCAAAAATTTCGTTATGAAAATTCTGGAAAAGCAATGGTTTAAAGTCTAATTTTGATATATATTTTGTTAAATAGTCAAGCACTTTTAATAATTTTGAGAATTTTGGGCACACTGGTTGACCAAAAATTGATCGACTTTTCAACAAAGATATAAAATACTAGTGCAACAAAAATTGTAATACTATACATTTTCCAAGTTCAAGTATAGATGCTTATATTCCAGAAAATCTATTGATTGGGTAGATTTTGATTTATGATATTTTAAGACACAATTATGTATGTAAAGTTTTAAAATTTACATGAATTATATTTCGTATTTATATTTTCGTATTTCGTATTCGTATTATATTTCCTATATTTTGTATTAATGTAGTTACACATACTCATCGATGGTGTGAAAGTATTCTAAACTGCCTACAATTTGTTCAAGGATGTTCAACACAGTTTCTTTAGTTAAACTAAATCTACAAATAAAACTATATATACAGGGTGAGTTTTTTTCGGATGTTTAGTATGGGGATCTCGGAAACTAGCGAAGATAGAGGGACGATTAAATGGGGAAAGAATTGCAGTTTTACGAGCTCAATTTCATGAGCTTTTTGTTTTTTGGAAAAGTTGCATGGCTAACTAGATATCTCGAAAAAATATAATTTACAAAAAGCTCATGAAATTGAGCTCGTAAAACTGCAATTCTTTTCCCATTTAATCGTCCCTCTGTCTCCGCTAGTTTCCGAGATCCCCACACTAAACATCCGAAAAAACTCACCCTGTATATATTTTTCAAAATAATTATGTCGTTGATAAATATGACGAGGTATTGCTGGCATATGATAATCATCAGCCATGATTACTAACAAATCAGTAGCCATATTTCGCATTAATTGCAATTATTTATGGACAGTACAAATTACATTGTTTTTGGTTTAGAATCGAAATCGCCAATTTTGACGTCTTCCAATGTAAGACATTCTTCCGATTATATGAAGCGATTAATGGTTGGTGCAACACTTTAAGAACGTCTTATTTAAGATTTCAGATCGATTTTAACTAGTTAAGTATCGTTGGAGAAACCGGGCGTTAGTGTTTCGTAGAATGGTTTTTGGTTCTGCCCAAATTTCTCATTCATTCTTTCACCAAATTTCGCCCATGACTTTTGTTTTGCTTCTTTTATTATTGATTTCGTTTTGTTTCTCTTTTCTTTGTCTTTTTCATAATCTTCTATTTTTTTTGTTTGTAGGTATCATTTCCATTTCTCTATTTAAGATCGATTTTAACTAATTAAGAATCGTTGGAGAAACCGGGCGTTAGTGTTCCGTAGAATAGTTTTTGGTTCTGCCCAAATTTCTCATTCATTCTTTCACCAAATTTCGTCCATGACTTTTGTTTTGCTTCTTTTATTATTCACTCCGTTTTATTTATCTTTTCTTTGTATTTTTCATAATCTTATATTTTTTTGTTTGTAGGTATGTATTCCATTTCCCTTCTTTGTCTTTTATCTTCTTTTTGACTTCCTCTGTCCATCAGTTTGTCTCTTTTTTCCCTGTTTCCAATTTTTGTTGTTCCGCAGGTCTCCCTTGCCGCTTGTATTATATTTCTTTTGATTGTTTCCCATTTTCCTTCTATGTTTAGCTTCATTTCGCTCTCTCTGAATTTATGTTGTAGTATCTCTTTGTATTTCTCTTGTTTGTGTTTCTCTTAATCTGTAAGCTTTTATCTTTTCTTTAACTTTTATCCTCCTCTTGTCTGTTTTTTGTATTTTCTTCAGACTCATGTCCATTTTTAGTTGGTGGTGGTCACTTCCTATTTCAGCTTGCCTTGTAACTCTTACAATCATCATTTTGTTCCAGCTGTTTCTATTACTTACTTACATACTTTAATCCTCTTTACTCCGATCGGAGTACAGGCCTTCTACAAGCTTCTTCCATCCTTCCCTATCTTTAGGTTTTCCTTAAACTTCGTTCCATGATAAGTTCTTGCCTTCTATTTCTTCTGTAGTGCTCTTCTTCCACGTTTTTGCTGGTCTGCCCACTTTTCTTTTCCCTACTGGTTGGTAGTCAAGGGCTTGCTTGATTAAGTCATTTCCATCCTTCCGTATGGTGTGGCCAATAAACTTCTACTCTCTTCTGCGTTACTTAGGTGGTTAGTTATTAAATTCCCCTATTATCGATCTTTCGTTTCTGCTTGGCTGTTCCCTTCTGTACTTGTGTACGTTTTTGTATTTGAATTTTGTATTTGTTATCACAAAGTTGTTTTATTGTAAAAATAAATAAATTATTATTATAAGTCAATATAGTAGGAGGCGTTCAAACTTTCTTGAAATTGCTCTTCGGTGCTGGATATATGTGAACTTCTTTTCGCAAGTTCATTGGCGCGGATTTTTTGCCCAGAGAGAAAAACCGGGGAAAGGTCAGCTTTTTACCCCGAAATAAAAGCCAACGTACTAATAAACCATATTTCGCCTACAAGCAACGTTTCCACTGAATTTGTTGCACAGCCATATTAAATGGGTGCCGTTTTAGTGCGCTGCGACCGTGCATTATAATGCACAAGCTAGTGAGCAGGGTGAACGACACGGGACTCCTGCACTCCCGTTGCTGCTTGTTAATAAAGTTGTGGCGAAATGCGAAGGGTTAGTTATTAAATTCCCCGAAACGGAATATCGCCGGTAGACGACCCGTGTTTTCCTTTCGCCGATCCTGTGGGGTTGGGGGGATTTTGTCATTTACTTTTCCTGCCACCTTTATTCGCGCGCACAAATAGAAAAGAAACAGGGGGACCCTCTCCGCACGCCTTAAAGGGGGGATTGTGTCACACGCATCCTCTCTTCCCCCCAGAAACAGAATTTATTTATGTACATCCTTATTTGCAGGATTTATCCGGTGTGTTTTAAATTTCTGCGAAACACGTTTTCCGCTGTGGAGATGAACCATTGCACGCTCTAATATCCTATTAAGTAGTTAAACTGGGGGGATGGAGATCGATTCAGCGTGGATATTTGCATGGAAACGTACCGGTTGAAAGATGGATTTCGCCGGGTTTGTAAATCGTGCTGTTGAATTCATGCTAAGAGCACTTATTTAGCAGGAATTGAAAACTTTACAGTTGTAAAGCTTCGACACTATGCAAGATGTATGGTAACCGGGCGCAGCTGCTGAAGCACCTGCGAGATGAAGTGCATGTTTGCAGCAGGATTGCACACGCTCCATTTTGCTAATAGTTGTATTCCCGGGCGATTAATCTACCGTTATCTCTGAAATTTCAGCGAACATGCAGTGAGAGATAGCAGCGGAATTACTCACATCGCTCTGCTAATTGCCAGCTTTTTTTGCGGCAGCTCGCATTGTGCGGCCATTTGCAAGCCCTAACTTTGATTTATCCGGCGCGCGGCGTTAATGAACGAAAACTGCCGCTGGCGTCAGTTCCGTGAACTATAAAATTTTGTTGTGGCAGAGTAACAAAGATGTAGTGGCGTCTAGTGAGGCCACGGACGGCATCTCTGTCACCACACTTCACTCCCGCAGGCCATAAAGCGTCTCGGGGACAGCTTTACACTCACAGGCTGTAGTTAAAGCTCGCAAAAACACTTTCCAGTTTCCCTTGCACCGTGAATTATACATCGCCACCTTCGTTTTAAACTTTACTTTTACCAGGGAAACTTCGTATTTCACACTGTATGCATATGAATAGAGGATAGTTTCTGCTATCTTGAATAAACTTCACGTAGTCTCTTTATCACGGAAATTTTAACACATATTTCATACAGGGTGGCTTTCGCCGTGAGTTCCCGAAAACCATTTGGCTCGCGACGAACGTATTAGCTGATTAAGTTACTGTTCAGAAATTCGCAGTCTTGCAAGATGAGCGAGCGGCATAATATAATGCTTTAATCTGAAGTTCGTTGACCCATTTGTATGAAAACACCCTAAATATAAAGGATGATCTACTAGATATTTATGGTGTTTTCTATCATGAACACCCAGTATTACTAACAATAATAATCTATTATGTATGTAGTAAAACGAATTATCATTAAAGTGTTTCTTTTGGAGAAGGACTGAAAGAGGCGATCTCGTGTATTTTTCAATTGTGCGTGCCCTAATTTCGATTTTCACCAAACACCCTGTATAATTATTTTCAATACCATTTTAAATTAGATTGTATGAATCTGTGGTCAATACTTGGTGTAACATCTTTAAATTAGTATAAATATAGCACTTGGTTAAGTTTCACAAATGTGAAACTTAACAAAGTGCTTTATTTACACTAACCTTTATTAATTATTATGATACGGTCGTTATTAATAAAATATTTATTTTTGCAGCATCATTATTTATACTATTGTTATTATTTTATGTATCTGTATTAGTAATATAGGTGTTAAGGGAAAAAGAAAGCACCCTAAATATAATGGGTGATCCTGTAGATATTTATGGTGTTTTCTATCATGAACACCATGTATTACTTATAATAATAATATATTATGTATGTATTAAGACTAATTATCATAAAAGTGCATCTTTGAAGGAGGACTAAATCAGGCGATATCGTGTATTGTTCAATTGTGCGTGCCCTAATTTAAGGCTTCGTTTCTCACCGAACACCCTGTATAATTATTTTCAATACTTTTTTTAATTAGATTGTATAAATAAAGCACTTGGTTAAGTTTCACAAATTTGTGAAACTTAACCAAGTGCTTTATTTATACTGACCTTTATTAATTATTATGTTACGATTATTATTAATAAAATAATTATTTTTGCACCATGATTATTTATATTATTGTTACTATTTTAAGTATCTGTGAGCGAGAATCAACTCACTGCCGTAGATCACAAGTCGGAGCCCAAACTCGCGACGTCTTGCTTATATCACGTAAAACACTTATACGTACTATCAATCATTCGCCTCTTATACATTTGCACGGGGTGAACCAAGATGGCTCACACACGTCTTCGTGCACGGCAAATGAACATGGCGGAGATGTCCACCTCAGCAAAGTCAAAATTTGAATTACTGATATTTACCTGATGACGCCCGTTCAAGCTCTGAAACGGGTTCAAATTTTCAGAGGATATATCCTCAGGCATACTGTATCTACATATGACATAAAATTTTCAAAATATTCATTAGACACATTTTCAGGAATTTCAGTGACAGATATAGCGATACCTGTCAACTGGGAAAGTTATCTGTTCGATTTTCTCACTTATTTACTTCATTACATTCGTCAAATTTTCAGAAGATATATCCTCAGGCATACTGTATCCAAATCTGGCTTGAAATATTCAAAATATCCATTAGACAAATTTTCAGGTATTTTAGTGACATACAGGGACGGATGGGACTAGCAAAGCCGGGTCAGGAAATACAGTCACCGGCGCAATACATAAAATGTTTACACAAGTTGAAAGAATCAGAAAAAAATCATTGCTCAAATGTCAGTTTTAAGAGGTTATAATGAAAAGAAGTAAAAGCGTCTGCAATTTTTTTCTACAATTAAAAAACAAAATGTATTACAGAAGTACATAACCAAAAAATTAAAAAATATATAATATTTTTACTTTAAAACAATAATTGTTTTGATAGAAGAGAATTGGAATTACCTAACGCGGATACAATTTCTTTATTATTTAGTTCATTCAAATTCTTTTTCTCATAACTCATGAACCTAAGAGCTTCAAGGCGAGTGTGAGATATCGTCGATCATAATCTATTTCTACATATTTTTGCGTTAAGAAATATATTTTGCAGAAAACTTAGAGATATCGGAAGAGTTCTAAATACGCTAGACTAGATTGTAAGTATTGGGTATAAAATGGAGTACACTTCTCGAAATAAATTGTATTAAAAAATAACATAGTTACAACTAGTAGCACAGTTTTGCAACTTCTACATGTTAGTATTTCTTCATTTGTTGTGCCACATGCTCACACATGCTTGCTTAATTATTCTATAATGTTCTTCTATGTTCTATGTCATATTATTCTATGATGTTCTTCTATAAAGTCTATCTGCAGTTGAAGATTTTGGTCTACTATTAACATATCACAAATATTTTGTTACAATAAATCAGAAATTTCAAATCAAAAGTTCATCTTAAATTTTCTAATGTTACATTACAATTTTTGTTTGTGATTTATTAGTTAAAGTCTTCAATATAGAGAGAATCGATCTTTTTTGGAATATTTGGTTTAGTTTGATCCAAATTTTGTGGATCTTAATCTTTACAAACATCAAAGGTATTTTGGAATCGTTTTATCATAGACTTCATTACGGTATCTATTATTACATTGAATTTTTCAAACATACATTTGTCATGTTCATCGTCTAATGTTTCATCTCCACATTTTTCTCCATTCTTTCGGCATACGAATTACTTTTTTCTTCGCAGTTCATTCAATATTCTCTCAAATATCATTTTAGAATTATGTACTGTTTGTTTCATTATGTACTAATTTTTCTTCCGCCCATACTGCGAATTAGTCTGAAAGATATTTCACTGAGTCGCAATTCTTTAAAACTTCTGTATTTTTGTACTTTTGCACTTTGCGCCATCTGTGTAGATTTGTAGCAATGGTATTTGTAAATCAAGGGCTACGGGAAAAACGATCAGAGTCCAATTTGGTCGTTTTCCAGAAAACTAAATTGAAAGTTTCAAGTCTAATAAAGGACAGAAAGGATGAATGAAAAAACTAACTGATTATAATTGATCTACTTCGACAAGATGTGAATTAGAATATTGAGCAAAAACATGAAATACACATAAGTAAAATTATTAAAACAATATATTTTTATTAACAAGTTTTGGACTCTGATCGTTTTCAACAGTATTTTTAGATTTTTTATGTAGGGTACAGTACACTATAGGTATGTACATACAAACAATATATTTTTAAATAAAATAAAAGAAATTGATAAAATATTATTAGGATTACCGATTATTGTCCATTAGGGGGTCGTCTATAAATTATCCTTCATCTAGATCTCTGATCGTTTTAAGTCAACATCATATTCTATTGCTTCGTTTTTGAAGCGAACGGTCATTGTTTTTTACTGTTTTACTTCACGTGTCGAAACTACTTTTCCCATACAACAACATGGCACAATCAGCTCGATATCAATAAAAATTGAATCAAAATGGAATCAAAATAGAAATCATTCCTCCCCGTAGCCCTTCAAATATTTTGATCGTGGTCCAGTAATGCAGAATTTTTTGAAAAATATAGTTGCTGTTAAAATTACTTCCTATTTTAAATATTGTCTGTAAAACTTTTTGCCATTGCCCTCACATTACTGTTCGTCTTTTTGGGTTTCTCTATTGTTTCTATCACCAATTTTACTTCTACATACAAAGGTGACTTAACATTCCGTATTTGCCGAATATTTTTTAAAGTGCCATTCTTCATCCTTCCAACTGCATTCTCTCTTGTTTCTCAAATGGAGATTAACCTTTTCTTCGTTTGGTTTTAAAGAACATATTTAAAAATGAACGAGCGTTGATCTATAGTACACATTTTGCGTGGTACTAGTCTAGTCTACTGTTATTGAATACATTTCAGCAGTATTTATTTTTTCTGCTACTATTTTAATATTTTTTTATTTTTTTTATTTAAATCTTATTATTAGTTTTCGTAATAATTTAATTAACTGTAGTATCTGACAGAAACGAAACAAATGCACCTGATCTAATTTAAATATTTGATGTAAGGCCCATTAAAATTTGCCCAAAATTTTGGTATGTAGATTTCTAGTAGCACGATTCAAACTCTTGGCCTGTATCACGTCTTACAAGAAGTTTATTAATATTTATTATTCTATTATTTGTCTATTATATAAAAAAATTCTCTTTGACTTTTAACTGTTCAGACCACTATAATTTATCAATACGATTTGAACTATAAATAATTGTGAAACAAATATAATGCATATTCGTTGTGGCGTTTGTGTAAATTGCGTATAGTGGTAGTAGTGACAAGATTCAACAGAAAAAAAATAGTTTGTTGCTCCGGCGCCTTGCAACTATTTGCGACCGGCGCACCGGGAAATTTCCCGGCTTCCCGCCGGCCCCATCCGCCTCTGGTGACAGATATAGCGATACCTGTCAATTTGGAAAGTTATCTGTTCGATTTTCTCACTTATTTAATTTATTACATTCGTCAAATTTTCAGAGGATATATCCTGAGGCATACTGTGACCAAATCTGGCCAAATCTACTTTATACCTACTTTACTTGTAAAAAAACAATGTGATTTTTCGGATTTTCGTTTTAATCGATTAGATCGGAAAATCAACGATTTTACGTTTTGCCAACAGGGTGCTCAACCATGCGGCAGATTTTCAAATTACGGGGACATAACCCTATATATTTTTTGTTTTGTTTTTTAATTTTGAGAGCAGATTTCCCGAGAACCGTTAGGGTTACGACGCTCATTGGAATCGTTGATCGAGGTATGTGCCTCTACGGTCAATTGGAGGGGGCTGGAATAACTAACTGGAGGGCACTAAAGTTTGAAGACCACTGCTGTAGGTAGAGCATCTCTAGATGCACGAACGTTCGCACGTAATTACGTGCGTGCGTTCATGTGTGGACGAGCCTTTATGACTGCTACAAAGCGCCCGAACTTCCCAGTATCGTTACGCACAAAAGGAACTCATTGATTCACATAAATTCCCTCGCAAGATGAGTAACAGCAACAAAGATACGGGGAAGCGATCCCCCGCCGGAAATATACGCCGAATTAGTCGCGGCATTACCGTAATTGACGTCCACACTTATTGGAAAAGCGTTCACGTTTTATCATTACAATAAAAGTGGAGCACGTGCGGATACGTTCACGGAACGGTTCTTTTCATTTATAAACGTAATAAATGCGACGTATGATGTCAAGAGGCCGTGGAGACTGCAGCAGGGCTCCGCTGATGCATGGGTTTAAAATAATGGCCCGTACTGCAGCTGTTTTCGCAATTACGGCGTCCGCTCCTGCGACTCTTTAAAATTACATCGCGTCTTATACATTATTGCCGGGGCTGCAGGTGGGATTGCGCACCTCGCCCGATATTAAATGGGGCGCCCAGAAATCCGCCCTTAAATAAACAATATTAATTAGGAGACTGTAAATTGCAGGGCCGCGCCCAAATTCGATCGAGCCAGGGGCAGAGAATTGAAAAGCGCTTTTAATAAATATATTAAATTATTTGCAGCAAATTATTGGCAATTTGGCAATTTTGTGTTTGACCGGACAAGGAAAGTAAATAAATAATAAATATAAATTTTGCTGCGAAATTTGCCCCCCCCCCCCCCCACAAATTGTAATTGTGTGTACTGTGGTGCAATTTGTGATTAGGTACTGTGATGCGATTTGTGATTATTCTATAAACGCATGTTGCTTGGGGTTTCCGCAAATAGATATTTTACGGGCAAACTATTAATCCAATAATCCCGAATCGTCCGTGCCTGTCGCACTCCAGCAGGAGCCTCCCGGGGCGCGTCCCTTTGTTTGCGGGAATTTCATTTTTTTCGGCCTGGGCGTGTGATTGTATTTGAATGCTCGTGGGAGCGCCCGTTCCTCCCCGGGAACATTTTGCAACATTTTTCCGGCTTCGCACGCGCCCTGCTCCCCCACACATGACTGACTGGTATATGAAAGTCTCTTAGAGCGTGTGTATTTCGTGAAATCCTACATGTGGCCGGGCTGACAGGCCTCGTTTATCACGAACGGGTAAATTCGATGGTATTACACTTCGAGGCTGTATTGTTCGCCCTGGGGAGGCAGACGCGGTCATTTGTCAAAGGCGCGCGTTTATTCGTGCTTTTATTTACAAAAAATGCAACCAGAGCACCTCATAGCAGAATTGAGGACCTTGCTGCGAGAAGGGGCAATTTTATTGTCAATTTTGAGCCATTTTATACACTATGTGTAAAAATTTGAGGTGAATTGTTTGGTGCAAGAAAGATACAATTCCGATAATAAATGGCAAACATATAACAGTATTTGGACCTATCAACAGTAACAACAGTACTTGGATAATGTATACATGTATTATACATGTATAATGTATACAATACAACAGTATTTGGACCTGTTTGGTGCGAGAGGGATGCAACTTCGGAGCTGCCCCCGTCTTGTATCAATCATCTTCGGTTTCGGTTGAAGATGTTATAGGGGCAGGTGCTTAATGCGCTGAACCAGGCACCATGGGCATGCTTATGGGCCTTCCGGTCCCCAAGAAAAGCTACTCATGTCCAACTATAGATGTTACTACTGGTATTCGTACTCTATTGGTGGCACGAGTCGCGGAAACTAGTATAATTTAATGATTTTGTTGGTAGCAAAATTACAATGAGCAATAACTCAAACTTGGATTTTCTAGGCTCAAACAATTGATACCTAGAAATTGGAGTACAGAAAAATGCCACGAATTTGAAAATTAAACCTCAGAAACATCCAATTTCAAAAAATAGTTTCTTTAAACACCTACTCAAGAAAAATCAAAGACTGAACAACCGAGAGTTGTAAAATCAAAACTGGAATAATCAGAGATTGTAAATTGACACAATTCTTCAAAATTCCAATGATCAATAACTCAAACTTGGATTTTCTAGGCTTAAACAATTGACACCTAGAAATTGGAGTGCAGAAAAATGCCACGAATTTGAAAATTAAACCTCAGAAACTTTATCTTTGTCGGTACGTCTGAAGTGGGCCCGACAAAGGTGTATAGATTCTGGAAAATCGCTCTTCTATGCTGCAATAACAGCAATGCTGGCTGTCATGTTGACATGCCAGATTTTATCTTAGTGCAGATATGACCTGAGATTGCCAACACCAACTTCGTCGTCGATTTTTGTTGACCGCTCGATATATCTTTATCTATATGGTATAGGCATAGTATATGGCTGGGTATATCTATCCTTTAGATGACGTATTCTCAACTTTTGAATAACCGGTTTTAAACACAATTTTTGTGACAAAGTGTTTTCGTGATTGCCTTGCATGGAATGTAAGCATTTTTATATTTTAACATAGCGCGTTATAACGCGTATAAATGACTAGGCAGTAAAAGCCACGTACTTTAATTATTATTTACTATGCTTAATATTCATTATGTAAATGTCCGCGACTTTTCGTGTACCGCAATTTACTTTTCACTCGGCACACAGCGAAATAATCGCGTCGATTTTTCCGACGTCAGTATTCCGAATCGATTCGAAATGAGTCATGCAAAAGTCGTTTCGTGCTTTCTGTGCCAGACAGGCCGGCTCCAAGCCGAACTGGAATACACACAGACACGAAGTCACACCAGCACGTAGGGCGTAATCCTCGGACCCGCTCCAGACAAGGATAAGACGCTCGTCTGCATGCATCAAGGATTTATTACCCCTCTATATTATAACATTCAATTCGGACGTGCCCTGAAAATGTCGCCGAGGAGATCGATTTTCCCCGAGCGAGCCGTGATTATTAATTTAATTACGCGGTTGCGTGAGGGCGCGGGTGCGTTCTTTTAATTATTTTCCGCCATACGCAGACATTGGGCGCACTATTTCCCCGTGTAATTGCTGCAACGATGAGGTCGTTTATCTCGCCTCTGACAAATTAATAACACAGCCGGCTCCCGAACGCAACTGCGCTAAATCAAGCGCATGGCCCTCGTATTTTTCGTAAAAGCTGATACACACGGTAATTGCTAATGTAACGCACATCGAATAAATTATTCATCTCCTAATGCGCTGTAATGGGGCGGATTTAAAGCGAACGCAATTACACGGAATTTGTGCAATGGCTCATATCCCCGTAGTTGGTTAAAAATAATGCAATTTTAATCCCATTACGCTTTACTTAATTATATTTAAAATATGTTATAGTTTCGGGACATGCGATCCACATAAATCCGCTCGTGTCGCTCCTCGGCGTGCATTTTTTCTTAATCTCCGCAATAAATAACAGATAATTGAAAATCTGTACGCCAGCGCATTTAAATAATGGAAAATATGCAAGCGCGTATCTCGCCTGCTCACGTTCAATCCGCATTTTATGCGGTCGGCCACCATAAAACGGCTCCTGCTCGCCCCTTTGTGTGTGCTTTTATTGTGTTCGGTGTTTAATCTAAAGTCTTAGCTCGTCCAGGCGAGACGGAACCTACAGACCGATCTCATCATGTCAAACGTGGAATCAATTGATTTTTTCCTCTCTTTCTCCGTCGCTTCCTCTTTTGTATCTTATATATACTCGAGTCAGCAACACTGCCCGCATTTTCTCCTACGGATATTGCACCCCCGGATCGCGCGTGCACCCGGAAATCGACCCGAATCCACCCGCAATTACGCATTCGCGATGATATGCGTACAGATATTCAGACAGACAGACAGACAGACAGCTGAACGCAGGTCATAAGCAGAACAGAGCAGGTTACAAGCAGCTCAGAGCAGGTCACAAATAGCTCAGAGCAGGTTAGCATCAAATTGGAAACAGCTCAGAGCAGGTTAGAAGCAAATTGGAAACAGCTCAGAGCAGGTCACAAATAGCTCTGAGCAGGTTAGAAGCAAATTGGAAACAGCTCAGAGCAGGTTAGAAGCAAATTGGAAACAGCTCAGTGCAGGTTAGAAGCAAATTGGAAACAGCTCAGAGCAGGTCACCAGCAGCTCAGAGCAGGTCACAAATAGCTCAGAGCAGGTTAGAAGCAAATTGGAAACAGCTCAGAGCAGGTTAGAAGCAAATTGGAAACAGCTCAGTGCAGGTTAGAAGCAAATTGGAAACAGCTCAGAGCAGGTCACTAGCAGCTCAGAGCAGGTCACAAATAGCTCAGAGCAGGTTAGAAGCAAATTGGAAACAGCTCAGAGCAGGTCACTAGCAGCTCAGAGCAGGTCACAAATAGCTCAGAGCAGGTTAGAAGCAAATTGGAAACAGCTCAGAGCAGGTTAGAAGCAAATTGGAAACAACTCAGAGCAGGTCGAAGCAGGTCAGAGCGAGCAATTAAGGACCATGCTGCAAGAAGGGGGCAACTCCATTTTTGTTTACTTGTGCGAAATAGGAAAAAACTGTTTACAATGGTGTTCTTTGTTTTAGCTAAAAACAATAATATTTCTAACCAAAGGTTGACATATTTACATGCCCCTCTCTAGCACAAAAATTTACAAAAAGAGCTTAGCTTTTGTATTTCTTATGAAATAAAATGGGCAGCCACACACGTACAGGATTTTCAACACGATTTTACAAGTCTCGATTATTCAGTCATTGATTTTTCATGAGTGGATTTCTAAAGAAGCGATTTTTGGAATTGGAAGTTACTGAGGTTTAATTTTCAAATTCGTGGTAATTTTCTGCACTCCAATTTCCAAGTGTCAATTCTTTGAACCTACAAAATCCAAGTTTGAGTTATTGATGATTGCAATTTTAAAGAATTGTATCAATTTTCAATCTTCGATTATTCCAGATTTGATTTTACAACTCTCGATTGTTCAGTCTTTGATTTTTCTGGAGTAGGTTTTTAAAGAAGCGATTTTCAAAATTAAAAATTACTAAGGTTTAATTTTCAAATTGGTGGCATTTTTATGCACTCAAATTTCTAAGTGTCAATTGTTTGAACCTAAAAGCCAAGTTTGAGTTATTGATTATTGCAATTTTAAAGAATTGTTTCAATTTTCAATCTTTGATTATTCTAGTTTTGATTTTCCAACACTCGATTGTGCAGTCTTTGATTTTTCTTGAATAGGTTTTTAAACAAGCGATTTTTGGAATTGAAAGTTACTGCAGTTTAATTATCAAAATCGTGGCATATTTTGCACTCCAATTTCTAGATGTCAATTGTTTGAGCCTAGAAAATCCAAGTTTGAGTTATTGATCATTGCAATTTTGAAGAATTGTGTGAATTTGCAATATTCGATTATTCCAGTTTTGATTTTCCAACTCTCGATTGTTCAGTCTTTGATTTTTCTTGAGCAGGTTTTTGAAGAAGCGTTTTTTAAAATTGGAAGGTACAGAGGTTTAATTTTCAAATTCATGGCATGTTTCTGCACTCCAATTTCTAGGTGTCATTTGTTTGAGCCTAAAAAATCCAAGTTTGAGTGCTTGATCATTGAAATTTTGAAGAATTGTGTCAATTTTCAATCTTCGATTATTTTAGCTCTGATTTTTCAACTCTCGATTGTTCAGCCTTTAATATATCTTGAGTAGGTCTCTAAAGAAGCGATTTTTGAAATTGGAAGATACAGAGGTTTAATTTTAAAATTCGTGGCATTTTTCTGCACTCCAATTTCTAGATGTCAATTGTTTGAGCCTAGAAAATCCAAGTTTGAGTTATTGATCATTGCAATTTTGAAGAATTGTGTCAGTTTTCAATCTACGATTATTCCAGTTTTGATTTCCCACTCTTGATTATTTAGACTGTAATTTTTCTTGAATAGGTTTTTGAAGAAACGATTTTTTAAACTGGAAGTTACTGAGGTTTAACTTCTTAATTCGTGGTATTTTTCTGCACTCCAATTTCTAGGTGTCAATTGTTTGAGTCTTTTTGGGGTTTGGCAATTGTTGAGGTTTTTAAAGAAGCGATTTTTGAAATAGGAAGTCACTGAGGTTTAATTTTCAAATTACTGGCATGTTTCTGCAATCCAATTTCTAGGTGTCAATTGTTTCAGCCTAGAAAATCCAAGATTGAGTTATTGATTATTTTAGTTTTTAAGAATTGTGTGAATTTTCAATCTTCTATTATTCCAGTTTTGATTTTCCAACTCTCGATTGTTCAGTCTTTGATGTTTCTTGCGTAGATTTTTGAAGAAGTGATTTTTGAAATTGGAAGTTACTGCAGTTTAATTTTCAAATTTGTGGCATTTTTCTGCACTCCAATTTCTAGGTATCAATTGTTTGAGTCTATAATATTCAAGTTTGGTCAAATAGGTCATTGTAATTTTGAAGAAATGTGTCAATTTTAAATCTTTTATTATTTCAGTTTTGATATTACAACTCTCGATTGTTCAGTCTGTGATTTTTCTTGAGTAGATTTCTGAAGAAGCGATTTTTCAAACTGGAAGTTACTGAGGTTTAATTTTCTAATTCGTGGCATTTTTTTTGCACTCAAATTTCTAGGTGTCAATTGTTTGACCCTAGAAAATCCAAGTTTCAGTTATTGATCATTGCAATTTTGAAGAATTGTTTCAATTTTTAATCTTTGATTATTCTAGTTTTGATTTTCCAACTCTCGATTGTTTAGTCTTTGATTTTTCTTGAATAGGTTTTTAAACAAGCGATTTTTGGAATTGGAAGTTACTGTAGTTTAATTATCAAATTCGTGGCATTTTTCTGCACTCCGATTTCTAGGTGTCAATTGTTTGAGCCTAAAAAATCCAAGTTTGAATTATTAATTATTGCAATTTTGATGAATTGTGTAAATTTTCAAACTTCGATTATTTCAGTTTTGATTTTCCAACTCTCGATTGTTCAGTCTTTGATTTTTCTTGTGTAGATTTTTAAAGAAGCGATTTTTGAATTTGGAAGTTATTGAGGTTTAATTTTCAAATTCGTAGCATGTTTCTGCACTTTAATTTCTAGGAGTCAATTGTTTGAGCATAAAAAATCCAAGTTTGAATTATTGATCATTGCAATTATGAAGACTTATGTCAATTTTCAATCTTCGACTATTTCAGCTCTGATTTTCCAACTCTTGATTGTTCAGTCTTTAATATTTCTTGAGTAGATTTCTAAAGAAGCGATTTTTGAAATTGGAAGTTACAGAGGTTTAATTTTCAAATTCATGGCAATTTTCTAAACTCCAAACTTGAAAATTCAAGATTGAGTTATAGGTCATTCTAATTTTGTAGAAATGTGTTAATTTTAAATATTTGATTATTTCAGTTTTGATATTACAACTCTCGATTGCTCAGTCTTTGATTTTTCTTAAGTACATTTCTGAAGAAGCGATTCTTCGAACTGGATGTTACTGAGGATTAATTATATAATTCGTGCCATTTTTCTGCACTCCAATTTCTAGGTGTCAAATGTTCTAGGTTTGAGCCTAGAAAATCTAAGTTTGAGATATTGATCATCACAATTTTGATGAAATGTGGGAATTTTCAATCTTCGATTATTCCAGTTTTGATTTTCCCACTCTCGATTATTTACACTTTAATTTTTCTTAAGTAGATTTCTAAAGTAGCGATTTTTAAAATTGTAAGTTACTGAGGTTTAATTTTCAAATTCGTGGCGTTTTTCTGCACTTTAATTTCCAAGTGTCGATTGTTTGAGCCTAGAAAATCCAAGTTTGAGTTATTGATCATTGCAATTTTGAAGAAATGTGTCAATTTTTAATCTTCGATTATTACAGTTTTGATTTTCCAACTCTCGATTGTTCAGTCTTTGATATTTCTTGAAAAAAGGATAATTGTTACTTTTCCTTCTGTTACTTTAAGTATTTAAGATGTAATTTTAAAATTCTGGATTATTGCACTCTCCGTTTGTCAAGCTTAAATTTTCCATACCTCATTTCTGTAAACGTGATTTTTTCAAGTTCTGTTATAGTCCGAATTTTTTAATTTGTCCACTTTTCAATACATTTTCTAAGTAATATATTTCCACTTTCGATTATTTTCAATATCCAATACATATTTCAAATCTGGATATTTTATACACCGATTTGAATACAGGGCGTTTTTTTGAAAAGTACCGAATTTCGACCCGGAATTTGTCAGAAAATTAGGGCAAAATAAAAATTTCTGAAACACGGCAAGTTTTATTTTGAGGGTGACATATTTTGAAGTACCTACTGTTGACATGTGTCAGTCTCCCCCTCCCCTAGGGGAACATGTGCTTATTACCTACACCTACACTACTTATACCTACACTACAGGTGCTTATACCTACACCTACACTACTTATACCTACACTACAGGTGCTTATTACCTACACCTACACTACTTATACCTACACTACAGGTGCTTATTACCTACACCTACACTACTTATACCTACACTACAGGTGCTTATTACCTGTCGAAATTTCCAAATGGAAAGATCCACCTTGTAATACCTCATTTGAAAAGTGGTTTTATCATTTTGACTATCGAATATCTGTAATCGATTTTTCTCAGTGTGTGCACTTGTAACCACATCTACTCGTATACCTCACTGGATGTAATTAATGCATTATTGAAGGCACTCATCAATTAGTGCCGCTAAAACACGTAAATTTTCACCGCCCAATCTTTGCGTGAACACGATTCATTACCGCGTTTTCGATCAATCGGGCCTCGACAAGATTGTGGGGGATGATGAGGCGCGTCTGCAGGACGCAACAATCGTAACGGAATTTCCCCATACGTACAGCGGTTTTTATTCCGTTTTTATTCGCGGAGTTAAGTTTGCTCGGTTGAACTGTCATGTCATAAACAGCAAATGAGTCGGAATTTACAACCTGTAGACTGCGCGAGGGGGGCGCCCTCGTCGAACTTTATTCGCCCGGGCTTGTTTATGCCCCTGCTGGGCGTTACACGGTGGACTGCGGACGAAATTATGCGCCCTTTACTCATTTATTGCCGTGTTGTCGCTTTAGCAGCGATTAACTTAACTGTCGATGCGCCAGAGATGGAGCAATTGGCTACAAAAAAGTAAAAATAAAAAAAAGTTGTTGTTTTCTTATTATATCAACTAAATTTTAATGCGCATTTTTTAAAGATAAACTTACAGCGCTTAAATGTTTCCACATTAAACAGTTAAATTTATTTAACAGTTTTAGTCTTATTTTTAAGTGTAATCCCCACTCACCACTGCCGTCACTTGTGGAAACACGTCGCAATCTTTGTACTTATGTTTTTTGAGTCAAAAACAGGAAAATATTGCTAACATAACTTTTCCAGGTATGGTAGAACTCGCATAATTAAGTTGTCAATTATACAGCCAGTATTTGAGAGTCTAGTTGATTGACGTGTTAAATACTCTACCAGCGCCTGTGGATGCTAATGACGCTTCATCTACGTTAAAATTGGTACATTAAACCAGTTAACACGGTGTGAATCCAATCAAATTAAAAAAGCAAATTAACGTTATGGCGACATTTGATTGAGAGTGGTTAAAAGGACAAACGGTAATATGAATTGGTGAAATATAAAATAATAGTCCGCGTGATACACGGAAGTGATAAGGTCGTTTACGAATTTCCATATACGAGCCGATCCTGCGGGGGAGGTAATTTGCATGTTTTTCCAGCCCCCCAAAACTGCCATGCGACATTAGTAATTTTATAAAGGACGCCGGAATTGGCATTTTCCGGGGGGGCTAATATAATTAATGTTGTTTATGCGCTTTAACGACGCGAAATAATCCATAATAATCTAGTTATTGCAATAATAACCGCGCAAAGGGGGGACGTATTAAATAGAGCTTTCGCGCAATTATCCTGCAGCGTCGGCGGAATAATTTCGACATAACATTTTCATGTATATTGGTATACAGTGAGCGTGCACGTAACTGGCTCGCAATTTGGGTCGAATAAATTTATTATAGGTTAAATGGACACATGCAGCGGCCGAGGAGCCCCCCACACCCCCGGGGGGAGAACGGGGGCGGCCTGGGGGTGGCGCGCCGTTCGCTTACGTTTTAGGAAACCGCAACGGGCAGGTTCCGAGGTGTCGGAGGAACCGCATCGGAATTGTAAATGCTCGCAGACGATTTGTTGCCTCGCCCTGGCTGCCTATTCATTATGTCCCAGGTTATCTGGGATCTCTCGCCCGCAAAAAAAGTTATGCATTCACCGCATCGGAAGTTATGTTCCTGCTGTTTTGATGGGCGAGCTCCAGCAGACATACAAATTTAAGCGTTTGAATTTCCGCCAGGGTACGAGTCATATTTTACAAGAGATACTCCTGCCAATAACGAACGTGTGAATGAATAACTTTAATTTTTCATAGGTCAGCAGGACATGCAAAATTTGACAAATTTCTTAGTTTAATTAAGACGTGGCGATAATTACGGGGGCAAGCTGATAAAAAAGGTACATAACTATGAAGGAGGCTATGAAAATCTTTTTTTTAAATTATATTCCTGTCAGAAAACTGTCACGCAATTATCATTGTTCAGTTCTGGTTGTGCATTTCTACAGAAATTTTCAAATACTGACGTATCAAAGTATAATTGTAATGGAAAAAAATGAGCACCGTGCCGCCATCAAGTTCCTAACAAGGGAAGAAAATAGTCCAATGGAAATTAATAATCGTCTGTCAGCTGTTTATGGCGATTCTTCTCCATCCTACAAAACCGTTAAATTCTGGTCAAAACAATTTAAGTGGAGTCGAGAGTCCATTGAAGATGATCCTCGCAGTGGCCGTCCAAATTCAGCCATCACCCAAGAAACTATTCGAAAAGTGGAAGAATTTATTCTTGAAGATCGATGAGTAAAAACTGATATACTAGCTGAAAGTCTGCAGATCAGCAGGTAACGTGTTTGAACCATCATTCATGGCTATTTAGGCATGTCAAAGGTGAGTGCAAGATGGGTCCCAAAAATGCTGACCCCGTTCGATAAGCAGCATCGAGTTGAAACTTCTCAACAATTTTTTGAGCATTGTGAAGGGCAGGAAGAAGGGATTATACAAAGTATTGTTACTGGTGATGAAACATGGATTCATCACTATGATCCTGAAAGCAAACAGGAATCCAGGCAATGGAAACATAAGGGGTCTCCTCCCCCAAATAAGTTGAAAGTAAAGGTTTCTGCAGGCAATGTTATGGCCACGGTCTTTTGGGACTCAGAAGGATTTTTGTTGATTGACTACCTGCCACGTAAAACCACCATATGAAAGGAATCTATTACGCCGAAATTTTAGGCAAATTGGAAAAAGCAATAACAGAAAAACGCAAAGAAATATTCAAAAATGGAATATTGCTTTTGCGATATCGATAAAATTCAATGCTTCTGCTGTGAAAATGAAATTTTCTTGCAAGATTTTTGCAACACGTCGTTAAAGGTGGCAAATGTTTGTAAAGTTGGTTTAAAGATGCCAGATTTTTGTAAATTTGGCTCAAAAGGATGGATATTTGAATAAGTGTTGTCGAATATTGCAGCTTTTTATAAAATTTCGTTCCAGTCACATTTTTGTAAACTTTAGTCCAAGAGAACAGATTTTTGTATAATTTATTTGAAAACGGAAGCATTTTTTTCTAAAATTCGTTTAAAGACGACACAATTTTGTAATTTCATCCAGGAGCCAGTTTTTTTAAAATAAAATTTGCTAAAATTTGTTGCCAGAAGACAGATATTTGCAAAATTTGTCTCAAGGGGTTGACATTTGTAAAATTTGTTGTTAAACATTGCAGATTTGTATACTATAGTGCAAGAGAACAGATTTTTGTATTATTTATTTGAAAACGGAGGCAATTTTTTCTAAAATTCGTTTAAAGACGACACAATTTTATAACTTCATCCAGGAGCCAGTTTTTTTTTAATAAAATTTGCTCAGAGAGGGCAAATCTACGAAAACATTGTTTCCAGAAGACAGATATTTGAGAAAGTTTGCTCAAGACGATTGACATTTGTAAATTTTTTTGTCAAACACTGCAGATGTTTATAAATTTTCTTGTAAGAGTTCAGATTTTTGCAATACGTTGACAAAAGTTTGTAAAGTTGGTTTAGAGATGTCAGATTTTTGTAAATTGGAATCGATTTGTGTAAAATTTTGTTGAAAAGGAAGCAGATTTAAAAAAAATATGTTTAGAGGGGACGCAATTTTGTAATCGTATCCTGAAGACAGTTTTTTTTAATCAAATTTGCTCAAAGAGAATTATAATTAATTAGAGGTTATGTTATGATTGAAGATTTGTAAAATGGTTGAAAAATGTCTTTCAAGACTACAGATTTCAACTATACGTTATTAAAAGTGATAAATATCAATCCTAACGAGCCAAATTTCGCAAATATCTGTCTTCTGGAAAAAAATTTTACACAGGTTTGTCGTATTTGAACAAATTTTATAAAAAAAAATCTAGAGTCAGATTTTTGTGAAGTTTCTTTCAAAAATGAGGCGAATTTTTCTAATTCGCAGATAATTCGCTGATAATTGGTTCTCTGAACCAATGTTCAGAGTTATAAGAATTACCCAAAGAGGACAGATCTTCGTAAAATTTGTTTCCAGAAAACAAATTTTGTAAAATTAGGATAAAGAGTATTTGTATGTATAAAATTTGTTGTCAAACTTGTAGATTTTTATAACCTTACTGTCCAGAGTCAGATTTATGTAAATTTTGGTACCAGAAAGCAGACTTTTGTAAAATTTTGTTGGAAAAGAAGCATATTTTTCTAACATTTGCTTAGAAAGGACGCAATTTTCACAAATGCCAATTCTCTTGAGCCAAATTTGGCAAATATCTGTCTTCTGGAAACAAATTTTACATGGCTTTGTCCTCTTGGATAAAATTTTATAAAACAAAATCCAGAGTCAAATTTTTGTGAAGTGCAAAAAAGAGGCATTTTTTTCTAATATTGGTTCAGACTTATAAGAATTACCCAAAGAGGACAGATCTTCGTAAAATTTGTTTCCAGAAAACAAATTTTGTCAAATTAGGATAAAGAGGATTTGTATGTATAAAATTTGTAGTCAAACATTGCAGATTTTCATAACATTACTTTCCAGAGTCAATTTTTTGTAAATTTTGATACCAGAAAGCAGATTTTTGTAAAATTTTGTTGAAAAGGAGGCATATTTTTCTAACATTTGCTTAGAAATGACGCAATTTTCATCTCGAGGAGCCAGTTTTTTATGAAATTTTGCTCAAAACGGACATATTATTGTAAAATTTGTTTCCAAAAGACATATCTTTATAAAATTTGGCCCAAGAGGATTGATAAATATAAAATTTGTTGTGAAACATTGCAGATCTTTGATGCAAATTTCTATCAATGGGCAGATTTATGTAAAATTTGGTCCAAGGGAACAGATTTTTGTAATAGTTGATGATAAGGAAAGAGATTTGTATACATTTTGGTCCAATAGAACAGAATTTTGTAAAATTTCGTTTCGGATTTTTCTAAAATATGTTTAGTGTTTTTTTAGAAATATAAAATTTTGTAATTGTAATAAAAAATAAGTCAAACAAATGCTGACTTGTTATGACGGAAATGGCATTTTAATATCACCACTTGCACCTAAATGATTGGACCCCAGCTTTTGAATCACACTGTATGTCAAATTTAATTAAAAACTGTTGAAATCTGTAAAATTTACAGTTGTAGTTGGCAACATCTGTTAAATTTTTAACAATTTTCAAAAGGGGTACAATTTCCGACTGGGACATTCTAAATCGATAAAATTCAAAGCTTCTGTTGTGAAAATCTGTCAATTTTTCAATAGATTCTGCCTGAATCTGTTAAATTTTGTCAATTTTTGATATCCCACTTTTCAAATGTAAATATTTATCAGATTTTTAAGTGCAACAGTTCACATACGTCAAATTCTCAATTAAAACCTCATAAACTTCAGCTGTGTAAATCTAGCAATTTTTTAATAGATACTGCCAAAATTTGTCAATTTTTGATGTCCCAGTGCAAAATTATAAAAGCTATCAGATCGCACGTTAAAAACAACAGTGACACTACATAAAAATAAATATGTTTCAGTAGAATTTGTTCAGTTTCACTGATATTTTTTTTGGCATAAAAAGATTACCATTAATATACTGCTTATAGTAATTCTTATGCTATTATTAATATACTAATAACTATAATAATATTAAAATAAAATGATTGCTAATTAATGTTGCTAATTAATAACTGTAATTAAATGTCAAACGGCCGGTGCCTGTAATAAAGTTTGACATAATGTGAATGAAAGTTTGCAAATGAAAATTGTGGGAAAATATGTTAAGTATTTTTTGAGTTTGAGTCTGAGTTTGAGTCTGAGTTTGAGTCTTTTGAGTCGTTTGAGTTACAGTCTTGGTTTTCTTAAAGAGTGATGTATTGATAAAATACTGGGTAAAGTTAATCAAGATTTGTGAATCGATTTTGAAATCAAACATGTTTTAGCAAAATATTCAGAAAAATTTGATCTGCATTGCTGCAAGTACGATTTCAAGAGAACATTGTGCGAATACTTCCAATAGGTGTTTTCGTCATTTTGCACTTTCATGAAAAGGAATGTTTTGGTGAATTATAGTGTTGAATTTAATTACTGCTTTTCATTAAATTTCATATAATACTTTACTAATCATTCCTCTTCATTAAAATGCAAAAAAAAAATAGAGAAAGAGAGTATATCACCTAACCTAACATCACCTAACCTAACCTAACCTCATCTAACCTAACCATCTTTAGTAAGCTCATGTCTACCCTTCGTGAGGTCTTTCCGCCTTGCAAAATAGATAATACAATTATTCTTATTTTTAATAAAATTATTTTAGAAAATTTTAGAAAATTAATGTAGGTTATTGATTGTAGATTGTTTTAGATTTGATATGCATTATTTCATGTAAAAGTTCCAATGAAAATTGTGCAAAAACTTACAAAAACGTGCAAGATAGTTTTTGATTGTTTTAGAATTGATTTTCATGAAGAGGAATGTTTAGTGAAGTATCAGGTGAAAATTAATGACAGATTTTTACAAAATTTTCTCACAATACTTTACGTTATAATGGAAATATGTTGTCAAATCATGTTTTGTCTTGTGTTCATACATTTGGTTTTTTAGTACTTTACAGAATGATGAAGTCGAGCCGGGCTCCTCTGATCCCGGGCCCCCAGGCTGGGGCCCTCTCAGCCCCTTTGTGGGGGCTATGGTCAGAAGTCCGCCATTCTATTATTGCCTACGTCTATAGCTGGTTTGAGTGTAAATAAGTTCGCACACTGAAAGGCGAGAAACTCACTACAAATCTTCTGCAGTAAGGCATTTTTCCATCTCAGACGGTGCTGCCAACGTAATATTTCTCGCGTTACAGGGGCACCGGCGGCAGCTTTAAACTTTCCCAAAGAAAAATATTTCTCTATTCCGTAATTTCCAGGGGTCTATAGCCCCGCACTCTTGCCTCGTAATGAAAATATATGGGACGTGGAGAGTATTTCAGGGCCGCAGGAGGACGCAGGCCATACGGGGGCAGGAAATAAAAACGTGCAGGGCTGCCACCCACGGAAACCCCGCCCCGTAAAGGACGGGAAAATAATTCATAACATTAGCGTAATGCGATTATAACCGGCCCAGGATCGAAAAACGGGCATCCAGTTATTGTTGTATCGGAATCCGATTACACACATTCTCGACGACGCCCCCTGTATTATATCGTATCGCCAGACAACGAAAAATAGGCCGGGTGCTTACTGGACGCAATAACAATGAAAATTGGGTATTATATCCATGTGATGTATTGCCTTGTGTTATCTATACCCCTGCTTTAATAAGAATCAAAGAAACGAAGGAACCCATAAATTATACCTTCTCAACTCATAATCAATAACGAGTTCTACGGAATTATCACTGCCTATTTTCCTCCACATAGTATTTTTATTTATTGATGATTCTATTAAATATCGTTACAGATTAATTTTTAAAATACAATCTCGAAAATTAATAATCGCGTGTAATTTGAATAGTTTTAAAATTTTAAATCGAACCGATGCCTATTCACAAGCCTAAAAACGATACATGTCAAGATACGTTACTCTAAGACATTATAAATTACATGATACATGTTACAGATTTCCATCAGTTTCTCACTGTAGCGAGAATTTTTCATTATAATAAATATCTCGATCCACATCGCCGTGCTGGTAAACATTTTTCGTCCCATTTCCTTATTCCAGGTCGAAACCCGGCCATACATTTCGCCGGCACACACACACTGGATCGAATGCATTTTATCAGATAACGCCGTAAATGTAAAACGTCTAGTCGAGATAGATCGGAAAGTTGGAAGCAAAGTTAAAAAAAAATACCCCGGAACGTGCGCGGCCCGGAATCGAGGGCGCTTTAGCACTTTAGCGTGCACATTTACAACACAATGAGAGTAATGAAGGCAATGCTTGCGCCCTGGAAGGCCTTTAAGCCCGCCTCTCACCGAGCCGCATTAATTATCGAAGTTTCGGCGGTTCGAATTTTTAAAATGATTAATTGCGGGATGAGCATTGTCCGGATTACGGCCGTCATCGTCAAATCAAAATTCTCGTAATCCGCGCTTGATGATTACACGAATTTCAAGTATGATTAATGGGACGTTGTCGAGATTATCCGTGTTTCAATCAAATCAATACTCTTCAAATCTACACTTCATTATTATTTATAATCATATTACACCTACACCTATAATATGAGACTCGATAATACACAGATAATAATTCCGGATGCAATTGAATAATAAAATTTGGCTGAACAGGAGATTTTCTTTTTGTTTTGAATTTTTTTGAAAATTCTGTTTAAGAGAGAAGATTTTTGAAATATTCTGTTCATGAGAGAAGATTTTTGAAAAATTCTTTTCAATAGACAATATTTTCAAAATATTCTGTTCTTGATGTTTGAAATACGTTGTTGAAGGAGGCAAAGTTTTGTAAAGTTGGTTTAGAAGAGCTAGATTTTTTTGTAAAATTTGGCCGAAGACTATCGATATTTGTAAAATGCGTTGTCAGATTTCTATAAAGTTCCTTTGCAGAGTAACATTTTTGTAAACTTCAGTCCAAGAGAACAGATTCTTGTATAATAATATAATTGTGTTGAAAAAGGAGGTACATTTTTCTAAAATATGATTAGAGATGACGAAATTTTGTAATTTGTCTGGATACACAGAGTACAGCATTTTTTTTTTGTTTTAAATAAAATTGCTTAATAACGACTAATCTTTGTAAAATTTGTTTGCAGAAGAAGGATCTTTGTGAAATTTGACTCAACAGGGTTGACATTTGTAAAATTTGTTGATAAGCATTGCAGAATTTTGAAAAAAAAAAATGTTCAGAATTTTGCAATAAATTGTTATAGGTAGCAAATTTTTGTAAAGTTGGTTTATAGATGGCAAATTTTTGGGATCAAAGGAATCAATATTTCTAAAATATGTTGTCAAACATTGCAGTTTTTATAAAATTTCTTGCCAGCTACATTTTTTGTATATTTCAGGCCAAGAGAACAGATTTTTGTATAATTTATTAGATAAAGAGTGCCTCCTAAAGTAAAATTTGTTTACATATACACGATTGTGTAATTATACAAAAGACACCAGTTTTTTTTTTTAGTAAAAGTTGCTCGATGACAAATCTTTGTAAAATTTGTTATCAGTAGATAGATTTTTGCGCAATTTGGCTCAAGAAGATTGACATTTGTAAAATTTGTTGTCAAACATTGCAGGTTTTATAAAATTTCTTGCCAGCTACATTTTTTGTATATTTTAGGCCAAGAAAACAGATTTTTGTATAATTTATTTGATCAAAAGTGCCTCCCTTTCTAAGATTTGTTTAGAAAGACACAATTGTGTAATTACACAAAAGACCCAAGTTTTTTTTTAGTAAAAGTTTCTCGATGAGAACAAATCTTTGTAAAATTTGTTATCAGAAGACAAATTTTTGCGTAATTTGGCTCAAGAAGATTGACATTTGCAAAAATTTGTTGTCAAACACAGCAGACTTTTGTCAGATTTTTGCAATACGTTGTTAAAGATAGCAAATTCTTGTTGGTTGGTTGGTTTAAAGTTGGTTTAAAGATGCCAGATATTTGTAAATTTTACTCAAGGGGATGGATATTTCAAAAATTTCATTCATAGTTCAGATTTTTGCAATGAATTATTACAGAGTTTTGGAAATTTGACTCAAGTAGACCGATATTTGTAAAACGTGTGTTCAACTATTGCAGATTTTAATTAAAAACATATCATGACTTAGAATTTGTAAAATTTTGTTGGAAAAATGGCAGATTCTTCTAAAATTTGTTTAGAGGCTTAAAATTTGAACAAAGAGGACAGATCTTCGTAAAATTTGTTTCGAGAACACAGATCTTCATCTTCAGATAAAGATCTGAGGATTCAACAGGATTGATGTGTAAAATTTGTTGTCAAATATTGCAGATTTTTTAAAACTCTTTTTCAGGAGATGGATGTATGTAAATAACATTCTACATAACATTTCTAGATGCCAGCTCCCTGAAAAATTTGGCTCAAGAGGATCGATATTTGTCAAATGTGTTATCAACCATTGCAGATTCTTATAACATTAGGACGCATTAATTTTGTGATTGTATCTCGAGTAGTCAGTTTTTTTTTTAATGAAATTTGCTCAAAACGGACTTATTTTTGTAAAATTTGTTTCCAAAAGACAAATCTTTGTACTTGCACTTGTAAATCTTTTGTAATTTGGCTCTAGAGTGTTATAAATTGACCCCAAATTTTTGCAGCTTTTTGAAAAATATCTATCAAGAGGCATTTTATGTAAAATTTGGTCCAAGAGAACAGATTTTTGTAAAATTTTGTTCAAAAAGTAGGAGGATTTTTCCTTTTCTTGTTTAGAGAGCATGCAATTTTATAATTAGTAAGAAACCAGTTTTTTTTTTAATAAAAGTGGTCCTCTTTGCGCAAATTTTATAAAACAAAAAAAAACTGGATCCTTGTTAAATTTGTTTCCGGAAGACACATGTTTGTCACATTTAGGTCAAAAGGATTGAACATTAATAAAATTTGCTGTCAAACATTGCAGGTTTTTGAAAAAATAAATTCAAGAGGCAAATATTTCTAAAATTTAGTCAAAGAGAACAGATTTATGCAAAATTTGTTAAATACTGATTCAGATTTGTGCTAAAATGTATTTAAAGAGAGCTTATTTTAGTAAACAATATTTTCAGAGTACTGAAATTAGTTGGTCATTGTTAATTGGTCAAATAGGACAATATTTCTAAAATTTCTTCCCTGAATTTGGCTCAAGAGGATTGACATATGTAAAATTTGTTGTTAAACATTGCAGATTTTTGAAAACATACTTTCAAGAGGCAGATTTATGTAAAATTTAGCCAAAGAGAATATATTTTTGTACAATTTGTTGAATAATGAAACAGATTTTTCTAAAATGAATTCAAAGTGAGTTTATTTTTGTAAAACTTCAATATCCCTTTTACGTCCTCTTGGGAGGAGATTCTTGATGGAATGTCTTTATTTATCCGTAATTAAGAACTGTAAGTAAGTAAGTATTATTTATATACCTTAACTATGCTTTGTACTGCCCTGACTTGTATAAATTGGTAATGAAATTGAATGCATGATAAACTCGATTTTTTGTGTATACACTTTAGTTTATGTAAAACATCATCAAGGATGTATGATTTATATTTATTATTAATAATTATATCAAAACACATGGAAAGTCTGTAAATGCAGATTCCAGTGCAATTGCATAATAAAATTTGGTCGTACAGGAGAGATTTTTCAAAAATTCTGTTCAAGAGAGAAGATTTTTGTAAAGATTGTTGCACAAGAGTTCATATATCTGCAAAACGTTATGAAAGGGAGCAAAATTTTGTTATGTGGGTTTAAAGATACCAGATTTTTCAGGAGTGATTTTTCAAAAATTCTGTACAAAAGAGACGATTTTTGTAAAACAACAAAGCTTGTTTTGGAAGAGTTTTTATTTCTGCAAAACGTTATGAAAGGTGGCAACATTTTGTTATGTGGGTTTAAAGATACCAGATTTTTGTAAAATTTAGCTCAAAAGGGTCGAAATTTGTAAAATGTCTTATGCTGCCTAGTTCTAAACACACATATTATTATTATTATTAAAATGTGTTGTTACACACCATTTCTAGAAAACAGATATTTGCAAAAGTTGGCCAAATAGGACATATCTTTGTAAATTTGTTTCCTGAAGACAGCTCTTGTTAAATTTTTGGTTTTAAAATTTGTTGTCAAAGTTTGCAAATTTTCGTAAGATTAGTTGAAAAAGAAAGCAGATTTTTCCTAACATGTGTAATAATGAGACTTTTGTAAAATTGCATTATTATTAGTAATTATATTATAATACAAGGCCTGGATAATGCAGAGTGATGACAGTGCAATTGCATAATATAATTTGCTTGTACAGGAGAGATTTGAAAATTTTGTTCAAGAAAGACAATTTTGTAAAGATTATTGTACAAGAATTCAAATTTTTGCAATACTTTGTTAAAGATGGCATTTTTTTTGTAAAGTGGATTGTGCTAACCTATTATTTATACATTAAACAGTATACTTTTTTTTCATGACTTGTGTAGACCTACTGGTAATACCAATAAAGATTATAATTATTATAAAGATGCCAGAATTTTGTAAAATTAGGCTCAAAAAGATCAACACTTGTAAAATGTGTTGTCAAACATCATTTCAGAATACAGATATTTACAAAATTTGGTCCAATAAGACATATCTTTGCAAAATTTGTTTCCAGAACATAATACTTTGTAAAATTTGGTTCAAGAGAAAAGATAGTTGCAAAATTATTTAGACATTTAGACAATGAAAAAGGTTTTAATTATAATATAGAATATGCATCTATTTTTAATATAAAAAATTATCCTCTGAAGGATAACATAACAGCCCAAACTAGTAAGGAATAAACAAAATATAATAAAGATACATATTTAAAAATTAAATATACCAGTACGTATAAAATAAAACAAGAAACATCAATACAATCAATATTACTGGTAAAAAATGAATAAAACATTAGCATTTTATTATTATCATTATAAACGATCTTTATAGGGCATCGATATTATCGGTATTTATAATTGCCAATATTATAGTATTTTTATTTTATAATTGTCAATATTATAGTATTATTGCCGCCAATTCATGTGATTTTCTCCCATATAGAGGCTCAAATATACGTTTTATTTTTTCATGCACGGTTTGCACGATTCCTGACTTTTAAGGCGCATTACCGAAACTTACTGTCGAATTTATTTACGGTACGTACTTCCTCGCGCGCCGCATAAAATGTTATTATATCATATCAGATTTCAGGACATTTTGTATTTCGTTAAGGGCGCCAGTTCCATCGGCACGCCGCGTATTATGTTGCCGGGTTTTATCATCGCTGCGACGGCGTTTTGCGCTCTCAGTCCAGATTTATCATTCGCGGGCGATCATGCAGTTCGTGTTCGCTGAAATTGTGCAAATTAGTGTCTCATATCTCTCGTATGCTATTTTTGTCAAGTGTAAATGTTTTATCAAACTATGGTACTTCTATTCAATCTGTTTCAGCAGCTAGATTCCACTATTTTTCGTTTATAGATTTTTCTTCCTTCATATATCTATTATTCGTTTTTTTATAGAAAAGCTGCCTTAAGTTGTCTTAAGGCTACCTTAAGTAGACTTAGGCAGCCTTAAGTAGACTTGAGGCAACCTTAACTCAAGGACTCAAAGCTCAAGTCAGGGGACTCAAGGCTCAAGTCAAGGACTCAAGGACTCAAGACTCAAGGCAGTTTAAGGCAAAGATAAGTGACTTTAGTCACAAGCGAAATTTTTGTCCTCATCGCCTTAACGATGATTTATACATCGAGCAGAGTTCATTGAATAATTTCATTTCAAAAATATGCTACTTCTGGCAGTAGACTTAAGGCAGCTTAGGGCAGAGATAATTGACTTTAGTCATAAGCGAAATTTTTGTCCTCATCACCTTAACGGCGATTTATACAACGAGCAGAGTTCATTGAATAATTTCATTTAAAAAATATGCTACTTCAAGCAGTAGACTTAGGTCAGCTTAGGGCAGCCTTAAGTAGATTTGAGGCAACCTTAACTCAAGGACTCAAGGCTCAAGTTAAGGACTCAATGACTCAAGGCTCAAGTCAAGGACTCAAGGACTCAAGAGTCAAGGCAGCTTAAGGCAAAGATAAGTGACTTAAGTCATAAGCGAAATTTTTGTCCTCATCGCCTTAACGACGATTTATACAACGAGCAGAGTTCATTGAATAATTTTATTTCAAAAATATGCTACCTCTGGCAGTAGACTTAAGGCAGCTTAGGGCAGAGATAAGTGACTTTGGTCATAAGCGAAATTTTTGTCTTCATCGCTTTAACGACGATTTATACAATGACTAGAGTTCATTGATAAATTTCATTTTCAAAAATATGCTACTTCTAGCAGTAGACTTAAGGCAACCTTAAGTAGACTTAAGACAGCTTAGGGCAGAGATAAGTGACTTTAGTCATAAACGAAATTTTTGTCTTCATCACCTTAACGACGATTTATACAACGGCCAGAGTTCTTTGATAAATTTCATTTAAAAAATATGCTACTTCTAGCAGTAGACTTAAGGCAGCTTAGGGCAGAGATAAGTGACTTTAGTCATAAGCGAAATTTTTGTCTTCATCGCCTTAACGGCGATTTATACAACGACCAGAGTTCTTTGATAAATTTCATTTAAAAAAATATGCTACTTCTTTCTACTTTTGATTGAATTAAGTATTTTGTTACCCCACAGGCATAGGGGCAGTAGGAATTATTATTATTATTATTATTAATTGATAAACTAATAAAGGTGTAATAAACTATTTGATTAATTCTTGATATTTAAATGATGACGGGAATTAATCCAGTAAGCCGATTTGAATTTTATGAGCGAATTGATTTACTTCATTAAAACCTGGAGCCGAATGAATGGAAAGTTTCGATGTTATGACACCAAATTATTCATTTATCGATTTAAAACTCGCGCAAGTAATAAAGGAACGGCTTTCGAAACTCTTCCATTAACTTGTTTTCAGTAAATTAATAAAGAAAAGTGCACAAAACTAACGACCGACTTCCTATTATCACGGAACTGGGAAGTAGGACAAAGTCATTTGCAACCCACATTGTAGTATATATTTCGATATTATTTTACATATTGTGATGATATTTATTAGTTAATTTTATAGTTATTTAGGAATTTTGTCGATAGTTTTATTTAAATTAATAGAGTAATAATAGGTTTAGTTAAATAGTTATCGAGTTAGGTTATTAAATAGATAGTGATTTTTAGTTAATATTGTGAATCATTGGGCACAATTAATAATGAGTTAATTAAAATTCGTAATTATAATGAAAACCTCAAATATGACGTACAAGGACGTAGGACATTTCATTGGCAGAGGAAAATTATCAGGATAATGAATATCGCATTAAATTTTGGATTGGACATTTGGATATGCGAGAATTTTAAAAAGTAAATTAGAAATTATACATTATTGAATGATCACCATAGCAACGATTATGAATTGTCGGATGACGCTGTAAATATTCAAGTTCTGAAGAACGACAAACGAAACATTAATAATAGAAAAGTGACTGTCTGGTCGGTATTTATAAATATGGCCGATGACACCAGACGCCCCAGTTTGCAATCGTTCCCGGAAAAGCTCACGTCTCAGTGCAGAATAAGTTTTTCCATTCCTTTCTATTTGTAGCCTTTTTCCTTGCTTCTTGATGATCAAGGTCGTTTCTTCTTAGGATTTCTTCTATGTTGTTTTCTCATATTTTCCTTGATCTTCCTCTTTCCTTCTTTTTCTTTTCGTCTTTTGATGTCCATACTATTTTTGTGTGTCAGTCTTCTGGCATTCTTATCAGGTGCCCGAACCATCATAGCTGTCGTTTCTGTATTAATTTTTGCACACTTTGTATTTGTAGGTTTTCCTTGATCTGTTCGTTTCTTACTCTGTCTAATCTCGTGACTCCTTCAACTTTTCTTAAGGTATCTCATTTCGGTTGCTTGTATTTTGTTCATTATTTTTTCATTTGTTGTCCAGGTTTCGCTTCCATATAAGAGTGTTGGTCTATAAATTGTCTTGAAGAGTGTCATTTTCGTGATTCTTCTATTGTTTAGAATGTACTTGTTCATTGCATAGTAGGTTATATTTGCGGTCATGATTCTGTTATTTATTGCGTTTTCCATGGTTCCTTTGTTATGTATTATTGTACCTAAATATTTGAAGGTTTCAACTTGTTCTATCCTTTTCAAATTTATTAGTATTTTTGCTTTTGTTTCCTCTTTTGCTACTACCATTACTTTTCTTTTGTTTATATTAATTACCATGTTGTGTTTTTTCAGTTCCTCCTCCCATATGCTTATATTGTGTTGCAGGCCTTCTTCGCTTTTGGCTAGCATGACTAAGTCATCAGCAAAAGCACATTCTGCTATCACCATTCTTTTCATTTTATAGTATCCTATTTCTACCTTCTTGGTGTTATCCTTATTTTTTTTCAATATGTTGTCTATGAATATTATAAAGAGCAAAGGGCTTAAAGCGCCCCTTAGGCCTTGTGTGGTTGTGAAATTTTCAGATGTTGAATTATTTGTCCTTACGTAGTTTTCTGTGGTTTCATACATACTCTTGATTGCTTTTATTAAATGCACTTTTATCTTCATTTCTTCAAGTATTTCCCACACTTTGTCTCTTGGGACTCTACGAAATGCCTTTTCTAAGTCCACGAGTATCATGTATAGTTTGTTGTTTTGTCTTAATATTTTTTTTGTCATCTTTTCAATTGTGAAGATGTGGTCTTGTGTTGAATGTCCTTTTTTGAATTTGTGACTTTTCCATTGTTTTTCAATTTCTTTTCTTAGTTTGTTCTCTAGTATTGATTCATGCAGTTTTGCCGCTGTGCACAGCAAGGATATTCCAATAAAGTTGTTGCAATTTCTACTCGTTTTTTATGTATTGGGAAGATCACTGCTTTTTGCCAGTCTGCTGGTATTTTTCCTCTTTCCCATTTTCTATTTGTTAACTGTAGTAGTAGTTGTTTCCCATCCTTTCCTATGTATTTCAGCTGTTCAGATTTGATTTTGTCGTGACCTGGGGCTTTTCCGTTCTTTAACTTCTTTGGTGCGTTTTCTAACTCTTCTTCTGTTATAGATCCCTCTTCTTCTTCTGTTTCGTTACTATTTTCTTGTTCCTCTTCGTTTTCATTTCCTTCATTGGTTGTCTCTTTTCCAGACAGAAGCTCTTGTAAGTGCTCTTTCCATCTGTTCATGATTTCCTTATCCTCTTTCATTAGTAGACCATGTTTATTTTTGAGGAGCTTTAGGTCAGACTTCTTATGTTCCAATTTCCTATATATATTGTCTCTGCTTTATTCTCTTTTGACTGTACCGTTTTTGTTTTTTCCTTCCTTTTACCTTTGTCAGTTTGTGCCCTTTTTGTCCCCCTATATTGTTTTCCAGTTGATTTATAAAAACATAAAAACATTTTACGACCTCCCATTTATCACGCATCTGATAAATCTTGGAACTTTACTGCTCACTAGTCGCGTTAATAAAATTAATTCAATCAAAACGGCGGCCGCTCGTTATCACGCCGCGTACACGGCCAAATCGGCCGGTCCGATCTGCGATTGAAAAATTGCAGTATGCAAATTTTCCGGAATTTATGCGAACACGGCTCGGCCGTCTCGTGGGAGAGGTGTGTTTAATAAAATTCTGTTGCGCCCGGCAGAAATAAATATGCACATATCTCGGCGACTGATAAAGCCCTGCATAGGGGGCCGAAACGATATGCCACATAAAGCAAACATAATCTTCTTACAGGGAAAACGCGGCTCTCGGCTCTCTCCTATAAACCGCAGCCCGCGAATACATCACCGCAAGGAAGCAATGAAGGAGCTTAGATGAGGCTTTTAAGCGATCCGAAATTCATAATCGCTGCTGTATCAATAAGCATGTGGGTAAGTGTATTGGCAATCGCTGATATCAATATAAGCACAACCTTTGATTTCAATATTGGATGTAATCGAGTATTTTCATCAATATAAGGAAATTCGGATGTATTGGAGTATTTAGTTGTGTTTAGATTCAGTATTATATAGAATAAAGATTTATAAGACATATATTTAATATATTATAATAATTTTAGGCATTGTTTAATGCTACAATTGAGCGAATAAACCAAACTAAAATTATGTAGTTCAAGAAAAATGGATTGGTACATTACGGCTGAACAAATCCTGGACGCACACTCCCTAATAAAACACGGTTTTTTAGTAAATTAATAACGCTTCAGTAGGTGTAAACAATGCATTCAGTATAATTTATCAATTCAAAACAACAACACAGTAAAAGGCATTGGCATGCACGTTTCGAACGAAAACAACGATCAAATTTCCATATAATCAGCCCCCACGAAAATCTCATCGGGTAAAAGGCAATTTTATCAATCCCGGCCGCCGAGAACACGACTAAATATAACTATTTCGGTGATAACGGGCAATAAGGAAGTGGTCGCATTAGCATGCTATTTAGTGTTATTCTGGTGCCGTAAATAAGGTAAATGGGTCAGCTTTAAACGCAAATCTATAATTAAGCTCACCTGAACTGTGAGATATTTTCATTTCTCGCCCTGAATTGCCGCGGGGGCTGCACACGCGCCCCACGCACTCCCCCAAATTAAAAACGGGGCTGCTCGCCCCTCTTATAACGCACGGAATAATCGACTGGGGCTAATAAATTCAAACGCGACGCACACATATACGCACATGCATGGCGGCGATAAATCCGTGGAACTCCCCCCACGGTTTAACAGTATCCCCCCAATCAAATGGCCCTGAAAAACGCGGTACGACGCCACTTCCGATTGATAGCACACTAATTCCACCCTAATCCAGATGTAGTTACAAAGCACGGACAAAGTAATTCCGCAGTAATTCTCGGCGAAGAACTATGGATAACAAATTAATCAGTAAGTAAGTAAATGCAGAAAGTTATATGTTTGATTTTCTGCCTTATTTAATACTGAAACTTTGTGAAAACTTCAGTAGAATTAGTTTCAGATGTACGGTACACGAATCTAATATCAAATTTGCAAATAATACGTTTTCAAAATTTCAGTAGTAGCTAACACATACTTATCTATGCAGAAAGTAATCTGTTTGATTGTCTCACTTATTTACTACTGAAACTTTGTCAAAATTTCAATAGAATTAGTTTCAGGTGTACTGTACACTAATCTAATATCAAATGTGCAAATAATAAATTTTCATAAATTTCAGAAATAGCTGACCCTTACTTGTCAATGCAGAAAGTTATATGTTTGATTTTCTGCTTTATTTAATACTGAAACTTTGTCCAATTTTCAGGAGAATTAGTTGCAGGTGTATTGTACACTAATCTAATATAAAATTTGCAAATAATAAATTTTCAGAAATTTCTGACATAGCTAACCCTTACTTGTCAATGCAGAAAGTTATATGTTTGATTTTCTGCTTTAGTTAATACTGAAACTTTGTTAAATTTTCAGGAGAATTAGTTTCAGGTGTACTGTACACGAATCTAATATCAAATTCGCAAATAATACCTTTTCAAAATTTCAGTAGTAGCTAACACATACTTATCAATGCAGAACGTTATCTGTTTGATTTTCTCACTTATATAATATTGAAACTTTGTCAAAATTTCAGTATAATTAGTTTCAGGTGGACTCTACTCTAATCTAATATCAAATTTGCATATAATAAATTTTCAGAAATTTCAGTAATAGCTAACCCTTACTTGTCAATGCAGAAAGTTATATGTTTGATTTCTGCCTTATTTAATACTGAAACTTTATCAAATTTTCAGGAGAATTAGTTTCAGGTGTACTGTACACTAATCTAATATCAAATTTGCAAATAATAAATTTTCTGAAATTTCAGTAGTTGCTTACACAAACTTATCAATGCAGAACGTTATCTGTTTGATTTTCTCACTTATTTAATACTGAAACTTTGTCAAAATTTCAGTAGAATTAGTTTCAGGTGTACTGTACACTAATCTAATATCAAATTTGCTAATAATAAATTCTCAGAAATTTCAGTAATAGCTAACCCTTACTTGCCCATGCAGAAGTTATATGTTTGATTTTCTGCCTTATTTAATACTGAAACTTTGTCAAATTTTCAGGAGAATTAGTTTCAGGTGTATTGTACATGAATCTAATATCAAATTTGCGAATAATAAATTTTCAGAAATTTCAGTAATAGCTAACACATACTTATCAATGCAGAAAGTTATATGTTTGATTTTCTGCCTTATTTAATACTAAAACTTTGTCAAAATTTCAGTAGAATTAGTTTCAGGTGAACTGTACACTAATTTAATATCAAATGTGCAAATAATAAATTTTCAGAAATTTCAGTAATAGTTAACCCTCACTTGTCAATGCAGAAATTTATATGTTTGATTTTCTGCCTTATTTAATACTGAAACTTTGTCAAAATTTCAGTAGAAATAGTTTCATGTGTACTGTACACTAATCTAATATAAAATTTGCAAATAATAAATTTTCAGAAATTTCAGTAATAGCTAACCCTTACTTGTCAATGCAGAAAGTTATATGTTTGATTTTCTGCCATATTTAATACTGAAACTTTGTCAAATTTTCAGGAGAATTAGTTTTAGGTGCATTGTACACGAATCTAATATCAAATTTGCAAATAATAACTTTTCAGAAATTTCAGTAATAGCTAACACATACTTGTCAATGCCGAAAGTTATATGTTTGATTTTCTGCCTAATTCAATACTGAAACTTTGTCAAATTTTCAGGAGAATTAGTTTCAGGTGTATTGTACACGAATCTAATATCAAATTTGCAAATAATAAATTTTCAGAAATTTCAGTAATAGCTAACCCTTACTTGTCAATGCAGAAAGTTATATGTTTGATTTTCTGCCTTATTTAATACTGAAACTTTGTCAAAATTTCAGTAGAATTAGTTTCAGGTATACTGTACACGAATCTAATATCAAATATGCAAATAATACATTTTCAAAATTTCAGTAATAGCTAACACATACTTATCAATGCAGAACATTATCTGTTTGATTTTCTCATTTATTTAATACTGAAACTTTCACCAAATTTCAGTAGAATTAGTTTCAGGTGTACTCTACACTAATCTAATATCAAATATGCAAATAATACGTTTTCAAAATTTCAGTAGTAGCTAACACATACTTATCAATGCAGAACGATATCTGTTTGATTTTCTCGCTTATTTAATACTGAAACTTTGTCAAATTTTCAGGAGAATTAGTTTCAGGTATACTGTACACTAATCTAATATCAAATTTGCAAATAATAAATTTTCAGAAATTTCAGTAATAGCTAACCCTTACTTGTCAATGCAGAAAGTTATATGTTTGATTTTCTGCCTTATTTAATACTGAAACTTTGTCAAAATTTCAGTAGAATTAGTTTCAGGTGTACTGTACACTAATCTAACATCAAATGTGCAAATAATAAATTTTCTGAAATTTCAGTAATAGTTAACCCTCACTTGTCAATGCAGAAAGTTATATGTTTGATTTTCTGCCTTATTTAATACTGAAACTTGGTCAAATTTTCAGGAGAATTAGTTTTAGGTGCATTGTACACGAATCTAATATCAAATTTGCAAATAATAACTTTTCAGAAATTTCAGTAATAGCTAACACATACTTGTCAATGCAGAAAGTTATATGTTTGATTTTCTGCCTAATTCAATACTGAAACTTTGTCAAATTTTCAGGAGAATTAGTTTCAGGTGTATTGTACACGAATCTAATATCAAATGTGCAAATAATAAATTTTAAGAAATTTCAGTAATAGATAACCCTTACTTGTCAATGCAGAAAGTTATATGTTTGATTTTCTGCCTTATTTAATACTGAAACTTTGTCAAATTTTCAGGAGAATTAGTTTCAGGTGTATTGTGCACGAATCTAATATCAAATTTGCAAATAGTAAATTTTCAGAAATTTCTGTAATAGGTAATCCATATTTGACAATGCCGATAGTTATATGTTTAATTTTCCCACTTGTTCAATACTGACACTTTATCAAATTTTCAGGAGAATTAGTTTTAGGTGTACTATAGACTAATCCAATATCAAATTTGCAAATAATAAATTTTCGGAAATTTCAGTAATAGCTAACACATACTTATCAATGCAGAACGTTATCTGTTTGATTTTCTCACTTATTTAATACTGAAACTTTGTCAAATTTTCAGGAGAATTAGTTTCACGTGTATTGTACACGAATCTAATATCAAATTTTCAAATAATATATTTTCAAAATTGCAGTAGTAGCTAACACATACTCATCAATGCAGAACTTTACCTGTTTGATTTTCTCACTTATTTAATGCTGAAACTTTGTCAAATTTTCAGGAGAATTAGTTTCAGGTGTATTGTACACTAATCTAATATCAAATTCGCAAATAATAAATTTTCAGAAATTTCAGGAATAGCTAACCCTTACTTGTCAATGCATAAAGTTATATGTTTGATTTTCTGCCTTATTTAATACTGAAACGTTGTCAAATTTTCAGGAGAATTAGTTTCAGGTGTACTGTAGATTAATCTAATATCAAATTTGCAAACAATAAATTTTCAGAAATTTCAGTAATAGCTAACACATACTAATCAATGCAGAACGTTATCTGTTTGATTTTCTCCCTTATTTAATACTGAAACTTTGTAAAATTTTCAGGAGAATTAGTTTCAGGTGTACTGTACACTAATCTAATTTCAAATTTGCAAATAATAAATTTTCAGACATTTCAGGAATAGCTAACCCTTACTTGTCAATGCATAAAGTTATATGTTTGATTTTCTGCCTTATTTAATTCTGAAACTTTATCAAATTTTCAGGAGAAATAGTTTCAGGTCTATTGTACACGAATCTAATATCAAATTTGCAAATAATAAATTTTTAGAAATTTCAGTAATAGCTAACACATACTTATCAATGCAGAACGTTATCTGTTTGATCTTCTGACTTATTTAATACTGAAACTTTGTCAAAATTTCAGTAGAATTAGTTTCAGGTGTACTGTACACTAATCTAATATCAATTTGCAAAAAAATAAATTTTCAGAAATTTCAGTAATAGCTAACACATACTTATCAATGCAGAACGTTGCCTGTTTGATTTTCTCACTTATTTAATACTGAAACTTTGTCAAATTTTCAGTAGAATTAGTTTCAGGTGTACTGTACACTAATCTAATATCAAATTTGCAAATAATAAATTTTCAGAAATTTCAGATATAGCTAACCCTTACTTGTCAATGCAGAAAGTTTTATGTTTGATATTCTGCTTTATTTAATACTGAAACTTTGTCAAATTTTCAGGAGAATTAGTTTCAGGTGTATTGTACACGAATCTAATATCAAATATGCAAATAATAAATTTTCAGAAATTTCAGCAATAGCTAACACATACTTATCAATGCAGAACGTTATCTGTTTGATTTTCTCACTTATTTAATACTGAAACGTTGTCAAAATTTCAGTAGAATTAGTTTCAGGTGTACTGTACACGAATCTAAGATCAAATTTACAAATAATACATTTTCAAAATTTCAGTAGTAGCTAACACATACTTATCAATGCAGAACGTTATCTGTTTGATTTTCTCTCTAATATTGAAACTTCATAAATTAGAAAATTATATAACCTGTCAACAAAATGAAATCAAAATTCCACAAATTATAAAAAACAAAATCCCAAATTAGAAAATATTAAATTATTAATATTAATTAATTAAAATTCCACAATATTTCAGAACAGTTTAACAAACCACAATTATGAAAACTATAAGAACGACAAGAATATCTGAAGATATCAAGACAAATTTTGATCAGTCATTTGACTCTGAAATGTTCTGTATTTGAATCAAAATACAACAAATGATTAAAATTAAGGTTTTGTCCAACCACATTTATGGTTGGATATTTGTTTTCATCCTTTTCAATTGTTATTTTTTTATAACAACCTTAAGCAACATATTATATTATTATTATTAATATTATAACTAGACGGTTAAACAAAATTTAATCAGAATACCATGAACTATAAAAAGCATTTATTGTATTTAGATCTACAGACAAAATCTGATCAAAGATCAAAAACTGTCATGATATATTCAGAAACTTCGTTTTTGTTTTTATAGTTTTCAAAATTATGATCAAATTTTGGTACCTAAACTGTTCTGAAATATTGTTTGATTTTATTGATAATTTGTGAACTTGAACTTTTGTGGAATATCGTTAAGTTTTCGTCGTTTTCAATTGTTATTTTTTTCGTTAAACTGTCTTAAAATTTTGTGGAATTTTTATGAAATGCCATTTAAATTTTTATAATTCATGGAATTCTGGTTAAATTTTGTTGAGCTGTCTCGTTATAATAATAATATCATTTATTGTAATTAGATCCAGAGACAAAATCTGATCAAAGATTGAGTTTTTGTTTTTATAGTATTCAAAATTCTGATCAAATTTTGGTAAAGTGTTCTGATATGTTGTGGGATTTTATTGATATTTTGTTGAAAGTCTAAGTTCAACAAGCCATGATATCTTCAGAAACTTCGGTTTTGTTTTTCTAGTTTTCAAAATTCTAATAAAATTTTGGAAAACTGTTCTGAAATATTGTGGGATTTTATTCATATTTTGTTGAACTTGAAATTTTAAGCAGTTTAACAATAAAAATTACAATTAAAAACGACGAAAACGAATCAATTTTTTTGAAGATTTCGAGACAGATAAACTAATTTATCCAAAATTCCAAGAACAATGAGAATGTAAATAGCATATCATAAAAATTTCACGATATTTTGAGACGGTTTAATAAAAACGTACAAAAATTACTGGAACTATAAAAATTCCGCAATATTTCATGTATATTTAAAAGAAATAACGAAATATCGTCATATTTCATGAACATAGTCATTACATAAAATTTGCTTCAGTGTAAACTGATAGTAGCAGAACTTTGATCTGATAATGAGTTTTATGAATAAAATTCCACAGGATAATAAGACAGTTTAATATAAAATACAAATCTTAACGAAATATAAAAACTTCAACGAATCTACACAAAAGTAACTACTACTACTACTACTAGTAGATACATACTACTACTAGATCTCATAAGTATTAAACAAAAAATAACGAAATATCGTGATATTTCCTGAAATTGGTAATTATATAAAATTTCCGTCAGTGTAAACTGATAGTAGCAGAATTTTATTCTGATGATGAGTTTCAGGAATAAAATTCTACGAGATTTTAAGACAGTTGACAAATATTAACAAAAATTCCACCAACAATAAAAATTTAAACAAATTTTCAAAAATATATTTATTGTAAGATTTGATTAATATTTGAAAGAACAGTAACTGTATATTTGAAGATTTCGAGACAGTTCCACAAAATGTAATCACAATTCCAAGAACTGTAAAAAAATTTAAATGGCATTTCATAAAAAAATCACAAGATTTTAAGCAGTTTAACAAAAAAAAGGATAAAGTACTAAAACCATTTTTTTGGATTAAACTGTTTAACATTTCTTTTATGAAATACTATTTAAATTTTTATACTTCATGGAATTGAGGTTAAATTTTGTGGAACTGTCTCGAAATCTTAAAATATTCCGTTACTGTTCTTGTGTATTTAAAAGAACAGTAACTGCATATATGAAGATTTCGAGACAGTACCACAAAATGTAACCACAATTTCAAGAACTTTAAAAGTGTAAATGGCATTTCATAAAAAATCACAATATTTTGTGGATATTTCATAAATACTAACTAAAATTATAGGAACTATAAAAATATATAATATAAAATTATATATTATAGATAATATAAAAAATGAACAGAATTTCATAAAATGTTTTCACGATTTCATGTGCATTTAAAAGAAATAACGAAATATCGCAATATTTCGTGAAAATGTGCAATACCTACATCAAATTTCCGACAGTGTAAATTAATACTGACAGAATTTTGATCTTTTTGAAAGTTCCATAAAATGTTTGCATAATTTCATGTACAATTAAAACTGATAATGAAATATCGTAATATTTCATGAAACAAGACAATACCTACATCAAATTTCCGACAGTGTAAATTAATACTGACAGAATTGTGATTTTTTTTTAAAATTTAATAAAAAAATTGCATAATTTCATGTGCATTTAAAACAAATAAAGAAATATTGTAATACTTCACGAAAAAATGCAATACCTGCGTCAAATTTCGGACAGTGTAAATTAATACTGACAGAATTTTGATCGCATGATGAGTTTCAAGATTAATTCCGCAGAGAAGGTGGGGTTCCAGTTTTATGGGAGTAGTGACAAATTATCTGGCATGGACTATAACAACGAATTCGTGAAAAATTCCACGAAAATAAAAATTTAAACAAATTTTCAAAAATATAATGTAAGATTTTATGTGTATTTAAATACACAGTAACGGCATATTTGAAGATTTCGAGACAGTTTCACCATTCTGCACCATTCTGTATGGGCTTAATTTTATTAAGACAAACAATTATAATTTCTCAAAGGCAACTCAAGGCAAGATAGGAAATATGTTTTTCATTAAGTTCTTGAAAGAGAATCTTTATGGGCTATCGATCCATCTTGCAGTCTCTTTCTCTCTATTTTTAAAGTTTGAAGTAATTAAGGAGCCGCTAGGATATTACATCAAAAACTTAATTTGTTGGCTCTAAAAGGTTGCTGTATGGCGTTGGGCGTCTTGATTTATACGTATTTATAGGATTTAAATGATTCAATTAGATGGAAGCGATGAAGTCTGCAAAAGCTGCCGTAATGAGCAAGATTAATTACTTAAGAGAGATATCCGACATCTGTTTGGGGCGCACGAAAAGGCCAAAACGAAAGGTCGATTGTTTAACGTGTGGTGCGGTAGCTAAACCGTTTTTCAGTTAAGTTGCGGGCAAAATTTTAATCTTTAACTAATTTATTGCACCCAGGGCCTCGCATTTAATACCAGATGATTCGTATTAATGGGCGGCATGCACGGGCCCCTGCTGTAAAATAATTTGGGTCGTCCTGGCGGCGGCAGGAATCTTCAGTTAGGAGTTCATTGCGGGGGCGCACGGAACCGGGGGCCGATGGGGCGGCGGTATGTGTAGGTACAGACGTGTTCGCCGCATCCGGGGAGCGAAGGAAGGCCCCCCGTACTTCTGCCACTTTATGGCCACCTGGGGAATACAGCGACACGGCGGTTCGATTCCACTCACAGACCTTTATATTAAGCTAGACCGCCGCGCCTGCAGGGGGCGCGGGGGGCGCGCGCCCCCGCGTGCACGCGCGCTCACAGGTGCGGAGATGATGCGGTGAAATATTAATTGCATCGGCCGGCGGCGAATTGAATTTCGCTCTTGTATTAAATGTTCTGTTTCTTGGTTTCATTGTGTCTTCAATTTGTAATACCGCAGGCCTTTATTGTCGCCAGGAGGACGATTCTGCTGATACAGGGAACAAACAGCGGGCCAGGGCTGTAATTCCCGCATAGCCACTAATTCGATAAATATATTTTCAGGCACCAAGCGAAACCGAGGCGGTGATATGATATAATACACGGGAGACATGACTGTCTTACTTATATAATAATATATAGCCTTCACGGAATTACCTTTTGCTTCTGCCTAAAATGCAATATTTGAAATTCCTGGAGTCATACTAAATCCAATATGTACGTATTTTACATTAGGCTGATCCTCCCGAAATAATCATTTTGCATGTAACCAATTTCATTTAAATAAATGTTATGAATACTATGACTTTTCTTTCAGAATATATAATTTTCGATATTGTGAGATCTTTCTAGAGAACAGATTAAAAAAAGGCCCGTTGTATACAGGGTGGGCCACGAATAACGGCCATTAAAAGTTCAAGGGGTTCCTGATGAAGAAAAAATTTAAACAAAACAACATTGCATGGTTGAATACGATCTCCTCAAGGAAAATATTTTCGACTTTCTAACACTTAAGGGTCTACCGGAAATGGCTACCTACTTTGTTATGTTAAATGAAACATGAAAGTTTCGTAAAATTTACTTCAAAAGTAAAAAAGTTATAAAGTATAGGAAAATGACCTTTGTCAGTTTTTCAGCAATATTTAAGGTGCAAAATATCCCGGTTTTCGTTTCAGTATATTGAAAAGCAGAAAAATTAGAAACTTTTATCCCATTTAACCAACTCTGTGTAAATTTCCGTTTAATAGATATTAATGGTGGGCGTCGTAAAAGTGACTACGCTGTATAATATCAAACGAAAGCTAAACCTCCAATTTTAGAGGTACGAAAAAAAATAGCATATTGAGTTGTACAGTCATGCCCACATAAATCTGGTACAAAAAAATAGGTAACAATAGCAATTGTATATAGCAATGTCAAAATTTTTGTACTAGATTTATGTGAGCATGACTGTACATCTGGCATCGACTCTGGGCAGAGGACTGATGAATCTGCCAGAGGAATGATACCAGCTATATTTTTACATCAAAATCATTGATTTCGATTATTACCATGCCGCTATCTAGGGAAGAAAAACTTCGCAGAAAAAGGTAGGTACGAAAGACCTAAGCAGGATCCTGAAGGAAGAGAGAAGTTGAAACAGAAAGAGCGCAATCAATATTTGAAGCAAAAGGAGAAAAAGGTAATTATGTCTATTAGATAGCTGAGCAAAAGATACAAACGTGTGAAAAGGAAACTGTGGCGAAGTAATTCCTATACTATTACTATTGGCTGAGGGTTACTATAATGTCGATGATTTCCTAAAATGAGTTCCTATTAAGATTGTCTGTAGTTCAAGTATCTATGTATCTGTAAATATACAAATATTTGTAATTCAATAGTTTGTATGATTATATGTATTAGATATTATTTATGTAGATATGTATTATTATGTGTTATATCTTTTATAATGACATGTATATCCACTTAATTGTGGCTACCATACTAATGAATTATAATTATTATTATTATTATTATTATTCCAAAGCATATAGATTAAAAAGAAAACAAAGGAAAAATTAATTCTTGGAACAAACGGTTTTTCGTTCCCTGGTTGTTTTAGAACACGATTATGAGAGAACACGACAGAACGAGAAAACGATGAGAGAACACGATTTAAGAGATACGCAGAAAAGTATACGGGAAAAAGTTTAGCAGCAAGAAATAGAAAAATAAGAAGCAGAAAATCTCAAAAATATGAAGAAATTATAGGAAAACTTATAAAGAAGCGTGGGAGATACAAAGTAAAATAGCACAACTATAGAGGGACGCAGGAAAGAAGGATAAGAGATGTGATCAACCTGCTCCCGAAACAAAAGTAAATGAAATGATACACAAAAGTCAAAATCGAGATATTTTCAAGAACCTTCTATTTTCTGAAGTTGTGAAAGATTAATTAAAGAGAAACTACAAACAGCCGAAAAGCGTAAAGAGAAAATCAAATTTCAGACAAGTACTATCAGGACGAATAATAAAAAATCACGGAATCACAAAGGACTTATGAGAAATTGTGAATGGTAATCCATTGATTAAAACTTCAAAGAGTACTCAGAAATGATATGCTGAGGAAAAATGTAAGAAAATTAATGCAATTTCGAAATTTTAGAATGTGATATAATAGTAGAATGTGTCTGGGAAAAAAAGATTAATTGTGTAAAAATGGCAACGTTAAGCAAAAACGCAATCTTAACAAGAATCGTCGTTTTTTCCGAGGAATCTTTCAGCGAGAGACACTTGCAGTCGCACCATTCGTTTAAATATATTGTTGTTAATTCGGATCAGGTGATCAGAAAAATGTCTTTTAGGAGATTGGCTCGACTGCAAAGATAAAAGATTTTATAGCAAGATCTTTTTAAGTGAACTTTACAGAAAGGCACATATTTTTATTAAAAATACTAAAAAAAACGAAAGAACATTGTTAAGACCACAAAACGAAAACTTAGACTAAAGGTGATCAGGTGATCAGAAAAATGCCTTTAAGAGATCGTCTCAACTGCAAAGATAAAAAGATTTTATATGAAGATTACTAGGCTCTTTCAATGGTCATCTTTTTAGGTGGACTTCACACAAAGGCACATATTTTGATTAAAAAAAGTAAAAAGCAAAAAGCAAAAGAACATTGATAAAACCACAAAACGAAAACTTCGACTAAAGGTGATCAGGTGATCAGAAAAATGTCTTTCAAAAGATTGTCTCCACTGCAAAAATAAAAATCATATGAAGATCACGATCGCTCTTTCAATGGTCATTTGTTTAAGTGGACTTTTACAGAAAAGCACATATTTTGATTAAAGAAACTAGAAAACAAAAGAACATTGAAAAACCACAAAACGAAAATTTCGACTAAAGATGATCAGGTGATCAGAAAAATGTCTTTTAAGAGATTGTTTCGACTACAAAGATAAAAAAGATTTTATATGAAGATCACGATCGTTCTTTCAATGGTCATCTTTTTAAGTGGACTTTACAGAAAGGCACATATCTTGATTAAAAATACTAAAAAACATAAGAACATTGATAAAACCACAAAACGTAAACTTCGGCTAAATGTGATCAGAAACATTTATTTTAAGAAATTGTCTCGACTGCAAAGATAAAAAGATTTTATATGAAGATCACCATCGCTCTTTCAATGGTCATTTGTTTAAGTGAACTTTTACAGAAAGACACATATTTTGATTAAAAAAACTAAAAAACAAAAGTACATTGATAAAACCACAAAACGAAAACTTCCACAAAAGGTGATTAGGTAATCAGAAAAATGTCTTTTAAGATATTGTCTCGACTACAAAGATAAAAAGATTTTATATGTAGATTACTATGTTCTTTCAGTGGCAATTTTTAGGTGGACTTTACACAAAGGCATATATTTTGATTAAAAAAACTAAAAAAACACAAAAGAACATTCATAAACCACAAAACGAAAACTTCGATTAAATGTGATCAGGTGATCACAAAAATGTCTTTTACGAGATTGTTTCGACTACAAAGATAAAAAGATTTTATATGAAGATCACGATCGCTCTTCAATCGTCATTTCTTTAAGTGGACTTTACAGAATTATTATTTTATTATTATATATTATTAATTATTTTTATTAAAAATACTAAAAAAACAAAAGAACATTGATAAAACCACAAAACGAAAACTTCGACTAAAGGTGATCAGGTGACCAGAAAAATGTCTTTTATGAGATTGTCTCGACTGCAAAGATAAAAAGATTTGATATGAAGAATGAAGATCACGATCGCTCTTTGAATGGTCATTTCTTAAGTGGACTTTTCCGAGAGACACAATATTTGTTAAAAAAAACTAAAAAAACAAAATAACATTGATAAAACCACAAAACGAAAACTTCACCTAAAGGAAGATTACTATGTTCTTTCAATGGTCATTTTTTTAAAGTGGACTTTACACAAAGGCACATATTTTGATTAAAAAAACTAAACAAACAAAAGAACATTGATAAAACCACAAAACGAAAACTTCGACTAAAGGTGATCAAACCACAAAACTAAAACTACGACTAAAGGTGATCAAACCACAAAACGAAAACTTAAACATAAGGAAAATTACTATGCTCTTTCAATGGTAATTTTTTTAAGTGGACTTTACACAAAGGCACATATTTTGATTAAAAAAAACTAAAAAACAAAAAAACATTGATAAAACCACAAAACGAAAACTTTGACTAAAGGTGATCAGGTGATCAGAATAATGTCTTTTAAGAGATTGACTATAAACTCGACTACAGAGATAAAAAGATTAAAGGGTACTTTACAGAAAGACACATTTTGATTAAAAAAACTAAAAAACAAAAGAACATTATTAAAACCACAAAACGAAAACATCAGAAAAATGTCTTTTAAGAGATTGTCTCGACTACAAAGATAAAAAGATTTTATATGAAGATCACGATCGCTCTTTGAATGGTCATATTTTTAAGTGGACTTTACAGAAAGGCACAAATCTTGATTAAAAATACTAAAAAATAAAAGAACATTGATAAAACCACAAAACGGAAACTTCGACTAAAGGTGATAAAGGTGAAAAATGTCTTTTAAGAGATTGTCTCGACTACAAAGATAAAAAGATTTTATATCAAGATCATAATCGCACTTTCAACGGTCATTTCTTTAAGTGGACTTTACAGAAAAGTACATATTTTGATTAAAAAAACTAAAAAATAAAAGAAGTTCGATAAATCGTTTAAAATTAAAAAAAAACAGTTTGATCCATAGGTAAGAGTATTATATAAAATTAAACTGAAGTCAGCCTGAGTATTATAAGCAAAAATATACAAATTTGGTTTACAAATTTTTAAGTTTGTATTTTTTTTTTTTGTATTTATTTATTAATTATCTATCCATTAATTAATTAATTAATCTATTATCCATTAATAAACATCCCATTTAAATATTACTAAAACGACGTTTTAAGACGACGTTGTTCCTCATACATATACTTTCAAAGAAAGATTTTTTCAGGAAATTAGTTAATATTTTATAGCGTGAAGATTTCTTCTGAAAGTATTATCTACAGTAGGCCAGGATTAAGATTAAAAGAGGATATTTTTTTAATATTATGAAAAATTACGATTTAGCCTAAAAAAGATATCTTTTAATTTTATATAAATTTGATGAATCCATCCTTATTTTCAATTGAAACCATGAAAAAGTAAACGAATAACATGCAAGAAATTTTTATAGTTACCTTTAAGAATAGATGAGAATTTTCTAGATTATCAGAAACTAATCCTGTTCCTTTTGATTTTGCAGAAGGTGAATTTTTTTAACGCGAGCGAATATTTTTTCGGTTTGATGGCGTTTTTTTGGTGAATAGGACTTTTTTATGTCAAATATTTTTATATATAACTTTTATGATATATGAAAATGGATGAATTCTGTTTCACGAAAATTTCTGTGAATTTATGGAATAACTGGTATTCCCTTAAGTTCGTCTCTACATATTTTCGTTCGTCTTCTCATAATTACTACTACTTCTACTATTTATGAAAACTTGTATCAATTTCCTTATTTTACACACTGTTTGTTAGGGGTTTATGTATGATAGATAAAGGGGTTTTGTGTCAGCCGGAATACAGTTCTATTCACAATGTTGTCATGAATATTACAAACACACTGAAAACAAATAAAAATAACTAAACACAACTAAAAATAAGTAAAAAACAACTGGAAAGTTCTAAAAATATTTAAGAACGACTGAAAAATAACATAAAATATGATATAACAACTGGCGGCAACTGAAAACATGTTTTCTAGACGTTTTTAGTTGTTTTTAGTTTATATTTTCAGTTGTTTGTAGTAGTTTTCAGAGGTTTAAGTTTGTTTTATGTTGTTTCAGTTGCTTTCAGAAGGTGTAAAATTATATTCTTTGAAATACTTTTAAATTGTATACATGCATTTTTTTATATGAATATTTTATTTAGCTTTTATTGAAAATTTCATCAATTCCAATAAAAAAATTGCAATTGAGAGTATACGTTTATAAAGTTGTTGACATCTTTTACGATTAGGTACTTAATTTTTTTTTTTCAAAAATTTATCTTGTTCCTACTTAGCAATGTATAAAAAATACCAAGACATTTGATCGTTGTTTTCAGTCCTATATAGTTATTTTCAGACGTTTTCAGTTGTTTTTAGTTCCATTAATGAGATGTATATTCCGAATTTGCAGTCTCATAACAATTTATTTATTTGACATTATAAGGGAACTAGTTGGCATTGTTATGTGAAACACTAGGCCTAGAATTGTTTTCTCTATATTTGAAACAAAAACATTTTATCACCATAATGACAGTGTTAAATAAACTGAAACAACTGGAAGCAACTAAAAGCACATGTTTTAAGTTGTTTCTTGAATTGTATCAAATGTTTTCACAGGTTTTTACAGGCTTTCGCAGGTTTTCAGTTGTTTTTATGTTTTATAAAAATGTCGGAATTAATGCTTTTAATCATCAGGACGCTCATAAAACAACTGAATACTACTAAAAATTAATGAAAACAACTAAATACATCTGAAAAACGGCAGTAAAACCACGCAAAACATCTGAAAACAACTGAAAACAAATAAAAATAACTAAACACAACTAAAAATAAAGTAAAGTAAAAAACAACTGTAGAGTTCTAAAAATATTTAAGAACTACTGAAAAACAACATAAAATATGATATAACAACTGGAGGCAACTGAAAACATGTTTTCATTTTTTGTTTAGATGTTTTTAGTTGTTTTCAGTTTGTATTTTCAGTTGTTTGTAGTAGTTTTCAGAGGTTTAAGTTTGTTTTATGTTGTTTTGGTTGCTTTCAGAAGTTTTCTTTTTTTTTGAGTTGTTTTTAGTTGTACCGATTAGTCATATTTTTATTGCGAATTTGCGCATGTGTTTGCCATTTTAATGGGATTTGTTTACAATTTTATGCGACTATAAACACTGTTTAGAAAAATTATTTCACGCTATCTTTGAAAAACATACAATTAATAATCACTACGACGGTGATATAACAACTGGAGATAACTAAAAACAGTAATCAGCAGCGACAATTGCTGCTTGTTGACTTGCTTAATGTAATGATTAGTAAAGAGTGAGTGTTATATGAAATTGGATGGATTCTGTTTCACGAAAACTTCAGTGAATTTATGGAATAACTGGTATTCCCTTAACTACTTCTCTACATATTCGTTATAATTACTACAATTTATTAAAACTTGTATCAATTTCCTTATTTTACACACTGTTTATTAGGGGTTTATGTATAATAGATACAAAGGCTTTGTTTCAGCTGGAATGCAGTTTTATTCACAATGTTCTCATGAATATTACAAACACAGAAATCAGCAGCGACAATTGCTGCTTGTTGACTTGCCTAATGTAACGTTTGTCTGTGATGTAATGTGCGTTCTCGTCGGGTCTCCGCACCCTCCTAACCTAACCTAACCTAACCTAGGGGAGTGCAATATTTTCTCCCATTCAGGCGCATGCCCGCTTTAAGTGGTAAGTGGGGATGCATCCCCCGAGACAACATGCACACAACAAACAAAAGAGAACTACGTAACACACACTATGATTATTTTTTTTAAAGAAAAGCTGTATTCGCCCACATTCCATATTCAGTGATGAACGTGGGCTCGGGAATTCGCATCGGCGTACCGATGGCGAACTTTCAGGTATGCAATCTAGATTGATAGGGATCTACGATATTGGCGGGCACTGATAAGGCGAATGGATGCGGCTCAACACTCCTGGAACACGGATGTAGTGGGTGTGTGTTCATTTCGCCTTTCCCGACAGATTTTATGGCACCACCTACAGATAACATTCCGCGCGTTCGCCGACGCGGCTTCGCTTTATCATTGTATACTGCATATTTAAACAATCCGTAACAGTTTCTTCTCGCCCGCGCCATGGGGAAATCTTTAACTATCAATATGCACGATGATAGTTCCTCTCACAATCACCATAAACAGGAACCGCCTTGGCCCGCGCTCAAGCGCTCAATAACCGAGTGATGTCTTAATAACGACATCAATAATAACATATCAGTCGTCAAACTAGTCAGAAAAAATAAATCCAATGAATTTTGACGTTATAATTTATATTTGAGCATGGATACAAGTATCAAATAAGATAATTCGTGATGGCTTTATTGATATTTGTTATAAATAAAACCTCGTAAATACGGAGATGACCAGGACAAAATGGCAAATTAACAAACTTGCTATTAAAACTAATAATAAATATAAGTATATATTTTCGTCTTGACGTATTGTGGCAATATAACTTTACCGCAGTAGTGTCGTAATAGGGCTTATTACAAAATGATTTTTGTTTTGTAATATTTGTACGATAAAACCTTTTTCGTCCTAAATATATACATTTTCGTTTTGACGAATTGTGACAATATCACTTTACCGCACTAGTGTCGTAATAGGGCTTATTACGAAACGATTTTTCGTTTTATCACAGCTCGAGTCACAGCAACTGTGCAGTGTATTATTATAATTGAGTTTTCGAATTAAATATAGAATCAATGGCAAACTAATCGTGTTGGATATTGGTTTCGAATAATATTTTATAACAATGACTGTTTAACAGAGCGATAAATTATGAATACCTCAGTTGATTGCGGCTGCATTTGCCTGGAATGGCGGCGGAAAATCAAAATAAATCAAGTTAATGCGCGATGCATGAAATTTGTGGGCTCAAATGTGCATAAAATTTGAACTCTGGTGCATCATAACTTTATCGGAAACAGTTTGCACCATTTTAAAGCGCATTAAAGTTAATCGATGCGCAATTTAAGTGCAGCGTACAACACACACTGTCACCCGGGGCTTTTATTGGTTTTCCGATCGAAAGGGTTAAACGCCGCAATTTCTGCACGTGCTAATTGCGGCGTTTATTTACGCGCGAATTGTCGCAAAGTGCAAGTTCGCGGCGGATGGAGGGATTTCGCTTGTAAATCTCCGCCGGGGCGCGGACTTAATTGCCGGCGGCATAAATTAAACAATGTTGGGATGTTTAAAAATTCCTGAAGTTTGAGGGTGATTTAGTGCCAGGCGCGATTTTATTCGCGCGAAGGTTCCCTGGGCTCGATGATTTATTCAGCCGCCCCCACAACAGCTGCCACTGCCGCCACCGAACTGTGGCGTAATGAAACTATTCCGGGAAATAAGTCGATTGGGATATTGAAAGATGTCGATAATCGCATCAATTACGTACGAATCATGATAAATTTATATTCAATTTTGTACATTAATGCAAACAAATGCCAACAAAAAAAATTGTATAAGTCGAACCTAGTTGTGTACTTTAAAGAAATAAAACAGTTGTAAAAACATTGTAATTCAATAAATAATTATGAATATAGATAATAAACTTATTTAGATCTTTTGATCCCCTATTCCAATAATTGTAACAATAATTATTCAAAAATCTTATTAAATACACCGAAGAATAAGTTAGTAGTTATACTACGATAGTTCTGGACCAACCCCCCGCAGAGATTTCAATTAATTTAATCAGCGGTTTGATTCGCGGATTAATCAAAATCAGCGGGGGGTTGCTCCAGAACTATCCTAGTATAACTACTTAAGTTATTTAATATTAAAAAAACGACATTTTGGAGAATGTGTCTGTTAACATTTTGCACAGACTTTTTGTATAATCAATTAGTATTATTACGATTAAATTAATACTCCATGGCTAAAGAACTGGGCTTTATACGGAGCACTTTAACGCTCGTTCGTTGTTGCCCGTCCAAAAACCACACACGGAAAATGTGCAATTTATTTTTATATCAATTTTTGTAAACGAAAAAGAACTGATGAGTGTCAGGTGACGGGGGGTGTCTGCGGAGCGAGGGGGAAGAAGTAATGCGCCGGATGTTGAAAATACACCACTTGCTTTTTCTGCTAGTCCTCGTGCTTTGTGCGAGAAATGCGCCTCGTTGGAATTGAAAGAACAGTTTTTGCAGGTGCGTGAATTCCGAGATAAGGAACGATTCAGGAGTATAATGGCAACAAAAGTGTGTGCATACACAAATGTAAATGCAAAGACGCAAAGTGTGGCGTGAAAGTTAAGGCTACGACTTTTGATTTATTTCAACTCTCATCGATTCAACTCTCCCTTGAATTAGGGCAAAATTAAGTGCTCAAAATAGCTCAGATTAAAAAGACAGTGAAAATTCTTTTTTCACAACGAGATTTATATTTAACACTAAGTGCACGTTTCTACCGCCAAGCGGTTATCTTCAGAGATACATTACTACTTCATTAATGTATCTACTGAAGATGACTAATGTATCTTCTGAAGATGTTTTCATTTCGTGTTAAAAATAAATGTCGTTGTGAAAAAGAAATTTCCACTCTATTTTTGTTTTTATTTCACAAGCCCCAAAGCATTAATACACAGCACAACAGAATTTATGTTGCACGAAATGTTATGTTTAAATCTGAATGGGTTTTACTCTTGTAGCAAATATTTAGTCCGTTTTCATGTATGTGGATAATTATCGCTGAAAGACGAAAGTCGATAGCCCATTTCATATAGCATATCATATACTTCATTATCACCATACCTGTGATGTAACAAAAAATGTAAAAAGCTATATTGAATAAATGTTCTTACTACTATCGCTCAGAATATTACTTATATATGCACTTTCAGCAGCATATCTACTCTAAGAATATGGCCAATATAAGGGTAGTAACTGCAAGTTTTAATTCAAACGTGCAATATACAGAATTTCTCCCAGTTGAGTTTACAAAAGAAAAAGGGAAAAGGCAAAGGGGAAATAGACCTAAGGGCAAAGAGAATAGAGAGTTTGATTACAATGTTATTACAAGTTTTAATTGACGCAGATGTGGTTTTCATTACATTTTGTGTTCCTCATTATTTTCGTACACATGATTTTACTACTTTTGAGCAGCTTTGAAACATGTAATTCGACTTAGCAATGTATAAGATTATGTACTTAAAGTGCACAAATTATCCAAACCGATTATCATTTCAGGAAAATTCATTAAATTGTCTACATATTGTAAAAAGTTAGTTTAAAGAACTTACATAAAATTTAAAAAAAAATCATATAATTTCGATAAAATTAACGAAATTTTCATAGAAAAACCTCAAATTTTCAGAGATGTATCAAATTTCTACAATATTTATCTCTAATTTTATATTTGCTGCGATACATGAGTATGGGAAGAGATGAAAATTTAACAAAAATGGCTTAATTTCAAAATATTATGTACTGAAAATCCACAAACTTTTCAAACTGATTATAATTGAGGGGTCTAGAAATAAAAGGGTTTAAGTACATTTTTGGTAGTTCTGAGATAAATGGCTTTAAAGTTATCTTGAATATCAAAATTTTAGGAATATGTTTAGAAAACTGTGTTAATATTTTAGACTTAGGACTTACTTAGACTTAGTTTAGTCTTTAGTAAAATATGAACACAGTTTTCTAAACTTACTCGTGGAATTTTGAAATTCAAGTTAACTTTAAAGCCATTTTTCTCAGAACTACCAAAAATGCACTTAAACCCATTTACTTCTAGACCCCTCAATTTATAGAAAATTCATGAGATTGCCTAAAATTTGTGTAAAATTTGCAGAAAATGCATAAAATTTATAAATTTTCATCAGACACTATAAAATTTAGATAAAATCAAAGAAGTTTTTATGTAAAATACAAATTATTTTACAATCTCCTATTGAATTTTGAAAATGTAATTCATGTTAACTTTAAAGCCATTTTTCTCAGTACTACCAAAAATGCTCTTAAACCCTTTTACTTCTAGACCCCCCAATTTATAGAAAATTCATGGAATTGCCTAAAATTTGTGTAAAATTTGCAGAAATGCATAAAATTTATGAATTTTCATCAGACACCATAAAATTTAGATAAAATCAAAGAAGTTTTTATGTAAAATAGAAATTATGTTACAATCTCCTATTAAATTTTGAAAATGTCTAAGAATTGCAGAAAATTTAAGGAAAACATCCATAAAATACCCTCAAATTTCATAAGACCAGACCATAAAATTTCAAAAAAATTAAAGAATCTTTAATGTAAAATACAAATTTTCTTTCAGACTGGTATTGAATTTCGACAATTATGAAGAATTGCTGAAAATGTATGGGAAAACACACAAAATGTCCATAGTAAAACCCCAAATTTCCACAAAATGTATCAAATTTCTACAATATTTAGAATATGCATTCAATAATCAATACTGTTCTCTTAATTTTAAATTGCTGTGGTACTTGAGTATTTTAACAGATGAAATTTCGCAAAAGTCTATAAATATACAAAAATTAGTATAAAAAGAGGATAAAGCGGAAAAATCGTTTTCCTCGAGAGGACTTGCTTTATAATAAGATGCCCTGTCACATAAAAAATGAGATTAATATTCATCAATGTGTAAAGCTCAGGTGAGGGAATAAGTTGTTCAAATTGACATGTAAATAGAAATTGGTAAAATATTGTAATATGAAAACTGTATTTACTATGTGTGACTTTGCTTTGCATTGTTCTTTTTATTGTTTTGTTGTGTTGTTTGTTGTCATGTATATATTTACCTTTGTATATTATGTAGCTTTTCTGCGAATAAATATTCTTTGTTATTATTATAAAATTGTACAAAATTTTCTGATATAATTTGTAATAAAATTTGTATAAAAATTATAGAAAATACATAAAATTTATTAAATATTTACAGGGATAGGCGGAAAGACCCCATATGGGGTCGATAGCCCAATAAAGATCGATTATATATATTTACAGGGCACCATCAAATTTCCACAAAAGTACATGAGTTCTTATGTACCCACAAAAATCTTCATAGAATTTTCTATTGAATCTTAGAAAATGTCTAAAAATTGTTGAAAATTTATTGAAAATTAATCAAATTTTCGCAACACTATAAATTAATTTAAATTTTATCAGGTTTTGGATTCTTTATTCTAGTGCTTTAAACAAATGCATAAAATCTACAGTTTCATGAGATTTATAAAATTTCTATTAAATTAGAAACCTTCTTACAATATAATACAATAAAATATAAGAAAATATGAAATTATATTGATTTAACGTGGATTTTTCGGAAATGTGCAAAGTGAAGAATTCAAATTCTGCTAAAATGTGATTGTTTTTATGTTAACTTGATTAAATGTAATCAAATTAGGAACCTTTTAACAATATTTGATAAAATATATGAAAAGATGAAATCCTAAAGACGCAAAGTAAATTTTCTGGAATTTTACACCGTGACAAATCATAATTTTGCTAAAATTTTATTTATTTTATGCAAATTCAAGTATTTATTTCTATAACTGTTGAGCTATTTGATGAATTTAGATCAAATATAATTTATTTTGTGAAAATTTTATGGAAAATTGATTAGAGTATATCAAATTTTTAATATACTAGCTGAAACACTTTAAAACTAAAACTATTTCATTGTCAATACAGAGTTTTCGATTGCTTTTCACCATGTATCAGTTGTGTTGCACTTTATCTCAAATGCTTTTCCCTCTTGTAAACTTATCAATATTATATCAAATGTATTCTCCATGTGTCAAATTGTTTTCACTATTTATTAAATGCTTTTGTTTAGCCTGATCTAATATTTAAACCATCTCTACCAGAGGTAAAAGCATTGGATAAATATTGAAAACAATTTGAGACATGGGGAATACATTTTAAACAATATTCACAAATATTGACAAGAGGGAAAGGCATTTGAGATAAAGTGAAACACAAGTGATACATGGTGAAAAGCAATCGGAAAACTCTGTAAGAACCAACATTTTGAATTGACGAGTCAAGATGTATCAACGATAGAATTAAATCGTGTTATTGCACAAATTTTCATACAATTTTCTATTAAATTTTAGAAAATGTATAAAAATTTTAGAAAATTTATAGAAAATTCGATCAAATTTTCATAACATTTCTATAAAACAAATCAAATTTGATCAGGCCTTGGATTCGTCATTCTATTGCTTTACATAATGTTGTGTTTTACCTTTTTAATGAAAAGCCAATAATTCAGTTAAGGGAATAATTAACTATAGTCGTCTCGACCAGAGCCGAGATCCGTTTTCGAACAAAGAATCGCATTTTCTATGCTCGTTAGCAATGTAATGAGTGAAATGAAATATGGAACGTATATCGAATTCTCGAAATATGGAGTGATGAGTCATTGTCAGCTCTTGGAGGAACGGCAACTCCTGTTTACTATTGATAATATAATACTTATCATCGTATTATAATTAATTGTGCATTTCCTAGGTCGAATTCGGGATGGGGCAATGTAATTATTCGAATAATCGGATTTGATTCGGATATTAGAGAGCTTAACTTACATTTGAATATGTGCAGCGCGCCAGGATCAGAATCAATATATTCGTAACGCAATCGATTAACTAATTATTATGTGGCATATAACAAAGGTTATATTTTACCATAAAACATGGTAAACAAAGGTTATATGTTTACCATAAAACATGGTAAACAAAGTCTGGTAAAGAAAGTTTCTTGAGGTCTGTTTCCTATGTATTTTCCGATGCTGATTCTAAAACCGTCATCAGAAATAGTCCATCAGGAATCAGTTTTCCGCAATTACATTTTCCAATGTTGAGAGTTAGCCTAGTAAGCGTTAACCATTTTCATATGTACTACATACTCCATAAATACTCCATACGACATTCTACAAAAATCTTAGTAACGTTTAAAATACATCAAAAATCACCCAATCAAAACATTTTTTGCTATGTATTTTCGATGCTGATTCTGAAACCGTCTTCAGAAATCGTCCATCAGGAATCAGTTTCCCGCAATTACGTTTTCCTAACCAGCGATAACCATTTACACATGTACTACATACTCATACATACTCCATACATACTCCATACATATATACTCCATAGCACATACTACAAAAATCTTAGTAACGTTTAATTACTTCAAAAATCACCCAATCAAAACATTTTTAGCTGTGTATTTTACGATGCTGATTCTGAAACCGTCATCAGAAATCGTCCATCAGGAATCAGTTTTCGCAATTACATTTTCCTAACCAGTGTTAACCATTTACACATGTACTACATACTCATACATACTCCATACATACATACTACATACATACATTCTCCATACCACATACTACAAAAATCTTAGTAACGTTTAAAATACTTCAAAAATCACCCAATCAAAACATTTTTAGCTATGTATTTTTCGATGCTGATTCTGAAACCGTCTTCAGAAATCGTCCATCAGGAATCAGTTTTCCGCAATTACATTTTCCTAACCAGCATTAACCATTGGTTAACACATGTACTACATACTCATACATACTCCATACATACATTCTCCATACCATATACTACAAAAATCTTAGTAACGTTTAAAATATTTCAAAAATCACCCAATCAAAACATTTTTAACTATGTATTTTTCGATGCTGATTCTAAAACCGTCTTCAAAAATCGTCCATCAGGAATCAGTTTTCCGCAATTACATTTTCATAACCAGCGTTAACCATTTACACATGTACTACATACTCATACATATTCCATACATACTCCATACCTACATTCTCCATACCACATACTACAAAAATCTTAGTAACGCGTAATTACTTCAAAAATCACCCAATCAAAACATTTTCAGCTATGTATTTTTCGATGCTGATTCTGAAACCGTCATCAGAAATCGTCCATCAGGAATCAGTTTTTCGCAATTACCTATTTTAATAACCAGCGTTAACAATTTACAAAGTACATGTACATACTCATACATACTCATACATACTCCATACATACTCCATACATACATTCTCCATACCACATACTACAAAAATCTTAGTAACGTTTAATTACTTCAAAAATCACCCAATCAAAACATTTTTAGCTATGTATTTTTCGATGCTGATTCGGAAACCGTCATCAGAAATCGTCCATCAGGAATCAGTTTTCCGCAATTACATTTTCCTAACCAGCGTTAACCATTTACACATGTACTACATACTCATACATACTCCATACATACTCCATACATACATACTCCATACCACCAACTACAAAAATCTTAGTAACGTTTAAAATACTTCAAAAATTACACAATCAACACATTTTTAGCTATGTATTTTTCGATGCTGATTCTGAAACCGTCTTCAGAAATCGTCCATCAGGAATCAGTTTTCCGCAATTACATTTTCCTAACTGTTACGCGTCAATAATTTCGATTTTCCCGTATCTTCCCGCTTGAGCTCCAGTAACGTTTATTTACACAAGTCAGCACATTCCCGCACGTCCTCGCATGAATCGTAGGGGCCTCTTGGGCGACCGGGCGCTTATGTCATTCATTAGTACGCATTTATCCACCAAGTTGAGTAGTTCCATAGAATAGTAAATAGTGCCTGCAGTACATAGAATTAGATAATGTAAGTACACCTTCGTAGATTGCACGGTAGAATAAGGTAGAAAGACTAACCAGTAGAGAGACTTATTGGCCATCGTCGTAAGGGATCCTGCACTCTACATTTATGAATCGCATATATTTGCGAGATGTGTCCAGGGGAGGTTTGGGGTCAACAGTATTTTTACCTACTATTTATGGATAGTAGATCCTCAAACTCTTAACCCCTGGCCGGGCATAGGTTCCGTCCTCATGGGGTGAGTTTGAGTAGTCCCTGAGGAGCATTCGTTTATGGCAATATTGCCCACCGTGCATTTGGGATCCCACAACTCTACATATTTGAATCGCATATATTTGCGGGATGTGTTCAGGGGAAGTTTAGGGTCAACGGTATTTTTACCTACTATTTATGGATAGTAGACCCTAAATCTCTTAACCCCTGGCCGGGCATATGTTCCGTCCCCTGGGGTGAGTTTGAGTAGTCCCTGGGGAGCATTCGTTATATGGCAGTCTCAATAGGTATATATAATTGCAGAATGTGTTCAGGGGCAGTTTAGGGTCAACGGTATTTTTACCTACTATTTATGGATAGTAGATCCTAATCTTCTGACTCCTGACCGGGCATATGTTCCGTTCCCAGGGGTGAGTTTGAGTAGTCCCTGGGGAGCATTCGTAATATGCAGTCTATATATGAGTATATGTATATGTATATGTATATGTGCATGTGTATATTCATCACTTCTTGGGAAGGGTGCTTACTGAGCTTTGGCTCAGGAATATCTTCTCTTCGTTACAGAATCGTGCCGCTCCCGCCAAGCCCTGACACGTCCATACCAACCTAGGTGCCCTAGCCATTAACGTAATAATAATCAATGTATTATAATAATAAATATGTTTTAAGAGTTCGTCTTGTGTTAATGACGTATTAAACTTGCTCTTAATTACGTCCCTTTTCACCACTCAAATTATCGGCCTGACATAACCAGCGTTAACCATTTACACATGTTCTACATACTCATACATACTCCATACATACATTCTACATACCACATACTACAAAAATCTTGGTAACGTTTAAAATACTTCAATAATCACCCAATCAAAACATTTTCAGCCCAATAATGGATTTTATAACATTAAAACTTGCCTCATCTGACTAACTATTATGGAACAGTACCATCAAGTTTCTTTGAAGTTCCTCTGGTCATGTGTTAGTCATGGGGTGTGGAATTTCCAGGACAATTTCTACAGAATTCCTGACTCTCCTGATGCAAAATACAAGAGAAAATCGTGGAAAATCTAGCTTTTGAACTGCTATTAATATTAGAATTTAAGCTATTCTAACTAGTAAACATATTTACATTTTTAACGCATCTGACACAAATTTTGAAAACAGATTCAAAACCAGTGGGCAAGATACTGTAAGAATGACCCGATTTTATCAAAGAAATGCGAAAAAAGTGAAATTTTGTTTATCACTATAATCAAAGTAAAAAGTTTCCACAAAGAATAATGTAGATTTTAAGATTTTATTGCTATATGCAAAGCTGCTCATATCACATTGGTATCAACATCGTCGGCTTACAAGTGAAATACACGAAGTCAATATTTGGCTGTTTTTAGTTAAGTTTTATTTTGATGGTTTACTAAATTGTAACAAATCTCAGGCTCAAATACACAAGTCAATTTTTGGCTGTTTTTAGTTAAGTTTTAATTTGATGGTTTACAAAATTGTAACAAATCTCAGACTCAGTAGGGGTATAGTAAAGGGTTCTGTAGCCGAACTAAATTGTAACAAATCTCAGGCTCAATAGGGGTTTATTAAAGGGTTCTGTAGCCGAACTTCCAAATTCTTAACTCATTAAATGACTTCAGTAGGACAGGTAACAGCTGAATATAAAACTTTAATTGCAGTTTCTCACATTTTATTGTTTTTGACTTCAGTGATTTCACTTGTAAACCGACGATATATGCGCGAGTTTCTTGAATGCACTGTATATACAATGTGCCTACCCAAATATGCAACAAATGAAAATTTCTTTGTAATCGATAGAAAATGTCCTCTTGATTAAATTTTTATGCAGGCAAATCTTAATTTTATTAATTATTATTTAAGTCGTAAGTAGTTTGTTTTGTGTGTCTTTTGTTTTTGATGAAGATACAATTTTTTAAGAAACCTAAATTAAAGAAACTCCCCTTATATTGCAAACTTTCGTGGGCTTGGGCATGAGCGTTATTTGTGTTCAAAATAACGATAAATATTTATACATTTAGAAGTGGTGGAGATATTTAGTGTGGCTACTTTGCGATAAAGAACCATTGTATTATTTATATACGGAGAAAATAAACGTTTCTGCTGATGTTAAATGGGGGTGATTTTCCATGAAATATGAAATATTTTGTGCGTGGTATCGCAGTATCGCTACAAGGGCAATAAATAAGCTTTTTTCCGCACTGATTCGCATGCGTAGATTAAACATGTAAATAATTAGAGGTGTACAATATCAATTTAAAAACACACTTTATGCCCTGCGTGGACGGTTTTTCACAAAGCCGGGGAAATGCCATGGGGGAGAACCTGGCGAGTGCAGGACATTCGAGCAATATCCTGCGGCTATTTGTTATTGTCCAGATAATTACGAACGCGATCACGTATACGAAATGAGATTAAAAGTTGGTCTAATACAATAATAACGTTTATGGCGAACGCTTGGCTGGCGTGAGTTACCGATCTACATCTGCCCCACACCGCATTATATATTTTTCACATGCCTAATTGGGATCTTGATTTATGAGGGGAGCGGGCGAAGGAAAAAACGTAGAGGCATGATTCATGAACGCCAAGTTTTAACCGCCCTTATTAAATCGTTTTCATTTTTCAATATTTCCACCCCCGGGGCGCGCGGGGGCGGCGGCGCCCTCGCAAAGGACGGGGTAAGGACGAGTCGCGCGCCCGCATTAGTATTCAGTTGGGGGCTCGTGTAGCGAAGGAGACAGCTTCAGCCAGTCGCATCCCTCAATGCCACTTACGTAATATCGATCAAAGTTCAAAGGGAAGAATCGGGGGATCGATGCGCGCGGGGGCGGCGGCGCCGGGGGCGCAATTGCGCCCCCGGGAACTGTACATATTTAAAATTACGTTGACCTTTGCGCCGCGGCCCCTGCAAAGGGCGCCCGGCCCTGTAACCTTACGGGGGTGGCAATTAGAGCGCGCTGGGTCGCTAAAAATACGAGGGCAGGGGGTAGCTGTCTGGGCGCAAAGGGCGTTGCATAATTCCCAACCCCAAAAACTCAAGCAAGACCAAAAGGCAGACGGTTAATGCTCCTTGTGTGGGTGTGGGAGAATAAATGCCTTGATAAGAGGAAATAACCGGTTGCCGCAGCACCGCACGAACCTGCCAGACATTATCAATAATAAATAGGTTTACATTGGAGGTTATAGGTTATCAAATTGCCAAGGGCTGTTGGGCCAATATTTGCACATACCTGGCGTGTTTGGGGACTCCCCGGAACCCTCGTTTCGGAATTCTCGAGGAAATCTTCTCGTTTATTTTAAATAAACATAAACAATAAACCATCTGATGGGAACAGGTGTAAACAAAGTAATGCCAACATTACAACCACCCCAGGTAAAAATCACCACAACGCAACATTGGTTCCAAATACAAATATTTACACAATTCTTATTATTTTTAGCCAATTTCAAGCCAATAGAAACGTTTTATGTAATCAATTATAACCAATGGTGTGTTTGATACCAATTATAACTATTTGAACAAAAGTATTCCAGTGGGTACAAACAATGTATGCTTTTTCACACAACAGCAAATATTAAAAAAATATCTAATGCACAGATAGGCAATAATTATTTGTATGTGTGGAATTACAAATATGCAATATTTTGCGTTCTATTTACAAATTGAGGCAGTCTCAATATTAATTAAAATTATTACAGCAGCGCCATCTACAGTATACGTTGTCATCAATATTACATTTCAACATGCATTATCAATATCGATTGCACCTTGAATCAATTATCATTAATTATGTATGTAGGATTATTAAAAAAAACCTGTACCTGTCGTGTAGCTGCAGAATTGGGGCCCCCTTCGTGCTGCTAATTCAAATTACTGGAACCTATGCGCCATCTGTCAGACAATAATGTAAATACGCTGTTGCCAATCTTATAGCCCTAAAGGCACTAAATTTTTAAATAATTTCAAACATAAAATTGTAGAAAATTGCAAACAACACAATGTATAAGAGTAATTACGATTGCTGCACAAGACTAACTTATAATTGATAATAACAATAATATGATATAATTGATTTTAAAAATATGTCATTATAAAACAAATTACTATAGTCAAGACCAGATAAACCTGGGTGTGTATCCTTTGGGATTATATATTGAGACACCTAATTTTCACATAATTCAGGGCAGGCTTTGCTTTTCAATTAATTAAAAACTGACAGAATTCAGTCACTAATGTCAATTTTGACAGTAGTATTACTGATAAAATTGATAAATAAGTATGCAAATAGAATATGTACATAGTATTAAAAGTCCTGAACTTTACTATTATTATTATTACTATCTATAACTAGATAATTATCTACACCTATACTGCAGTGCTTAGCAAAAGTGCTAAGTGGTTATTCATCATATCTGATGTAGTTTTACTTTGCTTTTCAATTATTTTTACAGTGTACTTTAAAAACTGACAAAAATCAGTCACTAATGTCAATTTTGACAGCAGTATTACTGATAAAATTGATGAATAAGTATGAAAATAGAATCAGTACATAGTATTAAAAGTTCTGAACTTTACTATTATTATTATTACTATCTCTTACTTGATAATTATCTACACCTATACTGCCGTACTTAGCAAAAGTGCTAAGTTTAGTGCTAAGTGCTTATTCATCATATCTGATGTAGTTTTACTTTGCTTTTCAATTATTTTTACAGTGTACTTTAAAAACTGACAAGAGTCAGTCACTAATGTCAATTTTGACAGTAGTATTACTGATAAAATTGATGAATAAGTATGCAAATAGAATAAGTACATAGTATTACAAGTTCTGAACTTTACTATTATTATTATTACTATCTATTACTAGATAATTATCTACACCTATACTGCAATACTTAGCAAAAGTGCTAAGTTTAGTGCTAAGTGCTTATTCATCATATCTGATGTATTTTTACTTTGCTTTTCAGTTATTTTTACAGTGTACTTTAAAAACTATCAGAAATCAGTTACTAATGTCAATTTTGACAGTAGTATTACTAATAAAATTGATGAATAAGTATGAAAATAGAATAAGTACATAGTCAGCAAAGTTCTGAACTTTGCTATTGTTAATATAAAAATAAAATCAAATTAAATAATAAATTAAAATAAGATAAAATTGATGAATAAGTATGAAAATAGAATAAGTACATAGTATTAATAGTTCTGAACTTTGCTATTGTCTATTACTAGATAATTATCTACACCTATACTGCCATACTTAGCAAAAGAGCTAAGTTTAATGCTAAGTGCTTATTCTTCATATCTGATGCAGTTTTACTTGGCCTTTCAATTATTTTTACAGTGTACTTTAAAAACTGACAGAAATCAGTCACTAATGTCAATTTTGACAGTAGTATTACTGATAAAATTAATGAATAAGTACATAGTATTACAAGTTCTGAACTTTACTATTATTATTATTACTGTCTATTACTTTATAATTATCTACAATTATACTGCCATACTTAGCAAAAGTGCTAAGTTCAGTGCTAAGTGCTTATTCATCATATCTGATGTAGTTTTACTTTCCTTTTCAATTATTTTTTCAGTGTACTTTAAAAACTGACAGAAATCAGTCACTAATGTCAATTTTGACAGTAGTATTACCGATAAAATTGATAAATAAGTACACAGTATTAAAAGTACTAAACTTTACTATTATTATTATTACAATCTATTACTAGATAATTATCTACACCTATACTGCCATACCTAGCAAAAGTGCTAAGTTTAGTGATAAGTGCTTATTCATCATATCTGGTATAGTTTTACTTTGCTTTTCAATTATTTTTACAGTGTACTTTAAAAACTAGCAGAAATCAGTTCCTAATGTCAATTTTGCAATTAATATTACTGATAAAATTGATGAATAAGTATGAAAATAGAATAAGTACATAGTATTATAAGTTCTGAATTTTACTATTATTATTATTACTATCTATTACTAGATAATTATCTACACCTATACTGCCGTACTTAGCAAAAGTGCCAAGTTTAATGCTAAGTGTTTATTCATCATATGTGATGTAGTTTTACTTTGCTTTTCAATTATTTTTACAGTGTACTTTAAAAAGTAGCAGAAATCAGTTACTAATGTCAATTTTGACAGCAGTATTACTGATAAAATTGATGAATAAGTATGCAAATAGAATAAGTACATAGTATAAAAAGTTCTGAACTTTACTATTATTATTATTACTATCTATTACAAGATAATTATCTACACCTATAATGCCATACTTAGCAAAAGTGCTAAGTTTACTGCTAAGTGCTTGTTCATCATATCTGATGTAGTTTTACTTTGCTTTTCAATTATTTTTACAGTATACTTTAAAAACTAGCAGAAATCAGTTCCTAATGTCAATTTTAACACTAGTATTACTGATAAAATTGATGAATAAGTATGAAAATAGAATAAGTACATAGTATTAAAAGTTCTGAAGTTTACTATTATTATTATTACTATCTATTACTAGATAATTATCTACACCTATACTGCAGTACTTAGCAAAAGTGCTAAGTGCTTATTCATCATATCTCATGTAGTTTTACTATGCTTTTCAATTATTTTTACATTGTACTTTAAGCACTGACAGAAATCAGTCACTAATGTCAATTTTGACAGCAGTATTACTGATAAAATTGATGAATAAGTATGAAAATAGAATAAGTACATAGTATTAAAAATTCTGAACTTTACTATTAATATTATTACTAGATAATTATCTACACCTATACTGCAGTACTTAGCAAAAGTGCTAAGTGCTTATTCATCATATCTGATGTAGTATTACTTTGCTTTTCAATTATTTTTACATTGTACTTTAAGCACTGACAGAAATCAGTCACTAATGTTAATTTTGACAGCAGTATTACTGATAAAATTGATGAATAAGTATGAAAATAGAATATGTACATAGTATTAAAAGTTCTGAACTTTACTATTAATATTATTACTATCTATTACTAGATAATTATCTGCACCTATAGTGCCGTACTTAGCATAGGTGTCCTATATGACAAAAAGTCATTTATGGAGTTATTTATCATTTCTGATGTAGTTTTACAAGGCACATTTTACTTAAAAAGTTCAATCTACTTGTAGATGTAAGTTTATCCGGCCCTAACTATATATAATGCAATAGAAACATAGAAAATCATATCTTGAATATTCGAATTTAGTAGGATGTGTGTCTGTGAAGAATAATGTGCACCTTAATTCATCGTAAAATTATATCTCTCGACTTTAATGTTTGAAAAAATTTAGTACAATATCTTTTATACTCCATATGTACAGAATTAATAAATAAAGGAATGGGAGTACATTTTACTTACATAGTTATCTACAAATATACACAAATTTTACAAAAAACGTAATGAAATTATTGATAAAAAAATCAGTAGAAAATGGCAGTAAAATATTATCAATGATTCGCCCCCATCGTGGAGTTATATAGCGTCGGCTATTTCTGCGGTGGTTTCGGTTTGTGATTAGCTGGAACACAAGGCCCAATAATTAAGCACAGTAGTACACAAGTAAACGGAGCAAGCTCTTTCATAATGGCTACATTGCATAGTTTTCAGGGGAACACAAAGCAACAAAAATCTGCGTTCAGCTCCATGACAATAATTAACTTTAATGTATAAAGGGACGATAAATGGACTTTTTTTTATGAAAACACAAAATCAAAATGAAATGGCATGCCTCAATTCTCATGGGCAATAGGACAAAGCAACAAAAATTTGCGTTCGGCATGATATAAATCAATTTGAATATGTATTAGGTGATCAATGACATGGAGACATCTACAAATGTAAAAAAAATTGTTTCAGAAATTGGATAAAGCAGCCAACATCAAAATGATCAATCTTTTAATACATGAAATGTATGATGCATTTGCAGAATGTTTACATTAGTTATAATAACATGGTATGTTGTATCCTACAGGGTGATCTATTCAGGATGAAACTTTTTTATGTTTGTAATACAATTTAGTTAACACTTAGGAACAGTTGTACGACCATGGATCATCTTTGACCATTGTTCAGTTACCTAGGATACAATTGTTAATATAATAGTATCCTTAGAAACTGAACCAAGATTGTTCATCTGATTCATTAGTGTATTTAATTTCAAATTTTTATGGGTATGCCTTCGAACAATTTATTATATACAAACATCATTTTTGTAGCTAGCAATTGCTGCATGTTACCAACCTAAATAGATCACTCAGTACTAATAAATAATAAACATAAGAACATAAATTAATTTAATAATTCTCTCATCCCCTTGGATGTGTGATCAAGCAGTCAGAATATAAAATTGTCGTTCTTTGAAAAACTTCCAGCACGTGTATGATGTTATTCACTGTCAAATACAATGTGATCAATAATGTGTGGGGTTTAAAATTGCCAGCAAAAATATTTGCTCTCTCAATTTGAAATGACTCTTCGATGCATGAAAAAGCAGTGAATTTTCAGCACTTATTGAGAGTTCTATCATTTTCCATTTTTGTTCCCACACATTGCCAAATATCAAGTAAGTTGCCTATTCGTTTTAAAACCTAAACTAGATTTATGTTTTTGAATCTTTGATTTAGGAAAACCTAAAGCAATGTAATTTATTTAATTTGATTGTATGTATGCCTCACCATGAAAGAGCATCACTCGATATAAAAGCAGAATGACTATAAGGTGGTTGTTTGGTGTATACTACGAAACATGGGCCCATTTCAAATCCTTTTGTCATTCCAAGATATTTTTTCTGATATTTACCTCATGAGTGATCAATCAGGTTAATGTCAGTGCGCCTTCCGAGAAAAATGTGAAAGAAAACAGTTCCAAAACGAGGGATTATCATAGTATTATATAAGAAATAATTATATAAAAAATATATAATTTGGGAAAAGCTGTCATTAATGTCAGATAAAAATACACGGCAATGGATTAAAAGTTGGAAGCCTAAATAATGTTATACCAGGTGATCCATTCGACAATAAGACACGCAAAGCTACTAATTGCTGCAGGTTACCAACCTAAATTAGTCTCACCCTAAATGGATCACTCGGTAAAACCAAAATTATTAGGATAAAAAATGATCATGTATACACCAAAACCACAACCTTAAACAATTAGTAGACGACAAATACGAATCTTAATATATCTCCAAAAAAAATCTAGAGCAATACATATTAATCCAACAACTAGTGTACTTTAGTCACACAGCTCCAACTAAAAAAACAACTAAACTGTACCATACACCAATGTGCAGCACACCGGCAAATGCGCTCGAGAAAAATTAATAGGTAGGGGTGGAAGAAGGTGCTAATAGGTCCAAAGTAATTTAGCGACAACTATTAAATGTGCATGTATCATTGCGTGACAAACAATACATGCCGGGCCCCACCAACGGGGCCCCATCAAAGCTCGGAAACAACAAAGCAGCATTTACAATATACCAAGAAGTAAACCAAATCCACACCCCATACCTGTTTTTGGATATGCGTATTCCGATATAAAATTTGCTAACATATCGTCCATCAAATTAAAAGTACCTGAGCAGAAAATCACACATTTTAATTCGGACGACTCCACGCAACGGCACCTGACCAATTACATACCTTGCTGCTGAGCTGCATAATTCGATTTGAATTTGCTGGCATTCTGCTGCGCGTAATTGTTGTTGGCATTCTACAAAACCGAAACAATTAACACCGGTTCAGCAATGCATCCCTTATGTACTCACCATATAATATTTATCCTGGTGTGATGATGTGGAACTAGAATGGGCGCTGGAAACACAAGCGAGTCAAGACATATAAATCATACCCAACTACGTCAACCGCACCTATTGTAGCTTTTCGATGAAGTCGGCACGTTTTGCACAAACGAGTTCTTTATGTCGTTCAGGAACTTCATCTGAAAAGCATCCTGGAAGCCCATGACTTCTGGCTTGGGCTCGGGCTTGGGCTGAGGCGGCACGTAGGCCGCATTGGAGGAGGAGGACGGCGACGTCTTTGGTGTGTAGTTCTTGTTGAAGGATATCACGCTGACAGGTGCTCCAGCCACCGGCTCGGCGTTCCTCGCTGGCGTTGACATCTTCTGCAGCACCTTGAGCCCCTCCATCACCTTCTGTATGTCGTCTCCATCGTTGTGGCCTTTGCCTAACATATGCGAGGTCGCACTCTTCTGATCGGGCCGCACCTTCTTCATGCTGCTGTAGTAATACTCGGGGTCCATCATATTGTCTTGCAATAAATTGTCTATCGAACAATTACCTGTAATATATTGATAATCTAGAAATGATCAGAAACAGAAAATTCATAATAAAATAATAATATCCATTAAGTGACAACACCTACAATACAACTTTTTTTTTTCAAACAAAGTACTTACCGGTAAGTTTACTCTTAGCAATCTCGAGGGCTGAGGCACTTTTCACAGGTTTAATGAGAGCCGGATCGTAGTACTTTGTTTTACTTTTAGGACCCGGCTTCCTCTTGAGTTCGGTATGTGTGAGATCGTAGACGTGATGGTTGCTGTGCTTCTTCTCAGGGTGCTGGCCGCCGGTATCCTGTTTGACTGACGGCAAGGTGTCGTCCAGTATGATCACGTCGTCCTCCAGCAGGTCCTGCTGCATGGCGGGCAGTGGTTCCGGTTTCGTTTCAGTCTTGGGCTTCGGTGGGTGCTCCGGCTTCGGCTTCACAACGTTCTCTGACTTCAGCTTCACGATCTCGGGCTTCGGCTTCATGACATCGGGCTTCGGCTTCATGACCTCGGGTTTCGGCTTCATGACCTCGGGTTTCGGCTTCATGAGCTCGGGCTTCGGCTTGGGGACATCGGGCTTGGGCCTGGAGAGGTTCTCGGGCTTCGGTTTGGAGAGGTTCTCAGGCAGGGGGGTGACTTCAATGCCGATGAGGTCATCGAGCTTGGGTTTCGTGAGGTTCTCGGGCTTCGAGGGCTTTATGATGTTCTCTATTTTGTGGTCGGTGGGCGGTTTCATGGGTTTGATGGACCAGTCGGGTTTTTGTACATAGCTGTTTTGCGGCAGGTTGATGAACTTTGTGGTTTTCTCAGGCTGCTTCGCAGTTTCCGGTTGTGTTATAGGTTTCAGGAGGGTATCTATGTTGACGGCCCTGATTAAGGTTGTCTCGTCTTTATTCGTCTTTGGGATGCTGTCGTGCTTCGCTGCCGGCTTTTCTACGTGAATGGTCGGACTAATACTTATTTCACTATTGTTGCTTAATTCGATTGGCAGTGACAGACGGTCGTCAATCTTGTTAATCGTTAAGTCGTGTATCGGCGGCTTAGGTGATACACTTTCCGCGGATGAGTTTGGTGTAACTGGTATTATTGAAAGCATACTGTTTGTCGCCAGCTTTTGCATTTCTTTAGTCCCCGGTGGAAGAATTTTCAGTGATTCTTTGCTAATTGTAGTTTGCGAACTTTGTGGTTTATCTATGAGATTACTTTTCGTTACGTCTTTTGTGCCGGATGCAGGTAATTTTTGAACGTCTTTAGTAGGTGTTACACCTTCTGTAGTTGGTTTGGTTTCCTTGGAAGCGGAAGTGACTAAGTTATGTTTGTTTGAGGGAATGGTAGACTTTTTATCACCAAAATTATTGTAAATCTTCGTCAGTGCTGTCATTGACATCCAGCCATCCGGCCACAATATCTGTATATCAGATTTTAAGTATTGGTTCATCTGAGTTTCAATTTCGTCTTTGGTTTTCCCTTCTAGCATGTAGCATCTTCTTCGTATCGTAACAATCTCCTTCAAAAGTTTCCTGCAACATAAGATTATTAACACCTGTAGGTAAAACAGGATTTATAAACTTACTTAATTTCCTCGGCCCATATAAACTTGCGTTTGGGCATCCGCAGTTGTTTGGTTTCTTCCAATTCAACACCTTCTCGGGAAAACCTAATAAAACAAATGAAATGTTTAGAATCTTCTAATTTAACATCTATTTTATTGGAACAGAAATTTACTCCACTTTCTGCCTGAAATTTATTTTGCGAGGAACTAAAAAATGTACTGACAGGGAAGGCACAGGTCAGGTTAGTTTATGTAATTAATGGGTATTGGTATTTACTTACTTCTTTTGCACAATCTTCTGGCTTTCCCTGTCATAATTTTCCAACAGAGGTGGCATGGCTTGGTCAATCTTGCATTTCAACCTAAGATTAACATCACATAACATGGGAGTGTAAAACATTACAAGCAACTTACTCTATCACCAACTGTGCTAGCTTCTTCGAATCATCTTCTACGATTAACTTTTTGGCACGCCTAATCATTGTCTCTTTTCTGCACTTGAAGAACGGTGCTAAGTGCTGATAAATCCTATTCTTTGAGTGCTTTCCTAAACATCTACTCTTACGTTCCAGACTGCAAGAATACACATATTAGTATAGTGTTTAGAACAAATTATAATCTGAAATGATTGAAGTCTATTCTAAATTTTTGATCATACCTAAGTAACAGTGAATTTACAGATGAGGTGAAGGTTTTTAAGTTACTCTCCATGTTTTTAGTGGCAGTATCTTTCAGTTTGTTAATTATTTCCAGAATATTCTCGGGAAGGTTTTCTGGCAGTTGTACGATTTCCGTCTTTTCTCCGTGGCTACTGTCTCGGCTGTTTTCCCCCTCTGACGATGGCACGAGAACTGAAACTACACCGGAGGTCACAATAAATTACCGATTGATGGCGGAACAGTCAAGCGTCCACCCATCGCCAAGAGATACCAGGTTTTAGATTTCTGACTATACATTATATAGCTTCTAAACACACACCTGGCTTATCTTGCAATAAGTTTGCGGTAACAACAGGCACATCTTTATTTACAATATCCCTCGGAATCTCCTTCCTCTCCACTTCCAGTCTATTATTATTTTCACCACCCTTCGCCACACACTCAATGATATCAGCCACATTAAGCATCGACATGGGTTTTTTGTTTTCCTTCATGGTTATATCGCCTGAAAAACAAATATTTATGTCGATGCCATAGCTAAATATTTCAGTCGTAATTGAAACTCCGTAAAAAAAATGATTCCATTCACAATTATTTTCAGTGCTGTTACCCAGAAAGTTTATAGTTTTGCGTTATATGTTGAGATAAAAAGTTCTGTAAAATGTGTGTTCGGGTACAAACTTGTAACTTGTATTCACATAACATATGTAACATATCATGCAACATATCAACCGCTAGTAAACTTATAAGCCGAAGTTTGTTTTTATTTCAGGTTATTATTAACTACCATCACCTTTTTCATTGAATTTCATTAATAGTTTTGTTAGTAGTAATATAGTATTAGTAATGTTTATAACATATTAATAGCTTGTTCTTCAATTACTTGCAATTAAGTACCTTTATCAATCTTCTCGAGAGACAGACTTTCAGGCGGAATGACGACGTTCCCGACTTCTCGCTTCTCCTTTAGAAGGTCCTTGACAGTCTTCTTCCTCTGCTCCTCCGACATGTTCTTCTTCAGGTGCTTGATCTTATCGGGAACGATCAGCTTCTTCTTCTTCGCCACAGGGAGCCCGTTCGACAAGCCCGAGTGCGACTTGTGCTTCTTCTCGTTCTCTTTACCTTTATCAGTCTCCATTTCTCCCTCTGATTCCGATGTTTCTAATACTCTCTGCAAGTTATTACCACATAAGGTACTACTTAAATTGAATTCCACACTTAATACCTTTCGACTAGCTTTTACAGATACCTCTTCTTCTTCGTCGGAAGAAGACGACGAAGAGCTCGAGGACACCTCTGAGCTTACAGCCTCATCAGTCTTGAACACCAGAGCGCCGCAGTTAATGTAGAAGCCCCCGTGCAGAGTGGTGACATTCTGGGGTATCATCTCATCGTAGCCGTCTGTGTTGTCAATGAACGAGTCCGACTCGTCGTAGCCCATTCCGATGTCGGCGTAATCGTCCCGCCGGCCCTTGCTCTTCTTCTTAGCCGGGGGGCCCATTCCCTTCAAAAGACACAATCAAAATCCGATCCACAGAATAATTGATGACATGGAATATTATTAAATACTCAGGAGAAGCTAAGCCATACAGAAATTGGTATACAAATTCTATATAATTCATATAATATTAAATATAATACTCCTTATTATGTATACTGTTCATATTGGTAATAATAATCAATAAAAACTGATTAGATATTTATTCGCATGGAAAGTAAAAAATGCAACTTGGCAAACAGTTTCAAGGGCATGAGTGGATTAGAATATTTGGCAGATAAAATCCAAGTGGAGTCCAATAAAAATACACATAAGCTGCATTATATTAGTACAAATATTGTACACAAAGAATTTGAACATTTTAAACCTCTTATCGTTGTTTTGTATATGTTATTTTTACGTTCTTTAATGCGTATTTATTTTTAGCATTAACAACTATATTTATTTCAAGCCAACAAATAAACCTGTGGCAAAAACCATAGAATTTTTTTGGGCTTTAAATGGTGTCAATAAAAATAAGCGCTTTAAATGGCTTCAATAAAAATAAGCTCCAAGTTAACATTTCAATTTCAACAGTGAAATCATAAATCCTCCTAAGTTATAAATTTTATTCTTTTATTAATTTATTTAATAGTACTACACTAATAGAAAAGTACTACAGTTAATACATATTTAAGTCATTTACTATAATATATACAGGATGATACAAAAAAATTGAGGACGGTTTGAATTTCCTACCAAAGTTTTAGTGTATTTCACGTTGTTACCGTGGCACTATTGAAATGTGTTGCGTCAAATTATAGTGACAACTCGTTACTTTTGTTTACATCATTGTGATTTTCTGGTTTTTTATTCTATTTTTGCTCAATTTACGCAGTTTCTTGTTTCAGAAGATTGTACTGTGTTACAGAAGATTGTGAAGATTGTCAAGTGTAGCTTATTAATTAAACTCTAAACAAATTTAAAGTAATTTTACGATATATGTACCAAAACCACTTCATTTAGAGATGCCACTGTAAAATAAAAATGTTACCAACGTGATAAAAAAATTATCGTGGCGGTAAAATCAAACCCTCCTCAACCTTTTTAGATCGCCCAGTATTATACTTACATATTTGGCTTCCATTTCCTGTGCAATTCTTCTAACGTCATCATCATCCTCATCAAATGGATCGAGACCATTTGTGGGTTGTTTTCCGTTATTCACTGGCTTACTCTTGTCCTTTTTCTGAAGTAAACAGTTCAGAATTAAAAAAAAATTACTCCATGCTTCATAAAACTTGTAATATTTTTGTACACATGAAGGAATTTTTCTGAATACAATCCACGAATAAACACTGATACGAGATTTTTGACGTTTCAAAGAAAATACCAAGATGATTTCGAAAAAACTCGTAATTTAAAAAAGTTCACAATGTAAAATTGTAAATATCAACCATACAAAAACTTTACCTACTCAGTTTATGTTTATGTTAGTTAAATCCATGGTTAATCCAGTTGACTACTGTTGTGATCACAATAGTATTTAAGGATATTAATCTTGTAAGATCGCGTCTAAATCTCATTCCCTGGTTCTTAGACAAAATAATTGGAATAAATACGATCTCGGTATTTGATACGAAGCGTAAGCATTATTTTACTGTTATGATTCTTTATGTTCCTTATCAGTGATTAATTGCCCTCGATCAATCAGTCAACAGGTATTGTCAGTACACAGTAAATACATGCTTAAATAACTAATGATAAATTGTTATCAGTAATAAATTAATAATGGCTTATCAACATACACATTTCTATTCATAAGTACCTAATGGTGATTTGATATTTGGTAAAATATATAAATTATTATGGATAAAGTTAATGATACATAAATTACAAGTATTTTAAATCTACACATTAACATAGATTTAATCGAAGTTATTCATTATTTTCTCACTTATTTAAGACATACTAGTGGTCAAATTTTCAGAGGATTTGTATTCAGGTATACTGTATACAGATCAGGCATAAAATTTTCAAAATATGCATTAGACAAATTTTCAGAAATTTCAGTGATTGATGACTTATACTGGTCAACTCTGAAAGTTAATAACTGGATTTTCTCCCTTATTTAAGACATACCCGTGGTCAAATTCAAAAATTGGTTCTAAATTTTTTTTTTGCAAAAACAATTTTTTGTTTGTTAAATATTGAGAAACATTTATTCGTGTATGCTGATAACGAATAAAAAATCCGTTTTTCAATACGATGCGTGGTTTGTGAGAAAAGTGAGCAGATCCAGAAATAATTCACGCTAAATTTTATGCATTTGCACCCGACGATGAAGCCGCATTTCCGAGACATTTGCCCGTAAAATAAAGTAACTTTTAATTGCGCACATTGTCAAAGTTTTTAAGAAGATTCACTATAATGCGTATGCTAAACACGAATATCAAGTTATTTTTCAAATTCAAAAATTGGTTCTCGAATTTGTTTTGAAAAAACAATTTTTTGTTTGTTAAATATTGAGAAACATTAATTCGTGTATGCTGATAACGAATAAAAAATCGGATATAAGAAAAGGGTTGACCATAATCAATGCATCCGCATTTGACGGCCGCAAAGAAAAAAAATTTAAAAAAAAATTACAACGCCAAGGAAATATTGTATTATTAAAATAGCACCGGGCACTTTTTTTCATATAGGCTGCTCGCTTTCGCTTTTTTTATGACTTTTAATGTGTTTATTGGGGCAATAAACTCGAAGCTCGGCACGAGCTCCAGTATTTTTACGACCTATTCTTAAAACCCAGTCAACCGTGAATGAGACACATCGAATAACAGGGCAGGTTATTTGCTGGAATATTAAATTAAAATATGTAGCGCTTGCCTTTACGCCGATTTGACGAAATTACATAATTTCTTCGACCTAAGGCGCCAATTAATAAAAAAATTGTATTTATCAATTTATATCAAACACTCGCCAAAAAGAAATTCCGTTAGAATATAACTTTTATTTGCCCACATTACCAAGTTTTATAGGTAGATTAACTATAATTAAGGTGACCAGACGTCCCGAATTTTAAAAAGTTGTCTCGCGTCCCGCGACGTTTGAAAAGAGTCCCGACTTTTGAAAGATTGGGTTTTTTTTCGGGGTGATCTTTATTCGCTATTTTGAAGTTATCAGCTTATATATTTCGCCAATATCTGTATTTGGTAGCGGCGCTGCAGCGGCCAAAATACAAATCGGTACTTTAAAAACATGCCTCGTTTTTATTATATTTGTAAATTTGACATTATGTTTCATGTTGTTAAAAAAAAGTAATATAATATTATCTCCTAAAAAACACCGCAAGCGATAACTTCTTTATTTATTGGCCGATATCAATAAAATGAAAACAAAACTAAATGTCTACAAAGGGGCCTTATTTTTTTTGCAAAATCTACAGACTATCGCTGAAATGAAAGTTGATTCTTCAAAAAAAAAAAAGAAAATTAGGGCCCGTTTGTAGAACCTGTGGAGACATTTAATTTTGTTGGTTTTATTGAAATCCCCGCTGTCCCGCTTTTCTATCGTTAGGATCTGGTCACCTTAGATATACTGTGTACAGATCTGGCATAAAATTTTCAAAATATGCATTAGATAAGTTTCAGTAACTGATAACTTTTACTGGTCAAACCGGAAAGTTAATAACTCGATTTTCTCACTTATTTAAGACATACTCGTGGTCAAATTTTCAGAGGATTTGTATTCAGGTATACTGTATACAGATCAGGCATAACATTTTCAAAATATGCATGAGGTAAATTTCAGTGACTGATAACTTTTACTGGTCAAACCGGAAAGTTAATAACTCGATATTCTCACTTATTTAAGACATACTCGTGGTCAAATTTTCAGAGGATTTGTATTCAGGTATACTGTATACAGATCAGGCATAACATTTTCAAAATATGCATGAGGTAAATTTCAGTGACTGATAACTTATACTGGTCAAACCGGAAAGTTAATAACTCGATATTCTCACTTATTTAAGACATACTCGTGGTCAAATTTTCAGAGGATTTGTATTCAGGTATACTGTATACAGATCCGGCATACAATTTTCAAAATATCCTGTGGATAAATTTTCAGGAATTTCAGTGACTGATGTTGGTCAACTTGGAAAGATAATAACTCGATTTGCTCACTTATTTAAGACATATTCGGGATCAAATTTTCAGAGGATTTGTATTTAGGTATACTGTATACAGATCTGGCATAAAATATTCAAAATATGCATTAGATAAGTTTCAGTAACTGATAACTTTTACTGGTTAAATCGGAAAGTTAATAACTCGATATTCTCACTTATTTGAGACATACTCGTGGTCCAATATTCAGAGGATTTGTATTTAGGTATACTGTATACAGATCTGGCATAAAAATTTCAAAATATGCATTAGATAAGTTTCAGTAACTGATAACTTATACTGGTCAAACCGGAAAGTTAATAACTCGATATTCTCACTTATTTAAGACTTACTCGTGGTCAAATTTTCAGAGGATTTGTATTCAGGTATACTGTATACAGATCAGGCATAAAATTTTCAAAATATGCATTAGATAAACTTTCAGAAATTTCAGTGACTGACGACTTATACTGGTCAACTCGCAAAGTTAATAATTGGATTTTCTCACTTATTTAAGACATACCCGTGGTCAAATTTTCAGAGGATTTGTATTCAGGTATACTGTATACAGATCTGGCATCATATTTTCAAAATTTGCATTAGATAAGTTTTAGTAACTGATAACTTTTACTGGTCAAATCGGAAAGTTAATAACTCGATATTCTCACTTATTTAAAACATACTCGTGGTCAAATTTTCAGAGGATTTGTATTCAGGTATACTGTATACAGATCTGACATAAAATTTTCAAAATTTGCATTTGATAAGTTTTAGTAAGTGATAACTTTTACAGGTCAAATCGGAAAGTTAATAACTAGATATTCTCACTTATTTAAGACATACTCGTGGTCAAATTTTCAGAGGATTTGTATTCAGGTATACTGTATACAGATCTGGCATAAAATTTTCAAAATATGCATTAAATAAATTCTCAGAAATGTCAGTGACTGATGACTTATACCGGTCAACTCGGAAAGTTAATAACTCGATTTTCTCACCTATTTAAGACATACTCGTGGTCAAATTTTCAGAGGATTTGTATTTACGTATACTGTATATAGATCTGGCATAAAATTGTCAAAATATGCATTAGATAAATTTACAGAAATTTCAGTGACTGATAACTTATACAGGTCAACTCGGAAAGTTAATAACTGGAATTTCTCACCTATTTAAGACATACTCGTGGTAAAATTTTCACAGGATTTGTATTCAGGTATATTGTATACAGATCTGGAATAAAATTTTCAAAATATGCATTAGATAAATTTTCAGAATGTTCAGTGACTGATAACTTATACTGGTCAACTCGGAAAGTTAATAACTAGATTTTCTCACTTATTTAAGACATACCCGTGGTCAAATTTTCATAGGATTTGTACTCAGGTATACTGTATACAGATCTGGCATAAAACTTTCAAAATATGCATTAGATAAATTTTCAGAAAATTCAATTATTGATAACTTATACTGGTCAACTTGGAAAGTTACTAACTCGATTTACTCACTTACTTAAGACATATTCAGGTTCAAATTTTCAGAGGATTTGTATTCCAGTATACTGTATACAGATCTGCCATAAAAATTTCAAAATATGCATTAGATAAGTTTCAGTAACTGATAACTTTTACTGGTCAAACCGGAAAGTTAATAACTCGATATTCTCACTTATTTAAGACACACCAGAGGTCAAATTTTCAGAGGATTTGTATTTAGGTATACTGTATACAGATCTGGCATAAAATTTTCAAAATATGCATTAGATAAATTTTTTGAAATTTCAGTAACTGATAACTTATACTGGTCAACTTGGAACGTTTATAACTCAATTTTCTCACTTATTTAAGACATATTCGTGGTCAAATTTTCAGAGGATTTGTATTCAGGTATAGTATATACAGATCAGGCATTACATTTTCAAAATTTGCATTATATAAGTTTCAGTAACTGAAAACTTTTACTGGTCAAATCGGAAAGTTAATAACTCGATATTCTCCCTTATGTAACACATACTAGTGGTCAAATTTTCAGAGGATTTATACTTAGGCATACTGTATACAGATCTGGCATAAAATATTCAAAATATGCACTAGATAATTTTTCAGAAATTACAGTGACTGACAACTTATACTGGTCAACTCGGAAAGTTAATAACTCGATATTCTCACTTATTTAAGACATCCTCGTGGTCAAATTTTCAGAGGATTTGTATTAAGGTATACTGTATACAGATCCGGCATAAAATTTTCAACATATGCATTAGATAAATTTTCAGAAATTTCAGTGACTGATAACTTATACTAGTCCACTGGGAAGTAACAAACTTTACAAGTCTTCTTCGTTATTGTTATATTCTATTGTTGCATGTGCATCAATACACATGACAATATCTGGCAATTCTAAGTGTACTATTCATATTAATATAAATAAATCTGTTTAACCTTTAGCTGTGCTTATTTTGTTATTATGGCTACTTTATGGCACACTTTACGGCGCAATGCCATAAAGTAGGTGCATATGCATGGTTTTCTGTATAAAAAACATAGCATTATGAAGGTAGTGATTGCTAGTAAAATACTGCTAGTATTGCTGATATTACATATCAACTATTATGACGTTTGTTATGATAATTTCGAATCTGTAAACAGGTTTGCATTCTATGTAATTGTTTGTTTAATGCAAACTAAGACTGCTTTTGAACGTATTGTTATTCAAGAATAAAGTTAATTGAAAACAATGAGTGAGGGAAGTTCGTAAGTTTAATATAGAACAGTATCTCCCACGGTGAATCAACGCACAGCTGAGCGACTTGAATGACTCCTCGCGTGGCGCTCTGGCGGGGGATCCCCCACACCACGCGGGGCAGACCGCCTGGCACGAGGCCCGTCTGGCGGCGAGCCGGAGCACAGAGACCTGCGCACACCTCCTGATCTCCTGGTATTTTCGCGCGCTCTTCTGTCGGCTGCACTATGCCCAATTTTCCGCCCGCAAAAACTAGATAAAAACGGGGGCAAGCCGTAGGCCCCCGGGGCCGGCGGGTGCATCGAAATTCCATAAGTGCAATTTATAATTGCGGCAGCGGAGGCGCGCGCGGGGGAATCCCGCGCCCGAAAATCCGGAGCGCGTTATCGGGCGCGCCACCTCCTCGCCAACGGCACGCGAGAGAAGAGATGCACACGCACTCTCGCTCTTATTTAAATGGGAATGCACTAAAATTCGGAAAACGCGAAGATTAAAAGGCGCGGATTTCGGACGGTAGGTGCACGCGTGGCCGTTGCCCGGCGCCTGAGCGCGCGTCCGATTCTAATTGATTATTTATGTGCGTGGGCGTTAATTGCGCCGGGCAGTGCACGGGGGGCGGCAGTGCTCGGCGGGGGTGCGAATGAGTCGCAATTGTTTAATTTAATTACCTCGCCTTAAATATGTACCCAAGATAATACGTTAATCCGGAAGTGCAGCGGACGCGGGCAGGTTGCGGCGCCCATATGTTTTTGATTAGCGGTTTGCGTGAAAGACGGATATGAATATGTTATAATAATTAAGTATAATGCATAGGCGCGCCCCGCAATTGGCGCTAATAAAAAAAACGCGAAAACAGGATCTCGACGTGACGAGATGTCCCGATGATCCGAGCCGTCCCGTTTCTTGGCGGGAACGCTGGTAAGGCTAGGTGTGCATGGAGGCGCTTCGATTAAAAAAAAATCTGCATACAGATAACACGGTGGGTCGACGGTTTCGCGGTCGACGGCGGGGGAGGTCCGGATCTAAGTCAGTGGCGTCATCCGTGTTTGTCGCACGTCTGTGCCCGCTCGACAGGCCGCGCGGGGGGCACTGCGTGCGCCCTCCGGGATGCGGAGCAATCGATCTGAACGGGGTCGAACCGGAGACACTCACCCCACGGCACCCTCGGGCGCGTTAATTACAATAACCACCGTATTGTCCGAGTCCCCGGGCCGCCGCCGCCGGCTCGACGGACCGCGGCCGCGGCCGCCGCCGTCGGACCGCCGGCGGTGGCAGCGGCGAGTTTCTCGCCGCGGGAAAGAAGGAAACGGCCCGGGGACTCGCCCCGTCGTAAATCCCCAATTAAATAATCGCACACGCACCTCCCGGGCCCAGGAAAAAATCCCCGGCCCGGGCGTCGTGCCCCCTGTGCCGCTGCCTTCTTCGCCGGGCCCCCGCGCCTTGCGACAATATTTTTTCGCACTGTACCCTTCAAATATGGCGTCTACGCTCTCGAATCTTTACTACATAATTACACAGGCGGCCAGGCATTTTGAATAATCGCAGATCTGAGCTGACAAAGGGCGAGAGTGCACTGTTTACTAAACACATTTTTTCCACCTTGTTCCCGTCGTCGGAACGGCGCGGCGGGCCACGTCCGCCGGGAATTCCGCGAAAAACGCCCGCCTGCGAGCCGTTTGCAGTGAAATCGTGACCATTTTCTGTTATAACTCACCTTTGCAGCGGCCAGCTCTTCCTTGTAGTTGTACACAGGGCATGTGCCTTCGTTGGATTCGGGCAGCACGAACGATAAACGCACTGATTTCGCGGTCGGCTTGCTCGTCTTCTCGTCAACCCTGTCCACACCGAACGGTATCAACGTTGCACGCTTTATTTCTGACATTTTTCATCACTTTTAACTAGAGTATTTCACGACACAGCCGGGTTTCGCTCCAACATGTTTAAATACATAGCATTCCCAACATCTCTAACCTAATTCTTCGTGCGCGCGCATCTGCACCGCGCATTGCGTGACATTAATCAGATGATGCAGAGTCCTGCCACTTTGGTTCGCGTCTCCGCTAACCGGTTTATCCACGCCCCACAAGGTAGACACACTTATCTCGCGTATAACACGAAATCACCTGCAATTCAATATCCACCATAGCAGAGACTTACCATCACCCAATCTCCACCATAGCAGAGCTTTACAAGAAACCCATCAGATCAACACATAAACGTAGCACAACAAACAATGCCCACACCGACATAACAAATAACAAACAAACATTCTAGTTTTTCTTACTCAATTGTTCTGCTTTTGCAGCAGCAGCTTACTTTTCGCTAATAATAACTATCCATCTAAACACAAAACAGAGCAGGCAACTAAACAAAAGCAAAGCAAAGTTTAATAAACCGAAAAATTGATTACTAACACAGGCAACTAAACATACTTCAGTGATGTGGAAAAGTATACATACAGGGTGGTGCACAGGCATTTGAAAATAGCAAATTTGAATCGTTTTTTCAGAACACTCTGTGTATTCAACGTGACTCCAAATAGTGTGTATGTCTTGGCACATTGCTTGGGTACTTTCATACCCAGATTCTTTAAATGATCTCTTATAATAAGGTTTTGTTGATATTTTTTCCAAGTCCATGATTTTCCGTTAAATTTGATTAAGATGTGAATAACTTGGTAACATTGCATCTGATCGCATAAAATAAAAATGATTTGTATAGCCCACATAAAGCAGTTTCTAAATATGAAAGAATATTCAGGAAGATCCATTGAAAACAGAGACCAAATTTTGTGTCCCGGATTTATGGTACTTTCTATATCCTCGAAAATAATTTTAAAAAGTAGCCCATCAGGTGTCTAATAAGTTCCAACCAGATGTTTTCCTCAATTTTCATTAGTCAAGCAGCAATGATCCGAGCGAGGATAGGTGGGCCACCCTGTATATGTTACTATTAACATGTTTCTACTAAAATACTAAACACCTAAACATACTTGCTTAAAAGCGGCTTAAAACAATAATTTACAACTTCTAAATCAGCCAATTCGGCAATATTTGCTTATATTAAGTTACCACAATTTTATTTTTATGGAAATTATACTCGGTGATCCAGAAATAGTGCGGGGTTCGTAACTTCGCTATGGTCGCATTGTCAGGCACGAACTGGACTACCCTGGATTTGTATTTCTCAAATGTTATACTTAATTAATCTGCTTATGCAGCAGCAGCTTACTTTTCGCCAATAACAACTAACCATCTTAACATAAAACAGAGCAAGCAACTAAACAAAAGTAAAGCAACGTTTAATTAACTTAAAAATTGATTACTAACATAGGCAACTAAACATACTTTAGTGGTGTGGAAAAATTTATATGTATCATGATTTTGCAACTAAAATACCAAAAGCCTTAACATGCTTGCTGAAAAGTGGCTTAAAACAATAATTTACATCTTCTAAATCAGCCAATTGCTGATGCCAATGGCTAAAACTTATTGAGATCGATTGTTATTTACCTATTAAAAAGTATTATTAGATTACAGTTTATCTGCCACCATTACATAGTTCAGTAGATGAGCACTCAGAATATGATGCTAGATACAGGATGTTTTATTTGAAAAAAAAAGAGTTTTAGCCATTTGAAAATCGCAAAATTGTATCGTTGTTTCAGAACACCCTGTGTATTCAACGCGACTTCAAATATTGTGTATGTTTTGGCACATTGCTTGGGTACTTTCATACCCAGATTCTTTAAATTATCTCTTATAATAAGGTTTTGTTGAAATTTTTTCCAAGTCCATGATTTTTCGTTAAATTTTATTAAAATGTGAATAACTTGGCAACATTGCATCTGATCCCTAAAATTAAAAATGATTTGTGAAGCCTACATGAAGCAGATTTCAATAATGAATGAATATATAGGGCGTTCTATTGAAAAAAGAGACAAAATTTTGTGTCCCGGATTTATGGTACACTATGTATACTCGAAAATAATTTTAAAAAGTAGCCCATCAGGTGTCTTATAAGTTCCAATCAGATGTTTTCCTCAATTTTCATTAGTCTAGCAGCAATGGTCCGAGCGACGTTAGGTGGGCCACCCTGTATATGTTCTACTAACATGTTTCTACTACATGTTTCTACTTAAATAATAAACACCTAAACATACTTGCTTAAAAGCGGCTTAAAACAAAAATTTGCATCTTCTAAATCAGCCAATTGGGCAATGTTTTCTTACATTAAGTTACCATGATTGTATTCTTTATGGAAATTATACTGGATGATCCAGAAAAAGTAAAGAGTTCGTAACTTTTGCATTGTCAGGCGCGGACTGGACTGGCCTGGATCTCTATTACTCAATTGTTTAATTCAATTGTTCTGCTTTTGCAGCACCGGCTTACATTTCGCCAATAATAACTAAACATCTTAACATAAAACAGAGGAAGCAATTAAACAAAAGCAAAGCAATGTATAATAAGGAAAAATTGATTACTAACGTAGGCAACTAAACATGCTTCAGTAGTGAGGAAAACTCTTTATGTATCATGATTTTTTTACTAAAATACCAAAAACCGTAACATACTAGCTTAAAAGCGACCTAAAACAAACATTTACAACTTCTAAAACAGCCATTTGGGCATTATTTGCTTATATTAAGTTACCACGATTTTATGTTTGTGGAAATTATACTGGGTGATGTAGAAAGATTAAATGGTTCGCAACTTCACTATAGTCGCATTGTCAGGGGCGGACTGGCCGTAAAAGTTTTGTGTGAAAAACATTGTTACCTGCCCAGCCCATAAATAAAATAAATATCTTGATTTCTACATATATTTAAATATTGGGTTGATGAGGAAGATACTTGATGAAACTCCATAGTAGAATTAGTAAATAAAAAGCTGGTTCGTTTTTGTTTCACAGATCATTGGACTCGCCTGGATTTCTATACTCAATAGTTGTACTCAATTGTTCTGATTTTGCAGCAGCAGCAGCAGCAGCAGCTTACTTTTCGCCAACAATAACTAACCATCTTAACATAAAACAGAGCAAGCAACTAAACAAAAGTAAAGCAACGTTTAATAAACTTAAAAATTGATTACTAACATAGGCAACTAAACATACTTTAGTGGTGTAGAAAAATTTATATGTATCATGATTTTGCTACTAAAATACCAAAAGCCTTAACATGCTTGCTGAAAAGTGGCTTAAAACAATAATTTACATCTTCTAAATCAGCCAATTGCTGATGCCAATGGCTAAAACTAATTGATATCGATTGTTATTTACCTATTAAAAAGTATTATTAGATTACAGTTTATCTGCCACCATTACATAGTTCAGTAGATGAGCACTCAGAATATGATGCTAGATACAGGATGTTTTATTTGAAAAAAAAAAGAGTTTTAGCCATTTGAAAATCGCAAAATTGTATCGTTTTTTCAGAACACCCTGTGTATTCAACGCGACTTCAAATATTGTGTATGTTTTGGCACATTGCTTGGGTACTTTTATACCTAGATTCTTTAAATGATCTCTTATAATAAGGTTTTGTTGAAATTTTTTCCAAGTCCATGATTTTTCGTTAAATTTGATTAAAATGTGAATAACTTGGCAACATTGCATCTGATCCCTAAAATTAATAATGATTTTTGAGACCCACATGAAGCTGATTCCAGTAATGAATGAATATATAGGGTAATCTATTTAAAAAATACCAAATTTTGTGTCCCGGATTTATGGTTCACTCTGTATACTCGAAAATAATTTTATAAAGTAGCCCATCAGGTGTCTAATAAGTTCCAATCATATGTGTTCCTCAATTTTCTTTAGTGTAGCAGCAATGGCTAGAGCGAGGATAGGTGGGCCACCCTGTATATGTTTCTACTAACATGTTTCTACTACAAGTTTCTACTAAAACACTAAACAAACGCCGAAACATACTTGTTTAAAGCGGCGTAAAACAAAAATTTGAAACTTCTAAATCAGCCAATTGGGCAATATTTGCTTATACTAAGTTTATATTGTGTCCCGGATTTATGGTACACTCTGTATACTCGAAAATAGTTTTAAAAAGTAGCCCATCAGGTGTCTAATAAGTTCCAATCAGATGTTTTCCTCAATTTTCATTAGTCTAGCAGCAATGGTCCGAGCGACGATAGGTGGGCTACCCTGTATATGTTTCTACTAACATGTTTCTACAACATGTTTCTACTAAAATACAAAACACCTAAATATACTTGCTTAAAAGCGGCTTAAAACAAAAATTTGCAACTTCTAAATTAGCCAATTGGGCAATGTTTGCTTACATTAAGTTACCACGATTGTATTCTTTATAGAAATTATACTGGGCAACTAAACAAAAGTAAAGAACGTTTAACAAACCTAAAAATTGATTACTATCATAGGCAACTAAACATACTTCAGTGGTGTGGAAAAAATTATATCTATCATGATTTTGCAACTAAAATACCAAAAGCCTTAACATGCTTGCTGAAAAGTGGCTTAAAACAATAATTTACATCTTCTAAATCAGCCAATTTCTGATGCCAATGGCTAAAACTTATTGAGATCGATTGTTATTTACCTATTAAAAAGTATTATTAGATTACAGTTTATCTGCCACCATTACATAGTTCAGTAGATGAGCACTCAGAATATGATGCTAGATACAGGATGTTTTATTTGAAGAAAAAAAAGAGTTTTAGCCATTTGAAAATCGCAAAATTGTATCGTTGTTTCAGAACACCCTGTGTATTCAACGCGACTTCAAATATTGTGTATGTTTTGGCACATTGCTTGGGTACTTTTATACCTAGATTCTTTAAATGATCTCTTATAATAAGGTTTTGTTGAATTTTTTTCCAAGTCCATGATTTTTCGTTAAATTTTATTAAAATGTGAATAACTTGGCAACATTGGATCTGATCCCTAAAATTAATAATGATTTGTGAAGCCCACATGAAGCTGATTCCAGTAATGAATGAATATATAGGGTAATCTATTTAAAAAAGAGACCAAATTTTGTGTCCCGGATTTATGGCACACTCTGTATATTCGAAAATATTTTTAAGAAGTAGCCCATCAGGTGTCTAATAAGTTTCAATTAGATGTTTTCCTAAATTTTCATTAGTCTAGCAGTAATAGTCCAAGCCACGATAGGTGGGCCACCCTGTATATGTTTCTACTAACACGTTTCTACTAGACGTTTCTACTAAAATACTAAACGCCGATACATACTTGCTTAAAGCGGCTTAAAACAAAAATTTGCAACTTCTAAATCAGCCAATTGGGCAATATTTGCTTATACTAAGTTTATATTGTGTCCCGGATTTATGGTACACTCTGTATACTCGAAAATAATTTTAAATGTAGCCCATCAGGTGACTAATAAGTTCCAATCAGATGTTTTCCTCAATTTTCATTAGTTTAGCTGCAATGGTTCGTGCGACGATAGGTTGGCCACTCTGTATATGTTTCTACTAACATGTTTCTACTACATGTTTCTACTAAAATACTAAACACCTAAACATACTTGCTTAAAAGCGGCTTTAAACAAAAATTTGCAACGTCTAAATCAGCCAATTAGGCAATGTTTGCTTACATTAAGTTACCACGATTGTATTCTTTATGGAAATTATACTTGGCAATTAAACGAAAGTAAAGCAACGTTTAATAAACCTAAATATTTATTACTAACATATGCAACTAAACATACTTCAGTGGTATGGAAAAATTTATATGTATCATGATTTTGCTACTAAAATACCAAAAGCCTTAACATACTTGCCTGAACGTGGCTTAAAACAATAATTTACAACTTCTAAATCAGCCAATTGCTGATGCGAATGGCGAAAACTTATTGATATTGATCGTTATTTACCTATTAAAAAGTATTATTAGATTACAGTCCATATGCCACCTTTGTATAGTTCATTAGATGAGCACTCAGAATATGATGCTACGTACAGGGTGTTTCATTTGAAAAAAATGAGTTTTAGCCATTTGAAAATCGCAAAATTGTATCGTTGTTTCAGAACACCCTGTGTATTCAACGTGACTCCAAACATTGTGTATGTTTTGGCACATTGCTTGGGTACTTGCATACCCAGATTCTTTGAATGATCTCTTATAATAAGCTTTTGTTGAAATTTTTTCCAAGTCCATGATTTTTCGTTAAATTTGAATAAAATGTGAATAACTTGGCAACATTGCATCTGATCCCTAAAATTAAAAATGATTTGTGAAGCCCACATGAAGCAGATTCCAATAATGAATGAATATACAGGGCGATCTATTTAAAAAAGAGACCAAATTTGTGTCCCGGATTTATGGTTCACTCTGTATACTCGAAAATAATTTTATAAAGTAGCCCATCAGGTGTCTAATAAGTTCCAATCATATGTGTTCCTCAATTTTCTTTAGTGTAGCAGCAATGGTTAGAGCGAGGATAGGTGGGCCACCCTGTATATGTTTCTACTAACATTTTTCTACTACATGTTTCTACTAAAACACTAAACGCCGATACATACTTGCTTAAAGCGGCTTAAAACAAAAATTTGCAACTTCTAAATCAGCCAATTGGGCAATATTCGCTTATACTAAGTTTATATTGTGTCCCGGATTTATGGTACACTCTGTATACTCGAAAATAATTTTAAAAAGTAGCCCATCGGTGTCTAATAGGTTCCAATCAGATGTTTTCCTCAATTTTCATTAGTCTGGCAGTAATGGTCCGAGCTACGATAGATGGGCCACCCTGTATATGTTTCTACTAACATGTTTCTATTACATGTTTCTACTAAAATACTAAACACCTAAACATCTTGCTTAAAAGCGGCTTCAAACGAAAATTTTCAGCTTCTAAATCAGCCAATTGGGCATTGTTTGCTTACATTAAGTTACCACGATTGTATTCTTTATGGAAATTATACTGGGCAACTAAACAAAAGTAAAGCAACGTTTAATAAACCTAAAAATTGATTACTAACATAGGCAACTAAACGTACTTCAGTGGTGTGGAAAAAATTATATGTATAATGATTTTGCTACAAAAATACCAAAAGCCTTAACATACTTGCTTTAAAGTGGCTTAAAACAATAATTTACAACTTCTAAATCAGCCAATTGCTGATGCCAATGGCTAAATATTATTGAGATTGATCGTTATTTACCTATTAAAAAGTATTATTAGATTTCAGTCCTTATGCTACCATTGTATAGTTCATTAGATGAGCACTAAGAATATGATGCTACATACAGGGTGTTTCTCTAGTAAAATACCAAAAACCTTAACATACTTGCTTAAAAGCCACTTAAAACAAAAATATACAAAAATATTACAAATAATTATACATATAAATATATACAAATGTATCTTCTAAATCAGCCAATTATTAGGCAATATTTGCTTATATTAAGTTACCACGATTTTCTTCCGTGGAAATTATACTGGGTGATCCAGAAAGAGTGGAAAGAGGTTCGTAACTTCGCTATGGTCGCATTGTTAGGCGCGGACTGGACGTAAAAGTTTTTTGTGGAAAACATTGTTAGTGGCCCAGCCCATAAAAATAACATATCTACAGTCGTCATTGAAATTACGAATTACCAATACGGTAATTATTAAAAAAGTTTACAGTAATTATTAAAAAATTAAAGAACGATTGTAATTTTGATTAAAAATTGATTGAAATTATTATGGAAGAAAATTCATATTTTCGACTTTTAACAGTAATTATTAAAACATTGATAGTAATCATTGGAAATTTGTAATTATTAAGTAATTATGAAAAATTTCACACAGAATACTAAATATTAATTATTACTGCCAATATTTGACATTTTGAACCACTGTGTATGTAAAAGAACAATTTTATTCTAATTTTTATTAAAAGTCATTGAAATTTAGATGAAAATAATCGAATATTTTAACTGTTTAATTGAAAATTTGACAAAAATTATCGAAATTTGACACTGCGTGCATGCAAATATTGATTAGTACTGTCAATCATTGATATTGTCATCATACACATGAAAATTTAGACATAATAGTTGTAAATTTCAAAAATTTTAATGATCATTGAAATTTTGACACTAAGCCTTGACATTTTGGCACAATAATTTTGAACTGTCAATGATTACTGACAATAACGTATTTTGACAGCGAGCATTGAAATTTAGACAAATAACTTAGACATTGTTTTTACAAAATTTCATACTTTGCTAAGTGATTAAAATTTTGCCGGTAATTAATCATTAAAAGTTTGACAGCAATTATTGAAAACGTAACACAATAATTGCAACTGTAAAAGAACAATTTTATTCTAATTTTTATTAAAAGTTATCGAAGGTTTGATGAAAATAATCGAATGTTTTAACAGTCATCATTAAAAATTTGACAGTAATGATTGAAATTTCACACAAAATACATGCAAATATTGATGTTTACCGTCAATCATTGATATTGTGAACGTACCCATGGAAATTTTGAAATAATAGTTGTAAATTTTAATAATTTAAAATAACCATTGAAATTTTGACAGCAAACATTGACATTTTGACCGGATAATTTTGAACTGTCAATGACTACTGACAATTATGTTATTTTTACAGCTAGCATTGAACATTACTGAGTTTAATGCTTATTGGATACAGATTAATTCCTGATTATTGGTGCTATTTGTAATCGATAATGAGCTGTATTTATCAATATGTAGCTTAATTAATAAGACACTTGTAACTGTGCAGCCCAGTGTACATTTTACCCTATATTTCTAATTCCGGTGTCATTTAAGTTGCCTACCAACTTATCGTTAATTATCAATATCTTTATGCAAATAGATCCAGAATTCAATTTAATCTTCAATTGGCAATGTCTGATTACATAAGGCTAGCGAAATGTGTAAAACATGTGTTTCCAGAGGGCATTTGGATTGTAGTTCAGATATCCGTATCTGCAGGATACAATGGATTTAAATCTATAATTGATTGATGCCAATCAATTTCTATATAAATATATTTAATGATAATTTGTGTGGTTTATTTTGTTCCACACCGATTGCTTGTATATTGATTCAGTATTTTATACAGCTTCATATACGACTAATAAATGAATATATTCTCATCGATTACAGTTATCAATTTAATCAATTACATTTTATGAGGAAGTCTATTTATTGATAATAAGTATTATTGATACACATTTTATTTAATTCATTTCATATAACATGAAAAGTCAAAGTGTAGAAAGTAATTTTATTTAAAAAAAAATCCTCTAATGTATAAAATTTACAAAGGCATACAAAGGCAATAAAACAATATATTTTTGTTATATTTTTGTTATAGTTTCATCTATTTTAGATACCAGTTATTATTATATTTTTTATTGTTTTCTTCCTTCTTTATTGGAGTACTTACTAGTAGTTTATATGTTTAGATTCAAAATAATTATCTAAGACCTAATAAAAATAATATAAACAACAAAACATCTTTATATGTAAACATATTAACTACCAGTAAGTACTCCAATGAAGAAAGAAGAAAACAATAAAAACAATATTTAGTTAACCATCGCCTGATATTAAAGTTGATGTTGGAAAAAATCAAAATTAGAGTATTAGAGATTGGAGTAAAATTAAAATTTTAATTTTGGTTCTTTTTTAATCGTACAATAGCATAACTGAGCAAAGAGCTATACAATAGCAAAACTGAGCTATAACAAATAGTTATTTGTTATAAACTCAGACTGTTAGCTCAGTTGTGCTAGAGGTTGTGGTGTACTTAGTAAACAGCTAGTCTATATCCCTGTAATAAGGAAATAATTTAGTTTTTAAATTTTGTTTTACGTTCTTATTAAACAAAATAAAATTCAATATTTTTAGCAAATTTTCCTTGAAATAGAAATTAACAACAGCTAGTCTATATCCCTGTAATAAGGAAATAATTTAATATTTAAAATTTGTTTTACGTTCTTATTAAACAAAATAAAATCCAATATTTTTAGCAAATTTTCCTTGAAATAAAAATTAATAGCCATATGTAGAAAATTGTCAGGATTATTTATTTACAATAAAACTATTTTTTTTAAACATGTTTTTAGAATCTTTTAATTTTTTTATCAATTTTATAAACTGTTGCTGATAGTTGTTGATTATAGATCACGTAGACTCGTTAATAATGATAGAATAAGTTTTTGTAGAATTTTTTTAATTTAAAACTAGTTTTAATCAATTCTGCTAAGCCAAAAACTGATTGGAGTTAGAATCTTGTAATTTGGTTATCAATTTTATTAACTGTTGTCTGTTGTCGATTTTGGGTGATTATAGATCATGTAGACTCGTAAATAATGATAGAAAAGTTTCCAAAATCTGATTGGAGTTAGAATCATTTAATTTGGTGATCAATTTTATTAACTGTTATCTGTTGCTGATTGTGGTTAATTATAGATCACGTAGACTCGTTAATAATGATAGAATAAGTTTTTGTAGATTTTTTTTAAATTTAAAACATGTTTTAATCAATTCTGCTAAGCCACAAACTGATTGGAGTTAGAATCTTGTAATTTGGTTATCAATTTAGTAACTGTTGTCTGTTGTCGATTGTGGGTGATTATAGATCATGTAGACTCGTAAATAATGATAGAAAAGTTTCCAAAATCTGATTGGAGTTAGAATCATTTAATTTGGTGATCAATTTTATTAACTGTTATCTGTTGCTGATTGTGGTTAATTATAGATCACGTAGACTCGTTAATAATGATAGAATAAGTTTTTGTAGATTTTTTTAAATTTAAAACATGTTTTAATCAATTCTGCTAAGCCAAAAACTGATTGGAGTTAGAATTCTGTAATTTGGTTATCAATTTTATTAACTGTTGTCTGTTGTCGATTGTGGGTGATTATAGATCATGTAGACTCGTAAATAATGATAGAAAAGTTTCCAAAATCTGATTGGAGTTAGAATCATTTAATTTGGTGATCAATTTTATTAACTGTTATCTGTTGCTGATTGTGGTTAATTATAGATCACGTAGCCTCGCTAATAATGATAGAATAAGTTTTTGTAGATTTTTTTAAATTTAAAACATGTTTTAATCAATTCTGCTAAGCCAAAAACTGATTGGAGTTAGAATTCTGTAATTTGGTTATCAATTTTATCAACTGTTGTCTGTTGTTGATTGTGGGTGATTATAGATCATGTAGACTCGTAAATAATGATAGAAAAGTTTCCAAAATCTGATTGGAGTTAGAATCATTTAATTTGGTTATCAATTTTATTAACTGTTGTCTGTTGTCGATTGTGGGTGATTACAGATCATGTATACTCGTAAATAATGATGGAAAAGTTTTTGTACAATACTTTGACATTTTAATAAAACCTCTGCAACAATAGTCAACTACAATAGTCAACTGCAATATCTAGTCAACCCTAGTAAGTACTAAACCTTAATAGATACTAAAAACGTTTAGAAAGTGCATCACTGAATGTCATTTCTGAAAGATAAATCACATTCTGATTAGCATTCGTATCTACTAAGCCTTATGGCTACTAAAATGTTTAGAAAGTACATCACTGAATGTCATTTCTGTAAGATAAATCACATTCTGATTAACATTAGTATCTACCAAGCTTTAGTGGCTACTACGGTCGACAATGCACATGGACACTGGACTTTATTTACTTTTTTGGTATTTTAAATGAATATTTTGGAAATTTTGATAAATAATCTATAAAGATGTTTGGCGATTTTTGAAATCATTATGAAATATAAAATAAGATGTCTTATTTTTTGAAAGGGCCTCAACTTTACTTACACTGTCTTGTTTAGTTATCTTAACACATAAAATCAACAGTATATATATGCAAAGTGTACCCACTATCTAACGAGTAGATAAATTGTGGCACCTACAAAGCAGGCAGCCAAAGCTAGGTTTAATCAGTGACTTCAAAGGTGGGAAGTACCAGCGCTGTGCCATTTCGACATTAATTGAAATGCATCCGATTTGTTTTGCTTTTGGGGAAGATTACTACACGCATATAAAAAAAATCTGCTGCCTTTATCATGCTAATAATTAAAATGCAAAATTTGCCTGTGATCCAAGACCCCTTTGAAATTTTTTTTCGTACAAAAAATATGTAGTTATTAATGATTCTGTTCAAATTTATTCATGTTTTTCCTTGCATAGAATTCACAGGATGGAAATATCGTGGAAATGAATATTTTAGAATTTAATAATTTGTCTTAATACCTTGTTGTATATCTTTATATATTTCATCTATGGCTCATGCATAATACATTTATTATATACGTTACTATGGAAATATTTATTTATATAATCAATTGCCATTTTATCTTGCGGTGTTTAATAATTGAACTATTAATCTCCTTTTAATATTTCTAAAATTAACTGTATATTCAAATTTCCTCTAATAAGGCGTACTATGGAAATATAACGGCCTTTATATTCACCGGTGTTTTATGATTTATAAAACACCGAACTGTCACCAGAGGCGGATGGGGCCGGCGGGAAGCCGGGAAATTTCCCGGTGCGCCGGTCGCAAATAGTTGTAAGGCGCCGACGCAACAAACTCATTTTTTTCTGTTGAATCTTGTCACTACTATGACTATACGCAATTTACACAAACGCGACAACAAATATGTATTATATATATAATCGATCTTTATTGGGCTATCGTATGTATTATATTTGTTTCAAAATAATTTATAGTTCAAATCGTATTGATAAATTATAGTGGTCTGAACAGTTAAAAGTCAAAGAGAAAAATGTTTATAATAGACAAATGATAGAATAATAAATATTAATAAACTTCTTGGAAGGCGTGATACAGGCCAAGAGTTTGAATCGTGCTACTAGAAATCTACATACCAAAATTTTGGGCAAATTTTAATGGGCCTTACATCAAATATTTAAATTAGATCTGGTGCATTTGTTTCGACGCTCGACGATCAACGCTCGTTCATTTTTAAATATGTTCTTCAAAACCAAACGAAGAAAAGGTTAATCTCCATTTGAGAAACAAGAGAGAATGTAGTTGGTGGGATGAAGAATGGCACTTTAAAAATTATTCGGCAAATACGGAATGTTAAGTCACCTTTGTATGTAGAAGTAAAATTGGTGATAGAAACAATAGAGAAACCCAAAAAGACGAACAGTAATGTGAGGGCAATGGCAAAAAGTTTTACAGACAATATTTAAAATACGAAGTAATTTTAACAGCAACTATATTTTTCAAAAGATTCTGCATTACTGGACCACGATCAAAATATTTGAAGGGCTAAGGGGAGGAATGATTTCTATTTTGATTCCATTTTGATTCAATTTTTATTGAAATCGAGCTGATGGTGCCATGTTGTAGTATGGGAAAAGTAGTTTCGACACGTGAAGTAAAACAGTAAAAAACGATCACCGTTCGCTCCAAAAACGAAGCAATAGAATATGATGTCTTAAAACGATCAGAGATCTAGATGAAGAAGAATAATTTATAGACGACCCCCCTAATGGACAATAATCGGTAATCATAATAATATTTTATCAAAAATTTGTATTTCATTTGAAAATATATTATTTGTATGTACATAAATATACTGTACTGTACCCTACATAAAAAATCTAAAAATACCGTTGAAAACGATCAGAGTCCAAAACTTGTTAATAAAAATATATTGTTTTAATAATTTTACTTATGTGTATTTCATGTTTTTGCTCAATATTCTAATTCACATCTTGTCAAAGTAGATAAATTATAATCAGTTAGTTTTTCATTCATCCTTTCTGTCCTTTTTTAGACTTGAAACTTTCAATTTAGTTTTCTGGAAAACGACCAAATTGGACTCGGATCGTTTTTCCCGTAGCCCTTGATTTACAAATACCATTGCTACAAATCTACACAGATGACGCAAAGTGCAAAAGTACAAAAATACAGAAGTTTCAAAGAATTGCGACTCAGTAAAATATCTTTCAGACTAATTCGCAGTATGGGCGGAAGAAAAATTAGTACATAATGAAACATACAGTACATAATTCTAAAATGATATTTGAGAGAATATTGAATGAACTGCGAAGAAAAAAGTAATTCGTATGCCGAAAGAATGGAGAAAAATGTGCAGATGAAACATTAGACGATGAACATGACAAATGTATGTTTGAAAAATTCAATGTAATAATAGATACCGTAATCAAGTCTATGATAAAACGATTCCAAAATACCTTTGATGTTTGTAAAGATTTTGATCCACAAAATTTGGATCAAATTAAACCAAATATTCCAAAAAAGATCGACTTCTCTCTATATTGAAGACTTTAACTAATAAATCACAAACAAAAATTGTAATGTAACATTAGAAAATTTAAGAAGAATTTTTGATTTTAAATTTCTGATTTATTGTAACAAAATATTTGTGATATGTTAATAGTAGACCAAAATCTTCAACTGCAGATAGACTTTATAGAAGAACATATAGAAGAATTAAGCAAGCATATGTGAGCATGTGGCAAAACAAATGAAGAAATACTAACATGTAGAAGTTGCAAAACTGTGCTACTAGTTGTAACTATTTTACTTTTGAATACAATTTATTTCGAGAAGTGTACTCCATCTTATACCCAATACTTACAATCTAGTCTAGCGTTTTTAGAACTCTTCCGATATCTCAAGTTTCCTGCAAAATATATTTCTTAACGCTAAAATATGTAGAAATAGATTATAATCGACGATATCTCACACTCGCCTTGAAGCTCTTATGTTCATGAGTTATGAGAAACAATGAACTAAATAATAAAGAAATTGTATCCGCGTTAGGTAATTCCAATTCTCTTCTATCAAAACAGTTATTGTTTTAAAGTAAAAATATTATATATTTTTTAATTTTTTGGTTATTCACTTCTGTAATACATTTGGTTTTTTAATTGTAGAAACAAAATGCAGACGCTTTTACTTTTTTTCATTATAACCTCTTAAAACTGACATTTGAGCACTGATTTTTTCTGATTCTTTCAACTTTTGTAAACATTTTATGTATTGCGCCGGTGACTGTATTTCCTGCGCCGGTTTTGCTAGTCCCATCCGCCCCTGACTGTCACCACAACAATATTTGACCATTACATCAAATAATCGTTCTATGTGGATGCTAAGGCAGTTACTAACATTTGTTGACCGTTTACTTGTTTTTGAACACCGTTTCTAAAATCAACAATTTCAAATTTTCAAAAGTATAAAATTGTGTTGCAGTGCTTTATTTAAAATACAGTTTGTATACAAGTACAAGTATGAGCATAACGAATTAAGCCACAATTTACAAGGAATATTAATAATAGTGAGCAGACTTTTATGTTTTATATAGTATATAAGTTATATAGTTATAAGTCATAAAAGTCATAAGTCATAAAACGTCGTATTTGACTCTCGCATAATGGCTGTGATTCAGTAAATAGCCTCGTAAATAGCTTACATTATATTCTTCTTAAATAATACACTAATATTATAACCCTTGTATGACATATGCTCAATAAATAATTCATGTATTTTTCAAGTACGCATGCAATTTTAGAAAATAGTACTCGCATTAGCCAAATACATACACATATGTGTAATCTGTACTAGCCAAAGTGTGAAATAATTGCCAAGGCAAGAAAAAACGAGTTGTTGGAAAAGTTTGTTGTTGATATGGCGAAAAAGTCTGAAATTGTGTTGCAGTGCTTTATTTAAAATACAGTTTGTATACAAGTACAAGTGTGAGCATATCGAATTAAGCCACAACTTACAAGGAATTTAACGACAAAACTGATGATTCAAAAATAGTAATTGCTCTATGAATACCAGCAATGTTATATTTCAATCTAAAAAAACTAATTATAAAAACAAAACATAAATACTGTATGGGTGCCTTTCCATTTCTTAAAAGTTTTTACCGTTCCCCATTACAAAAAAAATGAGGAAAAGCTACAAACAATTCGTGCAAAGATGTATATTCAGTTTTGTACCATTTTTTCAAAAATTTTCGTTAAAATGTTGTAAGGCTTATGAAATATAAAATAAGTTGTCTTATTGTTTTATTGTCTTATATGAAGTTGTTACTTTTTGAAAGGACCTCAACTCTACTTACACTGTTTTGTTTAGTAATCTTAACACATAAAATCGAAAAAAGCTTAGCAATACAGCAAAATTGAGAAAAACCTCCTAACAATTTGTGAAAAGATATAAAAATATAAAGTGAAAAGAAAGTATATACATTTTTGATTTCGTTTAAAAAAATGTTGACCTTATTAAAATGACATAAAATCTATGGCTTAGCTGGTTTAGGCAAGAACTGAATCACCATAATCATGTAGCTGATTAATATGTTGATCAGCCCAAAGAACAAGGCCATGTCGAGAGTGAAAAAACCTGCTGCTGATACACCCCAAGATCGAGCATGCATCTGCTCAATAACGAGCATCCTGTCATCCACATCACTAGAATGCAAGTTATTGTACAGACCGGAAGTCGCTGTAGTGATGCACTTATACGAGTTTGATAGGACGCTATCACACAGTGATATGTACATGAACAATACCTGAAAATATAAACGAGATATACAATTGAATACCATTTTAATCGATCTTACCACAGCATGCATTACTGCCTCGCTCATCTTGAAGTACATGTCGAAACCTGTGTACTTTGCAATCAAAGCATCATTGAATATCCATAGTATTGTGCCGCAGTTGAAGCACACTATATTGAAGATGGCACCTCCAAATATGGCGTTGAAATACTCAATGGAATCGCTTATCTCGTTCTGCAGTTTTAAGATTTTTTTGGTATCCCACACATCATCTGCACGCATAATTGTTTGCATATCCTTGGAGGATTTGTACCTTGCAATTAATTCTTCAAAATGGGCTATCCTGTTCCTTATACTTCCCAGGATGCAGTACACAAGGAGCAAGGCACATGCCGCGTACAACTCGTGCAAGTTATAAACCAGCAACGGAATTGATGCTAAACTAATGCTGTACAATGAACGTAACAAGTAAAACGCAATCACGATGAAACAGGCCAGAAAAAGTTCTGCACGCGGACGATCAAGTTGTTGCTCGCACATGTGCAAATCTATTTGGATCAGAGTGCTGAAGAGCGAATTAAAGTCGGAAATTCTTCCAGTTGTTGAATTGTAGACGGTGATAATGTTGCACGCGGCTATTGAAGCAAACGATTGAATGCTCAAAATTACTTGAGAAATGCTACCGTTATACCTGTTATACTTTTCGTACACCAAATAGAATGCAGAGGCAATTAATAGCATAAAGGCAACCAATTTATGAATTACTATGCTACGAAACTGGTTCATATTGTTGTCATACAAAGGTATTATGCCGATGAAACCGCAGAAGAGTAATATGTACTTGTAGTTGTCTCTGGTGCTTTCTTTGGTGATGTTGTGTACTCGGTTATTTATAAACATTTTAAGCTTTATTTTACATCAACTAAGAATTATTTATATTAGTGGTAAATATTAGTATATATTAGTAGTATATTAGTAGTATATTAGTAGTAAATATTAGTATATATTAGTAGTATATTAGTAGAAAATATTAGTATATATTAGTAGTATATTAGTAGTAACTAATAGTATATATTAGTAGTATATTAGTAGTAAATATTAGTAGTATATTAGTAGTATATTAGTAGTAAATACACAAAAATTAAAAAACTTTGTTGTCTATATTACATATTCTTAAAACTGGTTTTAGTTTTATGATGCACGTTAGAACCAATATTTGTTATTCTGATATTTAATGATTTTAATGTGATTCGAAATAAATTGCGAAATTTTGAGGTAGAAATACGAAATACGGTCGATAGCTATAAAATTATTATGACTACAACGGAAAATTTTAATATTCGTTTTCTTGAAATAGTTTTAAATATTCATTCGAATTGTACCTTATTGTATTTTACTGCTTGAGCACATATTAGCAAATGTAGTTTTTATTTAAGTATATTGTATCTCGTAGGTTTTGTTAAAATTGGTTATTCTCAATTTGTTTCACAATATACGTAGTTTTCAATGTTTCAGAATGTACTGAATTTAACGTGAAATGTAATATGTATCTAAATCGATGTTAATAAAGTATTACTAAGTATCCTGTCATTTGAAATTACCTTATCCTAGAAAATTATGCGTTGTTTTCCATATGTTATTTATTATGATATGGTATAAAATTTTATTTCAACTGATTGAATCTTATTGTGTTTATAAAAGAGATTCAACCATAACAACTAATAGATTAATTAAAAAAACACATAAAAATCCAAGAAAATAAAATTAAATGTGAGCTGAAATAAAATATGATTTAAAAAAAATCAAAAATCAATGATTTTTGTATAAATGAAATAAATCATGATTAATTTGATGGTTTTTCAGATATCGTTATTAAATAAAGTATGAGCGTTATGTAGAAATATTTAACATCCGCTGAAAATTGAATATCTCCAGAATCTCGTATTGCATTAGAAATAAATTCCACAGAATTACTTCAAGTATATCAGGCAATATCAGCTATACATTTGATTAGTATTGATACGGTGGTTTTGAGATATCGTTATTTAAGTGCGAGCCTTATGGAGAAATAATAAAAATCCGCAGAAAATTGAATATCTTTAGAATATCGCATTGCATTAGACTTAAATTTCACAGAATTACTTTTAGTATATCAGGCAATATCAGCGTTTAATTTGATTGGTATTGATACAGTGGTTTTTGAGATATCGTTACTTTAATATGAGCTTAATTGGAGGCGTACTTACAATAGGCCTAAAATATCGAATAATCAAGCAAAACTTGAAATCTCTCATTGAATGTTAACGAAATTGCATATATGATATACTGATATATTACAAAATATCAAAAATAAATCGAATTGACATTGATACGCCAGTACATAAAATATCGATAATTAAATATGAGAAAAATTGGAAAAATTGCTCTAAAAATCAATTACTCACACTAAAAAATATTTCCAGAATTACGTATTGGAAATAAATTTAATTATACAGATTCAATACTGCTATATTAGTCAATAGGAATATCTAATTTCATTTATAATGATACGGTGGTTTTTGAGACATCGTAATTTAAGTATGAGCGTTATGGAGAAATATTTAAAATCTACAGAAAATTGAATATCTCTATAATCTAACATTGCATTAGACTTAAATTTCACATAATTACTTTTAGTATATCAGGTAATATTAGCGTTTAATTCTATTGGTACTGATACGGTGGTTTTTGAGATATCGATATTTTAATACGAGCTTAATTGGAGGCGTACTTACAATATGCTTAAAATATCGAATATGCAAGCAAACATTGAAATCTCTTATTGAATGTTAACGAAATTGCATATATGATATAATAATATATCACTTAATATCGAAAATAAATTGTATTCATATTGATACGCCAGTTCTCAAGATTTCGTTAATTAAATATAAGAAAAATTGGAGAAATTGCCTTAAAAATGAATTAATCACACTAAAAATAAAATATCTCAAGAATTACTTATTGGAAATAAATTTAATTATACATGGTTAATAGTCATGTATCATTAAATACGAAAATTAAATTAAATTAATATTTATACGGTGGTTTTTGAGATTTCGTTATTTAAGTACGAGCCTTATTCAGAAATATTAAAAATCCGCACAAAATTGAATATCTTTAGAATCTCACATTGCATTAGAATCAAATTCCACAGAATTACTTAAAGTATATCAGGAAATATCAGCAATACATTTGATTGGTATTGATACAGTTGTTTATGAGATATCGTTGTTTTAATATGAGTTTAATTGGAGGCATACTTACAATAGGCCAAAAATATCGAATATTCAAGCCAAACTTAGAATCTCTCATTGAATGTTAACGAAATTGCACATATCATATACTGATATATCACTTAATATCAAAAATAAATTGCATTGACATTGACAAGCCTGTTCTTAAAATATCGATAATTAAATATGAGACAAATTGGAGAAAATGCCTTAAAAATCAAATAATCACACTAAAAATAAAATATCTCCATAATTACTCATTGGAAATAAATTTAGTTATACACGCTAAATATTGGTGTATTATTTAATAGGAATATTAAATTTCATTTATATTGATACGGTGGTTTTTGAGACATCGTAATTTAAGTATGAGCGTTATGGAGAAATATTTAAAATCTACAGAAAATTGAATATCTCTATAATCTCGCATTGGATTATACTTAAATTCCACATAATTACGTTTACTATATCAGGCACTATCAGTATTTAATTTTATTGGTATTGATACGGTGGTTTTTGAGATATCGTTTTTTTAATATGAGCTTAATTGGTGACGTACTTACAATAGACTTAATATATCGAATATTCAAGCAAAAATTGAAATCTCTCATTGAATATTAACGAAATTAGGCATATGATATACTGCTATAGCACATAATACCAAAAATATATTTAGTTGACATTGATACGCCAGTACTTGAAATATAGTTAATTAAATATGAGACAAATTGAAGAAATTGCCTTAAAAATCAATTAATCAACCTGAATATAAAATATCTCTAGAATCAGTCATTACAAATAAATTTAATTCTTTACGCTGAATATTGGTATATCAGTCAATAGGAATATTAAATTTAATTTATATTAATACGATGGTTTTTGAGATATCGTTATTTAAGTACGAGCCTTATGGAGAAATATTAAAAAACCGCACAAAAATTGAATATCTGTAGAATCTCGCATTGCATTAGAATTAAATTCTACAAAACTACTACAAGTATATCAGGTAATATCAGCAATAAATTTTATTTATATTGATACGGTGGTTTTTGAGATATCGTTATTTTAATATGAGCTTAATTGGAGGCATACTTACAATGGGCCTGAAATATTGAATATTTAAGCAAACATTGAAATCTCTCATTGAATGTTTACGAAATTGCACATATAATATACTGATATATCACTTAATATCAAAAATATATTTAATTGATATTGATACGCCAGTTCTTAAAATAACGATAATAAAATATGAGAAAAATTCTAGAAATTGCCTTAAAAATTAATTAAGCACACTAAAGTAAAATATCTCCAGAATTACTTATTGAAAATAAACTCAGTTATACAAGTTTAATAGTGGTCACTCAATAGAAATATTCAATTACATGCATATTGATACGATGGTTTTTGAGATATCGTTATTTAAGTGCGAGCCTTATGGATAAATTTTAATAATCCACAAAAAAATGAATATCTCTATAATCTCGCATTGCACTAGACTTAAATTCCATATAATACTTTTAGTATATCAGGCAATATCAGCATTAAATTTGATTAGTATTAATAGAAATATCAAATTATATGCATATTGATACGATAGTTTTCGAGATATCGTTATCTTGGTGCGAGCCTTTGGAGAAATATTAAAATTCCACACAAAATTGAATATCTTTAGAATATTGCATTGCATTAGAAATAAACTCTACAGAATTACTACAAATACATCAGGCAATATTAGAAATAAATTTAATTTGTATTGATACGGTGGTTTTTGAGATATCGTTATTTTAATATGAGCTTAATTGGAGGCGTACTTACAATAGGCCTAAAATATCAAATATTTAAGCAAACAATATAATCTCTTATTGAGTGATAACGAAATTGAACATATGATATACTGATATATCACTTAATATCAAAAATATTTCTCATTGACATTGATACGCCAGTACTAAAAATATTGATAATTAAATATGAGAAAAATTGTCGAAATTGCCTTAAAAATCAATTAATCAAACTGATAATAAAATATCTCCAGAATTACGTATTGGAAATAAATTTAATTCTTCACGCTACATACTAGTATATCACTCAATAGGAATATTAAATTTTATTTATATTGATACGGTAGTTTTTGAGATATCGTTATTTAAGTACGAGTCTTATGGAGAAATAGTCAAAATCCACAAAAAATTGAATATTTCCAGAATCTCGCATTGCATTGAAATAAATTTTTACTGAATTACTACAAGTATATCAGGCAATATCAGCCATAAATTTGATTCATATTGATACGGTGGGTTTTGAGATATTGTTATTTTAATAACGTCATTATAATATAATTATAATGAGCTGAATAGGAGGCATACTTAGAAACATGGCTGGAATAAATCACGATGTAAAAAAATTCAAAATCTATGACTTTTAACAAAATCATGATTTATTTGATTTATATATATATATTTTTTTATATTATGATCAGTGTTGGACAGTTTAGAAGTGATTTAAATAAATTCATTTACATCACGATTTAAATCATCTAATTTTTTTTTAATAAATTTTTAAAGAAAGTTTTTAAAATAACTAGTAATTGTTATGACAAAAAAGAATTGCCAAAGTTGCATATTTTGGAAATTTTCAATTTCCATAATACATTTAGGCAAGTTCCGAGACTTTAATTAAATTAGTTAAGTTTAACTTTTCTGCAAATTCGATCAAATTTTCTGGATTTTCATTTTATTCGGTTTCAGAAAGCATATATTGAGTATTTAAAACTTATTTTGTTATACTTTTATTATTTAGTTTACATACTTATTTTAATATTCAAAATTTCAAGTATCCATAAAACTGCTGAAAATTTTGAAACTCTTATAAAATGTTGCATTTGGAATATACCTTCTAATTATACTTTTGGTATTTTGATTGCAATTCTGAACTTTTTAACTCTTTTGATGGCATATACCATATATAATAAATTGAAACGTCCAGATTTTTAATCATAAGCGCAATTTCTGAATCTTCTGATACTTTTATGAAAAATAAAAAATGAAAATCACCACTTTTTTGATTTTAAAATTGTATATATCCATAGAACTTCTGAAAACTTTGTAACTCTTATAAAATATTGAGGTTGAAATTTACCTTCTATACGTTTGATATTTTGATTAAAATGCTATTGTTTTAACACTTTATCTGATTACTATTTTCATATAATACATATAAAAGACATTAGTGAAATATATACTAAAGATGATGTTTTAGATTTCAGGATTTCAGAAAAAAAAAGTATATCCATTGGATTATTAACCTCGGGCTTCGCCTTGGCAAATAACTCATTATGACGAAAAAAATCTTACAAAAATAATTACACAAATAACTGTTAACACAATATATATTTCATAAATACCTACTACTATAAATGTTGTATCTCTTATAAAATATTGAGTTTGAATTATACCTTCTGATACATTTGATATTTTGATTAAAATTCTGGATTTTTTAACTCTTTATCTCATTATTATTTACATAAAATACACCTAACCTAAAAATGTTGTTTGAGATTTCATGATTTCAGAAAAGAAAACTTAATATCCATTGGGTTATTTGGCTCGGGATTCTTCTTCTGCAAGTGCCTATCCGTTCCGGATGTTGGCTATCATATTGGCTATCTTAACTTTCTTCACAGCTGCCCGGAAGAGGCCTGTGGTTGTCGTGGAGAACCAACTTCTCAAGTTTTTAAGCCTCGGGCTTCGCCTCGGTAAATAACTTATTATTACAAACAATTTCTTACACAAATAACTGTTAACACAATATTTCTCTTTTATCCCATTTTATACTGTATTTTTTTATTATAAATTTCTGCAATCTGATTTTAATTATGCGAGCTGCCAATAATGAGATTAAAGCCAGCGACTAATCGTCACGACCTGTGGATGCGGCCGGCGTTCCTGCGGTTCCCCGAGCCGGGAGCGGCCGGGGGGCGGCCAGTGGCGGCGGCGCGCGCCCCCCGAATCCGCCCGCAATCTAATAACGTCCGAATGTTTTAATGCCGTTATCGGCTTTTCGCGTTCAATCAAAGTTGCCCCGGCCGGGTACTCGGCTCCTCTCCGGTCGGATTGCGGCAGTAATAGAATTCTCCGGCTAGGTCCCCCAGCTCCCCCGGGAACTGACCTAGCCGCGGGGGGCCCGGCGTGCCGCCCCCGCCACCCCCGTTAACAAAACAACGGTCAGTCGCTGCCGCCGTCAAATATTTAACATGTAAACTTTCCGTCGAACTATACGCCGGCCGAGCTTCCGCGCACACACATAAACACACAAGGATTGCCGAGCGGGATAACCGAGCTTACAGCGAGAATTTGCAGCAATTATATGGAGCAAGTTCGGTCTTGTAGTAATTACAGCGGCCCGTATAATAAATGCGATTGTGAACTTTTTAAAATTTGAAAATCGTTTCACAAGTTAAGTGATCCCACTTCTGAAATGTAAATTCGTCGGTAACATCTTAGTACTCCAATACATATATTACCTCCAAAGTTATGTAATATGACATTGTCTTATTAGTTGCGCATATTCCTGCGAATTTATAAACGAAATTTGTGTGCCCCTTTTGTCGCGTCGGAGATGGGGGTGGATTATTAAATGTTTGTTAGCCCTAGAGCCCTTAGTCAACGTGTGAATGTAATTGGTTACCTAGAGTTAATAGTTATCGATTATATGCGGCTGTGTGTGTCGTTGTGGGGTTGGGGGGCGGCAAATCGTGCCGTTTATCCGAGGCGTGCGCTGCCGCCCCCTCCGGGGGCATTTTCTTGCGGCCGTGCGGATGCCCCCGGCGCGCTACAAGGACCTCTCCATTAATACCGGTTTTTGCCGTCGCATGAGGAATGGGGGAGGACGACGGCGGATGTACATTAAGTACGGCATCGCTTCTGGATGCCGGTTCGGGGGCGGCCGCAAAAAACCGACTATTTGACTTCATTACAATAGTGCGGGGGGCGGCGGACGCCCGTCTCCGGGATTTTTACATGGGGGGCGATCCCGTGTCGTCGGGGGCCGGGCTGATTTATAACGCCGGAAAACAGGCGCGGGGGCGGCGGGGGATGGGGGCGCTTATCGATGCGCCCGTTTCCCTGATCCGTCCCTTTTTTTAATTGGACGTTCGGCCCGGTTTTTCGTCTACTTTGACCTTAATGTCATAAGCAATTGAAATAATCACCGGCGAACGACAACGGCTTAAACTTCCGGGCGACGAAAAAAGTAATGGCCTGTTTTAATGCGTCCATCATCTACGCATCAAACACAGATACTCAACCTGTAAGTAATCACCAAATCACTTGGAAATATTCGCATGTAAACTGGAGTTTTTCTTATTCATTCCGTACCACTCGAATGTTTACGATCCCACTTCTGATACGTCAACTGTTCCAATTTAGAACATTTTTCGCAATCATTTAATACCATTCGATTCTATGCAATGCCACTTCTACAAAATCCCAATATATAATAATGGCAACTTCAAAATAAAACTTTAGAGCAATTTGTTGTTTATTAATTAATTTGTTGTCTAATTTTTAAGGCTAATGACGCATACACATGATCAGGTTTTACATGAAAATATGAAGAGTAGTACATTTTAAATAAGTGAGAAAATAGAGTTATTAACTTTCCCAGTTGACCAGTATAAGTTATCAGTCACTGAAATTTCTGAAAATTTATCTAATGGATATTTTGAAAATTTTATGCCTGATCTGTATGCAGTATGCCTGATGATGAATCCTCTCCTGAAAATTGGACAGAGTTTTAATTTTAAATAAGGGAGAAAATAAAACATATAACTTTCTACATTGACAAGTATGGGTTAGCTATTACTGAAATTCCTGAAAATAGATTAATTACATATTTCATATTACATTTGTGTATAGTACACCTGCAGCTAATTCTCCTGAAAATTGGACAAAGTTTCAGTATTAAATAAGTGAGAAAATCGAATGTATAACTTTCTGCTTTGACAAGTATGGGTTAGCTATTACCAAAATTTCTGAAAATTTAATATATGCAAATTTGATATTAGATTCGTGTACAATACACCTTAAACTGATTCTCCTAAAAATTTGACAAACTTTCAGCATTAAATATGGGGAAAAAAATAAACATTTAACTTTCTGCATTGACAAGTATAGGTTAGCTATTACTGAAATTTCTGAAAATTCATTATTAGCAAATTTGATATTACATTCGTATACAGTATACCTGAAACTAATTCTCCTCAAAATTTGACAGAGTTTTAGTATTAAATAAGGCAGAAAATCAAACAGATATATTTCTACATTGACAAGTATGGGTTAGCTATTACTAAGATTTGTGAAAATTTATTATTCGCAAATTTGATATTAGTTTCGTGTACAGTATACCTGAAACTAATTCTCCTGAAAATTTGACACAGTTTCAGTATAAAATAAGGGAGAAAATCAGAAACATAACTTTCTGCATTGACAAGTATGGGTTAGCTAATACTGAAATTTCTGAAAATTTATTATTTGCAAATTTGATATTAGATTCGTGTACAATATACCTGAAACTAATTCTCCTGAAAATTTGACAAAGCTTTAGTATTAAATACGGGAGAAATTAAAACATTTAACTTTCTGCATTGACAAGTATGGGTTAGCTATTACTGAAATTTCTGAAAATGTATTAATTGCATATTTCATATTAGATTAGGATTTAGTTCATTTGAATCTGATATTCCTCAAAATTTGAGAAAGTTATATTATTAAATAGGGGAGAAAATCAAACATATAACGTTTACATTGACATGTATGGGTTAGCTATTGCAGAAATTTCAGAAAATTTTATATTTGCAAATTTGATATTAGATTCGTATAAAGTACACCTGAAAGTAATTCTCCTGAAAATTTGACAAAGTGTCAGTATTGAACAAGTGAGAAAATCAAACACTTAACTTTCTGTATTGACAAGTATGGGTTAGCTATTACTGAAATTTCTGAAAATTTAATATTTGCAAATTTGATATTAGATTCGTGTACAGTACACCTGAAATCATTTCGCCTGAAAATTTGACAAAGTTTCAGTTTAAATAAGGCAGAAAATCAAACATTTAACTTTCTGCGTTGACAAGTATGGGTTAGCTATTACTGAAATTTCTGAAAATTTATTATTTGAAAATTTAATATTAGATTCGTGTACAGTATACCTAAAACTAATTCTACTGAAAATTTGACAAAGTTTCAGTATTAAATAAGGGAGAAAATTAAACATTTAACTTTCTGCATTGACAAGTATGAGTTAGCTATTACTAAAATTTCTGAAAATTAAATATTTGCAAATATGATATCAGATACGTATACAGCATATCTGAAACTGATTCTCCTTAAAATTTGACATAGTTTCAGTAATAAATAAGGGAAAAAATCAAACATTTAACTTTCTGCATTAACAAGTATGGGTTAGCTATTACTGAAATTTCAGAAAAAAAATTATTTGCAAATTTTATATTAGATTCGTGTACAGTACATCTAAAACTGATTATCCTGAAAATTTGACAAAGTTTCAGTATTAAATAAGGGAAAAATCAAACATTAAACTTTCTCCATTGACAAGTATGGGTTAGCTATTGCTGAAATTTCTGAAAATTCATTATTAGCAAATTTGATATTACATTCGTATACAGTATACCTTCACCTAATTTTCCTGAAAATTTGACAAAGTTTCAGTATTAAATAAGGGAGAAACTCAAACATTTAACTTTCTGCATTGACAAGTATGGGTTAGCTAGTACTGAAATTTCTGAAAATGAATTATTTGCAAATTTGATATTAGATTCATGGACAATATACCTGAAACTAATTTTACTGCAAATTTGATAAAGTTTCAGTATTAAATAAGGGAAAAAATCAAACATTTAACTTTCTGCATTGACAAGTATGGGTTAGCATTTACTGAAATTTCTGAAAATTTAATATTTGCTAATTTGATATTAGATTCGTATACAGCATATTTGAAACTGATTCTCCTGAAAATTAGATAAAGTTTCAGTATTAAATAAGCGAAAAAATCAAACATTTAACTTTCTGCATTGACAAGTATGGGTTAGCATTTACTGAAATTTCTGAAAATTTAATATTTCCAAATTTGATTTTAGATTCGTGTACAGTACATCTGAAACTGATTATCCTAAAAATTTGACAAAGTTTCAGTATTAAATAAGGGAGAAAATCAAACATATAACTTTCTGCATTGACAAGAATGGGTTAGCATTTACTGAAAATTCTGAAAATTTAATATTTGCAAATTTGCGATTAGATTCGTGTACAGTACATCTGAAACTAATTATCCTGAAAATTTGACAAAGTTTCAGTATTAAATTAAGGAAAAAATCAAACATTTAACTTTCTGCATTGACAAGTATGGGTTAGCTATTACTGAAATTCCTGAAAATAGATTAATTACATATTTCACATAATATTTGTGTATAGTACACCTGAAGCTATTTCTCCTAAAAATAGGACAAAGTTTCAGTATTAAATAAGTCAGAAAATTAAAACTATAACTTTCTGCATTGAGAAGTATGGGTTAGCTATTACTGAAATTCCTGAAAATAGATTAATTACATATTTCATATTACATTTGTGTATAGTACACCTGCAGCTAATTCTCCTGAAAATTGGACAAAGTTTCAGTATTAAATAAGTGAGAAAATCGAATGTATAACTTTCTGCTTTGACAAGTATGGGTTAGCTATTACTGAAATTTCTGAAAATTCATTATTAGCAAATTTGATATTAGATTCGTGTACAGTACACCTGAAACTGATTCTCCTGAAGATTTGACACAGTTTTAGCATTAAATAAGGGAAAAAATCAAACATTTAACTTTCAGCATTGACAAGTATGTTGTAATTGTAAACTGTAAAAAACTGTAAACAGTTATGAAAATTGTAGAAAATGTAGTTTTGAGCATATAACAAATGAGAATACACGTTAAAAAACAGTGGAAGCAAAGAACTCGTGCTTCTTGTTGCGTATGCCGAGATGTGTGTCAGGCCGGAAAATACTCCAGAATGAATAATTCATTATACCATTTATATACGTGTATATAGATTTTCCGCGTGTTTTCCTCACGCATACACGCGTGCACGTGGTGTCGTTCGCGCGTGTAATGAATTCCGAATTAGCATCAGCCGCGGCCAGGATAACGTGATAATGATGCGTATTATTCTACGTATCAGTGCCAGACGAACGTGTAAACATTGGCGACATATTTTGCACATCCATTTACTTGCGAAACATAGAACCTTTTTAACATATAAATTTATTTTTTAAGCAAACTAATACACATATTAAGAATTCTTATATCGTACAGTTATATTAGAAAGTAAATAGAAGGATAATATGTAACAAGAATTATAGAAAAAAATTGGTGGTTCTTAAAGAAAAATTGTAGGATTGTAAAATTGTTGTTTGGTAAATCAAAAAAATAATTGAAATAACATTATAACAAATATATTAGCAAAATTCCCATATACTTATTTATACAGAAGTTATTATTGATTTTAAAAACTATATTTTTGTGAATTGGAAGCTATTTTAGAAAATTTACATTCACATATTAAGAATTCTAATATCGTACAGAGTAATATTAGAAAGTAAATAGGAGGATAAAACGTTACAAGAATTATAGAAACAAATTGGGAGTTACTGTAGAAAAATTGTAAAATTAAATCAACTAAAATAATTGAAATAACATTATTACAAATATATTAGCAAACTTCCCATATATTGATTTATACAGAAGTTATAAATGATTTTGAAAACTACATTCTTGTGAATTGGATTATGCAATCGTCATTAAAATGTTACTCCAATACAATACAGTAAAAAGGGAAAAATATCGAAAAACTATAAAAATAAATCTGATGTATGCAGCTTCATAATTGAATTGAAATGATTGAAAATTTCGTAAGTAAATGTAATTGAAACTTGATCGAGTGGTTCCTGCTTAAATAATAAATGTATTATGTAGCGTATTGTGCAGTATTCCAGTACAACCTTCCAGTACAGTTGCTGCAAGTGAGTGGTGAATAAGACAAATATTAAACTAGAGAATGAGCATTACGCGAGATTTCAATTTCTTGTTTGCATGTTGGGCTTACATCGGGACAATTTCATTTTATGACAACAACAAAAAAAGGTTTCACAGCAAAACCGTATACACAGTATTAATATTATCTCTGATCTCGGCCGCATGTATATGCATAATCATTTTGATGCCTGTACTGAAAGCAAATGAGAGTGCAGTATCAATTATTTACGATATCGGTGTGGATATTTTTATGACGCTAGCATGTCTGGTAACAATTTATAACATAACAACTGGCAAATCGCAAAAGTTTCAATTATTACTGAATTTGATAGATGCAATTGATAATGAAACGATCAGCAACATCAAGTATACAATTGTAACTGCAGGTTTTGCTCTTCTATTACCTCTACAGTTGATCTATGCAATTACAATAATCTACCAGATGGAAAGCAGTGTAGATGGCATGATTTCATTGAGCGAATTTATAATTCGGCTTCATATTGTAAACATAATTGGCTTAATTGCGATACTTGTGTACAATATAAAAAGGAATTACCAGAAGGTGCATGCGGCTGTAATTAATAATCAACGGCCCATTAATAGGTCTACGGTATTTAATACAGTTACTATTGAAAGATTGAATAAGTTGCTGCGGCTGCACAGTACATTTTGTGATATCATAGATATTTTCAGCGAGATTTTTGGATTCGCAATTTTCGCCTCACTAACGATTGGTTTTATGGTAATACTTCGTATGGCTGTTATAATAAGAGTTTCCAGTTTCCAGAGAATCGGTGACTACTTTTCGATCTTCGTAACCCACTGCGCGTTATTGGTGAGCAAATATGTGGTATTTAGGTTTAAGTTAAGTTTAATTCGAGTATTTACAGTTCATTTTCATGGTGTGCAAGTCGTGTAATTTTGATCCGTTCTACACCAAGATGCTCGCCTGTGAATGGAAGCCTTCGCAACCGTTCATGACATTTGCTAACGATGCAGTTGGCGTATCTAGAATCCTTGATGACCAAATATCTGCCAGGCCAATTTGTGTGTCCGCCTCTGGATTCTATAACGTGAATATGAGTACGTTCTTCATGTTGTGCAATCTGGCGGTCACTTATATCATCATATTGTACCAGTTTAAATAAACTGGTTGATATGGCAAGTATGTGAACATTCGATTTCAAATCGACGTTAGTCGTGGAAAAAATCATCGAAACTACACAGTCACAAAAATGTAAATCTACTTTTGAATAATAATGTTATTTACTCAATGATTGATACACTTTATAAAACACAAGTGATTTATGAGTTATAAAACAATCAGCTGCCATAAGTGATGATAGTTACCTAGCTACTTTATTAACTTAAAAGCAATTTTAAGTGTTTAGTTTAGTTTGAGCTTTCACATGGATGATTACCAAACCTGTGTGCTGTATACTTCATCCTCGTGAATAAATGCCTGTATTACGTTCACGTTCAATAATATACTACATAAATATAATACAATGCACAAGTATAATATCGATTATACTTGTTAGTGGAGTCAATCTTGACAAAAGTAAGTAATTTTTGGTAAAATCAATGAGATCTAGTGGAACTTGTTTGTTATAGCAAAAGTAAGAAAACCCCGAGTTTTTGGGGACAAAAAATTCCCTGCAACCAATTTTTTTAGCCAAAAAGGAGTAAACTGACCCATTTTGGAAGTTGTTTTATGTTTTTAACTTTTTTCTTAATGGAAAATTACTCTTGATGATCTAACATTAAAATCTACTGTTGGATAATAATGTTATTCACTCAATGATTGATACACTTTATAAAACACAAGTGCTTTATGATTTATAAAACACTCAGCTGCCATAAGTGATGATAGTTCCCTATCCCTTTTTTTAGCCAAAAAGGGGAAAACTGACCGTTTTTGGAGGTTAATTTTATGTTTCAATTTTTTTCGACCACTTGAATCAGTAGCTAAAGTACAAAAATGGTACCCTTTTATTGTCAATGTTCGTAGAATCTCCAGTTAAAATGTTGCGGGTTTATATTCATCCCCTTCCTGTAATATACGTATATAGACGTTTTTTTCGAAAAAATATCGATTTCCGCGATTTCGGCAAAATCTCAATCGAAATGGACACAATTTTGGGTGTAGGAAGCCCATATTACTAAAAAAAACTAAATAAATATCAGCTAAAAATAACTAATACTTTTGCAAAACACAGCAATTGCATTAGTATTAAATTTAGATCATTTTAAATTCAGAGTAATAATACATCGTAATTGTATTAAACATCATGAACATTGCCATGGTACCAATTTATTTATTATCGATATTGTTTTATATTCTGTAGGTTTCATTCATGTCAGTTTGTTTGGTGTACGGAAAAATTCGGAGATGTGGAAAAGTTTTCCGTGCGCTGTTCTGAAAATGCCACCTTTACGTCATTGTAAAAACGGATGAGAACAAGCTGTTTTCAGATAAGTATAATAAAAAGTATTGTAATTATGAAATGGTTTCGAAATTGTGATATTTGGGAAAATATCCGTTTTCGAGTCTCTCTGTAGTCACCACAGCTCAGATCGCTTTACTGCTCGACTTGAAAATTTATATTTAAGTTTGTAGGAAAAATTGGGATGTCTAAGTAATTTTTAGCTGAAATCCCACAATTAATTATTACGTAGATATTTCGCTGGTTTTCTGATAATTTTTCTGATGCTCATTGATAAGCTTTTAAGCATAACTTGGAAGAGAGCTGATATTAGCTCAAACACTTCTATTCAAACATCTACATTTAATCAATACAACGTTATAGTTAATCGAGTATAAGTAATTTTGGTTTGAAATCCCCCAAGCGAAAGTGGTAGTTTATTGCATAGATTTTTCTCTATTTTCCAAATAAATATTTCAAAAACTATCAAGTTTGTGGAAATAACTTAAGAGCTCTAAAGTAGTTGAAATAATATTTATAATAAATTCATTTCCTTAAAATTTTACTTCAATTTAGCAACAAAGAGTTTTTATGCCTTGACGAATTCAGCTTTTCTGCATTCTGTTTTACACAAAAAATGGCTAAAATGTGGTAATTTTTTGCATAGATTTTTCTCTATTTTCCTAATAAATATTTCAAAAACTATCAAGTTTGTGGAAAAAACTTAAGAGCTCTATAGCAGTTGAAATAATATTTATAATAAATTCATTGCTTCAAAATTTAACTTCAATTTAACAACGAAGAGGTTTTATGCCTTGACCAAATCAGCTTTTCTGCATTCTGTTTCAGACCAAAAATGGCTAAAATGTGGTAGTTTATTGCATAGATTTTTCTCTATTTTCCTAATAAATATTTCAAAAACTATCAAGTTAGTGGAAGAAACTTAAAAGCTCTAAAGTAGTTGAAATAATATTTATAATAAATTCATTTCCTTAAAATTTAACTTCAATTTAACAACAAAGAGTTTCTATGCCTTGACCAAATCAGCTTTTCTGCATTCTGTTTTACACCAAAAATGCCTAAAATGTGGTAGTTTATTGCATAGATTTTTCTCTATTTTCCAAATAAATATTTCAAAAACTATCAAGTTTGTGGAAAAATCTTAAGAGCTCCATAGCAGTTGAAATAATATTTATAATAAATAAATTTCTTCAAAATTTAACTTCAATTTAACAACAAAGACTTTTTATGCCAAATCAGGTTTTCTGCATTCTGTCATCGATGGTCCAGTGGCAATGTGTTGATCATCATCATATTCATCATATATGCACCATCTTGATTTCAGTCACCATCATGATATTTGCGTTTATCATTTGTAGTTTTATGGAATATGTCTTAATCAGGAGATCCTAAGATTATCTGACTGCCCGTTTCTATTAGTTCATTTAGCGTTATCCAGGGTGCACCACGAGGAGGCGAACTAACTTTACACCCCATTTCAGTAAAAACTAACCCATACTTACCAATGCAGAAACTTATTTTTTCGATTTTCTCACTTATTTAATACAGAAACGACGTCAAATTTTCAGGAGATTTCTGTTCAGCTGTACTAAATACAAATGTAATATTAAATATGCAATAAATAAAATTCGAGAAATTTCAGTAAAATTAACCAATCCTTGTTAATTCAGAAAGTTATATCCTCGATTTTCTCACTCATTTAATACAGAAACGTCGATAAATGTTCAGAAGAAATGTCTTCAGGTGTACTAAATAGAAGGCAAATATTAAATCTGCAATTAATATATTTTGAAATAATATTTATAGTGAATTAATTTCTTCAAAATTTAACTCCAAATTAACAGCAAAGAGCTTTTATGCCTAGGCCAAATCAGCTTTTCTGCATTCTGTTTTGGATCAAAAATGGCTAAAATGTGGTAGTGAATTGCATAGATTTTTCTCTATTTTCCAAATAAATATTTCAAAAACTATCAAGTTTGTGGAAAAAACTTAAGAGCTCTACAGTACTTAAAATAATATTTATAATAAATTAATTTCTTCAAAATTTAACTTCAATTTAACAACTTGACCAAATCAACTTTTCTGCATACTGTTTTAGACCAAAGATGGCTAAAATGTGGTAGTTTATTGCATAGATTTTTCTCTAGTTTCGAAATAAATTTTTCAAAAACTATCAAGTTTGTGGAAACAACTTAAGAGCTCTACAGTAGTTGAAATAATATTTATAATAAATTAATTTCTTCAAAATTTAACTTCACTTTAATAACAACGAGTTTTTGTGCCTTGACCAAATCAGCTTTTCTGCATTCTGTTTTAGATAAAAAATGGCTAAAATGTGGTACTTTATTGCATAGATGTTTCTCTATTTTCCAAATAAATATTTCAAAAGCTATTAAGTTTGTGGAAAAAACTGAAGAGCTATACAGTAGTTGAAATAATATTTATAATAAATTAATTTCTTCAGAATTTAACTTCAATTTAACAACAAAGAGTTTTTATGCCTTGACCAAATCAGCTTTTCTGTATTCTGTTTTAGACCAAAAATGGCTAAAATGTGGTAGTTTATTGCATAGATTTTTCTCTATTTTCCAAATAAATATTTCAAAAAGTATCAAGTTTGTGGAAAAAACTTAAGAGCTCTATGGTAGTTGAAATACTATTTATAATCAATTATTTTTTTCAAAATTAAACTTCAATTAACAACTTGACCAAATCAGCTTTTCTGCATTCTGTTTTCGACAAAAAATGGCTAAAATGTGGTAGTTTATTGCATAGATTTTTCTCTATTTTACAAATAAATATTTCAAAAACTATCAAGTATGAGGGAAAACTTAAGAGCTCTATGGTTGTTGAAATAATATTTATAATCAATATTTTGTTTCAAAATTAAACTTCAATTTAACAACTTGACCAAATCAGCTTTTCTGCATTCTGTTTTAGACTAACAATGGCTAAAATGTGGTAGTTTATTGCATAGATTTTTCTCTATTTTCCAAATAAATATTTTAAAAACTATAAAGTTTGTGGAAAAAACTTAAGAGCTCTATAGTAGTTGAAATAATATTTATAAGCAATTAATTTGTTCAAAATTTTACTTCAATTTAACAACAAAGAGTTTTTATGCATTGACCAAATTAGCTTTTCTGCATTCTGTTTTACACCAAAAATGGCTAAAATGTGGTAGATTATTGCATAGATTTTTCTCTATTTTCCAAATAAATATTTAAAAAAGTATCAAGTTTGTGGAAAAAACTTAAGAGCTCTATAGTAGTTGCATAATATTTATAATGAATTAATTTATTCAAAATTTTAAATTGTTCAATTTAACAACAAAGAGTTTTTATGCATTGACCAAATCAGCTTTTCTGCATTCTGTTTTAGACAAAAAATGGCTAAAATGTAATAGTTTATTGCATAGATGTTTATCTATTTTCCAAATAAATATTTCAATGAGTATCTAGAGTATCTAGAGTAGTAAGAGCTCTACAGTAGTTGAAATAATCTTTATAATCAAATAATTTCTTCAAAATTTAACTTCAATTTAACAACTTGACCAAATCAGCTTTACTGCATTCTGTTTTACACCAAAAATGGCTAAAATGTGGTAGTTTATTGCATAGATATTTCTTTATTTTATAACTAAATATTTTAAAAACTATCAAGTTTGTGGAAAAACTTAAAAGCTCTATAGTCGATGAAATAATATTTACAACTAATTAATTTCTTCAAAATTTAACTTCAATTTAACAACAAAGAGGTTTTATGTTTTGACCAAATCAGCTTTTCTGCATTCTGTTTTACACCAAAAATGGCTAAAATGTGGTAGTATTGCATAGATTTTCCTCAATTTTCCAAATAAATATTTCAAAAACTATTGAGTTTGTGGACAAAACTTAAGAGCTCTATAGTAGTTGAAATTATATATAATTGAATTGAATTATAATGAATTTATTTCTTCAAAATTTAACTTCAAATTAACAATAAAGAGGTCTATGCCTTGACCAAGTTAACTTTTCTGCATGCCTGCAATGTTTTAGACCAAAAATGGCTAAATATTTAAACTCTAAGCAAGAGTATTAATCGTATCCTCATAACTGTATTGTTGTACTGCAAACAACTCTAAGGCTGGAATAATTGATTATCGCATTTAATTTCGGATCAAAAATATAAATTTTGACAAAATCTGTATTTTTAATACCAAGTCCTCATATAAAGGGTTTTCCAATAAGAGGTGTTATTTTGAATAGCCCGCTATTTCGGTAGATGTCACTTTTGAACCTGTCATTTCTTGGCATTTGACAAGTAGAAACTACGCCATTAATAAAAATGGTACGATACACGCTTCAACAACGCATTGAAATTATTAAAATTCACTATAAAAATGGTGAAAATTTGGCAGAGACGGTTCGTAAAACTCGAACATTTTTGGGTCGTCGTGAAGCACCTTGTCGGACCGCAATACAGAAATTGGTGGAAAAATTCGAGCTGTTGGGACAAGTTAGTGATGAGAAGAATAAAACCCGTGCACGTCGCTCAAGAACAGCCGAGAATATTGCTGCTGTAGCCGAAAGTGTTGAAGAAAACCCAGGTTTGTCCATTCCTCGTCGTTCTTTGGAATTAGGTATTCCACAAACGTCATTACACCGTATTTTGCATAAAGATTTGGGTCTTAAGGCTTATAAAGTCCAGTTAACAACGTCGTGACTTTGCTGATTGGGTCGTTCAAATGCATGAAAATGATCCGGAATTCCATCGAAAAATCATCTTCAGTGATGAGGCCCATTTCCACCTCGGTGGCTTCGTCAACAAGCAAAATTGTCGCATCTGGGGCTCAGAAAACCCAAGAGTTATTGTTGAAAAGCCTCTCTATCCTCAACGTGTGACTGTTTGGTGCGGTTTATGGTCCGGCGGAGTCATTGGACCTTACTTTTTCGAAAATGAGGCTGGCGCAACAGTTACGGTGAATGGATTGCGCTATCAAGAGATGATTAACGATTTTTTATGGCCGGAATTGGATGGTATTGATCTGGACAACGTTCACTTTCAACAAGACGGCGCTACGTGCCACACAAGCAACGAAACCATTGATCTTTTAAGGGAAAAGTTTCCGGACCGTGTTATCTCTCGAAGAGGTGATCACAATTGGCCACCGAGATCTTGTGATTTAACACCTTGCGACTTCTTTCTTTGGGGCCACGTGAAGGAGAAGGTCTACGCCAACAGCCCAGTATCGATTCAAGACCTCAAAGATGGAATTCGTGAGGCTATCGAGGACATACAGCAGCCACTTTGCGATTTAGTTATGGAAAATTTCATGAAAAGGATTTTGTCCTGTAAGCGTGGCCGTGGTGGTCATTTGCTTGATGTTATTTTCCACTATTAACGGCATACCTTCCTCTTTGTAATGAAATAAACATCTGATGATTTATAATAAAAAATGGCATTTTTCTTTGAATATCAAAATAACACCTCTTATTGGAAAACCCTATATTAGGTTGAATATATCCACTTTTTTGTAAAACATACAAAAACATACTTTTGGTGTATATTGACTATATAAAATTGCTATTGTAATCTAATTTTTTGTACTAGATTTATGTGAGCATGACTGTATAAGTAATTATTGTATACATAATACGTGGCGTAACTAGAAATATGCAAAATAGAAATCCACTCCCTCATAATCAAAATATCTGTTTAGGGAATTTATGAGAAATATGAGAAAACCCTAAAGTGTTCCAATAAAAATTCAGTAATTTACGATTGAATTTATTTTGATCAGTATTGATAATTTGCTATTTTATTATAATTTTACATTGTGAGGGGTAATTTTTAAGATAAAATGTCTAAAAATGCAAAATTATACAGTTTCAATAGATTGCAATTTATTTTATTTTAATTTGTGTGGAGTAATAAGTTATTTACAGGGTATTTCAAATTAAACCACCCAAATCGCCAACATCCAGATAGAATAATAATTTATTATTTATGTGGAAATGGAAATTATAGTAAATTTGTAAATTTATGTAAATGATTATGAATTTATTAAAACGGCATGAGTAATTGACATCTAATTGTCGGGAAATTGATAAAAACAATTAATTTATTGTTGTTGTTTTATTATATACAGGGTGAGTCGAGAGGAACGTACCACACTCCAGGAGTGTAGTGTACACGTGAAAATAATTTAAATAAATCATATGTTGTTATCCGATCTTCATTTGTTTTCAAGTTATAGTTTCAAATCTTGAATATGCAAATGTAGTGTTTGTTATGGTTTTTGTAATGGGAGTGCTACAGCTGCTGTTGAAAGATATCGTCAACGGTTTCCACATTACAAAACTCTGGATAAAAATGTATTTATCCGACTTTTAAACAAACTGTTCGAAACTATCACTTGAAAACAAATGAAAATCGGATAACAACATTTGAGTTTTTTAAAATCATTTTTACGTGTACAATACACTCCTGGAGTTTGGTCCGTTCCTCCCGACTCACCCTGTATATATATAAAACATTATTGTTTGTATTGTTTAAATGTGTATATATCTTACAACTTTAATCTTGAAGAATTTGCTTCAACGTCAAGGTCAACTTCTGAAATGTAATAAAATACCGATGTTGAATGATGGGATAATGTTTGAAGTATGCGAAATGATATTTAAATGAAGAGGGGTTATCGCGGGAGGGAAATTACTAAGCAGCAAAGTCAGCACAGTACTTCACCCTGTGCACAAGATGCATATTGTGCACGAGGTGAAGTTGCAGCTTTACTAAAATGAAAAATGTCATTCACAATTAATAACAAATGAATAAATCGCAATTGTTTTATTAGAAGGAGTATTTTTACGCATTTATGTACGTCTTGTCAAAGGAAGACGTGAAGGATGAATCGCTGTTTGAAAAATTAGTTAATGCTCGGCGGTTCGTTATCCTCTGATTATTAAGATTGTTGACGGTAAGCTCGGCGAGCTTAATACCCTCATCACAGGCAGTGGGCGCTCGTGGGACTTGAACCACAATAAAACCTATTTAATTTTCCGCATCCTGTAAACGCCATCTACTTATGCGGACGAATATTACATTTTTCAAGCGGACCACTTTAATCAGGCCCCGGAAGCCCTCCACCCCCTCCCATGCGGCGATACTTCTGTTTTATTATCCACTTCATAGTTCCCCGTGACCCGACAGAGGATGAATTAAAGGGATTAGTCGTCGGGGGTGCGGCTGGAAGTTTTCTTATTCCATATCTGATCCTCCGCCGAGATACGGCTACGTATCGCTTTCATCTCCATTTGTAATTACTTTCTTTTCGCCGGCTGCTGGGGGAGCAAAAAAAGGGCGAGCGAATAAATTCGAACCTCATTAAAAGGGAATTAATCCGGGATCCGCGGGCGGCGTGAACGCGACGGGCGGCGGGGGGCCGCCTTAATGAAGATAATAAGTTTGGAAACTGAAAGAATAGGGTCCCCCCGTCGACGCGACGGGCCCTTTATATAATTGCGGGGATATATACGTGTACATAAAAAGGGCATAAAAAGGCGAGAAGCCGGAAGAGATTCGCGGGCGCAAATGAAACCGAGCGAGCGGAAGCGACGTGAAAACTTTAAGGGATTTTTTTAAGGGCCCCGCGCCGCCTCCAGGTCCCCAGGCAGGACCGTATTCTTGATTAGCTCAATCAATACGTTCGCGAATAAATGACGCAGTGATGACTGTCGGGATTTGCGTCCCCAACTTGGGGATGTCGTTAATGAATTCGACGAAAACTGATCTTGTATTTTCATAAACTATCCAAATATGAGAGAAGACTAAGCTGCGAAACAGTTATTACTAATAGGAACTATTAATTGCAACTGTTATATAACTATCAGTGGATGTTAAGAAATTTAATTAAAAATGAAAATTCAGATATCTACCTGTCACTGCGGCAAGTTATATCCTCGATTTTCTCACTTATTTAATACACAAACATCGTCAAATTCACAAGAGAAATTACCACAAATACTTGCCGATCTAACTATATCGTTAATATAGTTGACAATTGCAACAAAGCTTGACATATTTTTACAATAGCAGTTGAAAGTATGATGGTGTTAGATTTGCCCACGTTTTATATCAGGAACATAGAATTTTACAGATTTCCTCAGCTGTTTTTTTAAAAATAGATCTAATTTGAAAAAAATACACTCGAAAATTGGACAGATTTCGATAGGTTCAGTTAACATGTTGGCACTATTACAACTGAAATGTTTGTTAATAGTTAAGTTATTGTGTTATCTAAAACTGTGGCATCATATAACTGAAATATTTGATATAATAACTTTCGATTGCTTATTGAATTTGACAATTGTAGTCATACATTTTATATAATTTCTCATGTGAGGCTAGTTTGGCATAGTTTTACAATAGCAGTTGAATGTATAAGTATAAGTATAATGTATAAGTTTTATTACATTTATAATTTTTACTATGACAAATTTTCACAACACGGCCGTAGAATATTACAAATTTCCACAGTTGTGTTTGAAAACATGCACATTGAAAAAAAAACACTTTTTACACATATGTACAAGCAAAATGACACTTAATGTCGTTGCAAATCGACAGATTCTGACAGGTTTAGTTAAAATTTTGGCACAATTACAACTGAAATATTTGACACAATACCTTTCGATTGCTTATTGAATTTGACAATTGCAGTCATAGATGTTATAGATTTTCACAGGTGAAGCTAGTTTAGCATAGTTTTACAATGGCAGTTGAATGTATAAGTATAAGTATAAGTTTAATGTATAAGTTTTATTACATTTATAATTTATACTTTGACAAATTTTCACAACACTACCGTATAATATTACAAATTTCCAGTTGTTTTTCAAAACATGCACATTTTGAAGAAAAAAAATACACTTTTTACACATATGTACAGCAAAACGGTAGTTAATGTCGTTGTAGAATAAATGCATTTGTCAAATTTCATGAGGCGAAGTTGAAAATTTCACTAATTCTGATATGTAGTTAGATTGAAAATGTGATAGTTGTGAACAGGACAATTTGAAAATTTCACAGATTTCGACAAGTTGTGTTGAAACTTTGACATCACAACTAAATCATTTGACACAATAACATTCAATTGCTTATTGATTTTGATAATTGCAGTTATACATTTTATAGATTTTCCCAGCTGAAGCTAAAAATTTGGCATATTGTTTCATGGGCAAATGAAATTATGATGATTTTAACAGAATGTAGGAAATAACAGATTTTGATCGAATGCCAAATCATCGTATTTGTCAGATTTAATGAAGCAAAGTTCAAAATTTCACAGATTGCGACAAAATAAAAAAATGGTTAGTTTTGAACGGTTCTATTTGAAAATTTGACAGATTTGCTAAAACTTTGGCATCATGTAACTGACATATTTGACATAATAACTTTCGATTGCTTATTGATTTTGACCATTACAGTTATACAATTTATAGATTTTCACAGATGAAGCTAAAAGTTTGATATACCAGTAGTTTTACATTGTCAACTGAAAGTATGATTTTGACAGTTATTATTTTAAATTTGACAGGTTTTAATGATAAAAATATAGAATTTGACATGTTATAATGATAAAAATATATAATTTGACAGGTTTTAATGATAAAAATATAGAATTTAACAGATTTCCACACTTAAATTTGAAAATATACCTGATATGAAAACATACAATTGGAAATTTGACAGTTAAACTTCAATATTTGGCAAATTTCTACAAACTGGATATAAAACAATGACTTATTTAGATAGTTGCACTTGCAATTTAGAAAAATAACATATTTGAAGTTCAGTTCAGAAAATATGATTTTGATAGGTCCAGCTAAACTTATGGCATCATATAACTGAAATATTTGACAAAATAACTTTCGATTGCTTATTGATTTTCACCATTACAGTTATTCAATTTATAGATTTTCGTAGATGAAGCTAAAAGTTTAATTTACCTGTACTTGTACATTGGCAACTAAAAGTATAATTTGAAAGTTATAAGTTTAAATTTGCTATAAGTTTATTAACAATAATGTAGAATTTTACAGATTTCCACACTTGGTTTTGAAAATTTACCTGATATGAAAACATACAATTGAAAATTCGACAGTTAAACTTTCACATTTAGCAAATTTATACGAACTGGAACTAAAACAATGACTTGTTCCGATAGTTGCACATGCAATTTAAAACAATAACTTATTTGCAGTACAGTTCAGATAATATGATTTTGGCAGATCCCGCTAAAACTTCGGCATCATATAACTGAAATATTTGATATAATAACTTTTGATTGCTTATTCATTTTGACTATTACAGTTCCTCAATTTATAGATTCTCATAGATGAAGCTAAAAGTTTCATATACCTGTACTGAAAGTATCATTTTGACAGTTACTAATTTAAATTTGACAGGTTTTAATGATAAAAATATAGAATATGACAGGTTTTAATGATAAACATATAGAATTTGACAGGTTTTAATGATAAAAATATAGAATTTGACAGGTTTTAATGATAAAAATATAGAATTCGACAAATTTCCACGTTTGATTTTGAAAATATACCTGATTTGAAAACTTACAAATTTCTACAAACTGGAATCAAAACAATGACTTGTATACATTGTTGCATTTGTAATTTTAAAATAAATAACATATTTGAAGTTCTGTTTAGATAATATGATTTTGATAGGTCTAGTTAAAACTTTGGCACCATTTAACTGCAATATTTGACATAATAACTTTCAATTTAAAGAAATAACATGTGTGAAGTTCAGTTCCGATAATATGATTTTGACAGGTGCAGCTGAAACTATGGCATCACATAACTGAAATATTTGACATAATAACTTTCGATTGCTTATTGATTTTGACAATAAGTTATACAATTTATAGATTTTCACAGATGAAGCTAAAAGTTTTATATACCTGTTGTTTTACATTGGCAACTGAAAGTATGATTTTGACAGTTATAATGTTAAATTTTACACGTTTCAATGACAATAATGTAGAATTTAACACATTTCCACACTTGGTTTTGAAAATGTGCTTGATATATCTGTAGTTTTACATTGGGATCTGAAAGTATGATTTTGACTGTTAAAGTTCTAAATTTGACAGTTTTTAATGACAAAAATGTAAAATTTGACTGATATCCACACTTGGATTTGAAAATATACCTGATTTGAAAGCATACAATTGAAAATTCGAGGTTATACTTTCAAATTTGGCAAATTTGTACAAAGTGTAACTAAAACAATGACTTGTTTAGATAGTTGCACTAGCAATTAAAAAAAAAAACATATTTGAAGTTGAGTTCAGATAATATGATTTTGACAGGTCCAGCTGAAACTTTGGTATCATATAACTGAAATATTTGACAAAATAACTTTCAATTGCTTATTGATTTTAACAATTACAGTTACACAATTTATAGATTTTCGCAGTTTAAGCTAAAAGTTTGATATACCTGTGGTTTTATATTGGCAACTGAAAGTATGATTTTGACAGTTATAATTTTAAATTTGACAGGTTTTAATAACAATAATGTAGAATTTAACAGATTTCCGCACTTAAATTGGAAAATATACCTGATTTTAAAACATACAATTGAAAATTTGAGAATTAAACTTTCAAATTTGGCAAATTTGTACAAACTGGAACTAAAACAATTACATATTTAGATAGTTGCACTTGCAATTTTAAAAAATAACATATTTGAAGTTCAGTTCAGAAAATATGATTTTGATAGGTCCAGCTGAAACTTTGGCAACATAACTGAAATAGTTGACATAATAAATTTCGATTGCTTATTGATTTTAACAATTACAGTTATTCAATTTATAGATATTCGCAGATGAAGCTAAAAGTTTGATTTACCTGTAGTTTTACATTGGCAACAAAAAGTATAATCTCGACAGTATAAGTTTAAATTTTACAGGTTTTATTGACAATAATGTAAAATTTGACAGATTTCTACACTTGGTTTTGAAAATAAACCTGATTTGAAAACGTACAATTGAAAATTTTACAGTTAAGCATTAAAATTTGGCAATTTTCTACAAACTGAAACTAAAAGAATAACTTGTTTAGGTAGTTGCACTTGCAATTTAAAAAAAAATAACATATTTGAAGTTCAGTTCAGATAATATTATTGTTTGAAACAAAGTATCATCGCACTTTTCGTTTACTTAGAAAATTAAATTTTCATCGTTTTTGTCTATAAATTATGTACTTACTATAATAAAATAGTAGTTACGACTATTGTTCATAAGTTAATTTTAGACAAACTTGATTATTGACACGAACTGAAGATTATTTTGGAATATTTATTACAGGGGCATAAATATAATATTTTTGTTTCATCCATTAGTTATACCAGTTATTATGATATTTATTACTGTTTTCTTTCTTCTTTATTAAGAGTAGTTACTGGTTGTATATTTAGGATATAAAGATGTATCTAAGTTTGTGCTGTTTTTATTATTTGTTCTTCACCTGACTATTTCCGGCTATTTGTAAGCCAGTAATCTTCAGATGTGTTATTTTACAATATGTATATTTAAGATATAGAGAATATATTACTTAAAAATAAGTTTGTGTTTTATGTGGTGGATTTGTATTATGTGTATGTGTATTTTTATTTAATATGACTTACTATTTAAGTACAATATACAGGGTGAGTTTTTTTTTTCATGTCAAGCATTGAGTTCTCGGAAACCATAAAACCTAGAGATTCTGTTGTCATGAGGAAAGAGTTGTCATTTTAAGAACTTATGCAAAATATCCTTTTGAGTTTTGAAAATAAAACATAGTTTTTGAGTTATAATACAAACTTCATTATTTAAATAGCAGTCATAGTTGGCTTTGACATTTTTAAAAAGGACATTTTCTTTCTCTTTATAACGATGTAAGGCTTGCTATACCTACTTACTTTAATAAATAAATGAGATGCAGGAATTTTCCTTGTATAATTTTAATAGAATTTAGTGTAATTAGAATAGACAAATTAATGGAATCTTCGTAGTAGGGGAAAAAAATCCATGGCAAACTCTGTGTTTACTACTTTCAATAATTCAAATTGTCCTGTATCGTGTTTATTTGTCAAAGTAAATAATAATTGTCATAAAGTTAATTTTCGAAGATGGCCCATATTTATGAAAGTAAGTATAGCAAACCCTGTATCGTTATAAAGAGAAAAATTTAAAAATGTCAAAGCCAACTATGACTTCCATAAAAAAAATTAAAGAATGTATTATAACTGAAAAACGGTGGTCGTTTTTCAAAAAACAAAAGCATATCTTGCATAAGCTCTTAAAACGACAACTCTTTCCTCATTTAAACGAATCTCTATGTCTTATGGTTTCTGAGATCCCAATGCTTAAAATGAAAAAAAAACTCACTCTGTATATAATATTAGATGAAATTATTTCATAAATATTTTTGGCTTTTAATTATTTATCTCTCAAATTTTGAAGTGTATATTATTACTTGATGTGTTAATTTAGATTCTGTAAGGATTATTTTTTAAATTATATAGTGGTTTAAAATTTTGTTCGGTTTGGTCATTTAAACATATTGGATTAGGTTCTGTATTTATTAATTTATCTATATCACATGCCTCTAATAAAATTTGTTTGAGCCCTTTGTTAGTGTTGTGTAATTATTTTGTGTTGGTGTTTATGTCGAAGGTGTGTTTGTTGAAATGTAAATGTCTTTCAAAATATGATATAGTTTTGTCTTTGATATATTCTTTAATTCTTGTTTTGATGACCAAATGGTAATCTAATAATTATAGAATTATAGTTATAGTATAATTATAGAAAATTTTCCAACTTGCTTTACAATTTTTTTATATCTTTAAGGCCCATATCTATAGTCCATACATGAGCTTCAGTTCGACTCAAGTCGTATATTTGCTTGCGTTTGGTGCATTAACATTTATAGAAAATACGCAAATAAATGTACAACAATTTACTTAGTGTAGCTGAAATCTCAAAATACCTATAGGTAATTGGAAACTTGAGTAATGTTGCAGTAATACATGCTGAACACATACGATTATGTTATATTGTTGAAATGGTTTGCGCTAACGGACTAGATTAGTCGTATACAATGCATATATGGAGTGATTAAGAGGTGGGATTTACGTTAATCGCTCAGTGTGACTCGGTCGATTCTAAGTTTACATTGTGAGCGAGGCAAGTGCGGTGAAACATTGAAATAAATCACGGTCGCAATATTAATATAATGGCCGGCATGCCGTGAAACGTGGGGCAAACCGGAAAATCAGATCCGGAATGGCGTAAAGTCTGTGAGATAAGCGAAACCGTCCCGGGGGCAGTGTAATTGAAGAAAGCGGGGGCCATTGACTTATTGTTATTATTCTCATCACACGGTATATTACACCCCGAGAGCGGGGGCTAATCCAGTCGATTCGGACTGGCTGAGCCAGCGGTTTGTCACATCAGAGATATGAGCCGCAAGAAATATTATCTGCGATCCGGGGGGCCCTTTGAATTATATGCGGCAGATGTGGAACACACTCCCGGCCGCCCCCCGCCGCCGCCCCCGATCAACGTTTCCCGTGTCCTCCACTTGCTTATGCCATTTTTTATTCACTTCCTTCCAGACCTTTATCCCTCTTTTTGCGCCGCTCGCCGGCATTTATCAGTGTCCCTTTATTAACTCCCAAATCTGAAACACGCCGCCTCCACCCGCCCCCCGCTCGCCGCCCCAGACGCCGGGGGTGCGATACAAGCCGCTTTATATTCTAATTTTTCTATCACATTTAATATGCATCCCCTCACCTATAGATCATTCTCAGCGTTTTAATACATCAAATTACCTTTTTATGCGGAACAGCGCAGAGCCGTAACGCGATTAAAACGGCCCCCCTGCCGCCAGGTCGCGCCTACGCGAGACAATAAGTGTTTTCCGCGCTCTTTCCACCCCCATACTCCGTCGCGTGCTTATTTTATGACGTGTGTAAATTGAATGCCGTTCGAAGCGCGTTTATCTGTTAACTTTGCAAAGTCTCAATCGATAAATCACATTGGAGCACACAAAGTAAAAATCTCTACAAAATAAATCAGGAATTAATAATATCAAAACTTAGCCATCTTCAGCATTAAAACTTTAATTAAAAATATATACAGTTACAATAGTATACATGAGTTACATGAGAAATTTCGGATTTTCTAAACTTACAAACTATACCTACTAAAGACCATGGAAGGAACACAAACACAAATCATAGAACGAAGACTCAATACAGGTACAGCCACCAACATCATAAAAGATAGAAAACAAGAAAAACAACAACGACATCTTCAAACACAATGGAAACATAACAAAAAACTCTTCACAGAACAACAACGGAAAATTTCAGGACATAATGAAACATCACTTCAACAACCAACAAGTACACACACCTACCACCCACGTATAACCAACCTCACAGATATAGAACTCAGCCAGGAGGACTTAGAACTACTAAGGTTAGGCCCAAAATATGTCTTTGCACCATAAACACCACCAGACTTAACATTGTTAGCAATAGAATTAGATATCACCTTAAGGAAATTAAAACAAGATAAAGATAACAATAGAAACAAATGTATGGAAGGCATTACCAGAATTCAGACAAATTTAAATAACAAACACAAATTCACACATATACAACAAAATCCCAAAATCAAACAAATTCACAATCATATAAAAATCTAAAATCAAAATTAACAGAACACAATACAATCATTACAAAAGCAGATAAAAATGCAGGTTTGGTTGTTATCAATAAAGAAGACTACATTAATAAAACCATTAATTTTCTAGAGGAGAACAATTTCAATATAATTATGGGAAATCCAATGAAAAAACACACAACTAGTAGAAAAGGTAGATGCAGTAGAAAATTTGACAGATTCTAATAAATATTGTGGACAATGTGACATTTTTTTATAGTTGCAGTAAACAATATAATAGATTTTGGTAAATACAGTAGAAAATTTCATTGATTTTAATAGATGTTGTAAAAATTTAGGTAAACTTTCGTAGATACAGTAACAATACAGTTTACAGTATCATATTTTCATATATAATCGTGTAGAGTTGCAAGCTTTACATGCAGGTTTTGATAATTGCATTTGAAAATATGGCAAATTTAGAGAGTCTACAATTGAAAATATAACAAACTTAAAGATTTTAGTTAAAAAATTGGCGGATTTTGACAGTTCAGGTTGAAAAATTTGCAATTTTAACAATTTTAACAATTATAGCTTCAAATGTAACTATTTTTAGAAGTGCAGTAGTAAAATGTTGTCTAATAATGTTAGTATTTGTCAGTTTTAGATAGATACAGTAGAAAATATGACGGATTTTGATAAATAAAGATGAAAATTTGATTTATTTTAGTAGATACAGTAGAAAATTAAGTTGGCAGAGTTTTATAGATAAAGTAAAACAATGACAGATTTTGCTAAATACAGTAGAAAATTATATTGATTTTAATAGATACAGTAGAAAATTGGGCAGAGTTTTATAGATATCTACTACTGAAAATATGACATATGATCGCGTACAGTTGCAAATTTGTTTCAATTTTGCAGGTATGGATAATTGCATTTGAAAATATGGCAAATTTAGACAGTTTGCAATTGAAAATTTAACAAACTTGCAGATTTCAGTTGGAAAATGTGGCGGACTTGGACAGCTCTGGTTGAAAAATTTTGAATTCGAACAGATTTATTAGTTATAGCCAGAAATGTAACTAATTTGACACGTTCAGTTAAAAATCAGATTTTGAAAATTAATTTGGCAGAGTTTTATAGATAAAGTAAAAACAATGACAGATTTTTATATATATATATATATATATATATATATATATATATATATACACTAGAAAATTGATAGATTTAGATAGATCAAGTAGAAATTTTACATATTTTAATAGATATCGTAGAAAATTTGACAGATTTTAATGTCCATTAAAATCAATCAGTGTTGCTTCTGTATTTAGCAAAATCTGTCATATTTTTTATTGTATCTATAAAAAAGTCTGTCAAATATTCTATTATATCTATTAAAATATGTCAAATTTTCTACTGCATCTATAAAACTATGCGAAAGTTTCTACTGTATCTACTAAAATAACTCAAATATTTAACTTTATTTAGCAAAATCTAACATATTTTCTACTGTATCTATCAATTTTTTTACTGTGTTTGTTATAATCTGTCAAATTTTCTACAGTAAAAAAGATCACATGCTATATTTTCAACTCTCTACTAGTATATACTAGTCTATACTGGTTTCTTCTAAGTATAAAAGTCTACTAAAGTTTCTACAGTATCTATTAAAATCTACCAAATTTTCTACTATATTTAGCAAAATCTGTCAAATTTTCTACTGTATTTAGCAAAATCAGTAAATTTTTCACTGCATCTATTAAAATCTATCACATATTTTCTACTGTATCTAGGAAAAATCTATTCAATTTTCTACTGTGCTTATTAAAATCTGTCAAATTTTTGACTATGTTTATTAAAATTTGTCAAATTTTCTACAGTAAAAAAGATCACATGCTATATTTTCAACTGTGTACTAGTATATACTAGTCTATACCAGTTTCTTCTATGTATAAAAGTCTGCTAAAGTTTCTACAGTATCTATTAAAATCTACAAAATTTTCTTCTGTATCTATAAAAAATCTGTCAAATTTTTCCCTGTATCTATTAAAATCTGTCAAATTTTCTACTGTATCTATAATAAATCTGTCAAATTTTCCACTGCATCTATTAAAATCTATCAAATATCCTAATGTATCCATAGAAATTGGTAAAATATCTACAGTATATCTGTCAAAATGTGTAAAATACTAATTGTATTTGACTAATTTTTAAGTTCACATGTCAAAATAGTTACGTTTCTAGCTGTAATTGTTAAAACTGTCAATATTGCATACTTGTCAGCCTGAGCTGTTAAAATTCGCCAAATTTTCCAACTGAAATCTTCAAGTTTGTTATATTTTCAATTGTGAACTGTCTCAATTTGGTATATTTTCAATTAAAAATTATCTAATTTTGCCAAATAAAATCTACTTAAATAAATAAAAAAAAAAATTTACTGTAAAAAATATCTTACTACTGTATCTATGAAACTCTGCCAAAATTTTTACAACATCTATTAAAATCAATGAAATTTTCTACTGTATTTAGCAAAATATTGTTTACTGTATCTGCAAAACAAATGTCACATTTTCCACAATATTTATTAGAATCTGTCAAATTTTCTACTGCACCTACCTTTTCTACTGTATTTAGTTGTGAGTTTTTTCATTGGATTTCCCCTAATTAAATTGAGATTGTTCTCCTCTAGAAAATTAATGGTTTTATTAATGTAGTCTTGTTTATTGATAACAACCAAACCTGCATTTTTATCTGCTTTTGTAATGATTGTATTGTGGTCTGTTAATTTAGGTTTTAGATTTTTATAAGATTGTGAATTTGTTTGATTTTGGGATTTTGTTCTATATGTGTGAATTTGTGTTTGTTATTTAAATTTGTCTAAATTCTGGTAATGTCTTCTACACATTTGTTTCTAATGTTATATTTATCTTGTTTAAGTTTACTTAAGGTGATATCTAATTCTATTGCTAACAATGTAAAGTCTGGTGGTGTTTTTGATGCAATGACATATTTTGGGCCTAAACTTAGTAGTTCTAAGTCCTATTGGCTGAGTTCTATATCTGTGAGGTTCGTTATACCTGGGTGGTAAGTGTGTCTAGTTGTTGGTTGTTGAAGTGCTGTTTCATTATGTCTTGAAATTTTCCGATGTCGTAGTGCCGTAAATCTGACATATTTTCTACTGTATCTATCAAAAACTGACAAATACTAACATTATTTGACAACATTTTACTACTGCACTTCTCAAAATAGTTACATTTGAAGATATAATTGTTAAAATTGCAAATTTTTAAACTTGCACTGTCAAAATCCGCTCATTTTTCAACTAAAATCTTCAAGTTTGTTATATTTTCAATTGTAAACTGTCTAAATTTGTAATATTTTCAAATGCAATTATCAAAACTTGCATGTAAAGTTTGCAACTCTACGATTGTACGATACGATTATATATACGATTGTATATGAAAATATGATACTGTATTGTTACTGTATCTATGAAACTCTACCAAAATTTTTACAACATCTATTAAAATCAATGAAATTTTCTACTGTATTTAGCAAAAACTGTCATATTGTTTACTGTATCTACAAAACAAATGTAACATTGTCCACAATATTTAATAGAATCTGTCAAATTTTCTACTGCATCTACCTTTTCTACTGTATTTAGTTGTGAGTTTTTTCATTGGATTTCCCTTAATTATATTGAAATTGTTCTCCTCTAGAAAATTAATGGTTTTATTAATGTAGTCTTGTTTATTGATAATAACCAAACCTGCATTTGTATCTGCTTTTGTAATGATTGTATTACAATCATTGTATTTACATAGTATTACCTTCGTATTGTGTTCTGTTAATTTTGATTATAGATTTTTATATGATTGTGAATTTGTTTGATTTTGGGATTTTGTTCTATATGTGTGAATTTGTGTTGGTTATTTAAATTTGTCTGAATTCTGGTAATGCCTTCTATACATTTGTTTCTAATGTTATCTTGTTTTAGTTTACTTAAGGTGATATCTAATTCTACTACTAACAATGTTAAGTCTGGTGGTGTTTTTGGTGCAATGACATATTTTGGGCCTAACCTTAGTAGTTCTAAGTCCTCTTGGCTGAGTTCTATATCTGTGAGGTTCGTTATACGTGGGTGGTAGGTGTGTGAACTTGTTGGTTGTTGAAGTGCTGTTTCGTTATGTCTTTAAATTTTCCGTTGTTGTTGTGTGTAGAGTTTTTTGTTATGTTTGCATTGTGTTTGAAGATGTCGTTGTTGTTTTTCTTGTTTTCTATCTTCTATGATGTTGATGGCTGTACCTATATTGAGTCTTCGTTGTTGTTTTTCTTGTTTTCTATCTTCTATGATGTTGGTGGCTGTACCTATATTGAGTCTTCGCTGTTGTTTTTCTGGTTTTCTATCTTCTATGATGTTGTTGGCTGTACCTATATTGAGTCTTCGTTGTTGTATTTCTTGTTTTCTATCTTCTATGGTGTTGGTGGCTGTACCTATAATGAGTCTTCGTTGTTGTTTTTCTTGTTTTCTATCTTCTATGATGTTGGTGGCTGTACCTATATTGAGTCTTCGTTCTATGATTTGTCTTAGTGTTCTTTTCATGGTGTTTAGTAGGTATAGTCTGTAAGTTTAGAAAATCCGAAATTTGTCATGTAACTCTATTGTAGCTGTATATATTTTTAATTTTAGTATATTTTAGATTTGAATGCTGAAGAAGGCTCCTAAGCCGAAACTAGTTTATATAAAAAAAAATTATTGCCCTACACCTGAGAGTGCATAAATACTTCTTTATTAAACAAAAACTCAGGATCCAAGATGGATCCACACATATTCCAATATACTACTTGTGTTTGCATGCTTTTACAAAAATCACATATTTGGCTTATAAGTTATTATCAAATAATTTCAGAATTTTTTATCAGAAACTGGAATAACTTCAGTTTTTCCGGAGTGATTGTGCAAAATTTAGTATTCGCCATGAGATGTTTGTAATACTTGCTGTTTGCTTGGGATACGAATCGGTACGTATTTGTAGAGCAGACGTGGAGAATTGCATATTTATAAATATGCGCCATCGGTAGTTACCATCAGTCTAAAAAGTCTAATAAATGGAAAGCAGGTCTTATTTCGCTCATTTCTTGTAGGCGATATTTATAAATGTCTGTCAAAGTTGACGGGCCTCTACCGCGCCTAGAAGTTGATGGAATTGATAATTTATATCCACTAGAGCCCGGAGTTGCTTCCTTCCAAGGCAGGGGGCGCCCCCGGGTCGGGTCCGCGGGGCGCCTGCCTCCCCCAGGACGCCGCCTCCGCCAGCGTTGTAATAGATTGAAGCTACTGAGAATATTTATCTGGCAATTTATTACACGAGGCCGGCCCACCCGCCCCCATATACTTAGCTAATGATGAATTATGGACGCGTAACGTAATTCGTTAGCGATACATTCCTCGGCGGCTAATTCGATTAGGTCGCTATTGCTGGGGGGCCAAGCTGATGGGGGGTCGGGTTGATCGCGTGATTTAAATTGGGGGTCGGTTGAGGGGAAAAATTGCTGGTAATTGCTGGCGCGAGTGCTGCAGCCGTCTGGAGTGGAATCCAATGTTGTCCGTCGAGTTGGAACCTCATTACCTCAATTTCGCTTAAACATGACTCGTCATTAGTGAATAGCGACTGTATAACGGCGCGCTCTCCACACTTTACGAAGGCAATCGGCGCACGAACGTCAAATCCGCGCCTTTACAATATCAAGCCGAGGCCCCATTCGAATTGATTGTTTTGTAAATACCGCCGTAATTGGACGGTGCTCACAGAAGTTGATAATGTTATGCACGCGGCGATAAGGCAATCCGGCGGAACGGCCCAAGTTGCCCTCCGGACGGCCGAAAGCTGTTGAAATGTGCAAAGTTTGTTATGGATGTAGTCGTGCGACGTGGACAATGACCATAGAACAACTGCCCGCCGCCCGACGTCCGGTCGCTGCCTCATAAAATATGAATTATTGGACAGACTAAATCGAGTGCTTTCTCCCAAGAAAAATTCTCTTACAACCCCCAGGCGATATTTCAGTATAAATTATTACTTTATATATATCTAATGTTTAAACTATTTATTTTATCGCGCGCCGCTTTAAATAAAACGCCCATCAATTTCTTGGTTCCCCTCATGACCGCCGCGGCATTCAACAAATTGAAACGAGCAGAGGCCCGAGGATTTTGCACTTTTCATTATCATTTTTGTTCTATAAATTACGCAGCTTATTGCCGCACTAATTCTGCGCCGACCCGCGAAATTTACTGGATAGTATGAAACATTTTTAAGTAATGGATTTAATTAAATTAAGAGCGTTTATAACGGATATTAATCTTCCGCCCAGAAAAAAATATACACGGCGAATCATACGTAGCCAATTTACATAAAGAACGGTGCCGTTATTACCCCAACACGTATATTTCTTACATACTTTGCACGTTCAACTTAAATTTACGAGTGATAACTCAGAAGATTATAATATGTTTTAAACACTTGATTTCGCATGCATTGCAGCTCCGTAGAAATTCTTCCAAAATAATAAAGTTTCAGTATTGAACAAGTGAGAAAATTAAACATATAACTTTTGGCAGTGACAAGTATGGGTTAGCTATTACTGAAATTTCTGAAAATTTATTATTTCTAAATTTGATATAAGATTAGTGTACAGTACACCGAAAACTTATTCTCCTGAAAATTTGACAAACTTTCAGTATTAAGTAAGCGAGAAAATCAAATACTTAACTTTCTGCATTGACAAGTATGGGTTAGCTATTACTGAAATTTCTGAAATTTTACTATTTGCAAATTTGATATTAAATTCGTATACAGTACACCTAAAACGATTTCTCCTGAAAACTTGACAATGTTTCAGTATTACATAAGCGAGAAAATCAAACACTTAACTTTCTGCATTGACAAGTATGGATTAGCTATTACTGAAATTTCTGATAATTTATTATTTGCAAATTTGATATTAGATTCGTGTACAGTACACCTGAAACTAATTCTCCTGAAAATTTGACAAAGTTGCAGTATTAAATAAGCGAGAAAATCAAACACTTAACTTTCTGTATTGACAAGTATGGGTTAGCTATTACTGAAATTTCTGAAAATTTACTATTTGCAAATTTGATATTAGATTCGTATACAGTACACCTAAAACTAATTCTCCTAAAAATGTTACAAAGTTTCAGTATTAAATAAGCGAGAAAATCAAACACTTAACTTTCTGCATGGACAAGTATGGGTTAGCTATTACTGAAATTTCTGAAAATTTATTATTTGCAAATTTGATATAAGATCCGTGTACAATACACCTAAAACTAAGTCTGCTGAAAATTAGACAACGTTTCAGTATTAAATCAACAAAAAAACAAACACTTAACTTTCTGTATTGACAAGTATAGGTTAGCTATTACTGAAATTTCTGAAAATTTAGTAATTGCTAATTTAATATTAAATTCGTATACAGTACAAATAAAACTAATACTCCTGAAAATTTGACAATGTTTCAGCATTAAATAAGCGAGAAAATCAAACACATAACTTTCGGCATTGTCAAATATGGGTTAGCTATTACTGAAATTTCTGAAAATTTACTATTTGCAAATTTAATATTAGATTCGTATACAGTACACCTGAAACTAATTCTCCTGAAAACTTGACAAAGTTTCAGTATTAAATACGCGAGAAAATCGAACACATAACTTTCTGTATTGACAAGTATGGATTAGCTATTACTGAAATTTCTGAAAATTTACTATTTGAAAATTTGATATTAGATTCGTATACAGTACACCTAAAACTAATTCTTCTAAAAATGTTACAAAGTTTCAGTATTAAATAAGCGAGAAAATCAAACACTTAACTTTCTGCATGAACAAGTATGGGTTAGCTATTACTGAAATTTCTGAAAATTTACTATTTGCAAATTTGATATTAGATTCGTGTACAGTACACCTAAAACTGATTCTGCTAAAAATTTGACAAAGTTTGAGTATTATATAAGCGAGCAAATCAAACACTTAACTTTCTGTATAGACAAATATGGGTAAGCTGATGCTGAAATTTCTGAAAATTTTGGAATTGCAAATTTGATATTAGATTCGTATACAGAACACCTACAACTAATCCTCCTAAAAGTTTGACAAAGTTTCAGTATTAAATAAGTGAGAAAATTAAACACTTAACTTTCTGTATTGACAAGTATGGGTCAGCTATTACTGAAATTTCTGAAAATTTACTATTTACAAACTTGATATTAGATTCGTGCACAGTACACCTAAAACTAATTCTCCTGAAAATTTGACAAAGTTTCAGTATTAAATAAGCGAGAAAATAAAACACTTAACACTCTGTATTGACAAGTATGCTTTAGCTATTACTGAAATTTCTGAAAATTTACTATTTGCAAATTTGATATTAGATTCGTATACAGTACACCTAAAACTAATTCTCCTAAAAATGTTACAAAGTTTCAGTATTAAATAAGCGAGAAAATCAAACACTTAACTTTCTGCATGGACAAGTATGGGTTAGCTATTACTGAAATTTCTGAAAATTTACTATTTGCAAATTTGATATTAGATTCATGTACAGTACACCTAAAACTAATTCTGCTAAAAATTTGACAAAGTTTGAGTATTATATAAGCGAGCAAATCAAACACTTAACTTTCTGTATTGACAAGTATGGGTTAGCTATTACTGAAATTTCTGAAAATTTATTATTTGCAAATTTGATATTAGATTCGTGTAAAGTATACCTTAAAATAATTCTGCTGAAAATTTGACAAAGTTTAACTATTTAATAAGCAAGAAAATCAAACACTTAACTTTCTGTATTGACAAGTATGGATTAGCTATTACTAAAATATCTGCAAATTTACTATTTGCAAATTTCATATTATATTAGTGTACAGTACACATGAAACTAATTCTCCTGAAAATTTGCGAAAGTTTCAGTATTAAATAAGCAAAAAAATCAAACACTTAACTTTCTGTATTGACAAGTATGGTATAGTTATTGCTGAAATTTCTGAAAATTTACAATTTGCAAATTTGCTATTAGATTCGTATACAGTAAACCTAAAACTAATTTTCCTGTAAATTTGACAAAGTTTCAGTATTAAAGAAGCAAAAAAATCAAACACTTAACTTTCTGTATTGACAAGTATGGGTTAGATATTACTGAAATTTCTGAAAATTTATTACTTGCAAATTTGATATTAGATTCGTCTACAGTGCACCTAAAACTAATTCTCCTGAAAATTTGACAAAGCTTTAGTATTAAATAAGCGAGAAAATCAAACACTTAACTTTCTGTATTGACAAGTAAGGGTTAGCTATTACTGAAATATCTGAAAATCTACCATTGGCAAATTTGATATTATATTCGTATACAGTACACCTAAAACTAATTCTCCTGAAAATTTGACAAAGCTTTAGTATTAAATAAGCGAGAAAATCAAACACTTAACTTTCTGTATTGACAAGTAAGGGTTAGCTATTACTGAAATTTCTGAAAATTTATTACTTGCAAATTTGATATTAGATTCGTGTACAGTACACCGAAAACTAATTCTCCTGAAAATTAGACAGAGTTTCAGTATTAAATAAGGGAGAACATCAAACACTTAACTTTCTGCATTGACAAGTATGAATTAGCTATTACTGAAATTTCTGAAAATTTACTATTTGCAAATTTGATATTAGATTCGTATACAGTACACCCAAAACTAATTCTCCTGAAAATATGACAAAGTTTCAGTATTAAATAAGCGAGAAAATCAAACACTTAACTTTCTGTATTGACAAGTATGGGTTAGCTATTACTGAAATTTCTGAAAAAAATTTATTTGCAAATTTGATGAAAGATCTATGTACAGTATACCTAAAACTAACTCTCTTGAAAATTTGACAAAGTTTTAGTATTAAATAAGCAATAAAATCAAACACTTAACTTTCTGTATTGACAATTATGGGTTAGCTATTACTGAAATTTCTGAAAATTTATTATTTGCAAATTCGATATTAGATTCGTGTACAGTACAACTGAAACTAATTCTCTTGAAAATTTGACAAAGTTTCAGTATTAAATAAGGGAGAAAATCAAACACTTAACTTTCTGCATTGACAAGTATGGATTAGCTATTACTGAAACTTCTGAAAATTTATTATTTGTAAATTTGATATTAGATTAGTGTACAGTACACCAAAAACTAATTCTCCTGAAAATTTGACAAAGTTTCAGTATTAAATAGATGAGAAAATCAAACACTTAACTTTCTGTATTGTCAAGTATGTGTTAGGTATTACTGAAATTTCTGAAAGCAAATTACTTGCAAATTTGATATTAGATTCGTATACAGTACACTGGTATTTGCTGCTGGTCTGCTGGTCTGCTGGTATTTTTCCTGATTCATATATTCTATTTGTTAACTGAAGTAGTAGTTGTTTTCCATCCTTTCCTATGTATTTCAGCTGTTCAGATTTGATTTTGTCGTGACCTGGGGCTTTTCAGTTCTTTAACTTCCTTAGTGCGTTTGCTAAGTCTTCTTCTGTTTTAGATCCCTGTTCTTCTTCTGTTTCGTTACTATTTTCTTGTTCCTCTTCGTTTTCATTTCCCTCATCGGTTGTCTCTTTTCCAAACAGAAGCTCTTGGAAGTGCTCTTTCCATCTGTTCATGATTTCTTTATCCTCTTTCATTAGTACACCATGTTTATTTTTGAGTAGCTTTAGGTTTGATTCGTGTGCCTTTCTGGTATCTAATATTTATACAAATATAAAGATTGCCTTAAACGATTGGAACTGCGACCGTGACAAAATAATTGACACCCCGTATATGCAAGAAGTATGGCGCCATCCGTCTTCCGCCGTCGTTCGGCAAGAAGTGCCAGGGCCCCCGGCCGCCATCCATTCTCCCGGCATCCCGCTCCGGGAGATATCGCGATCTTTCATTCCGCCCCCGCCGAATGGAATTATTGTCATCGATTCCGCACGGCGCCCGGACGACGGAGGCGGCGGCGGCGGAGGCGGCGACAACGCCTCCGGGCCCTCTGGCGATGAAAACCATTGTCTTAATCAAACTTTCGACGGGCCACTTTCTTTTCCACGGAGCTTTTTAGGAGGCAGCTCGTGTAATGGACCGTTGAGCGCTAACAAAGCCATAACTCCGGCGACGAGAAAAATGACTTCTTATTATACGGCACTTCGGCACCGCGCGCGTCTTTATATAATGACGCCGAGGTGCGCCCGTTAAAACTTATAGTCGGAAAAATTACTGGTTTATGGTCCGATGCTTTATCTGCCGCTTCCTTCTCCGTTCTCTTTGCGGAATCTCAAGCTTCATTCTACAGTGAAATGATTTACGTTCGCACCTCGCACTTCAATTATCGCATGGAAACACTTTTAAAACTTAGGAAATTGGACAACAGTAAACCTCCGAACGAAAAATGTCGGAAAAATGAAAAAGTCTGGAACCACCACGCGACTAGTTTTAGACGGGCGATGGGTCATAGTATGATAATAAAGGGCATATTTTGTGGACGCCATTCTATATTCAAATTCACGTTAATTTTCAGTCACCAGTAATTTTTTTCATATTCTCGCGAATTTTTTTTTGTCGTGATTTCGCTTTGTACCCTCAAAATCCTTTACAGTGCAATTACAAGCATGTCACCCTATTCCTTACACGTAAAACGCGATGACTTCATTACCACTTCATAGCCGGGGCACATGGGACATGCGGCCTGTGAAAACCCTCCGTGTCCGCGGCCTTAACTTCGTTAAGGCCCTCGGTGCGTTCGGCGCCATTACAAATTCACATCGGGCGGACGCGCGCAAAGTGGGTTAATAAGGAAGCTTTCAGGGTAACCAGCTTCAATCACGCGCCGTGCTGCATGTAATGTTTCCCAATAACGAAAAGCCTGGCACGCGGTGCACTTGGGGTGGGTACGTGCCCCCAGAACCACGGCGTACGCACGGGGGATTGTTTTGGGGGGCGGACGGCGGCGGCGCTTTTTCCACGCAATGTCGCCTTCTTCCGGGGGCGGCACACCTTTATTAAATTGCCTCCCTCAGTTCCACTGATGCGGTTCTTATGCCCGCGGGAGACGTGACTCCAAATGAGCTCGCCGCCGCCGTTGTTTATTTTATTTCGACAATTTTCAAAAAAAAAACTCGTTTATGGGGCAAACTTTCAGCCACTTCAATTACGGCGACCATCCTGAGCAGCGGTCTCCAAACTACGGCCCGCGGGCAGCATGCGGTTTTATAGATGTAAAATTCTTCTCTTAAGTAGTCTTCAATAGAAAATTGTTACGAAGAAAATTTCCCCAGGTTGCTATTTAAAATCAGCGAATTGTGAATTACATGCAATTTTATGTAATTCATGAAAACTATAAATGAAGATACATTGAAAAATAGCGATTGCACAGCAGATTTTTGGATGTAAAGTTCCTTTAGTTAGGTAGTTTTCAATACAAAATTGCAATGAATGACAATTTTCAACTTGCTATTAGAAAATAACGATTTGTGAATTAGGTGCAAATTGCTTGTAATTCACAATTCGCTGATTATTAATAGCAACCTGGGAATATTTTATTTGTAGCAATTTTCTATTGAAGGCTTCTTAGGTGAAGAAATTTACATCAGAGAAACCGACCTGCAATCGATATTCTTCAAAATATCCTCACAAACAGTTTTGATGAATTATATTACAATTGCCCCTAATTCACAAATCGTTACTTTCTAATAGCAAGGTGAAAATTTTCATTCGTTGCAATTTTATATTGAAGACTACCTAAATTAAGCACTTTATATCGAAAAATCTGCTGTGCAATAGCTGTTCTTCAATTTATCTTCATTTATAGTTTTCATGAATTACATAAAATTGCATGTAATTTACAAATCGCTGATTTCTAATAGCAACCTGGGAAAATTTTATTCATAGCATTTTTCTATTAAAGACTACTTAAGTGAAGAATTTTACATAAAAAAATCTGACCTGCAATCGATATTCTTCAAAAATATCTTCACTTACAGTTTTCATGAATTATATTAAAATTTCATCTAAATCACAAATCGTGAATTTCTAATAGCAAGTTAAATAAATTTAATCGTTGCAATTTTATATTGAAGACTACCTAATTAAAGCATTTTACATCCAAAAATCTGCTGTGCAATTGCTATTCTTCAATGTATCTTCATTTATAGTTTTCATGAATTACATAAAATTGTATGTAATTCACAAATGGCTGATTTTTAATAGCAACCTGGCAAAATATTATTCACAGCAATTTTTTATTGAAGGCTACTTAAGTGAAGGACTTTACTTCCCAAAACCCAACCTGCAATCGCTATTGTTCAAAATATCTTCACTTACAAATTTGATGAATTATATTAAAATTGCACCTAATTCACAAATCGTTAATTTGTAATAGTAAGTTGAAAATTTTTATTCATTGCAATTTTATATTGAAGACTACCTAAGTGAAGCACTTTATATCAAAAAATCTGCTGTGTAATAGCTATTATTCAATGTATCTTCATTTATAAGTTTCATAAATTACATACAATTGCATGTAATTCACATTTTGCTGATTTTTAATAGCAACCTTAGAAAATTTTATTCATTGCAATTTTCTATTGAAGGATACTTAAGTGAAGAATTTTGCATGCGAGAAACCTACGTGCAATTGCTATTCATCAAAATATATTCACTTACAGTTTTGATGAATTATATTAAAATTGCACTTAATTCACAAATCGTTAATTTCTAATAGCAAGTTGAAAATTATTATTCAATACCATTTTCTATTGAAGACTACCTAAGTGAAGAACTTTGCATCCTAAAATCTGTTATGCAATTGCTATTCTCGAATATATCTTCATTAATAGTTTTTATGAATTACCTAATATTGCATGTAATTTACAAATCGCTGATTTTTAATAGCAACCTATGAAAATTTATTCATAGCAATGTTCTTTTGAAGACTACTTAAATGAAAAATTTTACATCCGAAAAACCTACCTGCAATCGATTTTCTTGAAAATATACTCACTTACAGTTTTCACGAATTATATTAAAATTGCACCTAATTCACAAATCGTTAATTCCTAACAGCAAGTTGAAATTTTTTATTTATTGCAATTTTATATTGAAAACTTCTTATTAAAGTAATTAGTAATTAAAGCATTTTACATCCAAAAATCTGCTGTGCAATTGCTATTCTTCAATGTATCCTCATTTATAGTTTTCATGAATTACATAAAATTGTATGTAATTCACAAATGGCTGATTTTTAATAGCAACCTGGCAAAATATTATTCACAGCAATTTTTTATTGAAGGCTACTTAAGTGAAGGACTTTACTTCTGAAAATCCAACCTGCAATCGCTATTGTTCAAAATATCTTCACTTACAAATTTGATGAATTATATTAATATTGCACCTAATTCAGAAATCGTTAATTTGTAATAGTAAGTTGAAAATTTTTATTCATTGCAATTTTATATTGAAGACTACCTAAGTGAAGCACTTTATATCAAAAAATCTGCTGTGTAATAGCTATTATTCAATGTATCTTCATTTATAAGTTTCATAAATTACATACAATTGCATGTAATTTACATTTTGCTGATTTTTAATAGCAACCTTAGAAAATTTTATTCATTGCAATTTTCTATTGAAGGATACTTAAGTGAAGAATTTTGCATGCGAAAAACCTACGTGCAATTGCTATTCTTCAAAATATATTCACTTACAGTTTTGATGAATTATATTAAAATTGCACTTAATTCACAAATCGTTAATTTCTAATAGCAAGTTGAAAATTATTATTCAATACCATTTTCTATTGAAGACTACCTAAGTGAAGAACTTTGCATCCTAAAATCTGTTATGCAATTGCTATTCTCGAATATATCTTCATTAATAGTTTTTATGAATTACCTAATATTGCATGTAATTTACAAATCGCTGATTTTTAATAGCAACCTATGCAAATTTATTCATAGCAATGTTCTTTTGAAGACTACTTAAATGAAAAATTTTACATCCGAAAAACCTACCTGCAATCGATTTTCTTGAAAATATACTCACTTACAGTTTTCATGAATTATATTAAAATTGCACCTAATTCACAAATCGTTAATTCCTAACAGCAAGTTGAAATTTTTTATTTATTGCAATTTTATATTGAAAACTTCTTATTAAAGTACTTTATTTCAAAAAATCTGCTGTGCAATCTCTATTCTCCAATGTATCTTCATTAATAGTTTTCATGAATTACCTAATATTGCATGTAATTCACAAATCGCTGATTTTTAATAGCAACCTGTGAAAATTTTATTCATAGCAAATTTCTATTGAAGGCTACTTAAGTGAATAACTTTACATCATAAAATCCGACCTGCAATCGCTGTTCTTTAAAATATCTTCACCTACAATTTTGATGAATTATATTTAAATTTGATTTTATTCACAAATCCTTAATTTCTAATACGAAGTTGAAAACTTTTATTCGTTGCAATTTTATATTGAAAACTACCTAATTAATGCACTTTACATCCGAAAATCTGCTGTGCAATCGCTATTCTTCAATGTATTTTCATTTATAGTTTTCATGAATTACATAAAATTGCATGTAATTCACAAATCGCTGATTTTTAATAGCAACCTGGGAAAATTTTATTCATAGCAATTTTCTCTTGAAGGCTACTTAAATGAAGAACATTACATCAAAAAATTCGACCTGCAATCGCTATTCTTGAAAATATCTTCACTTACAATTTTGATGAAATATATTAAAATTGCACCTAACACAAATCGTTAATTCTTAAAAGCAAGTTGAAAATTTTTATTCATTACAATTTTATATTGAAAACTACCTAATTAAAGCACTTTACTACAAAAAAAAGCACAAATCGCTGATTTTTAATAGCAACCTGGGAACATTTTATTCATAGCAATTTTCTAATGAAGGCTACTTAAGTGAAAATCTTTACATAAAAAAATCCGACCTGCGAACGCTATTCTTTAAAATACCTTTACTTAAAGTTTTGATGAATTATATTAAAATTGTACTTTATTCACAAATCGTTAATTTCTAATAAGAAGTTGAACATTTTTATTCATTGTAATTTTGTATTGAAGGCTACTTAAGTGAAGAATTTTATATCCGAAAAATCGACCTGCAATAGCTATTCATGAAAAGATCTTCACTTACAGTTTTGATGAATTATATTAAAATTGCACCTAATTGTCAAAACGTTTATTTCTAATAGCAAGTTCATAATTTATTTTTCATTTCAATTTTATATTGAACACTGCCTAATTAAAGCATTTTACGTTAAAAAAATCTACTGTGCAATCGCTATTCTTCAATGTACCTTCATTTATAGTTTTCATGAATTACGTAAAATTGCATGTAATTCACAGATCGCTGATTTTTAATAGCAACGTGGGAATATTTTATTCATAGCAATTTAGTATTGAAGGCTACTTAAGTGAAGAATTATACATAAAAAAATCCGACCTGCAATCACTATTTTTTTAAATATCTTCACCTATAGTTTTGACGAATTATATTAAAATTGGACTATATTCACAAATCGTTAATTTCTAATAAAAAGTTAAAAACTTTTATTCATTGTAATTTTGTATTTAAGGCTACTTAAGTAAAGAATTTTCATCCGAAAAACCGACCTGCAATCGCTCTTCTTCAAAATATCTTCACTTACAGTTTTGATCAATTATATTAAATATGCACCAAATTCACAAATCGTTAATTTCTAATAGCAAGTTGAAAATTTTTATTCATTGCAATTTTATATTGAAAACTACTTAATTAAAGCACTTTATATAAAAAAATCGGCTGTGCAGTCGCTATTCTTCAATATATCTTCATTTACAGTTTCCATGAATTACATAAAATTACATATACTTCACAAATCGCTGATTATAAATAGCAACCTGGGAAAAATTTATTCATAGCAATTTTCTATTGAAGATGACTTATGTGAAGAATTTTACAACAAAAAATCCAACCTGCAATCGCTATTCTTCAAAATATCTTCACCTATAGTTTTGATGAATTATATTAAAATTGGACTATATTCACAAGTCGTTAATTTCTAATACGAAGTTGAAAACTTTTATTCATTACAATTTTGTATTGAACACTACATAAGTGAAGAAATTCACATCTAAAAATCTGTTGTGCAATCGCTATTCTTAAATGTATCTTCATTTATAATTTTCATGAATTACATACAATTGCATGTAATTCTCAAATCGCTGATTTTTAATAGCAACCTGGGAAATTTTAAATCATAGCAATTTTCTATTGAAGGATTTTTATTTAAGAACTTTACATAAAAAAATCCGACCTACAATTGCTATTCTTTAAAATATCTTCACCTAGAATTTTGATGAATTATATTAAAATTGGACTATATTCACAAATCGTTAATTTCTAATACGAAGTTGAAAACTTTTATTCATTGCAATTTTGTATTGAAGACTACGTAAGTGAAGCACTTTACATCCAAAAATCTGCTGTGAAATAGCATGTAAATTTGCAAATCGCTGATTTTTAATAGCAACCTAGGAATATTTTATTCATAGCAATTTTCTATTGAAGGCTACTTAAGTGAAGAGTTTTACATTAAAAAAAAAACGACCTGCAATCGCTATTCTTGAAGATATCTTTATTTACAGTTTTGATGAATTATATTAAAATTGCACCTAATTCACAAATCGTAAATTTCTAAAAGCGAGTTGAAAACTTTTATTCATTGCAATTTTATATAGAAAACTACCTAATTAAAGCACTTTACTACAAAAAAAAAGCACAAATCGCTGATTTTTAATAGCAACCTGGGAACATTTTATTCATAGCAATTTTCTAATGAAGGCTACTTAAGTGAAAATCTTTACATAAAAAAATCCGACCTGCGAACGCTATTCTTTAAAATACCTTTACTTAAAGTTTTGATGAATTATATTAAAATTGTACTTTATTCATAAATCGTTAATTTCTAATAAGAAGTTGAACATTTTTATTCATTGTAATTTTGTATTGAAGGCTACTTAAGTGAAGAATTTTATATCCGAAAAATCGACCTGCAATAGCTATTCATGAAAAGATCTTCACTTACAGTTTTGATGAATTATATTAAAATTGCACCTAATTGTCAAATCGTTTATTTCTAATAGCAAGTTCATAATTTATTTTTCATTTCAATTTTATATTGAACACTGCCTAATTAAAGCATTTTACGTTAAAAAAATCTACTGTGCAATCGCTATTCTTCAATGTACCTTCATTTATAGTTTTCATGAATTACGTAAAATTGCATGTAATTCACAGATCGCTGATTTTTAATAGCAACGTGGGAATATTTTATTCATAGCAATTTAGTATTGAAGGCTACTTAAGTGAAGAACTATACATAAAAAAATCCGACCTGCAATCACTATTTTTTTAAATATCTTCACCTATAGTTTTGATGAATTATATTAAAATTGGACTATATTCACAAATCGTTAATTTCTAATAAAAAGTTAAAAACTTTTATTCATTGTAATTTTATATTTAAGGCTACTTAAGTAAAGAATTTTACATCCGAAAAACCGACCTGCAATCGCTCTTCTTCAAAATATCTTCACTTACAGTTTTGATCAATTATATTAAATATGCACCAAATTCACAAATCGTTAATTTCTAATAGCAAGTTGAAAATTTTTATTCATTGCAATTTTATATTGAAAACTACTTAATTAAAGCACTTTATATAAAAAAATCGGCTGTGCAATCGCTATTCTTCAATATATCTTCATTTACAGTTTCCATGAATTACATAAAATTACATATACTTCACAAATCGCTGATTATAAATAGCAACCTGGGAAAAATTTATTCATAGCAATTTTCTATTGAAGATGACTTATGTGAAGAATTTTACAACAGAAAATCCAACCTGCAATCGCTATTCTTCAAAATATCTTCACCTATAGTTTTGATGAATTATATTAAAATTGGACTATATTCACAAGTCGTTAATTTCTAATACGAAGTTGAAAACTATTATTCATTACAATTTTGTATTGAACACTACATAAGTGAAGAAATTCACATCTAAAAATCTGTTGTGCAATCGCTATTCTTAAATGTATCTTCATTTATAATTTTCATGAATTACATACAATTCCATGTAATTCTCAAATCGCTGATTTTTAATAGCAACCTGGGAAATTTTAAATCATAGCAATTTTCTATTGAAAGATTTTTATGTAAAGAACTTCACATAAAAAAATCCGACCTACAATTGCTATTCTTTAAAATATCTTCACCTAGAATTTTGATGAATTATATTAAAATTGGACTATATTCACAAATCGTTAATTTCTAATACGAAGTTGAAAACTTTTATTCGTTGCAATTTTATATTGAAAACTACGTAAGTGAAGCACTTTACATCCAAAAATCTGCTGTGAAATAGCATGTAAATTTGCAAATCGCTGATTTTTAATAGCAACCTAGGAATATTTTATTCATAGCAATTTTCTATTGAAGGCTACTTAAGTGAAGAGTTTTACATTTAAAAAAAACGACCTGCAATCGCTATTCTTGAAGATATCTTTATTTACAGTTTTGATGAATTATATTAAAATTGCACCTAATTCACAAATCGTAAATTTCTAAAAGCGAGTTGAAAACTTTTATTCATTGCAATTTTATATTGAAAACTACCTAATTAAAGCACTTTACGTCAAAAAATCTGCCGTGCAATCGCTATTCTTTAATGTATATTCATTTATAATTTTCATGAATTACATAAAATTTCATGTAATTCACAAATCGCTGATTTTTAATAGCAACCTGGGAAAATTTTATTCGTAGCAATTTTCTATTAAAAACTACTTAAGTGAAGACTTTTAGATCAGAAAAACCGACATGCAATTGCTATTCATGAAATTAACTTCACTTACAGTTTTGATGAATTCTATTAAAATTGTACCTAAATCACAAATCATTAATTTCTGCCAGCAACTTGAAACTTTGTATTCATTGCAATTTTATATTGAAATTACCCAATTAAAACACTTTACATTCATAAATCTGCTGTGTAATCGATATTTTTCAACGAATCTTCATTTACAGTTTTCACGAATTCCATAAAATTACATATAATTCACAAAACTCTGATTTTTAATAGCAACCTGGGAAAATGTTATTTGTAGCAATCTTCTATTGAAGACTACTTAAGTGAAGAATTTTACATCAGAAAAACCGACCTGCAGAAGCTATTCTTGAAAATATCTCCACTTACAGTTTTGATTAATTATATTAAAATTGCACCTAACTTACAAATCGTTAATTCCTCATAGCAAGTTAAAATGTTTTATTCATTGCAATTTTATATTGAAGACTACCAAATTAAAGCACTTTACTTCAAAAAATCTGCTGTGCAATCGCTATTCTTCAACGTATCTTCCTTTAAAGTTTTCATGATTTACATAAAATTGCATGAAATTCACAAATCGTTGATTTTTAATAGCTACCTGGGAAATTTATATTCGTTGCAATTTTCTATTGAAGACTACTTAAGTGAAGAACTTTACATCAAAAAATCTGACCTGCAATGGCTATTCTTGAAAATATCTTCACTTACAGTTTTGACGAATTATATTAAAATTTGACTTTACTCACAAATAGTTAATTTCTAATAAGAAGTTGAAAACTTTTATTTATTTCAATTTTCTATTGAAGACTATATAAGTGAAGAATTTTACATCCTAAAATCTGTTGTGCAATCGCTATTCTACAATGTATCTTTATTTAAAGTTTTCATGAATTACATACAATTGCATGTAATTCGCAAATCGTTGATTTTTAATAGCAACCTTTGAAAATTTTATTCATAGCAATTTTCCATTGAAGATTACTTATATGAAGAATTTTACATCAGAAAAACCGACCTGCAATCGCTATTCTTCAAAATATCTTCATTTACAGTTCTGATGAATTATATTAAAATTGCACCAAATTTACAAATCGTTAATTTCTAATGGCAAGTTGAAAATGTTTATTCATTGCAATTTGGTATTGAAGACTACGTAAGTAAAGAACTTTACATCTAAAAATCTGTTGTGCCATTTCTATTATACAATGTATCTTCATTTATAGTTTTCATGAATTACATAAAATTGCATGTAAATCACAAATCGCTGATTTTTAACAGCAACCCGGGAAAATTTTATTCATAACAATTTTCTATTCAAAGCTACTTAAGTGAAGAACTATATTTCCAAAAACCTACCTGCAATCGCTATTCTTTAAAATATCTTCACCTACACTTTTGATAAATTATATTAATATAGCACCTAATTCACAAATCGTTAATTTCTAATAAAAAGTTGAAAACTTTTATTTATTTTAATTTTGTATCGAAGCCTACGTAAGTGAAGAATTTTACATCCACAAATCTGTTATGCAATCGCTTTTTTTCAAATGTATCTTCATTTACCGTTTTCGCGAATTACATAAAATTGCATGTAAATCACAAATCGCTAATTTTTAATAGCAACCTGTGAAAATTTTATTCTTAGCAAATTTCTAATGAAGATTACATAAATAAAGAACTTTACATCCGAAAAACCGACCTGCAATCGCTATTCTTTTAAATATCTTCACTTACTTTAGTATACTTTCATAGATTTTCAAATTGCAAAATTTGGTATTTTCATTATTTTGTTTGCAATTTGAAATCATTTTCTGCCAGTCAATAAGAATAACAAATTCTAAGATTTGAGGTGGAGGTGCAACATCATACACATATAAATATAGATTAACGAACATTCGGACCGCACAAAACTTAAAGATTTCCTATGTGGCCCTTCTGCCAAAAAGATTTGGGATCCCTGATCTAGAGAATTTGAGAATTAGCGCAGTTGGGATAGAAAACCTTTTTTGCCTAACTAACATCTTAAATGTTTTGTCTAACACTAAACATTCATGGTTAAGCATTTAAGTAACATTGGAAGTTCCAAGTGATATTTACCTGAAATCCATCAACCGAAAGGGGTAGTTTATTGGATAGATATTATGCTTTTAGAAATCTATTGAATTTATACAAAAATTACTTAAAAATACATTTTCAACAAATTTGATATTTTTTTCAAAACTTGCCTTCGTAACAATTATTATTCGTTGCTTACATCTGTAGTGTTTCAACGGACCGAAGCTGCAGAGGCATACTTGTAATTCTGATCAGTTGATGATTGACGAAATGTGTTTACGTTTATGTCAAAAATGAACGTAAATTCCATTACCATTTCAGTTATATTTTGCTAGCTAAAATCTGCTATTGTTTTTTTTTATTGAAATAATGTGTGCAGGTTTTTGCCTTGATTTTAAACGTTTGATGAAAACATGACGTATATTTTAAATCATTGATTGCTTGTACAAATCAGTTCAATCAGTTTTATTGGTATTGCAACAATGTAGTATAAAACAATTTCACGTGATGTTTCAATAATAAAAACAACGTTAAATTTCAATAGTTTTATATTTTCTTATGGCATTATTGTATAGCAATAGTGCAGTAATGAAAGTATGTCCCACTTCATAAAAGTACAGCCTTGCAACTGCTTCGAGGCATTTCAATGAATGAGCATGTTGATCTACAGGTAAACTAGAAAATTGAAGTCATCAATAAGGTGATCCATTTCATGAATTGCAAAAGATCTACAAAATAAAAGCACCTCCAATTTCGAGTCATGAGGTCATGGATTTATATAAAAAAGTACAACATTAAGTGCAATTGAATAATCAAAAATCAATTAATAACTTGAGAAAGATTAATTATATAACGCAACGTAATGTTACAGGATAAAGCAATATGGTCCTGGTTTACAATAATTGGTTGCATACCCGTATATGATTCGGAGTTACGACAGTATGTATTTAATATATTGCCTGCAACATTCCGGCTATCAATTTTCGTGATATCTGGAATTACAACACATATTTTTATTATTGACTATCGAAAAGATGATTTGCCACAAATTTTGGCTATAAATGTGTTGCTACTATTATTTTTGACGCTTGGAAGCTGGAGTATAGTTTTCAACATACATATCTGTAAATTGAATTGTTTTAACTGTATTGTCAATATTATTAACCGTACCGTTTACCAAACAGAAGGGGTGTTTACTTTACCAACTCCGTTTATAAATATTAGTTTTATAATTTTCAGTTTTGTGCAAATATATAGAATAGTCAATGTAGTTATTGGAATTAATAATGACACGCTGTTATACACAATTAGTTTTGCAATCGCCGAAGAACTGCTATTTAATCTGATGTTACTAATATATTTTCTAAAGCAGTGCATTTTAAAATGTTTTATCAATGTGAATCGAAAAATCTGCGTTGCTGAAATAGACAAACTGCCTACTCTACTTATGTTGCATGAAGATTTATGTGGATTAGTAGACCACTTTAATCATATATTTACTAAAGGTCTCTTCTGCCAAATTGCCGGAGGATGTGTTGCAATTATTTCTCTCGTACAGACCGGTGTGATGTATTCACGAACACTTACCAATTCACTTGTAACCTGCTTATACATTTCGGTCATTTTAATGGTAAGTTTCAACAAATTTGTTACAAACTATCTAACTCTAATTTTTTCAGCTAATATTTCGCTTGTTCCTTCGAAGCCACCAAATCTCCGATGAGATAAATAAACTCAGAAAAGCAATCAACACCGCAATATTTGACCAGATTTCTTTTGCAAGGCAAAAGAGCACCTGTGCGATTCTTGATCGATTGGTGCATGCGAGAACAGTTTATATCACATTGGGAGGCTTTCTCAAAATGGACTTACCAGCATTTTATATGATGATTAATCCTCTGGTGTCTTACATTATTGCTGCTATAAGCTTCTTACCCAAAAGACGTTATGAAAATTAAAGGATTACAAAATTTGCGCGTTGATTGAAATCTGTATAACATGTTAAAAATTAAATTACAACGAATTTTATTCCAAAGAGCAAAAATGCTAATTTAGTTTTCCACAAAATATATGCAGTTTAAGATTATCTTTCACAAAAATAAATGTAGGAAGAAAATAGATACTCAACACAATGAACTATGTAATAATATGAAATAATTATCTTATATTGCACCGCAAATTGATTAGAAATAATTGCATAATTAAAATATTTACTGATTAAATATATAATTAATACTCTATGTATGCCAGAAGTACTATTACACGTTCATTGTTGCTATTACATTGTGTATTTAAAATAAATTGAATGTATAGTGTGATTATCATATAGAAGCTTTAAGTACCTTTTATTACAATAATTTTATTTATCTAAAAACTGTTACAGAATTATGTTACGTAATTGCACCTTACCTGCAATTTAAAATATTTCACGAAAATCATTTTCGTTCAGTATTTATCTCAATCTGAAATATTTCATGAAAGCGTTTATGTAGAATATTAATACAATTTGATTTCTTGGTATTGCTGCAATTTACAATAAAACATTTTCATAAGACTGTAATGCTTCAATAACAAAAAGCTCATTCACGTTTCAATAAGCGTAATTGAGTTAGTGGAATTACCTCAATTTATTAGAGCATCACGAAATGATGTTTCACTTGTACAAAACAGCTTATATCATTGCAACTGCTTCTACGCATTATAGTACACCTACATAAAACCCTAGAGTAGGATAATATTGTAGTTATCAACGTTTTTGATAATCTTAACAAACGTTTAACCACATAATTTAAGGCAACATGGATTTGGTTTAAAATTATGGAATAGTAATACAAGTTCAAAAGCAATCAACATGGGCAGACGTCTTATCAAGCGATCGTAAGTTTTACTCGGGTAAAATAAAATTTTGCAATTTTTCACAACTAATACACAATCAAACAGTCAATATAGTCATCAAAATCTTCATCAAGACTATTACACCCTTCATCCATATCCGAAATATCAACCAAACTCCAAAATTTAAATATCCCTCCCAAACATTGCACGAAAGACTGACAAACCATCAAGACAGTGACTAACTTACGAACTAACAATAGACAATAATTCATATTTACAACAGTTCATGGGCCGAAAGAGGAAAGTCGATAGACCATTCCATATATCATGTATCGCATTATATGTGAATGTAGTTATGTACATTATAGTATATGCATTAAGTATGTTGTATATATGTATATGAAATAAATGTTCATACTACTACAGAATATTAATTAACAATAATTAATGTAATTCGATTAGAAATATAAAAATATGCAATCATTTCTTAAGTTTCACTTGTGTATAATATAAATTTGGAAACTTTTCATAAGTGTAATATTTCATCTAAAATTTCCATGGAAATGTATGTTGCGAGGATCAAAGAATGCAAGCATTTCATTAGAATGGCATTTTGGATCAAAATTTAAATGAAGATTCACAGAAAAATTAGAATTTGCAAGAAAATATCGAAGTTTCACTCATGTAAAATAAACGTTTGAAAGCTTTTCATAATTAATTAATTTATAAAGAAGGATGAAAATAATACAAAATATTTATCATAGTTGTTATAATTCATGAAAATATAATTTAAGGATTAAATATTTGCAATCATTTCTTAAGTTTTACTTAGTGTAATGGAAATTGCTACCTTTTCATATAAGTGTTCCATTTCAACTAAAATTTCCATCAAAATGGAAGTTGCGAGGAATAAAGAATGCAAGCATTTCATAATTGCATTTTGGATCAAAATTTTCATGAAGATTCACAGAAGAAATTAATTTTGCAAGAAAATTTAATAGTTTCACTCACACAAAATAAATGTTATAATTCGACTTATTTCCATGAAGAGTCACAATACAAAGATTGCAATAATTTCTAAAGTTTTACTTGAGTATAGGTAATAAAAATTGATACCTTTTCGTAAGTGTTTGATTTCAATAAAAAAAATCCATGAAAATGTTACGAGGAATTAAAGCATCTCATTGAAATTTTATCTCAGGTCAAAATTTCGATGAAACTTCACAGAAAGATGAAAATTTGTAAGTTTTGCTAGTGTAAACTAAAAACTTACAAGCATTTGATAATTGATCGACTAATATTTCCATTAAAATTCAAAGTATGAAAAAATTTTGTTTGGTAGCTTTTTGTAAGTTTTACTCGTATCTTGGGTCAAAATTTCCACGAAACTTCACAGAAAAATGAAAATTTATAAGTTTTACCATTTATAAGAGTTAAAAGGGATGAACAATTTGGCCACCGATATGTTTTTAGTGGGAAAATATAAAGTTTTTCATAACTGTTACATTAGGACCAAAATTTCCATGAAAATGCATACAGTGAGAAATAAAAGCATGAAAAATTATGTTTGGGTTGATAAAATATTTGTATTTAATTTTTAGTGGGAAAATATAAATTTGCAAGAATTTCATTTTACATTTTCCACGAAAATTTCCATGAAAATTCTAATCAAAATTTAGAAAATTTGTCAATTGTGAAAATGTAAGGCAGGTAAGTAAATTTTTTAAGAAATATTATGATAAAAAATTCGGCCAATAAGAAACGAGGCAAATGAATAATCAGTAAATTCTTCTTTTATTAAAAAATAAGCTCGTGTTGACAAAATGAGTTTTACTGCTTCTTCAGTGGCCGTATCTGAACCTCTTTTGGATGGTTTTTATATAATTTAACACATATGTAGGATGGAGTTCTTTCCATCTTATAAGTCTTAGTCTTCTATAGTAGAAGTTTGCAAGTTTTTCATAACTGTTACATTAAGACTGAAATTATGTTTCTGTTGATAAAATATTTGTATTTAATTTTTAGTGGGAAAATATTGATTTGAAAGAATTACATAATATTACATTTTCCACCAAAATTTCCATGAACATTCTAATCAAAATTCAGCGAATTTGTCAATTATGAATATGTGGCAGGTAAGTAAATTTTTTAAGAAATATTATGTAAAAAAATTCGACCAATGAGAAACGAGGGAAATGAATAATCAGTAAATTCTTCTTTTATTCAAGAATAAGCTCGTGTTGACAACATGAGTTTTACTGCTTCTTCAGTGGCCGTATCTGAACCTCCTTTGGATGGTTTTTATACAATTTAACACTTATGCAGGATGGAGTCCTTTCCATCTTATAAGTCTTTGTCTTCTATGGTTTGTTAAGTGTATAGTTAGTTACGTTTGCAAGTTTTTCATAACTGTTACTCATAATTAGGACTCAAATGTCTATGAAAAAGAATGCAGTCAGAATTTAAAAAAAAGTTAAATTATGTTTCTGTTGATAAAATATTTGTATTTAATTTTTAGTGGGAAAACATTGATTTGAAAGAATTACATAATATTACATTTTCCACAACAATTTCCATGAAAATTCTTATAAAAATTTAGCAAATCCGTCAATTATGAAAATGCATTAGGTAGATCAGTGATTTTTTAAAGAATTATTGTTATCAAAATTTCGACTAAAAATGCATGACTTATCCACAATCTGTTATGTATAGGTAGGTACACTATGTTTTGCACTTCTGAATAATTTATTTTAGCACATCCAAATCATTTATTGGAATTATTTTAGATGCATCCTTGTCAAAGTGACTAACATATTGGTTAGATTTTTGTTACAGTTTTATCCATTTTAAATACCAGTTATTTATTATGTTGATTTTTTTTCATACACTTTAAAATTTGACAGATTATTTTAAAAGGCAAAATATTTTTAAAGATATTATTTGAATATTATATAGGGTGAGTTTTTTTTTCATTTTAAGCATTGGGATCTTCGAAGAAAATGTCCATTTTGAAAATGTCAAAGCCAAATATGACTGCCATTAAAAAAAAAGTTTGTGTTATAACTCAAAAACTATGTTTTTTTTTTAAAAAGCATATCTTGCATAACCTCTTAAAACGACAATTCTTTCCTCATTTAACCGAATCTCTATGTCTTATGGTTTTCGGAATTCCAATGCTTAAAATTAAAATAAAACTTACCCTGTATATACTATATATAAAAAATACACCTCTGAAGATGACCTAAATAAGCCTAAAATATATATTTTTAAAGCATATCTTGTATAACCTTTTAAAGCGACAACTCTTTCCTCATTTAACCTAATCTTTATATCTTATGGTTCCCGAGATCCCAATGCATAAAATTAAAATAAAACTCACCCTGTATATATTATATATAAAAAATACACTTCTGAAGATGAAAGATGGCCTAAATAAGCCGAAACTAGTTAGGTAATAATAAAAATAATTAAAATTTTATGTAAACCAAAAATCTTTATATAATAAAAATACCTACTAGTATGTACTCCAAAAGAAGAATAGAAAGAAGAAAAATAATAACATTGCATATAAACCAAAAATCTTTTTATAATAAAAATACCTACTAGTATGTACTCGAAAAGAAGAATAAAAAGAAGAAAAATAAAAAAATATATATAAACCAAAAATATTTATACTATAAATAAAATACTAGTATGTACTCGAAAGGAAGAATAAAAACAACAAAAATCAATATGGGTTAGAACTATAAAATTGAAAATTGACTATATTCAATTTACAAACCCCACTAAATCTAAATGACAAAAAATCACACGGATAACGTGGCAACAGGAATGTTTAAATATGTATTTTCTTAATTCACGGGGTTCACGGTATATCAAAATTTTGAAAAAAAATCTACATAACACAGTTCAATATGTTCTACTCATGAAAAATATTTTGAATAGAAAGTTGTACCGGAAGTAGCCATCAACTTTGTTATTTTATATGTTAATAGAACACCATGTATATTATTATATTTTCGGTACTACAGGGTGTCCCAGGCAAAACTACCACTAGAAGTTTACGGGGTTCGCCGTACAGGAAAATCTTGAAAAAAAATCTATCGAACACAGTTTATTAATTAATAAAAAAAAAAACACCTTTTTCACAAAACACATTTATTTAATCTAAATGTACATTTCGATGGCTAAGCGACCATATTCTGTAGAAATATTACTCTGACATATGATTTTACTTTGATATTCTTCTACAGTAATATTTCAACTGAAGATGGTCGCCTAGCGATCGAAATGTACATTTAGATAAAACAAATGTGTTTTGTGAAAAATGTGTTTTTTTCTTTATTAATACGAACCTTTCACAAGCTCCAAGATACCACCTACAGTTTAATCAGCTTTACTCATGGCAAATATTTGAACTTTCTATCGCTTCCGGTTCTACAGGAAGTAGCCATAAACCTTGTTATTTTAAATAGAAACCCTGTATATTTTTATGTCTTTATAACAACAGGGTGTGTAACGCAAAACAACCATTAAAACTTTACGGGGTTCGCATTATAGAATTTTTTTAATAAAAATCTACATAACATAGTTCATTCTGTTCTCTTAATGGAAAACATTTTGAACTTTCTATAGTTTTTGGTTCTACCGGCAAAAAGCCATCAACTTTGTAATTTTAAATAAAAACATCCTGTATATTATTATAGTTTTTGTACTACATGGTGTCCCAGGCAAAATGACCATTAAAAGTTTACGGGGTTTGCGGTATAGGAAAATTTTGAAATAAATCTACATAACACAGTTCGATTTGTTGTCCTTATGGGAAATATTTTGAGCTTTCAATCGCTTTTATTAAATTCGCTACAGAAACTACCTTTGTTATTTTAAATAGAATACCCTGTATATTTTTGTATTTTTGGATTCCCAGTTTAATTCACCACATCTCCATATGGATTCCTGGTGACATTCTGAAAATCAACAAAAAACAAAAGATTCTTAAAATAAGCCACAGATTCCCCATTTTAGAATCTCCTCCCACTAATCCATAACCAGATTCCACTTAAACAAAAGAAAAGAAATTCCCACCCCTTTCACTGTATAATCACCTAACTGACATGACCTAACACTGCCACAGAGATCTACAACCAGACAACGGACATCCGATTGTACTGATTTTAAATTTTTATTCAATCCGAAATTTGTATGACCTGTGAAAAACTTATTGTTGATAGCACCAATAAAGATATTTATTTATTTAATCAGCCACCTTTCTACCTTTCGGTGTAAGGCTTTCTTTTACATCATTATTATCATTATTTCGCATTATTAATCATTATCATTATTTCGCGATAGGTACCTTCATCAAATATTATTTGGGCAAAAACGTATTGTCCTTATTTCTAGATCCCAATGAATACACAATAATAGATATCAGTCATATACTCATAATACTTCACTTTCTCAGAATTTTTGTTCTTGCCGAGAATTTTTCAAATTTTATGCGAAATTTCTATATACTTTTAAGGAACAGGAATAGAACAAGGAACAAAATTCCACGACGTTCGTGAAGTTTAGGTTTAGTACATACATCTAAATAAATAAAAGTTGTAGGAATTTCACGTTTATAATATGAAATCTATGCAATTAACTTTGCTTTTCTTAAATTACCATTTGAATCATAATAAGTAGTTTGTTATACATTTTCAACAATTTAGCGAAACTTCAATTATATTTATGGAATTGTTCTTAACGAATTACCTCAATTTTTCTGAAATTATTATTATTATTATTTAATCAGCCACCTTTCTACCTTTCGGTGTAAGGCTTTTTTACATCATAGTATTTAGATTTATTCTGTTCGATAGTATTCCCTCCACTTCTTCCTATCTCTTGTCCGTTCCTTTAGCTCTTCCCAGGAACTCCCCTTTCTCCTCGTCTCTTCTCTTATTGTGTAATTACAGTCTTTTCTTGGTCTTCCTCTATGATTTCTCCCAGTTGCTCTTGCCTCATATACTCTCTTGGCAATTCGTTCCTCGTTGATTCTGTAGAATGTCGAAACCATCTCATCTGTCCTTTTGTTTTATCTTTGATTGGTTTTATCTTTAGGTTATTTTGGTATGTCTCGTTTCCTATTCTGTCCCTTCTGGTCTGATTTTCAATTTTTCCAAGAAATCTCATTTCCATCGCGTTAATCCTATTTTTTTGCTTTTCTGTCATAGTCCACGATTCGCTGCTATACGTTAGTGTTGGTCTTATAACTTTTCTGGTATTCTGTCCCTTCGGGTCTTATTTTCAATTTTTCCGAGAAATCTCATTTCCATCGGGGTAATCCTATTTTTTTGCTTTTCTGTCATAGTCCACGATTCGCTGCTATATGTTAGTGTTGGTCTTATAACTTTTTTGACGATATCTCTATTTGTGGTGCTTGCTATTTCTTTCCTGTTGAAAAATGTATTTTTCAGCATATTCAAAATCTTTCCTGTTTTGCTTACTTTGTCGTCAATTTCTTTTTCAATTTTTCCGTTACGCTCTATTATAGTCCCTAGATATATGTAGTGTTCAACTTGTTCTAACTTCTTTTCTTGTAACTTTATTTCGGGCTTTTCCTTCGCCTTAGTTATTATCATGGTCTTCATTTTGTCAAGGTTTATCCTCATGTTAATTTCCGTTAGTTCTTTGTGTAATATTTCTATGTTGTGTTGAAGGTTCTTCTCTGATTCTGCAATTATTCCCATGTTGTCAGCGAATAATAGCTCTACTAGCCGTATTCTTTCCATTTTCCAGAATCCGATCTGTAGCGGCCTGAAATATATTTTTTTCATTGCCTTGTCCAGTTCTATTGTAAATAGCAATGGGCTCAGCACGCATCCCTGTTTTAGTACTTTTTTGTGGCGAATGTTCTTGATTCTTCATTGTTTGTTCTTACTTTGTTTTTGTTTTTACTATACATGTTTTTTATTAAATTTATCATTGCCTGTTCCACTCCACTCTCTTCTAGTTCTTTCCAAGTGTCCTCTCTGTTAATCCTGCCGAATGCCTTTTCCAGGTCCACAAACCAAATGTGAATTTTTCTGTTCTTTTTTATTAGTTATATAAGCCACATAATAGCTATTTTAATTTTTGCTCCATGTTTAGTAAATACCTTGTATAACAATGGTAAAATAATTATTAACCATTTGTTTTATAATGTGTTTCTGCTTAGAGTACTCAAATATGTAATAATTTAAAAATAGCTGATTTGTAGTTAAGTCCCTTTTAATAATAAGCGATTCAATTGTATTTATGGTAATAGGTTAGCTAGGAGTTATGCTAGCAAATCCGAATTTAATTAGGCAGATGTATATTTAATATGTACTAGGAATAGGTCATACCAAGTGTATTAGTTAATACAGTTTCCGGGCATTGTAAATGTTTGCCGCAATACATAAGTAAATAGAAATTCCGGAGATAATATCGGGGAAGATGTCGGCGCACATAAGCCCGTTCCTATTCAGTGCGGGACAGATAGTGTGTAGTGGGAGTACACCCGGAAAGCCCTTTTATGGGAACACACTTTTCTGATTAGGATGCTAGACGGCCGCCACAATAGAATGTAGTGCATCTATTATTGTGCACGTCTTGGGACGCCGGGCGTGATACGGGGTCCCTCGGGCCCTGGGGCTTGGGGGGCATCACCGGAGGCACCGGGGGCTCCCGAGAGGTCGCAATGCGTGGTGCAGTGGGGCCCGGGTGTTGGGCCCATTAGTGGAATTGCATGCACGTTAATTGGAGAGAGGGAGTCGGTCAGCTTGTGTCCGGCCGTCCGTGAGGCGTCTTTTTGTTTCCTCCGAGCAATTGAGCCCGTCCCGGAATCGGCTCTCCGAGCGCAATGAGATCTAATTTTCGGAATGGGGGGGCCCCCATTAGGCGCCCCCACATAAACGCCGGGACGTCGCCGTGTAACCGAAGCGGAATTTAAAATAACTTTGTATCATTTTACTCGGTTAACACTAATGATGTATATTTTCGCGACCGCCGCAGCGTCCATTATCTTGGGTTGTTAAGAGCGGTCTCGTATTTCTCCGTCTTCGCGAGCAGAAGGCGAGGCGCAGGCGGATTAACGAAGTCATTAGGCGTTTTAGCCTTTCAATGGGATAAGCCCCTCACTTCATCAACAGTTCACGGGGCAATAAGTAATAATAACGAGCAAAACAGATGCTTTTAGGTCGCCCTTCCGCCCCCCGCGGGGGGCCGCAGGGGGTGGGGGGCGCTTTCCGCTCGCTTTTACTGGCGCACCGACGCGGCCACGGACCGTGCACCGATATTTATAGGTCCTCCACTCGATCCCGTGACAAAGAACTCGACGGTTTGTCTATAAACCCCGATCATATTTTGATAAAACGTTTCTTTGTTCGCTTTATTGCCTTTTTGGAACGGTTCCTTTTTCAGAAACCCACTTCAAGATAAGATATAGATAACGAGGGAGAAAAAGGTTTATTACTTTACCGAGCAAACACACACGTATCATGCCGTACTGGTCCCATATAAAGCGCACTACTTGCTTAACTGCTGGGGTTCAATTGCTCCGCGTACGGCTTAACGACCACTCACATTTCTGGCGGAGGTGCCGGGCAACAAAAAAACATAAATCGATATGAACTGAATAAATAAATTCACCACTTTTGGTACATCCGCTGGCAAAGCACATAACTAACCTCTCGTAAACCATTTCCTACCAAATATCAGCAAATTTCACAATTTTAATACAAATTTAATAAAGCAACATAAACTTAAATTGAAGTTATGGTAGATGCGCAGGGCACTAATAATCTACCTATGTGCATATCAATGCCTACAAGATATTGTTACCTTTATCAAGTTCAATACTGGTTTCATAAACATATTCAATATTGGCATTCAAATTAAACTTTTGGTAAATGTGCCAGGCATTGCATTATAATGCTACAAATTACCCTTTCGGATGCTATTGAATCCAAGTTTTCATATATCATATTAGTAAACAATTATCGCTAATTAATTTCAAAAAAATCGAAAGTTTAAGTGTGTTTATTAAAAATTCATAAGTCTAAGATATTTTATTAAACAAATATGAAAAACATGAACCATTTCAAACTTATAGGGTTATAAATAATGACATTTAATGGATAAGGTATTTGTTTTTCAAAAAATGAGGAAAATGAGGACAAAATATTGTTACCTTTATTTAGTTTAATACTGGTTTCATTAACATATTCAATGATGACTAAACTTTTGGTAAATGTGCCAGGCGTCGCATTTTAATGCTACAAATGAGCCTTTCAGATGATAGTGAATCCACGTTTTCTAAATATACTATATTAATAAATAATTATCCTCATTAATTTCAAGAAATTTGAAAGTTTAAGTTTGTTTATTAAAAATTCTTAAGTCTCAGATGTTTTATTAAACAAATATGAAAAACATGAACCATTCCAAACTTATAGGGTTATTGATAATGCCATTTAATGGGTATGGAAAAAATAATAAAAAAAACATGAGGAAATTCTTAAGTCTAACATGTTTTATTAAACAAATATGAAAAACATGAACCATTTTAAACTTATAGGGTTATTGATAATGCCATTTAATGGGTAAGGAAAAAAAAGAAAAGAAAATGAGAATCACGATAACAGTTTTTTATGTTCTGAAAATTTTTATACAAATGACTTAACGTTTTTGAACTTTATGTGCGTACATAAATATATTTCATATTATAAGCGTATATAAATATATTTCATATAACTATAATAAACAAAATTAAATATTTATAATATATTATTTATTATATATAATTAGCCATTTCACTTTTTCATTACGTGATATAACTTTAGTTGCTATTAAAAATCAGTGATTTGTGAATTACATGCAGTTTTATGTAATTCATGAAAATTATAAATGAAGATACATTGAAGAATAGCGATTGCACAACAGATTTTTCGATGTAAAGTTCTTCACTTAGGTAGTCTTCAATAAAAAATTGTACTGGATAAAAATTTTCAACTTGTTATTAGAAATTAACGATTAGCGAATTAAGTGCAATTTTAATATAATTCGTCGCAACTGTAAGTGACGATGTTTTGAAGAATAGCGATTGCAGGTCGGATTTTTGGATGTAAAGTTCTTCACTTAAGTAATCTTCAATAGAAAATTGCTATGAATATAATATTACCAGGTTGCTATTAAAAATCAACGATTTGTGAATTACATGCAATTTGATGAAATTCGTGAAAAATATAAATGAAGATTCATTGAATAAAAGCGATTGCACAACAGATTTTTGGATGCAAAGTTCTTCACTTAAGTAGTCTTCAATAAAAAATTGGAATGGATAATAATTTTCAACTTGCTATTAAAAATTAACGATTTGTGAATTAAGTGCAATTTTAATGTAATTCGTCACAACTGTAAGGGGCGATATTTTGGGGAAAAGCAATTCCAGGTCTGATTTTTGATGTAAAGTTCTTCACTTAAGTAACATTCAATAGAAAGTTGCTATCAATAAAATTTTACCATGTTGCTATTCAAAATCAGTGATTTGTGAATTACTTGCAGTTTTATGTAATTCATGAAAATTATAAATGAAGATACATTGAAGAATAGCGATTGCACAATAGATTTTTCACGGTAAAGTTCTTCACTTAGGTAGTCTTCAATAGAAAATGGCAAAGGATAAAAAATTTCAACTTGTTATTAGAAATTAACGGTTAGCGAATTATGTGCAATTTTAATGTAATTCGTCACAACTGTAAGTGACGATATTTTGAAGAATAGCAATCGCAGATTAGATTTTTGTATGCAAAGTTCTTCACTTAACTAGTCTTCAATAGAAAAATGCTATGAATATAATTTTCCCAGGTTGCTATTAAAAATCATTGATTTGTGAATTACATGCAGTTTTATGTAATTCATGAAAATTATAAATGAAGATACATTGAAGAATAGCGATTGCACAATAGATTTTTCAATGTTAAGTTCTTCACTTAGGTAGTCTTCAATAGATAATTGTAATGGACACAAATTTTCAACTTGTTATTAGAAATTAACGATTAGCGAATTAACGGCAATTTTAATGTAATTCATCACAACTATAAGTGACGATATTTTGAAGAATTGCAATTTCAGGTCGGATTTTTAGATGTAAAGTTCTTTACCTAAGTAGTCTTCAATAGAAAATTGCTATGAATAAAATTTTACCTGGTTATTATTAAAAATCAGTGATATGTGAATTACATGCAATTTTATGTAATTCGTGAAAACAATAAATTAAGTTACAGTAAAAAAAAGCGATTGCACAACAGATTTTTGGATTTAAAATTCTTCATTTACGCAGTCTTCAATAGAAAATTGCGATGAATAATAATTTTCAACATGCTATTAGATATTAACGATTTGTGAATTAAGTGCAATTTTAATATAATTCATCAAAACTGTAAGTGACGATATTTTGAAGAATAGCGATTGCAGGTCGGATTTTTCGATGTAAAGTTCTTCACTTAAGTAGTCTTCAATAGAAAATTGCTCTGAATAAAATGTTACCAGGGTGCTATTAAAAATCAGCGATTTGTGATTTACATGCAATTTTAGGAAATGTCTGAAAATTATAAGTAAAGATACATTGAAGAATAGCGATTGCACAACAGATTTTTGGATTTAAAGTTTTTTACTTAGGTAGTCTTCAATAGAAAATTGCTATGAAGAAAAATTTTGAAGTTGCTATTAGAAATTAACGATTAGTGGATTAAGTGCAAATTTAATATAATTCATCAAAACTGTAAGTAAAGATATTTTGAGGAAAAGCGATTCCAGCTGGGATTTTTGAATGTCAAGTTCTTCACTTAAGTAGTTTTCAAGAGAAAATTGCAATGAATAAAAATTTTCTACTTGTTATTAGAAATTAACGATTAGCGAATAAAGTGCAAATTTAATGAAATTCATCAAAACTATAAGTAAAGATATTTTGAAGAAAAGCGATTCCAGGTCGGATTTATGCATGTAAAGTTCTTCACTTAAGTAATATTCAATAGAAAATTACTATGAATATAATCTTCCCAGGTTGCTATTAAAAATCAATGATTTGTGAATTACATGCAGTTTTTTGTAATTCATTAAAATTATAAATGAAGATACATTGAAAAATAGCGATTGCGTAAGAGATTTTGGGATGTAAAGTTCTTCACTTTATATCCTGAAGATATAAATGCTATCTTCAAATGCTATTGAAGATAACATTTATATTGCTATCTTCAATAGAAAATAGCAATGAATAATAATTTTCAACTTGGAAATGGAAATTTACGATTTGTGAATTAAGTGCAATTTTAATAAAATTCATCAGAACTATAAGTGAGGATATTTTGAAAAATAGCGATTGCAGATCAGATTTTTGTACATAAAGTTCTTCACTTTAATAATCTTCAATAGAAAATGGCTATAAATAAAAAAATTCCAGGTTGCAATTGAAAATCAACGATTTGTGAATTACATGCCATTTAATGTATTTTATGAAAACTATAAATGAAAATCCAGTGAAAAATAGCAATTGCACAACAGATTTTGGGATGCAAAGTTCTTTACTTAGGTAGTCTTCAATAGAAAATTGCAATGGATAACAATCTCCAACCTGTGATTAGAAATTAACGATTAGCGAAATAAGTGCAATTTTAATGTAATTCGTCCCAACTGTAAGTGATGATATTTTGAAAAATAGCGATTGCAGGTCGCATTTTTGGATGTAAAGTTGTTCACTTAAGTAGTCCTCAATAGAAAATTGCTATGAATATAATTTTCCCAAGTTGCTATTAAAAATCAGCGATTTGTGAATTACATGCAATTTTATGTAATTCATGAAAATTATAAATGAAGATGCATTGAAGAATAGGGATTGCACAACAGATTTTTGGATGCAAAGTTCTTTACTTAGGTAGTCTTCAATAGAAAATTGTATTGAATAATAATTTTCAACTTGCTATTAGAAATTAACGATTTATGAATTAAGTGCAAATTTAATATAATTCTTAAAAACTGTAAGTAAAGATATTTTGAGGAAAATCGATTGCAGGTCAGATTTTTGGATGTAAAGTTCTTCACGTAAGTAGTTTTCAATAGAAAATTGCTATAAATAAAATATTACCAGGTTGTTATAAAAAATCAGCGATTTGTGAATTTCATGAAATATTATGTAATTCGTGAAATTTCACTTAGGTAGTGTTCAATAGAAAATTACAATGAATAATAATTTTCAACTTGGTGATAGAAAGTAACGATTTGTGCATTAAGTGCTATTTTAATATAATTCGTCAGCACTGTAAGTGACGATATTCTGAAGAATAGGGATTGCACGTCGGATTTTATGTTGGAAAGTTCTTTATTTTAGTAGTGTTCAATAGATAATTGCTTTTATTATGAATAAAATTTTACCAGGTTGCTATTCAAAATCAGCGAGATATGAATTTCATGCAATTTTATGTAATCCATGACAACTATAAATGAAGATACATCGAAGAATAGCAATTGCACAGTAGATTTTTTGCTGTAAGGTGCCTTAATTAGGTAGTTTTTAGTATAAAATTGCAATGAATCAAAATTTTGCACTTGCAATTAGGAATTGACGATTTGTGCATTAGGTGCAATTTAAATATAATTCATCAAAACTGTAAGTGAAGATATTTTCAAGAGTAGCGATTGCAGGTCGAATTTTTTTAAGTAAAGTTCTTTACTTAAGCAGCTTTATACATGCAACTTTTGCATGCCTCAGACATAATATAACCAGAAAAATGAAACATAAATATATGAATATAACAATATACAATCATCAAATCAAATGAAAAATCAGGCAAAAAAAATTCGATAGCCATAAATATATTGTTGTTGTACTACTGAATTAAAAAAAATGATATTTTTAATGTAGTTACAGTTCATAAATTGCATTTATTACCTACGTTTTTCTTAGTTTGAAGTTCATGTTTCAATGATCAATCTGGAATTTTGCTAAAACTCAAATATTGATAAATTGATTCTTTCGTTAACCCAATTTTCGTTAACAAAAAGTATAGATTTAACTTTGTTGTTTATTTTTGAGTGTAAATGATTTATTATAATTTTTTTTAAACTCAAAAATAGACGCCGTTAAAACTATATTTTTTGTTAACAAAAATTTGGTTAACGAAAAAATCGATGGTTCAAATCAAGTTAGATTAATCCCGCTGCAATGGTGTGGTCATGCTTTCTATGGGCAAACTCGAGTGCTCTAAATAACCAGAGGAACAAACGAGAGCCTTATCGGCTATTAGCGAGATTTACCTCATCGAGATACAATTCAGACCGTGAACCACGTCCGCCCTAGCGCACCTGAAATCGCCAATGGCCCTTTCGTTGTTATCGCGAGTTCTGCTCCGATTCTTTCGCACCGCGTTATAAATTCCCCCGTCCGGCGCGTAAATTCCAAATTCCGCAGTGCTGCTGTACCAATATTTACGCCCTCCGTGCCAGGGCCGGACTGTGTGCGTGCCTCGCGTGCCGCAAGTAAAGTCGAACCCGTTCACGGGAACATTGAATAAATACGGGCGCCGAGCAACACGTGCGCTCGCTGCGGTGATTTATTATTATTTCAATTAGTTTATTGTTGACCGATGCCCGGATCCGCGCCTAAACTCCCGCATTTGCATAAATGAATTAATAACTGCTCCGGCGGCGGCCCAAATTGAAAGTGGGCACCGTGAAATTAAATTCGGACTCGCCGAGTTTTGCCTCAACAATCGCGCCGAGAAGTCTACCGACTGCCCGTAAACAAACTCATTTAAATATTGCAGGAAGCCGGTGCGGCGTACTAAGTTTAGGCTCCGACCTCTAATCTGTAATTTAATATGTGTAATCTGTTAAATTAAAATTGAGCACTAATGAAAGCGACAGCAACTTCATATGAAAATTAAACGAACTGGAAAAATAAAAACCAAAAATCCAGTCAGATGAAACTAGAGCAGGAGAAGTAGAATTCATTGGCAGAGAAAATTGCAGAATCAATACTTACAATAATTGACAGATTAAGTAACGAAATGGAAAGAAAAAAAAATATATGACGAGTCGTAAAATCGATTTAATCCTGAAGTATAGAATCTTTAGGTGCTGTAATAGTTTTATTTATAGGATAATAACATGCCAAGCGTATCAAATGTGGCCACTACATTTAGTCAATTTCAAAATTACAAATGAAAACTAGTAAATCGTTAAAATTACTTTTCAAATTTTGTCACTAATGTGGATTTTTTAGTGTTTTCGAAACAACCACAGCCCAACTTTTAAAAATTCAGACCAAATATGGAAAATTCATATCAAATTTCAGTTGTTAAAATGTAAGAATCGCTGTCAAAATTTTATATTTATTGACCAAATTGGTGAATACCACGCAAAATCTTTAAAAAAATCGATTCTTCGAGTTCTAATATTCGAAATGACAATTAAATTTTGCGCCAGTCTGCAAAATATAAATTAAAAATTTAAAAATAAACTTTAATTTTCACTAGTTCTGTTGCAATTTTAGATAAAATGTGATAAGTATCTGCGCTTAAAATCAATCAAAGTATTGAGAGTCAAAATTTAATATTTGTAGTCCACATTTGTGAATCTCAGGTAAAATCGTAAAATTTAAACAAAAAATTGTAAAAAATCGTCAATTTTAATAACATTTAGGACAAAATTTTATGACTGCAATCAGAATTTGATAATTCAGATAAAATTTTATAATTATCATTGTTGCCATTGGACGTGACAACAGACAATGGAATTTATGAGTTGCTATTAAAATTACCAATGGAATTTGCCACCTGCCAACAAAATTTCATACATTTTTTTTAATTTAGGAACAATAGTGAAAAATATGGAAGAAATTTGCAAATTACAGTTAAAAAAAATACTTCGCATTTTGCATAAAATTTGATGACTGCAGTCAGAATTTGATAATTCAGATTAAATTATATAATTATCATTGTTACCATTGGACGTGACAACAGACGATGGAATTAGTGAGTTTCTGTTAAGATTACCAATGGAATATGCCACCTACCAAACATATTTCACACCTTTTTTTTTAAATTTCGGAATAGTAGTGAAAAATTTGGAAGAACCTTGCAAATTACAGTTAAGATAAAATACATCGTATTTAGGATAAAATTTTATGACTGCAGTCAGAATTTGATACTTCAGATAAAATTATATAATTATCATTGTTATCATTGGACATGACAACAGACAATGTAATTTGTGAGTTTTTGTTAAAATTACCGATGGAATTTGCCACCTGCCAACAAAATTTCACACATTTTGTTAAAATTTAGGAATATTTGTGAAAAATTTTGAAGACATTTGCAAATTACAGTTAAAAGCTCTAAATTGTCTTGAAATATGACAAATTTTTATAAAATTTCAATTTCGACCTTAACATTTACCCTTACCCTTATACCATTATTACATTATATTCCTTACCCTTATTGTCAACCTTTTTTTTACAATACTTGATCGTGTATTGTTAAAATTTAAAAATTACAGTTTAAAACTCGTAATTCGTAAACTTTTCAAATTCGACCATTAATTTGAGTGTTTTCGAAACAAACTCAGCCCAAATTAGGCAAGTTCACACAAAACTTGCCAAATTCAAACCAAATATGGTAAAATTTAGATCAAATTAGAGTTGTTAAATTTTATAAATAATTGTGCAAAACTATCAAAACTCTTCATAATGTTGTCCAACATTATGAATATTATTCTGTAACCAAAGTTAACACAGAAAATTCACTTTTGAAAAGTTCACTTTAAGTGTGTTAGTATCGTTGATAGTCCAGTCATTTTAGCCTCAAATCTTATAATATCGATTTATAAAAGAAAATTAAATACGGAACGCTGTTTTTCACAAAAAACATGTATTTACTAGTACTGTAACTTAATGCACATTTCGGCCGCAATGCAGCCATCTTCAGTAGCAATACATTACTACAGTACTACAATACACTTGCCAAATTCAAACCAAATATGGTAAAATTCACATCAAATTTCAGGTGTTAATTATTAATAATTATTGTGCAAAACTATCAAAGCTCTTCATAATGTTGCCGAACATTATGAATATCATTCTGTAACCAATATTAACATAGAAAATTTACTTTTGAAAAGTTCACTTTAAATGTGTTAGTATCATTGATAGCCCAGTCATATTAGTCTCAAATCTTATAATATCGATTTATAAAAGAAAAGAAAATTCGGAACCCTTTTTTTCACAAAAAACATTTATTGAGTAGTACTGCAACTTAATGCACATTTCGGCCGCAATGCAGCCATTTTCAGTAGCAATACATTACTACAGTACTACAATACAATTGCCAAATTCAAACCAAATATGGTAAAATTTAGATCAAATTTGAGTTGTTATATTTTAAAAATTATTGTACAAAACTATCAAAACTCTTCATAATGTTATCCAATATGATAAATGCCATTCTGCTACCAATGTAAACAAAGAAAATTCACTTTTGAAAAGTTCACTTTAAATGTGTTAATATCGTTGATAGTCCAGTCATATTAGCCTGAAATCTTAAAATATCGATTTATAAAAGAAAATAAAATACGTTTAAAAAATGGTCGCATTGCGGTCGAAATGTGTATTAAGTAGCGGTACTATACCTTTTCAAGTTCAAATTGATACCAATCAAGTTCAAATTGAGACCAATGAATTTCAAATTGAGGCCAATCAAGTTCAAATTGATACCAATCAATTTCAAATTGTGACCAATCAATTTCAAATTGAGGCCAATCAAGTTAAAATTGATACCAATCAATTTCAAATTGTGACCAATCAATTTCAAATTGAGACTAAAATCAAGTTGACACTAAACAATATCAAGTTGTCATAAAACATTTTATTGTTTACTCCCAACTTGATATTGTTTAGCGTCAACTTGATTTTGTTTAGTCTCAATTTGAAATTGATTGGCATCAATTTGAACTTGATTGGCCTCAATTTGAAATTGATTGGTCTCAATTTGAACTTGATTGGTCTCAATTTGAACTTGAAAAGGTATAGTAATAATTATTTTTTGTGAAAACGGTATTTCGTATTTTATTTTCTACAATACTTTCACAAACTCCACCTTATCGTTATCGATTTATACATTTTCGAATTATCAATTATATTTTGCAGACCGGCGTTTGTTTCTCACTAGTTTTGTTGAAATCTCAAATAAAATATGATATGTGTCCTTAAACTATTTTAAAATTTAAAATTTTTACATTTGCCATCAAAATTTGTGAAATTCATGTAAAATCATCAAATCTTCTTTGCATTCTGACAACTTATGTTAACATTTAGGATCAAATTTGTGAAATTCATGTAAAATCATCAAATCTTCTTTGCATTCTGACAACTTATGTTAACATTTAGGATCAAATTTGTGAAATTCATGTAAAATCATCAAATCTTCTTTGCATTCTGACAACTTATGTTAACATTTAGGATCAAATTTGTGAAATTCATGTAAAATCATCAAATCTTCTTTGCATTCTGGCAACTTATGTTAACATTTAGGATCAAATTTGTGAAATTCATGTAAAATCATCAAATCTTCTTTGCATTCTGACAACTTATGTTAACATTTAGGATCAAATTTGATAAATGCAGTAAGAATTTGATCATTCAGATTGAGTTTTATATTTATCGTTGTAACCATTGCATGTCAATTCTATTAGAAATATTTCAGACTAGCATTTGCTTCTCACCAGTTCTCTTGAAATTTTGGGTGAATCCCATTGGTTGAATATGATCCTTGATGTCCTTGTCGTCAAGGACGATACACTCTTATCCAGTTAAACATTACAAATTTTATGAACACTAATGTATAATACCCCCAGGATACACTGTCGCCCTTAATATTCGACAATTTTGCCTGAAGATGGCTGAATGATTAGCTGAAACTGGTTGCAAATAATATTTTTTAAATATTTTGCTACCCTCTGCAAAAACTCTACCGTATACTTCATTCAAAACATATATTAAACGGTACCTTACAATACATGCTTTTTGCAGTTGGGAAGAATTCTTATGCAGTTTTTGACATTGTCCTACTTTGATTGTTAATTTATTCTTTTTTTGATGTGTTATCAATGGAAGCTAAAGCATCTTGAGCTGTTTTAGTGTGTCCGTAATATGTTACATATACTTGTATTTATTGCTAGTTTGTCTGGCTTTCTTTATGTGTTTCCTCTAGAGCTGTACACAGCTTTATATCTGTGATGGGTGGGAAAAACAGTATAAGTCGAAAATTTGGGAAAATGAGTTTAAGTCAAATTATATTTCAGAAAGTGATGCTGTACCTTGTGTTTGAAATAGTATATGTCACATTATTTAGGTAAGGCTTTTAAATAGGTTGGCAGTTTAAGTACAACTTTAAATGCTACGATTATTGGAGGGAAAAAAGGTATAAGTCGACGCTTCCTTAAAATGCTAATTATTGACTTATACTGTTTTTCCCACCCATCACAGATATTATATAGTGTATTTTTAAATAAGTGACAAATATTTCAATGAAAACTTCTGTGACACACAACTGTTGTAGTGTTAAGAACTGTTGGAACTTTAAATGTGTAATTTAACTTGTGTAAAACTTTAATGTTACTTAACACCAATAAAATACTTTACTTTACTTTACTTCGCTTAATAAATAATTTTATTAAGGAAATACGACGTTTCGCTGAAGATAACAATAGCTTTAATATGAGAAACAATCAGAAATAGAAATATATCCATTATAATAGATATGTTTTTCAGAATGATTATAAAAGTATTTCGCATATCTCATAACAAAAATCATAAAATTATGATTCTCTTCACGTATTTAGTAATTTTGTTGCATACAGTATATAAGTATATATGTTGTATAATTTATTATACTAACATATTTAATAAGCAATTAGCGGTAGTGTATATAATTTCATTTAAATACACATCATATAGACACAATTCTTGGGAGGATTATAAGTTTGTAAAAATTTTTCATTATTTTTGAACACTTCCAAAACTTATTCTAAACAGTTTCCACCATTTGTATAGTGTTTTTACTTGAAATTGAAAATCTACCTACGAAGGATGTTTAGTGCGGTCCATTGTGCGAACGGAATTTTATGACAGGTAATGGGAAGAGAACAGAGTCCAGAGCCTCTTCGCAGCACGCCATACAATGGAGAACCCTTGACTGTAATAAACCCTCATTGCAGGTACATTTTCAATTTCAAGTGAAGACACTATACTTTCGGCTTTTCATTATGGTCTCTAAACAAAACAAATTCAGTGTTTGTTATAATAGAACAACTTCTACTGTGATCATATTTGAGAGAGCTATTGAAAAGAGACCATTTTTACATAGTGACTCTATGATACTTGGAATCTTGATGTACTTTATTGTTTCTCAAGTTTTCTTCCACTTTTTAAAGCCGAATGAAATGAAAATTGGTTCTCTAATTTTTTTTTGAAAATAGTGTGCACAGGAAGCACAGTACTAAATTTTGCTGGACGCTGTATTATATTTTACAGACAGGCGTTTGTTTCTCACCAGTTCTGTTGAAATCTTAGACAAAATATATAAAATATATATAAACTAGCCAAAAATAGTCCCGAAACCATGTATGTACTTTAGAAGTTTCTTTTGTTTTATACATCCTGCTGAATAGGGATAATAATAATAAATGTTTAGGCAAATTAAAAAAATAAAACTTCCTTGCTGGTTCAACTGCCAGTGACAATAGCTGTTTGATGGTCAAGAAACTGAGAAAACGGAGGAGAAAAACACTTGTAAGGATGTAACCTGACTCGACTCGTAAGCGCCCCCTTCAGAGGGGGGCGCTCCGAAGCAGGCCAGTTTAGCCCCTGGAGTGTATAGATTTTTTGGATTTTTGAAATGATTGGATATTGGTTCAAGTTACCGGTAGCCCCTAGGCGGCAGAAATATAAATCCGCCATTGATAAGTACGATGAAAATTACTACCTGTGCCTAAAACCGAAAATATTTATGCAAAAATGGCAGTATATTTGAAAATTGCTACTGCATATAATGCGTTGTAATGAGACACTGATGATGAAATTCATATGTATACCCGGGATCACAAGAAATAGCTTCTTGTTCTTTAAAACATCTTCAAAATATAACATCTCAAAAACATGTTATCGATTATAGCGATATGTACAGTGGCCAGAACAGAAATATATAGTTGGCCTTAATGTGGACGAAAGATGTTGAGCCTAGCGATAATAGTAGGTATAGATATTATTGACAATAAATTCTTATTATGTGGACATTCATTCTTGCCAAATGATCGAGCTTTTGGAGTTATTGAAATAGCTATTCGAAAAACCAATGTTATGTACAGTCATGCTCACATAAATCTAGTACAAGAAATTACGTTACCATAGCAATTTTATATAGCAAATTTTTTGTATTAGATTTTTGTGAGCATGACTGTTCATTCCCGAGGATTATTATAATTTAATACAAATATCGCAAATAAAATCCATTTTTACTACACGAAATGAAAGGTGAAGACTTTTATTCAATCAAACCTCTAGAAGAGGCAATTTTGAAAAGAACCATCACTAATAATTGCGAAACTGTCAACTAGCTGAAAATCTTCTGGATACGAGTTTTAGAAATGCACCGTTTAAATTGTATTATAAAACATCAATCTAAAGCGATTCACAATTTAAAATTATTGGTTTTGTACCAAAATGGGACAGGCCAAAATTTTCGACCAAACTAAGCCTATTATTAAAGAGAAATAAAAAGATATGATGGAATTAATGCCTTATACACCACACGTACAACATGAGTACTTCAAAAATTTGCATCATCTGAATGAAAAAAACTGTCAATTGGCTGAAAATCTTCTAGATACGAGTTTTAAGAAAAGCGCCGTATAAAACATTCATCTAAAATGATTGATTTATCGCCAAACTCGGACAGGCCATTGTTTTGGACAAAACAACATTTTCATTTTTATATGGAAAAACTAAAGAGAAATATAAAGATATGAGATATGAGATATGAGATATAATGCCTTATGTACCACCCATACAACATAGTACTTCAAAAATCTTTGAGATATTTAAGAGGGCACTTAGATATTAACATTTTATGAACACTTATTATCAAAATTGACAGTTTCTCATCATTTTACTTACAGAGGCATCCTCTAGGTACAATTAGAAATATAACTCATCATTTTATCTTATTCCTAAGAGAAGTTATAGACAGATTTAAGGCTACCTTTGAGAGGTCAAAAATTTAGAAAAACTTTTTTTTCTTGTAAACTAAAAGAGATAAGTGTACACACGCTTTTACAAAATAAGTTCCAATTTATGCGAGGAATTCAAAAATATAATAATATATGGGGTGTTCTGTTTAAAATAAGAAAGTTGGTGCTACTTCCGGTGGAACCGGAAGTGATAGAAAGTTGAAAATATTCCAAATGAGGATAACTGATTCAACCGTGGGACGAAGATTTTTTTGAAATTTTTATAACAAGGGTAACCCCGTAAACTTTTAACGAACGGTTTAGCGTAGACACCCTGTATAATTATTATATTTTTCCTTTTTATTGTTCTCTTTTCAGTGAAATAATATTAAGCTTTTTGTTATTTAAATAAAGTATGAAGTGTTGAAATTTAAATAGAATTATCTACCTCTTTTATTTGTTATTATTTACTTAGAACTATTTACTTCTTTCCTTTTCTATTTTTTTCTTGAGAACTATTTACTTCTTTCCTTTTCTATCTTTTCTTATTATATATAATATACGTATACGTATACGATATACGTATATACGAATATACGATATACATTTATACGTATACGATATTTGAGACGTGATATCAACATTTTCATAAAATCATTGCTTTAAAAAGGATTTTGATTAAGGTTTAAAGTTTAGTTGCGTTAAACCTGATTAAGTTTTTGTGAAACAATGTTGAGCGAAATTGAGGTTTCTCTGTGACACTGTAATAATCCATTGAGTTCTGGTGCAGCATCGTAGATCGTTATTGGGAGTTCCTAGAGGCCAAATGGGAGGTCCTTTTGTGCCCAATTAAGAGTTATCTGTTGCACTAAACGTATTGGTTTTTGGTGTTACTTGTAGATTTCAATTGAGGATTCCTTTTGGCACTGTTGAACTCAATTAAGTTTTCCTCAACTGTGGAGTCTTGTCCGTGTTATTAGTTCATTGGGTCCTTTTCATTCTGATGAGCCACTTATTGAGGATATATGGATTTTCATATCTTCCTTTCAACATCCCGCAATTTCTTCATTTGACTATGGTTTTCCGCATAGTTGCGCTAAACCTGATTAAGTTCTTGTGAAGCAATATTGAGCAAGATTTTGATTTCTATGTAACACCCATTGTGTTCTGGTGCACTATCGTAGATCGTTGTTGGGAGTTCCTCAGTGAGGCTGAATGGGAGGTCATTTTATGGCCAATTAATAGTTCTTTGTTGCACTAAACTTATTGAATACTGGTGTTACATTGTAAATTACAATTGAGTGTACATTTTTACACTGTTGCACTCAATCAAGTTTTCCTCAACTCTGTGAATTCTGGTCAATCAATGCTCTTATCATAAGTGCGATGTAAATTACTACGAAAACAGCGTTGCAAATATATTGAAACCATCTCTGCGACGTCCCTCGAAGAAGTTTAATTGGAATACTTACGATATGTACAACAATTACTGCGTAATTAAAGCGAGCTGTTTGCCGCGAGTGTTCCGTGTATTAAATTAAATAATGCGGAGCGAAGTTTTAAGGTAATAAAACAAAGTTCCTGCTAATAATAGAGAGATCAATAGGGGAGCAATCTACGCAAGAACAGCCGCTCGCAATATGAGTTTTGTTGATGATTTGGGTGTGAATCGCAAAATTTGTATGTATTTAATGGTGCCCCAAATCCCATGCACGGTTTGTAAAAATAGGTAATAATTTGAAAACTGTGACATCTATTTTGCTTGTTGTGCACGCTACTATTTTGTTTATTAAATGCATATTGCATATACATATTATAGAACGTCTTTAAGTGTATTACTGTATATTGTTGCTGTTTCTTATGTTAGATGAATAGAAATTAATTAATTGCATAGGATTAATGAGTGGGTTGAGTAGAATTTATTGCGGGATAATTTCGTAAGACAGAGGAGACTTTCCTTGGAAAAATCCTTATCAAATCCTCGCCCCGAGTCGGCGGGGTGTAAAGATAAACGCTTCGACGTGAGTCCCCGGTGTGTCCGCGATCCCCTCGCAGCCAGCGGCTCCTGCTAATTGGTTTCCCCCCGGGAGCCCCCCAGGGGGGAACGGCCCCATCGGCGGCGGATTTAATGAAAATCCGGTTAATTGGAATGGATCCGGCATTAAAATGGATCAGTACCTGCCCGCGGCCGAAGATTGCCTCCGCAGCGGAGTTGTCGCAGCCAAGAATTGATGTCGGAAACCAATTGGGTTCACGTGTTCCGTCAAGTACCTACTGAACGACCGAGTCAGCAATTGTCTCCAGGCAAGCACACACCCACACACGTAGGCGCAGACTCGGACGCAGCGAAAATAAGGGGCGAGATCAGAGACATTTATTTCAGGTGTGCGTAAATATCTGGGAGAGAAACGTGTAAATGACAATCGGGGCGCCTGGAGTTTACATTAAGACGGGACGAATTGAGAAACTGAAGAGATCTCAATCTCGCGGTAATGGCCGGATCTACAAGGGTTTCATCACTTGAGTCGATTCGGCTCCACCAACTACCAGTCATCCCTCCGCCACTTCGTTTCCGGCTTCAGCTGCACGAACGTTCGAGACACTGAGTTGGGATTACCAAGTCGTGACCGGGCGCACAACCCCCAAAGGCCGCCCCCCGGCCCCGCTTGTTTTATTAAATTTAACCCCCGCGCGACGGTGAAAGACGCTCCCCAAGTCTGCATACAGCATCCCTGGGAACACAGTGCATCCATTAACGAGGAGCCTTGCACGAGACGCCAGTGCAGAGGCATGCACTCCTCAGATGTCTGCACACTGCATTCTTCAATGAACCTGAAGTTTTTATGACCCCCTGAATTTACCAGGGCACTGTGCATGACTATATAAAATTAGCACAGTTACAACACAAAAAATATAAACAAATAACACAGTAATTGTGACATTTTTTTCCAAGCCACATTATGACAATACTAATCACTCATACAAAAAATATAAAAAAATAACACAGTAATTGTGACATTTTTTTTCCAAGCCACATTATGACAATACTAATCACGCATCCAGAAAAATCACAATAAGACTGCTAATATTGGCGAGAATAGATCGCATACAATCCAATGAAAACAGATTGCAACTCAATTACAAGACTATGGGTAATTCTAAAATGTAAATGTAAACGATCCATTTGATACCTAAAATCACAAATATTTGGTATTATCTCAAAATTTGTGTTTACAGTATATGAGTAGGTAATAGCTATTTGTGCAATAAGTAAGGAAATGTATTTTTTTTCTTTCAATAAAGTCGAAAACGATATCCAGTTATCTATGGAAGCAATTCCCACATGCATATTCCAAACAATTATCTGAGAGTGCACAAAACATTTACAGAATGAAATGTCGAATGAATAATTATTTCATAAATATCGGTATCTGATGATCGTTTTGCTATCGAAATGTACATTTTACCAACAAGCAGAGGCGGATGGGGCCGGCGGGAAGCCGGGAAATTTCCCGGTGCGCCGGTCGCAAATAGTTGTAAGGCGCCGGCGCAACAAACTCATTTTTTTCTGTTGAATCTTGTCACTACTACCACTATACGCAATTTACACAAACGCGACAACAAATATGTATTATATTTGTTTCAAAATAATTTATAGTTCAAATCGTATTCATAAATTATAGTGGTCTGAACAGTTAAAAGTCAAAGAGAAAAATGTTATATAATAGACAAATGATAGAATTATAAATATTAATAAACTTCTTGGAAGATGTGATACAGGCCAAGAGTTTGAATCGTGCTACTAGAAATCTACACACCAAAATTTTGGGCCAATTTTAATGGGCCTTACATCAAATATTTACATTAGATCTGGTGCATTTGTTTCGTTTCTGTCAGATTCTACAGTTAATTAAATTATTACGAAAACTTATAATAAGATTTAAATATTTTTTTTTAAAAAATATCAAAATAGTAGCAGAAAAATAAATACTGCTGAAATGTATTCAATAACAGTAGACTAGACTAGTACCACGCAAAATGTGTACAATTGTATTAATATTATTATTAATTATTATTAATTGTACAATATTGTTGATTGTGTACAATCAACGCTCGTTCATTTTTAAATATATTCTTCAAAACCAAACGAAGAAAAGGTTAATCTCCATTTGAGAAACAAGAGATAATGTAGTTGGTGGGATGAAGAATGGCACTTTAAAAAATATCCGGCAAATACGGAATGTTAAGTCACTTTTGTATGTAGAAGTAAAATTGGTGATAGAAACAATAGAGAAACCCAAAAAGACGAACAGTAATGTGAGGGCAATGGCAAAAAGTTTTACAGACAATATTTAAAATACGAAGTAATTTTAACAGCAACTATATTTTTCAAAAGATTCTGCATTACTGGACCACGATCAAAATATTTGAAGGGCTACGGGGAGGAATGATTTCTATTTTGATTCCATTTTGATTAAATTTTTATTGAAATCGAGCTGATGGTGCCATGTTGTAGTATGGGAAAAGTAGTTTCGACACGTGAAGTAAGACAGTAAAAAACGATCACCGTTCGCTTCAGAAACGAAGCAATAGAATATGATGTTGACTTAAAACGATCAGAGATCTAGATGAAGAAGAATAATTTATAGACGACCCCCCTAATGGACAATAATCGGTAATCATAATAATATTTTATCAAAAATTTGTATTTCATTTGAAAATATATTGTTTGTATGTACACACCTATACTGTTCTGTACCCTACATAAAAAATCTAAAAATACTGTTGAAAACGATCAGAGTCCTAAACTTGTTAATAAAAATATATTGTTATAATAATTTTACTTATCTGTATTTCATGTTTTTGCTCAATATTCTAATTCACATCTTGTCAAAGTAGATCAATTATAATCAGTTAGTTTTTTCATTCATCCTTTCTGTCCTTTATTAGACTTGAAACTTTCAATTTATTTTTCTGGAAAACGACCAAATTGAACTCTGATCGTTTTTTCCGTAGCCCTTGATTTACAAATACCATTGCTACAAATCTACACAGATGGCTCAAAGTGCAAAGTAAAAATATACAGAAGTTTCAAAGAATTGCGACTCAGTAAAATATCTTTCAGACTAATTCGCAGTATGGGCGGAAGAAATATTAGTACATAATGAAACATACAGTACATAATTCTAAAATGATATTTGAGAGACTATTGAATGAACTGCGAAGAAAAAAGTAATTCGTATGCCGAAAGAATGGAGAAAAATGTGGAGATGAAACTTAGACGATGAACATGACAAATGTATGTTTGAAAAATTCAATGTAATAATAGATACCGTAATCAAGTCTATGATAAAACGATTCCAAAATACCTTTGATGTTTGTAAAGATTTAGATCCACAAAATTTGGATCAAATTAAACCAAATATTCCAAAAAGATCGACTTCTCTCTATATTGAAGACTTTAACTAATAAATCACAAACAAACATTGTAATGTAACATTAGAAAATTTAAGAAGAACTTTTGATTTGAAATTTCTGATTTATGGTAACAAAATATTTGTGATATGTTAATAGTAGACCAAAATCTTCAACTGCAGATAGACTTTATAGAAGAACATATAGAAGAATTAAGCAAGCATGTGTGAGCATGTGGCAAAACAAATGAAGAAATACTAACATGTAGAAGTTGCAAAACTGTGCTACTAGTTGTAACGACGTTATTTTTGAATACAATTTATTTCGAGAAGTGTACTCCATCTTATACCCAATACTTACAATCTAGTCTAGCGTATTTAGAACTCTTCCGATATCTCAAGTTTCCTGCAAAATATATTTCTTAACGCTAAAATATGTAGAAATAGATTATGATCGACGATCATAATCTTGAAGCTCTTATGTTTATGAGTTATGAGAAAAAGAATTTGAATGAACTAAATAATAAAGAAATTGTATCCGCGTTAGGTAATTCCAATTCTCTTCTATCAAAACAGTTATTGTTTTAAAGTAAAAATATTATATATTTTTTAATTTTTTTGGTTATTTACTTCTGTAATACATTTGGTTTTTTAATTGTAGAAAAAAATTGCAGACCCTTTTACTTCTTTTTATTATAACCTCTTAAAACTGATATTTGAGCACTATTTTTTTCTGATTCTTTCAACTTTTGTAAACATTTTATGTATTGCGCCGGTTTGCTAGTCCCATCCGCCCCTGCCAATAAGTGTAACTTTGCGGAAAATGTTAATTGCACTTTATTTTAATCATCTAAATATTTAAAATTTGAAAGTCCTGAGCCTTCAATCTATTACAGTGAGTAATAGATCCAAATTTTAGAAATTTATATTTTTTTCTAAAATGTATTAACTAAAACTAGAATTTTAGAAATATCTTAACTGAACTTAGGTTAAATCAAACACTTGGTTAAAGTTTCACTGTATTGATAGAATAAACCTCTACAATTGTTTCGGCCTCACGACCATTCTCAAGAGTACAGAGATACTGAGATACTGAGTACTCAATTGTACAATTGTAGAGGTTTATTCTATCAATACAGTGAAACTTTAACCAAGTGTTTGATTTAACCTAATCATAATGTTTCACCAAGTAGTATCCACACATAGTTTCAATTTAATTAACTGAACTTGTATCATAACATGAAAACATGAGAACTACTATTGTTCCTCTTTTGTCTATACAGTTCTGTTGTCTTGGTGTTTGTTTCTTTCTCAATTCTTTTTGTCTGCATAATAAAGGTTTTTGTGTTTTTGAGTGAATTTCTTTCATCTGATTCAGAAAATCATTCCATGGCAGACTTTTATTTATTATACTATTCAAATATTGTATAGTTGGACACCATCTCGTACAGATCATGAAGAAGATCACGTCAGTCCGGTGTTATCCAGAGATGGTACCCATCTGTAAATTTTATTGGAATTTTTATCAACTTTTACTCTTCTTTTCTTCTTGCTAGTTTTCTGTTAGTTCATCCAAGTATTGCCTCCATCTTTCCATTATGTATCATTATTTCGTTACAATTGTTCCCATTTTGCCTATAGTGTTTATTTGGCTTAGTGTTTGTTTCTGTGACTAATATTCTTTTAGCAATATAAGGGTTTTTGTGTTTTTGAGCGAATTTCTTTGATCTGATTCCCAAAATCATTCTAAGACAGACTTTATTTTATTATTGTATTAAAATATTGTATAGTTGGACACCATCTCGTTCAGATCGTTTAGTAGAATTTCGTCAATTCAGAGATGGTGAGCAGATGTCAATTTTGTCAAATTTTTTATAAATCTTGTAGTAATCTACTAATTATTCACCATCTGATTTTTGGGCTGAGCTTGAAATTCTTATGTTTTTTAAGTATCTTGCACTGAGAGATACTTTATAATAATATAAATAATAATAATCCATACTGCTGCTTCATAAGTACGAAGTAAATATTCTTTGGACGTTTCTGTTTATTATTAACATTTAGTTCGAGTGGATGATTCCAGCTCAGTCATAAAAGCGGACGCAGGCAGGAATCGTTTCGGCTACTTTCAACGGAGCTCTCTCGGCAGCGGAGCCCTGCACTTAATTACGCCCAATAAAATATGAAGCGCTCCCATTTAGCCCCCGACTTCCGCAGAAAACTTTCCGCCCCGGAATGCACCCTTTGTGCCAGGCTGCGAGACGGCTTTCATCGTATCGCATCCCTCGCAAACATCCCCAGATCGACTGGAGCTTTTCGCGAGTCTGACGGACGTGTGCGACTCAACAATGGGCGCGATTTAAGTCTGCGACGGTGCAGCCCCATAACGCCGAAGTTTGCCCGCACAGGAAACCGGAAGCGCCGTTTAAACTCCCCCGTAGCCGCTGCACCGCCGAATCGATAAGATTGAGTGCGGAATTGTGTTTCTAGTGGATCGAGATTAAACACTGCCGGCGGGCAATGGGTGCTAACCGTAACAATAGGTAAACACTCATGCAAACCAGCGCTAGCTAAGAAAGTGATTCTCTGTATATATATATATATATATATATATATATATATATATATATATATATATATATATATATATATATATATATATATATAGCTATATATTTGTATGTATAAAGAGCGAGAGCATTGAGAAACCGGCCCGCTAAACGACTCTCCGAAGATTGCAGATTAGATATTTCAAAGAGTTCGCTACTCTAAATCGACTTTTTCATCCTCCCTGCAGGGCTCGTGTATAGCTTATTCGGCGAGATAATGCGATAGCTTCTGCGGGCCCCGCGTATACATCACTTGCCAATTGCCCGCCTCCACTACTTATCTGATTACGCCTTTTATTCACACTCCATTTTGTATTAAATTTAAAAGTGCTCACGTTAACGCCATGGCGACGTGGAGCGGTAAAAAAGGGGGTGCAAGGGGTGCAAGTCATTATCCAAGATTGCAATTAATCAAATTTTCGCTAACACACAATTTGCAACCCGATTTACGCACAGAAATTTAAAAGAAAGAGCAATGTGCAAATGTAAAAATATATAGGGCGTTCAATTTAAAACAACAAAGTTGACGGCCACTTCCGGTAGAACCGGAAGTGGCAAAAACACGTACATATTTTCTTTTAGAAGATCACGATGAATCACGTTCGTATAATTTTTTTCAAATTTTTATTTCCTCAGGGACCCCATAAACTTTTAACCAACGACTTGCATGAGCCACCCTGTATATAAAGGTGATTCCGATACTATCTAAGGATTTGGTGCTTATTTTTATATTATGTAAAACACTTAATTGTGTTTTACTATAATTATAACAATCTGATCAAAGATGGATCAATGAGTAATGTTATGCCAACTTAAATTACTAAATCAAGGTTTAATGCTAAGGGCCTACTCATTAGTATCCCTTAGATTCTAATCACTTAATTACACTAATATTAGCGTGTACACTAGCACTATGCTCTGCTTTTGCACTAACACAATACTAAACTAACTCAAACGGTTTGGTCAGCTGCAATCTTCTGGTCAAATTTATGTCATCGAGAAGCTGAATGGCTTCGACGTTGATGTGTCAAACAAGTCGCTGATCATGACTCTTGGCAAATTTGTTTATTGTCTCATTAACAGTGCCCATTTCTAAATCCCTGTGGAGGTCACTGTTTTGGAAATACCAAGATGCATTGACAATACTCCTTAGTACTTTGTTTTGGTATCGCTGGATTCTTTCTATATTACTCTTTTTGGCACAACCCCACAGCTGGATGCCATATGTCCTTACGGGCTTAAGAATTTGTCTATACAGAAGTATTTTATTATAGATTGACTTCACTGATTACTTAATATGAGTATTTTATAGATTAGTGTAAGTCCTTAAAAAATATTTTTGTAATATACAGTTGATAGCAAAAAAAGGAGACAAAAACATTTTCCTGCATTTGTTATTTCTCAAAATGTTATCGTGTAAATGTGGTTTTTCATAACCCACATTTCTTTTAAATTTTAAATGACATTTATTCACCATAAGATTAGTCAAGAAGGGGATAACATCAAAACTTGATATTTCACTGATTACTTAATATGAGTGTTTTATAGAATAGTGTAAGTCCTTGAAAAATATGTTTGTAATATACAATTGATTGCAAATAAAGGTAGACAAAAACATTTTCCTGTATTTGTTTTTTTCTGAAAATGTTATCGTGTAAATGTGGTTTTTCATAACCCACATTTCTTTTGAAATTGAAATGATATTTATTCACCATAAGATTAGTCAAGAACGGGAAAAAATCGAGACTTGACTTTTCACTGATTACTTAATATGAGTGTTTTATAGAATAGTGTATGTCCTTGAATTTTTTTTTTGTAATATACAGTTGTTAGCAAAAAAAAGTAGACAAAAACATTTTCCTGTATTTGTTTTTTCTCAAAATGTTATCGTGTAAATGTGGTTTTTCATAACCCCCATTTCTTTCAAATTTGACAATATTTCAAAGTTGACACACAGTTCAAAACTGTTATAAGTTTAGTATTAAAAGGCCTCTTCTAGATGAGGAAATCAAAGCTATAAATGATATGACAATATTGACAATGTAATACTCCACTGAGAGTCAACATACAAATAAATTATTAATATTATTATTATTATTCAGCAATGGTGTTTTGGTGCACACTTTCGCCTCACAGTTCACCAAATACAAAAAGGTAGACAAAAACATTTTCCCGTATTTGTTTTTTCTCAAAATGTTATCGTGTAAATGTGGTTTTTCATAACCCCCATTTCTTTTAAATTTGACAATATTTCAAAGTTGACATACAGTTCAAAACTGTTATAAGTTTAGTATTAAAAGGCCTCTTCTAGATGAGGAAATCAAAGCTATAAATGATATGACAATATTGACAATGTAATACTCCACTGAGAGTCAACATACAAATAAATTATTAATATTATTATTATTATTCAGCAATGGTGTTTTGGTGCACACTTTCGCCTCACCACAAAAAAAATCGCTGAATTCAGTTGTTTAATTGAGATTAATGACACTGACACTTACGTGACTTCTAAGATCAACGCTGTTCAAGCAGCTGAAAATTTCTTGTCTACTTTTTGCGATCAACTGTAAGATAAATCGGCGACGAAATAAGCCGAAATCGGCATTAACGTAGCTCATTTCAAAATTTGTACCGAGCGTTCAAGAAAGTGGTGTCAACTTTTACAACTTCTTCCATCTAAGTAATGACAAATAACTGCATTTGAAAAAATCTAGTTAAATTATTTGCTTCAATCCTAGAAAACATTGCAGCAACGTTGCAAAACATATTTGCTTTGAATCTTGAATAATGTCATGTATTAGTTTCCAGCGTAAAAGTTGACACCACTTTCTTGGACGCTCTGTATAGCACTCGTGGTACTTCTCTGTGAATCTTAATTTGAATTTAAGCTTTATGTAGATTAAAAACTAATTATGGTATTGAAATAAAATCTTTAAATGAAGCGTTTATACAAAATCTAGATTTGAGTAAGTTTTAGAAAATTTTAAATGATGAAAACTTACTTGAGTAAGTTTTAGCTCTTGGTTATTTACTGTGAATTTCAAATTGAGTGGTTTTCTGTAGATAACTTTATTATGGTATTCAAATAAAATCTTGAAATGAAGCGTTTTAACAAAATCTAGATTTGAGTAAGTTTTAGAAAATTTTAAATGATGAAAACTTACTTGAGTAAGTTTTAGCTCTTGGTTATTTACTGTGAATTTCAACTTGAGTGGTTTTCTGTAGATAACTATATTATGGTATTCAAATAAAATCTTGAAATGAAGCGTTTTAACAAAATCTAGATTTGAGTAAGATTCAGAAAATTTTAAATGATAAAAACTTACTTCTGTAAGTTTTAGAAAATCTTAATGAACGGAAAATGTCATATTTGTATAGAGCTCTTAGTTATTTACTGTGAATTTTACCTTGAATGGTTTTCTGTAGATAACTTTATGGTAATGAAATATTAACTTGCAATTAAGCGTTTTACAAAATATAGATTTGAGTTTTAGAAAACTTTCAATAATCAAAACTCTCAAATTTGTATACGGCTCATGTCAAAAAGAAAAAAGAAGAATTGGGCATCAAATTTCGAAAAATGTATTGGCTGATTGGTCAAAATTCCACCCTTAGATGGTATTCTTAGAAATATTATTAAGATTTTATGGAAGTTTTCGTTCTGTAAAGTTTTATAAAACTTTGTTAAAAAACGAAAATTTGTAAAAACGTTAAATTTCTAAATTTTATTTTATTAGTACAATTCATTTTTTAAATCAACACAAAACATTAAATTGAAGTTAAAATTCTCAGTGAAATACTAACAGCGTGATCCATAAAAAATTAAACCGTGGTTTAGGGGTGTTTTACAAAGGGTTACCATGGTTACTAAGGTTAAACCATCGATAAACCGCGGCTTAAATTTTTATGAATAACACTGTTAGTGTTATTTATAAAATATTAGGCCGCAATTTATCGGTGGTTTAGTCCTAGTAACCTTTGTAAATATCTCAAATACAGATTTAAATATGTTAAGAACCGCTTATTGAATTTTAATTACATTGAATACAACAAATACCCAAATATCACTTAATATTTGTAACGAATTACATTTATATTAATACGCTAGTTTTTGAGATATCTCTAATTAAATGTGAAACTAATCAGATAAATGCTTAAATGACCTTAAAATATCATATATTCAAACACAAATTTAAATATATTAAGAACCGCTTATTGAATTGTAATTAAATTGCACGTACCAAGTATGCATATATCACTTAATATGTGTAACAAATTACATTCATATTGATACGTTAGTTTTTAATATATCTTTAATTAAATGTGAAACTGATCAGAAAAAGGCACCAATGACCACAAAATATCGAATATTCACACACAAATTTAAATATCTTAAGAATCGCTCATTGAATTGTAATTAAATTCCATACAACAAATACCCAAATATCACTTAATATGTGTAACAAATTACATTCATATTGATACACTAGTTTTTGAGATATCTTTAATTAAATGTGAAACTAATCAGAAAAATGCACAAATGACCCCAAAATATCAAATATTCATACACAAATTTACATATATTAACCACTCATTGAATTGTCTTTAAATTAAACGTACAAAGAACCCGAATATCACTTAGTATGTTAAACAAATTACATTTATATTGATACACCACTTTTTGAGATATCTTTAATTTAATGTGAAACTAATCAGAAATATGCACAAATGACTTCAAAATATCGAATATTCATACACAAATTTAAATATCTTAAGAACCGCTCATTAAATAGTAATTAAATTACAGGTACCTAACACCCGAATGTCACTTAATATGTGTAATAAATTACATTCATATTGATACGCTAGTTTTTGAGATATCTTTAATTAAATGGGAAACTAATCAGAAATATGCACAAATGACCCCTAAATATCAAATATTCAAACACAAATTTACATATCTTAACCGCTCATTGAATTGTAATTAAATTGCACGTATCAAATACCTAAATATCACTTAATATGTGTAATAAATTACATTCATATTGTTACGCTGGTTTTTGAGACATCTTTAATTAAATGTGAAACTAATCAGAAAAATGCTTAAATGACCTTAAAATATCGAATATTCAGACACAAATTTAAATATATTAAGAACCGCTCATTGAATTGTAATTAAATTGCATGCAACAAATACCTAAATATCACTTAATATCTGTAACAAATTACGTTCATATTGATAGGCTAGTTTTTGAGATATCTATAATTAAATGTGAAACTAATCAGAAAAATGCTTAAATGACATCAAAATATCGAATATTCAGACACAGATTCAAATATCTTAAGAACCGCTCATTGAATGGTAATTAAATTGCACGTACCTAATGCCCCAGTAACACTTAATATGTGTAACAAATTACATTCATATTGATACGCTACTTTTTAAGACATCTTTAATTAAATGTGAAACTAATCAGAAAAATGCTTAAATGACCTTAAAATATCGAATATTTAGACACAGATTCAAATATCTTAACAACCGCTCATCGAAGTGTAATTAAATTGCACGTATCAAATACCCGAATATCACTTAATATGTGTAATAAATTACATTCATATTGATACGCTAGTTTTTGCGATATCTTTAATTAAATGTGAAACTAATCAGAAAAATGCACAAATGACCCCAAAATATCATATATTCAAACACAAATTTACATGTCTTAAGAACCGCTCATTGAATTGTAATTAAATTGCACGTACCAAGTACACAAATATCATTTAATAAGTGTAACAAATTACATTTATATTGATACGCCACTTTTTGAGATATCTTTAATTAATTGTGAAACTAATCAGAAAAATGCTTAAATGACTGCAAAATATCGAATATTCAGACGCAAATGTAAATATCTTAAGAACCGCTCATTGAATTGTAAATAAATTGTATGCAACAAACACCTAAATATCACTTAATATCTGTAACAAATTACGTTCATATGGATACGATAGTTTTTGATATATCTTTAATTAAATGCGAAACTAATCAGAAAAATGCACAAATGACCCCAAAATATCATATATTCAAACACAAATTTACATCTCTTAAGAACCGCTTATTGAATTGTAATTAAATTGCACGAACCAAGTACCCGAATATCACATAATATGTGTAACAAATTACATTCATATTGATACGCTAGTTTTTTATATATCTTTAATTAAATGTGAAACTAATCAGAAAAATGCACAAATGACAGCAAAATATCATATATTCAAACATTTAAGGAATCGCTCATTGGATATAAATTAAATTACACATTAACAAATTAACAAATTACATCAATATTGATAAGGTAGTTCTTAATATATCTATATATATAACGATAAAATATTTCTGACAACCACCTAAAAATTACCTCTTAAAATAATAAGCTTTATCTAAAATAAAAATTTCTCATGAATCAATCATTGGATCTAAATTTAATTATTGATAGTCTATAATTGCATATGACTTAATATCACTGAAAAATTACATTCATATTGGGGCGGTGGTTTTTGAGATATCGTCATTTAAATATTTTGAGCCTAGTGGACAAATAACTAATATAGCCCCAAAAACCATAGTCTCAATTAAATATGCAATATCTCAGGGATCGCTCATTAAATATAAATTAAATTACACATATCAAATATCAGTATATCATTTTATATCACCAACAAATGACATCAATATCGATGAGGTAGTTTTTAAGATATCTATATATAAAAATTGATTAATTCTGACTAACACCTAAAAATTACCATTTAAAATAATAAGCTTTCACTAAAAAAAAAAAATTCTCATGAATCCATCATTGGATCTAAATTTAATTATGAATAGTCTATAATTGCATATCACTTACTATCACTAAAAAATTATATTCATATTGGTGCGGTGGTTTTTGAGATATCGCCATTTAAATATTTTTGGCTTATTGGACAAACAACTAATATGGCCCCAAAAACCATGGTCTTAATTAAATATGTGATATCTCAGGAATCGCTCATTGGATCTAAAATAAATTACACATATCAAATATCAGTATATCATTTAATATCACCAACAAAATACACCAATATTGATGAGGTAGTTCGTAAGATATCTATATATAAAGATTAAATAATTCGGACAAACACCTAAAAATTACCTTTTAAAATAATAAGCTTTCACTAAAATAAAAATTACTCATGAATCAATCATTGGATCTAAATTTAATTCTGGATAGTCTATTATTGTATATCACTTAATATCAGTAAAAAAAATACATTTATATTGCTGCGGTGGTTTTTGATACATCATCATTTAGATATTTTTGGCCTATTGGACAAACAACTAATGTGGCCCCAAAAACCATGGTCTCAATTAAATATGTGATATCTCAGGAATTGCTCATTGGATATAAATTAAATTACACATATCAAATATCAGTTTATCATTTAATATTACCAACAAATTACATCAATACTGATGAGGTAGTTCTTAAGATATCTATATATAAAGATTAAATAATTCTGACTAACACCTAAAAATAACCTTTTAAAATAATAAGCTTTCACTAAAATAAAAATTTCTCATGAATCAATCATTGGATCTATATTTAATTCTGGATATTTTTTAATTGCACATCACTTAATATCAGTAAAAAAATTACATTCATATTGGTGCGGTGGTTTTTGAGATATCGTCATTTAAATATTTTTGGCCTATTGGACAAACAACTAATATGGCCCCAAAAACCATGGTTTCAATTAAATATGTGATATCTCAGGAATTGCTCATTGGATATAAATTAAATTACACATATCAAATATCAGTATATCATTTATTATTACCAACAAATTGCATCAATATTGATGAGGTAGTTCTTAAGATATCTATATATAAATATAAAATAATTCTGACTAGTTACCTTTTAAAATAATAAGCTTTCACTAAAATAATAATTTCTCATGAACCAATCATCGCATCTAAGTTTAATTATGGATAGTCTTTAATTGCATATCACTTAATATCAGTAAAAATTACATTCATATTGGTGCTGTGGTTTTTGAGATAACATCATTTAAATATTTTGGGCCTATTGGACAAACAACTTATATGGCCCCAAAAACCATAGTCGCAATTAAATATGTGATATCTCAGGAATCTCTCATTGGATATAAATTAAATTACACATGTCAAATATCAGTTTATCATTTAATATTACCAACAAATTACATCAATATTGATGAGGTAGTTCTTGAGATATCTATATATAAATATAAAATAATTCTGACTAGTTACCTTTTAAAATAACAAGATTTTACTAAAAAATTTTTTTTTCGTAAATCAATCATTAGATCTAAATTTAATTCTGGATATTCTTTAATTGCATATCATTTAATATCAGTAAAAAAATACATTTATATTGCTGCGGTGGTTTTTGATACATCATCATTTAGATATTTTGGACCTATTGGAGAAACAACTAAAATGGCCACAATTGCGGTTTTTGAGAATAGTTACTTTAGTGCTATGGTAAAGTATGCTTATACGTTCATCCATTATGGTTAATTTCTCCATAATTTGCTGAAGAGAGTTTCGAATGAAAGCGTTTTGATCTTGATTTTGGGTTTCATTTTTATAATTACTTTCGGACTTATTAATGACTGCTTATCTGTATGACTTTTTCTCTGTACCTGGGCTACAGGCATTTGTTGATTATTTCGCTATGGCTGTTGATTTTTTTTTATTGCGTTGGTCTTTTCGGACTTATTAATGACTGCTTGTCTCTATGACTTTTTCTCTGTAACTGCGCTGGCTACAGGCATTTGTTGGTTATTTCGCTGTGGCTGCTGCTTTTTTTTGCGCTTGTCTTAATTTTTGCAGTTTTTTTTGCAACCATGCGTGATCTGTAGTTTGCTGGATGTTCTCCACCATAGTGAATACATTTTGGTTGAGCATTTTCTTGTGTATCACAGATTATTCTCAAGTGTTTTCCCGTATATCTGACACACAGTTCCATGGGGCAGTATTTTTGCGTTATGACCATACGCTTGACAATTCTTGCATTTTGGCACAAGCTTGGATTTTCTCAAGGGTAGCATTTCAACTCCTACTCCTAATATATATTTTGTTCCGTAGATGTTATGAACACTCTCATTGGGGTTGAATGTGAGCATGAATTAGAGGGTTTTTTTTGTACTGTATTTTAGTTTAGGGGTGGCTCCAATGAGTTTGTAGGAGACTCTAACGGTTCATACGAGACCACACTCGATATACCTACGAAGGCAATTTAATTTTCGAAATTTTTAATTGCCCCTGCCCCAATTTAAAATTTCGAAAATTAAATTAGATTAAGATGAGAGAATTATGTATCGCATTAGGCGCAATTTCAGCATGCTGCGGCACATATACTGAAGTATATGACAGATCAAAAATTCCGTAAGTTACGGAAATTGATAATTGCCAGGAAGCCATCCATGAAATTCGATAGCTTGCACCGAACACAGTGTGTACGAGCAACGAAAATAATAACTTTTGACAGAGCCCTGCAGAAGTTTATTTTACCGTAATACAATTTCGTCCATCTGTAACATGATTGAAGACGACGTTTAGGTAAACTTTGTGTTATTTCTCTTATGCTAGATGCTTGCCACTACATCCGATGCTGCTTTTGTGTGTGTGTGTGCATTAGCGGTTACCTGTATATTTGTGTGCGTATTGATATGATGTGACAAAGCGCCTGCTGCCTACTGCGTGCCGAATAATCAATCGATTATAAATAATGAACTCCGGCTCATTGATAAATTCTATATGCCCCGAATGCATTAATCATGTCGCTGTTACTTGTAGATAAAAGGGACGTCGTCGAGCCACCCGACAATATTACTTATTATGCGATTACTTAGGTTGTGGGGAAATTTTCGGGAGGTGGAGGAAGGAATGCGGATTAGAAAATATTGCGGCGCGTGATTTATTATTTTTGATGGCATTTAATATTGTGTGGCACATTATTAAGGTGCGTGCTTAACTATGTCGTAGAATAAAAATAAATATTTATTCTCGAAATCAATAAATCAATAGGTAATAATTAATTTTTGGATAGTATTATAATAATGAAGGAGAATGAATTTTTAAACCCTTACAAAAAATCGATTCTACAATCCGTTCGTGGGAGACCTTGCAAACAAGATATTTTCCAAGACTTGATACCCCTATGGCCAAATGGAAAACCCACCGCAGAAACAAAATTACAAAACTTATGCTGCACCTAATCCCGTCAGATGAAAGATTATTTTATGAAAATTTACAAAGTGCCAATATTATTGAAGATGTCGATGACCAAAATGATGAAGAATTGGATTTTGAAATTGATGCAGAATAAAAGCCTTAAAGAAATAATATTTCGTTTGTTGTTATATTTGTATAACTAATTAATAAAAATATAAGTTTTGTATTTTGTTCAAAAAATGTTTGATTTTATTGTTTTTACAAAGAGCAGAAAGCTACCAACCCTCAAAACACCACCATATTTAGCACAATTTAAATCTTACAAGGAAATATTTTGCTCAAAGTTTTATTAGTTTTAAAATATAATGAAAATATGAAAAATTTATTTCAAGTTGTTCAATAATTTATTAAAATAAAAACTGTATATCTCGTTTTAGTTCTAATGTGGGTTTGTAGCTTTCTGTACAACGCGATCCAATACTTTCACTTTTTATTGAACTATGTTAGGATAACGTTTTGAATTACTGGGCTATTTTTTGATAGTATTATGTGGAATGAAAATGCATGTCCATTATTTAATTAAAACTCTTATTTTAGTCTACAAAAAACTTCTAGATTTTTTATTAGAGTTGGGGGATTGGTTGCAATAAGTGTTCGTCCAAAGCGATGTCACGCATACCGATGAATCCGTGGCCCATAAAGTTCGACAACTCTTTCAAATTAACAGTTTTATCATTATGAAGAGCACGAACGGGCCTCCCCTTGGAAGTTAGTCCTGCAAAATTCAAAAAGGAGCCGCGGTTTAATTAGATGTGCAAAATGTCGCCGGACTTGGAGCAGGTTCACATGTCCCCCCCGAAGCCGCCCCATTGGGGCCGAAATGTGACCGGCGTGCAGAACGTCTGGAATGCCCGCACCGCGCCCCCGCGCCGCCCCCGCCGCCCCATCCCCCCCGCCGTCTACAAAGGCGACCCGTTCCGTTCTAATTTGCATATATTTGATCAAAGGAAGTCTCTTGTTAAATACATACTTATTTTTTCCCCTCTTTGGCCCCGAGTTTTCCCCTTGTTTTCACTGATTTACATGTTACCCTTGCATCTTAAATCAATTCCTTATTCATTGTTAAAGTTGGGAATCTCGTTTATTTTAACGAATACTCTCCCAGACGTTACGTTTCTGATCTATGGCGGGGCCACGTTTCGCCATCAGGACGAAGGACATCATCAAGGATACAAAGTTAATTTTAAGATATATCTTCAAGCATACTGTATAAAAATCTGGCTAAAAATTTCCAAAATATCCATTAGACAAAGCTTTCAGAAATTTCAGTGACAGATATAGCGAAATCTGTCAACTGGGAAAGTTATCTGTCCGATTTTCTCACTTATTTACTTCATTACATTCGTCAAATTTTCAAAGGATATATTCTCAGGCATACTGTATCCAAATCTGGCTTGAAATTTTTAAAATATCAATTAGACAAATTTTCAGGAATTTCAGTGACAGATATAGCGATACCTGCAAGTGAGAAAGCTATCTGTTCGATTTTCTCACTTATTTACTTCATTACATTCGTCAAATTTATAGAAGATATATCCTCAGGCATACCGTATCCACAAATGATATAAAATTTTCAAAATATTCATTAGACCCATTTTCAGAAATTTCAGTGACAGATATAGCGATACCTATCAACAGGGAAAGTTATATGTTGAAAATTCTTACTTATTTACTTCATTACATTCGTCAAATTTTCAGAGGATAAAACCTTAGGCATACTGTATCCAAATTTCAGTAGTAGCTAACCCATACTTGTGAATGCAGAAAGTTATGTGCTTTATTTTCTCCTTTATTTCATACTGAGACTTTGTCAAATTTTCAGGCGAATATAGTTTTAGGTGTACTGAACACGAATCTAATATCAAATTTGTAAATAACAAATTTTCAGAAATTTCAGTAATAGCTGACCCATACTTGTCAATGCAGAAAGATATGTGTTTGATTTTCTCCCTTATTTAATACGGAAACTTTGTCAAATTTTCAGGAGAATTAGTTTTAGGTGTACTATTGACGAATCTAATATCAAATTGGCAAATAACAAATTTTGAGAAATTTTAGTAATAGTTAACCCATACTTGTCAATGCAGAAAGTTATATGTTTGATTTTCTCCCTTATTTCATACTAAAGCTTTGTAAAATCTTTAGGAGAATTAGATTTAGGTGTACTGTATACGAATCAAATATCAAATTTGCAAATAATAAATTTTTAGAAATTTCAGTAATAGCTGACCCATACTTGTCAATGCAGAAAGTTATGTGTTTGATTTTCTCCCTTATTTCATACTGCAATTTTGTCAAAGTTTCAGAAGAATTAGTTTTAGGTGTACTGTACACGAATCTAATATCAAATTTGCAAATTATAAATTTTCAGAAATTTCAGTAACAGCTGACCAATACTTGTCAATGCAGAAAGTTATGTGTTAGTTTTTCTCCCTTATTTCATACTGAAACTTTGTCAAATTTTCAGGAGAATTAGTTTCAGGTGTACTGTTTACGAATCTAATATCAAATTTGTAAGTAATAAATTTTCAGTAATATCAGTTATAGCTAACCCATACTTGTCAATGCAGAAAGTTATGTGTTTGATTCTCTCCCTTATTTCGCACTGAAACTTTGTCAACTTTTCAGGAAAATTAGTTTTACGTGTACTGTACACGAATCTAATACCAAATTTGCAACTAACAAATTCTCAGAAATTTTAGTAATAGCTTACCCAAACTTGTCAATGCAGAAAGTTAAATGTTTGATTGTCTTCCTTATTTCATACTGAAACTTTGTCAAATTTTCAGGAGGATTAGTATTAGGTGTACTGTACACGAATCTAATATCAAATTTGCAAATTATAAATTTTCAGAAATTTCAGTAACAGCTGACCAATACTTGTCAATGCAGAAAGTTATGTGTTAGTTTTTCTCCCTTATTTCATACTGACACTCTGTCAAATTTTCAGGAGAATTAGTTTCAGGTGTACTGTTTACGAATCAAATATCAAATTTGCAAGTAATAAATTTTCAGTAATATCAGTAGTAGCTAACCCATACTTGTCAATGCAGAAAGTTATGTGTTTGATTTTCTCCCTAATTTAATACTGAAACTTTGTCAAATTTTCAGGAGAATTAGTTTCAGGTTTACTGTACGCGAATCTAATATCAAATTTGCAAATAATAAATTATTTACAATTTCAGTAATAGCTGACCCACACTTGTCAATGCAGAAAGTTATGTGTTTGATTTTCTCCCTTATTTCATACTGAAACTTTGTCAAATTTTTAGAAGAATTAGTTTCAGGTGTACTGAATACGAATCTAATATCAAATTTGCAAATAATAAATATTCTGAAATTTCAGTAATAGCTAACCCATACTTGTCAATGCAGGAAGTTGGGTGTATGATTTTGTCCCTTATTTCATAGTGAAACTTTATTAAATTTTCAAACGTATTAGTTTCAGGTGTACTGTACACGAATCTAATATCAAATTTGCAAATAATAAATTTTCAGAAATTTCAGTAATAGCTAACCCATACTTGTCAATGCAGAAAGTTATATGTTTGATTTTCTCCCTTATTTCATACTGAAAGTTTGTCAAATTTTCAGGAGAATTAGCTTCAGGTGTACTGCATACGAATCTAATATCAAATTTGTAAGTAATAAATATTCAGAAATTTCAGTAATAGCTAACCCATACTTGTCATTGCAGAAAGTTATGTGTTTGATTTTCTCCCTTATTTCACACTGAAACTTTGTCAAGTTTTCAGGAGAATTAGCTTCAGGTGTACTGTACACGAATCTGGTATCAAATTTGCAAATAGTAAATTTTCAGAAATTTCAGTAATAGCTAACCCATACTTGTCAATGCAGGAAGTTATATGTTTGATTTTCTCCCTTATTTAATACTGAAACTTTGTCAAATTTTCAGGAGAATTAGTTTCAGGTGCACTGTACACGAATCTAATATCAAATGTGCAAATAATAAATTTTCAGTAGTTTCAGTAATAGCTGACCCATACTTGTCAATGCAGAAAGTTATGTGTTTGATTTTATTCCTTATTTCACACTAAAACTTTGTCAAATTTTCAGAAGAATTAGGTTTCGGTGTACTGTACACGAATATAATATAAATTTTGCAAATAATAAAATTTCAGAAATTTTAGTAATAACTGACCCATACTTGTCAATGCAGAAAGTTATGTGTATGATATTCTCCCTTATTTCATACTGAAACTTTGTCAAATTTTCAGAAGAATTAGTTTTAGGTGTACTATATACGAATCTAATATCAAATCTGCAAATAACAAATTTTCATAAATTTTAGTAGTAGCTAACCCGTACTTGTCAATGCAGAAAGTTATATGTTTGATTTTCTACCTTATTTCGTACTGAAACTTTGTCAAATTTTCAGGAGAATTAGTTTCCGGTGTAATGTACACTAATCTAATATCAAATTTGCAAATAATAAATTTTCAGAAATTTCAGTAATCGCTAACCCATACTTGTCTATGCAGAAAGTTATATGTTTGATTTTCTCCCTTATTTCATACTGAAACTTTGTCAAATATTCAGGAGAATTAGTTTCAGGTATATTGTACACGAATCTAATATCAAATTTGCAAATAATAAATTTTCAGAAATTTCAGTAATAGCTAACCCATACTTGTCAATGCAGAAAGTTATGTGTTTGATTTTCTCCCTTATTACATACTGAAACTTTGTCAAATTTTCAGGAGTATTAGTTTCAAGTGTACTGTATACTAATCTAATATCAAATTTACAAATAATAAATTTTCAGAAATTTCAGTAATAGCTGACCCATATTTGTCAATGCAGAAAGTTATGTGTTTGATTTTCTCCTTTATTTCATACTAAAACTTTGTCAAATTTTAAGGAGGATTTGTTTCAGGTATATTGTACACGAATCTAATATCAAATTTTCAAATAATAAATTTTTAGAAATTTCAGTAATAGCTGACCCATACTTGTCAATGCAGAAAGTTATATGTTTGATCTTCTCCCTTATTTCATTCAGAAACTTTGTCAAATTTTCAGAAGAATTAGTTTTCAGTGTACTGTACACCAATCTAATATCAAATTTGCAAGTAATAAATTTTCAGAAATTTCAGTAATAGCACACCCACACTTGTCAATGCAGAAAGTTATGTTTGATTTTCTCCTTTATTTCATACTAAAACTATGTCAAATTTTAAGGAGGATTTGTTTCAGGTATATTGTACACGAATCTAATATCAAATTTTCAAATAATAAATTTTTAGAAATTTCAGTAATAGCTGACCCATACTTGTCAATTCAGAAAGTTATGTGTTTGATTTTCTCCCTTATTTCACTCTGAAACTTTGTCAATCTTTTAGGAGAATTAGTTTTAGGTGTACTGTATAAGAATCTAATATCAAATTTGCAAATAATAAATTTTCAGAAATTTCAGTAATAGCTGACCCATACTTGTCAATGCAGAAAGTTATGTAATTTATTTTCTCCCTTATTTCATACTGAAACTGTGTCCCTTTTTCAGGAGAATTGGTTTTAGGTGTACTGAATACGAATCTAAAATCAAATTTGCCAATAATAAATTTTCAGAAATTTCAGTAATGGCTGACCCACACTTGTCAATGCAGAAAGTTATTTGATTGATTTTCTCCCTTATTATATACTGAAACTTTGTCAAATTTTTTGGAGAATTAGTTTTAGGTGTACTGTACACGAATTTAATATTAAATTTGCAAATAATAATTTTTGAGAAATATCAGCAATAGCTGACCCACACTTGTCAATGCAGAAAGTTATGTGTTTGATTTTCTTCCTTATTTCATACTGAATCTTTGTCAACTTTTCAGTAAAATTAGTTTTAGGTGTACTGTACACGAATCTTATATCAAATTTGCAAGTAATAAATTTTCAGAAATTTCAGTAAGAGCTGACCCATATTTGTCAATGCAGAAAGTTATGTGTTTGATTTTATTTCTTATTTCATACTGAAAGATTATCAAATTTTTAGGAGAATTAGTTTAAGGTGTACTGTACACGAATTTAATATCAACTTTGCAAATAACAAATTTTGAGAAATTTTAGTAATAGCTAACCCATACTTGTTAATGCAGAAAGTTATGTAATTTATTTTCTCCCTTATTTCATACTGAAACTGTGTCCCTTTTTCAGGAGAATTAGTTTTAGGTGTACTGTATACGAATCTAAAATCAAATTTGCCAATAATAAATTTTCAGAAATTTCAGTAATGGCTGACCCACACTTGTCAATGCAGAAAGTTATTTGATTGATTTTCTCCCTTATTATATACTGAAACTTTGTCAAATTTTTTGGAGAATTAGGTTTAGGTGTACTGTACACGTATTTAATATTAAATTTGCAAATAATAATTTTTGAGAAATATCAGCAATAGCTGACCCACACTTGTCAATGCAGAAAGTTATGTGTTTGATTTTCTTCCTTATTTCATACTGAATCTTTGTCAACTTTTCAGTAAAATTAGTTTTAGGTGTACTGTACACGAATCTTATATCAAATTTGCAAGTAATAAATTTTCAGAAATTTCAGTAATAGCTAACCCATACTTGTCAATGCAGGAAGTTATGTGTTTGATTTTCTCCTTTCTTTCATACTAAAACTGTGTCAATTTTTCAAGAGAATTAGTTTTTGGGGTACTGTATATGAATCTAGTATTAAATTTGCAATTTATAAATTTTCAGAAATTTCAGTAAGAGCTGACCCATATTTGTCAATGCAGAAAGTTATGTGTTTGATTTTATTTCTTATTTCATACTGAAAGATTATCAACTTTTTAGGAAAATTAGTTTCAGGTGTTCTGTACACGAATCTTATATCAAATTTGCAAGTAATAAATTTTCAGAATTTTCAGTAATAGCTGACCCACACTTGTCAATGCAGAAAGTTATGTGTTTGATTTTCGCCCTTATTTCATACTGAAACTTTGTCAAATTTTCAGGAGAATTAGTTTCAGGTGTACCGTACACGAATCTAACATCAAATTTACAAATAATAAATTTTCAGAAATTTCAGTAACAGGTGACCCATATTTGTCAATGCAGAAAGTTATGTGTTTGATTTTCTCCCTTATTTCATACTGACACTATGTCAAATTTTCAGGTAAATTAGTTTCAGGTGTACTGTACACGTATCTAATATCAAATTTGCAAATAACATATTTTCAGAAAATTTAGTAATAGCTGACCCATACTTGTCAATGCAGAAAGTTATGTGTTTGATATTCTGCCTTATTTCATCCTGAAACTTTGTCAAATTTTCAGGAGAATTAGTGTCAGGTGTACAGTACACCAATCTAATATCAATTTTTCAAATAATAAATTTTCAGAAATTTCAGTAATAGCTGACCCATACTTGTCAATGCAGAAAGTTATGTGTTTGATTTTCTCCCTTATTTCATATTGAAACTTTGTCAAATTTTCAGGAGAATTAGTTTCAGGTGTACTGTACGCGAATCTAGTATTAAATTTGCAAATAATAAATTTTCTGAAATTTCAGTAATAGCTAACCCATACTTGTCAATACAGAAAGTTATGTGTTTGATTTTCTCCCTTATTTTATACTGCAACTATGTCAAATTTTTAGGAGAATTAGTTTAAGGTGTACTGTACACGAATCTAATATCAAATTTGCAAATAATAAATTTTCAGTAATTTCAGTAATAGCTGACCCATACTTGTCAATGCAGAACGTTATGTGTTTGATTTCTCCCTTATTTAATACTGAAACATTGTCACATTTTTAGGAGAATTAGTTTCAGGTGTATTGTATACGAATATAATATCAAATTTGCAAATAATAAATTTTCAGAAATTTCAGTAATAGCTGACCCATACTTGTCAATGCAGAAAGTTGTGTTTGATTTTCTCCCTTATTTCATACTAAAACTTTGTCATATTTTAAGGAGAATTAGTTTCAGGTGTTCTGTACACGAATCTAACATTAAATTTGCAAATAATAAATTTTCAGAAATTTCAGTAATAGCTGACCCATTCTTGTCAATGCAGAAAATTATGTGTTTGATTTTCTCATTTATTTCATACTGAAACTTTGTCAAATATTCAGGAGAATTAGTTTTAGGTGTACTGTACGCGAATCTATTATCAAATTTGCAATTAATAAATTTTTAGAAATTTCAGTAATAGCTGACCCACACTTGTCAATGAAGGAAGTTATGTGTTTGATTTTCTCCCTTATTTCGTACTGAAACTTTGTCAAATTTTAGGAGTATTAGTTTTAGGTGTACTGTACACGAATCATGTATCAAATTTGCAAATAATAAATTTTCAGAAATTTCAGTAATAGCTGACCCACACGTGTCAATGCAGAAAGTTATGTGTTTGATTTTCTCCCTTATTTCACACTGAAACTGTGTGAAATTTTCAGGAGAATTAGTTTTTGGTGTACTGTATACAAATCTAATATTAAATTTGCAAATAATAAATTTTCAGAAATATCAGTAATAGCTGACCTATACTTGTCAATGCAGAAAGTTATGTGTTTGATTTTCGCCCTTATTTCGTACTGAAACTTTGTCAAATATTCAGGAGAATTAGTTTAAGGTATGCTGCATACAAATCAAATATCAAATTTGCAAATAATAAATTTTGAGAAATTTCAGTAATAGCTGACCCATAGATGTCAATGCAGAAAGTTATGTGTTTGATTTCTCCCTTATTTCATACTGAAACTTTGTCAAATATTTAGGAGAATAAGTTTCAGGTGTACTGTACATGAATCTAATATCAAATTTGCAAATAATAAATTTTCAGAAATATCAGTAATAGCTGTTCGATTTTCTCACTTCTTTACTTCATTACATTCGTCAACTTTTTAGAGGATATATCCTCAGGCATAGTGTATCCAAATATTGCATAAAATTTTCAATATTCATTAGACAAATTTTCAGGAATTTCAGTGGCTCACGTTTACAGGTTATCTGGTGATATCTTTCGGCTTTTTGTATGTGACTACAGTTCTTCCTTATAACTACTAACTGGATAAAGGATGTAGTTATTTGCGTATTTCCCGGTTGCTTGTAGTCTATTTGGGTGTATAGTGTAGTAACAAAATGTACGTAACGGTGTTCGCCGTGGAAACTGTTATTAGGTTAATTATTTCTATGCGTTTCTTTGTGCTGCCGAGGCGAAATTAGCAAGTCAGATTTGTTGTTGTAATTACAAGACTGTGAAATGTTGTTGTCTTAATACGATCGCGATAAATTCGTTCGCCGGGGCGAGTTTCCGCGGGGGCGGCCGGCTCCGGGGGAGACGGACGCTTACCGGTGAATGGATGTATTGTTCCGTGCGAGGACGGTCTTCAGAGTTAATGTATTCAAAATGTAGTCCATCCATGTTTAGTTATCATGAATCAGTGTACGGCGCCCTGGCCAGGCCCGGCCGTTGCGGTGGAGTGGCGCACGCCAGCGCCGCTGTCTATCTATATGCTAATTCTGCCGCAAATTGCAGGTATAGCTACCAGATTCCAGCGACGATACAGCCCCTACATCACGGCCTCTGTGTATTTACACTTGATTACACAATTAATCCGGCCTCAAAAATATATAAATCTAATGGAATCCGCAGCGCGGCTCGCGCTTAAGCCGGATTTACTGGCAAGGGGGTGGATTGGACGGGGGTGGATGGGGCTGCGTTTGCCGGACCGGCCGTCATTTACATCTTCCGGCCACACATCTCCGCAAGGTCCACCGCAAAAACGGCGCCGAGGAATTAACACATTCACGCACGTCGACCGCCATTTGCACCCTAACTAATTCAAGGTTTGTACATTGGTTGACCCAACTTATGCCGCTTATTTATTAAACGCGCAATTAAGCCGAAAATATCACAATAGCGGTTTCAAGTAGCTAGTTATTCCTGCTACAATATGTTGAAAGTCATTCCTATTCTTATTACAAAATACAAATATGTAAGAATTAAAATATTCGCTCTCGGCGCCTCCACCAGGTGGAGGCGCCAGGTGCAGGCGCAAGTCCCGGCGCATCCACCTGGTGGAGGCGCTAGTCCCGGCTCCTCTACCAGGTGGAGGCGCCAGTCCCGGCGCCTCCACCAGGTGGAGGCGCTAATCCCGGCTCCTCCACCAGGTGGAGGCGCCAGTGCCCGCTCCTCCACCAGGTGAAGGCGCCGGGACTTACAATGAACAAATCCAGGGGCGGCAAATTTTTGGAAAAATACCAAAGGCACAAGTCACAATAAAAAATAATCATACAAACCAATAAATAAATGACGAACGAAAAAAGGCAAATACAAGAAGTGAAGCATCTATTTACCTCCTTCAACTTCAAAGATTAGAAACGACTTTTTTGTCAATTTTATGCTGAGAAATATTATCTCGATTTAACGTATAAAGTAAGAAGCTACGAAAGTCTGCGATCGATCTATCAATTGTATCAGTATACAATGTATAAGAACAAAATTTAACATTTATGAAAATTGAGCACTAATGAAAGCAAAAGTCACTCAGCATGAAGAGGAAACAAACAGAAAAAAAAAAGAAAAATCCAGTGAGATGAAACCAGAGCAGAAGATGTAGAATTTAATGGTAGAGAAAATTTCGGAATCAATCAAGAGTACTGAAATTCTTTAAAAGTTCAACGTCCACGAAGCACTTTATCATTGTGTGCAAAGCTTCAGTAGATACGCTTAAAATATTTTATTTTTTCGGAAAATTTCACTTTACATTCTATGCACATTTTATCTAGTATTTAGTCGTAAATATTACTTCGAAAATTAACTTTGCCAATTAACAAGTATCATCATACTACAAAAATTATATTATCATTAATACTGTATAAATTTTAATGTTTATTGTAACATTTTCTATTGTGTGTCATCATACTACAAAAATGATATTATCATTAATACTGTCACAATGTTTATTGTAACATTTTCTATTATTCTATTAAAATGTCATTCAGTACTACCAAAATTACAATTGATACTGTGAAATTTTCAATGTCTAGCAATATTACATTTTTTCCGTTATTATTTAATCTGTTCTGTCAAAATGTGAATAAGATTTAGCTTATTGATATTAGATATATACCGTCAGTTTAAAACGTTAGAATTGAATAAAATACTATATTTAACTGCAAATTTTACACATTATCAAATTTTCAATTGTCATTAAATTCCAAATATTACCTCAAACTATCAACGGTTAATGTAAATGGTTTCGCAATAACCAATGTAAATGGTCAATAGTTAAATTATAATTACTGCTATCAAATTTTCAATTATATCTCAAAATATTGATTTTGTCAAAATTTTTTTTTGTTCCCATCAAAGTTTCAATATCTCTTCAAATTTCATCACTTTTTATTCTGATAAAATATCAATTATTATTTGTGATATTTTAATGATTAATGTCAAATTTTCTCAAATTATGTGCCCAAATTTCAATGATTATTGTCATGATTTGAATCACTAATGTTGAAACACCAGCATTATAGTTAAATTTTATTTGTTTCTGTTAAAACTAATATTAATACTCGCACAATTTTAATGTTTATTGCAAAATTTTCTATTTTTCTATTAAAATGTCATGCTGTACTGCTAAAATTACAATTGATACGGTCACATTTTCAATGCCTTTATCAAATTTCATTTTTTCCTTTAATATTTAACTTTTCCGTCAAAAACTAAAGCTTATTGGTATTATCATTATTACTGTCACATTTTTAATGTTTCTTGCAAAATTTTCTATTTTTATGTCAAAATGTCATTCAGTACAGCCAAAATTACAATTGATACTTTTAAATTTTTAATGTATGCATCAAAATTATATTTTTTCCGTTAAAATTTAAACTGCATTGTCAAAATGTTAATAAGCTTTAGGTTATTGATATTATCATTTATACTGTCACAATTTTAATGTTTATTGCAAGAATTTCTATCTTTCTGTATAAAATGTTATTCAGTACTGCCAAAATTACAATTGATACTATCAAGTTTTCAATGTTTTTATCAAAGCTTTAGCTTATTGATATTATCATGTATACTGTAACAATTTTGATGTTTATTGCAAAATTTTCTATTTTTCTATTAAAATGTCATGCAGTGCTGGTAATATTACAATTGATATTGTCACATTTTCAATGCCTTTGTCAAAATTTCATTTTTTCCTTTAATATTTAAACTTTTCCGTCAAAAACTAAAGCTTATTGATATTATCATTATTACCGTCACATTTTTTATGTTTATTGCAAACTTTTCTATTTTTATATCAAAATGTCATTCAGTTCAGCCAAAATTACAATTGATACTATTAAATTATTAATGTATGTATCAAAATTATATTTTTTCCGTTAATATTTAAACTGCATTGTCAAAATGTCAATAAGCTGTATGTTATTGATATTATCATTCATAGTGTCACAATTGAAATGTTTATTGCAAGAATTTCTAATTTTCTGTATAAAATGTTATTCACTACTGCCAAAATTACAATTGATACTGTCAAGTTTTCAATGTTTTTATCAAAGCTTTAGCTTATTGATATTATTATTTATACTGTAACAATTTTAATGTTTATTGCAAAATTTTCTATTTTTCTATTAAAATGTCATTCAGTACTTCCAAAATTACAATTGATACTGTCAAGTTTTCAATGTTTTTATCAAAGCTTTAGCTTATTGATACTATTATTTATACTGTAACAATTTCAATGTTTATTGCAAAATTTTCTATTTTTCTATTAAAATGTCATGCAGTGCTGGTAAAATTACAATTGATACTGTCACATTTTCAATGCCTTTATCAAAATTTCATTTTTTCCTTTATTATTTAAACTTTTCCGTCAAAAACTAAAGCTTATTGATATTATCATTATAACTGTCACATTTTTAATGTTTATTGCAAACTTTTCTATTTTTATGTCAAAATGTCATTCAGTACAGCCAAAATTACAATTGATACTATTAAATTATTAATGTATGTATCAAAATTATATTTTTTCCGTTAATATTTAAACTGCATTGTCAAAACGTCAATAAGCTTTAGGTTATTGATATTATCATTCATACTGTCACAATTTTAATGTATATTTCAAGAATTTCTATTTTTCTGTATAAAATGTTATTCAGTACTGCCAAAATTACAATTGATACTGTCAAGTTTTCAATATTTTTATCAAAGCTTTAGCTTATTGATATTATTATTTATACTGTAACAATTTTAATGTTAATAAGAAAATTACATATTTTTCTATTAAAATGTCATGCAGTGCTGGTAAAATTACAATTGATACTGTCACATTTTCAATGCCTTTGTCAAAAATTCATTTTTTCCTTTAATATTTAAACTTTTCTGTCAAAAGCTAAAGCTTATTGATATTATCATTGATACTGTCACAATTTTAACGTTTATTGCAAAATTTTCTATTTTTATGTCAAAATGTCATTCTGTACACCCAAAATTACAATTGATACTTTTAAATTTTTAATGTATGTATCAAAATTATATTTTTTCCGTTAATATTTAAACTTCATTGTCAAAACGTCAATAAGCCTTAGGTTATTGATATTATCATTCATACTGTCACAATTTTAATGTTTATTGCAAGAATTTCAATTTTCCGTATAAAATGTTATTCACTACTGCCAAAATTACAATTGATACTGTCAAGTTTTCAATATTTTTATCAAAGCTTTAGCTTATTGATATTATTATTTATACTGTAACAATTTTAATGTTTATAAGAAAATTACATATTTTTCTAATAAAATGTCATGCAGTGCTGGTAAAATTACAATTGATACTGTCACATTTTCAATGCCTTTGTCAAAAATTCATTTTTTCCTTTAATATTTAAACTTTTCTGTCAAAAGCTAAAGCTTATTGATATTATCATTGATACTGTCACAATTTTAACGTTTATTGCAAAATTTTCTATTTTTATGTCAAAATGTCATTCTGTACACCCAAAATTACAATTGATACTTTTAAAGTTTTAATGTATGTATCAAAATTATATTTTTTCCGTTAATATTTAAAATGCATTGTCAAAACATCAATAAGCTTTAGGTTATTGATATTATCATTCATACTGTCACAATTTTAATGTTTATTGCAAGAAATTCTATTTTTCTGTATAAAATGTTATTCAGTACTGCCAAAATTACAATTGATACTGTCAAGTTTTCAATGTTTTTATCAAAGCTTTAGCTTATTGCTATTATTATTTATACTGTAACAATTTTAAAGTTTATTGCAAAATTTTCTATTTTTCTATTAAAATGTCATGCAGTGCTGGTAAAATTACAATTGATACTGTCACATTTTCAATGCCTTTGTCAAAATTTCATTTTTTCCTTTAATATTTAAACTTTTCTGTCAAAAGCTAAAGCTTATTCATATTATCATTAATACTATCAATTTTACTATCACAATTTTAATGTTTATTGCAAAATTTTCTATTTTTCTATCAAAATGTCATTCAGTACTTCCAAAATTACAATTGATACTGTCAAATGTTCAATGTATTTATCAAAATTTCATTTTTTCCGTTAATATTTAAAGGGTTCTGTAAAAATTTCTGCTAAATTTAGAGAAAGGTGATAATGTCATTTACCATCATTTGCCATTTTCTATCACATTTTTCTAAATTTAGCTTCAATTTAAATAAACGTCAGACAGCAGTCACATTTTTAATTTTTAATTTTTTTAATATTTCAAATCATAAGAAAAAACGCAAAACTAGATAGATGTCGACAAATTTCAGCAAACAATTAAACTCATAATCATTACATTTCATACAATCATCCTCACATGTATTCTCGCAAAAAACGATTTATCATACCCCTACAAATTTGAACAAATACTGACTGTACGTTAAAAACCAAAATCTGAAATTGTCAAGTAACTTTAATGTAACTTATAATTTTAATTAAAACAGATTTGAATGCTGATGACGGCTCCCAAGTCGAAACTAGTTCTGTAATGTTTTAGGATGTTTTCACTTTCTTGATGCTATTTTATCTCTTTCATTTAACTGCAGTTCGAAGTAAAATTTATTTCTGTATTATTTCTCATATTAAGATTAATTAATTCTATAATTTAAGCAGTAAGATTAAGGACGTACAATTGTTACTTAAACTACAAAAAAAAATTATCTTTATATAATTCATCAAAGTTTTGTTCTTTTTCCCCCAGAGTTTCAAAGGTTTAATACCAAGAGAAGCTTTAAATGAATCAAACTTTAATAAGTGATTTAAATAAATATTTAATTTTGCAATAAATTTCGCTTTCTTTGGATTTTTATCAGAATAAGTAACAATTCAAAATCTACCATATACAATTGACATGGGAAATATATTTATTATGATGTCTATAATAAAGGGCGGTTGCGGAACAAAGCTGGCCTGAAAATACGCGCCAATAAAACCTCTACGAGAGAATCACGACGGTGGACAATATGTACGCGTGGCTTTATTCGATATTGCACTTGTATATTGAGCCTTAGGTATGGGCCCCTTTTTTATATATGGGACAATATCGGGCAGATATTGAACTAGATTCCCTCGTTTAAATTTATTTCTTGGAATATCCATGCTTATGGCCGGGAAGTTTTCAGCTAATAAAGTTTCAGCAAGCAATCTCGCTCTAGTAATAACAGCGTGCTTTACAGGCGTTTCATATTTTATATAGGTGCAGCAATAATTTATTGGCGGTTCATAAAAGAATCATAATGTGTAAATAAAATCCGACTTATATACATGAGGACATATAAAACAAAATATCAAATAAATAATACTCAAGACAAAATGACAGTGGAAATAATTCAAAACTTGATCACATCATTAACCACAAATGCCCTACAACCTACCACATGATAACTTAGATCAATAACAATTCAAAGATCTTCAGCACAGAAGATCAAATCAAATGTTTTGTCGCATAATTTGAAATAAAATCTTTAATACTTGATTCTGACTTGAATATACTTGATATACTTGAACATATAACTTTCTGAGTTGACAAGTATGGGTTAGCTATTACTGAAATTTCTGAAAATTTACTATTTGATAATTTGATATTAGATTCATGTACAGTACACGTAAAACTATTTTTCCTGAAAATTTGACAAAGTTTCAGTATTAAATAAGCGAGAAAAACAAACACTTAACTTTCCGTATTGACAAGTATGGGTTAGCTATTACTGAAATTTCTGAAAATTTACTATTTGCAAATTTGATACTAGATTCGGGTACAGTACACCTAAAACTAATTCTCCTAAAAATTTGACAAAGTTTCAGTTTTAAATGAGGCAGAAAATCAAACACTTAACTTTCTGCATTGACAAGAATGGGTTAGCTATTACTGAAATTTCTGAAAATTTACTATTTGCAAATTTGATATTAGATTCGTGTACAGTACACCTAAAACTAATTCTCCTGAAAATTTGACAAAGTTTAAGTATTAAATAAGGGAGAAAATCAAACACTTAACTTCTGCATTGACAAGTATATATATATATATTTATTAGCTATTACTGAAATTTCTGAAAATTTACTAATTCTCCTAACAATTTGACAAAGTTTCAGTATTAAATAGGCGAGAAAATCAAACAATTAACTTTCTGCATTGACAAGTATGGAATAGACTGAAATTTCTGAAAATTTACTATTTGCTAATTTGATATTAGATTCGTGTACAGTACACCTAAAACTAATTCACTTGAAAATTTCTCAAAGTTTCAGGTATAAATAAGGGAGAAAATCAAACACTTAACTTTCTGCATTGACAAGTATGGGTCAGCTATTACTGAAATTTCTGAAAAATTATTATTTGCAAATTTGATAATAGATTCATGTACAGTACACCTAATACTAATATGCCTGAAAATTAGATAAAGTTTCAGTAATAAATAAGAGAGAAAATCAAACACTTAACTTTCTGCATTGATAAATATGGATTAGCTATTACTGAAATTTCTGAAAATTTACTATGTGCTAATTTGATATTAGTTTCGTGTACAGTATACCTAAAAGTAATTTTCTAAATTTGACAAAGTTTCAGTATTAAATAAGCGAGAAAATCGAACATACAGCTTTCTGCATTGACAAGTATGGGTCAGCTATTACTGAAATTTCTGAAAATTTAGTACTTGCAAATTTGATATTATATACTTGTAGAGTACACCTAAAACTAATTCTAATAAAAAAATGACAATGTTTCAGTATTAAATAAGGGAGAAAATCAAACACTTAACTTTCTGCATTGACAAGTATGGCTTATCAATTACTGAAATTTCTGAAAAATTACTATTTGCTTATTTGATATTATATTCGTGTACAGTACACCTAAAACTAATTTTCCTGAAAATTTCACAAAGTTTAAGTATTAAATAAGGGAGAAAATCAAACACTTAACTTCTGCATTGACAAGTATATATATATATATATATATATATATATATATATATATATATATATATATATATATTAGCTTTTACTGAAATTTCTGAAAATTTACTAATTCTCCTAACAATTTGACCAAGTTTCAGTATTAAATAAGCGAGAAAATCGAACAAATAGCTTTCTGCATTGACAAATATGGGTCAGCTATTACTGAAATTTCTGAAAATTACTATTTGAAAATTTGATAATAGATTCGCTTACAGTACACATAAAACTAATTTACCTGAAAATTAGACAAAGTTGCAGTATTAAAAAAGCAAGAAAATCAAACACTTAACTTTCTGTATTGACAAGTATGGGTCAGCTATTACTGAAATTTCTGAAAATTTACTATTTGCTAATTTGATATTAGATTCGTGTACAGTACACCTAAAACTAATGCTCCTAAAAATTTGACAAAGTTTCAGTATTAAATAAGCGAGAAAATCAAACACTTAACTTTCTGCATTGACAAGTATGGGTTAGCTATTACTGAAATTTTTGAAAAATTATTATGTGCAAATTTGATGTTAGATACGTGCACAGTACACCTAAAACTAATTCTCCTAAAAAATTTACAAAGTATCAGTATTAAATAAGCGTGAAATTCAAACACTTAATTTTCTGCATTGACAAGTATGAATTAGCTATTACTGGGATTTCTGAAAGTTTATTATTTGCAAATTTGATATTAGATTCGTGTACAATACATCTATATATAATTCTCCTGAAAATTTGACTAAGTTTCAGTATTAAATCATGGAGAAAATCAAACACTAAACTTTCTGTATTGACAAGTATGGGTTAGCTATTACTGAAATTTCTGAAAATTTATTGTTTGCAAATTTGATAATTGATTCCTGTACAGTACACCTATGGCTTATATGCCTGAAAATAAGACAACGTTGCAGTATTAAATAAGCGAGAAAATCAAACACTTAACTTTCTGTATTGACAAGTATGGGTCAGCTATGACTGAAATTTCTGAAAATTGACTATTTGCTAATTTGATATTAGATTCGTGTACAGTACAGCTAAAACTAATTCTCCTGAAAATTTGACAAAGTTTTAGTATTCAATAAAGTAGAAAATCGAACATATAACTTTCTGCATTGACAAGTATGGATTAGCTATTACTGAAATTTTAGAAAATTTACTATTTGCAAATTTGATACTAGATTCGTGTACAGGACACCTAAAACTAATTCTCCTGAAAATTTAACAAAGTTTCAGTATTAAATAATGGAGAAAATCAAACACTTAACTTTCTTTATTGACAAGTATGGGTTAGCTATTACTGAAATTTCTGAAAATTTATTATTTGCAAATTTGATATAAGATTCGTGTACAGTACACCTAAAACTAATTCTCCTGATATTTTGTCAAAGTTACAGTATGAAATAAGCGAGAAAATCGAACATATAGCTTTCTGCATTGACAAGTATGGGTCAGCTATTTGAGAAATTTCTGAAAATTTATTATTTGCAAATATTTGATAATTTGATAATAGATTCGTGTACAGTACACCTAATACTAATACGCTTGAAAATTAGACAAAGTTTCAGTATTAAATAAGCGAGAAAATGAAAGACTTAACTTTCTGTATTGACAAGTATGGGTTGGCTATTACTGAAATTTCTGAAAATTTACTATTTTCAAATTTAATATTAGATTCGTGTACAGTACACCTAAGACTAATATGTCTGAAAATTAGACAAAGTTTCAGTATTAAATAAGCGAGAAAATCAAACACTTAACTTTCTGTATTGACAAGTATGGGTTAGCTCTTACTGAAATTTCTGAAAATTTAGTATTTGCAAATTTCATATTATATTCGTGTACAGTACACCTAAAACTAATTCTCCTGAAAATTTGACAAAGTTTCAGAATTAAATAAGCGAGAAAATCAAACACGTAACTTTCTGTATTGACAAGTATGGATTAGCTATTATAGAAATTTCTGAAAATTTACTATTTGCCAATTTAATATTAGATTCGTGCACAGTACACCTAAAACTAATTTTCCTTCAAATTTGACAAAGTTTCAGTATTAAATAAGCGAGAAAATCAAACACTTAACTTTCTGTATTTATAAGTATGGGTTAGCTATTACAGAAATTTCTGAAAATTTACTATTTGCAAATTTGATATCAGAATCGTGTACAGTACACCTAAAACTAATTCTCCTAAAAATTTGACAAACTTTCGGTATTAAATAGGGGAGAAAATCAAACATATTGCTTTCTGCATTGACAAGTATGGGTCAGCTGTTACTGAAATTTCAGAAAATTTATTATTTGAAAATTTGATAATAGATTCGTGTAAAGTACATCCAACATTAATATGCCTGAAAATTAGACAGAGTTTCAGTATTAAATAAGCGAGAAAATCCAACACTTAACTTTCTGTATTGACAAGTATGGATTAGCTACTACTGAAATTTCTGAAAATTTACTATTTGCTAATTTAATATTAGATTCGTGTACAGTACACCCATGACTAATATTCCTGAAAAGTTAACAATGTTTCAGTATTTAATAAGCGAGGAAATCAAACACTTAACTTTCTGCTTTGACAAGTACGGATTAGCTATTACTGAAATTTCTGAAAATTTACCATTTGATAATTTGATATTATATTCGTATACAGTACACCTACAACTAATTTTCCTGAAAATTTGACAAAGTTTCAGTATTAAATAAGCGAGAAAATCAAACACTTAACTTTCTGTATTTACAAGTATGGGTTAGCTATTACAGAAATTTCTGAAAATTTACTATTTGCAAATTTGATATCAGAATCGTGTACAGTACACCTAAAACTAATTCTCCTGAAAATTTGACAAAGTTTCAGTAATCAATAAGGGAGAAAATCAAACATTTAACTTTCTGTATTGACAAGTATGGATTAGCTATTACTGAAATTTATGGAAATTTACTATTTGCAAATTTAATATTAGGTACGTGCACAGTACATCTAAAACTAATTCTCGTGAAAATTTGACAAAGTTTCAGTATGAAATAAGCGAGAAAATCAAACACTAGACTTTTTGTATTGACAAGTATGGGTTAGCTATTACTGAAATTTCTGAAAATTTAGTATTTGAAAATTTGATATTATATTCGTGTACAATACACCAAAAACTAATTCTCCTGAAAATTTGACAAAGTTTCAGTATTAAATAAGGGAGAAAATCAAACACTTAACTTTCTGTATTGACAAGAATGGTTAGCTATTACCGAAATTTATGAAAATTAACTATTTGTTAATTTGATATTAGATTTGTGTACCGTTTACCTAAAACTAATTCTCCTGAAAATTTGACAAAGTTTCAGTATTAAATTAGCGAGAAAATCGAACATATAGGTTTCTGCAGTGACAAGTATGGGTTAGCTAATACTGAAAATTCTGAAAATTTATTATTTGCAAATTTGATATTAGATTCGTGTACAATACACCAAAGACTAATATGCCTGAAAATTCGACAAAGTTTCAGTATTAAATAAGCGGGAAAATCATACACTTAATATTCTGCATTGACAAGTATGAATTAGCTATTCCTGAAATTTCTGAAAATTTACTATTTGCAAATTTGATATTAGATTCGTACACAGTACACCTAAAACTAATTCTCCTGAAAATTTAACAAAGTTTTAGTATTAAATAAGCGAGAAAATCGAATTACCTTTTCGAATTGGCCAGTGTAAGTTACACTGCAATTTCTGAAATTCTATCTAAAGGATATTTTGAACATTTTATGTTTGATCTGTTAAGATTATAAGCTAATAATTTAATGTTAATATTTTGTTATTTAGTCTAAAATTTTATTATTATTATTATTACGGTGCTTTTAATCGGTGGTGTATAAAAAATAAAATTTATATGCAATTAGCCTTTGTATACAATGAATCCGATTTTGTAGTTTTTATTTATCTACTTAATTAGAAATAGTTATTAGAATTAGTTATTGTAACAAAATAATGAAAATGCTATTCCTGGTAGTTTCTGAACGGTATCTAAAGAGCGATTTTTGCGATTGCCGCAAATTTTGATTCTCATCAGATTTATCATCTCCAGAATGAAACTTTAGGAACGCACACCATTTAGATCCGGACATTAATCCTCGCCAATCGTGCCGCATTATAATCGCCTCAAATATCTCAAAAAAAAAAAACTGCGATCCAAACTTGCACAATTAAACTTTTTCCCGGCCGCTGTTTTCTCTTCGATATAATAACTTTAATGAAACGTATAAATCTGAGGGGGGCGCGTGCGCCTCCGTTGCCGCTCCCCGCCCCCCAGCACGACCGCCGCGGACGCAATTAAGGCGCGCAATAAAGTTGGCGGGCAATTCGGCCGAAACACTAATGAGATCCCAGGCCCATAATTAACCGACCCTTCAATAGATAACCGTCTAAACTCGCATTTTTGCCCTTAATATTCCCGAAGTAATCAGCGTTTAATGGCGCGGAAGGATGATAAAAGTAATTTTAATTTTATTACGGCGGCGGGGCGCGTCGATCTAGACGACTGTTTCGAAAACCGAATTGTAATGAGATTACTGGGAGACAACACACTCAGGGAGGCTCAGCCCCCCTCAGCGAATTTCGCTTCAATGTATTCTTAGAGACTTACTGATGCAAGGACTGTCGTTAAACACAAAGTAACAATCGATATTGTGTACAGATTTAGTCAATAAAAAAAAAATCTACGCACATATAATTATTCTGATGCACTTTTATGTAACAAATACTAAATATATTAAAGTAATATTAAATTAATCGTGTAGCAGTAATTATTGGGGTATTTATAAAATAACATATGAGATGATGCGAGACAAAGTAGGTGTATGTATGCCGAGATATATTTTACGAATTCAGATCCTAAATTGTAAGATACACAGAAAGAATAAAGGAGTTGAATAGAATTCCCTTAAAGTCAGTGGCACTTTATTAAGGCCACAATTTAAAATGCGCCGACACAGTCTCGCAATATTCTATTTCGCTCGCGCGATCCGATAGAAGCTCGCTCGTCTCTCTATGTGTGTGTACGTGTGTGCTTTATCACTTACTCCCCGGCATCGGTTATTTATCGAGCCGTGCCTCATTTAAATACCTAATGAATTCAAATATCCGTGACGACCTCTCGTCTTTCCTTATTCATTTATTCAAATTTTAACTGCATTTTTCCGAGTTTTATACGTGTAGTTAACAAGGTGCGGGGGGAGAAACGGTGACACGCGAAAAACTCCCCCCTGCACCCCCTCTACGTGCCATTTGCATTCAGCGGCCGATATCGGTTTATAATTAAGAAATATTACTTATTGATTGTGATATATTGGCCATCGGAATAATCGCTAAATTATTGCTTCATTAATTTCATTCGCCGCCCCCGGGGCCGGCGCATTTTACGGCAATTTATCACCCATGACGAAGTATAAATTAAGATTTTTATGCTCAACTTTCGTCATAATTCAGGGAGCGAAAAATTACATTTGGAATTGTAATTAAACGGCTGAAAAAGCGCCGGGGAATTTTCAGCCGGCGCCCGAAAAAAGGCACGTCAACTGAAATATTTGCAACAGCCCTCCAGACGTCCGCACTTTAAACGCCAGCCACATAATGGCCCAGATACAATGAGGACTAAATTAACATGTTTAATGTATAATTAGCGATGAATATTCAGCAGGGATCAAAATTCACGGATAATTATGCCTACTTTATACATTTACAGAATTCTGTATGGAATAAGTTTATACCATTAGTAGTTTAGCACGTGTTGATTCCACAAAAACAATTCTTAAAATTACAATATTATAACGACGTACGCCTAATATAAATATTGTATTTTGTAATTTGGCAATATTTACGCTGAACCAAAATATTATTACAGCCCTAATTCGCTTACTCGCTTTGCCTCAAATAATTAGTAGCGTTTGGTATAGTAATAATAAATTCAATATTTAAATATGTAGGAAAACTTTTCGAATTTGGCGCCTTCACTGTGTCGTGAAGTGAAAAAAGGAAGTAACAAGATGGCAACAAGTAATGTTCAATTTTTATGTGTGTGAAGCGAAAATAAACAGGCATTAAAGAATTAAGTTGTTTCATTAAAACCAGTGCCCACGTGGATGAGGAAGAGCCATCCTTACAAATAGTTAACTAAATATAGAATTAACAATACCATAATTCTAATTGAACGATACATTTTTCACTTTCAATTGCTTACATTTTCCACGGTTCATACAGAAACAAAATGGTATATTTAATACATTAGTTTCAGCACGCATTTTCCACGCTTCAGACAGAAAAAAATATAGTATATTTTATACATTTGTTTCAGCACATGAGACACTTAAACGAGATGTTATTGCTAGACTAAGTATCTGTGCTGGTTTATAGTTTTCCATCCAAAATTTACTCCTTCATATCGCGTTCACCTGGAGCTGAGGTGACTAGTCAAGTATGTGTTGTAAAATTGTAATAAATCTGAGCATCCTAGGAATTGCTCTGCTCTGGATATGTTCGGCTAACTCCTAGATTGCTACAAGACTGAATTACTTGCTCAAATCATCGTGCACCAATTACAATGTAAGACGTAGCAAATCAGTTTTTCACTCAATAAATATTTCTCCAAAGAAAACTCAAATACCAAATATACTAAAGTTTGAACCTTGAAATTAATTAAATATCAATTTTATTAATTACGAAGAAATAATAAATATAATTGAAAATGATATATTTTTATTTATATATTAATTTATAATATTTTTTTATTTATTTATGACATAATTATATATAATTTTATTATTCTATTTTACAGGGTTATTAATATAAAGGAGCCTAAATTTTTAATTAAATCTAAGGTTTTATCCATATTACCAGTTATTTATATTTAAGGTTGTCATATTTAGTACTTACAGGTAAGTAATATTTATTTTTATTTAAATTTATTATTGATTTCCTTCACCAGACTAATTTCGGTTTAAAAAAAATATGTTCAGTGGCATGATACCCACGAAGAATACAATCATAAGGTTAAATATAAGTTAGAGTTAAGTTTGTTATAAAAATGTTTAAATATAAATTATAATAATATTTGTTAAGTGTTTATTGTTATAGTGTGTATAAACGATTTAGTATTTGTGTAATTTGTTAGTGTGGAGAGGAATTAAAATGTGTTTAAATTATCAACCAAATAATTTAAACAATTTTGTATCTATAATAATAACACAGTTACCAATGCTGAATGCTTAATTTTGATCACTCTGTATAATTACAAACAAAATATGTTTTTATTATTTCGTCAACTTTAGTTCTGTGTATGGAAAGTAAGTTACGGTTTGAATCAGGATTGGAAAAAATCAATTGAAAAATAATACAAATTTACTGATTTAAAAAAAAACATAAAAATGATATGATTTATTTGATTTTTTAAATTTTTCTATATTTCTGATCAGTTTTTGCCGGGGTAGATGTGACTTATATCAATTGATTTACATTACAATTTAAATCATAAGATTTTTTTTAATAAATACTTTAATTTGAACAAGAATTGATCATTATAACAATTTTTTGTATATCTGAACAATATGATGGACAAGAAAATGGAAGAATAGAAAAATATTTACTTACAATTATTTACTTTAAAGTATGCTATATGTATAGTTACATTATATTTTTCATTATTCACCTATTGGAATGCATAAAAAGTGCAAAAACAATGATTAATTTAAAAAAATCAATTTTGATTAAAATAATAATAATAATAAAGAATATTTATTAGCAAAAAACGCTACATAATATATAAAATTTCAACAAAAATCAATGATTTATTGAAAAAAACTGTTGATTTTAATCACACCAACCCGTGAATAAAGAAAATTTGTAAATAAATGTATACACTTACAGTGCATTTTACTTAAGACTAAAATTTTTCATTTTCATTTGTTTAGTTTTATATAACTTTATTAAGAAATCCATCTTGTATATTTCTTCAATTCTCACTGAATGATGTTCATTTCTTCTATAATTCTAAAATTGCAGTAAATAAAAGATTTATGGCATTCTATTTGGTCAATGTAGTAGTTCTTCACGGAAAATTGCTACAAATTTAATTTTCCATAACTACTTAGTAAAAAAAAGAGTTGTTATACCATTTCAAACAAATTTATGATAGTTGTAAATGAAATCAATTTAGAAATAACAATGGCAGAACAAATATTGGGCTCACAATTGCTTAATCATGGAATAATAGTCAATATTTTTGGAAATCTATGTGGTCACTGCAATAGTTTTTCATGAAAAATTGATAAAAAATAGATTTTCTGGATCTAGTTCAAACTGGAGATTTGTGAATTGCAATCAAATTTGTGATAACTGAAACTGGAGATTAATTCAAAATAAAACAATTACAGATAAGATTTTGGGCTCACAATTATACTAAAGTACTAAGGTAATTGTACTAAGGTTCAGTTTAATGCAAAATTGTATTAAATAAAATTTTGAGTTTTATATAATATCATAAGTTGATATTAAAAAATAGCGATTTGCGATTTCTATACAATATAATGGAATCATAAAAAACTGTAAATGAAGATAAATTGAAAATCAGAAACTGTTTTTTTTCACTCTAATAGTTATTTATGAAAAAAATATGAAAATATAATTTTCAGCAATTGAATTTTGGGCTCGCAATTGCTTGACTAAGGTACAGTGTAATGCGAAATTGTACTGAAGAAAAATTTCCAAGTTGATACTAAAAAGTAGCGATTTGTGAATTCTATTACGATTATAATGGAATCATAAAAACTGTAAATGAAGATAAATTGAAAATTTAAAACTGTTTTCGAGAATATAGTTAGTCCATTTTTCTACTCTGATAGTCATTTATGGAAAATTGCTGAAAATTAAATTTTCAACGCTTTTTCTAAACAAAAGTTTCTTTCAAAAATATTCAAAAATACTAAGTCAGGTATTAGTATAAATTAACAATGAAACTGCAAAAAAATATGAGGATTTTTTAAAGTAACAAGTGCATACTGAAATGTTCGAAATCGCCCAAAACCTCGTGATTAAAAAAAATTGCCAAAAAATTATACTGATGCTTATGCTTACGTTCCATCTATGTTAATTTAAGGAAAACTATAAAGTTACTCTCTTATATTGGTTAAAAATGTATATTTAAAACCCCAGGTTTCATGGAATTTTGTTACAAAAATAATTTTCTGGAACTAGTTCAAACTGGAGATTTCTGAATTGCACACACTTGCAACCTAAATTTGTGATAAAAATAAAATTGTGATAACTGAACATTAAGAGTAATTCAAAATATAGCAATTGCATATGCGAGTTTGGGCTCACAATTGCTTGATTAAGGTACAGTGTAATGCGAAATTGTAACGAATAAAAATTTCTAAGATGATATTAAAAAGTAGCAGTTTGTGATTTCTATACGATTATAATGGAATCATAAAAACTGAAATGAAGATACATTGAATATTAGAAACTGTTGTCTAGAATTTAGGTAGTCCATTTTTCCACTCTGATAGTTATTTATGAAAATTTTATGAAAATTTAATTTTCAGCAATTGAATTTTGGGCTCACAATTGCTTGCCGAAGGTACAGTGTAATACGAAATTGTAATGAATAAAAAGTTCCAAGTTGATATTAAAAAATAGCGATTTGCGAATTCTGTTACGATTATAATCGTATAAATATTAAAAAAAATACTAAGTGAGCTATTAGTATAAATTAACAATGAAACTGTAAAAAATATGAGGATTTTTTTAAGCAACAAATGTATACACATAAACAATTGTAGAGGTTTATTCTATTAATACAGTGAAACTTTAACCAAGTGTTTTATTTAACCCAACAAATGTATACTGAAATGTTCCAAATCGCCCAAAACCTAGTGATTAAAAAAAATTGCCAAAAAATTATATTGATGCTTATGCCTACGTTCCATCTATGTTAATATAACGAAAACTATAAAGTTCCTCCATTATCTTGGTTAAAAATGTATTTTCAAAATCCCAGGTTTCATGGAATATTGCCAAAAAAATAATTTTCTGGAACTAGTTCAAACTGGAGATTTCTGAATTGCATACAGTTGCAATCAAATTAGGGATAACTGAACATGGAGATTAATTCAAAATATAACAATTGCAGATACGAGTTTGGGCTCACAATTGCTTGACTAAGGTACAGTGTAATGCGAATTTGTAATGAATAAAAATTTCTAAGTTGATATTAAAAAGTAGCAGTTTGCACTTTCTATACGATTATAATAGAATCATAAAAACTATAAATGAAGATAAATTGAAAATTAGAAACTATTGTTAAGAATTAATGTAGTCCATTATTTCACTCTGATAAAGTGTGGTTATTTATGGAAAATTGCTGAAATTTCAAAATTTATATTTAAATTTAAATCACCAAACGCATTTTCTAAACAAAATTTCTTTAAAATATTTTTCTCAAATACCAAGTGAGCTATAAGTATAAATTAACAACGAAACTGCATAAAAATATTAAGATTTTTCAAACAACCATATGTTCGCTCCAAAATCGCCCCAAAACCAAATCGCCAAAAAATTATATTAATGCTTATGTTCCATCTATATGTTAATTTTAGGAAAACTTTGTCTTCTCTTATCTTGATTCAAAACTGTATATTCAGAATCCATGTGAAAAAATTTATTGAGACCTTCTGATATCAAACTATTTTACAAGTAATTTCATTTGATTTTGAATTAGGTAATTCAACTTTCAGAAGTACAGAAGCAAAATAAATGCCAGAAAATAATTTTAAGGCTTATGCCCACGTTCCATCTATATGTAAATTTGAGTAAAATTATGTTCCTCTCTTATCTTTTTTAAAAATGTATATTCAGAATCCATGTGATAAAAATTTATTGAGACCTTTTGATATAAAACTATTTTATAAGTAATTTCATTTGATTTTGAATTAGGAAATTCAACTTTCAGAAGTACAGAAGCAGAAAATTGGCCAGAAAATTATTTTCAGGCTTATGCCTACGTTCCATATATGTGTTAATGTTAGAAAAAACTATGTTTTGCTCTTATCTTGGTTAAAAATGTATATTCAGAATCCATGTGATAAAAGTTTGTCTTGATCTTCTGATATCGAACTATTTTATAAGTAATTTCATTTGATTTTGAATTAGGTAATTTAACTTTCAGAAGTACATAAGCAGAGAAATTGCCAGAAAATTATTTTAAAGCTTATGCCTGCGTTCCATCTATGTGTAAATTTCAGGAAAACTATGTTTTCTCTTATCTTGATTAAAAATTATATTCAAAATCCATGTGATAAAAATTTATTGAAATCTTCCGATATCAAAGTATTTTATAAGTAATTTCATTTCATTTTGAATTAGGTAATTTAACTTTCAGAAGTACAGAAGCAGAAAAATGGCCAGAAAATTATTTAAAGGCTTATGCCTACGTTCCATCTATGTGTTAGTTTTAGAAAAACTAATCTAACTAACTAAAAATTTATCGAGACCTTCTGATATCAAACTCTTTTATAAGTAATTTAATTAGATTTTGAATTAGGTAATTCAACTTTCAGAAGTACAGAGGCAGAAAAATTGACATAAAATTATTTGAAGGCTTATGCCTGCATTCCATCTATGTGTAAAGTTCAGGAAAACCATGTTCTTTTCTTATCTTGGTTAAAAATGTATATTCAGAATCCATGTGATAAAAATGTATCTTAATCTTCTGATATCAAACTATTTGATAGTAATTTCATTTGATTTTGAATTAGGTAATTCAACTTTCAGAAGTACAAAAGATTATTTTTATTGTAAAATATTCTCTAGAATATAGTTAAAACTATTATTTACGGGTGACACACCTACCATATGTTCAGGGTGTACAGTTTAAGCCATTTTAAGTCAAAAATTTAAAACAACAGTTAAAAACATTTAAAAAAAAAACAATAAGCTACAAAACATTACTTAGTCAATTTTACTCCAAGTTTGATAATGATCAGAACGTGATCGAAACTATAGTCACAAATTTTTATAAACAGTATGATATAAACAAAGAAAAGTGTTTTATTTAACAAAACATTACCTAGTTATCTTGATTTTTTTACGATAAATGAACAATAACACCTAAAATTACTTGAAATTTAAAATGTTTGTATTTCTGTAATCAATGAGTATTTTATAAGTAATTTCATTTGATTTTGTATTAGGTAATTCAACTTTCAGAAGTACGGAAGCAGATGGATTATTTTTATTTTAGAATATTTAGTAGAATATTATTATAATTATTATTTACGGGTGACACACCTACCAAATGTTAAGGGTGTAATGCTTAAATCCTTTCAGGTCAAAAATTTAAAACAACAATTAAAAACATTAAAAAAAAACAATAAACTACAAAACATTATTTGGCCAATTTTACTCTAAGTTTGATAATGATCAGAACGTGATTGAAACTATAGTAACTAATTTTTATAAACAGTCTGATATAAACAAAGACAAGTGTTTTATTTAACAAAACCTTACCTTGATTTTTTTTTACGATAAATGAACAATAACACCTAAAATTACTTGACATTAAAAATGTTTGTATTTCTGTAATTAATGAGTATTTTATAAGTAATTTCATTTGATTTTGAATTAAGTAATTCAACTTTCAGAAGTACAAAAGCTGTACAGAGGCTTGTATTTCTGTAATGAATGAGTATTTTATAAGTAATTTCATTTGATTTTGAATTAGGTAATTCAACTTTCAGAAGTACAGAAGCAGATGGATTGTTTTTATTTTAGAATAACACCTACCAAATGTTAAGGGTGTAATACTTAAGTCATTCTATGTTAAAAATTTAAGACAACTATAAAAACATTAAAAAAAACAATAAACTACAAAACATTACTTGGTTAAATTTACTCTAAGTTTGATAATGATCAGAACGTGATCGAAACTATACTCACTAATTTTAATAAGCAGTGTGATATAAGCAAAGAAAAGTGTTTATTTTATATAATAAAACAGTACCTTTAATAAACCATTAAATTTATATTAACTAAATAATATTAGTAAAAAACAATAAATTCAAAGTTATCTAGATTTTTTTACGATAAATTTAAAATAACACCTAAAGTTACTTACAATTAAAAATGTTTGTATTTCTGTAATTAAGGAGTTTTTGATGTAAGTTCGTAAGACATTTTTGATTCAAAATTACCTCAGCATTACACTCTGAATGTATGGCAAGTATATCACGGGAGAGCTGTATATTTAATATGTATAAGTAGGTAGTTATTATTATAACCCCGACATCCAAGAGGGTACAAGGGTTCAATGACTAAGAAAGAAAGGTAGTTATTCTTATTATTATTATTACTATTACTAATATTTCAGTAGTGTAACGGCAAAACATGCTAACTGCCTTTTTTTCTTTGCACTGTTTGGCATTAAATGGCCACAAAAAAGTATACTTTAAGTTGATTAAACGGTTTACAGCCATTTTCATAAACAATTTAAAGTGACTTTAAATTTTAAAGCTCAGTTTTATTTTCAAAATGCGTTTCATAACACATATTTATCCTTTAAAGTTGACTTTAATGTGAAGGCCATTAAAACAGACCAAACTTTAAGTAGCGTTTAAAGCTTACTTTTACTTAAAGTTCACCTTTGCTAAAGCGTTCTAAAGTAGTTTATTATGAAATGGGCTGTTAGTGTTGTATTGTACCTTTGTATAAATACTTTTGGCAAAGATACATGCTAATCTGCATTCACAATTATAAATACAAAACTGGTTTTGCTTCTCCTGTAAAATAACAAAAATGGCAGATAACATATTTTGCCACAACATTACTGATTTGGCAATACTCTGGCTGCTATAGCTAATTACCGTTGCCAAGGAGTGATCCACCAACATTTGGTTGTTATTGTAGTATAATATGCGTCGTTTTAATGCGAAAATGTGATATAATATTTTCATGTGGGTACTTTGGAGCGTTTAATTTGAACTCTGAACTTTCTTTGAATGCCCAAGGAGGTTTAAAAATATTTTTTTTATAGTTTACGAAGTGGATTAGACTTTCGTGTATTACTTTTATTAAATTTATTATCGGAGACCCCCCTGATGTAATCATACAGTTAATTTGAATTCTGAAATGTTATGCTAATGCGCCCCCCCATAAAAACTTCCAGCGTTCCTTGTCATGCCGAAAGTTTTACTGAGAAACTTGAAATTTTATATTTTCCGCATAATTAATTCTTAATAAAAAAATCCCCGGCCGCGCGGTGGTGGGTAAGGGGCAAGTAGTATTTGCCCGGTGGCGGCTTGCGCGGGGGCCGTCGTTAAGGGGGCTCGATGGGCAGCGACACCTACGTAAGGGCGCCGCATTCCATTAACTGACGCGCCCGGTCCTGCGGAATATTGATGAACGCCGGCGCGCTCCATGAATGCCAATGCGGGGGCGGCTGCGAGAGCGTCGCGACGCCGACGCTTCCGGGGCGACGTCTTATTTTCGGATTTCGCACCGATACTGCACCAGCCCCCAGCGGACGGGAACATCTGCCAGGTGATTATACGCTGATCTGTATATCCCGGCTTTCCCGGGGCCCATCCCTTTTTTCCTCTCCCGTGACTCCGGGAGGAGTATTACGTACACCAGAGCTGAGTTAATTGCTTTAAGCGGGGAGGAAATTAGAATTTATAACTACTTAAATCCAATATGCAACGCCTGGGGTTTATCTTACAGTTAAAGCACTTCCAATTTAAGAATTGAAATATATATTTAACACCTGCACCGGTTCCCACTGTTCTATAAACACTCGCCTTGACTTATGCTAATTTTTCGTGCCTAATTAACATTCCCCCAGTTCGCCTTCAATCCGGGGAGCGTTAAGAATGGAAATTGCGTTTTGCGAATTTGTCACACTCCGGATAATTGCCGGCTAATTACGCCGTCGACAGAGTATCAAGCCGAAAAATTGTCTCGCGCATTAGCGGCGGGCGGTAATTGAATTTTGATTGCCCCAAAGGGAACGGGCAATTATTTTCAGCCAGATTCGGATCAAGCATTCGTCAAAGGGAGGCCCGCCTGTATTACATGTGAATATATTTGCAAAAATCCGCTTACTGAGGGGGGAGCGCTTAATGGAGAAATTGTGAAACGCTCGCGCGCTCCTTTGTACTCGTCTCGGCTCCCAAGCAAATAAACTCCACTTTAATATGTAGTTCTATGATTATACTATGTCTTTCAGCCAGGCGCTTCTTCAAAAAGAGTAAAGACACGAAATCCAATATATATATATATATATATATATATATATATATATAGCTAAGAATTGGATGTAACGAAATAAAAAGGGTATAAAACGTCCGCGCATCCAGATATGAGGGCCCTGATAAAAATATATATATAAAGGGCGATACGCGAAACAGAAAGTGTGTGCGTAATTGAAGCCAAGAGACTGATATAACAGCGATAAACGGCCCCGGGGAGCTCGCCGCTTCAGGGATGATATACGGCCTCTCTATAGCCTGCACGAGCGCTGTACTTCAGGCCCCACTCTATAATTTCTATTTGACGGAAATGCCATTCGCATTGTATCAATGGATTCTTCCCTTACAAGTTACATATAAAATGATTTTTGCATTACTGCTTATCCAATTTTATCAAATAACATGAGTAGTTGCACACTTTAGCAAACACGAAGTTTACCTTCCTACCCAGAGGCGGATGGGGCCGGCGGGAAGCCGGGAAATTTCCCGGTGCGCCGGTCGCAAATAGTTGTAAGGCGCCGGCGCAACAAACTCATTTTTTTCTGTTGAATCTTGTCACTACTACCACTATACGCAATTTACACAAACGCGACAACAAATATGTATTATATTTGTTTCAAAATAATTTATAGTTCAAATCGTATTGATAAATTATAGTGGTCTGAACAGTTAAAAGTCAAAGAGAAATATGTTATATAATAGACAAATGATAGAATAATAACTATTAATAAACTTCTTGGAAGACGTGATACAGGCCAAGAGTTTGAATCGTGCTACTAGAAATCTACATACCAAAATTTTGGGCAAATTTTAATGGGTCTTACATCAAATATTTAAATTAGATCTGGTGCATTTGTTTCGTTCCTGTCAGATACTACAGTTAATTAAATTATTACGAAAACTAATAATAAGATTTAAATAAAAAAATTAAAAAAATATTAAAATAGTAGCAGAAAAAATAAATACTGCTGAAATGTATTCAATAACAGTAGACTAGACTAGTACCACGCAAAATGTGTACAATAGATCAACGCTCGTTCATTTTTAAATATGTTCTTCAAAACCAAACAAAGAAAAGGTTAATCTCCATTTGAGAAACAAGAGATAATGTAGTTGGTGGGATGAAGAATGGCACTTTAAAAAATATTCGGCAAATACGGAATGTTAAGTCACCTTTGTATGTAGAAGTAAAATTGGTGATAGAAACAATAGAGAAACCCAAAAAGACGAACAGTAATGTGAGGGCAATGGCAAAAAGTTTTACAGACAATATTTAAAATACGAAGTAATTTTAACAGCAACTATATTTTTCAAAAGATTCTGCATTACTGGACCACGATCAAAATATTTGAAGGGCTACGGGGAGGAATGATTTATATTTTGATTCCATTTTGATTCAATTTTTATTGAAATCGAGCTGATGGTGCCATGTTGTGGTATGGGAAAAGTAGTTTCGACACGTCAAGTAAAACAGTAAAAAACGATCACCGTTCACTTCAAAAACGAAGCAATAGAATATGATGTTGACTTAAAACGATCAGAGATCTAGATGAAGAAGAATAATTTATAGACGACCCCCCTAATGGACAATAATCGGTAATCATAATAATATTTTATCAAAAATTTGTATTTCATTTGAAAATATATTGTTTGTATGTACATACCTATACTGTACTGTACCCTACATAAAAAATCTAAAAATACTGTTGAAAACGATCAGAGTGCAAAACTTGTTAATACAAATATATTGTTTTAATAATTTTACTTATGTGTATTTCATGTTTTTGCTCAATATTCTAATTCACATCTTGTCAAAGTAGATCAATTATAATCAGTTAGTTTTTTCATTCATCCTTTCTGTCCTTTATTAGACTTGAAACTTTCAATTTAGTTTTCTGGAAAACGACCAAATTGGACTCTGATCGTTTTTACCGTAGCCCTTAATTTACAAATACCATTGCTACAAATCTACACAGATGGCGCAAAGTGCAAAAGTACAAAAATACAGACGTTTCAAAGAATTGCGACTCAGTAAAATATCTTTCAGACTAATTCGCAGTATGGGCGGAAGAAAAATTAGTACATAATGAAACATACAGTACATAAATCTAAAATGATATTTGAGAGAATATTGAATGAACTGCGAAGAAAAAAGTAATTCGTTTGCCGAAAGAATGGAGAAAAATGTGGAGATGAAACATTAGACGATGGACATGACAAAAGTATGTTTGAAAAATTCAATGTAATAATAGATACCGTAATCAAGTCCATGATAAAACGATTCTAAAATACCTTTGATGTTTGTAAAGATTTAGATCCACAAAATTTGGATCAAATTAAACCAAATATTCCAAAAAAGATCGACTTCCCTCTATACTGAAGACTTTAACTAATAAATCATAAACAAAAATTGTAATGTAACATTAGAAAATTTAAGAAGAACTTTTGATTTGAAATTTCTGATTTATTGTAACAAAATATTTGTGATATGTTAATAGTAGACCAAAATCTTCAACTGGAGAATTAAGCAAGCATGTGTGAGCATGTGGCAAAACAAATGAAGAAATACTAACATGTAGAAGTTGCAAAACTGTGCTACTAGTTGTAACTACGTTATTTTTGAATACAATCTATTTCGAGAAGTGTACTCCATCTTATACCCAATACTTACAATCTAGTCTAGCGTATTTAGAACTCTTCCGATATCTCAAGTTTCCTGCAAAATATATTTCTTAACGCTAAAATATGTAGAAATAGATTAGGATCGACGATATCTCACACTCGCCTTGAAGCTCTTATGTTCATGAGTTATGAGAAAAAGAATTTGAATGAACTAAATAATAAAGAAATTGTATCCGCGTTAGGTAATTCCAATTCTCTTCTATCAAAACAGTTATTGTTTTAAAGTAAAAATATTATATATTTTTTAATTTTTTTGTTATTTACTTCTGTAATACATTTGTTTTTTTAATTGTAGAAAAAAATTGCAGACGCTTTTACTTCTTTTCATTATAACCTCTTAAAACTGACATTTGAGCACTGATTTTTTCTGATTCTTTCAACTTTTGTAAACATTTTATGTATTGCGCCGGTGACTGTATATCCTGCGCCGGTTTTGCTAGTCCAATCCGCCCGTGTTCCTACCTACAGTGTTTCAAAATCCATGGCACGGATACCTCCCAGTGTTGTAACAGATATTTTTTTATATCTAGATACAGATACAGATACTTTAGAAAAAATGTATTTAGATACATATCTGGATACAAACTTAAAAATGTATCTAGCTACAGATTGTAAATTTGTAAAATATTCAGATGAAATTGTCTGAATTTGTCAAGTTTTTCGAATTTTTAACTTGAATTGTCTAAATTTATCAATTTTTCCCATATAACTGTTTAAATTAGTAGTTCTTTTATTGAAACAATCCAAATTTGATTTTTTCAAATGTAACTACCAGAATCAGCCAAATTTCAACAGAAACTATCATAGTGTGTCAATATGTGTACCTTAACTTGTCAGATCTATCATATACTTGGGTTTAGAAGTGAAAATATGTCCAATTTTCAACTACATATTTCAAAACTTGTTAAATTTTCAACATCACCTATCGAAATTTGCCATATTTTCCCAGTTAATTCATTAAATGAGGGTTTTTGTATTGATACTGCCTAACGTTGTTAATTTTTCAACTATAACTGTCTTTTTTAAATATGCCAAATTTTTACTAAAACTGTCACAGTCTGCCAGTTATGTACCTCAACTTGTCAAATCTATCATATACTTTGGTTTATAAGTGAAAATATGTCCAATTTTCAACTACATATTTCAAAACTGGTTAAATTTTCAACATCACCGATCGAAATTTGCCATATTTTCCCAGTTAACTCATTACATGAGGATTTTTGTATTGATACTGTCTAACTTTGTTCATTTTTCAACAATAACTATCTTTTTTAACTGCTCGAATATGCAAAATTTTCACTAAAACTGTCACAGTCTGCCAATGTATGTACCTCAACTTGTCAAATCTATCATATACTTGGGTTTATACGTGAAAATATGTCCAATTTTCAACTACATATTTCAAAACTTAGTAAATTTGCAACATCACCTATCGAAATTTGCCATATTTTCCCAGTTAACTCACTCAACGAGAATTTTTGTATTGATACTTTCTAACTGTTAATTTTTCAACTATAACTGTCTTTTTTAAATGCTCGAATATGCCAAATTTTTACTAAAACTGTCACATTGACCTCAACTTGTCAAATCTATCATATACTTGGGTTTATAAGTGAAAATATGTCCAATGTTCAACTACATATTTCAAAACTTAGTAAATTTGCAACATCACCTATCGAAATTTGCCATATTTTCCCAGTTAACTCACTCAACGAGAATTTTTGTATTGATACTGTCTAACTTTGTTAATTTTTCAACTATAACTGTCTTTTTTAACTGCTCGAATATGCCAAATTTTCATTAAAACTGTCACAGTCTGCCAGTGTATGTACCTCAACGTGTCAAATCTATCATATACTTGAGTTTATAAGTGAAAATATGTCCAATTTTCAACTACATATTTCTATACTTGTTAAATTTTCAACATGACCTATCGACATTTGCCATATTTTCCCAGTTAACTCATTAAATGAGGATTTTTGTATTGATACTATCTAACTTTGTTAATTTTTCAACTATAACTGTCTTTTTTAACTGCTCGAATATGCCAAATTTTCACTAAAATTGTCACAGTCTGCCAGCGTATGTACCTCAACTTGTCAAATATATCATATACTTGGGTTTATAAGTGAAAATACGTCAAATTTTCAACTACATATTTCAAAACTTGTTAAATTTTCAACATCACCTATCGAAATTTGCCATGTTTTCCCAGTTAACTCATTAAATGAGGATTTTTGTATTGATACTATCTAACTTTGTTAATTTTTCAACTATAACTGTCTTTTTTAACTACTCGAATATACCAAAATTTCACTAAAACTGTCACAGTCTGCCAGTGTATGTACCTCAACTTGTCAAATCTATCATATAGTTGGGTTTATAGGTGAAAATATGTCCAATTTTCAACTACATATTTCAAAACTTGTTAAATTTTCAACATCACCTATCGAAATTTGCCATATTTTCCCAGTTAACTCATTAAATGAGGATTTTTGTTTTGATACTGTCGTTGTCATTTTTTCAACTATAACTGTCGATTTTAACTGCTCGAATATGCCAAATTTTCACTAAAACTGTCACAGTCTGTCAGTTATGTACCAGAACTTGTGAAATCTATCAAACTCTAAGGTTAGGTTAAGTTAGGTTCGATTAGGTTAGGATAGTTGGAAATGATTGGAAATCTATCCAATTTTCAATTACATTATAATGTTGTACTTCCTTAATGTAATTTGAAAAAAAAACAAATAACATTAAGGAAGTACAACAAATACAAAAACATTATAATAACCTTCACCTTAATGTGAGCATTAACCATAATATTTCAATTACATGTTTCAAAATCTCTCAAATTTTTAACTTCAACCGAAAAAAAATTTTTTTTTCTAATTTAATCCGTAAAATTTTTTTTTTTTATGTATTGCCAAGTATGTTAAGTTATTTGTCAAGTTTTCGACTTAAACTATCCGAATTTATCAAGTTTTTAAATAAAACTGCTGAAATCCATCTAATTTTTGACTCCACCTAAGAACTAAAACATTAAATGCTACATATTTTTCGCACAGTCAAAGTTTCAATTGTTATATTTCAAATCTGCTTACGTTTTAATTGTAAATGTCCAATCTGTCAAATTTACATTTGCATCTGCCCAAAACGGCCAAATTTCAATTGAAGCTGTCACAGTATATCAGTTTACTTACTCAAATCTATTAGATACTTGACTTTAGAAGTTAATATCTGTATAATGTCCAGTTACAAAACCTTTTACCAATTTTCAACTTGAAGTCTCAAAATTTGCCATATTTTCTAATAAACTCTTTTAATTTGTATGGTTTGTATTGCCCAGTCTACCCAAGTCATCTGTCACATTTTAAATTTCAACTGTTCAAATTTGTTAAGTTTTCAAATGAAACTGCTGAAATCTGTCAATTTTTTAACTCCAGCTGCGAAATTAAAACATTAAATTGTATAAAGTTTTGTCATTATCAGCTTTCAACGAGCTACAATACGTAATAGATACAAGAATAATATACCATGAAATAGCAAATTACTGACTCAAACTTAAATTAAATTTGAGAAAATTAATCGAAGCACCAAGGTAATACTTAAAAAACAAAGCTCTCAATAATGCATAAATAGCTAATTGTATGTAATTACGAGAAATGCAGTGTTATAACAGATATATATTTTTTTGTATCTAGATACAGTGCAGATACTTCAGAAAAATATATCTAGATAGAACTTTAGGTACTCAAGCAAGAATGTATCTCGATAAGTATCTAGATACTGTATCTAGATACATTACAACACTGATTACCTCCAATAGTATCCGAAAGGATTTCTGGTAGTACATTTTATAGTTGTTGCACACTGTAGCAAAGAAGAGGATACCTCCAATAGTACCCGAAAGATTTCTGTTAGTAGCTACACTATTACATTTTATAAAATTTCAAACATACAATTAAAAAAAAAATTCTTATTACACATTAATTTAGTATTAGTATTTATCAAAGTATTTTAAATTATTCATTTAATAATAATCAATCAAATTACGTTTACCTTTTTTCCACAACTTTATTTTTTATATTTCGCTATAAATATAATATATTCATTTAATGATTGATAAGAACGATTTAAAACAAAAACTTGATACACATTAATTTATTAAAGTATTATTATGTAGCACAGATTTTTTAATTATTCATTTAATAATCAATCAAATTACGTTTACCTTTTGTCCACAACTATATTAATATATTTCGCCATATAAATGATATATTCATTTAATGTTTGATGACAATACTTATGTTTACAGATTACCTACTGAAATTTTGCTATAATCGGGGAATGCTCACCAACAAAGTTGTCAAGAAAGAAATCCATGCATATGCCATTGAAGCTACACATGTTCCTAAAACTTGAAACAAAATAATAAAATTTTGAATAAAAAAATTAAAAAAAAAAAAAACTTTTGCACGAAGTTGTGAAGAGGAAATCCGTAAAATTACCATCAAAGCTACGCATAATCAAAATAATAAAATTTTGAAACATTAGGTAAATATACAGAAAGTTTATTTTTGCTTACAGACTACTGGAATTCACCTCTAATCAGGAAAGGCCCAGCAGTAAAGATGACACGAAGTATTCGAAAAATGGAAATCCATGCAATTATCATCATTTAATAAAATTTATATTAATCATTTAATAAAAGTATGTACTTCTTCTAAACAGTTTCCACGGTTGGTACTTTCGGCCTTTTATTATGGCCTCTAAACAAAACAAATTTAGTGTTTGTTTTGTATTAAAACAACTTCTACAGTGATCATTTTTGAGAGAGCTATTAAAAAAAGACCATTTTTGCGTAGTGACTCTATGACACTCAAAATCTGGATATTCTTGATATTTTTTTTAGCTCCCTTCCAATTTTTAAGGCCGAATGATATAAAAACTGGTTCTCTAGAAATTTTTTTAAACTAGTCGTACAGGAAGCAGAATGCTGAATTTTGCCGGACGCTGTATTCTACCCAAAAATAGTCGAAAAAGATTCGCACATAATTCGCAATTAAGTTATAAATTGTTCGCTACAACTAATATTTTTCTGAATATCAGAATTTGCATTTTGTTTCAATTTCTGTTTTTTTTAATGTTCTATGCATTTATTTATTTATTCCTTTGCCTATCTTGCTGTTGGTGTAAGGCCTACATTACTAATTTTTATAGTATTCTCTTCACTTCCTCCTATCTTAGGTTAATTCCTTTATTTCTTCCCATGTGTTTCCTTTTCTTGCTGCCTCTTCTTTTATTGCGCTGTTCAACTCTTTTCTCGATCTTATTGTCTAGTTTTCCTCTTCCTATTGTCTCGTATATTTTCTTAGTGCTTCTATCTTCTCTCATTCGTCTCACGTGCATTGGCGTATTTAGGCTGGGGGGGGGGGGGGCGCTATGAGGGCTATATTTAATCAATATACTCAATATTTATAAGTTTTTCTCATTTATTCGTCTCAATTTACAGATTTATACATATTCATAAGCAAGCTCAATGTAAAATGAAAAAGAAAATTAATGATGCATATTTTAATGAGTAACTAGAATCAGCAACAAAATGAAGCACACATTAAATTTTACTCAGAATAATATGCATTAGACAGATTTTCCAGCACCACCCCAAATTGCAGCATTTCCAGAATATTCCGAAAAGTGCAGCACGTTTGAGGTACTGTCTGTGAATGGAAAGCCTGATTTACAATACAACTGAATTGATGAACATTTAAATACCTCTTGGTATTCGTATAAAGTTGGACTGTTGGTGTAAATAAAGCTGCCCAATTCACTGGTGCCGTTATCTTTTCATTTTATACATGAGAGATCTCGCTTTCAGCCCTATTTTACTCATGTAACCTGAAAGAAAATATTCTTTTGATTAAATTAAAAGTTTAATAACCTCTTTGTCAAACATATTAAGTTAAGCAACATAAGACACTTCGTGAAAGTGTCACAGTTTTTTTTTTTTTTAGTTTGATTCACAACAATTGTTTTGGTCGTTACAACATTTTCAAGAGTTAAAAGAATACTCAGAATATTCTTTTAACTTTTGACAATGGTGTAACAACCGAAACAATTGTGGAGTATCAATAATAAAAATAAAAAACTGTGAAACTTATACTAGGTGTCTTATTTTCCTTTATTTAATATTATTGTTGTTATTATTGTTGTATAGTTGTATTGTTGTATGTTATTGTTGTATGATAATTTAAGAGAACCTGTTTACAGGAACCCAATATAGGCGCAGTTTGTATTGTACCTGAAAGAGAAAATGCTATTGTCGTACTTGAAACAAACAAGTACTATGTACATAGTACACAAGTGCTTGCAACAAGCAAGTACTGGGTACCTAATAATTTAAGAGAACCTGCTTAGAGGAACCCTAGTAAGGCGCAGTTTTACATGCATCTACTTCAAATGTAGCTAATAGATTGTACCTGAAAAGGAAAACCCTGTTCAATGCATGGGCGCAACATCGCGGTACTAATTATATGCACATCGAATAAGTACGTCTTACAGAACGATATGCGCCGACAACAAGGAAATACAAGTAGCTAAAATGAAATGCGATTGTTGGTACTTGATATAAACAAGTACTATATACATGCACTTGCAACACACAAGCACTGTATACAAAGTACTTGCAACAAACATGTAATGTATACATATGTACTTGAACCACACAAGTACTGTATACGTATGTACTTGCAACAAACAAGTACTGTATACGTAATACTTGCAACAAACAAGCACTGTATACATACAACAAGTACAAGAGTGGGCGGTAATATGAGTGGCGCAGCGCTAAGATAATATGCGATTGTTGGTACTTGAAATAAACAAGTACTGTATACATGCGCTTGCAACACACAAGCACTGTATACAAAGTACTTGCAACAAACATGTAATGTATACACATGTACTTGAACCACACAAGTACTGTATACGTATGCACTTGCAACAAACAAGTACTGTATACGTAATACTTGCAACAAACAAGCACTGTATACATACAACAAGTACAAGAGTGGGCGGTAATTTGAGTGGCGTAGCGCTATGATAAAATGCGATTGTTGGTACTTGAAATAAACAAGTACTGTATACATGCACTTGCAACACACAAGCACTGTATACATAGTACTTGCAACAAACATGTAATGTATACATATGTACTTGAACCAAACAAGGACTGTATACGTATGTACTTGCAACAAACAAGTACTGTATACGTAATACTTGCAACAAACAAGCACTGTATACATACAACAAGTACAAGAGTGGGCGGTAATATGAGTGGCGCAGCGCTAAGATAATATGCGATTGTTGGTACTTGAAATAAACAAGTACTGTATACATGCGCTTGCAACACACAAGCACTGTATACAAAGTACTTGCAACAAACATGTAATGTATACACATGTACTTGAACCACACAAGTACTGTATACGTATGTACTTGCAACAAACAAGTACTGTATACGTAATACTTGCAACAAACAAGCACTGTATACATACAACAAGTACAAGAGTGGGCGGAAATAGGAGTGGCGCAGCGCTAAGATAAAATGCGATTGTGTTTACTTGCAAAATACAAGCACTGCATACGTAGTACTTGCAACAAACAAGCACTGCATACATAGTACTTGCAACAAACAAGTATTGTATACAGATACTTGAAACAAACAAGTACTGTATACAAAGCCCTACTCGTTACTGTCTCGACGTACGAGCGCAAAGATGTGAGCGAACCTGTAAGGAGAAAAACCCTAAACGTACATATGCGCAGCGCAAGAAATATAAGTACGTCGCCCAGAGCGAGAATATACGCCGACAATACACAAATACAAATGGCGCAACCTGTAAGAAAAACCCTACTCACTCAGGCGGCGTACTGTGTGACGCTATAATGCAGTTATTCTTGACCCTTTTGAACCTACGGAATCCACAGATTTGAAGGGAACAACTTGATTGAGGTCAACAGTGTAGCAAGGAACCTACCATCACGATTTAGAATACCGCACCAGAACAACATGGGTTATTACAGTGTTACAGAGAAATCTCAATGTGGCTTAACTTGCTTCACAAGAACTCAATCCGGACACCAGGTTAAGAACTTCCTGCTTAAAACTAATACGCATTATCGGTAGCAAAGCAAGAAAATAAAAGCTGGGGCGCATCTGTGAACAAAAACCTGAATCGAGACTCTACTTGATGAAATGTAAGAAAAACTGTACTCACTTTGAGACGTCTTGGAGCTCATCTCAAAAAAAGACCTACCTTGAAATTGACTTTTAAAGTTGAATTGGCGAAGATCCAGTACCCTGCAACTCCGAACTCCGAAAACAAATCGGAGTTCGAAATTTGACGGTGTGGCGCGGGCGGGGAAAGTACGAAACAAACGCAACAATCCCCAGGCTCAACCATACCCGAACTTTCGACACTACTACGCACTGGCTCTAAACGGGCAAACTTTTAACGTCAGAAGGTAATCTGAACTGCTCAAGATACTTTCACTAATTATTTGTTGAAGACAAGAACACGGACAAACACTAAAAAGTATACGTTTGACTTGGGAAGGTAATCCCAAAATGTTAATCGCGAATATAACACTTGCTGGAAGAAATTGCACGTTAGTAAATACAATGCACGCACGCATATTTATGTATACAGAGTATACATAGTATGTATACAGAGTATACATAGATACATACAAAGTGGGCAAAAGAATTGTACAAGCTCTGATGCAGAGCCTTAATGTCAATAATTAATGTTGATGATAAAATAAAATTCAAAAATGCAATATCATTTTTACAATCGACCACGTGTAAACATGAAAAACAAAATTAAATGATCGATTTAATGCGTTAATTGAAAATATGAATATTTCCAATTTGTACGGCTTTTTTGGCCCACTCTGTATATTCAATAACTTTGGGTGTAACACGGATCTATGAATTGACCTGAACATGGAACTCCTAATTAGGCTCATCAAGAAACTCTCAATGACGATGTAAAATGTTGCACCAGAAGTTAATATACCTACACAATAACCTTAGGTGCAACAGTGGACTATGATTTAGGGGCTCAACAATGAACTCCTAATCACTATCTGCAGTATTGCACCAAAGGCCAATGTGTTGTCATACACATTCATACACACCACACTTCAACCAAACCCAGGTTGGCCCAGAAGTGATCGAAACACAGATATAAGATCATCTCACATGATTCACCTTGGGGAATTCTAGGTGCCCTGAAATGTTGAGGAGAAAATTTATATCCGCTGCACGTAAAATTTCTGGTTAATTGTCCCCAAACAATGGACTTAATAAAAGTCAGTAATTGCACAATCATCGCGTAAATGTATACCCATTTGATTACATTGATAAGGTACTATTAGTTAATGAGGGAATTATAAGAATAAGTATGCATATTTTTACAATAATTTGACTTATTTTGAAAAATCATCCCCATGTTTTTCTCAACTTAAAGCAATTTTAACAATAAATGCAAATTTCCGGTATTTCAAAATATGTAGCCATTTATTCCGGGTTGATATGATTTAAAAATCATAAATCAAAGAATTAAAAAAAAATAATAATAATTTAAATCAATTGATTTAAATCATGATTAAACTGATTTTTTAAAAATTATTCGTTGATTTAAATTATGATTAAACTGATTTTTTTTTAAATTATTCGTTCATTTAAATCAACGTTTTTTTTTTATAAATCATTGATTTAAATAAAAAAGATTTTTTTTAAATTAATGATTATTTTTTCACTCCAAATATTCAGCATTCCAATAAGTGAACAATTAAAATTATAATGTAACTACAGAGTTAGCATGCTTTAAAATAGATAATTGTTAAAGTAGATAAATTGTATACATTTTTGTATAAATGCAAGTATTATTGGGTACTTACTGGTCGAGTTACTTTTATTTTATTTTATTATTTATTTATTTTATTTTGCTTGACTTGTTGCTTGACTAGATTAATCTTTTCAAAATTCAAATTAATTACAAACATTTATGGTAAAAATAAGATACATAGCAAAATACACATTTCATGCCTCCGATGATGGTTTGTTAGGTACTAAAACTAGTCAGGCAAAATAAAACAAACAAACAATAAAATAAAACAAAAATAACTCTACAAGTAAGTACCCAATAATAATACCTTAAATAAATAACTGGTAACTTATGGATAATACTTTAAACTTAATAAAATTATTTTCTTCAATTTTTTTCACATGGTATAGATACACAGAAATTTATTTTAATTATCATTTCTTGTTCAAAATCAAAATTTATTTAAAAAAAAATCATATGATTAAGTCGTGATGTAAATAAATTGATATAAATTTGTTTTAATAATCATTTCTTGTTCAAAATCAAAATTTATAAAAAACAAATCATATGATTAAGTCGTGATGTAAATCAATTGATATAATCTCTGGCCAAAACTGATCAGAAACATTAAAAAAATGAAATAAACCATGATTTTTATGATTAAAAAAAAAATCATTGATTTATGATTTTGTTTTAAAAACCATGTTTTTTTCTAAGCCCGCTGTTATGTAATGAGGGCATTAATACGATTAATACGCGGCAAGTCGACGGAAAAGTATTTTATTTCTAACAACATAATGATCGTGCGAACAAACATACATACAAACACACAATCAAATGTATAAACATGCAAATATGCATACAGACATACACACATACAAATATACACACACTCAAACATAGAAACATACAAACATGCATACACACATACAAACGCACAAACATACTAACATTCATACAAACAAATATACAAACATACAAACAATCATACAAACACATATACAAACATACAAAAAATCATACAAACAAATATACAAACATACAATCATACAAACAAATATACAAACATACAAACAATCATACAAACAAATATACAAACAATCATACAAACAAATATACAAACATACAAATACAAAAACATACAAAAATGCATACAAATATACCAACATACCAACATATACACATGCTCACAGTCACTCAACACGCGCACGCACACACACACGCACACACACACACACACACACATGTTTTTGATTGTTCAGTGCATCGATCGTTCATTAATGAGTCAATAAGATTAACTATAATGAACGATTTTGTGCGGCAAGTCGACGGAAAAGTATTTTATTTCTAACAACATAATGATTGTGCATACAAACATACATACATACATACAAACACACAATAAGATATATAAACATACAAATATGTATACAAACATACACACATACAAATATACACACATGCAAACATAGAAACATTCAAACATGCATACACACATACATACAAACGTAGAAACATGCATAGAAACATTCATACAAACAAATATACAAATATACAAACATACAGACATAAATTGAAACATGCAAACAAATTTATATTAATTTATATGCAATAAGTCGATGTAAAAAAGATATGTCTTTGTGTGAATGCATGTGAGCAGATATGATTGAAATTTGCGCAAGACCAGATAGAACGAGGCATGCGCCTTAACCACTAACCTGGAATTCCACAATGTCGGCCAAAACTCAGCCAATCTCGTGAAAATCCAAATGTATTCTCCCTTGGCTTCTGCGGCGTCCCGTGAACTGGATTCACCACCAATCTGGAGAAATCCTGAACTGGATTCACTCCCGATGGCCAAACACGGGCACCTAGAAATATATTATGTATTAATACCCAGAAAGTCCGAGTTGACCTCTACGTTGTGTCGCCATTTGATTGAACCGAAGAATTGAAAATTTCCCGCAAAATTCGGCTGCGATCGCCGCGATACTCACCCTAAACGCGGTCGTCCGGCCCAGGAACACTATCCCGGAGTCCCGTCCAGATCCTCGAAGAACTTCCTGGAAGAGGGGCAAAAATTCCGGGATCAGCACGGAATGCTTGTCTTCCTGGTGGCGGTCACTCCGACCTATAGTACTTGAGGAGGTTGCGGGGTAAGGTGAAGCTGCGCGCGCTCACAGACTTGTTAACACCTGCATAGAATTGCAACAATGAAAAATCAATACATTCCTTAAAATCATTTTTACATTGGAAATTAGAAAATCGAAATTTTAATAACTAAAACTCTGATTGCGAGATTATTAATTGCCCGAATGGAACCATAATTAACATTCATGTGCAGAATTTCGTGGAGAATAAAAATATGGAGTCCGTTTTTGAGTAGCTACCCCCTGATTTCCGTAACAACACTTAACGCGTTTTATTTAATATTGGGGTTGTTTTTGGACTTATTGGCTCCAATTTGCGTACACCAACAATACAGTACCGGGAAAATATTATAGTTATTTTACAATTTTCGTACCATCCCTTAAAACGTCCTGATCCCATTTCGAACGACTGCACACATAATATTTAATATAGGGGTTGTTTTTGAACTTGCAGTCTTCAAATTGCGTACACCTATGAAGCAATACCAAGCAAATATTACAGTTATTTTACAATTTCGGTAAACATCCCTTAAAAAGTCCTGTACCGTTGCTAGCGTCCACAAACATAATACGAGTGTCCCACGCAAGCCATTGGTTAAAAGTTTATGGATTTCCTGATGAAATAAAAATTTGAAAAAAATCACACAAACACTATTCATGGTGATCTCCCAAAATAAAATATGCGCATGTTTCTATCGCTTCCGGTTCTACCGGAAGTGGCCATCAACTTTGTTATTTTAAATGGAACACCCTATATATTTTTACATATTCGGATTTCACGTTCAATTCTGTACATATTTTATTAAACCTATAAAGCACTTATCTTTAGTAGTTTTTGAGGAAAAAAATAATGTTTGCTTGAAATAAACGATTTAAAAAATATTCATAATTTTTCTTACAAATGAAATAGAAACTTAAACTTTTTTGCATATTGTAGCTGAAGCATAGCTCTATCATTAATATGACTCATGCGTGTTGATACTTTACTATACTATTTCAAAATTTCAATTATTTACAGGTACACTTTAAAATGCCATAACTCATTTTTTTGTGATGGAATGACATATTTTTTGTATGACGTGGCAACAGACAGAACAATTTTCTACAAAAAGTATTAAACAATTTTCATACTACATAATTATGTGAAGGAATATTGATAATTAAATAGAGATAGTTGTATGAGTTAGAAAATTCTAAATCTAATAGCAATCTGGCAGTAATGTAAATTTGATTAATTAAACTACCTGCTGTTTTATTTGTGACAATTACATTTTTAGATCCAGACACTGAGACATACTGTATACGATAAATTTGTGCAAAAACTTACGTTTAAGGCTCGCTTCCTGCAGATGCATTTCATTCTATCGTACGGTGAATCGGCTCAAATTGTCTGCAGGTATCAGCTCGCTTTTCTAGACTGCCAATACAAGTATGCAAATTTGATTCATCGGGAAACAGTGATCTAAAAACATACGCCTAAAGTTAAATGTGTACGCTTTATGTGTATCGGGAAGCTATAAATTATAGCATTATATGGCACGATTGGTATGTGTATACAAAATGCTTATAGTTAAGCAGAAAATCATGAACTGTTTAGATCAGTGGCAAACAGAGTTACATGGGAAATTATGGTTGCCAGAGTTCACCGAGGATAGGCACGATAAGAAGAAGTAACTCACGTTTAATTCCGCGAAGATCTTCATTCTTTTACACTGCCAATGCTTTCAATTTGGCCTAGGCTCAGCTCACGTTCCTTCTGCGCCGGTCTTCCGTGTTCAAGGCTGAGCATATTCGAGAGCCGGCTTTGCAAGTCTTTGCCTGTCGGTGAATTCATGTACGGAGAATTGAAGATATGTATACTCAACAATTGTGCCTCAGCGCGAAGTCGCAGCGCCTCAAGAATTTGTCCACGTGTTGAGGGCACATCTTGCACCAATTGTGCTTAATTGTAGCTCACCACCCCCAAAATTTTCTCCAATATCGCTGTTTGTCGGGCATCTCGCCGTGGAGCGGCTTTCGTATTTTCACCTACTGACGCTGCGGAGAAGAAGGGGTGAAATCGGTCTGTATGCATCATCGCCTCTAACGCGTTTGCAAGACAGGGATGGAATCAATTGTTAGCTCCAGATGCGCACGAATTTCTATAATTTATGCAAACATCTGTTCGCCCAGTAACACATATAAAAAAACGGCTATTGTTCGTGCGTAATTAAGGAGTTAAGTGCACCGATTTTTTATATGAAAAAAAATGTTATCTAAATAATTCCACGTTATAAATGAACTATACGTATAATACAAATTTGAATGCTGTGTGACGAATTAATAACCAATGCACAATAATTCTTATAATAATTGTGGTAATTTTGTCGTAATTTGTGTAATGCTAATGGACATAAATTATCATTTTGATATTGCCATGTCAAACAGCAGATTTGTGGTAATTGAACATAGCAGCTAAAATAGGTCGTTCGAATCCTATATAATGCAAATTTCATTACAAGGGATCAACAATAATAATAAGTATATAAATCATTATGCATTGAATTAAATTCATTTGCTAATAGTATATTGTCTTCACCCCTGGTAATTAGCCACAGCAGCGGAAATAGAGCCGTTCCAACGTAAAAATAATGACAGTACAATAATTATTCATTACCAGAGATTAACAACCATGGCATTTGCAGCTATGGTAAAATAATTTGTGGTGAAGGTTAATAGTCGTAGCTGCATCCACTGGCTCTTATTGGATAAGCAACTTAATTCTTGCAATACTAATGCATATAAAATAACATTTTGATGTTGTCATGTCAAAAACAAAACTTTATGGTAATTAGACGTAGCAGTAGAAATAATAATAATAAGAGCTAAAATAATTAAAATGTCAGTTTTAAGAGGTTATAATGAAAAGAAGTAAAAGCGTCTGCAATTTTTTTCTACAATTAAAAAACCGAATGTATTACAGAAGTAAATAACCAAAAAATTAAAAAATATATAATATTTTTACTTTAAAACAATAACTGTTTTGATGGAAGAGAATTGGAATTACCTAACGCAGATACAATTTCTTTATTATTTAGTTCATTCAAATTCTTTTTCTCATAACTCATGAACATAAGAGCTTCAAGGCGAGTGTGATATATCGTCAATCATAATCTATTTCTACATATTTTAGCGTTAAGAAATATATTTTGCAGGAAACTTGAGATATCGGAAGAGTTCTATATACGCTAGAATAGATTGTAAGTATTGGGTATAAGATCGAGTACACTTCTCGAAATAAATTGTATTAAAAAATAACGTAGTTACAACTAGTAGCACAGGTTTGCAACTTCTACATGTTAGTATTTCTTCATTTGTTTTGCCATATGCTCACATATGCTTGCTTAATTCTTCTATATGTTCTTCTATAAAGTCTATCTGCAGTTGAAGATTTTGGTCTACTATTAACATATCACAAATATTTTGTTACAATAAATCAGAAATTTCAAATCAAAAGTTCTTCTTAAATATTCTAATGTTACATTACAATTTTTGTTTGTGATTTATTAGTTAAAGTCTTCAATATAGAGAGAAGTCGATCTTTTTTGGAATATTTGGTTTAATTTGATCCAAACTTGGTGGATCTAAATCTTTACAAACATCAAAGGTATTTTGAAATCGTTTTATCATAGACTTGATTACGGTATCTATTATTACATTGAATTTTTCAAACATACATTTGTCATGTTCATCGTCTAATGTTTCATCTCCACATTTTTCTCCATTCTTTCGGCATACGAATTACTTTTTTCTTCGCAGTTCATTCAATATTCTCTCAAATATCATTTTAGAATTATGTACTGTATGTTTCATTATGTACTAATATTTCTTCCGGCCATAGTGCGAATTAGTCTGAATGATATTTTACTGTGTCGCAATTCATTGAAACTTCTGTATTTTTGTACTTTGCGCCATCTGTGTAGATTTGTAGCAATAGTATTTGTAAATCAAGGGCTACGGGAAAAATCGATCAGGGTCCAATTTGGTCGTTTTCTAGAAAACTAAATTGAAAGTTTCAAGTCTAATAAAGGACAGAAAGAATGAATGAAAAAACTAACTGATTATAATTGATCTACTTTGACAAGATGTGAAATAGAATATTGAGCAAAAACATGAAATACACATAAGTAACATTATTAATACAATATATTTTTATTAACAAGTTTTGGACTCTGATCGTTATCAACAGTATTTTTAGATTTTTTATGTAGGGTACAGTACAATATAGGTATGTACATACAAACAATATATTTTCAAATGAAATACTAATTTTTGATAAAATGTTATTATGATTACCGATTATTGTCCATTAGGGGGGTCGTCTATAAAGTATTCTTCTTCATCTAGATCTCTGATCGTTTTATGTCAACATCATATTCTATTGCTTCGTTTTTGAAGCGAACGGTGATCGTTTTTTACTGTTTTACTTCACGTGTCGAAACTACTTTTCTCATACTACAACATGGCACCATCAGCTCGATTTCAATAAAAATTGTATCAAAATGGAATCAAAATATAAATCATTCCTCCCCGTAGCCCTTCAAATATTTTTATCGTGGTCCAGTAATGCAGAATCTTTTGAAAAATATAGTTGCTGTTAAAATTACTTCGTATTTTAAATATTGTCTGTAAAACATTTTGCCATTGCCCTCATATTACTGTTCGTCTTTTTGGGTTTCTCTATTGTTTCTATTACCAATTTTACTTCTACATACAAAGGTGACTTAACATTCCGTATTTGCCGAATATTTTTTAAAGTGCCATTCTTCAGCCCACCAACTACATTCTCTCTTGTTTCACAAATGGAGATTAACCTTTTCTTCGTTTGGTTTTGAAGAACATATTTAAAAATGAACGAGCGTTGATCTATTGCACACATTTTGCGTGGTACTAGTCTAGTCTACTGTTATTGAATACATTTCAGCAGTATTTATTTTTTCTGCTACTATTTTAATATTTTTTTTAATTTTTATATTTAAATCTTATTATTAGTTTTCGTAATAATTTAATTAACTGTAGTATCTGGCAGAAATGAAACAAATGCACCAGATCTAATTTAAATATTTGATGTAAGGCCCATTAAAATTTGCCTAAAATTTTGGTATATAGATTTCTAGTAGCACGATTCAAACTCTTGGCTTGTATCACGTCTTCCAAGAAGTTTATTAATATTTATTATTCTATCATTTGTCTATTATATAACATTTTTCTCTTTGACTTTTAACTGTTCAGACCACTATAATTTATCAATACGATTTGAACTATAAGTTATTTTGAAACAAATATAATACATATTTGTTGTCGCGTTTGTGTAAATTGCGTATTGTGGTAGTAGTGACAAGATTCAACAGAAAAAAATGAGTTTGTTGCGCCGGCGCCTTACAACTATTTGCGACCGGCGCACCGGGAAATTTCCCGGTTTCCCGCCGGCCCCATCCGCCTCTGAGTATGGGTTAGCTATTACTAAAATTTCTGAAAATTTATTATTTGCAAATTTGATATTAGATTAGTGTACAGTACACATCAAACTAATTCTGCAGAAAATTTGACAAAGTTTCAGTATTAAATAAGGGCGAAAATCAAACACTTAACATTCTGCATTGACAAGTATGGGTTAGCTATTACCGAAATTTCAGAAAATTTATTATTTGCCAAATGAAATTTTTCAATTTTTAATCCATTTTTTTAATCCATTGATAGAGTTGCGCGCTGATTTTGGAATTCACGAGCCCCGATAGCACTAACGTAAAAACAATTCAAAATAAAAAGAAGTATATCGAATGTCCTTTTCTTGGCAAGGACAGTACAATTAAAAAAATACATTTTTAAAGGATATTTACGTATTTTAAAAAATCATACCATCAGAAAATTCAATTGAAAATAGAAAAGTTCCATTTTTAATCAATTTTTTTCATAAACAGGCGTAAAATTAGTTACCATTTACTCAATAAAATAGGAATCATCAAAATGTTTTTTATTTAGTACGTCGTGGTATTCGACTTCTGTTACCAGCGGCGCGTTATGGGCTAATGGGGCCCTGGGAAGAATTTCCCCCCCCCCCCCCCATGTAGAGTGTTTTGTAGTATTTTTTTATTGCATTAAATATTAAACAATATATAAAACAATTGAATTAACCCCTCGCCCTTTCTTATTTTCAATTTATCTCAATTTTCGTGGAACATTTGAAAATATCATATGTCATGATAATTTCATGAATTTTATGATAATTTTATTGATTTTTGAGAATGTCATCATTTTTCATGATAATAAACTGTATTTTATGAAAATTTAATGGAGATTAAGAAAATTTCAAACATGTTATGATGGTTTTATTATTTTTTAAATATTTTCTTTGATGTTTGGAGTTATTATAATTTTGTTGCAAATTTCATGGATTTTATGACGATTTTGTGAATTTTATAACAACTTCGTGGGTTGTATGGATATTTCATGTATTTTCTGATTTTCTTTATTTTTCATTTTTTATTATTAGGTACATGCCACTATCAATATTTTATCATTTTTTTTGTAATTTCTGTGGAACATGTAAAAATATTATATGTTTAAAATTTATATATTATATGATAATTTCATTAATTTTATGATAATTTCATTAATTTTAGGATAATTTCATATATTTTGAGAATGTCATCGTTTTTTAGAGTTATTATAATTTTGTTGCAAATTTCTATAATCTATAATATGCTAATATGATTGATTATACCAGCGTAATGTTAATAAATATAAAGTCGAGATTTAAATAGGGCATGATTCGAGTGAACGTGAAGGATATACAAAAACAACTGAAAGGAGTTGACATTTGAACACGCATCAAATCAGCTTCTTTTGGCCAAGGCGAGGGAAATATGCAGATTAAGGCTGCAAGATTTCCATGGAAAAGGGCCGAGTTTCTTTGCGTCTCGCCCGGTGCTCGTTTTATTTGTTTAGCCGAAGGCCCGCTTTGAAAATTATATGGACTGTATAATTAGGTGCGATTATGAATATCGTACAACATCAAACACATTTTATTTACATACAATCCGGCAGAAATAAAGAAAACTGTCGACTCGAGCCGGGGGCGGCGACTTTCGAGCGAGTCTAATTACTTCCACGGTTCACACCTTTCTGCGCCTCCGATATGAATGCTTAATTGGCAGTTTTTTTTTGCCCGGCTAAGGGTGAAATTGATGTGCGCCCGGTAATTACGCCATCGCCAAACTTAAACACATCGACGTTAAATCCGGACGGTTGGGTTGAAGTTAATTCGCATAGTTGGGCGCGTCTGGGGTAAATATTTGCCAGGCTATTATGCGGTGTAAAAATGGCCCCCCGTGGGGTAAATTTATCACCGGGTAGTTTCGCGCCGTCCTCAGACCACTCCGCCGTTAATTGATCGCGCGTCACCGCATACGTGGGGCAGTTCGCCACCCCCGCGATGGTTTTCGTCCGTCTTTCGGTAAGAGAAACCGGTCCATTAGGAGAACGGTCGATTGAAATGAATCCCCGCATATCCCGGTGAAATGTACCGAACCAGGGTAGGAGAGGGTAGGTGGTGCCGGCACAATCGCGCACACATAGAGCCGCATAGACAGCGATGGGGCGGCGGGGGTGGCGGCGTTGGGACGAGAGGCGAAACCCTTCCAGATATATTTAAGGGTTGGGATGAGTGAGGTATATAGATAGATACGCATTGAATAGTAGAGTAGCCACTCGAATATCAACGCTAAGTGATTGATCGCGGCCTCAAACTCTGACTAAACTGGAAAGCAATGACCGATTGCCCAACTTTATACACTTTGAACTTTATTGTGTATAGGCTGGATAACCGAAAATCACACAAGCCAATTTCCAATGGGCGGCAAAAATATAATACATCCCACACCTTTATAACACGAAAAACCACCACCAAATAATGGAATAGGAATGGAAGTATAAATAAATAATGCAACTTTACTTTGTAGGTATCACAGTTTATTTTAATACAGTGACTATAGTTTCGACCAAACAGTCGATCATTTTCAAACATATAATTCATTATAATGAAAATGATCGACTGTTTGGTCGAAACTATAGTCACTGTATTAAAATAAACTGTAATACCTACAAAGTATAAATTGCATTATTGACTTATAATAATATATCACGAAGTAAAAGCCTCCAGTGTTAATAAAATGGGGTTAATAATTTTTTTTATTCTACAACTTTCATATAATTACTACAATTGCTTAAAACTTGTGTCAATTTCCTCATTAAATACTATGAATTTCTTAATTTTAACAAATGTATTTTTATTGTGATTTTTTGTGCTATTTTAAAAGAAGTGTCCAAAGTTTACATCAAATTGGTTTATTGAATTCTGAAAAATTGATTTTTCCAGAATTTTAGTGGAATTTCTAATATTTACTTGTATTTGTATTGATATAACCACCGGCAAATAATGGGATGGAATGGAATTAAAGTTTTTGGTAATTCTACAAATATCATATAATTACTAAAATTGCTTAAAACTTGTGTCAATTCCCTCATTAAATACTACGAATTTTGTTCATTTTTAACAAATATATTTTTATTGTCAATTTCGATGCGATTTTAAAGGAAGTGTTCAAAGTTTACATGAAATTGGTTTATTGTGAAAAATTATAATTTTTCAGAATTTTATTGGAATTTCTAATATATACTTGTATTTGCATTGATCTTAATTTGGGGTAATCTCATATTAAGTTTAATGGAAAATTAATGAAAATATGTAATTTTCTATTATTTTTATATAACTTCTGATATACTTACAAATTCGTATTTCGTCTCAATTACACTGTGTGATATATTGAATATTTAGTAATTCAAAAATATGAAATTTCCGTATTTGATATTTTTTCTTTATTAATTTTTAAGAAATGTTTCTATTATTATTGTTGATTTTTGCAATATTATTGGCAATTTAAAGATTTAAAGATTGTTGAATTGGAATTTCTGTAATTGTCCAAAGTTTACATTTTATATATTTGATTGATGTAATTCATATGTACCTGTACATTTTAATAAACATACTACTACTACTACTACTTAGTTTAATGAGTAGTGTTAAATTGTAATTTTCCAAAATTTTAGCGGAATTTCCAAAATTTACTTCTATTTGTATTGAAAACTCAAAAGTTGAATTAAAAATTAAAGAAAATCTTTATATTTATATAATTTTTATGTACTTAAGTAATGATATATTTACCCACAATTTCGTATTTGATCTCAATTATACTATATATCGAGTGATTCAAAAAAAACGTTCATAAAAGTTGCCATGAAAAAAAAATAGATATAAAATGTATGTCTTCGCTTACAATTATCAAATCTGGGAAATTTGTTAGAGATCTTAGTGATATAAACGTTATGGCTTTCACCTACCACCAAAAATTCTGCATGTTGGAAATGTATATCAGAAACGCTGTAAAAATTGATGGGAAAAATGAAAAATCGAAAATTTATTCGACATGTAGGTAATGCATTTGAAGGTTTCCAAGAAACTTTTCCAGAAGAGGTCGTTGACTTTGATAAATTAACCATTACAATGTGAAGGTTTAGGTGAAGGTGAAGGTGATTTTATTTATTTCCAATTTTCTATCAAAATGTATCCAATTTAAGTAATTTAAGAATATTTAAGTATTCAACTTAATTTTAGATGATTATTAATTTTTAGAAGTTTCAGATTTTCTAATGTTCTACATATTTCATATTAAGTGATTCAAAAAACTTTCATCAAAGTTGCCATAAAAAACGGATAAATATAAAATGTGTGTCTTAGCTTACAGATTTGTCAAAGATCTTATTGATTTAAACGTTATGGCTTTCACCGACCACCAAAAACGGTGCATGTTGGAAATGTATATTGGAAACGGTGTAACAATTGATGGGCAGTGGGTTTATTCGACACGTAATGCATTTGAAGATTTCCAAGAAACTTTTCCAGAAGTGATTATTCACTTTGATAAATTCAGCAGAAAAGTAATTCACGACATACAAAAGATTTTTTGAATCACATGTTATATATTATATTGAATATTTCATAACTATAAAAATGCCTATATCAGTTTCCTTTGATAATATTTTTGATTTAATAATTTTTAAGAAATGTTTGCATTTTTAGTGTTAATTTTTGCAACTTTAATGGCATTTTGAAGATATTGCTTGTATTGGAATTTCAGTAATTGTACAAAGTTTACATCAAATTGTTTTACTGAATAACGGCAAATTCTTATATTCCAGATATTTACTAGAATTTCAAATATGTACTTGAATTTGTATCCAGGTTTGAATAAATCATGATTTAAATAAAAATAAAAAAACAAAGTTTAAAAAGAAAACAGCAAAAGACATGATTTACATGTATATATTTTGAAACTGTAATGTCATTTTGACGATTCCTTTGACTCCGATTTTGACTCCTTAGCTTGTATTGGAATTTCACTAAATGTAAAGAGTATATATCAAAATAGTTACTGAATAATGATAAATTATAATTTTCCAGAATTTTAATGGAATTTCGAATATGTACTGTATTTGTATCAGGGTTGGCATAAATCATGATAAAAAAAATCTAAAATCTATGATTAAAAAAAACATGATTTATACCTGTATGAATATATTTTGCAACTTTAATATCATTTTGACATTTCCGATATTGCGTGTTGGAATTTCAGTAATTGTCCAAAGTTTACATCAAATTATTTTACTGAATAGTGATAAGTTATAATTTTCCAGAATTCTACATATTCGAAAATCCAAATATGTATTTGTATTTGTATCAGTGTTGGAATTAATCATGATTAAAAAAAATCAAATAAATCATGATTTACTTCATTGTGATCAATGTGATCATGTGAATTGTATCATGTGATTTACATGACGATTTAAATCATATGAATTAAAAAAAAATCATATATCAATTTGAACAAGAATTGATGATTAAAACATATTTCTCAGTATTTATTCCAATTGACAATTGGACCAAAAATATGGACCAAAAATGGAAATTGGATGGACCAGAATTAGAAGAAAAGACAAATATATTACATACTTACAAATTATTTACATTAAAGCATGCTAACTCTATAGTTGCATTAAATTTTTAATAATTCTCCTATTGGAATACACAAACAGTGCAAAAACAATGATGAACAAAAAAAATATATATCAATTTTGATTAAAATCAATGATTTATTTAAAAAAATTAGTTGACTTGAATCATGATTTGAATTAATGGATTGAAATCACATCAACCGTGATTTGTATTGAACTTTCATAAGTTTAAAAAAAAACTGTAATTTTCTACACTTTTCATATTCCTCTTTTAATTTCGTTTGAATTGCACTATGGAATATTTGAAATATTTAGTAATTTATTAAGAATTAAACAAAAACTGTATATACCCTATAAGTGGTACTTTCCAATGTGCCGTTGGAGGGTAGTAAATCAACCCAAAATATTTTTTTAAATCATAAAAAGTGTGCTGAAATTGTGGCTCAATGAAACTTAGCTGTGTTAGTCCTGAAGGGTTTTTTTCTATACCTTGTAAGTAGTACTTTCCAATTTGCCTTAGGAGGGTAGTCCATCAACCCTGAATATTAAAAAAAAAAACATAAAAAGTGTGCATTAAATTGTTGCCCAATGGAACTTAGTTATGTTAGTCCTTAAGGGTCTGTAAATAGACCCTGTACTTTCCAATTTGCCGTAGAAAAGCACTAAATCAACCCCGAACATTAAAAAAAATAACATAAAAGTGTCCTTTAAATTTCTGCAATCTTCATAACTGAAATTAATATTACTCCATTTTTTATAAAATGAGTCAATCTAAATTCTACAATTTTCATGAAATTTCTGATGTTTCTTTAGTTTGTCTAGTATTATGGAGTACTGTAAACAGAAATTTTCTGTTAATGTTTTTTTCTATACCCTGTAAGTAGTACATTCCAATTTGCCTTAGGAGGGTGGTGCATCAACCCTGAATATTTAAAAAAATCATAAAAAGTGTGCATTAAATTGTTGCAAAATGGAACTTAGCTATGTTAGTCCTTAAGTCGTGATACTTCCCAATTTGCCATAGGAAACTAGTAAATCAACCATGAACATTTAAAACAAAATCATAAAAAGTGTGCATTAAATTTTTGCAATCTTCATAACTGCAATTTATATTACTCAATTTTTTTATAGAATGAGTCAATCTAAATTATACAATTTTCACAACATTTTTTATGTTGCTTTAGTTTGTCTAGTATTATGGAGTACTGTTAACATATATTTTCTTAAAAGTACGTGGTACTTTTCAATTTGCCGTAGGAAAGTAGTAAATCAACCCTGAACAATTAAAAAAAATCATAATAAGTCTGCATTTTTTCTGTAATCTTCATAACTGCAATTAATATTACTCTAATTTTTATAGAATGAGTCAATCTAAATTCTACAATTTTCATAAAATTTCTGATGTTTCTTTAGTTTGTCTAGTATTATGGAGTACTGTTAACAGAAATTTTCTTAAAAGTATTTGCTGCAGGAAAGTAGTAAATCAACACTGAATATTTAAAAAAAAAATCCTAAAAAGTGTGCATTAAATTTCTGCAATCTTCATAACTGCAATTCATATTACTCCAATTTTATAGAATGAGTCAATCTAATTTATACAATTTTCACAACATTTTTTATGTTTCTTTAGATTGTCTAGTATTATGGAGTACTGTTAACATAAATTTTCTTAAAAGTACGTGGTACTTTTCAATTTTCCGTAGGAAAGTAGTAAATCAACCCTGAACAATTAAAAAAAAATCATAAAAAGTGTGCATTAAATTTCTGCAATCTTCATAACTGCAATTAATATTACTCCAATCTTTATAGAATAAGTCAATCTAAATTCTACAATTTTCATGAAATTTCTGATGTTTCTTTAGTTTGTCTACCGTTATGGAGTACTGTTAATAGAAATTTTCTTAAAAGTACGTGGTACTTTACAATTTGCTGTAGGAAAGTAGTAAATCAACCCTGAACATTCAAAAACATCGTAAAAAGTGTGCATTAAATTTCTGCAATCTTCATAACTGCAATCAATATAACTCCATATTTTTATAGAAAAAGTCAATCTAAATTCTACAATTTTTATGAAATTTCTGATGTTTCTTTAGTTTGTCTTGTATTATGGAGTACTGTATAGCAATATTAACAAAAAAAATATATTTTATTGCAAGTTTTAGTTAATGTTCATAATTGCTGCTAGTGCTTAAAGCTAATGTTAATTTCTTTTTTTAATATTCTGGAATTATTTTCATTTAAAAAAATCTATTGTATTCTTAAAGCTAATGTTAATTTCCTTTTTCTAATATTTTGGAATTATTTTAATTTAAAACAAAAACTATTGTTAAGTTTTGCAGTTTTTGATATTTTGAAACTTCTCATTTTGCTTATATTGTAATTTCCGTGTTGTACGCAGTTTCTATCCAACTTGTTTTCGGAGTTCACTTAAATTATAAGTTTCGAGAGTTTAAATTCAGTATTAAATGATTGCTTAAAGTTTTCGGAATTTCTAAACTTACATTACTTTGTATTGCTTTTGATTGAAGTAATGGAACTTCAAGAAAGAAATACCCTCAATTCGTAGAATTTTCATATTATAACTTCGGGTCAGTTTCATTAAGGAAATTATGTAATTTTCATTGTAAATCTTTGTAATTTTTATTACTTTTCGAAGGTTTTGATTTTATATATTTCGATTTTTTTATTATATTGTATTCAATTTAGGTAATTTAAAAATATTTAAATGTTCAAGTTATAAAGTAATTTTAAATGATTGTTAATTTTTATAAGTTTCAGTTTTTGATATTAGAATGTAGTCTAATGTAATTTTATATGTTTTGTTAATTTGCCGTTTTGTGAACGATTCTTTTTTTTAATATGTATTGTTTTATTATATTATGTAATGACAATTGTAAGGCTGCAAAGCCATTAACATGAAATAAATTGAATTGAATTGAATTGAGTTGAATTGAATAGAATTGAATATGTTTTTGTAAGTTTCTACATATTTCATATAATTACTACAATTTCTTAAAGCTTGTCTCAATGTTTCTCAATCGATAATTCTGGCTTATGAATTTTTGGGAAATCTTATAATTTTAATAATAAAATTTCGCATTGTATTGTGGACTTTTAAATTGCTGATTTAATTTTAATTGGAAATTTTGAAATTTACACAAAATTTATTAAAAAAATCCTGTTATAACTTCGTTTCACTGATATTATCGATATTTTGTAATTTTTATTGTAAAATTTTGTAATTATTATTGCGTTCGACTTTTCGCAATTTTCCAATGTTTTATCAAGTTTCACCATTTCACTCATTTCACCATTTCTATAACCTATAATTTTTCGAAATTGTGATGAAACTTGGAAAAGTTGCTAATTATCAATTTGCATCACAAACTTCAAGTAATTATTGTTAAATTTGTCTCAATGCATTAGCAAATATTTTAAATCTTTAATAATCTTTAAGAAGGTTTGTCTGTTCTTGTTAATACAGTTACTACATATTTCATATAATTACTATACCAGGTGTACATTTCAAAACTAGTCAGTCTCAATAACTTTCAAATTTAAGTTAATTTGATTAAAAAGAATCAAATGTCTCGATTGATTTTTCGAGAGGGAAGTTTAAACAACGTCAAATAAATTTTGCCAAAAGTTTTTTACATTTTTTACAATTTTACAAAGTTAAATAAGTGTTACCCCCTCAACCCTAACCTTCCCTACTTTTAAATTTCAAGTAGCACCCCCTCCCCACCTTCCCCACCTTGTGATACCTCATTTTAAAGCTTGGAAAAAACCTAGTCTATTCCTTTTCAAGTTCAAATTGAGACCAATCAAGTTTAAATTGAGACCAATTAATTGCAAATTGAGGCCAATCAAGTTCAAATTGATACCAATCAATTTAAAATTGAGACCAATCTATTTCAAATTGAGACTAAACAAAATCAAGTTGACACTAAACAATATCAAGTTGAGAGTAAACAAATAAAACTTATCATGATAACTTGATACTGTTTAGTGTCAATTTGATTTTGTTTAGTCTCAATTTGATTTTGTTTAGTCTCAATTTGAAATTGATTGGTCTCAATTTGAAATTGATTGGAATCAATTTGAACTTGATTGGTCTCAATTTGAAATTGAGTGGTCTCAATTTGAAATTGATTGGTATCAATTTGAACTTGATTGGTCTCAATTTGAACTTGATTGGTCTCAATTTGAACTTGAAAAGGTATAGAGGTCGATTCGTTTTTGGGGGAAAAAATGTTGTTTTTGAATTTTCCCCTCGAAAAATCCCTCAATACTCTTCCCCCTCAATCGACATGTGTTTTTTTAGATCAAGTTAACTTACATTCAAACGTTATTGAGACTGGATTGTTTTGAAATGTACAAGCGGTATATTTCATATAATTAGTACAATTTCTTTAAGCTTGTCTCAATTTTCTTAATTGACATTTAAGGATTATTAAGTTTTAGGAAATTTTTGTCATTGTTAGCGTAAAATTTTTGAACATTTGTGGATTTTTAAGTGTTTTGATTTAATTATCGCAACTTCAGAGGTTTGCTGAAAATTAAAAAAAATGAGTTATTGAGACTGGCTAGTTTTGAAATGTACACCCGGTATATTTTATATAATTAGTACAATTTCTTTAAGTTTGTCTCAATTTTTTTAATTGACATTTAGGGATTATTAAGTTTTAGGAAATTTTTGTCATCGTTATTGTAAGATTTTGAAATATGTTTGGATTTTTAAGTGTTTTGATTTAATTATCGCAACTTCAGAGGTTTCCTGAAAATTAAAAAAAATGAGTTATTGGGCTGCCTAATTTTGAAATGTACTCCCGGTATATTTCATATTATTAGTACAATTTCTTTAAGCTTGTCTCAATTTTCTTAATTGACATTTAAGGATTATTAAGTTTTAGGACATTTTTGTCATCCTTATTGGAAATTTTTTGAATATTTGTGGATTTTCAAGTGTTTTGATCTAATTATTGCAACTTCAGAGGATTGCCGAAAAAAAAAGAGTTATTGTGACTGGCTAGTTTTGAAATGTACACCCGGTATACTTCATATAATTAGTACAATTTCTTTAAGCTTGTCTGAATTTTCTTAATTGACATTTCAGCTATATTAATTTTTATGAAATTTTCGTCATCTTTATTGTAAAATTTTGCAATATTTATGGATTTTTAAATGTTTTGATTTAATTATTATCGGAATTTCGGAAGTTTGCTGAAAATTATAAACAAAACTGCAAATTTAAGAACTGATCATGGTAAAACTTCGTTTCAGTTTCATTGTGTAATACATTACTTTCTGTAATGTACTGTATGTGTGTTTATCTACTGTTTTTATGTTAATACAGTTTTCGTATGTTACCGTATTAGTGCTTCCAGATGTCAAAACTGTGATATTTTTCTTCACTGACATACTTTACAAACTATGTACCTACTTTGACTTGTGTATGCTGTACAGTTCTAAACACAATAAATATTATTATTAAAAATATTATTATTATTATGGAAACTTGGTAATTTTTTGAGTAAACTTTTATAATTGTTATTCCATTTTATTTATTTTGAAATTTAAAACTAAGTGTAAGTATTCCATTTTTATAACTTATAATTTTCCAGAACTTTAATGAAAATTTATGCAAATCCAAATCTTGCTTTAATTTTCTATCAATTTTGATGAAACTTTTGCAATATTAAACATTTAAAAAAGTTCTGTAATTACTGCAATTTCTTAAAGCTTGAGCTTCGTAATTTTTTTTTCGGGAAATCTCAGGCAAACCCAAGAAGATTTTTGAAACTGCATCATAAAAAACAAAAAAGGCGTAGTTGCTGATCTCTTTAAGTCAAGGGGAGTGCAAGTGCATTAATGATGGCTGCTCATAAAGCTCTTTTATGAACTTTCTGATTTCATATTGATTGAAATTTCCTACAAAATTGGCATTCAAAATTATTATTAATTGCAGCTTCTGGGAATTTTAAAATTATTTTGATGCAATTAAATTTTCTGCAATTTATTCGGATTTTTGCTTTCATCAGATTAATTGCATGTTTGTCAAGTTTTTCAGTTTTATTGCCATGTTTCAGAAAATTGTAAACGATTAAGGTACAATATGTACAAACTTAGGATAAGGTATTTTTATATATAGTTTTCAGCTCTCACGTTTTAATTACATTATTTGCGGTAATTATAAAATTAATTAACGAATATCTTAGAAAATTAGGCAAATTTTCAGAAATTTCTCACATTTAAATCTACCCTAATGAACCAATAACAAATATACTTTTACCTTACATAATATCGCAATAGTTCTGTAAATTCATGTAATTGTTGTTAAATGTGGCTGTATTGAGTAATATCATTAGAATTATCATTAGAAAACATTTCAAATGATAGGTAATTTTTAAGGAGTTTTAGTATCTCTTGTATTTTGTATCTAGTATGTTTTTGTACACATTTTATCTTGTATTGACCATTGTACGGTTTGGGGTAAACAAATAAATTACTATTACTATTACTATTACATTTCTACATATTTCATATATGTAATTACTGCAATTTCTTATAGGTATGAGCTTCGTAATTATTTTTCGGGAAATTTCAGGCGAACCCAAGAAGGTTTTTGAAACTGCATCATAAAAAACAAAAAAGGCGTAGTTGCTGATCTCTTTAAGTCAAGGGGAGTGCAAGTGCATTAATGATGCCTGCTCATAAAGCTCTTTTATGAACTTTCTGATTTCATATTGATTGAAATTTCCGTAATTCTCTAAACTTTCTGCAAAATTGGTATTCAAAGTTATTATTAATAGCAGCTTTTGGGAATTTTAAAAATATTTTGATGTAATTAAATATTCTGCAATTTATTCGGATTTTTGCTTTCATCAGATTAAGCATGTAAGCGTGCATATATAAGATAATTAGCATGTTTGTCAAGTTTTTTTAGTTTTATTGCCATGTTTCAGAAAATGTTAAAACAATTATGGTACAATATATACAAACTTAAGGTAAGGTATTTTTATATGTAGTTTTCAGCTCTTACGTTTTAATTACATTATTTGCGGTTTGTATGTTTTGGTTTGGGTGCCACTTTTATTTAGTGTTTTAGATGTACTCATTATAAAATTAATTAACGAATATCTTAGAAAATTAGGCCAATTTTCAGAAATTTCTCACATTTAAATCTACCCTAATGAACCAATAACAAATATACTTTTACCTTACATAATATCGCAATATATTTCTGTATTGAGGGCGCTAACGAGGATTCAATTCTTCGGGGTCCCGCATGGCGTGCGTGCATTATTATCATTCGAGGGGGCGCCCACAATACCCGAGACGTCTGCATTGAATATTCCCCGGGCAATAAATACCGCGTTCGGGGCGGAAGCGATTCCGCCTTTATTTCGCAAATAGATAAATATCGGGTCGCCGGGCGCCCCTCGCCCACCCCCAGGTCGTCTGAGCGAGCACAATTCGGATGCAAATGTAATCAGGGCAAAAATAAGGGAGGTTTGTCAGGGCGCCTCGCGCCGTCACACGGGTGCCCCACGGGCGACCCAGCAGCTCGTTTTGCGACTCACTGAAACGCTAAATGGCAGTCCCGGCCTTAGATCTTCATTACGGAGCACAGACGCTTATTGGGAATGCTGGGGGCTTCCGGATTCCAAGCCAGATCAGTGAGCAATCGCGGGCGGGAATGGAAGTGTGAAGTGTTTATCAAACTGTTCATACAGCATTAGCTCAGTAGTCTCGGGATCCTGAAGGATCATTCGTGAGAGCCGCTCGTAGCAGGAGACTCTAAAACCTCGTCACTTTTGAGAGAAATCAAAATCGATGAAAATATTCGATTTGCCTATTAATAAAGCAAACATTCTACAAATTTCTACAAATCTTGCGAATTTCTAAAAACATTCATAAGTATTTATCATAAAATGTAGCAAAAATTAGCAATTTAATCCAAATTTAATCCAATAGAAACCAGAAGCTTCATACTCCTTATTATTGGTTATTTGGAAATAGAAGTTTCAACCTTCAGAATTTCGTTGATGACATTGACGTCTAAGCACATGACATTGATGCAACAAATACCAACCCTCTCCATGTTAATAGTTGGTTACTCTATTGCCAATTTTTTTTTAATTACTGGCGATTCAGAAGAAAAATGCCGGACGTGAACATTATATTGTTTTACATTTGGTATCTGATTCCGTCATTAGCGGAAATCCGCGTGATTCACTTTGCAGCGTATATCGCTTTTAAATAAACAAAAGGGTAATGATTGTTTATTCTTGTTGCAACATTTTTGCATTCGGTGAATTTCTTATCATATTTGATTATTAAAAAAAATTGAATTACTTACAATTTTGCATTGGCCCTATTCTAATATTATTGTACAGTCAGAGGCGGATGGGGCCGGCGGGAAGCCGGGAAATTTCCCGGTGCGCCGGTCGCAAATAGTTGTAAGGCGCCGGCGTAACAAACTCATTTTTTTCTGTCGAATCTTGTCACTACTACCACTATACGCAATTTACACAAACGCGACAACAAATATGCATTATATTTGTTTCAAAATAATTTATAGTTCAAATCGTATTGATAAATTATAGTGGTCTGAACAGTTAAAAGTCAAAGAGAAAAATGTTATATAATAGACAAATGATAGAATAATAAATATTAATAAACTTCTTGGAAGGCGTGATACAGGCCAAGAGTTTGAATCGTGCTACTAGAAATCTACATACCAAAATTTTGGGCAAATTTTAAGGGGCCTTACATTAAATATTTAAATTAGATCTGGTGCATTTGTTTCGTTTCTATCAGATACTACAGTTAATTAAATTATTACGAAAACTATTAATAAGATTTAAATAAAAAAAATAAAAAAATATTAAAATAGTAGCAGAAAAAATAAATGGCAAAAGATTCTGCATTACTGGACCACGATCAAAATATTTGAAGGGCTACGGGGAGGAATGATTTCTATTTTGATTCCATTTTGATTCAATTTTTATTGAAATCGAGCTGATGGTGCCATGTTGTAGTATGGGAAAAGTAGTTTCGACACGTGAAGTAAAACAGTAAAAAACGATCACCGTTCGCTTCAAAAACGAAGCAATAGAATATGATGTTGACTTAAAACGATCAGAGATCTAGACGAAGAAGAATAATTTATAGACGACCCCCCTAATGGACAATAATCGGTAATCATAATAATATTTTATCAAAAATTTGTATTTCATTTGAAAATATATTGTTTGTATGTACATACCTATACTGTACTGTACCCTACATAAAAAATCTAAAAATACTGTTGAAAACGATCAGAGTCCAAAACTTGTTAATACAAATATATTGTTTTAATAATTTTACTTATGTGTATTTCATGTTTTTGCTCAATATTCTAATTCACATCTTGTCAAAGTAGATCAATTATAATCAGTTAGTTTTTTCATTCATCCTTTCTGTCCTTTATTAGACTTGAAACTTTCGATTTAGTTTTCTGGAAAACGATCAAATTGGCTGATCGTTTTTCCCGTAGCCCTTGATTTACAAATACCATTGCTACAAATCTACACAGATGGCGCAAAGTGCAAAAGTACAAAAATACAGAAGTTACAAAGAATTGCGACTCAGTAAAATATCTTTGAGACTAATTCGCAGTATGGGCGGAAGAAAAATTAGTATATAATGAAACATACAGTACATAATTCTAAAATGATATTTGAGAGAATATTGAATGAACTTTGAAGAAAAAAGTAATTCGTATGCCGAAAGAATGGAGAAAAATGTGGAGATGAAACATTAGACGATGAACATGACAAATGTATGTTTGAAAAATTCAATGTAATAATAGATACCGTAATGAAGTCTATGATAAAACGATTCCAAAATACCTTTGATGTTTGTAAAGATTTAGATCCACAAAATTTGGTTCAAATTAAACCAAATATTCCAAAAAAGATCGACTTCTCTCTATATTGAAGACTTTAACTAATAAATCACAAACAAAAATTGTAATGTAACATTAGAAAATTTAAGAGGAACTTTTGATGTGAAATGTCTGATTTATTGTAACAAAATATTTGTGATATGTTAATAGTAGACCGAAATCTTCAACTGCAGATAGACTTTATAGAAGAACATATAGAAGAATTAAGCAAGCATGTGTGAGCATCTGGCAAAACAAGTGAAGAAATACTAACATGTAGAAGTTGCAAAACTGTGCTACTAGTTGTAACTACGTTATTTTTGAATACAATTTATTTTGAGAAGTGTACTCCATCTTATACCCAATACTTGCAATCTAGTCTAGCGTATTTAGAACTCTTCCGATATCTCAAGTTTCCTGCAAAATATATTTCTTAACGCTAAAATATGTAGAAATAGATTATGATCGACGATATCTCACACTTACCTTGAAGCTCTTATGTTCATGAGTTATGAGAAAAAGAATTTAAATGAACTAAATAATACAGAAATTGTATCCGCGTTAGGTAATTCCAATTCTCTTCTATCAAAACAGTTATTGTTTTAAAGTAAAAATATTATATATTTTTTATTTTTTTGGGTTATTTACTTCTGTAATACATTTGGTTTTTTAATTGTAGAAAAAAATTGCAGACGCTTTTACTTCTTTTCATTATAACCTCTTAAAACTGACATTTGAGCACTGATTTTTTCTGATTCTTTCAACTTTTGTAAACATTTTATGTATTGCGCCGGTGACTGTATTTCCTGCGCCGGTTTTGCTAGTCCCATCCGCCCCTGCCTGCAAAGGTCAAGAATACGCATGTGTCCATATACTTGGGCCGTCCTTCGAGGGTTGTGTACACGTAGGTGGTACTTTATTTTGTTGTTGTTGGTATTATTGTGTGTGGTGTTCGGTTATTGTTGCATCATTCTGGCTGATGAAAGTATTAAGATCGATGGATTTTTAGACTTTGTGTTGCAACTTGTCACGGTCTCAGCAACACTTATCAAGTTAAATTATATATAATTATACGATGATTAACACTACGGAATTGGCTTAGTTTGTGTGGTTGCCGGCGGAGGATCAGGGGACGGTGTGGGTGGGTTTTAAGATTGCTCGCTGGCAAGTGAAGAAGATAAAGGCGGGACAGATTGAAATATCTAATGAAATTAAATGAAATTGGGTGAAATAATGACACGGGAAGCAGTGATCTACGCAAAGGATTAAAGAGGAGATAAGATTAGTTGATTATAGATTTGCCGGCGGCGGAGTGTGCGGAGGGCGCCCGCTGTAATCTCGCAGCCGGACCGCCTGGAACTAAATAAATCAGGTGATCCTCCGAGGAGGAAATAATATAGATTCGATTGTTTTAAAGGACGACTCTTCTAATCCTTATTTTATTGCCGGGCCGGGATCCCGCACGAATTTATCGGTCATTCCGTTAATTAAACGTGTCGGCGCGAGGGGGGCGGGCGGGCGGGGGCGAATCAAAGGGCCGCCCCCGCCCTTCGCTGAGACTATGGAAAATGAAACCGTAATTATAAACTGCGAACGTGGCGAAGTTTTAATGCGCCCGCCGCGTCAAACGCACGTACACGTATAAATAAACGCGCACAATTACCATTTAATAAACACTTTTCATCCGTAATGACACTTATTCCCGGGGACTGTAATTTGTTTAATTTTACACTTAAAAGAATACTAAAGTAAAATTGCGGGCGGGACATTATGCGGGGGCGGGGGCTGGGGACGCCGCGGATATACGATCTGATAAGGAAAAGTTATTGTTTCAAGTAATGTGCATACTCCGCGCTGTGCAAGGCCGGAGCTAAATTATTGCCTTAATAACTCCAATTACTCACAACAATCAGACAATCAATCATGCCGTATTAATAAGCGACATTTTTCTTCGAGAGAGCTCCGGTCTTTATGAGGAAAACAGTATATTTTTACTTATTCATACGTCAGCTTAAACAGTGTAAGTGGTGCTTATACAGAGCGTGCATACAGTAAATTGTACTCGTAAATATGGAAATCTTAATGGCACTTACTTACAAAACTTCGTTTCTATAATTATAATTCTGAATTTCTTTAGAATTTTGTGAGCGCATTTCAAACTCATTTCAACTATGTGACTCTTACCACTTATAAATACATGTAATGTTCTATGAATATAATAATAAATCAATGTGGAAGTACATAAATAGGTTTTAGTAAGTAAATGTGTCAACACGTATAAATTATCGTCGACTTTTTTATTTCATACAAGACCCTTTCAATTCAAAATTTAAATACAAATAGTAGTAATTGACCCTTAATCTATGAAATAAATCTATAAATACAATATTATATTATACCCAGGTTTGAATCCTAAACACATCACTGACTGTTCCTGCCGCATGCCAAGTTTCATTTGCTATTGACTTGGTGATAATCCAATTACCACGCAGGCCCGCCGCAGTTTGCATGACGAATTTATTATTTTCGCCCACAAGTGCACGGCACAATAACGGGATCGCATTGTACATAATGGCATTCGGATGTTAATTCGACGTTCTGATTAGGCGCACGAACAAAGCGGTCTCCATTTGTCGGGTCAGATCACGCCCGAACATCTCACGGCTTGTAGAGCCCTACATTGACGCCGTAGACACGGGTGGCTAAACAAACCATTACAATACGAACGCTTAGAAGGAGATCTCGCCTGATTTCCTCGCCCAGATGAATGCCGATCACCTAACGTTCACACCACAGCGACCACAACAACAGAAAAGGATAACTTGATCGATTTATTGCAATATTTGGTGGATATGGATTGCTATTCATGTCATTGTGACGATATTCTATGATTTTTTTTTCGTTTCGACACATAATATTTAGATGAAAATTATAATATATAACTCATAGATAATATTAACATAATTCACTAATTACTTATAATAGTCAGGGCGATAAATCGGGTGGTGGATAGGTCGTGATTAAGAATAATTATAATACCCCTTAAATAAAAGGTTATTGATTATTGAATTTTTATTTATGGTTTACGTAAACACGTTAACAAATTAATTGGCCGGGCGCCACAGTAGCGGCTCACTGCTTGTCTGGAGCGGGATGGCTCTGTAACGAAGAGAATCCATCCTGAGCCAAGGTTCAGTAAGTACACCAAGATATAAATATACATGGCGATTTCCATAGTACGAATGCTCCCGAGGAGTACTCAAAATCCTCCTCAAGGACAGGTACAATCCGGTCGGGAGTAAGGGGGCTGGGGCCTATTACAATTAGTAGGTATTAGTAGGTAGCTCCCGATCACATCCCGCATTAAATGCGATTACCAATGCATTCTGTGTGAGTACCTGCTTAGCTGGAGCGGGACGGCTATGTAACGAAGAGAATCCATCGTGGGTCAAGGCTCAGTAAGTACACCTAGACATAAATATACATGGACATTTCCATAGTACGATTACTCCCGAGGAGTACTCAAAATCTCCCTGAAGGACGGGTACAAACCGGTCGAGAGTTAGGGGGCTGGGGCCTATTACAAGTAGTAGATATTAGTAGGTATTAGTATTAGTAGATAGCTCCCGATCACATCCCGCGTTAAATGCGAATACCAAGTGCACCCTGTATGAATACCTATGTAAATACGAGGGTAATTGAATAATTAAAGAGGCACATTAATGTAGAAAAGAAACAACGTGAAGGAGGAGTTTGGTACTTTTATAGCTTTAGGATAGCATTACTGGGATTAGCTTCGATCAGCTGATGGATAAAAATTCTATTGTTTATAACCTCAAAATAGAGTTTAACGATGACGTGTCCCCTTGAAGTTTCCACATTAGTTGAACGACGATCAGTTGTCGGTTGTTTGCTTTCTGGACGTCAAAATCCGACTAATAGTTATTTTTCCACTCCCTGCATGATAAGTACACTGTTGTAACATTGATTTGATGGATGTAATCCCCACTTACCAATAAAGCTTTAGTTACTATGAACAACGGGAAGTAAGTAAATACTTACCTCCCTCAGGGAAGTAAGTAGAATAATTGCATGCAGAAAGTTAAGGTCTGATATTCTCCCTTATTTAATACTGAAACTTTGTCAAATTTTCTGGAGAATTAGTTTTAGGTGTACTGTACACGAATCTAATATCAAATTTGTAATAATAAATTTTCAAAAATTTCAGTAATAGCGAACCCATACTTGTCAATGCAGAACGTTATATGTTTGATTTCTCCGTTATTTAATACTGAAACTTTGTCAAATTTCCATGAGAATTAGTTTTAGGTGTATTGTACACGAATTTAATGTCAATTTTGCATAATTTACAGAAATTTCAGTAATAGCTAACCCATACTTGTCAATGCAGAAATTTAGGTGTCAGATTTTTTCCCTTATTTAATACTGAAACTTTGTCAAATTTTAACGATAATTAGTTTTAGGTGTATTGTACACGAATCTAATATCAAATTTGCAAATACTAAATTTTCAGAAATTTCAGTAATAGCTAACCCATACTTGTCAATGCAGAAAGTTAAGTGTTTGATTTTCTCGTTTATTTAATACTGTCACTTTGTCAACTTTACAGAAGAACTAGTTGTGGTTGTACTGTACACGAATCTAATATCAAATTTGCAAATAATAAATTTTCAGAAAATTCAGTAATAGCTGACACATACTTGTCAATGCAGAAAGTTAAGTGTTTGATTTTCGGCCTTATTTAATACTGAAACTTTGTCAAATTTTTAGGAGAATTAGTTTTAGGTGTATTGTATACAAATCTAATATCAAATTTGCAAATAATGTATTTTCAGAAATTTCAGTAATAGCTCACCTATACTTGTCAATGCGGAAAGTTAAGTGTCTAATTTTCTCCCTTATTTAATACTGTAACTTTGTCAAATTTTAAGGGGAATTAGTTTTAGGTGTACTGTACACGAATCTAATATCAAATTTCCAAATACTAAATTTTCAGAAATTTCAGTAATAGCTAACCCATACTTGTCAATGCAGAAAGTTAAGTGCTTGATTTTCTCGCTTATTTAATACTGTAACTTTGTCAAATTTACAGGAGAATTAGTTTTAGGTATACTGTACACGAATTTAATGTCAAATTTGCAAATACTAAATTTTCAGAAATTTCAGTAATAACTAACCTATACTTGTCAATGCAGAAAGTTAAGTGTTCGATTTTCGCCCTTATTTAATACTGAAACTTTGTCAAATTTTAAGGAGAATTAGTTTTAGGTATACTGTATACGAATCTAATATCAAATTTGCAGATACTAAATTTTCAGAAATTTCAGTAATATCTCACCCATACTTGTCAATGCAGAAAGTTAAGTGTTTTATTTTCTCCCTTATTTAATACTGAAACTTTGTCAAATTTTCAGGAGAAGTAGTTTTAGGTGTACTGTATACGAAACTATAATTAAATTTGCAAATAGTAAATTTTCAGATATTTCAGTAATAGCTGACCCATACTTGTCAATTCAGAAAGTTAAGTGTTTGATTTTCTCGCTTATTTAATACTGAAACTTTGTCAAATTTTCAGGAGAATTAGATTTAGGTGTACAGTAACCGAATCTAATATCAAATTTGCAAATAATGTATTTTCAGAAATTTTAGTAATAGCTAACACATACTTGTCAATGCAGAAAGTTAAGTGTTTGATTTTCTCGCTTATTTAATACTGTAACTCTGTCAAATTTACAGGAGAATTAGTTTTAGATGTACTGTACACGAATTTAATGTCAAATTTGCAAATACAAAATTTTCAGAAGTTTCAGTAAAAGCTAACCCGTTATTTTCTCCGTTATTTAATACTGAAACTCTGTTAAATATTCAGGAGAATTAGTTTTAGGTGTACTGTACACGAATCTAATATCGAATTTGCAAATACTACATTTTCAGAAATTTCAGTAATAGCTCACACATACTTGTCAATGCAGAAAGTTAAGTGTTTGATTTTCTCCCCTATTTAATAGTGAAACTTTGTCACAATTTCAGGAGAATTAGTTTTAGGTTTACTGTATACGAATCTAATATCAAATTTGCAAATAATAAATTTTCAGAAAATTCAGTAATAGCTAACCCATACTTGTCAATGCAGAATTTATATGATTGATTTTCTCCGTTATTTAATACTGAAACTTTGTCAAATCTTTAGGAGAATTAGTTTTAGGTGTTATGTACATGAATCTAATATCAAATTTGCAAATACTAAATTTTTAGAAATTTCAGTAACAGCTAACCCATACTTGTCAATGAAGAAAGTTAAGTGTTTGATTTTCTCCCCTGTTTAATACTGAAACTTTGTCAAATTTTCAGGAGAAGTAGTTTTAGGTGTACTGTACACGAATCTAATATCAAATGTGCATATACTGAATTTTCAGAAATTTCAGTAATAGCTAATCCATACTTGTCAATGCTGAAAGTTAAGTGTTTGAATTTCTCCCTTATTTAATACTGAAACGTTGTCAACTTTTGAGGAGAATTAGATCTAGATATACTGTACACGAATCCAATATCAAATTTGAAAATACTAAATTTTCAGAAATTTCAGTAATAGCTCACCCATACTTGTCAAGGCAGAAAGTTAAGTGTTCGATTTTCTCCCTTATTTAATACTGAAACTTTGTCAAATTTATAGGAGAATTAGTTTTAGGTGTACTGTACACGAATTTTATATAAAATTTGCAAATACTAAATTTTCAGAAATTTAAGTAATAGCTAACCCATACTTGTCAATGCAGAATTTATATGTTTGATTTACTCCGTTATTTAGTACTGAAACGTTGTCAAATTTTCAGGAGAATTAGTTTTAGGTGTATTGTACATGAATTTAGTGTCAAATTTGCAAATACTAAATTTTTAGAAATTTTAGTAATAGCTCACCCATACTTGTCAATGCAGAAAGTTAAGTGTTTGATTTTCTCCCCTGTTTAATACTGAAACTTTGTTAAATTTTCAGGAGAATTAGTTTTATTGGTACTGTACACGAATCTAATATCAAATAAGCAAATACTAAATTATTAGAAATTTCAGTAATACCTCACCCGTACTTGTCAATGCAGAAAGTTAAGTGTTTGATTTTCTCCCTTATTTAATAATAAAACTTTGTCAAATTTTAAGGAGAATTAGATTTATATGAACTGAACACGAATTTATTATCAAATTTGCAAATAATAAATTTTCAGAATATTCAGTAATAGCTAACCTATACTCAGTGTCTCAAACAACAAGACAAAGACTTCTTTGCATCTGGTATAAAACAGCTAGTTCAGCTAGTCCAGCTGACTCAAAGAACCATTGAAAATATGGACAGGGTGATACTACCTCATCCTCCCTACAGTCCAGATTTGGATCCCTCTGATTTTCATTTGTTTGGTCCACTCAAGGAGCCATTACGTGGAAATAAGTTCAGCAGAAACGAGGAGGTCAAAGAATTTGCAGGTCAGAATCTCACACAACAAGACAAAGACTTCTTTGCCTCGCGTATTAAAAAGCTAGTTCAGCTAGTCCAGCTGACCCAAATAACTATTGAAAATATGGGCACTACCTCATCCTTCTGGGATACTACCTCATCCTCCCTACAGCCCTGATTTGGCTCCCTCTGATGTTTGGTAGATAAGCAAATCCAAATGCTAAATGCTAAATGTGCCACTATTTCGGCCAGTGAACGATATGTATAGCAATTCAAAATTATTTTACTCAGATTGAAGCTGATCAATTTTTTTTTTCATATCTTACAGAAACAAATGGTTCTTTGCCAATAAGTTTGCTATACGCAAGTATTAAAATACATTACAAGGTATTTAGTTGTTACTCGATTTCCTTCAGTAAATACGATGTTAAATGTGCTTCATTCTTTCATTTAGTGCGGCCTTGTACAAAAACTTCTCATTGTAATTGAAATTTGTTGCGCTGGTGTACAGGCCAGGGCCGGGGGCGGCGTAATCCGTTAAGTAATTTGGAAATTCATCGCGCATAAACAAACCGCGGAGGAGATAAGGGCGCCGCGCTAATACGCTTTATGTTGCGTAACTAAGCGGGGGCGGGAAAAAAGGGGGGGCCCGTGGCGGGGGAGCGGCGCTTATCGGCGCCTAATGGCCCCGCCAAAGCGCGGCCCCCGATCCGCCGCGCGCCCCCCAAAAACCGATCCCCGCCGGCACTTTTTCCGCCGCCCCCGATAACGAACGGTCGCAATTACACAGGTCAGCATCGGCCGAGCAGCCCCTTAATGGCCATTAGCGTCGCCCCCTCGACGCCGCATTAGCACGGCGCGGCGCGCGGAGATATGCAGATTCTCGAGTGTGTTTGCGCGCATTAGAATTCGCTGAGCTTGCCGCCGCCCCCCCAAAAGGGGAGGCCGGCGGGCACGTAGACGCCGCCGACGACGGGGACGGGGACGGTCCTAATGAAAAATCGAAACCGTAATTGAGTGCCGATATCGAGGGGGCGGCGGGGCGGAGGCCGGGGGGCGGCCGAGGGTCGTGTGGGTGGCGGCTGGCCCGCCGTGAATCTCTCGCGGAGCCGCCTCGACACGGGAACAAGTCGTTAATTAAACGACCCGATGAATCAACTCCTCGCCTTTCCAGCGGCGCAAAAAATCTTTATAAATAGGGGGAAATTAGAGGAGTGTGCGGAATCTACAGTTTTCGCACGCTCGCATCGCCGCACAGATTTGCCAACCGCAAAAACACCGACATGATTATTTAAATCTGCCAAACCATTCAACATAGCAAATCCATATCAACATTGGCTACTCACCGAAGCAAATCAAGACTCAAAGAAGGTACCTACATCAAGAGAGGTCCAGTAACAAAAATAACAATGAACTCTAGTTACCAGTCTCTTAATAGTGTATTATTTAACAAGCACTTAATGTAAGCTATAATTCACGAGGACGAAGTTTATACACGAGCCGAAGGCGAGTCAATAATAATCATTCGAGTGAACTTACATCCATTATGTGCTAGTCAAAGGTGAGTTCTACGAAAACCATTACTGTAGATATAAAGTTCTGCATAGTCTAGTAAATAGGCTAGGACAGTTCTGGAACAATTTCCCATAATGATTTATACAGGTCTTTATTTATACATTCAAAAATAAATGTATTTTAGTTTCACGTAAAATTGATCTTTTCTGACAAATCCTGTATATGACTGATAGATTTTGATATCTGATGGTGGCATATTATGGTATTAGACGAAGTAGATAGGCTTGGCAGTTCTGGACCGATTTCCCATTATTCTATATTTTATATATTCTATATTGACGTGTGTAAGCTGTTTGTGAGCATTAGCATTAATAAACTATTATTATTATTATTATTATTATTATTAAGATTTACATAGAATGTTTTTAAATCGTAATTCTGAGTAATAAAATGTAATAAATTTTTGAATAATAATTGTCACAATATTTGACAGTCATATACAGGATTTGTCAGAAAAGATAAATTTTACGTAAAAACTAAAATACATTTATTTTTGTATGTATAAATAATTATCTGAATAATGGCAGTAATTTTGATGAAATGTCAGAAAATTCAATTGTTGCCAACATTTCCCAAAATTGCTAACAATTTTAAGAAACTTAAAGTTTTAAAATTGCAGCTCTGATAACAAAAATGTCTTCAAATCGGCAGTAATTTTGCCAAGGTAATTGTAATTTATTTGTATTTGAACATTATTAGTTTACACAAGTCAAAATATGGTATATAATTAAGTATCTGAAAATCGGCAGAAATTTTGCTAATGTATCTTTATTTGCTGAAAATTTGATGATAATTTTCCTGAAATTCCTTAAAATTGTCTGTAATTTTACAAAAATATTTGAAAAAAGTGTATTTTGAAATTTAAAAAAATGTGATAAAATGTTTTAAAATTGTAAGGCTGAGTACTAACATGTCAGATATTTGTGAGTAATGATTGTCAAAATATCTGAAAATTTACGTAAGTTGAATAAATGTCAGGAAATTGAATTGTTTCAAACATTTCCAAAGATTTCTGATAATTTTAACAAAATGTTAAAAAAAACAATTTATGGTACGAAAATGTATTTAAATTGGCAGTCATTATGCCAAAATGGTTAAAAAATGCCAGAAATAATTGTTAAAATGTCGAAAATTGTCAGTGATAATTCTCATAATATCAGAGAATCGCCATTACTCTGCTATACTATGAATTTAGTTAGCAAACATTTGGTTTTTTATTGTTTGTTGCCCTATAATGCCAAATTGCCAAATTTGCCCTATACTGACACTGAAATCGCGTTGCTTGGTTTCCTAAAACAACTCGATTGAGTTGCGAGAGTGCAAATTTGTAAAAAAAAAATAATAAGGGGTATTCGATTAGATTATTTCATGAAACTATTTATGATAACATAGGAACTTGTATAATAAGTTTTTCCATGGGTGTGTTTTGTTCAAGTTCATATTTGTTTTTGTTCATAAAACTGGATAAATTGCTTCCAAGCGAATGTTTTGGACTTGATAGTGGTGTATGGTTTAGTACTCACAATATTCTTTAGGATCTCTTATCGACGAATCTACACGAATCAAATATCAAATTTTCAAATAATTAAAATTGTCTGTAATTTTACAAAAATATTTGAAAAAAGTGTATTTTGATATTTTAAAAGATGTAATAATTTTTTTTAAATTGTAAGGCTGAGTACCTAAATGTCAGATATTTGTGAGTAATGATTGTCAAAATATCTGAAAATTTACGTAAGTTGAATAAATGTCAGGAAATTGAATTGTTGCAAATATTTCCGAAGCTAATGATTTTAACACAAAGTTAAAAAAATGCAATTTATGGTACGAAAATGTCTTTAAATCGGCAGTCATTATGCCAAAATGTTTAAAAAATGCCAGAAATAATTGTTAAAATGTCGAAAATTGTCAGTGATAATTCTCATAATATCAGAGAATTACTATTACTCTGCTATACTACGAATTTAGTTAGCAAGCATTAGTTTTTTTATTGTTTGTTGCCCTATAATGCCAATTGCCAAATTTGCCCTATACTGATACTGAAATCGCGTTGCTTGGTTTCCTAAAACAACTCGATTGAGTTGCGAGAGTGCAAATTTGTAAAAAAAATAATAAGGGGTATTCGATTAGATTATTTCATGAAACTATTTATGATAATATAGGAACTTGTATAATAAGTTTTTCCATGGGTGTGTTTTGTTCAAGTTCATATTTGTTTTTGTTCATAAAACTGGATAAATTGCTTCCAAGCGAATGTTTTGGACTTGATAGTGGTGTATGGTTTAGTACTCACAATATTCTTTAGGATCTCTTATCGACGAATCTACACGAATCAAATATCAAATTTTCAAATAATAAATTTTCAGAAATTTCAGTAAAAGCTAACCCATATCTCTAAATGCTGAAACTTATATCCTCGATTTTCTCACTTATTCATTTCAGAAACTTTGCCGAATTTTCAGGAATAATGTCTTTAGGTGTAGTAAAAACAAATCTAATATCAAATATGCAATTAATAAATTTTCAGAAATTTCAGTATAAGCTAACACATACCTGTACATGCTGAATCTTATATCCTCGCTTTTCTCACTTATTAAATACATAAACTTTCCCAAGTTGTTAGGAATAATGTCTGTAAGTGTAGTAAATATATATCTAATATTAAATATACAATTCAGAAATTTTCAGAAATTTCAGTACAAGCTAACCCATCCCTGTAAATGTTGAAAGTTATTTCCTCCATTTTCGCACTTATCAATTACAGAAACTTTGCCAAATATTTAGGAATAATGTCTTTAGGTGTAGTAAATACAAATCTAAATGCCTTAAAGCAATTGATAGTTTGTAGCAATTGTTTTGCAGCTTATTTTAGTTAACATTTTTGTTCCTATATTTAGAATTTAGTACTTGTTCATTGTAGGCTAAATTGGTATATTACCGTAATAAAGATGATTATTATTAATATCAAATATGCAATTCAGAAATTTTCAGAAATTTCAGTATGAGCTAACCCATACCTGTACATGCTGAAACGTATATCCTCGCTTTTCTCACTTATTAAATACATAAACTTTCCCAAGTTTTTAGGAATAATGTCTTTAGGTGTAGTAAATATATATCTAATATTAAATATACAATTCAGAAATTTTCAGAAATTTCAGTACAAGCTAACCCATCCCTGTAAATGTTGAAAGTTATTTCCTCCATTTTCGCACTTATCAATTACAGAAACTTTGCCAAATATTTAGGAATAATGTCTTTAGGTGTAGTAAATACAAATCTAAATGCCTTAAAGCAATTGATAGTTTGTAGCAATTGTTTTGCAGCTTATTTTAGTTAACATTTTTGTTCCTATATTTAGAATTTAGTACTTGTTCATTGTAGGCTAAATTGGTATATTACCGTAATAAAGATGATTATTATTAATATCAAATATGCAATTCAGAAATTTTCAGAAATTTCAGTATGAGCTAACCCATACCTGTACATGCTGAAACATATATCCTCGCTTTTCTCACTTATTAAATACATAAACTTTCCCAAGTTTTTAGGAATAATGTCTTTAGGTGTAGTAAATATAAATCTAAAATCAAATATGCAATTCAGAAATTTTCAGAAATTTCAGTAAAAGCTAACCCTTATCTGAATATGTTGAAAGTTATATCTTCGATTTTCTCACTTATTAATTATAGCAACTTCGCCAAACTTTCAGGGCTAATGTCTTTAGGTATAGTAAAAACAAATCTCATATCAAATATGCAATTAATAAATTTTCAGAAATTTCAGTAATAGCTAACCCATACCTGTAAATGCTGAAAGTTATATCCTCGATTTTCTCACTTATTCATTTCAGAAACTTTGCCAAATTTTCAGGAATAATGTCTTTAGGTGTAGTAAAAACAAATCTAATAGCAAATATGCAATTCCGAAGTTTTCAGAAATTTCAGTAAAAGCTAACCCATAGCTAAAAAAGTTGAAAGTTATATCTTCGATTTTCTCACTTATTAATTACTGCAATTTTGCCAAATTTTCAGGAATAATGTCTTTAGGTGTAGTAAATACAAATCTAATATCAAATATGCAATTTATAAATTTTCAGAAATTTCAGTAAAAGCTAACCCATACCTGTAAATGCTGAACGTTATATGCTCGCTTTTATCACTTATTTATTTCAGAAACTTTACCAAATTTTCAGCAATAATGTGTTTAGGTGTAGTAAAAACAAATCTAATATCAAATATGCAATTCAGAAATTTTCAGAAATTTCAGTGTTATTGACTGAATTGTGTTATTGGGCACCCCCGTCCAATAACTGTCTTAGGTAGAGTTCTTAAAATATTAAAAATATATCCTTATACAGCTTTTGATGTGCAAGAAGAAAATGGATGGGCTACATAATATATTTGAAATACAGTTATTGGACATTGTCCAATACAGATACAGATTCGGCATAAAATTTTCAGTATAAGTTTTTCTGAAATTTCAGTGACTGATAACTTGTACTGGTCAACTCGGAAAGTTAATACCTCGATTTTCTCACTTATTTAAGACAAACTCGAGGTCAAATTTTCAGAGGATTTGTATTTAGGCATACTGCATACAAATCTGGCATGAGCACATGGGCTATTTTAATATGAGTCTAATGGATGGTATAACAGAACCAGCTCTTTCTATAGCTGAGCATCGGAAACACAAGGCATTTAGACCTAGCCGCGTGGTGGTTAATGGCACTAGCCTTCGATTGTGCGACATATAGGGGTACATTTTTTTGAACTAGTGCGATTGTTTAGTAAACATACGATTGTTAATCCTAGAATATGCGCTGGAGAAATATGAAGTTGAAGTATGGGCTGCAAAATTGATGTTTCAGAATTCTGCCTGAAAATTATATTATTAGTACTTGCCGTATTGCGCGTAGCTATTCAGGGAATGCCATTGTACAGGAGGCTAATTCGCAGGCGGGCATTTCACTGGGCGGAAATCTGTTGAATAATTAAAGGTCCATCAGGAGCTGTGAAAACGGAAAATTTCGCAGATCGATACCCGGATGCTGGCGCACCGGTTAAACCGGGAAAGTAAATATAAATAATTAATACAGTTGTAAATGCAGTGTGCATCCACCACTATAACGATTAATCCGTCTGCTCATGCATTTTAATGGGGCGCAAATAGATTTATGTATGTTCCAGCCGGGATGCGGGCGTGAGGGCGTTAGAAACCCAGCCGAAAAAAAAAATAAACCACCCCCTGGTGAGTGTGTTCGATATGTGTGCTGGATGTGTGAAGGAAGACCCTGGCGCGTTATGAAAATACGCTTTAAACTTCAAAGCTGATCTCCACTGATCTGTGGATCGGGCCGCGCTGCTTGTAGGGAGAGGGCAATTTGCGAATGCAGATTTCCTCCACGGCGGACCCTGCAAAGCGGAAATCGCCCGAGAGACGTGTGAAAGACGAGGGCATCCTCTCCGACGCCCTGACGGATCTCTTCCGGCCCGCGCGCAAGGCACTAAATATAATACACCTTTTTGCATTTTATTATTATGCGGCGCGTATCCAGGGCATAAATCGCGCGCGCAACCCCCACGGAGCGCCGGGGGTGCGCGCCCCCTGGTCAGCGAATTTCCACCGTCATTATTAATAAACACACATTTCCCCCGCTGAATAATTTTGTAGCGCGCGAATGCATCACCTGACAGCCTGTCTGGCGTGGCGCGGAATCCGCCGCCCCCGGCTCGCCCCCGGCTCGCCTCGCGGAGACGAGAAAAAAGCGCAGATGCGGGTTTAATTAAGTCGGGGGCGGCTCGGACGCGCGACGCAATTACGGCCGACAATCGCGGAATTCTATTTAGCGCCGTCTCGCCGTACGTACCTACAACCTACCCCCCAAGAAAACCCCATTGAAATTGGCGGAGCGCTCCCTCGCCGGAAAACCGCGAGGAAAATTAATTAAAATTTACACCCTCACCTGGGGAGGAAGCGCGGGCGGCTCGCAGACAATGACGGCCTCGGCACGGAAAAGTGCGTTTTGTAAGAGTTTGCCTGGGGGGCGAGGTTTTCGCGTTAATTCTCTGCCGTTTGCAGCCCACAATTACGAGTGCGTACTCACTATTGTTGGGCCTCCCTGACAGATTACTTTGCTTTGAACCACGTGCACAATGCGGCGGTGGCGCTAATGTTTGCCGGCGCAAAATATTGTAAGAAAGAACCACTTCGTGCATAAAAATACATATATGCGCTCTAAATCTTACAATTTCACACACACACACACACACGCATATAGTATCATCTATTCAAATTCCATACATATATTAAATCATAATATTGCAAATGCCATTAATTAATGCTACAGAACTTCCCAAAGTTCGAATTTGGAAAAATCGTATGAGAAATAAAAAAGTCCCAATGGTCCCCCCTTATGGTTTTGAACTTTTTCACTTCTGGGCAGAATTAAACAAAATTTAAAAAAAAATGTAAAATTTTAGTCTTTGTTATGAAGATTTCAAATATTACCTCCACATTTTCAATTTTGTGTAAATTTTCAGTGATTGCTGTAGAAAATTCAAATATTACCTCCTAATTTTAAATTTTTACTAAAATTTCAGTAAGTTCTATGAAAATTTTCAATATTTCATCAAATTTTTCAATTTATAGTAAAATTTCAGTGATTGCTGTTGAAATTTCAAATATTACCTTTAAATTTTCAATGTTTAGAAAAATTTCAGTCTTTGCATTAATATTTCAAATGTTTACTGAACAATTTTCAGTTCTTCGTGTAAAAACCATTATTACTATCATTTACTTTCAGTAAATTTTCAGTGATTGCTGACGAAATTTCAAATACACCTCAAAATTTCCAATTTTTAGTAACATTTCAGTCATTACGTTAAAATTTCAAATATTACTGCCAAATTTTCATATCTTAGTGTAAAAGCTGTCATTACTATCATTTACTTTTAGTAAATTTTCAGTCATTGCTCACGACTTCTAAGTTATCTCCTAGAAAATTCAAATATTACCTCCTAATTATCAATTTTTACTAAAATTTCAGTAAGTTCTATGAAAATTGCCAATATTACTTCAAAATTTTCAATTTTTAGTAAAATTTCAGTGATTGCTGTTAAAATTTCAAATATTACCTTCAATATTTTTAATGTTTAGAAACATTTCAGTCATTGCATTAAAATTTCAAATGTTTACTGAAAAGTTTTCAGTTCTTAGTGTAAAAACCATTATTACTATCATTTACTTTTAGTAAATTTTCAGCGATTGCTTTCGAAATTTTTAGTTCTATAAAAATTGCCAATATTACTTCAAAATTTTCAATTTTTAGTAAAATTTCAGTGATTGCTGTTAAAATTTCAAATATTACCTTCAATATTTTTAATGTTTACAAACATTTCAGTCATTGCATTAAAATTTCAAATGTTTACTGAAAAATTTTCAGTTCTTAGTGTACTATTATTACTATCATTTACTTTTAGTAAATTTTCAGCGATTGCTTTCGAAATTTCAAATATTCAGGGTATTCCATATCAAAAAACTTTTGCAGTAACGTGTACATTACTTGACAGCATAACATTCAAATATCAAATGCATTTATGACATAAATGCATCTAACAATCGAATGTGATGTTGTCAAGTAATGTTTACATTATTTCTAGCGTTTTTTGATACGCAATATACCTGAATACCTCAAACTTTAAAAAAAAAATTGTAAAATTTTTGTCATTGTTATGAAAATTTCAAATATTACCTCCACATTTTCAATTTTGTGTAAATTTTCAGTGATTGCTATAGAAAATTCAAATATTACCTAGTAATTTTAAATTTTTACTAAAATTTCAGTAAGTTCTATGAAAATTTTTAATATTCCTTCCATATTTTCAGTATTTAGTAAAATGTCAGTGATTGCTGTTGAAATTTCAAATATTACCTTTAAATTTTCAATGTTTAGAAACATTTCAAATATTATTTCAAATGTTTACTGAAAAATTTTCAGTTCATAGTGTAAAAACCATTATTACTATCATTTACTTTTAGTAAATTTTCAGTGATTGCTGACGAAATTTCAAATACACCTCAAAATTTCCAAATTTTAGTAACATTTCAGTCATTACATTAAAATTTCAAATATTACTGCCAAATTTTCATATCTTAGTGTAAAAACTATCATTACTATCATTTACATTTAGTAAATTTTCAGTTATTGCTCACGACTTCTTAGTTATCTCCTAGAAAATTCAAATATTACCTCCTAATTATCAATTTTTACTAAAATTTCAGTAAGTTCTATGAAAATTGCCAATATAACTTCAAAATTTTCAATTTTTAGTAAAATTTCAGTGATTGCTGTTAAAATTTCAAATATTACCTTCAATATTTTTAATGTTTAGAAACATTTCAGTCATTGCATTAAAATTTCAAATGTTTACTGAAAAATTTTCAGTTCTTAGTGTAAAAACTATTATTACTATCATTTACTTTTAGTAAATTTTCAGCGATTGCCTTCGAAATTTCAAATATTCAGGGTATTCCATATCAAAAAACTTTTGCAGTAACGTGTACATTACTTGACAGCATAACATTCGAAAATCAAATGCATTTATAACATAAATGCATCTAACAATCGAATGTGATGCTGTCAAGTAATGTTTACATTATTTCTAACGTTTTTTGATACGCAATATACCTGAATACCTCAAACTTTTCAATTGTTTTAATAAAATTTTAGTCATTGTTATGAAAATTTCAAATATTACCTCTACATTTTCAATTTTGTGTAAATTTTCAGTGATTGCTGTAGAAAATTCAAATATTACCTCCTAATTTTAAATTTTTACTAAAATTTCAGTAAGTTCTATGAAAATTTTCAATATACCTTCCAAATTTTCAGTTTTTAGTAAAATGTCAGTGATTGCTGTTGAAATTTCAAATATTACCTTTAAATTTTCAATGTTTAGAAACATTTCAGTCTTTGCATTAATATTTCAAATGTTTACTGAAAAATTTTCAGTTCTTAGTGTAAAAACCATTATTACTATCATTTACTTTTAGTAAATTTTCAGTGATTGCTGACGAAATTTCAAATACACCTCAAAATTTCCAATTTTTAGTAACATTTCAGTCATTACGTTAAAATTTCAAATATTACTGCCAAATTTTCATATCTTAGTGTAAAAACTATCATTACTATCATTTACTTTTAGTAAATTTTCAGTGATTGTTCACGACTTCTTAGTTATCTCTTAGAAATTCAAATATTACCTCCTAATTATCAATTTTTACTAAAATTTCAGTAAGTTCTATGAAAATTTCCAACATTACTTCAAAATTTTCAATTTTTACAAAAATTTCAGTGATTGCTGTTGAAATTTCAAATATTACCTTCAATATTTTCAATGTTTAGAAAATTTTCAGTCATTGCATTAAAATTTCAAATGTTTACTGAAAACTTTTCAGTTCTTAGTGTAAAAACCATTATTACTATCATTTACTTTTAGTAAATTTTCGGTGATTGCTGACGAAATTTCAAATGTCACCTTCAAATTTCCAATATTTAGCAAAATTTCAATCATTACGTTAAAATTTCAAATATTACTGCCAAATTTCCATACCTTAGTGCAAAAACTATCATTTACTTTTAGTAAATTTTCAGTGATTGCTCACGACTTCATAGTTATCTCCTAGAAAATTCAAATATTACCTCCTAATTATCAATGTTTACAAAAATTTCAGTAAGTTCTATGAAAATTTCCAATATTACTTCAAAATTTTCTATTTTTAGTAAAATTTCAGTGATTGCTGTTAAAAATTCAAATATTACCTTCAATATTTTCAATGTTTAGAAAAATATCAGTCATTGCATTAAAATTTAAAATATTTGTAGATAATTTGTAGATCTTTGTATGCTAATTATTCGTGGCTACATGGATCTCAGGTAGAATACACCATTAATGCTACAGAACTACCCAAATTTCGAATTTGGAATAATCGTATGAGAGATAAAAAAAGTCACAATACTCCCCCCTTATGGTTTTGAACTTTTTCATTTCTGGGAAATTTCTGGGAAATGGAGAAACTGCAACAAAGGCGTCATCTTCCACTATGTCACTTTCTTCTGAATCTTCACTTTCGCTTTTATCACATTCAATATTATCATCTTCTTCATCATCGAATTGAATTTCAAGTGCGATTTTGCTCCTCTACTATTGCTTCATGAAACTGGTCAATTCATCTGTTTGCATGTTTGGATCAATCCTTATTTTTCCTTAAATTTGAGAAATGCATCACTGCTTCCTGAAAATTCGTGTTAATGAGTTGAGGAAAATCTCAATCGCTGGAAAATTTTGCAAAAAAAGTGAAGATCCTAAATTATTATTCATTACTAGTTAACGGGTCGGAGCGGTTATTTTTCTTTTAAATAGTGAATTAGTCGCCATCCTAACAGATGATATATTTTGAACAAAATTTGCTTGTAATTTTCGCGAATTTCCTAGAATTGTATGGCTTTTTCGCCTTCACTAATAAAATACGTCCCTCCTCCATTCGTTTCTTTTGCGCTGGAGAGCATTAGGACTCGCGATACGGGGGCAAACATCCGTACGCATTGCGCCTAATGTTGCCCTTTTACCTCTTAATAAACGAATACGAATACTGATAAGGCGACGTTCAAGGGGGGTGATTTGTGAGCCGCGCCGTCCGCCGCGTTTACCGCTTAAGACCCGGCGGGTTATGGAATGGGGGGCGGCTGTTCGCGCAAGAGGGTGGAATTTAATTTTCCAGAAGAACACAACTGAAATTTAGTATTTCGCGAGATTAAAGAAAAACTCATCACGCTAAAGGATATTATAATACCTGCTTTATACATTTGTAGATTATGTACTGGGCTCTTAAAATGATATACCGCCCTCGTAAACGCTCTATCTAATTATAGTTCTGAAAGCGCGGAGGCGAGATCAGGCGCGAATTCAGCCTGGGGTTTTTTTTTATGGCGCGCCCTAAATGACCGGGAATGCATTACGTTCATATTTTGAATGCGCTGCCTCGATGGGGTCCAAGATTACGGCCCCGTTCGCGTAATTGTATTTGCCCAAGAGGAAAACACCATGAACTACCATTGTTATTCACGCCCGCGCACGGCAGTTAACGGAGACTAATTGCGCTTTGTGTCCCGTTCGGGAGGAAAAAGTGCGCCTCTGTCTTTATTAGTTCGAGCACTTTAAATTCCGGTAATCCTATTAACGTTTTCGTGTAAATTATCGCTTGCTACACGAAACCATTGATTTATAATTCCTATATTAAAATATGCCCTTTACTTGATATATTATGTATAATCTTGAGTGAATAAGCGAGATTGAAAAAATAGGGGGTTGAAATCAACAAACTTAAAAAAAAAGTACATTATGGTTAATATTTCTCTTATTAGTCATTCAACTGATTCCAATTCATCCACACGTTAGCATGTAATTAAGTACACAATTTGATTTTCACAATTGTGAGCTCCAGGAGCCTACTTGTTTAATATTTCCGACATAGTCCACAACAAATATTTTCAATTCTGCAGAAACCAGTGGTAAGATTGATCTGGAGCATCTCGCAAACAACCCCGAAGAGCTCTACATATTGTTGGACGAGATTGGATCAGATTTTGATGTCGATGAGGAACAAGACGACTGCCTTTGGGAAGCAGATGTCCAAGAAAATTACGTAGTCGAAAGCGATGAAGTCAATAATTGATGACAAAAATGGAGAATTGTCATGACGAATGTGAAGAAGAAACTTGGAGTAGCGATGATGAAATACCTCTGTCAACAATATTTCGTTGGGTAAGAGGTTCCTTCCAGAGTTTGACCGCACCATCAGATGCCGATTCTGTTCAAGGCGAAGTACTCACTCCATGGAAATATTTTTCTAAATATTTGAATGATGACTTTTTTGAACTTGCTCAATGCATAGCCCAGTACTATCTATAGCAAAATGGAAAGTCGATTGTTGTAACTGCCCAAGAGATAAAAAAGTTTTTTGGTTTACACGCTCTCATGGGCTGCTTAAAATTACCGAAAATTCATATGTACTGGGATTCAAAATATTAATGTCCGATGGTTGCAAATATTATGCCTCGCGACAGATTTTATTCGTTAATCAATTTTCACGTGGTTGACAATCTTAGCTTTTCTGATGAAGAGCAAAAAAATAACTGATTGTGGAAGGTTCAGCCTATGACTTATGTAGTGAGAAATCGATGTCATGCTATTGTTAGAAAGCAGAATTCAGCATTTTCTGTTGATGAGCAAATGATACCATTCTTGGGTAGATGCCCAGTGCGTCAATATGTAAAGAATAAACCAAGACCGGTAGAATTTAAGAATTTTGTCGTAGCTACATCTGATGGCACAGTTTTGGATTTTGAAATTTATCAAGGTCTACCCACCCCACCGATAAATAGAGAGTTAGGATTAGGACCATCTAGGACTTGAAAATAGTTTTTTATTTTTTGACCGATATTTCTCAACTTTAGGTCTAATGAATGAATTGAGCAATTTAAAAATTTATGGAACTGGCACTATTATGGGCAACAGAAGGATTAAATTTCAAGAAAGATACGGAAATGAAAAGAGGGGAATCTGAACAAATTATGGGCAGTGATAAAAAAAATTGCCTAACAAAATGGAAGGACAACAAAACTGTGCTGATGATTTCAACAGCTTTTGGTAAAGAGCCTGAGTGTCTTATAAAAAGATGGGATAAGACACAAAAACAGCGTGTAGAAGTAACTTGCCTTAGAGTAGTGAACATGTACAATCGACGAATGGTTGAAGTGGACATCTGCGATCAGATGATAGAATATTATCGATCATTCTTTAGAAGGAGAAAATGGACATTCAAAGTAATATTGTATATCTTTGATTTATCCATTCTAAACAGTTGGATGGACTACAAGCGAGATTGTAAAAATACTGAAACCAAACCTATGAAACTTCTCGATTTCCGACTTAAGCTTGCGGAATACTTGACTGCTGGGTCCAAGAAAAGATTAACTGAAGACGAGGCAGATACCGGAGATGAAGCGGAAAACGAAAGAAAGATGCCTGCAGCTTTGCAATGCAAAGATAAGCGTTACGACGGGTTTGAGCATTGGCCTATTGCCGATGACCTCAAAAATCTTGTTAGCTGCCGAATGGAAAATTGTACAAGTCGATCAATAGTTCGCTGTAAGAAGTGTAATGTATACTTATGTTTTGGCAAGCATCAGAATTGTTTTCTGAACTTCCACTGTAATAAATAATTTAATATCACATTTGTGACTATGACTTTTTGGGTCTTAAGACACACATTTGTGACTATCCTTAAAAACCCAGTAAAAATACTTAAAAAATAATCCAAAAATTCAGTAACGATTTCAAACCATTTAATCGCCAAAAAGTTGACCAGTAACTTTTCATTCAACTTTTAAAAATTCGGGAGTCTAAGGGATAAAATGTAAAAAAGTACATTTATGTCAATTTTTCCCTTATTAGTAATTTAAATGATTCCAGAATCACACAGAATCAGAATCACACAGAAAAATGGTCGTGTCCGAGGCCTTGTGAACATCAAGGGCAAGTTCCTTGTTTTCCACCCAATGGCTCCCAATTATCTGTGAAAATTTGTATCTATTTAAATTAAAGTGAAACTCAACGTTTATGGGCATCCTTTGATGATGGATTTCAACATATTAGGTAATATTCATAGTAATGTTATTACTATTTATGGAGTTTTCAAATAAATTTGGAATGAAAATGACGAAAATTTCGTAATGTTTTACATTTTACAGTGAAATTTTTGCAATTTACAATCAAATTTACATAATCGCATTTTGGAATTTATAATCAGCCAAAATTTTGGAATTTATAATACGAATGTTGAAATTGCCAATGATGTTTTACATTTTATAGAGAAATTTATCAATTTCCTATAAAATATTCATAAAGCTATTGCAATTCTGCAATTTAGGATACAAAATTTGCAATATTCATGGAAATGTTTGCAAGTTATAATGAAAATTAGATAATTCCAATAAAACTTATTTATTATCTAATAACGGTTTTCTATTTTTATTGAAATTTTGTATTTATTATGAAAATTTTGAGATTGCCAGAGATAATCAGAGATGATCATAGCTGGTCATATACGGTGAAAGATGATCAGAAATGAACAGAGCTGGTCAGAGATCATCAGAGATTATCCTCATCTTTAATAATTTCCACTAAAAATTGCAGGTTTCAATTAAACTTTGAAATTTATAATTAAAATTTTGGTGTTTATAATAAGATGAACATCAAGGGCAAGTTCATTTTTTTTTCACCCACTGGCTCCCTATTATCTGTGAAAATTTGTACCTATTCAAATTAAAGTGAAACTCAACGTTTATGGGCATCCATATAAACACGTAATTACTTTAAAAGACAAAAAATCTTTAGATTGTACTAATTAGCGAAATGTTTGCATACAGCATTTATCCAGCTTAATCAAATTTCTGATTTCGCCGTATGCAAAGCAACGACGATAACGCACCAGTTCTAGGCAATATCCTCGGAGAAACAAGCGTGGCCATTAATGTTAACTGCGCGAGTTTTTTGCACCGTTGGAGATTCCTCCATTTCCACGATTCTTCTGCTACTCCTCTTCATTAGGCAGATTTTACTCGTTAAACTCGAGAAACATTGCTTTGCGAATAATGGCATAAGTGAAAACTGGGCTTAGATGCTACAATACGTTATGCGTTGAGTGTTTTGTATCCGGCAGACGTTAGTGTACAGTTCATTCAACGTTCATTCATTCAATAAATGTCAGTTCATTCAATGGTGCAAAACTGATTTTTTTCAGTTTTTATTTTTTTGTGTTAATATCACTAAACTGATTTCAATAAAAATTTATGGGTATGTATGCATCCATAAAGGGCACCCAAATAAACAACAAAAAATATACCATGCAATTTAAAAATACACATCATCATGACGTCACACTTTTTTGGGACACCCTGTATAATCAAAAATATTTTCCTAAAATACACCCCAGAATGCAAGTAAAGTCTGCAAAATATCAAATTCCTAACTCAATTAGTAACTGAGCTATAGAAGACGGGAGGTGAAATGACGGACCCTGTATAATAAGCGGTCAATATGAATCGATTTGGATCTGATGAGATTCATAAAATCGAAGAATCCATTACATCCACAAAACCCATTAATACAGTGCGAATAGAATGTTATATTATAAGACAATTTGATCTCTTCTGTTCAGAGATAAATTATGATATAAAAGAAGAAAAGTCGGATGAAGAATTATGTAAAACTTTGGAAGACTGGGCTTACAACATGCGAAAAGTTAATGGTGAAGATTATGAAGAAGGAGTATTGAAAACTCTGGAATCTCACAGCTAAGCATATTCAACTTACTTATTATAATAAATTCAAAATAGTTATAGATCCTTTTAAAAGCATTATATTTCAAAAAGCAAGAGATGTTCGCAATCAGGGGCGGATGGGACTAGCAAAACCGGCGCAGGAAATACAATCACGGGCGCAATACATAAAATGTTTACAAAAGTTGAAAGAATCAGAAAAAATCAGTGCTTAAATGTCAGTTTTAAGAGGTTATAATGAAAAGACGTAAAAGCGTCTGCAATTTTTTTCTACTATTAAAAAACCAAATGTATTACAAAAGTAAATAACCAAAAAATTAAAAAATATATAATATTTTTACTTTAAAACAATAACTGTTTTGATAGAAGAGAATTGGAATTACCTAACGCGGATACAATTTCTTTATTATTTAGTTCATTCAAATTCTTTTTCTCATAACTCATGAACATAAGAGCTTCAAGGCGAGTGTGAGATATCGTCGATCATAATCTATTTCTACATATTTTAGCGTTAAGAAATATATTTTGCAGGAATCTTGAGATATCGGAAGAGACATATCTAAATACACTAGACTAGATTGTAAGTATTGGGTATAAGATGGAGTACACTTCTCGAAATAAATTGTATTCAAAAATAACGTAGTTACAACTAGTAGCACAGTTTTGCAACTTCTACATGTTAGTATTTCTTCATTTGTTTTGCCACATTCTCACACATGCTTGCTTAATTCTTCTATATGTTCTTCTATCTTCTATCTGCAGTTGAAGATTTAGGTCTACTATTAACATATCACAAATATTTTGTTACAATAAATCAGAAATTTCAAATCAAAAGTTCTTCTTAAATTTTCTAATGTTACATTACAATTTTTGTTGGTGATTTATTAGTTAAAGTCTTCAATATAGAGAGAAGTCGATCTTTTTTGGAATATTTGGTTTAATGTGATCCAAATTTTGTGTATCTAAATCTTTACAAACATCAAAGGTATTTTGGAATCGTTTTATCATAGAGTTGATTACGGTATCTATTATTACATTGAATTTTTCAAACATACATTTGTCATATTCATCGTCTAATGTTTCATCTCCATATTTTTCTCCATTCTTTCGGCATACGAATTACTTTTTTCTTCGCAGTTCATTCAATATTCTCTCAAATATCATTTTAGAATTATGTACTGTATGTTTCATTATGTACTAATTTTTCTTCCGCGCATACTGCGAATTAGTCTGAAAGATATTTTACTGAGTCGCAATTCTTTGAAACTTCTGTATTTTTGTACTTTTGCACTTTGCGCCATCTGTGTAGATTTGTAGCAATGGTATTTGTACATCAAGGGCTACGGGAAAAACGATGAGAGTCCAATTTGGTCGTTTTCCAGAAAACTAAATTGAAAGTTTCAAGTCTAATAAAGGACAGAAAGGATGAATGAAAAAACTAACTGATTATAATTGATCTACTTTGACAAGATGTGAATTAGAATATTGAGCAAAAACATGAAATACACATAAGTAAAATTATTAAAACAATATATTTTTATTAACAAGTTTTGGATTCTGATCGTTTTCAACAGTATTTTTAGATATTTTATGTAGGGTACAGTACAGTATAGGTATGTATATACAAACAATATATTTTCAAATGAAATACAAATTTTTGATAAAATATTATTATGATTACCGATTATTGTCCATTAGGGGGGTCGTCTATAAATTATTCTTCTTCATCTAGATCTCTGATCGTTTTAAGTCTACATCATATTCTATTGCTTCGTTTTTGAAGCGAACGGTGATAGTGTTTTTACTGTTTTACTTCACATGTCGAAACTACTTTTCCTATACTACAACATGGCACCATCAGCTCGATTTCAATAAAAAATGAATCAAAATGGAGTCAAAATAGAAATCATTCCTCCCCGTAGCCCTTCATATATTTTGATCGTGGTCCAGTAATGCAGAATCTTTTGAAAAATATAGTTGCTGTTAAAATTACTTCGTATTTTAAATATTGTCTGTAAAACTTTTTGCCATTGCCCTCACATTACTGTTCGTCTTTTTGGGTTTCTCTATTGTTTCTATCACTAATTTTACTTCTACATACAAAGGTGACTTAACATTCCGAATTTGCTGAATATTTTTTAAAGTGCCATTCTTCATCCCACCATCCACATTCTCTCTTGTTTCTCAAATGGAGATTAACCTTTTCTTCGTTTGGTTTTGAAGAACATATTTAAAAATGAACGAGCGTTGATCTATTGTACACATTTTGCGTGGTACCAGTCTAGTCTACTGTTATTGAATACATTTCAGCAGTATTTATATTTCTGCTACTATTTTAATATTTTTTTATATTTTTTATTTAAATCTTATTATTAGTTTTCGTAATAATTTAATTAACTGTAGTATCGGACAGAAACGAAACAAATGCACTAGATCTAATTTAAATATTTGATGTAAGGCCCATTAAAATTTGCCCAAAATTTTGGTATGTAGATTTCTAGTAGCACAATTCAAACTTTTGGCCTGTATCACGTCTTCCAAGAAGTTTATTAATATTTATTATTCTATCATTTGTCTATTATATAACATTTTTCTCTTTGACTTTTAACTGTTCAGACCACTATAATTTATCCATACGATTTGAACTATAAATTATTTTGAAACAAATATAATACATATTTGTTGTCGCGTTTGTGTAAATTGCGTATAGTGGTAGTAGTGACAAAACTCAACAGAAAAAAAATGAGTTTGTTGCGCCGGCGCCTTACAACTATTTGCGACCGGCGCACCGGGAAATTTCCCGGCTTTCCGCCGGCCCCATCCGCCTCTGGATGCTCGCAATTCAAAGAGGAAAATTTTACAACGCAATTTGGAAAAAATAAAACGCAGTTCGTCGGCTTTAACCCATGAAAAACAAACAAGAATTATAAATTATTTTAATAGAAATACACCCGATGGTCTACAGCGAAAGTTTTACCATATTGCGTCTGTTGGACTTGCATGGAGAGGATGAGAAGCAAGTGCTTGCTTGACAGAATATTTCAACGAAGAAATAAACAATTACGGTTTGCCAACAGGTCGGTTGGAATACAACACAATTTTCTCTAAAACAGCACAAGAAGGTGATAAGAAAATTGCAGATATTAAGTGGATTGTCCAAAATTCAAACAATATAGACAAGTGCCCCGTTCGACTTCTAAAGAAAATGTTTTCTAAACCGACACCTAACATTAAAACGAATCGCCTGTTTCTCACAGTAAATAAAGATTGGGAAAAACATGAAAATAGCTATTGGTATAAAAACATGCCCAAAAATCAAATTAGTAAATGGACAAAACGTGCTGCTAAAAGCATCGGAATAAATACCAAACTTGTAAAAATAACAAATCATTCAAACAGATCGTCTACAGTTAGTCAGTTATCAAGTACGGGTATTAACGCTGAAGAAATTATAAAAATAACTGGACACAACAATACTGCTTCAATTCAACCTTATTTGAATCTAAGTGAAAATCATCATAAAAATCTTATTTCAAATTTAAAAAGTGAATCAATGGAATCGGAAATTGAAAATTCTTCTATCAATAATTCTTCGTCAGTTTCTCTTGATTCATCTAATAATAATAATTCCAGTGGCTCAGTAATTTATAATAATTGTACTCTTAATATTACATGCCATAAATAAATCAAGTTCTTATAAGTCATAATTATGAATTTAATTTAATTTAGGTGTTAATAAAAATCAAGTTGCCGTGAATCATAATATGTATACACGAAAGTCAAATTGACAAAATATTTCTTGCATTTACATTTATTATTCGGTATATAGTCCTCTGAATATAACTCGAGCATAAAAAAATATCTGAATATAGCGACTACTGCTCAATGTGTTCCTTAAAATACGCCTCGTCCTACGGACTCGGCGTATTTCTCAGGCCATATTTCGCATACGTCAGCTATATTTGTTTATTTTTGACGCTCTCGTTATATTACTTCTGATTATATTTAAGGTAAATTTTTATAACAGTTTAAGGTATATAATATTTCATCTCATACTTGAATGGTTTAACCTGAATACATGTTTGTAGTTATTCAATGTGCATGTGGAGTAAGCGTAGGTACGTCGTGTTAGTGGTGCATATAGACGTTTGGATTATTTTATTGAGCGTGAAGGTAATAAATCATCGGTGTTTGATGTTGGCCGGTTATTTATGTATCTGCACGGGCCGGGGGTGTATAGAAGACATAATGAGTCTCGCTATGATATTATCGGTTCATCCGGCGCTGCCCCCGGGGTCCCCCCCGCACGCCGCCCCCGCGCCCCCCCCACGGGGGGCCGCCCAGCCCGGCCGATAAGCTGCCGCGGGAGATTTCACAGTGAAGCCGTCGACAATTCCATTAATTTAACGCGATGAAACTCCCGCGGACGCGCCATTATTGCGGGCTAAAGGCAATTAAACGAATACTTTTCTTAATTAGTTTTCAGTTTTACACGCCGTGTTAAATATTAATATCGGAAGGAGCCCCGGAGGGTCGCGGGGGCGGCAGCGGGGGCCCCGTGGGGGCGGCGGTGCCCGCGCGTATTCATCAGGCACGTCCATCGGGAAGTCTCCGAAGGATTCCCGCCTACACTGTTTGGCATGTTGCAAACTTTCAAACAAGATTATTCCATTATTTCCCGGCTCCATAGACCGCAAATTAACATTATTATCGTAAACATAACCACCCTATTAAAGACATTGACACCACCTGTTTAAATTTTACACCCTCTCGGCTTCCCTCGCACATATTTAATGGGGGAAGTTTACAAATATATTCACACACGAATTAACACAATAATAAATGCGCCGCATATCACGGCCGATTTTATCGAGCGATCGCTTTGCCGCTGCCGGCTTCACGTTTCATCATATTATTTAACATGAATTATTCCGCACAATGCAATAAATCAGCGCGGCAAATTAACCGGAAAATAAAACGAAAATTAAATGCAATTATCGTGTTTACTGCACTACCATTAATTAATGCCACAAAATATACGTGCTTATGTACGAGTGCACACTAAATGGGTCAAACTCCTATGTCAACAGGAACTCTCTTACACCAGTGCCACAGGTGCAGGCGCAGATTTATTATTCCATTATTATTACGTATGCAGAATAATATTGCATTCCTTTAACCAGCTGCTAAACACAACCAAATGTAAAAAAATACCTAATATTTATTATAAAAATTAAATTATATACATATAATATACATACAGGGCTGGAATTCCATCATTGCAGCATAGCGCGGAAAGAATAAGAGCGATAGAAATAGGGAGATACGAAAGCATTGCTGCGCACTCTTTCTACTCCGCGCGTGTTTGGTGCTGTGAGCTGTGAGACAAAAACTCATTAATTCTATTAGCAATGTTTCATTGCTTTGATTAATTAGGCGGTTTAAACAAAAAAAAAACTATTTGTAGTTAGGTACAAAGCTATTTGTAGCTAGGTACATAGCCATTTGAAGCTACAAAGCTATATTACAGTGCACATATGCGTTTCCCTTACTTCGGGTTCGTCGTTTAAAAGCGTAGCGTTTAACGCTCGTAGCGTTGCACGAGTTGCATACAGTTTATCTCTTTATTTGTGCTTCTCTTGTTAACTCGTGTATTATCAATGTCCAAAGGATGAGCGAAACCCGAATTCCAAGAAGAGTGTTGGAATGAATCCCAGCACAGAGGAAAAAGAGAGAGAGACCAAGAATACAGTGGAAGGAAGGAATAGCAAAGGCGATGAGCGCTAGAGACCTTCCAGAAGGACAATGAGTCAACCAAGCAGATTGGAAATTAGGTGTCAGACAACATCGACAGACGTTTTAGGACCGAGTGTAGCGCAATCATATTTTATTTTTTGGTGTCGAAACTGTAACAGATATCAAAAACTATAAAGATACAAAAAAACTTAATAATGAATGCCCGCGTCGGATTGGAATTTTTTAAAATTTATTTGCATATGTCATAAAAAAATATGAATGTATTAATGTTTGGCCTGACTTGTTTTATACACAACCGGTCTACTAATAATAACAATATTATGTCAAAATATGAGCTATACCCGTATAAAGTGTCATACCAAACAACATCCAAATCAATATAAATGTCCTCTTGTTATAAGCAAATTTTGTTTTTATAACATAAACTTTGAAGCTGAATTCTTGCTAATCCAAACGTATTTGTATATAGATATGTTTTGTTAAATCGTCTTTTTTTTATCCCAGTAATCTGTGGTTAAGCCATTTCCACACAATTTTGAGACACCCTGTATAGACACATGCGCATTCTTAACCTTTGCAGGTGCAAATAAAACTCGCGCATACTACTGACCAGTGTTAACCAATCGATCTTAATACTTTTATCAGCCAGAATAATTCAACAATAACCGAACACCACACACAATAATACCAACAACAACAGTATGAAGTACCACCTACGTGTACGCAACCCTCGAAAAACGGCCCAAGTATATGGGCACTTGTGCATTCTTGACCTTGGGCAGAAAACGCAACTCGCATTAGTTCCTGCATCAGTCAGAATGATGCATCAATAACCAAACATTACACACATTAATACCAACAACAACAATATGAAGTACCACCTACGTGTACGCAACCCTAGAAAAACGGCCCGTGTATATGGACACAAGTGTATTCTTGATCTTGAGCAGAGAACGCACCTCGCATTAGTTCCCGCATCAAACAGAATGATGCATCAATAACCGAACACCACACACATTAATACCAGCAACAACAGTATAGAGTACCACCTACGTGTACGCAACCCTCGAAAAACCCAAGTATATGGTTACGTGTACGCAACCCTCGAAAAACTGCGCAAGTATATGGACACTTGTGCATTCTCGACCTTGAGCAGAAAACGCACCTCGCATTAGTTCCTGCATCAGCCAGAATGATGCATCAATAACCGAACACCACACACAATAATACCAACAACAACAGTATGGAGTACCACCTACGTGTACGCAACCCTTGAAGAACGGCCAAAGTATATAGAAACATGCGCATTCTTGACCTTTGCAGGTGCAAATAAGACCCGCGCATTCTACTCACCAGTGTTGACCCATCGATCTTAATACTTTCCCAACGACAGCACTGTATATACCTGACTCTCTCGTAATAGCTGACTACCTCCGTTTCAGAGAGGATTTACGATCAGCCAGAGTCGGTACTTAACCCCTCCGCAAGAAGCCCTGGCGCGCTGCCGCCCGGGAAAGTGTTAAAGACCAAAGGGCCTCTTTGAAAGCAGAAAACGCACATCGCATTAGTTCCTGCATCAGTCAGAATGATGCATCAATAACCGAACAACACACACAATAATACTAACAACTACAGTATGGAGTACCACATACGTGTTCGCAACCCTCGAAAAACGGCCCAGGTATATGGACACATGTGCATTCTTGACCTTGAGCAGAGAACGCACCTCGCATTAATTCCGGCATCAAACAGAATGATGCATCAATAACCGAACACCACACACAATTGTACCAACAACAACAGTATGGAGTACCACCTACGTGTACGCAACCCTCGAAAAATGGCCCAGGTATATAGACATATGCGCATTCTTGACCTTTGCAGGTGCAAATAAGACCCGCGCATTCTACTCACCAGTGTTGACCCATCGATCTTAATACTTTCCCAACGACAGCACTGTATATACCTGACTCTCTCGTAAAAGCTGACTACCTCCGTTTCAGAGAGGATTTACGATCAGCCAGAGTCGGTACTTAACCCCTCCGCAAGAAGCCCTGGCGCGCTGCCGCCCGGGAAAGTGTTAAAGACCAAAGGGCCTCTTTAAAAGCAGAAAACGCACATCGCATTAGTTCCTGCATCAGCCAGAATGATGCATCAATAATCGAATAACACACACAATAATGCTAACAACAACAGTATGGAGTACCACCTACGTGTACGCAACCCTCGAAAAACGGCCCAGGTATATGGACACATGTGCATTCTTGACCTTGAGCAGAGAACGCACCTCGCATTAGTTCCGGCATCAAACAGAATGATGCATCAATAACCGAACAACCCATTCTTCACCTTTGCAGGTGCAAATAAGACCCGCGCATTCTACTCACCAGTGTTGACCCATAGATCTTAATACTTTCCCAACGACAGCACTGTATATACCTGACTCTCTCGTAAAAGCTGACTACCTCCGTTTCAGAGAGGATTTACGATCAGCCAAAGTCGGTACTTAACCCCTCCGCAAGAAGCCCTGGCGCGCTGCCGCCCAGGAAAGTGTTAAAGACCAAAGGGCCTCTTTGAAAGCAGAAAACGCACATCGCATTAGTTCCTGCATCAGCCAGAATGATGCATCAATAATCGAACAACACTTACAATAATGCTAACAACAACAGTATGGAGTACCACCTACGTGTACGCAACCCTCGAAAAACGGCCCAGGTATATGGACACATTTGCATTCTTAACCTTGAGCAAGGAACACGCACCTCGCATTAGTTCCGGCATCAAACTGAATGATGGATCAATAAACCGAACAACACATTCTTGACCTTTGCAGGTGCAAATAAGACCCGCGCATTCTACTCACCAGTGTTGACCCGTAGATCTTAATACTTTCCCAACGACAGCACTGTATATACCTGACTCTCTCGTAAAAGCTGACTACCTCCGTTTCAGAGAGGATTTACGATCAGCCAGAGTCGGTACTTAACCCCTCCGCAAGAAGCCCTGGCGCGCTGCCGCCCGGGAAAGTGTTAAAGACCAAAGGGCCTCTTTGAAAGCAGAAAACGCACATCGCATTAGTTCCTGCATCAGTCAGAATGATGCATCAATAACCGAACAACACACACAATAATACTAACAACAACAGTATGGAGTACCAACAACGTGTACGCAACCCTCGAAAAACGGCCCGGGTATATGGACACATTTGCATTCTTGACCTTGAGCAGAGAACGCACCTCGCATTAGTTCCTGCATCATCCAGAATGATGCATCAATAATCGAACAACACACACAATAATGCTATCAACAACAGTATGGAGTACCACCTACGTGTACGCAACCCTCGAAAAACGGCCCAGGTATATGAACACATTTGCATTCTTGACCTTGAGCAGAGAACGCACCTCGCATTAGTTGCGGCATCAAACAGAATGATGCATCAATAACCGAACAACACACACAATAATACTAACAACTACTGTATGGAGTACCACCTACGTGTACGCAACCCTCGAAAAACGGCCCAGGTATATGGACACATTTGCATTCTTGACCTTGAGCAGAGAACGCACCTCGCATTAGTTGCGGCATCAAACAGAATGATGCATCAATAACCGAACAACACACACAATAATACTAACAACTACTGTATGGAGTACCACCTACGTGTACGCAACCCTCGAAAAACGGCCCAGGTATATGGACACATTTGCATTCTTGACCTTGAGCAAAGAACGCATCTCGCATTAGTTGCGGCATCAAACCGAATGATGCATCAATAACCGAACAACACACACAATAATACTAACAACTACAGTATGGAGTACCACCTACGTGTACGCAACCCTCGAAAAACGGCCCAGGTATATGGACACATTTGCATTCTTGACCTTGAGCAGAGAACGCACCTCGCATTAGTTGCGGCATCAAACAGAATGATGCATCAATAACCGAACAACACACACAATAATACTAACAACAACAGTATGGAGTACCACCTACGTGTACGCAACCCTCGAAAAACGGCCCAGGTATATGGACACATTTGCATTCTTGACCTTGAGCAAGGAACGCACCTCGCATTAGTTCCGGCATCAAACAGAATGATGCATCAATAAACCGAACAACACATTCTTGACCTTTGTAGGTGCAAATAATACCCGCGCATTCTACTCACCAGTGTTGACCCATAGATCTTAATACTTTCCCAACGACAGCACTGTATATACCTGACTCTCTCGTAAAAGCTGACTACCTCCGTTTCAGAGATGATTTACGATCAGCCAGAGTCGGTACTAAACCCCTCCGCAAGAAGCCCTAGCGTGCTGCCGCCCGGGAAAGTGTTAAAGACCAAAGGGCCTCTTTGAAAGCATAAAACGCACATCGCATTAGTTCCTGCATCAGTCAGAATGATGCATCAATAACCGAACAACACACACAATAATAATAACAACTACAGTATGGAGTACCACCTACGTGTACGCAACCCTCGAAAAACGGCCCAGGTATATGGACACATTTGCATTCTAGACCTTGAGCAAAGAACGCACCTCGCATTAGTTCCGGCATCAAACAGAATGATGCATCAATAACCGAACAACACATTCTTGACCTTTGCAGGTGCAATTAAGACCCGCGCATTCTACTCACCAGTGTTGACCCTTAGATCTTAATACTTTCCCAACGACAGCACTGTATATACCTGACTCTCTCGTAAAAGCTGACTACCTCCGTTTCAGAGAGGATTTACGATCAGCCAGAGTCGGTACTTAACCCCTCCGCAAGAAGCCCTGGCGCGCTGCCGCCCGGGAAAGTGTTAAAGACCAAAGGGCCTCTTTGAAAGCAGAAAACACACATCGCATTAGTTCCTGCATCAGTCATAATGATGCATCAATAACCGAACAACACACACAATAATACTAACATCAACAGTATGGAGTACCACCTACGTGTACGCAACCCTCGAAAAACGGCCCAGGTATATGGACACATTTGCATTCTTGACCTTGAGCAGAGAACGCACCTCGTATTAGTTGCGGCATCAAACAGAATGATGCATCAATAATCGAACAACACACACAATAATGCTAACAACAACAGTGTGGAGTAGCACCAACGTGTACGTAACCCCCGAAAAACGGCCCAGGTATATGGACACATTTGCATTCTTGACCTTGAGCAGAGAACGCACCTGGCATTAGTTCCGGCAGCAAACAGAATGATGCATCAATAACCGAACAACACACACAATAATACCAACAACAACAGTATGGAGTACCACCTACGTGTACGCAACCCTCGAAAAACGGCCCAGGTATATGGACACATTTGCATTCTTGACCTTGAGCAGAGAACGCACCTCGCATTAGTTACTGCATCAGCCAGAATGATGCATCAATAATCGAACAACACACACAATAATGCTAACAACAACAGTGTGGAGTAGCACCAACGTGTACGTAACCCCCGAAAAACGGCCCAGGTATATGGACACATTTGCATTCTTGACCTTGAGCAGAGAACGCACCTGGCATTAGTTCCGGCAGCAAACAGAATGATGCATCAATAACCGAACAACACACACAATAATACCAACAACAACAGTATGGAGTACCACCTACGTGTACGCAACCCTCGAAAAACGGCCCAGGTATATGGACACATTTGCATTCTTGACCTTGAGCAGAGAACGCACCTCGCATTAGTTACTGCATCAGCCAGAATGATGCATCAATATTCGAACAACACACACAATAATACTAACAACAACAGTGTGGAGTAGCATCAACGTGTACGTAACCCTCGAAAAACGGCCCAGGTATATGGACACATTTGCAATCTTGACCTTGAGCAGAGAACGCACCTGGCATTAGTTCCGGCAGCAAACAGAATGATGCATCAATAACCGAACAACACACACAATAATACCAACAACAACAGTATGGAGTACCACCTACGTGTACGCAACCCTCGAAAAACGGCCCAGGTATATGGACACATTTGCATTCTTGACCTTGAGCAGAGAACGCACCTCGCATTAGTTCCTGCATCAGCCAGAATGATGCATCAATAATCGAACAACACTCACAATAATGCTATCAACAACAGTATGGAGTACCACCTACGTGTACGCAACCCTCGAAAAACAGCCCAGGTATATGGACACATTTGCATTCTTGACCTTGAGCAAAGAACGCACCTCGCATTAGTTCCGGCATCAAACAGAATGATGCATCAATAACCGAACAGCACACACAATAATACTAACAACTACAGTATGGAGTACCACCAACGTGTACGCAACCCACGAAAAACGGCCCAGGTATATGGACACATTTGCATTCTTGACCTTGAGCAGAGAATGCACCTCGCATTAGTTCCGGCATCAAACAGAATGATGCATCAATAACCGAAAACACATTCTTGACCTTTGCAGGTGCAAATAAGACCCGCGCATTCTACTCACTAATGTTGACTCATAGATCTTAATACTTTCCCAACGACAGCACTGTAGGTACCTGACTCTCTCGTAAAAGCTGACTACCTCCGTTTCAGAGAGGATTTACGATCAGCCAGAGTCGGTACTTAACCCCTCCGCAAGAAGCCCTGGCGCGCTGCCGCCCGGGAAAGTGTTAAAGAACAAAGGGCCTCTTTGAAAGCAGAAAACGCACATCGCATTAGTTCCTGCATCAGTCAGAATGATGCATCAATAACCGAACAACACACACAATAATACTAACAACTACAGTATGGAGTACCACCTACATGTACGCAACCCTCGAAAAACGGCCCAGGTATATGGACACATTTGCATTCTTGACCTTGAGCAGAGAACGCACCTCGCATTAGTTGCGGCATCAAACTGAATGATGCATCAATAACCGAACAACACACACAATAATACTAACAACAACAGTATGGAGTACCACCTACGTGTACGCAACCCTCGAAAAACGGCCCAGGTATATGGACACATTTGTATTCTTGACCTTGAGCACAGAACGCACCTCGCATTAGTTGCGGCATCAAACAGAATGATGCATCAATAACCGAACAACACACACAATAATACTAACAACAACAGTATGGAGTACCACCTGCGTGTACGCAACCCTCGAAAAATGGCCCAGGTATATGGACACATTTGCATTCTTGACCTTGAGCAGAGAACGCACCTCGCATTAGTTCCGGCATCAAACAGAATGATGCATCAATAACCGAACAACACACACAATAATACTATCAACAACAGTATGGAGTACCACCTAAGTGTACGCAACACTCGAAAAACGGCCCAGGTATATGGACACATGTGCATTCTTGATCTTGAGCAGAGAACGCACCTCGCATTAGTTCCGGCATCAAACAGAATGATGCATCAATATCCGAACAACACACACAATAATACTATCAACAACAGTATGGAGTACCACCTACGTGTACGCAACACTCGAAAAACGGCCCAGGTATATGGACACATGTGCATTCTTGATCTTGAGCAGAGAATGCACCTCGCATTAATTCCGGCATCAAACAGAATGATGCAACAATAACCGAACACCACACACAATAATGAATATAATTCTTGGAAAATCGTTATAGCTTCCGAAAATTTTATAGTTTCTATTGATTGTTTTATAAATTACAATCAAGATTAAACATTTTCCATTATATTTTTTTGCAAATTTCCACGAAACTTTAATAACTTTGTAACGAGTATAATTCTTGTAAAATCAATAAACACCAACCAAAAATTGGTAGGTTCCATTAGTTTTTGTAATTTAGGAAAATTTTGGCATTTATAATAAAAAAATTGAAAGAATTGAATAGATTGTAATTTCAAAAAAGTAGGGAAATAAAGAGGATCTTGAGAGGTTAGCTCCCATAAGAAATAACATGTATTTCCGGTCAGCTCGGGTTCGAAAAATTTGCACCAATATTTGTACATACATATATTTGTCATAATTCATTTTTCAGTCCCAAATATAAATAAAAATATAAATATACTTATGTTTAATATATCAAGTACAGTAGTAGTAAACAATGTTTTCGAGGGCTATCGATATACTGGTCTTTAAAGTTTATTTTGTAATGAATGGCCGAAATCTCGATCCATCTTGAGCCTGCTGTTCACCGCAGTGATTTGCCAGATATTACAAGAACGCCACAAACTTCAACCGCTGTAACTCAGACGCACTTCTCTAAATCCGATTGGAGTGTGGGGATGTTATCGGCAGGCTCATTGTGAGGAAAAAGGGAGACGAGCAAGTGGTCCTCCAGCAGGATCAAACGCCCCACAATGGCGCTGAATTACGGGCGGCTCCGCCGATATTCGCCTAATTAGCATACAGTGTTCACGCCGGAGAGCATAAACGCGGCGATATTACCACCCAATAAAGCAGATACGCCACGAGCCGCTAATTATCAATCAAAATTAATCGACGCCAGCCCCATCGGGCCGTTTAACGCACGGGCTTTTCAAAGATGAGTACATATGTGTTTGGTGCGTGCGTGCGTGCAAAAGTGCGCGCGTAGGTGTGTGTGTGTATTAGCGTGCGTATTTTCCACGCAATTGAATTAAAATCGCTAATCGCGCGGCCTGAATCTCCGGAACGGATCGAAATTTAATATTAAATAATGGTAAGTGATTGAATGAATTTAACAGAAATGGATTGCTTCCTCCCGAGGCGCGATACCGATCTGTTTATTTCTGTATATAAACGGGGCGCACTCACTTTCCATAACCGTTTTATCGCGCGGACCGGGCGCATCGAGTTAATGAGAAACCGCTTAATTTCCGCCGATCGGGCGATAGATCGGGGGTGGTTCGGGGGTGGGGCGCATTATTGAATACGCATTTGGGGCGGCAGCCGCGCCCGCAGCTTCATTAATTTTCGGGGCGCTCGATTAGCTGAAAAATTGCGCGCGTTTGGGAGAGTACATTCGCTACATGAATATATTATCCACCAAAACACACTCACAGAAAATTAAAAAAAAATGTTTCAATAGACTCAAAACGGATATAACTTTCCGTTATGTGATTACTGTGATTATATAGAACACAAGGATATACCTCTTCTTTATACAATCACTAGGACACACCTCTCCATAATGTGAATATTACAATCTAATTGCCTATGTCGGAACACCTCAATCTGATATACATATTGTAGTTTAGGCACTGACCTTTAAATCCATTCCAACACCTAATCCATAACTGTCCACGTTGTAACGCACACCAAAACAATAGGTCACACATCATCTTTCCATAAGCTGCACACGAACATCCATATGCACCCTGTAAGAACCAGTAACTCAAACAATTGATAAATTGAATACCCTTCGTTGCCAAAGTGCTGAGCGTGCCACTTATGTACCTTATATATACAAATAAAGGCACGTATCCCGCCTCAATTTTAAATTAATCAATTTTTAGCCAATAATACTATTTGATACCTAACAAAAGTGAGTATTACCGTTTATATGATGAAAGTTGGGTTAGGAATGCGTTGTGCATGTTCTACAAATCGATTATCAAAGAGGTTATACCAGAAAATCACGTTTTATGCTGCATTGCAGCATAAAACGGCAGTTACATGATTTCGGATCATGTAACTGCCTATTTCTTCTTCTTCTTCTTCTGTTTCATGTCCATATCCGATTTCGGATGTTTGCGCTGAGCATGACTATTTCTTCTACTTTACTGCAATATCAGGAAAAAGAATGTAAATTATAACTGATGTTATCATTAGATTTCAACAAAATGCCAGGCTGTTCGGCTGTCGGATGTTCCAACAGAGGGGATCAAGGTTTCGTATGAAATATTTTCCAAGAGATTCTGCAAGAAGAAAAACTTGGAAGAAGAAAACGCTTGTAGAGTCCACTCTGATTATTTTTGCATTAATCTGTTTATTCCAAACAACAGCTCTCGCTAAAATCCATCAGATCCATCGAGCAAAATTGGACCCTGATAATTATTCCCGTGTGCTCTTCAAATGATGGAAATAGTTCAGAAGTCATACTCCACTAAAAGTAACTTAAGAGATTTTAACAAAACTTCTTCAAAACCAATGTAACATACCATAACATACAATGTCATGTAGGTACAAGAAGATCTACAAGTGTTAAATGTTTTTGAATGTGTGAACCTTTGCTTTTGAAACTTCAACAGTGAATAAGTGACTCGTAACTTTGTAGGATTCAAAATTGTTTATGAACAAAGAATAAATACCATTTATGGATAAGTGAATAAAATTGCTTTATTCAAGTGTATCATATATTTTGTTTTTCAATTCAACATACTGTTAGCTGAACTTTTGCCACTTCTGATATTGTTAACCCAATTCAGATATTGTTAGGCCGGCGAATTACCTTTAGCTTAATTCTGATTATTTTTAATCCATAAAAACAGTTTCAATACTAATTCTGCTGTATTATACTTATAATAGGTAATTATTTGTATTGTCAAGTTGTCGATTAATAAACAATGGGATCTGCATCAATGAAACTTATTTATTCAATACAAACTAATGATACAAAAATATAAAAGGTTATATAATCGTATAATAAAATATGGCAATCGCTCTCTTCTTTTGCTCCTTCCAACGACCGTCATTCTGTAACAATTAGAAGAGTGATCGTGAGTTTACAACTCAGTGAGATAATTGTATTGGTTGACCCGAGTATTAATTGGTCAACCCGATATCCTTGATTAATTACGGTGAAACAATTATCTTTGGTAAATTGTTTATCGATAGGTCAACCTCAACTCTCCACAACAATACTATGACTGACTCACCATACTTGTTGACCCGAGTTCAACTCTCCACAACTAGACAATGATTCACCATACTTGTTGACCCGAGTCCAACTCTCCACAACCATACAATGGCTCACTATACTTGTTGACCCGAGCTCAACTCTCCACAACTATACAATGACTCACTATACTTGTTGACCCAAGTTCAACTCTACACAACCATACAATGACTCAGCATATCTGTTGACACCGAGTAATAATTGGTCAACCCAACATCCTTGTTATCTTCTGAGACAATGGAACAACGATGGGTTAACCTCAACTCAACTCAACCACACAATCACTCACCTTCAATTTATCCATACGGACACTAAACAATAAAACTTTACTGAAACTATTCTATTAATTCGTCACGACTGCTCCGCCTGGTAAAACTCATTTAATGCGCTGTGGTCTCTTCGAAAGGGTCTAAGAGAGGCAACTTGGCCTTGAATTTATAAACAACTGCGTCATCGGTGCGCTCGTATACGCCCGAACGAAAATATTATGATTTACCATTTTAATAAATTGGGTGATATAACATTCGGCCTTCCTGACCTTTCAGAACGTCCTCGTTCAGACACAGTTAAACTTATACATCTTCACTGGTGACAAAGTTAAACTTCTTCATTTTCACTGGTGCTTGTATCTCTGGTAGCAAACAAAATTAAATATTTGGTGAAACCGTCCACCACTGCCAGAATATCATTCTTTCCACTGCTTGGGTTGAATGAGCCCAAGTGATCCCTATGTATGGTGTGGAAAGGAACGGAAACTTTATCTATATGATGCAACATACCTTCCTGCTTTCCTTTGGGTATTTTAAAATACAGACATCGCGCACACGATGCTATGTATTTCACAATATACTTGCGCATTTCTGGGAACCAGTATACTTCAAGTATTTTCTGCATAGTTTTATCCGTAGAAAAATGTCCTAAATTATCGTGATTACATCTTACAATTTCCCTTCGCATACTTCTCGAGACAACCCAAAGTTGTTTACCATCCACAACTTTATAAAGACGATCGTCAGCCATCTTATATTCCTTGTGGATTTTTCTTTCGTAATCATTTTTAAAACGTTTGTTATTACTTGTAGTTTTCGGTTTGTTAACTTACAAGCTAACATCCAATTGGCGACTTCTATTTGGTGTTCTTCACAAACACTTTGTTCGCCAATAGAGTTTCTACTTAGCTTATCTACATGTGCCACATCTTTGCAGGACGATGAATTACTTCATCTTCTTGTAGTTTATATGTACGGCTTGCTTCGAATTCGATGTTGTTCTTCCTTTGCGTGCGGCTTACCTCTTTTCCTAATGGGTCCTCTCTTATAGTTGCTATCACCAGGTAGTGGTCTGATCCTATTTCTGGTCCTCTTCTTACTCTTGCATCCGTTATTTTGCTCATATTGTTTTCTTCCACTCAAATATAAACTATTATCGATTTCCCGTTTCTACTCGGCATTTATCTAGTGTAACAGTGTATTTCCTTATGTTGAAAGAATGTATTTGTGTTTGTATTTGTTAGCTTTTGTTAGTTCTTCCCAGAATGTCTCCTTAATTTCTTCCTTTTCACCTTCATTTGGACCGTGTATTGCTATTATCGTCCTGATTTGTTTTGTAAGTTCGTCTTTTAGTTCTATTGTTAACGTTCTTTCTGATCATACCTTCCATTCCTGTATTTGTTCTGCACTCCATTGCCATGCTTGTGATTTGTGCAGCAACATCTTAAGATGTTTGGCAATCCTTGAATCATTTTTCACAAACCGTCTGAAAAATCCAGTAAATCCCGGAAATTGTCGTACATTGTAAACTGTACTACATTGTACATTGTTGTCGGTGTTGTAAACATTCTTATTGTCTTTGTCTTATTTGCACCGGGTCTTACACCTTCTTCAGATATTTCATATCCTAGGTAGGTGACAGCAGTTTGTATAAAATAGCGTTTTCAGGGATTTAAAGTTAATCCATTCTGAAGTAATGTTTTAAACACTTGTTCCAGGTTTTTCCAATCCTTGTTCATATGCCTTGCCAGGACATAAAATGTTGTCGAGGCAAGTAATTGCGACTGTGCCCCGAAGTGGTCCCAACACTCGATTAACTAATCTTTGAAGTACGCTTGGCGCATTACAAAAGCCAAATGGCGTACGATTAAATTCGTATTTGCCATTACAAATTTTTACAAAAGTAGTTTTCTTATTTTGCCTCCATTTCCACTTCTACTTGATAATATTCAGAAAATAAATCCAAACTAGTGTAGTTTTTATAAACTTTTAATTGATCGATTTGATCGTCTATAATATATCAATAAGTTTTCTATAATGTATACATAAACGCTTGTCCCTGTTTGGTTTATTAACGAAGATCACTGAATATGAGTAGGGAGAATTTGAATCTCGAATGATTCCAGTTTCTTAAATTTCAGAGATCATACCTCTTACCAATTCTCTTTCCACGTGAGCCATCTTGTATGGACGATAAAATATTGACTTATTTTCAATTAACGTAATTGGCATTTTAGTATTTCCTTTGCAAACTATCTCTGCAAAGAATGTAGCGAAGCATTTTCTATATTTATTAAATTATTCTAGTCGTTATTTATCTTCATTAGCAGCAAGACTGACATCTAGTATTTCATCAACTTCTTTCAACGGCGTCTGATTTTCCTCTAAAAGATTGAAATTTTCTTCACACTCCAAACAAGTGTGACCTCTGGCGACTATCTTTCCACCTTTAATGAGAAGGTCATGTTTGGAAATATTGCTCACACTTCAGAACTTTGCACTTCAAAGTATTATCGATGTGAAGAGCACATCTTGGAACCTGATGTTTTAAAAACGTTAACTTATTAGCAGTTTTTATAAATGACTGGTGAGTAATGCACTGATCTATTTCGATTTCCAGTTTTTTTTTTTTTTTTTCGATGTTTTTCTTTATTTGTTGCAATAAAGGTCACAAGTCATGTCATATTACAACAAATAAAAGGCGGGGGGTACTTCGTCCTCTTCTTCGTATCAGATGATCTGCTGGTCTCTGTACTAATGGTATGAGGGCGGTGATGCTTCGGATTCCAGGAGGATTTTTTTCTTTAATTGTTTCTTGAAGGTTGCTAGATTTAGAGCTTTGATTGGGTCATCTAACTGGTTGTATTGTTGTATTGCGATGCTTGTTATTCCTAGTTTGTGTTGTTGTTGCTTACAGGTGTAGGTTCTTATGTGCTGATTGTTTCTTGTATCGTGTGTATGTATCTGGTTGTTCGTTTTTAGAATGATGCTGCTGTATGTTTCTTCATGTTTTATTTTGTGTATTTGGAGTATATTGTTAAACCTAATGAGCTGTTTTATGTTTAGTTCGTTCTGAAGTTTGTGAACCGAAATCAATAAACTAGTCGAAGCATTTATTTATTTTACACTGTGTTAATCAATGATGGATCAAACTAAATAAATTAAATATATTTAACCGCACTTGTTCTTAATATTGCACATGTTTATAGATTTCACTTATTTATAGAAATTCTCCTTTACAATTGTTTCGCCGTCTTTTCTTAAACATTTGGCTGTGTTAGTAATGCCTATAATTTCGCTTATCACAGGCAATATTTAATTGTCTGGGTCTGGTTATTCGATACTTTATTTATTTTATTACGCCGTTCACAATAAATAATAACTGAAACACTTTATAACACAGACACAAAACCATTTTATAGTATTACTGTATCATATTTGTTCGCTGAATGTAAATATACCACCACAACTATCATTTGGTATCAATCATTTACATGTACTATGTACTAGTATAAAAATGTAAGTAATACATATTTACTCCTCGGCCGAACAGTCGAGTAAATGCTTTGCATTTATATCATGAAGTTATTTTATTAACTTTGAAAGAATTAAACAAATTGTACAATGAGCACTATCAATTCAACACCCATTAAAATATTATGTTATATTCCTACACAAACAAAACTAATGAGTGATCGTATAGAGACGAAGAGAGAACGAATGCCATTAATCTTGATATGTTTTTTTTTTTTTTTTTTATAAATTTTTTTTTTTTTAATTTTTAGAACAATCTTCCCATTGTTCATTAGGTACAGCACTTGGGAGCAATCCCACTTCTGATATTGTTAGCTGAACTTTTGCCACTTCTGATATTGTTAACCCAATTCAGATATTGTTAGGCCGGCGAATTACCTTTAGCTTAATTCTGATTATTTTTAATCCATAAAAACAGTTTCAATACTAATTCTGCTGTATTATACTTATAATAGGTAATTATTTGTATTGTCAAGTTGTCGATTAATAAACAATGGGATCTGCATCAATGAAACTTATTTATTCAATACAAACTAATGATACAAAAATATAAAAGGTTATATAATCGTATAATAAAATATGGCAATCGCTCTCTTCTTTTGCTCCTTCCAACGACCGTCATTCTGTAACAATTAGAAGAGTGATCGTGAGTTTACAACTCAGTGAGATAATTGTATTGGTTGACCCGAGTATTAATTGGTCAACCCGATATCCTTGATTAATTACGGTGAAACAATTATCTTTGGTAAATTGTTTATCGATAGGTCAACCTCAACTCTCCACAACAATACTATGACTGACTCACCATACTTGTTGACCCGAGTTCAACTCTCCACAACTAGACAATGATTCACCATACTTGTTGACCCGAGTCCAACTCTCCACAACCATACAATGGCTCACTATACTTGTTGACCCGAGCTCAACTCTCCACAACTATACAATGACTCACTATACTTGTTGACCCAAGTTCAACTCTACACAACCATACAATGACTCAGCATATCTGTTGACACCGAGTAATAATTGGTCAACCCAACATCCTTGTTATCTTCTGAGACAATGGAACAACGATGGGTTAACCTCAACTCAACTCAACCACACAATCACTCACCTTCAATTTATCCATACGGACACTAAACAATAAAACTTTACTGAAACTATTCTATTAATTCGTCACGACTGCTCCGCCTGGTAAAACTCATTTAATGCGCTGTGGTCTCTTCGAAAGGGTCTAAGAGAGGCAACTTGGCCTTGAATTTATAAACAACTGCGTCATCGGTGCGCTCGTATACGCCCGAACGAAAATATTATGATTTACCATTTTAATAAATTGGGTGATATAACAATACATACCACCATAACATACCACAACATACAATGTTAATTGGAACTTGATCATTATTCCCGTGTACTCTTTAAATGATGAAAATAGTTCAGAAGTCATACTCGACTAAAAGTAACTTAAGAGATTTTAACAAAACTTCTTCAAAACCAATGTAACATACCATAACATACAATGTCATGTAGGTACAAGAAGATCTACAAGTGTTAAATGTTTTTGAATGTGTGAACCTTTGCTTTTGAAACTTTAACAGTGAATGAGTGACTCGTAACTTTGTAGGATTCAAAATTGTTTATGAACAAAGAATAAATACCATTTATGGTATAAGTGAATAAAATTGCTTTATTCACGTGTATCATTTTTTTTTTCAATTCTACATACATACCACCATAACATACCACAACATACAATGTCAATTGGAACCTGATCATTATTCCCGTGTACTCTTTAAATGATGAAAATAGTTCAGAAGTCATACTCGACTAAAAGTAACTTAAGAGATTTTAACAAAACTTCTTCAAAACCAATGTAACATACCATAACATACAATGTCATGTAGGTACAAGAAGATCTACAAGTGTTAAATGTTTTTGAATGTGTGAACCTTTGCTTTTGAAACTTTAACAGTGAATGAGTGACTCGTAACTTTGTAGGATTCAAAATTGTTTATGAACAAAGAATAAATACCATTTATGGTATAAGTGAATAAAATTGCTTTATTCACGTGTATCATTTTTTTTTTCAATTCTACATACATACCACCATAACATACCACAACATACAATGTCAATTGGAACCTGATCATTATTCCCGTGTACTCTTCAAATGATGAAAATAGTTCAGAAGTCATACTCGACTAAAAGTAACTTCAGAGATTTTAACAAAACTTCTTCAAAACCAATGTAACATACCATAACATACAATGTCATGTAGGTACAAGAAGATCTACAAGTGTTAAATGTTTTTGAATGTGTGAACCTTTGCTTTTGAAACTTTAACAGTGAATGAGTGACTCGTAACTTTGTAGGATTCAAAATTGTTTATGAACAAAGAATAAATACCATTTATGGTATAAGTGAATAAAATTGCTTTATTCACGTGTATCATTTTTTTTTTCAATTCTACATACATACCACCATAACATACCACAACATACAATGTCAATTGGAACCTGATCATTATTCCCGTGTACTCTTCAAATGATCGATATAATTCAGAAGTCATACTCCACTAAAAGTAACTTAAGAGATTTTAACAAAACTTCTTCAAAAATAATGTAACATACCACAACATACAATGTCATGTAGGTACAAGCAGATCTACAAGTGTTAAATGTTTTTGAATATGTGAACCTTTGCATTTGAAACTTGAAAGTGAATGAGTGACTCGTAACTTTGTAGGATTCAATATTGTTTATGAACAAAGAATAAATACCATTAATGGTATAAGTGAATAAAATTGCTTTATTCACGTGTATCATATATATATTTTTTCCAATTCAACATACATACCACCATAACATACCACAACATACAATGTCAATTGGAACCTGATCATTATTTCCGTGTACTCTTTAAATGATGAAAATAGTTCAGAAGTCATACTCGACTAAAAGTAACTTAAGAGATTTTAACAAAACTTCTTCAAAACCAATGTAACATACCATAACATACAATGTCATGTAGGTACAAGAAGATCTACAAGTGTTAAATGTTTTTGAATGTGTAAACCTTTACATTTGAAACTTCAACAGTGAATGAGTGACTCGTAACTTTGTAGGATTAAAAATTGTTTATGAACACAGAATAAATACCAATTTATGGTTTATTTATGGATAAGTGAATAAAATTGCTTTATTCACGTCTACCATACAAGATTTTTTCCAATTCGTTATCAGAATTGAAGAATTTGCGTGATGTGTCACATTGCCAGGTGACAACGAAAATTTCAAGAATAGTGCGAATTTGTTGACGTTGTCAATGGTTATAGTGAATAAAGTGAAAATGTAAACATTTTATTCACCCATTCGATTAAAGTGTAGCTTTACCGATGAGATTCAATATATACAGTATGTCCCCAGATTGAGTTTACAAGAGGGACTCTTTTTTTTAAATATTACTTTTAAGTAAAAAAGTTAGAGGAATTTACTATTTGCAAAAATAATTTAAAATTACATTTAATAACATTATAGAAAAATATAATCATTCAAACAATCCCCCAAATGCAGAAAATAAAACAGAAAATTAAAAAAATCACCTACGAGAGATATTTGCATCAGTAACTATTTAAGAAATACAAAACAGTTTTCAGGAGTTCCACACCAGGCTTGAACTGTGTGAAGAAAGTGGTGGGGGATTGTTAAAATGATGTTATTTTTCTAGAGTGTCAAAATTAGGTTTAATTTATTTTTATTTAGCCTACACCCTGTATAATTACTGTTTTAATTACTGAAAGGGTAGTTTCAGAACAAGCAGGAATGATAATGCCTATAACATTTTTACATAAAAGTAAAAATTTAAAAAAAAAGCCTTTTGTAAACTCAATCCGGGGACATACTGCATAAAGAGCATTTTAATAATGCGAATTGGAAAAATAGCTATTATTCTATTATAGTTTCATTTTGAAGCTGACATGTGGGAAAAAGTAGATTGAACAAAAACACTGAAAAGGAATGCTGTTCCAACTTTGTTTAGTTTTACAAAGCCACAAACAAAACGGAAAGCACGCAAGGAAATGTACATTACTGCACAAGAAACACCGCAACTGATTCCTGATGATGAGATTAATTATCTTCACGAAATTCATGTTCCAACAGGGTTGAATGTTAGCAATGAATCAATGGAATCTTTGGATTCCCTTAGGGAAAAGGACCTTACGAAATTACAGGAAAAATTGAAGATGCGCTACAAAAAGCTACTTATATTAAACAGGAAATACAAAAATCAATTACGTAATTTTAAAAGACGAGAAAATAATACTGAGAAAAGCAAAATGTTATGTACCGTTTTTAAAAGTGATCAAATAAAGGCAATGAAACGAAAATCTTCGAGATTCAGGAAATGGTCAAATGCCACTGGGACGAAATAATTGTAAATAAAATTTTCATGTGGAAGTAATGGATACGACGAGTTGATTCGTCAAAAAATTCCACTTCCATCCCTGCGCACATTGAGGAGAAGACTGGAAAAGTTAACGTTTGATGCAGGGGTTTTAGATTAAGTATTTTCATTTTTTTAAATCGAAGTGGTTAAATTTAAAAAATGATCATGAGAAAGAATGCGTAACTATTAAGGACGAAATGTATATTACACCATCAACTATGTATGATACTTCATTGAACAAATATAGATGTGTGATTCTGCCAGGTCATTCAGATGTAGCAACTCACGGACTAGTATTTATGTTAGGTGGTATAAGTTCTCGTTGGAAACAATTAGTGGCGTATCATCTCACAGGAAATTCTACAAATGCCTCATCATACGTAGATATTTTAACAGAAATAATACAGCGAGCGGAAAATATAGGATTAAAAGTAATTAGAGTAACATCTGACATGGGTTTCTCCAACTAGGCTTTGTGGAAAATATGGAATATAGTAGCACGTCATCATTTCACCATTAAAAATCATATACTCCATCCCTTTGATTATTTAAGAAAAGTATATATTTTGGCAGACGTTCCCCATCTATTTAAGAATATGGTCATTAGCATGTTTTTAATATTCTTAAATTGATGGGGAATGTCTGCCAAAATGTATACATTTCTTGAATCAAAAAGTATATATTTAGGCTGAAGTTCCCCTTCTATTTAAGAATATTAAAAACATGCTAATTACCATTAAAGATATAGTTCTTCTAGATTGGGCCCAAAAAAAATATTACCAACATATATGGTTAATTCTAACGACATCTCTGAGCTGGTTGATTTTCAAATCACATTTCATTTTAAACTGGCGCCCAAATTGAGTGAAGAAGATTTGGCTCCTAGCCATTTCCAAAAAATGAAGGTGTCAAAATCAAGAAATGTTATTAGCCACGATGTTAGCAGTGGGTTGAAGTTTCTATCGGAAGAATCAAGCAATCCAGATTATCTCACCACAGCTTGGTTTATAGATCATGTTAAGAAATGGTTTACTCTGATGACATCTCGACATCCAAAATTTGCATTGAGTAAAATAAACCTGATGTTTATGAAAAATAAATTGAGTTTTTAATAGCTATTTATGGTATAAGTGGATAAAATTGCTTTATTCACTTGTGCCATGCAAGATTGTTTTCCAATTCGTTATCATAATTGAAGAATTTGCATGCAAGTGTCACATTGTCAGGTGACAACAAAAATATCAAGGATAGCCATTGACAACGTGCAAAAATAAATCTGTCACGATCGTTGGTAACAAAGTTATCTAGTTATTCATCCAGTTTATGCACACTCTGTATATCCGGGAGTAAGACGACAGACGCGACGGGGGCAAATGAACGCACGTCTCGGAATGTGTGCATAAGGACATGAGGAATGTGCGTTGAATATTTGTCACGTTTGTCAATGTCCTATTTACTTTGGAGCCTGATCATGGGCGCTCAGCCGGGGCGCGTGTTTGCGTGGCTGGGCGCTCGCCTCGCCTCTCCCGACTGCACGGTTCGTTAAACCGGCAGTCGGGATTCTTTTGCTTTTTGATATCGCAGATCAAAGCTCGTTACCTATCGGTAAATACGTAGTTAAAATAATGTAAAGCTTCCTCTGCGATGCACATAAAGATGCATATCGTTTACAGGGATGCACGGGGCTTTCTTTTATTTCCATTGCATGCACTATGCACACAGCAATTTTGTACATCGGCACACATACGGAACTTGAATGTACCGGAACGTGCATTTGCAAATTGTCTAAATTTTGCATATGGTCATTAGAAATATTGTACGAAAAGATTGTAAATATAGCATAAAATAGATCGTAAATATTGTGGTGCAATAATACACCTAGTCTAATTATGTTGGGAAATGAGCTCAGTAAGTAACTAGGGCAATTAATGTTATGATTGCTTAAGGTAATGGGTCGATTTAGAGAGCTGACAATGTAATTATGGTGCAAGCCGCCCTCCTTGAAAAAGAAAGGGAACCCAATGTTTCTTAGTAGCTTAGTATTAGAATTAGGAGAGTCTGTATATACATGTTAAAGTGTATACACATAGTTCTGTTAGGTATCAAATTGTATCATTGGATAATAATTGATTATTAATATTAGAGGCGGCATCTGTGGCTTTGTTTCTTTATAAGCCGGGGCGCGACGCGCTCAGCTGAAGAACGAGTAACGAAGGGACATTAAGTTACGTGCTTTTATGGAGTGTGGATGCAAGTTCGGTGCCAATTGTGGGGAAAGCATGTGTGATCTGGTGTTTTGGTGTGTGTTGCGATGTGGACGGTTATGGATTAGGTGTTGGAATGGATTAAAGGTCAGTACATAAACTACAATATGTATATTAGATAGAGGTGCGTCCTGGAGGTGCGTTCTGGTAATTGCAACAAAAGAGGTTAGTCCTAATTGCAACAAAAGAGGTTAGTCCTAATTGCAACAAAAGAGGTTAATCCTAATTGCAACAAAAGAGGTTAGTCCTAATTGCAACAAAAGAGGTTAATCCTAATTGCAACAGAAGAGGTTAGTCCTAATTGCAACAAAAGAGGTTAGTCCTAATTGCAACAAAAGAGGTTAATCCTAATTGCAACAAGAGAGATTCGTCCTAGTAATTGCAATAGAGAGATTCGTCCTAGTAATTGCAATAGAGAGATTCGTCCTAGTAATTGCATTAAGAGAGGTTTATCCTAGTAATTGCAATAGAGAGGTTAATCCTAGTAATTGCAATAGAGAGATTCGTCCTAGTAATTGCAATAGAGAGATTCGTCCTAGTAATTGCAATAGAGAGATTCGTCCTAGTAATTGCAATAGAGAGATTCGTCCTAGTAATTGCAATAGAGAGATTCGTCCTAGTAATTGCAATAGAGAGATTCGTCCTAGTAATTGCAATAGAGAGATTCGTCCTAGTAATTGCAATAGAGAGATTCGTCCTAGTAATTGCAATAGAGAGATTCGTCCTAGTAATTGCAATAGAGAGATTCGTCCTAGTAATTGCAATAGAGAGATTCGTCCTAGTAATTGCAATAGAGAGATTCGTCCTAGTAATTGCAATAGAGAGATTCGTCCTAGTAATTGCAATAGAGAGACTCGTCCTAGTAATTGCAATAGAGAGATTCGTCCTAGAGGTTCGTCCTAGTAAGAGGTGTATGTCACTGCTTTGCACATGAAGGTGAAATACAATAGTCGTAGAGAATAATGGTTGAAGCCGTGAGTGCTAGCGATCCAGTTGGCGAGAGAACTGGCGGGGGAAGGGGAGTTGCTCCCCCGGTAAGTCCTTCCAATTATAGTTAATATACAATACTAAAAGAATACTCTTTATATGTGGGGAAATCATTTGGAGCCAATGCCATCTTCGGATCGAGTTCAATATAAAGCCTGCGCATCCTGACCAATGAAAATACAGTATATTATGTAAGTGATTATTATTATTAATAGGTAAAATGGCGAAAATTTATGTATTAAATATAACGTCAAGTTAAGGCTACGATTGGAAAAAGAACTAGCCTAACAGTTCTAAGTTAATAGACGAACACTACATTGTAAATGAACTTTACAATATAGTATAATGGTCGTTCCATGAAACGTGATTTTGTTAACCATTTGTTATTTTGATTGATATTTTGACAGAACAGTTCAAATATTAAAGGAAAAAATGAAATTTTGATAAAGGCATTGAAAATTTGACAGTATCAATTGTATACAATTTTAGCAATACTGAATGACATTTTAATAGAAAAGTAGAAAATTTTGCAATCAACATTAAATTTGTGACAGTATGAATAATAATATGCATAATCTAAAGCTTTGATAAAAACATTAAAAGTTTGATAGTATCAATTGTAAATTTGGCAGTACTGAATAACATTTTAACAGAAAAATAGAAAAGTTTGTAATAAACATTAAAATTGTGACAGTATGAATGATAATATCAATGAGCTAAAGCTTATTGACAGTTTGACAGAACAGTTTAAATGTTAACTGAAAAAAAAATGTTGATACAGACATCAAAAATTTGATAGTATCAATTGTAATTTTGTCAGTACTGAATGACATTTAACAGAAAAATAGAAAATTTTGCAATAAACATTGAAATTGTGACAGTATTAATGATAATTTTGACAGAAAAATTTAAAATTTTACATTTATGCTAATGTTTCAAATTGTGACAATAATCATTGAAATTTGGGCACATAATTTGCGAAAATTTTACATTAATCATTAGAATGTCACAAGTAATATTTGATATTTTGACAGATTGTGATGGAAAAAATTAAATTTTAAGAGATATTGAACTTTTGATGGGAAAAAAACAAATTTTGAGATATATTTAAAAATTTGATGGCAGTAATTATAATTTAACCATTCACCATTTACAGTGGTTATTGCAAAACCATTTACATTAACCGTTGATATTTTGAGGTAACATTTCGAATTTAAAGATAATAGAAAATTTTATTTGAAGATTGATGAAATTTAGACAATAATTGAACCTAATTTTGGTAGAAACATTGAAAATATTAAAGTTGCATTTGAATTTTCCTAAGTAATAATTGATATTTTGTCAGAATATTTGAAATTGTGATGAAAACAATAAAACTTGAAGAGATATCATTGAAATTTTGAAGGAACAAATGAAATTTTTAGATACAATTGAAAATTTGGTAGAAGTAATTACAATTTCTACATTAACAATTGATATTTTGAGACCATATTTGGAATTTAAAGACAAAAGAAAATTTGATCTGATGATTGATAAAATTTAGACAATAATTGAACCTAATATTGATAGAAACATTGACAATACTAAAGTTGCATTTGAATTTTCCTAAGTAATAATTGATATTTTGTCAGAATATTTGAAATTGTTATGAAAAAAATGTAACTTTAAGAGATATCATTGAAATTTTGATGGAACAAATGAAATTTTGAGATACAATTGAAAATTTGGTTGCAGTAATTACAATTTCTACATTAGTCATTGATATTTTGAGACCATAATTGAAATTTAAAGACAATTGAAATACAATTGGTTAATTAAATTTAGACGATAATAGTAATTTTGATAGAAACATTGAAAATATTAAAATTGCAGTTGTATATTCCTGAGTAGTTATTGATATGTTGTCAGAATATTTCAAATTGTGCTGAAAAAAATGAAACTTTAAGAGATATTATTGAACTTTTGACGGAGAAAACATATTTACAGTTATAATTGAAAATTTAAAAGCAGCAATTACAATTTTTACATTAACCATTGATATTTTGAGACCATATTTGGAATTTAAAGACAATTGAAAATTTGATTTGAAGATTAATGAATTTAGACAATATTTGAACCTAATTTTGATAGAAACATAGAAAATATTACAGTTGCACTTGAATATTTCTAAGGAATAATTGATATTTTGTCAGAATATTAGAAATTACGATAAAAACAAAGAAATTTCAAGAGATATCATTGAAATTTTGACGAGAAAAAGATATTTATAGATACATTGAAAATTTTGTAGCAGTAATTACAAATTTTACATTTACCATTGATATTTTGAGACCATAGTTGAAATTTAAAGACAATTGAAATACAATTGGTTAATGAAATTTAGACGATAATACTAATTTTGACAGAAACAGTGAATATATGAAAGTTGCATTTGAATTTTCCTAAGTAATAATTGATAATTTGTCAGAATATTTGAAATTGTGATGAAAAAAATTAAACTTTAAGAGATATCATTGAAATTTTGAGGGAACAAATGAAATTTTGAGATACAATTTAAAATTTTGTAGCAGTTATTACAATTTCTACATTAACCATTGATATTTTGAGGGAATAATTGAAATTTAAAGACAATTGAAAATTTCATTTGAAGATTCATGAAATATAGATCATATTTGGAATTTTGATAGCAACATTGAAAATTTTACAATTGCAGTTTCAGCAGTTCTGAATAAAATTTACAGACAAATATTTAAATTTTTATAAAAAATCATTTAAATTATGGCAATATTAGTTCAAATTTAACAACAATGATGGCGCTTATAAAAAATCATTAACATTACAACATGTAGATACAGGGTGGCCCACCTATCCTCGCTCGGACCATGGCTGCTAGACTAATGAAAATTGAAGAAAAAGTCTGATTGGAAGTTTTGGACTCTTGATGTGCTGCATTTTAATTTTTTTTTTTAGTCTGCAGAGTGTACCATAAATCCGGGACACAACATTTGATCTCATTTTTAAATGGCACATTGCTTGGAAAGATATAAGTGATATTTTGACAAAAGAATTTAAAATTTAAGGGAAAAAATTAAATTTTCATAGAAACATTGAATGTTCGACAGTGGAAATTTGCTAGTTTGCAGTACTGAATGACAATTTAACAGAAAAATTGGAAATTTTGCCATAGTCCACAAATCAGTGGGAAAAGGCAAATCTTATTATCTATTATCTGATAAAGTAAAATTTATTAAAAAAATCACAGCATTTAAATCGTGATTTAAATCGATCAATATAAATCGTATTAATATTAAGCAAAAACTGACCAGAAATATAACATATATTTATATAAAATTAAATTTAAAAAACTGAAAAAATCGAGAATTGCGTGATTTCTTTAAAAAAAGTCATTGATTTTTGATTTATTTAATAAAAACCGATTTCTTCCAACCCTGCTAGTTGAACATGACAATGAAACAAATATCTTTACCCCGAGTTATGGCGTTTTACATTAAAAATATACGGTTTTGTACGTCAATGCAAAATAAATTATCAAAATTTTTCTTATCTTTGTGTGTTACATATGAAGTTCATCCGTATATGAATCCATACATATATCTTATATGAGCTTTAAATAATTAGGTACTCTTCAAGTTTTTGTGTAAAATAGGGGGTGGCAAGTGAAAGAAGAGTACAGATGATCGTACACGCAAGTTGTGAAACGGAAATCTCCACCAGTTCCACCAGATAACCTCCATCTCAATCGCGACCGATTTGAATCGCTTCCGCCGCCCCCCGCCGCCCCCGCTTTAAACGAGCCGCCGCCTTAATAGGCCATTTTAAGAGTTATGAATCCGTCGGTTTTATTCGAACCGCAGATGTCGGCTTGTTCTGTTATTCATCTCTCGGCCGGCCGAGACAGTAAAACGGCGGCGGCGCTTGCGGCCCCGGGGGGCGGCCGGGGGCGGGCGATAAACCGATTTACTGTCGACATCGCTTGATAAACTTGGATGGTTTAATAGCCTGCCGGGGGAGCCTCAACTATCGCACTTATCGACTCCGGAAAGAGCGGGCGAACATACGAACGGCGGGGAAGAAGTGGATGCGGAAGAATGGATGCGGCGGCGGCGGCGGAGGCCCGAGGGGGGCGGCGCGGCGCGATACAGGGCGCCGCAAGTGCGCCCGCCGAGGAAACGAAATCGATTAAATTGGCGGAGAGAAGGGAATTGCAAGTAGAAATGTTTAAGTTGAGTGTGGGGAGTGGAAAGGCGTGAGAAGAAAGTGAAGGGTTGTCTCTTGTGTCTGCGGAGGTTTGGGAATTATGGGGTTCTAAATTGTTTCTCACCGAACCGTTTCCTATCCACATGTGGCGTTTTAATATACAAGCACATATACTAAGAAATTGGTCAGTAAATAGCCGGCAAACGCAGAAACACAGACCATTCAAACATACAGAAAAATATTAGCAGAGACAAACTGAAGATGATGGATCGGCCAGAGTGATAATTGAATCAGAGCAATATTTAACAAAATCAGTATCGAAATTTGATTAGGAAATTGGTTTTAATTTAGCTTTGTTCATAGAATATTTATCAATGTTTTTTTTTTATAATCGGTAACTGAATTATAATTAAAGTGCTGTTTGAATAATTTCAGCATAAGGCTTGAAATCAGAAAACGAATTTATTCATATGAACACAATTGAAATAAAATCGAATGCAAGTAAAAGTATGCTAACTGGAAACTATTGATGTTAAAGATATTTTGTCATGTCGAATATTTCAATTGAACTTTCTTTGGAGTAATCATACAAATTTGCTATCCGTAATCAATACATGCTGCGTACATCAGAATTCACAATAAGTCAATTTGCTGGCATGAGCATCCGATGCGGCAATTCAGTCCCGTGGAATTGAACGTATCGGTTTCCGGCTCACATCCACCGTCGGCCGATAATTAAGATGTATTAACGTCATAATTAAGGGAGGTCTAATTTGGGGGGCGATGATCGCAGGCTGGGGGCTAATTAGGGTAATTATAATTACGGCGTGAGATGTAATAAAATGACTTGACGCCTCCAACGCGCAGATAAGCAACAAACGCCGATAACGATCGCGAAAGAATTTCAATTAAAATGTCCCCGGGAGGAAGGCGAGGACGTTTGTCACTCCGACGCCCGGATTGATTGAAGTTCCACGACGGGCTCTAATGAAAATTGAATATGCAAATAACGAAGGAAATTGACTAAAAAATCTATTAAGATTTAATACGACGCTTTAAGTGTTATTTAGAATTTTTTGGACCTGTATAAATAAGTTTATATTTTACACACCTCTGAATATGCACCTACTACTACGAGGTTTTGGTCCTAGAAACCTGGAATAATTTTAATCATGTGTTCAATATAACAACATCAAAAGTTTTGCGCAGACAAAACAAATATTCTTAATTAGTTTTTGACTACATTGGTTATAAATTTTGTACATTTATTCCAATTGCAGGTGGTATTAGAAACATCTATTATCTTAGAATGAAATATTACACATTTACACATAATGGCTCTCGTCAGTCTAGTGCTGTTCCAAGAAATTATCTGTAGTAATTGATATCGACAACAGGTGGAATGTTTGAGCTTCTTTCATACGTTAACTAATGTTCTATTATCAATAGTTTTACCAAATCATCCTCTGTAATCAATATAACACTGTAGGCAGTCATAAAATGGCAATTTTGAGTTTAAATCTGAACTTGAGTAAAAGGTTTAATATCTCAAGTGAAGCTCGCTCTATTGCGCGAAACATTCTATACATGCAGCGAGTTTGAAACATATGTAGGTAAGGACTGGAACCAGTCAAACTAGATTTAGTTTTGATTTGATTTCGATGTGTAATTTAATTTGACCTGTGCAAGACATACTAGTGTCAGAAACATCAATACATTATTATTAGTATTGTTATTATTATAAAAAATCCGAATTATTAATTTGTGTATTGTCGAAAAATGTTTACAACAGAAATAAAAAAATATATAATATTTGTAATATTATTAATCAAAACTGTAATAAGTTCAATGGTTATTGCAAATTTTTCAATTTTAGCCTGTAAATTTCATTCAGAACTGTCAAAACTGCAATTTCAATTGTAGAATTTTCAATGTTTCTATCAAAATTACAATTATTGTCCAAATTTCATAACTCTTCAAATAAAATTTTCAACTGTCTTTAAATTTCGATAATTTCCTCAAAATATCATAGCTAATGTAAAAATTGTAATTACTGTTACCAGAATTTCAATGGTATCTCTTAAAATTTCATTTTTGCCATCAATTTCAATTATTCTGACAAAATATCAAATATTACTTATGAAATTTCAAATGCACCTTAAAATTGTTCACTGTTTCTAACAAAATTACAATTATTGTCTAAATTTCAATAATCTTAAAATCAAATATTCAATTTTTCTTTAAATTTCAATTATTCCCTTAAAATATCAATGGTTTATGTAAAAATTGATTTCAATGATATCTCTGAAATGTATTTTTTTGTTTCATCAATTTCAAATATTCTGACATAATATCAATTATTACTAACGGAATATCAAATGCAACTGTACAATTTTCAATGTTTCTATTAAAATTATAATTTATAAATAAAACACAATTAGTGTGAGTTTCACAAAATATTTAAAGTTGTACTACAACAATTGTTTCGCCACACAGTGGCTTCATCAGGCAGATGAAAACTGATCAGTTTTCATCTGCCTGAGAAACTGATTAGTTTTCATCTGCCTGATGGAGCCACTGTATATCGAAACAATTGTCGTAGTACACTAAATATTTTGTGAAACTCACACCAATTGTGTTTCATTTATATATTAACATGGAGTTTCATCATGTATCAGCCTTATCAATCCAATATTTAAAATTACAATTACCGTCTAAATTGCATTTTCTTCAAATCAAATTTTCAATTGTTTCAAATTTTAATTATGGCCTCAAAATATTAATGGTTAGGTTAGGTTTGGTTAAATTAGGTTAGGTTAGGTTTAGGTTAGGTTAAAATTACAGTAATGGTCTAAATATCATGAATCTTCAAATTTAATTTTCAATTGTCTTTAAATTCCAAGTATTCCCTCAAAATATCAATGGTTAATGTAAAATTGTAATTCTGCTACCAAATTTTCTCTCCGGTATCTTTAAATAGTATTTGTTCCATCAACATTACAATGATATCTATTAAAATTAATTTTTTTTCATCATAATTTCGATTATTCGGACAAAATATCAATTATTACTTATGAAATTTCAAATGCAACTGTAAAATTTTCAATGTTTCTATCTAAATTACAATTATTGTCTAAATTTCATTAGTCTTCATATCAAATTTTCAATTGTTTTTAAATTTCAGTTATGGTCTCAAGATAGCAATGGTTAGGTTACGTAGGTTAGGTTAGGTAAAAATAACAATTGTAGTCAAAATGTCATGAATCTTCAAATAAAATTTTCAACTGTCTGTTGAAATTTCATTTATGTGATCACAATTTCAATTATTACCTCAAAATATCAATTGTTTGTTAAAAAATTGTAATTATTGCTATCACATTTTCACTCTTTCTATCAAAATTACAATTATCGTTTAAAATTCAGTAATCTTCAAATCAAATGTTCAACTGTCTTTAAATTCCTATTATTCCGTCAAAATATCATGGTTAATGCAAAAAAATTAATTACTGCTATCAAGTTTTCAATTATATCTCAAAATTTCTTTGTTTCTTCCTTCAAAATTTAAATGATATCTTTTAAAATTTCAATTTTTCCTACCACAATTATTCTGAATCAATTGCTAGTTGTGATATTTCAATGAAAATGTCAAATTTCCAAACAAAACGGCAATGTTTCACCAAGGGGTAACCACAGAGACTTAGAATTTAATCAAATTTTCTATTATGTGCCCAAATTTCAATGATTATTGTGATTATTTGAATAACTAATGTTGGAACACCAGCATTATTATTAAATTTTAAATATCTCTGTCAAAATTATAATTAATACTGTCACAATATTAATGTTTAGTGCAAAATGTTCTATTTATGTGTTCAAATGTCATTCAGTATAGGCAAAATTACAATTGATACTGTTAAATTTTCAATGTCTCTCTGTTAGCTTAAAGCTTATAGATTTAGCTTACTGATAAGATCAAGATGTAGGAAATGCTGAAACATAAGTGTTACTACTCCACAAAAGAATTTATATCGGATGATCTATAACCTTAGATGTAATTTTGTGACTTTGTATTTTAAATATGTATTGGATTTCGTATTTCGTAGTTTATACTTTTATATGTTATCCTTCTTTATACTTTATGACCTGTGTAAGACGTATTTGTCAATAGCACCAATAAAGATTATTATTATTATTATATTTTAGCTTTATATTTTTAGCTATATATTTTCAGATTATAACAGGTTTATGCTTCTTACCTTCCATGTTCCTATTTTGTTTCTTATTTGCTTGAATTTATTTGTTTGTCTTTTCTCATTGCTTGGTTCCCTTGTTCATTCATTAGGCAGGCACACACGGTCGGGATTTTCAAGCGATCTGTCCCGCCGTCCGCATCTGACATCCTTGTCACGCACATTTGAGACAGATCGGCGTGACAGGGATGACAGATGCGGACGGCGGGACAGATCGCTTGAAAATCCCCTACGTGTGTGCCTGCCTATTGTGTATTGCTTGTGTCTTCTTGTTTCTTTTTACAGATGTCAGTAGTCCGTTGGCTTCCAACTATGGCTTCTCTCCTTCAACCATCGCTCTCTTTGATTCCATTGGTATTCTTCCTCATCTAACTTTCCCCATCTAATTCCCCATCTTTCTTAGCTTCTCTGCTCGAATCCTCGCTCTCTTTGATTCCATTGTATTCTTCCTCATCTAACGTTCCCCATTTAATTCCCCATCTTTCTTAGCTTCTCTCTTTCAATCCTCGCTCTCTTTGATTTCATTGGTATTTTCCTCATCTAACGTTCCCCATCTAATTCCCCATATTTCTTAGCTTCTCTCCTTCAATCATCGCTCTCTTTGATTTCATTGGTATTCTTCCTCATCTAACGTTGCCCATCTAATTCCCCATCTTTCTTAGCTCTTCTCTTTCAATCCTCGCTCTCTTTGATTCCATTGGTATTTTCCTCATCTAACGTTCCCCATCTAACTCCCCATCTTTCTTAGCTTCTCTATTTCAATCCTCGCTATATTTGATTCCATTGGTATACTTCCTCATCTAACGTTCCCAATCTAATTCCCCATCTTTTTTAGCTTCGTTCTTTCAATCCTCGTTCACTTTGATTCCATTGGTATTCTTCTTCATCTAACGCTCGCCATCTAATCCCCCATCGTTACTATGTTTTCTTGTTCGTTCCTTTATCTCGATATTTTTCATTGGTATTCTTTCTCATCTACAGTCAATCTTTTGCAGCCAATCTTTACTCACCTAATCCCTTTCTCTCCTTCCTTCCTTCCTTCCTCTCCTTTCTCTTCTCTTGCTATTTTCCATATTTTTATTTCAACGTTCCGTTCAGTTGTTCAATTGTGTTATCAATTGTGTCCAGCCTTGCTTGCATTTCTGCTTTCTGCTGGTCCAATTTTCCGAGGATCTTTTCAATTCTTCCATTTCTACATTAAATTATAGTAAATACCTACGCTACAATTGAAATATCACACAAAAAACATGCAAATATTTATTTATTACCCTCCATCTTTGGAATTTATACAGAATAATTACATTTTTTTTATGGATATTGAAATATTGAAACACAAATTTTGAAACTATTCCCTATAAGTAGTTTTTAAATTGATTGAAGGGGGAGGGGGGCAATGTTGGAGGCCCTGGGCAAATTCGTAATAATAATTATTAAAAAATTCACATTTATATAATTGACATATAAAAAAATTATAGTAATTTTGGAAAAATGTAATGAAATTTTGATGTAAATAATTGAATATTTTAACAGTATTATTGAAAAATTAAATAACTGAAAATGTGTTAGTAGTTATTGCAATTTCACACTAAGTACATTCAAATATTAACTGTTACTGTTAATTATACGTCAATCACCATTAACGTTTTGGACGTACACATTAAAATTTAGACACAATAGTTTTAAGTTTCACATTGTCGCATTGCTGAATACGAGCAATTATTGTAATTTTGACAATTATCATTGAAAGTTTTACAAAATTGAACATTTCATAGTTGTTATTAAAATTCTGATATCGAAAAGCAGATATCGTTAAAAAATGATAGTCACCATTGACGTAAAATGATAGGTAATATCTTCGGGTGTGAATTTAAATCGCAACTAGTTTTTTTAGTATTATCAGGTCCTTGAAATTAATAATTCAAAGGTGGAATATCCATTGGACGTATTCAATCAGTTCTCATCCTGCTGCAGGATAACCATTACTCTCCTAAATAATGCATGCACAAGGTGAGACCTGCTGGCTCACTTTTTCCCTGCAACTTTAATGCCGGTTTCGAGCCGGCATGATTTGCGTACATCAGAGGCGAGCAGGGCTGTCAATCAAGTGACGCAGTGCTGTGCGAGGGCGTCATCAATCGCACCGAAGTTACCACTCCTCCGCGGCCACTCACGGATTAATCTGCATTTATTATTAATTACCGGCCCGTGTGGTGTGCAGAACAATGCGCGGAATCGAATTAACCGCCCCCGCCCCCCACGCCGCCCCCCTGCAGATTGAATAAGTGCGCCCGGATTTCCCCGGCTCCGATGGGGGAAATGAAATTCTAATAGTTTCGCGTTTGAAAGGAATATAATTTTCGAGTTGATTTCATCAAGTTCTCGCATAATGCGAACTTTGCGCATTCAGAAATTCCGAACGTTTCTGAATTTATAGGTATATATATGCGCGGTGGGGGCGGCCCCCGCCTGCGCCGCCTGCGCGCGGCTTCTTGGAGATTTCCGGCACGTTTCCGGGCGACTGTTACGGTCTTATGGACCCGCGTTTGATCTTCATGTCTGTCGGTAATCCGGTGTAATCCGGCAATAATTCGCAGCTCTTGCCCTCGATCCGAGCCGCCCCCGCATAGCCGCCCCCGCCCCCTTTGCCGCAGCAAACGCGCCGGGGCTTCCGTCATGTAAGCGTCATTCTTCTAGACTACGTGCACTTATCCGTCATTATCTTGGCAATCAGCGTCCTCGCCATTGGGGCGACCCTTGATCCCAAGACGGGGTTTGATGTGCACATAATACCAAAGCACAGCTGAGCAGTAAGCACGCAAAAAATCAATCAAACAAATCAATATTTCGTTAATTCGTTTTTTATCGTAGATACCTGCAGCAAAATCTTTGGTTATCGAACTAATAAGCGTGGAAAAATCCGTCTTTACAGCACGGCGTGTTTTAATGTTGGCTACTATCAACACATTTATAGACCAACCTAGATCGACAATACACATCAGGCAGTACCAAATTGAAATAAATATTAAATGTACACTTACTTTTGCTGAAAATTCGAAAATTCGAAATATATATATATATATATATATATATATAGGGAAAAATACCAATAGAATCAAAGAGAGCAAAGACTGAAGGAGAGAAGCTAAGAAAGATGGGGAATTAGATTGGGAACGTTAGATGAGGAAGAATACCAATGGAATCAAAGAGAGCGAAGATTGAAAGAGATAAGCTAAGAAAGATGGGGAATTAGATGGGGAACGTTAGATGAGGAAAATACCAATGGAATCAAAGAGAGCGAGGATTGAAAGAGAGAAGCTAAGAAATATGGATAATTAGATGGGGAACGTTAGATGAGGAAGAATACCAATGGAATCAAAGAGAGCGATGGTTGAAGGAGAGAAGCCATTGTTGGAAGCCAACGGACTACTGACATCTGTAAAATGAAACAAGAAGACACAAGCAATACACAATCAATGAACAAGGGAACCAAGCAATAAGAAAAGACAAAGAAATAAATTCAATAAATTCAAACAAATAATAAACAAAATGGGAACATGGAAGGTAAGAAGCATAAAGCTGATCTAATCTGAAAATATATAGCTAGAAATATAAAGCTAAAATATCAATAAACTAAAGCTTATAGCTAAAATATCAATAAACTAAAGCTTATAGCTATAAGCTATAAGCTAAAGCTTATTGATATTTTGACAGAACAATTTATATATTTAAGGAAAACATTAAATTTTGAGAGACTTTTTTTGATAGAGACTTAGAGAATTTAACAGTATAATTTGTAATTTTGCCATTACTGAATGACATTTGAACACACAAATAGAAAATTTGCACTAAACATTAATATTGTGATAGTATTAATGATAATTTTATAATTTTGACAGAGAAATTTAAAATTCAACAATAATACTGGTGTTTCAACATTAGTTATTCAAATTATGACAATAATCATTGAAATTTGGGTACACAATAGATAATTTGATTAAATTCTAAGTCTCTGTTGTTACCCCTTGGTGAAACATTGCCGTTTTGTTTGGAAATTTGACATTTTAATTGAAATATCACAACTAGCAATTGATATTATATCAGAATAATTGTGATGGGAAAAATTGAAATTTTAAAAGATATCATTTAAATTTTGAAGGAAGAAACAAAGAAATTTTGAGATATAATTGAAAACTTGATAGCAGTAATAAAAATTTTTGCATTATTTTATGATATGATATTTTACCGGAATGATCGGAATTTAAAGACAGTTGAAAATTTGATTTGAAGATTACTGAATTTTAAACGATAATTGTAATTTTGATAGAAACAGTGAAAATGTGATAGCAATAATTACAATTTTTTAATAAACCATTGATATTTTGAGGTAATAATTGAAATTGTGATCGGATAAATGAAATTTCAATAGCCAGTTGAAAATTTCATTTGAAGATTCATGACATTTTGACTATAATTGTTATTTTAACCTAACCTAACCTAACCTAACCTAACCTAACCTAACCTAACCTAACCTAACCTAACCATTGCTATCTTGAGACCATAACTGAAATTTAGAAACAATTGCAAATTTGATTTGAAGATAAATGAAATTTAGACAATAATTGTAATTTTGATAGAAAAATTGAAAATTTTACAGTTGCATTTGAAATTTCATAAGTAATAATTGATATTTTGTCAGAATAATCGAAATTGTGATGAAAAAATGAAATTTTTGAAGATATCATTGAAGTTTTGAAGGAACTAATGAAATTTTGAGATTTAATTGAAAATTTGGTAGCAGTAACTACAATTTTTACATAAACCATTGATATTTAGAGGGAATAATTAAAAATTAAAAACAATTTGAAAATTTGATTTGAAAATTCATGAAATTTAGACAATAATTGCAATTGAAAAACATTAAAAAATTTACAATTGCAACTGAAATTTCATAAGTAATAATTGATAATATGTTGTCAGATTAATTGAAATTGTGATGAGGAAAATACATTTTTAAGAGATATCATTGACATTTTGATGGATGAAATGAAATTTTGAGATACAATTGAAAATTTGGTAGCTGTAATTACAATTCTTACATTATCCATTGATATTTTGATACTTAGAGAAAATTGAACATTTAATTTGAAGATTTAGGAATTAAGGAAATTCAGACAATAATTGTAATTTTGATAGAAACATATTTTACAATTGCGTTTGCAATTTTGGCAGTTTTGAATGAAATTTACAGACAAAAATTGAAAAATTTACAATAACCATTGAAATTATGACAGAATTTATTTAAATTTAACAATAACGATGGCGATTGCCACAACAATCATTAAAAATTTGACAATGAGCAATAAAATTTGGAGGCATTGAAAATAATTATTGACATTTCACTATAATATAATTGATATTTCAACAGAACATTTTAAATTTAAACAGAAAAAAATAAATTTTGATAGAAACATTGACAATTTCACAGCTGCAATTGACATTTCATAAGTAATATTTGATATTTTTTCAGAATAATTGAAATTATGATGAAAAAAATTTAATTTTAATAGATATCATTGTAATGTTGATGGAACAAATAATATTTAGAGATACCGGAGAGAAAATTTGGTAGCAGAATTACAATTTTACATTAATATTTGATCATTTCGATTAACCATTGATATTTTGAGGGAATAATTGAAATTTAAAGACAATTAACAATTAAATTTGAAGATTCATGATATTTTGACCATTACTGTAATTTTAACCTAACCTAAACCTAACATAACCTAACCTAACCATACCATTAATATTTTGAGGCCATAATTAAAATTTAACACAATTGATAATTTGATTTGAAGATAAATGCAATTTAGATAATTGTAATTTTAAATATTGGATTGATGAGGCTGATATATGATGAAACTCCATGTTAATATATAAATGAAACACAATTGGTGTGAGTTTCACAAAATATTTAGTGTTGTACTACGACAATTGTTTCGATATACAGTGGCTCCATCAGGCAGATGAAAACTGATCAGTATTCATCTGCCTGATGAAGCCACTGCGTGGCGAAACAATTGTTGTAGTACAACTTTAAATATTTTGTGAAACTCACACTAATTGTGTTTTATATATATATACAGGGTGTCTACGCTAAACCGTTCGTTAAAAGTTTACGGGGTTGCCGTTGTACTAGAAATTAAAAAAAAAATCTCGTCACACGGTTGAATCAGTTATCTTCATGTGAAATATTTTCAACTGTCTATCACTTCCGGTTCTACCGGAAGTAGCACCAACTTTCTTATTTTAAATAGAACACCCCAAATATTATAATATTTTTAAATTTCTCGCTTAAATTGGAACATATTTTGTAAGAACATATGTATACTTATCTCTTCTAGTGTTCAAGAAAAAAATGTTTTTCCTAAAATTTTGACCTTTTAAAGGTAGTCTGAAATCTGTCTATAACTTCTCTTAGGAATAAGATACAATTATGACTTATATTTCTAATTGTACCTAGAGGATGCCTCTATGAGTAAAATAATTGGAAACTGTCAATTTTGATAATAAGTGTTCATAAAATGTCAATATCTAAGTGCCCTCTTAAATATCTCGTAATTCATTTTTTTTTTAATGGAATCACCCATTTTTTATCGCATAGCACGATTGAAAGAAAAAATTACTACAAAAAAGTAAAATATAACCATACTCCGAAAGCAAGTATTTTTTTGAACTATTTCGAAGATTACTCTTTCGTCGCATTTCTGCAGGGTATAATTTAGCAAATATCTGATATGCTTATTTCTGTAACTTTCCTCTATTTCATCCATTGTGTTTTCAAAGTGCTTTCTTTTCTTAGCTCTTAATAGTTTCTTTGATTTCCTCCTTTGTTGTTCATATAACTTTTTTGAGCTTTCATTTCCTTGTTTTGTCATTATCGCAATGTTTTTCCTACTATCCAACTCTCTTTCGCATTTCTCATCGAACCAATAGTTTTTCCTCTGATTTTTGCCCATATTACACTTTTCCCCGGCTTCTTTTAACTTTCTTTTCATCAACATCCAATCTTCGTCTATATTATCATTTCGTACCCCATTTTTCATTTCTTCGGAAATGAGTTCCTAATTTTTTTCCTGCTTTTTCTTAGTGTTCAATCTCATTGCTCTGTTGTTTATTCTCTTCGTCACATAATTTCGTTCTTATTCGTTCGATCTCATTCGTAACATCCAATCTTCGTCTATATTATCATTTCATACCACATTTTTCATTTCGTCGGAAATGAGTTTCTCATATTTTTCCTGCTCTTCCTTAGTGTTCAATCTCATTGCTCTGTTGTTCGTTCTCTCCCTTTTCCTTTCATTTCGGATATCCACTATTACTTGTATCATTTCTGCCCCTACCATATAATGATCACTGTCAGCATCCAGACCCCTATACGACCTAACCTTCCTTGTAGCCTTCTCTTCTAGTTTCTATCTAACCTTCCTTATAGCCTTCTCTTCTGGTTTCTCTATTAGGATATGATCAATCTGGTTCACCGTATTCCCATCTGGTGATCGCCACGTTCCCTTGTGGATTTCTTTTCTTTCATAAAATGTACTTATATTACTCAAATTTCTTTCTGTTGCGAAATCTATTAGCAATGTTCCATTTTCATTTGTTGTCTCATGCTTACTATACTGCCCTATTATTGGCCTATAACCCACTTTCCTACCTATTTTGGCATTGGCATCCCCCAATATTATTTTCATGTCGTACTTAGGAATTTTGACGTACACTTCCTCCATCTGATTATAGAATTCTTCTTTAATTTCTATGTCTTTTTCCTCTGAGTGTGCATGCAAGTTAACAAAAGTAATCTTCTGGTACCTCCCCCTTATTCTCAGCGTGCATATCCTGTCTGATATTGCCGCAAAGCCTTTAATTAGTGGCTGCATCCTTTTAGTTACTAAAAATCCTGTGCCTAACCTCCTGTTACTTCCTCCACTTTTAAGAAACACCATGTTTTCAACTTCTATTGCTTTTTCTCCGATTTGTTTTGTTTCTTGTAGTCCTAAGTTCCTAGCCTCCTGTTACTTCCTCCACTTTTAAGAAACACCATGTTTTCAACTTCTATTACTTCTTGTTCGATTTGTTTCGTTTCTTGTAGTGCTGTGATATCAAATTGGTTCCTTTCCAACTCCCTTGCCAAGTCATGTGATGACAGAATGAAAATCATAATAGAAGAAAGAGGGAAAACATGGAAAGAAGCGATAGAACTTGCGAAGGACAGAACTAAATGGAAGAACTTCATGAACGAAAAATAGTAACAGAAAAAGAAAAGGTTGAAAAGAAAACAACACACCTACACCATTGTCGTAGAAAGTGGAGTGATACATATATAATTATTATTGTAAATATTGTTATTGTTATTATTCTTAAGTCTCTAAAGTAGGGACAACTAAAACATTTTTGTAAATTTATGCTCAGTTATAGTAATTACTGCAGAAAATATGTAGATGATTTCCACATTTTTGCGAGTGGCGTGTGAAAGCCGTGGAGTGGGGTGGGAATTCATGACAAATTTGTTTTGCGAGATGAAATCCCGATCCGTCAGAGCTCCCTGTGGAGCGGCACTCATTAAATGGTAATAAAACGGGAACTCTCCCGGGGGCGTCTGAGGAAAGTCCAAAGAAAAACACGGACGGAGATTCTACCTTTAATCCACCAGCTCGGAGATCTCCCGCGCGGATTTCAGTCTGATCGCCTGAATATTTCACTTATTTTCAGCATAAATTATTTGAATTTTTCAGGAGAGCCTCCCCCGGACGAGCACGCGTCAGCCTCCCGCCGCCCCCGACAGCCCCCATTAGCGACAAAAGAAAGCGATCCGGTTTTAATTAATGCGCGCCCCCGGCTCGCGCCACCCCCAGGACCCGTCCGGGGGATGAAACGTGCACGCCTGATTTACAGCGCTTCAGATGGAAACGGTCGATTTTTCTTTTTATATTGCAGCCTGTAAAAGACATTTATTGTGTATTAAGCAATGAAATACAGCGTCCGTTCTCGCCGTGGAGACGCTCCGGAAAATCGGGAAAACTCTTTACGGCCCCCAACGAAAAAGAATCCCCCCCACCCGCTCCACGCGGGCAGGGATGTAATTGTCAAAGGAATTTCCTTCGCACAGTAATATATTTATAATTAATGCGCTGGTTGCGCTAGAAAAAGGAAGCTGCGAGTGAAGAAACAAGCCGAATTAGCAAGATTCCACGGCATTCGGTCATAATTAGTATTAAAATTGTGTTTTGTTCGCCTTGGCTAACCTGTTTCATAAACAATTTCCGAGATTAAATTGCTGGAGTAATTAGGGACGCGGATTCCTCGAAAGGCTCCGAGATCTCGTCGCGCTGTGAAAAACTTCGACTCGCGGGGGGAATAAACTTGCCGCCGCCCCTCTCCCGGCGACGCGAGAAAAATTCCCACCCCCCGACGCCCCGGGGGCAGGATAATTATTTTTAAATACTTCCAGTCTCTCCGACAAATTTAACGCATTAAATTCCCTTCGCAAGATAATTGATCGGCGATTTAACGATTTAATGATGACAATGGCCAAGTTCCTGAGTTACTTCTCTACAGAAGGATTTATTTTATTTTGTAAGAAAAAATGGTCAACACTATTGTCAAAATGATACAAACGAATTAGCCTTACTGTATACAGTTCTGGCAACAACATTTCAAAATTTCCGACAGATAAATTTTCAGAAATTTCAGTGTCTGTTACCTGGTCAACTCGGAAAATTGAACATTCAGAATATTTAAAAATATCATAAAAATTGTGCATTACACTGTCGCTCAATGAAACTTATGTATGTTAGACCTACAGGGTTTGTGAATATACCCTGTAAGTGTCACTTACAAATTTGCCGTTGGAGGGTAGTAAATCAACCCTAAATACAACCTCCAAATTTCGTCCGAATTGGTTGAGGCGTTCTCGAAATGGAATTTCATCGAGATAGCAAAAAACGAGATATTTTCGAAAATTTCGAAAAATTAAAACGTCTTCGGAAGTATATCAAGTGTGGTCTGGTATGAACCGTATGACTCCCCTGAATCGAATGAGACTATCGGCATCGAGATTGGACCGTTCGTTTAGAAGATTAATTTTAACAGCCCTATTTTGCTTTTTTTTTTTATTTCCCAACTTTGAGAGCGGATATCTCGAGAACCACTGGGGCTAGAAGGCTGAATGTGTGCTCAATGAAATCTGGAGGGTTCAATTAGTCTCGGCTTGTGTCTCTATGGTCATTTGGAGCAACATGAAAAATCGCGATTTTTCGGGGCTGCGTCTTAGCAACCTTTTTTAGTCTGCGTCTTAGCAGCTTCTCTCTTCGTTTAGTCAGAGGCTGATGGGGCCGGCGGGAAGCCGGGAAATTTCCCCGTGCGCCGGTCGCAAATAGTTGTAAGGCGCCGGCGCAACAAACTCATTTTTTTCTGTTGAGTCACTACTACCACTATACGCAATTTACACAAACGCGACAACAAATATGTATTATATTTGTTTCAAGATAATTTATAGTTCAAATCGTATTGATAAATTATAGTGGTCTGAACAGTTAAAAGTCAAAGAGAAAAATGTTATATAATAGACAAATAGTAGAATAATAAATATTAATAAACTTCTTGGAAGGCGTGATACAGGCCAAGAGTTTGAATCGTGCTACTATAAATCTACATACAAAAATTTTGGGCAAATTTTAATGGGCCTTACATCAAATATTTAAATTAGATCTGGTGCATTTGTTTCGTTTCTGTCAGATACTACAGTTAATTAAATTATTACGAAAACTAATAAGATTTAAATTAAAAAAATTAAAAAATATTAAAATAGTAGCAGAAAAAATAAATACTGCTGAAATGTATTCAATAACAGTAGACTAGACTAGTACCACGCAAAATGTGTACAATAGATCAACGCTCGTTAATTTTTAAATATGTTCTTCAAAACCAAACGAAGAAAAGGTTAATCTCCATTTGAGAAACAAGAGAGAATGTAGTTGGTGGGATGAAGAATGGCACTTTAAAAAATATCCGGCAAATACGGAATGTTAAGTCACCTTTGTATGTAGAAGTAAAATTGGTGATAGAAACAATAGAGAAACCCAAAAAGACGAACAGTAATGTGAAGGCAATGGCAAAAAGTTTTACAGACAATATTTAAAATACGAAGTAATTTTAACAGCAACTATATTTTTCAAAAGATTCTGTATTACTGGACCACGATCAAAATATTTGAAAGGCTACGGGGAGGAATGATTTCTATTTTGATTCCATTTTGATTCAATTTTTATTGAAATCGAGCTGATGGTGCCATGTTGTAGTATGGGAAACGTAGTTTCGACACGAGAAGTAAAATAGTAAAAAACGATCATCGTTCGCTTCAAAAACGAAGCAATAGAATATTATGTTGACTTAAAACGATCAGAGATCCAGATGAAGAAGAATAATTTATGGACGACCCCCCTAATGGACAATAATCGGTAATCATAATAATATTTTATCAAAAATTTGTATTTAATTTGAAAATATATTGTTTGTATGTACATACCTATACTGTACTGTACCCTACATAAAAATCTAAAAATACTGTTGAAAACGATCAGAGTCCAAAACTTGTTATTGAAAATATATTGTTTTAATAATTTTACTTATGTGTATTTCATGTTTTTGCTCAATATTCTAATTCACATCTTGTCAAAGTAGATCAATTATAATCAGTTAGTTTATTCATTCATTCTTTCTGTCCTTTATTAGACTTGAAACTTTCACTTTAGTTTTCTGGAAAACGACCAAATTGGACTCTGGTCGTTTTTCCCGTAGCCCTTAATTTACAAATACCATTGCTACAAATCTACACAGATGGCGCAAAGTGCAAAAGTACAAAAATACAGGAGTTTAAAAGAATTGCGACTCGGTAAAATATCTTTCAGACTAATTCGCAGTATGGGCGGAAGAAAAATTAGTACATAATGAAACATACAGTACATAATTCTAAAAGGATATTTGAGAGAATATTGAATGAACTGCGAAGAAAAAAGTATTTCGTATGCCGAAAGAATGGAGAAAAATGTGGAGATGAAACATTAGACGATGAACATGACAAATGTATGTTTGAAAAATTTAATGTAATAATAGATACCGTAATCAAGTCTATGATAAAACGATTGCAAAATACCTTTGATGTTTGTAAAGATTTAGATCCACAAAATTTGGATCAAATGAAACCAAATATTCCAAAAAGATCGATTCTCTCTATATTGAAGACTTTAACTAATAAATCACAAACAAAAATTGTAATGTAACATTAGAAAATTTAAGAAGAACTTTTGGTTTGAAATTTCTGATTTATTGTAACAAAATATTTGTGATATGTTAATAGTAGACCAAAATTTTCAACTGCAGATAGACTTTATAGAAGAACATATAGAAGAATTAAGCAGCATGTGTGAGCATGTGGCAAAACAAATGAAGAAATACTAACATGTAGAAGTTGCAAAACTGTGCTACTAGTTGTAACTACGTTATTTTTGAATACAATTTATTTCGAGAAGTGTACTCCATCTTATACCCAATACTTACAATCTAGTCTAGCGGATTTAGAACTCTTCCTATATCTCAAGTTTCCTGCAAAATATATTTCTTAACGCAAAAATATGTAGATATAGATAATGATCGACGATATCTCACACTCGCCTTGAAGCTCTTAGGTTCATGAGTTATGAGAAAAATAATTTGAATGAACTAAATACTAAAGAAATTGTATCCGCGTTAGGCAATTCCAATTCTCTTCTATCAAAACAGTTATTGTTTTAAAGTAAAAATATTATATATTTTTTAATTTTTTGGTTATTTACTTCTGTAATACATTTGGTTTTTTAATTGTAGAAAAAAATTGCAGACGCTTTTACTTCTTTTCATTATAACCTCTCAAAACTGACATTTGAGCACTGATTTTTTCTGATTCTTTCAACTTTTGTAAACATTTTATATATTGCGCCGGGGACTGTATTTCCTGCGCCGGTTTTGCTAGTCCCATCCGTCCCTGCGTATAGTTACTGTGTAATTAATAGTTGTTAATACTAAAACATATTTTTTAGTTACAGTTTGACAACAATACACCTAAACACTAACGGGTTTACGTACAGAGTGAATTTTGAGCCGGTAATTGTGAGCCGAGCGGCAGGGTTACTTTAAGTTGTGATTTTGGCGGGCTTCAAGTCGCGAATTGCGTAAATTACACGCGATATGATACAATAATTATAATACTTCTGTGCGGTGTTTAGTTTCGGGCTTTAACGCCCCTAATTAGATACAATAACACGAGCGTGTTGCCGTTGTCACTGAATACCCTGTTAATTAATTTATGTGGCAAAGCGAGAATTGCCATATCAAAACCAATCCGTTAATATTACCTGACAGCTGATCTATCATTTACGCTTAATTGACTTTGAGAGTTTATACGTGCACCATTGAGACTTCGTTATTAGCGTGGGTTATTCTGCACAACTTCCGCCCGCCATGCAAACTATAAACGCCAATAATTAAATTGATGAGCTACTATTTAATTCGCGCAAGTGATATTGTTGGTGGGGTAGTTTCTCTTAATTGTGGTAATGTAAGTCGTTGTGGGAGATGAAATTTTGTTGTTTTTGTCCGCGGAGGTGGAGATTACGTTATGCAATCCGCCTAGGGGGCGATAATAATAATCCGGCGAGTTCCGCAACTTTTCTAGGACAGAGAGAGTTATAATGTAACTTAAGACATAAACCGTGAGTTTTTCGGAAAGATGGAAAAAGAGAGATATCGCTCGCGTTCCGTGTAATATTTTTCGCGGCCCCGGAAGCGCGCGAATCTAATAACCAAAGAGGAAATTAAACGAGCAGCGTGACGTGGACTATCGGATGCATCTGATCTAAGAACGTGCACACCGCCTAGCCTACATCATATCCTGAACGAATCCTCTGCCAGTAATCGCGAAAGAAATCTAACGGAGGAAACGCCATAACGCCGTGAACCAAGGAAATTGCCGTGGAATTACGTGCGACCCGATGGGGGTTGGGGGCGGTCATCCGCACGCACTTGCGCCCCCGCCGCAAACCGATCCGTCGAATTACCGATTATCGGCCGAATAAATTAACGCGGGGGATGTTAATCATTTATTGGGGTCCGGCAGAGATTGGGCCGATGGAGATGACCGCAACCGGCGGCGGCTTTGCGTTAATGCACGGTCCATCTGTCGGCGAATAAAACCCGCCATTAAAGTTTCAACGTCCTTCTTAATAGGGCCACTTGGCCGTCGAAGGTCACGAAGTTCGCCAGTCGGAACTTCGTTACGTTGTCCGTGGGCTCTAAAATTTACTCGCCGAAACTTCATTATCTGCGGGTCGACTCGTCGTGAAGTGTATAAGATGGATATGTGTCAAATATCAAACATACCACAAAAAAAATGATAAAGCCCGACTGAATTTCGCAATATCATATTAAACCTACCCACAGCACATAATAGGAATTTATACAATAAGTTGCGAAATGTAAGTGTTTTGCATAAACTATTTATAACAATTTTTATACTGTACTTATTACTGTACACGAATTTAATATCAAATTTGCAAATAATAAATTTTCAGTAATTTCAGTAATAGCTGACCCATACTTGTCAATGCAGAAAGTTATATGTTAGATTTTCTCCCTTATTTACTACTGAAACTTGTCAAATTTTCAGGAGAATTAGTTTTAATGGTACTGTACACAAATCTAATATCAAATTTGCAAATAATAAATTTTCAGAAATTTCAGTAATTGCTAATCCATACTTGTCAATGCAGAAAGTTAAGTGTTTGATATTCTCCCTTATTTAATACTGAAACTTTGTCAAATTTTCAAGGGAATTAGTTTTAGGTGTACTGTATACGAATCTAATATCAAATTTGCAAATAGTAAATTTTCAGAAATTTCAGTAATAGCTAACCCATACTTGTCAATGCAGAAAGTTAAGTGTTTCAATTTTTCGCTTATTTAATACTGAAACTTTGTCAAATCTTCAAGCAAATTACTTTCAGGTGTACTGTATACGAATCTAATATCAAATTTTCAAATATTAAATTTTCAGAAATTTCAGTGATAACTAACCCATACTTGTCAATGCAGAAAGTTAAGTGTTTGATTTTCTCGCTTATTTAATACTGAAAGTTTGTAAAATTTCAGGGGAATTAGTTTTAGGTGTGCTGTATACGAATCTAATATCAAATTTGCAAATAGTAAATTTTCAGAAATTTCAGTAATAGCTAACACATACTTGTCAATGCAGAAAGTTAAGTGTTTGATTTTCTGCCTTATTTATTACTGAAACTTTGTCAAATTTTCAGGAGAATTAGTTTCAGGTGTACTGTACACGAATCTAATATCAAATTTGCAATAGTAAATTTTCAGAAGTATCTGTAATAGGTAATCCGTACTTGTCAATGCAGAAAGTTAAGTGTTTTATTTTCTCGCTTATTTAACACTAAAACTTTGTCAGATTTTCAGGAAAATTAGTTTTAGGTGTATTGTATACGTATCTAATATCAAATTTGCAAATAATAAATTTTCAGAAATTTCAGTTATAGCTAATCCATACTTGTCAATGCAGAAAGTTAAGTGTTTGATTTTCTCCCTTATTTCATACTGCAACTATGTCAAATTTTCAGGAAAATTAGTTTTAGGTGTACTGTCTACGAACCTAATTTCAAATTTGCAAATAATAATTTTAATACTGAAACTTTGTCAAATTTTCAGGAGAGGTAGTTTTAGGTGTACTTTACACGAATCTTATATCACATTTGCAAATAATAAATTTTCAGAAATTTCAACAATAGCTAACCCATGCTTGTCAATGCAGAAAGTTAAGTGTTTGATTTTCTCACTTATTTAAAACTAAGACTTTGTCAAATTTTCAGGAGAATTAGTTTTAGGTGTACTGTACACGAATTTATTGTCAAATTTGCAAATACTAAATTTTTAGAAATTTCAGTAATAGCTAACCCATACTTGTCAATGCATAAAGTTACGTGTTTGATTTTCTCCCTTATTTAATACTGAAACTTTGTCATATTTTCAGAAGAATTAGTTTTAGGTGTACTGTACACGAATCTAATATGAAATTTGCAATAGTAAATTTTCAGAAATATCAGTAATAGCTGACCCATGCTTGTCAATGCAGAAAGTTAAGTGTTTGATTTTCTCCCTTATTTAATACTGAAACTTTGTCAAATTTTCAGGAGAATTAGTTTTAGGTGTAGTGTACATGAATCTAATATCAAATTTGGAAATCGTAAATTATCAGAAATTTCAGTAATAGCTAATCCATACTCGTCAATGTAGAAAGTTAAGTGTTTGATTTTCTCCCTTATTTAATAATGAAACTTTGTTAAATTTTTAGGAGAATTAGTTCTAGGTGTGCTGTACACGAATTTAATGTCAAATTTGCAAATACTAAATGTACAGAAATTTCATCAATAGCTCGCCCATACTTGTCAATGCAGAAAGATAAGTGTTTGGTTTTCTCCCTTATTTAATATTAAAACTTTGTCAAATTTTGAGGAGAATTAGTTTTAGGTGTACTGTACATGAATCTAGTATCAAATTTGCAAATAATAAATTTTCAGAAATTTCTATAATGGCTAACCCATACTTGTCAATGCAGAAAGTTAATGTATGATTTTCTCCCTTATTTAATACTGAAACTTTGTCAAAATTTCGGGAAAATTAGTTTTAGGTGTATTGTACACGAATCTAATATCAAATTTGCAAATACTAAATTTTCAGAAATTTCATCAATAGCTCGCCCATACTTGTCAATGCAGAAAGATAAGTGTTTGGTTTTCTCCCTTATTTAATATTAAAACTTTGTCAAATTTTGAGGAGAATTAGTTTTAGGTGTACTGTACACGAAAATTATATCAAATTTGCAAATAATAAATTTTCCGAAATTTCTGTAATGGCTAACCCATACTTGTCAATGCAGAAAGTTATATGTATAATTTTCTCCCTTATTTAATACTACTACTTTGTCAAATGTTTAGGAAAATTAGTTTTAGGTGGACTGTACACGAATCTGATATTAAATTTGCAAATAAAATATTTTCAGAAATTTCAGTAATAGCTCAGCCATACTTGTCAATGCAGAAAGTAAAGTGTTTGATTTTCTCCTTTATTCAATGCTGAAAATTTGTCAAATTTTCAGGAGACTTAGTTTTACGTGTACTGTACGCAAATCTAATATAAAATTTGCAAATAGTAAATTTTCAGAAAATTCAGTAATAGCTAATCCATACTTGTCAATGCAGAAAGTTAAGTGTTTGATTTTCACCACTATTTAATACTAAAACTTTATCAAATTTTTAGGAGAATTAGTTTTAGGTATACTATAGACGAATCTAATATCAAATTAGCAAATGGTAAATTTACAGAAATTTCAGTAAAAGCTAACCCATACTTCTCAATGCAGAAACTTATATGTTTGATTTTCTCCGTTATTTAGTGCTAATACTTTGTCATATTTTCAAGAGAATTAGTATTAGGTGTACTGTACACGAATCTAATATCAAATTTGCATATAATAAATTTTCAGAAATTTCAGTAATAGCTGACCCATACTTGTCAAAGCAGAAAGCTATATGTTCGATTTTCTCGCTTATTTAATACTGAAACTTTGTCAAATTTTCAGGAAAATTAGTTTTACGTGTACTGTACGCGAATCTAATATAAAATTTGCAAATAATAATATTTCAGAAACTTCAGTAATAGCTGACCCATACTTGTCAATTCAGTAAGTTATATGTTAGATATTCTCCCTTATTTAATACTGAAACTTAGTCTAATTTTCAGGAGAATTAGTTTTGGGTATAGTGTACTCAAATCTAATATCAAATAAGCAAATAGTGAATTTTCAGAAATTTCAGTAATAGCTGACCCGTTCTTGTCAATGGAGAAAGCTATATGTTCGAATTTCTCTCTTATTAAATACTGAAACTTTGTCACATTTTCAGGAGAATTAGTTCTAGGTGTACTGTACACGAATCTAAAATCCAATTTGCAAATAATAAATTTTCAGAAATATCAGTAATAGCTAACCCATACTTGTCAATGCAGAAAATTATATGTTCGATTTTCTCCCTTATTTAATACTGAAACTTTGTCAAATTTTCAGGAGTATTAGTTCTAGGTATACTGTACACGAATATAATATGAAATTTGCAAATAATTCATTTTCAGAAATTTCAGTAATAGCTAACCCATACTTGTCAATAGAGAAACTTAAGTGTTTGATTTTCTCGCTTATTTAGTGCTGAAACTTTGTCAAATTTTTATGAGAATTAGTTTTAGGTGTACTGTACACGAATCTAAAATCCAATTTGCAAATAATAAATTTTCAGAAATTTCAGTAATAGCTTATCCATACTTGTCAATGCTGAAAGTTAAGTATTCGAATTTCTCCCTTATTTAATGCTGAAAATTTGTTAAATTTTCAGGAGAAATAGTTTTAAGTGTACTGTACACGAATCTAATATCAAATTTGCAAATAATAAATTTTCAGAAATTTCAGTAATGGCTGACCCATACTTGCCAATGCAGAAAGATAATGTTCGATTTTCTCCCGTATTTAATACTGCAACTTTGTTAAATTTTCAGGAGAATTAGTTTTAGTTGTACTGTACACGAATCTAATATCAAATTTGCAAATACTAAATTTTCAGAAATTTCAGTAAAAGCTAACCCTGACTTGTCAATGCAGAAAGTTATATGTTCGATTTTCTCCCCTCTTTAATACTGAAACTTTGTCAAATTTTCAGAAGAATTAGGTTTAGGTGTACTATACACGAATCTAATGTCAAATTAGCGAATAGTCAACTCTCAGAAATTTCAGTAATAGCTAACCCATACTTATCAATACAGAAAGTTAAGTGTTTTATTTTCTCGCTCTTTTAATACTGAAACTTTGTCAAATTTTCAGGAGAATTAGTTTGAGGTGTACTGTACAATAGTCAAATATCAAATTTGCAAATAATATATTTTCAGAAGTTTCAGTAATAGCTTACCCATACTTGTTAATGTTAAGTGTTTGGTTTTATCCCTTATTTAATACTGAAACTTTGACAAATTTTTAGGAGAATTAGTTTTAGGTGTACTGTACACGATTGTAATATCAAATTTGCAAATAGTAAATTTTCAGAAATGTCAGTAGTAGCTAATCCATACTTGTCAAGGCAGAAAGTTAAGTGTTTGATTTTCTCCCTTATTCATAACTAAAACTTTGTCAAATTTTCAGGAGAATTAGTTTTAGGTGTACTGTACACGAGTCTAATATCAAATTTGCAAATACTAAGATTTAAGAAATTTCAGTAATATCTAACCAATACTTGTCAATGCAGGAAGATATATGTTTGATTTTCTCCATTATTTAATACTGCAACTTTGTCAAATTTTTAGGAGAATTAGTTTTAGGTGTACTGTAGACGAATCTAATATCAAAATTGCAAATAATTAATTTTCAGAAATTTCAGTACCAGCTAACCCATACTTGTCAATACAGAAAGTTACGTGTTTGATTTTCTCGCTTATTTAATACTGAAACTCTGTCAAATTTTCAGGAGAATTGGTTTTAGGTAGACTATACACGGATCTAATATCAAATTTGGAAATCATAAGTTTTCAGAAATTTCAGTAATAGCTGACCCATACTTGTCAATGCAGAAAGCTATATGTTCCATTTTCTCCCTTATTTAATACAGAAACTATGTCAAATTTTCAAAAGAATTAGCTTTAGGTGTACTGTAAACGAATCTAATATCAAATTTGCAAATAGTAAATTTACAGAAATTTCAGTAATAGCTAATCCATGCTTGTCAATGCAGAAAGTTGAGTGTTTGATTTTCTCCTTTATTTAATACTGAAACTTTGTCAAATTTTCAGGAGATTTAGTTTTAGGTGCACTGTACACGAATATAATATCAAATTTGCAAATAATAAATTTTCAAAATTTTTAGTAATAGCTCACCCATACTTATCAATGCAGAACATTAAGTGTTTGTTTTTCTCCGTTATTTAATACTGAAACATTGTCAAAGTTTCAGGAGACTTAGTTTTAGTTGTACTGTACACGAATCTAGTATCATATTTGCAACTAATAAATTTTCAGAAATTTCAGTAATAGCTGACCCATACTTGTCAATGCAGAAAGCTATTTGTCCGATTTTTTCGCCTATTTAATACTGAAACTCTGTCAAATTTTCAGGATAATTAGTTTTAGGTGTACTGTACATGAATCTTATATCAAATTTGCAAATAGTAACTTTTCAGAATTTTCAGTACAGGCTAACCCATACTTGTCAATGCAGAAAGGTATATGTTCGATTCTATGCCTTATTTAATACTGAAACTTTGTAAAATTTTCAGAAAAAATAGTTTTATGTGTACTGAACACGAATCTAATATCATATTTGCAAATAATAAATTTTCGGAAATTTCAGTATTAGCTAACCCATACTTGTCAATGCAGAAAGTTAAGTATTTGATATTCTCCCTTATTTAATTCTGAAACTTTGTCAAATTTTCATGAGAATTAGTTTTAGGTATACTATACACGAATCTAATATCAAATTTACAAATTATAAATTTTCGGAAATTTCAGTATTAGCTAACCCATGCTTGTCAATGCAGAAAGTTAAGTATTTGATTTTCTCCCTTATCTAATTCTGAAACTTTGTCAAATTTTCAGGTGAATTAGTTTTAGGTATACTATACACGAATCTAATATCAAATATGCAAATAATAAATTTTCAGAAATTTCAGTAATAGCTGACCCGTACCTGTCGATGCAGAAAGTTATAGGTTTGATTTTCTCCCTAATTTAATACTGAAACTTTGTCAAATTTTCAGGAGAATTAGTTTTACGTGTACTGTATACGAATCTAATATCAAATTTGCAAATAGTAAATTTTCAGAAATTTCAGTAATAGCTGACCCGTACTTCGATCCTTCCATTCTTGTTATTAATTTCGCGAAGAAATTGGTTTTCAGGAAATGTTTTCAGGCTTCAAGATGTTTATGCGTGTCAGTTCTCGATGTAGTGTTAACTTGGCCTAAATAAACCTTGTCGTGGATTGTCTGCAATATATCTTGGCAAAATGAGGTGATCGATGGGGGGGCCGTCCAGTGTGTGGAGATAGCGCGGGACAAACGCCGCCGTCCGTGTTGGGTCCCCCCGCCAAGGGTTATGTATGAGAGCGGAATGCGTTACCCACTTCGGCCAGCCGCCCCCGCCGCTCCCGCCAGCGTATTTATGCATACCATGCATATGCATGTCCGCAAATAGTTTGCCCACCTCATTTGCATCGTGGCGCGCTGTACAGTGATTGGAATACGTCGCGCGGAGAGGTGACTCAATTAACCGCCGGCGAACCCTTGCGCGACGCCCGGGGGTGGCTGGCGGGGGGCGGCTGCGTGGGCGTCGGGACGTCGGCGCCTTTTGTAGCCGCTCTGCGCGAGGGGGGCGAGAAGAAAGCGGTGCGCGGCAACAAATTCAAACGGCCGTTTCCTTTCAGTGTCCACGGGAAACGGACGCGGCGACACGCCATTTCTATGGTAATCACGATCGTCCGACTAAGACGGGCATCACTTTATGCCGTTGTCTGAGCGCTCCTTCGCCCCCGTTTCTCCAATAAACACGCCCGCACGTCCCGCGCCACGACGGCTTTATTACATGGAATTGCGCAATTTACAGTTTTACACCATGTTGTTTACACAAGGATATAATCCAAGAGTTAATATTTACCCACACATAAATGCACCAACAATAATATATACAGGGTGGATCCTAATTACCTGCAGTATTTTAGGAGAGTACTGCTTTCATTACGTTAAGATGAGTAATTGATGAAATTAAGTTCATAATTTAAAAAAAAACTGAAACTGATTCATCAGTAAACAAAATACAGATAGTTTAATTGAAAATAAATGCTTAGAATTATTTATTTATAAAATATCACTATTTTCGTATGTTTTTTTCATAAAAAATCATTAATTTATTAAAAAATAAATGAAATTTCAAAAGTAAATTGTAGTGTTTAAACATTGTTTATATTTATCAGGGTCAGTTTCACGTATTAGAGTCCAGCAATAATCTCCCAGCATACTTTTGTCCCAAAATCCTTGATAATTTATTTCAATTTTCATTAAATCTTGATGAGTCCAGCAATAATCTCCCAACATACTTTTGTCCCACAATCTTTGATAATTTCTTTTAATTTTCATTAAATCTTGATGAACACGTTCTCCTTGTACATCACTCAGGTTTTGTGGAAAAAGGTTCTAATGTGCACTTACTAAACTGTAAAAATGCATCTTGAGTGACATCCGTTCACCTAATTCACAATATTTTTTCAATAATTCAGTAACAATTTTTCGGTACTTATCACTTTTATTGTGTCCAAGGAAACATCTACGATACTTTTGAAAGATTGCCAAGCTGCACATTCCTTCTCTGATAAACATTGTGAGAAATAATAATAATTCAATAACTTCCTGATTTGAGGACCAACAAATATGCCTTCTTTAATTTTAGCATATTCAATTGTAGAAAAAACTGCTTACAAATGTTTAAATGCAGCGCCATCTTTATTCAGAGCCTTGACAAAGTTTTTGAAAAGACCTAGTTTTATATGCAGTGGTGGAAGTAGAACGTCATTTGGATCAATTAATGGATTATTTGAAATGTTTTGTTTTCCAGGAGAATACTCTGTTCTTTGTGGCCTATCTGTTCTGATGTAATGATGACTTGTAGCTCGACTATACAAAAAACAAATGAAACAACAAAATTTTATGAAACCTCCTTTGCATGCCAGTTCACAAACCAATGACCTAAATAAATTTGATTTAATTAAAACTTGGAATTTACGATATACATAGAACATTCGATCACATACCTTTAAATCACCACATATCTTCCATTTATGATCCTCGTATTTGAGTTAAATTAAAATTTGAATTGAAGTTGAGTAAAATATTGATTGATAATTTTCCTTAGCACATTAACAGCATGGGCAATTGGTATGGATGATTTTTTATTCCCATTGTGTAAAAGAAGAGCCTTTAAACTGTTCTTAGAGCCGTCAATGAATAATCTCCATTCATTTTTTTCATATGTTTGGTTAATTTTTTGAAATAAACCTTGAATGTCGTTACAGTAGAGAATAGTTTTTTCTTCTCAATATATGCAGCCAATTGCAAGCTTCTTTCTCTATGAACTGTCACTTTGGTCTCAAACTGTTTTTTTTTTATATAAACTTTGAATGTCGTTACAGTACAAAATAATGTTTTTATTGTCAAAATATGCAGCCAATTCCAAGCTTCTTTCATCATAAACTGTCACTTTTGTCTCAAACTGGTTAATTTTTTGAAATAAACCTTGAATGTCGTTACAGTAGAGAATAGTATTTTTCTTCTCAAAATATGCAGCCAATTCCCAGCTTCTTTCTCTATAAACTGTTACTTTTGTCCCAACTGCAAGACGTTTCTATTTTTGCATACGTGAAGCCAATAATTCTGCGTCTTGCTTTGATAAATATAAATCATGAACTAGATCATTAAGTTCAGCTTGAGTCACTAAATGGCATTCATTAGACTCATACAAACTACCACTGCTGGGAACAATGTGATTGAAAGTTGATTCCTAATCACTGCTTGTAGTACCAGAAACGACTGGCAATGGATCATTTGGTAAACGTTGAACTGATTTTGAAACAGATGGAACATTGGCGTATTGCGATTTTTCAAATTGATCCCAACAACTTTTGATAAACAAAAATAACAATCGGTTTGATGATTACTTTGCTCTCTCCATATTACTGGAACTGAAAAGTCGAAATATTTCCTCCCGCCATTCGACCACTTGTATAAAATAGCTCTGCAACTATTACAAAACAAGGTCTGTGTCCACATTTTGCCTAAATTTCTGACAGCAAAACTAAAGTAATGTAAATATGCATATTTTAACGGTTCTGTTATTGCGTATCATTTTTTTCCAACTATATATTTACCACAAACAGAGCAGAAATAGCTTGAATTAGAAACACATGATCTACTCGATATATTTAAGCACTATTATTATGAAGATAGAGAATAAATGTGGGTTTCCGTCAAATTACTTTACAGTAGCGCCATCAATGCGACATAAAAAGAACTAGACCTGATAGCACAATTCTGGTGGAAAATTTGAATTCTACGCACCTAAATTACTTGGAAAGCATCCTCCTCGTTTCCAGTCAATTTTTTTATTTAAATTTGTAGACCTGTGTTATAGTCAAAATGTGTCCAAAAAGTTCCTACATGCTCGAAGCAACCACAGAGTCAAAATTAATAGAAATCTTATAGAATCTAGAAATCATAGAATGCGAATAGATTTAATAGTTTTTTATAAAATGTAGTGTAATTTTATATGTTTTGTTACTTTGCCGTTTTGTGAACGATTCCTTTTTTATTATGTATTTTTTTGTTATATTATCTAATGAGAATTGTAAGGCTGCACAGCCATAAACATGAAATATATTGAATAATATACAAACGTATTGTTATTTTTTATTGTTTCATTGATCATAACTTATGACTCATAACTAATTAATTTAAATGTCTTATTTTATTTATTTAAATAATTTGAAACGTTTACAGTCAAATGTATCTAAAATTTTAAAGTTGGTTCCAGAATTTCTCGAGCCAGAAATAAAAAAATTGGATTTTTTTAATGAAAACCAGGGTTTGTGAAATGTATCTGTGAAACGTGTTTTCGTGGGAACCAAATTCGGAATAACAGAAAACTTGATATTCATATACTTGTTATTGTTTAATTGCATCGCAAATAAACGTGCTTTGTGAAAATTAGATTGGATTAAAAACATAGTTACTGTTTCTCAAGATTACATCCTCGAAGCAACCACAAAGTAAAAATTAATAGAAATCTTATAGAATCTAGAAATCATAGAATGAGAATAGAATTGATAGTTTTTTTATACAAACGAATTATTATTTTTTATTGTTTCATTGATCATAACTTATGACTCATAACTAATTAATTTAAATGTTTTATTTTATTTATTTAAATAATTTGGAACGTTTACTGTCAAACGTGTCTAAAATTTTAAAGTTGGTTCCAAACTTTCTCGAGCCAGAAATGAAAGATTAGGAAATTTTAATGAAAACCAGGGTTCGTGAAATGTATCTATGAAACATGTTTTCGTGTTTTCATGTTTGATATTCATATATTTCTTATTGTTCAATTGCATCGCCAGTAAACCTACTTTGCGAAAATTAGGTTGGAATAAAAACCAGTTCACTAAAACACTAGACCAGTATTATAGTCAAAATGTGTTTAAAAAGTTCCTACATCCTCGAAGCAACTACAAAATGAAAATTAATAGAAATCTTATAGAATCTAGAAATCATAGAATGAGAATAGAATTGATAGCTTTTTATACAAACGTATTAATATTTTTTATAGTTTCATTGATCATAACATTCATAACTTATGACTGATAACTATCTAATTTAAATATTTTATTTTATTTTTTTAAATAATTAAATAATTTAAAAAAAATATTTTAAATGTGATTCCAAAATTTCTCTGGCCTGAAATTCAAAATTTAGAAATTTTAAAGAAAACGAGGGTTCGTTAAATGTATCTATGAAACATGTTTTCGTGTGAACCAAAATCGAAATAACAAAAAAACTTGACATTCATATATTTTTTATTGTTCAATCGCCAGTAAATGTGCTTTGTGAAAATTAGATTGGAATAAAAACATAGTAACTGTTTCTCGTGATTTGCATTTATTTATCTCCAACTATTTGATACTTAGTTTCGTGATATCAAAACAAATGATGGATAGAATGGAAAGGTATAAACATTTGTAAAATAGTCAGCATAAAAAATGTCAATTTTAAAGTTGATTCCAAAATTTCTCCAGCCAGAAATTCAATATTTGGAAATTTTAGTCAAAACCAGGGTTCGTGAAATGTATCTATGAAACATGTTTCATGTTTTCATGTTTGATATTCATATATTTCTTATTATTCAATTGCATGGCCCGTAAACGTGCTTTAAAAAATTAGGTTGGAATAAAAACATAGTTACTGTTTCTCAAGATTTGCATTTACTTATCTTCAATTATTTGAAGCTTAGTTTCGCGATATCAATTGATGGATAGAATGGAAAGGTATAAACATTTGTAAAATGGTCAGTGTAAAAAAATGACAATTTTAAAGTTGATTCCAAAATTTCTCGAGCCAGGAATTCAAAATATGGAAATTTCCATGAAAACCAGGGTTCGTGAAATGTATCTATGAAACATGTTTTCGTGCTTTCATGTTTGATATTTATATATTTCTTATTGTTCAATTGCATCGCCAGTAAACGTGCTTTGCGAAAATTAGGTTGGAATAAAAACATAGTTACATAGTTATAGTTTCTCAAGAACTGCATTATTTTCTTCAAGGTGTTTCTTCATTTGTCGCAATAAAGGTCACAAGTCATGTCATATTACAACAAATAAGGGGGGGGGGGTTATTTCGTCCTCTTCTTCGTATCAGATGATCTGTTTGTCTCTGTACTAATGGTATGAGGGCGGTAATGCTTAGGATTCCAGGAGGATTTTCTTCTTTATTTGTTTCTTGAAAGTTGCTAGATTTGGGACTTTAATTGGGTCATCTAACTGGTTGTATTGTTGTATTGCGAGGCTTGTTATTCCTAGTTTGTGTTGTTGTTGTTTACAGGTGTAGGTTCTTATGTGCTGATTGTTTCTTGTATCGTGTGTATGTATCTTGCTGTTCGTTTTTAGAATGATCTGTTGTATGTTATCTCCAATTATTTGATGCTTAGTTTATTGATATCAAAATAATTCATGGATAGAATGAAAAGGTATAAACATTTGTTTCTTGAATTAAATGTTCATTAATATGATGAACTCAGTGATTGTTCTATGATCGACAAATCATTATAGTAATGAACGCGTTCATCGGAGCAATATTGATTGATTTAATGAACATTTTTATTGTATTTATGTACTCCTTTGGTTCAGTGCAAGAGAAGGTATTCCTTGTAAAATATTATAACTTACCAGTTATAATATTTTATAACTGGTATAAAATATACCAGTGGTATAAAATATACCACTATTATTGACAGAAATCAATAATAGTATCTGCCAAACTATTATTATAATTATTTACCAATCAATAATGGACCAATTTTTTCATGTCATTCGAATGAGCATAATGAGATTTAGCACTGATGAAAAATTAACTTTATTCATCACCCGGCACAAATTTACTTTATGATTAATCAAATACACACTGCATACACAACTAATTGACAATTCCGTAATGAAATTTGTCGGTGTGTGCGACGTGTGTGGATTATACATATAAACTAAATGTAATACAATATATAAATACACACGGCGAATATATCAATCAAAATGAGCGCCCTTGTTATTGACAGGCTATAAAAGCATTTTCTAAATTAAATTTAATCCACGGCCGTAATATAATAGCCTTCGCCTATAATATGGAATAAGATTGTGGCAGTTTGGTGGTGTCAATTTGCAGCTGGGTGTGCCGAAGTTAATATTAGGACCCAATCAAGTCTATCAATGTTATTGTCATGGTTTCGCATGATTTATAATTGATTAAGGCATAATTATTTCAATACCTATTTGCAGGCACAGAAAACCTTAACGAATTTGATTACAATTGAGCAAAATTAAGTAGACATATTTTAATCATATTTCACATTACAATAATATTCTTCACATATTATTACTTATTGTATCAAAAATCTACTTGATAAGTATCAAGCTAAATTAAAAATATGGCAGTATTCAAATTACTTATTACGTAATTTATTTTTCAATTAGTTGTCTTCAAGCAATTTTAATTACTCACATACTCACATTATTTGTTATAAATTTCGTGGGACGATTACCATTAAGAACATGGTTTCTAATTTATTAAATTTAAGAAAGAACAACGAAAAAAATGTATATAAAATATGAAGTGGATATAAACCGATTCAGGTACATGAAAAATCGATAATATTTTTTTTCTTTATTATTAAGTACTTTCTGGTATCTTCCAGCATTTAATTATTTATTTATTTTTCCCTACTAGTTTCGGCTTAATATTCAGTTGAAAAAGTTGAAAACTGACACGACACAAAAAGTCAACTATAATGTTGAAAAATATAATTAAATTTACAAAAACCCCATATGATGGCTGATTATTAAGCCGAAACTAGCAGGAAAAAATAAATAAATACTAGAAGATAGAATAAAGTACAAACAAATAATAAATAATTAGAATTATAAACATTTTAATTTATTAGGTGATTACTGCTATCACGTTCAGATAAATTAAAAGTGTTGTTTCAAACTTTGTTATTATTTAAATTATAATTTATATGCATGCAGGGAAATTAGAAGAAAGAAGCGCGTTTTATGTGCGCATTCCGTGGATGTCCGAGCCGTCAAAAATTAAACAAGCCGCAAGATATACGGCCTGATAAAAAGTTTTTTATGGCGAAACTTCGCGATATATACGGTTCCTAGAGTGTGCCAAAGTGCGGCGAAACAACAAGGCGATATTTCAAATTGAAAAGCTCAGCTTAAACTACACAAAGTTATATAAGGATACCGTTATAAATATTTATAAATTATATAGACTGGGATGTACAAAATAACGCAAGGCTCAGAAATAATTGGGAGTTCCATCATTTGTTATAAATTTCGTTACTACAATTAAGAACATGGTTTCTAATTTATTAAATTTAAGAGAAATAACAACGAAAAAAATGTATATAAAATCTGATGTGAATATAAACCCATTTAGGTATTTGAAAAATCAATACTGAATAATTCATTAAGCAATTTTAATTGCTCACATGTACTTAGTATTAGTGGAAATTCGAAAACCAGAAACCAGAAGCTTCATACTTCTTATTATTCTTTATTTGAAAATAGCGGTTTCAACCTTCAGAATTTCGTTGATGACATTGACTTCTAAGCTGATGCTTAGATGAAGCCCATTTAGGTATATGGAAAATCAATAGTGAATTTTTCTTTAAACAATTTTAATTACTCATATACACTTAGTATTACTGGAAATTCGAAAACCTGAAACCAGAAGCTTCATACTTCTTATTATTCTTTATTTGAAAATAGCGGTTTCAACCTTTAGAATTTCGTTGATGACATTGACGTCTAAGCTGATGACATTGATGCAACAAATACCAACCCTCTCCATGTTAAGAATTAAAAATGACATCCTCGCTTATTGTTATTTCTTATTTTCTCTTAATTTCCACATTGTGGTGTTGGTATTATAAAAAATAACGTATGATACACGTGCATAAGGGCCTTTCAAGCACTGCGTCATTAAAAGCACTCCGCTTCACGTCGTGTTCCAGAAGCTCATTGAAGACAGTTCGTTATTATAATGAACAAAATTTGGTTCAGTTCTGATTTAGAGACATTGCGATTTTAGGTAATATCTTAAGAATATTTCATTATAATTTTTAGCAGCAAATATTATACCGCGAGCGAGTTTTTTGCGAATGCAGTAAGTACATGTGCTACTAAACATCTCGTTTAATCTTATACGTCGCATCCTCATCAAAGTCACTTATTATTTGCCATCCCATAAATTACAGCTTCGGCGTAAATTGCAGGCTGCCTCCGGTTAAAACACCAAAGCGCGCACGTGACGACGATATTCACCGTCGTGGCGTTTAAAATTTTAAAAGCTCCCAGCGCCAGTCGATCGCTTCTTACAAGAATTCCCTAGGAAATCAATCGATGTTCTAAAAATAACGCTTATAAACTTCCAGCAGAAGTACGAATATTGTGTGAATTTTAAAATGCATGTAAACTAATATAGCTGTTAGCATAATTATTTGATCCGTTAGAGTGGAGTAATTTTGAATCCAGGTCCCGGAGATATTCATCATCCCCATTTATTCGGGTTTTAAGAGGCACCACGCGTACTCATCGTTCAAGCGTTTGAGCCGTAAACTGCGAGCATTAATTCTGACTAGTGGAGATAATATTTCGGTCGGTGAAATATCCGTTAAACCGTAATAAAATACGTTTTTCCCGCTCACATGTTTTGCGGCAATATATCATTTTTTGGATCAGCGCTTTCGCCAAAGTAAATTGCGGCCAATTTATCAGGGAATTAATCATCCAGGAGAGCAAGTTAAAAGCCGGGACGAGCGGTTAATTCCACGGCGGGCTGATAAGAATTAAATTATCATTCTTAATGCGCTTTCATCGCAATTAATAATAATTATTCCGCGGCGCCGAAATAGAATTCCGGGCGCTTCCGGGGCGCGCGCGCCTAATGCTCCCCGGAAGCGGACTTAATGCTCCGGGGGGGCATTAGCGCGGGGGCGGCTGCGTGCGTATGTGCGGGGGCGGCGGAGGAAACCCCGAAACAAGATCGCCCGCCGTTCCAGGAAGGCGAGATTGAGTCCGCGGACGGATCGATCCTTATCTCCCGGCGGGACGTTTGTCGGTCCGGTGGGATCCGGCCGGAGCCCATTGCAGCCGCCTCCGGGTGATAACTAACTGCCGGACGAAGACGACGCCGAAAAATCCTCCACGTACGTCCTTACATACGTTCAAGGCACCGGAGGCGTCGCGACGCCGGTCGCGGGGTCGCCGACGCCCGTCCGCGTCGTAACGGTTGCGTGCGGCAAATTGAATGGTCCCGAACGCACCGGACGCAAATGGCACTCGGAATTGCATGCATCCACACGTTAGATCGATGTAGATCTCGATAAGTTCTGTGTTTTCGATTAAGATTGCGTTACAATGCATAAACTACAATAATAGGAACGCATTAGTCATAAAAGTTAGCGCAGTGGTAATGCGTTGCTACGATGATTTTCCTACATCAATTTATTCAATGTTACGACTATTTTATGTAAGTAAATTTTGAGAAATTTCAGTAAAAACTAATCCATACTAGTTGTGGAAATGAGCTTTATGCGCCTGTTAGACCTTTAAACTAAAGCTAAAATAGCACCACTGACCTTGTAAATACATGGAACTTCGCAGTGACAGGAGGCTTGACAGAAGGCATTTCGGAACTTTTGGAACATTCACAGGAGACTATGTATTGGCCTTAAAGAATATCAACACCAAGATTGCAAAACAAAGTATATAATTAATTGCTAACTGATTGACCTAAGCTAGCAATTGAGTATATACTTTGTTTTGCAATCTTGGTGGTGATATTCTTTAAGGCCAATACATAGTCTCCTATGAATGTTCCAAAAGTTCCGAAATGTCTTCTGTCAAGCCTCATATGAGTGTTAAGCTACACCATAGGTTCCGCATGAAGTTCTTGTGGGATCTGGTTATGGATTAGTGGGAGGAGATTATGAAATGGGGACTTGGGCATGTTAGCAGAATGGGCATAATATTTTCATATTTTAGAAGAATTTGAAATATTCAGGCATGTTCTTCTTCTTTTTCATGTGCCTATCATTTATCGAATATCGGTGATCAACGTGGGTATTCTCACGTTGTTCACTGCTCTACGAAAAGTTCTGTATAAGAGTTTCTAAATATAAATTAGTTACATAAGCGTGTTTTTTTTTTAAACTTATGCAAGTAATCAATACTTTAAACGTTTTAGAATTTTGCAATGTTTTGGGGATTTTATCAATCAAATCTAGAAGTTTTATCAAGTTTGAAGATTTTTTTTATATATTCTGATACCAATACAATTTACACATGTGAAGAAAATATTTTTTCGATAACTAATTTTAAAAATTTTGGAATCTTGCAATGTTTTAGGGATTTTGTCAATTAAATCTGAAAATTTTATCAAGTTTGAAGAAATTTTTAAATATTCTGATGCCAATACATTTTACAAATATGAAGAAAATATTCTTTCGAACACCAATTTTCACATTATTTTAACATGTTATCATTTTTGCAAGAACTTGCGTGGAAGCAAGTAATCCTCTTCAAACGAAGTAGAATACCTAAATTTTGCAAATTTGGACAGTTTCGAAATTTAGAATTTCTGTAACCAATAATATTGGATCTAGAATCATCGAAAATAATTATGCTGCCTCCGAGCTTAGCGATTTTTGTATAAAAAAATGTCACAAATTCCAAAATTCGATTAAATGTTTAAAAAGTTTAAATATAATTAGTCTTGTTTTGTTTCATATGTATATTTTACTATGTGTATATACTTATGTATATTTATAATACATTTATAATTAATAATAGAATGTTTCATCAAAAGATGAGCAAGGAAATTATTAATTTCCTAAAAGTATTATAAATTCGTATACATAATTTAAAAAATCGATAAATTAATTAATATCTGACAAATATGCCATATGCTGGAAAAAGTCTAAAATTTCGTTGAATCTGTATGAACATTTGGCAAAATAACAAAAAAATTATATTCCCTGAAAATTTAATGTGTAACACTGAATACTTAAACTCTGTGAAAGCTAAGTATTAAAATGATTCCCATATTCCGAAATTTGATTTGATTCAATAGTACAAATATCTGGACTTAAAAAAAATTACCGTGACCCCGAGGAAATCCAAATTTCATTTTTTTTTTTTACAAAATAGCAGATAATACTAAACGTTTTTACAAAATAGCAACATTTTATACCAATTGACTATTGGAATGCACCACAGTGTAAAAGCAATGATTAATTTAAAAAAATCAATTTCAAATCAAAATTGATTTTAATCAACGATCAATGATTTTAAAAAAAAAATCATCTGAATTATTAAATAACACCATCTTAACAAAAAACTAACCCATACTTTGTCAATTTTAAAAGTTGTCTTCGATTTTCTCACTTATTTAATCTAGAAACGGCGTCAAATTTTCAGGAGAATTGTGTTCAGGTGCATCAAATACAAATCTAATATTAGATATGCATTTGATAAATTTTGACAAATTTCAGTAAAAATTAAGCCAATTGTCAACTCTGAAAGTTATATCCTCGATTATATCACTTATTTATTGCGGAAACGTCGTCGAATTTTCAGGAAAATTGTGTTTAAGTGCATTAAATACAAATCTAATATTACATATGCATTTCATAAATTTTCACAAATTCCAGTAAAAACTAACCCACACTTGTCAATTCTGAAAGTTATATCATCGATTTCCTCACTTATTTAATCCAGAAACGTCGTCAAATTTTCAGGAGAATTGCATTCAGGTACATTATATATAAATCTAATAATAAATATGCATTTAATAAAATTTGAAAACTTCAGTAAAAACTAACCCATATTTGTCAATTCCGAAAGTTATATCATCGATTTCCTCACTTATTTAATACTGAAGCTTTGTCTAATTTTCAGGAGAATTAGTTTTAGGTGTACTGTATACGAATCTAATTTCAAATTAGCAAATAGTTACATTTCAAAAATTTCAGTAATAACTAACTCATACTTGTCAATGCAGAAAGTTATATGTTCGATTTTCTCCGTTATTTAATACTGAAACTTTGTCAAATTTTTAGGAGAATTAGTTTTAGGTGTACTCTACACGAATCTAATATCAAATTTGCAAATAGTAAATTTTGAGAAATTTCAGTAATAGCTAACCCATACGTGTAAATACAGAAAGTTATGTGTTTGATTTTCTCCCTTATTTAATACTGAAACTTTGTCAAATTTTCAGGAGAATTAGTTTTAGGTGTACTGTATACGAATCTAATATCAAATTTGCAAATAATAAATTTTCAGAAATTTCAGTAATAGCTAATCGATACTTGTCAATGCAGAAAGTTAAGTGTTTGATTTTCTCCCTTATTTATTACTGAAACTTTGTCACATTTTCACGAGAATTAGTTTTTGGTGTACTATATACGAATCTTATATCAAATTTGCAAATCGTAAATTTTCAGAAATTTCAGTAATAGCTAATCGATACTTGTCAATGCAGAAAGTTAAGTGTTTGATTTCCTCCCTTATTTACTACTGAAACTTTGTCAAATTTTCAGGAGAATTAGTTTTAGGTGTACTGTACACGAATCTAATATAAAATTTGCAAATCGTAAATTTTCAGAAATTTCAGTAATAGCTAATCGATACTTGTCAATGCAGAAAGTTATGTGTTCGATTTTCTCCCTTATTTAATACTGAAACTTTGTCAAATTTTCAGGAGAATTAGTTTTAGGTGTACTGTATACGAATCTAATATCAAATTTGCAAATAGTAAATTTTCAGAAATTTCACTAATAGCTAACCCATACTTGTCAATACAGAAAGTTAACTGTTTGATTTTCTCTCTTATTAAATACTGAAACTTTGTTAAATTTTCAGGAGAATTCGTTTTAGGTGTACTGTACACTAATCTAATATCAAATTTGCAAACAGTAAATTTCCAGAAATTTCAGTAATAGCTAACCCTTACTTGTCAATGCAGAAAATTATGTGTTCGATTTTCTTCCTTATTTAATACTAAAACTTTGTCAAATTTTTAGGAGAATTAGTTTTAGGTGTACTGTACACCAATCTAATATAAAATTAGCAAATAGTAAATTTTCAGAAATTTCAGTAATAGCTGACCCATACTTGTCAATTCAGAAAGTTATATGTTCAATTTTCTCCCTTATTTAATACTGAAACTTTGTCAAATTTTCAGGAGAATTAGTTTTAGGTGTACTGTACACGAATCTACTGTCATATTTGCAAATATTAAATTGTCATAAATTTCAGTAATAGCTAACCCATACTTGTCAATGTAGAAAGCTATACGTTCGATTTTCTCCCTTATTTAATACTGAAACTTTGTCAAATTTTAAGGAGATTTCGTTTTAGGTGTACTGTACACGAATCTAATATCAAATTTGCAAATAATAAATTTTCAGACATTTCAGTAATAGCTGACCCATACTTATCAATACAGAAAGTTATGTGTTTGATTTTCTCACTTATTTAATACAGAAACTTTGTCAAATTTTCAGGATAATTAGTTTAAGGTGTACTGTATACGAATCTAATATTAATTTTGCAAATAGTAAATTTTCATAAGTTTCAGTAATAGCTAACCCATTTTTAGTGTAAAATGTTTGGAATTTTAATTTTCCAGAAGTGCAGATGTTTGTTGGATAACAACCGGTGCTGGAGAGTAAAAAGGGTGTAAGTTCATTGGCAGAGGTAGAAAATTGCAGCGACAAACTGTTAAACCCGCCGTGTCCGAATCGGGCGATAAATAATACAAAACATACATTAAATTTCACCGTGCACAGATACACGATCGGTTAGTTTTAATTAAAAGTAAATTATCCCGGCAGCGCCGAGTGCGGCGGGGATTTGATTAAAAGCCGAAACTCGCGCGGCGTCGCGACGCCCCATCGCCGCAATCCGTAAACAGAGCGCGGGCGGTGTCATTGTAATCAATTAATTATTTAATAAATATCACTTAATGTGGCGTCGCACGGGGGGCGAAAAAAATCTCACTCCGCCGAGGGATAATCTGCGCGCGGGGGCGGAATCCCATTGGGCGCCGTCCGGTATCTCGGCCAATCGGGGCGTCGCGACGCCGGCCGCGCAGAAGACGCGCCGCGCGGCGCCGCCGCTCCAGTCCGCGTCCAGTCGCCGTCCGGGGCAGCAGATCACAAGAGACGGCAAACGCACGCCGCCGCGCGTATTAAGCTCACGCTCGCGTCCCGCCAGCCGAGTGGTCACGGGTTCGACTCCCGATTCTGATGGGCGTCCGCCGTCCCTCACGCACCGGCACGCAGTTCAGGGACACAGCCGCCTGGGACCGGCGTCTACCCGCCTCCAGCGGGACACGTGCCCGTAACATGTGCTGACTCGACACCTCTCACGGCGACAACATGCGTGCCACCACATGCTGTCTACTTCTTGCGACGCTTTTTCTCTTTGGTACGTGACCACTTTTCATTTTCTCGTTTGCCGTCGCATGTGTCCGACCCGCCGCCTTCCGGGGGTGGGCGCCCCCCGAGCGACGGTCCCGGGACCCGGGACGTCGGGAATTTGCATTTAGAGGCCAGGAAGACTCCCTCCTGCACCCCCTGCGACACGACGCCCTAACACGGAAACGATTCGCCTCGACGCTCATCAAAATATCATGTATTTATGCATAACGATTTAATCGCTACTGCAGCACCTACACCGCATAAAATTACATATTCAGAAAGCCATAGATCAAAACTCAATCAAAACATTCCGACTTTAACTAATTACAACACTCACCTTGGCACGTATAAAGAAATTAAAAATGAATTCGTCATTACTAAATAACAACACAACTTCATCCAGTGTTGTTTTCGACTCCAATAGCATCTAAACACTGTAAATAACAAAAAATTGCAACCATTACATTAAATGGTCATGAGTGGAAACATTTCATTAAAGTAAAACAATAGTTAAAAAAAATGTCAAATTATATAAATAAGTGATTAACTAAAACAAAAATTGTTTAATTCAACTTTGCATGTCCCACTCGTATAAGTAAAATACATAGTTATTAAAGATTTAGAATTTAAAAAAAAAGAAACTACGAACAAAATTTTTGCTTTATAAAAATATTTTTTGTTTTATAAAAAAAAACGTCATATTTCTTGTCTGTAAGTAAAAGAATAATTACGTTTTTATAGAAATAATTATAGTAATTTTTTTTTGAAATTTCGAAGTAGTAATTAATTCAGAAACACAAATGTTCAATCAAAATAAGTACGTAAGTAAATCACATGTATCATATCGCCGACTAAGAATTATTTTGAACCAAATGAAATTTACACTAATCTGAGTTGATATCTTCAACATGCAATGCACCATGTCCAGCTGGTAGATTAACCTAATAGAACTCATTATTAGCAAAACTGAAGAATTACATTAAACCCTGTCGAAAAGTCTATAGAATTATTTTGTACCAAATCCAAATACTACACATTTAATATTTTTGGACTTGATTCAAAATATTTCTCTGACCGACGATGTGCTAGGCTTAAAACAGAATTAGTTATCAAATATTTGTCATCTCAAAAAGTGAGGAGCTAAGAAAAAAATGTTTACTTTAAGAAAGAACATCACAATCATATGTCTCGTTAACCAAAAGCAAGTAGTTTTTTAATATTTTGAATTTCCAAAATAGTAGTTGACAACAACGAAATTTGTTTTACTTTATTTTAAAGGTTTTAGTTATAATAGATTTAGAACTTCAAAAAGTGACAAATTGAGAAACAAATTAAATAAGTGATTAACTAAAACAAAAATTGTTTAATTCAATTTCGCATGTCCCACTCATATAAGTAAAGCATATAGTTATTCAAGATTTAGAATTAAAAAAAAGATAAACTACGAACAAATGTTTTGCTTTATAAAAACGTTTTTGTTTTATAAAAAAAACATCGTATTTCTTGTCTGTAAGTAAAAGATTAATTACTATTTATAGTAATAGTTATTGTAATAAATATAGTACATTTTTTTTGCAATTTTAAAAAAGTGATTAATATTCGGAAACTAAAATGTTCGATCAAAAAATGTTCGTAAGTAAATCACGTGTATCGTCCACTTAAAATTATTTTGAACCAAGTCCAAATTTACATTAATCTCAGTTGATATCTTCAACATGCAATGCACCATGACCAGCTGGTAGATTTACCTAATAGAACACATTATTGGCAAAACTGAAGAATTACATTGAACCCTGTCGAAAAGTCTATAGAATTATGTTGTACCAAATCCAAATACTACACATTTAATATTTTTGGACTTGATTCAAAATATGTCTCATCCAACGATATGCTAGCCTTAAAACAGAATTAGTTATCAAATATATGTCATCTCAAAAAGTAAGAACCTAAGAAAAGAATGTGTACTTTAAGAAAGAACATCACAATCATATGTCTCTTTAACCATAAGCAAGTAGTTTTTAAATATTTTGATTTTCCAAAATAGTGGATGACCACGACGAAATTTGTTTTACTTTAATTAAAGGGTTTTAGTTATAATAGATTTAGAACTTCAAAATGTGACAAATTGAGAAACAAATTGTTTACGAAATTTATTTTATGTAATTTTGCAATACATGACATTTCTCGTATACTTTAAGTACAAGAGTTATAATAGATTTAAGACCTTTAAAAAGCCATAGACTATGAAACAATTGGTTTTGTAAATTAATGAAAACAAGTGTTATTAATGATTTAGAATTTCCAAAGAAGTTATAAACTTAGAAAAAAATAGTTTCATAAAATTTTACCAAACAATATATTTCTCGTGTACTGAAAGTAAAAAATTATGTAGATACTACATTCACGACCTTTTTGCAACCGAGTTTGCTGGGTTTTCTGTTTGTCATGTTGTAGAACCTGATTCAGTGATGAAACGGAAGTTAATTACACCACCGTATCCAATGTTATGGTCAAATCTAATAGCAACTGAGCATATAAATAATAAACAATTGTAATCATTACCATTATGGTAATAATTTGTTAAACTAAAAAAAATGTTTTAAAATATTTGAAATTAGAAACAAATAATAACTAAATCAAAAATTGATAACTAAAACAAATTCAATCGCAATCACAGTTCTCATGTACCACTCGTACAAGTTCAAAATGTTTGTTAGTTTTCTAAGTAGTTATTAAAGCTTTGGAATTTCTAAAAAGTGATAAATTCGAACATTTTTATAACATTTTATTTTAGAAATAACGTAATATTTCTCGTATAGTGTAAGTAAAAAAGTAATTAGTTAGGTATTAAATATTTGCAATTTAAAAAAGTGATTAATTCAGAAACATAAATGTTAAACTAAAAAAGGTACGCAAGTAAATTACATTTATCGTTTGCTATTAAAAGAGGAATTAGTTATCAAAGATTTGCATTCTCAAAAAGTGAGAAACAAAAAAATTGTTTACTTTAAGAAAAAGAAGATCACAAACACATCGTCTCTTAAACAAAAGTAAGTAGTTATTAAATATTTAGAACTTCCAACAAAAAATTGATAAGACTAAGACGAAGTTCGTTTTATTTTATTTAAAGATTTAATAATAAATAATATAATAATATAATAATAAATAATAAATAATTTAATTTATTAAAGATATTTAAAGATTTCAAAAAGTGAGAAACGAAGAAAAAACAGTTTACTTTAAACTTAAAGTTAACTTACTAAAATACTTTAAATAAAAAGATCATCACAATCACATGCCTCTCAAACCAAAAGTAAGTAGTTATTAACAGCCATATACATAGTGAACTTCTAAACCTTCTAACTTCTAAAGCGTCTAAACGTTAGTAGGTACTAAAAACGGCTAGAAAGTACATCAGTGAATGTCATTTCTGCAAGATAAATGACATTCTAATTAGTATTAGTACCTCCTAAGCATTAGTAGCTACTAGGGCCGACTATGCATATGGACGTAAATATTTAGAATGTCCAAAAATAAATTACAGACTAAGACAAAATTTGTTTCATTTTATTTTGCAAAACACGCCATACTTTTAGTATACTGTAAGTAAAAAAGTATTAGATTTGGGACTTCAAAAAGTGATCAAAAACAAAAAATATTTTTTTGAACGAAAGAGTAAAAGTAGTAGCCAAATATTTGGAGATTTAAAAGAAAAAAATTGCCCGATGTTTTAATTAGTTTTATAAATAACACATCAAATTTATCGTCTATTATACGAAAACGTAATTAGTTGTGAAAGATTTAATATATGTAGTAAACTAAGATGAATATCGTTAAATATCTCAATCACATTTCTCATATTTTCAGAAAAACTATTCAACAGGCTTTTCATAAAAGTAATAATATGTAATAAAAATTGTTTTATTTTATTTTACAAAAAACATAGTAATAATAAGTAATAATGTAAATTAGTTATAAATTTCGAAAAAGTTTATCATAAAAGTGATAAACTGTAGCGGAAATTGTTTTATTTTATTTTACAAAAAACATATATTTCTTGTATACTGTAAGTAATAATGTAAATTAGTTATAAAATATTTACGATTTCAAAAAAGTGATGAAAAGTTGATCACTTATAAATAGTAGTTACCTGTGTAAATTTCATTTCTGACGTTATTACCTCTTAGCAGACATCATAAGCAGTTGTTTATCTCCAAGTGAATTAAAATCTTCTTGATTCCACTTGTGAATTTAAAACTTTTAATTAATTCAAAATCAAAAACATACTACATCGAATTGACCTTTACCTTGATGGACATCAACTTTCCTACTGCTTCTGGGACTTTATTTGGAACCCATTCTAGTACAAAAACTCTGCAATCGGCCTTTTAAAATCTTGATGTGACAATAAATGTCAGTTTGACTTTTCAACGACTTGATATTATACAAATGAAATGTGTAACTTTTAAACATTTTTCGCCAAAATTGAATAAAATATTGTATAAAACACGTTAGTTGTTTTTTACACGAATAAATTAGCTCACTCACCCTAACGGGCTCGTGGCCTAAATTTTATACTCGTACAAAGCGTCCACTTAACTCACTTGTTATATAAATAACTATTATCGCATTTTACAATTAAATTCGTAATTAGATATAAAAGATTTAAAATTTCAAAAAGTGTAGACTTGAAAACAAAAGGTTTACATCATCATCACATCAGATAAGAGCATCACATGTTTCATGTACTTAAAGTAAGTAGTTATTAATTACTTATTTAGAAATTCCAAACAAATTGATAGACCGAAACCAAATTTGTTTTAATTTATTTTGCAAATAAATCACACTTCTATACCTTTTCAAGTTCAAATTGAGACCAATCAAGTTCAAATTGAGGCCAATCAATTTCAAATTGAGACTAAACAAAATCAAGTTGACACTAAACAATATCAAGTTGTCACGATAAATTTTATTTGTTTACTCTCAACTTGATATTGTTCAGTGTCAACTTGATTTTGTTTAGTCTCAATTTGAAATTGATTGGTCTCAAATTGAAATTGATTGGGATCAATTTGAACTTGATTGGCCTCAATTTGCAATTGATTGGTCTCAATTTGAACTTGATTGGTCTCAATTTGAACTTGAAAAGGTATAGTATAATACTCAAATTAAAAAAGTATTAGTTATAGAAGATTTTGGGCTTTAAAAAGTCATAAACTAAGACATCAAATTGTTTACATTAGAAAGGGTTTACATTAGAAACATTGAAAATTAAATTCACATTTCTCATCTACCAAAAGTAAGTAGGTAATATTATATATATAGAATTTGCAAAACAATTCATTGACTAAGATGAAATTTATTTTATTTTATTATGAAAAAAACATCACATTTCTCTTATATTATTAGTAAAAAAAATATATAAAAGATTTAAGACGATTTCAAAAAAGTAATGTGATACGAAACATTTTTCTTTTCATTAAAATTGTGATTGCATATGTATAACAAGTAGTTTAAGTAATTAGTTATATTTAGTTATAATTAAACACGTAATTAGATATGAAAGATTTAAAGTTTCAAAAAGTGTACACTTGGGAACAAAACGTTTACATCATCATCCCATCGGATACATCACACCAAATAAAATTATGATTGCATATGACTCATGTTCCCTAATTAGAATAATTAGTTTCAGTAATTAGTTATATTTAGAATTTCCGAAACAAAAGATTTATTAGATATGAAAGATTAAAAGTTTCAATAAGTGTACACTTGAGAACAAAAGTTTCCATCATCATCACATCGGATACATCACATCAGATAAGATTATGATTGCACATGACTCATGTGCCTTAATTAAAACAAGTAGTTTCATTAATTTGTTATATTTAGAATTTCCAAAACAAAAAAAAATGTATTGAAAATAATTATACAGTGTGTTTGGTGAGAAACGAAAAGTTAAATTAGGGCACGCACAATTGAACAATACACGAGAGATCACCTGTTTCAGTGTTCCCCCAAAGAGGTACTTTAATGATCGTTTTAATACATATATAACATATTATTATTATTAGTAATACAGGGTGTTCAGGAAAGAAAACACCATAAATATCTACTATATCACCGTTCATATTTACGGTGTTTTCTTTCTCCCTCAACACCTGTATTAGTAATAATACTAATATATTATATATGTATTAAAACTAATTATCATTAAAGTACCTTTTTGAAGGGGGACTGAAGCAGACGATCCCATGTATTATTCAATCGTGCGTGCATCAGTTGCGCTTTAATTGCGTTTCGAAAATGCTTTGTTTAATAATAGCATTGATATTATCATCTGTTCAAGATAAATATAATGATAATTGAGTTGCCTATTTTAAATTTGGCATTATTATATTTTATTGAATGATATTGGGCATAAACTGTGCCAAAAAATAATGGGAAGTTGCTTGTGAAATGAATACTAATAGATATAATAGATTATAATGATTCAATATTAATATTAAGATAATATAATTAATTGCAAGGAACATAAATTACCTAATACAGGTCAGCAGTTATTACAATTTGCAGTAAAATATATTCAAGCAATTATTAATGAGATTAAAAAAAAACACTTTGTATATGTTTCACAATTTTCTTAATTGGAAACTATTAAAAACATAGTGAAACTTATACCAAGTGTTTTTTTTAAAATCTCATTAATCAATATGTTTCACCAAGTGATTACCACACAGACATTCAATTTAATCTAGCAGTTATGTTAGTATCATAAAATTACTATTATGTTTGAAGATATAAACAATTATGTCATAACTTCTAGTATTATCATCTGTTCAAAATAAATCGAATGATAACTGAGTTGCCTATTTTAAATTTGGCATTATTATATTTTAATCAATCTGTTACACCAAGTGTATAGCACACACACATTCATTTTAATCCAGCAATTCTTTTAATATCATAAAATTATTATTATGTTTGAAGATATACATTATTATGTATGTCATAACTTATAGTATTATCATGTGTTCAAGATAAATCAAATGATAATTGAGTTGCCTATTTTAAAATTGGCAATATTATATTTTTATTAAATGATATTGGGCATAAACTGTTCCACTGAATAATTAATTATCGCATTATAATGAAATTATAAAGGAAAACATGTTTCTGTATTTAATTTTGTATACTTTTCTAAGAAGAACCTTTAGCATTCTTGCATGCACAGGAAAATGTGATTTATCTTGTAGAAATGACATTCAGTGAAGTACCTTCTAACGTTTTTAGTATCTGCTAATCTTTAGTAGCTACTAGTCTCGACTATGCACAAGGCTGTAAGTTTATTAAAAATGCACACCTTATGATATTCAGTGGTTAATAAATATTTCAGTATCATATCTGCACCCCCCTAAGAGCCTATTTATTCATGTTTTCGTGTAAAATAAAAATTATTCCAAATACAAATTACCAAAACTAATAATGATTTATTGTTTTGTGGGGTATGGTTAAATTGTTCAATTTAAAATCAATTTCCATATGAATCAAATATTGCACAATGAAACTCTGTAAGCATTGTGCAGTACAAATTAAAATTTGGACACTTTATTTGTGGGGTAAATAAATACCTGCATATTCGCATAACACTGCCAACAATGATTTTTCTACCACATTTATGCAAATATTACCGCTTGTCAATGTTTATTGCTATCGATTACCATTCAGTGCATATTTACGTTTCAATCAAACAAATAGCAAAAGGGCCTATGACAAATTCAAAAACTAATTTAGTATTTCAAACAATGCAATTAACGTATTAACAATTAAGAATGCAAAATATAACATAAAAGGGTTGTTCATAGCGAGTTTCGAACCCAGAACTATTGAATAAAAATCTGCACCACAGGCCACATTAGCATTTGTGTCGATTACCATTCAGTGCATATTTGCGTTTCAATTAAACAAAGAGCAAATGGGCCTATGACAAATTTAAAAACTAATTGGTATTTTAACAGTGCAAATAACGTATTAACAATTAAGAATGCAATTAACATCATATTTAGTTTAAATACCCTTCATACTGGTATTATTTAAATTATTAATTGCCTGTGACAAATTCAAAAACTAATTGGTATTTTAACAGTACAATTAATGTATTAACAATCGAGAATGCAATTAACATCATATTTAGTTTAAATACCCTTCATACTGGTTTTATTTTTATTTTTGTTTTTAAATTCAATTTGAGGCACCAATTAATAGGATCACCAAACGTTAACTTCTTTAATTATCCTGAGTCAAATTCTGAGGGAAACTATAACTTTAAAGTGTTGTTCTTTGCGAGTTTCGAACCCAGAACTATAGAATACAAATCTGTACCATAGGCCACATAAGCATTTGTGTATATTACATGCATTAATAATCCATAGATCTGAATATTTTTTTAATAAAAGTTAAAGACAATACATAATTTTTGTAGGAAACATACCAAGTGATCATATAAATTTCAGCTCTAGTTATTATTAGTCAAAATTTTGAATATATCTGTCAATATTCCAATGATTTCTATGAACATTTTAATTATTACTGTCAAAATTGCATTGATTACCAACTATTTTTTAAAATCTCTGTCAAAATGTTACTGGTTGCTATTTTCTAAATATTCTGAAACAATTGCAACTATATCTGTCACAATTTTAAAGATATCTGTCAATATTCTAATGATTTCTATGAACATTTCAATTATTACTGTCAAAATTGCACTTTTTAATAAAAGTTAATAACAATTCATAGTTTTTTATAGTTTTATATCATTCTTGATTCAAGCACTAAAGTAATTTTTGTTTTGTATTTTGGATTTTTTTCTTCTATTGTTGCTAAATTGCTAAATCAATGCTAATGTAAAAAGTATAATTTTTCGTATGAATAAATCCATGTGCTATATTTTCAATATTTTTTCCTTAAAATTGCTAAATCAATGCTAATGTAAAAAGTATAATTTTTCGTATGAATAAATCGATGTGCTCCCCAATAAAATTTTATTTTTTTAATAATATTGATATCAAAATGGCATTGATTACTAACTACTTTTTATAATTTCTGTCAAAATGTTACTGGTTACTGTTTTCTAAATATTCTGAAACAATTGCAAACTATATCTGTCAAAATTTTGAACATATCTGTCAATATTCCAATGATTTCTATGAACATTACAATTATTACTGTCAAAATTGCATTGATTCCCAACTATTTTTTAAAATCTCTGTCAAAATGTTACTGGTTGCTGTTTTCTAAATATTCAGAAACAATTGCAACTATATCTGTAAAAATTTTAAAGATATCTGTCAATATTCTAATGATTTCTATGAACATTTCAATTATTACTGTCAAAATTGCACTTTTTAATAAAAGTTAATAACAATTCATAGTTTTTTATAGTTTTATCTCATTCTTGATTCAAGCACTAAAGTAATTTTTGTTTTGTGTTTTGGAATATTTTATCTTTCTATTGTTTCTAAATTGCTATATCAATGCTAATGTAAAAAGTATAATTTTTCGTATGAATAAATCGATGTGCTATATTTTCAATATTTTTTCCTTAAAATTGCTAAATTAATGCTAATGTTAAAAGTATAATTTTTCGTATGAATAAGTCGATGTGCTCCTCAATAAAATTTTATTTTTTTAATAATATTAATATCAACATGGCATTGATTACTAATTATTTTTTATAATTTCTGTCAAAATATTACTGGTTACTGTTTTCTAAATATTCTGAAACAATTGCAAACTATATCTGTCAAAATTTTGAATATATCTGTCAATATTCCAATGATTTCTATGAACATTTTAATTATTACTCTCAAAATTGCATTGATTCCCAACTATTTTTTAAAATCTCTGTCAAAATGTTACTGGTTGCTATTTTCTAAATATTCTGAAACAATTGCAACTATATCTGTCAAAATTTTAAAGATATCTGTCAATATTCTAATGATTTCTATGAACATTTCAATTATTACTGTCAAAATTTCACTTTTTAATAAAAGTTAATAACAATTAATAGTTTTTTATAGTTTTATCTCATTCTTGATTCAAGCACTAAAGTAATTTTTGTTTTGTGTTTTGTAATATCTTTTCTTTCTATTGTTGCTAAATTGCTAAATCAATGCTAATGTAAAAAGTATAATTTTTCGTATGAATAAATCGATGTGCTATATTTTCAATATTTTTTCCTTAAAATTGCCAAATCAATGAATAAATCTATGTGCTCCTCAATAAAATTTAAATTTTGGAATAATATATTAGTTATATAAATAAAAATAACAGTTGATTAAGCACGGGCATAAATAGGTTTTAATTTAATTAACATGTACGTGTGTGCATGTATATTCAGATTACATAATACTTATTTAACTCATTAATCCGGTTGCGTGCCCACATTAACTTTATCGAATAATATGATCTGCTTGTAATTTTATTTATTATTAAATAATAATTACGGTAATAATACTCTTGATATTGCGTTATTTATGTTTTTACGTTACCACGAAATGCAATCACGAAATCAAGTTTTTAAGCGAGCCAAGTGTTTATAACAAATAATATATTAATAGCTGAAAAATAATATACCTACTTAGGTATTTAAATGATTATATTAAAGGTATTTAGGTAGGATTAAGTTATTTATGTATTTTTCGCATTATGCAGCGTCTGTATAATGCATCAAATAAAGTGCAATGTGTCGTGTTAATACTCCGACTAATCAACAGTTATAGATCGATTATCGCCCAGGGTTATAAGAGGTTAAAATTCCTAAATGGTTGACCTCAACTGTGACTTCATAGCATAACGAATTGATCGTGATAAGAAAAGCGATCGCATCAAAACATTTGAACCTAATTAAATATAGATTTGATTCGTATTTTGAGATAAATCTATTTGTAAATATGTTTTGGTAAACAATTAAAAATTTATAATATTTGGGAGTGGAAATTTTGGATTGCCATAAATTATGTTAATCCTCCATTTGTTATAATACCACGAGATTTGATTGTACATATTATACAGGGTGTCCCAGTTATCGCACTCAACATAGGGATCTCGTAAACTAGGACATCCTGTATATATTTATGCACACAGCAATGAATTAAAACATTCACAATGGGCCATTATATGAACGTTTCAAATCATATGTAAAGCTTTAGGCGAAACGTTGTCACGCGAAACAATGCGGAGGTTTTTTTTTCAATTTTCCTGGAAACCCAACTAAACTTACAAAAAAAGACTCTATTATTCTCCATTAAACGCGTACACACATAAAAAAACCCTTAATCCGTTATTATTCAAAAGTACGCCAATAAATCTCTGCAATAATCAGCATAAATATTTATTAATCCTGCGACTGTTACGGCGCTGGCGTAATACTCGACACCGTAATACTGCGTAGAACTGCGAGATATGTTTGATACGAAAGAAATATTTTCATACACGACATTTGAGCCGGACTGACCTTTCGATAGCACGTAACCTCCGCTGGTGCATGCCTGTTATTCATTAGCGGATCGGAAATTCGTGCACTCGGAAGATATGGAGTTATGTATGCATAAACAGCATTTATTAGCAAGTGTGTTACACAATAGTTTAAATTTATAGGCAGCACACGAATACTGGTGTGTGAACGTCAACGTTAAATGTGCAGCACAATAAAGTTTCGGACGGTAAATCTGCGGTGTTTAGGTGGGCATATGGACTTCAATAGTTCTTACCTTTGCTCCTTTGCTCTGGCTTGGTGATCTGGCTCTTGACTCAGGAAACTAATCACTCCGCAGGGAAGCGCATTGCACTCCACTTGATGCCTGCAGGAATGCAGCAGTGTCCACTCACCGTCAAGAATCAAACAGTGGATTTCTCAATCTTGTACCTCGAATACATACAAATCGATCAGTAACACGAAACGAGCCAAGCTCAGGATTTAATTGGATTTAACACTTACTGGCTCAATATTTAAGAAAACTAACCAAATAAATTATGATTCTAATCATATTTTACCAGTTTTTGCATCCATAACTAATCACTTTATGATTTAAGACTTATGGATAATTTTTTTTTTGTATTCTAAAATGTAGATTCGATATTTGCATTTTCCATTGCATTGATCAATCTCTCTTAATATGTTATCAAGTCATCCTCGGACTTAAAATTGAAATTGAACAAGATAATTTTAACAGTTATCATTGAAATTTTCATAGAAATCATTCAAGTTTTGACAGAATGCCTTAAAATCATTAATTAAAATTATAGTTAGTAATTCTGACAGAATATTTAGAAAACAACAACAAGTTATAAACCAATTACAATTATAACTATCAAAATTGCAACGATTTTTATTGAAATATCTTATATTTGTACCGTAATTTCAATTATTTTTATGAATAATTCAATCATTGCAAATTTTCAAATTGGCAATTAATTCCGGCAAAGTTCAATTATTATATTATATTTCAACTATAACTATAAACTTTTCAATCATTACTATCAAAATGTCAATGATTACAGTTAATTTTTCAATTATTTTTGACAAAATGTTTGTGTGGATCAATAATTTTTACAAAAATTACCGTCTATTTTTGACCGTCTAACTAGGAAATTTTCTGCTATTATTGAAAATATGATTTTAAATTATCAATGATTTCTATAAAAAAATCAAATTTTTAATAATTTCTATAACATATTAAATGATTACTGCCAGACTTCAACTGTTGCATTCAAACTGCAACTGTTTATATCTGGTTGTTGTTTTCGAAATATTCTGTCACAATTGCAAACTATTACTGTCGAAATTTTAAGGATTTTTGTCAACATTTCAATGATTTCTGTCAACATTTCAATGATTACTAACAAAATTTTACTTACTCAAAAAAATAAATGTATCTACAAAAATACTGACAGTAATATTTGAGGAATTAGCAGTAGACATTCAAAGTGTAATAGAAAATACTAAAAATTTGACAGCAATCATTAAATTTTCGTACAAATCATTGAAATTTTGGAAGAAAATTTCGCAGTACGACAATAATTACCAATCATTTTCATAAATATAATAAATCCATTAACAACATTATGTAATTGGGTCAGAATTCTGTGTCAAATAACGACTGTAACCAATTACGCCGTAGGTGGAGGAGTAGTAGGGACTATTATTATTATTACTTTTATTATTACAAACATTTTGACAGAAATTATAGTCAGTAATCAATGCAATTTTGACAGTAATAATTGAAATGTTCATAGAAATCATTGGAATATTGACAGATATCTTTAACATTTTGACTGATATAGCTGCAATTGTTTCAGAATATTTAGAAAACATCACCCAGTAACATTTTGATAGAAATTATAAAAAATAGTTAGTAATCAATGCAATTTTGACAGTAATAATTGAAATGTTCATAGAAATCATTGGAATATTGACAGATATCTTTAAAATTTTGACAGATATAGTTTTAAATTGTTTCAGAATATTTAGAAAACAGCACCCAGTAACATTTTGACAGAAATTATAAAAAATAGTTAGTAATAAATGGAATTTTGACAGCAATAATTGAAATGTTCATAAAAATTATTGAAATGTCAGATGACAGATGTCTTTAAACTTTTGACAGATATAGATTGCAATTGTGACAGAATATTTCGAAAACAATTTTTAAAATTTTAATGATTACTCTCTATATTTCAAATATTACTGTCAGTAGGTACTTATGTAGTTAATAAATTTATTATAAAAATATTGAAACTTTGACAGTACCTAGTCATAGAAGTCATCAAATTTTCTCAGATATCTTCCAGAATTTCTACAATACCTCTCAATATTTCAAATATTACTGTCAGCATATACTTTTGTAGTTGACCCTTTTTCTTAGAAAAATATTGAAATTTTGACAGTATCAATCTTATTCTAATCTAATCTTAAAAATCATTGAAATGTTGACAGAAATCTTCAACGATTACTGTCAAATTTTCAGTGATATCTCTAAGATTTTAATGATGCAGTCAAATTTTCAATTTATACCAAATTTTTTATTATTTTTATCAATATTTCAATAATTGCTGTCAAATTTTTAATTATTTCTGTCAAAACTTGAATTATTCTGTTATATTTTAGCGATAACTATAAAACTGTTCAGAATTTCAATTATTTGTACTGAAACTTAAATTATTTTATCAAGATTTTAATAATCAAAGTGAACTTTTCAATGAATCTGTTAAAATTTGTATTATTTGTACTGAAATTTAATTATATTTTTGAAGATTTCAATAATTTCTGTCAAATTTTCAATTGGTGTTCATTTTTTCTGTCAAAACTTCAATTATTCTATTATAATTCGGCGATATCTATAATTTTTTTCACAATTCTAATTAATGTAATGAAACTGCAATTGTTTTATCAAGATTTTAACAATTGAAGTGAAATTTACCATGAATCTGTAAAAATTTAAATTATTTGTACTGAAATCTAATTTATTTTGATCAAGATTTCAATAATTGGTGTCAAATTTTCAATTACTTCTGTCTAAACTCCAATTATTCTGTTATCTTTCGGCGATAACTATAAAAAATTTCACAATTGTTAATTATATGTAGGGAAACTTCAACTATTTTATGAAGATTTTAATAATTGAAGTGAAATTTACAATGAATCAGTTAAAATTTCAATTATTTGTACAGAAATTTAATAATTTTTATCGAGATTTCAATAATTATTATCAAATTTTCAATTAATTCTGTTAAAACTCCAATTATTAATTGTTCTGTTATATTGCAATAACAACTGTCAAAATTGCATCGATTTCGGTTAAAATTCAAATTGTTTTTGCCGAATTATAATATTTTTTATCAATATTTCAATAACTGCTGTCAAATTTTCAATTAGTTCGGCCACAACTTTAACTTTAACTGTCAATTGTTCTGTAATATTTCAACGATAACTATAATAATTTCAATAATGACTATCAAAATTTCATGGAAAACTGCCACTTTTTTAATCATTTCTATTAAAGTTTATGTATTCATGGAGTAGTAATGAATGAATTATTATTACGTAAATGACTATCAAATAATGTCGGTCATCGAAATATTCTATTACTGACTATATCGTAATTTTAATAATTAAAGTAAAATTTACAATAAATCTGTTGAAATTTCAATTATTTGTACAGAAATTTAATTATTTTTATCGATATTTCAATAATTGTTGTCAAATTTTCAATTTATTCTGTCAAAATTTCAATTATTAATTGTTCTGTTATATTGCAATAATAACTGTCAAAATTGCAAAGATTTCTGTTAAAATTTAAATTGTTTTTGCCAATTTTTTATTATTTTTATCAATATTTCGATAACTGCTGTCAAATTTTCAATTAATTCTGCAAAAATATTAACTTTAACTGTCAATTATTCTGTTATATTCAAACGATAACTATAATAATTTCAATAATTACTATCCAAATTTCATGGAAAACTGCCACTTTTTTAGTCATTTCTGTTCAAATTTATGTAGTCAATGGATATATTACTATTACGTAAATGACTGTCAACTAATATCGGACATCGAAATATTCTATTACTGACTTTATTGTAACTATATATCCGTCAATATATCTGTCAAATTTTAAGTGATATTTATCAATATTTTATATATTTTAAAGATTATTGTCAATTTTTCAAATTTACTATCTATATTTTCGTGGTTTTAAAAAAGGTAATAAAATAATTAAAAATTAGACAGTGATTAATTCGGTGAATTAATTCTGTCAAAACTCCAATTATTCTGTTGTATTTCAACGAAAACTATAAAATTTTCAATTATTATGATCAAAACTTCATTGATTACTGAAGATTTTTTGTTTCAAAATTTCTGTAGTTAATGACAATTTGTACTACCAATTATTATGATTTGGCAGTCATTTTACGAAAATGACTGCCAAATCATGCCTAACTTCGATATATTCTGTCACAATTACAATTAGATTTCAACGATGAATTGATTTCAAGAGTTGAAACTGATTCACTATTTTTCATCAGGAATTCGAAGATGCTAATATCTGTTGATTCATGAATGTGCCCGGAAACTTTTTTAACTTTTCAATTATTAAAAATTTTCCGGAACATTGTGATTTTTATGGTATGGTATGGTAAGTGGGTATGGAAGTGTATGTAAGTGTATTTAACCTGTTTTATGGAAGATCTCTCTTCCATCCGTCTGCTCAGCGAGCAAGCTATACTTGAATGCCGTACTTTTTCTATTTCTTGTACCTCATCGATTCCAAGCACAGTTGATGTACGCAGCTGATAAATGAGTGAATTTGGTTTTAACTATTAATCCCGCGACTTTTGTAACTTACTTCTAGAGCTCGATTAGATTCCTTTGTTCGTTTGTTGATCTCTTGAAAAACATTTGTGTTTGAATTTGAGTTCATAGACATTTAAAATTATTAAACTCCTTATCTATTATTTCATTTCTAAGCGATCAAAGGTATAAATTTATGGTTTATGGATTTATGGCTCAAAACAGCTACCTCAGTTTTGGGATGCATTATCATTAGTCCAATTCCACCAGTGGGAGGATTTTATGTGAATAGTGACATCTTGGACTATACGTATAGTATACTATATATATACTATACTATACTGGTATGGACTATACGTATGAAGTATGTTTAGTAGAAAGGTGAAAAGTTGTAGTTTACTTGGCACTATCGCACAATTTAACTTTTCTGGGCATATGAGGATTGAGAAGCACATTGGGGTATAAAGCATTACATTTTCATGACTCGCAACTAATAGTTTCTTTGCCCTATGGTCAACATAAAACGTTCCCCAATTCTCATTTCTCTGTAGTAGTAATGACTTCTCTGCGTAGATTGGCGGTGGTAATATCTGAGTTCCCACCGGACATAGTGCCCCACTTTCACTCGCGTTTTGTCGTATTGGAGTTATTTACGGCGGGCTTGATTATATTGTAATCAGCGATCAACTATTTCGATACCGCCATCGTCTGCATGCTATCTGATGGATCTAAATGGTTAATTTGTTGCGGTGCTCCGTTCGATAGCGGCGGCCCCCTTGCGCCCCCACGCTGCCGCCCCCGCACGTAAAATATCGGGGCGCATACGGGAACATAAGCGATCGCGATAACGCTCATAAGTAAATGTGCCAGAAGACGAATATCTTTGTGCACGGTTAATTGTTGTTTCTGTGTAACCATTGCGGGGGCTAAATGTAGATCTGCAGATAGCATCCGGTGACTAATGTTCGGGGGCGAGAAACTTGTTCAATTTATACGTGTATCGCTAGATGGTACTGCTTTCTGCTGCGCCGCGATCACTTATCAAGCCGAGCTACAAATTGCCGCCTCCCCCACCCCCTCCTGTGGCAGATCGCGGCTCTCAGATTGCGGCGAAAGTTGCCCCCGGTAATTATTTCCACCGATCGCCGGAGAACACTGCGAACAACACGAATGAAAAATGTAAATCGACGCGCGCGATTTGCCGAAGGGGTGGCGGTTTGGGGTGGCTTTTCCTGGGGGTTGCTACGTGTTTCGGAAAGCGCGGCGGCGGGGGGGCGGCTTCCGCCGCCGTGTCATCGGATTTTACGGACGCACGCGCGGCCCATTAATTAAAATCCGAGCGGAAGCGGAAAAATCCAGGCACGGAGTGGCCGCGCACGCCCACCGGCCCGTAACGGCTCAATCCGACTTAATTCCCCCCCTGGAAAGTCCGGGGGCGGCTAATTCGTGGATTTATCCCGGCGAAAAAGTGCATGCTCTGCACCGCCGTGACGCGGCCGCTGTGCGCCCATGTGTAATGCCGATAAGGCCGATAAGCGTTTTTGCCCGCACAAAGATCCGGCTCGTGTAAACTCCGCATATTTTATTCGAGCTTTCCTCTCCGGCATTATTTCATACACAAAATTGCATTAAAAACGCCCTCCTGAACGACCGTAAATTCCGAATACGCGTCGAACGCCGGCGAGCACGAGCCCGGAAAATCCAGTGCCCTCGAAAAAAAAAACCGTAACACCTATATTAACGCCACTCTTTCACAAGCCGTAATTAAATTTTAATCGGGTTTCAGGCAAATTAATCTTCAACCCAGAGACATTATTTATTCCCATTGGCAAGATATTCATTGAGACCCAAAAACGCCTACTAATAGCAGGTGAATTGTAATTCACTAATACTAATACTAATAGATACTAATAGTAGGTAATACCGAATCTCTATGTCTTCTGGGTTCCGAGAGTTCCGAGATCCCAATACTTAAAATGAAAAAAAAATCACCCTGTATATGATATTAGATAAGATTTTTATAAATGTTTTGACTTTTAAATATTTTATTTATTAAATAAATAAATTAACACCTCTGAAGATGGCTGAAAGATAGCCGTATCTAGTCCAGGAAGGTGAAGAAGACATCATAAAAATAATAAAAACCACAAAACATCTTTATGTCTAAACATATAAACTACCAGTAAGTACTCTAATAAATAACGAAGAAAACAATTAAAAAATATAATAATAACTGGTATCCAAAATGGATGAAACTCTAACAAACATTTAAATGTTTATTTAAATGTAAGTCAATACAATTTTATCATCCATAATCTATCCCTCTTTTACCCATTGGGTGTCGAGGTTTTAACAATTTAACAATTTTATCATGTAATTTTTATTATGAAAAAGATTATTCATTACAATTTCGTTCACAATCCATGTCTCAAATGTGATAGTCAGATAAAGGTTTTAATGATATTGAATCTGTGATTGCTTTTGTTTATGTTTCTACTTTTTTTTTCTATAATATAAAATATGCTTGCAAAATAAATGCCAACATGATTAGATGAAACACAATTTTGTAATCGAGCACACAAGTTATTATATTGCTCATCATTCACGTGCACCTGCTTCAATCCCATTCTTTGAAGTTGCTGAAATTCTAATTGCAGGATTTGATTGCGATTGCTTGGCATTGGCATTTGCTTGGCAATAATTGTTTATTTCGTCGTCATTAAATGAACAGAACAATTCTCATATCACAGTAAACAATTAATAAGTGTGGTCCTAAATAGCTATAATGTTTCAATGTATAACAAGTATTCTTGCTAAATTATTTTTAGTTACTATTTTGGTATCTATTTTGGGTCCAAATTACATTTTGTTTTCGTCGTCATCATTTCATTGCCCTTTTCTAAATAAAATAGAAACCATACTGTGATATAAATAGTTGAATTCGGAAATTCTAACAAATACAGATTGTACATTTTTTACAGGTCATATAAAAAATAAAGTTGATGATGTTTTTTTCGAAACGAAGCTTTGTACTGAAAATTTGTAAACGCTGTCTTGTAGATCTAAAAATGTGGCAATGAGAAAGTGCGTTTGGTTTTCTTATACCTTTTCAAATAATTTCAGAAAAAGAATAAAAACGAAATCGTAAGATTTCGGATTTTTTCGAATATCTCCTGAAGTAAGCGGAAATTTCTGGTTTTCTCAAAAGAATATTACTGACGACTAATTTACGCAACTTTTTTGTAATTTAACCGTCTTTATAACTTTTACGGTTTTCGAGATCCCCATGCTATTGAGCCTTATCTTGGACACCCTGTAAAATATACATGGTGTAATAGGATATTACCTTGTATAATATACAGGGTGTAATAAAGAACATGTACGGAACTTTTGATGAGTGAAATGGGATTTTCAATATTTTATTTCCGGAAATTGAGTTTCTTTTAATTAAATTTAAAAAAAATTGAAAATTTGTGTAATTATTTCCCAGGAGCCACTAGAAAAGTTTCGTAAATGCTTTTTGGCACACTCTTTTGTATAGATAAAATTTGAAGTGTAAGTCGATGAAAACAAGTTTAAAATATTTGTTTCTGATTACATTAATAATTTGGCTCAATTTATCTCTTACAATAAAAATTCCGAAAACAATTTGATTATGGCATTTTTTATTAGTAGGTACGACGCATGTATGATACATAAATGATATTATAAAATGTTACTCAACGAAAACTATTTAATAATTTTTGTTTCATACTTCAGTAGTCATTTACCTCATTATTTTACATTAATTGAAAATTCCGGAAAAACTAAGACTGGGACATAGTTTGATTATAACTTTTTCGATCAGAATAAGTATAGATAATTAGATAATTAGATAAGTATATATGACATGTATGTAAAATTTTAAAATTGTATGTTGACGAAAACTGTTTTTTTTTTCAATTTCATTACTATTTTGCCTCAAAATTTTACTTTAAATGAAAATTCCGGAAAAACTATGGATCGGGTATATTTTGATTATGATGTTTTCGATTAGTATGAGCTATATATGACAACTATGTAAAATTTTAAAATTGTATGTTGACGAAAACTGTTTTTTTTTTTCAATTTCATTACTATTTTGCCTCAAAATTTTACTTTAAATGAAAATTCTGGAAAAACTAACGACGGGGTATAGTTTTATTAGGAAATTTTCTATTTGTAGGACACATATATGATTCATATTACGACGTAATTAGATCTTTTAACTCTTAAGGTTTGCACCTTTGTTTAAATTGGCTTAGAATATTAGAATCTTGTTAGGACTATTTTGATTCTTTGAATATGCCAATGCCAGGCATTGGCATTTGTAATACATGTTTGCTGTATTCATACTGAACAATAAATATAATGAATAGTCAGAAAACATATTGCACTGAATTTCGACAGTTTGGAACTAAAAAATGTCAAACTTTATGCAGATTTTAGTAACATTTTTATCAAAGTAACCTTACTGCGATTTAGGGGTAATAAATTAAATTTTATAAAATATTTATAGAAAATATAGAATATCTATGCTAATGCCGTTATCACGTTTATTGAGTTTTTTTCCGTTTTGAAACTGAGGAGGCGAGTACAAGTACCGGAAATCTCCATTTTTTTGTAAATTTCTGTTATACAGAAAACTTACTCTTGTATATAAGATTTTTATTCACCAACTTGTAGCCAATACTGTCCCAATTAATAATATACAGGGTGTCCTAAATAGAGTAGGATTGCATATGTATCTTTCTTATATTGAAAGCTAGAGATGTGGTTAAATGGGCAATGTTATGCAGTTTTATATGCTGGTTAAGAATACGTTGAAAATTTTCAAAAATCCGAGCAGTTTCAAAATTATTCTAAAAAAACTTAACATCGTGATTTTCTAAAAACTGCAATGTTTCCATAATCATTAAAGATGCGGAAATAAGTTTAAGGTAAAAGTTACTAAATTTTAAAGTTTTATCGGCATTTTTAATAATTATGAATATATCGGAGTTCTGGATTTAGTTCGGAGGGTGATCCATCGATCAAGTACTTAGGCCTCATTAGGCCCATTGTACATATATCGGAGTTTTTTGAAAATCGAGTTTTTTAGAATAATTTCTAAACTGCTAGGACTTTTGAAAATATTTCAACATAATCTGAACCAGCATGTAAAACTGCACAATGTTTCCCATTTAACCAGATCTCTAGCTATAAGAATAAGAAACATACCCATGCAATCCTACTCTATTTTGGACACCCTGTATATGGTTTATTGATGATTAAATGAAGCCGATACAGTCTTGGGTGCTTTTTATGGAACACGCTGTTTGTGTGGAGCTATATATTCTTAAATGGTACACCATTGTATGCTGGAAAGTTTGCTGAATTATAGTTTACAGACACTTTGTGTTGTCAAGTTTGAAGCACCTCGATATTTGTATTTAAATTTGTACTCGTAACGTCATACAAAACGTTGACAAACATTTACAAATAGTTTACAGACACTTTGTGTTGTCAAGTTTGAAGCACCTCGATTTTTGTAGTTAAATTTGTAGTCGAAACGTCTTGCAAAACTTTGCTCGAATTACTATGAAGTTGTGTTTTTGTGTTTGTTTTGTGTTGTGTTGTTTTCTGCCTTTTTGTGTTTTGTGTTGTGTTTTCTGAGTTTTTGTGTTTTGTGTTGTGTTGTGGTTTTTGGGTCGAAGAGGTGCATTGTACACACTCCGCCGTATCCGCACTTATAATATGTTTATGCAAATTATGAATTTCGACTTTGTTTTGGCAATAAGAACTCGTTTGCGAACTTTCATAGGAAATCCGATTTAAGAGATGAGATTTCGGAGCGGGCACGTGAAATTGTCCGGGGAGATGGAAATGGAATTTGGGAACCTCTCGGCGTGTCTCTTCGGCGACGAAACTTGCGCGGCGCTAATGCGCGTGCACCTTGGCCGCCCCCTGCCCCCGCTGCCCCCGCAGCCGCCCCTCATTGTTGTTTATCGGCGTGTGCGGCGAGATTTTAAAATTTATGCGGAAGTTTCGAGTTGACGCCGGCGTCGAGTAGTTGGGAAAATTGTGGCGATAAATCACGCCGAATTGGCGGCGGAATACTTTAAACATCCCCCCAACCCCCGGGGTTTGCGAGCGATGGACCGGCGTTAATTAACACCGTTAAATGTGCCTTAATGCACAAATATTGTCGTCCTCGTTAATTTAATCCCGACTAAAATTGAAGTCTATTTTTAACGCAACGTTTGCTATCGGAAATCCATTAACCACCGGGCGTACCATTTTCCCATCCGTTATCTTCCACTTTAAAGCCCGCAGCGGATTTCGCAACCATTAATAAAACAACCGTAATTTATACGCGCGCGTGCGGGGGTGGGTTATTTTATTAGCGAATATATAATGTATTTGTTCGACTTTGCTGATTCCATTCTTCTAACGAACTAAACTTACGAACGAAGCAATCCCACTAATTCGTTGTGCACATTTCCTCTCCTCGATTCTCCTGAATTTAATTCCGCCGCTTCTTCCGACCCTCCACCCCCTGCACGCTACACACGATCCGCTCCTCAGCCGCCCCCAGCAGCGGGCAGAGCCGATCCGGGGGAGTATCGCGCGACCCCTACGGAAGCGACGGCCTGCAGGATTTTCAGGCTCTTATTACGGGATTGTTAGGAAGACGGTTTCTCGGGCTGTGCGTGGGCTGTCGAACGGCGATTGTTTACTCCAATTTGGGGCGATATAGACGCCTGTTTTCGAAAGCAATCAAATCACGAGGGTAAATAAATGCCTAAGTGGACGAAATAAGTGATTAAATCTGTTTCTGCTTACGTATGTCATAATAAAATCGCAAACCTCCCACTCAACTAACTTTTGATTAACCAACATAAATTTACAAATACACCCCCACGTACTTTCGATTGCCGCATCTACCTCCCAATATTGATTACACTGGTCAACAAAATTAACCTTTTTTGTGTAACAGAAAGTTTGATAGAATATTGTAGTTATACTTTTCACGTAGAATACAAATATGTCTTCAGTTTTACGTACCATCCAAGCTTTGTTAGTAATACACAAGCAAAGTTTAAATTAAAAAAGTGTGGATGATATACAATATCTGGCTGCAGATTTGAATTCAACGTGAAACAATATATCAAACTCACTATCAAAAATCCCTGTTACACAAATGGTGTATTATTTGCCTTAATCAAATTCTATATCTGCTATCATATTCTCATATTTTAATCAAATAAAACCAGAATATAGTGTAACTCGAAAAATGTGGAGAGCATTTTAACGTTATACTATAGAAATTAATGTTATTAGTAAAGTTTTCAGCCAAATCGAGTTTTTCGGACTGCACATATCATTTAACAGTACACGGGTTGGGATAGCTTCTCTGCGTTCTCCATCAAAGGAAGGGCACTTTGATGTTGGAGAATTTTAATCGTTCAAAGATTCCTGTTCAAACCTGTTAGCCTTAGCGTCAGAGACAAGTGCGCTTGCTTCTCACTCATCGCCGAGCTGATGCCATTGATGTGGTTGTTATTACAGTTGTTAAATTTTCATAATATTATATTTTATATATTTTTAGTTTTTCCATATATGGAAATTTTCTGATTAAAAATTTCAACTGATGTTATTATTTGTTTATTTAACTGCGGCCTATTTCAGCTACTATGGCTAATCAGTGTGCTCCTTTGAGATTTCACGCACTTACCTTTGTTGGTTTCGTTTAATTCATATCAATTTCTTTAATGTGTACGTACCGAGTGTTCATAAATAATTCATAGCGGTTTGAATTTCCCGCTCTTTAAAAACGAACTTTCAAAGTTCGTAACTACTAGTGATGGAACACGAGGGAATTTAAAGGAGGACCTAATTAAAGCAACTGCTAATAAATAAATTAAAGAAATAATGGTTTTATTGTTATAAGCATTAATTTATTAATGCTATAAATAAATGAAACTGATATGTCTAATCAGTACGGCCCTTTGAGATTCCACACACTTGCCTTTTTTGGTTTCGTTTAATCCATATCAATTTCTTTATCGTGAATGTACAGAGTGTTGAAGTTATTGAAACAACTTATAAATAAATTAAAGAAATAATAGCTTTATTGCTATAAGCATTCATTTATTAATACTATAAATAAATGAGACTGCTATGACTAATCAGTATGCCCCTTTGAGATTCCATACACATTTGCCTTTGTTGGTTGAGTGTTTATAAATGATTGATAGCGGTTTGAATTTCCCGCTCATTACAACCAAACTTTTAAGGTTGGTAGTTCCAATAGTTAGGGATACGAAGGAATTTAGAGGAGGACCTTATTGAAGTCACTTATAAATAAATTAAACAAATAATAGTTTTATTGTTATAAGCATTAATTTATTAAAGTTTAAATCTATTTTTAGTATTTCTTAAAGGCACATTGAGAGGAATATTTCTAAAATCCCAATCTAAATAGCCTAACTTAACCTAAAATCAGTTGACAATTGATGCATGCCTATGATAGAATGTATCGATTGAATTAATCGAATGTAATTATACATGTTTAGTATTTTTAAAAAGCACTTTGAAAGGTATATACTAAAGCTCGTATCTATAGTCCGTACTTAAGCTTGAGTTCAACTTAAGTCGTATAGTTGGTTGCGTATTTTCTATAAACGTTTATGGACTAAACGCAACCAAATATACGACTTGAGTCGAACTCAAGCTCAAGTACGGACTATAAATACAGACCTTAAACTGGTAACCTAAATAACCTAACCTAATGTCACTTGACAATTGAGGTATGCCTATGATTGAATGTATAGATTGGATTTATCGAATGTAGTTATACATACATTATACTTACGTGAAATATCGATAATTATTAATCACATGTTAATTACCTATATTTATCACCTTACAAATGTCAAAAATCGATAATCTGACATTGTTGGTGTCAAACGCCAATAAATTATTCTCACCCAATTTTAAATATCTTCATCAAATGTGAAATATATTCGCCAAATGTCAAATTTAGTTAAATTAAAGTTAAAATATACATTCAAATGTAAATCGTCATCAAATTAGGTCATCAAAGTGTCAATTAACGATAAAATACCACTGTCCAATGAAAAATAGACAAATTACTTCATTAAACTGCCATCTAATGATAAATTACCAGTGTCAAGCGTGAAAAATTGATAAGTTATTTTATTAAAATGTCAATTAATGATAAATTACAACTGTTAAATGTGAAAAATTGATAAATTTGAAAATAAAGTGTCAATTAGCGATAAATTAGGACTGTCAAATTTGAAAAATCGATATTTTGGTTCACCAAAATAACAATTAAGGATAATTATCACTGTCAAAAGTAAAAACTCGATATATTCGTTCATCAAAATGTAAATTAACGATAAATTATTAGTGTCACATGTGAAAAATCGCTAAATTTTTTCATCAAAATATCAATTAATGATAAATTATCGCTGTCAAATGGAAAACATCGATAAACTAACATTGTTAATGTTCGAACAGTAAATCAAAATCAAATGTGTGATATTGAATAACTTGCAGTGACAATATTAAATATGTTCTGATAAATTATTACCACAAATTAGGTAGTAACCTAACCTTAAATATTTTATGTACCAAACATTAAAAAAATTATTAACCTATACCTACAAATATCAAATACTAATGCACTGATGTGTAAAATATCGATAATTAATAAGCAATTGTTAACTATATGTATCACCTTCAAAGTGTCAAAAATCGATAATTTGACATTGTTAATGTCAAACTTCTGTAGATTATTCTCATCAAATGTTAAGTATTTTCATCAAATATTAGATATATTCACAAAATTCCAAATATCAAAAAATTTAAGTTTAATTATACATTGAAATGTGAAAAATCAATAAACTGGTTCACTTAAATATTAATTATCAATAATTTATCACTGTCAAATATGAAGTATCAATAAATTAAAGGTGTCAATGTTGAAACAATTATAAATGTATGATGTTGAAAAACCTTATGGGATAGATATTACATATGTTCTGATATATTAATATCATAAATTGTAAATTGTATCAAATGTTTAATATCTTCATCAAATATTAGATATATTCACCAAATTCCAAATATCGATATATTAAAGTTAAATTGTACATTGAAATGTGATAAATTAATAAACTGATTGACTAAAATGTTAAATATCAATAATTTATCACTGTCACATATGAATCGTCAATAAACTAAAGGTATCAATGTAGTTGAAACAGTAATAAATTATCATAAAATGTATAATATTGAAAAAGCTGCAGCGACAGGTATTAAATATGTTCTGATATATTAATACCATAAATTGTCACCTTCAAATTGATAAAATGACATTTGCAAATATCAAATACTAATACACTGATGTGTAAAATATCGATAAATAATAATCAATTGTAAGTTAACTATATTTAACACCTTCAAATTATCAAAAATCGATAATTTGGCATTGTTAATGTCAAACGTCCGTCGATTATTCTCATCAAATGAAAAATATCTTCATCAAATGTTAGATATATTCACTAAAGTTCAAATATCGATAAATTAAAGTTAAATTATAACTTTGAAATGTGAAAAATCAATAATTCACTAACACGGCAAGTATCAATAATTTATCACTGTCAAATATGAAATATCAATAAACAATGTTGGCAATGTTGGTGGCATTGGTGGCAATGTTGAAACAGTAATCAATTATCATCAAAAGTATGATATTGAAAAACCTCCAGTGACAAGTATTAAATATGTATTAAATGCCATAAATTGTCATGCTAACATGTAAAATATTGATAAACTGACACTTGAAAATATCAAAAACTAATACAGTAAAGTGTGAATCACTTATCACTTTCAAAATGTCAAAAATCGATAATATGTTAGGACACTGACACTTACAAATATCAAATACCAATACAGTGAAGTCTGAAAAGTCGATAATTAATAATCAATTGTTAATTACCAGCGTTTATCACTTTCAAAATGTCAAAAATCGATAATCTGTTAAGACACTGATACTTAAAAATATCAAATACCAATACTTCTTCTTCTTATGGTGCCATCTCCTAACGGAGGTTAGCAATCATCATAGCGATCCTAATTTTTGAAACTGCAGCTCTAAACAGTTCGGTAGAACGGTTTTCCCGTACCATTCCCGGAGGTTTTTCAACCACGATGTTCTGCGGCGCCCTACGGATCTATTTCCCTGTATCTTTCCTTGCATAATTAGTTGGAGAGTTGAGTATCTCTCTCCCCGGGAAATATGCCCCAAATACTGGAGTTTCCTTGTTTTGATGGTAAGCAAAAGTTCTCTTTCTTTGTGCATTCTTCGCAGTACATCTTCATTGGTTATATGGTCTGTCCAGGATATCTTGAGCATGCGACGGTAAAGCCACATTTCGAATGACTCGATCTTTTTAATATTGTTTTTAATTATCATAATAATAATACCAATACGGTGAAGTCTAAAAAGTCAATAATTAATAATTAATTGTTAATTACCAGCGCTTATCACCTTCAAAATGTCAAAAATCGATAATATGTTAGGACACTGACACTTACAAATATCCAATACTAATACAGTGAAATGTGAATTGTCGAAAATTAATAATCAATTATTAATTACCAGCACTTATCACCTTCAAAATGTCAAAAATCGATAATCTGAACTGTTAATATCAAATATCCGTAAATTATTTTCATCAAATGTTAAATATCTTCATCAAATATTAGCTATATTGGCCAAATTCCAAATATTGATAAGTTAAAGTGAAATTATACATTTGTAGGTGAAAAATCGATAAACTTGTTTATCGAAATGTCAACTAACGATAAATTATCACTGTCAAATGTGAAAAATCAATCAAGTTAAGTAAGATGTCAATTAAAGATAAATTACAAGTATCAAATGCGAAAAATTGATAGATTTGATAATAAATGTATCAATTAACGATAAATGATAAAGTATTATTATCAAATGTGAAAAATCGATAAATTTTTGATGTTGTTGTTATCGTTATTATTTCTGCATCTTACTGCCCGAGGCATGAGAGGAAGGGGCACCAACCTCTTATAATAATTGCGTTAATTATTTTTCTTGATGTTATTACTGTTGCTGTTACTATTGTTCTTCATCTACAAATGTAAATTATTAATGAACTGACACTTACAAATAACAAATACTAATGCAGTGAAGTGTGAAATGTCGATAATTAATATTCTATTATTAATTACCAGCGCTTATCACCTTCAAAATATCAAAAATCGATAATGAACTGTTAATGTCAAATGCTTGTAAATTATTCTCTTCAAATGTTAAATATCTTCATCAAATGTTAAATATATTGGCCAAATTCCAAATATCGATAAGTTAAAGTTAAATTATTTATTAACATGTGAAAAATTGATAAACTGGTTCATCAAAATGTCAATTGACAATAAATAATCACTGTCAAATGTGAAAAATTGATTAAGTTCAATAAAATATCAATTAAGGATAAATTATTATTGTCAAATGTGAAAAATTGATAAATTTGATAATAAAAGTGTCAATTAACGATAAAAGATAATGTATCACTATCAAATTTGAAAAATCGATAAATTGTTTTTGTTGTTGTTATCGTTGATATTTCTGTTTCTAACTGCCCGAGGCATGAGAGGCAGGTGCACCAACCTATTATAGTAATTGCGTTTATTATTTTTCTTGATGTTACTAATACTGTTGGTATTAATTGTTCTAGGTGTCCTCATTGTTATTGTTGTTATTTCTGTTGCTGTTGTCGTTGTTATTTTTCTTGTTGTTCTTATGGTTATCGTTTTTTTTTCTGTTAATATTTTTCTTGATGTTGTTATTACTTCTGCAGTTATTATTGTTCTTTCTGCCCTTATTGTTTTCGTTGTTATTTCTGCTGCTGTTGTCGTAGTTATTTCTGCTGCTGTTGTCGTTGTTATTGTTCTTGGTGTTCTTATTGTTATCGTTGTTATTTCTGTTATTATTTTTCTTGATGTTGTTATTATTGTTGCAATTAATATTGTTCTTGCTGTCCTTATTATTATCGTTGTTATTTAAGTTGCTGTTGTTGTTGTTATTGTTATTGCTGTTCTTTTGTTATCAATAAAAACTTTCGATGGGACTTAAAACATTGCAATGCATACGCAGTGGATACGTTGTTACTATTTCTGATGCTGTTGCCGATGTTATTGTTTTTGTTGTTGCTATTGTTATCGTTGTTATTTCTGTTAATATTTCTCTTGATAATGTTATTACTGTTGCAATTATTATTGTTCTTGCTGACCTTATTGTTATCGTTGTTATTTCTGTTGCTGTTGTCGTTGCTATTATTATTGTTTTTCTTATTGTTACCGTTGTTATTTCCGAGATCATTTTTCTTGATGTTGTTATTATTGTTGCAGTTATTATTATTGTTGTTGTCCTTATTGTTATCGTTGTTATTTCTGTTACTGTTGTCGTTGTAATTGTTCTAGTTGTTCTTTTGTTATCAATAAAAACTTACGATGGGACTTAAAACATTGCAATGCATACGCAGAGAATACGTTGTTGTTATTTCTGTTACTGTTGTTGTTGTTATTGTTCTTGTTGTTCCTATTATTATAGTTCTTATTTCTGTTATTACTTTTCTTGATTTTGTTATTACTATTGCAGTTATTATTGTTCTTGCTGTCCTTATTGTTGTCGTTGTTATTTTCGTTGGTGTTGTCGTTGTTATTGTTTTTGCTGTCCTTTGGTTATGAATAAAAACTTTCGATGAGACTTTAAACATTGCAATGCATACGCAGTGGATACTTGTTGTTATTTATGTTGCTGTTATCTTTGTTATTGTTCTTGTTGTTCTTATTGTTACCGTTGTTATTTCTGTGATCATTTTTCTTGATGTTGTTATTACTGTTGCAGGTATTATTGTTCTTGCTGTCCTTATTGTTATCGTTGTTATTTCTGTTGCTGTTGTCGTTATTGTTCTTCCTGTTCTTATTGTTATCAATAAAAACACTTTCGATGGGACTTAAACTATCGCAATGCATACGCAGTGGACTATCTGGACCAGAAAGTGTGCACGCGAATATTGAAAATCGGCGCCCCGTGAATATTGTAAATATAAATAAATTAATTGGGCCGCCATGTGCAACGGCACAGTGAAATTGTCCAGTCCACATAAATATTAATCGAGCGCACGTTATAGGGGCGGATATTCAATATTTATATTTATTCAGTACTGTTAATTATGATGAATAATGATGAACGCGTGCGGACTGCAATCACACCTGGAACGGCCGCAAAATTTACGTTAGATATTATCGCATTATTCAGTGCACTGAATGGGAGAATTTCGAATACTACATTTATACGCCGGCTACGTAATAACGTGCGCATCAGTTATTTATTAAACCATGTTATTTATTCAGCAGTTGGTTTAAATTTATATACATTCGTTCACAAATGGAAGTAATAAGGCAACAGAGAATAGATTAAAAATATTGCAGATATCATTTTAATTGTGATCCTGCTTCTTTGGCCACCGAATTGTTGCCCAATTAGTGTTCACACATTGATGATGAATTCTTACAAATTATGTCTAAAAATGTGTATATCTGCGCTTGATTATTGTCGCTGTGAGTTGCGCTTACAAGAGAGCATATGGAGTGGATGAAATGAAAAGCACTATATAAGTGGTTGTTCGAAAAGTGGATGTGTACATGTTTTTAAGTGGAATTTTATCGCAACGATGTAAGTGTAAGTACAAAAACGGCCTTAGTCCATTGTTCCTAGGGAATGGATTCACGAAGCTACCCATTAATCGTGTTTATCAATTCGAGATAAGAACGGTACTCGCTGGTCAGAGGCAAATTATCAACTGCATCAATTGCAATCCCCCTGGCGATGCAATCACTTGGCCTTAAGGAATGGGGGGACGGCCCCGCCGCCGCTCCCACGGGCCGCCCCCGGGCCCCCGATTGCGGATAAGTGGGCACCACCAGGAGCCGAGACACGGCCCGTAATCCGGCCCCGAAATCCTAATAAACTGTACTACAAATAAGGTCGGATCGCGGGGGTAATCCCGTAACTTACGGCGCGCGTCGGCGGGGGCTTCTCCGCCGTGTACACACACGTATCGGCGGCGGGGGGCCGCCGCCTCCGTGTGCGCCGGGGGCCCCGGGAGGCGGCGTTTCCAAATAATTACTCCGGCAGTTAAGGCGGGCAATAAGCGGGCCGGGGTATCAGTAATCTGCACCCTTGTTTCCTCCGCTATTTGTGGCCGACCGAGCCATTTGAGACCCGATCTATTGATTAAACTAAAATTTATAGAATCCGGCCGGTGGTATCTCTGGCCGTGCGGTTCGCGCCCTGTTTGTGTTTGTGTGAGTTAGTGTGTTTGTGTGTGCACTCGATATCCCCGGCACTATTCACGGCCGTTACACAGCGGATAGATATCAAAACGCGGGGATTCCTTAGGTCTAGGTAGATAATCGGATAATAAACATTAACCTGTAGGTTACGTACTTTACGGGCCCGTTTCAAACTCCTATTTTCTGAACCAACACATTCAGTAAAACTTTGCAAAGCATAAAATTACAAACATCTGTTTCCCCCCAAACCTTCATATTACAATATACACATTTTACCCCAAAAGTTTCAAAGGGTGTTTTAACTGTTTTTGAAGCAGCATGCAAAGATTCGCATCAGCAAATTTCAATGCACCATAACGATCCGTATATGAAGTCATTCATATTAAACTACCTTGACGCAAAAAACGCAGTCGCACTGTTGTCTAACAAGTCTTTTTCTGAATAAAAACATAAGAAACCATACTGTGATATAAATAGTTGAATTCGTAATAGGAAATGCTATAAATGCTAAAAATAAAGTTGATGATGGTTTCTTCAAAACGAAACGTTGTACTAAAAATGTGTAAACGCTGTCTTATAGAGCTAAAAAAGTGACAACGAGAAAATGCCTTTAGTTTTCTTATAACTTTTAAAATAACTTCAGAAAAACATAAAAACGATATGGCGAAATTTCGGATTTTGTCGAATATCTCCTGAAGTAAGCGGAAATTTCTAGTTTACTCAACAGAATATTACTCACCACTAAATTGCGCAACTTTTTTGTTTATAATTTAACCGCCTTTGTAACTTTTACAATTTTCGAGATCCCCATACTGTTGATCCTTATATCTTGGACACCCTGTATATGTACATATTTCTGGAATTTATTGAAAATTTCAGAAAACCAGGTAACTTTAAAATTGACAATGCCACTGGAACTTCTTTTTTTTAATCTGTCTTTATTTACTGTAATCAAAATTTGTCTTTAATTTAATTTTTTATCGATGTATATTGTACAAGCTATTTAAATGCTTTTTCATAATCCAGATTTTCGGTATTTTTGCTTTATCTGCCAAAATATATGGCAGATAAAAAAAATCAGAATTGAAGATAAACTATTGTTTTGGATATTGGTATTTGATTTACTTTTTTTATTATGTACCTACTGGTCATCAGGATATCACATAATTTCAACTTAGAATTATTATTATATGAAGAAGAATATTTATTCAGAAACTATTCTTATCAAAAACCTTATTGATTTCTTACTATATAATATTTGTCTCCACGACCATTAGTGAATGTAATAATTCCGAAATCATTTTTAACAATAGAAAGTTATAACTCTCACTCTTGAGATATTTATTCTGAAACACTTGCTTCTTATGTGTTTTGCATGTATTTTTATTCTATTATAAGTGACAGAATGAATATTCCATAATATGTATGCTCAACGAAATACATATATTGCCATGAATTTCATTACTGTCACTGTCAAATGCAAATCTAATTGTTTTGAGAAGTATTAATTTAAATTAAAAAAATGAGTGATAAATCGAGTGAATCAGATATGGAATTTGAGAATACTCCACTCCACTTGTTTTTGATTCATAGTTCTGCTCGTGGAGAAAATACAGTCGGTTACTCGGTTAGAATGAAAATTCCATCTACTAGTGGTTCCACTCGTATCGAATTTTAATTCTAACGAACTGAAAATTCGATCTACTAGTGGTTCCACTCGTATCGAATTTTTATTCTAACGAAATGAAAATTCGATTTACTAGTGGTTCCACTCGTATCGAATTTTCATTCTAACGAAATGAAAATTCGATCTACTAGTGGTTCCACTCGTATCGAATTTTCATTCTAACGAAATGAAAAGTCCCTCTACTAGTGGTTCCACTCGTATCGAATTTTTATTCTAACGAAATGAAAATTCGATCTACTAGTGGTTCCACTCGTATCGAATTTTCATTCTAACGAAATGAAAATTCGATCTACTAGTGGTTCCACTCGAATCGAATTTTCATTCTAACCTTGTTACAGAATATACTATTCTATCTCTATAGACACCAATGCATCGCTTGCATCAATCAAAACTCCTACAACAGAAGCTGTGAAATACGATAAGCTACAAAACCATAAAATTTTCAAACTAAAATTTCATTCCAGTTTTACAGTGTTTTGCAATTTAACATGCAATTTAAAATTATTTGAGACTCATTTGGAATTATTGGTTGAAAAATGTTCAGAAAACCAGAAAACTTGAAAAATTGCATTGCCAATAGAGCTTCTTAGTCTTTTAACCTGTCTTTATATAGTGTAATCCAAATTTCGTTCATTTTTTATCGATGTATATTGTATAAGCCATTTGATTTTTTTTTCATAATCTAAATTTTCGGTATTTCTGATTTATCTGCAGTATATTTTGCATAATAATAAAAAACACAAAATTGCAGAGAAATCATAATCTTTCCAAACTGTGATACATCAAATATCATTCCAGTTTTACGGTGTTTTACAATTCAACATGCAATTTAAAATTATTTACAACTCAATTAGAATTATTGGTTGAAATATTTTCAGAAAACCGAAAAACCTGCAAAATAGCACTGAGCACTGCCAATGGAGCTTTTTAGTCTTTTTAATCTGTCATTATTTAATGTAACCCAAATTTCGTTCATACGTTCAAGATAAATCATAAAATTTCCAAACTGGTACATAAAATGTAATTCCAGTTTTACGTGTATGGAATGCATTTTGAAATTATTTGACACTCGTTTGGAATTATTGGTTGAAACATTTTCAGGAAACTAGAAAACTTGAAAAATGGCATAACCAATGGGGCTTTTAGCCTGAAGCTCTGAAATACGATACGCTATAAAACCATAAAATTTCCCTACTGTGGTACATAAAATTTCATTCTAGTTTTACAGTGTTTTCAACTTACTTTCAAAACTTGAAAAATAGCATTGCCAATGGAGCTTTTTAGTCCTTTAATCTGTCTTTATTTACTGTACCAAATTTCGTTCATTTTTTTTATCGATGTATATTATACAAGCCATTGATTTTTTTCATAATCTATATTTTCGGTATTTCAGATTTATCTTCTGTATATTCTGGATAATAATAATTTAAAAATCCATTCAAAATTGGAGATAAACCATGAAATTTGCTAAAGTTGGAACATAAAATTTCATTCCAGTATTACAGTGTATGAATGCGATTTAAAATTATTTCAGACTCATTTAGAATTATTGGTTAAAAAATTTTCATAAAACCAGAACATTTTAAAAATTGCATTGCCAATGGAGTTTCTTAGTCTTTTAATCTGTCTTTATGTACTGTAATCCAAATTTCGGTCATTTGTTATTGATGTATATTGTACAAGATATTTGATTTTTTGTTTCATAATCTACATTTTCGGTATTTCTGATTTATCTGCTGTATATTTTTGCATAATACAAAAAAATCAAAATTTAAGATAATTCATAAAATTTCTAAACTATGGTACATAAAATTTCATTCCAGTTTTACATGTATGGAATGCATGTTAAATTATTTGACACTCGCTTGGACTTATTGGTTGAAAATTTTTCAGAAAACCAGGAAACTTGAAAATGGCATTCTCAATGGAGCATTTTAGTCTTTTAATGTAGCTTTATTTACTGCAATCTAAATTTCGTTCAGTTTTATCGATGTATATAGTCCAAGCCATTTTTTTTTCCATAATCTAAATTTTGGGTATTTCTGATTTATCTGCTGTATATTTTGGATAATAATAATTAAATAAACATTTAAAATTGGAGATATACCATAAAATTTGCTAAAGTTGGAACATACAATTTCATTACAGTGTTACAGTGTATGAGTGCAATTTAAAATATTTCAGACTCATTTGCAATTATTGCTTGAAAAAATTGCAGAAAACCAGAAAACTAGAAAAACTGCATTGCCAATGGAGCTTTTAGTCTTTTTGATTTTTTATTTCATAATCAAAATTTTCAGCATTCCTAATTTATCATCTGTATATGTTGGGTAATAATAATTTAAAAAACCATTCAGAATTGGAGATAAACCATGCACTTTGCTAAAGTTGGAACATACAATTTCATTCCAGTGTTACAGTGTATGAGTGCAATTTAAAATTATTTCAGACTTATTTAGAATTATTGGTTGAAATCTTTTCATAAAACTTGAAAAATTGCATTACCAATGAAGCTTCTTTGTATTTTCTGTCTTTCATAATGTATATTTTCGGTATTTATGTTTTATCTGCTGTATATTTTGGTATATAATAATTTAAAAATCCATTCAAAACTGGAGATAAACCATAATATTTGCTAAAGTTGGAACATACAATTTCTTTCCAGTGTTACAGTGTATGAATGCAATTTATATTTATCTGACACTTATTTGGATTTTTGAAAAATTCCAGAAAACTTGAAAAATGCCAATGCCAATGTAGCTTCTTTGTTTTTCTTTTCTCTCTCTTTATTTACTATTCTATACTATTTACTAATCTAAATTCGTTATTTTTGTATCAATGCATAAGCTACTTGATTTTTTTTTATAATCGAAATTTTTAAAAATTAATTACAAAGTCTACTCTGCTGTTTTGCTCGGTGAACACTCATTTTGTTTATATTGATGTGGGTAAAATTTAGAAATTCTCTCGAATATTGTACATAGTAACACAAAAAAAAAACGAAATGTGAAGATAGACCATAAACTGTAGAGATCGAAATGTGAAGATGAACCATAAAACCTAAAATTTCATCCCAGTTTGTATTTAGAATTATCTGACACTCGATTTAATTTTTGAAAAGTTCCAGAAAATGTGCCATTGTAAATATAGCGTCTTTGTTTTTTTATTTATCTTTCTTTACTCTAATTTAAATTTGTTATTTTTGTATCGATGTATAAGCTACTTGAATTTTTCTCAAAATTCTCTCTAATATTGTACATGGTAACACAAAAAAATCGAAATGTGAAGATGATTATAAAATATAGAGATTGAAATGTGAAGATGAACCATGAAACCTAAAATTTCATCCCAGTTTGTATTTAGAATTATCTGACACTCGATTGAATTTTTGAAAAGTTCCAGAAAATTTGCCATTGAAAATATAGCGTCTTTGTTTTTTTATTTATCTTTCTTTACTCTAATTTAAATTTGTTATTTTTGTATCGATGTATAAGCTCCTTAAATTTTTTATCAAAATTCTCTCTAATATTGTACATGGTAACACAAAAAAATCGAAATGTGAAGATGAATCATAAAACCTAAAATTTCATTCCAGTTTGTATTTAATATTATCTGACACTCATTTGAATTTTTGAAAAATTCCAGAAAATGTGCCATTGTAAATATAGCTTCTTTGTTATTTTATTTATCTTTCTTAACTCTAATCTAAAGTTGTTACTAGCTACTTGATTTTTTTTTATAATCGAACTTTTAGAAATTCAATTACCTCCCTAAAATCTCGGAAAATTTTAGACACAAATTCCTTTCTGCTTTTTTGCTCGGTGAATAACTCATTCTTTTTTGTATTAACGTGGGTAACATTTGGCAATTTTCTCAAGATTGTACATCTTAACACAAAAAAAAATTGAAATGTGAAGATATAACATAAAAGATAGAAATAAGATTCAAATAATAATATAAAAGTTTTTTTAAAACATTAGAGAAGTACAACAAATTCAAGAAAATTATAATAACCTTCACCTTAATATGATGATCAACCATAACATAAATAATAGAGATCGAAATGTGAAGATAAACCATAAAACCTAAAATTTCATCCCAGTTTTGTAGTGTTGAAGTGATTTGAAAATTGGTTGACATTTGTATGTGTTTAGCTACTTGATTTTTTTTATAATCGAACTTTTAGAAATTGAATTACCTCCCTAAAATCTCGGAAAATTTTAGACACAAATTCTTTTCTGCTTTTTTGCTCGGTGAATAACTCATTCTTTTTTGTATTAACGTGGGTAACATTTGGCAATTTTCTCAAGATTGTACATCTTAAAACAAAAAAAAATTGAAATGTGAAGATATAACATAAAAGATAGAAATAAGATTCAAATAATAATATAAAAGTTTTTTTAAAACATTAGAGAAGTACAACAAATTCAAGAAAATTATAATAACCTTCACCTTAATATGATGATGATCAACCATAACATAAATAATAGAGATCGAAATGTGAAGATAAACCATAAAACCTAAAATTTCATCCCAGTTTTGTAGTGTTGAAGTGATTTGAAAATTGGTTGACATTTGTATGTGTTTAGCTACTTGATTTTTTTTATAATCGAACTTTTAGAAATTCAATTACCTCCCTAAAATCTCGGAAAATTTTAGACACAAATTCTTTTCTGCTTTTTTGCTCGGTGAATAACTCATTCTTTTTTGTATTAACGTGGGTAACATTTGGCAATTTTCTCAAGATTGTACATATTAACACAAAAAAATTGAAATGTGAAGATATAACATAAAAGATAGAAATAAGATTCAAATAAGAATATAAAAGTTTTTTTAAAACATTAGAGAAGTACAACAAATTCAAGAAAATTATAATAACCTTCACCTTAATATGATGATGATCAACCATAACATAAATAATAGAGATCGAAATGTGAAGATAAACCATAAAACCTAAAATTTCATCCCAGTTTTGTAGTGTTGAAGTGATTTGAAAATTGGTTGACATTTGTATGTGTTTAGCTACTTGATTTTTTTTATAATCGAACTTTTAGAAATTGAATTACCTCCCTAAAATCTCGGAAAATTTTAGACACAAATTCTTTTCTGCTTTTTTGCTCGGTGAATAACTCATTCTTTTTTGTATTAACGTGGGTAACATTTGGCAATTTTCTCAAGATTGTACATCTTAAAACAAAAAAAAATTGAAATGTGAAGATATAACATAAAAGATAGAAATAAGATTCAAATAATAATATAAAAGTTTTTTTAAAACATTAGAGAAGTACAACAAATTCAAGAAAATTATAATAACCTTCACCTTAATATGATGATGATCAACCATAACATAAATAATAGAGATCGAAATGTGAAGATAAACCATAAAACCTAAAATTTCATCCCAGTTTTGTAGTGTTGAAGTGATTTGAAAATTGGTTGACATTTGTATGTGTTTAGCTACTTGATTTTTTTTATAATCGAACTTTTAGAAATTCAATTACCTCCCTAAAATCTCGGAAAATTTTAGACACAAATTCTTTTCTGCTTTTTTGCTCGGTGAATAACTCATTCTTTTTTGTATTAACGTGGGTAACATTTGGCAATTTTCTCAAGATTGTACATATTAACACAAAAAAATTGAAATGTGAAGATATAACATAAAAGATAGAAATAAGATTCAAATAAGAATATAAAAGTTTTTTTAAAACATTAGAGAAGTACAACAAATTCAAGAAAATTATAATAACCTTCACCTTAATATGATGATGATCAACCATAACATAAATAATAGAGATCGAAATGTGAAGATAAACCATAAAACCTAAAATTTCATCCCAGTTTTGTAGTGTTGAAGTGATTTGAAAATTGGTTGACATTTGTATGTGTTTAGCTACTTGATTTTTTTTTATAATCGAACTTTTAGAAATTGAATTACCTCCCTAAAATCTCGGAAAATTTTAGACACAAATTCTTTTCTGCTTTTTTGCTCGGTGAATAACTCATTCTTTTTTGTATTAACGTGGGTAACATTTGGCAATTTTCTCAAGATTGTACATCTTAACACAAAAAAAAATTGAAATGTGAAGATATAACATAAAAGATAGAAATAAGATTCAAATAAGAATATAAAAGTTTTTTTAAAACATTAGAGAAGTACAACAAATTCAAGAAAATTATAATAACCTTCACCTTAATATGATGATCAACCATAACATAAATAATAGAGATCGAAATGTGAAGATAAACCATAAAACCTAAAATTTCATCCCAGTTTTGTAGTGTTGAAGTGATTTGAAAATTGGTTGACATTTGTATGTGTTTAGCTACTTGATTTTTTTTATAATCGAACTTTTAGAAATTCAATTACCTCCCTAAAATCTCGGAAAATTTTAGACACAAATTCTTTTCTGCTTTTTTTCTCGGTGAATAACTCATTCTTTTTTGTATTAACGTGGGTAACATTTGGCAATTTTCTCAAGTATTGTACATCTTAACACAAAAAAAATTGAAATGTGAAGATATAACATTAAATATAGAAATAAGATTCAAATAAGAATATAAAAGTTTTTTTAAAACATTAGAGAAGTACAACAAATTCAAGAAAATTATAATAACCTTCACCTTATTATGAGGATCAACCATAACATAAAAAACACAGATCAAAATGTGAAATTGAACCATAAAACCTAAAATGTTATCCCAGTTTTGTAGTGCGATTTGAAAATTGGTTAACATTTGTATGAATTTATTTATTTGTGGACCACTTTTGTAATTTTGTTCAATTTTGGACAATTGAAGAAAATCAAAAAGGATTTTAAATTTGACGTCTTCCGAATATTGTACATAATTTGACCAAAAAAAAATCGGAGTTTGAAGGTTAACCATAAAATGACAAGAATATGAAGCCTAAAATGTGATCCCAGTTTTGTGGTGTATTGAAAATGTGATGAATGGTTGATACTTGTGGATTTATTTATGTGAGCACTATTTTTGTAATCTCTTGTAACTTTGACAGCCTATCTAATTTTTGTATGTCGTAGGTTTAGAACTAAAGCTCGTTAAGTAGCATTTAAGTGAAAATAATTTAGATATGTTTTCATAAAGGGTGTGTAAAAAGGAGGAACCACCTCTCTGGAGCCCTTATTATTATTTTTAGAAACACAAGTTTTTAACAAAAGATTGATGGATAGATATTTGCCATAATTTGACAGTTTCAATTTTTTTGTCACTTTTTGAAAATTCAATGAAAATGAATAGGAGTGTTGGAAATATAATTTTTTTTGCCAAAAATCTAATTTAGAAGTATTCATGCATAAAAGAGCTTCTTTCTAGCTTTAGTTCGTAACTAATTCGTAATCCTTAGGAATATCTGAGATTTTTTTTCGTGGTCTCCTGTTCAGAAGTACATGAATATACAAAAAAACAATATTTTCATAGCGATCTTCTTAGGAAGTAATTATAATTATTCTTGATTATAAACAACCCGACGAGAGTACATGCAAATTTGTGAATCTTAGCCTGCTCATACTGTGAGTGCATGCAACTTCGGCCATTTGTTCTCCCTGGAGAAACCTTGTATGTCGGTTACGAGCATTATATTGTTGTTAACACGTGAGATTTTTATTGCGCTCCGTGTAAAGGCCTGGGACGTGGAATATGGCACGGGCAGGCCGTAAGGAGCCGTGCCATATGAGACAGATTTAATTCTTAAAAATATCAAGTGCGAAGTGCAGAAAGTAAGTTGACAGGTTTACTACCGCCAGCCCTCGCGTCATAACCCGTAAAGCAAAATAAAAAGGGACGCCATAAATCCTTTATAATATAAATCGTAACAGGAAAGCCAATCATTCTGTCTACTTTACAAGCGCTGTATTTTATAAAAATGCCTTCACGCCGGCGAGAACGGCTTTATTAAAACGCTCTCGGGCCGCGCCGCAAGAGAAGAGAGCGCAGAGTGGAGGGTTTAGTGGGCGATTTTCCAGGCCCTCATACACAGGCTATTAATTAAGCGTAGATATGCACGAGTAGTGCTTCAATTTTTATTATGGAAATTATGGGCGGGAAAAAATGTGGACACTTGTTTAACGTCATGTGAAATTATTATACGTGCGGCCAGTGCGCGATATTGCGCCATAAAGTGAGCAATAAAAAAGGGAATTTCTGTGTTTACCAGAGGCCTACACACAGATTCCCTGGAATCAATATTGTTGAAACGTGCCGGGTTCAAGTTTCTCTTAGTCGCTCCCAGGAATTGATCAAGCCGGCTCGAGGAGTATTATAATTGGAGAATCACGTGTATCAAATTAATAGGCTGTGAGAGTTGCGGCAAAGAAAATCCGGCAAGAAAACATCGGGGGAAACCCTAGCCGCCCCGTGGAAATTCAAAGCGATCGATGCATGCACGTGTTCGGAACGCATTCAGCGTCTCAAATATCAATTTTAATCAACCATTAAAAAAGCCGCCCCAGGGCATCAATCAATGCCCGTGGAGGCGGCGTCCACCCCCCGGATCCGTCCTCAGTCGCCGCCACCGGCATCCGTCTAATTTAATTTATTTATGTGCCGGGCGTCGCGGCGCCCGGACCGCGCCGCCGCGCCGCGCCGTGAAATAATGAATATTTCCGGGTGTCAAACGGCCGGAAGATCCATTCTTGTATATTTAGTAAAACATTTATCATAACAAAGGGATTGACATAAATCCACAGTTCGTTAACTAAATTAAATTCCTCTCGCTCCCCCAAATTAATTCCGTGAGCGCGCGCCCGCCCCCGCGCCCCCCCCGCGCGACGCTCCGGCCGCTTCGCCACCGCCGCCCCCGATAAGCATCGGTAATGGGAGTCGAACACGCGACCCGCCGAGCGCCGGGCCGAAAAGCGATCCAATTACCGAAGTGAGGCGGGCGTAATGGGTGCATCTAATAATTTACGATTTGTTGGTTTATTTATTACGGCCGCCGTATAAATTGGGAGTCGTATGAAAAAGTTAATGCCCAGGTTGTTCGCCTTTATGCGTCTCGGCACGCAATCGCACTGATTCATTTTTTCAGTGAACGAGATGACAACCCCCCGGCGTTGACTTACCGGCTCGTAAACATTCACATTTAAGCCGAATATAAACACAGAAAGGAAACGATAATTTATAAAATTTTATGCGGAAATTTATAAAGACAACGATATAAAGTTGGCAGCACTTTGTTATTTATAATAATACACTAAAAGAGGAAGGTATATATTGTTTAAACACCAAGATATCCTTCTAAATGTTTATTGTAACCCCAACAAACATCATTAAGTCTGCTTCATGAGCCTAAGCTGGTCGTAGATAATTTTTAAATAAAAGGCTATTTTTTGTATATTTCATATAAAGCTTCGATTATTATTGATGACGGTCAATTACCGTGCAATATGGCAAATTTTAATGTTACACGTGGTGAAAATGAACCTGAAGGCTACAAATTGGTCAGAGTCTTAACTCAGTACATCAGCGTGGCCGTCGTATACTCCAGAGGTCCCGAAACTTTTTAGCAGACGGGCCACATAGAAGTTTTGTAAATTTTGAGCGGGCTTGGCATATTTTTAGTTTCATCTGTACATGATATTAATATATCTACACCCAGAATCCTAGAACTAAATAGATACTAAATTTCCGAAAACGTCAGAAAATTTGTGCAAGTTGTGCAAAATTGTGCGGAAAATTTATTGAAAATAATAAACTCTGCAAGCATAAAGTCTGAGACAACTACACCAGTAGTTTCTGAAAAGTTGCCCAATTTCAATTAATTTACCAATATATAACACCGATGTAACACTTAATAATAATTTAATCAAGTAAATTAAATAAAACGACTTTGTTATTTCCACTCTCACTATAATTTCTGAAAAATATTTAGTACCTGCAGATTCGACTAAGGTCGAATCATTATCAAACTAAGTACTTAGTTACTAAGTACTAGGTACTAAGGTAGTTATTAAGGTATTAAGTACTAAGGACTTAAGATAATGACTAGACCTTAGTCAAACCTGCAGTCACTAAATATTTTTCACAAATTAAAGAGTGAGTGGAAATAACAAAGTTGCAAAGTTGTTATATTTAATTTACTTATTTACAATGTTCCATGTTTCACATAGGTTGTTATACATCATTGAAAAGGGGAAAAGAAAATCGATTTAGGCATATGAAAATCAAATGTGGCGGCCATTTAAAATAAGAAAGTTGCTATTAATTTCTCGGAAACCGCGATCTTGATTTTCGTTTTGACTTGATTCTCAAATTTGTGCAATTGAATCAACTGACTTTCATTTGAATCTTTTTTCCGCATCTTTAACAAATATGAAGATATTGGATTTATAAGAAAATCGCGATTTATAGTTTTTTTAAATTAATTCTTAACTGCTCAGACTAAACTTTTTCATCATAATCTGAACCAGCTTACCAAACTACATTGCCCATTTAACCAGATCTCTATCTTTAAGAATTAGAAAGATATCTATGCAATCCTACTCTATGTGGGACACCCTGTATACCCATTTACTGAATTTCATATATTCACTTATTTTCTAACATTTGTTTAAATTCTTTATAATGTAAGGTAGTATTTTTATTATTCTTGACCTATTGATGAATACCACATACACGTACCACGACACATTTGTTTTGAAAATAAATGAATAAATATCAAAAATATCTAAAATAATTCTCAAAAATCTTAAAAATATCACAAAGTTTATTAAAATTACCAGAAACTAAAATTCCAGGAACGAAAACCCCTATAAATAAAATGTAGTAAATATTAGAAAGAAGAGAAACGTTACTAAATTTTCTAAAACATGCCTGGAAACTCCAACTAAATTAACAAAACAAAGCAAGTAAATTTCAGAAAATTTAATTATAATTGGGTAACTTTTCAAAAACTTCTAACTTGTAAACTTTCTGCTTGCAAAGTCAAATTTATATAAATTACACCATAATATATACACTGTGTATCAGCCAAATGGAATAAATTCGAAATAATTTTCTTTTTTAATGTTAATTTTTGCAATAAATCTGAAAACACTTAATATTTCCGAAACAGTTGAAGATAGGTATAGGACATTGTACATGAAATATGTCTAGAATTTTCTGAGTAATCCAAAAATTGAATAATATACTAGGTGTTGCATTTAAAATAAGAAAGTTGGTATTGGCCACGGTCACATGACACACCCTGTATAAAAAGTTTTTGTTGAAAAAAATGCGCAACTAAAAATAACAATCGACGTGTCCGAGCGTTTTTTCGAACTCGCCCCCATTTATTTATTATTGAATTTATGCCATTTGGATGATACACCCTGTATAAACAATCTTTATTGGGCTATGCACCTTATGGGGTCTTTCCACCTTATATTACACAAAGTTTCAGAATTTGCCTCAAAGTTTTATAGAAATGTATGAACTGTCTATACATTTCTATAAAACTTTGAGTTTGAGTTTCTATAAAACTTTGAGAATTAAAATATTGAAAGAGTTAAAAAGTCCTTAATTTCATCCAAAATATCAAAAATAGCAGAAGGTTCAGCAATTGCGATCAGTGTAATAAACCTCAAAGATGAAATTATAAATCTGTATTATAAAACTATAAAAAGGGAACAAAAATAGATTTTTTAATTTAATTTAATTCGTTTTCCAATGTATCTAAAACACTTAATAAAAGTCTAATAAAAAAAAACAATATTACAAAGTGGTACAAAAATAAAAAATATAAGTTTTCTAAAACAAATAAATCTAGAAACACCAACTAATGTAACATAAGAAAATCAAGAAAATTGCAGAAAATTTCATTATAATTGGGTAACTTTTCAAAAACTTCTAACTTGTTGATTTTCTGTTTGCAAAGTAAAATTTATATAAATTACACCAAATACCCCAATAAATAAAAGTAAAAAATATTAGAAGAAACAGAAATGTTTCAAAATTTTCTAAAACATGCGAGTACATCTAGAAACACCAACTAAAGTATCAAAAAAAAAACAAGAAAATTGCAGAACATTTAATAGGTAACTTTTCAAAATCTTTGAACTTGTAGATTTACTGCTTGCAAAATCAAATTTACATAAATTGCACCAAATTTTAGAAATATTTTAGGAATTACCACAAAATTATATAGAAATGTATATATAGTGCAATCAAAATATCGAAAGTGTCCATGATTTCATTCAAAATATCAAAAATAGCAGAATGGCTTACATTCTTGTGAAAATGTTTGCCCACAAACGCTTAAAAGACAAAAATTACCCATTTTCAAAGACAAATATCCAAAGAGAGTCTCCTCGAAACCTATTTGTTTTAGTACCATTGGAAAGAGCTTTTTTTTCTACTGGCATCATCTTTTGACTTGTTGGGACCTTTTAGGTAAAGGCAAGAAATAGTTCTTTGAACAAGGTACTCTTCATTCTGTGCAATGAATATTAATTTTGTTAATGAAACGCTTGGTTTGGTCCATGGCTCATGTTAAGGCATGTTTTCAAATTATATAAATCAAAAACCTGTTTAGTAAAACCGAAAAACCATAATGATGGTACAAGAATGTTCAGAAACTGTGACATTAAACTCACAAGTTTCGGTATATTCCTTAAATTTTCATAAAATTGCTGGAAAGTTAAACAAATCCTAAAAACTTTAATACTCACAAAAAACTCACAATTTTCTGTATATTCCTTAAATTTTCATAAAATTGCTGGAAAGTTACAACAAATCCTAAAAACTTTAATAGATTCTTATAACACTGACCTACTAAGGGGATCTAAGTGAAGAACAGAGCTAGCGATTCCACAAGGACCTTCGAACGATAGTAGAACGCTATTAAGGCTACTGGAACGCACATATGATGGCTGACTGTTGTTGGAGCATTCATAACAGCTCTCTAACTTCAACTTCTGCGAGGAAGTATTATAAAAGAAAGTTTTTTTTTGTCAACTTAAGAACCTAATAAAATATTATTATCATAGTTTCTAAACAAGAGCTGATACATAAATTTCGATCACAGATTTGAAATCGTCATTAAAAATTAGGCTAGTTTCATGTAACATAACCCAATCATCAGAAATGCTGTTATCCAGTGTAATCAAACTAGAAATAAAAATAACAATTTTCGATTTATCAATAATGATAATTAATAGCATATTATGATACAAGTGCATAAGAGATTCCTTTAATTTACGCTCGCCGGGTCTAGAACGACGCGAAGCAGAGTACTATTATTCACCTTCATACCTGGCCGGATCGTTATGTAAAGTTCGTTTACCATGTAATGTTCTTTTATTTTCCTGATACTTACTGTAATTACATATTATCGGTACTGCCTCCATGGTTGTTATATAACTGATATCAGCCACGGCCGTTAAAATTTAACAGCCGTGGACTGTTATTTATTTTGGTATTCACAAGCATTACTACACAACCATCACATCATACTTGAAATATGTCATTATGATTTATGAAATTAATTTCGCAAAATTTAATTCTTTTTATTTTAGTATCACGAAAACTATAAAACATACATTACATACACAAAACAACAAAAACAAAACATACACACGGCCGATATGCATATAACAGACTCGGTTGTTTATAAAATCTCGGCTGCGCCTCGATTGTACAATATCTCAACCTCTTCTGTTATATAACCCATATCGGCCTAATACCGTTATATACTATAACTTGCAATTATGTGTATACACTTTAACATCTATAAACAGACTCTCCTAATTCTAATGACTAAGCTACGAAGAAACTACTTCTCTCTGTTCATCAAGCACTATTACATTGTCAGCTCTTTACATCAGCCTATAGGTAACCTTAAGAAATTATAACCTTTATAGCTCTAGTTACCTAATGAGCTCATTTTCCAACATAATTAAACTAGGTGCTTAATGGAAGCATTGAATATTCGTAATTCAATTAAATAATCTTTTTTTTTGTTTAATGAAAAATTATACAGTGATCCAAGCGAAAACCTTGTAAATAAATAAATGCCGTCATGCGTTCATTTTCAAATTTCTATCGTCCGAAAAAGAAAACCGTGAAACTGCACAAAACGTTGAAGATAAATAATAACTGTCTCAATTTTTTACCTTACAATCAGAATAGAGGAGTTTTTTTTTTAAATAGTAAGTAAGTAAGTAAGTAAGTAAGTAAGTAAGTAAGTAAGTAATTTCATGCCATAACAGTGTGTTTTACATTCGTCGGGTACAAATAAATATAATATAAAAGTAGATTTACAAAAGTTAAATACAAAAATAAAAACATCTGGTTCACTTTCACATTAAACATATTAAAATGTGTACATAACATAACATATTAAAATATTTAAATCACAAGGTCGGCGAATTTACATGACATACATTGTTCTACACTGACACTAGTGGTGACACAAATGACACAAATGACACTAACTGATTTGTTCTTAACTTTTTCGTAAAAAAAATATGATGAACAATGAATGTAAATGTAATATTAAACAATACAAAAGACTAATTTATTGAAAAAAATCATTGTCACATTATTAAAAAAATAATCACTAGGTCCGGGAAACGAGCGAACTGTAATTTTTAGAACATATTTTGCATTAAATTCCACTTTTGGATTATTTAATGGTGACATATTTTACAATTTAATTTGTTATCTCGTTGAAACATTGTTTATGACGAAACAAGTAATAATGTATGTTTCGTTAATTTATGCATAACCTGCAACATAGCAGGTTATTTTAGGCTATACTATAAAAGGCTATACTATAAAAACTGTTTAACTGGAAAAATGAATTAACCCGAAAATAAATTTGCATGAAATGTTCCCAGTTTTGGTTTTATATTTTAAGTTTCTCGTAATGTACTATTACACTATATCATAATATACTATGCTATACTATACTATATTATACTATACTATACTATAATAATAATAATAATAATAATAATAATAATAATAATAATAATATATTTATTTCAAATTATCTTAAATACGTACATACACTAAAAATAAAATGAAATACATGTTAAATACAGTTCAATACAATAAGATTCCACACAACTATTACAAAGAAAAGTGGAAAAAAAAGAAACTTAAGATGCTAAAACGTTTACTGGCATGATTAACATAATTCACCAAAGTGGTACGGTTCTAAGTTAAGAATATACTATACTATACTATACAATAAAATACTGTAGCCTATATTATAGCATTGCATTTTATAGCAAGATTTTTGTGATAGATTTTAGATGAGGATAGTTAGCTTATTTGCTTTTCATCCTTTATAATACTGAAACATTGTTTATGACCGAACAACTCATAGTTTGCAATTAAATAGTTATCTTATTGAAACATTGTTTATGACTATACAAGTAATAATTTGTAATTTTGTTTGTTATCTTGATGAAACATTCTTCCTGACAGAATAAGTAATAACTAGTTAAGGCATTGAAACATTGCTGATGACCATATTTTAGTCGTTATCTTATTGAAGGATTGTTCCTGACTTTTCAACTTCAACTTGGCACTAATCACATTCAAGTTTGCATTAATCATTATCAATTTGGCATTAAACAAAACCATGTTGGCATTAAACAAATTCATGTTATCATTGTTTAATGTCAACATGGTTTTGATGAATGCCAAACTGATAATGATTAATGCCAACTTGACTGTGATTAGTGTCAACATGGTTTTGATTAATGCCAAACTGATAATGATTAATGCCAACTTGACTGTGCTTGATGTCAACATGGTTTTGATTAATGCCAAACTGATAATGATTAATGCCAACTTGACTGTGCTTGATGTCAACATGGTTTTGATTAATGCCAAACTGATAATGATTAATGCCAACTTGACTGTGATTAGTGTCAACGTGGTTTTGATTAATGCCAAACTGATAATGATTAATGCCAACTTCACTGTGATTAATATCAACATGGTTTTGATTAATGCCAAACTGATCATGATTAATGCCAACTTGACTGTGAATACTGTCAACGTGGTTTTGATTAATGCCAAACTGATCATGATTAATGATTAATGATAACTGTGAATCACAGTCAAGTTGGCATTAATCATGATCAGTTTGGCATTAATCAAAACCATGTTGATATTAATCACAGTTAAGTTGGCATTAATCATTATCAGTTTGGCATTAATCAAAACCACGTTGACACTAATCACAGTCAAGTTGGCATTAATAATTATCAGTTTGGCATTCATCAAAACCATGTTGACATTAAAAAATGACAATATGAATTCGTTTAATGCCATCATGGTTTTGTTTAATGCCAAATTGATAATGATTAATGCAAACTTGAATGTGATTAGTGCCAAGTTGAAGTTGAGAAGGTATAGTTTGTCAGGAACAATCCTTCAATAAGATAACAACTAAAATTTGGTCATCAGCAATGTTTCAACATAGTTTTGATTAGTGCCAGACTGATAATGATTAATGCCAACTTGACTTGATTAGAGTCAAGTTGAAGTTGAAAGTGTATAGTAATATTTTTCTTGCAATTCTTTATCTTATTGAAACATTGGATGACGACGAAGAATTTCATAAAGATACAAATTAGTCGTAAATATGCCAGGAAACATCTTCTCGGACAGCAACAGAACATTTTAAATAAATTAATTCCATTATGTCTGCGCCCCATTGTGGACGTGCGGCGTTAACGGCGGAAGGGACACACACAAATACACCAAACATATGCCATCCCGGGCTTTAATCCCGTTTTAATCTGAGTAATTGTGAATTTATTTATCGCGGTCTCGGTTTCTCCGCAGATTACATCCCGTAATTCTCGGGCGCATAATGCGTGCGTGTGGCACTCCCCCGCCCCGGCGCCCCTGCACTCGATCATCCCCTGTGACAATGCCCGCGATATTACTGCCGAATTACGTGCGTATTTAGTTATTATCCGCGCCAGGAATCGATACAAAGCGATAATTAAAGGCCGCCCCCACGGGAATCCGACGTCGATTTTTTCGCCTCCGGCCGGACCAAGCCCGGAATGCTGCATCAGTCACCGCATTTTTTCGGAGCTTCCAGGCAATTAGGTTCTATTTTTACTTGCAATCAAATAGTTGCGACGAAAGTTTCCGTTATAAATGTCGATTCATTAATTTTCAAGTTCCCTTTTTTTATTTTTGTGTAATCGTACATGACAATAAATAATATAATAATATTTGCTTGCTGTGACAAATTTAACCATTGTCTTCAAGGAATACTGAAGACGAATTTACATGCAGTTACAAGTTTGTAGATTGCAAGATCCGCGTGCGGTTGACGTTGAAAATTAGTTGGCGTCAAATTGACCCTGGTGTGTCGTTTCTGGGTTAAATCTGTTTGCACTTTGTACTTTAATATACGAATGTGATATGGATTGTCGGGTAATTGTCACTAGCATTTGCGAAATGAACCAATTCTCACATTGCACCACTGAGTTTCATTTCTTGCACCATAATTGACTTCCCGATATTTTCGTGCGAGCCTATTTCTTCGTATATCTCTCTGATCAAGGGCCGTGGCGAACTCCCGATAAAACCCTCGACGCCGAAATCGCCGGCCGTGCGTGAGCCTGAGCAATAAAAAAAAAACGAAATTATCCGACACCTCCACAAAAGCGTTTACACGGCTTCCTTCCTGCCCCCGGCGGTGGCGGCGCCCCCCGCATATACGTGTGCGGCTGCGGCAAAATAATTTCCTCCTCGAGAATCGCGGCGGAAGCCGGGGGAAGGCGCGAGAGACGGGCGCCGCTGGGGAGCGGGGGCGCAAAAAACACACAAACAGCCCGGCCGACGCCGCTGCCCGAGCAAACAGGCGGGCGGCGGCGCACGGGGCGTAAATAATGCAAACAGGCGAGAAATGAAACCGGAAGTCGTATTTGACGAAATTATTAAGTGCGATGAATAAGTCGGCTTTTTTCCCTTTGACGGCGCTCAATCCGGGGCCGCCAAGTGAAAAATTAATGTCGAACATGAAAGGGTAATTTTTTATTTGTGCAAGGCCGGTTTTAATTTTTCCCGATGCCAATCTCAGAATGTTTCAGCAAATGTTATGCCTACAGAAACCTCTGATGAAACACTTTTTGTAAAACACCGAATGATGCCAAATTTTATTATGCTCTTTATATTACAATGATTTAATAAAAGTGTGTTATTTAACTTTTTATGTAACATGTTTCATAACCACATATACATGTAATATAAACGATGATTTAAAATATGAGAATTTATAATTAAAACAACCTTCACACATAATATTATCCACATAATATGTACGCACATGTAATTTCAAAAAGCAACAATACTTCAAAATTTCAAATTTCAAAATTAACAAGAAGAGGTGGAGATATTTATTAAAGGCATTCGGCAAGCTGCTTGGAACAACCTTTTGCCTAATGTTCAACGATCACATAGTAATAACTACCCGAAAAATGTAAGACAATTCGTTTGAAAAAGATGAAGAAAAATAAGGAGAAAATCGTACCATTTTTTCCTTATTTTTATTCATTTTTATTTTTTTTTTTTTTTCTTAAACCAGAGCCAGTAGATTATTTGATTTTGATATATTTATATCAAGATATATTTTTTTTATATTTATTTATTTTTTAATTCAGATAGGTCTAGAAATACACAAGGAATGTTCTCCCTTGTATATTTCCTGACTTTCCTCAATTTAAAAAAAATGGATTTAAAATAGAGGGCTACTTTCAAAATCAACGGCTCATTTGCAAATTTGTATAATGTAAGAAAAAACTTTGAAAATACGTTAAAATCATCGTGCTTATTTACACATCTGAATAGTCCAAAGAAAGACCTTGAAAATTTGCAATGCAAATTTATTTGTTGCAACTTTGTACTATCGTCCAATAAATATCCGTGAAAACGTAGGTGAAAAAAACTTGAAAATGGTAAAAATATTGGTTCTTCTTTGCAAAATTAGTAATCTCAAGCTATTCACAAATTAATGGTACCAAAAACCTTGAAAATGGTTACTATCTTCGTGACTCGTTTCAAATCTGTATCATACCAAAAAACTCTTTACAATTGGTAATCAAAATCTTTGTTTTAAATTTGAATCATCCAAGGAAAGATTTTGAAATTTTGTAATCAAAATATTTTTGTTGCAAATTTGTAATATGGTCCAATAAAAATCCGTGAAATTTTGTTTCTCACTTAAGTAAAAAATCCTTGAAAATACGTTAAAATAATTAAATTTTGAATTATCCAAGAAATCTTAAAATTTTGTAATGCAAATATTTGTATTGCAAATTTGTAATATCTAATAAAAATCAGTGAAATATGACATTTGTTTTTTTTAAATGATTACAACTGTTTGTTCACATTTGCAAAATTAGTAAGCCCAATAAGTACACTTCATAGCTTTACAAATCTGACCTTGTCATCAAGGTTATCAAGACCTTGAAAATTTGTAATTCCAATAAGTACACTTCATAGCTTTACACATCGGAATAATCCAAGGAAAGACCTTGAAAATTTGCAATCCAAATTTATTTATTGCAACTTTGTAGAAAACGTGAGTGAAAAAACCATGAAAATAGTAAAAATATTGGTTTTCCTTTGCCAAATTATTAATCTCAAGCTATCCACTAATTAATGTAATCTACCAAAAACCTTAAAAATTGTTACTATCTTCGTGGTTCGTTTCAAATCTATATCATCCCAAAAACCCTTTACAATTGCTAATGAAACTTTTCATGATTCTTTCCAAATTTGACTCATCCATGAAATGAAATTGAAATTTTGTACTCCAAATTTTTTTATTGCAACTTTGTAATATGGTCTAATAAATGTCCGTGAAAATTTGTTCTCACGTCAGTATAAAAACCTTGAAAATACGTTAAAATAATTATATTTTGAATTATCCAGGAAAGGTTCTTCAAATTTTGTAATGCATTTTTTTTTATTTCAAATTTGTAACATCGTCCAATAAAAATCAGTTTTCAATAAAAAAATGATTAGAAATGTTTGTTCACATTTGCAAAATTAGTAATCCCAATAAATACACTTCATAGCTTTACACATCTGACCTTGTCATCAAGGTCATTAAGACCTTGAAAATTTGTAATTCCGATAAGTACAGTTCATAGCTTTACACATCTGAATAATCCAAGGAAAGACCTTGAAAATTTCTATTTCAAATTTATTTGTTACAACTTTATAATATTGTCCAATAAATATCCGTGAAAACGTAAGTGTGAAAACCTTGAAAATGGTAAAAATATTGATTCTTCTTTGCAAAATTAGTAATCTCAAGTAATGTAATCTACCAAAAAGCTTAAAAATGGTTACAATCTTCCTTGATCTTTTCAAATCTGTATCTTCCCAAAAAACCTTTTACAATTAGACATCAAAATCTTCACGTTTCTATTTCCAATTTGAATCATCCAAAGAAAGGCCTTGAAATTTTGTAATCGAAATATTTTTATTGCAAATTATGGTCCAATAAATGTCTGTGAAAATTTGTTCTCATGTAAATAAAAAATCCTTGAAAATACGTTAAAATAATTAAATTTTTAATTATCCAGGAAAGGACCTTCAAATTTTGTAATGCAAATATTTTATTGCAAATTTGTAATATCCCATAAAAATCAGTGAAATATTACATTTGATTTTAAAAAATGATTAAAAATGTTTGTTCACATTTGCAAAATTAGTAATCCGACTAAGTACACTTCATAGCTTTACACATCTGAATAATCCAAGAAAAGAGCTTGAAAATATGTAATCCCAATAAGTACACTTCATAGCTTTACATATCTGAATAATCCAAGGAAAGACTTTGAAAATTTGTATTCCAAATATATTTGTTACAACTTGTTACAACTTACGTGAAAACGTAAGTGAAAAAACCTTGAAAATAAAAAAATATATTGGTTCTTCTTTGCAAAATTAGTAATCTCAAGCTCTACACAAATTAATGTAATCTACCAAAAACCTTAAAAATGGTTACTATCTTCGTGTTTATTTTCAAATCTGTGTATCCCATAAACCCTTTACAATTGGTAATCAAACTTTTCATTATTATTTTCAAATTTGAAACATCCATGAAATGAAATTGAAATTTTGTAATCCAAATCTTTTTATTGCAAATTTGTAATATGGTCAAATAAAATTCGAAAATTTGTTTCTTACTTAAGTAAAAAAAAACCTTGAAAGTAAGTTAAAATCTTCATGTTTAGGTATTTACCAATCTGAATGGTCCAAGCAAAGACCGTGAAAATTTGTAATCCAAATTTATTTATTGCAAATTTGCAATATCGTCCATTTACAATCCGTTCCTTTTTTTTCTAAAGTAACCAAATCATAAAAATGAGCAAATATTTTGGTTCTTTTTTGTAAAATTAGTAAATTTAATGATTGCACTTTATAACTCACCTGGTTTATTACATATATCCCTTCTTACGAAAAAAAAATTGTAACTTATGAAATATTAAAGAATTAATAATGAAAGATTTGTAATTTTCAGTGATACTTTCGCATTTTACAATCAAAATTTTAAATACCTGAATGATAATTTATTTTTGTAAGATACACCAATTGAGTCTGAAATTTTCATAATTTCCAGTGAAAATGGAGCAATTACTAATAAAATGTTATAATTTATAATGAAATTTGTGTAATTACTTTTAAATTTTTATAAATTATAACGAAAATCGTTTACTGTTCAATGAGACTCTGAAATTCCAGTGAAATATTATACCGAGTGATCATTTAAATTTCAAGTCTAGTTATTCATGGAAATTTTCCCAGCCAATAATCTCGCCTTTCTTATTTGCTGCGAAAATTTTCATGGATAACTAGAGTATATTCACCAAAATTTGTAATTCATTTGAAATATTCAATAATTTCCACCAAAAGTTTGTAATTAAATATGAAATTTTTCCAATTACTAATAAATCATTTTCAGTGAAACTTTTACAATTTACAATTAATCATTCATACACTTGAACTCTATTTGATTGTTGTAAAAATAATCAATTGAATTTTCTAATTGGCTGAAATTTTCATAATTTTCCAGTGAAAATAGTGTATATATTTGTTAAATATTACTGTTATAATTAAATTGAAACTATGTGTGGATACTACTTGGTGAAACATTATGATTAGGTTAAATCAAACACTTGGTTAAAGTTTCATTGTATTGGAAGAATAAACCTCTAAGGTTTATTCTTCCAATACAGTGAAACTTTAACCAAGTGTTTGATTTAACCTAATTACTCTTATAAATTATAATGAAAGTATTTTACTGTTCAATGTGACTCTGAAATTCTAGTGAAGTATGAAATTTCAGTGAAATATTATAATGAGTCATTAAATTTCATCTCTAGTTATCCAGGGACATTTTCGCAGCTAATAAGATTGGTGATCTCGCCTTTCTTATTGGCTGCGAAAATTGTCATGTATAACTAAAGTATATATATATATATATATATATATATATATATATATATGTATACTTTAGTTTGCAGTTTGTTTGAATTATTTATAAATTTCCACCAAAAGTTTGTTATTAAAGGTTAGGTTAGGTCTACAAATTAGCATCAAATTAGCATATCCCGGGCAGGACTGCCAACATGAATGGAACTATAATGATTAAGAACGAAAAACTCATGAAAAAACTTTTTTCTGAATAAAAACCTGAGAAACCATACTTTGATATAAATAGTTGAATTTGTAATAGGAAATGCTATCTAATACAGGGTGTACATTTTTTACGAGCCATATAAAAAATAAAGTTGATGATGGTTTCATCGAAAGGAAGAGTCTTAGAGTCTTTAGCGTCTTGGAGAGCTAAATATGTGGCAATTAGAAAGTGCCTTTGGCTTTCTTATACCTTTTCATGCATGGGTGTCTTACTTATTGCGAAAGCTAGAGATCTGGTTAAATAGACAATGTCGTGCAGTTTTGTATACTGGTTTAGTTATGTTGAAAAATTTTCAAAAATCCGAGCAGTTTAGAAATTATTCTAAAAAAACAAAAAATTGCGATTTTTTAATAAGTGCGATATTTCCATAATTATTAAAGATGCGGAAATAAGTTTAAAATGAAAGTTACTTGGTTCAATCGCGCAAACTTAAGAATTAAGTTGAAACAAAAGTCAAGGTGGCGGTTTTCGAGACTTATTTTAAATGGCCGTCCTATTTGATTTTTACACAGCAAAATCGACTTTTTTTTCTCTTTTCAACGATGTAAGAAAGATACCCATGCAATCCCACTCTATTTAGGACACCCTGTATATTATTATTTTAAAAAGACAGAATAATTATTGCTCACATAACAAACTTGTAACAATGTAACTATACAATTTAAGATTATAAAACATTACTGATACACGTAAAATGCAAATTTTCTGCTTTTTAAATTACAAGCACCTGTCAGTTTTTAAAAGTGCTACTTTTGTTTCGTCGATTGTTTAGATTATGTACATGGGTTATGGACAATGTAACGTTGAACTTTCAACAATTTTTGTTTTGAAATATTTAAATACGCTGTTATAAACGGAAATATACAATAAGATTATTTAACAAAATTATAAATGAAGAACTTAACGCATGATTGGCATTTAATTCCTTCTAAACCTGCTGTAATGTTACACCTTGACCAGCAATATTTCGAAAAGTATAGCGCGACGAATTTTTGTAGTATTTTTTAAGGACTCAGTTGCCAGTTGCTGTTGAGCTTGTCTACAATTTTTGGGACATCCTGTATTGTTATGGTATCATCTTAGAAAAAAAACACTGAAAATTAATTAGTCAATGTTATATTTTTGTGATTATGAATATTGGATACGCAATGTTTGTTGATTGAAATTTTTAATTTAGCGAGGCTTTTTAATCAATATGATGTCGTAAATAGGCACTTTACGTTATCCGGTTTCTTTTTGTGCGTGTTTCGGATGTATGGTGGCGGGCGAGAGGAGGGTCGTGTTTTTTTTTGCAAACGAATCCTTACTGCGTAAAAAACGGGAGTTTTGTTCGCTCTAATCAAATTAAAACGCGCGGCAATAAGTTACGTTTTATCGGGGCCGGGGCTCCCGTAAGGTTTCGGTTTCCTCGCCCTTCGCTTTTTAAACTAATTCGCGGCAGTAAATTTTATTATACCCAATTAGATGACTAAATAAATTGTAAAACAATGAAACGGGGAGCGAAATTAGGCAATCGACTTGTCGTAAATTGCAGCGGGAATTACAGGGGGCGAGCACTGGTAATGCCAATGACGGGAATTTCTTAATTCGCGTCGATTTTTTTTGTAATTGCCAGTGTGTCGAATAACTCAATTTTATTTTGCTTTTAACTGCGCGGATTTATCCCGAAATTTCATCGGGACGCGCGTTTATTTATCTCGCCTGTAATTCCCTTAATCACACCGAAGGGGGCCCGCAATGAGGCGGCTCGATCGGCGCCCTCCTTTCTTATCCCGAATCATTAAAAATTAATTAACAACTCCCGCCGCCCCTCGGGCCCCGCCAAAATCCACCTGGTGAATCCGTTGTATCAGGACCTAGTTAAAAGTTTACACGGGATCAATCCCGCCAAGTATGGTCGCTATAAAACCGAACAAAATAAAGAACTATTAACTAAAGCCCAGTAGAAGTTCGAGCTGGGGCGGAAGTTGCGTCGTTTCATGGAATAAACGATGCAGGTAACCCTCGCACGTTCCCTTACAATTACTCGTCTCTGAGGAAACGGGCCCAGGCGCCAGATTAGCGTCGGAATTCGGTGTGTGTGTGGGGAGAACAGCGGTGTTTATCAAAACATCCGGGCGAGCGTGCGAGCAAACACCGTTAACTGCTTCCTGGTTGTTTAAATAAAAATAATTATGTTTACCGCAAATCTGGCTCGCCCCGGGACCCGCAGTTTTCTCGAACAGGAAAAACCTCCCAGGAATAACCCAGCCTGTGAATGATTAAAGCCAACGATACGAACCGCGCTGTGCAATGCCCTGCAGTTGAAAATTTTGCATTATTTGTATAAAACAATCTGTTGCGTGCAGCTCACATTCGCCTTATCTATAGAGAGTGATTTATAATTAGGTCGATAAAATATTCAGCCAAAAAATTCTGTGTACCATACAGTTTATACAGAAATGCGAAATCCTATGATGATGTCCTCAGCGCATCTTCCCTGCATCGATGCTCTCTGCCTATTCCTCTCACGAAGATGTCCTCAGTAATTCTTCTGCGACGTTCTCAGCAGAAGAATGGCTCTTGCAAATTCCTCTCTTCGATATATCAGCTGTTACTATTTCACTATGTTAGGCTAGTTCTTTTTCCAATCGTAGTCTTAACTTGACGTCATATTTAATACATAAATTTTCGCCATTTTACCTATTAATAATAATAATCACTTACATAATATACTGTATTTTCATTGGTCAGGATGCGCAGGCTTTATATTGAACTCGATCCGAAGATGGCATTGGCTCCAAATGATTTCCCCACATATAAAGAGTATTCTTTTAGTAGTGTATATTAACTATAATTGGAAGGACTTACCGGGGGAGCAACTCCCCTTCCCCCGCCAGTTCTCTCGCCAACTGGATCGCTAGCACTCACGGCTTCAACCATTATTCTCTACGACTATTGTATTTCACCTTCATGTGCAAAGCAGTGACATACACCTCTTACTAGGACGAACCTCTCTTGTTGCAATTAGGACGAATCTCTCTTGTTGCAATTAGGACTAACCTCTTTTGTTGCAATTAGGACTAACCTCTTTTGTTGCAATTAGGACTAACCTCTTTTGTTGCAATTAGGACGAACCTCTCTTGTTGCAATTAGGACTAACCTCTTTTGTTGCAATTAGGACTAACCTCTTTTGTTGCAATTAGGACTAACCTCTTTTGTTGCAATTAGGACTAACCTCTTTTGTTGCAATTACCAGAACGTACCTCTAGGACGCACCTCTATCTAATATACATATTGCAGTTTATGTACTGACCTTTAATCCATTCCAACACCTAATCCATAACCGTCCACATCGCAACACACACCAAAACACCAGATCACACATGCTTTCCCCACAATCAGCACCCAACTTGCATCCACACTCCATAAAAGCACGTAACTCAATGTGCCCTTCGTTACTCGTTCTTAAGCTGAGCGCGTCGCGCCCCGGCTTATATAAACAAACAAAGCCACAGATGCCGCCTCTAATATTAATAATCAATTATTATCCAATGATACAATTTGATACCTAACATTCGGCCATCCTGAAAATCATCACGTCCCGGGATGAACTACTACCTCAACCTGAACCAATCTAAATATAATCTCCACCCCCAATCAAGAAACTTACTAATCACGTCCTCACATACAGAAGCATTTTTTTTTTTATTTGTTTATGGCCAAACTGTTGCTCCTTACTCATTACCTCGAATAGTTGTCTTTAGGCTGCTTGCGGAGCTAATGGTGTTGGGTGCTCCTTTCTGCTATTGTCTCTCCATGAGCTGTACTTTTATCTTCTTGAAGGCTGCCAGTTTTGCCGATTCTATGGTATCGGAGAATCTATTCTATTGGTTGATAATTCTGCCAGTAAACTCCAATTTCAAACCCTTCTATAATTATTGTTGAGTCCCAATGCTATTGCATTTGCTTGCATCGTAGTTGTATATATTCTCGCCAATCTCCAACCTAATGCTCGTTACCTAATGCTACTACTTATGAGGCTATGCTCTATTTTGCGCAATAATACAAAAGTCCGCACGGATATATGTCGGTGTATGTACAGTTGTCTAAAGAGCTATTAAGACTTCTGCTGTAGGGGCAAGATTAAGGCAACTTTCCACGTACAAAACCCCGAGAATTTTGCTTTGTTGTATCTTGCATTCTGTTCAATCTCCTTCGTGTAGCATAGCTCTAGCTGCTCGTTAGATAGTTTATGCTTGTGCCGATGAGCGATACACTAATCCTCTCAGACACCCTAGGATGTATGCCTTAATTTTGCTCACCTTGTAGATTGTTTTTAAATCTCTTGCAGTTTGTCCATCTATGTACTCGTACCATTCGAGCTCATTTGTATTTCCAAGTCCCGGGTAGGTCATATGCCTCGTCTCTTCCATTGCTGCTGCTCTTAATAGCACGATCGAGCTGGTATCCTATTTATTATATGTCGATTTTAAAACGGCAGTCAACGCTGTCCGATCCCCAGCTCTACCTTCACCCTAACTTATCTTGCCATTGGTCCAACTAACCTATCATTGGTAATCTTGCTGGTCCTTTCACTCATTGCTTTTAGATGACTTCATTCCAGGATTTCCTGGACCTTCCTCGTTTCCGTCTGTTAGGAGGGACCTAATCGAGCATAACTTTTGGCAATTGAAGATCGGGCATCCTTTTCACGAGTCCGCACCAATAAGTTGTCGTTTTACTGCTTTCTGCACGATATTTTTCTTTAAGGCGATTAATTATTGTATCCTTGTGTTGCGTACCCTATCCAACCTATCCAACTATTCCAATCCAACTAGAAAAATGTCGAAACTCATCGTGATTACCCCTCACAATTTCTCTCCTCATACTTCTCAGTACAACCCAAAATTGTTTACCATCCACAACTTTATAAAGACGATCGTCAGTTATCTGGTATTTCTTGTAGATTTTTCTTTCATAATCATCTTTTGTTATTACTTGTAGTTTTCGGTCGGTTAACTGACAATATAACACCCAATTGGCGACTTCTATTTGAAACACAAACTGTTCTCTACAAAACTTTGTTCAGCAACAGAGTTTCTACTTAGACTATCTACATGTGTCATGTTTTTCCCAAGACAATGAATTACTTCAAAAGTAAACTCCTGTAACTGCAACCACGATCTTGCAATTTTAGAGACTAAGTCCGCCTTGTCTGCGGCTGCGTTTACTGCACTGCAGTCGGTAACGACTTCAAACGGCGTTCCGATGAAATAGACTCAATATATTGTGAATGTCTCTACGACCGCTAGAGTCTCTAATTCGCATGAATGCCAACGCTGTTCTGCAGCAGACAATTGTCGGCTAAAATAACTTATTGGCTTTAATAAAGTTGGTTCTATTTTCTGTAATAAAATTCTGGCAATACCCTTTCGACATGCATCTGTATGAACTTCTATATCTGCTGCTGGATCATACATTGCCAATAGACGTTCCACTAATCTTTTATTTTTGTATTCTTCAAAAGATTTTACTTCATCTGTACTTCCTTCCCACGCTTGTGGTTTATGCAGTAACATCGTAAGAGGTTTGGCAATTCTTGAATAATGTTTCAGAAACAGTCTGAAAAATCCAGCAACTCCCAGAAATTGCCGTACATTATGAACTGTTGTCGGTGTTTTAATTTGTTTACAATGGGTTATTTCAGTGTCTTTTATTAGGATGTTTGTTTTACGTTAACTCTGCTCTCTACAAATTTTTCTCATCTGTAACTCTTCACAAGATATCCTGTCAAATATTTATTTTCTATCTTAACGAAATATAATTTTTATTTATTTCTACCATGAATATTAAAATAACCAATCACATGATATTTTAATTCATCCGCACACTATTCATGACGTATTTGTTTACTGTAACAGTCAATCCAATTCACCAACATATGTTTTGTGACCACAAAAATCATGTAATTTACTAAGTAATAATTAATATTTCCAGATTAAGTAGATTATTTGAAGTAACAAACTGCACATCGGATAAGCAAACCTATAGTCTCACGCATTATAAAGAAACTCCTTGAAAACGTCACTTCATCTTACAGTTGGTCATAGGTTGCATCTCGCGTATGTTTATGTAACATTCCAATCTCGGAAATATTTCACCAAACACATCTCAACATATGTGTTATTTCACAAGATTCCACTTATGACAATGACACTCATCAATAATGTTCAATATCCTTACGAACATTGTTGCCAAAACCATACTCCCTTACATAATTATTTTTCTACAAATACGTACTGCTAATGATATTAATCTTATCTCCTTAATTACGAATATCTTGCTGCTTCCGTTCCGGTCATTGGCAATTAACAAGGCAATTTTTACTTTATTTGCAGTTACCGTGTACGTACGAATTCATTTCTCTTACGATAATACAATAGTAATTGTATCCATTATTTCTGGTGTCAATATATTTCTGTTTATATTACCTGCGAACGCATTCCTCGTACGCTCGCATTTAAGTTCTCTGGGCCATCAACCCCATATTTCTAACCTTATCTTCCCATAATTAACACTTCAAATTATGGGTCCCTTCGCGGTCAACGATCCTTGCTCACAACAAAAACATCTCAGCGTCACGTATCAAATTACACTTAATTTGCCTGTGCGTATTTCGTGTTACGAAACAACATATTTTCATTTATTGTGTACAGTAATTATCTCCATTTTTAAATTCGCACTTCCCTTATAAAAATACCAAATTTTATAATAATGTAATCAAAAACCCGTTGCACGGAATCGTACTATTTAACGTAATTTGTATGTTTCCACGTTACAATGTCAAGTTCGCCTCTAATTCGCCGGTCCAAATTCATACCAATTGCTTTGAAGATACGCTCAATTCTTCTTTAATGTATTTACGGCAGTATTCTAATCTTCGGTTGTACCCATTCATCTCTCACTAAATTCTTCACACATTGCAACAGTTGGCACGATAGCTATCAATTACATTTTTTTTAAACAGTTTAAAACCAATTCGTACCACAATCACTCAGATCTCAATAAATTCCAGTATAACACGCTGCGTCATTCTGTCTACTTTGTATAACATATTTCACTAATGTGCATAGTTCACATTAACACCCAGTGCATTTTGTTTTCATTTACTTAATATTATTTCTACAGAAATAAATCAACCTCTCGCAGCAGCAATAAGTCGTGATCTGTTTCACACCATCGATGTTCTCATGTTTATATTTTAATCCGTATGTGCGCTCTCGTTGTTCAAAATGCTGCACAGACGTAACTATATCGAACAATCATCCACAACTTTTTAATTTCTTGTAACATTTTCAACCTCCGAATCCAACACTCCGAATATTTTTCAATCGCTTAAATAATGTTCGTTACTTATATCCTTTGTAGCAACTTGCACTCTTACACACCAGATTATTAATTATATACACACATTTCCTTCATTTTAGGCAATCTTATTGTTTTTAAATCAATCATCCAATTCACCAAATCATGTCATTACACGACCATCTGTAATTCTGATTAATCGCATCGTACCATTGTACGCATTTAAATATTTCTTCCAGTCGCTTACAATTTAACATCGTCCGAGATTAGTCATTAACTCTCCTGTAAATTGTTTCCTATTCATTTTAAAGAGCCCGCCGTATCGGCACGCAGTCACCAAACAAACACTTGAGATAATCTCATGTGGATGCCTCCACATTCAGGCGAGGTTAATATTTTCAAACAAAATTCATCAATAATCACGTTCAGTGTTCCGAATTATTTCCAACCAGAATAATACACTTTATTCTGGCTGAACAATTGTCACGCCACTTGTTCATAATTACATTCAACATTATTCGCAATGTGCATCCTATTACCTAATTATTTATCTTTCTTAATCTCTATCTCATACCAGAATGACTTAATTTCTGGAAGTATTTAAATAATTTTTACACAAACCAACCCAATTTGTGTTAATTAAATTACAATCGAAGTCACAGCAATGTGTATTTATTTACTTTTTCCTCCGTCTAGAAACAAACTCTAGACTTTTCAGTCCATGGCCGTGAAACGCTGTGTATACCTCTCCGGAACGATAACATAAACAGCACTTGTATACAGTGAGGTCGACCACAATATTCCAAACGATTTGATTAATATCAACTCGTTCGTTTTAATATTTCGATACATATTGTTAAAAATTATTTCCAACTTCACAATTTTAATTCGTATCATTTTCTCTCTTCCTCCTTATTAAACACCTGTCCAATTTAACATGAATAAAATTATTCCAATTCTCATTGTGCAACCTTAATTTTTGCACGTGCTAATCCCAAGCCAATCACATCTTCAGATCGTTCAATCGTTCAGATCCCACTTCTGATGTTGTTAGGCTAGTTCTTTTTCCAATCGTAGCCTTAACTTGACGTCATATTTAATACATAAATTTTCGCCATTTTACCTATTAATAATAATAATCACTTACATAATATACTGTATTTTCATTGGTCAGGATGCGCAGGCTTTATATTGAACTCGATCCGAAGATGGCATTGGCTCCAAATGATTTCCCCACATATAAAGAGTATTCTTTTAGTAGTGTATATTAACTATAATTGGAAGGACTTACCGGGGGAGCAACTCCCCTTCCCCCGCCAGTTCTCTCGCCAACTGGATCGCTAGCACTCACGGCTTCAACCATTATTCTCTACGACTATTGTATTTCACCTTCATGTGCAAAGCAGTGACATACACCTCTTACTAGGACGAACCTCTCTTGTTGCAATTAGGACGAACCTCTCTTGTTGCAATTAGGACTAACCTCTTTTGTTGCAATTAGGACTAACCTCTTTTGTTGCAATTAGGACTAACCTCTTTTGTTGCAATTAGGACAAACCTCTCTTGTTGCAATTAGGACTAACCTCTTTTGTTGCAATTAGGACTAACCTCTTTTGTTGCAATTAGGACTAACCTCTTTTGTTGCAATTAGGACTAACCTCTTTTGTTGCAATTACCAGAACGCACCTCTAGGACGCACCTCTATCTAATATACATATTGTAGTTTATGTACTGACCTTTAATCCATTCCAACACCTAATCCATAACCGTCCACATCGCAACACACACCAAAACACCAGATCACACATGCTTTCCCCACAATCGGCACCCAACTTGCACCCACACTCCATAAAAGCACGTAACTCAATGTCACCCTCGTTCTCGTTCTTAAGCTGAGCGCGTCGCGCCCCGGCTTATATAAACAAACAAAGCCACAGATGCCGCCTCTAATATTAATAATCAATTATTATCCAATGATACAATTTCATACCTAACAACTAATGGAAACAAATATCGGTGTATTGAAACTAATTGTTTTTAATTTGGTTTCCCTGATTATAGCTCAGATGCGGAGATTAAATAAGTGTATTTTTCACACATTTTTTTTTTTCTTTTGTTCATTTCAAACTCGGGGGTCAAAGTTTTGAAACGAATGCTTGATTTAACTAACGAGAAAAATATTCCACGCTCTAATGTGGTAATTAACGAATTATTAAAATGTCGTTCACCTACCCAATTTGTATCGCTTAGCCCAAAATCTTGGCACCCCTTCAATCGATCCCGCCGATAATTACGGCACGAAAGCCCCGATCCGCCAGTTGCTAAACATCATTATTACCCGCGTTTGCGTAATATCGTATAATTACGCGCAATTAAAACCGAAAAGTAAATATAACGGCGATTTGAAATACCATAACGTAATCTGTTTTTAATTAACACTTTCGCCGCGTCCAACCCCGATGCGGCCGGGCGATATAAACACCCCCAGTTTTGCGCGGTGATAATATTTTACTACGAATTAATGGCCGGCAGCATGAATATGCATCCCCGCCTCGGCCATTTTTCGTATAATTGCGGTAATTGTCAGTTTTCAGCGGGGGTTTTTCCACCCCGCACGGGTGTCCTTATCTCGGGAGCTTTGCGTTTCCACTTTCCGTCTTTATCTGCGTTTCCACTAACACTTCATCCCGAATTTCCATGTATAGTGGAGCAGTGCTTAACCCAGCGCCGTGTAAGCCACTTGTCAATTTGGGAGTATTCGGGTCTGTGCGGTCCAGCGCCTCCACCATCATCCTGCCGATTGATATTACATCGGTATGGGGTTGTCTATGGGCATTCCCATCTTATCGCCGATTCAAACACAGATTTTATGGCCGATACGTGCCTTTTCTTGCGGTATTTTCGGGTCGTGCATCTAGCTAAGGTAAGGTGCTCCATTTTGGAAGGTAATGTTCGGAAGATAAGATTTATCCACCGTTATAATCGTTACTTATTCCCGTATTTAAAGCCCAGGTTTAAGGTGGAGCTTATATCTGAACAGATTCAATTCAGTTCAAAAAACAGTTTAAAATCTGTAGCCCTGGTTTCTCCACGTGCATCGAGTAATCATATTTTGAATGACTATGACCGTGGAAATTAATATGTACATAAACATACATAATTCTTGAAAAATTTCATATTATGTGCCGTTATTCGAAGTCTTTTATAACCTCGGCACCTATGCTTTATTGTTCCTGACGTCACATACCTTTTACGCAACGATTTTATTTTAAATATTTCGCATCGACTATCAATAATTGCTACATGATCTATTTCCTATTATTCATTTAAATAAAACAAACACTATTCTTTGTTTATATCACACTGTTTATTAAAATTAGGGACTATAGTTTCGATCACATTCTGATCATTATCATTAGAGATAGGATAGTTAGGCAAAATAAAACATCAAAAAAGGTAGGCAAAAAGGCAAAAAAAAGTGACCAAAAAGGCAAAAAAGATGGCCAAAAAGGCACATTAAAAAAACGCAAGAAATGCAAAAATAGTGCACAAAAACACAATACCAAGGTATGGCCGAGGAGAAACTGAAAACACATCTAGAGAACTGTAAGAAATGAAACATATTTAAATAATCAACTCTTTATTGGGACCATGTAAAATATTAATAATTATTAAATAAAAATAAATAATTGTTAATAATAATTATACATTTTTATTTTTGAACCATCCCGTAACAAGTAATTTTTCTATGTTATCTGGAGTTAATTTAGTTCTCCTGTCACTGAGAATTTGTTTGTACACGGAAAATGATCTTTCTACATCACTTGATGATATAGGGGCAAATTTCAGTGAACTTATTTGGTCTGGAGAGAGTTTATTATATACAAGTACTTCGGAACACGAAGCGGTACCATTTAAATTTTTTGAAATATTTCTTATTTCATCTAAACCTGAATTTTTTTGAAAAACTGTTTTTAGTTTTTCATTAATAAGTTTTCCTGCTGGACCCGGAGCACCCGACGTGAGTATGATTGCATCATCGATGATTTTAAGAGATTCGATGAGGCTTAATCCAATCTTTTCCAAATTTTCGATTTTTTGCGGTATCCAAGAAAAATATGTTTGTATGTAGGTCAGAACATTTAATACATTTGCGTCGTTGAAAGCTTGCTGTGATTTTGATATTGCCCTGGAATTCGTAGCATCGAATGAAAACATGACCTAAAACAGGAAAAAAACTCCCGATTAGCTGTCATTAAATATTTTATATACCTTTTTTATTTCTGAAAAATTTGAAGAGTAGAAGTTGGGCGTCGGAGCATTGTAATTACATCTTAATAAAAAAAATTTTGTTCAAGTATTCCAAAATCGAAATAAAAAAATTTACAAACCACCTAAAAAGGCATAAAAAAGGTAAAAAAAGCAAAATGCACCCGAAAAAGGCAAAAACCTCGAATTTATGCGAAAAAGGCAAAATAAAAAAAAAAATTAGGTTTTTTTAAATGTTTTCTATGGTAAACAGATAATGCGCTGGGCCTGCCTTTAATCATACCTTTTATAAGAAAAAGGCAAATTGCCTAACTATCCTACCTCTAATTATCATACTTAGAAGTTTATCAAATTTTTATAATCATTATCAAACATTTACAAATCTCTAAGTTTTTATAATGATCAGAACGTGATCGAAACTGTTGTCACTAATTTCAATAAACAGTGTGATATAAACAAAGAAAAGTGTTTGTTTTATTAAATTTCATCATGTATCACGAAGTAGATGCCTACAACATTGACCAATTATCTTTTACTTGCTCCTTTTTTCTGCTTCAATTTTGCTCGATTTCTACAATCGTTATTTTTTTCTGTTTTTTTGATACCCGCTTAAATATTGTGCATGCGCCACTCTTATATTTACAATCTCACATATCTGTCTGTCTGTGTTCCTACTGCTTTTTTTTACAATTTTGAATATCTAACTGATCTATTTTAAACACTAATTATACCGTGCGATCAACAATTATTTTGATAATGGCGGCTATGACTGTGTCAGTGTTATGGAACCTGCCAAAACATTTTGAAGAAAGACTTGAAAGATTTTGAAAAGGATATGTATCCCTATCATTTAATTACCTATAAGTCACTATCATTCAATCATGAATTGCTGCTAACAGGAGACTTGTGACCTAGCAGACATATTTCCAACATCTCAAAACCTTCTTGTATCTAAATAATTGTTGATCGCACTGTATAACGAATTCATCTTAATATTTAAAAGAAATACTAATAAAATATATAACCATTGAATATTATCACTAATTTTAAAATTTCTTATAAGATCATTTACTGAAGCGGAATTTATCGAATTGTGGAAAATGAAGGTATTAAATCAAATTTGAATATTTCTCAGAGAATTGGTCTAGAACTTTACTCTGAGTAAAATTTGACATTAAAATTTGCAATAAAAATTCAACGCCAATATTAAAATGTCAAGGTTTTTACAATTAAATATTTACTTTCAAAATTCAATATTTCTCAGAGAATTGGTCTAGAACTTTACTCTGAGTAAAATTTGACATTAAAATTTGCATTAAAAATTCAACGCCAATATTAAAATGTCAAGGTTTTCACAATTAAATATTTACTTTCAAAATTCAATGGAAATATTAAAAAGCAAGATCCTACCTTAACACTATACGGATAGAATAAGGATATGATTATAAATAAATGAATAAAAAAGCAATATCCTACAAACAAAAAATATACTTGAATACTCGAATAATGATATGTTTGAATATTCCAATAATGATATACTTGAATTATAAACACATTACAAAATCTGTATAAATTGTATGGCAGACAGAATTTTGATTTGATCTCAATTTAATTATTTTTTATTAGAAATTGTAATAAAATTCCATCATAAATATTGTTGCAAATAGTAAAATTTTAGTGCTCTGCACATGCCATGAGCTTTTAATTGGCATTAACTTAATTACCAATGTTTCACATATACTTTGTCTAGAATTCCATAACTTGGGATAAAATTTACATTCAAAATTCAAAGACAATATTAATATGCAATAATCAATGAAAACCAAAATTGTACAAACTAAACATTTACTTTCAGAATACAATAGTTTCAGAAAAAAATCCATATTTTATGCACTAAAGTGCATAAAACCATATAAGATGGCGCCAACCATTACTATTTTATTTTATTTTTCGTATATTGGGAACTTACTCGTGACTTGTAATAGACTCTCAGAATGCAATAGTTTCAGAAAAGATCCATATTTTATGCACTAAAGTGCATAAAACCATACAAGATGGCGTCAACCATTACTATTTTATTTTATTTTTAGTATATTATATACTTACTCGTGACTTGTAATAGACTCCGACTTAGCGTTGTTCGGGGCCTTTTATAACCTCGGCTTCTATGCTTTATTGTTCCTGACGACACATAGCTTTTACATAACGGTTTTAAATATTCATCAATATTCATTATAATCATTATAAAGTATCATTAATAGCTACACGATCATTTTCCTACTTTACATTTGCTTGTTATAATCTGCTTAAGGGTACTTCAATATTGTACCTTTCTGCGGCACTTTTATATTCACAGTCCCTCATATCTGTCTGGCTGTCAATTTGTCTGTCACTAATTACACCGTGCGATAGGAAAGACTTTAAAAAAAAATCAATCAAATATAAAAGCGTTTAAAGAAGCACACGTACTATAAAATTTTGAATTGGAAAAAATCTTGTATGATACACGTGAATAAAGCAATTTAATTCACTTATACCATAAATAGCTGTTATCCTCTCGAAAACATTATCGCACTCGTCTTCGCCTCTTGCGCTAAACTGTTCTTTCGTGGATGAAATACCATAAATAGCTTATTTGTGACTTTATTTGTGTATTTCGACTTCACTTATACCATAAATAGCTTATTTGTGACTTTATTTGTGTATTTCGACTACTTAGATAATCATTTTCAAACATAGTGACAGTTTGTCCAAATACATATTGATTATGATCACTAATTTTGATTTTTTTTATATATTCAATTATTGAAGTGGAATTTCTTTATATTTTACTTCATTTTTTAGAGTACAGAATAAATTCAATTTTCAATATTTGAGATTTTATTTTTTTTAACAAACCAACTTTTTTTTTAATTGTGGTGGTGTTTACTTCGTGATACATTTTATTAATTATAAATAAAAGAAGTTACTTTGTGAGTATCACATAAATTTATTCATTTGTGACTATAATTTCGACTACTTAGGCAATCATTTTCAAACAATGTGACACTTTGTCCAATAGTACAATGTATACTCATTGATTATTGTCACTAATTTTGAAATTTCTAATAAATTCAATTATTGAAGTGGAATTTCTTTATATTTAACTCCATTTTTTAGAGTATAGAATAAATTCAAGTTTCAATATTTGAGATTTTATTTTTTTTAACAAAACCAACATTTTTTTAATTGTGGTGGCGTTTACTTCGTGATACATTTTACTAATTATAAATAAAACAAGTTACTTTGTAAGTATCACAAAAATTTATTTATTTGTGACTATAATTTCGACTACTTAGGCAATCATTTTCAAACATTTTGTGACAGTTTGTCCAATAGTACAATATATACTCATTGATTATAATCACTAATTTTGAAAATTCTTAGATATTCAATTATTTAAGTGGAATTTCTTTATATTTCACTCCATTTTTAAAGTATAGAATAAATTCAATTTTCAATGTTTGAGATTTTACACGTTTTTTTGTTTTAACAAAACCAACAATGTTTTTTTTAATTGTGGTGGCGTTTATTTCGTAATATATTTTATTAATTATAAATACAAGAAGTTACTTTGTGAGAATCACATATATTTATTTATTTGTGACTATAATTTCGACCACTTAGGCAATCATTTTCAAACAAAGTGACACTTTGTCCAATAGTACAATATATGGTCATTGATTATTGTCACTAATTTTAAAATTTCTTATAAATTCAGTTATTGAAGTGGAATTTCTTTGTATTTTACTTGTATAGAATAAATTCAATTTTCAATATTTAAGATTTTACACGATTTTGTTTTAACAAAACCAACATTTTTTTTTTGTGGTAGCGTTTACTTCGTGATACATTTTATTAATTATAAGTAATACAAGTCATTTTGTGAGTATCACATAAATTTATTTATTTGTGACTATAATTTAGACTACTTAGGTAATCATTTTCAAACAAAGTTTATTTATAACATGTAGAATTTGGATTTTGTATGCTCAAAGGTAGAATCTGAACATTAAATGGCATGTTCTCAAATTTTTCATTGAATCTGATCAAATTTATGAGAACATTGTTATGTTTTATGTTATTGATAGATGTGTTGTTATGTTTTGTCTAAATACGGAATATTTGTGTAACTATGTTAGATTCGTTAGCATTTTGGTTCAGTTTAATAAGAATTATAATCGCTTTGTAGAAAATGTTTGTATTTGTACATAATTTGCAGAATTTTAATATTTTTGCAAACAAACAAGTATTTTTGTTAAGATGCAAAGTTATTTATTTCTTCTATAAAAATACATTTCTTACGCATAGTAGGTATAGTGGCTATTGCTATTATAAAAATACATTGCAAACAAGTTCTTACGCATAGTAGGTATAGTGGTATAGTGATTTTCTGGTGTTTCTTTTCTTCGTTCTTCACTTCGGTATTTGTGGATTGGCTTCTCTCTCGGGCTGATAGTATTGATGGTTTTTCTTTTCTCTCTTTTTTTGTTTAAATTTGATTATTGAAGATTAGGTTTTTGATTTTTAGTTTGAAAGGTATGTATTTTAGTTTACTTATGTGTTCATCTAGTTTGTTATATGTATTTACTGTTTTCGTTGTTAGGTTTTGTGTATATTTTGTTTTTAATATTCATAATTCGGATTTTCTTCTTCTATTCTTTCTTATTTTATTTATCCCAAATTTCTTAAGCCATGACTATTAAAATTTCCGGAGGCTCCGCTAAAGAGTTCATGTTAGAAATACAAGAAAAAAATTAGGAATTAGATACAAAAACAAATGTTGGCTGCCTGAGAGGCTGTCAACTGCTTTACTGTCAACTCTGTCAATTGTTTTGCAATACTTTTTATGTAAATTTTCTAGATTAAAAAAAATAAATCTGAATTTGATACTTATAGAGAAGTGGGATTTCTTTATAGGCTTTAGAGGCTGTCAACTGCTTTACTGTCAACTCTGTCTAATGTTTTTCAATATTTTTTATAAATTTTCTAGATTTAAAAAAAAATCTGAATTTGCTACCTATAGAGAAGTGGGATTTCTTTATACTTATTTCACTTCCATTGTTCATTAGAAAAGTATCCTAAAAAGAACATGTCGGAAATAATAGTGAAAAACTCAGATACGAAAATTCAATTAACAAAGAGAAAAATTAACATATTTTGTATTTCATTTATCACATGTTAAAAAATAAAATTTTGCAAAGGACAGATAGTCGAGGAATTTTTCGTTAAAAGACGATATTTTAACAAAAATTTGGGCTGACTTATTGTTTCCTGCACTTTGGTAGAATTGTATTTCGTTGGGTAGATTATTTGTCGGATTATTTGTGGTTTTGTTTCTTAGTTTAATTTTTTGTATTTATGCAGTAAGAGAATGCAGTCGTATGTCAATTACCTATGTATTCCCTGTAGCATCTCCAAGCTTCGATTTCGCTGATTAAAAATCAATCCGATTCACTTAGCTCGGGATAAATGCTATCACATTAAAGCGCTTCATCCGCTCTAATGCGCGGTGGCGTGCCCGATTGTAATCCCTCATTTACCGCCAGATTATCGATGCTTTTTGTCCCCGCCGCCACCCCCGCGAGCGCCCTGGCGGATCCATTATTAATCCCGGCCACTCTCGGGGGCGGCGATATTGTGTATCGCCGAGGTGAGAAACTAATCCGAGAAACTGCGGCGCCTCATCACTATTTCACGCGATCGCTGCCGCCTAATTATCGCGCGCCGAGCCGTGGGGCGGCTGTCGCGGGGGTGGAGATTAAGATTTAACGATTAGAGCGGCGGCTGTGATTAACCCCCCAACCCCCGGCCGGCCACCCACGCGCTGCCCGTTGGCGCGAACGCACTCTCCCTGTTGTTGTTGTGCGGCCCCCGGGGGCGGCCTGGGGGGCGCTGCTGGGGTCGAGTGCGGCAGGGCGAGCGGAAGACGCGCTCCTCGACGTATAATGGGAATCTCTCGATAGCCAGGCTGTAATTTATTCGGAGCGCCGCGATGCGATTCAATTAAATTGCCTTGTTTGCTGTCTAGAATTGTATTCCATTACTAAAATTAGATCTATGTGGGACTTATGTATGCATTAAACATATCGGGTATCGACCGCCCGGGAATTCGCCAACAGCCGCTAATATTCGGGAATGTATTGAAAAATAAACGCCACGAGCCGGATTAAATTTTGAAATGATGATGCTCGCCTCTCTGCTTCTGCAGTTGCCTACGAAAACTGCCTGGTTGCTTCGCCGGATGAAAGTATGCACACAGATGAGATTTCCAATGCAATTGTATCCGCATCGCATGCGGAAGCTGGCTTATTTTAATCAATACGTAACACTGTAAACGAATTGAAATATATATAGTACCAGCATATTTTACAGAGCTTAGCACATTTTCGAATGCAATCCGCAAAATACATGGTAAACAAGCATTTTCTACGAATGCAGTTGTTAATAACAATGTTCTACTCATTATCTAATCATATTCTACTCATATTTGAACACAACGTTTATTAAAGGTGTTTAACATTTAATTGTAAAAGAAGTTAAGTTTCTATGTTAGATGCAGAAGTGTTATTATTGCTTACAAAAGTTTCATTATTGTATTTCATACTGAAACTTTGTCAAATTTTCAGGAGAATTAGTTTCAGGTGTACTGTACACGAATCTAATATCAAATTTTCAAATATTGAATTTTCAGAATTTTTCAGTAATAGCTAACCCATACTTGTCAATGCAGAAAGTTATGTGTTTGATTTTCTCCCTTATTTCATACTGAAACTTTGTCAAATTTTCAGGAGCATTAGTTTCAGGTGTACTGTTAACGAATCTTATACTAAATTTGCAAATAATAAATTTTCAGAAATTTCAGTAATAGCTAACCCATACGTGTCAATGCAGAAAGTTATGTGTTTGATTTTCTCCCTTATTTCATACTGAACCTTTGTCAAATATTCAGGAGATATAGTTTCAGGTGTACTGTACACGAATCTAATATCACATTTGCAAATAATAAATTTTCAGAAATTTCAGTAATAGCTAACCCATACTTGTCAATGCAGAAATTTGTGTGTTTGATTTTCTCCCTTAGTTCATGCTGAAACTTTATCAAATTTCCAGAAGAATTAGTTTCAGGTGTACTGTACACGAATCTAATATCAAATTTTGGAAATAATAAATTTTTAGAAATTTCAGTAATAGCTAACCCATACTTGTCAATGCAGAAAGTTATGTGTTTGATTTTCTCCCTTATTTCATACTGAAACTTTATCAGATTTTCAGGAGAATTAGTTTCAGGTCTACTGTGCACGAATCTAATATCAAATTTGCTAATAGTAAATTTTCAGAAATTTGAGTAATAACTAACCCATACTTGTCAATGCAGAAAGTTATGTGTTTGATTTTCTCCCTAATTTCGTACTGAAACTTTGTCAAATTTTCAGGAGGAAATTAGTTTTAGGTGTACTGTAGACGAATGTTATATCAAATTCGCAAATAATGAATTTTCAGAAATTTCAGTAATAGCTAACCCATACTTGTCAATTCAGAAAGTTATCTGTTTGATTTTCTCCCTGATTTCATACTGAAACTTTGTCAAATTTTTAGAAGAACAAGTTTCAAGTATACTGTACACGAATCTGATATCAATTTTGCTAATAATAAATTTTCAGAAATTTCAGTAATAGCTAACCCATACTTGTCAATGCAGAAAGTTATGTGTTTGATTTTCTCCCTTATTTAGTACTGAAACTTTGTCAAATTTTTAGAAAAATTGGGCTCAGGTGTACTGTACACGAATCTAATATCAAATTTGCAAATAATAAATTTTCAGAAATTTCAGTATAAGCTAACCCATACTTATCAATGCAGAAAGATATGTGTTTGATTTTCTCCCTTATTTCATACTGAAACTTTGGCAAATTATCAAGGGAATTAGTTTCAGGTGTACTGTATACGAATGTAATATCAAATTTGCAAATAATAAATTTTCAGAAATTTCAGTAATAGCTAACCCATACTTGTCAATGCAGAAAGTTATGTGTTTGATTTTCCCCCTTATTTCATACTGAACCTTTTTCAAATTTTCAGGAGAATTACCTTTAGGTGTACTGTACACGAATCTCTTATCAAATTTGCTAATAATATATTTTCAGAAATTTCAGTAATAGCTAACCCATACTTGTCAATGCAGAAAGTTATGTGTTAGATTTTCTCCTTTATTTAATACTGAAACTCTGTCAAATTTTTAGGAGAATTAGTTTTAGGTGTACTGTATACGAATATAAATATCAAATTTGCAAATAATAAATTGTCAGAAATTTCAGTAATAGCTAAATCATACTTGTCAATGCAGAAAGTTAAGTGTTTGATTTTCTCTCTTATTTAGTACTGAAACTTTGTCAAATTTTTAGGAGAATTAGTTTTAGGTGTACTGTACATGAATCTAATATCAAATTTGCAAATAATAAATTTTCAGAAATTTCAGTAATAGGTAACCCATACTTGTCAATGCAGAAAGTTATGTGCTTGATTTTCTGCCTTATTTCATACTGAAACGTTGTCAAGTTTTCAGGAGAATTAGTTTTGGGTGTACTGTACACGAATCTAATATCAAATTTGCAAATAATAATTTTTCAGAAATTTCAGTAATAGCTAACCCATACTTCTTAATGCAGAAAGTTATGTGTTTGATTCTCTCCCTTATTTCATAATGAAACTTTGTCAAATTTGCAGGAGAATTAGTTTCTTGATTACTGTATACGAATCTAATATTAAATTTGGAAATAATAAAGTTTCAGAAATTTCAGTACTAACTAACCCATACTTGTCAATGCAGAAAGTTATATGTTTGATTTTCTCCCTTAATTAGTACTGAAACTTAGTCAAATTTTCAGGAGAATTAGTTTCAGGTGTACTATACACGAATATAATATCAAATTTGCATATTAGAGAATTAGCATATTAGATTTTAGAGAATTAGTTTTATGTGTACTGTACACGAATCTAATATCAAATTTAAAAATAATAAATTTTCAGAAATTTGGTAATAGCTAACCCATACTTGTCTATGCAGAAAGTTGTGTGTTTGATTTTCCCCCTTATTTCATACTGAACCTTTTTCAAATTTTCAGGAGAATTACCTTTAGGTGTACTGTACACGAATCTCTTATCAAATTTGCTAATAATATATTTTCAGAAATTTCAGTAATAGCTAACCCATACTTGTCAATGCAGAAAGTTATGTGTTAGATTTTCTCCTTTATTTAATACTGAAACTTTGTCAAATTTTTAGGAGAATTAGTTTTAGGTGTACTGTATACGAATATAAATATCAAATTTGCAAATAATAAATTGTCAGAAATTTCAGTAATAGCTAAAACATACTTGTCAATGCAGAAAGTTAAGTGTTTGATTTTCTCTCTTATTTAGTACTGAAACTTTGTCAAATTTTTAGGAGAATTAGTTTTGGGTGTACTGTACACGAATCTAATATCAAATTTGCAAATAATAATTTTTCAGAAATTTCAGTAATAGCTAACCCATACATGTCAATGCAGAAAGTTATGTGTTTGATTTTCTCCCTTAATTAGTACTGAAACTTAGTCAAGCTTTCAGGAGAATTAGTTTCAGGTGTACTTTACACGAATATAATATCAAATTTGCAACTAATAAATTTTCAGAAATTTCAGTAATAGCTAACCCATACATGTCAATGCAGAAAGTTATGTGTTTGATTTTCTCCCTTATTTCATACTGAAACTATGTCAAATTTTAAGGATACTTAGTTTCAGATGTACTGTGGACGAATCTAATATCAAATTTGCAAATAATAAATTTTCAGAAATTTCAGTTAAAGCTAACCCATACTTGTCAAAGCAGAAAGTTATGTGTTTGAATTTCACCTTTATTTCATACTAAAATTTTGTCAAATTTTTAGGAGAATTAGTTTCAGGTGTACTGTACACGAATCTAATATCATACTTGCAAACAATAAATTTTCAGAAATTTCAGTAATAGCTAACCCATACTTGTTAATGCAGAAAGTTATGTGTTTGATTCTCTCCCTTATTTCATAATGAAACTTTGTCAAATTTGCAGGAGAATTAGTTTCTTGACTACTGTATACGAATCTAATATTAAATTTGGAAATAATAAAGTTTCAGAAATTTCAGTAACAGCTAACCCATACTTGTCAATGCAGAAAGTTATATGTTTGATTTTCTCCCTTAATTAGTACTGAAACTTAGTCAAATTTTCAGGAGAATTAGTTTCAGGTGTAGTATACACGAATCTAATATCAAATTTGCAACTAATAAATTTTCAGAAATTTCAGTAATAGCGAACTCATACATGTCAATGCAGAAAGTTATGTGTTTGATTTTCTCCCTTATATAGTACTGAAACTTTGTGAAATTTTCAGCAAATGTAGTTACATGTGTATTGTACATGAATCTTATATCAAATTTGCAAATAATAAATTTTCAGAAATTTCAGTGAAAGCTAACCCATACCTGTCAAAGCAGAAAGTTATGTGTTTGAATTTCACCATTATCTCATACTGAAATTTTGTCAAATTTTTAGGAGAAATAGTTTCAGGTGTACTGTACACGAATCTAGTATCATATTTGCAAATAATAAATTTTCAGAAATTTCAGTACCAGCTAACCCATACTTGTCAATGCAGAAAGTTATGTGTTTTATTTTCTCCCTTATTTCATACTGATACTTTGTCAAATTTTGAGGAGAATTAGTTTCAGGTGTACTGTACACGAATCTAATATCAAATTTGCAAATAATAAATTTTCTGAAATTTTAATAATAGCTAACGCATACTTGTCTATGCAGAAAGTTAGGTGTTTGATTTTCTCCCTTATTTCATACTGAAACTTTGTCAAATTTTCAGGAGAATTAGTTTTAGGTGTACTGTACACGAATCAAATGTCAAATTTGCGAATAATAATTTTTCAGAAATTTCAGTAATTGGTAACCCATACTTGTTAATGCAGAAAGTTATGTGTTTGATTTTCTCCCTTATTTTATACCGAAACTTAGTCAAATTTGCAGGAGAATTAGTTTCAAGTTTACTGTCCACGAGTCTAATATCAAATTTGCAAATAATAAATTTTCAGAAGTTTTAGTAATTGCTAACCCATACTTTCAATGCAGAAAGTTATGTGCTTGATTTTCTCCCTTAATTTTTTTTTCTGGCTGATTTATACTTTTTTAAAGTCGAAATCGATCCTTAAGGGTCGATTTAGACCAGTTTGAGTATAAATGCTCTGTTGTCATGCAGATATCATTGAAACAAAAGAATGGCATGTAATTATTTTAAACTACTGATGTCTGTAAACTTTTTCTGCAAAAATAAGTTTGCGCATTTCCGCGTTCGTGATGAATCCGTGTTCTTCTTAAATTCGGGCAAATTTAATAAGTTTGCAAGTTCCCGCGAAACACAGTGGCCTGACGAAGTTGGATCTCAGACAAGCTACTTTACTGTTACTAATTAATCTGTAGCTCCACTTGTAACGATAACTTTCGGCGCGCAGTTTGCATTTCGCAGTTTTCTTTGAGTGCACCGAAGTTTTCCTTATACTTGTGTTTAATTAATAAGAATGCGGGGATTAACCGAAGTTTGCGCATAAATTAGGTAGACGGGCGCAAAACTGTGTGCGATTAATTCATTGATGCGCGATTGTGCGCTACTTCACATATAATTCGGCCGGGCATTTCCCGTTTTTATTATATTTTCGCGGCGGAGAAACAAAGTCGGAAGCTGCGATAACATCCCCCACAAATAATATTTTCGTGGGGGGTGATGAATGCGTAACGACGTCGTCGGCGTGTTTTATTCGCGGCGCCGAAGATAAGGGCATGTAAATGGTATTACGTAAAGGCGCCGCGACGCACTCCCACGCACACACACGCACGTTTTACGCCGTCCATTGTGCGATGTTCTTCGGCCGTCGCAGTGTTAATTTGGCTCGGCTTTGTATCTGATTAGCTCCGTGCGACGAATTAGCGCCCCCACGACGGGGGCGCCGCGGCGCCGACACGTAAGACGCCGGCGTCGCGACGCCCTCTATCGGCCGCATCCGATGCTCGCTCCATTGTTCCCCAAATTGACGGCGATTTGTCAATATTAAACGTGAGCGAATTAATCGTGTGGAGTGGATCCGACGCTCTATGGGACCTCAATTTTGATAGATTACGTCGATGATTGCTGCGAAAAAAAATGCGGACCGTGAAAAATGCGGCAGCCAATTTCCACGGGCATAATTAAAATCGGCTATGCAAAATTAAAAGAAAACAACCCACCGGGAAAACCACACACGAGATCATCTCGTCGCTGCACTTCATAAGTTATTAACAACTAGATGTTGAACGAGGCAGCTAATAACGAAGAAACTCCTCGTTTTTCGCGGGCACGAGTTTATTATAACAGGAAACTGCACTGAAACTGCACTGCCGGTGTGTCCAACGGCGTTCTCCTTCTATATTTACTTTTAATAACCGGAAATGGAGGCGGTTGCAATTCTATTACTCTTACAGGTGTTTGTGGACGATTAATTTTATATGCTTTTGATCGGAGCCAATCGTTGCTTTGAGTACACACACCAGCGAATTACCAAAAATCAATCAATCACTCATTGGCATGATAATCGTTTTGTATTTTGTAGCAAAAACGAAAATATTCGAAAACCAATTCTGCATCTCGAGTCCATATAAAACCAATCAAGTGCCTAATAACGTATAAACTGAATAACACTAAAGATTTCGCTGTAAAATCCGTAAGCATCTTGAGGACTTTATTTGCTATTTTACGGTGTGAATAAAACACTGCATCGCCGTATTGCGTTTTGTGTGATGGGATATGGTGTGAATAAACCTGGTACGGAATATGAATATCATAAATGTATGAACGAGTAAAATATTAACTGCGCGGAAAACGTACCTATTCAGCTCTTATTTTATTAAATGCCCTGGTAAATATTAACGTTCACGTGCCCGTTATACGATCGTACATTTATTCAACGCAACGTTTATTTAGGGCTATTTTGATTTACGTAAAATACAGTTTATTTAAAGTTACCCGCATTGTTAAACCTCTATGAGCCGAAGTCATATTATTCATGCCCGAATCGCATGCACGATATTCTTCGGTCATCAATCATTTTTTTTTCCAATTCGCATTATTAAAGTGCTCATTATGTATATTGAATCTCATCGTTAAAACTACACTTTAATCGAATGGGTGAATAAAATGTTTACATTTTCACTTTATTCACTATAACCACTGACAACGTGAATAAAGTACAAAAATGGAAATTCGCACTATCCTTGAAATTTTCGTTGTCAGCTGACAACAGGGGCGGATGGGACTAGCAAAACCGGCGCAGGAAATACAGTCACCGGCGCAATACATAAAATGTTTACAAAAGTTGAAAGAATCAGAAAAAATCAGTGCTCAAATGTCAGTTTTAAGAGGTTATAATGAAAAAAAGTAAAAGCGTCTGCATTTTTTTTCTACAATTAAAATACCAAATGTATTACAGAAGTAAATAACCAAAAAATTAAAAAATATATAATATTTTTACTTTAAAACAATAACTGTTTTGATAGAAGAGAATTGGAATTACCTCACGCGGATACAATTTCTTTATTATTTAGTTCATTTTTTCTCATAACTCATGAACATAAGAGCTTCAAGGCGAGTGTGAGATATCGTCGATCATAATCTATTTCTACATATTTTTGCGTTAAGAAATATATTTTGCAGGAAACTTGAGATATCGGAAGAGTTCTAAATACGCTAAACTAGATTGTAAGTATTGGGTATAAGATGGAGTACACTTCTCGAAATAAATTGTATTCAAAAATAACGTAGTTACAACTAGTAGCACAGTTTTGCAACTTCTCATGCTCACACATGCTTGCTTAGTTCTTCTATATGTTCTTCTATAAAGTCTATCTGCAGTTGAAGATTTTGGTCTACTATTAACATATCACAAATATTTTGTTACAATAAATCAGAAATTTAAAATCAAAAATTCTTCTTAAATTTTCTAATGTTACATTACAATTTTTGTTTGTGATTTATTAGTTAAAGTCTTCAATATAGAGAGAAGTCGATCTTTTTTGAAATATTTGGTTTAATTTGATCCAAATTTTGTGGATCTAAATCTTTACAAACATCAAAGGTATTTTGGAATCGTTTTATCATAGACTTGATTACGGTATCTATTATTACATTGAATTTTTCAGACATACATTTGTTATGTTCATCGTCTAATGTTTCATCTCCACATTTTTCTCCATTCTTTCGGCATATGAATTACTTTTTTCTTCGCAGTTCATTCAATATTCTCTCAAATATCATTTTAGAATTATGTACTGTATGTTTCATTATGTACTAATTTTTCTTCCGCCCATACTGCGAATTAGTCTGAAAGATATTTTACTGAGTCGCAATTCTTTGAAACTTCTGTATTTTTGTACTTTTTCACTTTGCGTCTTCTGTGTAGAGTTGTAGCAATGGTATTTGTAAATCAAGGGCTACGGGAAAAACGAACCGAGTCCAATTTGGTCGTTTTCCAGAAAACTAAATTGAAAGTTTCAAATCTAAAAAAGGACAGAAAGGATGAATGAAAAACTAACTGATTATAATTGATCTACTTTGACAAGATGTGAATTAGAATACTGAGCAAAAACATGAAATACACATAAGAAAAATTATTAAAACAATATATTTTTCTTAACAAGTTTTGGACTCTGATCGTTTTCAACAGTATTTTTAGATTTTTTATGTAGGGTACAGTACAGTATAGGTATGTACATACAAATAATATATATATTTTCAAATGAAATACAAATTTTTGATAAAATATTATTATGATTACCGATTATTGTCCATTAGGGGGGTCGTCTATAAATTATTCATCTTCATCTAGATCTCTGATCGTTTTAAGTCAGCATCATATTCTATTGCTTCGTTTTTGGAGCGAACGGTGATCGTTTTTTACTGTTTTACTTCACGTGTCGAAACTACTTTTCCCATACTACAACATGGCACCATCAGCTCGATTTCAATAAAAATTGAATCAAAATGGAATCAAAATAAAAATCATTCCTCCCCGTAGCCCTTCAAATATTTTGATCGTGGTCCAGTAATGCAGAATCTTTTGAAAAATATAGATGCTGTTAAAATTACTTCGAATTTTAAATATTGTCTGTAAAACTTTTTGCCATTGCCCTCACATTACTGTTCGTCTTTTTGGGTTTCTCTATTGTTTCTATCACCAATTTTACTTCTACATACAAAGGTGACTTAACATTCCCTATTTGCCGAATATTTTTTAAAGTGCCATTCTTCATCCCACCAACTACATTCTCTCTCGTTTCTCAAATGGAGATTAACCTTTTCTTCGTTTGGTTTTGAAGAACATATTTAAAAATGAACGAGCGTTGATCTATTGTACACATTTTGCGTGGTAGTAGTCTAGTCTACTGTTATTGAATACATTTCAGCAGTATTTATTTTTTCTGCTACTATTTTAATATTTTTTATTTTTTTTAATTTAAATCTTATTATTAGTTTTCGTAATAATTTAATTAACTGTAGTATCTGACAGAAACGAAACAAATGCACCAGATCTAATTTAAATATTTGATGTAAGGCCCATTAAAATTTGCCCAAAATTTTGGTATGTAGATTTCTAGTAGCACGATTCAAACTCTTGGCTTGTATCACGTCTTCCAAGAAGTTTATTAATATTTATTATTCTATCATTTGTCTACTATATAACATTTTTCTCTTTGACTTTTAACTGTTCAGACCACTATAATTTATCAATACGATTTGAACTATAAATTATTTTGAAACAAATATAATACATATTTGTTGTAGCGTTTGTGTAAATTGCGTAGTAGTGACAAGATTCAACAGAAAAAAATGAGTTTGTTGCGTCGGCGCCTTACAACTATTTGCGACCGGCGCACCGGGAAATTTCCCGGCTTCCCGCCGGCCCCATCCGCCTCTGGCTGACAATATGACACTTCACACAAATTCTTCAATTCTGATAACGAATTAGAAAAAATCTTGTATGATACACGTGAATAAAGCAATTTTATCCACTCGAAAACATTATCGCACTCGGCTTTGCCTCTTACGCTTAACTGTTCTTTCGTGGATAAAATTTGACTTTATTCATAAATAGCAATTATAATTGTACAGAATTTAGGCCATATTTGATTTATTTATTTACTTCTATGCCTTTTTACTTTGCTTTTGTCTCCTATATATTCTTACTGTTGAGACATTTTATTTAAAAATACTGTCATTATGACAGTAGCTACAATTAACAACATTTGAGTTTACGCATATTTCTTAAATATTATGATTTTAATCGAAACTGTAAAACTTCATGCCATATTTTAAAACTTCAGCTTCAAAATTTTATGAGAATAAAAGGTGTTTTGAAATGCTATATCTATTTGGCCAAAATCGAACACAGTGTTCATTTGAATTCCGTTTCGCCCCATGAATTTACGCATATCCGATTCAATTGAATTTCTTGTAATCATGTCAATTTGCAGGTACGCTTGTTTTGTTTGCAATATCCATGATAGGTCATCAAAAGCTCCCATGCGTTGGGCTTTCGATTGCGGGGCCAAATGGACCGCGCGCTGAAATTCCATCGCTTTGTTCGCGCTTCGCACTTGATTTGCGGCAATAATAAATAATCCCAATCGGAAAAAGCTCCTTCCGGCACTCTGCACCGATAATAGTTTATTTGGCAAATGCGGCCGAAATTTATGCCGAATTATTTAGTTAATTAATTATTCGATTTATTCGATCATCGGGCATCGATGGCAATCACCGCCGATTCGGCGTTTCATCGGCAGCCATAAGACGTAATTCGGGGCGCTACTTTTATACTACTGTTTGCGGGGGTGTAAGTTATATATGTGAGTAATTTCCTTATCTCAATGTTCTGCCGCTGGTTTTTACATGTGGAAACTTTTCTTGTTTGCGACGGCGCCTCTTGGCCTCTCCCCCCGACCGCTTTAATGTCTTATTCTTGTCCGGGCGCCGATAAAACGGGACGCTCCGCGCTTCGCGTAATTATGGGAAAAAGCGTTTAAGTTTTATGACGATTTGAAATTTTCATTTCACCACTGTGTAAACATAAATCACGAAGGGGCACTTCCACGCTCCCGCAGAGGACTGCATCCTTGTTAAATTTAATTTATTGTTGGGCGTAAAAAGAGCCAGGCACCTGTAAACTCTTACTTTTCCCATGTCACCATGAGAACAGTGACCAATAATCAGCAGTATTTTATTTTCTGAGAATCAAAAGCAATATCATTTTTAGAATTTTTTCTATGAAGTACAGGCGTATGAACTATAATATTCACTATTTTTCTATATGATCTTAAAGATTTTGAACTCGCTTTTACAACAGCATTTTGATTTCCTACTTCAATGGTGTATTTTAGCACTACATATCTGAAGATGAAGTTTTATTTACGTTGATTGGGTGCATATTATGTCTTTTGGGTCCCTGTGCCCATGCGGTGCGATAGGCTATTCCCTCGTCTGCAGTGCTGACAATTTACCTTACAGGACACAACTGGGGAAGTATTTGAATTGTTTTGGGGAGCGTGTAGTGAAAATATTTCGCTCTATGTTGGGATCGAACCCACAAATCTCCACAGCATTAGGAAGGCTGCACAATTACGCTATGCTGTAAGAACTTATAGGGGTCGCCATTGTCATCATTAAAATTGGGCAGAAAAGCTGTTTCCTCTATTTTCCAAATTTTTCGTCCAATCATCATCAGAATCGTGCAGAAAACCTTCCTTCACCTTTTACCAGATTTTCTGTTAAGTCATCATTAGAATCGTGCAGAAAACCTTCTTCCACCATTTCCCAGGTTTTCCATCGAGTAGTCATTGGAATCGTGTAGAAAACCTTCTTCTTCAATTTCCCAGATTTTCCGTTAAGTTCATAGATGTTTGATAATTTGTAATCATACCACCGATATATTTATTTAAAAAAAGCTTAACTCGTTGGATGAACATTTTTTTGAATATTTTGGTTTCTCTCTAGCTCAATAATTTGATTTCCAGAGCAGTAGTCAATAGTACAATAACATCGCTAGTATCTTCAGAAATACGGCAGTTTCTTGCAATTAAAGTATCTTCTACAAATTGTTGGTTTAGTTCACCACGTATTAGTATTTGTTCAGATTTTCGATGGCTAAAACAAATTCCTAGGTTTGTGCTTTGTAGAATTTTGAATCCAGCAGTTACTATTCATATACAGGGTGACGTACTCAAAAGTGACGCCCGTGCCTTTCTGATTTGATTCAGGGGACTAAAACAAATTGAAAATTAAGAGTGGAAAATTTTCCGTTTGTCCCTCGTTATAGAGTTATTGATAAAGAAAGCAAAAAAATCACATTTGAACTTTAAACTTTATTAAAAACTAATAATATTAAAACATAAAATATTGTCTACACCTGTCAAATTAATTGTCAAATCTGACAGTTGACAATTGACAGATTTAATAATAAGCATAAAAGTGGTCGTATGGTAAAAAAAAACTAATTTAAACTAATTGTCAAACCTGACAGTTAACAATTGACAGATTTAATAATAAGCATAAAAGTGGTCGAGTGGTCGAAAAAGTTATTGTTTACATTTTTATCAATAATTCTATAACGAGAGAAAAACGAAAAAAAATCCACTCTTCATTTTTAATGTGTGCCCCTGAATCAAATCACAAAAGCACGGGCGTCACTTTTAAGACATCCTGTATACTATTTTTCTGAGTTATTAAATTGATCCACGAAGCATCGTTTCCACAATTATTGAATAAGTTCAATACATTACATGTTTTCCTAAAAAAATCGAAGAAAAATTTTGTTTTCAATTTAATACTAAAAATTTGAAATACATAATGTTTTGTTTTCATTTAAAAGTTGAAAGAAAATTTCATATAAACGTATTGACTCAAAAATGCCCTAAAGATGATAAATATTATTTTTCATAAATTGTTTATATGTCAATGGTTTTCTTAAAGCATATACTACTGATGTAAAGAAGTAATTCATCCAAAATAGTAACCTTTTATTTTAAATTTGTGAACAGTATCAAGATGGTGGAGAAAAATTTTGTTTTCAATTTAATACTAAAAATTTGAAATACATAATGTTTTGTTTTCATTTAAAAGTTGATCGAAAATTTCATATAAACGTATTGACTCAAAAATGCCCTGAATATGTTAAATACTATTTTTCATAAATTGTTTTTATGTCAATAGTTTTCTTAAAGCATATACTACTGATGTAAAGAAATAATTCATCCAAAATAGTAAACTTTTTTTTTTAATTTGTGAACAGAATCAAGATGGTGGAAATTGTCTTGTAATTTGAATGCAAAAATCCTTCATAAATGTAATGTTTTTAGGCGGAAAGACCCCATATGGGGTCGATAGCCCAATAAAGATCGATTATATATATATATATATATATATATATATATATATATATATATGCAATGTTTTCTTAAAAATAGAAAGTTGGAAGATTTAATTTAGCGACATAAATGTAGATTCATAGAATTGTACCTAATTTCACATTCTAATTACAGTAAAACAAATCAAGGAAAAGTAGGTAATTGTAGAGAATGAAGTTAATTGAAATTTGCAAATTTCAAATTTGTAGAAATAAATGCATTAAATTAGTCTTTTTAATAAGAAAATGTCACCAAAACTGATAAAATTGAGATTTCATGTTTTGCTGTAAATGTAGATGTTCATAGATCTCAAAACACATTTTGATAAAAAAGGCTAATCCATAGAAATGATAGAAAATAAGCAACAACAAAATGTACAGCTTTAAATAGATTAAATAGAATAAATGGATTAAATAGAAAAATAATGCTTCTATAAAGACATTTCAAGTACCTTTCTAAGTTTCTACTATCAAAATTTTGTATTTATCTTTTCCGTTGTCCCTTTGTTAATTCTTTCACAATTTGTGAAAGAACTTTCCAGGTTAACAAATTATTTATAAAATGTTAAATTTCCTGAAATAATACAACTTTACTTTATTATTTCCACTTACACAATTATTGAAGAAAAAATAGTGACTTCAGTTTCAAGGTATCAAACTTATTGAAGAAAAAATAGTGACTCCAGTTTCAAAGTATCAAACTTGGTAACAAAAATATCTCAAATTATATTGCTCTTTTATCAAACCACTTTTACTTTCTACAATTTTTTTCCCATACCTACTTCATATAAATATAGGAAAGCATTTTGAAACATTTGTTTCAAAGTAAAAATAATATGTATGACACATAACACATGCAATTAACATATAACGCTTGATATTTTAGATTGGCGTAAATAACAAAAAATTTAGGAATCAAATTCATAGATGAATTTTAAATTATTAGTTAAAAATATAATACTTTTGAGATTTTGTAAAAATAGTAATCCTTAGTGACGTTACCGTAATGTAAATATGCTGCAATGTAAATATAGACTTTTTTAATTGTCTAAAATATAATTCTTCAAAAAGCATCCGCGTAAATAACAAAAAAATGTTTACTTTATAATTCCTAAATAATATTCCAAGAATGACAAGATCAAGTTATGTCGAAACTGCGGGTTTAACAAAAATCCAAAGTAAACGTTAACCAAAAAAACGTAAAATTTCATACATACGCCACCAAATGTATGGCATGAGTCCAACTCAAGCTTAAGCACGGACTATAGATACGGGCGTTAAACTTTATGAATGAAAATAGAAATTTTGCGTTTTTTTGTTTGAAGTGTATTTTGGATTTTTATTGGAAGTAAGTACGTAGTTAAATTAAATGTACTTTCATTCTATTTTCAATTGAAAGTTTACAATTTCCGTAAAAAAATCCAAATTTTGAGAATGTTATGTCGTAAACGTATAAGCAAATAACAAAAATATTATGTTTGGTTCAAAATTCCTAAACAATTTTCAAATTGGAATCACAAGCTCATCAAATCAAGACCTACACTTTAATTCTATTTTCAGTTGAAAGTTCACAATTTTCATAATAATCCAATGCATTTTCGTAAATGTTGGTTTTTAAAAATTTCCAAAATATAATTATCAAAAAGCATTGGCGTAAATATGCATATGTATGTTTAGTTCAAAATTCCTAAATAATTTGTCGAACATGCAGGTTCAAATAAATCCATGATAAACTTTGCTATATATAATTTCTATTTTCCTTCATACACTTTTAGATTATTTTAAACTAAATAATTAGAGTAAATAAGGGGTATACCTACTATGCATACTGGTATGTAGATTTTATGAACCAAAAACTAAAATCTGATTTCAAAAATATCATACTGTATAATTTAATTTTGCAATTAATGTCGCCGCTATTAATCAGGAATGAAATGAAGATGTCTAAATTGTAAAGTACACATAAGAAGTGTCGATTCAAACCGTATTAAGTCCATTAGACTAAACTTTTCAGGAATTGACAAAAACGTTTTATATCTACATTATTCACTTTTCGAACAGAATAAAGGTGCCGTCTTATAGAATATGGCTATAGTAACTAATTTGTGTCAGAAAAGAAATCCTTTCTTTAAACACGTACAGTCATGCTCACATAAATCTAGTACAAACAATTTGACATTGCTATATAAAATTGCTATTGTAACCTAATTTCTTGTACTTCATAAAAAAACAAGACAGTGAAAATATCAAAATATCCTATTTTTTGAAAATTTTAATTGTGTAAGTACGAACTGTAAACAATCAATGTCAGTGTCATATGACAGGAATTTGTTTGAATTTGTCAAATCACAGCCTAAATCAATCTGTTGAAAGTTTGCTGTACTTGATTTGTATGAAGGCGATGGTGCCTGAATTTGAAAAAAAAACACATTCGACCATATACATTTTGATCCAACACTATGGACAACACTACATGTTTTCTAGAACAACATAGGTCTAAAATTGCCCTTCTAAGTAGAATTATATTTTTATATCAAATAAATATTAAGAAAAGCGAAATTTAATATTGTTTCAATTCTTCTTCGGGTTCTATATAGTTCTAGATGTTTCTGTACAAGAGCAAAATGAAGAGGAGTAGGTACTTAATTTTGATCCTGTACAGAAACACTTGGAACTGCTTCGAGATTGTTTGGATAAAACTGGAATGCTTTATTATTCTTCCATTCTTCTCAAAATTTCTTATCAAAAAAAGGTTTTACATTTTTTATTTTGCATCTGATACATATCTAATCAATGATGCAATGGGAATGTCAGAAAATCAATCATCTTCTTTCCTCTTATTTATTCATTCAGCCTGAGGCATTACAACACTCTGTGGGTCATGGCCTCCTCCACCAGCCTCTTCCAGGACACTCTGTAGACCTAAAAACGTAAAGATGGCATCACATTCTAGGTGTGACTCAAGTGGGTGTAAATATTTTAGTTTCATGCCAAAATGTATATTTTCTAAAAGGAAATCTACCTGCTCGAGGATTTTTTTCCAATATTTTCCATTTTAATATAATGAATTTATGGAACTTTATGGGACACTCTGTAAAACTGTCGACTGAACAGAGTATACTGAAAATTTATGTATCTTCCATGATTGATTATTTGAGCTATTTTTGTTTACAACCATTCATCCTTATTAAAATTAAAATGAAAATGTGATGTGATCCATGTCATATCGTGACTATCCATGTCATAATGCCCATTTGTATAGTCTCGGATTATACAGGGCGTCTCTAAATTAATTAATTTTGTTTTTTTTAAATTAACTTTGAAGCTGAATACTGGCTGAACCAAATGCATTTGTATATAGATAATTTTTGTTAAATCTTCTTCTTTTGATCCAAATAATCTGTGGTTAAACCATGTCCACATAATTTAGAGACACCCTGGTATAATAGACTAATTCTTGTTGATAAGATTAAATTTTATAAAATGTATGTTTTAAAAAAATCTGTTTTAATATAAATTATGAGTGATACCAGGGGCTTTAATATGTATATATTTTGATGATGTTATGTGTGAATTTTGTGGGATGCCGAAATGAATAATCTATGGAATAAATATTGAAATGAACTGGTATTGGCGTATATTTTGGCAGACACTAATTCGGACGCAAATATTTAATACCTGTCCCCTCTAACAAGGCAATGCTCTCCGCCCGTCATTAAATTTGCAAAACGCGGCCGTGCGCCAAATCGGCGCGTGACACGTCGGGGTTTTCACAAAATCTGCATGGGCCGCTGATGAGTCACGACGTGAAAAAACTATCCGATGGCGTCGCGGCGCCCGATGCCTGCACCAGACCCCGTCCCTTTGTACTTATAAACAGCGTCCCTCTATAATAGTAAACAAATCACGTCCCAATTAGAACACGTTCCCTTTTGTTGGCGACGCGATATTCATGGGACCTGTCCATCTCTATTGTACCACCTGTCCACAGCACGCCGGGCCCCATTAATCACCCCCTGCTTGATGGATGAATTATTTTATATCCTCGGCCCGCTCGCCCTCGCACACATGCACACACGTACACGGCGGGGGCGTCGGGACGACCCTGTCCGGCGTCTGTCTGCGGCGCGAAGACTTGTTACGTTATTTATCATGGCTTAATTGTTGTGGGGGGCGCCGGGGGCGGCGATAAGACGGGATTAGCCGCGGATCGATGGCCACCGGAGCCCCCGGCATGCTAATATCCACTCTGCAGCGGCGTGCAATTCAAATTAAGTCGGAGTTAACGAGCACTTGATTAGCACATCTTCCACACGTTTCGGCCGCCCCCACCGATACCGGGGGTGTAAGCCGGTGCCGGGGTCAGCGCCACCGCCGAGGAATCGTCGGCGAAATGCAAGGGTGTTTACACGGGGCCGCAATTTATTCCTGCGTCGGCCTCACGCGGTCGCAATCTGCACGCCGCCCCCACGCTGCACCGGAACCGGAAGCTCCGCGAAACATTAACGGAATTAAACACTCCCCCGACCGACGACGGCGGCGAATTTTTCAATTAATCAACGGAACGCGGCGCCGGACAATAGTTTCCCAAGTGCACGACTCGGTAAATGAGTTCTCACCATGCTGACACTCCACTCACAATGTGCACAATGAAGTAGCCACTGAAATTACTGCAAGGCTACACAAAGCAGTGCCAATGCTATTATGGGCGAAAAATAACAAATGGTGTCGCATATTACATTTGCAATTTTCCATATGTACAAATTTCCATCCAGACCAGTGTCAAACATTAGTACAAATAAATCACCACAAGTACAAGGACGGAAAATTATTTTCATGGATTATTAACACGTAACCCTAGAAAATCGTTTCATAACCCTATAAAACATCCCAACCCATAAAAGAACAAAAAAAGTGTTCTAATTAATTATTTTAAACTCTCCAAGAAGGATTTTGAACACAATTTTAGATTGTGGCAGTATCAATATTTTGGTGAACTGACTTTTGCCATTATTCAAAAATTCTTGCTTAGGTACATTATAAGTCATTTTGTATGCATGAATACCAGCTGAAACTAAACCAGGATCATATACAGGGTGTCCAAGATAAGGACCAACAGCATAGAGCATTACTCAGAAACCGTCTAAGTTACAAAGGCGGTTTAATTACAAAAAATCTTGGACACCCTGTACAGGGCATTTTTTTGTAAAGTATCCACCCCTGATTTCTCAGAAAATAAGGTCAGCCCATTTAAAATTTTCGAAATGTGCTTATTGGAGGGGAGGGGGTAACTGACACACATGCAATGACATTACTCTAAATTACGGGTATACCGTATGGCATTACTCTTTGGCATTACTGGCATGCAATGACATTACTCTAAATTACGGGTATACCGTATGATATGCAATGACATTATTACCCCCTGTATAGCGGAAACAGAAAGAGCTATAAAAATTGGAATAAAAGAACATTTAAGAGATATTAATATATCAAATTTTGGCAGACATCTTCACTCTAACAATCGCAAATTGGAAAGCGACAAAAACACTAAACTTTTACATAATACCAATAAAGGTTTGAAACAAAAACTATTAGAATCATATGAAATTGATAAACTTTTAAACAAAGAACCAAACATGCAATGCCTTAATGGACAAACCAATATAAATTTCAAACCACTCAATAAATTTTAAAACAATCCTGAAACAAAAACTATTAAAATCATATGAAATTGATAAACTTTTAAACAAAGAATCAAACATACAATGCCTTAACGAACAAACAAATATAAATTTCAAACCACTCAATAAATTTTAAAACAATCCAGAAACAAAAACTATTAAAATCAAATGAAATTGATAAACTTTTAAACAAAGAACCAAACATACAATGCCTTAACGAACAAACAAATATAAATTTCAAACCACTCTATACATTTTTAATTAATCTCTATGACATTTATTAGGAACTCGTTGAATTTATTGAAAAATCCCTAGAAATATTGATAATTATTGCAACATGTGTAGAGATCCCAAAATATAATTGAGAAATCAGCAAAATAATTGGAAAATCTCCCGAAATTTGATAATAGAAACATTAATAATATATTTTTTTAAATTATCGTCAAATCTGGAGAATGAAGAAATATGTGTTATAATCATGTTAATCATTTCTGGTTTTTATGATCTCAAAATTATTGAGTAATCTCCAAAAATCTCAACAATTATCGAGATATATCTGCAAATCTCGACAATTATTGGAATATTTATTTATTTATGTATTTATTTATTTAACGGAAAAAAACTCCATTTTTACATACATTACAAATAATAAATAAAGTGTACATACCAGTTGAACACTTAAATAACAATAATTAACCCATAATTAAGGAGACCAATAACCAACATCGATATATGAAAATGGTAAACCACATCTAAAACAGAAATATCCTGAGAATTATTCAAAAATCTCTTTAATTATTGAAATATCATGAGAACTATTCAAAAGTCTCTTAAATTATTGATATTTATTGGAAAATCTGTGAAAATCTCAAAAAATATTAAGAAATCTTAGCAATAAATGCAAAATCTCTAGAAATCTCGATAGTTATTGAGATATTTCCTCAAATTTAAAAAATGATTGGAATTTCCTGATAATTATTCAAAAATCTCTTGAACTATTGGAATATCTTGAGAATTTTTCAAACATCTCTTGAATTATTATTGATATTTATTGGGAAATCTGTTTAAATCTCGAAAGTTATTGAGAAATCTTGGAAATTATTGAAATATGTCAACTGATTTGATTTGATTTTTCTTAAAATTATTGAAAAAATCAGCAGATATTATGATAATTTTTCGGACATCTATAACGTTTTCCAAAAATATCGAGAAATCGTGGAAATGATTGAAAAATCATAGTTCTCTTTAGTTTAATTTCACTTGTATTATTTCAGTTATTTCAGATTTACTGCCATGTTTCAAATTTACTTATTAATTTATTTAGTTAATTTACTGAATTAAAACTTTTACTATTTTTTAGTTCCTCTGATGATTTATTAAATTTTCACTTGTGTTAGGTTTTGTTTTTAAATTCACTGCCACGTTTCAGAATTTTAATAAACATATTTGAAACTTCGAATATTTTTTTGGTTAAATTTTCCGCAATTTTCATGCATTTTCTGTGATTATTTTAATGTTTTCTGCGATATTTTTAATAAAGTATCTGTAATTTTCATAAATTTTCTATAATTTCAGTAGACTTTCTACGATTATATTTTGTTTCTTCTTCTGAGAGTCCCATCTCCTATCGGAGGTTGGAAATCATCATGGCAATTCTAACTTTATTAACAACTGTTCTAAATAGTTGGCTTGATGTTAATCCGAACCATTCTCTTAGATTTCTGAGCCAGGAAATCCTTAAGTTAACTTATATTATGTGTATTATTGCTTTTATTAAGTACCTGAGAAAATGTATTAATAACATTTTTCGGAAATTCTACGTACACAGTACGATATTTTTGATACATTTTCTGCAATATAAATGCATTTTCTCCACGACTAATAATAAATATTCTATTCTGTGATGGTTTCTTTTTTCTTCCATTAAATTAATTTGAGCTCTATGATTTGTATTTTTATTTACATTCGGTGGATTAACTGGAGTAGTTTTAGCCAATTCATGTATTGATATAATTCGACTTCAAGGTCGCAAACTTCTTTATCGATTAGAACTCGATTAGAAATTATGCTGTTGTCAGATCAGATTAGGTTGGGTTAGGTTAGGTTGGGTTGGGTTAGGTTAGTAGGTATTGTTATAGAAAATTAGTAAATAAAATTTTAAATGACACCCAACATGGGTTATCAGGTAACCAGGTTAGATTGGGTTGGGTTAGGTTAGGTTAGTAGGTATTGGTTTAAAAAACGCGAAACGCGTAAATAAAACATCCCCCGACATCCAAGATGGGTAAAAAGAACCATTAAGAAAGAAAGAATAAATAATATTTCCAAAACATTTTTTTAGAAAATTTAATAATTTCAATTCATTTTCCACAATTTACTTAAATAATCTGGAATTTGAATAAATTCTATTATACATTATAGTTCTACGATTCTGGGTGTAGATATATTGATATAATATCCAGATACAGATCAAAGTAAGTCAGGCCCGTCCACAATTTACAAAATTAGTCCCCTCTATTAGGTCCTTCTGCTAACAAGTTTGGGCACCTCTGTTTTATGTTCCCCTCTGCTCTAGAATATTATTGATTTATTAGTTATTTTGTTGTTATTTATTTGATTTGTATTTATTTTTTCGAATATGTATGTAGCTTTCTGTTAATAAATATTATAATTATTATTATTTATTCGAGTACTATTCACGATCTTTTTACAACAGATAGGGCTGTGATTTATTTGTATCATGTTGAAAAGCATCGTTGTAGCAACAAACTGATTGACTTTCTGTCAGTTTAATTTGTAAACAAAAAATGAAATGTGAAACGCAATTTATTTGACCCGAAAAATCTCCATAAAGCGATGCTTTATCCATTTTAAGAAAAATAGGCCGGATTTGAAGATAGAAGAATTTATTTTGAGGCTTTGGAACATATTTTCTATAAGTTCTAAAAGAGTATATATAGATGTGTCAATTAAAAAGTATTACAATCTAACGTAAAACTAAAATTAGAAATTGCCTTTGGAGCAGAGGTTCCTAAACTTTTTTGACTCGCGACGCCATTTTTGAACCAAGGTTTGAAAGCTGTCTTTAACGTTAGTCGGCAAGATAACAGGTTAATGTTTTCTATTCAAGTCCATATATTTCCAAAAATACTTGATTCAATTCAACAAATTATTACAACTGTTTTCAACAATAGTTAGGTACATATAAATTACTAACGATTTTGTAATATTGTAATCAATTATAATGAAATTTCCACATACTGATAAAACTTTTAGCAGATTGTATGAAATCCCCAATATTTGCTAACATAATTTTTGTAGTACTTCCAGAAATTTCTAAACACTCTAGAAACATGTAGTTTTTTAAAGTGTTACAAAATTCCTGGTGCTAAATATTCATAAATATTCCTGGAACAGAATTACTGCAGATTATTTAAAATTTTCAAAGGTTGCCCTATAACTTTCTTAGCATTCCAGAAAATACATCAAATTGATTAAAAATTTCAAAGATTTTATAATAATTTTCGTAGAATTCCTTACATTTCCAAATAAACTCTGGAAACTACATCAAATTGTATACGAACTGAATTGGATAAAAGTTTCTTATTTTTGTGCCTTTCAATATTTTGAAACGAAATCCGGGATATTTTGCACAGTTCCTGAAATTCGCTGAAAAACTGAAAAAGTGCACTTTCCTTTTCCTCTTATAACTTTTTTACTTTTGTAGGAAATTTTACGAAACTTGGCACTCTTACATTTTTCGATGTCACCCCCGTTGATGGGCGTCGTAAAAGTGACCACCCTGCATACCTATAAATTACTATTGATTTTCGAAAATTACAATCAATTATAATAAAACTCATAACAATTTCAACAAGTTGTACAAAAAACTATATAAGTTGCAGTTTTTTTTTTAATATGATTCAAAATAAATTCCACGTTTTGGATATTTCAATTCGTGGAGCTGAAATGTCAACAAATTGTTTAAAATTTCCAAACGGATTTGAAGAAAGATGAATTTAGTGTGAGGCATATTTTCTATAAGTTCTAAAAAAGTATAAATAGATTTGTCAATTAAAAACTATTAAAATCTAACATAAAACAAAAGTTAGAAATTGCCTTGGGAGCTGTGGTTCATAACGTTTTTTGACTCGCGTCGCCATTTTTGAACTAAGGTTTGAAAACTTTTTTGAAAAAAGTTAGTGGGCAATATAACAGGTTAATGTTTTCTATTTAAGTTTGTTCGAAATACTGTTGCAATATTGCACACAAGGCACAGTTTGGGAACCTCTGTGTTAAGGGGTTGATTTATTTTTTAACGCCATGTTACTAACAACTAGTGCACTGCCTCTGCACACAAGGCCCCATATATTAATAGCTGCGATGAATGTGACGTGGACGTGATAATCATCGCCCACGCCTCATCGCGTTTCACCTTCCCCCACAGAGCCACGAAATAAGGGCCACACCACTGTTAAAAGTGTGTTGAAAATTTATTCGCGTATGTGCCACTCCGCGGTATATCACATGGCGTGCGTCTTCCCTATCAATCTGGCCGAAGAGCAACCATTAACGTAGGAAGTGGAAGGTTGCCGCCCGTCCTGGCGATATTCACTTTCATGGAGATAAGTAATTCCAGACGTAACCGCTGGAACGTTTGTTTGAAATACGGCCCTCAGCCACGAGCCGCGCCCGCTGGATCCGCTTTCGAATGTAAGCGCGCCGCTAAATATATCTATCATCGCGCCCGCGAATAAGATAATTCCGCCCCCGAAGGGCCCATAAATTCGCGCCCCCGACGCGCTTCGTCTAGCCCCTAATTTACGGGCCAATTCCGCCGAGGGAACGGAATCCGTTCATCCCACTCGTTTAATTATTTAGCTAATGCGTTTTTCGCAAACTCGCCAATCAACGAAAACTAAAGAATCACATTGCACCGGAAACCACCAGAATCAACACTTAAATTATTTGAAACATTAAAACAAAATCACCGGAAACCACCAGAATTAACATCTAAATATAAAACATTAAAACAAAATAACGGAAAACTTAAGTTATTAATAAGAAAAGTTTATTTTAATTTACAATTCCAACATAGTTAATAACTTAGCTCTGTGTTATGAATATATTTCTCAGTTCATTGCATTACAGAATCTCGATTTATCTTATAATATTGCCTGAATTGCTTGAGTTCACATATACTGCTGTGGTCAGATACTAGACATTTTGAAAAATTGTGGCAAAGGTGATTTAAAAAAAAGTAAAAATACACTTCGACAAAATGAAAAACTATGTTTAATAAATTAACCGAAAAATTCCAAAATCGAGCAGTAAAAAAAATATGAATGAATCTCGAACTAACTACAATTCTTGCATTAATGAGAGATGTGCCCTTGTGCCATTTATAATTACGGTACTCATGTTACTCATATTTACTCATAATTACTCATGTGAAGGAGAAGAGCGCCGCAGATTTTTTATTCGGCCAGTCTTCGGGAGTGGAGGTGTTTATCATTTGCATAATTCAGGGGCGGCGCGCGGAAATAATTCACGGCGGCGTACGTCTGTCCGGAAGAAACAGCCGTCGTACGTCTTTACTCATTTAGGGCGAGCCCTGACCCTCGCTTGGCTCGGGGGCCTCAAGGCAGCGCGAGGGAAAAACCGGAGCCCTTCTCGCTCGACATGACGGAAGGCGGGCGCGGAATGAATGTTGCACGGAGATTTCGAGAGATTATTCATGTATCTCGCCGGGAAAACCTGAAAAAACACTGCGATTTTCTCCGGGAAATTCGCGGGTTACGAAAAGTTAGTGCTGTTTTAAGGGCACGAGTTTTATGTATACATGGACTTGAATATAATATGATAATTTTTCACTACCCCGTACAGTAATTTTTATTTTCAATAAATATATGATATGGTTTTATCAAATTTTAACATAGATGGAACAGAAAATATTGTGAAACTTTATTTTTGTATTTTATGAATCTCGAAATATTAATTACTCTGTTAGACTCTCTGCTAGATTGATCTGTTAAATGGTTAACTGTGACTCTTCTAAATTTGTTAGGCCAGTCCCTCTGTGAGCTTATAAGTAGGTCGTAGCATTATGGTGTTGAAGGTCTGTCGAAATATGTTTTAACATATAAAAATTTTCAAAAATTATTTTAGAAAGAAGTTTCTTACAAAATCTTTCTAAATGATTCGCTTGTCCAAATACATTTAATTATTTTATAACATTAATAAAAGAAGAGATTATTAATTAAAATTAATAAAACTAATTAATCAGATGCATATGACACGAGAATTTACTTATTTATTAGTAATTTTTTTTTGTTATTTCTAAAAATAGAGCAATAAAACATTATTTTTATATAGAAATAATATACTTACTAGCACCCCACAATCCATCCAATTGTTGAGGGAGACACACAATAATCGAAAAATAGAATTAACGATCTTATCTCATCTTATCTTCCTCTGAAGAGGCGCAAGCCTCTTCAACCGAAAATTTTACTTCCCGGCCTTGCCATTGCACCCCAAAGTTTTTCTCCGGTCCAATACTCAATAATTGGCATTTATGAAATATTACATATAATATGCAAGGTGTCCTAAATTGAGTAGGCTACCATGGGTATATTTTTATTAAAGAAACGTCCCTTACGCCCAAAAACGGACAGTTTTAAAAAACTTGGAAAAGTGATGGAATTTTATAACTCAAGTTGGCTGAGTACCCTATTGTATATTTTCTTGAATACGTGAAAGGAAAAGGAACATATTTCAAAAATATTAATAATAAACTGAGGTAGCCATATTGTTTTTCTGATGAAATCACATAAAACGAGCCTAAAAAGTAACATATTCCGGCTACTAATGAAACAATTGAGCGTTGAAATCCATAGTGGTGTAAGTTAGTTTTTTTTTTCAATTCGGAAGTCCAGAAATATACAAGGAACATCCCTTACACCACTCTGGTTTTCAACAACTAAATTAGTACTAATAATTTATACTTGTGAAAGATATTCCTACTAATGAAAACGAAAAAGTAAGTTACTAAAAAGTTTTAAACCTTATTCACTCATAAGAAAAATAACAAAGTATCCTTTTTTTCACAACGACATTTATTTCTCTAAATGTACGTTGAAATGTACATGTTCAACCTCTACGTGGTCATCTTCAGTAGACATTTGTACTGTTGTACTGTTGTAGAGTACAAATGTAGTGGTTGAAATGTACATTTAGAGGAATAAATGTCGTTGTGAAAAAAAGGATACTTTGTTATTTTTCTTTAAGTATTAATATTTCACAAGCTCCAACCGATTATTATTATATATATATATATATATATATATATATATATATATATATATATATATATATATATATATATATATATATATATATATATATATATATATATATATTATGCACTCGTGCCTTTCTTATCATTTTTCATTAATTTGTGATATATAAATTCCTATTATTACTTGTATATCATTTTATTTATCTGAAGGCTGACAAATTTAATCATAGACGTGAAAAAGAGACACATTCCATCAATTTGTTTTTATTGTTTATATATTACCTGTCAGTTTTACCGGCCAAAAAAAACGTTTTTTTTAGTTTCCCAAAATCTTACGTATCTCATAACTTTTCTAGCAATTCCAGAAATTTATGAAAAAATCCACAAACGTGTACTTTTGCTTAATGTACGTTTATAAATTCGAGGTGCTAAATATTCATAAATCCTCCTGAAATAGAAATTTAACATATTATTAAAAAGATTTCTGACATTTTAATGAAAATCAATAATCAACCAAAAATACTTGATAAACTTCAACATATTGTTATAACTGTTTTTCAACAATAGTTAGGTACGTATAAATTACTAACGATTCTGTAAAATTGCAATCAATTATAATAAAATCTCCATATAACTGATAAAAATTTCAGCAGGTTGTATAAAAACCGTAATATTTTTAACACAATTTTTGTTGCCCCAATGGGTAAAAGAGGGATGGATTATGGATGTATGTAATTTTTTTGCACTTCCAGAAATTTTTAAACATTCTAGAAACATGTGCTGCAAAATTTCAGGTACTTCCAATGCAGGAACAGAAATGACAGCAAATTGCTTAAAAATTTCAAAGGTTAGCCTACAATATTCGTAACATTCCTGAAAATTACTGCAATTTGTTTAAAAGTTTGAAATGTTTTATAATAACTTTCTATAATTTTCGTATAATTCCTTACATTTCCAAAACAAAAAAAAACTCGAGAAACTTCGTCAAACTGTATACAAACTCTAATATACCTATTAATTACTGTAGATTTTCAAAAATTAGAATCAATTATTAAAAATTAGCCTACAATATTCGAAACATTCCTGAAAATTACAGCAAATTGTTTAAAAATTTCAAAGGTTTTATAATAACTTTCTATAATTTTCGTAGAATTCCTTACATTTCCAAAACAAACAAAAAACTCGGGAAACTTCATCAAACTGTGTACAAAGTCTAATATACCTATTAAGTACTGTAGATTTTCGAAAATTAGAATCAATTATAATAAAACTGACAACAACTTCAACATATTGTACAAAAAACTATATGAAGTTGCAGTTTGTTTTAGTTAATATGATTCAAAATAAATAGCACGTTCTAAGTATTTGCAGATACTCCTGAAGCTGAAATGTCAACAAATTCTTTAGAGCTTCTAAAAGCTACCCAACAGTTTTAGTAACAATTAATATATTTTTAAAAAAACTCGAAAAACTTCAATGAATTATAAAACTGTAATAGTTACCTATAAATTTCTAATGATTCCTATCAATTATGAAACATCACCAGAAACTGATAAGTACAAATTTGTATTGTAACTAGTAGCTATTACTAGTAGAACTATTAGAATCTAATAGCTACTCTTGCGCTATAAAAAGCTACAGAATTTCCTGAAATTTATAAAAACTTCAGAAACTTGCAGTTTGTTAATCTTTTTCAAAATTTAAAAATTTCATGTAATCAATAATTATAAATACTCCTAAAATCGTTAATTCAAGAAATTATCTCAAAATTCCAAAGATTTCCCTCGAACAATTCCAATGTCCACAAAAACTCCATAAACTTTGTATAAAAACTCTAATAGTTGGCTATTATAGAAAAATATTCAGAAACGGATCAAAATTTCACCAGATTCTATGAAATTCCAGTATTCATTTATATAGTAACGCAATTTTTGTAGTAGTTTAAGATATTTATAAATATCAAGAAACTTGTAGTTGAAAACTGTTGTCAAAATTGTATAGAAACTCTTATTTACCTAAAAAATACTATAGATTTTCAAAAATTACAATCAATTATAATAAAACGGATAAATTCAATAACTTGTACAAAAACTACATATTATTATTATTATCAAAAGGCCCTTTACCTTTCGGTGTGGGCTATACATGTTACTACAGTTACATTACAGTTATGTTATGTATTTGCAAATTATTTCCACTCTTTTCTGTTCTTTGCCATTTCTCTTGCTTGTTTCACTGTCTTCCCTCTGCAGTTTATTATTTCTTCTATTTTGTTGTCCCATTCTTGTCTTAGTCTACATCTTCCTCGTTTCTTTCCTGTTTTTGCTTCCCAGATTTGTTTTGTTTCATTCGTATATTTCGTCCTAATTAGATGTCCCCACCAGTTGAGCTGCTTCTTTTCTATAAACTTGATTTTATATCCAATTCCTCTCTGATGTCTTAATTTCGTATCCTGTCTTTTTTCGTTACTTGTTTTACTCTTCTCAGATATTTCATTTCTATTGCCTGTAATCTACTTTTATCTCTCTTTGTTAGTTTCCACGTCTCGCTCCCATATGTCAAAATCGTTCTGTATATAGTTTTGTATATATTCATTTTTGTCTTTCTGATTATCTCTTTCTTGTTAGTAAGTATATTATTCAGGGCATAGTACGTTTTTATTGTGTTTTTTATTCTGCTGCTTAATTCTCCTTCCATTTTCCCATCTTCTGTAAGTTCTACTCCAAGGTATTTGAATTGCTCCACTTGTTCAGTTTGGTCCTGTCCTATCTGTATATTTATGTGTTCTCGCCGTTTTCCTATTATCAGTACTTTTGTTTTGCTGTAGTTCATCTTCTTGTTATATTTCTCTAGGTGTTTATTCCATTCCTTCATGTTATGTTGCAGGTTCCTCTCACTTTCTGCTATCACTACCACATCATTGGCGTATGCTCCTTCTGATATTTTAACCATTTGGATTTGCACAAAAACTACATGAATATTCATAAATACTCCTGAAATTGAAATTTAACAAATTGTTAAAAAAATCCTTGAAATTTTAATATCTATTCAATATATATCTAAAAATACTTCATAAATTTCAACAAATTGTTAAGACTGTTTTTCAAAAATAGTTAGATACGTATAAGTTACGTATAAGATTTTGTAATTTTGCAATCAATTATAATAAAATCTCCACATACTGATAAAAATTTCAGCAAATTGTATAAAAATAATATTTGCTAACCCAAAACTTTCAGAAATATATAAACACGCTAGAAAGTTGTAGTTTTTTTAATCTGTTTTAAAATTCCTGGTGCTAAATATTCATAAATACTCCTAAAATCGATATTTCAACAAATTTTCTCAAAATTCCAAAGATTTTTCTTGAACCTGTTTTTATATGTCCATAAAAACTCCATACACTTCAAAAAATTGTATAAAAACTCTAATAGTTGGCTATTATAGAAAAATCTTCAGAAACTGATCAAAATGTCTCCATTGAATGAAATTCCAATATTAACTTAGCGCATTTTTTGTAGTAGATCATGAAATTTATAAAAAATCAAGAAACTTAGTTCTAGTTACCATTCAAAACAACGTCAGTTAAAACAAAATTAGGAAAGTTCCCCTTAATGTCTGTGCGGCCTTTCGACATCGATTGGCACACTGTCAAGAACAAAATGGTCAACAATATGAACATCTAATTCAACTGTTTTCCCTAACCAATATTTTTTCGTTATTTTAATTATTTTTGTGACCATATTATTTTTAAACTTCTCTTAAAACAAGTCATTAGTATTTTTTTCTCGATAAAAATTTATTTTGGTTTTTCTGTTCTTATTTTTGTAATTGATGATATTGTAATAAGAATGTTTTTCAGGTTGATCAATTTTGTTTTATTCCAATATTTAAAATTCAAGCCTGTTTTGATAATTTTGTTTTAACTGACGTTGTTTTGAATGGTAACTAGATGCACATTGAAATAATAGTTAATAGTTTTACTTTATCGCACTTTTTCTCATTTTTTTCAAATGTTACATATGTTAGGTTAAATCAAACACTTGGTTAAAGTTTCACTGTATTATTTCAGTTACCAATTTTAGTTACATATGTTGTTGAAAACATAATAAAAAGTACTATCAAAATCAATAATAAAAAATATAGGTTGTCATTAAAAAAAATGGCTCTGACGTCATAACTTCAAAACGGAAAGAGATTGAAAATTGAAAATGGTATTAAAATATTTGTTTGAAAAAAATCATTTTGACCTGTTGGAGGGTTTTTCGAAAATTTATACAGGGGAAAAAATAAAGCCGCGTAGATACTAAAAACGGCCAAGTGTGGGTGTCGTAATGTATTCCTTGCTGTGAGAATTATACGTGAGTAATTCCGCCTGTGATCCGCCCACTGCGTCGCCCTCCTCTCTGTGGCGATGTATCTAACTGCCTGGCGGAAATTTATATCTTGTTTTGCTGGGGAGCCGGGTGAGTCAGTGCGGGAAGATGCAATAACAAAATTTCATTGTCCGCGCGGCGCCAGCAGTCTCCCGGCAGCCCGCGCCGCCCCCCATCGCTTCTTTTTATTCATCCGCCGCGAAAGATTCGGCGCCAGACGAGCAAAAACCATTTACAAATGGGCTCCCTCTGCGAACCGGAGCCGTCCTGTGGGGGTGGGCGGATGGCGCCAGACCGGCTGGCGCTGCCGCCCCCGCCGGAATCGTTAAATCGCCCGATAGCCGCGCCGAAGAGTCGAACCGGCGAAGTCCCCAGGATCCAGGACGATTGCATTTGGGTCAATTGACGCGCATCGGCGCTGGCTTGGGGTGAATGGGGGCGGGGGGAGGAAATGTTTTAACACGACTGTCAGCCAGACGCGCACGGTTCTTGAATATTTGATTCCAATTTGAAATTCAAATTGTTATAACGGAACGCGCATAAACCATATATACATACAATGCGATTGAAGATGGGAAATTGAAAAGTTATACTGTTAAATAAAATGCCAAACAGTCCGCGCGTCGCGTCGTGGAGGGGAATTTGTCGTATCCACCGGGGACCCCGTCGCCGTCGTCTCGCTGACGATTCACTTTTCACGGCGTGTACACTGTACACACGCCTCCGTCAACGCTCCTCGGTATCCCAATAAAACTTGTCACTTAGGAAAATTATCCCTGCGAATTGCATTGTGCCGCGACTCGCCTTGAATTTTATATCGTGCGCAACGCAATTCTCGCAGTACCTCTTGAATATAAATTTTAATTAAACTAATTCCGCGCGGCGCCGAAGTTTCAGTTGTTAACATATTTTAATTAAAGCCCCCGCCGCTAATAACGCCCCCGCCAACTATCGCCCAGGCAGTTGGGCTCAATCAGCGCGCCGCGGAGCAAAAGAAAAATCGGACGTTTAACGGCGGCGTAAACCCCATGTTTATTTCCTTCCTCCAAATCGAGTTTATTCCTTCCTGTGTAAAAGGTAAAGGGAACTAATTTCCTAGATCCAGCAGGTCCCTGGATATTCCTAGGGGCTCCTTAACGTTGTTCCTGGGGGGTGGTGTGAGTTTCAGTTTTATTTTTCTTTCGGAATTGGCGGCAGCGCAAAGGAGCGTGGCAGTAAATGCGAGCCCGCACTCATCAATGTTGCACGCGGCGGTATAAAGTTGTCTTCCTCTGCCCCAACCGCCCGCCCGCCCCCGCACAGATAAACCCTCACGGGAAACTTTTAATTGGATTAGAATCTAATTTGGCCGTAGTGACCGCAACTAGAAGAACGAGGGGGGACCGATCCATGCATAGAACTCAATTATTTTCTCTTGTAAGTCGCCCGCCGGAACTGCACGCGCGCTTTGTTTTAAATCTGCTCGCACGTGCGGGATTCAATTACGGGGGCGCCACTCTGCATTATTAGGCCCCAGAAACTAACGCCCGGGGCAATTAAGGGAGCCCCCGTCACTCCCGCAGGTGAGCGCCGCGTTCCGCATTGAGTCCTCGCCGGACGGACGACGCGGAAGGATCTCGATTCGCTTCCTCGCCGTTTTGCGCGTATCGATTTTGAATTTTGCAAACATGTCGCAGGGGCTATTTACTTCGGGGCAATTCTTCGCTCCGCTCATCTCCAGGTTACTGGGATAATAAAGACGGCACTCACCCTTAAATCGCTGCAGATATTAATTCAAATTTGACGAATTGATTTCCGATAATATTATTTTATCCGTCGTACTACTAGATTTTATTTTAAAACAATGCTGCATACTAAAATTAATACTGCCTTATTTCTTATATGGTAATGGTAACAATAACTTTTATTTAAAAAAACTCAACTTGACATTATAGATAATCATATTTTAGAACGCTGTGCAAAATTTGGTGTTTTGATGTTTGTTTTTAATTGAAGAAATTTGCGAAATAGAAATTTGAGGTGGTGGAGGAACCTTAAGATTACATTGGTCGACAAATTTTTACAAATATCTCGTATTATCCCTTAAGTTTAAATGCACTTTTCGGAAAGTATTTACTATGCATATGTACAAAATTATATTTTTTTGTGTGTTAGAGGTCACCTTTTTTATTTTACAAAGTTTCTTAACATAATTGTTTCATAGTATGGCAAGTACTCGATAATAAAACTATACAAATTAACTAAGTTTTACCCGTTATGGTGCTGATTGCGCTTGTACGTATCTTGAGAATATCTCTGTATGGTCCAGCAATAGTCAGCTAACATAAATGGGCTCCATTTTCCTTGGTGTAGCTCCTCCATAGCCGTAATTTCCCGATGAAAGCGCTCTCAGTGCTCGTCACTAACGTTGCCCAAATTTTCTGGGAGAGAAATGAAGAATTGAACATGATAGTGTAGAGAGTGGATGTTCAAAAACATATAACATCCCATATCTTTGTAGGCCATGACATGTCGGACACAACACGTATCAGATCATTAATGTTATTTCTTATGCATGCATATGTATCAAATAAACCTTATCAAAAATATTTACACATTTTGATATTGCCAGAATCATAACAGGACTATCATATAGTCCTTTTGTTAGAGCCTTGATATTGGCTTATAGCCAAACAACTAACTAAAAGCCCGAAGAACTAAAAGTCAGTTCAGACTAGAAGAAATTTCTTGAAATACTCAGTCGAGATCTCGAGAAAATGTTATTTCATTAAATTTTCCGATTCTCCAGAATCGGTATTGTAATGTATCTAGATACAGTATCCAGATACATTCTTGCTTGAGTACCTAAAGTTGTATCTAGATAAGATCTTAAGTTAAAAAGTGAGACTCTGAAGATGTAGACGCCTTCGTAAGGAATTCAGGATCGATTTTTCGTTATCCTCTTCTGATGAAAAACCTTGAAGAAGAACTTCTGAAGTTCCTTCTGATTAAAAATTTTCTGGAGTAGTGATTGGACATGCTGCATGACTGATTCAAGACTTGTGTGTGTGATGTGCTTATTCTTCTGTGAACACCCCGAAACGTTTGTCATGCAGAAGTAGCAATCATTATTTGTTCCTTAGGCTCCCTCCAGACCAATCCCTGAGAGTTCTAGTGATTCTAGATTAGCAGAAACTAACCCAACTCCTTTTGATTTTGCTGATAGGTCATAATTGTTCATCTACACAACTCACGTGCTGAGCCTATGACTTGTTCTGGTTGTCAACTTTGCACTTGAAATAGAGTTCATACGCCTTTTGCTCTAAAACATCGTGCTGAGCTCATGACTTGTCCAGGTTGCCTTGCCAACTTTGCACTTGAAATAGAGCTCATACGCCTTTCGCTCCAAAACATTTTTTTTTGTTTCAGACACCAGCTCTCACCGCAAGAATAACAAAAAGAGTCAGTACTCTTCCTAGGCTCTTGCTCTTCCTAGGTATTGTTTACATATGTTTCCACTATTATTTACAAAAACCCATCAAAACATTTATAAAAACAGGTTACAAAATTAATAGAGAAACTATCAAACTGAAATTTGAGTACAATGTTGCCATAAAAATCATTGGAATCGGTGTTGCTTTCCGAAAAAAATTGAATTAGGCACATTTTGCCAAAATTTATATCCCACAAAAACCTGACGTGCTACAAACAAGTTTTTGGCGTTTCTGAAATCAGCGCAAAATTTTCTATCCGAGTCTGCTATTTATGTCAAAGGGACAAATATTTTATCCACCAGTGTTATCAAGGACGACCCAGTGAAATAAAAAAAATCAAGTTTCCTTAAAAATTACAATTATTGTCTAAATAATTGTCTATAATACTGTCTAAAATTCAATGAATTGTGTCATATTTTCATTTGTCTTAAAATTTCAATTATGGGTTCAATATATCAATAATTATTGTCAAAATTCTAATTAGTGCTATCAAATATTCAATTATATCTTTCAAAATTATTTTTTTCATAAAATGTCAATTATTCTGTTAAAATATTATTTATTTTTCTGGAAATTTCAATAGTTTTTGCAAAATTTTCATAATGGATAAAATTTCGATGATTATTATCAAATTTTTAATGATTCTTGTGAGAAACGTGGACTATTGTTAAACGTTTAATTTCTTTGTCACAGTATCGATGACAATTGTCAAACTTTCTATTTTTCTGTGCAAATTTCATTTAGTAATACCAAAATTGCAAATGCTACTGTACATATATTTATGTATGCTATTTTTAATGTTTTTATGACATATTTTTTCTACAAACATCAATAAAAGTTGAATTTTTAATACGGCATACATGAATTAAAAATAGAATATTTTTCCACCGGTGTTAAAAGTACTCACTTTTAATACTAGTGTTAAAAGTAAACTGATAGGCTTTTATCAAAGTCAAAATATTTTATTGAAATATTACAAACATAATACATTGATAGAAATAATAACATTTTACAATATTGGATAGGCATCAGATTTTAGTTAGCCCTGGATTTGCTTCATTTTCTTTCGACAACTTTTCATGCATAGTTATTATCAAGACTTTTTATTGTTTGACACATGTATTATGCAAAACATAACCTGATTTACTTACTTCATAAATTCCGCAACTGACATATTTAATTGAAAGCTGATTGCAACCTTTTTAAAGACCTTTGTGTTTAATGGTGTTTGCAGAAAAAATAGTGTATGATAAACGTTTAAAAATAATTTAATTTTTTTCGTGGGATTGCTCCATTTCGCAATCTTCCCCACTCACAAAATAAAATCTTACTTTTAACACTTGTATAATAAATAACTATTAATTATCACTGCCTAAAATTTAACGAGTAATGTCATGTTTTCAATTGTTTTTAAATTTGAATTATTCTCTCAAAATGTCAATGATTATTGTGAAAACTGTAATTACTGCCATCAAATTTTCAATCAAATATCCAAATTTCAATGATTATTGTCAAAATTGAAATTACTGCTAGCAAATTTTCAATAAAATATCCAAATTTCAATGATTATTGTCAAAATCACTTGTCCTGGTTGCCAAATTTGTACTTGAAATAGAGTTCATACGCCTTTTGCTCCAAAACATAATTATTTTTCTTTTGGACACCAGCTCTCACCGCAAGAATAACAAAAAGAGTCAGTACTGATTTTTCTCTTCCGAGGCATTGTTTACATATTTTTTCCATTATTATTTATAAAATCATATCAAAACATTAAAGAGAGATTACAAAATTAATAGAGAAACTATCAAACTGAAATTTGGGTACAGTGTTGCCATAAAAATCATTGGAATCGGTGTTGCTTAAAAAATAAAATAAATAAATTTGACGCATTTTACAAAAATTGAAATTCTACAAAAACCTGACGTGCTAGAAACAAGTTTTGACGTTTCTGAAATCAGCGCAAAATTTTCTATCGGAATCAGATATTTATCTCAAAGGGACAAAAATTGAATTAACCAGTGTAATCAAGGGCGAGCCAGAGAAATAAAAAAATTCAAAGGGCTTAAAATAAATAAATTTTTGTATGAGTGGAAAATCAATGAGTTACCATTTCGTGTACAATACAAAATAAAAATCCATTTCTCCAAAAATGCATTAACTTTAATGAAAGATATGTGTTCATAATTTTCAACGGGCGTAACATTTTGTGTACAATACGAAAAAAAAAATCCATTTCTCCATAAATGCATTAACTTCGTTCGTAAGATGTGTTCATAATTTTTAACAGACGTAATTGAAAAAAAAACGTTGACTTTCTATTCATATTCTGAAATATAAGTAGTTTTACCATACAACAAAATTAACAATTAACAAACATTAACAAATTCTTAAATATTTACAAAATTTATCTGATGACATCTCTGATTCATCTCGACAGTTTATAGTTTCATTTTATTCACCATACGCTATTGACATATACAGGGTGAGTAAAAAGTAAAGAACCACCATCTCCTGAGCATTTATTATTATTTTTAGAAAAAAAAAAAGGATTTGAACAAGAGTTTGATGGGTAAATATTTGCCACAATTTGACGGTTGTTTGATGAAGGAATAATAGATGAACTCTTACTAATGCTGTGACTATAAATGGTAGAAGAAAATGAAAAAGCAGTAATTACAATTTTCACAATAATCATTGACATTTTGACAGAATAATTTAACTTATTCTGTGACGCGTCACTTTTTTAACATCATAATGTCATCGATTCTTTTTTTAAATGATAACCTAATTTTTAAATCCATCAAACTTTTATTCAAAACTTTTATTTCTAAAAATAATAATAGAAGCTCCTAAGAGGTGGTACCTTACTTCTTACTCACCCTGTATGTATATAAGTGAAGAAATAAAGATTAAATAGCCAGAATACGAATAATTAACTCCTGCTTCACAAATTTGTGGAGGTATTTTGTATTTTTTTTATTAAAATGATGCAGAAGATAGTTTATACATATTTGATTGTCTTATAACATAGTTTAATAGTTTTATTGAATTTCGAAAACTAATTAATAATTGACATAATTTAGGTTCACTATTTTAAAAATTTGATTGAATTTGAGTTTTGACAATAATCATTGAAATTTAGATATTTAATTGAAAATTTGATAGTAGTTATTACAATTTTAACAATAATCTTGACATTTTGAGAGAATAATTTAAATTTAGAAACAATTGAAAACATGACACTACTTATCGAATTTTGGGCAGTAATAATTATAATAATAATCTTTATTTCGCTGTGCCCCAGCAGATAACATACACACATAGTTAATTACACATAAAATACAAATATGACCTGACTTAAATACATTTACAGTTTTATAGCGGCTATGAAATTGGTGAGCGGACGATTTCTTCTTTCCTCACATTCTAGGAGGTGGTACCTTGAAGATGTTTTGTTGCAGAAACGGCATATGCAGTTGTCTTCTGCATTGTGAAAAATTGTTTTATTGCAGCATAGGTGGTGAAAGCCATGGTACGTGAAGCGGGTAATGAAGTGCCTTTGCTTGTGATTGGCTTCCCTCCAGATATGTTCATTAAAAGCTGGACCGTCTGTGAAATTCTGAAACACTAATTCCATGTTTTTACCATCTATTATATTGCAGTACTGCTCTTGCACCGCTGCAGATATACCGGTACAGTTCTTTATGATATCCTCACCCATTGTACTGGTATTTGCTAACTGAAACACAAAGGTGTTTGATGTAAATTTTGACAGTCCTAGGGTCTTTTTAAGAAATCTGGCCTTTACTTTGTCCAGCTGTAGCAGGTCGGTTACCTTTACAAGAGGCCATAAGTTTTTCATTCCATAAGTGACAGCTGGCCAAATTTTAATGTTGTACAATTTTATTGCTGCATTCAGGCTCAGTTTTTGTAGATGTTTAAGTGTCCCGATGACTCTGGCTAGTTTTCTGCTTTTTGAGTTGAAGTGCTTCGTAAATGTTAGTAATAATTATCATTTGCTTATGATGATAGCATTTATAATTTTAGTATTACTGAATGTAATTTTCACAGAAAAATAGAAAATTTGGCAATTATCATTGAAGCTATGACAAAGAAATTAAAAATTTTAGAATAATGTACACGATTCTCACAAGAATAATTCAACATTTGACAAGAATCATTGAAATTATATCCATTATTGAAAATTTGGAAAAAACTATTGAAATTTCAAAAGAAATAAATAATATATTAACAGAATATTTGAAATTTTATGAAAAAAATAAACGTTGAAAGATATAATTGAATATTTGATAGCACTAATTACAATTTTAAGAATAATTATTGATATATTAGATGGATAGATATTTATTTGAAGAGATTATAACAAAATAACAATAAATTGAAACATGTCAATTTGACATGACCTAATACATACATTTATGTAATATTAAGGTATAATTATATAATATAACAATTAATATGATAAAGACAAGATATACCGTTAGTATTATTTGATTAACGACCAGATATATTTTTGCCTCGTTAACGGTCAGACCCAAGTTCATGTGGTCCCGACTGTAGGTATGTGAAATTATTTAATGTAAATTTGCATAATTCTGCAGTATTGTAAAATTGAAAAAAATTGGCGCGCATTGGCATTAAAAAATTGATGCAACAATCAATCTCTGCAATGGTATATCAAAGGGGCGCCCGTTAGGTTTTCTCATTTCCACTCGATTTTCAATTGAGATTCGACGGGGGAATTTATGGGACGAGCGGGGGAGTTTTATGGGGCGGCGTTACGCGAATGTGCGCGCCAGGGCCGCAGATGATTCTTTTTTCCTTCGCCCGGCGGACGTGAAGGGATGGACGGGCGTTGGCGAGGCGATTTTATGGTAATGGGGAACAATACAGTTGATATGGTAATGAGGGGGAAGGCGTCCTCAGAGAAATATATCAGCGGAATCTGGCGGAATTTGTCCGCCCGGTGGAGAAATGCCCGGACATTTGTCCACTCCCCGATTGGCAGGGGATCGAAGTGCGGTTCTAGTGCCAGGATGATAGTGGCTGAGGTGGACTGTCTTTGGGGGGCTTCAAAAATATACCCACTTTTATTAATAGCGCTGAATATATATAAAACATGAGATTTTAGCTAACAGTGATTATAAAACCATGCATTGCCCATATGCAGGTTATGTGTAAATATTACAATATATTATTAAACCAAACAAAAAATTATCATCTGAAAACCAATAAATAAGACAATAACACGCTGATATATAATAGGCATGATAATATAAATAGGCAGATTTGCTTCGAATAAACTTCAAATCCTGACTAAGAACTAAATATGAGAAACAGCTTTTTTTTATTTCATATGTCCAGCATACATAAACAAACTGTTTCCCTGTACTTTATTACCCTTAATGTGGTAATGTATCAATCAACCAATATTGTAGCAAGTAACTCACATTTTCGTAATGCTAATAGTGTAATCATAATCAAATAAAATGTGATTATTCGTGGCACCAAATCGATCAACATTGTAGGACATTCATTGATGATTAACTTTTAGTGCCAGACAAAATTGACGGAAACCACACCACAAATCCATTTTCAGTAAGTTGTTAATAACAACATAATAATATTCTTATGGAAAATAAATATTGCTGTACTTTGAATCCATACACAAATACATTTTCAGTAAGTTCGTAACATAAACATTATACAGAGCTCTAATACAAAATAAATATTGCTGTGCTTTCAATTTATAGACGTGGGTGAGTTCGATTCTCTCGCGGAAAATTTCAATTTTCTTGAATATACACGGTGTTCACATAGTAAGGGAAATTTTTCAGGAAGTCAGAGTGACCTGACAAGCTATGTCTCATTACATGTTGAAATTTTCGAAAAATGATCTTTATCGACAGCCAAAGCACACAAGTCGGTTTTCACAAATTTATTGCCTACACAATTTTTGTTTACTAGCAAGCGATTTTAAAAGCTTACGTGCAGCCACCTTTTTCATTCTTAAATCTTCATGCAATTTTCATGCAACTGTAGCTTCTAATATACCTACTTCAGAGGCTACCTTTGAAACCCTTATTCTTCGATCTTCTAGGACCAATTCCTCGACTTTCTTAATGTTTACGTCGGTTCGTGCTGCAATAGCATATTTCACATATTTTTGCAAAATCTTTCCAACGCTAAATAATGCTAACACCTTATTCATTCCTAAATCTTCAAGCAATTTTCATGCAACTGTAGTTTCTGATATACCTACTTCAGGGGGTATCTTTGAAACCCTCATTCTTCAATCTACTAGGACCAATTCCACAACTTTTTTGGTGTTTTGATCGGTTCGTGCTGCAATAGCATATTTCGCATCTTTTTGCAAAACCTTCCCTAAACTTAATTTTGTTTTGAAGTCTTAATCTTACAATGTTTTTAAATATAACTGAGAATCAAGAGTTTTTTTTTCCAAATCTAGGTTTTGTTTCACTGATTTTTTTTTAAGTTTAAGTATAAGCTTTTACTCTAAGTCTTACTGAATTTGATTCAATAATTCCTGAAATTGATTCATGAATTCCTGAAATTTTCTAGACTTGCAGAAAATTTCAGGTACTTACACTGACTTATTTAGGTTTTTAATCCTGATGGTATTTTTTGCACCTTTTTTCAATCCAGCAATAAAATGTGTAAAAATTTCAATAGTTACAGAAGAAGAAGTTACCAAGATTATGTCAAATTTTTAATGATTCCATTCAAATTTCAAAATTTTTAGTGATTCCCGTCAAAAACATTTTTGATAAAATTGTAGCAATTGTGTCAAAAATTGTTAAATTTATACTGTTAAATTTACAATTTCTTCAAAATATATATAATTCCACTAAACATTTCAATAATTTCTGCCAACTTATCAATTATTTCTAAAAATAGTTCAGTAATTTCGTCAACTTACAATAATTATCAAAAACTTCAGTTAACAGTGTAGTGTTAAATTTACAATTTCTCTGAAATTATCTATAATTACACCAAAAATTTCAATTCATACTGTCATATTTTCAATTATTTCCGGTAAAATTTTAGTAATTGTGTTAACTTTTCAATAATTATCAGAAATTTGAGTTAACATTGTTAAATTTACAATTTCTAATTGTAAAAATCATTCAATATATCTATGATTACACCGAAAATTTCAATTCATACTGTCAAATTTTCAATTATTTCCGGTAAAATTTCAGTAATTGTGACTTTTCAATAATTATAAGAAATTTCAATGTTCACTGTTAAATTTACAATTTCTATCAAAATATCTATAATTACATCGAAAATCTCAATTACTACTGTCAAACTTTCAATTTTTCCGGTATAATTTTAGTAATTCACTTTTTAATAATTATCAGAATGTACAATTAACACTGCTAAATTTACAATTTTACAATTTCTATCAAAATAACTTTAATGACAGTAAAATTTTCAAAAATTACTGTCAAAGTGTCAGTAATTATGTCAAAGTTTCAATTAGTTCTGTCAAAATTTAAACTAACACTGTCAAATTTACAATAAATTGTAAAATAAAATAAATTTTTGTAAAATTTTCTATAATTACAAAAAAATTCAAAGATTTATTTCAAATTATTTTTTTCACATGCAAACTAACCCTATCGTAGTTAGTTCATAATTATACAACTAGATCTAAAATTTATCAACATTTTTATTATTATTATTTCAAAATATCAGTGGTTACTGTCAATAATTAGTAGTATTTATTGGTGTTAAGTAACATCAAAGTTTTTCACAAGTCAAATGTACTCATTTAAAGTTCAAGCAGTTCATAACACTAACACACAAATGAATATTATAAGTTACAGGGGTTAAATTTATATATCAGTACATAAGTACCTAAGTACATAATTATATATAAGAAGTAAAATAATGAAATAAGTACTGTTCAATTTTCAATTATTTCTGTTAAAATATGAGTAATTATGTTAAATTTACCAAGTCTGTAAAATTTTCTATAACAGTATAAATCAGCAATTGTGTCAACTTTTCAATAATTATCAAAAACTTCAATCAACAGTGTTAAATGTACAATTTCTATAAAATATCTATGATGACACAAAAATTTTCTATTATTACTGCCAAATTTTTAATTATTTCTGGTAAAATTTCAGTAATTGTGTTAACGTTTTAAAAATTATTAGAAATTGCAATTAACTCTGTTAAATTTACAATGTCTATCAAAATATCTATGATTACACCGAAAATTTCATTATTACCGTCAAATTTTTAAATATTTTCGGCAAAATTTCAGTAACTCGCATTTCAATAATCATCTAAAATTACAATTAACACTGTTAAATTTACAATTTCTATCAAAACGACTTTAATTACACTAACATTTTTAAAGATTTCTTTGAAAATGTCAGTAATTATGTCAAAGTTTCAATGATTGCTGTCAAAATTTCAACACTGTTAATTTGCCTGTAAGTGCCTGTAAATTTTTCTATGATTACAGTACAATTTCAAATATTTCTGTGAAATTATTATATTTTCCCTGGAAACTAACTCTATTGAAGGTAATTTATAATTATACAATTGGATCTAAAAGTTATCAACATTTTTATTATTATTTCAAAATATCAGTGATTACTGTTCATACTTAAATACGTACTGTAAAATTTTCAAATATTTCTTTTAAAATGTCAGTAATTGTATCAAAGTTTCGTAATTACTGTTAAAATTTCCAATAACACTGTTAAATTTGCAATGTCTGTAAAATTTTCTCTGATTACAGTAAAACTTTCAAAGATCTCTGTAAAATTATTTTTTTTCCCCCTGGAAACTAACCCTATTGAAGTTAATTTATAATTATACAACTGGATCTAAAATTTATCAACATTTTTATTATTATTATTTCAAAATGCCAGTGATTACTTTTTTTCATATAAATGTACTTTATTACTTTATTTACTATTATCAGTTTCAGTTTATTATTAAACATATTCTTTGTAAACATTACAATTACATGTTACATATTACATTTATGAATGTTTATGTCGCTGAAGCAGAGCTTATGCTTGAAAATCTATGGTGGTTCATGGTGGTAATCAATAATTAAATAAGTCTTGCTACATTTTCAATTACTTCTGTTAAAATGTCAGAAATTATGTCAAATTTTCGATGATTGCTGTTAGTTGTAATTTCTGATAATGATTCAAGAGTGATCAATTACTGAAATTTTACCGGAAATGATTGAAAATTTGACAGTAATAATTGAAATTTTCGGTTTAAGCATAGATATTTTGCAAATTTAGCTGTGTTAATTGAAATTTCTGATAATTATTGAAAAGTTAACGCAATTACTGATTTTTTTTTCAGAAATAATTGAAAATTTGGCAGTTATTATTGAAATATTTAGTGTAATCATAGATATTTTGAAGAAGTTGTGAATTTAACAGTATAAATTTCAATTATTCTCTGAAAACTATCCCTATGTAAGTTTATTTGTAACTATACAACTGGATCTAAAAGTCACCAACAATTTCATTATTCGATCATTAACATTTTAATGATTACTGTCAAGATTGAAATTATTATTCTAAAATTTTTAATTATTTTTGCTGAACTTTAATTTCTTTTATCGTCATTGCAATGGGTACCGTTTGCTAGAATTAGTGCAATATTTTATTGAATTTGTATATAGTTTTACAGTTAAAATGTGTTAATATTTAAATATATTATAGACAAAAGCAAAACTAAAATCACAAACAATTTCATTATTCAATCAATGATATTTTAATGATTAGTGTCAAAATTGAAATTATTTCTGTGAAATTTTCAATTATTTCAGTTAAATTTTAATTTCTTCTATCGTCATTGCAATGGTTACAGTTGAAATTTTAAAGATTGCATATAAAATATACATGATAATTATTGATTTCTATCACAATTTCATTTATTCCATCTATTCCAGGAGTCCAATTAATCGTTATCATTAAAAATACAATTTTAATTTCTTGAATCTATTGAAATTTGCTAGAATTAGTGCAATATTTTATTGAATTTGTATATATTTTTACAGAAAAAATGTGTTAATATTTAAATATATTATAGACAAATGCAAAACTAAAATCACCAACAATGTCATTATTCAATCAATGATATTTTAGTGATTAGTGTCAATATTGAAATTATTTCTGTGAAATTTTCAATTATTTCAGTTAAATTTTAATTTCTTCTATCGTCATTGCAATGGTTACGGTTGAAATTTTCAAGATTGCATTTAAAATATACATGATAATTATTGATTTCTATCACAATTTCGTTTATTCCATTTATTCCACTAGTCCAATTAATTGTTATCAATAAAAATGGCAATCATCATTTCTTGAATCTGTTGAAATTTGCTAGAAATACTGAAATAGTTTATTGAATTTGTATATAAATATGTTACAGAAAAATGTGTAATTGATTAAATACCTATATTATAGACAAATGCAAAACTAAAACCGGGAAAAATCGGATAAACAATTTATTTTCAATAACAATCATCATTATTAAAATAGAAACATTTATATAAAATTATAAAAATAACAACGGTTGGTTGAGAATGGTTGAATATCTGTTGTAAGCACATTAGTCCTTAAGCACTGTACATAAGTTACTGTACATAGTAGTAACTATAAGTAGTACTAGGAGTAGTAACTATATGTAGGTACTAAGTAACAGTTACAGTACATATGCACATAAGTACAAATTCAGAAATTCCTATCGACAATACATACGTGTTTCAGACTCATTGATCATAAATATGTATAAAAATGTCCACACTGCATTTTACATTTCCAATTAATTTGTTAAACTTCCATATTTCAGTCAAACTTTAGTTGCTAATATTGAAACAATTATTTAATTGACTTAAGTACTTACAACCCAAGGCCAAAGAAATTTTGTTTGAAAAAAACAAGAAAACTTTTAGTAATATTTTTACTGGAAAACAAAAAGAACAAACAGTTAACAGTGTTTACAAAAAAACACTGTTAACGTTTCAATTCATTTAATGCTCAAATTCATCCAAGTTCAATAGTAGTTAAGCTATGGGGAATCCAGACCACCCCCGCTTGATTAAATCAATTCGCGGTTTTAATTAGTGGTTTTAATCGGCGGTCTAATCACCGCGAGCAATTACATTGGGATAATTATGGCGGGGGGGTGGTCTGGAATCCTGATAAATTTACTACTTTCAATGCATTTCCCAAATCTTAGATCTTAGATCGCATTTACTTTCTGAATTGGATGATTAATTGGACTATGAACTTATTGGTTTAATGATTGTAGGAGGCTCCAAACATATGTCCCTATATGTTTGTAAGATTTTAATTGGAAAGCAAAACGAACAGAAAATCACTGTTAACGTTTTAATTCATTTCATGCTCAAACTCATTCAATTTCAATAGTAGTTAAGCTATGGGGATTCCAGACCACCGCCGCTTGATTAAATCAATTCGCGGTTTTAATTAGTGGTTTCAATAGGCGGTCTAATCACCGCGAGCATTTACAATAGGATAATTACTGCGGGGGTGGTCTGGAATCCTCATAAGTTAACTACTTTCAATTCATTTCGGAAGTCTTAGATCTTAGATCGCATTTACTTTCTGAATTGGACGATTAATTGGACGTATGAACTTTTTGGTTTAATAACTCTAGGAGGTTCCATAAATATTTGCCTATCCTCGTGAAACACCCCCATGAAATATAAACTAGTATAATAATATGTTTCAATAATGTATGAAATGTACCAAAAATGTTATTGGGATTATGTTATCTGGAATCCCCATAGGTTAACTACTTTCAATTCATTTCGTAAAATTGATTGATTTAGGATACTAAACTTCAAACGGTATCTCCCTACCATAAATCAAATAAATAAATTGATTGATTTAGAATACTAAACTTAGAGTCTTATAGTCTTAGATCTTAGATCGCCTTTACTTTCTGAATTGGACGATTAATTGGACGTATGAACTTTTTGGTTTAATAACTCTAGGAGGCACCAAAAATATTTGCCTATCCTCGTGAAACACCCCCATGAAATATAAACTAGTATAATAATATGTTTCAATAATGTATGAAATGTACCAAAAATGTTATTGGGATTATGTTATCTGGAATCCCCATAGGCTAACTACTTTCAATGCATTTCGTAAAATTTATTGATTTAGGATACTAAACTTCAAACGGTATCTCCATAAACCATAAATCAAATAAATAAATTGATTGATTTAGAATACTAAACTTAGAGTCTTAGAGTCTTTGATCTTAGATCGCCTTTACTTTCTGAATTGGACGATTAATTGGACGTATGAAATTTTTGGTTTAATAACTCTAGGAGGCTCCAAAAATATTTCCCTATCCTCATGAAACACTCCCATGAAATATTTACTACTATAATTATATTTTCCAATAATGTATGAAATGTGATGGATACTCGTGTACCAAAAATGTTATTCAAGTTAAAAATGATTTCTATTTACATTTTCTTTCATTTTTACTTACTTTTGAGACTGTATTTATAAATTTAAACAGAATTAGAGCGACTGCTTCAACTGACAGCAACTTAGCGCTGCAATAAAACTCCTGCGAATTCTTATTAAACGCCCCCCGAAGAAATTTTAAATCGCGCCCGTTGAAAACAAACCTTGCACGTATTTCATCCCCCCATCACAATTACGCCCCCACCCCCCGCTCGCGGAATGGCACGTCTCATTATCGCAATTTGGGTTAATTCCGTTCGAGTTGAGTGCGAATAATTCCGCCCGATATTATTTAATGTAATGAAAGATGTAACGTTTTCAGTTTATGACGTTAAGGAACGAGCGGCGCGGGGTGAGGGGCGGCGCGGGGGTTGCCGCCCCCGCCGCGGCCCCTCTGTAATTGCCGAGTGTTGGTGAGCGAGATGAATGGCCCGGAGTGGAATCGTTTTTATTATCGATGTAGCTTTAACATTCAGATCCTCGCGATGATGTGAATTATACTAAGTAGATGTAAAGCACCCTCATCTGTATGGAATAACAAATTCTGCGTTATTCATTTTTTTGCGCGCTCTCACCCTTGTCTTCTTCTGTTACAGTCGGCTGCGACAACTGGCAGGAATGGTGGACGTACGACGGGATTTCAGGTGAGTCAGGCAAAATATTGAATCCCACCTTTATTGAGCGATCGTTATCTTTGGGTGCTAAATCGCGCGCCTATTAAGTATATCAACAGGTGATATAACGAGGTTATTATTAAATCCATCGCCTAGCTTCGTGGATTGCTGATGTTTTTCTATTAAGCTTTAATTGAACCAAATGGATTATTTACTGCGTTAATAATTCACTTCGGCAATCGGATTGCGCACGAGCAATTGCACAAAGTACGGGCGCCGAGACAAAAATGTATCACAATAAACACACCAGGAGGGTCGTAATTCACGTGAGGTTGAGTTTAACGATCGAATGACCCGTTAAAAGTTATAAAACTCAGGCGAATAAAAGGTTTTATATTAAATATTTTATGATCGCGCAATCAGAAACGGGGAATATTTTATCACTCCTTGTGTACTCTCGCCCGTTCGCGGGCTGTTGCTGCCACCCCCTTACAATGTAATCCGAGCCGGCGAGTTTTTTTTTTTTAGTCTGCATTGATTCCCAAATTGACTGGATTAGCGGATTAACGCTACGAATTTATGGGGTATTACTGCATGTTCCCGCTTATTTTTTGGCGATATCTCGAGACGTGCTGTTTGCGCATGGTTTTAATGTGTGAGGGCGGGGGGCATAAATACCGGCCGGAAATCAGATTAGCAGGGCTCCGATTGGCAAATAGCTAATGTTGTAGAAAAACAATCTGGGGAATGTGCCGGAAAGCGGCCAGAAACATAAAGAATACAGCGGGGCTAATCAAACAATCGATAGCGTTAAGGGCAGGAACAACACGGCGCTCCTCGCTGCAAGGTGGGAATATATTCGCAGGGCATTAAAAATTTACTGCGTTAAAAATTGATGAGGCGGTTTTGCCTGTGATTTTCTGTGGTCAGAGGCTCCCAGCATTAACTAATTTTGTTAAATTACTGAGAGGCGACCCTTTAATCGATATGTAACCCTCCATTATAACACGCCGAATTTAGTTATCTGCCATTGCATACTCCCGTTTGGGCTTGAATTTATTACACCTTCAATATTTAGACTTATTCCCTCTGCATCTCTATAGAGTGTACAAATATTAGTATTTGTAGCGTTATATTTGCAAATGAATTGAAATTTAGAAAATCGATACTTTTGAATCTTCAATTACAGATGACCTTATAGAACTCACGCAAAAAATCCACTTCAGTTATTTTTATTTCTCCCCCATCTTCCATTCTGTACTAATATATCGACTTTTAATATATGGTTGTAAATAATACTTTAACAGATCAAGCATTAAAAAATGAATGCATCATTTGGAAACTTGAAAAAAAAAACATATAAATATATAAATTATGACTAACTTCTTAAAACTAATTTAGTATTATCTTCAAAATACTGAAATAACTCGAATATGTGATTTATAAACTTTGAAATAATTAAGTGAAAGCAATAATTTCCAACACTGACATAAAAAATATTTCAAATTTGCATGTAAATAAATATCACTAAAACATCAAGCTATCAATATCAAAATTATAATAACTAACGTGCTTCAGAACTTCTTAACACTAATTTAGTACTATCTTCAAATTACTGAAATAACACGAATACATTTTCAAGACTAAAATACAGGGTGTCCTAAATAGAATATGATAATAGGATGGGTATCTTTCTTATTCCTGAAGCTGGATATCTGGTAAAATGGGCAAAGTTATACAGTTTTGTATGCTGGTTCAGATTATCATTGAAAAAGATTGTCTGTGGACACACTGTATATGAAATAACATTTACAAAAACAAAAAGTTTAAAAACAAATAATTTTTAATTTCCAAGATATACCAAAATACCGCAATATTGGCAAAAAAGGTTCCCAAAATATTTATGTTGTATCAGAAATCAACAGGTGATTTATAAACTTTGAAATAATTAAGCGAAAGCAAGAAATTTCAAACACTGACATAAAAAATACTTCAAATTTGCATGTAAATATATATCACTAAAACATAAAGCTATAAATATCACAATTATAACTAATGTGCTTCAGAGCTTCTTAAAACTAATTTAGTATTATCTTCAAAAGACTGAAATAACACGAATACATTTTCGAGACTAAAATACAGGGTGTCCTAAATAGAATAGGGTAATAGGTGGGTATCTTTCTTATTCCTAAAGCTGGATATCTGGTAAAATGGGCAACGTTGTGCAGTTTTGTATGCTGGTTCAGATTATCATTGAAAAAGATTGTCTGTGGACACACTGTATATGGAATAAAATTTACAAACACAAAAAGTTTAAAAACAATTAATTTTTAATATTCCAGATATACCAACATACCGCAATATTGATAAAAAGGTTCCCAAAATATGTATGTAGTATTAAAAATCAATAGGTGATTTATAAACTTTGAAATATTTAAGCAAAAGCAATAAATTTCAAACACTGACATAAAAAATGTTTAAAATTTGCATGTAAATAAATATCACTATAACATCAAGCTATAAATATCAAAATTATGATAACTAACGTGCTTCAGAACTTCTTAAAACTAATTTAGTATTATCTTCAAAAGACTGAAATAACACGAATACATTTTCAAGACTAAAATACAGGGCGTCCTAACTAGAATAGGATTTCTTGGGTATATTTCTTATTCCTAAAGCTTAAGATCTGGTTACATGGGCAACGTTGTCCAGTTTTATATGCTGGTTCAGATTATAATAGAAAAATATTGTCCGTGGACACACTGTAAATGAAATAAAATTTACAAAAATTAAAAGTTTAAGAAGAATGAATTTTTATTTTTATTATTATCTTATCCATTTTACCAGATATTTTTAATTATTATTTGTTATTTGTTCAAGTACTTTCTGGTATCTTCTGCTATTTATTTATTTATTTTTTCCTACTAGATTCGGCTTAATATTCAGCCACAGTAGGGTTTTTTTGTTAAAGTACTTTTTGGTACCTTCTGCTATTTATTTATTTACTTTTCCCTATTAGATTCGGCTTAATATTCAGCCACAGCAGGGTTTTTTTGTAAATTAAATTATAATTTTCAAGATTATATTTTACTTTTGGTGTCGTGTTAGTTTGAAGTATATCTATAATACAAACTTCAAACTGGCATAAAAAGTAAAATGTAATCTTGAAAATTATAATCAAATTTACAAAAACCCTCATGATGGCTGAATATTAAGCCGAAACTAGTAAGGAAAAAGAAAAAAATAAATACTGGAAGATACCAAAAAGTGCTTTAACAAATAACAAATAATAAATAATTTTTTATTTCAAAAATTGCAAAAATGTTCGCATAAATATAAAAATTATGATCAACTAACGTCATCCAAAACTGTATTCAAAATCTGCGCGAGACATACTCTACCGAAACAATAATACGAATATTTTTTTCAAAATTACATTAAAACTCATTCAAAAATTTTCATTACAAATTCACATAAATATAATAAGATATTCTTATCTACAGTTCTAAAACTTTGAAATTGTACTAAAAATGAGTGTGAGTATGAGTTCTATAAAACTCGCATAATATTGATAAAATGTCTATAATTTCAAAAAGATATCCAAAGTTTTTATAAAGATTTTATATAAATATCAGTAACACTGCTTATCTTTGTATCTATCTGTCTCTACAAATGATGCGAAATAAAGATTATTATTATTATTATTATTTTTACATAAATATCAAGGCATGTCAAATTTCCAAAGAAATTACACCTAAATATCAAAATTAGGAGAAAATATGTCTTAAATTATTTTAATCGTATGCTAAATCTGTTAATCAACTGAAATACCTAAACGAAATAAAAAAATAATTTACAACATTAACTTAAATATAAAATATTATTATATTATGACTACCAACTTTGTGTCATAAATTGGTATTTCACTTTTATAAACTCCATGGCACTAAAACTGGACAAAATAATTTCAACATTTAAAAAATCTAAATCTTTATCGAAATTTTATATTTATTAAAGTTCAAATTTAAAATTTTCAAGGTAGATATACCAAAATACCGAAGTATTGACAAAAAGGTTCCCAAAATATTCTAGTAGTATCAGGAATCAATAGGTGATCTATTAACACTGAAAAAAAAATTGCATGTAAATATCACGAAAGCATCAAGCTATAATGAACGATTCTTTGTAAATTTTAATTAAACATCTATATTTCGATATTCAATAAACTAACACTGTGAAAATGTATCAAATTGTTTTGTATCACTCAGGGTTTAGAATATATCATGATTTTTTGGTTTATTGATATTTCTGATCACTTTTTACAAGGGTAGATGTGATTTAAATCAATTGATCACGATATAAATCTTAAAATAAAAAAAATAAAAATATATAATTTTTATTAAATCATTGATTTTACTTTATCACACTGCTGCATGATCAAGTTTTGTAATCATGCGACAAAAACCAATAGATTTCAAGGGATTTACATGGTTTAGTAACATGGTCTGAACAATAATTGATGTTTAAAAAAAAACGTGTATCTGAACCACGTAATGGACCAAAACTGGAAGAAAACAAAAACATTTGACTTAATTTTTCAGGAAAGTACTACACACCTACTACTTACTATACTACTTACTATACAAATACTAACATTTCGAGAGAAACTTCCGAAAATATTCATGTATTAAAAATCAGAAAGTAAAAGAAATATTTAAGTTTATCAAGAGTAAGAAATACGTAAATATCAAAATCTTGCGAAAAAGCAACCAAATATGAGCAAGAAACGAAATTCGTAAATATCAAAATCTTGATAAAAAGCATCCAAATATTTTCAAGTAAGTAGTATGGTAAAATATTGACCGGTCAACACTATTTCTAAATATAATGTTAATAACATTTTAACATAAAAAAAACTTGTTATAAATAAAACATTACTCTGTTAGTATCATATAAAATTATTTATTGATTTGTTACTAGTTTCGACTACTTAAGTAATCATTAGCAAACAGAGTTGGTATCACAAGATACTCTGTTTGATAATGATTACTTAAGTAGTAGAAATTAGTAACAAATCAATAAATAATTTTATGTGTTTTTAAGTAGGCATCACAAGATACTATGTTTGATAATGATTACTTAATTAGTCGAAACTAGTAACAAATCAATAAATAATTTTATGTGATACTAACAAATTAATGTGTTTTATTTATAATTAATAAAATGTATCACGAAGTAGACGCCACCAAAATTCAATTACCATGAAACTTATAAATTACGTTCCAAATTAATAGGCGACTAGATACTCCATACCATGTTCATTATAGCATAAACATTATAGCATAAATATTATAGTTTATTCAAACATTTGAGGAAATTTATTCTTTAATATCAAAATTTCGATAAAAAGCTTCCTCAGTTTTTTTTTAAATCAATACAGAAATCCGTGGGTGACCTATAAACTTTTAAATTCATAAAAGATTTCATAAAAGTTGAACCATTTCAAGGAAATACTATAAATCACATAAATAATTTTATGTGATACTAACAAAGTAATGTGTTTTATTGATAATTAATAAAATGTATCACGAAGTAGACGCCACCACCATTAAAAACAATAAAACTTGTATTATTTAAACATCATGAATTACCACGAAACGTATAAATTACGTTCCATATTAAAGGGTGACGTATATACTTCATAGCATAAATATTATAGCATAAATATTATAGTTAATTCAAAATTTTCAGCAAATTTATTCTTTAGTATCAAAATTTCGACAAAAAGCTTCCTGAGTTTTTTCAAATCAATTCAGAAATCCGTGGGTGGCCTAATTATAAACTTTTAAATTTTTAAACGAAATGCATAAAAGTTGAACCAATTCAAGAAAATACTTAAAAATTTTAAAACTCAAATATGAAATTTCTTATAACTAGAGTACTAGGCTCACCTCTCTCATAAACGTGAAAACCTCTCAGAAAACGTAAAAACGTTTCTCAAAACGTGAAAACGTCTGAAACGTCGTTAATTTGGTTTTTTAGAAAACGTGAAAAGCGTCTCTCAAAAACGTAAAAACTTCTAAGAAAACGTGCAAAACGTCGTTAGAGAGATTTCACGTTTTGAAAGATGTTTTTCACGTTTTCTGAGAGGTTTTCCCGTTTTTGAGAGACGTTTTTCACGTTTGCTGGAAAACCAAATAAACGACGTCTGAAAGGTTTCACGTTTTGAGAGACGTTTTCATGTTTTCTAAGAGGTTTTCACGTTTATGAGAGAGGTGGGCCAGAACCAGTGCTAGATTTCATTGGGTGAGCCAGAAGCAGCGCTGCTTGGCTACTCTAGTTAGAACAGATTTCATATTTGAGTATTAAAATTTTTAAGAATTTCCTGGAAATGGTTCAACTTTTATAAATTTCGTCTTTCAAAACGTGAAATCTCTCTAACGACGTTTTGCACGTTTTCTTAGAGGTTTAACGTTTTTTAGAGACGTTTTTCACGTTTTCTGGAACACCAAATAAATGACGTTTGAGACGTTTTCACATTTTAAGAGACGTTTTTACATTTTCTGAGAAGTTTTCACATTTATGAGAGACGTCTTTCACGTTTTCTGGAAAACCAAATATACGACGATTGAGAGGCTTTCACTTTTTGAGAGACATTTTTCGCGTTGTCTGCGAGGTTTTCATGTTTATGAGAGAGGTGAGTCAAAATCAGCGTTAGATTTCTTCGGGTGGGCCAGAACCAGCGCTGCTTGACTACTAACTATTCATCTTAAACTTTCAAACTGCATTAGAAATTAATGGGATACCTATAAACTATACAGCTATGAAATAAACTGATAAAAATTTAATAAATTTATAATAAACATATTCATATTCAGAAAAACGTCTTTCAAAACGTGAAATCTCTCTACCGATGTTTTGCACGTTTTCTGCGAGGTTTTTACGTTTTTGAGAGACGTTTTTCACGTTTTCTGGAAAACCAAATAAACGACGTTTGAGACGTTTTCACGTTTCGAGAAACGTTTTTACGTTTTCTGAGAGGTTTTCACGTTTATGAAAGACGTCATTCACGTTTTCTGGAAAACCAAATAAACGACGATTGAGAGGTTTTCACGTTTTGAAAGACATTTTTCGCGTTTTCTGCGAGGTTTTCACGTTTATGAGAGAGATGAGCCAAAACCAGCGCTAGATTTCTTCGGGTGGGCCAGAACCAGCGCTGCTTGACTACTAACTATTCACCTTAAACTTTCAACCTGCATTAGAAATTAATGGGAGACCTATAAACTGTACAGCTGAAATAAACTGATAAAAATTTATTAAATTTATAATAAAAGTTGAACATATTCATATTCAGAAAACCGTCTTTTAAAACGTGAAATCTCTCTAACGACGTTTTTCACGTTTTCTTAGAGGTTTTTATGTTTTTGAGAGACGCTTTTCACGTTTTCTGGAAAACCAAATAAATTACGTTTCTGACAGTCGTCTTTCACGTTTTCTGGAAAACCAAATTAACGAAGATTCAGACGTTTTCACGTTTTGAGAGACATTTTTCGCGTTTTTTAGAGGTTTTCACGTTTATGAGAGAGGTGAGCCAAAACCAGCGTTAGATTTATTCGGGTGGGCCAGAACCTGCGCTGCTTAACTACTAACCAGCCGCCTTAAACTTTCAAACTGCATAAGAAATGAATGAGAGACCTATAAACTGTACAGTTCTGAAATAAACTAATAAAAATTAAACAAATTAAAAATAAAAGTTGAAAATATTCATGAAAATGAAAACAAAAATATTTTTTTTGTATTTCTTATTACAACTAAACAACTTCAAACGTATAATTTGTATCAGAAATGAGTGGGTGAGATATCAACTGCACGGCACTAGAATCAAATTTAGGAGTTGATTCATGGGGCTAAAATAAATTGACAATTAAGAGTGGTCAGTTTTCTGTTTGTCCCTAGTTATAGAGTTAGTATTACTTATTACAACTAAACAACTTAAAACGTATAAATTGTATCAGAAATGAGTGGGTAAAATATCAACTGCACGGCACTAAAATCAAATTTAGGAGTTGATTCAGGGGGCTAACAAAATTGTAAATTTAGAGTGGAAAATTTTCTGTTTGTCCATCGTTATAGAGTTATTGATAAAAATGTAAACAATAACTATAACTTTTTTTTTCGAGCACTGCACGATTTTTATTCATCCATTTTGTCAAATCTAGAGAAACATCCTTGTCAGATTTGACAATTCGTTTGACAGAAGTGGGCAATATTTTGTTTTCTAATATTATTAGTTTTTAATAAAGTTTAAAATGGACAAAAAAATGGAAATGGAAATTTTTCTGTTTATCCCTCGTTATAGAGTTATTGATAAAAATGTAAACAATAACTATAACTTTTTTTTGCGACCACTACACGATTTTGATTCATTCATTTTGTCAAATCTTGAGAAACATCCTTGTCAGATTTGACAATTCGTTTGATAGGAAACAATAACTATAACTTTTTTTTAAGACCACTACACGATTTTGATTCATTCATTCTGTCATATCTAGAGAAACATCTTTGTCAGATTTGACAATTCGTTTGACAGATGTGGGTAATATTTTGTTTTCTATTATTATTAGTTTTTAATAAAGTTCAAAATGGATAAAAAATGGAAATTGAAAATTTTCTGTTTATCCCTCGTTTAGAGTTATTGATAATAATGTAAACAATAACTACAACTTTTTTTTGCGACCCCTACACTATTTTGATTCATTAATTTTGTCAAATCTAAAGAAACATCCTTGTCAGATTTGACAATTCGATTGACTGATAACAATAACTATAACTTTTTTACGACCACTACACGATTTTGATTCATTCATTTTGTCAAATCTAGAGAAACATCCTTGTCACAGTTGACAATTCGTTTGACATATAACTATATCTATAACTTTTTTTACGACCACTACACGATTTTGATTCATTCATTTTGTCCAATCTAGAGAAACATCTCTGTCAGATTAGATAATTAGTTTGACAGATATGGGCAATATATTTTTTTAATATTATTAGTTTTTAATAAAGTTAAAATGTATTTTTTTTTGTTTTAAAACTTAAATTCTTTGTTCACACAATAGAAGATACAATTTGTTTAAAATGAGTATCACTTTTGTAATGAGTATCACTTTATAATTATTTTTTTCTTTACTGTATAAAACATATATTTTTTTATTTGTACTACTTTTTAAACTAATCCGACCAATGAATAAACTGAATAAAATACTTTGGTGGTCCACAGGCCGTAGTTTGAGGACCCTGTTTGAGGACTAGTTTAAGGACCCGTAATTTGAGGACCCCTCTGTTGTAGATATAACTCAACCAAGCACAATATAATTAAATATTTAGCTCATTTTTAATTGGACCCTTAATATAACAAGCAGAAATACGGGTTTTGGCAATTGTTCCGCCTGTTAACGAAGAATATTTGTGTGTACACATTAACGCACTTTAACGTAATAAATTTATTAGCGTATACTTTGAAATTTAGTTTCGTGACAGTACCGCCAGTTTCGGAAACTAGAAGATTCAAACGCGCCCATTAAAATTTCGCTACAATTTCGCACCGCAAAACTTCGGCAATTACCCGAACTGTTGGGCAAGCAGCACATTGCCCGAAACACCGAAATTTAGCACGGATCGCGGGCCAAAGCCGCACTTTTCGGGATTTTATCTGATGGATGCCGGCGAGGCCCCCATTATCCTGGGCTCTTCCCACCCAAAGCACGGGGCCGCTGTTAATTATATTTTAACACAAGTTCGCAAATTCGCCCGGCAGTCGCAATTGCCTTAATAAATGATCCGATACGTACAGTTATCGTCGGCGTTACGGCCGAATTAGAACGCAATAACTGTCCCGGCCGTTCGGCGTGTGTGCGAGAGTTTGTGTGTCGTTTGCATAATTACGGGGCGGATATGCGCTCGTATTTCATTGCCTTATTTTCGAAGCGATTACTGTTAATAATCAATAAATGATTCACCTCGCGGCGATGTTTTTACATTATTGTGGCAGGTTTTAATGACACCGCCGGTAATCACAATTACAAACGACTTGTCTCGTTTTGATTCCTAATCTGATGCATTTACATTTGTTATTGTTAAAACGCATCAAAGCATCAAGAGAATTGAACAATTGAACAAATTACACAATTGAAGTGTTAAAACATCAAATAAACATTACAAATTGTTTTAGGGTTTCATTTTTTTTAATAAAGTAAAACAAAAACAAAAAATAAAAATTACAGATTGTATTAAATCCATTCTGCTTGAGATTTTAAATAATATTTTTGATAAGTTGTATTAAATCCATTTTGCTTGACATTTTGAATAATGTTTACAATTTTTTTTATTTATAAACAAAGCAAAAAGATACAAACAACTATCATATTTAATAGTACATCAAACAGCTAGTAAATCTGTCCATTACTTCACACGTGGAGTAATGAGTCCATTACTACATTGGTGGGGTAATGGGCCAATTACTTCACCAGTGTGGAATAAACTTCTCTATGCAAAAACGAGTAATTGCCATTTCTATATTTTCTGGAAAATGAATTTCGAGTCAGTAGAGTTATATACAGATAAGAGAGATATACAGACATTGAATATTCAGGGTGATTTTTTAATATTGCGAAAAACATAGTAAACTAAGTAGACAAAATTTCAAAACAATATAATTTGACTGGACTACATTTATAATGTAAATGGAACAAAACACAATGTATTGTATTTGCATATTAAAGTCGTTCTGCAAGTCTAAAAAAAGTGTAAGCAAAATATAAGAATTAGAAATAAAAATGAATATACACCTTAAAATTTTAAAGAATCGTTTTTCAATTTTTAGTGTATTCAATCTCATCAGGATATTTTCCTCAGAGAAAACCTTGTAGGGGTTTTTTTAGACAAGGAAAATGTTTAACATTTTCGACATTTTTTATTTAAATTAGTGGTATATTAATTTTTTTTTTCATGATGTCATAAAGAACACTTACATTACTAAGAGAAAATACCAAAATTGAGGAATATTCTGATTTATATCTCTATATTTTCCGGAAGTTTAATCTGAAGTCAGAAATGTTATATGTAGACAAGAGAAATATTGAACATTTATTATTTTTTGTTTTCTTTATTAGTGACATATAAATATGTTTTTCCGCAATTTTAATCGGAAATTAGAGCAGCGATATTGTAGGTACCTTGTATATATTTCACAACTCTTAAAATTGATTTTTTACATACTTTTTGTAGTTAATTGACCCTAAAATTTTACACGAATATTAAGTAGGTTTGAGACAATGCAAAAACAAGAATATACCATTTCTACATTTTCCGGAAAATGAATCTCAGGTCAGTGGAATAATATACAGATTAGAGAAATATTGAATATGTATGATTTTTTTTTTCAAAAACTGTGAGCTAAGAATTTAATTTTTCTACAAAGTTATTAAGTATACTGTATGGTACTAGAAAATGCAAATATCGGAATACATCCCATCTCAAGTTTTTCCGGAATTTTGATTGGAAGTTAGAGCATAGATATTATACCTTGTATACATTTCACAACTCTTAAAATTGATCTTTTTGACTCCTTTTTGTAGTGACATTAAAATTTTACACAAATATTAAATAGGTTTTAGACAATGCAAAAACCAGAGTATGCCATATCTAGATTTTCCGGAAAATGAATCTGAAGTCAGTGGAGTAATATACAGTCAAGAGAAATATTGAATATTTATGATTTGTTTTTTCAAAAACTGTGACTTAAGAATTTAATTTTTCTACAAAATTATTAAGTATACTGTATAGTACAAGAAAATGCAAAAATCAGAATACACCCCATCTCAAGTTTTTCCGGAATTTTGATCAGAAGTTAGAGCAGCGATATTTTACCTTCTATACACTTCATAACTTTTAAAATTGATTTATTTTACAAAAATTTTGTAGTTAAGTGACATTAAAATTTTACACGAATATTAAGTAGGTTTGAGATAATGCAAAAAGGAGAATATCCCATTTCTAGATTTTCCGGAAAATGAATATCAAGTCAATAGAGTAATATACAGACAACAGAAATACTGAATATTAATGATTTGTTTTTTTAAAAACTGTGGCTTAGGAATTTAATTTTTCTATAAAATTATTAAGTATACTGTATAGTACAAGAAAATGCAAAAATCAGAATACACCTCATCTCAAGTTTTTCCGGAATTTTGATCAGAAGTTAGAGCAGCGATATTTTACCTTGTATACACTTCATAACTTTTAAACTTGATTTATTTTACAAAATTTTTGTAGTTAAGTGACATTAAAATTTTACACGAATATTAAGTAGGTTTGAGATAATGCAAAAAGGAGAATATCCCATTTCTAGATTGTCCGGAAAATGAATATCAAGTCAGTAGAGTAATATACAGACAACAGAAATATTGAATATTAATGATTTGTTTTTTTAAAAACTGTGGCTTAGGAATTTAATTTTACTATAAAATTATTAAGTATACTGTATAGTACAAGAAAATGCAAAAATCAGAATACACCTCATCTCAAGTTTTTCCGGATTTTTGATCATAAGTTAGAGCAGCGATATTGTACCTTGTATACATTTTACAACTCTTAAAATTGATTTTTTTTACATAGTTTTTGTAGTTAAGTGACCTTAAAATTTTACACGAATATTAAGTAGGTTTGAGACAATGCAAATACAAGAATATGTTATTTCTAGATTTTCCGGAAAATGAATCTCAAGTCAGTGGAGTAATATACAGACAAGAGAAATATTGAATATTTATGTTTTTTTTTTTCAAAAACTGTGGCTTAAGAATTTAATTTTTCTACAAAGTTATTAAGTATACTATAAAGTACCAGAAAATGTAAAAATCAGGAAACACCATCTCTAGATTTTCCGGAAATTTAATCTGAAGTCAGAACAGTAATATGTAGATAAGATAAATGTTGAACATTTTTTATTTTTTGTTTTCTTTATTAGTGACATATGAAATTAGGTTTTTCTACATCCTTTTCGTAGATAAATAAACTTCTGAAACCTCGTAATTTAATCTATTCTTGTTAGTGGCATATGAAATTAAATTGTTCTATATCCTAATCGTAGATAAATAAACTTCTGAAACCTCTTAATCTAAACTATTCTTCCAGAAAGTTATTTTTGAAGCCGAATATTTGGCACAGATATGAGATGTGATCTACTCACATAAATTTTATCTGGTCGCAATTGTGTTAATGTTTCGTGTGTTCACCTTATTCGTCGTCTAAATTCTGATTATTCCCATATTTTATAGTATATGGGAATTCGCTGCTTAAATATAACAGCACACACATTTAAAACTACAAAGACATAAGTGTTCTAATTAGTTCTTCTAAATTAAACATTAAGAATGTGTAACTAATAAAAACAACATTTTTTCTAGGACAGTGCGTATATTAAGTTTCTACGTACGTTCGTAAAGTGATACTTTTTGGCACAAGCGCGTTAAAAAATCACTTGTACGTAAGAACATCAACTGTGTGTAAAATAAGTTTTACACTTCATTCACTCCCCAATTAAAACAATATTGTAATTTGATAGAATAAAAAAAGATTATAAGTTTTGTAGATTTGAAAAGTATTTTGCAACAAATATTAGGTGTTTTTCATAATAGTTCTCGTAGAACTAAACTTTGTATGATACATTTTCGTAAAATTGTACTTTACGAACTTGAATAACTATTTTAGGGTAGTATTTTGCGTAAATTAAAAAAAATGCAACATCATATAATAACCTTCTATTATTTATTATAATTATTATTTATTTACAGTGATTGAATTCATTTTAAATGTCTCTGAGAAATTCCAGGAATTTTGGAAATAGAAAATTATTGTTTCGAGTCTCAATTCATTCACTGACCAATTGAAAAAAGATAGTAAGATTTGTAGATTTGTTAAGTATTCTGCATTAAAAATATTAGGTGTTTTTCATAATAGTTCTCGAAGAAAAAAACTTTGTATGATACATTTTCGAAAAGTAATTATTTACGAACTTGTTTCATAAATAACTATTTTAGGGTAGTATTTTGCGTAATTTAAAAAAATGCAACACCATATAATAACCTTCTACTATTTATCATTATTATTATTATTATTATTATTTACAGTGATTGAATTTATTTTAAATATCTGTGAGCAATTTCCGACATTTTGGAAATAGAAAATTACATTGTTTCGAGTCTCAATTCATTCACTGACCAATTGAAAAAATATTGTAAAATTTGTAGATTTGAAAACAATTCTGCATCAAAAATATTAGGTGTTTTTCATAATAGTTCTCGTAGAAAAAAACTTTGTATGATATATTTTCGCAAAGTAGTGCTTTACGAATTTGTATTATAAATAACTATTTTACTTATTATTATTATTATTATTATTATTTACAGTGATTGATTTCATTTAAAATATCTCTGAAAAATTCGAGGAATTTTGGAAACAGAAAATTATTTTGAATGGTGATTGGTTTTGAATGGTGGTCTACATCGAGATGGAGATAATTTTTGGATTTACATCATTACAACTTACTCATATTTATTTTTAGATTTTGCACATTCTAGTAATGTTTTGATTAATTAATAACATAATAATTATTAATAATAATGATAATTTAATACTCTATTTAGAGTCAGAATACTAATAAATGATTAAATTAATTTAAATTAAATTAAATAATATTATTAACGTGGTGAATCTAATGTTCTACACCTAAATATGAGAAATTTGAATGAAATAATATTATTTATTAATTTCCAACAGAGAAAATATCCCCAATTATCTGCAGGAATAATTATAACGTACACGTACATAAAATAATTATTATTCTGTTTTGTGTCTGGAAACTTCGATCAACTTTGTAAGTATAAGTACATTGTACATAAGCATGAGCCATTCGCAAACTTGAATCTGAAATATTAAGAGTTAAACGCAATCAACGGTATCGATTTCGGTGCGCTGCGATGGAGTCTAATTAAAATCCGCTATTTTCATAATAAACAGAAGAACCGCGCTGACAAACGAGCTTCCAATTACCCGGTCGCGCTGTGAAGCATCGCAGTTATGCAGTCGTAAACCGTCGCCGGTTTATGTTCGAAAATCCCGCATTACCATGCAATTGTAAGTCACAGGATCCGTGCCACAATACGTATTATTAGAGTAAACACGTTGCCTGTGTAACGTAATTAACAGTCCCCGTTTAATTGACAATTTATGTCCGCATCCGGATGCCTCGCCAAGATTACACGTCATCCGGCAATTACGATCCTGCACACGTGTCAACCGCAAAGGAAAAAATTGCATTACACCGCACACAGAAAATTTCATTGTGGACTCATCGATTTAACGTTTCCAATTTTATCTAGACATTTTTACAATTGTAGGTGAAAATTCGTTATATTTTCCAAAATATTATTCATTTTGGAAAAATATTTCATAATTATATCGCAATGGTATATAACTACTAACAACAAGAAGTTATGTACGATTACGTCATGAGTATGAAATATTTTCATAAAATCTATAATTTTTTAGAAAATGCAAGGATTTTTTTAATATCAAATAACTGATGTATTTCCAAAATCTTTCAAAATCAATATTTGGTATCAATGGAGTGATTAGGAATTGTTTGTCGTGTTCCTCACGAATCCTAATCTACGCCAGTGTTCCAGAATAATCCGTTACCAATCTCTAATGCTCTCTTGAGCTTGTTTTGTGCCTTTACGACTTCATTAAGTTAAATGTCGGACTTTGACTCGGCGAGTCGTTTGCGTTGCGGGCAGACTATTACGTGTTCTTACCTGAAATCGCAATCATTAAACCATTAACCTGTACGCAAGACAACGGCGGAAAAACGCAATTTGCCGGCGAGCTGGGGCGATTACGCCGGGGCGAAGCGAAACCGAAGCGAGGAGGGATTAATAAGTTTCCTTCGAGATAAAAATCTCTTAAACAACGTAATTAATTTCCAAAGCGGAACGGTTAATTTTTACCTCGGCGGGCGTAACGAACCCGCGCCAGACGTATCGACCGAACTAGGTGATGCATACACAAAGAAGTAATCTATGCCGAGGCGGTGGAGTTTTGTGTAATTTCAGGCTGCAGTTGTGATGATCCTGCACTGGCTTCGTTTGTCTGAAATTTCACAAAGACCGCATTTCCCTCAGCTATCGGTGATTACACGAAACATTTACACAATTGCAAATTTATTTGAGTAGATCACATTTCATATCTATGCCAAATATTTGGCTTCCAAAATAAGTTTTTACAAGAATAGTTTAGATTACGAGGTTTCAGAAGTTAATTTATCTACGATAAGGATGTAGAAAAATATAATTTCATATGCCACTAACAAGAATAGTTTAGATTTCGAGGTTTCAGAAGTTTATTTATCTACGATAAGGATGTAGAAAAATATAATTTCATATCTCACTAATAAAGAAAACAAAAAATAAAAAATGTGGAATATTTATCTTGTCTACGTATCACTGTTCTGACTTCAGATTAAATTTCCGGAAAATCTAGAGATGGACTGTATTCTGATTTTTACATTTTCTAATACTATACACACAGTGTTTTCAGAAGTTTATTTATCTACGATAAGGATGTAGAAAAATATAATTTCATATGCCACTAATATGAATAGTTTAGATTTCGAGATTTCAGAAGTTTATTTATCTACGATAAGGATGTAGAAAAATATAATTTCATATGCCACTAACAAGAATAGTTTAGATTTCGAGGTTTCAGAAGTTTATTTATCTACGATAAGGATGTAGAAAAACATAATTGCATATGTCACTAATAAAGAAAACAAAAAACAAAAAATGTTCACTATTTCTCTTGTCTACATATTACTGTTCTGACTACAGATTAAATTTCTGGAAAATCTAGGGATGGACTGTATTCTGGTTTTTACATTTTCTAGTACTATACACTCAGTTTCTGAAAAAAAAAAATCATATATATTCTATATTTCTCTTGTCTGTATATTACTCCACTGACTTGAGATTAATTATCCGGAAAATCTAGAAATGGAATCTTCTCAGTTGTTAATTAAACAAGGGCGCCGTAACTTTTGTAGATACGTTTGTATTTTCTGATGAATATTTTGCATTATTCTAAATATTACATATTGTTTTCCACATTGTGTTCGCTTGGTTTTTTACTCCACACTTGAAAAACTATTTAAACATTATATATTTTTTTCTCTAACGAATATTCCATCAAAGCCAACTTGTTATACATCTTTGGATTCAGTAGAATAATCTTTACCAGAAAAAAAAAGAAAATATATGAAACCATTCGAAAAAAAGCTGACTATTGCTGAAATGAAAGTTGATTTTGCAAAAAAATAAGGCAGATAATTATAAAATGTTGTCGAGAAATACTTCCTAATTGTATATTAAATGCAACTTACGCAATAACGAGAAGATCTCAGTTGTTTATTCAACAAGGTGGCCGTCAGTTTGAGCAACTTTTTGTAGATACGTTTGTATTTTCTGAGAAATATTTTGCATTATTCTAATAAAACATTACATATTGTTTTCCACATAGTGTTCGCTTGGTTTTTCACTGCACACTTGAAAAACTATTTTAACATTTTATTTTTTTGAAGATGTCAGTTGTTTATTCAACAAGGTGGCCGTCAGTTTGAGCAACTTTTTATAGATACGTTTGCAGTTTCTGATGAATATTTTGCAGTATTCTAATAAGATATTACATAATGTTTTCCACGTTGTGTTCGCTTAGTTTTTCAGTCCACACTTGAAAAACTCTTTAAACATTTTATTTATTTTTCTCTTACGAATATTCCATCAAAGCCAACTTCTGTACATCTTTGGATTCAGAAGAATAATCTCTACCAGAAAAAAAAATTAGAAAATATATGTAACCATTTGAAAATAAAAAGTTGACTATCGCTGAAATGAAAGCTGATTTTGCAAAAATTAAAAGGGGGCCCATGTGTAGAAAATCTGTAGAAATTTTCGCAAATTTCATTTGGTCCTTTTTTGTGTATGGGTACTATGGTTGACTATTTCCACTCATGGGGTAACTCCTCTTCTTCCCATATAGATTTAATTAGTACTGCTATTTTGGTTGCTAATGTTGTTCCCCCATATTTTATATATTCGTTAAATATTCTATCTCCTGCTGCTGCTTTGTTATTCTTGAGGTTCATGGTTATTTCTTCTACTGTTTCTGTGTCTGGTGGCTTTATTTTATCATTTCTCAGATCGCTAATAGTTTCTTCATTATCTTCCCAATTAGTTCCTTCTTTAAACATATCTTCGAAGTAGTCTGCCCATATTTTTGTAATTTCTTGCTTATTTCCAATTTTCTTTCCATGCCTCTCCATGAGTATTGTTTGCGTTTGTCTTTTCTTCACTGCCTTAAATTTATTAAAAAACCATTTAATTTTGTTCTGCTTGAAATCTGAATTAACCTCTTCGATTTGCCTCTCGTCGTGGGCTCTTTTCTTTTCTCTAATTATCCTTTTTGTCATTCTCCTTATTTCTTCGAATCTCTGTTTACAATTTTCTGATTTATGTTCCAAATATTCTATTCATGCTTTCCTTCGTTTTTCGATCAGCTGGGTACATTCATCATCAAACCAGTCTTTGACTTTCCTCCTTTTTTCCGTTAGTGTTTCTTCTGCGGCCTTTTCTATTATTTCTTTTAACATTTTTCAATTTGTATTTATATCATTCGTTGTTTGTTTGTTACCTATTTGTTTTTCTATTCTTTCCACAAAGTTTTCAGTTAATAAATTGGGGTTTATTCTTTTCTTGTTTACTTTCATTGTCCTTGGTACTGTAGTTATTCTTTATTTATTGTTACTCTAAGTAGTATGTTGTTGCTTCCTACATCAGTTCCTCTGTGGCTCCGTACATTAGTGATATTTTCAGCATGCTTTGACTCAATTAAAACGTAGTCTATTTGATTGGTATGCGTTCCTCTTGGATTAACCCATGTTCACTTATGTATTTCTTTATGGTCTTGAAATGTGGCTTTAATTACTAGTTTCCTTATTGTAGCGAACTGTATTAACATTTCCCCATTACCATTAGTCTTGTTATGTTTACTGTGTTTGTCAATTACTGCATTGTATATCTCTTCTTTCCAGAGTTTTGCATTAAAACCTCCTAGTAATAATTTTATATCATCTTTTGGATATTTATCATATATTCGTCTTAGTGCCTAGAAATTTGATTAACTTCGTTATATAATTTAAAAATGTTACTTATGGATTTCTTATATCTAGTATTTCAATATTTCAGTAAGGTATAACAATTTTTATTTTTATAAATTAAATTAAATTATAAAACACGTGGAGCTCACTAACCTCACTAATAGGCACTAAGAAAAAAAATCATCAACACCTAACAAGTAACAAATTGCTAAAATACTGACGCACACATTAACGAAATACTATTTACAAACAAACTAAATGATGTCAAATAAACTCATACCTAGAATAAGTCAACATGTAGTTTGTGTGAGTTGAATTCATTAATAAAATGTACATTTCATAAAAATAATAGTATATAATATTTATATTAAAATCTATTTTAGTTTTGCCTGATGATGGTTTAACCACCGAAATCGGCCGCAAATAAAAAACTTATCAAAATTGGGGAAGTACAGATTTTTTTTAAGTTTAAATTATTTTTTATTATTATAGTCATAATTCTTCTACCCTTTCGGGTGTAGAATATTGTAGTTTTTCAATTTCTTGTATTTTCTTTTGCTAGAAGGTTCCAGATTTTCTTGTTTCCTGTGCTTTTCTTCACTTGGGCGTTAGATATTTCTCATCTTTCCATAATATTTTCGACATATTTGTTCCACTTCTTTTTCGGTCTTCCCACTTTTCTTTTTTCTGTTATTTTTGTTGGCCATGTATTTTTCTTTGATTTGTGTCTTTTCTTCTGTGTAGGTGTCCGAAACATTGCAGCTGTCTTCTATTATTTTGTTTAGTTCTGTTATTTCTAGTTCTCTTCTTATATCTACGTTTCTGATTCTGTCTTTTCTGGTTACTCCGTATACTTTCCTAAGATACTTCATTTTTAGTGTCTGTATCTTCCTTTTTTGTCTCCTGTTTAGCGTCCACGTTTCGCATCCATACATTAGTGTTGGTATTAGTATTACTTTGTATATTGTTAGTTTTCTTTTTCTCGATATCTTCTTGTTGTTTAGTATTATCTTTTGGATCGTCTGGAAAGTTCTTGTTGCTGCTTGCAGTCTATTGTTTATTTCCACTTCGAGATCCCCTGTGCTAGGTACATATCTATTATTTGCCCTAGGTATTTAATTTGTTCGGTCTGTTTTATTTTGGTGTTGCTTATTGTTATTTCTTCTGTTTCTTTTGTTTTCCCGGTTTTCATTATTTTGGTATTTTCTGTGTTGATTTTCAGTCCCGCTTTTGCAAGTTCTTCGCTCCATATCTTAATGTTTGCTTCTAGGTCCTTAATGTTTTTCGCTATTAGTGCTACATCGTCTACAAATATACACTCAGTGATTTCCATTGCTTTAAGGTTCCTGTATCCTGTGTGTTTTTTTTTTGTTTTCTCTTTTATATTTTTCATTACCGCATCTGTAGCCATTATGAATTGGCTTATGTTTAAATTTACAGCCTTAATATGAGAATCTAAGAAATTTTATTTGTATTGTGATATTATTATGATATTAATATGGCCTAAAGTATAGCTATGTATTTCAGTAAAACGGTTTGTATTTCATTTGCTGAATGATTGCATATTTAATTACGAGTATTATTATTGTAATTAATATTGACGATACTATTTTTTTGTATTTAATTAATTACGTAACGACATAAAATTAATTGTGTATTGTTGATATAAATTGGTGTTGGTATGAATAATTTAATTATTTTACCGCCTGTTATTTGTAAAGTATGAATATTGTAAATTGTTATGTGGTTGAAAGTGTTTTGTGGGGTCGTTCGTGTTGGATTTTAGCAGCGAATAATTTACATATGCCATGCATGTAATAGGCGGGGAGATCACGTCCTCTCGAACGCTCGGTTTATATGAAGTAGTAAAGCCCGTGCGGAATGTGGAAGGAATTCGCCCGTCATAGCGCAGTTTTCATTTCCGAACTAAGTGACTCCACCGCAGGCGTGCGACGTCATTCCCGTGCTTTGGCAATGAGCCCCCGTCTTTTCATTTTAAGCATAGTTCGGCTCAAAAGGCGGCGAGAGCCGTTGTGACATTGCGACGTGCACTCTCGCCCCCGCAGATGAACCCCCCAGACGAACAGCCCCACGCGACACAACCCCCAGACGATGGGGGCGACTTATCGCGCGGGTTTATTCCGCTTTTTACGCGCCAAGATTAGGGGGGCCCACTTCCGCCAGATACGCGCATCCTACCAGATATACCCCCCTGAATATGGGCGCGATTATTTTTTATCGCCGCCAGGCGTGAGATGTATCTTTAATATCTCAATCTAATTTATGGCCGCGGCAGACATCTCGGCCGGCACTAAATGAAAAAATAACGGCCCCCGGATTCCCGGGCGGAATCGCGCCCTCCTGAATAATTGAATCGCCCCCCTAGTTTGGCCGATGCGGAGTAATTAATTTGCCCCGTCCGCTGCGAGGCTTCCTAGCCCCCGCTTAAGTGTTAATTAGTTTCGTCTTGGGCACTCGCCGCAGCGGATATCATATTGTAGCACGTGTGACGGTGCAATTTACAGAACAATCGTGATTCCGGGAATTAAATTACGACCAATTACTGCAGCTCTTAATTCGAGTGGATACATTTTAGCCCAAAAGTCTCGACAGGGATTTAAATAAATTTCGAAGCATCGTGCGATATTCGCTACGAAACACAAATTTCAATACGTATAACAACGCCGATTCCACTTCACCCCCCCGCGAAGATTTCGATTAATTTAATTCGCGGTTTGATTCGCGTTAATCGGCTGAATTGTCGCGATTATCCCATTAAAACGCGAATCCGCCACTTTAATGATGTAATTACCCGAAAATTCAGCCGATTAACGCGAATCAAACCGCGAATTGAATTAATCGAAATCTTCGCGGGGGGTGTATGACAGAAGTAATGATGAATATAATAATGAAGAGGTATTAAATAATACGGAATTAGAAAATATGGGACCGAATTATCCTGAGGAATATAAGAATACTGTAGATAACACTCTACAGAAGAAGAAAATTGTGTTAATTGATAAGAAATCGAAAATAGCAGTCGAACATAAACAAAAATTGAACGTCATAACCACGAAACCGTTGAAGAAAATTTATACAAAACCCCAAACAAACAAACAAGTAAAAGAAGAAGTTAATAAAATTGTAGCACCTGAAATAATAAAACGGGCAGAAATATGTAATAAAACACATGATCATCTACAACACTTGGAGAAAATATTAGAGGCATTGAGGAAGAAAGGGTTAAAATTGGACATAGGCAAATGTAGAAGAAAAATGGAGAAGGTGGCAAGAAAATACCTCGAATGGGAGAAGAAAAGAAGAAAGAAGAGTAGAATACTTAACGTTGGTGATAAAGTAATTCGAAAACGATTGAGAACTAGTTCCTACGAGGGACCATATGTCATTAATAGAGTAATAGATTCAACCTATACAGGGTGAGTCGAGAGGAACCGACCAAACTCCAGGAGTGTATTGTACACGTGAAAATAATTTTTTAAAAATCATATGTTGTTATCCGATCTTCATTTGTTTTCAAGTTATAGTCTCAAATCTTGAATATGCAAATGTGGTGTTTGTCTATGGTTTTTGTGCTGCTGTTGAAAGTTATCATCAACGGTTTCCACATCAGAAAACTCTGGATAATAATGTATTTATCCGACTTTTCAACAAACTGTTCGAAACTATCACTTGAAAACAAATGAAAATCGGAGAACAACATTTGAGTTTAAAAAAATCATTTTTACGTGTACAATACACTCCTGGAGTTTGGTCCGTTCCTCCCGACTCACCCTGTATACTAGAAATTTTGAAGGGAGAAATCTTAAGGGTAAATATAATGTGCAACTATTATACCCATACTTTGAGAACAAAATAGATGTTACAAGTTAACAATTAAAATAAAAATTTAATATAACAGGGGTACAAAATTCAATAAGACAAATGTACAAAAATTTGCAATATTCCTTATTTCGAATTTGTCCCACGTTGGGCGCCAAATGCAATGTTTTGTTGTGATGGTTCTCAGGGTCAATGAGTGGGATCAAAATAAATTAGATGGCAGGCAAAGAAGATTAATTTTAACTAATATTTATTATAATATTAAATATTTAGATAACTGATACCAAATTCAAATAAAAAAATGTACAATTTTTTTAAATATTCCTTATTTAGAATTTGTCCCACGTTGGGCGCCAAATGCAACGATTTGTTGTGATGGTTCTCAGGCTCAAGAAGTGGGATCAAAATAAATTAGATGGCAGGCAAAGAAGATTAATTTTAATTGATATTTATTATAGTATTAAATATTTAGGTAACTGATAACAAAACAAACACTAATTCAATATGAAACAAAATCAACGCTCGACAATAGAAAACAAGTCCTATCGCTAATAAACAAACTAACACCATCAATATTTAACAGCAATAATTCCCTAAATTCCTAATTCGCACAATTAACTTCCTAATTGAGTAGTAAATTTATTACATTTTACCTGGTATTCATATTCTTATTCCTAAATTATATGAGGAAGTGGTTACTTCTTGTTGAAACATTTTGATTAGGTTAATAAAGAAAACACTTGGTAAAGTTTCACAACTTTTATAGAATTGCTCTACAATTATTTCTGCACTGCTGCCATTCTCAAGAGAGATACACTGAATACAAATTCACATTGTGTAACTTAAATACTAAACGCGCTTAATTGAAAATGGGGGTGGAATTGCTCTTCATATTCCTGGTGAATAGTGGCAACTCGCAGTGGTAATCGGCAATCCTGGTTGCAGATGTCGAATCAGTAAATTAGATTTAATTGGCACCAATTTGCTCTCGGTTCAAAGTCCTGCTGTCCTTGGTTGGTCCTCTTCTATAAGTTGACGTTCTCGCTGAATCGTCTTTGGGGTTGAAGTTCTCGTTGAATCCTCTTGGACTACTTACAGTAGTCTACTCAGGACTACTTGTTCCGTCTTGATGATGATTCCCTAGTTCACGTCGGGTATTTTTTACACATTACACATTTCAATAAAAAGAATGTTGTATCAGAGTATGAAATTATATACAATTTTGAATTAATGTCAGGCATAATCCCTTCTAGTTGTGAAAATGCCATTATGGTTTTTTTTTCATGGGCCGTTTTATTTTGTTTTTAGCAAAACAAACAATAGCGCAAAATGTTTGTTGGTTACAAACATGAAGCTATAAGTGTAAGGGACACTTCTATTAGCAAAATGACGAAATTGGAAAAAACAAATTAAAATATAGTGTGCCGAAAAAACAAATAAATTTCCTGAATATCTCAATAAAGGTTTTATTTAATTTTCTAATACGCAAATTTGGTATTTTATATATTTTTGATATTTTTTGAAATATAATATAGTTTCTGACGCTGCAGCATCGGGTTTGCACAACCCTGTATAGACTTTTGTCGTTTTTTTTTAAGATTTTGAGTCCCAAGTGCATTACCGAGTTTCAGAAGTTGGTTCCCCTAAAAGTTGACTTTGTCCTACAGTGCGAGCTGAATTCAATAAAAACAAAAACTAATTTCTACTTTTATGGAAAAACTACTTCTTTACAAATCAAATTTAGAACGACTGGAATTCAGCTAATTCCCAATTTTTTCAGCATACAAAAATTCAATGAAGACTTATAAATACATTCACATACTTTGCCAGAATCAATTTCTCCATGTGAAATGTATATTATGTTATTGGCAAGAACCTGCAATATATTAGTCGTAGCTAGAACCCTAAGTTGCTCACGCTTATACATATTATAATCAGATATAGGTGCATTAGAAACACAACCATATAATATTTATTTTAGCTATCAGTGCTAAAATATCCGATCAACAATTAATGAACACATGAAAGAGTATGCGGCATCAATAGTTTCGAATTTTTTTTGGAAATCCCCAGCATCAATCCGACACGAAGCCGCAAATAAACACGTATAATCCCGCTGCCGGATCGAACCGGGGAAGAGGATTAAAATCGACACGTGAGCACACATACAGAAAACCATTAAACAGCGCGCCACCGCTGCAGATGGCACACAAAACATCTCGCTAATGGACGCGGTCAACAATCGACTGGCGAAATTGACAACGGTCCGGCCCTAATGCGTTTGTGAATTACATATCTTGCGTGCGATCCGCGTGTGCCCCACGAAACTATGCAAATAGCCGCAATCAATTCATAATCTATAAACTGCAACCGCGCTGCCATCAGCCACTGATCGCGTCGAATACGCTGGTGAATAAATAAATTGCAATCGATACGGCCGCGCTGAAATTATTTAAATCTGGCTTTTAATTATTGAGATTGCAGCGCATCAACAGGTGCGATTAATCAATCCGCGCGGCTCTATTTATACCCGTTATTAGTTTCTTCTATTGCTCTCTGCACGAAATCCCAGCAGGCATTGTGGACGGTTTGTTAATATTCAATGCTGCGACAGATAGCAACAGATGTTTCCGAGACTAAAAGACTGATATATTAGACGTATGCACCAATGTATTGCTATGTTATTCTATTGGTTTAGCCTCACGTTCTGGCTCCAAAAATGCTATGTTATATATTATCAATAATTATTATTATTTGCCCACGTTATGGGTTCCAAAATGTTTTACTATTTAACCCCTCTTTCGGTTGTAAAAATGCTCTGTTATATTGGGTTCGCTCTTTATCTCAGGGTCTCGAGTAGGTTCCAATAATTTAGATAGACGACAAATAAATTAAATTTAAATAAATTTATTATAATTAGAATAAAATGTAAAGAAACAAAAACATTAAAATCAATATGAAACACATAAACCAAAAAAAAAAAAACGAAATCAACAACTAACAAATTATAACTTTTAATTTAATTAACAAAACTTCCCTATTGACACTAAATTACACAATTAATAGATCTGAGTTAAATAAAATTGTTTTAACAAAACAAGGGTATATTAAGTGGTTTGAATCTTATCAAGGTTAATCTACTAAACTGGCGAACGATTATAGATTTCTTGGTCTGGGGGAAATTGTAGTGTTGCAGTTTGCATTTTACAATCAGAGAATCCTGACTTTCCAATTCATATCTTCTTCGACTACTGTTTTTACTCATCTGCCACTATTAGAAGAATTAACATCAAGAGGACTGAAAGGTACTTGAGCGGTACGAGAAAATAGAATTTCACATTGCCCATTGAAAAATTGAAAAATATTTAAAAAAGAAGCTGGAAATTTGAATATCAACATTTCAGAAAAAGAAAAAATAATTGTTTGCAAGTGGAAGGATAATAGTGCTGTAACAATTGCATCTAATATCATATCACCATTACCATTAGAAAAAAACATTTACGTAGAACAGCCTTTCATAACAAAGAAGTACAGTGAGGATATGGGTGGGGTGGTTGGAGCAGATCAGAATATTAGCTTATATCGGGTATCAAATAAGTAAAAAAATGGTATTTCTCTGTATGTTCCCATTAAATTGTATGAGGAAGTGGTTACTTCTTGGTGAAACATTTTGATTAGGTTAATAAAGAAAACATTTGGTAAAGTTTCTCAACTTTTATAGAATTGCTCTACAATTATTTCGGCACTGCTGCTATTCTCAAGAGAGATACACTGAATACAAATTCACATTGTGTAACTTAAATACTAAACGCGCTTAATTGATAATGGTGGTGAGATTGCTCTTCATATTCCTGGTGAATAGTGGCAACTCGCAGTGGTAATCGGCAATCCTGGTTGCAAATGTCGAATCAGTAAATTAGATTAAATCGGCACCAATTTCCTCTCGGTTCAAAGTCCTGCTGTCCTTGGTTGATCCTCTTCTATAAATTGACGTTCTCGCTGAATCGTCTTTGGGGTTGAAGTTCTCGTTGAATCCTCTTGGACTCCTTTCAGTTGTTCCGTGTTGATGATGATTCCCTAGTTCACGTCGGGTGTTTTTTACACATTACACATTTTAATAAAAATAATGTTGTATCAGAGTATGAAATGATATAAAATTTTGACTTAATCTCCGGAATAATCCCTTCTAGTTGTGAAAATGCCATTATGGTTTTTTTTATTTACCGTTTTTTATTGTTTTTAGCAAAACAAACAATGTGGTATATTACAAGGTACAAGGGTATATTAAGTGGTTTGAACCTTATCAAGGTTCATCTACTAAACTGACGAACGATTATAGATTTCTTGGTCTGGGGGAAATCGTAGTGTTGCAGTTTGCATTTTACAATCAGAGAATCCTGACTTTCCAATTCATATCTTCTTCGACAACTTTTTTTACTCCTCTGCCACTATTAAAAGAATTAACATCAAGAGGACTAAAAGGTACTTGGGCGGTATGAGAAAATAGAATTTCACATTGCCCATTGAAAAATTCAAAAATATTTTAAAACGAAGCTGGAAATTTGTATATCAACATTTCAGAAAAAGAAAACATAATTGTTTGCAAGTGGAACGATAATTATGTGGTAACAATTGCATCTAATATCATATCACCATTACCATTAGAAAACACATTTACGTAGAGCAGCCTTTCATAACAAACAAGTACAATGAGGATATGGGTGGGGTGGTTGGAGCAGATCAGAATATTAGCTTATATCGGGTATCGCATAAAAGTACAAAATGGTATTCTTCAGTATTTTCCCATTAAATGGTATGAGGAAGTGGTTACTTCTTGCTGAAACATTTTGATTAGGTTAATAAATAAAACACTTGGTAAAGCTTCACAAGTTATATAGAATTGGTCTACATTTGTTTCGGCACTGCTGCCATTCTCAAGAGAGATACTCTCGAGAGAGCAGTGCCAAAAAAATTATAGAGCAATTCTATAAAACTTGTGAAACTTTACCAAGTGTTTTCTTTATTAACCTAAATTTCCCATTGTCTTGATATGGCAGAACAAAATGCTTGGCAACTACATAAATACAATGGAGGAAAAATGGAACATCTATGCATTAGAAGGTATTGTGCCAGGACATTGTGCAAGGACTTTTGGAAACTTTTAAAAAACTACAAAACGCGATCTTCAAAACGTCCAGCAAATATTCCTAGTGAGTGGAGATTTGACCGGCTTGATCACCTTATAGTTTACCAAGCCCGACAAACTAGATGTGCTATGTGCCACAAACTAGCAGCATTCAGATGCCAAAAATGTGATGTTGCCCTTGATCCAAAAATATATTTTGTCAATATGTCTAATTAAAAATTTCTAGAATTTTGTCAATTGTCCAATCCTCTTAGATTCTAGGATGCTAGAAAATATACTTTAAGATAATATTTGATACTACTATGGGGTGTTAAGGTACCATTGGCACTAAATAAAGTGGGGCCCGTCAGAAATCTCGGCCTGGGGGCCTGGGGGCTATGTGGGGGCCATGGTTGTAACTGCAGGACTATATAAATCTGTGCCCGGCTATTAGATAGTGGATCGGATGCGGAAAATATTTTGCCGGTGCAATCGCATACATAACCGGAATATGAGTTTGTTACTTGAGAGAAGTTTAATCTGCCGGCATGAATACATTCTCATCTGGAAATGTACGCAATGGGGGCGGCGTGGAGTAGCGAGGCACGATGGAAATCGTCGGCGGATATAAGCGGAGCGTTGGAAGCCATGAAACTTAAAATTGAATTGAAAAGCGGAGCGAGTGCGAATTGGCCATAAGATATTTACCGGCGTAATCCTGGGGATGGCGGCTGGCGTCGTGCAGGTCCTGCATGGATTATGCAGGAACTTTTACAGATACAGATGTTCGGATGTGTGCGGGGCATTATGTGCAATCTGGCAGTGCGCTAATTTCCATGTCACAGGCGCCACCCCCGGGGTGCCCTCGGCTACAGATGGCGTACGGGGCGAGTTTCTCCTGTGACGGGAATAATGCATGAAAGCGGACGGTCCATCTCGATGTTTATGCATATTGGATGAGAGACACGCGTTGCCTGACGAACTCACGTGCCTCTGACATACTACCAAACAACCTGCTTTATTTGATTTTCCGCTACCAGGACGTAACTTTGCGAAACTTGAGCGCATTGTTATTTCAGACAGGTGAAACTCAATATACGTGCATTGCTAAAATGCCGGAAAGCCGCCGGTAGGGCCGCTGCCCGCCACCGCAATCCCGAATTTATCCGGTCGCGTTTCGAAAATGCCCGCAAGACCGACCTCAGGGCCTCTGGGGCCACCACCATCTACTCCTCCGCAGGATCAGGCGATGCAGAATATCGACAACATTCACACCCATGCCAACACATGCAAGCTACGTGCAGCTTCAATAATCGTTCGCCATGCAAATAAATACATTTCACTGCAGCGAATTCCCATCGGGTTGAGGATGTTAATGAATTTTCATGGAATACGAGTATAAACCATCCACACTATATCCATCCCCCATGGAAAAAAAAAACCAATTTGAATTCGAATCATATTGTTGACAGGAATTCACATAATGCTTTTTCTGTAATGATAGATTAGACAAATCTATATTTGCACCTTGTTCATATGAATTGAAATGAAAATAGGCCCAATTTTTTTGAAAAATTGCACAATTTAATGGAAAATTTAATTATTCCTACAAAATTGTAGTTAAATTTATACAAGTTTTCATGAAGTTTAATGGAAAATTTAATGATTCGTACAAATTTGTAGTTAAATTTATACAAGTTTTCGTGAAGTTTATACTTTCAATAACTTTTTCAGTAATTTCAGCAATCTTCCATTAAATGTGTTTAAAATTTTCATTGTAATCAATTTTCATTGAAACTTTCACGAAGAATTATGAAATGTCCACAGAAACGAATAAAAATTTCAAGGAATACATAAATACAAATATTATAAAGAGAATTGCACAAATCTTGTGGCAAATTGCACGAAATGCATGGAAAATTTTACAAATTCCATGGAAAACTGCTCAAATTTTGTTAAATATTGCATAAAATTTACGAAAAATTGAATACACTTCATGAAACTTTCACAAGCTTCATGGAAACTTGCCTATCACATGGAAATATATCATTGCACACATTTAATGGAAGATTGCAGAATTCACTGCAAAAATTTCACTGAAACTGTTATAAACTGCATGGAAAAATGTGAAATTTTATTAAATCTTGCATACATTTGATGAAACTATGAGTACACTTCATGAAACTTGCACAAACTTCTTGGAAAATTGCCTATCACATGAAGTTTTCATGAGGTTAATGGAAAATTTCATAATTCGTACAAAATTGTAGTTAAATTTATACAAGTTTTCATGAAGTTCATAGTTTCAATAATGTTTTGCAGTAATTTCAGCAATCTTTCATTATATGTCTTTAAAATTTTCATTGTAATCAACTTTCATTGAAACTTTCACGAAGAATTATAAAATCGCAAGAGAAACGAATGAAAATTTCAAGTAGTGTAGAAAGAAGTGTAGTTAAATTTATTCATGTTTTCATGAAGTTTATAGTTTCAATAAATGTTTGCAGTAATTTCAGCAATCTTCTTTTAAAAGTCTAAAATTTTCATTGTAATCAATTTTCATTGAAACTTTCACGAAGAATTATAAAATTTCGACAGAAACGCATAAAAATTTCAAGGAAAACATAACTACAAATATTATAAAGAAATCTGCACAAATCTTGTGGAAAATTACACAAAATTCATGGAAAATTGGACAAATTTCAGGGAAAACTCCTCAAATTTTGTTGAATATGGCATAAAATTTACGAAAAATTGAATAGACTTCATGAAAGTTGCACAAACTTCTTGGAAACTTGTCTATCACATGAAAATATATCATTGCACCCATTTAATGGAAGATTGCACAATTCCCTGCAAAAATTTTACTGAAACTGCTATAAACTTAATGGAAAAATGTGCAAATTTCATGAAAAGTTGTATAAATTTAACAGAAAATTGCACGAACTTCAAGGAAAACTGATAAAATTTTGTTAAATATTGCATAAATTTGATTAAAAAATAAGTACACTTCATGAAACTTGCACAAACTTCTTGGAAACTTGCCTATCACATGGAAATATATCATTGCACACATTTCATGGAAGATTGCAGAATTCACTGCAAAAATTTTATTGAAACTACTATAAATTTCATGGAAAAATGTGAAAATTTCATGAAAACTTGTATAAATTTAACAGAAAATCGCACGAATTTCCAGGAAAACTGCACAAATTTTATTAAATCTTGCATAAAGTTGATGAAAAAATGAGTACACTTCATGAAACTTGCACAAACTTCTTAGAAACTTGCCTATCACATGAAAATATATCATTGCACACATTTAATGGAAGATTGCAGAATTCACTGCAAAATTTTCATTGAAACTGCTATAAACTTTATGAAAAAATGTGAAAATTTAATGAAAACTTGTATAAATTTAACAGAAAATTGCACGAATTTCGAGGAAAACTGCTAAAATTTAATTAAATCTTGCACAAATTTTATGTAAAATGAGTACACTTCATGAAACTTGCACAAACTTCTTGGAAAATTGCCTATCACATGAAGTTTTCATGAAGTTTAATGGACAATTTCATAATTCGTACAACATTGTAATTACATTTATACAAGTTTTCATGAAGTGTATAGTTTCAATAAATGTTTGCAGTAATTTCAGCAATCTTCCATTAAATGTCATTAAATTTTCATTGTAATCAATTTTTATTGAAACTTAAAGAATTATAAAATCTTCACAGAAACGATTAAACGTTTCAAGGAAAACAAAACTACAAAAATTATAAAGAAAATTGCACAAATCTTCTGGAAAACTGCTCAAATTTTGTAAAATATTGCATAAAATTTACGAAAAAATAAATACACTTCATGAAACTTGCACAAACTTCTTGGAAACTTGCCTATCACATGGAAATATATCATTACATACATATAATGGAAGATTGCATTCACTGTAAATTTCACTAAAACTGCTATAAACTTCATGAAAAAATGTGAAAATTTCATGAAAGCTTGTATAAATTTAACAGAAAATTGCACGAATTATGAGGAAAACTGCTCAAATTTCATTAAATCTTGTATAGATTTGATGAAACAATGAGTACACTTCACGAAACTTGCACACACTTCTTGGAAACTTGCTTATCACATGGAAATATATCTTTGCACACATTTAATGGAAGATTGCAGAATTCACTGCAAATATTTTACTGACGCTGCTATAAACTTCATGGAAAAATGTGAAAATTTCATGAAAACTTGTATAAACTTAACGGAAAATTGCACGAATTTCGAGAAAAACTGCTCAAATTTGGTTAAATCTTGCATAAATTTGATGAAAATATGAGTACACTTCATGAAACTTGCACAAACTTCTTAGAAACTTACCTATCACATGGAAATATATCATTGCACACATTTAATGGAAGATTCCAGAATTCACTGCAAAATTTTCACTGAAACTGCCATAAACTTCATGGAAAAATGTGGAAATTTCATCAACTTGTATAAATTTAATAGAAAATGCAACGAATTTCGAGAAAAACTGCTCAAATTTTATTAAATCTTGCATAAAGTTGATGAAAAAATGAGTACACTTCATGAAACTTGCACAAACTTCTTAGAAACTTGCCTATCACATGAAAATATATCATTGCACACATTTAATGGAAGATTGCAGAATTCACTGCAAAAATTTCATTGAAACTGCTATAAACTTCATGGAAAAATGGGAAAATTTAATGAAAACTTGTATAAATTTAAAAGAAAATTGCACGAATATGGAGGAAAACTGATAAAATTTTATTAAATCTTGCATAAATTTGATGAAAAAATTAGTACACTTCATGAAACTTGCACAAACTTCTTGGAAACTTGCCTATCACATGGAAATATATCATTGCACACATTTAATGGAAGATTGTAGAATTCACTGGAACAATTTCACTGAAACTGCTATAAACTTCATGGAAAAATGTGAAAATTTCATTAAGACTTAACAGAAAACTGCCCGAATTTCTAGGAAAACTGCTAAAATTTTGTTAAATCTTGCATACATTTGATGAAAAAATGAGTACATTTCATAAAACTTGCACAAACGTCTTGGAAAATTGCCTATCACATGGAAATATATCATTGCACTGATTTAATGGAAGATTGCAGAATTCACTGTAAAAATTTCACTGAAACTGCTATAAACTTCATGGAAAAATGTGAAAATTTCATGAAAACTTGTATAAATTTAACAGAAAACTGCACGAATTTCGAAGAAAAGTGCTCAAATTTTGTTAAATCTTGCATAAATTTGATGAAAATATGAGTACGCTTCATGAAACTTGCACAAACTTCTTGGAAACTTGCCTATTATATGGAAATATATTATTGCACACATTTAATGGAAGATTGCAGAATTCACTGAAAAAAATCACTTAAACTGCTATAAATTTCATGGAAAACTGTGAAAATTTTATGAAAACTTGTATAAATTTAACAGAAAATTCCACGAATTTCGAGGATAACTGCTCAAATTTTATTAAATCTTGCATAAATGTGATGAAAAAATTAGTACACTTCATGAAACTTGCACACAAGTGTCACAAGTTTCTTGGAAACTTGCCTATCACATGGAAATATATCATTGCACAAATTTAATGGAAGATTGCACAATTCACTGCAAAAATTTCACTGAAACTGCTATAAACTTCATGCAAAAATGTGAAAATTTCATGAAGTTTGCAGAATTCACTGCAAAAATTTGATTTAAACTACTATAAATTTCATGGAAAACTGTGGAAATTTCATAAAAACTTAAATATAAATTATAAATTTGGGGGGCGGGGGCACTCGATAATTATGTCCGGGGCGTCCCAGTTCAAAGGACGGCCCTGATTATGCAATTATCTCTAAAAACATAATTCCAATAGACATAAGACAAAAGACACTATACAGTAGACAATAAACAACTAGACAATAGACAATAGATAAAAGACAATAGACATAAGAAGTCAACTGTTAAGTTTCTGGACCATGTTAAGCAATTTCTTATCTTCAAGATATTCTACGATCTCAGTTGAGTATTGAGTATAAATAATGACGTTTATCTTGAAGTTAACTTAAAAATTATAAATGAAAATAAATGTAATGTAATAAATATTTTTATTTCTATTATATAAAACTCTACTAAACCATATTTTAGGTGTTTATTTAATAATTTTTTTGAAAAATACTTCATATGAAAATGGCTTTAAAAGCAGGCTTAGGGCCCTAAGCCTGCTTAGGGTTAGCCCCCCCCCACCCCCCTGCAAAGGGGTTAGCCCCCCCCCCCCTGCCAAAGGGGCGGGCTAACCCCTTTGTGGGGGCCATGGTTATAACACAACGACTAAACTGCAGCCTTTTCTATATAATTTATATGATATTTAATTCATTTTCTATTGCTTGTATCATATCAGCATCTTGCCCAGTCCTAATTTAACGTAACAGATTTGAAAATTCGCTACTATTGATCACATTTTTGTGCACAAAAATGTACAATGCACATTTTTTGGGCTCTGCAATTCGTCAACAACTTATGTATTATCTTGATACTTATGTAAAGTATCAAAATAACGTCAAGTATGGGGATATTTCCAAAGTCCTGGTCTCCCAATTTACTAGGTTCTAATGAGATCAATTGAAGTTATTTTCCACCCACGCCCCCGCCCTTCGAAAAAGTTTAGTCAAAAGCCCCCGACAGCCCCCGCTATGAAGTTAGCGATGAAATTCCCCCAGTCCGAGGAAGAATCGGCGATAAACTTCTGACAGAAGTGAAACAATAAAAAATGCAGTATCTGGGAGAGCCAGTATATTGGGGATAGTACAAGATGTTCCCTAGGGATTCCTCTGCGAGCAGAGACGGCACGGTGCGCGTCCAACTAGCCCGCAACTGTCAGTGTCATTCAACGGACTCACAACAGACACCGTTGTTCCAACTTTTACGTGAATCATTCAATTCGCTCCCTAGGCCGGAAATAAAACGCTCTCCACTCCGTGGGACTAAACGAGTTACCACGGCGAATTATTATCGATTCCGCGCCGCTATCGAAATTTTAAACAAATTTGGGCCCCACTATACACCGTAATGTTATTAAAAATTAACGGCTTTTTATGCCCCCGCGGATTAAAGGGCGAAACGAAAACTCCGGATTATTCCCCAAGTGGCTTTTATCAGTCTGCGACTCCGCGCGAAATCCACTGTAAGTCGCCGCCAAGTTTCCCCATCAACGCGATTAAAACTTATTTTTTTTAACTGCAATCGGAATAATTGAAACACCGCAGCGGAACAGCCACGCGGAAACGAATATTTTATTTTCACTGTAATCGAGGACGAATTAAAAAGTAAACTGCAAGACACTTCATCTAACGAATTAACTCAAGTTTTTAAACACACAAAAATTTATAAGCTTTCTTATTAACTCTTATTATTAATACTTAACAAACTAAAACTAATAACAAACTATTACTGCCGACCTTTCTTACTTTACAGACAAATTAAAAAAAATATCCCAAATGTATCAAATTTAATTAAATAACCAACTTTTATGTAGATAGACGACAAATAACTACATTCAAATTAAATATGCATGTCTTGGCCCAGCAGCCACGTGGTACGGTGAATAATATATAACTGGCGTGTTGTTCAGAAAGTTTAGGAGCCGAATTTTATTGCTGTTTATAGGCAACAAGCAGTATATCACTGTTCACGGGCTTGCATGGAATTTCCTTTCCGTTGGTAGCCCTAAATTGATTTACTACAGAAAACACGGGTAAATGCTAGGGACTATAGCAAATAACAATGTTTTTAAATGCACCACACAAAGCCAAATTCCAAATATTAAGGACTCATAATGTTGATTATAATAATTACCGAGGCGATTACTCATTAGTAAAAAAATATGCAAAGGCATATATTTTTCATGCAACTGATAAAAATTGTATTGTGAATTCTGAGCCCTATTTGTTTAGAACATATTTTTGCATATTTTAATATAAAGGCATATTTTTGCATATTTTAGCACATTTCTGCATATATCTGCATACACTAATCTGTTCTCCTACTTGGTTCCTAATATTAAGTACCTAATGATAATGTTGATTATAATAATTACCGAGGCGATTACTCATTAGCAGCTCAACCAAATATATGCAAAGGTATATATTTTTTCATGCGACTGATAAAAAAATGGACTATACTCAAACGTGTTTCATGCAATAATATGAATTTTTAGCCCTATTTGTTGAAGCATATTTTTGCATATTTTAACATAAAAGCATATTTTTGCATATTTTAGCCCATTTCTGCATATTTCTACATATACTACATCTGTTCTCCTACTTGGTTCCTAATATTAAGTACCTAATGATAATGTTGATTATAATAATTACCGAGGCGATTACTCATTAGTAGCTCAACCAAATATATGCAAAGGTGTATATTTTTTAATGCGACTGATAGAAAAATGGACTGTACTCTAACGTGTTTCATGCGATACTATGAATTTTTAGCCCTACTTGTTAAAGCATACTTTTGCATATTTTAACATAAAAGTATATTATTGCATATTTTAGCACATTTTTGTTTTTTTAAGGTATTTTGACTCATATTTCGATTATTTACTCAGATAATAGATAGTTAGATACTATATTACAGATATTATTAATACTAATATAATCTAATCTAATAATCTAAGATAAGTAAGTAGTAAATAGTAAAAAAAAAATTCGTTCTTCTTACGGATTACGAATTACAGAAAGTGTCGTAAATGGGATAAAATTTCGTTCGAGGCATTTATTCCAACGATGGACATTTCTACGATGGAACTTATTTTGAATAGAACATTTTGAAAAGAACTGCAAAATTTTTATTGTAAATTAAACATTGTAGTGAACATTATTAAATCTGCAGCAAAAATCTAAAATTTTACTTGCAATTACAAATTTTTTACTGGAACTGATGACATTTTCAATAAAACTTTTCAAATACCCATCGATAATTAAGAAACTGTAATTGAAAATTTGCAATAATCATAGGAAAGTGTAAAATATTTTGATTATACATTAAACAAACCGTTCAAAATGATAAAATTCTCAGCAAGAAATGAAAACTTTGCTGGCATTTGAAAATTTTATAATGGAATTGATGAAATTGTTTATTACTTTAAATTAATTACTTTCAATTTTCACGTTCAATTTTGCTGGCAATTACAAAATTTTACCAGAATTGATGATATTTTTAATGAAAGTTACTTAAAATGCATTTAAAATTAAGAAACTGTAATTAAAAATTTACAATATTCATTGGAAAGTGCAAAATTTTGATTATAAATTACACAAAAAGTTCAAAATGATAAAATTCTCAGCAAGAAATGAAAATTTTGCTTGCATTTGCAAATTTTATAATGGAATTAATGAAATTGTTTATTAACTTTAAATAACTTTCTTTCAATTTTCGTTGAAAGTAATCGGAAATTAGCAATATTCATTGGAAAATGCACATTTGTGATTGGAAATTAAACATGGCACTAAATATTATGAAATTCTCAGCAAGTATTTAAAATTTTGCTGGCAATTACAAAATTTTACAGGAATTGATGAAATTTACAATTTCAGCTAAATATTTTACAATTTTCACTGCAATGTTCATTTGTCAATCAAAATTTTGCACTTTCCAATGAATATTATTAATTTTCAATTACAGTTTCTTAATTTTAAATGCATTTTTAATAACTTTCATTAAAAATTAACAATATTCATTGGAAAGTGCAAAATTTTGATTGAAAAATGAACATTGCAGTGAAAATTGTAAAAAAATAGGTACGAATCTAAAATTTTACTGGCAATTGCAAAATATTTTTACCGGTACTGATGAAATTCAATATCATTAATCATTATCATGTAAATCAGTATCATTCGTTTTACCCAGTTGTTAAAGTTATCAAATTTTCATCGAAAATTAAGTAATTGTAATTGAAAATTAGCAATATTAATTGGGAAGTGCAATATTTTTATTGTAAATTAAACATAGCACTAAACATTATAAAATTCTAAACAAGTATAAATTTTTTTATTAGATTTAGGGTTATATTAATATTTACCAGTTATTTATATTTAAGGTTGTAGTATTAAATACTTAGGTTATGTTTATTTTAATTTAATTTAATTATTTATTTATATCGCCTGACTAGTTTCAGTTTAATTTTCAAACCATCTTCAGAGGCATATGTATTTAGGTATGTATATATCCTGATCTTACTTGAAATAATTTTTAAATTTTGATAGAGATGTCTAATTTGAAATTTTAGTTAAAGTCTAATTTTAATTTTTAATTAAGTTTAACTAAAACTTCAAATCAGACACCTGTATCTATCAAAATTTAAAATTTAATACAAATAATAACAGGATATATACATACTAAGATACATATACCTCTGAAGATGGTTTGTTAATTAAACCGAAACTAGTTAGGCTATATAAATAATTAATAAAATAAAATAAAAATAATTATTACCAGTAAGTACTTATTACTACAAGCTTAAATTTAAAATTGTGCTGGCAATTGTTAATATTTTACCGAAATTGATGGAATTTTTAATGAAAGTTACCAAAAATTCATCTAAAATTAAGAAACTGTAATTGAAAATTAACAATATTATTTGGAAAGTGCAAAATTTTAATTGTAAATTAATTATAGCACTAAATATTATAACATGCTCAGCAAGTATTTAAAATTTTGCTGGCAATTGCAAATATTTTACCGGAATTGATGACGTTTTGATAAAAGTTACCAAAAATTCATCTAAAATTAAGAAACTGTAATTGAAAATTAAGAATATCCTTGGAAAGTGCAAAATTTTGATTAAACAATAAACATTGCAGTAAAAATTATAAAAAAATTAACATGAATCTAAAATTCTACTGGCAATTGCAAAAGAGTTTTAATGGATCTGATGAATTTTGTGAAAATTGATGAAATTTTCAATGCAAGTTTTCAAATATTCATCGAAAATTATTAAAAGCTGTAACTGAAAATTATCAATATTAATTGGAAAGTGCAATTTTTTTATTGAAAATTAAACGTAGCACCAATAATTTTTACTGGAAATGATGAAATACCATATTCATCAGATATTTTTAAATCGTAATATCTACAATATTTTATTTATGTGGTGTCGTTACACGACTTACACAAGTTAAACAAATTAATACAACAAATTAATAATTACTTATTACGTACTTGAAATTTTTTTTTAATAAAATTGCGAAATATTTATTGTAACATATACATTATAAATTATAAAAAAATATAAAACTGACATCAATTTAAAAATGTTGCAGGCAATTACAATTTTTATACTAGTAATGATGAAATTGTCGTTGAAACGTACAAAGTATTCATCAAAAATCATGAAAATGTAATTAAAAATTATTAATATTCATTGGAAAGTGGAAAAAATCGAGATTGGAAATTAGAGAGAGCATAAATATAAAAATTAAAAACTATAACTAAAAAAACTATAAAATTTTCAGCATGAATTTAGCATGTTGCTGGAAACTGCAAATTTTTACAGAAAACTGCAAAATGTTTATTGGATATGATGAAATGTTCATAAAAACAAAGATAACCATGAAACCGCATATGAAAATTACAAATATTGATAGAAAATTGCAAAAAATTTATTGTAAATTAAACATTGCAAGGGAAATTTTAACATTTTCAGCATGAATTTAAAATATATGTGGCAATAACAAAGATTTTACTGGAAATAGTGAAATTTTCATGGAAATTCTTACGGCGCTCGTTGAAAATTATGTTATTATAATTGTAAATTAGCAATATTCGTTGGAAATGGCAAAAGTTTGATTGGAAATTTAAGACAGCATGAAAATTATAAAATTCTCAGCAGAAATTTAATGTTGGCAGTTGTTGGAAACTGCAAAATTTTTACTGAAAACTGCAAATTTTTTACTAAAAACTGCAAAATATTTACTGAAAACGAAGACATTTTCATAATAATAAATAAAAACTTGAAACTGCACTTGAAAATTACAAATTTTGATAGAAAATTGCATTTTTTTATTGTATAAACATTGCATTAAAAATTATCGGATTAAAGCGTTAATTTAAAATTTATGTGGTAGTTAAAATACAAGAAATACAACGAAATTTTCATTGATAGTTATAATTGCAAAATTTTGATTAGAAATTAAACACTGCAGTGAAAATTTAAACATTTTCAGCATGAATTTATAATTTTAGTAGGGTTTACTGGAAATAGTGAAATTTTCATGGAAACTCTTTAAGTGCTCATCGAAAATGATATTGAATATTTGCAGGAAATGCAAAATTCTGATTATAAATTAAATTCTTAGCAGAAATTTAATATGTTGTTGGAAATTGCAAAATGTATACTGAAAACTGCAAAATATTTACCGGAAAAGACATTTTCATAAAAACAAAGAAAAACTTGTGCAATTTCAAGAAAATTACAAATTTTGATAGAAAATTGCGACCTATTTATTGTAAATTAAACATTGCAGTAAAACTTATCAAAATTAGGCATTAATTTAAAATTTATAAGGCAGTTGCAATATTTTTTACTGGAAATACGACGAAATGCAGTAAAAATGATAAAATTTAACATTCATTGAAAATTTATTTGGCAGTTGCAAAGTTTTTACTGGAAGTACGACGAAATTTTCATTGAAACTAATATAGTAAGTTGGTTGAAATTTATTTGCAACTAAAATATCAAACAGGTGAAAGAGTCCATAATTTCGATTTAACAATAAAAAATATCAGACAACTTATCAAATTTAATTAAATAACCATTTTTTCTGTAGATAAACGATTAGTAATATGATTAAAAATTTGACGATTTAAAAAATGGTCCCCAATATGTAGGGATTTAGATTTAGGATATAGATTTGATTCAATAACCAATTTTTATGTAGGTAGACGATTACGAATGTTATTAATGTTAACATTATGTTTCAGTAGTCTTTCTGAACGATTTGTGGTAAGCGCCGTGTCACTTTAACCGCGTCGAATTGAATTATATTGATTTCGACGTTTACTCGTGTCGTAATTAATTCGATTGCGACATTAAAACAATGAGTGTGCCCGAGGTAATCAGAGACCCAGCTCAAACAAGGCACTGGAAATCCAATAAATAACCGTTCATACGCCGGTGCGCAATTAGTGGGCATTAATTCCCCCTGCTTTGCCGGAGCTCGACGGTCAAGTAAACGTCGTTACGCGGCTGCCCTTGCGCCCATTGCCAGGAATAATCCCATTACTGGCCGACGCATCGAATATGACTACGTCCATTGTGCCATCGCTTTCGATATGGAATCGATACATGGATACATTGCAATTTATCAGGTTGCATGCGGCACTCAATTATAATAATTAGGGGCCGAATATTATGGATTGTGCCTTTTTTGATATTGAATTTTGATATTAAGAAAAATTCAGAAATGTTGACACTAATTAGTAAAATGTAAAAAGGAAATAAATTTGTACCTAACCTGTAGGTCTTAGTTTAAGGAGGAACTTTTATGGTGAAATGTAATATTTTGTATTAAATAATTAGTTATGATAAAGCAAAAATTTGGAAATTAAAACTTTGGCATTAACTATTGCAACTTTAGCAGTACTAATTGAAATGTTGATGCAATCCTTAAAACATTGTCGGTAATAACCGAAAATATACTTAAAATTGAAAATTTTGATGTAAGCTATAAAATTTCAGTAGCTATGATTTCAAATTTGACAGTAATCATTGCAATTTTGATATTAAGAAAGATACAAAAAATCATGAAATTTTGACACTAATAAATAAAATGTAGAAAGGAGATAGATTTGTACCTAACCTGTAGGTCTTAGTTTAAGGAGGACTTTTTAGTATGTAAAAACTATGTCAGCACAGACCACCTCTTATCAGTTTTTTATACGCGGATTAGTTTTGAACAATTATTTATCAGAAATTTATAATAATGCTCTAGTCGACTACAAAATGGTATATGAAATTCGTTTATGATTCCAGATTGTGGCATTCGTGAAATTAGTCAACCATTCATGCCATAATCCTGTGAATTATAAACTAATGACATATACTATTATTGTGTAATAATTTAATTGTACTGTGAATAATAAGGATAAAGTCATCGCCTGAGCTTTTGCTCTGTCTTCTTTGTAGGCGTTTTGTACTGCCATGCGGAACAAGCATTACAAGTGCATGAGCTTGTGATTTTAAGATATAAAATTCATGTGAAACAAGCCTGAAAGCTCCGCAGCGATTTTACTTATCATCTCATTCCGATGACATTTTCAATTTTCTAGTATTAACAGCGTTCTATTTTCACTGCGGGCTTCCCAGCGTCTTCTTCTTATACTTGTTATTTTTTACTCATCCTGACGAAGCTCCTGGATGCGATTTCTTTGCGGCAGCACGCGATCGATGCCGGTGTCATTTCTATTCATCGTTTTTCGGCCAGGCTTGTTTATTCGAGCAGCAGGGCTTCGACTGTGTGCGGTCCAGAGGTGGCTGCGCCGCCTCCAGTCCAGCCACTGCAGTATTGCCGAATGCATGAGTGTGTGTAGGTGTGTGTGTGTGCGCGCGCCTGTGTGTGTGTTGTTTATTGAGTTTGAGCAGTGTATCATGGACATTGCACATGTGGCTCTGTTCTCGTATGACCGCACTTGGCGGGGAAAATCAATTTCCGGGAGACTGCAATGTGGCGAAATGTAACCGCACACATCGGCACAATGTATCGCGCCCTGGCGCCCCCTTCGCTGAAACGCTGATGCCTTAAATGGATGTGTACATCCTAGGGTGCACCGCTCACGCCACGGGCTGCCGCCCAATCTGTGGGGCCCGCTGGCGTCCCCATAAACATGCTCGCATGATTTCCACGGAATGTTAGAGTTAGTTGAATAGTTGCTGTACATCAGGCGTGTGCAACCAGCGGGCCGCATGCGGCCCCTAAGCTTATGTATTATCAGGGCGCTTTTTCGTTATTCAATAGACCCACGTGGATTGAGAGATTCCTCCCCAAAAAAAAAAACTGACGATAACTCAATGAGAATTGCCATTCTTACTTAATTATATAGTGAGCCAAAATATACGCCCAGTATTAAAATCTGCTGCTGAAATCTGTAATTAATCTGCGAAAAACCACGAGAGCGTAGCTCGAGTAGTTTTTTAAGGATTATGTAGAGTTACGAGTGAGAAATAATCGTTATTTTCGATTGCTCGAGTGGTATTCGTTACGGTGGTATTTGGAGACCGCTGATATAATGAATAGACCGATAATAATTAAATTATTACACTTATCATTTATTTTATATTAATATTAAACGTACAATTATTATAAGTAATATTTGAAACATTGTTATCTCTCGATGAGCTTGAGCCAGCTATATTGGTAGTGTGCGGCAGGCTTGTCTTTCTCATTTTTTCAACGATGGTAAGATGATGTTCATTGCTTAGCTTTAGGTATGGCTTGAGAGTCTCACTTGAAGAATGACCAGATATTTGAATAACTTATTGTAAATTGGCTCCAGATTTTGTCAAATTGCTTACAGCAGAGGAGCAATTTGAGTGATCTGTTATTTTTACCTTTTTGGTATTTATTCCAATACATTGCGCGCCTAGACGTGTCCACTTACTGAGTTGGTTAATTGGACAATTTGTGTACCAAATTCCTGTCTTCTTCCAATTTTTGTACCAAATTCCTGTCTTCTTCCAATCCGGATTTTTAGTTAAGAAGAATCGTTTCTTTCTGATATTTAGTCTTCATTTGCTTAACATCTTCTGTAGTAGACGCACTGAACACTTGGCTTGATATTCTTTGTTCGATGTTAACCATTTAGATAGCGGTTTGTTTTTGTGTTTTTCCAATACTTGGTTCCAATTACCTCCAAGACGCCTTTATACTTGGACATCGCCCCAGCACCAACCTGACCACATAGTACGAAACCAAATAGACTTCATACTAGTAGATAGGAGATATCGTAATGGCATACATGGAGTGAGGACCTACCCTGGAACGGATATAGCGTCGGATCATAATCCTGTAATAGCCCAAGCGAGATTCCGACTTAAGAAGATAAAACTCAAATCCAACAAGAGGCCATATATGGGGTTACTAAAAGATCCAGCCCAACAAGAAAAGTTGGCTACAAAACTTAATAATGCGCTGTAAGTATTTAGAAAAATGGAAGGTGAAATCGTAGAGAACAACGGAAAAAGCTTAAGCAGACCCTTATGGAGACCCAAGCCAAGACAGCAAAAATATCCAACCATAATAAAAAGAAAGATATGGATATGGATGACATATCATGACATCATATCATGATATCATATATGACATCTCATATGGATGACAGAAGAAATACTGGAGCAAATGGATGAACGAAGAACTTACAAGAACCTAGAGCAGAACAAATATAACGAGCTCAACTCAATTATAAGGAGGAAAATTAGAAAAGCCAAAGAAAACTGGATTGAGGAGAATTGCAAAGAATTAGAAGAACTTCAGGAAATACATCTATCTATTCAATCTACACAAAAAGTCAAGGAAATCACCGGAAACAATAGGAATCACTCGTATCCGAGGCTGATAGATGTGGACGGCCACCTATCATGAACAGAGAAGAACTGAAAAACGAATGGATAGCATACATCCAAGAACTATTCAGCGATGACTCAAATATGCCATATCCGAACAACGATACTGACAAGGGCCCAAATTTTATAAAATCAGAAATCATCAAAGCCATAAACTCAATGAAATCAGGCAAAGCCGCAGGCCTAGATAATGTGCATATAGAAATTCTGAAACTTATACAAGAAGAGAATATCGATCTAGTGGTTCATTTCTTTAACAAAGTATATATCTTTAAAGATATACCTCAAGATTGGTTGAAATTAACATTTACTTCTTCTTCATGTGCATATCCGATTTCGGATGTTTGCGATGAGCATGACTATCTTCACTTTATTTATTGCTATTTTGAAGAGCTCGTTCGACGTCTTCCCGTACCACGCCCTGAGATTCTGCAGCCATGAAATTCTCCTTCGTCCCGGCCTTCGTTTGCCGAGTATCTTGCCTTGAATGATGACTTGTAACATGGCGTATCGGCGTATCTGTCCTCGTTCCACATTTACTATAATCACCAAAAACCCAACGCAAATAAATGCGATCAATACCGATTGATTAGTCTAATGAGCCAGGTGCTAAAAGTATATCTAAATATACTGCATAACCGAATACGAAAGAAATGCGAAGAAGACACTGGTCAGGAACAGCTTGGTTTTCGGGATGGGCTTGGCACAAGGGATGCATTATTTGGGTTATCTGTTCTCCTACAAAAATGTAGAGATCAAAGAAAAGATGTGTACATTTGTTTCATTGACTACACTAAAGCTTTTGACTGTATAAAATAATGAACGTTCTGATGACCAAAGGTCTTGACCAAAAAGACATCCCCTTTATAATGAACCTATTCGAACAACAAATTGCCGCGGTGAAGATCGAGGATGAGACCACGGATAATATTCTTATTTCACGAGGAAAACGCCAGGGCGATGTTCTGTCTCCACTACTTTTTAATCAGAGCAAATATTCCGGAAAGCACTGGAGGGCACACAGGATGAAATCAGGATAAACGGCGTATTGTTGAATAACTTCCCATATGCAGACGACACTGCAATATTTGCAGACAGTCCTGAGGGACTTCAGCGATTGGTGAATCAAATTATATCGGAAGGCTACGCGCTTGTACTCAAACTGAATACGACCAAAACAAAAGTTATGGTGGTCTTTTGGCCCCACGTGTCTTTCTGTCATCATCAAAAACTATGTCTTTGAATGGGTCTATTTTCCGATTAAAAACTTCAAAGTATTTTTTCTGGAGAAGTTTTTCGGAAATATTCCAAATCGTCTTTACAACTTCCTCCTTATAACCGGTCCCATCAGCTCGCTTCATGTTGAAAGCCCAGTCTTTTAGAGTACCTGCCAGTGTTCGTTCGAAGTCTGCTCAAGAAGTTCATAGTTTCGCTGTTCACAAAATCCCAAAAACTGCTTCCAAATGCATTTGTGCATTTTCGCCGTGTTCGCAGGCGTTAAGCACGTTAGGCACGTGTCTTTTTATAATTTTCAAAAGCTATGTCTTTGAATGAGTCTATTTTCCGATTAAAATCTTCAAAGTACTTTTGCAGGAGAAGTTTTTCGGAAATATTTCAAATCGTCTTTACAACTTCCTCCTTATAACCGGTCCCATCAGCTCGCTTCATATTGAAAGCCCAGTCTTTTAGAGTACCTGCCAGTGTTCGTTCGAAGTCTGCTCAAGAAGTTCATATTTTCGCTGTTCACAAAATCCCAAAAACTGCTTCCAAATGCATTTGCGGATTTTCGCAGTGTTCGCAGGCGTTAAGCACATTAGGAACGTGTCTTTCTATCATCTTCAAAAGCTATGTCTTTGAATGAGTCTACTTTCCGATTAAAATCTTAAAAATACTTTTTCTGAGGAAGTTTTTTGAAAATTTTTCAAATCATTTTTACAACTCTCTCCTTAGAATCGGTCCCATCAGCTCGCTTCATGTCGAAAGCCCAGTCTTTTAGAATACCTGCCAAGTGTTCGTTCGAAGTCTACTCAAGAAGTTCATATTTTCGTTGTTCACAAAATGCCAAAAACTGCTTCCAAATGCATTTTTGCGTTTTCGCCGTGTTCGCAGGCGGTATAGACCCAATTGATACGCTTATTTCTAAACCTGAAGCTTTTCTGAGGCGATTCATTGCGATTTTATTTGACGTTTGTTAATAAATACAAAACTTTGTTATCATGACAGTTATTAAATCATGGCTCTAGATTTAAATTATTATTAATTATTTTTGCTTTGCTTTGGACCCACCGAAAAACCGAAGTGATTAAACCACGTTGTCAAGGGTATAAAATTTGTGATTGCTATTGGCCAAATGTATGATGAATTATATAATCATCATTAAAGTCATGCTCAATTTTGCAAAGTAAATCAGAGGCCAAGCTATCGGGAGTGAACGAATTACCATAAAATTTATACCACAGCCACATTTACTTATATCCATGAGAGGCAATGGCTTACACGATCTGTATGTCCAAATCATTAAAGAAGCATATTAATTAGACCTGCGCACATTATAGCGAGGTGGGAGTTCCCAGTACTTAAAATGGCAGACTTAATTCCTGCTATTATATATCAACTAAACGAATATGATAGTATTAACCGATCCCAACGAACAACCTCGTTACGACACAATTGAAAAGCAATAACAACGCTGATTATCACCGACTATCCTATTGCCCAATAGGGCAATGCTAGTATTGAAGCGCTATGCAGGGGTGAGTTTATATGAAACAAGGCGTTTCTTTGCAGTGTTTTCCTGTGAGCGATCGCTAATAGGAAATGAAATATGCGAGAGGAAATTTCCGTGTAGCGACATGCCGATGCGGAAAGGTACAAGGCGCTTAATTGCAGCTCGGCGCAAATTCGCGGATATGAGCACCGCGCGGAGTTTTCTCTATTTTCCTGGCGACTTGTCTGCAAGTTTGTTTAAGAAAACACACATTACCATATTGCACTATGTCTAGTGCCGCTCAGGGCATAAGCGCTCGGTAATTATTGCGCCCCCGTGGCATATAGGGGGCGGAAAAAGAGGTTTGGACGAGGGGCTGTATTTGCGATGATTAAATTTATTAATGGATTGTTTTAATATTTCAGGTGTGGGCGGGCGCGCTAGGGATGAGCGCGGTACATCGATGTTTTATTAAGGGCATTCGGGGGAGGCTTTCTGGTAAATTAGCGTCGGGCCGAAATCCAGAAAATCTCGATGCCCGATCGTACACATAAACTGTGCGTTTCGTATGCATGCCCGCTCCTCTGATACGTCATGGAATATTTAGTAAGGAAATCGTTGGACTCCATCTAATCCACTCTGCATAACGAATGGATGAGCGAGAACCCTCTGAAATATCGCCGCATCCACATTTACACGTATGAATTATAAGCTCCCGATGGCCGACGCAAGATTGAAAAATTACTTCCCGGTATTCCCGGAAGTGCATTCCGCGCGATGTATTTATCTGTTTTATTGAATCGCGTGCGATCCCCGATTCATTATTAAATCTGGCCGGCCCTGGAGCCGCGGGGAAATTGCAGGGAAGGTCAGGAGTTCAGACACGGAAATCACTCGGGAGGATTAAAAAATTCATTGCTTTTCCACGTCGGTACGTGCGCGCATTTCACGCGAGCAAATATGTGCATTATACATATTTGCCGTGCATATATAAAAATTCACTTCTGCTGACACACACTCTATTATTCCGCCGCCGAATGCTGAATTTATGACGCCAAAGCGGCCCTATTGTTGTGTAAGCTTACCCGAGGAATGCAGCCCAATTACCAACATCCACTGATGTACTTAAAAACTGCTTTGTAATTATAACTTATCCAATATAACATTTTACAGGCAACGCTTGGAATAAATGTCGATCAGAAACTATACGTTGCATATTTAATAAAACATTTTACAGGCAATGCGTGGAATAAACTTCGATCAGAAACCATACAGTTCAAATCGACCTTCCCTTAGGCTATCGGCCGTAACCCTTTCCGCCTTAACAGTTCTTACATATAATTTTTAATTACCTACTTATTATGTTACATAATCAAAATTATGTTATGAACAATACGCTGTTCTTCACATTCTGTGTATATTCTGTGTTCTGCGAGTGTTGATGCAAGGGGGACCTTGCATGGGTTGCAATAATTCAACCTTGCAACCACATCGTTTCCATACATATACAATAACAATAACACTAGTATGTACACATTACATTACAGGTAACATTCCATTACAATTCATTTTTGACTAGATATAACAATGATAAAACTATTGCCCAAAATTTATAATTTTGTTGTTTCGTATTTTATCGAAAGAACTGAAACGCATAGAAGCTCATTCCCCATCAGGTCTAAATATATCAGGTCTATAGACGAATCTTCATCAGGTCGAATTTTCTTTTTAAACTTGCTCAGACAAAGGTTTTTTTAGGCAATTATGAGTTTGACAAGCTACTCTCAAGGTACTTTGCTATTGGTCATGTGTTGGTTAGTGAGCGCAAATCATGGATTAGTATAAGAAAGCACAGATTTATAGGTTTGTTCTGTTTATTCAATAATAGACACGTTGAAATTGTATTTGCAGGGATATAAAACACAGGTTGACGATTATGACGTGAATTGATTTATTTTCTATGATTCCGGCTAAAACCGGAACACAACATTTGGTCTCATTTTTAAATGGAATACCCTGTATATTCTTTCAATTTTAGAATCTGCTTCATGTGGGCTTCACATATCATTTTTATTTTTTGGGGTCAGATGTTGCCAAGTTATTCACATTTTAATGAAATTTAACGAAAAATGATGAACCTGGAAAAAAAATCAACAAAACCTTATTATAAGACATCAATGAAAGAATCTTGGTATACAAGTACCCAATCAATGTGACAAAACTCACACAATATTTAGAGTCACGCGGAATATACAGGGTGTTCTGAAACAACGATCGAATTTTGCTATTTTCAAATGGCTAAAACTTATTGACATTGATCGTTATTTAGCTATTAAAAAGTATCATTTGATTATAGTCCATATGCTACCATTGAATAGCTCATTAGATGAGAAATCAGAATATGATGATATATACAGAGTGTTCAATTTGAAAAAAAAGAGTTTTAGCCATTTGAAAATAACAAAATTGTATCGCTGTTTCAGAACACCCTGTGTATTCTACGTGGCTCTAAATATAGTGTATATTTTGGCACATTGCTTGGGTACTTGCATACGCAGATTCTTTTATTGATCTCTTATAATTGGGTTTTGTTGAACTTCTTTCCACGTCCATGATTTTTCGTTAAATTTGATTTAAATGTGAATAACCAGGACAACGTTGCTTCTGATCCAAAAAAGTAAAAATGATTTGTGTAGCCCATATAAAGCAGATTCCAAAAATGAAAGAATATACAGGGTTTTCCATTTAAAAAAGAGACCAAATTTTGTGTCCCACACTTATGGTACACTTCACTTTGTATACTCGAAAATAATTTTGAAAAGTAGTACATCAAGTATCCAATAACTTCCAATCAGACTTTTTTCTTAGTTTTCATTACTCAGTAGCAGTAATGATCCGAGCGAGGATAGGTGGGCGACCCTGTATACTCTGTTCCATTGTTATTTTTAACTAAGTTGGCTGTTGGCTCTGTTAGGCTGACAGTATTGTTGGCTAATGTAAAAAGTCACTAGACTTGAAAAAAAAGGTTACATTTAAAAAAAAGAGGTTATATTTTATGACAGTGGGCAATGTTGCCATCAAATTTAGTATCTATTGAGTACAGAATTTATTTGCTATTTTTATTTTACAAAAGCAAATCAATCAAATTATAATATAAAATATAGTTGATGATTGGTTTACTTAATAATTCAAGCACACTTGAATGATTGAAGCAATAATTTAATTATTTAAATATATGAATTAAGCAACGTTGTTGGAAATCTGACATTTAATAATGTTTTTACTGTCAGATCATTTTTGTTGGTGTTCATGTGTAAAACTTGATAAAATGAAACCAAGCCTTCTTAGTTAAAAATCAAATTGGATCAGAGTATAGGTATTTTTGTCAATTGCCAACGTTTTGTTATAAATTACAAAACCCCAAAATTTAAATGGATATTGTAATTTTTTTGGTATTAGAAACATGTTTCAATAGAACTTACGAAAAACTCAAGTTTCTAAGACAGTAATACACAATTTTCACTGGAAACTCCACTTTAAATATCTGGGCTGATCTTGATGTATTATTTTTTTTATCTATTCTATCTATTTTTTATCTATTTAAATATTATTCAAACTGTTGTAAATAATTTTACTACTGGAAATAGCAACATTTTCAATATAATTTACAAAAATCTTTTATAAATTACCAAATTCATTCAATTTTCTCATAAGAAACAAAATATCACTGGAGTGTTTGGAAAACTTTCATTGAAACTTGCAAAAGCATCACTGGATATTGTGAGGCTGCTGGAAATGCTTTTTACAAATTTTCAGTGGAAATTGCAAATCTTTCATATTGGTATTAAAAAAGTGGATAGTTGACATTTTTTAAATGATATATTTATAAGTAATATTTTGTAGTCGACTAGCTTCATAATGCTATGTATGTTATAGAGAACATCATGCATAAGCACCTACTTTATAGCATTGTGCCATAAAGTGTTTCACTGGAGTGTTTGGATCTTTCACTGAAAATTGCTAAAGCATCACTGGAAATTGTGTGACTCTGTGTCACTGGAAATAATTTTTACAAATTTTCAGTGGAAATTGCGAAACCTTCGTAAAATATCAAATTTTATTGGATAATTGTGAAAGTGAATAGTTGACATTTTTTAAATGACATGTAAATAATATTTTATAATTTTATAAATTAATAAACAACTGATTATATTTATTTTTTGGCAAGTTGTGTGGGAAATTTTGAATATAAATCACAAACATTAAGCATATGTTCAGAAATTCTGATTGCAAATTGCCAAACTATACTAAAAATTCATTTCAGACATTTAATTTTTTTTCACTGTCAGATCATTTTTGTTGGTGTTCATGTGTAAAACTTTATAAAATGAAACCGCAGCCTTCTTAGTTAAAAATAAAAATGGAACAGAGTTTACTTACATTTAAAAAAATATCCAAAAGTTTTAGAATTTTAAGAATTTTTTTTAAAGTTTTTGTTAAAAGGGCATGTCGTTAAAAAAAACCTGTTCATTTATTATTTTGTGCTACCACGATATACCGGTTAAATTTAGATTTGTGTAGATTCGATTTGCAGATATAAGTGGTGACCGAATCATCGTTGAAGACTTGATTATTAAAATTTTAGTGGTTTTGGTTAATGGTTTTAGAAATTTACTTCAGAAATACTATAAAAATCATTGAGCATTGATGAATTTGTGATTATTAAAACGCTGGACAAATTTTCAAGAAGCAATACTACATAAAGCAATAATATAAAAATATATACAGGTTTTATAAAAAAGTTTTGAAAATTATAATTTTAGTACTGATTAGTTTTTAGATGAAAATTGTAAAAAAAAGTAAGGTTTAAAACTGCCAAAATAGGATGGTTGAAGACAGCCAAAATAACACGGTTAAAAACTCTGCTAAAATAGGATAGATTCATGAAAACTAAAAATCTTTCAATACTGTAATTGAAATTTGAACGAAATCTATGAAATTTTGGAAAAATTGCAGGTAGAATTAAATATTTGGCAATAATTATTGCAATTTTAGCAATACTAATCGAAATATTGATGCATTTCTTAAAACATTGACGAAAATAATTGAAAATTCCGAAAATTGAAAATTTTCTAATAAGCTCTAAAATTTCAGTATAATTAAAATTTTTACATTAGTGGTTGTAATTTTGATTTACATCCTCGATTTTGTTACTTATTTTGTACAGAAATGTCGTCAAATTTTCAAAGCAATTATCTTAAGAGGTACTAAATACAAATAAAATACTTAATATGCAAGTTAAATTAAACTGATATTTCAGTAAAAGCCATACTAAACTTATCAATATCAATGAAAGTTAAGTGCTCGATTTTCTCGCTTATTTAATAAAGTAACCTCGATACATTTTCAGGAGAATTACCTTCAGGTGCACCTAATAGAAATCTAATAGTAAATATGCAATTTATAAATTTTCAGAAATTTCAGAAAGAAGAAAGAATCCTTGTTAATGCTGAAAGTTATATCATCGATTTGCTCACTTGTTTTATACAGCAACCTCGTTATATTTTCAGGGGAATTATCTTCAGGTGTACTTAATACAAATGTAATACTAAATATGCAGTTAATAAATTTTTAGAATTTTTAGTAAAATCCATACCTACTTGTCAATGCACAAAGTCATATCGTTGATTATCTCGCATATTGAATAAAGTAACCTCGTCAATTTTTTAGGAGAATTGTCATTAGGTATACTGAATACAAATATAATACTAAATATAAAATTAATAAATTTTCGGATATTTCAGAAAAAGCTAATCCATACTTGTCAATGCATAAAGTAATATGCTCAATTTTCTCACTTATTTAATACAGTAACCTCGTCAAATTTTCAGGAGAATTGCTTTCAGGTGTACATAATAGAAATCTAATGGTAGTAGATAGGCAATTCATAAATTTTCAGAAATTTCAGTAAATAGAAAGTAATCCTTGTCAATGCTGAAAGTTATATCATTGATTTGCTCACTTGTTTAATACAGTAACATCGTTAAAATTTCAGCAAAATTGTCTTCAGGTATACTCAATGCAAATCTAATGCTAAATGTGCAATTTATAAATTTTGAAAATTTTTAGTAAAACGCATCCCTACTTGTCAATGCACAAAGTTATATCGTTGATTTTCTCGCTTAATTAACAAAGTAACCTCGTAATTTTTTTAGGAGAATTATCTTTAGGCGTGTTGAATACAAATATAATAGTAAATATGAAAATAATAAATATTCATAAATTTCAGAAAAAGCTAACCCATACTTGTCAATGCACAAAGCTATATGCTCAAATTTCTCCCTTATTACCCTATATTACTGAAACTTTGTCGAAATTTTAGGAGAATTAGTTTTAGGTGTACTGTACACGAATCTAATATCAAATTTGCAAATAGTAAATTTTCAAAAACTTCAGTAATAGCTAATCCATATTTGTCATTGCAGAAAGTTAAGTGTTTGATTTTCTCCCTTATTTAATACTGAAACGTTGTCAAATTTTCAGGAGAATTAGTTTTAAGTGTACTGTACACTAAGCTAATATCAAATTTGGAAATATAAAATTTTCAGAATTTTCAGTAAAAGCTAACCCATACTTGTCAATACAGAAAGATAAGTGTTTGATTTTCTCGCTTATTTAATACTGAAACTTTGTCGATTTTTCAGAAGAATTAGTCTGAGGTGTACTGTACACGAATCTTATATCAAATTTGCAAATAATATATTTTAAGAAATTTCAGTTTTTATCGATTTTATTGAATTTGGCTGTTACTTTCGAAGCTTCCTGTATAAATAAATTACATATTCATCATGATATTTGCGACTGTTGAAAATAATATTGAATGTTTTATATTTGTGTGAGCATTTCACGTTATTTAACATGAAACTAAACTGCGAAGAGCCTGTGATATCGCTCGGATCCGCAATGTGGATAAACCGAGTTTTTGCTGATGACGGGAACGGCGTCCCGGTGTCTGCACTGCAGATTTCTCTCCGTCCGCTCCCCGGGTGTTAAATTAAAGAGGGCGACGGACTGCGATTTGCAAAAATTCCAGCTTAACGGAGCCCTATGTGTGTGCGGGTGTGTGTGAGTGTATGTGGGTGTGTGTTTAGCATCAGCACATTTGGCTTATCGGCCCGTCGCTTCCTGGACGGCGGGGGTGGAAGGTCGCAAATGGCCAGGTCAAACAAACCTACAATTGGACCTAGTGCGAAATTCATTTGCCGCGCACGTTCGACCTGTTTGTTTTTGCGCGGTCGTCGCCGTCGCCGACGCTGCCACTACTAATACTAATACTAAATACTACACACAGTGTAGTATTTTGCGAATATAGCGGGCCAAAATACATAAAAACAGTATGCAATATCAATTGTTATTCTCTCAAAATCGAGCTGACACACTAAATAAGACATTTACAAAATATAACATCTGTAGGCGCCCACCCTTAGCGTCTATCTGCGGACAAAGTAGGGTTTCTTTCTGCTCATCCCATAATCAGTCTCCTGCGGTTTCCTACGCATTAAGTTCTAAAGAACTTACTGGTATCGTATTCATTTGAGTTAACCTTATCGCCATGGATAATATTTTTATAGGTATGCTACAAAGTGTATCGAGACATGAACATTGTGTTAAGAAATGAGGATAATAACAGCCGAACATCTTCTGTTAAGCCGGAACATACACTTATGAATTATCTGAAAATGAAATTCAACATGCACCACTGTTCTCAACGAACGTTTGAAGAATTGAACCGGATTATCCATTCATTTATGATTGGGTTCAATAAAAGATGGAGGACGTGCCATCGTAATAATAATGTGTTCTTAAAGATTGGTTGAATACCACGTTAACCATAAATGACCTCGATGCAACCGGTACAAGCGGTGTACATAGTGTAAAAAAAGGTGGGCCGAGAAAATTAGATTTCAGCTCCAGTGGTTTGAAATCAAAAGGGAGAAAGGTGAAACTGTTATTTACAGCATACATTAGGCAAGTTAACTCTTGCTACAAATATGAAGCTGAGGCAATCTGGCAAAAGGGATGCTGCTTATATGCTGACGCAATTGGTTTCTAGTCCCAAAAGAGCAACTAAGGTCAAAAAAGCCTTTCACGGAGCAGCGCAACAAACACCCCAGTATTCATCTGATGAAGCGTTAGCTTTGATAACTGCAACAAAATTATCTTACCGGAAATATCAAGTTCTTAGAAATCTGCAATTGGAAAAGATCTGAAATTATACCCATCATATAAACAAATAAAAAATGCCAAAATAAAGTGCTATCCACCTAACGATGATTGCTTAATAAATGATTCATTGGCAGAAATTAAGTTGCAATCAATAGTTGATTTGACTATGAAACAACTTTGTATTGTCCAAGCCGAAGTTTTGTATAGTATTTTTGATGAAAAAATGACAGTACCAATCACTTAACTGACTGACTGACTGACTGACAATGGCAATGATATTCAAATGGGGATGCTGAATACTTGAAATGGATTGGAAAAATAGTCTAAAATTAACTAGCAGTAGTGAATTCTTTAGACAGCCAACATTTTTGTACACATTTTTACATCATGATTTGATCATTTTTTATAATTTTAGAAGTCATACTAAGTGTATACAATAAAATTTGAATGCAAAAATTTGCGTTTTTCCAAAATATCTGTATTTTTATAGGTATGCGACAAAGCTCTACCACTACCGATGGTAGTGGTGAACAAAGCCGGTACAAACAAAAGGCAAACTCAAATGAATTCGGAGATTCAAATATTTTAGCAACGTCATTAGTACCTTTGCAGTTATATGGTCTTGGAGAAACAAACCAAAAATATATATTATGGAAAATCCACGGCCGTCGTCAACTTCCTACTGTAGACCTATAAGATTCAGATATGCCAAGGAGACTGAACTATTAGTTCCAGATGAATTTATAAACGTGAGAAGGCAATTTCTGAAATTTTGCCTACTTTGGTAGAATGCAATGGAATTATTCTTGAAGTCAAACATAAATTTGAAGAGACGATGGTTGATGGTAAAATATGCAACATTTTAGCGTCCAACAGAGCCACTCAAAAGTTCTACATTTGTCAAGCAACAACCAAAGACATGAATAATTTAAAAATAATTCGACGACGGTATAAGCGATCCACAGACATTTTCTTGGGGCTTATCCTCATGACATGCCCAAATAATACTTATGGAATGTGTCTTACATATTGCGTATAGGTTAGATATACAGTAATGGCAATGCCGTACACCTGAAGATAAATTAAAGATAGCCAATAGAAAGAAACTCATTATAGAGAAATTTAGATCGGAAACGGGACTATTGCTAGACCTCCGAAATGAGGTGGAGGCAATACGAATGATGGTAATTGTGCTAGAAGATTTTTTTAAGAATGGTGCTTAGGCTGCTAATATAAAAGGAGTCGATCAGTCTCTAATAGACCGATTTAATGTAATATTAAGCACATTGACCTGTGGATAAATATACCTGCATTTACAGAATTCTGCGACACTTTATACATATCACTGTACAATTGGAATCCAATGCCCGTTACATTACACAAGATTTTGTTGCATGGGCCAGAAGTAATTCAGCACTTCATACTTCCTATCGGACAAATGTCCGAGCAGGCTCAGAAGTCTCGCCATAAAGAAATTCAGAAATATCGACTTGAAAATTCAAGAAAAGTGTCAAGGACGACAACCAATACGGACATACTGCACAGTCTTTTGATTTCTCCAGACCCGGTAATTACGTCTCTAATGTCAAAAGAAAAGCATAATGTACCAGATATACATCCTTCTGTTCAAAAACTCCTTCAGTCACCAAATATCCATGAGCAAGCTAAAGAGGAGGCGCAAGGAAATTGCAGTGCTGCTTCTACTAGTGAAGCCAGTGATTCTCAAGATTCTGGTAGTGGTAGTGGTGGAGATAATGTGTGAATTTATGTAATTATGGTTTTTTTTTCTATATATGCATTAGTAATTTCACTGTTGTAATAAAGTGAAAGAATAGATTACTATTATCGTGGAAACGGCATAGATCATCCGGAACTCATCAGGCGGTGCCGAATGCGCCCCTTGTGGCGCGGGTGTGTAATCCTCGACCACCAATCTTCCGTTCAACTTTTAATTAACGTCCAGTGTTTTAAATCTAAGTAATTTAGGGATACATCCGGCCCCGTCGGGCAAGTGATTTGTGTCCAGCTAGCCGCTGACGAACGGCCAGACGCAGGTGCATAATAAATCATGACGCATCTGCACGGCTAATTTTACTGACGTATCGCGGGAATTGTCCGTATTTTTCATGCCAAGGCGAGCCCCCGAACCGCCGGCCAGCCGCCCCCCGCCGAATTAATCCGCGTAATTGCGTAATTACGCCCGCGGAAGTTAAACCGTGCGCAATCGGCGCTCTCAATGGACGCCGCCCCCGCGGGCTTAATGGGGCCGCAAACAGACGCAATTTCTCAATTGTGAAGTAATTCAGAAGACAAATAAGCGCCGGCGGCGGCGCCAAGTCGCTGGGCCGCCCCCCGGGGCCGACCCGCAAACTTTCGGGGGCCCCACGCCGTCCGTAAAAACGGCCGAAAACAAAATGCAAATAAACCGCCAATTCCACCGCTCCGCCGGCGACTCAATTAAACGGACTGTTTTTCTGTGTGTACGGCCCCAACTTTTCGCTCATTTTTTATTTACGCCGCCTCCACTCAATCATTTAATGCCTGTACAAAAATACCGAACACAATCGTTTAGAAATACCCAACATAAAAAACAAATCACTACAATCACAAATCCACACTGCATCCAATTACGCCACATTTCTTTCGAACATAACAAAATTCAACGGCACCAATCTTCACAATTAAAGTCAAACACAATTAAACAATCTTCTCTAAAACTCAATAACAATCAAAATACGTTAATGCCCATTAAGGACCAAAATTAATGAACTATTCCTACTGTTATTGCTAATTACTTTCAAAAATCGTGAAAGAACTATCCCTAGTGTTATAGCTAGTAACACCCAAATATTTTGAAAGGACTATTTCTACTGTTATAGCTAATAAGATCCTAAAATCTTGAAAGAAGTATTTGTACTGTTCTAGCTAGTAACACCCAAATATCTTGAAAGGACCATCCCTACTGTTACAGCTAATAACAAATATCAAAAATAGCAAATAGCAAAAGTAGCAAAATTTAAAAAAATAGACAAAAATCTAGGAAGACGTATTTCTGCTATTACATGTGATACAGGCCAAAAAATGTTGGATGGCCTATTTCGGCTCTTGTAACTAATTACAAAAATCTTGAAAAATGTGTCTACATATTTCCGTTTATACATGTTGTGCAATTTAAAGGGAAGCGAGATTACAAATTAAAATCCCTTCATCCAAATAATCGACTAATTACAGAACTTGCATCGCTCGATACGTAATTTGGCATGGCAATACGCAATTTTTCAATAAAACCGATTTTAAATTAAACATCCACTGAACACAGATTTACTCGCTACATATAAATGAACCCATTTTAATGTAATATTCATTGATATTGTCATACCAATATACAATTTTTCAATGGCAACACATTTTAAATTAAACGCCCACTGAATGGAGATACACTCCATATTTAAATTAACCTATTTTTACATAAAACTCATTGATACCATCGACACTGTCATATCATTGATCGCAGATTAAACGATATCGACAATGTACGTACATTGCACAGCGAATTTTAAATTACATATTTACATTATATTCGCAATAAAGCCGGAACACCGGCGTCATATTGTTTTATTATTCATTAGTTAATTAAGTTACTCCGAAGCACAAAATGCTGTAAATGAGTTTGTGCAAATTATTAAATTGCGCACCTATTTTTCCTGCGCAAAAATTATATTTCATTAGCGCGACATTGATGCTGCTGCATAGAATATGGATGCGGAAAAAGTATATTTACAAAAAATATTAATAATTATATTATTTATGTGGGTATATTTAATTAAATACTTATTAGACATGAAGTAATTTGGACTTAACTATTACTTAAAAATATTACCAATAACTTTTTCATTTTTTTAATTATATCGTTTTTATGGATTCTTTGTCTCTATTTCCGATAATTATAGTTTCTACTTCTTATACGTATGGCTTAAGAGAATCACGAATTATCATATAATTAGCTCAATTCTGTATATATTTTAATTAGTTAAAAGCGTTGTTAAAATCACTTTTTAGGCAATCAGTATCTGAGTTTTCGAATATTATCTAGCAACGGTCAAAATGTAGCTAATGTCACTGTTATAATATATACAGAATAGGGTCAAATATGGGACATAACAATCTATCAAAAATATACATATGATATGTATATCTATACTATACTATGTAACTAGTGCTATTAATGATCGAATATAACAATCAAATACTTTTAACAATAATAATTTGTTCATTAATTTATTGCATGGGTGGGCACACTATGGCAGTACATTAGTTTATTTCAAATTTATTAGCACACACTCATTGATTGATTTGTGTATTAAACAAATATATTTTATTGTAGTGTATCGCAAACAATATATGTAATAGTATTTATAGCTCAGTTTGTCGACAATTTGAAATCCAATTTGGCATAGATAATAATAAATTTCTCGTCGAACACCGGAGGCATATTATGAAATATTTTTAAATATAATCAAATTGCATAATAAATTTATGCTGCAATATAAAATGAACAATTTTTGATTATAAATATATGCCTCATATAACGTTATCTTTTATTTTTAAATGTACGCAGTAAACGAATATTTTTTGAACAAATAAAATAAACACATTTTTCTCTCGCAAATATTTACCTGAAGCATGAAACCGAGTGGCGATTTGTACAACACAAAGACAACAGGACAATTCTAAAACTGCAGAGAATGTCTTTGTGGGACTTTACAAGCACTTTTTCTTTCAAATAAATGTTCCACGGAATTCTACTGTTGTTCACTTGCACTGTATTATTATTATTATTATTAAGCCCATAGTGCGTGCTAAGTTATCGCGATTTACTCTCACTTTAAGAGTTAAGAGATTTTTCGAGCGATATTTTTATTATGTTTAATTAACTAATAGGTACAAAATATTCAAATCTAACTTTAATTCTTGCGTAAAATTCTTTATAAATAAAATTTATAACAAATTTTGTAATATAATTGCCAAGCTGAGGAGGAAGCAATTTTCTAAATTTTGTTGCAGTTTTGAGTTGATGCAAATGGCAAATTATTTCTTTATATTTACAATATATAAATATTGTAATATATAAATACAATATACAATTCGATTCACAATAAAACCTACTTCTAGAAGTGTGCCTTATTATACAATTTATTATTTATTATTAATTATTAATTATTACAATTTCGTGATATATCTTGGTATACATTTTTTATATGTATACCATATATTATACCATATGTTATATTTTATAAGTATGTACGTTAAATAATTATAAAAATAATTATACTGTTATTTTGTGAAACAATAGTTTAAATAAGTTATTAATTATGTTTATTAATATTTAGTTAGAATGACTGTTATTTGTAATATAATTAACATTCGTATGTTAGTTTGCGAGCTAATATCGTAATTTGATTAGCTATATGATTTAGGGCATGGATTAATGTCGGGAGAAGTTACATTCAATGGGAAATTGAACAATTTACTAGGCGTAGCGATAATTGAATAATAATATTGTTAATAATCCTGTGGCTTTTCCAGCTGCGATGTAATTAATATAATTGGTTCTTATCATAATTTAATAGATAATTCTGACTCAATTATTATACACGCCTACATGTTTAGGGTCTGAACATCAAGTAATTAACTAGGACACGGTCTCTTCATTATCTTAATTTCAATATTAATATATCGAACACCTACTGCAATAATGGCACATATCAAAATAAATTCTGTTTGAGAAAATGTTATGTTTAAATTTATTACTGATTTTTAAAAGTTTCTGAAATTTCAGAAAATTTATGTAAAGGATATTTTGAAAATTTTATGCCCGATATGTATACACTATGATAAGAGATAAATCCTCTGAAATTTCGACCTCTAGCATGTCTTAAATAAGTGAGAAAATTGAGTTATTAATTTTCCGAGTTGGCCAGTATAAGTTATCTGTCACTGAAATTTATGAAAACTTATCAAAAGGATATTTTGAAATTTTTATGCTAGATACAGTAAGCCTAAAGTTAAATCCTCTGTCCTCTAATGAAAACTTTAAAAAAAACCATCATGAAACCATTAATGATGGTAAACAACAGTTTATTAAAATCGTGTTCTAAAATCCAAAAACATCAAAACTTAAAAAAGAAACGCATTCAGCTAATTACTAGAATAATTTGTGTTTAGTATACCTAAAGCTAATCCTCCTGAAAATTTGACAAAGTTTCAGTGTTAAATAAGTAATAAAATCAATAGAAGGTTAGGTTAGGTTAGGTTATCTATTCCCGAAATTTTTGGAAATTGGTTTTGTATTTTCAATATTAGATTTGTGTTCAGTACACTTGAAGCTAATTCTCTTGAAAATTTGACAATGTTTCAGTATTAAATAAATGAGAAAATCAAAAGTAGGTTAGGTTAGGTTATGTTAGGTCAGGTCACTATTACCGAAATTTTTGAAAATTTATTTTTGGTATATTTAATATTAGATTTGTGTTCAGTATACTTGAAGCTAATTCTCCTGAAAATTTGACAAAGTTTCAGTATTAAATAAGTGAAATAATCAGAAGTAGGTTAGGTTAGGTTAGGTTACGTTAGGTCTGGTCTCTATTACAGAAAATTTTGTATATTTATTATTAGATTTGTGTTCAGTATACATAAAGGTAATTCTCCTGAAAATTTGACAATATTTCAGTATTAAATAAATGAGAAAATCAAAAGTAGGTTAGGTTAGGTTAGGTCAGGTCTCAATTACAGAAATTTTTGAAAGTTTATTTTTTGTATATTTAATATTAGATTTGTGTTCAGTATAACTAAAGGTAATTCTCCTCAAAATTTGACAAAGTTTTAGTATCAAATAAGAGAGAAAATCAGAAGTTGGTTAGGTTAGGTTGGGTTAGGTCAGGTCTCAATTACAGAAATTTTAGAAAATTTAATTTTTGTATATTTAATATTAGATTAGTTTTCAGTATACCAATGAAACTATTCATGATTTTAACAATTTATCAAAACCGTGTTCTATAATCCAATAACATCAAAATTAAAAGGAACGAATGAATCTATTAATGACTAGAATAATATATTATTATGAGACAAATTTATCAACATCGTGTATTTGTATTGAAACTTCCTGTTCTTCATTTAAAACTTCTTAAATTTTTCAAATATTATCTATCCAAATCAATCAAATTTTCAACTTGAACTTAAAATTGCCGAATTTTCCTATTCAACTATTTAAATTTGTATTTTTGCTGTCCAAATTTGTCCAACTTTCATATGCACCTGGTCAAATATATCAAAATTTTAACTACAGCTGTAAAACTGTAATGTTCACTTTAATGTTCATTTAATGTTCAATTGTAATTTTCTAAATTTTCATCCTACACCATATAATGATATGGTAGAAGGGATACTGATTATATTTGAATCTGTCAAATTTTGAACTTGAACTTGAAAATGCCGAATTTTCCAATTCAACTCTTTTCTCTAAATTTGTATTTTAACTGTCCAAATTTGTCAAATTTTCATATGCTGAAAAACTGAAACATAAAATTTCATAATTTCGTTGTGCTATCAAAATTTCAATTGTAATTTTCCAAATCTGCCACAGTTTTAACGTCACCTATTAAATTTTAAATTGTAATTTTCAAAAAATGTCGATTTTGAACTTATGTATCATAGTGTGCCAATTTTTGAAGTGTAATTCATTAAATCTGTCGCATACTTGGCCCAAGTTTGAAAGCCATGCAGCAAAATATTATGAACTGTGTAAACAATTGAATCAACACCAATAAATTACTATTACTATTACAATTGCTATTAAAATATTTTTTTGGTTCTGTAATGTTCTTTGTGAATCCAAATACAATAAATGAAATTATAATAATTATTATTATGAGAAAAATTTATCAACATCGTGTGTTTCTATTGAAACTTCCTGTTCTTCAATTGAAACTTCCTAAATTTTTCAATTTTTCAAATGTTAACTATCCAAATCTGTAAAATTTTCAACTTGAACTTGAAAATGCCGAATTTTCCAATTCAACTCTTTAAATTTGTATTTTAATTGTCCAAATTTGTCCAATTTTCATATGCACCTGATCAAATATGTCAAAATTTTAACTCCAGCTATAAAACTGAAACAAACGTTTCATAATTACATGACGCAACCAAATTTCAAGTGTAATTTTCCAAATCTGGCACAGTTTTAACTACCTTATAAAATTTTGTGTGTGTTTCTATTGAAACTTCCTGTTCTTCAATTGAAACTTCTTAAATTTTTCAATTTTTCAAATATTATCTATCTAAATCTGTAAAATTTTCAACTTGTACTTGAAATTGCCGAATTTTTAAATTCAACTCTTTAAATTTGTATTTTAACTGTCCAAATTTGTCAAATTTTCATATGCACATGATCAAATATGTCAAAATTTTTACTCCAGCTGTAAAACATAAAACATGTCAAATATAAAATTTCATAATTTCGTTGTGCTATCAAAATTACCATTGTAATTTTCTCAATCTGGCAAAGTTTTAACTACCTTATCAAATTTTCCATTGTAATTTTCCAAATCCCGCAAAATTTTAACTTCACTGTTAAATTTTAAATTGTAATTCTCGAAAAATGTCGATTTTGAACTTATGTATCATAATGTGCCTATTTTTGTAGTGTAATGTGTAATTTATTAAATCTGTCGCATACTTGGCCCAATTGTGAAAGCCATGCAGCAAAATATTATGACCTGTGTAAACAATTGACTCAACACCAATAAATTACTATTACTATTACTATTACTATTACTATTAAAATATTTGTTTGGTTCTGTACTGTTCTTTGTGAATCCAAATACAGTACAGTAATACAGTACAATATAATAATAATAATAATACAGTACAAATCCAAATAAAGTAAAATTAGGGTTTACAACTGTCTGTTGTGAAAATAAAACATATATAAATACAGTAAATGAAATGATAATTATTATTATTATTAAATCTGTCAAATTTGCAACCTTATCTGCCCAACAAGTCGATATTTGTAATTTTTATTAGTGGATAACTATGAAATCTGTTAGAATTTACTTTTGTTCGATTTGTTCATTGAAATGAAATTCAAATTGTTCAAATTCACAAATGCAGCTGTCCATATTTAGACAAATATATCAGTAAGAAATGTCCTAATTCTCAAAAATCTAACGAATGAAACAATCAAAATTTGTAATATTTTAACAGGAGCAGGTAAAATTAGTTAAATATCAAGCTTCAGCAGTAAAAATTGGATAATTTTTCAGCTGCAAGTACCTAAATCGTCGTAGTTTAAATAAAATTTGTAAAACTTACAGCTGTAAAAACCTGCAAAATTTTTACAACTCCATCTGTCTAAATCTGTCAAATTTTCCAACATGACTTCTAAATTTGTTAAAATTTTAATTCAAGCTTCCTGAATATGTCAAATCTCCAATTGCAACTGACTAAATACGCTAAATTATCCTATATAACTTGTTACATTTAGATTTTTCTTTTGAAACTGTACAATGCTTCAAATGCAACTGATAAAATGGATCAGTGTTTTTTAAATGTTGTGGATTCTTATTTTGATTGGATTGTCTTCTGGAATTTTGTAGTATTCGTGGATTTTTAATGCATTGTCGTTTAAATTAGAGGAAATTTCTGTGAATTTCTGCACTTTCTATAAATTTCTGCAAGTTTTATGAAAAGTTTTAGATTTACCTTATCAAATTTTCAATTGTAATTTTCCAAAACCGGCAAAGTCTTAACGTCAACTGTTAAATTTTCAATTGTAATTTTCAAAAAATATCGATTTTGAACTTAAGTATCATTGAGTGTCAATTTTTGATCTCTAATTTATTAAATCTGTCGCATACTTGGCCCAATTTTGAAAGCCATGTAGAAAAATATTTTGTTGACTCTGTAATGTTCTCTGTGAATAAAAATACAATAAATTAAATTATAATTATTATTGTTATTAATAACATTTGCAACCTTATTTGCCCAACAAGTCGATATTTGTAATTTTTATTAGTTGATAACTATGAAATCTGTTCGAATTCTTCAAATTTTCAAATGCAGCTGTCCATATTTAGACAAATAAATCAGTAAAAAATGTGCTAATTCTCAAAAATCTAACGAATGAAACAATCAAAATTTGTAATATTTTAACAGGAGCAGGTAAAATCAGTTAAATATCAAGCTTCAGCATTAAAAATCAGACCATTTTTCAGCTGCAACTACCTAAATCGTCTAAATAAAATTTGTAAAACTTACAGCTGTAAAAACTTGCAAAATTTAGCAACTCCATCTGTCAAAATCTGTCAAATTTTCCAAGTTGACTTCCTAATTTATTAAAATTTTAATTGAAGCTAATTCTCAAAATTCTAACGAATGAAACAATCAAAATTTGTAATATTTTAACAGGAGCAGGTAAAATTTGTTAAATATCAAGCTTCAGCAGTAAAAATTGGACCATTTTTCAGCTGCCAGTACCTAAATCGTCGTAGTTCAAATAAAAGTACAATAAGTACAATAAGTACAATAATTTGTAAAACTTACAGCTATAAAAACCTGCAAAATTTTGCAACTCAATCTGTCAAAATCTGTCAAATTTTACAATTTCACTTCCTAATTTGTTAAAATTTTAATTGAAGCTTCCTGAATTTGTCAAATTTAAAATTGCAACTGACGAAATGTGCCTAAATTATTCTAAATAACTCTTTACATTTATATGTTTTATTTGAAACTGTACAATGTTTCAAATGCAACTGATATAAAGGATCAGTATTTTTTAAATGTTGTTGATTCTTATTTTGATACGTTGCCTTCTGGAATTTTGTAGTCTTCGTAAATTTTTAAAGTATGGTCGTTTAAAATTAGAGGAAATTTCTGTGAATTTCTGCACTTTCTTTAAATTTCTGCAAGTTTTATAAAAGCTTTAAATATTTCTGATGCATCTTTTGGTATTATTAGGGATTATGATTGTCGCATTTATTTCCATAATTTTGATTAAATTTCGATAACTTTCGCTTATTTAAAATATTCTAATGCTTCTTTTTGGTACCATTAGGGATTATGATTGTCGCACTTATTTCCATAATTTTGATTATATTTCGATAACTTTCGACTATTTATCTCTTTCTCGTAAATCAAATAAACACCTAAATTGATTGATTTAGACTACTAAACTTCAAACGGTATCTCGAGTATGGCTTAAATATGAGAAAATCGAATCATTAACTTTCCGAGTTGACTAGTGTAGATTATCACATTGTTATGTTGAAAAATAGACAAATTTATGCCTGAATGAATATGTTCAAGTTGTCTAACAGAAATCATTTTTAAATATGAACCTTCGTGGAAAAATATCGCGTAAGGAGCCCGAGAAGTGGGGCAAAGAAAAAACGCGACTTTCTCTCCGGCATCAGAAAACAATTTTTCTTCCGGTTGAATTATTTAGGGTCTCGCGAAACTTCCGGGAGCTTCGCAGCGCGCTGAGAGGGGAAAATTAAAAATCGCAATATCAATGGGACAGATGTAATAAATCTGTCACACGCAAAACGCCTCCCGCGCTTGCAATCGGCGATTTCTTTACAAAGTTATCAAAGCCTCTTAAAATACTGGGAATCGCCTTAAGAGATTTTCACAGGACAGCGGAGGACTTGGGGTTACATAGCGCGCTGCGAATTCACAAGCGAAAGATAAAAAAAAATACAGATATGCCTCAAAACGTTTCTTTAATCACCAGTTTGTCGCTCAAGTTGATAATAAACGCAATAATATATAAGTATTTTATCAAATAATCTGTGTACAATAGAATAATAGTATATTATGAAATTAGTGTATAATTCATAGGATTATAGCATGGGTGGATGGTTGGTGCATGAGCGAAGGGAATGCGCTAATTTCACGTATGCCATAATCCGGAATTATCAATGAATTTCATATACTATTTTGTAGTCCACTAGAGCATTATAAATTTCTGATAAATAATTGTTCAAAACCAATCCGAATAATTACTGTTTTTGTACTTAATGTTACTTACTTCTTAATGTTAATGTACTTACAGTTACTTACTGCTAAATAGTTAATTGATCCAATTTTGTTTTACCATGTATCAATATTTTATACGTATTTAAGGAATAGCTGAAACTAAATTAGTGATAACAGTTGCCCCTCAGAAAGATATTTGTCCTAAAAATAATTTTGCACAACCCAAAACTATTTTTTTTTTGTCCACGTAAAAGCTCATTATGAATTAAAATTAGTGAACCGGAACTGCAGAACTTCCTCTGGAAAAATTGGTACTTGTACAAATACAGATTAAAACTTGCGGCTCACTGAATTCGCAAACTGCTATTTACACGTATCCCCAAGTTTCCAACGTTGAGAGCCAGCTGATGCACGACAATGTGTGACCGAACTGCATGTTGCTTGAGAGCAGTACTCGTTAGAAAGTAAAGTGTACTTTCAGCCAGGCTCAAGATAGCGATATTCCAGCGTAATGGTGTCAATTTTCAGGTTTACCGTTTTAATTGGGCGTTCTGGAGTTAAGCAAAACAAATGCTCGTTTAAAGGCAACTGTTTATTTTTAAATGTGGAAGCAATTAACGCGTTTAAAAGTTACTGCGTATAAAATTTAATTTGTTTTTGGGTGGATGGATCATTACCATTTAGCAAGTAAAAAAATAAATAAAAAAATAGAACCGTTAATTGAAATGATCTGATAATGAAGTTAATTATTAACCATTTATTAGCCATTATTAGTTAATAATGCGGCAATGCAAAATTAAACAAAAAAAGTAAACAAAAAAAACGAATCAACTAATTAATTATAATTATTGCTTTGCACTAAAATGTTTTTCGCGTTTATTTCACGAGTTGCGCCTTTTTATTCGTAACTGCTGGCAATAAACCATCCGTGTTTATTAAAACATTTAATCCCGCCTGTAAAATGAATCTTAAGAACGGTTATTACCCGTAATTTCTAACTAAAAGGTAGTTAACATTTCCTAATTAATACAAAGTAATTTACTCGACTAAAGTGCAGACTATACATTATTTCCTGCAGCGCTCATTATTTTGGTATAGGAGGACTAAATTAAATTAATAAACTTCTGTTCATTAAATTCTGAAGTGCACTTTTAAAGAGCGCCGGGATATAAAAGGAGGATTGTCTGTCAGCCAAACAGTTTCACATGGCGAATGGTCTAATTCTTGAAACGCCCAAGTTAAACACACTGACGGGTTATGGCGTTCATGCAAAACTTTGTTGTTAATTAAAAATTATTTCGTTAATTAACAAATTTAATTACTTAAAATAAGTAGAGAGGTTTTTTTACCAAGCAACAGAGTGTTAATCATTTCAATAGTTATACACTTCTGTCACAATGACAGCTATATATCATAGCATCGTTTTTAAAATACAACATACAAGTAATTTGTAAGGCAAAAATTACAGTTTACGAAGTGAACAATGTATACAATTGAAGAAAGAGCTCACTTATTCACATGGCTAATGCTGCCAAAATTGTAATGATTACTGCCAAAGTTCTAATTACACCGAAATTTAAGTGATTACTGCAAAAAAATTACCAGTAAATTCATTAGTCAGATCATGCATCTATTGCACCCAAATAATGACATATTCAAATGCACCTGACTTAAATGCTTCAAGTATCAGAAATAAAATATCTAAAGATTTAGTTCAGAATGCAGAAAAGGCCTGCAAAATTTTCTAAAGATATGTGACAAATTGGGAAGATTTGAAACAAAGCGTTCCTCAATAATGATTGATATTTGACTAATAAAACAAAAGGTCAACTATACATTTTAAAAGATTGCCAAATTTAAAGCGATTTTTTATAAAATTTTCACCTTTCGATGTTTGTTGCTCGATTTTGAGATCATTCTGGAGGACGGTATAAAATTGGAATAGAATCTATGAAGATTTTTTTTAAGAATATCAATATTTAAGAAAGATACATATATTTACAACGGAAAATAATTACATTTTAAAAACAAAACTCGACTGACTCGACAACCCAAAAATAGACAAAATATATGCTTGTATTTGTAAATGTATTTTTGGCACATCCTGTATAAACAAACTTTGCTACTGCAAAAACCGACCGTTATCATGAATAATAACTTGTTTGTGAATAGAATACGTAATGTATCGTTATCTAATTGTAATGTTAACTCCCAATAGAACCGATTCTCAGACTCTGCTATTAGAGCAGTTTTGCATATTTGTAATATTGATTAAGCACGGCTGAGATACAATCGCACCACTACGCAAACAACCGATAATAATGCACACGCTTTAGCTTTAATTACAACAGAATGGGGAATAATATGCACAAACACGGCTTCAATTCTAGTGTTATCCACTCATACGCCCCAGTAGAATACAAAAAGTCTTACAGCAGCACAATTAGATTAAATCTCCAACGTTGGATTCAAGTAGTTAATGATGGATACAATTACTTTGTGATCCATAATTGGCTGAAAGTACAGTCACAATCGATAAATCAAACAAAATTAATAAGCATAGTAATAAGCATAGTAATAGGTAATAGTATGCTGTGGTAATCAATAGTAGGTATGTGTAATATATTTTTTTCTAAGTATTTATTATTAATTAATTAATGACCACACAAGAATCGTCCTCATTCCTCACTCATGGCCGTCCTCACTCTTGGCTGTACATGACCACAGGTCATGTACAGCCACGGACTCAAAGAATGACGCGTTCGTCCGTCCGAGCAGTCTTCTATCCTTGTCTGGTCCCAGACGATAGGAGCACGATAGACAAGGATAGAAGACTGCTTGGACGGACGAACGCGTCATGCTTTGAGTCCATGGCTGTACATGACCTGAAGTAAGTCACCTACTTCTTGTCTGCGGAGCGAAACTTTAATCACTCTCCCGCCGATGTGGGCCAAACATCAATCGATTAATTGCAATTAATTTACGACCTGGGCTAGCTCCAAATTCGTTTTGTAATCCAAGGATGCAGGTTTTGTTGTGGAATCGGCAAGGCTTTTATTGATTCATTGAAATGAATTTGGAGAAGACTAGAACCTCGCACGGAAACCATTATTTGCTATTAAATCGTCGGGAATATCCCGACATTTTATGTCGGGATATTCGGGTTTGAAGGTTCGGTGCGATTTAAGGCTCCGACTGGTGAAGTGGGCAGCGTTATTTGCACTAATGCGTACAGGTTTTTAATATATGTTGCCGCGGTTTATAGCGCCGACCGAAGTTTATTCGGAAAATGCAAATATTTATTTAAATTTCAAATATATATGTGGTTATATTTTAATTAAATATGTGCATATTAGATCGCATATTTATTTACGATTAGTTGTCAGTAATAATTATTATTTCATTAATTATTATATCTTTATAAAATACGACTATGTAACACTTTGTACCAAATTATGTACCTACTTAGTACTATATTCAAGATTGAAGTACAAAATTAATTAATATTAATAAAACATAATATATAAAATATTTTTTACATGTTGGGTACCAAAAAGTGGTAGGTATCAATCTTCTATTCTATATGCAAATGCATTTGCATTTCTGTTGACTAGTCCGACAGAATAGAGGAGGGATTTTGGTTGTATGTGAAAAGTGACATCTTATCTGGCATGGACTATATTCCTCGATCCCAATATCGACAAAATTGGAGACTATCCCTGCTACTACAAGTAATTAAGCCAGGTGCAGTTGAATATGACGTTATTTGGGCACAATGGCTACATCGTCTTACTGATGATTTCACTGATGAAATATTTTGAGTAATCACAAAAAAATCTGATTAATTAGAACTTCAGCAGTAATAATTACATTTTTTGCAGTAATATTGAAGAAAATTACAGATATTAATAGTAATATTTTGAAGGTTGCCAGAAAAAATGAGTATTTAATAGTATAACTAAAATTTAGAGCAATTATTTACATTTTGATAAATTTATTAAAATTGTTACCAAAATATTACAAAAATGAATAAAAAATTAAAAATTTAACCGTAATCTTCGCCGTTTTTTTGTAGAGAAAACTGAAAATTTGTTAGTAATCTTTAAAATGTTTGCAGCAATCTTTGAAGTTTTGTAAAATTGAAACTATAACAGAAATAATCAATAACATTATAGAACTAATTGAAACTTTGAAACTAAAAATAAAAGCATTTTAGAGTAATTTCTTTCATTTATAATTTAAAAATGTACAGAATGAATTGAAAAATGAACAGTAATAATTGAAATTCTGACAAACACTATTTCGGCAAAAATCATGTTTACTTTGATTACTATAAAAATCATTGAAAATTTGGCATTGATATTAAACATTTTTGTAGAAATGACTCTGTCACAGTATTGACTGAAATTTGCTTAAAATGCTTAAAAATATCATTGAAATCATTTGCTAAAAATCATTGAAAATTTGGCACTGATATTAAACGATTTTGTGGAAATGACCCTTTCACAATATTAATTCAAATATTTATTGCAATAACTTCAAATTTGTAGTAAACTTCAATACTTTGGCAGAATCCTTTGAAATTTGGCAAAATTTGATAGTTTAATTAAAATTTTACTGAAGTATTACAAAAGTAAGTAAAAATTTAAAGGTAGGCAGTAATTTTCGACATTTTTGTAAAGAAAACTGAGAATTTGTTAGTAATCATTAAATTTTTTCCAGCATTCTTTCAGGTTATGGAAAAGTGATACTATGGCAGTAACATACAATAAAATTTCAGAAATAATTCTAACTTTGAAACTAAAAATAAAAACATTTCAAAGTAGAAAATAATCATTCAATTATGATTTTTTAAATTTACAGAATTAATTGAATAATTAACAGTAATAATTGGAAACGTTACAGTAATAATTAAAATTCTGATAGACACTTCGACAAACAACAGTTTTCGACAACAGTTTTACTTTGATTACTATAAAAATCATTTAAAATTTGGCAATGATATTACGCATGTTTGTAGAAATGACGCTTTCACAGTATAAATCGAATTTTTTTTTTCAATAAATGAAAATTTGTCAGTAATATTAAATATTTTTTCAGAATCATTAGAAATTTTGGTTCAAATTATTGAAATGTTGAAAATAATCTTTTAAATTTCAAGAGATAAAGCCAATAAACGTCAGCTTTTGACTTATTCGCCAAAAGTCTTAAAACCATTAAACGTCAGCTTTTGACTTATTCGCATAAACAATATTTTTGAAAATGCCATGTATATTTTGATATATTTTGAAAGAGTAAAAATACATAAACAAAAAAGTGCTACATGATGATTATTACTAATCATGGCCCACACCATACTACATAATTTTCAATAGGACTATTAACTAAAATATTACTATTAATACTACTATTATACTATACTATTAATACTACTACTACTATTAATCAAAACGTCGATAAACAAACAACGTCCGATGTTCTCGTCAATTTGACAATTTGATCCAGTTTATAAAAAAATCAGTTTTATTGTATATTTGTGAAATTTGGAAATAGTTTGTTCAATTTTCGTGGCTTCTTATGTAATTCTTGTTTTTCTGTGAAGTTTATGGTGACTAACTTGTAGTTTTGGTAATTATCTAAAATATTGGTTCAATTTTCATGAATTTTCATGTAAGTGTCGTATTCAAAATCCAAAATCAGCAAAAACGCAAAATCTTAATGTTGTTGTTTTTTTGAAATATTCTAATATCGACTGTTGAATTTTCGTTGTTCTTGTCGTGAAATATTTCATACCATTTTAAAAATATCAAATTCGTTATTAAATAATAATAATAATTATAAGTTGTTTGTTTACAGATGTGATACGTCAGTCAAAGAAGAATAAAAGAGAAAACAAAAAACGTTATAACATATAGAAATAAATGATTGAAATCTTTATGATTTTTTATGTAAATTTTGTGGAATTTCATTCAGTTGAAAAATATGGATATTGTTATGTATTTGTGAAGTTTTTACTTATCTGGTCTAGTTTTGTAGCTTTTTCATGAAATTTGAATTTAATTGTCATACCAATTTAAAAAACTTTGATGCAATTTAATAAGAACAGTATTTTATATGTATTATAAAACTTTTGAATGCATAATTTAGATATTTAAACGAGTTTACATAATTTGATTTTATGGAAATTTACTTGTTACAAAATATTTATTTTTATGTGCAGGTTTTAATTACAACATAATAAATGAGTATTAAGATTATTATTATTAATTTTATGATGATTTTTGATGAATTATGGAATAATCTGTCACCAGCTGTGACAATATATCAATTATTTGACTCTAACTATAACATATTATCTTTTTTTGTCTAATCCAAGTGTGACAATATGAAAATCGATCAAAATTTTACTGCAACCGTCTTATTTTCAATTAAACCGCACAATTTTCAACATCAATATGCCTCTGTTTTTTAAATCAAATATTGCAAAAATGAAAATCTGTCAAATTTTCAATTTCTACTGTTCAAATCTTTTTGGACTAAACTTATCGATATCTATTTAATTTTCTACAGCATCTTATCAAATCTAGCAATTATAAAACATCTACCGTGAAAAACATATTTCAACTGTTACGTTTCTACTCTTCATATTTCCAACAAAAACTTTCTGAGAAAATCTGCTACATTTTTTAATCCAACTGCTAAAATCTTCAATAGTAAGTGCCCTATTTGCCAATATCTTTAATTTTTTTAGATCTAAGGGTAAAGTAATCCAAGTGTGACAATATGAAAATCTATAAAAAAATTACTGCAACTGTAAAATTTTCAATTAAACTGCACAATTTTTAACATGAATATGCCTCTGTTTTTTAAATCAAATATTGCAAAAGTGAAAATCTATCAAATTTTCAATTGCTTCTGTTCAAATCTTTCAAATATTTGACTGAACTTATCGATATCTACTCAATTTTCTACAGCATCTTATCAAATCTAGCAATTATAAAACATCTACCGTGAAAAACATATTTCAACTGTTACGTTTCTACTCTTCATATTTCCAACAAAAACTTTCTGAGCAAATCTGCTACTACTAATCCAACTGCTAAAATCTTCAATACTAAGTGCCCTATTTGCCAATATCTTTATTTTTTATAGATCTAAGAGTATTAGTATTTATTGGTGTTAAGAAACAACAGATTTTTACACAAGTCAAGATAAAACCATATACAATTAAACTTGAAAAGTGCAATAGTATAAAATAAGTAAAAATTTAAATGTACAATGTAGTATTACAAAATATTATTATTACATATTACAAAATCTTGTAGTAAGTGCCCTATTTGCCAATGTCCTTAATTTTTTTAGATCTAAGAGTAAAGTTGTGACAATCTATCAAAATTTTGAACTAAGTGGTATTGAAATTTTTATGATAATCTAAAATATTCTTGCATTTTCATGGTTTTTGGTACATAAATCTTGCAAAATTTAATCAAATTTGCAAGAATAGAGATTTTGTTGTGTATTTGAGAAATTTCGGGTTCTTTTGTTGAAGATTAATTATTAGAATTAAAACAATAGAATTATTAGAATTACATTAATATTAATTACAGTAAAAATTCGATAAATGCAACTCCTGTAAATGAAACATTCTCTATTAGCAACTCTTTGTAATAGCAGCAATTTTATTTCATTTTTTCCATAACTGCAACATATGACATTTGACAGATCTAACCTTAACTGGTTGTAATTATGTTGCTTCGTTTGTGTTCTACCTTATGTTTAAATTCAAATTAAACTAATAAAAGATATATAGTACGTTTGGCATTACTTTCTATATGTATTAGCATCGGTAAATTCTACTTTGCGTAGTTTGCAAGTTCTTTTGTTGAAGATTAATTAATTAGATTAATATTAATTACAGTAAAAAATCGATAAATACAACTCCTGTAAGTGCAATTTTCACAATTAGCAACTCTGTAATAGCAATAATTTTAATTCATTTTGCGTAACTTCAGCTTATGATATTTTATAGATCTAAATTATGTATAATTGTGTAGCTTCTTGTTTGTATTTTACCTTATATTCAAATTCAAATTAACCTAATAAAAATTATACAGTACGTTTGGCATTACTTTCTATATGTATTAGCATAGGTAAATTCTACTCTGCGTTAAAATTTTATAATCAATTCGATAATAGCAACACTCGTTAATAGCACCTTTTTTAACATATAGAAACATTGTATAACATATAGAAATAAATCTAGACATTATAGATAGTATATATACCTACACTAAATATCGAAATTGACATCTTTATGTTTTTTTTTGTAAATTTTGTAGAATTTCATTCATTTGAAAAATATGGATATTGTTGTGTATTTGTGAAATTTTGATATCTTTGGTCAAATTTCCGAAAGGTCTGTTGCATTTATCAATGTTTTACTGTATATATTGTTAATATTAATATAAATATTAAATTACCGACAACATCGGACGTCGTTTGTTTATCGCTGTTTTTATTTAGAGAAGGTAAAACATGCTAACTTATAGCTAACCTTAATATCCAAAACCTATTGTACAACATGCATTATTCTAATTGCCCATAACTCCTTTATCTTCAAATTTAGAATAATTATTAATTGAAATTTTTTGTTTATGTATTTTGTGTCTTTCGAAATATGTTAAAATATACTGGGTATCCAATGTAAATAAATGTTGTTTTTGCGAATTAGTAAAAAAGCTGACGTTCAATTTTGCCGTTATTACGACATATGTCTAGGAATTCTCAAGAAAAATGAGAATAAGAAATCTCGAGGTTTCGGGTGTATAATATTACATAAATTTGTCGATGTCCTCGAGCAGAAGCTCTAGGGTTGATGTGTTTGGATTGCTGGTGCTTCTAGTTTGAGTAAATTGAAAAGAATTACTTTCTATATATATTAGCATCGGTAAATTCTACTTTAGTCTGAAATTTTGTAATCAATTCGATAATAGCAATACAAATTTCAGTTTTATTGTAGGTATATTTGGGAAATTTGGGAATCGTTTGGTCAACTTTCGTGGCTTTTTCATGAAATTTATCTAAAACCAACTATTTTTGACATATACAATTAGGCCTGTTGCATGTATCAAATTTTTACTGTAAATATAAATATTAATTTGCCATTGTTTTTGTCAAATTACCGACAACATAGAACGTCGTTTGTTTATCGATGTTTTTATTTAGAGAAGGTAGTCTTATTGTAAAACATGCAGTATTCTAATGGCCTATAACTCCTTTAGCTTCAAATTAAGGATGATTATTAATTTAAACTTTTTGTTTATGTATTTTGTGTCTTTCGAAATATGTTAAAATATACAGGGTATCCAATGTAAATAAATGTTGTTTTTGCGAATAAGTAAAAAAGCTGACGTTCTTACGACATATGTCTAAGAAAAATGAGAATAAGAAAACTCGAGATTTCGGGTGTATAATATTACATAAATTTGTCGAGGTTCTCGAGCAGAAGCTCCAGGGGTGATGTGTTTGGATTGCTGGTGCTTCTAGTTTGGGTAAATTGAAGAGTTTAACGCGAAATGGGGACGGGGAGTGCATAACTTTTAAATTCGATGTACTTAATTGAATTGGGACGCTGAGGGATGACGCTGCAGGAATATGTAGGTAATTGATGGGCGATAGGTAGCGCCGAAGTCCGAGGATTGAGGAAGTGCGAGTTAAGTTTTCTCGTTTATTCGGCGCCCGTATATGAAAAGCCAACATTTCATTACAAAAGTTCGGTCCGTCCAGGGCGCGCTTAGTATTCAGATCATTCATCCGCTATCCCCCTGTTTGTCTATCGTCTTCTTTAACTTCTTTAGCCAGGTTATCGTTCAAAATTCTCCGCTCGAACGTAACTAATTCAACTTTGAGACTATTGTTTCCTGGCCCCTCTATCGCGGGGCTCTCGTCGTCGAGTCGCCGGCGGAATGTTTAACGTGGTGCAGGAGTTGTTGAGGAAGTGGTGGCCGTGGAGGCGGCGGCGGCGGGTGCAGCGTATGTGCTGCGTGACCGTGTTTTATGGGCCGCAGGAATCGATAGTTGGCGAAACGTCGGCCGCCGTTGTGTGCCCGTATATCTGGGGGTGTTTATTTGTAAATGCGCGCGATAAGGGGGGCGATTTACTTAGCCGCGCACCGCCGGAATGTTTCCCCCTTGCGCTCGTTAAGATAACCGTGGCTGGGGGGATGCAAAATGGACTGAGCGCGCGTGAAGAGTGTCACGCCAAAAGTCCGATGCTATCTGGATTGTAAGGAGGAAAACGAGCAACCCAAACGCCGCATAGTTCGGCTGATAACCCGTGAAGACATTTCTCTAATGCCCCAGCCGCGCTCGCCGTCGTAACCGCCTCCGGTCCCTCCACCACCCCCAACCCCCCGGAGGTGGAGGAGCTGCGGAATGCCGACACGTGCCCGGCTTACCAACCGTCCTCCCCCGGTAAATAATACTTAAATACCATTTTCAATTTGTCCGCCCGTTTGAGCCTGCGAAAAAATGCAGTTATTCCGGTGGGTAAATAAAGCCGTTCGGATCGCGCGAATTCCGGGCCCGGATAAAAAGCTCATCGGGATGGGCTGGGGCGAATCCAGCCGCCCCCGCCGTCCCCCCGACCGCCCCAGACTTGCCGGCAGCCGAGATTTCACAAAGCCGCAGAGACAATGCCCGCACACAGCCACTTCTCAATTCTGCCACTTTATTCTATTTTCTATCTAATTGCATTCGCAATAACAATTTAATTACTTGCGGCGAATTAAATGCAGCTCACTGACTCCCACCGTCTTTTACGACTTCACTTTGCCACCCCCGACGCGGGCGCACTTTGCACCCGGGGCCTAATTAGACCGATTCCACGGCGGAATCCAATGAAATGATCTCACAGGCGAATTTACATTCAGCACTCCAACTTACATTATTTTATAATTCATTTGATAACACGCTCGAAACTCCTCGGAACGATTAGCGCGATCAAAGGACGTTATACTAGAACCGACCATTTAACACTAGAATCATCTTACACAAGTTTTAATTGCAATAATTGATTTGCAAAAACTGGTAATCTTTATGTAAAATCAAGATATAATTATCAATCCATGTATACCCTGTATATAGCATCATTTGAGAAAATCAAACACTTAACTTTCTGCATTGACAAGAATGGGTTAGCTATTATTAAAATTTCTGAAAATTTATTACTTGCAAATTTAATATAAGATTCGTGTACAGAATACCTGAAACTAATTCTCCTCAAAATTTGACAAAGTTTCAGTATTAAATAGGGAAAAAATCAAACATGTAACTATCTGCATTGAGTAGTATGGGTAAGCTATTACTGAAACTTCTGAAAATTTATTACTTGCAAATTTGATATTAGATTCGTGTACAGTACACCTGCAACTAATTCTTCAAAAAATTTGACAAAGTGCTAGTATTAAATAAGGGAGAAAATCAAACACTTAACTTAGGGCATTGACAAGTATGGGTTAGCTGTTACTGAAATTTCTGAAAATTTATTATTTGCAAATTTGATATTAGATTCGGGTATAGTACACCTGAAACTAATTCTTCTGAAAATTTGACACAGTGTTAGTAATAAATAAGGGAGAATATCAAACACTTAACTTTCTGCATTGACAAGTATGGGTTAGCTATTTCTGAAATATCTGAAAATTTAGTATTTGCAAATTTGATATTATATTCGGGTATAGTACACCTGAAACTAATTCTTCTGAAAATTTGACAAAGTGTTAGTAATAAATAAGGGAGAATATCAAACACTTAACTTTCTGCATTGATAAGTATGGGCTAGCTATTACTGAAATTTCTGAAAATGTAATAATTGCATATTTAATATTAAATCTGTATTTAGAACACCTTAATCTAATACTCCTGAAATTTTGACAAACTTTCACATAAGGGAGAAAATTAAACACTTAACTTTCTGCATAAGTATGGGTTAGCAATTACTGAAATTTCTGAAAATTTAGTATTTGCAAATTTGATATTAGATTCGTGTACAGTACACCTGAATCTAATTCTCCTGAGAATATGACAACGTTTCAGTATTAAATAAGGGAGAAAATCAAACACTTAACTTAGTGCATCGACAAGTAAGGGTTAGCTTTTGCTAAAATTTCTGAAAATGTATTAATTGCATATTTAATATTAAATCTGTGTTTAGTACACCTTAAGCTGATACTCCTGAAAAGTTGACAAACTTTCAGTATTAAATAAGGGAGAAAATCAAACTTATAAATATCTGCATTGACAGGTATGGGTTAGCAATTACTGAAATTTCTGAAAATTAATATTTGCAAATTTGATATTAGATTCCTATACAGTACACCTGAAACAAATACTTTTGAAAATTTGCCAAAGTGTTAGTATTAAATAACGGAGAATATCAAACACTTAAATTTCTGCATTGACAAGTATGGGTTAGCTATTACTGAAATTTCTGAAAATTTAGTATTCGCAAATTTGGTACTAGATTCGTATACAGTACACCTGAATCTAAATCTCCTGAAAATTTGATAAAGTTTCAGTATTCAATAAGGGAGAAAATGAAACACTTAACTTAGGGCATTGACAAGTATGGGTTAGCTTATGCTAAAATTTCTGAAAATCTATTAATTGTATATTTAATATTAAATCTGTGTTTAGTACACCTTAAGATAATACTGCTAACAATTTGCCAAACTTTCAGTATTAAATAAGGGAGAAAATTAAACACTTAACTATCTACATTGAGAAGTATGGGTTAGCTATTTCTGAAATTTCTGAAAATTTATTACCAGCAAATTTGATATTAGATTCGTGTACAGTACACCTGAATATAATTCTCCTGAAAATTTGACAAAGTTTCAGTATTAAATAAGGGAGAAAATCAAACACTTAACTTAGTGCATTGACAAGTATGGGTTAGCTATTACTAAAATTTCTGAATATGTAATAATTGCATATTTAATATTAAATCTGTGTTTAGTACACCTTAAGCTAATACTCCTGAAAAGTTGACAAACTTTCAGTATTAAATAAGGGAGAAAATCAAACATATAACTTTCTGCATTGACAAGTATGGGTTAGCTATAACTGAAACTTCTGAAAATTTATTACTTGCAAATTTGATATTAGATTCGTGTACAGTACACCTGAATTTAATTGTCCTGAAAATTTGACAGAGTTTCAGTATTAAATAAGGGAGAAAATCAAACACTTAACTTAGGGAATTGAGAAGTATGGATTATCTATTACTGCAATTTCTGAAAATTTAGTATTTGAAAATTTGATATTCGTTTCATGTACAGTACACCTGAAACTAATTCTCCTGAAAATTTGACAAAGTTTCAGTATTAAATAAGGGAGAAAATCAAACACTTAACTTAGTGCATTGACAAGTATGGGTTAGCTATTACTAAAATTTCTGAAAATGTAATAATTGCATATTTAATATTAAATCTGTGTTCAGTACACCTTAAGCTAATACTCCTGAAAAGTTGACAAACTTTCAGTATTAAATAAGGGAGAAAATCAAACATATAGCTTTCTGCATTGACAAGTATGGGTTAGCTATAACTGAAACTTCTGAAAATTTATTACTTGCAAATTTGATATTAGATTCGTGTACAGTACACCTGAATTTAATTGTCCTGAAAATTTGACAGAGTTTCAGTATTAAATAAGGGAGAAAATCAAACACTTAACTTAGGGAATTGAGAAGTATGGATTATCTATTACTGAAATTTCTGAAAATTTAGTATTTGAAAATTTGATATTCGTTTCATGTACAGTACACCTGAAACTAATTCTCCTAAAAATTTGACAATGTTTCAGTATTAAATAAGGGAGAAAATCAAACACTTAAATTTCTGCATTGACAAGTATTGGTTAGCTATTACTGAAATTTCTGAAAAAAAATTATTTGCAAATTTGATATTAGATTCGTATACAGTACACCTGAAACCAATTCTTCTGAAAATTTAACAAAGTGTTAGTATTAAATACGGGAGAATATCATACACCTAACTTTCTGCATTGACAAGTATGGGTTAGCTTTTCCTGAAATTTCTGAAAATTTAGTATTTGCAAATTTGATACTAGATTCGTGTATAGTACACCTGAATCTAAATCTTCTGAAAATTTGACAATGTTTCAGTATTACATAAGGGAGAAAATTAAACACTTAACTTTCTGCATTGATAAGTATGGGTTAGCAATTACTGAAATTTCTGAAAATTTAGTATTTGCAAATTTGATACTAGATTCGTGTACAGTACACCTGAATCTAAATCTCCTAAAAATTTGACAAAGTTTCAGTATTAAATAAAGGAGAAAATCAAACACTGAACTTAGTGCATTGACAAGTATGGATTAGCTATTACTAAAATTTCTGAAAATCTTAACAAATTCTACTGAAAAATATGAATTTTTGTGTAGTGTCACTGTTGCTTTCAACGTGCAATCTGATAGCTTTTTTACATTTTTGCACTGGGACATCAAATATAGACAAATTTTGGAAGTATAAATCAAAAAATGTACAGGTTTTCACAGCTGAAACTAAGACTATTTGGCATATTTTGACAGTTGCAATTAAAAATTTGCGCAGTATCTATTGAAAAATGTACAGATTTAAATTACACAGCAGAAAAACCATAACAAAGTTTTTTAATTTTTTTAATTTTTCAAAAAGGAAAACAATCTTATATTTTGGATATCAATTCTCTTGCAAAGCTTTTATTAGCTTTTATTTAGCTTTTAAATTGTATAAAAAAGAACAAAAAATCTTATATTTTTTTGGACATTAATTCTATTGCAATGCATTGCGCAGTTGCTATGATATATTACATAGCCAAGGGCCAATCTGCTACAAATTAGTTTTTATTAGCTTCGCTTTATTCAAATCGGGCACACATACGTATCAGTACACGAGATCGCCAGCTTCAGTTCCCCACAAAGGGGATATGTATGAACAGAAGACAAAATATGTTTTGACAAAGTGACACTATACAAAAGTTATTGTCAAAAGACAGTTTTTTATATCATTTCTGTTGTAACCTTATAAACAAATAAATTAAAACAATTATAAAAAATATTATTAATGGCACAAGAATTGGTATAAGCAATATATTAATGGTAATCTTTATATGACAAAAAAAAAACAGTAAGACTTAACAAACTCTACTGAAAAATGTTTTGTGTAGAGTCACTGTTGTTTTCAACGTGCGATTTGATAGCTTTTTAGATTTTTGCACTAGGAAATCAAAACTAGTCAAATTTTTGCAGTATCTTTAATAGAATTGACATGTTTTTACTGCTGAAGCTAAGAATTTGGTATATTTTGACAGTTGCAATTGAAAATTTGGCAGATTTCGGCGGATTTAATTGAAAATTTTACGTATCTGAACTAATGTACTTAAAAATCTGATAATTGTTTACATTTTAAAACTGCGATATCATAAAAATTACACAATTTAGCAGAATCAGGCAGTATCTGTTGAAATATTAAGAGGTTTTCATTGGGACATCAAAAATAGACAAATTTTGGCTGTATCTATTAAAAAATTGACAGTTTGGCATATTTTGACAGTTGCAATTGAGAATTTGACAGATTTCGACGGTTTTAATTGCAAATTTGACGTATGTGAACTGTTGCAGTAAATAATCTGATAGATGTTTACGTATTAAAACTGAGATATAAAAAATTGACAAAATTTAACAGAATCAGGCAGTATCTGTTGAAAAATTTACAGATTTTCACAGCATAAGCTTTGAAATTTATAGATTTTGAGTGTCTCAGTCGAGAATTTAGAAAGTTGTTAAAAATTTAACAGATTTTGACAATTAAAATTGTAAATTTTGCAGATTTCGATACTTTTAATAACATCAAACATAAAATATATTATTAATAGTACAAGAATTGCTATGAGCAGTAGGTATATTAATGGTAATCTAATGGTGTACCGTGTCACTGTTGTTTACAACGTGCGATCAGATAGTTGTTTACATTTTTGCACTGGGACATCAAAACTAGACAAATTTTGGTAGTATCTATTAAAAAATTGACATGTTTTTACTGCTGAAGCTAAGACTGCTGATGCAATATTTGGCATATTTTTATAGTTGCAATTGAAAATTTGACAGATCTCGACGGATTTAATTGAGAATTTGACGTATGTGAACTGTTGAACTTAAAAATCTGATAGATGTTTACGTTTTAAAACAGGGACATCAAAAATTAAAAAAAAAAATTAACAGATTCCGACAGTATCTGTTGAAATATTGACAGATTTTCACATCATAAGTTTTGAATTTGATAGATTTTGAATGTGTCAGCCGGAAATTGTACACATTTAGAAAGTTGTTAAAAATTTAACAGATTTTGACTACTAAAATTGTAAATTTGGCAGATTTCAATATTTTTAATCGAAACAAGCATAAAATATATTATTAATAGCACACGAATTGCTATAAGCAGTAGGTATATTAATGGTAATGTAATTGTGTAGTGTCACTGTTGTTTAGAACGTGCGATCAGATAGTTGTTTATATTTTAGCACTGGGACATAAAAAATAGACAAATTTTGGCAGTATGTATTAAAAAATTGACAGGTTTTCACAACTGAAGCTAAGAATTTGGCATATTTTGACAGTTGCAATTGAAAATTTGACAGATTTTGGCGGTTTTAATTGAGAATTTGACGTATGTGAACTGTTGCAGTTAAAAATCTGATAGGTGTTTACGTTTTAAAACTGGAATATCAAAAATTGACAAAATTTAACAGAATCAGGCAGTATCTTTTGAAATATTGATAGGTTTTTACTGGGACACCAAAAATAGACAAATTTTGGCAGTATCTATTATAAAATTGACATGTTTTCACAGCTGAAACTAAGAATTTGGCATATTTTGACAGTTTCAATTGAAAATTTGGCAGATTTCGACAATTTTAATTCAGAGTATGACGTATGTGAACTGTTGCATTTAAAAATCTGATAGATGTTTACGATTTAAAACTGGAATATCAAAAATTGACAAAATTTAACAGAATCAGACAGTATGTGTTAAAACATTGATAGGTTTTCACTGGGACATCAAAAATAAACAAATTTTGGCAGTATCTATTAAAAAATTGACAGGTTTTCAAAGCTGAAGCTAAGAATTTGGCATATTTTGACAGTTGCAATTGAAAATTTGACAGATTGCGACGGTTTTAATTGAGAATTTGACGTATGTGAACTGTTGCACCTAAAAATTTGATAGCTGTTTACGTTTTAAAACTGGGATATCAAAAATTGACAAAATTTAACAGAATCAAGCAGTATCTGTTAAAATATTGACAGGTTTTCACTGGGATATCATAAATAGGCCAATTTTGGCAGTATCTATTAAAAAATTTACAGGTTTTCACAGCTGAAGCTTAGAATTTGGCATATTTTCACAGTTACATTTGAAAATTTTACAGATTTAGGCGGGTTTAATTGAGAATTTGGCGTATGTGAACTGTTGCACTTAAAAATCTGATAGATGCCTACAATTTAAAACTGGTATATCAAAAAATGACAAAATTAACAGATTCGTACAGTAAATATTGTCTGGTTTTCACTGGGACATCAAAAATAGACCACTTTTGGCAGTATCTATGAAAAATTGACATGTTTTTACTGTTGAAGCTAAGGCTTTGGTATATTTTGACAGTTGAAATTGAAACTTTGGCAGTTTTCGGCGGTTTTAATTGAGAATTTGACGTATGTGAACTGATACACTTAAAAATCTGATAGATGTTTACAGTTTAAAACTGGGATATCAAAAAATTACAAAATTTAACAGATTCGTACAGTATATATTGAAAAAATTGCAGATTTTTACAGCAGAAACTTTGAATTTTATAGATTTTGAATGTCTCTGTCAGCAATTGTACCCATTTAGAAAGTTCAAAATTTAACAGATTTTGACTACTAAAATTATAAATTTAGCAGATTAAGATACTTTTAATCACAACAAACATAAAATATATTATTAATAGCACAATAGTTGCTATAAGAATTAGGTATATTAATGGTAATCTAATGGTGTAGTGTCACTGTTGTTTTCAACTTGCGATCTGATAGCTTTTCACATTTTTGCACTGGGACATCAAAAATAGATACATTTTGGTAGTATCTATTAAACAATTGACATGTTTTTACAACTGAATCTAAGAATTTTACATATTTTGATAGTTGCAATTGAAAATTTTACAGATTTTGGCAGTTTTAATTGATAATTTGACGTATGTGAACTGTTGCAGTTAAAAATCTGATAGATGTTCACGTTTTAAAAATATCAAAAATTGACAAAATTTAACAGAATCAGGCAGTATCTTTTGAAATATTGGTTTTTACTGGGACATCAAAAATAGACAAATTTTGGCAGTATCTATTATAAAATTGACATGTTTTCACAGCTGAAGCTAAGAATTTGGCATATTTTGACAGTTGCAATTCAAAATTTGGCAGATTTCGACAATTTTAATTCAGAATATGACGTATGTGAACTGTTGCATTTAAAAATCTGATAGATGTTTACGATTTAAAACTGGGATATCAAAAATTGACAAAATTTAACAGAATCAAGCAGTATCTGTTAAAATATTGACAGGTTTTCACTGGGATATCATAAATAGACCAATTCTGGCAGTATCTATTAAAAAATTGACAGGTTTTCACAGCTGAAGCTTAGAATTTGGCATATTTTGACAGTTGCAATTGAAAATTTTACAGATTTCGACGGTTTTAATTGAGAATTTGACGTATGTGAACTGTTGCGGTTAAAAATCTGATAGATTCTTACATTTTAAAACTGCGATATCAAAAATTGACAAGATTTAACAGAATCAGGCAGTATCTGTTGAAATATTGACAGGTTTTCACTGGGACATCAAAAATAGACAAATTTTGACGGTATCCATTAAAAAAATGACATGCTTTCATAGCTGAAGCTAAGAATTTGGCATATTTTGACAGTTGCAATTGAAAATGTTACAGATTTCGACAATTTTAATTTAAAATATGACGTATGTGAACTGTTGCACTTAATAATCTGATAGATGTTTACATTTTAAAACTGGTATATCAAAAATTGACAAAATTTAACACATTCATGCAGTATATATTGAAAAATGTACAGATTTTTACAGCAGAAGCTTTAAATTTTATAGATTTTGAATGCCTCAGTCGGGAATTGTACTCATTTGGAAAGTTGTTAAAAATTTAACAGATTTTGACTACTAATATTGTAAATTTGGCAGATTTCAATATTTTTAATCAAAACAAGCATAAAATATATTATCAATAGCACAAGAATTGCTATAAGCGGTAGCTATATTAATGGTCATCTAATGGTGCAGTGTCACTGTTGTTTACAACGTGCGATCAGATAGTTGTTTACATTTTTGCACTGGGACATAAAAAATTGACAAAGTTTGGCAGTATCCATTAAAAAATTGACAGGTTTTCACAGCTGAAGCTAAGAATTTGGCATATTTTGACAGTTGCAATTGAAAATTTTACAGATTTCGACAATTTTAAATCAGAATATAACGTATGTGAACTGTAGCACTTAAAAATCTGATAGATGTTTACATTTTAAAACTGGGATATCAAAAAATGACATAATTTAATAGATTCTGGCAGTATCTATTGAAAAATTGACAGATTTTTACAGCAAAAGTTTTGAAAAGATTTAATTCAAAATTTGACGTATGTGAACTATTGCACTTAAAAATCTGATAGATATTTACGTTTTAAAACGGGGATATCAAAAAATTACAAAATTTAACAGATTCAGGCAGTATCTTCTGAACAATTTACAGATTTTTACAGCAGAAGCTTTGAATTTTATAGATTTTGAATGTCTCAGTCGGGATTGTACCCATTTAGAAAATGGTTAAAAATTTAACAGATTTTGACAACTGTAACTGTAAATTTGGCAAATTTCTACAGTTTTTAATTAAATTATAGATACAGGGTGATTCAAAAGGTGAGGTCCAAACATTTAGGTGTAATTGGTCGCATTAAAATGTCAATTCCGTCATAACATATTAGCATTGGTTTGACTTGTATTTTATGATGACTTGATTTAACAGAACATGATAAAAATAAATAAATCATCTGTAACTAGATAACGATTCGAAATAAGGCATAGGTGTATTCATTTTTTTTCCTTCATATAGCATCCCACATCACACCCTTAAGTTTTAATTGCACGGTTAGTCTATTGACCTGAGGTTCTGTTAACTTCTGAGAGTGGCCTGTTTTTGGTAGGTTTACACATGGAATTCCCTCTTCACATTCCCGAATTGTCCGATATTCAGTGGTTTTTGAATTATTTTGGCCACAAAAATTGTTCACTATATCTCGTTTCGGCAGTTGTCCAAATAGGTTGTAGATGAACTTTCGAATATCTACTTAATACGCCATTTCGTAAAATTCAGGCGAAAATGTGAAATGTCAAATTGGCAAGAGTAACATGTTTCTCCATAGTTGACCAGATGTAATAGTGTTACTATATCACGTAAAACATTCAAAAATATTCCCAAAACTTGATAAGTTGATTTTAGTGAGATCATTAAAAATATTGACTTGGCAATTAGGTATGTAAGTGTTTTAGTTTACAAAAATATGTATATGCCTTGATGCAAGGGAGCTAAGTAAATCGATGCGACTGTGCGGCTCTATTCTCCCCCGTCCACAGGAAACGACCCTGTTATTATTATAAAATGAAATAGCAGTTTTATACTGACCGTAAGTTAAGTTTACGAGTAATTTAAATTGGGCGGCCCCTATAAAAAGTTTTTGTTGGAAATTATTATTTCAAGACGCTGCAGTTTCTCGAGCGGACACACCACCGGCAGTAAATCCGGCCGTGTCATCGCGAAAAGTCTCGCTCAGGCGTCCCAATTTTTAATTTAAGATTAACTTTCGCTTATAACATCGCGCAGCGAGAGATAATAAAACGCAAACACAATACAGTTTATGACGGCGCCGGCAAAATCCCACTTGATGTTCTCTAATCCCGGCGATGTTCATAAAGCGGGGGTGGAGCGTTTTTATAACTTATAATGCAATCTTGCCGCCTCGGCTTGCTCACACGCGTAAAACATGGGGGCGTTCAATTAAGCCATCACCTGGGGTAGTTCGGTGTGATTAGCTCGCATCGCATCGCAGTCGGCTCGGGGTTAATTAATTAAGACTCCCGCGAGTTCGGCGCCGACGGTTGGCGGTGGGGCGCCGGGGGCTGCGGATAAATAAATAAGTGGCGGGCAACTCGGGGGCGGCGGGGCTCCCACAGGGGTGAACAATGAGCGTAAAGTTTGCGGACGGTTTGGGGCGGCGCGGGGGCGAGAGGGGGCGCTCTCGTGTATGAACTTTTTTGATCTTCATTCGCGTCAACCGCCTTTTATCAACTTGTCGACGTTCCCACTTCATTTTTCACGATCCACGTCATTTGTCAGTAAGTTAGCGAACACCATTAATGAGTTTGAAAACAACGGACGGGCGTGACTGCCGGCCATAAAGGCCCCCCGCCGCGCCTGGAAGACAGACAACCCCGTCGCGGGGCCGCATGAGGAAAAACCCGGAAAATTCCCGTGGGACGTATAAATGGGGGTGCTTAATTCGATCGGGTCCGTGTCGTCCTGGCGTGTGATCCGAACTGCGGACGGCCGTAAACCAGGGCCCCACACCTAGGCTAGTAAATTTACAGCTAGTCAGTTGACAGGATGATTCTCGCACCGCACCGCCCTGAGTAGCTAAGTAGCTCGTTAACAGCTCGCAGGGGATTCCACTCGTGTTCAACGGGTCTTTTCTCATTTTATAACCGCCCCCGCACGCCCCCGCTCCACGAAGCGAGAGATATTGCACTACTTTATGTCATTTATGATTCGATGTAAAATTAAGATTGCCGCGCGGCGTGTTCTTTCGCGCCCATCTCACACTCTCGTCAGCATTAAAGTTTTCACATGAATATACACTGTCTGATGAAATTTCAGCGCATACAAATTAAACACACGCAAATGAAATAGTTTTTACAACTAATGCATTGAAATAGTGGTACTATCGCGTCTTATATCTTATACACGTATAAGCAGCATCTCTAATATGTACTTAGATAAATGAACTACACGTGGCGATATTTGTCATAAAATTCAAGTCAAAAATGTCATAAATGTATTAGTAAAAGAAAATAGAAAATTGAAATACGTAAACAAAAACAATAAAAAACACGTGTAAGCAGCATCTCTAATATGTAGTTAGAAAAATGAAGTACACGTGGCGATATTTGTAATGAAATTCAAGTCAAAAATCTCAAAAATGTGTTGTTAAAAGAAAATTATAAATTGAAAAATTAAGAAAAAACAATTAAAAACAATTAAAAAAACAATAAAACAACGACAAAATAAAAATTAAACGACTACATATTCAAACTATAGACCCTGAAATAATATTTTGGTATTAAGATTTTGGAATTTGAAGACTAATGTTGCCACGTGTAGTTCTTTCGTCAATTTATACATACCCTGTATATATGTGCAACCTAAAATACACTAAATGAGAAAATTGTAATGTATCAAAGTATAGACTGTAGAAACCTTCCAATAGTCACTTTAATTTATTGAAATATATGAATAATTGCAGAAACATATAAAAAAAGTACATAAACCCAGGGGAATTTTAACACACAGTATTTTGTCTAACATATTCATAAAATATTAAGAAACTTGTGTTTGTTTTTAAATAGTTTACAATTTTTCGACGGTAATTACCTACACTGGTCAACACAATTTTTGTCCCATAACTACATATTCAAACGACTATTTCGACTACATATTCAAACTATGGACCCAGAAACAATATTTTGGTATCAAGATTTTGGAATTTGAAGACTAATGTTGCCACGTGTAGTTCTTTCGTCAATTTATACACACCCTGTATATATGTGCAACCTAAAACTAAATTAAATGACAAAAGTGTAATGCACCAAAGGGTCCAAAGGACAGACTCTAGAAACCTTCCAATAGTCACTTTAATTTGTTGAAATATATGATTAATTGCAGAATCACATAAAAAAAGTTCAAAAACATAGAGGAATTTCAACACACAGTATTTTGTCTAAAATATTCATAAAATATTAAGAAACTTATGCTTGTTTTTAAATTGTTTACAATTTCCCGACGGTAATTACCTACACTGGTCAACACAATTTTTGTCCATTAAACGTAAATAGCCGATTCCGATAGAATATTTTGCGCTAATCTCAGTTACGTCAAAATTATTTTTCCAACACGTCACGTTTTTGTGATATTTCATTTTGCAAAATGTGTAACTTAATGTGTAATTTTTTTCGGGATGCAGACAGATTCCAATTATTTTTTATGGCAATACTGGATTCAAATTTCAGTTTGACAGTTACCGATATCACTTTTCTAAGTAAATGTCTTGTTTTTGCTAAGTAAATGTGGAAAAACTATATAAAATATCTAAAAAAAAAGACCTGCAACACAATTTTTGTTTGTATTTCGTACATATACATAGTAAATTCTTTCCGAAATATGCACTTTTGACACAATTGAACACATATTGATCGAACACAATTGATACACAATTGAAGGAATACATTCGTCAAAATTTGTCAACCTGTGTCATCAGATACAAACAAATCCATAAAAATTCCTGATTTCCTGAGATTTTAACAAACTCTATGGAAATCATAAAAGTTGCCCTAAAATTTTCGTAATAATTATTCTTAAAATGATAGAGCTTCCTGTTTTTCAATTGTCTGAATATTCCAATAGTTACATACATGTTGTACAAACGAATTCATAAAAATTCCTGATTTCCTGAGATTTTTACAAATTCTTTGGAAATAATAAAAGTTGCCCTAAAATTTTCGTAATAATTATTCTTAAAAATTATAGAACTTCCTGTTTTTTAATTGTCTGAATATTCCAATAGTTGTACAATGTACAATACATGTTGTACAAACAAATCCATATAAATTCCTGATTTCCTGAGATTGTAACAAACTTTATGGAAATAATAAAAGTTGCCCTAAAATTTTCGTAATAATTATTCTTAAAAATTATAGTTTCCTGTTTTTTAATTGTCAGAATATTCCAATAGTTGTACAATGTACAATGCATGTTGTACAAACAAATTCATAAAAATTGCTGTTTTCCAGATATTTTAACAAACTCGATGGAAATAATAAAAGTTGCCCTAAAATTTTCGTAACAATAATTATCCCTAAAAATTATAGAGCTTCCTGTTTTTTTATTGTCTGAAAATTCCAATAGTTACATATATGTTGTACAAACAAATTCATAACAATTCCTGATATCCTGAGATTTTAACAAACTCTGTGGAAATAGTAAAAGTTGCCCTAAAATTTTCGTAATAATAATTATTCATAAAAGTTATAGAGCTTCCTATATTTTAATTTTCTGAAAATTCCAACATGTCACTAAAAATTCTACATTTCTAAACTTCAACGAATTGTAAAATTATGTTATTACCTATAAGCGATTCTATAAAATTGTAATCAATTACAATAAGATATCCTGTATTCTTAAAAATTATAGAGCTTCCTGTTTTTTAATTGTCTGAATATTCCAATAGTTGTACAATGAATAATACATGTTGTACAACCAAATCCATAAAAATTTCTGATTTCCTGAGATTTTAACAAACTCTATGGAAATAATAAAAGTTGCCCTAAAATTTTTGTAATAATTATTCATAAAAAATATAGGGCTTCCTGTTTTTTACTTGTCTGAATATTCCAATAGTTGTAGAATATATAATACATGTTGTACAAACAAATTCATAAAAATTCCTGATTTCCTGCGATTTTAACAAATTCGATGGAAATAATAAAAGATGCTCTAAAATTTTCGTAACAATAATTATCTTTTTTTTTTAACATTTTGATAATAATTCCATACATTTCCAAAAAATCTCGGGAAACATCAATAAATTCTATAAAACTCTTATAGTTTCCTGTAAATTACCAACGATTCTAGTACACAATATAAAATAATGTAAATTATAAAAAAATTAACAAATTGTACAAAAATTCCAATAATTATTTATGTGCTGTCACAATTTTTGTAGCACAATTTCAGAAAGTTATAAAAAAATCCAGAGATTTGTAGTTTTGATTATTGTGTTCCAGGTGCTAAATATTAACACATACTCCAGAAACTAAAATTCAACAAATGGTTAAAAATATCTCTACATTTTTAGTAACGATTCCATATATTTTCTAGAAACTACAGAAACTTTTAACAAATTCTATAAAATTATAATACTTTCCTATAAATTATCAACAATTCTGTGAAGTTACAAAGAATTATAAGAAAAAATCGAAAAACTGATAAAAATTTCAACAAATTGTACAAAAAGTGTGCTCTTATGTGAAATTATTTATGTGTAATCACAATTTTCCTAGCAATTCTAGAAATTTATAAAAAAATTCACACATCAGTAGTTTTGGTTAATGTGTTTAAAAATTCCAGGTGCTAAATATGTATAAACTTACAGAAACAAAAATTGCAACTGATTGTTTAAAAATCGCTTAAAATTATAATTACAATTCCATACATTTCCAAAAAACTCCGGAAACTTCAATAAATTATACAAAACCCTAACAGTTTCCTATAAATACCAACGATTCTGTAGAAATCTAATCAATTATAAAAATAAACAAAACCTGATAAAAATATTAAAAAATTGTACAAAACTCCAATAATTATTTATGTGCTATCACAATTTTTGTAGCAATTCCATAAATTTATTAAAAAAAAAATCCAGTCTTCTAGTTTTGATTCTTGTGTTTAAAAATTCTAGGTGCTAAATATTACAAAAATGACAACATATTGCTTAAATATTCTTAACGTTTTGATAATAATTCCATACATTTCCAAAGAAGCTCGGAAAACAACAACATATTCTATGAAACTCTTATAGTTTCCTGTAAATTACCAACAATTCCATACAATATAAAGAAATGAAAATCATAAAAATTTCAACAAATTGTACAAAAATTCCAATAATTATTTATATGCTACCACAGTTTTTGTACAATTTTAAATTTAAAAAAACAGAAAATTGTAGTTTTGCTCAATGTGTTGCAACATTCTAAGTGCTGAATATTCAAATATAGTCCCGAAATAGATTTTCTGTAGGAGCTCTAAAAACTTCAACAAAATATATAAAAACTCAAATGGTTACCTAAAAATTAGTAACGATTTTGTAATATTCCAACTATTTATAATAAAATCTCCAGAAACTGATCAAAATCAACAAATTGTATAAAAAGTCTAATAGTAACATATGTGCTATCATAATTCCTTTAGCAATTCCATAAATTTAATGAACTTCAAAAACTTGTAGCTATTTTTATTGTTTTTTAAAAATGTTAGGTGCTAAAATATTCATAAATATGCCTGACCCAGAAAGTTTAAATTTAAAAAATCGAATAATCAATCAAAACGCTATCAAAAACGCCACCAAGAATTTTCCATAATAATTCCAGATCTTAGTATATAAAAAAAGCAGAAACTTATATCTTGTTTAAACTGTTGCAAAATTCCAGGTGATACATATTCAAAAATGTGGATTCAAGTACCTATGACTTGGATAAATGGATGAATCCAATCGTTAATCTGTTATAAATAATAATAATACCTTTTATTTATGTTATGTAGGGAACAACCCAATATGCACAAAGATAATAATAATACCAGATACTTTAGTGTCGATTTCGTTTCACTTGATTCCTGATTTTCTTATTTTATTAAACAATTTAGAAACATGTGTACAAACACTGTGTGAGCTTCCCTCAAAAAATAATCATTAATATATATTTTTTTAATTTAAGATATTAAATATAATTCTTGCTCAGTTATGATAACTAGTTTAATTGATTAAATATCTATATTATTGTTGAAGTGCTACTCTTTTGATGAATTCATAAATGATTTATGACGCATTTGTGACCATCGCTCATAGATTTCAAATATTTCTTGTATTATTGTATGTCTAGGATATTAATGTAGATGTGTGTAAATAGTGTACATGAACATATTGTAAATTATTTGTCTGGCATAGTAATTATTGAAATAATTACATACCTATACAATGATTTTATTTTTATTTTTGATTTTTGAATTATATGTGAACCTAGAGAACAACCTAGAGAGGTCATGACCTAGAAAGGTCGTTTGTGCTTGAGCGTTGGTAAGGTTGCTAGTTAAGGCATAGATCTATACTTCATATCCGGGTTCAATAGTTTTGTTTATATATAAATTTTATCTACTGCCTTAATACTGCCTATTAATCGCTCTAATAACTGCCTTATTAAAACGAAAACAAAATTAGGCATAATTATTAATTTAAATAATAAAATAACTGTGCTGAGAGAATATCCAGCTACTTTGTATGCAAGAATGTCTCATAGTTATGAGGACATTGTTGTCCGGATGATGACATAAACTGTGCATAATCATCAGAACAACATTGTCACCCTTGGACGGAACAATATCCGTCATAAACCCTTGAGCAAGCCGCAGAGCCTCAGCGGCACATTCGCCGCTACATGATAGCACACAATCCAAATTGCACATCGGCGTTATCTTCTGGCGAAATTTGCATGCGCACACGCGCCCACGACCCTGCCGAAAACCTACCCCCGACCCCTGGCAAAATTAAACCGCGCACCGCAATTAGCACCGCTTATTCCTAAATTTCCCGCGGCCGTGAAAAACGCCCCCCAACCCTCCAGGCAGGGCAATCACGCCACTTCATAATTCGGCTGCGGACTTCCACGCGTTCACGTCCATCAATTACGCAGAGCCTGCGGCCCCCGACCATCGCAGGGCCCCCACGAATTTCAATATCGGCGGGACCGCGAAATCACCCCGCCATTCATCGGCGGCCGTCGCATTTGCATTGCGAGCAGGGTTACCTGGGCCCTCGGCCGACATAATCGATCCCACGGAGAAGGGTTCTAATTATTTCTTCATAATAGCCACCCCCAGAAGTGATTGACGGGAAATTTCGAAGAAGTGGGCGGCCACGCCCTTCCGTATGAATACGAAATTTATGGAATAAGCGTGTATTTAGCGAGTCGAAATTGGAGTGATTGCTTGTTACATTTATCATAATATCAGGGACCTCACCTTAATGAATACACTTATATTTTAGTATGGGGAGCCATCTTTAGTTCTCCCACGTGCTCATTAACCCTTTGAAGCACGAATTAACGAAACTAATAATTTGAAACTTTCAACCACTGAATTTAGTTATTTTGGACTGTTTAAACAGGAAAATTTAAAAAAAAAACTCAAAAATATCAGGGGCCTCACCTTCCAGAATGAACTTATATTTTAGTCTGGGGAGTCATGTTTATTTCTCCTACGTCCTCATTAATCCTTTGAAGAACGAATTAACTAAAATAATAATTTGAAACTTTCAACAATGAATTTAATGCCTGATAACAAAAATGTGAAAAATGAGGTATTTTTTTTGTAATAAATCATTGATTTTAATCGTTTTTTAAAAATTTAATTGATTAACCATTAGTTTTTCACTGTTTGGTTATTCCAATAGGTGTACAATTAAAAATATAATGTAACTACAGAGTTGGCATGCTTTAAAATAGATAATTGGAAATAAGTAAAATAATTTTCTTTTCATGCTGTAAGATCATTTTCAGGCCCTTGCCCTTCAGCGGGACTCGAACCCTAAAGCGTACAACTTGAAGAGTGTAATATTTCTATCTAGTACCTTATCAAACATATCGGAACAATAGTAACAACAGCAGAAATGAGCTATTATTAAATAAACTATTTGGGTTCGTCGCTTGACCTAGCAGATCTAGCATAGGGTCTCCAACGCCATATTACATAACGGCTCACCAAATATTTCTGTTTGTAAATTTTTGAAAACCGTTTTCGGATTTTGAAAGCCACATTATTGGTTGGTATACCATAAAAAAATTGCTATTGTAAATTATATAATTACATTTTATTATTGTGTCAATTCATAATAAACACGAATTCCAAGAAATTAAATATAAAAAATGGTATAAACAAATTTAACAATTTAACAAGTTTAAAACACTTTCCTACTCTTATACTTTTTCTATAAACCTGATGATTTGGAAATATATAATTTTTAAATTTAAATTTTTTTAGGATTATTATGTTTCCATAGAATATTTGTGCTCTAAAATCTAAACTAGGAATATTAAATTTAAAAACATCCATAAATTACCATTTAATATTCGTTTAAGTTTAAATCTCCCTCAAATCTTCTATAAATATTCAGAAAATTTCGTAAAATCCAGAAAATTCCATACATAAGTCTCTTTCGGAGACTTCGAAAGACTCTCGATTGGTATTGCAAGTTTATTATTAAAAAACTCACCCTTTTTTAACAATAAACTTGCAATACCAAACGAGATTTATTTGGCGTTATCTGGGATCTCTAAATATTTTTGTGTATTTATCAAATCTAATGATTTTTTCGCGGCATATTTAGATTCAAATTTGATGAAATTGAGTAAAATATTGTTAAGTAAGTTGCAATTTATTTATACTAATTCAAAGATGTTTCACCAAGTATTAATCACCGATTCATACAATCTAATTATTTACAAAGCTTTGATAATGAGAAAATTACCATATCGTTTTCCAGAATTTTCATCTGATTATTAGTTGAAATGATTAGTGCATCAAATTTTTGTTCAAAACTGAAAATATTTTAGCAATTTTCATGCTTGTTGAGCTCAATTCTCATAATGCTTCAATACATAAGAAACCATGGAATTCAAAAAAACTCTGGATTTTATAAAAATTTCATCTAAAGCAGGATATTGTATATTATATCTTACTGTATATTATAATTTATAATTATAAACAACACTATTCGTACTTCAATTAATTTCAAATTTCACAAAATACTAAAATATAACAAAAAACATTAATTTCATCTCAAGTTAGAGATACTGTAAATTACTCTTGTGCATTAAATATTGATGGAAAACTAAAAATTTCCATTCAGTTTTCATATTTGTGCCGAGTTCAATTTCACAAAAATATTTACAAAACTTGAATATGGCAAAACATGAAAATTGAAACATACCTCATCAATAAATTTTCAGGAACTTTTATCTGATGTTAAAGATTCTGCAAATCTTGTCTTGTGCTTTAAATTTTTGTTGAAAACCGAATATTTTCTAGCAATTTTCATGCTTGTTGAGTTCAATATGCACACAGGTATTAATAAAGCATAAATGATGAGAAAATGTAAACATTCAAAAATACCCCATGTCTACATTTTACAGAATTTTCATCTAAATTAATGCATTAAATATTGATGGAAAACTGAAAATTTCCTTTCAATTTTCACATTTGTGTCGAGTTCAATTTCACAAAAATATTTACAAAACTTGAATATGGCAAAACATGAAAATTGAAACATATTTCATCAATAAGTTTTCAGGAACTTTTATCTGATGTTAAAGATTCTGCAAATCTTGTCTTGAGCATTACATTTTTGTTGAAAACAAAATTTTCTAGCAATTTTCATGCTTGTCGAGTTCAATATTCACAAAGGTATTAATAAAGCATCAATAATGAGAAAATGTAAACATTCAAAAATACCCCATGTCTACATTTTACATAATTTTCATCTAAATTAATGCAGTTGTGCATTAAATATTGATGGAAAACTGAAAACTTGCTTTCAATTTTCACATTTGTGTCGAGTTCAATTTCACAAAACTATTTACAAAGCTTGAATATGGCAAAACATGAAAATTGAAACATACCTCATCAATAAGTTTTCATGAACTTTTATCTGATGTTAAAGATTCTGCAAATCTTGTCTTGAGCATTACATTTTTGTTGAAAACAGAAAAATTTCTAGCAATTTTCATACTTGTTGAGTTCAATATGCACACAGGTATTAATAAAGCATCAATGATGAGAAAATGTAAACATTCAAAAATACCCCAAGTCTACATTTTACAGAATTTTCATCTAAATTAATGCATTAAATATTGATGGAAAACTGAAAACTTGCTTTCAATTTTCACATTTGTGTCGAGTTCAATTTCACAAAACTATTTACAAAGCTTGAATATGGCAAAACATGAAAATTGAAACATACCTCATCAATAAGTTTTCATGAACTTTTATCTGATGTTAAAGATTCTGCAAATCTTGTCTTGAGCATTACATTTTTGTTGAAAACAGAAAAATTTCTAGCAATTTTCATACTTGTTGAGTTCAATATGCACACAGGTATTAATAAAGCATCAATGATGAGAAAATGTAAACATTCAAAAATACCCCAAGTCTACATTTTACAGAATTTTCATCTAAATTAATGCATTAAATATTGATGGAAAACTGAAAATTTCCTTTCAATTTTCACATTTGTGTCGAGTTCAATTTCACAAAACTATTTACAAAGCTTGAATATGGCAAAACATGAAAATTGAAACATACCTCATCAATAAGTTTTCATGAACTTTTATCTAATGTTAAAGATTCTGCAATCTTGTCTTGAGCATTACATTTTTGTTAAAAACAGAAAATTTTCTAGCAATTTTCATACTTGTCGAGTTCAATATTCACAAAGGTATTAATAAAGCATCAATAATGAGAAAATATTAACATTCAAAAATACCCCATGTCTATATTTTCATCAAAATCTGGAGATTGTATATATTTTACATTGCATTATAAATCTTAGTTGAAACGATTTTTGTGGTTATATAAAATATAAACACTTTAAATGTAATCAATCTATTTGATTTAATAACTTTATTTAGATATCAACTATTGCTATTTTTGTTAGAAAATTATGAAAACGTATCAATAGAAGTAACTTTATACTTAATCGTGTGAGTAGTTATTATCCAAATAGATCCACCTTGATAATTTAGCATCAACATGGAATAACCAACTTGTACTATTATTTCACACCCAGTTTTAGAACGAGATTATTAACGAGAGTAATTATTACTTTAAGTAACCAAAATAACATTATGATATATCGTGAATATATTTTGAAATAATTTAATAAAAATAAGCTGTATAATACTAATTAACCAGTAGACCAGGAAAATTTTATAAAACTGGCAGAAAATTCTTACTTTTCTCTGGATTTTTGCATTGTAGATTTCTGAACTTGACATAATGTATACTACACGATTCTAACCAAATCTAAATTGAGATTTATACATATTAAACATGTATGCTAAAAGAAATCTTCAATATATCATAAAACCTAAAAACTGAAAGATATTTCATAAACAGATTTTCCCGAATATTCATCTGAAGATAGGGATGTAGCATATCTTGTTTATTAAATCTTTTGGCTTAGATTTTCAGCCAAAAGATTTAATGAACAAGAGAAGATATGCTACATTCTCAAGCATTGTTCATACTTGTAGAGTTCAATTTTCAGAAAATTATTAATAACGCTTCACTACAACAGACCACTGCTCTGGTCAATTTAAAGACATTGCCATGATCATCTGGCTGATTAAAATGTATCAATTTTGGCAGTTTACAGAAACTGTTCTCTTGGTTGAATTCGCAAAATTTTTGCTTAAAAAAAACTGTAAAAATGTACGATTTTAAGAGTGAAATTGAGAATTGAACTCCACAAGAAATTATGGAAGAGGCCGCAAGAACCTCAAATAATTTATTGCCAGCAAAATTAGCAAAGGCATACAAAAAATTATGGTGTCAGTTTATGGATTGGAGGAATCTAAATAAGGTAGTAGAAAAAAGAGTGTATGCAACTCACACTTGATGACTGTTAACACACTTGTATTCTCGGACTCGTGTCTTAATAGCTAATAGATGTTCATTGCGTAATGTAATAATTTCATGTAACTTCGTCCAAATCCAGAATTATTACGAACATTTTTCGGTAACTATTAGAAATGAATATGTACAAAATTCTGAGAATTTCTATAAATTTTCGTAAAATATATGACATATTTCTTAAAATAAGGATTTTTTATTTAATATTCTATACAAGGCGGAAAGACCCCATATGGGGTCGATAGCCCATTAATGGTCGATTATATATATATATATATATATATATATATATATATATATATATATATATATATATATATATATATATATATATATATATATATATATATATATTGTGATGGTATTTGTAGTATTTATTTAGATTAATTAGAATTTATTTATTGTTATTATTATTTAAGTTTTAGATAGAATTATAATCTTCAGGGCACAAGCTAAGAAAAATTTTTGTAAATATTGTAAATGTGAATATGAATAAGTATGCACAAATATACAAAGCAGTCCGCGGATGAAGGTTGTTGATTGGTTACCACGGGTGACAGGTAACTTCGTGCATAGACGCTTGGGGAATTAAATAATGGAAAGTCGAAAATAATCAACAAAGAGTTTGACGAGGGGGAGAGACGCGTGTGGATCGCGGGTGGAGATGTTGCGATTCTAATACGAATACATTACAAAATATTAACGGGGTTTCAACGATTGGACATATTGCTGGGAGAAGACAGTCAACCAGGAGAAGAGTTCAACAAGATAGGAGCCGTGACGGAGATATTCAAAAATCAGGACTTCAAGCCGCTCAACTTCGCACACAAAAGTAGCTGTTTACTTTTGTGGGAATCAACAACGGATCAGACGGGAAAGCAGGGACAAGAGGACGACGTAATCAAGGAACCACAAGAAGATAACTGCAAGTAGAAAGTTTGCGTAAAGTGCAAGAGTCATATTATCACATAAGTTGGCTTGTGTATATAGGATTTAATTTGTTAATGTTGGCCATAGTTTATTATTTATTTAATAATTTTGTTTTCTATTGTTTTTGATTTGTTTGTTTAGTTCAGTATATATTAGACGTTTTAATATTTGGTTATTTTCAATTCATTCAAGTATTTGAACAAAACTCTATTTAGTTATGATTGAACCTACTATTGAACCTGAGATAAGAGAAAGAACAAAAAGTTACAAAACAAATAAATGCTTAAATACTCAACACTAATAAAATAGGCAGAGGCAATATAAAAACGCAACATTTGGAGTCCCGAACGTGAGTAAACAAAAACGTAACAATATATATATATTCTATACATTTTCAAAATATATATGAAAACTAATATTTAATAAACAAATGTTTATAAAGTGTCACTAGTCAAACTAGTCACTAATGTTATTTTTTATATCTGTTGGTGCAGAAAAAATATATGTGAGAATATTATGATAAAAAACTGTATCCAAACACTTTTCTCACTTAATATTTCCACTGCGTCATGGAACGTTCTATATTAACATTTATTACATTTTCTTATATGGTTATTATACGTAGTATCGTATTACAATTAAATCAGGGACACGAGAGGGATGGTGGAAAAAATAATTTGACACACGATAAAAATGGGGTCCTTGGGGCGAGACTTCTAATAATACATTCCGCGCGAATCGATAAGTCGAGAGAATTTCGCTGGCAGCAACTTTCTCCCCGCCGTCGATATTAGTACTCCATTAAATTTCTATCGCCTGCACCATTTGTGCTGCCGCGACATCAACCCCACCAGAGTGCGAGTTGCTCTCACTAAATTAATTAAACGCGGAGCACACGGAGTGCCATTTCGACATTCTAACGTGTGTACGAAAGCGAACTTTGGGGGGCGCCCTAAAGAATGCATGAAGAGAAACCTGAGCAGCCAGGAAATCTCTCATAACAAGGAATTCCGATCACTTCAGCCGCTACTTTCAATCATAAGTAATTCAATGAAATACCACAGTTACAATGAATAAAATCCAATGTAGGTACAGCGCGTCCCGTGGCGTCGATAAAGTCCATTATTCTTCTTTCAGTGGCACTAGAATCCTTTGTGCCTCTTGTCCTGCTCAACTAATCTCTTATAGTACTTTCTGCCCTTGACAACTTACACTCAATTTATGATCTTTATTTATTTATTTTCTTAAAGGCATCCACGTCTAAGTAATGAAATTTAAAGTTGCAGAAATCTTCTAAAAATTGTTGCTTGGAATTCATTTGTGCCATAGTAAAACTATATACAGAGAGTTTTTTTATCGTGCAACATAGGGTTAATAATTTTTATAGTAATACACTTCTGTCACAATGACACAACTGAACTATACAAAATATTAAATACTGAACTGTACAAAACGTTGAATAATATTAATATTACCCCAAAACCCACGACTGTAAAATATTCGATATGTTTAAGTAATCCCTTAATGCATGCAAATATTGCAATATTTGTATGCATTAAAATATCGATTTGTAGCTTCAAAAGTGGAACTGAGACTCACTTATGCAAGCCATTTCAAAACCTGGATTTATTTTAACCGTAATTTCGCAACTCTACATATATTTCATCGAGAAAATGAAAAAAAAAAACAGGCACTACTCACATTGGAAACGTACAAAATCGATAACCGAAGAATGAAGGTTTAAGATTTGAGCCGCAATAAATTGATCGGTCGTTATACTAAGCGGATTTAGATTTGTGGGTTGCTATGGCAGGAAAGTAGGGAATCCCCGCTTTAAACTTTTACGTCCAGACTGCCGACACAGTTTCGGCTTAGTCTGGTATTACGGTAACCTGTGTTAACGTTTACGTCCTCAGGTTATAATGCACTTACGAAGGACCTGAGCTCGTGAATCAGTCCTGGTAAATATTTGTATTGGGAAACTGGTAGCATTCGCTGTTGATATGTCATTAGCAACGTTTTGGAGATGGCAAACACTTATACAAAGTAACAAGCCTAACTCGCAAAAACTTGATGTTCGAGGAAAAATAAGGTTATTATATAATAAGGTTAACGAGGAAGAACATAATTTGCAATATCGTTGAACTGGTATAGTTTTACTTATTCCTTCAGAAGTATTTTTTTTTATTTCAATTTTTTGAGGATGTTTCTATAGATGATTCATACATACTGAAAACTCTACTAGGAATATTAAATTTAAAAACATCCATAAGTTACCATTATATATTCGTTTAAGTTTATATTTCCATTCAATCTTCTATAAATGTTCAGGAAATTTCATAAAATCCAGAGAATTTTATACATTTCTCCGAAATATATGAAATTTCTATACATATAATAGAAAAAAATAATTGCAATTCCGCTAAACTGGTATAGTTTTACTTATTACTTCAGAAGTCTTTTTTTTATTTCAATTTTTTGAGGATGTTTCCATAGAAGATTCGTACATACTAAAATCTCTACTAGGAATACTAAATTTAAAAACATCCATAAGATACCATTATATATTCGTTTAAGTTTAAATTTCCATTCAATCTTCTAGAAATGTTCGTAAAATCCAGAGTATTTCATACATTTCTCCGAAATATATGAAATTTCCATACATATAATAGAAAAAAATAATTGCAATTCCGCTAAACTGGTATAGTTTTACTTATTACTTCAGAAGTATTTTTTTTTAAATTTAATTTTTCTAGGATTTTCCTTAGAAGATTCGTACAAACTAAAATCTCTACTAGGAATATAGGAATATAAAATTTAAAAACGTCCATAAATTACCATTTAATTTTCGTTTAAGTTTAAATCTCCATTCAATCTTCTATAAATATTCAGGAAATTTCGTAAAATCCAGAAAATTTCATACATTTCTCCGAAATATATGAAATTTCTATACATATAATAGAAAAAAATAATTACAATTCCGCTAAACTGGTATAGTTTTACTTATTACTTCAAAAGTATTTTTTTTAATTTCAATTCTTCGAGGATGTTTCCATAGAAGATTCGTACAAACAAAAATGTCTACTAGGAATATAAAATTTATAAACGTCTATAAATTACCATTATATATTCGTTTAAGTTTAAATCTCCATTCAATCTTCTATAAATATTTAGGAAAGTTCGTAAAATCCAGAGAATTTCAGACATTTCTCCGAAATATATGAATTTTCTATACATATAATAGAAAAAAATAATTGCAATTCCGCTAAACTGGTATAGTTTTACTTATTACTTCAGAAGTATTTTTTTTTAAATTTAATTTTTCGAGGATTTTCCTTAGAAGATTCGTACAAACTAAAATCTCTACTAGGAATATAGGAATATAAAATTTAAAAACGTCCATAAATTACCATTTAATTTTCGTTTAAGTTTAAATCTCCATTCAATCTTCTATAAATATTCAGGAAAGTTCGTAAAATCCAGAGAATTTTAGACATTTCTCCGAAATATATGAATTTTCTATACATATAATAGAAAAAATAATTGCAATTCCGCTAAACTGGTATAGTTTTACTTATTACTTCAGAAGATTTTTTTTTAATTTCAATTCTTCGAGGATGTTTCCATAGAAGATTCGTACAAACAAAAATGTCTACTATGAATATAAAATTTATAAACGTCTATAAATTACCATTTAATTTTCGTTTAAGTTTAAATCTCCATTCAATCTTCTATAAATATTCAGGAAAGTTCGTAAAATCCAGAGAATTTTAGACATTTCTCCGAAATATATGAATTTTCTATACATATAATACAAAAAATAATTGCAATTTCGCTAAACTGGTATAGTTTTACTTATTACTTCAGAAGTATTTTTTTTGTATTTCAATTTTCAGAGGATGTTTCCATAGAAGATTCGTACAAACTAAAATCTCTACTAGGAATATAGGAATATAAAATTTAAAAACGTCCATAAATTACCATTTCATTTTCGTTTAAGTTTAAATCTCCATTCAATCTTCTATAAATATTCAGGAAAGTTCGTAAAATCCAGAGAATTTTAGACATTTCTCCGAAATATATGAATTTTCTATACATATAATACAAAAAATAATTGCAATTTCGCTAAACTGGTATAGTTTTACTTATTACTTCAGAAGTATTTTTTTTGTATTTCAATTTTCAGAGGATGTTTCCATAGAAGATTCGTACAAACTAAAATCTCTACTAGGAATATAGGAATATAAAATTTAAAAACGTCCATAAATTACCATTTCATTTTCGTTTAAGTTTAAATCTCCATTCAATCTTCTATAAATATTCAGGAAAGTTCGTAAAATCCTGAAAATTTTAGACATTTCTCCGAAATATATGAATTTTCTATACATATAATAGAAAAAATTATTGCAATTCCGCTAAACTGGTATAGTTTTACTTATTACTTCAAAAGTATTTTTTTTCATTTCAATTCTTCGAGGATGTTTCCATAGAAGATTCGTACAAACAAAAATGTCTACTAGGAATATAAAATTGAAAAACGTCCATAAATTACCATTTAATTTTCGTTTAAGTTTAAATCTCCATTCAATCTTCTATAAATATTCAGGAAAGTTCGTAAAATCCAGAGAATTTTAGACATTTCTCCGAAATATATGAATTTTCTATACATATAATAGAAAAAATAATTGCAATTCCGCTAAACTGGTATAGTTTAACTTATTACTTCAGAAGTATTTTTTTTATTTCAATATTTTGAGGATGTTTCCATAGAAGTTTCGTACATACTAAAATCTCTTCTTGGAATATTAAATTTAAAAACATCCATCAGTTACCACTATATATTCGTTTAAGTTTAAATTTCCATTCAATCTTCTATAAATGTTCAGGTATTTTCGTACAATCCAGAGAATTTCATACATTTATCCGAAATAAATGAAATTTCAATACATATAATTTTACATATAATACATATAATTGAAAAACAAAATTGCAATTCCTCTAAACATGTATAGTTTTACTTATTACTTCAGAAGTATTTTTTTAATTTCAATTTTTTGAGGATGTTTCCATAGAAGATTCATACATACTAAAATCTCTACTAAGAATATTAAACTTAAAAACATCCATAAGTTACCATTATATATTCGTTTAGGTTCAAATTTCAATTTAAACTCCAAAACTGTTCAGAAAATTTCGTAAAATCCAGAGAATTTCATACATTTCTCCGAAATATATTAAATTTCTATACATATAATAGAAAATAATAATTGCAATTCCGCTAAACTGGTATAGTTTTACTTATTACTTCAGAAGTATTTTTTTTATTTCAATTTTTTGGGGATGTTTCCATAGAAGATACGTACAAACTAAATCTCTACTAGGAATATAAAATTTTAAAACGTTCAAAAATCACCATTTAATTTTCGTTTAAGTTTAAATCTCCACTCAATCTCCTATAAATGTTCAGGAAATTTCGTAAAATCCAGAACATTTCATATATTTCTCGGAAATACAGGGTGAGTTTTACATTTTAAGCAATGGTATCTTGGAAACCATAAAACATAAGAGCATAAAACAAGAGCTTATACAAATACTTTTGTTTTTAGAAAAAAAAAACATAGTTTTTGAGTTATAATACAAACGTTTTTTTAAACATTTTTAAAAAGGACAACTTTTTCTTTTTATAGCGACATATGGGATGCTTAAAAAGAAAAAAAAACTCACCCTGTATATGATTTTTTCGTTAATAAATTTCTAATCTCCATTAAATATTCCGCCGACGGTCAATAGCCTAATATAGATCTTTATCTCTCTATTCCGCAAATTTTCAGAAATATTCAATATGTTGTTACATTTTTTGAACTTTCATCAAATTTTAAGCGTGAGTTTTAGATGATTACCATTAACATTGTTTGTAACATTTCTATTTTTACTTCACTATAATTGAATGATAACTCCTAGGATACGAGATATGTAAACATGTCCATAACCATAAGAGGGCATATAAATTAATTACGCCCTGGAGTGCATTTTCATGTACACATGTCCATAACAACCTGGGCGTAATGAGAGGGCATAATGCATTCATTTACTTTGGACTGCTTATTGTATCTTTGGTGTTATTTTTTACTATTGTACTGTAATATATTTTTTAATGTTTATGACTTGTGTAAGTCATGTAACGACACCACATAAATAAATATTTCTCTTTCTATGTTAGTACTTATTTAAGACATACTAGTGGTCAACTTTTCAAAAGATTTATCTTTAGGTATAGAAATCTGTAATAAAATTTTCAAAATATCCAATAGATAAATCAGCAATATCAGTAACTGATGTTTTATACTAACTAACTCGTAGACTTAATAACAAGAATTTCTCGCATATTTGAGACATATCAATGCTCAAATTTTTAGATGATTTGTATTCAGGCATACTGTATACAAATCTGGCAAAAAAAATCAAAATATCCGTTAGATAAATTTTCAGAAATTTCACTGACTGATAACTTATATTGGCCAACTCGTAAAGTTAATAACTCGATTTCTCACTTATTTGGGACATACTAGTGGTCAACCTTTGAGAGGATTTATCTTTAGACATACTGTATACAAATCAGGAATAATATTTTCAAAATATCCAATAGATAAATTTTCTGAAATTTCACTGCCTGATAACTTATACTGGCCAATTCCGCTAAACTGATATAGTTTTACTTATTACTTCAGAAGTATTTTTTTATTTCAATTTTTTGAGGATGTTTCCATAGAAGATTCGTACATACTAAAATCTCTTCTTGGAATATTAAATTTAAAGACATCTATAAGTTACCATTATATATTCGTTTAAGTTTAAATTTCCATTCAATCTTCTATAAATATTCAGGAAATTTCGTAAAATCCAGAGAATTTCATACATTTCTCCGAAAGATATAAAATTTCTATACATATAATAGAAAAAAATTATTGCAATTCCGCTAAACTAATATAGTTTTACTTATTACTTAAAAAGTTTTTTTTTTCATTTCAATTCTTCGAGGATGTTTCCATAGAAGTTTCGTACATACTAAAATCTCTACTAGGAATATTAAATTTAAAAACTTCCATAAGTTACCATTATATATTCGTTTAAATTTAAATTTCCATTCAATCTTCTATAAATGTTCAGGAAAGTTCGTAAAATCCAGAGAATTTCAGACATTTCTTCTAAATATATGAAATTTCTATACATATAATAGAAAAAAATAATTGCAATTCCGCTAAACTGATATAGTTTTACTTATTACTTCAGAAGTATTTTTTTTGTATTTCAATTTTTCGAGGATGTTTTCATAGAAGATTCGTACATACTAAAATCTCTACTACGAATATTAAATTTTAAAACATTCATAAGTTACCATTATATATATTCGTTTAAGTTTAAATTTCCATTCAATCTTCTATAAATGTACAGGAAATTTCGTAAAATCCAGAAAATTTCATACATTTCTCCGAAATACAGGGTGAGTTTTTTTTTTCATTTTAAGCAATGAGATCTCGGAAACCATAAAACATAGAGATTCGGTTGAATGAGGAAAGAGATGTCATTTTAAGAGCTTATAGAAAGTATGCTTTTGTTATTAGAAAAAAAAACATAGTTTTAGAATTATAATACAAACAATGGGATCTCGGGAACCATAAAACAAAGAGATTCGGTATAATGAGGAAAGAGATGTAATTTTAAGAGCTTATACAAAGTATGCTATTGTTTTAAAAAAAAAAAACATAGTTTTTGAGTTATAATCCAAACTTTTTACATTTTTAAAAAGGACAACTTTTTCTCTTTATAACGACATAAGGGATGCTTAAAATGAAAACAAAACCTGTATGTATCACCCTGTATATGATTTTTTCATTAAATTTCTAATCTCCATTAAATATTCCGCAAATTTTCAGATATATTCAATATTTTATTACATTGTTAGAACTTTCATTAAATTTCAAGCGTGTGTTTGAGATTATTACATTTAATATAGTTTTTTTTTATTTTGTAATTTTTACTTCACTATAATTTAATGACAACTCCTAGGATACGAGATATGTAAACATGTCCATAACCATAAGAGGGCATATGAATTAATTACGCCCTGGAGTGCATTTTCATGTACACATGTCCATAACAACCTGGGCGTAATGAGAGGGCATAATGAATTCATTTACTTTGGACTGCTTATTGTATCTTTGGTGTTATTTTATACTATTGTACTGTAATATAATTTTTAATGTTTATGACTTGTGTAAGTCATGTAACGACACCACATAAATAAATATTTCTATTTCTATGTTAGTTCTTATTTAACACATACTAGTGGTCAAATTTTCAAAAGATTTATCTTTAGGTATACAAATCTGTAATAAAATTTTCAAAATATCCATTAGATAAAATTTCAGAAACTTCAGTGACTGATAACTTATTAACTCAGAAAGTTAATAACTCGATTATCTCACTTATTTGAGATATACTAGTGGTCAAATTTTCAGAGGATTTGTATTCATGCTTACTGTATATAGATATAAAATTTTCAAAATATCCATTAGATACATTTTCAGAAATTTCAGTGAAAGATAACTTATACTGGTCAACTGGGAAACCTAATTACTCGATATTCTCACTTATTTGACAAATACTAGACGTAATGTTATAGCATAGGTTACAATATGCTAGGACACGTTATACGTTAGGTGAGGTTATGTTAGATTATTTTACCTAATCTGTAGATCTTGATCTTACTTAGAAACGTAATAAAATTTGCTTTATCCTTCCTCATTTTTGCTTCACAGATATATCTCTTAAAATAATTTGACTTAATCGTTCATTCCTTTATTTACAATGGATTGACTGTTCATAAAATGAATTGAATGAACAGGAATGAAAGATTATATGAATTTATTTGTACGATTTATTTTAATATACTTTACCAGTCCGCATATAGCAGATGTTCATTACCTCATAAACTATGCAAGCACCTCATTATCGATTGCCCGGTGTGATATACGCCTGAAGTAGCCCATTCGTACATATGTGATAATTAGGTCGACACTTAGAACATTCACACGTCAATTATAGATGTAGGAGCGTCGATCGTGAAGCCACATTTTACGGCTTTCCCATGGCCACATGTCCAATGAATTCTTCAGTTTCGAGGGACATAAACCACCACGCGCGTAATATTTTATGGTGAAATTAAATTTATTCGAAAGTAATATTTCACAAAATCAATAGGACGGTCTTACTGAATTTTTATTTGTCCGTACCGTTATTATACTCTATATTCGAACTTTATGTACTGTGAGTCGAACAAAATAGTTAGTACTTCATTTTAATGTATAAATAAAACACATTAGGTGTAAGTATCGCAAAGTATTTAATATTGTACAGTAACAATTGTTTTGCCTTACAGTGGCTTCATCAGGCAGATGGAAACTCATTTTCGCATTTTATGTTATAAATTATAGTCAGTATGAAGAAATTGATCATTTTGCAAACAAAATCAGTAGTTAAGCTAGAAGAGTTCTACTTCACCCCCAGCAGAGATTTCGATTATATTAATTAGCGCTTTTAATTTGCGGATTTAATCGGTGTTTTAATCACCTCGAGCAATTACAATGGGATTATTGCGGAAATTGCGAGTAATCTAATTACAATTACAGGATTACAATAGGATAATACTGCAATTGCTCAGGATGAACCTACAAGCTATAGGAGAATCCGCCGCTGATAAAAAATATAACGAATCAGCTAAATCAATAAAACAATGTGCACTTTCTCAATAAATAGTTATGTAATACCAATACCAATACTAATACCAATACCAATACCAAAGTTTATATCAACGTAAAGCACATTTTTATATAAAACTAACGTGTTTGTATATATACTTATCTACGAATTCTGTATGATGGTTCTACTTCTTTGCTAAATGCAATTATATACTCATATTATGTTTCATGTATCCGTATATTATCTGTGTGTGGTTATTTCTAGTAAAATTTTCACGAGAGCAGAAATTCGTTGACATCAGTTTATAAAATTTCCATGGAAAATTCGGTCGCTGCGGGTTTTCCTAGGGCCGCGCGTAGTTGGTGGGGCAACAAAACGGAATGTCAGGTTTCACCCGTGTATATCTTGCCACATTAAACGAGCACAATGGACGGATATAAATTCATATGAAACGGGCGCCGCACACGTTATCATCGGATCCCAAAACTCGCTCGTCACACACCCATCACATTTGCCTAATTCGTGTTACGGGTTATCCACAGTGGGGGCCGTAAAGGACTGGGGGGGCGATTTTGCACCAGGGCTGCAGTGCCATCGACTCCGCAAAACCGGGGGCCGAACGGCCCTCGGTTTCGCGCTGCACGGCGATTATTTTTCGCCAAATCGGGCCTTAATTCACGTGTCGACGATCTGCTCTCCGCAATTCCGTTGAATATTTAAACACCCGAATGGACAACGGATGGCAAACGTAATTAAATCGGCGAGTGGCGCATATTTATTCAGGAATAATAAACAAGCGTTTCACAACCGATGGGGATTAAATGCACCTATTAAGCCGTTTTTTCCTGGCAAATATTATTTTATGTGAGTATTTTCGATATATGACTTCAACACGGATTTACATGACCCAGAGCCATATAAAAACCTATGAATGCCTATATAGAATGTGTAAATACTGCGCATGTACAACCCACAACTTATAACATAAGTATTAACATACTTTTGTTAATGCTACAGAGCGTTCAAGAAAGTGGTGGCATCTCTTTCAAAATGGAAGCCCTCCTGGATAAACGCGACGACCTACGGGGGCCCATTGTGGCTCATTGTACTTGTATTTGGACCTTCTATGACCCCTCTAAATTTCGTCCAAATCGGTTGAGGCGTTCTCCAAATGGAATTTCATCGAAGTGGCAAAAAAAGACAGTTTCGAAAATTTTGAAAATTAAAACGTCTTCGTACGTATACCGACTGTGGTCTCGTATGAACCGTTTGAGTCCCCTGAATCGAATGAGACCATCGGCATCGACGTCTGTGAAATTTACGTTCGTCCTATCAAACAGACGTCTATCAAACTGTCGTGTGTCAATCTGACATCTGTCAAACTGATGTCTGTGAAATTGACGCTTGTGCTATCAAACTGACGTCTGCCAAACTGACGTATGTCAATCTGACATCTGTCAAACTGACGTCTGCGAATTTTACGTTTGTCGTATCAAACTAACGTCTGTCAAACTGACGTGTGTCAATCTGACATCTGTCACACTGACGTGTTCAATCTGACATCTGTCAAACTGATGTCTGTGAAATTTACGTTTGTCATATCAAACTGACGTCTGTTAAACTGACGTGTGTCAATCTGACATCTGTCAAACTGACGTCTGTGAAATTGACGTTTGTCATAAAACTGACGTCTGTCAAACTGACGTGTGTCAATCTGACATCTGTCACACTGACGTGTTCAATCTAACATGTGTCAAACTGACGTCTGTGAAATTGACGTTTGTCATATCAAACTGACGTCTGTCAAACTAACGTGTGTAAATCTCTCATCTGTCACACTGACGTCTGTGAAATTTACGTTTGTCATATCAAGCTGACGTCTGTTAAACTGACGTGTGTCAATCTGACATCTGTCAAACTGACGTCTGTGAAATTGACGTTTGTCATATCAAACTGACGTCTGTCAAACTGACGTGTGAGATTCGATTGTCCGTTCAGAAGTTTAATATTACCAGCCCTTTTTTGGTAATTCTTCTAATTTCTCATTGAAGTTGTCTTTATCAGATAGAAGAAACTATTGCAAAATCAATTCTAATGTATTTTAAATATGATTCAAAGTCGAGACGAGGGTTTTATGACAAACACTTTTATGTCCCTAAAATCTAACTTATTATTATTTTTCCTTGGTTACTCCCATCATATTTCACAGCTTGCTATCTAGTCGTGTGCTGTGAGTAGCGCTCACTACACATTAACATTAAATTGGATCTTACTCACAACCGGATGCTAAGCACAATTATGGCAACTTGGTTTTTGGCCATTTAGAGATATTCACATTTTTTTCATTTTCAAGTCTCTAAAAATTATATTTCAGGTCAATAAACTTTAAAATTTCAATTGAATCATGAACATTAAAGGTTACATTACTTGCTAATGTTATAAAACTATTCAATATCAGATAATTACTTAGTAAAATTGAATATTTTTACACTTCCACATTTAAAAATAAAACCTTTAACGTTTAATACTAAAACAACCTGACGTATCTTATGAACTCTTATAATTTAAAAATTATTTTAATTATTATCAATAAAATCTATTTATTTTATTAGTTAACTGGTAAAACATGAAAGTATACAAACATTAAAAAACTTAGTAATATACATTTATCATCCAAGTATTATGAATGAAACTTATTAATTGAAGATGAATTAACGTACAAGTACGTAAAATAAAATTTTCTGTTATAAATATAAAAAACATTTAATTTAAAAAATATCACTTTTCTTCATCCGAGTCACCATTACCATAAACTGTTTCAGAAATTTGTAAGTCTTGCCAAAATTTGATTCTATTTTTGGAATCATTCCTGCTACTAGTCAATATTAAATTTAGATTGACTAATGTAAAATCATAAGCTGAAAAGTTAATTAAATTGGATGTGTGATGTATGAATAATAAAACACTTAGTTGACGTTTCACAGTATAACACTGTATTCTGTATAATATTATTCACAGTATATACTGTGAAACGTCAACAAAGTGTTTTATTATTCCTAAGCTGAAAAGTTATTTGAAATGTATGTTAGTTGTATGTACATTAGTGAATCGAAATTGTTTACCTGATACAGTTCAATTCAAATTGAATCAAATTAGGATCCATATAATTAATAATTAATATTAAATTTGTTATCAAAGTCTCTGTTTTTTTTTTCTTGTGGAACACTATAAGGTTTTTTCCTTTCTGATTCTGGTAACGCTTCTTTAATGATTTTGTTCTTCAAAAAATTAACTTAATTTTATATTCAACATCTTCAGAAATAGTTTGATATATTAATGACCAGCTTCCTCATTCTCCATATAATTAATAATTAATAATTAATAATTAATATTAAATTTGTTATCAGAGTCTCTGTTTTTTTTTCTTGTTCAACACTATAAAGTTTTTTTCATTTCTGATTCTGGCAACGCTTCTTTAATGATTTTTTTCTTCAAAAAATTAACTTAATTTTATATTCAGTATCTTCAGAAGTACTTTCATATATTAATGACCAGCTTCCTCATTCGGCTCTTCTTACAAAAATCTTTTTGAAAAAAAAATACTATGGAGTTAGATCTTTTGGAGCCTGCATGAACAGTTTCTTAGGCTTTAGCTGTTCTTTTAGTTTTACAAAATTACTTGTCTTTCAGTATCAGCCATATTATGGAAATCTTCATCTACTATCCTCATCACAACCAGGATGAAATTTATACTGGCTTTTTATAATCTCTTTTTTATCCCGTCGTTCTTGAGGATTCAACTCTAATTTTTAATTTAAATCAACTCTAATTTGAAAACAAAAATGCTATAGAGTTAGATCTTTTGGAGCCTGCATGAACAGTTTCTTAGGCTTTAGCTGTTCTTTTAGTTTTACAAAATTATTTGTCTTTTAGTATCAGCCATATTATGGAACTTTTCCTCAACTATTCTCATCACAACCACGAAACCACGAACCACGAAATTTATACTGGCTTTTTATAATCTCTTTTTTATCCCGTCGTTCTTGTGGATTCAACTCTAATTTTTAATTAAAATTATCTCTAATTTGAAAAAAAAATGCTGTAGAGTTAGATCTTTTGGAGCCTGCAAGAACAGTTTCTTAGGCTTCAGCTGTTCTATTAGTTTTACAAAATTATTTGTCCTACAGTATGAGCCATATTATGGAAATCTTCCTCTGCTATTCTCATCACAACCAGGATGAAATTTATACTGGCTTTTTATAATGTGTTTTTTATCCCGTCGTTCTTGTGGATTCAACTCTAATTTTCGCCTCTTCTCAACTGCTCGTCTTTTAGTTGTATCAGTATCATTCTCCAAAAGTTATTGTAGAATTTTTCTCTTTGATGTAGTTTGTATGGCAGGTTTATTATTAGCAGCATTATTTTTGTATTGTTCAACAAACTGACTTAGGGGAGATGGATTAGTTAGACTTGCAGGATTATTCAATTCACCAAAAGTTTCTAAAATACTCCACAATAACTTCTTAGCCAGTTAATATTGTTTACAGCATTTTACAGCATTATTTTTGTGTTGTTCAAGAAACTGACTTGAGGGAGATGAATTAGTTAGACTTGCAGGATTATTCAATTTTCAAAAGTTTCTGAAATACTCTATGTACAATAACTTCTTAGCCAGTTAATATTATACTAGACCAGACTGTTCCATTTTGATCACAGATTCATCATCAATTCTACCTTAAAAATTTACCGTCTATTATGAAAATATAAATGAAAATAATTCATAAATGTTTTAATATTAATTATCATCAATTCTACCTTAAAAATTTACCGTCTATTATAAAAAAAAATTAAAATAATTAAGAAATGTTATAATATTAATTATTGAACCTATATTAAACAAATCATTAACCAAATAACGTATCGTATTATGTACCTGTATCTTTTTTATTATAAAAATACTTTTTAAAATGAATAATAACAGATTGTAGTTGATTGGTACCGCACTGGTACCGTACCAATCACCATAGAAACGGTGCAAAGCTTAAGATAATAAAGATTGTTTACTTAATTTAATACGTAAAAGAAACGTTCATTAGGAACAGAAACGAAAACAGCAAAAATATTTTTTTTTAAGTAGTTTATCCATTGTTACCTGTTATTTTTGATTATTATTTGTTATTTTAAGTTGATTGAATACTATCAATGTCCGCGGAAATTTTAATAGTCTTCCATTATTATTACTAACGATAATTGTCGTAACTTATTGTTACCAAGGTAAAATCAGCGTAATCTCGTAAATAGTGAGGTATTTTTAACTTCTTGAGTTACGATTAAAATATTTTAGTAATTGGTAGATACGGCAAATTTTTGTAGTAATAAACAACTTTAAAGAAGATACGCCAACTTTTATAGACTTATTTTATTATGAAAAAATAAATTAAATTGTTGCATTATATTATAAAATTATACATCAAGTGATATTACATCATCTAAGACTGAGAACTGATTTTGCCAAAAAAGTGAGTTACCACCTCTGTGCTTAGTACGGCAGTGTACAAGTCATAAAAAATGGTATTAAAATATATTTTTTGGTTCCATAGAAGAGGAAAGATATTCAAAGGGAACACTTTTCTGAGCCCATGAAGTGGAAAACTATTTACCTCGCAACTTTTGATTCCTACTGAATTATTCTTATGTTGTCGTTAATTCGTAAACGCATACAACTAAAGCCACGAAAAAAAAAAACGCTGATAACTAGATAACTATAAATTGATGTAACATCGTTATTTTAAATATTTTTAATTTCTTACGAAAAGTATAAAAGTAATATGAATGTAATGAAAACTTGTATTAAGAAATCTAAATTGGATATTTTGAATTGTGGTGGCGTTTACTTCGTGATACATTTTTTCAATTATAAATAACACAAGTTACAAGTAAGTATCAAATAATTTTATTTATTTGTGACTATTGTTTCCACTACTTTTGTAATCATTATCAAATAAAGTCCTCAAGTACAAAAGTATCAGACATCAAGACAAAGGTATCAAACAAAGTGTTTGATAATTAATACCTAAGTAGTCGAAACTATAGTCACAAATAAATAAATGTATGTGATAGTCACAAAGTAACTTGTTTTATTAATATAATATTATAATGTCTAATATCTAATAATTAGATATAAAAAACGAAACAGCATTCCCAAAATAAATTATGACTGCACTTAAGAGCAAAACATAACATCGTTTTTCATAGGTGATACATACAAATATAGATGGCAAATATAAATAAAAATAGATAGCAATAGCAAATCATGCAATGTCCTTAGAGGTCAAAGCACATGAAAAAGAACGAAACATGTATTAATGGCACTTCTCACATCGAATTCTACAATACCTGCAATATTAATATTGATCTGTATAATTAACGAGTTAAGCAACTAATTTTCATTAAGGATTTACAATGTATCCCCATGAGTTTTAGTCAGTACTCTCCATTAACTATTCACAATGTTTCACATTTTACATTCAGACATCTACTAGTACATTCTCAAAGTAGAATTAGCGCTAATTTGGCGATAACTGCGATCACATCAGTCTAATATTTGTAAATTTCACTCCATCTTTACAACCATACAAACATTAAATTTCAAAAAATATTTACAACAATAAAAATAGAAACTACAAAAATGCAATACAAAATAAATAAAAAAATTATAAAACATAACACTAAATATAACTTTAACAGAAATGTACATGAGCAAAACACAATAGAACATAATAACGTACACATAATTCAATGTAATAATAAATATGGTCTGACAATAAATATGCATATAAAAGGATATAATGCGTTACCAGATAGATTAAAAACTATAGACAATATTAAAAAAAAATATGCCAAAAAAGCCATTTCGGTCAAGGCAATAATGAACTACTGTGATTAATATACCACAAATAATTATTATAATCTAACAATATGTAGCAGAGATGAAAATATGTAATCAATAATTTAAGGTAAATCAAATACTTGATTGAAGTTTCACTATATTGATAGAATTTACTCTACAATCGTTTCGGTCTCACGACCATTGTCAAGAGTAACAATTGTTACTCTTGTTACTCTTGACCATTGTTACTCTTGACAATGGTCGTGAGACCGAAACGATTGTAAAGTAAATTCTATCAATATAATTAAACTTCAACCAAGTATTTGATTTATCTTAATTATCATGTTTCACCAAGTGGTATCCGCACATACAACTTAATCAATAATTTACTAAATTAATTATCCTACTTACCTTATAAAGTACAAATAATGCACGCTTAGGTAATAGAATTATTGAAAGTAGATATTAGATTAAGAAATAACAATTCACTATCAATGTAATTGATATTAGAAATGACCAAAAGAAAATAAATCTAGATTCGCCGATTGCATATGCAAATAGTACGCTTTTATGCATAATAATATAAATCGTTGATATATGCGGCGAGTTGACTTTAACTGAGTGATTTATAATTCATGGTAGCGCAATTATTTATATTCGTATGGTGCAATAAACACCCAATTCATTATCAATTTGCATCTCATTTATAATTAATCTCGTAATGATAGGATAAACTCCCGGGCACTGCAATTATGCATATAAATTGAATATGGATAAACATGGATAATGAGTATTTAGTATTTTGCAGTGTGATTTAATACATCACATTCACTTCAGATAAAAAAAGGGAGATTTAATAACATTTCAAATTATTTGAAATAAAGAACATTTAAAATTTACACGCCCTATGTTCCTTCTTTGAAATATTTTGAAATACATTGATATTTTTTTGTTTGTTATTTTTTTATCTCATTATTATATACAGGGCGTTAAAGGAAGTGGTGTCAACTTTTATGATGTATACTAAGAGATTACAGTGTTTAAGATTCAAATAAAATGTTTTGCAATGTTGCTGAAATGTTTCTTAAAATACAATCAAATAGTATAACTAGATTTTCAAAAGCCATTATATGACATTATTTAAAAAATAACCAATTGAAAAATTGATACTACTTTCTTGAACACTCTGTAACATTTTTAATATATCAATTAATATTATATAATATACAGGGTGTATCAGCCAAATGGAATAAATTCAATAATAAATAAATGGGGGCGTGTTCGAAAAAACGCTCGGACACGTCGATTGTTATTTTTAGTTGCGCATTTTTCAACAAAAACTTTTTATACAGGGTGTGTCATGTGACCGTGGCCAATATCAACTTTCTTATTTTAAATGCAACACCTGGTATATTATTCAATTTTTGGATTCTTCAGAAAATTCTAGACATATTTCATGTACAATGTTCTATACCTATCTTCAACTGTTTCGGAAATATTAAGTGTTTTCAGATTTATTGCAAAAATTAACATTAAAAAAAGAAAATTATTTGATTACAGAAATTGTATAAGAATTGTGTGCCCGGCACTTCCACCATAATGTAAATTAATTATATAATATATAATTTTGAGTAGAAATTATACCATTTGGTATGGTGTCGTAGATTAATTTTGAGTAGAAATTATACTATTTTGTATGGTATGGCAGATATATGTTACAGAAGGTACATAAATAACTGAAAACATATATATAAAGAGAACAAAAATGCATTCCCGGCGCCTCCACCACTTGAGTTTATTGCTTTTTTGCTCGTTTGAGGTATCACTTCGAGTAAATATTTTTATGATATCTAACTACTGATGAATATTCGTATATACCTTAAACTAAAAACTAGCTTTCACTATTTTGAAAACTGAAAAACTAGCCTGCAATAGCTCGGTGACTGAAAATTTGCCTGCAATATTTTAAAATTCAAAACTAGTTTGCAATATTTTGAAAACTGAAAATTAGGTTGCATAATATTGACAACTACGACTTAGTCAGCAATATTTTGACAATTGAAAATCAGCCTGCAATACTTTGACAACAGAAAATAGCCTGCAATATTTTAAAATTCAAACTTAGCTTACAATAATGTGAAAACTGAAAATTGGCTTGCTGTATAGTGACAACTAAGCCTTAGTAAGCAATATTTTGACAATTGAAAATAATCCTGCAATATTTTTACAATTGAAAATAAGCCCGCAATATTTTGACAACTGAAAATGCCTGCAATATTTTAAAATTCAAAATTATCTTACAATATTTTGAAAACTCAAAATTAGCTTGCTATATTTTTACAACTAAAACTCAGCCAGCAATATTTTGACAATTGAAAATTAACCTGCAATATTTTGACAACTGAAAATGGCCAGCAATATTTTGAAATTTAAAATTAGCGTGCAATATTTTGAAAACTGAAAATTAGCTTCAAGTATATTGACAACTAAGACTTAGTCAGCAATATTTTTAAAATTGAAAATAAGCCTGCAATATTTTAACAACTGAAAATAAGCCTGCAATAGTTGTGCTACTGAAAATTAGCCTGCAATATAATACAATTCAAAATTAGCTTGCAATATTTAGAAAACTGAAAACTAACTTGCTTATTTTAAATAAAAATTAGCCTGCAATACTTTGAAAAGCGAAAAACTAGCATGCAATTGCTCGGCAACTGAAAATTTGCCTGCAATATTTTAAAATTAAAAAATTATCTTGAATAGATTAGATTAGATTGGATTAGATTTATTTTTGGTGCATTAACAAATATCTGTTTTACACAAATTAGTACATAATATAAAACTATTAAAGATAAAATATAAGATATAAGATAAATAAAAACTACTAAGATATAAAACTCTAAAGAAATAATTGGTACATCAATCAATAAAATTCGTCACAGGAAATTCAATATAAAACATATTAAAACATAAGTTATACCTATATAAGTTATACCTATACGATACATTACAGACATATACATGATAGAAACAAACTTCAGAACAAAATACAGAACAAAAAACTGTGTTTTAAATACGAGTATTTAATAATGGAATAATTGGAAAACCGAAAATTAGCTTCAAATATATTGACAACTAAGACTTTTGACAACTGAAAATACCTGCAATATTTTGACAACTAAAAATAGCCTACAATATATTAAAATTTAAAATAAAATTGCAATATTTTGAAAACTGAAAGTAGGCTTGCTATATTTTTACAACTAAAAATCAACCAGCAATATTTTTACAATTGAAAATGAACCTGCAATATTTTGACAACTAAAAATAGCCTACAATATATTAAAATTTAAAATAAAATTGCAATATATTGAAAACTGAAAGTAAGCTTGCTATATTTTTACAACTAAAAATCAACCAGCGATATTTTTACAATTGAAAATTAACCTGCAATATTTTGACAACTGTAAATGGCCTGTAATATTTTAAAATTAAAAATTAGCTTGCAATTGTTTTACAACTGATAACTAGCCTGCAATAGTTTGGCAACTGAAATTAGCCTGCAATATTTGAAAATTCACAAATAGCTTGAAATGTTTATAGAGAGAACAATCTTTATTCGGCCTTTCTCTTCATCGGCCTTTCTGCTTTAACGCAATATTTATATTTTATTATATATTGCATGCTAATTTTGAGTTTTGAAGACTTGTAATAGTTTTAAAACTGAAAATCATATTAAGATTCAGACACAGATCAAGACAATTTGAAAGAATAATTTCCTAAACTGAAACTAAAAATATCTTTTAAAATCATAAAAATAGCTTGCTATGTATTCAAGATAATGAAAAACTTGCACTTATGCCAGGCAAAATATTATGGACGATCTGGTTATTTTCTGTATTATAAAAACGAAAAGGAAATCCAATTTTAAAATAATTTATGTGTAATTCACGAAGTTATCCATATGTAATATTATTCTATCACATCAAAGTACTGCAAACTAGTGTAAAAAATTATCTTGAATAATTTGAAAACTGAAAAATAGCTCCAAATATATTGACAACTAAGACTTTTGACAACTCAAAATATCCTGCAATATTGTGACAACTGGAAATAGCCTACAATATATTAAAATTCAAAATTAACTTGCAATATTTTGAAAAGTTAAAGTTAGCTTGCTATATTTTTACAACTACAAATCAACCAGCAATATTTTTACAATTGAAAATTAGCCTGCAGTATTTTGACAACTGTAAATAGCCTGTAATATTTTAAAATTCAAAATTAGCTTGCAATTGTTTTACAACTGATAACTAGCCTGCAATAGTTTGGCAACTGAAATTAGCCTGCAATATTTGAAAATTCACAATTAGCTTGCAATATTTATAGAGAGAACAATCTTTATTCGGCTATTGGTCATCGGCCTTTCTGCTTTAACACAATATTTATATTTTATTATATATTGTAGGCTAATTTTGAGTTTTGAACACTTGTAATAGTTTTAAAACTGAAAATCATATTAAGATTCAGATACAGATCAAGACAATTTGAAAGAATAATTTCCTAAACTGAAACTAAAAATATCTTTTTAAATCATAAAAATAGCTTGCTATGTTTTCAAGATAATGAAAAACTTGCACTGATGCCAGGCAAAATATTATGGACGATCTGGTTATTATCTGTATTATAAAAACGAAAAGGAATTCCAATTTTGAAATAATTTATGTGTAATTCACGAAGTTATCCATATGTAATATTATTCTATTACATCAAAGTACTGCAAACTAGTGAATTATTTATATTCCTCGCTATGTTCGTTTATGTTTTTTTTTTGTTAATGGTAAGAAGTCGTATTTTCTATTACATATATCAGGTTACCTCTTAGCGCTGATTTTCCACGTAACGTTGTCCGTGGGGATTGTGTAAATTGACAGTTATTTTACTTAAAATGAAATATATAGTTCCATCAAAGAACTTATTGATTGAAAAAGTCCATTTCCTGTCAAAGTGGAAGTTCCCTTTGAACTCCGCCTCGCAGCAGAGCTCGTTATGGTGTCTCGAGCTGTCGAAACTGGCGACCGATCCGTCCCCGTTTTAGTTTTCCCTAATCAAATCTAGCGAAATCAACGGCGCTAAATGATCGATCACGCGTCGAAAAGTTCGGAGCGGAATTACTGGCGCCGAGGGGAGACAATGCGAGTATCGAGGGTTCGCGATTAATTATTATTTACGAGCGAATGGGACAATTGCGGCCTTTGAAAAAACGAGAAAAAAAAACTAGATACCGCTTCTAAAGGATTTATGGCCGTTATGTATCCAGAAAGTTATTGCCAGTACACACAGTACACCTGCAGTTGCACACTGTACACTTTGCTTGGTGTACATTGATATAAAAAGTTTTCCGTGTACAAAAGTTCCCGAGCCTATCGGTGCACCGGGAAAAGTTGCCGCGGAAATATCGGGGCCTGAATTCCTAAACTCGCATACCCCGAAAATGTCTTTATATCGACATTCTTTACATATTAAAATGTCTTCTAGTCGAAGGCGAATTTTACGGCGCCGCATATAAGTGTACAGACGCCGCGGGGATGTGTGTGTTGCATATATACACGTACGGGTTCCCCTGTTTATGTGGTGCTCTCTCGAAATTTCCCCGCCGCAAAATGAATATTTGCGAAAACTTATTAAACTTTATTACTTAAATATTTCACCGCGGCAAGTTAGGCGCAATAAAGCCGCCTTTTTTTCGGCATCCTTTCCCGCGCACTGGGCCGTAAAATTTCCAGATTTCGCGGGTATCGATCCAATTTCGCGCCAATGCAATCAATGCCCTAACAGCCCGCCACAATAACACGCATTAGCGCTCATTAGCGCTTCATTTCTCGGCCGTACATCACAGCAATGCGCACTCCCGAAAGGCGCGTTACACTAACGAGCGGGGCGCCAATCGAAATTCGCATTAAAACTTTTATTGCCCGTATTACTTTTCAATTAATGCCGGGATATGATGTTTGCGATATTACATTATGACCCATTTACGTTAAATTGGGTTAGGCGCGGGCGCGCAACCGGATCGGTTTCGATGTAACGCGATTAAAAGGGGGTCTGACGGGACGCGGATTTATTTATAAGCTCAAATTGTCGCGCAAAAACACAAACAAAAAATTAATCCCGGCCGCAAAAACTCGACAAATACACACGCCCCATTTTGCCATGGCAAACAATACGATTCGAGGGACGAGACCGAATGTGGGCAAGAGCACAAACAAAATTGTAACTGAAATTTCTGAAAATTTAACTAATGGATATTGTAAACTATGTATGCTCGATCTGTGTACAGTATACCTAAAGATAAATCCTCTGAAAATTTGACCTCCAACATGTCTCAAATACATGAGAAAATCGAGTTATTAACTTTCTGAGTTGGCCAGTATAAGTTATCAATCACTGAAGTTTCTGAAAATTTATCTAATGGATATTTTAAAAATATTATGCAAGATCTGTATACAGTATACCTGAAGATAAATCCTCTGAAAATTTGACCACTAATATGTCTCAAATAAGTGAGAAAATCGAGTTATTAACTTTTATACCAGAGTTGGCCAGTATAAGTTATCACTTGACGTGCAATTTTTAATTTTCAAAAGAAATCTCAAAGAATCTGAAAATTACGATTTTAGTTTTCATTCGAAAATCAATCGAGTTAGGTATTTTTAAAAAAACTATTCAATAATGATTTCAAAAATAATAGTATAGGCATATGCTGTAGCACTTATGCAAACATATGACAGTCGAAACTTTTTTCCTACGGATTACATATTGAACTCTCTTTTGTTTCAATGCAAAATCAGTTTATGATTACAAAAATGTATAAAACAGCAAATGTCTATCTAAGACACTATTCAATGCAGTCTATCCAATACCAAAATGCCATATTTGGTTGGTTAAGCCCTTTATATTCAATCTTTATTGGGTATTGATTTGATATATTTACAGCAGTTTTACATCTTTGGAGTAAAATTTCAGAATATGTTGTTACTGTAATACAATTTACTTAAGTTTCGCAAATTTTTAATAGAAAAACTAGACAGCCGACTAATTTTTCTTGAGGATGTCATAATTGGATTTTCTTTTGTTTGAATGCAGATTTCCTTATGTTTTAACAATCAACTGTTTTTACCATTTTTCATAACAAAACATAATTTGTTCTATCATAATAACCCTTTTATGGTCTTTTGTCTTGATACCAAAATGCAATATTTGGTTGGGTAAGCCCTTTATTTCAATCTTTATTGGGTATTGATTTGAGATCTTAAAGCAATTTTATATCTTTGGAGTAAATTTTTAGGATATATTGTTACAGTAGTACAATTTACAGTAAGTAGTTTAAAGTAATACAGAAATGTTATAAATAGCAGAATGTATGCCTAATAATATTAACTCCTAGAAATGTAAAAATCAATATGGCTTTATTTTTTTTATTATGACTATATTAGGGTCAGCTTTTTAGTTCCTTGTAGTCCAATTTCGAAATTTATTTTTACTTAGTTTTTACATTTAGTTTTTACGAAATATTTGAATGTAAGAAAATTGATATGTAAAGGGTGGCCCAATTTGGATGTTTCTATAGGGGATTTCGGTAACTGGAAGAAATTGAGAAAATCGGACGTATCCTCAATCTCTTTTTTCGTGACAAACTCAATGGTGTAAATAAAAATTAGCTATCGTCTTTTGTTTTCGAGGTATGGCAAAAAACTCAATATTTTCTATTTTCGCTTTTTATCAATATTTCATTTATTTATCATTTAAGAGCAAGATCTTTATCAAGGTAAGAGTTGCATGTTCTTGAGGCACATTTTAACGATGAATTGAACGAGTTTTATAGAATTTTGATATCGATCAATATATTTATGATATCGATGATATCGATGATATAGCGATATCTGTCCACTGGGAAAGTTATATGTTCGATTTTCGCACTTATTCACTTCATAACCTACGTCAAATTTTCTGAGAATATATCTTCAGGCATTTTGTATTCAAATCTGGCATAAAATTTTCCAATTAAGTCAACTGAGAAAGTTATATGATCAATTTTCTCACTTATTTACTTCATAACCTTCATCAAATTTTCTGAGAATAAATCTTCAGGCATACTGCAATGAAATCTGGCGTAAAAATTTTAAAATATCCAAATTTTCAGAAATTTCGGTGACAGATTAGCAATAAATGTCAACTTGGAAAGTCATATGTTCGATTTTTACACTTATTTACTTCATAACTTACGTGAAATTTTTACATATATCTTCAGGCATATAGTATCCAAATCTGGCATACAATTTTTAAAATAACAAAATTTTCAGAAATTTCAGTGACGGATATTGCGATACCTGTCAACTGGGAAAGTTATATGCACGATTTTCTCACATATTTAATTCATAACCTTCATCTAATTTTATGAGAATATATCTCCAGGCATACTGTATCTAAATCTGGTATAAAATTTTCAAAATATCTAAATTTTCAGAAATTTCGGGGATAGTTATAGCGATACCTGCTAATTGGGAAAGGTATATGTTCGATTTTCTCACTTATTTATTATCTAATATTCGTCAGATTTTTTGAGGGTACATCTTCAGATATACTGTATACAAACCTGGCATAAAATTTTCAAAATATCCATTAGACAAAAATTTTCAGATATTTCAGTTACTAGTGATATCTGTCAACTGGGACAGTTGTGTGTTCGATTTTCTCACTTATTTTCATCATAACCTTCATCAAATTTTCTAAGGGTATATCCTCAGATATACTATATCCAAATCTGGTGTAAGTTTTTCAAAATTTGCATTAGACTAATTTTCAGAAATTTCAGTGATTTTATCACTTATTTACTGCATAACTTTCCTCAAATTTTCTGAGGGTATCTCTTCAGATATACTGTATCTAAATCTATCATAAAATTTTTCGAATATCCATTAGACAATTTTTCAGAAGTTTCAGTTACTAGCAATACCTGATCAGTATCTAAATCAGGCATACATTTTTTAAAATATCCAAATTTTCAGAAATTTCATTGGCAGATTTGCAATGCCTGTCAACTGGGAATGTTATGTGTTCGGTTTTCTTACTTAATTACTTCATATCCTTCATCAAATTTTCTGAGAATATATCTTCAGGCATACTGTATTCAAATCTGGCATAACATTTTCTAAATATCCTAATTTTCAGAAATTTTAGTGACAGATTAGCGATATATGTCAACTGGGAAAGTTATATGTTCGATTTTCTCACTTATTTACTTTATAGCTTTCGTCAAAATTTCAGAGGATATATCTTCAGGCATACTGTAGCCAAATCTAGCATATTTTTTTTAAATTTCCACATTTTCAGAAATTTCAGTGACAGATTAGCGATACCTGTCAACTGGGAATGTTATGTGTTCGTTTTTCTTACTTATTTACTTTATAACTTTCGTGAAATTTTTAGATATATCTTCAGACATATTGTATCCAAATCTGGCATAAACTTTTCCAAATATCCAAATTTTCAGAATTTTCAGTGACAGATTAGCAATACCTGTCAACTGGGAATGTTATGTGATCGATTTTGTCACTTATTTACTTCATAACTTTTGTGAAATTTTTAGATATATCTTAAGGCATACTGTATCTAAATCTGGCATAAAATTTTCAAAATATCCAAATTTTTAGAAATTTCAGTGACAGATTAGCGATACCTGTCATGGGAAAGTTATTTGTTCGATTTTCTCACTTATTTACTACATAACTTTCGTGAAATTTTTTGAGGATATATCTTTAGGTATACTGTATCTAAATCTATCATAAAATTTACGAAATATCCTAATTTTCAGAAATTTCAGTGGCAGATTAGCGATACTTGTCAACTGGGAATGTCATATGTTCGTTTTTCTCACTTATTTACTTCATAACTTTCGTGAAAGTTTTAGATATATCTTCAGGCATATTGTATCCAAATCTGGCATAAAATTTTCCAAATATCCAAATTTGCAGAAAATTCAGTGACAGATTAGCGATAAATGTCAACTGGGAAAGTTATATGTTCGATTTTCTCACTTATTTACATCATAATCTTCGTAAAAATTTCAGAGGATATATCTTTGGGCACAGTGTATCCAAATATGGCATAAAATTTTCACAATATCCATTAGACTTTTTTTTTTAATTTATCTGACAGATATACCGATACCTGTAAGCTGGGACAGTTATATGTTCGATTTTCTCACTTATTTACTTCATAACCCACGTCAAATTTTCAGAGGATATCTCTTCGGGCATACTGTATCCAAATCTGGATTTTGAATCTGGATCACAAATTTTTAAAAACTCTGTAATTAGCGGAAATGTATGATTGAATAGATATCTAGTATCCTAAAATTAAAAATTACACCAAACTGTATGCCACTTATAATATTTTTATAGAAAATTTTTAAATCTATATCTACATAATTTTGCATATTTACTTAGGGTATGAAATAACTGTCGGTAATAATTTACACAAGGAAATTCTAATTTATGTTTGTTTGTGCAATGGCTAATGCAATACCTTATTACTAATGTTATTAATAATATTAATTTATAATATTATTAATAATAACAATAAGTCTGATGCGATGGGTATTTCAACGGCAACTTAATAATAATGTTGTTATTATTCATATTAATAACAATATTCTGTACTGCGAGCGTAATTCATTACTGTCTTATAAATTGTATTTATGTTTATTTCTTGCATGAAATATTATTTCGCGAGTGTATTTTTGCGTACATAAATATATGTATAAATTGTTTGTTGTGACAGGAAATAATGATTATATGCTCTGCAAGTAGGGAAAAATAAAAAGTGCCTTGTAAAATTCCATCCGTATTGGGAGAACGATTTAAGTTACGAGACAACAAGACGTACAACTACTCACTCCGGCAGACGTACACCGGCAATAATAAACATCGATCAATATTTTTTCCCCGGCACGGCGCGTTCGCGTCCACGGGCAATGGGGCCCTTGATATATTGGCAAGATGGGAGCAGTACTACTTTGGAATACTCAAAGATAACGACGCTCGAATTCAATGTAATCCGCCTGCTATTCCCGTGTATAAGTTTTTGCTGTCAGTAATTGATTGTTTTTCCCGTTCCAGGTCCCGGATACTGGGGATTAATGAATCCGCAATGGAATATGTGCTCCAAAGGACGAAGACAGTCCCCCATCAACGTGGAACCTGATAAATTATTATTTGACCCGTACTTAAGGCACATACATCTTGATAAGCACAAGGTAAATCGATTAATTACGCAACGGTGGCGTGATTAATGCGGAATGTTATTGTTATTAATTGGACACAGTAATTTGGTAATGGGCGCCAAAAATTTCCGTGGGGGGTGTTTTTACTTTAAATAGTAATAATGCGGAGGGTAATAAATCATCGCCCGTAAAGGCGGCGCGAGCGATGTGATAAATTAATTTACAATTTCGCGTAATTACAGGTATTTCGAGGCCGTTTTTTCGGCCCGTATAATTGGAGACCTTGCGGACACACACCCCCCATTCGCTCAGAAATTAATTTACAATCGTGATTACGTATGTACAAAAAACAGCACATCCGATAACATGTGGTGTTTTTCTTCTTTCGACCCTCCACATAAATTTAATTAGCGCTCGCCGTAGTCCGTAATTAAAAATAAATACGATATTGTTATTAAAGCGATTCCGCGGAGACTTGCAACGTAAATGACGGCACCGAAAGCGGGCGCTAAAAAATCCGTAACGATGATTTATAGGCTGCGTCTATAGAATTAGTTGTAAAATCGGAAATAGGAAGTTCTATCGTTCCTTGGGTCATCCATCATTCAATCAGAGAACAGCCTGGTTGCGGGACACCGCTAATGATCAAAACCATTATACAGAGTTTAAACCTTGTGCGCTATTTACCTCGCACCATTATCAACTACACACATACACACAGCCGCTTTCGATACGCCGACAAATCAGTCACGAATCGGACACGTCCAGTTTTTGCCCTTGCGTAAAACGCCTGGAATTACACCCGGCTAATGTATTCTGTTACATCGCCTCTGCGCGCACCTGGCTCCCGCTAAATTAACACCGGGAATTACAAAAACTAATAAAAGTCATATTTCTTGCATTATTTTATACATTTTAAATTAACCCGGGCCCTCCTCGCGGCCGAGCGCTTTTCCGCGATGGAAATTTCCTTTGCACGGTCGTAATTAAGACTTCATCTCATTACCGAAAGAAATTCGGAGCGTCGGAAAAACCGGGGCGGGCGGAACCTTTCCAACTACTAATTACGGCCGAATTTATTAATTATCGCATTACTCACAGGTGAAATATCACACGGGAAATTTTCTCTGAAGATAATTATAGGGTCGACACACAAATCGTACACGATTTTTTTGTTAATTTCCGGGAATATTTAACGTTTCACGAGCCGAAATGATTGCCCAGTAATTATCTATATACCCATGTTAAAAGCCAGCTATTATATCCGATATTTTTCGCTTTAAATAGTAATAAGTTAGTAAAAATATAACAATGGCGCATATGAGAATTTTCGCACATTTGAGCGACCGATTATAACAGCAATTGAAATCAAAAATTGGAATAGAGTAGAAATAGAAATCGCTCGATTAACAAGTAAAAAATAACTAAAATATATCGTAGGCATACACGAAAAAGTAAAAATTTGACAATAATGAGTATTTTTCATACAAGAATAATGTATTATATCAATAGTTTCATACAATTTGTATACAGGATGTCCTAAATTGAGTAGGATTGCATGGGTATATTTCTAATTCTTAAAGCTAGAAAAGTAAAAGTACAAAATTTGACAAAAATGAGTATTTTTCCTACAAGAATAATGTAATATATCAATAACTTCATACAATTTGTATATAGGATGTCTTAAATAGAGTAGGATTGCATGGGTATCTTTCTTATTCTCAAAGCTAGAAAGCTGGTTAAATGGTGCATGCTGGTTCAGATTATGTTGAAAATTTTTCAAAAGTCCGAGCAGTTTAGAAGTTATTCTAAAAAAACCATTTTGGCCACCTTCACGTTCTAGACAATGTGCTTGCCTATTCTATAAACCTTGAACAACATTGCTAATAAAATTGGGATCAAGCTCATTGCACGCATGCCTTATCCGATCTTTTAGTTCTTCAATATCATTTTCGACAGAATCAATAGATATTTTTACAACTTTATGGTATAATTGGTTGCAGAGCTAATACTTGCAAATTGTTGACATTTGTTTTATTTTTAAATTGAACATAGGGACGTTGTATTGATTATGTTCAGAGTTAAAAAAAATGTCACTGTACAGTTATAATGAAAATTGCTAACTTTCGACAATTTTCAGGATTTCAGGAAAAAAATAGATTAATGCTCAATTCTAAAGCATCTCCTCAAAAAAAATGTCACTGTTCAGTTGTTATGAAAATTGCTGACTTTCGACGACTTTCAGGATTTCAGGAAAAAAATAGATTAATGCCCAGTTCTAAAGTATCTCCTTAACGTTAATAGGCGATTACATAGCTTATATAGTTGTCCGTCAAGAGCTGACAATGAGTTTTTTTTCGAACAAAGAATGCGTTTTATATGCTCGTTCGCATGCTCCGTGTAAATGTAATGGCAATATGGAGCGATGAGTCATTGTCAGATCTCAAGAAACTATGTCATCAGTAGGTAAAATAATGTTTGATCCAACTCATACCCCTAAAAATCATCCCCTAGACCGTGTTACACCCAGATTGATCTATTTAAAATTAAATTATGTAAAATTGAGATAGGAGCCTTCAGATCATCTGCACCTAGGTCAGCCCCCAGATGATAGGTCAAGCCCCAACAACCTTCGTTCCCTCTCATCCCCTTTAAGAAGCCACCCCCAGACAGTACCACCCCCAGATTGATCTATTTAAAATTAAATTAGGTTAAATTGAGATAACCAGAGATCATCTGACTGCTTTGACCTGCCCGAATAGCTGAGGATGTGACGAACAGCTCAAAGCTGGTCAAGCAGCTACACGAGCAGCTCGAAGCAGTTTGAAGCAGCTCAAAGCAACTCGAAGACAGCTCAAAGCAGCTATACTAACAGCTCAAAGCAGCTATACTAACAGCTCAAAGCAGCTCAAGCAGCTACACGAGCAGCTCAAAGCAGCTATACGAGCAGCACAAAGCAGCTTTGCGAGCAGGTCAAAGCAGCTCAAGCAGCTAAGCTGCTTAGTGCTGCTCATATAGCTGCTTTGAGCTTTAATTTGATTTTAAATAGATCAATCTGGGGGTAACACGGTCTGGGGGATAATTCTTAGGGGTATGAGTTGGATCCGGCATCGTTTAACCTACTGTTATTACCTATTAAAGTTAAGCAGATATTGTAGAATTGGGCCTTAATCCATTTTTTTCCTGAAATCCTGAAATTAATCGAAAGTCAACAATTTTCATATAGCTGCTTTGAGCTTTAATTTAATTTTAAATAGATCAATCTGGGGGTAACACGGTCTGGGGGATAATTCTTAGGGGTATGAGTTGGATCCGGCATCGTTTAACCTACTTTTATTACCTATTAAAGTTAAGCACATATTGTAGAATTGGGCCTTAAACCATGTTTTTTCCTGAAATCCTGATATTAGTCGAAAGTCAACAATTTTCATTCTATAAAATCAAATTTTAAAATAACGAAAGCAAATATTTGTATGCCACTCAGACCATTGAATGAAATTTCCAGAGCAACAAATGTAAATTCGGTGAGTTTAATAAAGTCCTGAGGTAATTATTAATTTATTTTTAATGTAAACTTAAATCATATTTTGATATCAATTACTCACATATTTTATGTCAATTATCATTTTGAAAGCAAATTTAGTGATTTTTAATATTATTGCACTGTTATTTAATGCATTCTACTCATATTTAATGTCAATCATAATTTTTAATGCCCATCAAGACAGTTTTAAACTGAATTAAAAATAATAATTGACATTAAATATGACTTCACTGACGTTAAATATTTTCTAATTGAAATTTTAAATCACTTGATTTATATATAAGTTCAATGCCTATTAGGTAATTTTAAATGCCAATACGTGCATTTTGAATGTCAATTGTGAATGTCAATAAAGTTATAATGTCTACATTAATTTTGTATGTTAATTTAATCATTTTTAATGTCAATCAAGTCTTTAATGCCAAATAAACTTCTTTAATGTTAACCAAGTGATAGTTAATTTCAACACCAATTAACTTTAGCGACGTATAATTTAAAATTACATAAGTTACGTTTATTGCAAGTTATATTTACTGCCAATCAAGTCATTTTTAACATCAATGACAAAATGTCTTCATTGATGTTAAAACTGATTTGATTGACATTAAACATGACTTAATCTATTCATTTTTAACATCAATGACAGAATACCTTGATTGATATTAACAATGATTAGATTGACATTAAAGAGGTTTTTTTGGCATTAAAGACTTGATTGACATTAAATATTATTAAATTAACATTAAAAATTAATGTTGACATTATACCTTTATTGGCATTCAAAATGCACGTATTGGCATTTAAAATAACTTAATAGGCATTGAACTTAAATATAAATCAAGTGATTTAAAATTTTAATTGAAAAATATTTAACGTCAGTCAAGTCAAATTTTATGTCAATTGTTATTTTTAATGTTAATCAAGTAATTTTTTTATGTTATTATATTCTTTTAATGTCACTCTTCCCTTTTTTATATCAATCATCGTTTTGAATGCCAATCAAGTCATTTTGAAATGTAATCAATGCACTTTAAATGCCAATAAAGTCATGATGTCAATCATTCAATCATGAGTCAATTTTTTTAATGTGATAATAGTAATTTTTAATGTGAATTATCTTTTTTTAATATCAATTATTTATATATTTAATGTCAATTATTGTTTTGAAAGCAAATTTAGTAATTTTTAATATTATTGCACTTTTGTTAATGTCTTCTACTCATATTTAATGTCATTCATAATTTTTAATGCCAATCAAGGCAGTTATAATTCCTGTTAAGTTATTTTAAATGCCAATACGTGTATTTTAAATGCCAAGAAAGTTATAATGTCAACATTAATTTTTAATGTTCATTTAATCATTTTTAATGTCAATCAGGTCTTGAATGCCAAATAAATCACTTTAATGTCAACCAAATGATAGTTAACTTCAATGTCAATCATCATTTTAATGTCAATCAGAACACCAATTAACTTGAGCGACGTATAATTTAAAACTAAAGTTACGTTTAATGCAAGTCATATTTAATGTCAATCAAGTCATATTTAACATCAATGATAGAATGTCTTCATTGATGTTAAAAATTATTTGATAGACATTAAATATTACTTGCATTAAACGTAAATGTAAATCAAGTGATTTAGAATGTCAATTTGAAAATGTTTAACGTCAGTCAAATCAAATTTTATGTCAATTAATATTTTTAATGTAAATCAAGTATTTTTGTTATGTTATTATATTCTTTCAATGTCACTCTTCACTTTCTTTATGTCAATCATCGTTTTGAATGCCAATCTAGTCATTTTGAAAGATAATTTTCACTTTAATTCACTTTAAATACCAATAAAGGCATAATGTCAATCATTAATCATTAATTTTAATCTTCTTTATGTCAATCATCGTTTTGAATGCCAATCTAGTCATTTTGAAAGATAATCTTCACTTTAAATCACTTTAAATACCAATAAAGTCATATTGTCAATCATCAATCATTAATTTTAATGTCAAAAAAGGAATTTTTAATGTGAATTAAGTCACTTTTTATATCGACCTAGTCATATCAATGTCATATTTATTTTTTATGTCAATAAGGTCATCTTTAGAGTTAATATCCTTCCACAAATGGTGCAAATTTAGAAAGTACAAGATCGTTTATGACTTTTTAAATGTGACAGTAAATGTTAAAATTAAATATCATAATTACTCCAAAATTATTAAAAACATTCATGATATTTTCATTAACATGACAAAATTTCAGATATCTGTCATGACTGAGTTGTCATGACTGACTGTGTTTTACGAAAATAAGGTCAAAAGCATTTGTGGAATATTCGTAGGAATCAACCAATTTCGAAAATCTGCTTTCATTTAAAAAAATTGCAAAAATTAAGACACTAGCACAAATAATTTGAGAAATTTTCGTTATTGTCTATTTATCTATTTTAATTGCAAAACTTAAGACACTACACGACCATTCATGACATTTTCGTAAATAGCACAAATAATCCTAAATATTTTACAAATTTTGAGAAAGTATTGTTATTGTCTATTTATCTATTTTATATGGATCCCTAAGATTCTAAAATATACGATATTTTTTTAATTTTTAATATTAATGTAATTGTAACAGTAACGTAATGTGAAATATGTGAAAAATAATGATATTTAAAAAACCTTCAAATTGAAAATTTAGAAAATTTTCATCGAATTTTATGTCAGATTCTAATACTCTAAAATATATTATTAATATTCTGTATTTTTAATAATAATGTAATTGTAACAGTAACGTAATGTGAAATATGTGAAAAATAATGTTATTTAAAAACATTAATGTTAAAAATTTATAAAATTTTCATCGAATTTTATGTCAAATTTACGGAAATTGTGCCGATTTAAAAATGCACAAGATTCTTCATGACAGTTTTGCAAATATCACAAGTAATCCAACATTTTTTAGAACTTCCAATATATTTTCATTGATATTACAAATAATAAATTAATAGCATTAATATAATTATCGTAAATATCACAAAAATATGTTATGAATATCACTTAATTTTCTCAAATACCACAAATATCCGAATATCTATCATAAATATCAAGGCAATTTCATAAAATTGAAGCTATAAATTTAACTTATTTTCATACTAAAATTAGAAAATCTGTAATATCTTTTTTTTTTAATTTCCACAACAACAATGTGATGTCAAAAACTTACTGAAGTACTTGTGGAATTTTCATTTAAGTCATAAGATATTGAAACATCATTCATTTTCCAGACATTTTCATGAAAACTAGAAAATAATAATATAATTATGTAATAATTATATAATAATGTAATAATAATATAATAGTGTTATAATAATATAATAATATAATAATAATATAATAATATAATAATAATATTTTATTGTCTGCTTGTACAGAAAACGTTTACACGAGTCAAAATAGTTAATATAATATATAGTAGTAAATAATCAAATTACATATAACAAAACAAGTAATAAGTTACATATCTTTTTTCAGAACTTCTAGCTTATTGTCCTACATACAGGGTGTCTCAAGAATGGTGTTCATCCTTTATGCATCACATACTATTAACCACTATGGCTATAAATCCATAAACAAAATTGACAAATAAGTTTGACGTCAAGACGAAAAAATTAGTAATCGCTTTTATGGTCTGGGTTGTAGAAACATAAAACTAAGTTTTCATTTACTTGTATTCATTACTTGTATACTATTCATTACTTGTAAGTCTACTGAAGATTACTGCCTTGCAGTTGAAATGTACATTTAGTATAAAGAAATGTGTATTGTGAAAAAGGTTATTCTCCTTGTTTTATAAAATTAAGTGATTAAGTAAGTAAGTATTTCCATATTTGCCAGATGTATTTCTACCTTAATCAAAATTTGAAAATATCCATTATTTGGAAATAACCGGCGATTTCTATAATCACAATACAGGTGCATATTAAAAAGGAATATGCACAAAAATGATATATTATTAATTAACAAAATGTTATATTAATATTAAAGATTATTAACAATATTAACAAAACCTTAGCAAATACAATAATTATTAAAAACTAGATTTATCATAAAGCGTTGAATTTTCAAATGCATTTATCTCGAAACTGACCGAGTCATTTTTTTGTCAACCCACAATATATAGTGCCTACAAATGACCAATTGGCATGTTTTTACTAAAACTTATACGACCATTTAAACCATTTAAAAACTATAAATATGGGGCAATCTAATGTTCGTGCATGCTTAAAATAAATTATATATCCATTTAGCAGCCTAGACGCGTGGGTCATTATATCCATGTATCCGCCCCTGTAATTGTAGAAGATATCAAATTATTTAAAGTAAAGTAATGTAAATTGTAATCCATTTTAACTTACAAATTGTATATGAAAATACGAAAAACAAAACAGCTGCCTATTGTAGCACAAAACCTGATGTAAAGTTTGCTCCAGTATCATTTGTACATTTACTTTCTAATGGCAAACTTTACCTAATTAAATTTCCTAGTGCTTTAGGAGTAGTCCTTTACGAGTAATCCTTCGGTTTGTATCGCTATAGTATTAGCAGAAGATTGCAATATTTTGTTTTTGCTTATGATAGTTTTATAATCCAAGTGCACTATTTACGTTTCTCACAAAAAATCACTTAGCTAATGTAATGATCAGTAAATATTGATAGTAATTGATTTAAAATTAGTTTACTTAAAAGAATTGTATGTTGAAATCGATAAAGGCATATGTTTCGTTCAAACAGGCAGAAAAAGATGATTAAGCGAGTTGGGTACAGTAATATTTAAAACATTGCATTATCTATCATCAATTATTTCGATTAATACCAATTAATTAGCCATAGCAGCAGAAACAGGCCTCCGTGAAATAAACAAATTTTGTTTTTCAAGATATTGTATCTTTGCATGTATACGACAAAACATTAAAAAAGGTGTTGTTATGTTGTGTTATCAAACTTTTAAATTTCTTTCAAATGTAAATCCCGGCAATGTGGATTCAACAATATAATTACAGTGGATAAAGATGAAGTGGTTGCATAGCTTGAGAACTCACATTTATTTTAAAATTATATGTGAAGTCACAGACTCTAAAGATTTAAAGCAAAAATACTTGAAACCTGAAACTTGAAACAGTGGCAATGCAATGTTTTTTTTTAATTGTCAAAACTTATAAGTACTTAAGCAAAAAATTAGAAAAAATATGTCAGTTTATGAAATTAAACTGTTGCATTTGTTCTAACTGTAAAAGCAAAACATGAAACAGCATCATTTTAATTGTGTTTTTTTAATATCTTAAATAAATATCTTTAATATTTTAATATCCGAATCTTATAAGAAGATGGCAAGTAATTAAAATAAAATGATGTCTCTTCATAAAATGAAACAGTGGATAAAGATGAAGTAGTTACAAAGCTTCAGAAATCATATTTATTTTAAAATTATGTGTGAAATCACAGACTATAAACATCTAAAAGATCTAATAGATCTAAAATTTTTAAGACGAAACAAAACTTGAAACAGTGCAATTTCAATGTTTTTTTTTTAATATTGTCAAATCTTATAGGTATATGACAAAAATATAAAAACAAATTATGTCACTTAATGAAATAAAACCCTTGCATTTAAGTGTGTATATTCAGCAAATGTTTTTTTTAGTTTTGACAAATGAACTCATGATAAGTTAAGGGTCCAACTACATAGTGATTTCACGTCCTGGTTATTAAAATTGCCTGATTTCCCTTAATATGACAATTCTGCCACATATTAAAATAAATTTACCTTATCATGATATTTTTTATTGAAATGTCTAGTCGCCCGATGAAAGCTGACAATGACTCATGTATTTTCGAACAAAGAGTCGCGTTTTCTATGTTCGCTCGCATGCTTAAGATACATGTAATAGAGTGGAACGAAATATGAAACGTATGTCGTATTCTGACAATATGGAGCGATGAGTCATTGTCAGTTCTGGACAGGACGACCATAGTGAAATTATTTGTCTAATTTACTTAGTAATCAACGCCTTGATTCAAAGAATATAAATATTTTCAAATACGTTTTTATATTTTTATTCCGAAACGGTATAAAATTTTAATCAAAATAATTGTTCCTTATTGACTATTTCACGTATGCCATTACAATTCCATTTTTACTATGTAAAGCAGCATAATTAGACCCATTATCCATCTTTGCCGCGTTCTAATCACTTACGCTGCTAAATTATTAATATCGATTGATATTTAATGATGACTTGTACTCAATAATGTATAGGTACATGTTTAATATTGGTAAATGTTAAATATTAGGACAGCTTACATTTTATTGCTACCAATAACTTAGAATATGTATCATTTTAATTGTATTGATATTAATGTTAATATTTAATATCGAAAAATGTCCAGGCTCGTCCATATATCATCCTTAATGTTTTGTAATAACTCGATATGTATGTAAGAAGGCACTAAAGTTATTTTTTTTTATCATGAATGTGAATTTTGTGAAGACTATTAGCAAGACTATTAGCCAAGGTATTTAATCAAGTGACGTGCTTTAGTAATAATTTCATAAAAACTACCGTATTAATTGCATTAAAATTTATTACCAATATTAGGCGATATGTTGGTATATAGGCTATGTAATTTTATAAATATTCAATACGTAATTATTGAGATATTTTTTATTTAGTGTAAACAAGTAATTTTAAGTGTAAATTTCAAACGTTGCTAATATTATATTAATTTACTTAAAAACTAGACTGCAGACATTAAAATAATTTATTACCAATACTTTAGTAACTTCACATTTAATATGTTCAATTATTTTAATATCAAATGCATAATTAGAATATTTCTTCTCTGTTCTGCGATAATATTATTTTATGAGCTATATTAAAATGATGCTCATACTTTATTAGTAGTAGTTCATAAGCTAGCTTATCAATATTATCACAAATAATATTTAATGTTCAGATAATAATGTAAGTAGAAATGTAGTGGTCTGCTTCTGTAGAGGCGAGATAACGATTTATTATAGTTAATTATCAATGCGTAATTATTGAGATATTTTTTATTATGTGTGATTTTAGTTAATTTTTAAAATGTTGGTGATACTTTATTAATGATATCTCAAAAACCATCTCATCAATAATAATAATAATAATAATAATAATAATAATAATAATAATAATAATAATAATAATAATAGTATTGAAATTCACTTTTGATATTGAATAATATCCTGGTACATAATCAGCTCAATTTTGATTAATGTATTGCACAATTATTGAGATATTTGCTCATTGCTGTCATCCTGTGATTTCAGATTTGATTCGAAAAAAAAAGTTTTTTAACTCTTTCTACTTTTGATATACTTTTCTGTTGCAGTACGTTGCACTGATTTGGGATTTTTTGTTTAAATATTTTTTTTGGTAACTTTTCCTGGTTTTGATAAACTTTTTCGTTTCAGGTCAGTGGCACGTTGCACAACACTGGCCAGTCCTTGGTGTTCAGGGTTGACAAAGACACCAAGCAGCATGTCAATATCTCAGGGGGGCCTCTGGCCTACCGATACCAGTTTGAGGAAATCTACATCCATTACGGTATCGAGAACCAGCAGGGATCTGAACACCACATCCACGGATACTCGTTTCCAGGCGAGGTAAGTTCAAACATTGAAATTTAATAAAACTACCATTACACGTCTAAATTAGATTTTATGCATCTAACTGATCTAAAAACACATGTTTTAATAATGGTATGTGTGTGGATCAATTTGTATTCATCTAACTAATTTAAAAACACAGTTTTCAATAATGGTATATTGGGTATGGTAATCACCTCAAGACCACATTTTTTAAATATTTTAAATGTGTTTTTGCTAAATGTTCGATTAGATTTAATATTTTTGCTGACAAAGTGTTTCTCATAATTTGAGATATGAAACTTAAGTTCCGAAGAGTTTTGGATTTTCAAGGTCATCTTGAAAAAAAAAACAGGATATCCTGGGTTCCACTTTTGATTCAATTTACAATTGGGCAATAATAATAATGCCCCTGTCCTCTTAACGCCCGCATAACTAGTAATAGTTCAGGGGCCTATGGTAAAATAAAATGTAATTGGGTCAGAGTTGTCTGTCAAATAATGACAGTAACCAATCACGCCATAGGTGGAGGAGTAGTAGGAATTATTATTATTATCAAACTCAAGGCCACATTTTTTTTAATATTTGAAATGTGTTTTTGATAAATGTTCGATTCGATTTTATATTTTCGCCGACAAAGTGTTTCCCATAATTTGAGATGTAAAACTAAAGTTGCGACGATTTTTGGATGTACAAGGCCACCTACAAAAACAACTGGATCTGGATGTTCTAGGTCCTACTTTTTTTTTCAATTAACTTAATATTACTTATACGTATTACTTATACTAATTTTTTACTTAATTTTTATGCATCTAACTACTCTAAAAACACATTTTTTAATAATGGTATGTGTGTGGATTCACTTCAAACTCAAGACAATTTTATTAAATATTTAAATTGTGTTTTTGCTAAATGTTCGATTCGATTTTATATTTTCGCCTATCTCTTATATTTGAGACATGAAACTTAAGTTGAGACGATTTTTGGATTTTCAAGGTTACCGACAAAAAAAAACTGGATCTCCTGGTCCCACTTTTGTTTCAATTTACTTAATCCTTACTTATTACTTCTACTTTCAATTTTCAATTTACTTAATACTTACTTAGTACTTCTACTAATTTATTACCTAATACTTATGTATCTAACTAATCTAAAATCACATTTTTTAATAATATTATGTGTGTGGATCCATATCAAACTCAAGACCTCGTGTTTTAATATTTAAAATGTGTTTTTGCTAAATGTTCGATTCGATTTTATATTTTCGCCGACAAAATGTTTCTCATAATTTGAGATATGAAACTAAAGTTCTGAAAATTTTTGAAGTTTCGAGGTAACGAACAAAAAAAACTGGATGTCCTGGATCCCACTTTTTTCAATTTACATAATTCTTACTTATTACTTCTCTTATTTCTTACTTAATTTTTATGCATTTATCTAATTTAAAAACACATTTTTTTTACTAATGATATGTGAGTGGATAATCAAATTCAAAACTCTTAATACTTACTTATTACTACTACTAAATTCTTACTTTATTTTTATGCATCTAACTAATCTGAAAACACATTTTTTAATAATGGTATGTGTGAGAATCCACATCAAACTCAAGGCCACATTTTTTTTTAATATTTAAAATGTGTCTTTGCTAAATGTTCGATTCGATTTTATATTTTCGCCGACAAAGTGTTTCTTATAATTTGAGATATGAAACTTAAGATGCGACGTTTTTTGGATGTTCAAGGCCACCTACAAAAAAATCTGGATGTTCTAGGTCCCACTTTTTTTTCAATTTACTTAATTCATACATATTACTTCTACTAATGTATTACTTAATTTTTATGCACCCAACTAATCTAAATACAACTCTTTCCTCATTTAACCGAATATCTATGTTTTATGGTTTCCGAGATCAAAATGCTTAAAATAAAAAAACTCTCTCTGTACAAGTCATAGTCATATTCTGTATAATCATCTGTAAACATGAATAATATAAATTCACAAGGTCTACAAAAAAAAAACAAAAATCATTATATGAAACGTTTGCTAGAAAACCAAACGTTTAATGTTACTATGTACTTAATTTTTTTTTTAAATGACAACTTATAATACAATAATACAAATGTTACCTATTGAAAATGCCATGATGTTGAAAACATAGTAAAAAGTACTATCAAAATCAATAATAAAAAATATAGGTTATCATTTAAAAAAAAAATGGCTCTGACGTCATAACTTCAAAACGGAGAGAGATGGAAAAATGAAAATGGTCTCAAAATATTTGTTTGAAAAATAATCATTTTGAAGTGTTGAAGCATTTTCAAAAATGTATACAGTGGAAAAAATAAAGCCAGGTCTTAATACTTGATGCGCTCTCTGTATAATGATGTCATTGCAGTCATAGTGAAACTATGACTGCAATCGCCTATTAAAATCCATTCGCCGAGAAAGTAAACTTGTAAAACAACAAAATTGTAAATAAATGAACACTGATGATGAGCACGAGTATGAGAATGAGTGATCGTATGATGATGAGCACGAGTATGAGAAGGAATATGATGATGAGTGCGAATATGAGATTAAGTGGAAGTATGAATGGGAGTATGATCACACTCATACGCATAATCATACTTCCACTCAATCTCATATTCTTCATATGATTATCTCAGTTACATCCACATTAAATTGATGAAGTCAACACATAACAGTGAAACTATGATTATGAGTATACTAATACTTTTACTCATAATTATACTTCCACTCAATCTCATATTCTACACTTGAGTTTCTTTGATACATCCACATTTGATGAAGTAAATACATAAAAGTGAAACTTTGATTATGAGTATGCTCATTGTCATACTCATAATTATACTTCCACTTAATTTCATACTCTACACTTGAGTTTCTTAGACACATCCACAATTAATAAATAAAGTCAATACATAAGAGTGAAACTATGATTATGAGAATGCTAATACTTTTCCTCATAATTATACTTCCACTCAATCTCATATTATACACTTGAGTTTCTTAGATACATCCACAATTGATGAAGTCAATACATAATACTGAATCTATGATTATGAGTATGCTTATACTTCACAATTATACTTCCACTTAATCTCATATTCTACACTTGGATTTCTTAGACACATCCACAATTGATGAAGTCAATACATAAGAGTGAAACTTGTATTATGAGTATGCTCATTCTCATACTTATAATTATACTTCCACTTAATTTTATATTCTGCACTTGAGTTTCTTAGATACATCCACAATTGATAAAGTCAATACATAAGAGTGAAACTATGATTATGAGTATGCTCATAGTCATAATTATACTTCCACTTATTCTCATATTCTACACTTTAGTTTCTTAGATACATCCACAATTGATGAAGTCAATACATAAGAGTGAAACTATGATTATGAGTATGCTCATACTCTTACTCATAATTATACTTCCACTCAATCTCATATTATATACTTGAGTTTCTTTGATTCATCCACATTTGATGAAGTAAATACATAAGAGTGAAACTTTGATTATGAGTATGCTCATTGTCATACTCATAATTATACTTCCACTTAATTTTATATTCTGCAGTTGAGTTTCTTAGATACATCCACAATTGATAAAGTCAATACATAAGAGTGAAACTATGATTATGAGTATGCTAATACTCTTACTCATAATTATACTTCCACTCAATCTCATATTATATACTTGAGTTTCTTAAATACATCCACAATTGCTGAAGTCAATACATAAGAGTGAAACTATGATTATGAGTATGCTAATACTCTTACTCATAATTATACTTCCACTCAATCTCATATTATATACTTGAGTTTCTTAAATACATCCACAATTGATGAAGTCAATACATAAGAGTGAATCTATGATTATGAGTGTGCTTATACTCGTACTCACAATTATACTTCCACTTAATCTCATATTCTACACTTGAATTTCTTAGACACATCCACAATTGATGAAGTTAATACATAAGAGTGAAACTATGATTATGGGTATGCACATACTCATAATTATACTTCCACTCAATCTGATATTCTACACTTGAGTTTTTTAGATAAATTCACAATTGATGAAGTCAATACATACTCATATTCATGAAGTCAATACATACTCATATTCATAATTATACTTCCACTCAATCTCATATTCTACACTTGAGTTTCTTAGATACATCTACAATTGATGAAGTCAATACATAAGAGTGACATTAATATTAATACAATTGAATACATGAACAGAACCATTCTCATGCGCTGACTTGGCTCATAAGTAACATCCGTAGCTAAAATTAAGAATGTTACATGTTGATATATATAATAGTGCTCACATAAATCAAGTCCAAGAAATTAGGTTACAACAGCAATTTTATAAAGGAATGTCAATATGTTTGTACTCAATTTATGTGAGCATGCCTGTACCTACGTATTAACATATTGCAAAACTTGTGTGATAATAATGCTTTTATCGCTCTAACTACCATAAATAACAATTGTCACATCGATAATTGTAACAATCTGGGCTGGAACTAACACGGTTCTACCTACTTACTATCATTTTATCCAACTTTTTCGAAGTCGTAACTGAAATTGTGAATGTCACGTGTCACGTATGTACGTATTAACATATTGAAAAACGTGTGTTGTAATAATGGTTTTGTCGCTCTAGTTGTCATAAATAATAATTAACGCATCGAGAGTACCCAAGTTAATTTGACCATATTTTGGGAAGTCGTAACTAAAATGGTGAATGTCACATGTTACGTATGTACGTATTAACATATTGAAAAAATTGTGTTGTAATAACGGTTTTGTCGCTCTAGCTACCATAAAAAAACAATTATCACATCGATAATCTGGGCTGGAATTAACATAGTTCTATCTACTTACTATCATTTTAACCAACTTTTTCGAAGACGTAACTGAAATGGTGAATGTCACATGTCATGTATGTACGTATTAACATATTGAAAAACTTGTGTGATAATAGTGCTTTTATCGCTCTAACTACCATAAATAACAATTATCACATCGATAATTGTAACAATATGGGCTGGAACTAACACAGTTCTACCTACTTACTATCAATTTTACCAACTTTGGGGAAGTCGTAATTAAAATGGTGAATGTCACATGTCACGTATGTACGTATTAACGTATTGAAAAACTTGTGTTGTAATAATGGTTTGGTCGCTCTAGTTGTCATAAATAATAATTAGGGCATCGAGAATACCCAAGTTAATTTGGTTCCTGCTGTATTAATTCGTGGTGTTTTAAATATTATTTGAACAAATTGCTGTTTTAAATTACGCGCAGGTAAATATAAATGTTAATTTGTTTTTATTTAAACTGGCGTGTATAATTCTGCGGTGGTAATAATACGCGGCATTAAAATTATTTGCATGTTACCGATAAATTAAACAATTATTAATTAATTTGGATAGGAATCGCACGGGAGCAGGCAATGGAGTGTGGACGTGATAAAAGTCCGTGGGGCAATAATTAATGTTTGACGAAGTTCATTCGCCGCAAGTGTAAACAAGTCGAACGCCCGAAGAATCAATTATTCACAGAGCAAATCGCGGCCCAAAGTCGGCGTGCGAATATTTTGTTACGCCACTCGAAAGCGCGCGGGGCAATTTAATTACAAGCTGGAATTATACCGCGGATCGGCCACTATTTCCGCGCCGGTCGATATCGAATTAATTCTAATCCAGAAAAGCTCCCCCGAACACGTCCGATTGGGCTTGAAATGCAGTTTACATAAAAATTACACGATCAGATTGAAATTTCCATTAAATATGTAACGGCGCGGAAGTAAAGCGATTTGAATATATGCGAAACAGCGCGGCCGTGGGGGCGGCGCGGGGGCGGCGCGGGGGCGGATGGAGCGCTGCTGTCCATACCAAATATCTATTGTGAATTCGCCGGAAGATGAAGTTAAAAAAATTAGGGCCGCCGCGGCGGGCCGGCCGGCGTCGAGGGCGGCGCGGGGGCGAGAGAAAAAAAAATCGAAATGTTATTTCGGTTGTGCGAGCGGAATGTTAAGTAACGTTCTCCGGGAGCTCTTAGACAGGATGATATAGAGTCCTTGTTCAGGTAAGGATGCCGCTCCTTTTCTGAAATTTATATATTTCTCGGATCCTTTTGACGTCCGAATTATCGAATAACCTCTATCTATCTTTTCAAACTACGGTACTTTACTTAAGTGCTTCATGTTTTTGTTTTATTGTGCGAGAGGGCGCCCCTTCTATGGATCGCTCGCGCTAAATGTACAGGAACGCATTTAGTACGGATCAGACATTGAACAGTTGCATTATTTAACTCGCCCCACAATGCAGGGTCTCAAGCAGAAACGCTCCGAGAGTGGATTCTCTATAGCGCACGCTATCCACCCTAATCCGAATAGAGGTAATATTGTGTACTTCGGGACACTCACAGGTAATCTACTCCGCGATTATTAATGCTCACTATTTAATCAGAAACGCGGCAATATTAATTTACGAAAATCGCCCCTATTATTTCGTTGAAAATATCACGCGTTGTTCCAACAGCAAAAGTCAAATATGTGTGCACAAGCAGAATAACCCAATGAACCATAAAATATTCACGCAGAATAAACTCATTTCCATGTTTGTTGCTATTATTATTAACACGACAATCGATCGCGAGTGCACACAATAGGCCGAAGGACCAAACATTTCCTTTTTTGTTATGTTTAAATAATGCCCCCCGCCTGTAAATGTGATAACTACAAATGGCCTTTACACGATAACATCAATTTTCATTATGTGCCACCTCTATTATACGTTAATAGAAGTTCATACATACTAATGAGTTTTTCGTGGTATTAATATCCGGAAACGAGATTAATCTGATCACCTACGTGCACACGGTAATTATAGGTGCGAATTATTTTTCAGCCAAATTGAAGTTTTCACGTATCAAATAGCACAGCAATTTGTATCAAAGATACAATTTGTTGACGATAATTAACCATAGCAACAGAAATACGTCTGTATGACAGACGTCGTTAAATAAACAAATAATAATAAAAACGTGCACACGAGACAAAGTTTTTGGAAAAAACAAATGACAACCGGAAGTTGTTATCTCGGCGTGTTTTTGTTTTTATCAATACTTTCAACTAATTAGCTAGATAGGTGGAAATATACATATATTCATTACCAAATTACCCACTGGGTGTATGTTTAAACAATTTAACATTTCAAACATTATAAAATTTTAACTAAAGCTAATAGTATATTATTTCACATGGAGGAAAAGTCACTTCGCCTCCAAGTGAAATATACTATTTTTTTCCTTAAACGTACTGCAAAATACGAAAACTCGTAATTTTGATATATAATTTTTATTTACAAATAAATTAATATCAAAGAATGCATCGAATGGTATTTGTTTTCTTGACAGAAACTATTTTAGCATTTGACAGGAGGAGGAGGGGAAGTGAGACTTTTCATGGCGCGCCTGAGTTTTTCGTTTTTTGCAAATTCCTACAGGGGAAAAATAAATCCAGGTTTTGAAACTTTATACGCTCTCTGTATACACATCTTATTAGTTTACAAACTTGTACACAAACCTGTACACAAGTAATGAATGAGAGAGAGAGAGAGTATCTTCTTCAAAACTAACTTTTTTTCTACTTATCACTGTATTGATTTTTAATCACTATTCATTCTGAAGTCTTCAATTGTTTTACAATTGTGTCTACTGTTCACAAACTTGTACACAAACCTGTACACAAGTTATAAATGAGAGAGTCTCTTCTTCAAAACTATCGTTTTTTCTACTTATCATTGCATTGGTTTTTGATCACTTTTCATTCAGGTCTTCAATTCTACGAATTGAAGCTTTTACTGAAGACATTCTGGTTTCCAAATATTAAGTCATGCCAGTAACGAATCGTTTTCGGAGTAGGCGAGGCGTTTTAATTGTTCTTTGTGTGCTGGCATACCCTCTCAATGTAATTTATTTAAGTGCCGTGTTCAACGACAACGTCTCACATAGTTGCAGTTTTTAAGGGCTTGCGAATGGGGAACGAATCGACGTGCCCGAGGGCCGTTTACGATTACGCCCAGAGAGAAGAACCGATCGACCACACTTTACGACTAATTCCTCGCAAAACGTCGGTTCATATTAAAACCCCTAACACGGCTAATAAAGTGAGGACAGGTTAATTAATGTAATTAATTCCGTGCGCCGGGGTGCAGGGACGTTAAACGAGGGACGGGGCGGGAATTGAGCCGCGATATTACACCGAGCGCTCCAGCGCACATACTCGGGGATGAAAAATAAATGCGTTCGTAGTGAATTAATTGCACAGTGCACTGTTATTGTTCAGAGTTCTGCGGAACTGCGTGCGAAATTAATGGCGGGCAATGGCTTCCTGCATCTCCGTTACTGGAATCTACCACACTTTGGAAACTGGCATTCATGGCCTAAATATACAATGCATTACCGAAATATGCAGTAATTTATGTAACTGTTATCGCAATATCATTTACGGAGCTTATAAAATCAACTGTGTATTATTAATGGTTCAAACGCTCACTCGTGAGCTCTTTCTCGCTTACAATGTTAAAATAATCAAATTTTGATATACAGGGTGTCAATTTGAAAAGTTGCCATCGACTTTAACAATAGTCATGTGTTCTATGAAAAAAATCGATGGCAATTTGACATCCTGTATGTACTCGTATTCAATATGATTAAGCTTAGGAAAATTATACGCTAAAAATAAAAACAAAATATGCACTTAAATAGTTGAAAATATGCTCTTAAATATGCAAAGAAAGAAAAGGTAAAACGTTTCCATCGATATTTAAGTCTTCGAATTCGGATTCCGTAACAAAATTCCGTAATCCGTACTTTTGGACCTTCTATCCTTCGAAATATTGAGTGAATTTTCTATAATTAAATTTACTTGTGATGTGCACAAAACCAAGTACGTACATATAAGTTGCAACTGAAGGTGTTATAACACCTCAAATCCAAATACTTCTGAAAGCCCTAGTGCTCCTAAAATATTCCTTTACAATAGATCCTTGAAGCTTCTTTCGGTAGGAGTCGACCCCTGTACCTGCATGTTTTAGCTTCTTAGACAAATTTTATTGAAATGTTCAGTGCCCTGAAAATTTTCTTTTTTTTATGGGTCCACCTGCAGCATACAATCCCTGATAGGTCTTGGCTTGAAACAAAGCTTCTCCTGAAATTTTCATTGCCTGAAAACATTCCTTCATAATGAGTCGCTATAGGTTGTTTCATGTAGCACTATAATCATCAATGGGTTTTGGATTGCTAAAAATCTGATTCCTTCTGATTAAGATTGCTTTACAATTCAAAATTTTTTGTTTTTGGTCATAAATATGCAATAGATTTTTATGAAGGCGCACTTGAATTGATAATTTGCAAAATTCTCTAAAATATTTGTAGTTTCATATACTAAATATTATTTACTTTGATTAATTTTTGAAAGGTGGTCAAGAAATTTAAGTATAATACTGAAGATTCTTGTTTTTCAGGAAATGAAAACAATTATTTGTCACATTCTCTGGAAAGAAACGTATAATGTTTAAACTGTTTCTATTAGGTATGATATCGTTATTTGACGTTCTTAATAGTCCATAGTCAATAAATTGATAAAGAAATTTTATAAATATTATTATTATTTCATCAAGGATTATTTAGGTTATCGGCCTCTCACGTCCTCAAATTTCACGAAAATTATTTATGAAAACAGTCAGTTTTAAAATAAAACAAAAAATGTATTTATGCCCGGATATATCATAAGATGACAATTATACACGAATTTATTTCTCATACACGTCTTTTTGTAGCCCATAGACATCTTTATTGACTATGGACTATTAAGAACGTCAAATAACGATATCATACCTATCATACCTAATAGAAACAGTTTAAACATTATACGTTTCTTTCCAGAGAATGTGACAAATAATTGTTTTCATTTCCTGAAAAACATAAACATAAACAAAAACATGCATATTTTTTCAACGATTTCTTGAAAAAATAGCTGCACTTATTAGATTTGTTCTTGTAAAATTAAAGAAATACAAATTTCAGTAGAAAACGAAGTATATATTTTTTTTAATCTGATTTTTTCATCATTTTGGTGAAATTTCGTCCAAAATGAAAAAGTTAATTCAAGGTTTGACGATGATTAGCTTGATTCTACAGAAAGTATGTTCGGGCAAATTTTGAATTAAAAGGGCGATAATCAAAATAATCTTTGACGAATTAATAAAAAATATTGATAAAACTCCTCTTCATGCATATTTTTCTTTCAAAGATCTTTTGAAAAATTACCTGCATTTATTGTTTTTTTTTTCTTGTAAAATGGAAGAACTACCAATTGCTGAGCCAGAAACATATATATTTTAAACATGACATTTTCATCATTTTGGTGAAATTTGATCTGAAATTTAAAAAAACTCAATTCAAGATCTTTGTTGATGAACTTGATTCTGCAGACAGTATGTTTGGGCAAATTTTAAGTCAAAAGGGTGACAACCAAAATAATCCTTTGGGTATTAATAGTAAAATTGATAAAATTCCTTTTCATGAATAATTTTCTTTCAAGGATCTTTAGAAAAAGTAGCTACACTAGAAAAAAAGTATGTATTCTTAAAAACTGTTTATTTTTCATCTTTTCGTGAAATTTCGTCCGAAATGAAAAAGTTAATCCAAGGTTTGACGTTCATGAGCTTAATTCTTCAGAAATAATCAAATAATCGATAATCAAAATAATATTTGACGAATTAATAATAATATTGATAAAACTCCTCTTCATGCATATTTTTCTTTCAAAGATCTTTTGAGAAAGTACCTGCATTTATTGCTTTTTTTTGTAAAATGTAAGAACTACAAATTGCTGAACCAGAAACGTATATTTTTTAACATGACATTTTCATAATTTTGATGAAATTTGATCCGAAATAAAAAATGTTAATCCTAGGTTTTAGTTGATGAGCTTGATACTACAGACAGTGTGTTTGGGCAAATTTTGAATGAAAAGGGTGAGAACCAAAATAATCGTTTAGGTATTAATAGTAAAATTGATAAAATTCCTTTCCATGAATCAATGATTCTTTCAAGAATCTTTTGAACAAGTAGCTGCAATTATTAGATTGTCTTTTGTAAGATGGACGAACTGCAAATTTTTGTAGAGAAATTTAATTGTCATCAATTTGTTTGCATCTTTTGCTCAATAGTCAATAGCTCAGCAGTTAAATAAAACATAAAGATTGTTTATATAATTTAAAAAAAAAACTTGTATTTCTGAAATTAAGGAGTTTTTTATATGGATGCTGATAGACTGAAAGTATGATGAAAAACGCCATCAGTGACTTTAATCCACGTACAATACGAGTATTATGTAGGTATCGAAAATAAAGGCCGTCATATTGAGTAATTTTTAGTATCATTATCAATATTTTTGATGTTATTCACAATATAATAATAATATCATTTTTTGTATTCCAATCCAAAATGAATATTACAGAGTAAAAAATACAAGCTTCGCAAACAAAAACGTTGCACTATTAGATAGATATTTTAATAACATATGTTTTTACTTTTAAGTTTTAAGTTTTATATGAACTATTATTAAGAAAAAATTAAAAAATTATAAAGAAATACAAATGAATAAGTTGTCACCAGCTTTATTTATACTGTAACTTTTCTGCAAACCGTTGCAGATATACAATATATGACGTTTGAAAACAAGCACTTTTTGCAAAGAACAATTTGTGGAAGAACCCTGAAAAGAATGAGATAAAAAGAAACATTTGTTTGAAAAATTCATATTTTTTTTTTAATTTGTTGCAAACTTTCTTAGACACGTATATACACATATATATATATATATATTTCAATGTAAAATGCGAAATATTCATGGTGTCATAAGGTCACGAAAGTTGAGAAACTATGAAAATAAGAAAACAAAAATAAGGGACTGCCTTTCAAAAATTTTTGTCATAAGATTTCAAATTATAATATAAATCGATAACAAATGATTTACATTAATAAAAACGGAATCACATTTGATGTAGAATTGGGTTATTTTATCAAATAAAATCGACCTAATATTTTTTTCAAAAACATATTTGTTTCAATTTTGTAGTTTATGACCTTCTGTATAAAGCATGTGTGGGCAGATTTTTAATTGAAAGAGTGACCAAAAGCGTAGCTGTATTAATTAATTTTTAAGTAAAATAAGAGAACTGCAAATTTCCATAGGGATATGTAATTTTCATCCGTTTAACATACTCCATGTCTATTTTACTGCCAATTTCTGCTGCTACGGTTAATTACCGTTGCACTAATTTATTTATACTATGAGCTGTTACAATATAATACAAATTTACTAAAATTGCAACAATTATTGGAAAAAATCCTGGGATAGGTCAATTTTATTTTATAAAAATAAGTATACATTTTCATATCAAATTCAATTTTCGATCATTTCTTATGTATGGTATCAAATTATTAATGGTATCATCTGGACATTAAGAAACTATCAAAATTATGAAAACATAATAGGGAGCACTCATTATTTTCTATAAAATACAATTTTCGAGAATTTCTTATGTATGGTATCAAAATACTTATGGTACCATTTTGACAATTGAGAAACTATCAAAATTTAGAAAAAAATAATAGGGGACTCTCATTATTTTCATATCAAATTAAATTTTCGAGAATTTCTTATGTATGGTATCAAATTATTTATGGTACCATTTTGACAATTGAGAAACTATAAAAATTAAGAAAGAAATAATAGGGGGCTCTCATTATTTTCTATCAAATTAAGTTTTCGAGAACGTCTTATGTATGGTATCAAAATATGTATGGTGCCATTTTGACAATTAAGAATCTATATAAATTAAGAAAAAATAATAAGGGGCTCTCTTTATTTTATATTAAATTAAATTTTCGAGAATTTCTTACGTATGGTATCAAAATATGTATGGTACCATTTAGGCAATTAAACTATAAAAATTAATAAATAAAAATAGAGGGCTGTATTTATATCAAATTCAATTTGCGAAAATTTTTCTATGTTTTGTATCAAATTATTTAGGTGGCAACTTTGGCAATTAAGATAAAATTTGGAATTTTTATCAAATTTAGAAAATTATAAACTATCAAAATGAACAAAAAATTATAGGGGGCTCTTGTTATTTATATCAAATTTAATTTTCGAGAATTTCTTATGTATGGTATCAAAATATGTATGGTACTATTTTCGCAAATAAACTATAAAAACTGAAAAGAAAAACAGGGCTGTCCCATATTTTATATCAAATCCAATTTTCGAGAATTTTTCTATGTATTCTATCAAATTATTTAAGTGGCAACTATGGCAATTAAGAAAAAAAATCAAATTTTTACAACACTTTTAATTCTAATTCACAATTTAAAACAAATTTTAACAAATTTAGAAAACCAAAATATAGGGTTGTCATTATTAAAAAAAAATGCCGATCAAGTAGATTACCCGAAAACAAATGAATGTCGAAAGTATATATAAAATTAGGTATGTATTTCTATAAAATACTATCGACAAATATCAATTATTTGATTGCTCACTGTATTTTGCTACTTTATGTCGATTCTGATCCCTTCAACAGAAGTTTTTGTTTTTCCTTGAAATAGCTTCGTATCGTACCTGATTAAGTAATTCCTCTGAATCATTAATCACCGCTAATTACACTTTTTACTACAAAATATTTAAATTTTAACGCCGGTCTTATAAAACTAGCGGATTGATGCAACTATTATTTCCCGACACAATACATCAGCGGCTTAAATTTTCTAGCCTTTAAAACTTCCCCTCTAGCTTTCAGTGTTCGAAATCGGTGATCGATGGGTGTTTATATTCCACACTAAACGTCGCCATTGTGCCGCGATGCATGACCTTTCGCCGGCGATCAATCATTATAATTAAGTTCAAATATTTAATTTGTATTGTGCCCCCAAACGCCGAAATCATTAGTCCGTACAGCGATCGGCTGACTGTTTGTTTCTTTGGTAATGTTATTTGCTTTACCTGTATTTGTATCCTTAAATCAATAGGATAAACATCCGCTGCCGAAAACAAGGATATAACAGGGACATGTTTTCGTAATAAAAACGGATCATTTTGTGTGCGTACTAATTAAGTAAGGGGACAGTATAAATAATGCAGAAAACAGATTATATTTAATTTGTATATAGACGTTTTACATTTAATACAAAGAGCTAATGCCAATAGATTGTATTGAAAAACAAAATACATTGAATACAAATTGTGTACTTGTAATTATGTATTTGTGTAGAAATCGAACCTAAACTTGCAGAGGTCTGCAACAGAAACAGGCAAATTACCTGTAGCTTGTAGACTTGTAACAAGTGTAGTGTTTGTGTTACAGGCCCCAGGTTGCATTAAAAAGTGAATCCATAAGCTCTAATGTGTAAAAATATAGTGGTTTGCAAAAATAGCAACATTTTGGCTCCGAAATTTTCAAGAATACATTTTAAGCCAATCAGGCAATATTCCAATTGCTCGTTTAAATTAAAAAATATTTATTTAAATGTGCTGTCGAAATGTAATCCATATTAAGAAATACATTGATATTTGCAAAAACGCCATTTTCGAAATTTACCAATTTTTAATGCAACTTGAAAAGTTATGTGAATCATTTTGGTCCAGTTTTGTCTGTAAAAATTGGTAAATTCCGAAAATTACATCTTAGCAAATTTCAATTTATTTCCTAATATAGATTACATTTCGATAGCACATTTTAAGAAATTGACCATAATTTTCTGCACGATTACAGTAATCAAAAAATACATTGAAATTTGCAAAAACGCCATTTTCGGAATTTACCAATTTTTCATGCAACTAGACAAAAGTTATGTAAATCAATTTGGTCCAGTTTTGTCTGTAAAAATTGGCAAATTCCGAAAATTACATCTTTGCAAATTTCAATTTATTTCCTTATATAGATTACATTTCGATAGCACATTTAAAGAAATTTGCCATAATTTGCTGCACGATTACAGTAATCAACAAAATTCTCCCAAAATAGAATCAATCAAGTGTGAATACTTTCATGCACTTACATAAATGTATTTGCTCATAATTATGTAAGCAATAATGTGACATCAAAACTTTTGGTACTTATATATCGTTTAGCAACAAAAAATAGTCCCTCCAAGTTTTTTATGCGTGAATCGCGAGCAAGTACACTTGAATGTGAATTTGTTAAAAGGGCGTCAGTCATTATTTCGTCCGTTTTGGGCTTTATCGCGTTTATTGTTATTCGTTCATAAAGTTACAAATTGATGTAAAAAGGCTTCAGTTAAATCAGTGCTAAATATAGTGCCAACAATAAATATATTTATTGTGATTGTTTTAGATATGCAGACAAATAAATAAATTGTTTTTATCAATTTCCCAACAATTAGTCTTCGATGACTTATGTCCTTTTAACAAATTCATATATTCACTTCAAGTAAAATCACACTTTACTTGAGCTTTCAAGTGAAGTGTGATTTCACTTGAAGTCCCCTTTTAACAAATTCTTATTCACTTGAGCTTTCAAGTGAAGTGTGACTTTACTTGAAGTCACGAAAGTGAAGTCACTTTCGTGAAGACGAAATTAGACTATTCACTGATAGAAAAGCTATATTATCAGAAAAGTCAGAAATAAAATTAACATTGCGTTTTAGAAATATAAACTCTTGGCAGTGACTAAATAGGTTATCATGAAACTCGAAAAGTGATCCATGCTTTAGAATTAGATGTATTGTGAGATGTGTGCTCTAGACTTTTTTCTTCGTATTTTTTTCTTTTTCTTATTCTTCTTCTTGGAGATCTGTAGATGAAGACTTTCTTCTAAACATTTAGCTAAATTTTCAGAAAAGTCAGAAATAAAATTAACATTGCGTTTTAGAAATTTAAACTCTTGACAGTGACTAAATTTCCCGAAACTTGAAAAGTGATCCATGCTTTAGATGTAGTCTGAGATGTGAGCTCTAGACTTTTTTCTTCTTATTCTTTTTCTTCTTGTTCTTCTTCTTGTAGATATGTAGATCTGTTAGTTCTGAAGATTTTCTTCTTAAAATGTTAATAAATTTTCAGAAAAGTCAGAAATAGAAAAGGAAACTCTTGACAGCGACCTGATTTCCTGAAACTTGAAATGTGATCCATACTTTAGATGTATTGTGAGATGTGAGCTCTAGACTTTTTTCTTCTTCTTCTTTTTCTTCTACTTATTCTTCTTCTTGAAGATCTGTATATCTGTTAGTTCTGAAGACTTTCTTCTTAAAATTTTGCTAAATTTTCAGAAAAGTTAGAAGTAAAATTAACATTGCGTTTTAGAAATTAAAATTCTTGACAGCGACTAAAATTGCTGAACCTCGAAGTGATCCATGCTTTAGATTTATTGTGAGATGTGAGCCCTAGATATTTTTCTCCGTATTATTTTTCCGTATTATTTATTATTATTCTGAAGACTTTCTTCTTAAAATTTGGCTAAATTTTCAGAAATAAAATGAACATTGCGTTTTAGAAACTTAAACTCTTGACAGTGACTACATTTCCCGAAACTTGAAAAGTGGTCCATGCTTTAGATGTATTGTGAGATGTCAGCCCTAGACTTTTTTCTTCTTCTTCTTCTTCTTCTTAGTATTATTCTTCTTCTTGGAGATCTGTAGATCTGTTAGTTCTGAAGACTTTCTTCTTAAAATTTTGCTAAATTTTAAGAAATGGCAGATATAAATTTAACATTGCGTTTTAGAAATTTAAACTCTTGACAGCGACTAAAATTGCAGAACCTCGAAAAGTGATCATGCTTTAAATGTATTGTGAGATGTTAGCTCTAGACTGTGTTGTTCTTCTTTTTCTTATTCTTGTTCTTGGAGATCTGTAGATTTGTTAGTTCTAAAGACTTTCTTCTTAAAATTGATTATTGTGAATACAAAAACAAGTTTTAATATAGTTTTCCCGGAAAATCAGAGAGCTGCTAAATTGTGTCAGCTACAAAATTCTACTTTAAAGTCTACTTCAAACATAACATACTTCAAACATAACATTTATGGGCATTAGCGCTTTATCGGTTCGGTTCCATGCTGAATATACTTTTATATTGCTGATATTTGGGTGATGTAGATAATTTAACATAATTTAAATGGGATAGCTAGAGAGAAATATTTGATTTTTACCAGAATTAACAGAGATGTCTTATGAAGAAAAAACCATTATTCATTTCTGACGAAATTTGAAAGAATTGTTGATATTTTGACATTTTCAGAGACTTTTAATAGGAATTTTGAGTTTTTAGGCGAAATTAAAAAAAAAAACTGTGAATTTTAGTAAAAATGTTCGCCAACATGACATTTTGGCCAACAATTTTGTACAATTTTCTGCGATCTACAAGAACTGTATGCACTGTAAGTGGTTTGCAAAATTGCAACATTTTGGCTCCGAAATTTTCAAGAATATGTTTTAAGCCATATTTTTTGAGCTTGAGAATTCTGATCAAATGAGCCTAATATTCTATTTGGACGCTTAAATTAAAAAAAAACATTTAAATGTGCTGTCGAAATATAATCCATACTAAGAAATATAGATATTTGTTTATAAACAAATTAAAATGTGTTTATTGATTTTGAATAGACTTTTCAAAAATTTTGCAGATATATTTATATATGTGCTTAATATTTTGAATTCTATACAAAATCAATAAACACATTTTAATTTGTTTATAAACAAATATCTATATTTCTTACTATGGATTATATTTCGACAGCACATTTCATTGTATTTTTTTTTAAGTTTTAACAAATATATCAAAGTTTTAACAAATATATCATAGAATTTCGTAAAAACTATATACTTTTATCAAATTTTGTTGATATGTTAATCGAAATTTTTATATTTTCTTTTTCAATAATATTTTCTGCGTTTCAATATAAAAATTGACATTTTCGCCAATTTATAATATAATGTTGATATTTTATGCGATTTTGGAAGAATAGAAAAATCTGAATGCATTTAAAAATTGCAGAATTTTTTATTGGTTTAGTAACTATATGGATAAGTTATAACACAATTATTTGAAATCTATAAGAATATTAAAATCTAAACGTGTTTATTGACTTTGAATAGAATTTTCAGAAGTTTTAACATCTAAATAAACTTTTGAATCCTATACCAAATTGAACGTTTCAATACCTATATCACCGAATTTCCTAAACAAATATGTATATAATTATATTCAAATTTATGGATATTTTAATCGACATTTTTATTGAAGGTATTAGTTTGTACTGACTGGTAAATATATATTTTATTTATTTTTATTTTGCCTTACTAATTTCGGTTTGTTCAGTAAACCATCATCAGAGGCTTGATAAGTGTAATTTTGCTTTGTATATCTTTTGATTTTATTTCATTGTAAATGTTTGAAATTATATTTAAATTTTGATAGATGTCTATTTTTGATATTTTGATGGATAAAACCCTAACTTAACGAAATTTTTATATTTTGTGCGATTTATAATCGAAATTTTGACAATTTTGTCAATTTATACTAGAATTTCGATAATTTATACAATGGAATAGACGAATAGAATAATCTGAATGTATATATCGACTTTCAGTAGAGTTTCATGAATTTACATAACGAAAACAGAATTTTCCACTTTGTATTAATGGACAAAATATTTAAAAAGGTTTGCCCCTTGCAAAATTTTCTGAGAATATTAGCTCAACATTTTTCTTAGCTAACCTTACAGATTCATAGATCTGATTCTCGCTATACATACAGGGAGTTCCAACACTCTGGGAACAGTCAACTATTAGGTTATTAATCAAAATATAAAAAAATGTTTTATACAAAAGTTGTGTACAATAATGAGTTGCATTGCGTGAAAATATTGAATTTATACATTGTGATTCATATAAAAGTTAGAGACTAAACTTACCTTTGTGTGTGCGTCACATTATTTAATATCAATCTTTAATACAGCTTTTCTACAAAAAACTGTTTAATAACAAGGTTATTAATCAACGTATCAAAGAAATGTTTTATACAAAAGTTGTGTACAATAATGAGTTGCATTTCGTGAAAATATTGAAATTTATACAGGGTGATTCATATTAAGGTTAGAGACTGAACTTACATTTGTGTGCGTCGCATTATTTAATATGAATCTTTAATACAGCTTTTCTACAAAAAACTTTTCTCTTGTTTTGCTCCACATTTTTGTTGCACGTCCAGCTTATTGATTATCTAGCGAGGTCGGTATTTAAAAAATAGTGGTCACTCGTTTGACTATTAATATCCCAGGGGAAGAATGCAATTTTATGCATATCGAAGTGACGATGATCCCTATTGACGGTTGAATTTCGAGGCATACATTGTCGTCTAGTATCTGCAAACAGCATCCATCCTATACTCCGTCAGGCTGCATTGAAGTCAGAATTTTGATTTATTAATAATCAATAGCTGCTTGTCACGTGGCAGGGGACACCTCAATCCAGTTTCTAATTATCAAGCGAGAGAGGATGCTGTTTCGGGCTCCTGTGAAGTCAACAAGGTCTGCTCATCAGTGCTCCAGTTTGCGGCGGGAGCACTTCCCTCCGTTTGTAAGTTCGGCGAAGAGGACGGTTTTTCCGGCGAGATGATGGGGCGGATAAATTAAATACCCCGCCGTCAGTACGCGCCCCATATTCTATATCTAATCTGAGGAACAATTTCGCCTTAAGTGTCAGTTAAAGCTTGAGCTGTGCATTAACCGAGATTTAAGTGCGTCATATATCCTACACTTTAATAAATTTAAGTCTTTTATGTACCACGACAACGACTAACTATAAAAAGTTTTAAGCATGTTAGATCATAAACATTTTGATTATGTGGTTCATAAAGAGTTTGACCTACAAACTTTCAGCACAATGGCTGCGCGATGCCCACATAAATATCTATAAGTAGAAAAGGAGACGGTTTATTATTTACAATGGACGGCGCGCCGCTGGAGCCTGATTAAATGGCCGGGCATTATTTCCCCGATTCGATTAAAACCGAAAAAAAACCTGAAAAACGCCCCGGCAAGCCATAAATCATGAATGTGTAAATAGAAATGCGACGTGCCCGTGCGAACGCCGAGAAGAGGAATAGGAGAGCGCGTCGGATTGTTACTTATGAATTTAAACGGAGAAAATTTCGAATTCATCCAGGCGAATACATAAATTCCAGACGGCGGATAATTGTCAATTTTTAATAAAACCCATACGTAGCCCGCGAGACGAATATAGTGTGTGTTATCAGACAGAAAATAAAATTGCGCGATCGATATGAATAACGCAATAATATAGGATAGATACATGTCGCAGTCTATCACGCTGACTCTCAAGAATTCAATAAGTCGAGGCAGAATGATTCAGAAGATGGATGCCGGCTTAACCCCCCATCTTCACAATATATAGATCCGTCCGTCTATGAGGTTAAAATGTTCCATAAAGCCACTATTTACATTCGAAAGCCATTTCGGCCGCAGCACGCACAAACACCCCCGCACACACTTGCGCACGCCACCAGACGCATCGTGTGCCATTTAAATTCCGCATAATTATCGCCGGCAATAAAAAATAAATAAATTACCCTCGGCATGAAATTGCGCGTAAAAAATACCGTATTGTTTTATTTTCTTGCCCGGGGCGCGATAAGGGGAAGGCATAAAAGTGCTCATTTAAATAAGAAAGAATATTGCAGTCCGCGGATCAGATACGTTCGGGATGCATTAGTAATTTTTACTGCGGACGGCGTAAAACGGTGGCGATTTTTTTACACGCTCCTGTGTCAACGTCGGGACCGCAGATCGATCCCGTGTGTGCTGTAAATTAATTTTGTCCGTTTTTATGTTTGTAAAACGTCGCGCTGGAGCGGTCATTACAGTGATAACGGTAATCAGACCATCCACATCATCGCACGCCATTGATTTTTGAAAAAAAAAAAGGAAGTGTGGACAACACATCACTTTCATTTGCGATCAAATACATATTTGTCATTTTTGACAAAAAAACATTAACACATCAATCTACAGTCAGCAGCTGATCAGAATGACAAGTACATCTTTGCAACTTTTCGTATTTCACTGGCTCCTCGCAAGTAATGAATCATTTCCGTGACTCTTGGGTATATAACTATTTTGGTTTATTTATGTATTATGGCTTATTACCTACAACTAAAATTCCTGAATACCTACTTCAAAACAAAGTGATCAATGTTTTAGACTTTTTTTGTTTAATAAGTCTTTGTCCAGCCAAAAGAAAACAAGAAGTGACGAGTGACAATTTTTGACAAATAACATTAAAACATCAATCAGCAGTCAGCAGCTGATCAGAATAACAAGTATATCTTTGCAACTTTTCGTATTTCACTGGCTCCTCGTAAGTAAATGATGATTGTCGTGACCCTTGGGTAAATAACTATTTTTGTTTATCTATGTATTATGGCTTATTACCTACAACTCTAATTCTTGAATACCCACTTCAAAACAAAGTAATCAATGTTTTAGACTATTTTGTTTCGTATGCCTTTGTCTACCAAAAAAAAAACTGGAAGCGATGAGTGACAATTATTGACAAATAACATTAACACATCAATCAGTAGTCAGAAGTTGATCAGAATGACAAGTATATCTTTGCAACTTTTCGTATTTCACTGGCTCCTCGTAAGTAATTGATCATTATCGTGACCCTTGGGTAAATAACTATTTTTGTTTATCTATGTATTATGGCTTATTACCTACAACTAAAATTCTTGAATAACTACTAAAAAAACAGGAAGTGATGAGTGTAGAGTTTGTTTGAATTTTCAAAAAATATAATAATATTAAAAAAAATCACAAAACTCGAAAATAAAAAAAAACCTTTTGGTTTATTTTTTATTTATTTATTTATTTATTTAACGAAAAAAAGACTCCATTTTTACATATATTACAATTAATTGATAAAGTGTACATACCACTACCACTAGAACGCTAAAATATCTAAATTAACAATAATTTATAATAACAAACCAATAACCAATTATGTTTTGTTTTAAACAGATGACAATAAAGTGATCTATGTTTTAGACCTTTTTGCTTGATAAATCTTTGATGTAGCAAGACGAATCATAAATTAATGATACAATCATCAGGTTTGTGTTTTAATTTTCGGAAAACATAATAATAATTGAAGAGTGGAAATTCAAAAGTGTTCAAGAGTGTTTAGCCCTATAATAAAGAGTATAAGTGATCACTCCAGATCACCAGATTTTTTCTTTTAGGAAAATTTGGATGGGATATATTTTCATTATTTCATTTCCACCCATTAAAGTAATATACTTATCCCATATACACATAAATGCATTATCGAATATCAAATTTGCAAATAATAAATTTTCAGAAATTTCAGTAATAGCTAACCCATACTTGTCAATGCAGAAAGGTAGTGTTTGATTTTCTCCCTTATTTAATACTGTACCTTTGTCAAATTTTCAGGAGAATTCGTTTTAGGTGTACTGTATACGAATCTAATATGAAATTTGCAAAAAATATATTTTCAGAAATTTCAGTAATAGCTAACCCATTCTTGTCAATGCAGAAAGTTCAGTGTTTGGTTTTCTCCCTTATTTAATACCGAAACTTTGTCAAATTTTCAGGAGAATTAGTTATAGGTGTACTGTACATAAATCTGATATCAAATTTGCAAATAGTAAATTTTCAGAAATTTCAGTAATAGCTAATCCATACTTATCAATGCAGAAAGTTAAGTGTTTGATTTTCTCCCTTATTTAATACTGAAACTTTGTCGAATTTTCAGGAGAATTAGTTTTAGGTGTACTGTACTCAAATCTGATATCAAATTTGTCAATAGTAAATTTTCAGAAATTTCAGTAATAGCTCGCCCATTCTTGTCAATGCAGAAAGCTAAGTGTTTGATTTTCTCCCCTATTTAATACTGAAACTTTGTCAAATTTTCAGGAAAATTAGTTTTAGGTGTACTGTACACGAATGTAATATCAAATTTGCAAATTCTAAATTTTCAGAAATATCAGTATTAGCTAACCCATTCTTGTCAATGCAGAAAATTATGTGTTTGATTTTCTCCATTATTTAATACTGAAACTTTGTCAAATTTTCAGGAAAATTGGTTTTAGGTGTACTGTACACGAATCTAATATCAAATTTGCAAATTCTAAATTTTCAGAAATATCAGTATTTGCTAACCCATTCTTGTCAATGCAGAAAATTATGTGTTTGATTTTCTCCATTATTTAATACTGAAACTTTGTCAAATTTTCAGGAAAATTAGTTTTAGGTGTACTGTACACGAATCTAATATCAAATTTGCAAATTCTAAATTTTCAGAAATACCAGTATTAGCTAACCCATTCTTGTCAATGCAGAAAATTATATGTTTGATTTTCTCCATTATTTAATACTGAAACTTTGTCAAATTTTCAGGAAAATTAGTTTTAGGTGTACTGTACACGAATCTAATTTCAAATTTGCAAATTCTAAATTTTCACAAAAATCTGTATTAGCTAACCCATTCTTGTCAATGCAGAAAATTATGTGTTTGATTTTCTCCATTATTTAATACTGAAACTTTGTCAAATTTTCAGGAAAATTAGTTTTAGGTGTACTGTACACGAATCTAAAATCAAATTTGCATACTAAATTTTCAGAAATTTCAGTAACAGCTCACCCATACTTGTCAATGCAGAAAGTTATATACATGATCTTCTCCGTTATTTAATACTAAAACTTTGTCAAATTTTCGGGAGAATTAGGTTCAGGTGTACTGTACATGAATCTAATATCAAATTTGCAAATACTAAATTTTCATAAATTTCAGTAATAGCTAACCCATACTTGTCAATGCAGAAAGTTATATGCATGATTTCTCCGTTATTTAATACTGACACTTTGTCAAATTTTCAGGAGAATTAGTTTTAGATGTACTCTACTCGAATCTAATATCAAATTTGCACATACTTAATTTTCAGAAATTTCAGTACTAGCTAACCCATACTTGTCAATGCAGAAAGTTATATATACTGCGTTTCAAAAAAAATGTACCACCTAGAAGGAGTTGACGTAGAACTCTGAAATTATGTGAAAATAGTTAGTATGTGTTGAGAAACAATTGATTAAATTTTCATCGAAAAATAATAATATTTATTAAGAAAATAATTAATAATGTGTTGCATCTCCGCGCACTCTTATGCATTCAGCAACCCTTCTGGGCATGCTGGAAATCAAATGGTCCAATGCATCTTGAGGCGCATCCTCCCAACAATTTAAATGAATTAAGACACCATCTTCAGATTGCCTGGGATGAGCTGCCTCAAGATGCATTGGACCATTTGATTTCCAGCATGCCCAGAAGGGTTGCTGAATGCATAAGAGTGCGCGGAGATGCAACACATTATTAATTATTTTCTTAATAAATATTATTATTTTTCGATGAAAATTTAATCAATTGTTTCTCAACACATACTAACTATTTTCACATAATTTCAGAGTTCTACGTCAACTCCTTCTAGGTGGTACATTTTTTTTGAAACGCAGTGTATATGATTTTCTCCGTTATTTAATACTGAAACTTTGTCAAATTTTCGGGAGAATTAGTTTTAGGTGTACTGTACACGAATCTAATATCAAATTTGCAAATAGTAAATTTTTAGAAATTTCAGTAATAGCTAACCCATACATGTCAATACAGAAAGTTTAGTGTTTGATTTTCTAAAACTAACTAAATTTTCAGAAATTTCAGTAATAGCTAATCCATACTTGTCAATGCAGAAAGTTAAGTGTTTGGTTTTTTCCCTTATTTAATACTGAAACTTTGTCAAATTTTGAGGAAATTAGTTTTAGGTGTACTGTACACGAATCTTATATTAAATTTGCAAATAATATATTTTCAGAAATGTCAGTAAAAGCTAACCCATACTTGTCAATGCAGAAAGTTAAGTGCTTGATTTTCTCCCTTATTTAATGCTGACACTTTGTCAAATTTTCAGGAGAATTAGTTTTAGGTGTTCTGTATACGAATCCAATATCAAATTTGCAATTAGTAAATTATCAGAAATTTCAGTAATAGTTATCCATACTTGTCAATGCAGAAAGTTAAGTCTTTGATTTTCTCCCTTATTTAATACTGAAACTTTGTCAAATTTTTAGGAGAATTCGTGTGAGGTGTACTGTATACAAATCTGATATCAAATTTGCATATAGTAAGTTTTCAGGAATTTCAGTAATAGCTAATCCATATTTGGCAATGCAGAAAGTTAAGTGTTTGATTTTCTCCCTTATTTAATACTGAAACTTGGTCAAATTTTCGTACACGAATCTAATATCAAATTTGCAAAAAATAAATTTTCTGAAATTTCAGTAATAGCTCACCCATTCTTGTCAATGCTGAAAGTTAAGTGTTTCATTTTCTTCCTTATTTAATACTGAAACTTTGTCAAATTTTTAGGAGAATTAGTTTTAGGTGTACTATACACGAATCTAATATCAAATTTGCAAATAATAAATTTTCAAAAAATTCAGTAAAAGCTAATCCATATTTGTCAATGCAGAAAGTTCAGTGTTTGATTTTCTCCCTTATTTAATACTGAAACTTTGTTAAATTTCCAGGAAAATTAGTTTTAGGTGTACTGTACACGAATCTAGTATCAAATTTGCAAATAGTAAATTTTCAGAAATTTCAGTAATAGCTAATCCATACTTGTCAATGCAGAAAGTTCAGTGTTTGATTTTCTCCCTTATTTAGTACTGAACCTCTATCAAATTTTCAGAAGAATTAGTTTCAGGTGTACTGTACACGAATTTAATATCAAATTTGCAGATAGTAAATTTTCAGAAATTTCAGTAATAGCTAACCCATACTTGTCAATACAGAGAGTTATATGTATGATTTTCTCCGTTATTTAATACTGAAACTTTGTCAAATTTTCAGGAGAATTAGTTTTAGGTGTACTGTACACGAATCTGATATAAAATTTGCAAATAGTAAATTTTCAGAAATTTCAGTAATGGCTAATCAATACATGTCAATACAGAAAGTTAAGTGTTTGATTTTCTCGCTTATTTAATACTGAAACTTTGTCAATTTTTCAGGAGAATTAGTTTCAGGTGTACTGTACACGAATATAATATGAAATTTGCAAATAATAAATTTTCAGAAATTTTAGTAATAGGTAACCCATACTTGTCAATGCAGAAAGTTAAGTGTTTGATTTTTTCGCTTATTTAATACTAAAACTTTGTCAAGTTTTCAGGAGAGTTAGTTTTAGGTGTACTGTACACGAATTTAGTATCAAATTTGCAAATAATAAGTTTTCAGAAATTTCAGTAATAGCTAACCCATTCTTGTCAATGCAGAAAGTTAAGTGTTTGGTTTTCTCCCTTATTTAATACTGTAACTTTGTCAAATTTTCAGGAGACTTAGTTTTAGGTGTACTGTACACGAATCTAATATCAAATTTGCAAATAATAAATTCTCAGAAATTTCAGTAATAGCTGACCCATACTTGTCAATGCAGAAAGTTCAGTGTTTGGTTTTCTCCCTTATTTAATACTGAAACTTGTACATGTCAAATTTCCAGGAGAATTAGTTTTAGGTGTACTGTACACGAATCTGATATAAAATTTGCACATACTAAATTTTCAAATATTTCAGTAATAGCTAACCCATACTTGTCAACACAGAAAGTTAAGTGTTTGATTTTCTCGCTTATTTATTACTGAAACTTTGTCAAATTTTCAGGAGAATTAGTTTTAGGTGTACTGTATACAAATCTGATATGAAATTTGCAAATAGTAAATTTTCAGAAATTTCAGTAATAGCAAACCCATAGTTGTCAATACAGAAAGTTAAGTCTTTGATTTTCTCCCTAATTTAATATTGAAACTTTGTCAAACTTTCAGGAGAATTAGTTTTAGGTGTACTGTACAGGAATCTAATATCAAATTTGCAAATAATAAATTTTCAGAAATTTCAGTAATAGCTAACCCATACATGTCAATACGGAAAGTTAAGTGTTTGATTTTCTCGTTTATTTAATACTGAAACTTTGTCAAACTTTCAGGAGAATTAGTTTTAGGTGTACTGTATACGAATCTGATATCAAAATTGCAAATAATAAATTTTCAGAAATTTCAGTAATAGTTAATCCATACTTGGCAATGCAGAAAGTTTAGTGTTTGATTTTCTCGCTTATTTAATACTGAAACTTTGTCAAATTTTCAGGAGAATTAGTCTTAGTTTCATATATAAACGCAAACATATATGTCGATATACCTGCAAGTTCCAGAAATATTGCAGTTACCAGATGTTATTATCAAAATCTGAAACCTGTGAGTAACCACCGTTTATTATATCAGATTGAAGATTTAACGGCGAGATTTTCGCATTCCCAACGTTAACACGATACCTCACTCTGGAATTTTCCTTTGTTATCCCCTGCGAATTGCTTTATAAACTCGCGCTTTAATGCGTGCCTTCTTTTCTCGGGCATCGATTAAATATTCGCACAGGCAGGGGGCGCTAAGGTGAACGCCGCCCGCATTATTAATTTTAATTCCACGAAATTAATTGATCGATACGGCGGGGGCGGCGCGGGGGCGGCGCTGGGGGCGGCTTTTTTATGCGCCCCGCCGCTCGCAGAATAAACACCAGAATGAGTCGGATGTTCCTTTCATTGAGGCCCAACAAAGAAAAGATTCCCACTAGGAATTCGCATTAGCCGAATGAATGGATTTACAACAATACAACCGGCCCCGCTGCACACACACACACCCACACATACATACACAAGGGGCGGCAGGTATTGCGGTGACTGCATTAAAATTTCAGCTTTATTATTGTGGCTTCGCGCACAATGCGATTTTTTCCGTCGAATCCATCGGTGGCATTGGGAAAGGCGTCGTTCATCAAGGATGACACCGCGACGCTCGGAATGAAATATGAAAATTAGCCGTATTTCCGGTAATTTGCGGTGATTCATTTCCCGGCGGGGCCGTTCCCGCCGTCCCCGCCGCCCCCCCCGCCGTGGTAATGCACTTTACTTTGTTGCCACTAGTCTCGCCGAAACAAATTGGGAATCTCGCAGGAGCTCCCTATACATCCTCCGATAAACCTTTAAGGGAATTTTTGCACATAACTTTCTGCATTTTTCATTACGAACTGTAGTAAAACTTTACAAAAACCCGACACGTCTATAAAACAGAATTGCATGACGCTAAAACTGCTCTTTAAAACTAAACCAACTGTAATGAATATGAAATAGTGCGGAATGAAATGTAATTACGAGCATATTTTTTTGTGACAACGCATGCGCACATAAATTACATCATAAGCCACCAATAGAAGAGGTTATAATATTTTCAGATATTCGAGCTCTTTATATAATCAATTTCTGTGGTGGAGCCCTTTAGACCTATCCTATATGTTATTTATATTAAATATATATTTATCTTTTCATTAATTTTATTATTTTATTTGTTAATTTTTTTCTTAATTACCTACATAGAAAAATTAATTTCATAATATAAAATTCTTCGTAGAAAGTTCATCGAAGAAAATTCATCGTAAGCCATTTCATCTCAGGGAAAATTAATTCCTAGAAAATTTATCGCATAATATGTCAACGCGATTTATATACACTAAATAAATTGCAAAAAACATAGGCCTGCGGCACCTTCATACATTTATAGACCTTTTCAAGCGCTAAAATGAATAGGATACCAAAATAATAAACCAAAGGGGTACCTATAATACCTATAGTACCTATAGTTATACGTGTATGTTAAATTAAATAAATAAATTTATTCCAATACCAATTTGATAACATTTTTGTTATCTCCTTCTACTTGTAACTATAACGTACTATAATCTCAATAACTAGAATAATAATAATAAATGTATTCATGTCAATATCCAGAAGGATTTACATATGTCAAATTAAAAGTTACGTGGTTTACCATAAGAGTAAATTCACACATGCATATAATAAATATGCACATAAATATAAAACCAATAAGCAAGATAATTGCAGAAAATTTAATTATAATATCAAAATATCATTACACCAAATGTTATAAAAAAATCAGAAATTGCCACAAGATTTATAGAACTTTAGAAAGTTTTCAATCATAAAATCGAAAGAGTTATAAACACCATTATTTCAGTCAAACTATCAAAAGTAACAGATGGTTCGTAAATTTCGAGCTTTGTAAAAATCTCAAAGAAGAAAACACTATAAAACTAAAAAATGGGAAAACCGGAAAATTTTCACCAATATTAATAAAATATGATAATATCAAATATTTTCAATGGTGGAGGCGTTAACTTTTTGAAATAAATCAAAAATCTAGTTTACTTTGTGATATTTGAAATAAATTAAAAATCTAGAAATTTTGTGACCTAACAATTTATGAGTAAATTATTATAAAACTTAAGAGCTATTGTATAAACAAAAGTTACAAAGTGTGAGACATTGAAAATATCACAGATTGAACAGTCGTATACATAGATAAAATTTAAAAACAATAGTTTTATTAAAGGTAAATAGTATAAGTATATAGGTACAAGTAGAGTATATGTTGGACACGACTTTCATAATTATCATAAACTATTAAAAAAAGTAATAATAACTAATTAAATATTCTTATTATTAAAAATTTGCGGAAAATGTAAAATTTCTCTACTGAAATTCGCCGTATGAAAATATAATTACTCTGTTGCCAGACTTGACATGGAATTTTCAAGATAATTCAAGTTAAATTCCAACAATTCTATTTAGGTAATAAAAACTACAACATTCTGAACAAATTATCGTATAAAAATATAATTACTTTGTTTCCAGACTTGATATGGAATTTTCAAGGAAATTCTAGTAAGATTCCAACAATTCTATTTAGGTAATAAAAACTACAACATTCTGAACAATTCATTGAAAGTTGTAAATTCTCATTTTATTTCTTCTAGTTTCTGTACAATCGCGTGAATGTTAAAATACAATTACATTTTATCACTAACATATGAAAATTTGATGATTTCTGCTCCAGACTTTATATGGAAACTTCTAGAAAATTCGAATTTCAAAAATTAGCTATCAAAAACTACAACATTCTGAAATATCCATTGAAAGTCCAAAAATCTCATTTAAATTCTAGTAGTTTCTATACAATCGCGGACATGTAAAATATAATTGTATTTCATCAGGAACTTATAAAAATTTGGTGAACTTTTCAGAAATTTCTGTGACAGATAACTTATAGGGGTCAACTGGGAAAGTTAATAACTCGATTTTCTCACTAAATTTACACATACTCGTTGTCAAATTTTCAGAGGATTTATCTTCAGGCATACTGTATATTAATCTGGTCTAAATTTTTTTAAATATCCTTTAGATAAATTTTCAGAAATTTTGGTGACAGATTACTTATAGTGGTCATCCGGAAAGTTAATGACTTGATTTTCTCACTTAATTTACACATACTCGTTGTCAATTATTCAGAGGACTTATCTTCAGGCATACTGTATACAAATCTGGCATAAAATTTTCAAAATACCCTTTAGATAAATATTCAGAAATTTCAGTAACAGATAACTTATAGTGGTCAACTCGGAAAGTTAATAACTCGATTTCCTCACTTAATTTACACATACTCGCTGTCAAATTGGCAAAGGATTTATCTTTAGGCATACTGTATACAAATCTGGTATAAAATTTTGAAAATATCCTTAAGATAAATTTTCAGAAATTTCAGTGTCTAAGTCGAAAAGTTAAACATTCAGAATATTTAAAAACATCACAAAAAATATGCATTAAATTGTTTCCAGACTAGATATGGAATTTTAAAGGAAATTCTAGTAAAATTCCAACAATTCTATTTAGCTAATAAAAACTACAACATTCTGATCAATTCATTGAAAGTCGTAAATTCTCAATTTATTTCTTCTAGTTTCAGTACAATCGCGAGATTGTTAAAACGCAATTAAATTTTAACACTAAAGTATGATCATTTGATGATTTCTGCTCCAGACTTTATATTGAAACTTCTAGAACATTCAAATTTCAATAATTAGCTATCAAACACTACAACATTTTGAAATATCCATTGAAAGTCCAAAAATCTCATTTAAATTCTAGTAGTTTCTATACAATCGCGGAAATCTAAAATACAATTTAATTTCATCACGAACGTATGAAATTTTTTTGATTTCTGTTCATAACTTGATATGGAAACTTCTAGAAAGTTGTAGTAAAATTCCAAAAATTAGCTATCAAAAAGTACAACATTCCGAAAAACCATTGAAAGTTGAAAACTCTCATTTTAATTCTTTTAGTTTTCATACAAACGCGGAAATGTAAAATACAATTAAATTTCATCAGGAACGTACGAAAATTTAGTAATTTCTGTTCCAGACTTTATATGGAGACTTCTAGAAAATTCTAGTGAAATTCCTAAAATCAGCTATAAAAAACTACAACATTCCAAAAATCCATTGAAAGTCGAAAAATCTCATTTAAATTATTTTAATTACTATACAATCACGGAAATGTAAAATACCTTTATTTTCATCACGAACGCATAAAAAATAGGTGAACTTGTGGTCAACTCGGAAATTTAATAACTCGATTTTCTCACTTAATTTACACGTACTCGTTGTCAAATTGGCAAAAAAATTATCGTCAAGCATACTGTATGCAAATCTGGCAATAATTTTTCAAAATATCCTTTAGATAAATTTTCAGAAATTTTAGTGTCAGATAACTTATAGTGGTCAACTCGGAAAGTTAATAACTCGATTTTCTCACTTAATTTACACATACTAGTTGTCAAATTTCTGTTCCTGACTTGATGTGGAAACTTCTACAAGAGTCTAGTTAAATTCCCAAAATTGGATATAAAAAACTATTTGAATTGTTGAGTGTCCCATCCAATTGTTATGATTGTGCTGTGAAGTAATTCAGCAGGAATAAACGGACAGGTTAATATTAACTTGCAATCTGTAAGTATTAACCGTTTACTCCGGCTGAGTTACTTCACAACTCTTTATTATCTTTAATTTTTAATATTTTGCCAAAACCAATAGGTACCTATACTTTAAAATTCAAAATTTGTGCAAAATCAAGGAGTTATAGAATAGAATAGAATATATTTTTCATGCCTGTCGTCACACGACTTATACAAGTCTAAATCAAGTTGAATAGGTTAGGTTAGATTACTGATTCACATTAGTCGATGGTTAGTTCTTATGACTATCATTATACCATGCGAGCAAAAATTACCGTGCGAGCAAAAAATATCATCCAAGGGGGCATTAAGCTTCAAGAGCTTAATGTCCAATTAAGCTTCTAAGATTCGGATTCAGGCCACGAAAATCGACCTATGAAACATATTGTGTTCTAGTTTTAACGAAAATGTCAGTTTGTCGCGGCTTTAATAGTTTTAGGGATCATTTTTCAGGGTTTCTTTTTGAAAAACAAAGTTCTTATATTCTGATCTAGTAGAGTCAGTTTTGTAAACCTTTCATGTTGTGAAAAAATTACTTGTATCACATTCTAAAAAAAAGTTTCGTACAAAAACACAATCTGCAATTTTATTATTTGTTTCGTTTTCTAAATATTCGATAAGCCTTTTGCTATATAATCGGGACGATAGAGCACCTGAAGAGTCAATGAAATACAATATTTTTCCGTTTTCTAGGTAAGCAAAATTATGTTTGTTATAATATTAACAATTTTTTCATGAATTTGCGTTCATATAACATGTGATTCTTGAATCGTTTAAAATCCGTTAAAAAATGGGTATCATTTTTTAACGATCTATCTATGAAATACAGGGTGTCCAAGATAAGGATCAACAGCATGGGAATCTTGGAAACCGTAAAAGTTACAAAGGCGATTAAATTACAAGAAAGTTGTGCAATTTAGTGGTTAGTATTATATTAGAGCTAAAAATGTGGTTTTAAGTGCCTTGGTGGTTGGTTTTCTTATAACTTGTCCAATAACTTCAGAAAAAAATAAAAACGAAATCGCAAGATTTCTGATATTGTCGAATATCTCCGAAAGTAGGCGCACTTCATAGTTTTCTCAACAGAATATTACTGACCACTAAATTGCGCAACTTTTTTGTAATATTTACATGTACCTTTGTAACTTTACGGTTTCCGAGATCCCCATGCTGTTGATCCTTATCTTGGGCGCCCTTTATATTTCATACATACATCTTTATAGCCTGAATTAGAATCTGTAAAACAATTTGACAGACATTCAACATTATGCCTAGAAAAATTAAATACACAAATTGCAATTGCACAAGATATCAAATATTCCAATTTTAAGAAATGCAGATTGATTTATTGAAACATAATAATTGTTAACTTGATTATCAACCTCTCTTATTCCAAAAAATATTTTTTGTATGAATGTATAATGAAAACAGAATTTGCACTTTGCATTAATAGACGAAAATTTTGAACGGTTGTCCCTTGGAACACTTTTTTTAGGAAGATTGCCAAATATATATCTTAGCTAACCTAACAGATTCATAGATCTGATACTCGCCATACATGAGTACATTTTTGTCATAAAAATTAAAAACTACTCGGAATATTTTTAACCTTTTCAGAAAATATTGCCTTAAGTTTTCATTAACTGACAAGACAGATTTAACAGAAACTAGTTTTTTTAATGAATTAGACAACAAAAATGAAATTTTCTACTTTAACCGAGAAAATTTGAATAGTTGCCACTTCAAACTTTTTCAGGGAATACAGCCCCAAATATTTGTTGTTAACTAACCTGACTGATGTATAGGTCTGATTCTGAAAATGCATTTTTCAGGAGTTTTCATGTTAATACCTACTGGCATTCCGCGTTCACGCATTAATTCAGAAAATGTCCGCAAAGTTTTCCACTCCGGAAGAATCGGCAAATCCCATTACGAGATTTAAATACACGCCCGGTGCATACGCAAACACCGAAATATTGATATCTCGCTATTTATGCATATTTATATTCCGCCGTGCAGACATTAACATAACATATACGGCTCATAAAATATACGGCGTGTGGGGAGCGAGAGTAAATATTGTTTCGCCACTGAGCTGCATGAATGTGGGAACAACGTGCAGCACAAAGCGGCGATGCCCTTAATTACCGCCGTATTGTTTTACAAGTAACACACGATGGAATAAACGCGAAGTTAATAAGACGAATAAACAAGGCAGCGCTCCTGGGGAAGGTAGGCATTGCCGAGCAAACATCAAAATCTCATAATTACCAGCTAACCTTATTTGCAATCCGCTTCGCATGGCCCCGGGAGTCGCTACGTTGTTGGTAATTGTGAGATTTATGTACATAAACTGATCGATTCATGCATGTAAAACCTATTTATATTTGTTGGAAACTATCTGAAATGTCATAATTTTTTTTTTCGCATCTTGATACGTGTTCAGACTTATGAAGTAAAATATTTAAAACGATTAAAACGGTTTTTATTTGGCGGGGGGGCTATAGACTATAGACTAGAATTAATTTGAAAATAGATTCATATTTGATTGAGGTTATAACCCCAAGGTCAAAAATACATGCGAAACTACGTGCTTTATTAAAATGAAAGGAAAGGAAACATTATTGGATACAATTATTTATAATCTGTTATTATACAATGTATGCACTATATATAATATAAACATTTGGCAAAATCTTATTAACTATACGAGTTGAATTTTCCTCTTTTTCTTCGCAAAAAGATCCAAAATTTCTTTTGGAACAATTTTTTTGTTAGGTTCTTTTCAATATGCAAAACAGACAGGTTATGAATTATCTTCTAGCTGATGCTAGTTCTCAGCCAGGTCTTTATTCTCCTCATGGCTGAAAAATTGCGTTCATAACTAGCAGAACTTATAGGAAGGGATATAGCAACTTGTAACAATTTAAACAAATTGCGCTGAATTCTATTTTTAACATATTTTTTTTAATATTGTTAGCCTGATATTTGTTCCTAAATCTAATTCTTCACCTTTCCCAGCTGCTGAAGTATTTTGCAATTTGGAATCAGAATTTCACAATATTTGCTGCAATTTTGTAGTTTACATTGCAAACTTCCCGCACAAACTTTTCACTTGCTATTAAAATTATGTAATCAGCAATTAAAAAAATGTCGAGTAACAAAGGCACTCTTTCACAATTTTCATAATATATACACTTTACTCTTAATTTTTTATGGAAAATGTGCAGTTTATAATTATTTTTAGTATAGTATTGCAATTTGGAATCAGAATTTCACAATATTTGCTGAAATTTTGAGGTTTACCTTGTAAATTTCCCGCACAAACTGTTCACTTGCTAAAAAGCTTGCACTTGCTAAAAGCATGTAATCAGTAATTAAAATAATGTCGAGTAAGACAGGCACTTTTTCACAATTTTCCAATAACATTTTATATTTTACAAAAGTTTCGCAAGTTCCACTAGAACTTTGTACAAGTCGTAATTTCCAGTGATGCTTTTGCAATTTCCAATGAAATTTCTAAGTGATATTTTGTTTGTTATAAGAAAGTTCGAAGAATTTTGTAATTTTTAAAGATTTTTGAAAAATATATTATAAATCTTGCTATTTCCAGTTAATTTGAAATGACTAACAAAGGTATGTAGTTTAAAATATAATATTTCAATTTACAATAAGACTTCCATAAGTTTGATTTATATATGTTTCTAATACCAAAGAAAGTACAATATCCAGGGAATTTTATAATTTGTGGCACAAAATTTGCATAATTCGTTTGCAATTTTCAATGAAAGTTCCAAACACTCATGTGATTGTTTGTTTCAAGAAAATTAAATGAATTATGCAATTTATAGAAGATTTTTGGAAATACATTAAAAACCTTGCCATTTCCAGTGAATATTGTGAAATTACTTACGAAAGTTTGAAAATAAAAAAATAATATTTCAATTTAATATGAAGTTTACATAAGTTTAATTGAAATATTTTTCTAATACCAAACAAATTGCAATATTCAGGAAATCTCATATTTTGTGCCATAAATTATGACATTTCCTGGATATTGCAATTTGTTTGGTATTAGAAAAATATTTCGATTGAACAAATTGCAATATCCAGGGAATTTCATAATTTGTGGCAAAAAATTTCCATAATTCATTTGCAATTTTCAATAAAAGTTCCAAACACTCAAGTGGTGATTTCTTTTTTTATAAGAAAATTGAACGAATTATGTAACTTATCAAAGATTTTTGGAAATATATTCAAAATCTTGCCATTTCCAGTGAATATTGTGAAATATTTTAAGAGAGTTTGTAATTTAAAAAATAATATTCCGATTTACTATGAAGCTTTTATAAGTTCGATTGAAATATTATTCTAATACCAAACAAATTGCAATATCCAGGGAATGTCATAATTTGTGACAAAAAATTTGCATAATTCGTATGCAATTTTCAATGAAAGTTCCAAACACTCAAGTGATTGCTTGTTTCAAGAAAATTAAATGAATTATGCAATTTATAAAAGATTTTTGGAAATATATTAAAGATCTTGTTATTTCCAGTGAATATTGTGAAATTACTTACGAAAGTTTGTAAATAAAAAAAATAATATTTCAATTTAATATGAGGTTTACATAAGTTTAATTGAAATATTTTTCTAATACCAAACAAATTGGAATATCCAGGAAATATCATATTTTGTGCCATAAATTATGACATTTCGTGGATATTGCAATTTGTTTGGTATTAGAAAAATATTTCGATTGAACAAATTGCAATATCCAGGAAATTTCATAATTTGTGGCAAAAAATGTGCATAATTCATTTGCAATTTTCAATAAAAGTTCCAAACACTCAAGTGGTGATTTCTTTTTTTATAAGAAAATTGAACGAATTATGTAACCTATCAAAGATTTTTGGAAATATATTCAAAATCTTGCCATTTCCAGTGAATATTGTGAAATATTTTAAGAGAGTTTGTAATTTAAAAAATAATATTCCGATTTACTATGAAGCTTTTATAAGTTCGATTGAAATATTATTCTAATACCAAACAAATTGCAATATCCAGGGAATGTCATAATTTGTGACAAAAAATTTGCATAATTCGTATGCAATTTTCAATGAAAGTTCCAAACACTCAAGTGATTGCTTGTTTCAAGAAAATTAAATGAATTATGCAATTTATAAAAGATTTTTGGAAATATATTAAAGATCTTGTTATTTCCAGTGAATATTGTGAAATTACTTACGAAAGTTTGTAAATAAAAAAAAATAATATTTCAATTTAATATGAGGTTTACATAAGTTTAATTGAAATATTTTTCTAATACCAAACAAATTGGAATATCCAGGAAATATCATATTTTGTGCCATAAATTATGACATTTCGTGGATATTGCAATTTGTTTGGTATTAGAAAAATATTTCGATTGAACAAATTGCAATATCCAGGAAATTTCATAATTTGTGGCAAAAAATGTGCATAATTCATTTGCAATTTTCAATAAAAGTTCCAACCACTCAAGTGGTGATTTCTTTTTTTATAAGAAAATTGAACGAATTATGTAACTTATCAAAGATTTTTGGAAATATATTAAAAATCTTGCCATTTCCAGTGAATATTGTGAAATTACTTAAGAGAGTTTGTAATTTAAAACATAATATTCCGATTTACTATGAGGCTTTCATAAGTTCGATTGAAATATTTTTCTAATACCAAACAAATTGCAATATCCAGGAAATATAATAATTTGTGACAAAAATTTTGCATAATTCGTTTGCAATGTTCAATAAAAGTTCCAAACACTCAAGTGATTGTTTGTTTCAAGAAAATTAAATGAATTATGCAATTTATAGAAGATTTTTGGAAATATATTAAAAATCTTGCAATTTCCAGTGAATATTGTGAAATTACTTACGAAAGTTTGTAAATAAAAAAAAATAATATTTCAATTTAATATGAGGTTTACATAAGTTCAATTGAAATATTTTTCTAATACCAAACAAATTGCAATATTCAGGATATGTTATATTTTGTGCCATAAATTATGACATTTCCTGGATATTGCAATTTGTTCGGTATTAGAAAAATATTTCGCTTGAATTTATGAAAGCCTCATATTAAATTGAAACTTACTTACGAAAGTTTGTAAATAAAAAAAATAATATTTCAATTTAATATGAGGTTTACTTAAGTTCAATCGAAATATTTTTCTAATACCAAACCAATTGCAATATCCAGGAAATGTCATATTTTGTGTCATAAATTATGACATTTGCAAAATTTGCATAATTCGTTTGCAATTTTCAACGAAAGTTCCAAACACTCAAGTGATAGTTTCTTTTTTATAAGAAAATTGAATGAATTAGGTAATTTATAAAAGATTTTTATTGTGAAATTACTTACAAAAGTTTGTAATTTAAAAAAATAATAATCGTATTTACTATGAGGCTTTCATAAGTTCGATTGAAATATTTTTGTAATACCAAACAAATTGCAATATCCAGGGAATTTCATAATTTGTGCTAAATAAATTTCATAATTCGTTTGCATTTTTCAATGAAAGTTCCAAACACTTATGTGATTGTTTGTTTCAAGAAAATTAAATGAATTATGTAATTTATAGAAGATTTTTGGAAATATATTAAAAATATTGCCATTTCCAGTGAATATTGTGAAATTACTTGCGAAAGTTTGTAAATTAAAAAAAATAATATTTCAATTTAATATGAGGCTTTCATTAGTTCAATTGAAATATATTTCTAATACTAAACAAATTGCAATATCCAGGAAATGTCATAATTTGTAGCAAAAAATTTGCATGATTAGTTTGCAATTTTCAATGAAAGTTCCAAACACTCATGTGATTGTTTGTTTCAAGAAAATTAAATGAATTATGTATTTTATAGAAGATTTTTGGAAATATATTAAAAATCTTGCCATTTCCAGTGAATATTGTGAAATTACTTGCGAAAGTCTGTAAATTAAAAAAAATAATATTTCAATTTAATATGAGGCTTTCAAATTATGACATTTCCTGGATATTGCAATTTGTTTGGTATTAGAAAAATATTTCGCAATAAAAAATAATAAAATATTAAAAAAAATTGCATGATTCGTTTGCAATTTTCAATGAAACTTCCAAACACTCAAGTGATAGTTTGTTTGCTATAAGAAAATTTAATGGATTTATGAAACAAATTGCAATATCCAGGGAATTTCATAATTTGTGACAAAAAATTGCATAATTCGTTTGCAATTTTCAATGAAAGTTCCAAACACCCAAGTGATAGATTGTTTGTTATAAGAAAATTGAATGAATTATATAGTTTAAAGAAGATATTTTCGATTAAAAATTTTCGATTAAAAATCTTGCCATTTCTAGGGAATTTTCTGAAATTACTTGCGAAAGTTTGTAAATTAAAAAATAATATTTCAAATTAATATAAGGCTTTCATAAATTCGATTGAAATATTTTTCTAATGCCATACAAATTGCAATATCCAGGGAATTTTGTAATTTATACCCAAAATTTGCACATTTACGGCAAAATTGATATTGTGGAAGTATTTTGTCGGTTTTGGTATTCTGTCTCTTCAATATTCCAATAGGCTGACGTACTCGGAAACGGTTCCAAAGTTGGGGTAATTGGTGATGAAGAGCTTTCTATTGCCTCTATGTTAACTTCTGAATCCTTCACTATCGACAAATCGTCAGTGTTCTGTGGCTCTTTCCTTTCAAACTTGAAAAATTTTCGTTGTTCTTCATGGTATTTTGCCTAGCAGAATTGAAACAAAGTTCTATTTAGTCTAATAGCTTTTTCGTACACAATAAAGAACTATTACAATCAAGGTGATCTGTAGGCTGGAGGAACAAATGTACTGATTCTAATGAAATTTCTAAACAAACTGAATTGAAATGAAAATAACTATCTACTTATCAAATTAAATTACGATTGCAAATAATTCAAACTAATTATAATATATAAGAAAATTATCTAATTCAAATTGTTAAAACGGTACTATAGTTCGAAACTTACAATATTGTTATAAAGTTGAGTAACTTTAAATGACTTCGAAATAATAACACCAAATTTTATTGAAACTTCATTACTTGGAATGCCTTAATGCATCCACTGTTACAGAAGATACTAGGCCAAGATCGGCTTATCAAATGAAAATAAAAACGATAAACATTGTTACGTTAAGCACTACCGATCTTCTGTGTTTCGTCAGTTTTGTATTGACTCGCATACGACTGTCTTTCACACTCCTTTTCGGCTTCTCTTAATCATTCTGGGTATTTTCAATAAAATGTTAATGTTAAAGGCATGTAAATAATGTAATTGATATGTACTTCATACTTACAATTTTGTCTTAAGATTGAATACTTTTGATCGTAGTTCTTTTTTTCTTTCTTTTTGAAATTGGTATAACATTTTATTTTAGTTGGCTCAGTTTGCTATGATTTTTGTGAGTAATTGCGAACGTACTGATTTGAATATTTGAGGTGGTCTCTGTCATCTGACCCCAATCAGCGAATCGCAGCGTTTGATTATTTACAATCCCAATGCATTTTAAATCTGCGCATCAATTGGCGTATTATTGGCTGCATACGGCTCCTTACTCATGTGTATCACGTCGTCGCGTGGTGATGTTAATGGGGTACGACATGTACGCGGTGACCCCAGAACAGCCCCCGGGCTGACCGCTGGCCGCAGGAAGATTTATTTTCCACGCATGGGAAATCCACTGAGAGGAGAGTGACCAGGTATGTTCACACATTCGTTCACGTCGACAGGCGACATCGTAACCAGATAAGAGTAATCTGCCCTCCATCGTGTTGTAACGGCGGGGATATCATGCACAACAGTGATCACATCCCCGGCAGAAGACCATTCCATGCCTCGCAACAAAGCCCAGATTTCCAGGTATTAATTATCCCGTGCTAACCACGACGATCCGTGATTGATTTCCAAACCTCTGCCCCTCAACGGGGACGTGATGTATCCCCTTCATTTAGAGGTAGTGTTACACTATTGATAATTAAATTTAGCTACGCGTTTATTGCAGCCTAATTTCTCGGAATGAGCCGCCCCCGACGATATTATACGCCTACCCTGTAATATAATGCCGTAATTAATGCCTGAATGTGACCACAACTACACAACAACGGCGTGTACGTTACGTGGATACGGACAAAAAGTTTTTGAATAGGTGCACAACAATTTCAATATAATGAAATTGAAATTGCTATTTTAAAACATGCACTCACTAAAATCCATTTCCAACGTATTAAAATAACTGGTGCTATGGTTACGCTAACTAAGTGCATGTATCGCTCTTTGACAACGATAATTAACAGTAGAAGCAGAAATAGGCCCTACTTAAATAAACAAATAATAATAACAATTCGCAGATGAGAAGTTTTTGAAAGCAAAATTGGCAACAGGAAGTGAATATCTCACGGTTTTTTTAAATTTGTAGTAATAGTTTCAACTAATTAGATCGATAGGTGGAAAGACCCCAAGTTAACTCTGGGAAAAATCATTGTAAAACTAAAAAATAATGCTTCAAATGAAATAAAATATGTTTTGCGTGTGGTTAACTTAAAAATACATTTTATAGTTTTATGTTGTATTTTGAAACAAATACCATTTTAACCTATTACAATCTGGGTATTTTAATCAATATATCATTAATATTTTAGTCATTTCATAATTTTCGCCATTTCATCTAAAATGTATTAAATCTATTGGAATTTTAGTCAAAATTACATTGTTTTCTACATGTTTGACATTTTATTTAAAAATGCTGTCATTATGACATTAAAATATGTGCCCTTTTAATGAAAATTTCGTAGATCTTTTGATTTGTTTATTTATATATTCCTTGTAGCTAAGACTATACACTGTGTATCAGCCAAATGGAATAAATTCGATAATAAATAAATGGGGGCGTGTTCGAAAAAACGCTCGGACACGTCGATTGTTATTTTTAGTTGCGCATTTTTTTCAACAAAAACTTTTTATACAGGGTGTGTCATGTGACCGTGGCCAATACCAACTTTCTTATTTTAAATGCAATACCTGGTATATTATTCAATTTTTGGATTCTTCAGAAAATTCTAGACATATTTTATGTACAATGTCCTATACCTATCTTCAACTGTTTCGGAAATATTAAGTGTTTTCAGATTTATTGCAAAAATTAACATTAAATAAAGAAAATTATTTGAGTACAGATATTCGTTACAACACACTCAAAAACTAATAAGTAATACTGTTTATTTCTTGATAATGTAAAAAACCAAATAAAAACAATAAATTTCAATGGAGGAGATGTTCAAAATGCTCGCCGTGAACGTCTTGGCAACATCCTAATCTTAAATAGAAATTTCTTCTAACGTTACTCAACATCTCAGGCGTGACCGATCTAATCGCAAGCATTATTCGTCTTCTTAAGTCAGCTAAGTCGAGGGGTTTAGTTTTGTATACAATACTTTTGACATATCCCCATAAGAAGAAGTCTAATGATGTCAGATCAGGGGATCGTGCTGCCCATTCCATCGATCCCCGCCTCCCTATCCACCGATTTGGAAATATTCGGTTGAGGTAACAGTTCCGAAACAGTTGAAGATAGGTATAGGACATTGTACATGAAATATGTCTAAAATTTTCTGAAGAATCCAAAAATTTAATAATATACCAGGTGTTGCATTTAAAATAAGAAAGTTGGTATTGGCCACGGTCACATGACACACCCTGTATAAAAAGTTTTTGTTGAAAAAAATGCGCAACTAAAAATAACAATCGACGTGTCCGAGCGTTTTTTCGAAAATGCCCCCATTTATTTATTATTGAATTTATTCCATTTGGCTGATACACCCTGTATAAGGTTTGTTGATGATTAAATAACAAATTATGTGCTATATTTTTGGACTCTTTTTATCGAATATTCTATATTTATCAAAACGTGGTCTATTCAATTCTTCTCAGGTGAAATAGTTCCAAGCTTCTATCACTTCCGCTTTACCGGAAGTAGCCATCAACATTTGTTTTTAGGGTGTTCCACCCTATATATTATTATGTTTTTGGCTTCCCCGTTTAAGTTCAAACATCTTCAATGGAGATTAGAAGCTTAATTTAAGTGAGCAGTTTACTAATGACATTTTTAAATAACAAATTGTCAAAAAAAATTGTTGCAACATACAGGGTGAGTCGGGAGGAATGAACCAAACTCCAGGAGTGTATTGTACACGTAAAAAAAATTAAACTTGTTATCCGTTTTTCATTTGTTATCAAGTTAAAGTTTCAAATCTTGAATATGCAAATAAAGTGTTTGTCTTTGGTTTTTGTAATGGGTAATGGGTGCTACAGCTGCTGTTAAAGGATATCGCCAATGGTTTCCACATCAGAAAACTCCAGATAAAAACGTATTTATCTGACTTTTCAACAAACTGTTGAAAACTATAACTTAAAAACAAATGAAAATCGGATAACAACATTTCAGTTCTTTAAATACACTCCTGGAGTTTGGTACGTTCTTCCTGACTCACCCTGTATATCTGTCATGGAGGTACATTTCGGGTACAATTCGCAATAAATTTTCCGTTTTTATCTTATTTATATGAGAAATTGAAGTCATTTTTCTCAACATATTTTTAAGGTCAAAATCTTGGAATTTAATATTTATCTAAGTATCAAAAATAGTAAAAGTATCTAAGTAAAAAAGATAGGTGTACACATATCTCTACAAAATATGTTTCAAATTAAACGAGAAAGCCACAAGCATAATAATATATAGCACGTTCCGTTTAACAAACAAAAGTTTGTTAGGCTACATCCTGTAGAACCGGAAGTTATACAAGGTTGAAAGTAGTTCACCTGAGGAGAACGGATTCAGCCACGTTTTGATGATTATTTTCAAATTTATATATTATCGGAAACTCCATAAACCTTTAGTGAGCTACCATTAGGGTGGGACACCCTGTATATTAAGTGTTCATATAACTTTTTTTTTCGGGATTATATATTTTTTGTATATTTAACTTGACGGTGGTATTGTATTAATAAGTTTTTGTTCACTATTTCCGTTACGTCGTTTCTCCGTTTCCGTTTCTTATTGGTAAGAGAAGTTGAAGCCATTTTTCGTAACATCTTTTTGAGATCAAAATTTTGGAATTTAATTTTTATCTCGGAAAGTAAGGTATAAATACAGATGTTATACAGATGTTTTAAATTAAACGAGGAATTCATTTAAATCCATCTACCTTTCGGTGTAAGGCATACATTATTAATTTTTATAATATTCTCTCCACTTCCTCCTATGTTTTGTTAATTCCTTTATTTCTTCCCACGTGTTCTCTTTTCTTGTTGCCTACTCTTTTATTGCGCTGTTCCACTTTTTTCTCTGTCTTCCTCTCTGTTGTTTTCCTGTTGCTCTTGTCTCGTATATGTTCTTACTGTTTAGACATTTTATTTAAAAATACTATCATTATGACATTAAAATATGTGCCCTTTCATTGAAAATTTCGTAAACCTTTTGATTTATTTATTTATTTATTTATTTATTTATTTATTGCTTTACCTATCTACCTTTCGGTGTAAGGCATACATTATTAATGTTTATCATATTCTCTCCACTTCCTCCTATCTTTTGTTAATTCCTTTATGTCTTCCCATGTGTTCCCTTTTCTTGTTGCCTTTTTTTTATTGCGCTGTTCCACTCTTTTCTCGGTCTTTCTCTCTGTTTCTGTTTTCCTGTTGCTCTTGTCTCGTATATTTTCTTGGTGTTTCTTTCTTCTCTCATTCGTATCATGTGTCCATACCACCTCATTTGGCCTTCTGTTATTTTTTCCTGTTGGCCAATTAATGTACAACAATTTAAAGAAAATTTTAAATTTTCACCAGGCAAAAAAATAAAATCAACTGCATTGTTTCTTAACCTTTAGATTCAATTTCTGGAAAAACTAAGTATGAAAGTATGGGGTACTTTGAAATATTCATTTTCCAATATATTGAAGTATTGAACTCATTTTGAAAAAATTGGCTCAGTAGAAAAATGGAAATTTCAAGATAATATTGTTAGTGTATAATTTTTAACCACCAAACCACCCTTAATAATTTTATTAAATTAATATTACTGAGCTCAGTGGACGTAAGATAATTGCATAAAAAAATTTGTTTTCAAGCCAAGATAAGTTTTGGAAAAACTAAGAATGAGGTATCATTCGATGTTATGCGTATATCAATGTATTGGTTTTATTTTTAAGTTTTTCCTTTGCGCCTCGTTCCTTATCCTTTCTCTTATTGTTCTGTTTTCTATTTTTCTTAGGAATCTCATCTCCATGGCATTTATTCTTTTTATTTGTTTCCTGTCATCGTCCATGTTTCGCTGCTGTAAGTTCGCGTTGGTCTAATTACTTTTTTGACTATTTCTGTTTTTGTGTCTTTTGATATTTCCTTCTTACTAAAAAAAGGCGTTTTTTAACATGTTATATAGTTTTGCTGTTTCTCCTATTTTATCTTCTAGTTCATTATCTAATTTACCATTGCTCTGTATGATTGTTCCTAAACATCTGTATTGTTCTACTTGTTTGAGTGTTTTCCTTGAATTTTTATTTCGTGTTTATTTTTCTCCATGGCAATTATCATGCTTTTGTCTTTTCGTAATTTATTTTCATGTTTATTTTCCTAATCTCTTCATTTCCATGTTGTGTTGCAGTTCTTCCTCTGTTTCTGCAATTATTGCTACGTCATCCTCGAAAAGTAGTTTTGCTATTTTTGTTATCTCTATTTTCCACTATCCAATTTTTAGAATATTTTCTATTCCGTGTCCTTTCTTTTTTGTTTCTGTAATTCCTGGTAAATAAATCTTTTATCTTTTTTTTTATATTTTAATTAAAATATCAGTGATATTTTAGTCATCTCATAATTGTTGCTAATTCATCTAAAATTTGATAAATCTGTTGGTATTTTAATCAAAATAACATTGATGTTTCCATCATTTCAACATGTTTGACATTTTTTGAAAATGCTCACATTATGACATTAAAATACGTGCCATTTTACTGAAAATTTCGAAAATCCTTTGATATTTTTATCAAAATTTCATTGATACTTTCGTCACTTCATAAGTTTTGCAATTTCATCTAAAATTTAATAAACCTGTTGATATTATTGTTAAAGAATAGCTTTCTTTTCTTCGTTTTTTAAATTAATATAGAGAGTATTAGAAATGATACTAATGGTTTCAGGATTTGATCGTTGAGAACTGACGATTTTTTATTGGATTTTTACCATATATTTTTTTTAATTTCAAACTTTCAAGGCGGATATCTCTGGAATCACTGGGTCTACAGACCTGAAAATGAGCTCTTTGAAAGCAGGAGGCTATATTAAATCAGTACCCCAAAAGTCCCCAGCAGTAATTTTAAAATTCACAAAAATTGCGATATTTTTCGTTAAACGATTTGATCGGAAAATCGTAATTTTTACATATTCCGTCCTCGTTGATAAACCAAGCGGCACAATGGATAGAAGAAACATACCACTCATACCACATACCACCTTTCATACCAAATCATTGCATAGTTTCTTTGGGTCAAAAACTGGTAATGATTTTGGAATATTTTCATTATTTTTTGGCCCGTTTTGGGGAATAATTGACTCACTTTCTAAATTATCTTCAATATCACAATTGGCTCTCTCACTAAACACAGTGACACCTATTTCAGATTTATAGACATTTTGAACATGTGATTTTGAACAACTAAATACTTTATGTGTCGAAACCAGTAAACTGTAATCAGTTATTTTGCTTACATTGTAAATTATCAGAGGAGGACTCAAAGTTGATATACCTCAAATGCTTTATCAAATTATCAAGTATGGTAAATTGTAACATCGAAAGATGAAAGTCAAGATTAATCTGTAACATTAATAATTATTATTAATAGTTTGATATACACATAAAGTTACAAGTTTACCTAAACTTGTGCGTCAGCATATGCATATAATGACCAATGTTTTAGGAAATTTACAACTTTTGCCTTGTCACATTTCATCAATTCTTGGTGCCGTAGTACAATTTTTTTTTCTCATTTATCACATACTTCAGAAAAATCTCGATGCTTTCAGTGCATATAATATATTCACATCAAATTCTTGACTATTTATTAGGTTTCTATTTAGGTTTTTATTTTTAGTAGGATTAGTAGGTTGGCCCTACTGGGGGCCCTATTAGTAGGTTGGCCCTATTAGTGGGTTTAGGAGTTTCCAGTAAAGATTCTGATAAGAAATACATGAGCCAAGTTTTCGCTACTTACTTCCGGTCGAGCAAGCCGAGTAAGTAGTGAATAATCGGCCCATGTATTTCTTATGGGGAAATGGCCTAGAACCGGTGTTGCCCCACTACTGTACTTGTACAATCTTTCTCCAGATTTGGTTTTGTTTTTGTATAGAAAAGAATATCTATAGATATTTCCAAGACCAACGAAAAATGGGGGAATTTTTCCTCTATGGTCTTCAATTGTGTAAAATGTTTTTTTAGTGTTTTTCGCCGTCTTATATTCCAATACCGCTATGAATCAAAAGTTTTTAAATATCTTAATGTATCGGAGTCACATTTCATTTTTATAAACACTCCGCAGAGGAAGTAGCGCCAGCAGGAGCGGCATTATAGTGCGGCAACGACTCGTCGCTCTGCCGCTGGGGGATTTCGAATGCGAAAATTATTGTCGCTATTATATTTAATGGAACACTAAATGAGAATTTTACAATTTACTACTGGCTGCAGTGAAGTGAACTACGAAAACCTCTTAGCAGTGTCTTCGCTCCGATTTATCGGAGGTGGAGAGCGAAGTTGAACTGTCTGTGTGCACATTTCACGATCCGCGAACAATGAGTGATGCATGAGTTTTTGGATACAATTGCGAATAAATGCGGCGCGAAGCTTTAACAAGCTGCGCTGAAATAGTTTCACCTGTGTTCTCATTGCAGTTAATTAAAATTTAATTATACGCATTTTGATGTAAAAGTCGTGCGCAGTTTTTGCGCACGTATCCGTTCGGGGCACTTTAATGAAATGCGACGTAGTTAAAACATATAAAAAAATCATGCAGCAATTCTAGGAGCTGGAAATGTTCATTTTAAATATGAGGGACTTTTTAATTAAAACTAATAATAATAATCTGTACTACTGCTGCACCTGTGGCATAATTTTTCCCGGTTTTACAATATCTAGTTAAACTTATAGGCAGATAGTTTGCTTCGATACCATTGTGATAACCAACTAAGGTTCAAATATTCGATTAAAGTAAACTAAATCGATCAAGAATAACTTTTTGTTAAATGAATATTAATTTATTTACGAATAACATTTCTAATGACTTTCTATTGTTTCAGATCCAACTCTATGGTTTCAACAAAGAACTGTACCATAATATGTCCGAAGCTCAGCACAAGGCCCAAGGTATCGTGGCGATTTCACTCATGGTGCAGGTATGTTTTTTTCTTCAATCTGTTAGGAAAACTAAAGTAATTATTATAAACAATTGAACTCCATCTGAGCACATTTCTGTCTGTCTGTATGTCTGTCTGTCTGTCATAGTGTGTGCGTATGTTGGTCTCTCTGTACCCCTTTGTAAACCAAATTCATATATAACCCTATAAGATAACGTCAGTTTACTTACTCTTACTTCAGTAAGAAAGTTCCAGTGATATTTGAAAATTAGATAACTGGTCACATACGAATCAGGGACCCCAAGTTGACGGCGTTAGGGTTAGAAAATGTGGTTCTTTCGAACCCCGCAAACGGCGCTTTCTATTTATTTTTTAAAGCCGAAAATTTTGATTCTAACCTAAATATTGAACACATCATTGGAATCCAAATTTTTGAGCAGATTCGAATCCCACTTGAGGCGCTGTTTGTTTCCATATTTTCCCACTAAACCATGTCAGCATCCGTCCCAGCCATTTTTGCAGTGTATGTTCATGAAAAGTATCAAAAAGTATTTTTTTGATAACTTTGGGGGGTGGGGGGTTGAAATTCATATGGGGCACGGACCCCATGGACACGGTCGTTGGGTATTTTTTCATTAAAATCTATAGGCTTGCTTGTGAGAAATTGAAAGTTTTCATTTTCAATTGAATTATCTAACGTTGGTATGACTGCTAGAATCTAAATCTGAAAATACTTAGAATTTGCCAAATTTTAACATGGTACTGTTGTTATAGTTCTTAAGACAGATACTGGAGATGGAGAATTTGAATTTGTTAGAATTTCTAGTTAGAATATATAATAATATTCATGTTCATAGAAAGTTGGGTACAACTATATTATAAATTTCTGAAAATTTTGGTTTAATCTTTCTACAAACCTTTCATTCTAGCCACTAATAACTGCAAAATATTAAAAATTAACCTAACCTAACGTAACCTAACCTAACGTGACCTAACCAAAATATTAAATAAAAAACTCTATAATCTCGAATATCAACAATGTAAAAAAATAGCTAAAAGTTGAGGCTAAATGAAAAGCTTCTTGTTCATTCATTTTTCAGTCAAAAGTAAAGTTGTCTCCAACAAGTTTCTTAATATTTCTGCATAATCTAGACATATATTTCTTAATTATTATATTACAAATTTCTTTATGTTATACAAATATTTCACAAATATTTAGTGAAGTGTAGCTATAATAATCTAGTGTAGTTATAATTTTTGCAGATAGCTAAAATTTATAACGAACCTTAGACGATAGAGTGTTTTAGCTATATTTTCTTTAATTTCTGCCAAATATAGTCGAATCTTTTAAAAAACCGTGCATAGATTTTAGCTACTACAGCAAAATTTTGCATAAAATAAACATATGTAGAAATATCTTTAAAATTAACGACACGTCAAATTTGGCTAAAAGTTTTTGTATCTGTCTCTAAAAATGTCTCCAGATATTTCTGTAAAATGTAGATAATGATGTCTATGAAATGTAGATGATTATTTCTGCAATTTGCAACTATTTTATAAAAAATTGCAGCTTGAATTTATAAATAAAACTAAGACTTTGAAGCTACGAACCTAAACAGTAGAAAGTTGTTGCAATATTTTAAATGTCTGGAAAATCTCTATACAAACCCTTCTAACTAACTTGCTAACTTGCTAAATAATTTTATAAAATTAGAGCTCAATAGAAGCAAGAAAATTGGATGAAAGTTCTGGTTTTCAACACACGAGAAATATTCGTCATAATTATGTGAAATCTGAGTGTAAACAAAAATTGAAAATATATTTTAGGAAAATTAAATAATATTTTAAAATCAGAGCTCAATGGAAATAAGAAAAATGTATGAATATTCTGGTTTTCAACAAACGAGAAATATTCGTCATAATACTGTGATATCTGAGTGAAAATAAAAATTGAAAATTGTAGCAAATATGCTAGTCATTTTTTTTTTCTAAATTATATTTCTTCTCTAACTTTATGCGCAAATTCTGGAAAAACTGTAGACGGGGTATGATTAAATTTTGATATTTTCTTAAATATTGAAACATTTTTTTATAATTTGTAAAATTTGACCTAAAACAAAAACTGAAAATTGCGAGAAAAAAAAACGTTTATTAAAATTTGATTTATTTTTTACCTTTGCATGAATATTCAGGAAAAACGATAACATGTTCTGAAGGTATTTTAATTTCTTTATTAATTTAAGGGACATGTATGGCCAATTAATCAAAGAACAATACAAGAAAATGATTATGAATTTTCAGTTATTATAGATGGCTCATGTTTTAATTTTTATATTTTCTGCAGATTAGGTTTTCTTTAATAATTAAGGGAAATGGCCAATTAATGTACAACAATTAAAATTTAAATTTAAAATTTTCACCAGGAAAAAAATAAAATCAACTGTATTGTTTCTTGAACTTTAGTTTCAATTTCTTTCTGAAAAAAAGTATGGGGTATATTGAAATATTCATTTTCCAATATATTGAAGCACACTAACTCATTTTGAAAAAAAAATGGGTAAAATTTGGCATATAATACCAGAGAAATTACATTGTTTTTTTACAAGTGAAAATTCTGAGCTTTACAATCTCTCGCACATTTTAAAATATAAAATCCAGTGCATTGCTTGAACTTTAGTTTAATTATAGCTAACTTTATGTGAAAATAAAATCAACTGGATTGTTTCTTGAACTTTAGTTTCAATTTATTTCTGAAAAAAAAGTATGGGGTACATTGAAATATCCATTTTCCAATATATTAAAGCTCACTAACTCATTTTGAAAAAAATTGGGTAAAATTTGGAATAAAAAAGATTTAATACCAGAGAAATTACATTGTTTTTACAAGTGAAAATTCTAGGCTTTACAATCTCTAGCAAGGTTTAAAATATAAAATCCAACGCATTATTGCTCGAACCTAATTTAACTAAAGCTAACTTTATGTGAACACTCAGTAAAAATTATAGATGGCTCATTTTTAACTTTCATATTTTCTGAAGTTTTAGGGGTTTCCTGATATCTTATAAAATATTTATATGAATTTATGAAATTATATGGAATTTTGTGACAATGAGTGCATGAAAATTACAAGAAACTTACACACATAATTTCACAAATTAATTTTCACAAAATAAAAGAGTAAATGTATTGTTCGTCTCATTTCAGATTAAAATGTTGGAAAAATCATTGATGGTGTGTATTCAAATTTTCATAATTTTTAATATATCAAACCACACTTTATAATTTTTGTAAAATTTGAGCTCATTAGTTTAACTTAAGCTAACTTTATGTGAACACTCAGTAAAAATTATGGATTGCTCATTTTTAACTTTCATATTTTCTGAAGTATTAAGGGTTTCGTGATAATTTATCAAATTTTTATATGAATTTACGAAATTATATGCAAATTTGTGACAATGAGTGCACGAAAATTATAAGAAAATTACACACATAATTTCACAAATTAATTTTCACAAAATAAAAGAACAAATGTATTGTTCGCCTCATTTCAGATTAAAATGTTGGAAAAATCAATGATGGTGTGTATTCAAATTTTCATAATTTTTAATATATTAAACCACACTTAATAATTTTGTAAAATTTGAGCTAATTGGACGTAAAAAAATTGCATGTTAGTTCTGGTTTTCAATACAAAATAAGTTTTGGAAAAACTATGAATGAAGGCTCATTCAATTTTATTTTTTTTAAATAATTTTTTATATTTACTGAATTATTGAAGTACACTTACTAATCTAGTAAATTAGTCAAAAAATTTAGGAAAGTTGCAAGAAAATTCGGTTTTTCAACACAAGAGATATAATATATTAGGCAAAACTATAAATCGGGTATGATTTGACTTTCGCAGTTTTTGACATATTGAAGCATTTACTATAATAAAATTTGGGCTAAAACCAAATTGCAAAGCAAGATCTTTCCACTCCAGCATTACATGGAAAGTTGGGAAAAACTATGGCTTGGTCATGTGTTAACTTTTATATTTTCTGAATTATTGGGGGTTTCTTGTTAACTTATGGAAATTTGTGATAATGAATGCGTGAAAATTGCAAGATACATTTCGATTTTCTCAAAATAAAAGAGCAAGTTTGCCCGTCTGACTTCAGATTCATATTTTGGAAAACTTATTGATGGTGTATAATTTCTAATATACCAAACCACCTGTAATAATTTTATAAAATTTGAGCTCAGTGGACGTAAGATAATTGCATGAAAATTCTGGTTTTCAAGCCAAGATAAGTTTTGGAAAAACTAAGAATGAGATATCATTCGATGTTATGCGTATATCAATGCTAACTCTATAGTTGCATTATATTTTTAATTGCACACTTATTGGAATACACAAACAGTGCAAAAACAATGGTTAATTGAAAAAAGTCAATTAAAATGGATGTGTGAGTGGTTAGCACTTGGTGAAACATTTTAGTAGAGGAATAATAAAACACTTGGTTGACGTTTCGAATGACGAATGACGAATGACGAATGTTTGAATATTATTAATTTAGTTAATACTCTTGAGAATGGCGGAGAGGCCGAAACAATTGTAGAGTTCTTTTCTATATATACTGTGAAACGTCAAACAAGTGAAAAAAGTAAATTTTGATTTAAATCAATGATATATTTAACAAAATCATTTGATTTAAATCATGATTTAAATCATTATTTAAATCACACCAACCCTGATTTTTTCCTTACTTTAGTACCTAGTACTAAAGTTACTAGTACTAAAGTTTAGTACTGAGTTACTTTAGTATTAGTACTTAGTAAGTACTGCATGACCTATTTTGATATTCACTTATACTTCACAAAATAAAACTTTGTAATAAACTTTAAAATATGTATTACTATTAAATTATTTGTTCGCAACAATTGTTTCGCCACACTGTAGCTTCTTGAGGCAAAGAATGGTACTAATTAGTAGTTCTTGTGGTTATCTATACAAGGTTTACAAATTGACTGGAATACATTCATTATTTCGGAAATTAAAAATATTTTTGCAAAATCCTCGGACATTTTTGAATTTATAACAAAATGTTTATTTTACAAAACTAAAATCGTCGTTCTAATATATTTTTAATTTTAGAAATAATTAATGTATTCCAGACTTTTTGCACATCTGATGTAGACACAAACTGACTTTTGATATATTTATGTCATACGTGTAATATGCTAATATTTATACACCCATATTCTGTTTATTGCCTGATTGAAGTTTCTGAATATATTCAGCAACAGGGACGAGGATTAATCTGATTATTTATTAAGTTTTCATTATATTTGCCCCATATTTTCTAAAAGATTAACAACGTTATTCATAAAAATTTAAACCGTGGTTTAGCGGTGTTTTACAAAGGTTTACCAAGACTACTAAGATTAAACCACTCAAATCAAATCAAATCAAATCAAATCAAATCAAATCAATCTTTATTATGCGTTTGCCGTACATAGTAGCACAGATGTACTAGTTGAATGTATATACACTAGTTAAATACTTAAAAACGAAGTATTAGTTTTATTTGTGGCTTAAATTTTTATGAATAACATGTTAGTTTTTATCCCTAATTTGCTGTTATTAATAAGATTTTAAAATAAACTCTTCTTCGAAGTCATGGTTTGGTTCTATTAGATGATTTGAATATGTATAATTTGTTGTGAATAACACTATTCGTGGTTTAATCTTAGTGAAACATCTTAGAAACTAGTTTTTATGAATAACCCTGTTAGTTTTTGTCCCTTATTTGCTGTTATTATTAGGATTTTAAACTCTTCTTCGAAGTCATGGTTTGGTTCTATTAGATGATTTGAATATGTAGAATTTGTTGTCAAAACATTTTCTGTGCTCTTTTATCCGTTAAAATTTATCCTCTTGTTTGTCCCATGTAAATTTTTGGGCAGTCTTTACAAGTTAACAAACACCCTCAACTTTGGCTGTTGAGTCTTTTAGTTTTATTATGAATACCCACTTTCATCAACTACATCTATTAATTTAACCTGTTTTCATATAATTGTATCATTGATAGATAGGCCACGTCGTAGACCACCTTTTCAGAATAAGGAGACTTCAAATCGCATATTTTCGCAAAAAATTCGATTTGGAAAATTTTCATGATTACGATACTTTCATTGAACTACGATACTTTTCACTAAACATTATTTTTTTTTATTGATTTCTTCATTCTATAACAAAAATATAACAAAAACCATAACAAAAATTAAATTTATCAATGAAACTTAATATACAAATTAATGATAAGTTGTTGTTAACCCACAGTTTTGTAGGGCAGTCTTCACAAGTTAACAAATACACTCCACTTCTTGAGTTTTTTTAAGTGTTATTATAAATATCTATCAACTTTTAACAACTATCAGCCACATCTATTAATTTCTAACATGTTTTCATATAATTGCATCATTATACTATGAAAATAAATGTAGGTACGTTATTATTATGATTGATTCAGAATTATGGAAAACGCGCTGCCGATATTAATATTTCATTTATGATGTTATCACTTCCTCGTAACCGCAGGAAATTCACACATATCGTCGATAACAATATTATGGGCGTCTTAGAGTGCCGTATCTGAAATAAATCAGCAATATTAAAGGAATAACAGCCGCATAAGTGCAGCTGTAAAAACTTCATTATACGCCTCCGCCCGTGCTTCGCGATCACCTCTCGCGCTGCACTTGTTTCCAGGGCCGAAAAAATCGTTTATGATCTCCTCTATTTATGATGAAGTAATCTCGTTTTATGTAACTAGTAAAATGCCCTCGCCCCACGCCGATATATATCGGGGGGAGAGGTACCTTTTATGCTGTCCATATAAAAATGCGCCGTTAAACTTGGAATATATATTTATTATGTGAAATATTATTACGGCGAGGAGACGTTACAGTTGGAATGAGGGCGGAATTACACGGAGTAAAATATTTTAACACTGTCGTTTTTGAGTTTAATTCGTTCCTCGCGAAAGTGCCGTCGCACGCCGTTTCGTCGTTATTATATCACTTCTTTTTTTCCATAGCGTCGTTGCTGAAATTGAAAAATGCCAACGCCACGTAGTTTACAGTTACAATTAAACTGTGTGATTGCGTTTATGTTTAATTTATGCCGCCTTAAGGAGGCATCGCGCACTGAGAAGGTCCATTCAGAATTAATGTGTTTGCGTAAGCCTAAGCTCCCAGTCAGATATCCGGCTTCGATGTATTGAGACTCACGGCTGAGGAGGTGATTAAAGCCACTAGCCGAGTCCATTAGGGCCGTAATTAATGCCCGGAATGAGCCGTGGATTGTGCAGCGCAAACGGTTTGATAGTGTCGTGGAAAAAGGGCTCGTAAAATGACGTCGGAGGGACCTGGAGGGAAACTCGCCTGCGCGGAACCCGACACCTTAACAATAAACTTATCGGGGCCGCACTTCCCCGGGAAAACTTCTGAAATAATGGCAAAGTGAAAATTCACCCGTAAACGTATTAAAACGCACGCCCGCCCGGACGCACGTCATTCCCTGAAAGTTTCCGGAAGAGGAAATGATGTAAGGTAACGTAATACAGTTATTTCCTGTTAAAAACGATGGAAAATTAAGGGCCGAAACTCTTCCCGTGCAGAAATTCGCTGCCGCCCGACGTCTGCGTTTAGTGTGTCACTTTGTGTAACTCGGGCAGAAGTTTCCTCGAGGAGAAGCACTTTAAGCCGGAAAGCAATTCGCCAACGGGCGAGCTCGCGGGAAAATGACTATTTTCCGCAAGGCGCGGGCGGGAAACGCAGCAACAGCTTTCAATTATGGTCGCCCAGGTGGCATGTGGGTGGACGATGAAGTTTCCACCTGTCCGTCGATCCCGTGATTGATTGATGACGGTGTTTATCGATCGGGCGACGTCCACACGCGCGCTGACGTATCCAAAGATATAGAGAATTATTATAGTTCGCCCGGATGTAACCCACTGCGCTTTCATTATGGGATGTCAATCGCAGCTCAAACATTTAATCAGGAGGTTACAGTGATTGTACGTATTGTATGCATGTGCACGATCAACAATAATACCACCATAAACCCATATGACCCAATCAGTTAAGACTCGGACTAATAAATAGTCTACGAGTCTACGCAATTCTCGTTTTAAGCGTAAGTAAGAATAGTAGAATGTTGTCGTTCATGTTTTGTACAATGTTAATACTTAGACGTAACGTTTATCCAAAATTTGCATTTATAATTATTACAGACAAACAACACAAACAAAGTAATAATAATAATAATAATAATAAAATATATATTTTCATTAGGTATCAGAACTATAAATAGCATAACACCTAACCTAACCAAGTTTTTCAGAAAAGTCTGCAAATTGTTTTTTATTTGTTTCAAAAATTAAAACGACTTCAATACGAAAATGACCCTAAAAATAAGAACATCTTATTCAAATTGTATAAAAGTATATTATGCAACGACCATTTAATAACCATTATATGCGAGTTGCATACACTATTTTTTCTACGACAAACAACACAAACAAAGTAATAACCCAAATTTGTTGCAATTTTCCATTTTCGTTTTAACCAATATTTAAATCAATATTTAAATATTGGCGTCAATATTTATTGAGTGCGATAGATCTCGGTGAATATTTAAAAGTGAAATGTGATTTAACCTCTCCTGTCCCATTGTCGATCTTAAATAAGATTTTAAACGTCGAAGACTAGATAATGTTCTTACAGCTGTACATGTTGTGGCAGGTATAGTTAAAAATTACTCAACACATTTATGAATTTCCGGCAACATTTCCATGATATATTGATGACATTTTAGAAATGTACAGATGTCAGTAATTGAATTTCATTTGCACTGCTTCAGTCGAAGCCAAATCTAGAAGCCATAAAATGCGCAAATCTCATTATCAACTTTTTCCAAAATTAACTGTTCCATGTTAATCAAATGTTGTATAGAGGCACCTTATCATCAACTTCATAGAAAATTTCTTTATAAAAATCAAACGCATTTAAAAATGAATGCTAAAGGAACCATCATTCAATGGCTTAGGTGAAACTCATTGTCTTGGTAACTTAATCTCCATTAATTTTAATGATTTGGCTGTCACTTATGCATCTTTCCATAAGGCTTCATAACCAGTGCCTCTCATTTTTCTTACAATACTCTTCACAGTATCTATTTTCAATTTTGCATGTTTAATGTTCAGGGACGGTTTCTGCAGTTCTGTATTCAAAATTTCGATTTTTTCAAATATCTCGATAACCATTTTTAAATAATTTTTTTTTTTTGTTGCAGAACATTTTTTAAATATCCATTGGCCTTTGCACCAGATTCAGTCTTATCATTATCAGAGACATTTTGTAGAAAGTCGTTTAATGTTTGTTAATTATCAGCAATGCTTTTTAGTGAAGATACCTGCATGCACCATCTAGTCGGACAAAATGGACACAGAGAACTTTACTCCCATTCGTATTTAATTTTAATCTCTTAAATATTTCGATTCGTTTTAGCGATTTATTAACAAAATTTATGAGGTCTTTCATAATGCTTAAGAAATTTCGAATTTCCAAAATTTCTTGCATAATATCTTGTACTACCAAATTTAATGTATGCGCCATGCAGTGGACAAAACGGCTTTATTTTCGGACTGCCGAATTCTAGCTTGCAATCTACTTTTAATTCCACTTGCATTCGTTGCACCATCTGCAACTGTCCTCTGCACTTTACAATTGGTAATTCTAGCCTTATCAATACATCATATATATATAGTACAGATTATTATTATTATTATTATTATTATTATTATTATTATTATTATTATTATTATTATTATTATTATTATTATTATCATTTATAACTGAATACAACGTTTCTGAATTCGTGAAAGGTGTTTCATAAAGTTCAATGAAATATTCATAGATTTCTAAATTGCTATCTACAATTTTCAAGCATATTGACAGTTGTTCTTTTGATGATATATCGGTTGTCTCGTCACTTAAAATAGCAAAATAAGTTGCTTCCTTCATAAAATGAACTATCATTGGAATAACTTTATTTCCACCTTCTTAGTTAATTACATTTTATAGGGTTATTTAGTTGTTTATGGTAACCAAGTAAACGATACATTATAACAACAGACCTGTAATATTTTACGGGCTTGTATAAAAGACCTGTAATATATTACAGGCCTGTATAAAAGCAGACAGATTGAAAACTAATTCAAATTTTTTTACAAACACCTTAAAACTCTAATGGATCTTGCTTATAATTATACACACTTATTCATTTTCGAAATTCATTTGTACACTTTCAGCAATCATTTTCTGGTTGTTACTTTCAATTTCCATATTCATGTTTTTGTTAGAAACAGAGAAAGCTAAAATCGTGCCTGCAGTCAATGGTGCTTCGTTTTATTTATTAGAACCCTTCTGATTGCCAGATTGAACCATTTTTGCAATTTTTCTTTTGTTACACAAAGATTCAGCAATATAATTTACATTATCATATTATCTACGTCTAGCTATAAATTTCCTAACGCCTCCGCATAATAAATGTCAAAACATTTATTTAAAAATAGTCAAATGAAGGTTGAAATAAAAGTTTGTACGTGACACGCTTTGCAATTAATCTTTACTAGGCTCACTGGATTATGGGGCTCGCTCCTGCGTCGCTCGCCCCACAAACTTGCAGCTCGCCCGTAAGATTTATTTACGAAGCTTGTCACGTAAATAACTATTACCAGCCATTATACAGTATGTTCCCGGATTGAGTTTACAAGTCATATCGACTTGTAAACGTTCTTGTTAAAAATGACTTTTTAATCTTAAAGCTGTTTCTTTGAGTTGCTGTTTATTAAAGTTATGTTTTTCACAAACATATTTGTTATTTAACTTGTGTAAACTAATTTGTCAAAGTGACATCGTCAAAAAATAAACGGCCAATGTGATGGGATTTAAAAAGCAGAGAAAGTCCGAAATCAAAAGAAAAATTAACTTTTCTTTCCACTGAGTCAGAATAATTACGTTTTAATTACAGATTTGCTGGTTTCAGGACAAGCAAAAAATCTTATTCATTTGCAGTTTTGGCGTAAAATAAAAGAAAAGAAGTTTTTCCTCTTGTAAACTCAATCCGGGGACATACTGTAGATAATATTTCATTTAAAACATCGTAAGAGCACCATTTATAATTGGTACGATTCAACCAACTATTCAATTCAGGAACATCTTTAGTATAGAGTTTTAGAAAAACTTTGAAATTGGAAGTCTCGTCGATATGGCCTCTAATGCTAACCCCTGTCCTGCCAAAAATTGCAAGGTAGAAATATTTTTTTTAAGCAACTCGTGATTGAATCATTTCTTTTCGTTTCGCCAGCGATATTTCGTGAATATTTTTCCCTGTGGAAAATGAATTGTACCTTTCCACAGCGGAATTGTGTAAAGAAGAATTTTCATGTATTTGAAATTTTCCAACGCCTTTTTCCAATTAGAAAATCTGTCATTCACAAACTCATTTATTGATGCTTTATCATGTCTATTCATAGTACTACGTAGAATGTCCACTTCATCGCAGGATTTAAAATTTTGCAAAATATTCTTCCTGGATCTCTTCCTGGATTATATTCGATCCACATATATTTTTTCCCAATTAGGGGGAAACTTCCTTTTTCCATGACTGCTAGATGGACACTCGGTTGTAGTGTCTGGATCATTTGATGTCATTGGAGATTCTTCTCTAGCTTGTACATTTTCAGAACCGTCTGAAATTTTCCTCTTTCTGCCACTGTGCGTCAAAGTTAGAGTTTTTCCAGAATTTGCATTTATAGTTAGCAAATAAATATAATATAAGCTAAGGAATAACTCCAAATGGTTTTGCTTAGAAATATCTATTGCGCTCATATTTCACGGTATTAAAAAGAATGCTTTAAAGTGTGTGGAAAAATAGAAATTTCAAAATGTTCAAAGTTGTCATTAAATCATTACCGTAGACTTGTTATGACTTCAGTGAAAAATGTGGTGGCTGGAGGCTAAACTGTAAGTCCATCAATCAAGTGAATTATATTTCACTATATTAATATATATTTTGTTTTTTTTTAAATTACCTTTGAAGCTGAATACTGGCTAAACCAAACGCATTTGTATATAGATAAGTTTTGTTAAATCGTCTTAAAACATGGCACTCCCTTAATTCTACGCTTAATTTCGAATAAGTTTCGAAAGCCGAAACTAGATAGGTAGAACCACTTATTTTAATGAATAAAGGGCGAAAACAAAACCATCATTGATATTTTATACAAATGCCAGTAAGTACTCCAAAACACTACTACATGTAATAAAATATATATTTTCATTAGATATCAGAACTATAAATAGCATTACACCAAGTACCTAACCAAGTTTTTCAGAAAAGTCTGCAAATTGTCTTTTTTTTGTTTGAAAAACTAAAACGACTTCAATACGAAAATGACCCTAAAAATAAGAACATCTTATTCAAATTGTATAAAAGTATATTATGCAACGACCATTTAATAACCATTAAATGCGAGTTGCATACACTATTTTTTCTACGACAAACAACACAAACAAAGTAATAACCCAAATTTGTTGCAATTTTCCATTTTCGTTTTAGTTCAAACTTCACACAGTTATAACAAGTGTTTCAATATTTAAGAGAACATGAAATATAAATTATACCCCAGTTAGAGTTTTTCCAGAATTTGCATTTATAGTTAGCAAAGAAATATAATACAAACTAAGAAATAACTCCAAATTATTTTGCTTTGAAATATCTATTGCGCTCATATTTCACGGTATTAAAAATAATGCTTCAAAGTTTTGGGAAAAATAGAAATTTCAAAATGTTCAACGTTGTCATTAAATCATTACCGTAGACTTGCTATGAATTCAGAGAAAAATGTGGTGACTGAGGCTAAACTGTAAGTCCATCAGTCAAGAGAATTATATTTCACTATATTAATATATATTTTGTTTTTTTTAAGATTAACTTTGAAGCTGAATACTGGCGAAACCAAACACATATGTATACAGGGTGTCTACGCTAAACCGTTCGTTAAAAGTTTACGGGGTTGCCGTTGTACTAAAAATTTCAAAAAATCCACGTCACACGGTTGAATCAGTTATCCTCATGTGAAATATTTTCAACTTTCTATCATTTCTGGTTCCACCGGAAGTAGCACCAACTTTCTTATTTTAAATGGAACACCCCATATATTATTATATTTTTGAATTCCTTGCATAAATTGGAACATATTTTGTAAGAACGTATGTACGAGGGCGGTTTGACGGAAGAGTGACTTTTTAAAGGTTGGTAACACTGTCGCTACAATGATTATGTTGCTAGCTCATGGGGTCTTTCGGAGGTCTACTGTCAAAATTTGGCACAAATCTAACAGATAGATTATGTTTTATACTTATTTGAAGAAAACTGTTTTCGTTGTTGTGTAAATATGGAGAAAAAATAATTTCGAGTGTTGATTAAACATTATTTTCTACGTGAAAAAACCATTAAAGAAACCGAGGAAAAGTTACGTAAATATTATCTAGAATCTGCTCCGTCCCATGGAATGATTTGTAAGTGGTTTCTGCTTTTAAAAGTGGCCATATGAGCATGGTTGATGCAGATCGTCCGAAACCATCATTTACTGTAACTACTCCGGAAATGGTTAATAAACTCTATGGCCTTGTAATTGGCAATCGTCGAATAAAAGTTCGTGAGATAGCCAATGAAGTAAACATCTTAACCGAACGGGTATACAATATTTTGCATGAATATTTCAATAAGAAAAAGCTATCCGGGAGATGGTTGCCGCGTTTGCTTAATGGTGATCAAATGCGCGCTCGCATTAAGAATTCAGAAGAATGTTTGGCCGTCTTTAACGTAATTCAAAGGATTTTTTTCGTCGATATGTCACAGTAGCTGAAACTTGGATACATCATTATACTCAAGAAACTAGAATACAGTCTAAATACTGGATTTCTCCATGCGAATATGCTCCCAAAAAGGCAAACACACTTTTTTCGACCAATAAGGTCATGGCCACAGTTTTTTGGGATTCTAAAGGTGTAATCTTTATTAATTGTTTACAAAAAGGAAAAACCATAACTGGCCAGTATTATGCTGATTATGCAGACATGTATTGATGCCGAACTTGAAAAACAACGACCGCATTTGATGAAGAAAAAAAGTGTTGTTCCATCACGATAATGCGCCCTCTCATTCGTCTGCAATTGCTACAACTAAATTGACTGAATTGCATTACGAATTACTGCTTTATCCGCCATATTCGCCAGATCTGGCTCCCAGTGATTTCTTCTTATTTCCAAATTTAAAAAAATGGCTGTGTGGAAAAAGATTTCAGGCAAATGAAGAGGAGATAACCGACACAAATGCATATTTTGAAGACTTTCCGAAAGATTACTTTTTGGTAGGTTTAAAAAAATTGTAAACTCGCCGGGCTAAGTGTGTACACTTGAAAGGGTGTTATGTTGACAAATAAAATATATTTTGAACAGAAAAATAACGTTTTCATTAAAAAGTCACTCTTCCATCAAACAGCCCTCGTATAGTTAGCAAAGAAATATAATACAAACGAAGGAATAACTCCAAATTATTTTGCTTTGAAATATCTATTGCGCTCATATTTCACGGTATTAAAAATAATGCTTCAAAGTTTTGGGAAAAATAGGAATTTCTAAATGTTCAACGTTGTCATTAAATCGTTACCATAGACTTGCTATGAATTCAGAGAAAAATGTGGTGACTGGAGTCTAAACTGTAAGTCCATCAGTCAAGTGAATTTTATTTCACTATATTAATATATATTTTGTTTTTTTTTAAAATTAACTTTGAAGCTGAATACTGGCTAAACCAAACGCATTTGTATATGGATAAGTTTTGTTAAATCGGCTTCTTTTGATCCCACTAATGCCATGTCCTCATAATTTAGAGACACCCTGTAAGATAGTTGTCTCCATATTCACCACAAACAAATCTATGTTTCTCACTGTCACTGTGTGTTTTAATGTTATTGTTCCACGGGGGCCATAAAATACCCAATGAAATTTTATCAATATTTCAATGTCGCGATGTCAAATTATTGAAATATGAAGCGGCATAGTGTTATCTGTAATTGTTGGAACAAACAAGCAGTCATTTAACCGTTTAATTGCTTTATGTGCACATGTCGGATTTGCAGTGGCCGTGGGCTAGTTCGAAAACGGACACACGCACACAGCAGGGACACATGTGAGCCGCCCTGGCTGGCGGGGAGATAGTGCACATTTTATATTGCGGAATGCGTGCATACATGACGCGGGTCACTAACTCTCCCGTCGAATTCCAGGGAGTCCAGGGGGATGAAAAGTGCATCCCGGATGCCGGCGTTCGCGATACAGCGGCACGCGCGCTCACATATCTCCGGCAGCCGCCCCCCCAAAACGGCCCAGGCGGGGGCGGCTAAAAGCCGAAACGGGCCGCCGCGTACGCCCGCAATATGCTAATCCATTGTGGCATTACTTCCCTTTCCCGTTTTCCGGCAGTTAAACGCCGGAGCCCCGGGTTTCAATGCGTATTACTTAAATGCTTACTGCGAATTTTCGGGATTTTCTCCGGCTTTCATTATATTGAGAGAGTCGCATTTGCCTGCCTGCCCGTGGAAACGAGCTGTTTCGCGGAAAATATGGGCCCCCGAAACGAATTTATTCCGCCTAATCAACCGCATCGGGCGGATAATCAATCAATTGCACGTTTTATTTCCACCTACGCGCAGACACGCGGCTTATTTTCGGGGGGATTCATTTTCGGTACAAATTACTGTGCTTTTTGCGCGTTGTCGCGCGGGGCTTATCAAACTATTCGGGCGCTGAAAGCGCTGAAAGGGAGGTGTAATTATTCCAACTGACGAATATTCAACAAGCTAATGTAGAAATCATGCTAGTGCTCTTAAGGATTAATTAATTAAGCCGCGCATTCACATCTAGGTCAATTTGTTACCTTATCAAAAGCCAGGCAGATATATTTCTATTAATTAGTGTCAATTCAATGGGCAATTAATTATGAAAACGTATTATTTATTTCCGGCGAGGCAATTAAATTAAGGAGGCATTTAGATATCCCATTTTTCAAATTGATTACTCCATAAATGCACCACCAAACCGCATATTTATCGAACCGTGCACACATCTAAATCGCAGAATTTCGCATGCCAGCGTGTGTGATATAAAGTTTTAAGTGCATCAATCACTGACTACATTCTTGTAAACATATTTTCGCGCAAACAAATCTGAACAATAATTCTCACGTCGCGCCCGTCTGTGTAGGCGCGAGGCGCAATAAAAGTCAACATGCGCTCCCCACGTCCTCCCTCGCGGCACTTGAAATTTATTAAACAGAAGGAATTTCGGAATTCCGCCGTGTTATTGTGTAATATTCAGCTGACCGGGCCCGGGCCGGGCAATTGCATAAACTATTCTAAGGGCCGAATAAACGCCGACCGTCACTAACACCAGCGCAATAAAAACCGAATGTCCGAAATAAACGCCCCACGCGACATCAGACGGAGTTCCGAATGACCCCCAACCCCCTGCGCATCTGCATGCGTCCTTTTTCCCCCCGAAACCGCACCGGACGGGATTATTTTAATTTAATATTGCGAGCGACTGTTGATCCGGGGCGTGTTTGCGCTTGCAAACAAGCGAACAAACATGCATCAGCACGTCCCCTCTGCGCTATATATTTACAGCAAATAATATATAATCCCTTATATTATTCGTTTAAAGCACATCGTGTGCGATATTAAGTGTATACATGTCGCTCTTAGCCAACATGTTTACAGTTTCATCAGAGCACGCCGTACTCGAGTAATGCAGCCGGAAATTGGGTTATTATCCGGCTCAGGTACAAACTTAAAAACGATGCATGCCAGTCATACAAATTATTATGCTCGTGAAGACAAATGTTTTATATAAATATGCAATTAGACAAAAATCAGTAATTAATCTAGAATTTTTCTTCAAGCTGAAGATGAATTAATACAAAGTCTAGTACAATTAACGTTGCTTAACGAACCTATGCATAATATGGAGATCGCATTTGAAGAAGTATCAAGTACGCTTAACAAACCAGAAGCTATTACTGAACAAATCCCTATTATACGCGAAGCTCTGATTGAGTTGAAGAAAACTGCTGTATTGGTTAGTACAAAGTTTGCTGAAACTAAAATGTTATTAGAACCTCTTAAAGCAATAATATCTTATCTTTCATTTATTGTGACCATTTATTTCACGATTTAAAAAGTTAAATGTCATTAAATCATTATCGTAGACTTTCTGATTTAACCCTTTGACGCCGGATTTATTTTAAAAACTAATTACGTTTCGTTTCTTTTAGAATACTGTTTCTGGGCTTAACTGATGTGGGAAAAAATACGTAAAACTATTTTAAACTTTTTGGCTTTTGCTACAGGCCGTGGTTGCCTGAGCTAACCTCAACGAAAAAAAGAACAAAACTCGAAAACTGATCATTTATTTTGAAAATTAAACATACTATTTTAAAACTTTTGGTTTTTGCTGTAGGCCGTGGTTGCCTGAGTTAACCACAAGGAAAAAACGAACAAAACTTGAAAATTGATCATTTATTTTGAAAATTAAACATACTATTTACTTATTAATATTACTTATTTGTTTAGTGTAGAATTGCACGAAACAGTTTTTTTTTTCGTTTAGTCATAAGCCAACCTGACACACAGAGCACCTCCAAATTGTTCTGTGGACTTCTTTGCGTGTACTACATTGCGCACACCTCCGTGAGTTGCCGTGTATAGGTAGATAATAATAATAATAATAATCCGTACTACTCCTCCACTACTCCACTACTCCAGATGTTCGCATTTGTAGAATCTTGTTTCAAATGGTAACTTTAAAGTTATTTTTGGGTTTTTCGGTGCTAGGTCTTCCTCTTTTTGTTTTATTTGAACCTGCACCAATAAGTCCCATTACAACGGACAACCTAAAATGTTTTAGGCTTTCAATTTTTCTACTTCTTTTATATTTTTATATTTTTATATATTTTTATATTTTTATAGATAATAAAGGAATTGGCTAAGGCCACGTCAATAAAACAGAGCATTATTCGATGCCACCATTTCTTCGACTTTCTCGTATGAACTTTTTAACATCTCAATTTTGTCAATGAACCCCATATTGCAATTGTACTATTTTACTAACAAGGTTCAGGAAAGGAAGGAAGGATATGCCAAAAGACCTGAAAGAAGACAAAACCATGAAGAGGGGCAAGGAGGGAGAGTGACTGGAGAGTCTCAACTAGTGGATCAACCTTTTTGAAATGGAAAGATCGAAAAGGAGCGTTCTTCTTGAGAAACTTGCATGATCCATCTGTGGTTGAAACTACATCAAGAAAAAATAAAGATGGCACTCAAGAGGAGATAGCTTGTCCCTTGTTAGTAAAATAGTACAATTGCAATATGGGGTACGTTGACAAAATAAGGGACTATACAGGGTGAGTCGGGAGGAACGGACCAAACTCCAGGAGTGTATGTTCACGTAAAAATGATTACAAAAAACTCAAATGTTGTTATCCGATTTTCATTTGTTTTCAAGTGATAGTTTAGAACAGTTTGTCGAAAAGTCGGATAAATACATTTTTATCCAGAGTTTTCTGATGTGGATACCGTTGACGATATCTTTTAACAGCAGCTGTAGCACTCCCATTACAAAAACCATAGACAAACATCACATTTGCATATTTAAGATTTGAAACTATAACTTGAAAACAAATGAAGATCGGATAACAAAATATGATGTTTTTAAAATTATTTTCACGTGTACAATACACTCTTGGAGTTTGGTCCGTCCCACCCGACTCACCCTGTATAAGGCCATCTTTATTTTTTCTTGATGTAGTTTCAACTACAGATGGCTCATGAAAGTTACTCAGGAAGAACACTCCTTTTCGATCTTTCCATTTCAAACAAGTTAATCCACAAGTTGAGACCCTCCAGTCACTCTCCCCCCTTTTCATGGTTTTGTCTTCCTTCAGGTCTTTTGGCATATCCTTCCTTCCTTTCCTGAAGGATCTGCCCTGAGTTGAGTTGAAACTCAACTCAAAAGTCAAAACATAAGCTATGACCTTTGCCAACTAAATCCGGTGTCAGATCTTTCACTACTCGAGTGCCTAAATTTTTCTCAACGTCATTATCCATTTTCCCCACATAAATTTGGAACTGATGGACATAGCCGCTTTCACCTGCCCTGATCCGGACTCAGAGCAGGTGAAAGTCCTGATCCGCACTGTATCCACGTTTTATAGGTTTTAGCGGCATATATTGCCTCAGACTACTTCTGCCTTTGAATTTGATCATTTTCTCGCCAATAGCTTGGTTTTTTGATTTCTTATAAAAGAGAATGAAAATGTCTGAAAGTTTATCCAAAAGAGGTCAAACTTTCTAAAGTTTATCGTAACCTACGCATCCTTTAGCTGGTTGTAATTCGTTATATTCAAATGAATGTTGGCCAGTAGCCAATCAAATCTATCTCTGCCCATAATTCATATATAGCCTCAGACTACTTCTGCCTTTAAATTTGATCATTTTCTCGTTGGTTTTCAGCTTGGTTTTTTTATGGCTTATAAAAGAGAATGAAAATGTCTGAAAGTTTATCCAAAAAAAAAGTTGAAAAGTTGATCCAGTTGAACTGGATCATTTAGCTGGTTGTAATCATTCAATCGAATGTTGGCCAGTAGCCAATCAAATCTATCTCTGCCCATAATTCATATATTGCCTCAGACTACTTCTGCCTTCGAATTTGATCATTTTCTCGTCAATAGCTTGGTTTTTTGATGGCTTATAAGAGAGAATGAAAATGTCTGAAAGTTTATCCAACAGAGGTCGAACTTTCTAAAGTTTGTCGTAACCTACGGATCCTTTAGCTGGTTGTAATCATTCAATCGAATGTTGGCCAGTAGCCAATCAAATCTATCTCTACCCATAATCCATACATTGCCTCAGACAACTTCTGCCTTTGAATTTGATCATTTTATCGTCAATAGCTTGGTTTTTTTATGGCTTATAAAAGAGAATGAAAATGTCTGAAAATTATCCAAAAGAGGTCGAACTTTCTAAAGTTTGTCGTAACCTACGGATCCTTTAGCTGATTGTAATCATTCAATCGAATGTTGGCCAGTAGCCAATCAAATCTATCTCTGCCCATAATTCATATATTGCCTCAGACTACTTTTGCCTTTGAATTTGATCATTTTCTCGTCAATAGCTTGTTTTTTTGATGGCTTATAAAAGAGAATGAAATGTCTGAAAGTTTATCCAAAAAAGGTTGAACTTTCTAAAGTTTGTCGTAACTTACGGATCCTTTAGCTGGTTGTAATCATTCAAATGAATGTTGGCCAGTAGCCAATCAAATCTATCTCTGCCCATAATTCATATATTGCCTCAGACTACTTCTGCCTTTAAATTTGATCATTTTCTCGTCAATAGCTTGTTTTTTTGATGGCTTATAAAAGAGAATGAAATTGTCTGAAAGTTTATCCAAAAGAGGTTGAACTTTCTATAGTTTGTCGTAACTTACGGATCCTTTAGCTGGTTGTAATCATTCAAATGAATGTTGGCCAGTAGCCAATCAAATCTATCTCTGCCCATAATTCATATATTGCCTCAGACTACTTTTGCCTTTAAATTTGATCATTTTCTCGTCAATAGCTTGGTTTTTTGATGGGTTATAAGAGAGAATGAAAATGTCTGAAAGTTTATCCAAAAGAGGTCGAACTTTCTAAAGTTCGTCGTAACTTACGGATCCTTTAGCTGGTTGTAATCATTCAATCGAATGTTGGCCAGTAGCCAATCAAATCTATCTCTGCCCATAATCCATATATTGCCTCAGACTACTTCTGCCTTTGAATTTGATCATTTTCTCGTCAATAGCTTGTTTTTTTGATGGCTTATAAAAGAGAATGAAAATGTCTGAAAGTTTATCCAAAAAAAGTTGAACTTTCTAAAGTTTGTCGTAACCTACGGATCCTTTGACTGGTTGTAATCATTCAAATGAATGTTGGCCAGTAGCCTATCAAATCTATCTCTGCCCATAATCCATATATTGCCTCAGACTACTTCTGCCTTTGAATTTGATCATTTTCTCGTCAATAGCTTGGTTTTTTTGATGGCTTATAAAAGAGAATGAAAATGTCTGAAAGTTTATCCAAAAGAGATCAAACTTTATAAAGTTTGTCGTAACCTACGGATCATTTAGCTGGTTGTAATCATTCAATCGAATGTTGGCCAGTAGCCAATCAAATCTATCTCTGCCCATAATCCATATATTGCCCCAGACTACTTCTGCCTTTGAATTTGATCATTTTCTCGTCAATAGCTTGGGTTTTTGATGGCTTATAAAAGAGAATGAAACTGTCTGAAAGTTTATCCAAAAGAGGTTGAACTTTCTAAAGTTTGTCGTAACCTACGGATCCTTTAGCTGGTTGTAATCATTCAATCGAATGTTGGCCAGTAGCCAATCAAATCTATCTCTGCCCATAATCCATATATTGCCTCAGACTACTTCTGCCTTTGAATTTGATCATTTTATCGTCAATAGCTTGGTTTTTTGATGGCTTATAAAAGAGAATGAAAATGTCTGAAAGTTTATCCAAAAGAGGTTGAACTTTCTAAAGTTTGTCGTAACCTATGAATGCTTTAGCTGGTTGTAATCATTCAATCGAATGTTGGTCAGTAGCCAATCAAATCTATCTCTGTCCATTATCGCAGTGATAAAATTATTTCGCAATTCCAATCTCGACGACCAATAGTCTCTGTAACTAAAAAGACTTTGATCCCTATAAAAAAAGTATAATGCAATAAACGCCTTTATTTCGTCACCGTTTCTTTGTAAAGCATAAATATTGGCGTGAAATTGTATGTGTTCTATCAATGTATTCGGAAAAAGATGCAAGAATATCTCGGTTGGTGTTCCTAATTCTTCGGGTATGTTAGGACCAGTATTTAGTAAAAGCTTGCCTCTGAATAGTATTTGTATGTCTTGAATCATCAGTCCATGTAGTATATTTTCTTCTATTTTCTCGAATAAAGTCAGCCTGAATTGTATGAAGTATAGTCAATGAAGTGTCATCATCACTATCCCATCTATTATCTTCCTGTTTAAATGGCATTTCATCCTCAAAGATGATGTCCATAGCATTGATGTCAAATAGATGATTCACCTGATTTTCATCTTCGTTCTCACTTAGACCACCGATGTCCGATTCATCTCCAGAAGGACGGTCCTCAAATAATGGTGCAATCTGATCCCTAAAATTAAAAATGATTTATGAAGCCCACATGACGCAGATTCCTAAAATGAAAGAATATAGAGGGTATTCCATTTAAAAATGAGACCAAATATTGTGTATATGATTTATGGTATACTCTGTACACACAATAATTTCAAAAAGTATAATTTTCAAAATTGCCATTTGAAAATAGCAAAATTCGATCGTTATTTCAGAACACCCTGTATATTCAACGTGACTCCAAACATTGTGTATGTTTTGGCACATTACTTGCATACCCAGATTTTTTTATTGATCTCTTATGATAAGGTTTTCTTGAATTTTTTTCCACATCCATGATTTTTCGTTAAATTTGATTAAAATGTGAATAACTTAACAACGTTGCATCTGATCCCTAAAAATAAAACTGATTTGTGAAGACCACATGAAGCAGATTCCTAACATGATAGAATATACAGGATATTCCATTAAAAAGTAAGACCAAATATTGTGTCTAAGATTTATGTTACACTCTGTATACTCGTAAATAATTTCAAAACGTAGCACATCAAGTGTCCAATAACTTCCAATCAGATTTTTTTCCTCAATTTTCATTAGTCTAGCAGCAATTGTCCGGGCGAGGATAGGTGGGCCACCCTGTATATATATATATATATATATATATATATATATATATATATATATATATATATATATATAAACAAATATATATATATATATATATATATGATATTCCAGCCCTGCGATTTTTTTCCTGCAGTTCCTGCAAGTTCCTGCAAACGTATTAATTTTTAGAAAAACGTGAACAACTTCTGATAGGTTAAAGCGAATTGCAAAAACTGAACGGATTTAATAAGCCCAAAAAAGAGCAAATTCAAATATGTAAATTTATACAGGGAGTTCCATTTAAAAAAACCAGGCCGAAGGCTGCCCTACAAAAATGGAACACCCTGTATATGACAAAATAATTTTAAAAACTGCACTTTGGCATCCCGTTTGCCGTGTATTTCGGTTTATTTCGGTATCATTAACGGTGTAGATGTAATCGAGCCTGTCCGCCCTATTGACTCACCCTGTATATAGATAAGTTTTGTTAAATCGTCTTATTTTGATCCCAGTAATCTGTGGTTAAGCCATGTCCAAGGAATTTAGAGACACTCTGTATATTACATTCAAGACTATACATATATTCTAAAACCAGACATTTAACATTCTACGGTTCTACCTGTATTGGGGCTCGAACCCAGGTCTTCGTGCATGCCAAGCAAGCGTTCTAACCTGTCTGCCAAACTAGCGTTTCTCTAATATCACTTACAAACAAACTCGAAAATAATTCTCTCATTCCAGGAAATTAATTCCCAAATGGATTTGTTCTTTTAGTAACAGTATATTAATTAGTAGTATTATTTATTATTAATTATTATAAAAACTTTTAATAACAAAAAACACTCAGAGTTGTTTCTTAAAATCTCGTGTATAATTGGTGACAATGTGTGAGTACTAATGAATTAAATGTTCCTGCAGCATTGGGTGGTAGTCCTATGTGTAAATGCAGTGATTCTTAACTTGTGCCATCCGTGCCACCCCCACATTTCGTATCAAAAGAAGCCTTATAACCTAGGGGTCACTTTGGTGGTCAATTTCGGGAGCATGCACGCAATTTTCACCGTAAATTTCCAAATTTGCAGCGTCCTCCCCACTATTGCAATTGTAATTCCCAATTCCAAGTAGTTTTGCCCGCGATTTTTAGTAGTTAGCATAAAACATTTTTACGCAAAAAAAACCAATTATATCACTGATTCGCATACCAATGGACGTATATTATCATAAATGTACCATAATTATAATCATTTGAATACGATAATTGCTATATTTGATAAAAATTGCATATTTATGAAATACGGAAAATCGCGGGCCAATGCACTAAGCATGTGGTACGCCTCGGCATGCGCAGTCCGCGCGGGAGTGAACATTCAAGCAGGCGAACCTGCGTGAGCTCTCCCGATATTTGCAAATTTTCGCGAAAATTTGTTCGCTAGTGTCCGAAAGTGTGTTCCAAAATCCTCCCCAGTGGACGGGGGTTCTTTTGGTACGAAGTGCTGGGGTGCAGCGGCCGGCGCCAGTTCACCCGGACGATGAAATGATGGACAGCCCCCTACGGGAACAGGTAGGCGTGATGACGTCACAATTCATTTTCAATTTTCAAAAATGCGAACTTAAATCAATCGTGCGAGCACGGCAAGTGCACGTGAAGTTTTAGTCAAAGTCTTCCCGACGTTTTGGCACCCGTTTTAGAGCTTGAACGGGCGCCATCAGGTAATAATCAGTAATTCAAATTTTCGCAGTGCTGAGGTGGACATGTCCGCCATGTTGATTTGCCATGCACGAAGACGTGTGAGCCATCTTCATTCACCCCGTGAAAATGTATAAGAGGCGAATGATTGATATTACGTATAAATTTTTTACGTGATATAAGCACGACGTCGCGAGTTTAGGCTCCGACTTGTAAACTACGGCCGTGAGTTGATTCTCGCTCACAGATACTAAAAATAATAATAATAATATAAATAATGATGGTGCAAAAATTATTATTTTATTAATAATGATCGTAACATAATAATTAATAAAGGTCACTATAAATAAAGCACTGGGATAAGTTTCACAAATTTGTGAAACTCAACCAAGTGCTTTATTTATACAATCTAATTAAAAAAGTATTGAAAATAATTATACAGGGTGTTCGGTGAGAAATGAAGCGGTAAATTAGGGCACGCACAATTGAACAATACATGAGATCGCCTGCTTTAGTCCTCCTTCAAAGAGACACTTTTATGATAATTAGTTTTGATACATGCATAATATATTATTATTATTAGTAATACAGGGTGTTCATGAAAGAAAACACCATAAATATCTACTATATCACCCTTCATATTTAAGGTGTTTTCTTTTTCCCTGAACACCTGTATTACTAATACAGATACTTAAAATAATAACAATAGAATACATAATGATGGTGCAAACATAATTATTTCATTAATAATGATCGTAACATAATAATTAATAAAGGTTAGGATAAATAAAGCACTTGGTTAAGTTTCACATTTGTGAAATTAGTGCCCAAAGAGGCACTTTAATGATGATTCGTTTTAATACATACATAATTTATTGTTATTATTAGTAATACAGGGTGTTCATGAAAGAAAACACCATAAATATTTACTATATCACACATATTTACGGTGTTTTCTTTCTTACGGAACCTGTATTATCAATAATAATGAGATATTATGTATGTATTAAAACTAATTATCATGAATGTTCCTTTTCGGAGGAGGACTGAAGCAGGCGATCTCATGTATTGTTCAATTGTGCGTGGGCCAGTTGCGCTTTAATTGCGTTTCGAAAATATTTGTTTAATAATAGTTATCTTCAGATTTCCGTCACTTATGGCTTATAGCATAGTCAAATTATGACTATAATACACTTACAGACGACGTTATGTACTATACATAATTTAAATATAATATATCTTTAAATGCAGTAGCCTAGCGCTATGGGAGTACACGTTGTTTATGAAATGCCACCAGCTAGTTTGGGTAGATACGTAATCTTCAAATATTCTAATGATTTAATATTAATAGATTTAGGCCCGTATCTATAGTCCGAACTTGAGCTTGAGTACGACTCAAGTCGTATATTTGGTTGCGTTTGGTGCATACATGTTTATAGAAAGTACGCAACCCAATATACGACTTGAGTCGTACTCAAGCTCAAGTTCGGACTATAATACGTTCTATAGTACGTACTTGGGCATGGGATCAACTTAACTCGTATATTTGGTGGCATATCCTCTGTGAACGTTTGAACCAAACGCAACGAAATATACGCAAATATACGACTTGAGTCGAACTCATGCTCAAGTACGGACTATAAATACGGGCATTAATAGATTAATATTAAGATAATATTATTAATTGCAAGTAACATAAATTACCTAATACAGGTCAGGTATATTTATGTTTCTTCAAAATTCTAAGTGCTCGATCCTTCGAATTCCTTCGAATATGCCGGCTGGAAATTGCTGGATTCACTATTACAGCTGAATTTACTTTAGTAGCAGTTTCTTCGGCGTCTACAATATTGTAAGACCTTGTTCTTGGCTACTTGAAAGATCCGTGGTTGATAAAATTTTCTTTTAGTCTTTGAAACATTGATTTATCCGGTTTTCTTTTCGGATGGCGATTAAAATATGTTTCTAAGTCAATTAGTGATTTGTTAATGCTTTGAATAAAGCATCTAACATATCAAATATTTCATAATTTTCGTACGGCATTGTTAAACACTACGACATATAAAGATCACGTCAAATGTGTTAAATGACAAAAATTTAAACAAAACAAACCTACTATGCCCAATATGAGAACATATGAAAATCTCGAAAATTATTGAGAAATGTTGAGAGTTACTGAAAACAACAATTTGCACTTTTTATCTCGAAATTACTGAAAAATCTCTAGAAATCACGATACATAATTATTGGGAAATGTGTAAATCTCAATAACTATTAAGATATCGTGGATATTATTGAAAAATCTCTCGGAAACTTGATTAAATTTAGAACTGTATACACATTTTAAAAATCATCGCAAAATAAGTAGAATGAAAAAATTCTATTTAAACAGCGCGTGAATCGTGTGAACCAATTTGGATTTAATTGATCTCGAAATTATTGAAATATCTCTCGAAATCACGATACATAATTATTGGGACAGCTGTAAATCTCAATAACTATTAAGATATCGCGGAAATTATTGATAAATCTCTCGGAAACTTGATAAAGTTTAGATATTTTTAGATATTTTAAGAATTATCGAAAAATTTGTAGAATGAAGAAAATATATGTATCATCGCGTGAATCATGTGAACTAATTTATATTTAAACGATCTCGAAATTATTGAAAAATCTCTCGAAATTCTGACAATTAATGAAAAATCTGTATAAATCTAAAAAGTTATTAAGAAATCTTGGGAATTATTGAAAAATCTCTAGAAACCTAGAAAGTTATTGAGAAATCTGTTGAAATTTCGAACAATCATGAAAATTGTAGATATTTCTACTTCTTCTACTTCCTACTAGAGACATTTCTAGAAATCTTAGTAATGAAAAATATAGACAAATCATGAAAATGACTGATATTCTCTCAAAATCTTGAAACTGCTCAGAAATGACTAAGCAGATATTTTAAGAATAATCGAGAATTGTGGAGAATGAAATATGTATGTAATAATCGTGCCAACCAATTTGCATTTTCTGATTTTAATAATCTCGAAATTATTGAAAAATCTCTTGAAATCCAAATAATCGATGAGAAATCTATAGAAATCAATAAAAATTATTGAGCATGTCTCCAGTTTTTAAAGAAAACGATAAGTAATTTTGCAAAACAAAAATATATGATAACAACGTGATTTATATACAAAATTAATCAACGAAAATGTAAACAGTCGAAAGTTAAAAGCAATAATAAAAAAAACAATCTTATATGTTCTGTATGTTTTGTAACGTCGATCTTGTTATTATTTATAATAATTTATTATAATTATGTCAAATTATATTACTTCATATACTTATCTAAATTATTCAATTTTTTTAATTATTTCTAAATAATAAAAATGTTTTATTTTTAAAACGTATTTAGAAACGTAATTTAAAAATGTTCCTATTATATTTTTCATAATATAGCTGTGAATATTATTCACATAGAAGTTTTAAAGTACTGTTTTGACGTTCCTACGTTGTACTATAGCAGAGTATCGTACAGTTGATATTTAATTTAATTATTCAGTTGCATATTTATAAATATGAAATTACATATGCATATTTCGTATTAAAAACTTTAAAAGTGTATATATCCAATTAGATATTGTTCAGAGTACGTTTGAACTTTGCGACAGGTTTTGCTATACTAATTACATTACCGCCAGAATTTCAACATTGTTTTTACTTAATCATAATCATAATATTGCAATTACAACGCCGTTCGTTTAAAGGCGAATATAATATTGGAAATTTAAACTTATAATCATAATAATTAATCAATTATTGTTTTTCATCATAAATATCATAAATATATATATATATATATATATATATATATATATATATATATATAGGGTGTTAATATTAAGATGTAACACCCGAAAATGGCACCTAGAACTCATTGAAACAAACAACTTTTCTTAGTTAAAATTTTTGAATTGGAGCCCAAGTTCATAGTTATTGGCGTTCTTTTGTTTTTCGAAAAAATCGTCATTACTCCCTTATTTTAAGAATTATTTAAAAAATACAAAAACGTTCAGCATGCACTATCGGTTCTCTAAAACATTTGTATTTGTAATTATTTTCTATTTTAACAAGATATTTTGAAAATCACTCGATTGGTTTTTGAAAATAAAACATTTATGAAATCCTTAAACTATATTATAACATTTGTCTGAAACATTTTTTTCGATCTGTCCAAAAAAGTTATTATTCAAATTGAATTACAAGATAAATTTTAACAAACTGCAACAATCATTTAAAAACAAAGTAGGCTAACCTTAAGTTAGGTCATTAAACAAGTTGAGGCACGTGTTTTCTAGTTTGTACGTTCAAATTTAAATACTTTTTGATCTTGTTCTTCAGAAATTTCTGCTTCATCTTGAAAAGTTTCTGTCACGTTTATCATTTGTGTGCGCATTTTGCATAATTTGTGTATAAAAATGCATAATTATCAAAACAGACAAATGTTATAAAATAGTTCAAGGATTTTATAAATGTTTTATTTTTAAAAATCGATCGATTGGTTTTCAAAATATTTTGCTTAGAATTTTTTGATCGGTCGCCATTTTGTTATTCGATAAAATAGAAAATAATTGTATATACAAATGTTTTAGAGAACCGAAAGCGCATGTTGAACGTTTTTGTATTTTTTAAATATTCCTTAAAATAAGGGTGTAATGACGATTTTTCGAAAAACAAAAGAACGCCAATAACTATGAACGTGGGCTCCAATTCAAAAATTTTAACTAAGAAAAGTTGTTTGTTTTAATGAGTTCTAACTGCCATTTTCGGGTGTTACAACTTAGTATTAACACCCTGTATAGGTATTAGATATATAGATAACATATTGTGGTAAAAATATAGCAAGTTGTTTTGTTTATCTTGTACTGGATTTTTGTCTTGTACTCTTGTTTTGTATGTCTTGTAAAGGTCGAAACCATCCTCAGGATTGTTACGTAATGGGTTCTTGCAGTAAGCCCACGATTATCCACTGAAAAATATATTTGCAATTTCACCATAATGGGTTCTTGCAGTAAGCCCAAGTTAATCCACTAAAAAATATATTTGCAATTTCACCATAATGGGTTCTTGCTGTAAGCTTACGTTAATCCACTAAAATATATATTTGCAATTTCACCATTACAGTTACTTATAACTTATGCTATAACACTTCCAATTACGTTTACTAGTAAACATATATGTGATGCCAATAAAACTTGCTGCAAAACTTCGTAGCATCCACAATCGCAAAGTTCACGCAAACTTATATGTATACGCCTGTAAGTATAAATATGTGATACGAGAGTTCAGTATTGCATCAAAATCATTACTTATTGATGCGCAATTGCGTCTGGTTAGTTGGGACTGACAGATTTTTTATTCCTGGGTTCTTGTTAAATAAGAAGTGGATGGATAACGATATTCTGCTCTGCATATTGAAGCCCAGGGGAGTGTAACCGTCCGTGCTTGGGAGTAATTTAATTCTCTCACAAAGAAAATTGCTTCTCTAACATCGTCAAAGTTTTATAAATAAGGAGGAACTGGGCAGAGTCCCGTTTTGACATTTTCGTTTATCTTGTGTAGTATAATTTGTGAGTGCAGGTAAAATAAATATAAAATGCTTTCGCCACATACTGACTGTTACAATTATGAATAACGGTTTGTGTCAATAATTTTTTTATAACTTATAACTTTTGAAGTTATATCTCGTTAGATTATCTCTATTGATCGAGTAAATTTAGATACAAACATTTTTTTTTATTATTATTTGATGTTGACAAAATATTTTCTAATCAGATTTATAATAAATGACAGGTGAACAATTAATAATAATGATAATAATATCACTGCACGCGTAACTATAAAATGGTTTACTATTATTTACAAAGTACTATATAAATAAATAAAGTTGAGAAAAAATGTACAATCCTGTCAATTTATAATAATAATATCACTAAGTAACAATCTTCATTACGTCATTGTGCAGAAGTCTCTCTGCCTTACAAAAATAGCATAATTTTTAGCATAATTACAAGTTATTTTGATAAATAATTGGAATGTTAATATTTATAAATAATAAAAATTAATAAATAATTGAAATTAACAATATTAAACAAGAACAGCTATAACTAGAGCAATATCTAAAACTTTCTACGTATCATTTTAGCTTTATTTTAAATTTCTGGAAAAGATAGCCACATCGTTTTAGAAATATTTCGTTTAGCCACTAAATACAAAATGTTAAAAATAAAATCAATATTTGTGTAGAAGCATCTCTAAGCTACTCATGTAAAAAAAACTATTTAAAAGTTTTAACTTTTATCTTATCTTTATCTTATTAAGATTATATGAAAATTACTGAAAATGCTTAAAAGCGTCAGTGAGTATTCCAAATTTTGCAGACAATTTATATATTTTGTGGAAATTTTATGGTATTTTATGGAATTTTATCTACGTAAAATTTTTCAATTCTTGGTTTTTTAATTGTTTGAATGATTCGTTTCGTTGATTTTTCCATAATTGAATTTTAATTTATTATTGATGTATGTATCTAAAGATTTAGGAAATTGGTCAAAAGTTGGATTATACTTGCAAAATTGAATCTGTCTCAAATGTTATTGATAGGTTAAAAGTTGGACCAGAGTTGCAACATTTAATCTGCCTCAAGTTTTATTTGAATTGAAAGAAAATTGGTTAAAAGTTGAATAAAACTAAAAATATTTTATATTCTTCTAAATATTTTAGAAATATGAAGCCATTTCGTGAAATTTAACGTACTTTGGGCAAATTTCTTTTGAATGAACTTTCTTTATGTATATTGACCTTTTTTTGCTATTTTAAAACTTTTCAGCAGTGAAGGTGCATTTAGTATTTTTTAAAATAATTGTTATAAGTTTAAAAAAAAGGGCAAGTGTACAAATCTTTACTAACAGAAAATCTGAGATGATTATAATTATTGTTTTAATCATCCCTTTGTTATAAAAATAAAAATTAGGATTCAATTAACAAAATTACATAATTAAGTACATTAAAAGTAACTTTTCGAATAATTGGTTTTCGAAGACTTTACTTTCTATAAATTGATTTTCGAGAATTGGTTTTCCAAGAACCGAGAATTGTAAATAAATGTTCTAAAATTAGTGAGTTTGTAATTCTTAAATTATTAAATTTAAATATCTTTTATTGTTACAAATATCTGCTATAAATTGATTAATATAATTTAGTTATACATATGGTATAATAGTGGGTTCAAAATTCCACAAAGTTCAATAAAACGTCGCTATACATTTGTAAAAAAATATAGCTAAAATACTAAGCTATAGCTAAAATACAGGGTGGCCCACTTATCCTCGCTCGCACCATTGCTGCTAGACTAATTAAATTGAGGAAAAAATCTGATTGAAAGTTATTGGACACTTGATGTGCTACTATTTGAAAGTATTTTAGAGTGTACAGAGTGAGCCATAAATCCGGTACACAATATTTGGTTTCTTTTTTAAATGGATCGCCCTGTATATTCTTTCATTTTCAGAATCTGCTTTATTTCAATAAAATATATAAACTTCACATATTCTCTACTAGAATATTTAAAAATTGCATAAATTTCATAAAATGTCCATAAATTATATGAAAGTGAGTATTTTGTTTCTACAAAATTTTGAATTTCAACTTTTAATAAAATTTCTTCAAAGTATATAAATTTTCTGCAAAATTTGGAATATTCACTGGCGCTTCTATGCATTTTCAGTAATCTTCATACAATCTTAATACGATACCATATAATTTCTATAAAATGAAATAAATTTCAATAAAATTTATAAACTTCACGTATTCTCTACTGGAGAATACTTAAAACTTGCATAAATTTGATAAAATGTCCATAAATTATATGAAAGTGGGTATTTTATTTCTACGAAATTTTGAATTTTAGCTTTTAGTAAAAACTTTAGCTAAATTTTGTACACACTATGCCAGAGATATACCTAACTCTATTGTGTTAAGAAAATATATTTAAATTTAATAACTTTAGTTTGACAAATTAGCTAATTTTAGAAATATTTCGTCACTATTTTAGAAACTGTTTTTAAAATTGTTAGCGTAATATTGTACAAATGCTTCTACATTCAATTTATATTGCAATCATTTGCAATTATTTCTAGATAGAATCTATGAAAGGTTTATAAACAGATTTTTCTTTTATTATTATTTTGTTTGAGAAATGTAAAATATAACAATTTCTTTGTACTGTTAAGATTCGTAGTAAGGTTTAAATACCTACATTCATAAATTCTAGCTACACAGTTTTGTAAAATATTTGTTGAATTCAAATACATTTTATAAAGCAAAAGAAAAACTTAAAATAAAGATAAAATTCTGTACAATTAAGGTTATTAGTAAATTAGTTATACTTATTCATAAATTCAAGCTACAAAATTTTATAATATTTTTGAAAATGAAATATTTTTAGATTTTATAGTACCTAGGTATAATATCAGAAACATTTTTGGTTATAAAAAGTTTTAACAAAATTTTAGTTTAATTTTGTAGAAGCATTAGTTATATTGTATTCAAATGTTTAGCGAAGTTTTGTTACAATTCGTGGAATGTTAAGCCCACTTTTAAAGCAGAATTGTAGGTAATAGACAGATATTCTACATTTTTAGAAACTTTTATTCAAAATTTTAGCTACATTTTACGTTTATTTCACAGGTATAACTCATTATCTATCTTGATAGATAATAATCTCTCTTTGTATATTGATATGGTTGTATTTTTTTTTTACTGTATATTCTCTATTTTCTTGACTTGTGTAAAACTTTTGAACATTTGTACTGGCACTGAATAAAGTAAAGTGTTGATTTATAAAGTATCTATACGATATAACTAATCATCATCAACACTTTCATTTTTCTAAACTTTTTAATCGGGGCTTCAGAGCTAATGTGGGCTTCACAAATCATATTTATATTTAGGGATGAGATGCAGCGTTGCCAAGTTATTAACGTTGCCAGCATCTGATCCCTAAAAATAAATTGATTTGTGAAGCCCACATGAAACAGATTCTGCAAATGAAGAATATACACGGTGATCCATTTAAAAAAGAGACCAAATGTTGTGTACCGGATTTATGATACCCTTATCTGTACACTTGAAAATAATTTCAAAAAGTAGCACATCAAGTGTCCAATAACTTCCAATCAGATTTTTTCCTCAATTTTTATTAGTCTAGCAGCAATGGTCCGATCGAGGATAGGTGGGCCACTTTGTATACAAGGTGGTCACTTTTACGACGCCCACCATTACGATCTATTAAACGGAGATATATACAGAGTTGGTCAAATGGGATGAAAGTTTTTCATTTTTGTGCCTTTCAATATATCGAAACGAAATCCGGGATATGTTGCATAGTTTCTGAAATATCGATGAAAAACTGAAAAAATGGACTTTAGATAAATATAAATTCTAGATGTGACAGTCGCATTTCTGTAATTCCTTACATAGAGATTGTACATGTCAATTTTTTCATGTTGAGGATAATATTTTGCCAGTTTTACTAATCAAAGATATTATCTCATTTTTTGCACTTTATACACAACAAAATTACTCAGAAGTTATTTTCTTTGCATGAAGAAATGTCAAAATGGCAATTTTTATTCCAGGGCAACTCGATTTTTAGAGCAGTCTACAGCAGTTTGATTTTTGCAACACATTTTTAAATTATCGATTTTTGGTGGTAAATAATTTCAGATTACCCATAGATTTACATGGTTGAAACCTGAATTTTTTTGCTCTTTTCAATGCCATTAAAATCCAATATTGCGGCTATAAAAAAATCAAAAGTTGACTATGAAAATTTAGGCATCTAGTTGGCGCAGAAAATGATTGGTACTATCATCAGAAAGCTCATATCGAAAAATGTAAGAGTGCCAAGTCTTGTAAAATTTCCTTCAAAAGTAAAAGAGTTATTACAGGAAAAGGAAAGTGCACTTTTTAAGGTTTTTAGCAATATTTCAGAAACAGTGGAAGATATCCCGGATTTCGTTTCAGTATATTGAAAGGCACAAAAATGGGAAAACCTTCATCCTATTTGACCAACTCTGTATATATTTCCGTTTAATAGATCCTAAAGGTGGGCGTCGTAAAAGTGACCACCCTGTATAGCTAAAAGCTTCTACAAAACAATGCAGTTTTTAAATGAAAAGTAGCTGCAAATTTTTATTAATTATATTTTTTTATAATTAAATCTAGCTACAAAGTTCTCATAACTATATTTAAGCCTTTTTATGAATTCTGCCTGCAGAATTCAATAAAACTTAAATAAATGTTCAGTTTATGAAATCTAGCTTTTCTACAAAATATAGTGAAATATGTTTTATGAAATCTAGCTTCTAATTTGTATAAAATATGTGTAATTATTTGTTTTTGAAATCTACCTACATAATATACATTTTTTTTACAATATTATTAACATGATTACCTATACATTTTTACCTTAATTATTATTTTATTCAGCATGTTTGTTTTTTGTAATATCATCGGTTGAGTTGAGCAGTATTAATGGAATATTATTGTTATTATTATTATAAATTCTATCGTATGTTCTGCAATTTATTTGTATTCGTGAAACAATAATAACGTAGATGATTGATTGCCATACATATATTATGCACTCGAATTAATAAAAATTCCATGTCATTGTGACTGCCCTGGGTCGTTTTTTTTTTGATAAATGCCAAAGCTACGATCATTTCTATTCGGAATTATGCCATTATAATAATTTGCGATGACAAATGACTGCAATGATTATTCGACAATCGTTATCTGCCATTCCGTAATTCCACTTAATTCCATTCCGTTCCCTTTCGGCGCCCTCGCCCCCTTTCGCCCCACTTATTTCTGCCGTTCTTCATTATTTCACATCGGCACGTTGCATGACGTGCCCGTGTCGGGAAGCCAAAGAGTTTCGCCTGGGAAAATATCAGGCCACGGCTTTCGCGCATTTATATAGAAAAGAATGCGAATGGCGTGTGTATTTTAGGGGTGAAACCGACAAGTGGTTATGGTCACGCTATCGTGCGGCCTGCTGAACGGCATCGGGGGCGGCCTGTGAGGGCGGCCTGGGGGGTGGGGGGCGCATTTGTGTGGATTCATGCATGGGCGAGTGTGTGTGTGTGCGAGAGGGAGCAGAGTACATAAATATAACGTGTTCGTGTCATTTCAGATTGGAGATACGCCCAACCCAGAGCTGAGGATCATTACCAGCACCTTTAATAAAGTCCAGTATAAAGGTAAGTGGTCGTGTACGCTGCGATCAAAAACGGATTGAAAAGGGGCTCCTCCAGTTATCCCCCCTGAGTGCCGAGGGAAGCGACGTGTGCAATTTGCTCGCCGCATTTTTTTTTACCCTGCCGTCCCCTCCGCCCCTTGTGGGGGCGCTGGTTTAATTTCCAAATTGAAATAACGAATTAAAAGGGGGCCGCGGCAACATAATTACGCCGCCATTTTAAATTTATGTTATAATCCCCGGCCCCGGGCCCCTTTTATCTTGCGGTACGGCGAAACTTCAGCGATTAATGAAACTTTGCGGAAATTTTCGCCCGTTTTATTGTACCATTTAATCCCAATAAAAAATAATTAACTAATTAGTCATTAACAGTGTGAGATTTTATGGGACGAGCGCCCTCTCGTGTGCCCAAGCTGTTTTTCTGGCCGACCTCTTGCACGACACCGTGACTAACACCTCCACAAATAGACCCCCAAAAAAACACACACAATTACACGCCCACAATTCTGCCCTTTGATGTGCCGGATTATAGAACGGTGTTAAACTAGAATGCGCCACAAAAGGTAACGCAAAATAACGAAATGCAACCGTTTTTTTAATTAAAATATTTAAATTACTGGCATTTCGTGTTTTTGCGTAATTTCTTTTACAGACCTGTTTGCTTTCGCTGGAAATTAAAAATCTCCAATATTACACGGATTTGTGAACAAAACTTAACATACCCATTCAGGCAATAGCTATTTGTATTACAAGGGAACAAAGTACATCATTTCTTCCCGCTGATATTTCCCGCGGAAAATCCGCGCGAGGAAATATTGCACTTTGCTCCCAAATAATACATATAATTTTTTCTACGACCTTTAACAATGTTTTGTATAAATATGATGAATCTTGTGCATGACAATTAAAAAACCAAATATCAATATATAATATTTAGAACAAGTATATTGTTAAAAATCAAAGTATACAAGCAACGCACGATTTTTTATAAATAAAAATAGTACGAGGCTTATGTCGCACGTTGAATGGATTACAGCCACCGTTGTGGTCCAATTGAATAAAATACGTAATGGATTGAATGCGGTTATTAAAGCGGGTGCGTGGTACGTAGGAGATTATGCTGAACGTTTTGAGCTGACTAAAATGAATATTAATACATACTTTGCAACGGAGTATGTAGCTGTTTAAGTTTTCAACTTTCGAGGAATCTCTTTGTAGTTCTCGCTTGCTAAGTATATGTACCACAAATAGCCGGCCTTAGCCTGGCCTCATTTTGACTATATTCGTTGAATACATCAATTTTGATTGATGTAATGACATATGTTTGTTGTATTTTAATATTTAAATTACATAATTGTAATTGTTGTAGTAGTGAAAACATAGTATATACACCATACAAATAAAATATTTTTGTAGTTCTCGCGTCCTAAGTATATGTACGACTATTAGCCAGCCTTAGCTGGCTGCATTTTCACTATATTCGTTGAATACATCAATTTTGATTGTTGTAATGACAGATGTTTGTTGTATTTTAATATTTAAATTACATTATTGTAATTGTTCTAGTAGTGAAAAAATAGTATACACACGGTTATAAATACTATTACAGCTCGGGTCATGTAACCCTCAGCGCTATCAATAAAAGAAAACCATACATTACTATTATAACTATTTAATGTTTCTATTGTAAGTATTATTCTAGGGAGGCAAAGTTGTTTGCCTCCCGAATATGAGGGAGCCACAGTTGTTTGCCTCCCATGGCAGGAAAAGTAGAACTTTCCATTCTCATATAAGGGACGAAAATGTGTACTTTCTATTAAGGGAGTAGAAGAAATTTAGTAACATTGAAAGACGTAATTAAAAAGAACAAATTGTACAGTGTGTTCTATAAGAAGCGCCCAAGACTACATATATATTATTTGAAGAAGTAGTTAGCACTACCAGGTAATGAAGAACTCAGTCTTTAATTTACATGGACTAGCTTCGACCTGCGGGTCATATATATTATTTGAAGAAGTAGTTAGCACTATCAGGTAATGAAGAACTTGGTCTTTAATTTACATTGACTAGTTTCGACCTGGGGGTCATCATCATAGTGACTGGTTCATGTAAATTAAAGACTGAGTTCTTCATTATCAGGTAATGATAGTGCTAACTACTTCTTCAAACCTACTTAATCAGAATGGATCTAAACACATTTAAATATATATTATTAAATGGGACAATCTTATATACAACTTGGTGAAAATAAATCTTTTAAACGACACCGATAATTTTTGGTTTTACAATTGCTCGGTATAATTTTTTTGTGTATTCTTGTAGAGCATTTTAAGTACTTTTCAGTGGTTTAGATTTTTAGTAGGGTTATACTACGAAGTTTTTGCAAAAAATGTGAAAAACTGATTTGAGATAATAGGCTGTTAAATACGAAACTCTCTAGAACATACAATTGGTGTTATTTTCAATTATAACTGTCAAAATTAGTTATATTTTCATTTGTCACTGTCAAAATTTGTCATATTTTGAACGTGACTCAATTTTTCTCATCTTTTCAACTGTAACTGTCTAACTGTGTTATATTTTTCATCTGTAAGTGTCAATATTTCACTTATTTTCAACTTTAACTGTCAATATTTCACTTATTTTCAACTGTAATTATCAAAATTTGTCATATTTTCAACTGTGACTGTTAAAACTGTCAATATTTCTTATCTTTTCAATTGTAATTGTCAAAATCTATGGAGATTTAATCATCAGTCGTGAAAAACTCTAAAATTTTAAACTTTAAAATAGATAATTGGGTGTAAGTAAACTAATTTTCTTTTCTTCCATTTTTGTTCCATCATATAGTACAGATACAACGATTTTTTTTTTGTAGATTCATCAATTCTTGTTCAAATTTAAGAACTTATTAAAAAATCATATGGTTTGAATCGTGATGTAAATCAATTGATTTAAATCACATCTAAACTGGCAAAAACTGATCAGAAATATAAAAAATCAAATATATTATGATTTATTTCTTGTTTTTTTTTAATAATTGATTTTTGGTTTTTTTTATATTATCATTTTTTCCAACCCTGCTACTAAGTAAAACCTTAAAATCATAGTTCAGTAGAATTTCATGCAAATTCCTAAAAAAACCAGAAGAAGCAATATTTGAATCCCAGCAAAATTATTACTAGAAAGCAAAAACGCCGATGACCTGATAGACATTGATGTGTCTCTGTATCTTAAATTAGAATACATTTAGCTAAAAATAATTAAATTACGTTTTACCATTAGGTTACAATATTTATTTCATGCACTATTTGCCTAAAGTGCGTAAAGTGATACTTTTTAGCACAGGTGCGTAAAATAATCACCTGTGCGTAAAATAAGATTTACACTCAATTCATTCACTCACCAATTAAAAAATTGATGTTATTTTGCATAAAATGTTAGCTGATTGCCATAATAGCTGACGTAGAAAAAACTTTTTAGGATACATTTTCGTAAAGAACTGCTTTACGAACTTTTATATAAATAACTATTTGATCATTTTCATTACGTACAATCATGCTCACATAAATCCAGTACATGAAATTAGGTTACTATAGCAATTTTATATAGCAATATCAAATTGTTTGTACTAGATTTATGTGAGCATGATTGTTAATTAGGTATATTCGTAAATTACGTACGTAAATATGTAATTATGTAAAGTTGTAAATTTGTAACTGCACATTTTTATAAATCCACATTAAAATTTCTTACCTACGTATGTAAATTTGTAACTGTGCACATCTATATAAATGCACGTTGAAATTTCTGCAAACTTTGCTTCTTTGTTCTAAGTCTGCTTTAGTTTCCAAATTTTGAGTATTGATAGCTCTACTTCTGCAATTCCAATAATAGGTATATAATTTTTGCATGTTTAGCAATAACGTTTTGAAATTTTCAAACATTTATTAAGATTGTAATTTGATTCTATATTTAAATTGTTTAAATCCATATTATAGAAATTCATGACATTTCTAAAATTTAAGTAATTTAATTGAACATGTTTTATACGTTTTCGATTAAATAACTGCAACTGTCTTCAAAGTATTATTTTTTTCTAATAAAAATGTATTTAGACATTCCAGTAATATTAACAAACTGTTGGCCACAGAATTAATATTTCTTTAGTAAATTTGAAAAAAAAAATGCGTATATTAAAAAAAACTCATAGTTTGTCGGCCAAAAAATAAATAATACCAATAAACCAATAATATAACAAAAACTTCTTAAATTTTATGAAAATTTCTTCATAATTTGCAATAATGTGATTACATTTTAAAATTCTCTCGTACAATGTTGTTTTGATGACAATGAACAATTGACAATGAAAAATGAACATTGGTTTTAATGGCAAGGAACATTTGTTTCCTGAATTTCAACAGTATGGATCCATATAGCAGATATGCATGAATAGAATGAATTTCTTAGATTTTCTGGATATTTTGAAAAATTAAAAATAGTTTGCAAGCAGTTGCTGTAATTTGACGGATCCATATAGCAGATATGCATGAATAAAATGTATTTCTCAGATTTGTTGGAAATAAATAAAAACTCACAATAGTTTGTAAACATTTTCTATAATTTGACATAAGCCCAGTTCATGCTTATATACATATCCCGCTTAAAATACTTTCAAATTTGACCAATTAGTACAAAAATCGCAAATCGCAAATCGCTTGTGCATGAAGTAAACTTTTGCGTTAATTTTAAAACGTTTTCGGACAAATTTCAGCAAAAAAATTGTTGATATTTGAATAAGTAACAGAAATGCTAACAAATGATTTTCGATCATTCTCATTCCGTAGATTTGTAACTGCGTAGGTACATGCACCGTAAAATACATAATTTAATTTGAATATAGTCGCCTGTTGAGAGCTGACAGTGACTCATGGCACCATATTGCTTGAATTCGACATACGTTTCTTATTTAATTTCATTCTAATACATTTACCATTAGCATGCGAACAAACATAGAAAAAATATGATTCTCTGTTCAAAAATCCATTAATCATTGTCAGCTCTCGACGGGATCTATATAAAAACATGTAATTACCTTAATGTCACGTCACACAAATATTTGTTTATTATACAACTTTGATTGCACATCGCTTGTCTACTATTATAAAAGTGCAAGTAAAAGTTATTTCTCTTGCACTTATGTTCTCTGTATCCCTCATACGTTGGTTTACACTTCGTGTTGTCTAAAAATGGACCAATATATTTCGCTTATTGACACATTCAGAATTTCACTTGGATACATCCAATGTGCTGGCGCCGGTTTTTGCTGCCCCTATGAATATTTTTGTTGGCTGGCAAAAATGGGGGATTATTAACAATTCCCTCGGCCATGTCATCGATGAGAGATCGCCGTGGGGCGCTCTGCTGCCGACTTACATCAATCAAGAGATCAAATTTCGCACAATGCCTTTTATCTCGACGGCAGCGTCCTTATGACCGCCACAATCTGAATTCCGCAGTCATCGGGTGATTCATGGCATGGCACGCCGTCAACGTCTATTGATCCCAGGCGATGGCATTAAAAATTTATGCGAGCCCGGCCGCCTCCACTATTTATGTTATTGGCTGCTGCAGTCTGGCCGGCCATCTCCAGATCCGTGCCAAAATCATGGCACTTGCCGCACACAAACCTCAGTGGCGTATTGCAAGAACTGATGCACGAGTTTAAAGCACTTGCTCGATGCGATCGTTTGATAATTTATTGTGTTACTTAATTTAAGTCATATGTATGTCACTAAGGATAATTATCACCAACAGCTGTGATCTAATATTATTTCAATGATGTGTGAGCGAAGTGTATTTGCTCCATCTCTTATAAGTCATGCAAGTTGAAAATTTCAATTTCCATTTCAAGACACACTGGATCAATGAGACTCACCAGGTCGAAATCGGTCTCCGCGGGGATGGTATTTATTTTAATTGATAATTGATAATATACAGTCTGTTTGATAAAAAGCGCCCAAGCTATAACGACTTCATTTGTTATTTAATCCTCAACAGATCATATATGTATATTATTAAGTGGGACAGTTTTAGCTATAAGTTGGCGAAACAAAATCTTTTTTAACACCGTCATTTATTTGTTGTCACGTCACCGACTTTTTTTTAATGGGCTTTTAACGGTATTTTCACCGGTCTAAATTTTTACTACAGTTATAATACAATTGTTTTGAAAAAATGTGAAAGACTTATTTGAGCTAGTAGGTTGTTCAACCCTAAATTCTCTGGAATAAACAATTGGTTGTAAAATTGTAAAAATTGTTGTAAAAACCATAAACTCGAACTCAAAACCAAACCAATTAATTATTACATTGTCACATAACAGTTGTTAAAACAGACCATTCAGTAAGGGGTTAATTTCTGAATGGTCTGTTTTGACAACTTTTATGTGACAATCTAATAATTATTTGGTTACATTTATGGCTGCTTTTAGGGGTCGGTCTTTGATAGTACTGATAACGTTGCGGATAATTATCTTACAGTTTGAAATACCCCTAACGAGCACAAGAAAGGTACTAATAAAGTTCCGCATAATTATCTTACAGTTTGAAATGTCCCTAACGAGGGCAAGAAAGGAACAATTCAGGTAGTTTGCAACAATGTAGCTAAATCTAACCAGCAGATAATTTATTGGAAGCCTTTGTAAGGTGTTCAAATCATATCCCCGCAAAATGCTTCAAATTTCAATAATAAACGTCGAAATCTGTCAAATTCAAAGCTACAACTAAGAAAACCTATCAAATTTTTAGCATATAACAGCATATTTATATTAACATGGAGCTTCATCATGTATCAGCCTCATCAATCCGATATTATATAGTCTGCATATTTAATGATCCACTAACGTCCCAATTTCTCTCGAAAGTATTAGAGGCAACTCTATTAGTGTCGTTAGTGTTTCTCGCAAACGTGGTTACAGTTCAATATGTAGTGATTTTTGTAGTGATTTTTATAGTGATTTTTGTTTTGACCAACATAAACCAACATGTGGTTTATTTTAAAAACAAAACAGACGATACATATTTTGAAGATAAAATAGCATCATTTTTATGTCACAGATTTTTCTACAAAAATCGTCCAAATGTTTGTAAACAGCACCTCCAATAAAGGCACACACTTCAAGAATCGATCAGTTTATTAGCGGAATTTTCATTTAACAAATTTGGATTTTTGTGGAATATTTCATGCAGCTCCATAATCACTGTCCAATAATCAATAAATAGATATAATTTGTAAATATTATATACGATTGTATATTTATATTATTATACTATTTATTATGTGGTTTGTTATTTTTCATTATTACATTTCGTAAAGTATTTTCGACTACGTGCTTCGTGCTTTACGAGACGAATATGAGTAGGTGGTAAAATATTACAAAACATATTTGGCGGTTGTTACAAGACTGCGTAGGTAGAAAACCGAAATCTAAACAAATATCAGCCCAAAACAAGGCTCGCAATCCAACCGTCTCTTGTGCAAATATTAATAATTTATTACCCGAATCCCTCATTTGTTTTATATCAAATGTGAAAATTGGAAAATATGTCAAATTTCGGCAATAATTTTTTGAATTGCAGCATATTTTGTAAAAGTTCAATTGCAACTGTCAAAATCTGTCTAATATTGTATTACAACTGCCCAAATCTATCAAACTTTCAATTGAAACTATCAAAATCTGTTATATTTTCAATTTTAAATATTCAAATCTGTCTAATGTTTAATTGCAACTATACAAATATTTCAAATTTTCAATCGGCACCGTAAAAATCTGACGAGTTTTCAATTGCTTATTCAAAATTGTCATCTTTTTGACTGTTACTACAAAAATCTGTTTTTGCAAAAGTTTTTTGTACCAGCTATGAAACTCAATTTCTAGCTGTAACTGCCGAAATCTGCCAAATTCTTTACATTTACAATAGCGACTGTTATATTCTGCATAATTCAAAGTTCCAGGTGTGAAAACTTGTCACATTTTCAACGACTACTGTCAGAATCTGTATTCTTTTAGATCCAATTGCGTGCGAATATGTAAAAATATGTCAAACTTCCTAAAGAAACTGGCCAAATATCCAAATATGTCGAAACAAAGCAAAAAAGGAACAAAAAATTGAAGAAAACTCAAACACACGTGGTTATGTTTTATATATATACATATATAACAGTGTTACTCATAAAAACTTAAGCCGCCATTTAACGGTGGTTGAATCTTAGTAACCTTGGCAACCCTTTGTAAAATACCGCTAAACCACCGCTAAACCACGGTTTATTTTTTATTAATAACGCTGTTAGATTTTTACAGTGTCATTCATAAAAATGTAATCCTCGGTTTAACGGTGGTTTAATCTTAGTAACCTTGGTAACCCTATGTAAAACACCGCTGAACCACCGCTAAACCATGGTTTAAATTTTCATGATAAAACTCTACTAACATTTGCAATAATCTGGAAATGTTATGTAAAGATGTACAGAAAAGATTCGACGATCTCTTTAATCTGAAAATTCAAGATTGGGTTATAAATGCGTTTTTTTTTTTTAACAAATTTCTTCATAATTCAAGGAAATTGTTTTTGTAACTTTATTTTACCCAAGAACATTAAAAAATTATTCCCCAAGTATATAATTTAATGTTTTCATGAAAATACAAAATTATTTCTTAAAAGTCATTCATAAAAACTTAAGCCGCGATTTAACGGTGGTTTAATCTTAGTAACCTTGGCAACCCTTTGTAAAATACCGCTAAACCACGGTTTAATTTTTTATGAATAACGCTGTTGGACTTTTACAGTGTTATTCATAAAAATTTAATCCGCGGTTTAACAGTGGTTTAATCTTAGTAACCTTGGAACCCTTTGTATAACGCCGCAGGGGTATTCATAAAAATTTAAGCCGCGGTTTAACGGTGGTTTAATCTTAGTAACCCTCTGCAAAACACCGCTAAACCACGGTTTATTTTTTTATGGATAAAGCTGTTAGACTTTTACAGTGTAATTCATAAAAAAATAAGCCGCGGTTGAACGGTGGTTTAATTTTAGTAACCTTAGTAACCCTTTGCAAAACACCGCTAAACCACCGCTAAACCACGGTTTATTTTTGATGAATAAAGCTGTTAGACTTTTACAGTGTTATTCATAAAAACTTAAGCCGCGATATAACGGTGGTTTCATCTTAGTAACCTTAGCAACCCTTTGCAAAACACCGTAAAACCCCCGCCAAACCACGGTTTATTTTTTTATGAATAAAGCTGTTAGACTTTTACAGTGTTATTCATAAAAGTTAAAGCCGCAGTTTAACGGTGGTTTAATGTTAGTGACTTTGGCAACCGTTTGTAAAACACCTCTAAACCTCCGCTTAACCATGGTTTAAATTTTTATGAATACCGTTGTTACAGTGTTATTCATAAACAATTAAGCCGCGGTTCAACGGTGGTTTAGTCTTAGTAACCTTGGTAACCCTTTGTAAAACACCGCTAAACACCGGATATACATTTTTATGAATAACGGTGTTAGATTTTGGATAGCTTTCAGATTTAAGTACGAATTTATAAAAGTTTTTCTCTTAAAATATAAATAGCAAAATTTCTGTACAAAATATACATTTTTTTATCAAAATATTTCAATTACTTTGAAGCATATAAACGTAACTATCATGACGATGGCAATTTTTTGTATTTCATTTTTATTGTTAATTAGAATATTTTGTAAAAGTTCAATTGCAACTGTCAAAATGTGTCAAATATTGTTTACAACTGCCCAAATCTATCAAACTTTCAATCGAAACTATCAAAATCTGTTATATTTTCAATTTTAAATATTCAAATATGTCTAATGTTTAATTGCAACTATACAAATATTTCAAATTTTCAGTCGGTACCGTAAAAATCTGACGAGTTTTCAATTGCTTATTCAAAATTGTCATCTTTTTGACTGTTGTGCAAAAATTTGTTTACATTTTTTTATCAAAATATTTCAATTACTTTGAAGCATATAAACGTAACTATCATAACGATGGCATTTGTTTGTATTTCATTTAATGCACAATTATGTAATTTTTGTAATACCTATTCTTAAACAGCCATTTAACTGCGTAGCAAAAAGCATATTCCCGCCGAAATAATAGAAGTACGTGGGCAATATTTTCAAATTATTTACAAATTATTAATAGAACAATTATTTTAACTGTAGATGACAAAATTATAGACTGACCTGTTTGTTTTGCAATATTTTTCATTTTAAATATTATGAATGTATTCCTTGCTTTTGGAACACTCTGTATACTGTTTGTTAAAACTTTATTTGCCTTACTAATCTTAATAAATTCTAATACATTTTCGACTATAAGAATCACAACTATACATATTGGATTATTAGATTATTAAAATTTTAAGTACATAATATTTTAATATAAAAATAAATAAGTACCTACTTGTGCAATATTTTCAAATTATTTTCAAATTATTAATGGAACAATTATTTTAACTGTAGACGACAAAATTATAAACTGACCTGTTTGTTTTGTAATATTATTCATTTCAAATAGGTATTATGAATTGATTCCTTGCTTTTATACACTCTGTATATTGTTTGTTGAAACTCTGTTTGCCTTACTAATCTTAATAAAAATCCTATTTCATTTCGACTATGAGAATCACATCTATACATAATTGATTATTATTGGTATTATTAAAATTGTAAGTACATAATATTTTAATATAAAAATAAACAAGTACCTACGTGTGCAATATTTTCAAATTATTTTCAAATTATTAATAGAACAATTATTTTAACTGTAGACGACAAAATTATAAACTGACCTGTTTGTTTTGCAATATTTTTCATTTCAAATATTATGAATTTATTCCTTGGGTTTGGAACACTCTGTATACTGTTTGTTAAAACTTTGTTTGCCTTACTAATCTTAATAAATCCTAATACATTTCGGCTATAAGAATCATAACTATACATATTGGATTATTAGATTATTAAAATTATAAGTACATAATATTTTAATATAAAAATAAATAAGTACCTACTTGTGCAATATTTTCAAATTATTTTCAATTTATTAATAGAACAATTATTTTAACTGTAGACGACAAAATTATAAACTGACCTGTTTGTTTTGCAATATTTTCCATTGCAAATATTATGAATGTATTCCTTGCTTTTGGAACACTCTGACAATTGTTTGTTTAAACTTTGTTTGCCTTACTAATCTTAATAAATTCTAATACATTTTCGACTTTAAGAATCACAACTATACATATTGGATTATTTGATTATTAAAATTATAAGTACATAATATTTTAATATAAAAATAAATAAGTACCTACTTGTGCAATATTTTCAAATTATGTTCTAAATATTAATAGAGCAATTAGTTTAACTGTAGACGACAAATTTATAAACTGACCTGTTTGTTTTGCAATATTTTTCATTTCAAATAATATGAATGTATTCCTTGCTTTTGGAACACTCTGTGTACTGTTTGTTAATACTCTGTTTGCCTTACTAATCTTAACAAATTCTAATACATTTTCGGCTATAAGAATCACAACTATACATATTGGATTATTAGATTATTAAAATTGTAAGTACATAATATTTTAATATAAAAATAAATAAGTACCTACTTGTGCAATATTTTCAAAAATTATTTTCAAATTACTAATAGAACAATTATTTAACTGTAGACGACAAAATTATAAACTGACCTGTTTGTTTTGCAATATTTTTCATTTCAAATATTATGAATTTATTCCTTGCTTTTGGAACACTGTGTATACTGTTTGTAGAAACTCAGTTTGCCTTACAAATCTTAATAAATCCTAATACATTTCGACCACAAGAATATCACAACTATGCATATTGGATTTATTAGATTATTAAAATTGTGAGTAGATAATATTTTAATATAAAAATAAATTACTGTATACTATTTGTTAAAACTTTGCCTTCCTAATCTTAATAAATTCTAATACATTTTCGGCTATAAGAATCACAACTATACATATGAGATTATTAAATTTGTAAGCACATATTATTTTAATATAAAAATATAATACTCCATATAAATAAGTTTCTATTGTTGATGGGAATTCCAATTCAAATGCGTTCCAGTTAAAAAAAACGCTACGCTCGAGGCTTTACAATTGAACGACTCATTGTTCCTCCGTTTTTCCTGTCCCGACAAGATTAAAGAAATCTAATGCACTCGTCGCGTCAATATGTGCATCTCATTCCAATTAACATTCGTACGCATCTTTGCATCTCGCCCGGCGTAAATAGGCCATCTGTTTCTTGACCTTCGTCGCAGCTAATAGCCGGGTTTGATACATTTGCACAGAACGAAGGTATTTTTCGTCTTCCTTGCACTAATTGCGGCAATTGAAAGTGATGATTCAGTAGTGCTTGAACCAACGAAGTGTGAAGTGCGTCGCGTGGTGCAATCGAATATAGTATATGATTCCGTGATAGTGAATATATCTTCATGGCATGATGGTGATGATGGAGATGTGATGATTGGTGATTCATCCGATGATTAAGTTATCCGCACAATCAAGGTATCGTAAACGAATGCAGTGTGTGTTTGCTTCCCTTTCGATATAAATTGATGTTCATGTTGTTATTATTAATATAATTGTTTATAATTAACATTGGAGCATTTTACTTCGTGGTGCATTCTAAAATATGTGTAAATAAATAATGCACTTTCAACTATCTTATCATAGTTTGTTACGTACAAAGACTATAGTTTCGATCACATCAGTGGACCATTATCAAACTTTATATAAGGTAAAATTACACATAAACATTAGAATTTCCAAATTTTCAGTGCACGTGAGAGTAATTTTCAGCCTGATGATTTTCTCCCGTCGTTTTTTAATTAATAATAAAACCAATGCGCTCATAAACGCTCAAATCGACTGAGGTTATATTAATTAATTAGGGACATTAATTTCCCGAAAACGCCGCCTCCTGCTCAGCGGGATTACGCTCTTCACCTATAAATATGAGCGAAGTGTATGCCCCGTAATTGCGCACTTCCTTAAAAGTTCCTCCTGCCGAGTAATTTAAATTTACGCGCAGGTTAATTAGCGGCCGCCCTCAAATTGATATTAACCGGATTTTAAAATATTTACGGGGACGCGAGAACTTGGGCAGCTATTTTGCATATTTAAATTTGCACGGCAATTATGAGCGGGCAGGTTCTCCGATGCAGGTGCGCGACACGCCAATTAAGGTAATTCATTTAATAGTCGCGAAACACCGTCGACAAAGTTACAAGGCGTGTTGTTTCAAGTAATCGTTTGTGTTTTAGAATGAGTCTGGGCGAGGATGTGGACTTAATGTGGGGAATGAATTTCGCCTTATTTCAGTGTCTCTATTACGAGATCTTTTCCTTATAATAATATAATGAAATTATATTAGTTTATTCCTGCCACGAATTAATTTTTATTATTGCACGATTATATTCGATAAAAAACTAGGGCCCAGCTGTACGATCGTGCATCATCGTTGATCGTGGTTCAGTTACTATGGATACCATTGTGTCAACAACTTTATCCTAGGCAACTGAACCATGGTCAAAGATTATCCACGTTTGTACAACTGGGCCTAAGGCCCAATTGTACGATCGTGGATCACCTTGACCATGGTTCAGTTACCTAGGATACAATTGTTAAAACAATGGTAACCTAGGTAACTGAACCATGGTCAAGGATAATCCACGATCGTACAACTGGGCCCAACTGAGCCTAAGTAATATGAGATGAGGATGCTCGTTGAGTTTGAAATTTGATTTTGAAAAAACGTTTCAAATTTTCCTTGTGACAATATATCGATTTTTACTTACATGATACATAAAGTACCACAGTAATGAAATAATATGGTGACTGCATTGAGTTTTAGCTCTTGCAGATAATAAAGTAACAAATTTCAATTAAGATCATAATCCCGGCGGAGTTTGAAATTTATGTAGCGTGCCGGGCTATTGCGCGGAAATTTATGAAAGCTATCGAGTGTCGGAAATCACCATCGCGTAACCAGGGGCCATTTGTCCGTTCGGACATCATTATGTGTTCGCACGTGTATCATTTCTGGTCCTCCCCCCCAAAAAAAAAACAGAAATATATTACATGAAAAATTACGAGCGCCGCGTATTCACTTGTGAACGCTACGTGCGCCATTACTCAACCGAACATGACGTATTATGTGTACTCGACGCTGGTGCGTATGAAAATTTTAGCGCCGACATTTACGGGAACCTGAATATTTATATGCACATTTTTTTTATTTTCTCCACAAAAGTATATACAAATTTTGCAATTTATAAGTCCAATAAATATTATTGTTATTCTTATTTGTTTATACAAGGTTAAGACAAATCCTTAAAAACATAAAGAAATAGTTATAGTTCATGGAACCTAAATGCTAACCAGAATTCAGGAATATGAGCAAATAAGACTGATAGTGTACATACAACAATAGTGTAAGAATAATACAACTACGCTTCGAAAACAGACAAATAACAACAAAGAAAAGTCATTTTTATTAAACTCTGTGCGAAATTCCTTAAAAATATTCAATACAAAAACTTAGAACTTAGAAACTTGAATATGAAATTATAAAATAAGCACCAATTCTATATAAACGTATTACAAAATTGTATTGTATGTTAGGAAATATGCATAAATTTAAATCAAGTATAAACTTAATGATCATACATTACGTAAATTGCTTACATTTATTGAATTTCAAGGAAAACTAAGCACATGTCAACAAAATGAGGTTTTAAGAAATCACTAGACCGATTTAATAAATAAAAACTTTCATGGAATCTTGATTAAATTGCAAGGAAAACTGCACAAATTTCAAGAAAAACTACACAAATTTCAAGAAAAACTACACAAATTTCAAGGAAAACTGTCCAAATTAATTCCAATTATGGACAATTGTATACATTTTCAAGGAAAATTCCTCGTAGACGGGCATAAATTTAATGATTTCAATCGTAGAAATCGTATTTTATAGATTTTGGTGACATTCTACATTTGAAAATTATTGAATTATGAATTGTACAAATTTCAACGAAAACTACAAAAATTGCGAAGAAAATTTGATAGATCTTGAGGAAATTTGCATAAATTTACTGAAAAGGTATAAAACTAATGGTAAATGCTTATATTTATTGAAAAATTGTTGAATTATAAATTTCAAGGTAAATTGTAACAAATCTAATGCCATAATTTCAACATCGAAAACAAATCAACGAGCTTGAACAAATGTCACGGAAAAATGAGCAAATTGCAAAAAAAACTGCACTAATTTCAAGGAAAACTAAGCAAATGTCAACAAAATCAGGTTTTAAAATATCGGTGGGCCAATCAGGTAAAAATATTCCTGGAAACTTCTAAAATTGCAAAAAAAAACTGCGACTATTCGACTATTCTCTGACCTTTGAGTGTACTTAATATATGAGTAAAATTTAGAACTGTATTTATTAAAATGTCACTAAAATCTATAAATTACGATTTCTGGAAGATTGAAATCTTAAATTTATAGATGTCTCCGTGGAATTTTCTTTGAAAATTTATCCAATTTTCCATAATATTTTGTTTTTACATTTGGGCATACATTTTTGCAGCCTTTCTTGAAATTTGTGCAGCTTTTCTAGAAATTTGTGCATTTTTTTGAAATTCGTGTAGTTTTGCTTGAAATTTGTTCAGTTTTTCTTGCAATTTTTTCCAAATGTCAAGATAAACTACACAAATTATTGAATTATGAATTTCAAGGTAAATTGTAACACATCTTATGGAGCAGTGCATAATTTCATTAAAAATGTCATAATTTATACAACATCGAAAACAAATCAACGAAACTTGAACAAATGTCACGGAAAAATGAGTAAATTGCAAATAAAACTGCACTAATTTTAAGGAACACTAAACAAATGTCAACAAAATAGGTTTTAAAAAATCGCTGGGCCAATCAGGTAAAAATATTCCTGGAAACTTGTTAAATTGCAAAAAAAAATCCACTATTCTCTGACCTTTGAGTGTACTTAATATGTGAGTAAAATTTGGAACTGTATTTATTAAAATGTCACTAAAATCTATAAATTACGATTTCTAGAAGACTGAAATCATAAAATTTATATATGTCTCCGTGGAATTTTCCTTGAAAATTTATACAATTTTTCATATTTTTTTGTTTTTACATTTGGGCATACATTTTGCAGCCTTTCTTGTAATTTGTGCAGTTTTTCTAGAAATTTGTGCACTTTTTTTTTAAATTTGTGTAGTATTGCTTGAAATTTGTTCAGTTTTTCTTGCAATTTTTTGCAAATGTCAAGTTAAACTACACAAATTTCCATGAATTGTGCAATATTTTATGACATTTGTGCCAAGTATTTGTCATAAAATTTATAAAATTTTCAATATTTTTTATGTATTTTATATTATATTTTTATATTTTATATTAATCTTATTAAGCAGTGGATAATTTCTTTTAAAATGTTATAATTTATACAACATCGAAAACAAATCAACAAAACTTGAACAAATGTCTCGGAAAAATGAGCAAATTGCAAATAAAACCGCACTAATTTCAAGGAAAACTAAACTGATGTCAACAATATCAGGTTTTAAAAAATCGCTGGGCCAATCAGGTAAAAATATTCCTGAAAACTTGTTAAATTGCAAGAAAAACTGCGACTATTCGACTATTCTCTGACCTTTGAGTGTACTTAATATGTGAGTCAAATTTGGAATTGTATTTATTAAAATGTCACTAAAATCTATAAATTACGATTTCTAGAAGATTGAAATCATAATATTTGTAGTTGTCTCTGTGTAATTTTCCTTGGAAATTTATACAATTTTCCATAATATTTTGTTTTTACATTTGGGCATACATTTTGGCAGCCTTTCTTGAAATTTGTGCAGTTTTTCTAGAAATTTGTGCACTTTTTTTTTAAATATGTGTGGTTTTTCTTGAAATTTGTTCAGTTTTTCTTGCAATTTTTTGCAAATGTAAAGATAAACTACATAAATTTCCATGAATTGTGCAATATTTTATAACATTTGTGCTAAGTATTTGACATAAAATTTATAAAATTTTCAATATTTTTTGATATATTTTATATTATATTTTATATTAATCTTATGGAGCAGTGCATAATTTCTTTAAAAATGTCAAAATTTATACAACATCGAAAACAAATCAACAAAGCTTGAACAAATGTCAGGGAAAAATGAGCAAATTGCAAATAAAACTGCACTAATTTCAAGGAAAACTAAACAAATGTCAACAATATCAGGTTTTAAAAAATCGCTGGGCCAATCAGGTAAAAATATTCCTGGAAGCTTGTTAAATTGCAAGAAAAACTGCGACTATTCCACTATTCTCTGACCTTTGAGTGTACTTAATATGTGACTAAAATTTGGAATTGTATTTATTAAAATGTCACTAAAATCTATAAATTACGATTTCTAGAACATAGAAATAATAAAATTTATATATGTCTCCCTGGAATTTTTTGCAAATGTCAAGATAAACTACACAAATTTCCATGAATTGTGCAATATTTTATGACATTTGTGATAAGTATTTGTCATAAAATTTATACAATTTTCAATATTTTTTATATTTGCGCAGTTTTCGTTGAAATCTGTGCCGTTTTTCTTAGAATTGGTACAGTTTCCCAGACATTTCTTAGTGATTTTTTTAAAACCTGATTTGCTTACTTTTTCTTGAAATTGGTGGTTTTCTTTGCAATTTGTGCATTTTCCGTTTATGCAAGCTTCCTTGATTTGTTTTCAATGTTACATAGGATATTTTCGAATGCAATTTTCAATGACATTTGTGCACGTTGCCATGAGAACTTTTTTCTTAAAATTCATACATTTTTCGATTTTATTTATATTATTTGTGCACATATTAATTTGTGCGATTTTATTTGCACTTGATTCAAGTTTCTATTAAAAAAAACAGATTAACCTAGTGATTTTTTTAAGCCTGGTTTGGTTGACATTTGCTTAGTTTTCCTTGAAATTGGTGCAATTTTCTTTGCAATTTGTGCATTTTGTGTTTAATATTATTTCAAGTTTCCTTGAATTATTTTCAATTTTGCATAGGATACACTTTTCCATGGGATTTGTCCCAATTCACCTTGAAATTCATATTTCAATAATTTTCCAAGAAATGTATGTAATTAGTGCAATTTTCTTTGAGAATTTGTGAATTATTTTCTAGGTTTTTTTTAAGCTTCCTTGAATTATTTTCAATTTTGGATAAATTATGACATTTTTAATTAAATTATACACTGTTTCATAGGATATGCTCCAATTTTCCTTGCAATAAATAATTCAATAATTTTCCAAGAAATGTAATGCAAAAAGGCGGAAAGATGACATGGAGTCGATAGCCCAATAAAGATTGGTTATTTATGTAATGCAAAAAATGCAAGTTACCATGAAATTTATACCTTTTTTTCATTTAATTTGTGCAATTTTTGCTCAAAATTTGTATAGTTTTATTTGCAATTCGTGTAGATTTCGTTGACATTTGTTCATTTTTCCACGACATTTATACTTGTTGTGGTGGAATTTTCCATGAAAATTGTTAAGATATTATATATTTTAGATTACATAGCCATTCTAACTTGAGATTGAAATTATGGAACAACTAGTGACGTTTTTCTGGCAATTTTTTCAAGTTTCCATTATTTTTTTTACCTGATTAAACGTGTGCTTTTTTAAAACCTGATTTTGTTGATATTTGCTCAGATTTCCTAGAAATTAGTGCAGTTTTCATTGCAACTTGTGCAATGAAATTTATGTTATGTATTTATGTATATATTTACATTTTCCGTTGGCATTTACTCAAGATTCATTGATTTGTTTTTAATTATGCATAAATTATAATATTTTATACACTGGTCCAAAAGATTTGTTACAAATTGAAATTCATAATTCAATAATATTTCAATAAATGTAAGCAAGTGACCATAAAATTTATACTTTTTTTATTAAATATATGTAATGTTCCTCAAAATCAATACAATTTTATTTGCAATTTTTATAGTTTTTGTTGAAATTTGTGCTATTCATAATTCAGTATTTTTTTAATCAATGTATACAAGTTATATCATTAAATTTATACTTGTTTTTTTAAATGTGTGGAATTTTCCAAAAATACGATACATTTTTCTTTGCAAATTGTGTAGTTTTCGTCAAAATTTGTGCCATTTTTCACGAGCAAATTTCCATGATATTTATACTTTTTGTCATTAAACATATGCAATTTTCCTCAAAATCTGTAAAAATTTCTTTGCAATTTTGCGTAGTTTTTGTTGAAATTTGTGCTATTCATAATTCAATAATTTTCAAAATCGATGTATGCAAGTTATCATTAAATTTACACTTTTTTTAATTAAATTTATACAATTTTCTAAAATACAATACACTTTTCTAAAATACGATACAATTTTCTTTGCAATTTGTGTAGTTTTTGTCGAAATTTGTGCAATTTAGGTATAGGTAGATTTAGGTATATTCGCTGCGGTGGAATTTTGCATGAAAATTATAAGAAACTTTATATTTTATGTTACATAGCTATTCTAACTTCAGATTGAGATTAATGTAAAACTAGATGAAAACTCATTTTACAGTTTTTAGATTCTCTGAGCTGTGAGTGTACTCAATATATCAATGTAAATTATACTGAATATGTTAATAGTAGTTTGAAACATTTTATGCAATCGGTACTGTATTTATTAAAATGTCACTAAAATCTATAAAATACAATTTCTATAAGGTAGAGACAAGTAGACAAGTATAAATTTCATGATTTCAAAATTTATACTTGTCTCCGTAGAATTTTCCTTGAAAATTTATAACATACATTTTATGTCACATTGTCGCATTAATCCCAGCTGAGTTTATGATTTCAAAACTATTAACTTTGCAATATAAGTAAAAACCTGATTTTCAATTTTATAAAACCAATTTATTAAAATATAACTGAAACTTCATTTGCCCAATAAGTCAACAGAGTGGCCGTAAAAAAAGTATAGTATGTAACATGTGTAAAAGCTATTTTCGCAACTTCGAGATCGAGACAATTTCTATCAGAGTAATACTATATGTGCTTAATTGGGTCAATATCCAATGAGTGATTTGATTTTTACTGTGATCATGTATTTTTTCGGTGATATTTTTTAGTTGGTCATCTATGTGCTTAATTTGGTCAATATCTAATGATTGATTTGATTTATACTGTGATCATGTGTTTTTCGGTGATATTTTTGGGAATAGATCTGACTTGAAATTGATATCTCAAAAACTAGCGTATTAATATTAGTTAATTTTATTTTCGTCACATATGACAAGCGATATATTGTGCTTTTATATGTTGAATTGGAGTCATATTCAATGCGCGATTCTTGAGATATCTGAATTTAAGTGTAATGGTGCGATTTTCAATGATATTCGTAAATATTACTTTCACTATAACAATGATATCTCAAAATCTAGCGTATTAATTTTGATCTAATTAATTGCTGATATTGAGTAATATGTTGTTATTTATTGTGTTTAAATGTATCAATATCCAATAGCTGATTTTTTAGATATTTGCATTTTACTGTAATCATGTGTGTTACAGTATTGTTTTTAAGTATTGATCTGACTTCAATATTGATATATAAAAAAACCGTCGTATCAATATTAATGAAATTTATTTCTGGTATGGAATGATATGCTGTTCCTGAGATATTTGCATTTCCCGAAAATTATGAGTTTTTCAATGATAATTGAATAATTGATATATTTTTTAATTATTTTTTTTTTTACTTTAATAGAGCTATCTTAAAATTCAACGTATCAATGTTAATGAAATTTATTGTTGGTACTGAGTAAATAAGCTATGTGCTTATTTGGTTCAATATCTAATGATTGATTTAATTTTCACTGTGTTTGCGGTGATACTTTTGAGTATTGATCTGACTTGAATATTGATATCTCAAAAACTAACGTATCAATATTAGTTCAATTTATTTTTATTATGGAGCGATAGGTTGTGCTTTTATGAGTTGAATTGGATTTATATTTAATGCACGATTTTTGAGATATCTGTATTTAATTGTAATGATGCGATTTTCAATGATATTCGTAAATATTGTAACTCTAATACGTAAATATTGCTTTAACTGTAATAGTGATATCTCAAAATCTGGCGAATTTATTTTGATCCAATTAATTGCTGATATTGAGTAATATGTTGGTATTTGTTATGTTTAATTGAATCAATATCCTATAAACGAGTTTTGAGATATTTTCATTTTACTGTTGTCATGTGTTTTAGAGTATTGTTTTTTAAGTATTGAGCTGACTTCAATAGTGATATCTCAAATATTCGAGAAAATATATATAATAATAAAGAAAGAATAGTTCCCTTCATAAATGTACCTACAGAGTTTCTCATAAAATGTATAGAATTTTCCATGCAGTTTGGTGTTTACTGAGTTTTCCTTGACATTTGTATAGAATTTTCTGCAATTTGTAAAGTATTTCTTGACATTTGAACAATTTTTATTTACATTTTTGCATCAATTAAACAATTTTCCATGAAATTTGTACAAGTTACCATATGTATAGAATTTTTAAACACTTTATACAATTTTTCAAAAGAATTGAGGAAGGAGGTTAGAATAAAAATGGTAAGTGAAAATTTGCATTTGGAAAAATGGAATGTAAATTGCATATCTAAGAATTATAATTTAGTTACATATTTCTTTTATTATAAATATCTTCTAAAAAACATTTTAATAAAACTCACGTTTTTCGAAATCGCGTTCTTTGATATAGTGTCTGAGATGATGCCTGAGAAAATTATTGTTAACATTAATTGTAATATTCATATTTCACATAAATGGAGAAATTAATTTGCCACCCACTCAATTTTGTTACGCATGTTTTTTATTGTCGCGTGCGTTTACGCATGACTTGGCACAGGATATTGATAGTAGCTATTGCCGCCCCCTTGGACGCCCCCCCCCCCCCCCATCACGGGTGCAGCCGTGCCTCGGATATAAACAGAAGGGAGGAAAACAAAGATCCAATAACCGGGACATCAATAGGAATTGAATAACACCGACAACGACCCGTATAATACTCGCGGCGGGATGCACACGCGATCGTTTATTAAAAAGGAAAAGAGACTGCACGGTTTGTTTTCCACGACTTTCCCGGTGCTTTATTATACACATGCACAAGAGACGCCCAAAGGCTGTGATCTTAATCCGCATCCCCAGCGGTAAAAGTTCGAGGTGCGGTTTAATTCTTTGAATTTTATCGTCTCATTACTTACGTGTTACGTCCCTCTGCTTCAACCCCCGATGGCATCAGATTATAACCCCCCATCCCGTATAAATAAAATTCCATTGTGGCCGGCTATTTATGTGGTATCATGCATATCGAATTCTGCGAGTTCGTTTTTTCCTTGCGGAGGATAAATCCGAATTCCCGCAACGTGAATGGGGGAAGCGGCGCGAACAATTGAAATAAGCGGCGTGTTATTCATCGAGGGGGTGCCATCAGAGTCGTCGCTGGTTCTGCACGATGTATAACACACACTTAAATCACCGAATTCTTACACTTTTGCACTTGTTTACTTCTGCAATGTTTTACATTTTATACAATATACCACTAAGTTTTCTTTCATATTACCCCTATTCTCTTACAATTTACAATTATCATTACAATTTATTCCTTTATACATTATCCTATATAAAAAGGACATGTGTTGACATGTTATGTGGACATGACAAAAGGAAGAGTTTCAATTGCAGTCGATGTAGTGACGAAACTTAAATTTGTTTTTCCTGCAAAAATGTAGGCAAGTAAGTTTGGATTAATGAAATAATTCAGGTTTTAGCTATTTTCCTGGTGGACTATTTAAACCCGTTTAATTATCGAAACATCTCTTTGGCTGGGAATTATTTTGTTCGGCGACTCGGCGATCGATGGGTTACTGCGCCCGAAAGGCCGATAAACCGAACGCAATTAATAATAAACATTTGGACAATTCATTTCTCCTGCGGTATCGTTAGGATTGCGAACAACGGCACGCGGGACTCCCCGATGATAAATATCAATTGTCGCGTTTATTATTACGCCGGGGCGGATTGCGCCGCCATAATACTGTATAAATCTATTTCTGCGATGTAAACCGCCATAAATTCCGCACAATAACAATTATAATAGCGCACATTTAGTCTATCTATCCGGCTCCCGAAAGCAGGGGAATATTGAATTGTGCGGGGGCGTGCATTAAACCGTAATTTCGGCGCTCGCGGGACTTTTGAAAAACAATTACCGCCGAACGTACGATTGTCACGTACGGGTTTAACGTTTCACACACGGCGCCACCCTCTCTTCAACACACCAATTCACCTACAAAGGCTGTTTACAAATATTACGTGCGAACTCAACCGCGCAGAACTTTATCTTCCCAACAATAAAATTTATCCAATTATCGCGCCCAGCATACACAGCCCATTGTATCCGAAATTTGCACTCCAAATGCGGATTTAAATTAATCCAAATCTAATGTCTGTTGCACATTTCTTTCTCTCTATCCGCACGATCGTGGATCATCCTTGACCATGGTTCAGTTAACAAGGATACAATTGTTAATATAATGGTATCCTTAGAAACGATCGTGGATCATTCTTGACCATGATTCATTTTCAGAGCATTTATCTTTAGGCATAATGTATACAAATCTGTAATAACATTTTCAAAATATCCATTAGATATATTTTCAGAAATTTCAGTGACTGATAACCGATACCGGCCAACTCGAAAAGTTATAAGATCAGAATATTTTAAAATAGGTATCATAAAAAGTGTAAGTGTCAATGAAACTTATGTATGTTAGTCCTGAAGGGTCTGTGAATATGCCCTGTAAGTGACACTTTCCAATTTTCCGTAGGAGGGTAGTAAATCAACCCTGAAAAATTATAAAAATCCGATCAACTCGGAAAGTTAAACATTCGATTTTCTCACTTATTTAAGAGATACTCGTCGTCATATTTTCGGAGGAATTATCTTCGGGCATAGTGTATACAAATCTAACATTTTCAAAATATCTTATAATATAAATCTTCAGAAATTTAAGTGACCGATAACCTATACTGGGACATATCTGACTTAATATTTTCAAAATATCCATAAAATAAATTTTCAAACATTTCAGTGACTCTGAACACTACTGGTGACTTCCAGTATGAGTTAGCTTATACTGGTCAACTCTATAATTGGGAAATTTAAAGATGTAAAAATTAGTTATACTTATTTAAATATAATTCGTCACAAATTTTTAGGAAAACTGCACAAATGTCAAAGAAAAATCATCAAATACAAAAAAATACAGAAAATTGCATACATTTTATAAGAATTCTATACATACTTAATTATTTCATGGTATCTTATACAGATTTACACATTTCATGTAAAATTACCGAATTAAAGAAGATTGTGAAAATTGCATAGAAATCTATGCAATTATCTTTATATCTAGCATATCTCTATTATATCTAGCATAACATTTTCCTAATATCCTGTAGATAAATTTTCAGAAATTTCAGTGACAGATAACTTATACTGGTTCATCTCGGAAAGTTAATAACTTAATTTTCTCACTTAATTGATACATGCTTGTAGTCAAATTTTCAAAAGATTTATCTTCGGGTATACTGTATACAGATCTGACATAAAATTTGTCAAAACATTCATTAGATAAATTTTCAGAAATTTCAGTGACTGATTTCTTATACTTGCCAACTCGAAAGTTAATTATTCGATTTTCTCACTTAATTTACACATACCCGCTGCCAAATTTTCAGAAGATTTATCTTCACACTTACTGTAAACAGATCTGGTATAATTTTTTCAAAATATTTATTAGATAAATTTTCAGAAATTTCAGTGATTGATAACTTATTTTGACCAACTCGGAAAATTAATAACTCTACTTTCTCACTTATTTGAGCCATATTAGTTATCAAATTTTCAGAGGATTTATCTTCAGGGATACTGTATACAGATCTGGCATAAAATGTTTATAATGTTCATTAGATAATTTTTCAGAAATTTCAGTGGCAGTTAACTTATACTGGTCAACTCGGAAAGTTAATAACTCCATTTTCTCACTTATTTCAGACATACTAGTGGTCAAATTTTCAGAAGATTTATCTTTAGGCGTACTGTATACAGATCTAACATAAAATTTTCAAAATATCCATTAGATAAAGTTTCAGAAATTTCAGTGGTTGATAACTTATACTGACCAACTCGGAAAATTAATAACTCGATTTTCTCACTTATTTGAGCCATGCTAGTGATCAAATTTTTAGAGGGTTTATCTTTAGGGATACTGTACACAGATCTGACATAAAATTTTCAAAATATCTATTAGATAAATTTTCAGAAATTTCAGTTACTGATAACCGATACCAATCTACTCAGAAAGTTTAATACAGAATATTTAAAAATATCATAAAAAGTGTGCATCAAATTGTCGCCCAATGAAACTTGTGTATGTTAGTCCTGAAGGGTGGATGAATGTACCCTGTAAATGACACTTTCAAATTTGGCGAAGGAGTGTAGTAAATCATCCCTAAAAAATTATAAAAATCCGATTCACTCGGAAAGTTCAGCATTCGATTTTGTCACTTATTTAAGACTTTTTTTTCCTCTACTCGTGAAAATATAAAAAAAATAACTGAAAAAATGAACTTTTAAAAAAGTTTCGATTTCCAGAAAAAAATCCTTAGATTCTTTCTGCATTTGCCGAGTTTCCTTTGATATTTGTGTGGAAATGTATGACAAATTTCATGTAAAATTACAACATTTATGGAAAATTGTATCAATTTCAACGTAACCTACACACATTGCAAAAATGGAGAAATGTGTGAATGGGGATTAAGTAATTGGGAAATGGGAAAATTGAATGTTATATAAATATCAAGGATGAACTTCACAAATTGGTATGAAAACTGCACAAATGTCAAAGAAAGTTCATCAAATACAAAAAAAACCCAGAAAATTGCATACAATTTATAAGAATTCTATACATACTTAATTATGTTATGGTATCTTATACAGATTTACACATTTCATGTAAAATTACAAAATTAATGGAAGATTGTGAAAATTGCATAGAAACCTATTCAATTATCTTTATATCTAGCATATCTCTATTATATCTAGCATAACATTTTCTTAATATCATGTAGACAAATTTTCAGAAATTTCAGTGACAGCTGACTTATACAGGTTACCTTGGAAAGTTAATAACTCGATTTTCTCACTTATTTCAGACATACTAGTGGTCAAATTTTCAGAGGATTTATCCTCAGGCATACTGTATAGAGATCTGGCATAAAATTTTCAAAATAGTTATAACATAAGTTTTCAGAAACTTCAGTGAAAGTTAACTTATCAACTTCGAAAGTTAATAATAGATTTTCTCACTTATTTCAGACATACTAGTGGTCAAATGTTTAGAGAATTTTTCTTCAGGCATAGTTTATACAGATCTGGCATAAAGTTTTCAAAATATCCATTAGATAAATCTTCAGAAACTTAAGTGACTGATAATGTATACTGGGCAATTTGGAAAGTTAATAATTCGATTTTCTCACTTATTTAAGACATATTAGTAGTCATATTTTTAGAGGATTTATTTTCATTCATAATGTATACAGATCAGGCATAAAAATACCCATTAGGTAAATTTTCAGAAATTTCAGTCAATGGTAACTTATTCTGACCAATTCGGAAATTAATAACTCGATTTTCTCACTTATTTGACCACTATTACTGATCAACTTTACAGAGGATTTATCTTCAGGGATACTGTATACAGATATGGTATAAAATTGTCCAAATAACCATTAAATAATACTTCAGAAGTTTAAGTGACTGATAACCTATTCTGGGCAACTCGGAAAGTTAATATTTCGATTTTCTCACTTGTTTAAGACATACAAGTGGTCATATTTTCAGAGGATTTATCTTCAGGCATACTGTATACAGATCTGGCATAAAATTTTCAAAATGTCCTGTAGATAAATTTTCAGAAATTTCAGTGACAGATAACTTATACTTATCAACACGTAAAGTTATTAACTTGTTTTTTTCACTTAATTTACACGTACTTGTTGTCAAATTTTCAGAGGATTTATCTTAAGGCATACTGTATCCATATTTATCATAAAATTTTCAAAATAATTATTAGATAAATTTTCAGAAATTTCAGTGACAGATAACTTATACTGGTCAACTCGGAAAGTTAATAACTCGATTTTTTCACTTATTTTAGACGTACTAAGGATCAAATTTTCAGAGGATGTATCTTCAGGCATACTCTAGACAAATCTAGCATACAATTTTCAAAATATCATTTAGATAATTTTTTAGAAATTTCAGTGACAACTTATTAACTCGATTTTCTTACTTAATTAAAACATTCTTGCAGTCAAATTTTCAGAGGATTTATCTTGAGGCATACTGTATACAAATCTTGCATAAGATTTTCAAAATATCCAAATGATAAATTTTTAGAAATTTAAGGGGGTGGTAAGATATACTGAGCAACTCGAAAAGTTAATAACTCGATGTTCTCACTTAATTTTCACATACATATTATTAATTTTTTTGAGAATTTATAATAAGGCATACTGTATACAGATCAGGCATCAGATTTTCAAAATATGCATAAGATAAATTTTCAGAAATTTCAGTGACAGTTAACTTATTCTGGTCAACTCGGAAAGTTAATAACTCGATTTTTTCACTTATTTCAGACGTACTAATGATCAATCTTTCAGAGGAATTATTTTCAGGCATACTGTATACAAATCTAGCATAAAATTTTCAAAGTATCCATTAGATAACTTTCAGAAATTTCAGTGACTGATAACCTATACAGGGCAACTCGGAAAGGTAAAAATTCGATTTTCTCACTTGTTTAAGACATAATAGTGGTCATATTTTCAGAGGATTTATATTGATTCATACTATATACAGATCAGGTATAAAAATATCCATGAGGTAAATTTTCAGAAATTTCAGTCATTGGTAACTTATTCTGACCAACTCGGAAAATTTATAACTCGATTTCCTCACTTATTTTTACCACTACTACTGATCAAATTTTTAGAGGATTTATCTTCAGGGATACTGTATACAGATCTAGCATAAAATATTCAAAATATCCTTGAGATAAATTTTCAGAAATTTCAGTGACAGATAACTTATACTTGTCAACACGTAAAGTTATTAACTTGTTTTTTTCACTTAATTTACACGTACTTGTTGTCAAGTTTTCAGAGGATTTATCTGAAGGCATACTGTATACAAATCTACCATAAGATTGTCAAAATATCCATTAGTTAAATATTCAGAATTTTCAGTGACATGTAACTTATACTGGTCAAGTCGGAAAGTTAAATACTCGATTTTCTCACTTAATTTACACATACCCGCTGCCAAATTTTCAGAAGATTTATCTTCAGGCGTAATATACACAGTTCTGGTATAAATTTTAGACAACATTTTTAGAAATTTTAAGTGATAGATAACCTACACTGGGCAACTCGGAAAGTTAATAACTCGATTCTCTCACTTATTTGAGACATGTTAGTGATCAAATTTTCAGAGGATTTATCCTCAGGTATACTGTATAAAGATCTGGCATAAAATTTTCAAAACATTTATAACATAAATTTTCAGAAATGTCAGTGACAGTAAACTTATCAACTTGGAAAGTTAATAATCGATTTTCTCACTTATTTCAGACATACTAGTGATCAAATTTTCAGAGGATTTATCTTCAGGGATACTGTATACAGATCTGGCATAAAATTTTCAAAATATTTGTAACATACATTTTTAGAAAATTCAGTGACAGTTAACTTTATTTTTTTTGCATTTGCCGAGTTTCCTTTGATATTTGTATGGAAATATATGACGATACAAATTTTATGTAAAATTACAACATTTATTGAAAATTGTATCCATTTCAACTTAACCTACAACATTGCATAAATGGGGAAATGTGTGAAAGGGGATTACGTAATAGGGAAATGGGAAAATTGAAACTTATTTAAATATCAAGGATGAACTTCACAAATTGTTAGGAAAACTGCACAAATGTCAAGGAAAACTCATCAAACACAAAAAAATACTGAAAATTGCATACATATTATAAGAATTCTACACATACTTATTTGTTTTGCGGTATCTTGTATAGATTTACACATTTAATTTTAATGGAAATAATGGAAGATTGTGAAAATGTCATAGAAACCTAATCTTCCTGTTTCTACATATTATTGATGTCTTTTGCATACATGTTATAAGAATTCTATACATACTTATTTGTTTTGTGGTATCTTGTATAGATTTACACATTTAATTTTAATGGAATTAATGGAAGATTGTCAAAATTTCACAGAAACCTAATCTTCCAGTTTCTACATATTATTGATGTCTTTTGCATACATGTTATAAGAATTCTATACATACTTATTTGTTTTGTGGTATCTTGTATAGATTTACACATTTAATTTTAATGGAAATAATGGAAGATTGTGAAAATTTCATAGAAACATTGAAATAGAAATCTTCCAGTTTCTACATATTATTGGTGCCTTTGAGTGTAAAATATTAGGCTTTGTGTGCAATCGGAACTATGTTTAGTGTCACTATAATCTATAAAATACAAGTTGTAACGAAATTTCGTTTCTGACCTGTGATTATAATTGGGACTATAAAAACTAGGGACTGGGTAAGTTTTGTTTTTAGAGGTTTATGTATAATAAATACAAAGGCTTTGTTTCAGCCAGAAAGCAATTTTATTCACAAGTAGTCATGAATATGATTACTAGAGTGCCATCTTTTCTCCCACTCAAGCGCATGTCCGTTTTAAGTGGGGATGCATCCCTTGATGTTATATGTACACAATAAACAAAAGAGAACTTACGTAAGAGTTTTGTCTTAGCATATTTGAAATATGATTACTTTTATTGTTGTTTTTAATACACGTTATAGATGGATGTGACTTGGCATATTTTAAATATGATTACTTTTATTGTTGTTTTTAATACACGTTATAGATGGATGTGACTTAGTTAAATAGAGGGTTGCATCTCTTCTTGTTTCGGACGGCCTTTATACATGTGTGCTAATTTAGCATGCAATTGCGTTTAGTTTTTACGTATGTAATGAAGAATTCCATGAAATCGTGACATTGTAAAAGTGCGCATAAATCACGCTCTGGTAAAAAAAAGGAAGTGGCAGGATTGGAAAGAATCAGCTCCGTGCACCGCTGCTGCGCGCCATAATAATTAGAGTTAATGGTTGCGTTTCGGACGTAATTAATAGCGCACCAGGGCCGTTCGAATAGTGTTATAATTTCGTAGTGTTGTCGCCGGGCACGTAGCGGAATAAAACGCGGAGAATGAACTTAATTAAAAAGTTAACAACTCAATCCCATGCACCTATAGTGGTAGTTCCTAAATCAATGCTGCCGGCGCTGTTCCACCGGCGCAGGCGGGTGAAAAGTTTGCGTTAATCAAATACAGCTGACACACAGTATTTATCTCTTTGCGGCGAAATCCCATTATTCACGCCGTTTATTTATATTTATTTATTTATTGCGTACGCGAGCGCGAGCGCGGCAATCGCGGGGGCGATTGTTCTGCTTTAATTGATGCCGGGTTGGGGGCGCGGATCCGGGATCCGGGGGCGATAATGCAAAGTGCGAGTTATCATCTTGCAATAAATTGGGGGGAACGGCCGTAATTAACACGGGCCTCGGCGCTTAATAAAGCTCGGCGCCGAGTTCGCCCCGTGGGTGGGCGAGGAAAAAACCCGGAGAGCTCCGGAGGTCCGAGATTGCGGAGGGCGAGAAAACAGGGGGCGCATGTTTTTATTTAATCTGCGCGTTTTAGATAATTAATTTTCGGTTTATTTAGCCCGCCGGGGTAATAAATCGCGGCCCCCGCGTCTATATCTGCGCGGTAAATCATAGTATTGCCGGTCCAGATAGGAACCGGTGGGCTCTTAGCCGGCCAATAAACAACCTCTATACCGGAATTCGACACCATTTTTCATCGCGGTTTTAACGACACGCGAACATAAAAAGTCTGCGGGAATGTTTACGGAAAGGAAACCCCACACACACCCACGCACACACACGCGGGCGCACTCACACCGATACGCCCCCATACAAATCGGGACCGAGATTTTGTCTATTTTTCAACGCGAGCCCTGCGAACACGGCATATGCAGGAAGCCGCCTTTTTTCGGCCCACTTTACTTTCAAAAGAAAATGCCCCGGCCGCGAAAAAAGCAAACCGTACGCGCTTTTTTCCAAGCCCCACTAAACATAGGCACCGAATACGCACCACTAACCGAGCTTTATATTGAACTGGATCCCATTCTTCATTCCGCTTGATCTTAAAAAACACACATCCACATATCATGCACTTGTAAATACCATTGCTTCAATATATCTTAAAACAATTCATATTCCATCTTGTGCCAGTATTGGTTTAAATTTTAAAAATTAAAATATGGCGTGGGACCATATTAATATGAATAAGACAACTGAGGAACGAATATATCGATGAATTAAACGATAAAAACTAAATTTCTCAGGCTGAAAGGCTACGGCTGATGCCCATTTGAAGCAACACACTCCTGAATCATAAAAAAAAATGTATATACCAATATGTATACTCAATGTAAACTAAAATTTCAATAAATTATATTATAAGTACCGAGTGATAAGTGGTGAACATAGGTGTTACGGCAACCAATGCCTGTCGACCACCACTGGCCTGCACCCCCTCTTAAGCGCCCCGACGGGGAGTTGAAGCGGGGTGGCTCTTCACGAAGAACATTGTTATCAGTCTTGTTTTTGTACCAGTCGGTCGAGTACCATTTTGAGTTGGCTGGACAACTCTCAATAAATGCTGTTTGCTTAAGCAATAAAGTTTCATTTCCCACGTCTAACAATTTGGTCCAAACGAACCGGATAAATCAGTGCAAAGTTGGAAATACATTTCCTGGTCCTTCGAAGAAACAACGACGTTGGTGAAGATTCTGAATTGTTTTCGCCGTCCGGTCCTAGTCAAGAGCAGGATCGCAGACTATCGGAGCATCAAGCCTGTCCACCGCAGAAGCCAGATCCCGATCAGCATCATTCAGTGCAGCCGCACATTGGAAAAGGTCAGACTCCCTTTTTTTCCATATCCCAAATTAAATTCCTACTAAATTGAGTACTACTTTGTTTTGTGTTTTACGTATTTTTGTAATCAAGATGGCGCAACTAAATTTATTGAAAAGTCAACGCAAGAACTTACGAGCTTCGTTGACAAGGTTCGCCACATTTGTAAACTCTATCGACGAAACTAATGTCGATGTGGCTAGTTTTGAATTAAGTGCCCATAACGTGTCACTTGACAAATTTTTTGATGTCCAATGCCAAATAGAGGCATTGGAACCGTCAGACGCTGATGAGATTGAGGAGTACGAAAATGGCTACTTTGCTATAATGGATAAAGTAAATTCATTAAAAAAGGCGGCCACGCAGGCGTCTCAGTCTGCACCTACAAATTCTCGCGGTCAGTTAGAGGGCAAGTTACCCAACATTCAATTACCTATATTTAGAGGAGAATATGATAAATGCACCATTAAACCAGCAAATTGGAGTGAAAAAACTCGTAACAATAATCATGTAGTCACCGAGTTATCGTGTAGTCTCTGCAAGGGACCGCACTTTATTGCAAAATGTAAAGAATTTAAAATGTTATCGGTAGAGGAACGGAATAAACGCGTCAAAGCGTCGGGCCTCTGCATTAACTGCTTTAAGAAGGCGAATCATCCTCTTGCGAATTGTTTTCATTCGCCCTGTGATGTGTGCAATAAACGGCATCACACCCTTTTACATCGCGCACATGTGGCTGAGCAAAGGGCGGAACCGAGCACGTCGGTCGCGCTAAATCGACCGCATCAAACTCAGGCATTATTATGCACTGCGGTTATAAATATACAGGTTAACCCTAAAAAATTGGTGAAATGTAGAGCTCTGCTTGACTGTGGTGCGCAATCAAATTTTATCACCGAACAATTTGCCTCAAAAATTGGGTCCCCGTTAACAAATGATTCCATTGATTTAGATGGCATTAATAACGCTCAATCGCATGCGAAAGCCAGAACAACTGTTACAATTAAGTCGCGTATAAACTCATTTACAGCTACGTTAGATTGCTATGTTATTCCTCAAATAACTAGTTGTGTGCCCAAGTATCATTTGAAAAGAATTTGTTTAAATTTCCAAAAAATATTCAATTAGCGGCGGACCCGGAATATAACAATTCCCGTCCAATCGATATGTTACTCGGGGCTGAACCTTTTTGGAATCTATTATGTATGAGTCGCATACGAGCGAATTCAAAGGTACCTTGGTTGCAAAAAACGCATCTAGGTTGGATTATAGGCGGTGGGTGGTTGAAAGATAAATCGGCAATAAAGCGTAATTTAAATTTTAGTTTCACCATTACGGATAATCTAAGTTTTAATCTGGAGAATTTTTGGAGATTAGAGGAAATACCATTTCGGCACGATAATAATCCCCAAAGTACCGCCTGCGAAACACATTTTGTAGATACCCATAATCGCACAGCGGAGGGTAAGTTCATTGTTCGTCTTCCGCGCAAGGGAGCGATGACCACATTAGGGAAAAGCCACCACTTCGCCGCTAAACGGTTTTATGGGTTAGAAAGAAGGCTTTCTAAGAATAGTCAATTACGAGCACAATACTTGTCGTTTATGCACGAATTCATTAGCTTGGGCCATATGAAAATTCTAAACAAACCGTCTAATTGCATCCCGCATTATTACCTGCCGCACCATGCGGTCCTAAAAGATGATAGCGTATCAACGAAGTGTCGAGTTGTGTTCGATGCTTCTTTGAAAACGGACAATAGCGTATCACTTAATGATATTTTAATGAAAGGGCCCGTAGTGCAGCAAGATCCATTTTCTATTCGAACGCGTTTCCGAACCTTCAAATATATATTAGCCGCCGACATAATTAAAATGTACAGGCAGGTTTTATTGCACCCCGACGAGAGAAGCTACCATCGCGTATTGTGGAGAGATGACACCTCGAAACCTCTCGAAACATACGAGATGCATACGTTAACTTTCGGTACAGCACCAGCTTCATTTTTGGCTACTCGTTGCCTTATTCAAATAGCGGAAGAAGGAAAGGCGGAATTTCCGGAAGCGGCAGAAATCATTAAACGCGATTTTTACGTCGATGATTTACTGACCGGTTTTCATGACGCTACAACAGCAATTCGTGTTCGCGAAAATATCATGCATCTACTCCGAAAAGGCAAGTTTGATTTAAATAAATTTAATTCGAACAATTCTGAATTACTTAAAAATATAAGTCACGTAAACACGGATCCCATCATAATATTAGACAAAATAGAGGCAGTACTCAATTCCCGCCCTTTAACCCCCATATCCGCCGATCCAAATGATTTTTCATGTTTAACCCCTGGCCACTTCTTGATCGGAGACGCCATGACATCACTACCAGCGGAAGGCTTGACATCAGTGAAAATCAACAGGCTATCCCGATGGCAGCACCTCCAATTTATCCAACAACATTTTTGGAAACGTTGGTCTGACGAGTATCTAGCCCAACTCCAGGGACGGAATAAGTGGAAAAACACAAGAAAGAACCTCGATGTCGGACAATTAGTTCTTCTTCGGGACGAGAACCTTCCGCCGTGCAGATGGAGGACTGGCAGAGTCGAGATGCTGCATCCTGGAGCTGACGACATCGTCCGCGCCATCACCATCCGCACCAGCAGCGGGCCCACAAGACGAACTGTGGCTCGTGTATGTGCCTTCCCAGTAGTGTTCCAGTAGTGTGTTAAGTGATCCGTGCGCCTTGCTCAGTAAGATAACTTACGTGTTTGAGAATTGAACTCATATCTCGGTCTATTGTATATATTTTCATTTGAGTCTATATTCCCTTTTTATTTGTTATGTACCATTTTTTCACCTTTTACAGTTATGTTCATTTGTGTTTTAGTTTATAATTTGTACATTGTTTTTTCTAATGGTTTTCGTAATTTTCTTAGGTTTAGTTTTATATTGTTAGTTTGTTAGTTTTTTAGTGATTTAGTTTTTTTGTGTTTTGAAAGACTTGGAGTTTTCAAGGGTGGCAGCTTGTTACGGCAACCAATGCCTGTCGACCACCACTGGCCTGCACCCCCTCTTAAGCGCCCCGACGGGGAGTTGAAGCGGGGTGGCTCTTCACGAAGAACATTGTTATCAGTCTTGTTTTTGTACCAGTCGGTCGAGTACCATTTTGAGTTGGCTGGACAAACTCTTAATAAATGCTGTTTGCTTAAGCAATAAAGTTTAATTTCCCACGTCTAACAATAGGAATTTAACATGTAAAATTAAATATGTGTAATTATTAGCTCCCATTCATTTTAGAGAAAAATCGTAATTTTTTTTTTTAGATGATGACAAATAATTATAAATTCATCCTTGTAGTTTAGAACAAATCATAATAATAACACGTAATTAGTGGAAGAAAGATAATTGATTCATTTTCAAAACATTTTACAGTGGCGTCAGTTTACGCAGAGTTCGTGACTTATTTTCGGATAAATTTACCAATCGACCAATTTGCGTCTATCAACAATTAGCTTGTAAAAAAGTTTGAAAATACAGCAAGTGTAGCGGCAGATGATTCAAAAGGTATTTTAATTAATACTCAAATTTCAACAAATATTATTTCAAAAAGATTAACATTACAAGAAAGCGGAAAAAGCAACGATGAATTGGAACAAACAGTTTTGGGTTTGACAACATGTTTTCAATAACTCGACACATATCAGTATAATGACTTGTATAATATTAAAAGTTTCATATTGCACATCTGGATATTTGGTCGAATATTAACATTAACAATCGAATTACATACTGTTGATATTACTACGTAATGAAGAGATTGCATCCGCATGCAGACCATTAACACGCTTTGCGCGCCTCCGCACGGCATCGACTGCGTAATCGATCCTATTACAGATATTGTGGCCCATCTCCATAAATTTCAGTCAATAATTTACACGCTTTAATTACGATAACATGGAGAACAATGAGCGCTCACTCGAACTCAACAGACCGGTGTTGATGTAGAAATACGAACGGACATAACATGCCTCTCAACATACAGTGTTTGGCAAGAGTAATTGCTCAAATGTTTATTGCTGTTGTTAATATGAAGAATCGCCTAACTCATAGCCACAAGCGCCATAAACTTTGAAACAATGCCATGGAATTTTGACGCATTTGTTTCAATATACATAATTTTATAGAGATAGACATTCAAAGTGTCAATTAAAAAATTTACTCATTTAGAGACTTATAAAAATTATAACATATTTTTGCATTTGCAACTTAAAATTTCGCATATTTCTACAGCTTTCAATTAAATTTGAAACTTGTCATTGTAAATTTGAAACTAATTACATTTTTTAATAATTTTTTTTTTATAAAACCTTTAACTTGATTAAATTTGACATACAGGGTGATTCAGAAGCTGATGTCCAAACGTTAAGGTGTAATTGGTGATATTAAAATAATTTTAAACAAATAATATCTGATAAAATATATGAAAAGGCATTTTGAATTGGTTGATTCCTGAAATTTGTTAAACTTTGCCTGAAAAATGTCCAATTTTCCCAACAAAATCATTGAGGTCCATGTAAACTCTCTTTCATTTTTATTTTTAACTAAGAAGGCTGTGGTTTCATTTTATAGTATAAGTATAGTATAATTTTTACACATGAACACCAACAAAAATGATCTGACAGTCAAAAAATTATTAAATGTCAGAATTGCCTCATTCATATATTAAAATAATTAAATTATTGCTTCAATTGTTCAAGTGTTAATTAATTAGATTAATGCTTTAAGTAAACCAATCATCAACTATATTTTATATTATAATTGGCTGGTTTACTTTTGTAAAATAAAAATTGCAAAATTCTGTACTCAATAGATACTCAATTTGATGGCAACATTGAGCCAACTTAATTAAAAATAAAAATGGAACAAAGCTTAAGGTTCCATGTTTAATTTTTCAATTTTATTAGAACTTTATATTTAGATAAATCATTCTAATTCTACATTTTTATGTTGCTATGAAATTTCCACAATCTTCCATTTATTCTGTAATTTTACACGAAATGTGTAGATCTGTACAAGATATCATGAAATAACTAAGCATGTATAGAATTCTTATAAAATGTATGCAATTTTCCGTATTTTTTTATGTATATGATGAGTTTTCCTGGACATTTCTGCAGTTTTCCTAACAATTTGTGAAGCTCATCCTTGATATTTAAATAAGTTTCAATTTTCAAGTCTAGTGACTTTTTACATTGCCCAACAATACTGTCACATTTCTGAAGTTTTCCTAACAATTTGTGAAGTTCATACTTGATATTTAAATAAGTTTATTTTTTTTACATTTTCCCATTTCCCAATTACTCAATCCTCATCCATATAGTTTTCATTAAATTTATGGAATTTAGCTTTTCATTGAAATTGATACAATTTTCCATAAATATTGTAATTTTACATGAAATTAGTATAGTCGTACATTTCTACCCAAATATCGAAGAAAACTCTAAAAAAAGTTCATATTATTCCATTAATTCTGTAATTTTACACGAAATGTGCAAATCTGTACAAGATATCATCAATTACTCAATCCCCATCTACATATTTTTCATTAAATTTATGGAATGTAGCTTTTCATTGAAATTGATACTATTTTCTATAAATGTTATAATTTTACATAAAATTTGTATATTCATATCACCTTTCCAAACAAATATCGAAGAAAACTCAAAAACAAAATTCACAGTCTTCCATTAATTCTGTAATTTTACACAAAATGTGTACATCTGTACAAAATATCATGAAATAAATGAGTATGTGTAGACTTCTTATAAAATGTATGCAATTTTCCGTTTTTTTTTGTATTTGATGATTTTTCTTTGACATTTGTGCAGTTTTCCTAACAATTTGTGAAGTTCATCCTTAATATTGAAATAAGTTTCATTTTTTGTAACATGTTTTCATTTCCCATTTACTCAATCCCCATTTACATATTTTTCATAAAATTTATGGAATGTAGCTTTCTTTGAAATTGATACAATTTTCCACAAATGTTGTAATTATACATGAAATTTGCATTGTCACATATTTCCACACATATATCGAAGAAAACTCCATACAAAATATCACAATCTTCTATTAATTCTGAAATGGGTAAATGGGTACAAGATATCATGAATTAAATAATTATGTATAGAATTCTTATAAAATGTATGCTATTTTCCGTTTTTTATTGAACTTGATGAGTTTTCCTTGACATTTGTGCAGTTTTCCTAATAATTTGTGAAGTTCACCCTTGATATTCAAATAAGTCTCAATTTTTTTTACATTTTCCCATTTTCCTATTACCATCTTCATATTTTTCATTAAATTTTTGGAATGTAGCTTTCTTTGAAATTGATACAATTTTCCATAAATGTTGTAATTTTACATGAATTTAGTACAGTCATGCATTTCCACACAAATATGTGGAAACATGAGAAATATAATCAAACTCAAAAAAATATCCGGATATCGAAACTTTTTTGGTAAAGTTTAAAATTTTACACAAAAACCTATCAAAAAATGTCAAAATTGGAAAATGGCTCACCTCTAGTCTTTCCATCTTATTTAATTTTCATGAAAATTTCACGGAAACGGGTACCAATTTAATAAAAATTACATAAATTTCTAGAAGAATTAAAATTGCATTGATTTTGAGGTTTTGTACTATCTTAATTAATTTTCACGAAAATTCCATGGGAACGTACAAATTTAATGAAAAATCACATAAATTTCTAGGACAACAATTAAATTTGCATTAGTTTTGAGGTATCTTATTTAATTTTCATGAAAATTCCACGGAAACGGGTACAAATTTAATGAAAAATTACATAAATTTCTAGGACAACAATTACATTTGCATTATTTTTGAGGAAAATTGCATAAATGTTAACGAAACTTAAATGAATTTAATGAATAAAAGTATAAATATTACGAAACTTGCATACATTTCTTTAAATAATATCGAATTGTGAATTTCAAGGTAAACTAGAACAAATATGAAGTGTATAAGTCTATATATTAAGAATATTAACATCGATATTAAGAAGTGTATAAGTCTATTAGTTTATTAGTCATAAAAAAAAAAATAATTCATGCAAAATTTAAAAATGATCATGGAAACTTGAATAAATATCACGGTAATATCACAAGTAATAAGAAAACTGCAAATGTAACAAAAAATTGTGGAAAATTGTATAAATTTTATGAAAAATTTTGTACATTTCATGGCAACTTCCACAAACTACATGAAAAATTGAATAATTCGTGAGAATTTGTATGAATATTTATATTTCATGTGAAATTACATAAGTCATTCAAAATTGTATAAATTCAAGGTAAATATAATAATATGTATCATTGTACATATTTTATGGAAAACTGCAGAATTGATGGCAAATAATAAAATTGTCACAATCAAATGGAATGTTGTGAATTGTGAATTTCAAAGTAATTTAGCACAAATATTATGGAAAAATACATAATTTCATTAAAAATGTTATAATTTATACAAAATTTAAAAAAAACCGGAAACTTGTTTAAATTTTAATGAAAAATGCACAAATTGCGAGAAAAATGCACAAATTACGAGGAACTATTTGGAGTTTTTTAAGTTCTTTGAGTTTTGAATAGAAAAACATAAATAAAAATTTACCCTGCAAAAAATAATAAAAGAAAAAGGTAAAAGGTAAAACCTCTTTCAGCTAAATATGTAATTTTGTCATATACATATGTAATGTCAATGCAATAGAAAATTTATTCAGCAATTAGGGAAATTTTAAAGTTTTTTTGAATTCTGAATACGTACAATAAAGAAGTTAGATATGTAGGAGTTGCATTTTGGAAAATTAATGCAATTGAAAATATATTCAGCCATTTTGGAAATTTCCAAGTATTTTCGAATACTAAATCCTTACAATAAAGAAGTTCTTATAGCATTTTGGGGAATCAATGCAATAGAAAATGTATTCAGCTATTTGGGAAATTTTCAAGTTTGTTCAAATACTGAATACTTACAATTAAAAAGAGTTATTAATGGAAAATATAATCATATGTATCATTTGTACATATTTATGGAAAATTGCAGAATTGATGGCAAATAATAAAATTTCATTCAAGCTTTGTTACATGTCACAATGACATGGAATGTTGCGAATTATGAATTTCAATGTAATTTCATTCAAAATGTTATAATTTATACTAAATTTAAATAAAATTGAAACTTGTTTAAATGTCAATGAAAAATGCACAAATTACGAGGAACTATTAGGGGTTTTTTAATTTCTTTGAGTTTTAAATAGAAAAACATAAATCAAAATTTACCCTGCAAAAAATAATAAAAGAAAAAGGTAAAAGGTAAAACCTCTTCCATCTAAATTTGTAATTTTGGCATATACATATGTAATGTCAATGCAATAGAAAATTTATTCAGCAATTTGGGAAATTTTAAAGTTTGTTTGAATTCTGAATACTTACAATAAAGAAGTTAGGTATGTAGGAATACCATTTTGGGAAATCAATGCAATTGAAAATGTATTCAGCAATTTTGGATTTTTTTAAGTATTTTCGAATACTGAATACTTACAATAAAGAAGTTCTAATAACATTTTGGGAAATCAATGTAATAGAAAATGTATTCTGCAATTAGGGAAATTTTCAAGTTTTTTTTGAATGCTGAATACTTGCAATAAAGAAGTTATAATAGCATTTTGGGAAATCAATGCAAGAAAATATGTAATCATCAATTTGGGAAATTTTCAAGTTTGTTCGAATACTGAATACTTACAATAAAAAAGTTATTCAAGGAAAATATAATCATATGTATCATTGTACATATTTACCGAAAATTGCAGAATTGATGGTAAATAATAAAATTTCATTGAAACTTTGTTACATATCACAATGACGTGGAATATTGTGAATTATGAATTTCAAAGTTATTTGGCACAAATATTATGGAAACGTGTATAATTTCATTCAAAATGTTATAAGTTATACAAAATTGAAAAAAAATGGAAACTTGTTTAAATTTCTGTGAAAAATGCACAAATTGCGAGAAAAAATGCACAAATTACGAAGAACTATTTGGGGTTTTTTAAGTTCTTTGAGTTTTGAATAGAAAAACATAAATAAAAATTTGCCCTGCAAATAATAATAAAAGAAAAAGGTAAAAAGTAAAACCTCTTTCAGCTAAATTTGTAATTTTAGCATATAGATAATGTAAATGCAATAGAAAATGTATTCAGCAATTAGGGAAATTTTAAAGTTTTTTTTAATTCTGAATACTTACAATAGAGAAGTTAGGTATGTAGGAGTAGCATTTTCGGAAATCAATGCAATTTAAAATGTATTCTGCAATTTTGGAAATTTTCAAGGATTTTCGGATACTGAATACTTACAATAAAGAAGTTATAATAGCATTTTGGGAAATCAATGCAATAGAAACTATATTCAGCAATTTGCAGAATTTTCAAGTTTTTTTGAATACTGAATACTTACAATAAAGAAGTTAGGTATGTAGGAGTAGCATTTTGAGAAATCAATGCAATAGAAAATTTATTCAGCATTTTTGGAAATTCTCAAGTAGTTTCAAATAGTGAATACTTACAATAAAAAAGTTCTAATAGCATTTTGGGAAACCAATGCAATAGAAAATGTATTCAGCAATTTTGGAAATTTTCAAGTTTTTTTAATACTGAACACTTACAATAAAGAAGTTAGGTATGTAGGAGTAGTATTTTGGGAAATCAATGCAGTTCAAAATGTATTCAGCAATTTGGAAAATTTTCAAGTATTTTCGAATACTGAATACTTACAATAAAGAAGTTTATTATTTATTTATTTAGACTTATTAGACTTATTAAGTTTATTATTTAGACATAAAGAAGGGACATTTTCAAGTTTGTTCGAATACTGAATACTTACAATAAAAAAGAGTTATTCAAAGAAAATATAATCATATGTATCATTGTACATATTTATGGAAAATTGCAGAATTTATGGCATATAATAAAACTTCATTGAAACTTTGTTACATATCATAATGACATGGAATATTGTGAATTATGAATTTCAAAGTAATTTGGCACAAATATTATGGAAACGTGTATAATTTCATTCAAAATGTTATAAGTTATACAAATTTAAAAAAAATGGAAACTTGTTTAAATTTCAATGAAAAATGCACAAATTGCGAGAAAAACTGCACAAACTACGAGGAACTATTTGGGATTCTTTTAAGTTCTTTGAAAATAGCAATTTGGAAAATCAATGCAAAGAAAATTTATTCAGCAGTTTGGGACGCACTTTCGCATATATATATATATATTTTAATTTGATTAGTTTTAATTGACATTTGTGCAGTTTTCTTTGCAATTTTTTATAAAAACATGTTCTGAGTCTCACTTATATTTAGTAGAGTCGTTAGAAGTTACCAGTTAAAACCTGATTTTGTTGGTATTTGATTAGTTTTCCTTGAAATTGGAGCAGTTTTCTATGTATTTTATTCCTCATAAATATTTTTGGAGTCTCATGTGGCCATAATAAGTAGTCAAAAATTTGCTTAAAAGGTTTTCAAATTAATTTATGTATGCATATATTTTTAAGACAATTAATGTGAAATACTTGTATTTAATTTTGTTTACTTCAACATTAATTTCTATATATTTAAGCGTTGAAGTTCGTGGCAGTGTAGCCTGCGTTCATTTCCAATTTTAGATGTAGGAGGGAAATGTTATTTATGTAAATCCCCGGTTTCCAGGAATATTAAATAAAACTTTCCAGCATTCTAATCAAGAATTAATTTTACATACCAGGAGCGGATTAATTCATTAGGGCTGAAATTATTTCATAGAATTGTAAGCACTACTTCATAGAATACAGCGCTTCTAACTCTAACGCATAATGTAATCCATACAGTACACATTCATTAGCATAGCAGCGCTCGCACAAAGACGTGAGCCACAATTTCGCGACTGAAAGTTTTTTTTTCTTGTCGGCACGTTTATTAAGCCGCGGCAATTCGAATATTTAAGCGGATTCTTCGGGCGGAAATCTGGAGTAACGGCGTATATATTAGCCAGCAGGGGCGAAACAATCCATCACTGCGCGTGTTAATTAGTATAATTCAACATATACCTACAATTGCGTTCAAGGAGTGGAAGGAAGTGGGGCGAACACATTTAAAACCTCCTAAAGCTGACCCTGTTTGCGAACGCGGAAGTTTCGTTTACATATCCTTTTTTTATTTTAATTAGGGGCTTTAGTTTCATGTCTAGGCATAATGCACGCGCCATCCTACGTTATTTATATTAGCAAGCGTACGAATGCAGGTCCCAGCTGAGTCTGACTGACATAATTGCTCGGAGTGTTGTGGGTGTTTATTTTTTCGCTCATAAGCAGCCAGCGGCCGTTTGTTGTGCACATTCATAAAATGTGCACGTAAATGACTGCTAATTCTGAGGTAAATAGGAGGGAGCTCCGAATTAAAAGAACTCGTGTAAAAATTACGTAAGCGCGGCGGATGTAACATAAACATAAGCCTGGAATGGAAGAATTAAGTGATGAACGCAATACATGTGTGGGTGGTTTTGTATATAAAACGTTCGGTAATTAAGAAATATTTGCGCACCGCGAATTATTTTAATGGACGCAGCGCATGTAGATAATCACGTTTCATTTGTATCGAGACAATGCTGCTGTTAATCATTTAAATGCGCGAGTTAAAACGTCGCATGTGCCAGGGGATTTCGGGAAATCGCGGAATTTACAGCCGCCCCTGATGGCCTGGGATTTGGTTGTAATAAGAAGAATATGGCGCACGCACGGTGAACGCAACTATAAATTTACGTATCATAAAAAGCATCAGATGGCGGTGTATTAGTTTAAAAGCTCGCAGATTGAACGGAGATTTGAGGAGCGCTTTCCCGCATGGAAAATGTGACAATGACAAGTAGCGTGCATATCCTTATTTACGTCCCATCGGACCGCTACACAAACACCACTCAGCCAGGCTGACAACAATTGTTACTTGTATTTATTTAAGAGATTCGAGGAGACGTATACATTATGCAAATATAAAAATTCTCAAATATGTATTTTCATTTATCACCTGACAGGAATATTTGCACATCATTTTATTTATATATACACCTACACTTACACCCACGCAGATACAAATGCGACGGGGGATTGTCGCGGTGACAATTTGCAATGATGAAACGCAACGGCTATTATATTACATCTGGGGGAGTAAATTTTCACGGCGGAGTTTTCATTTACTTAAAACTCGGCACATTTATCTTCGGGCGGCTTATAAATGCGCCCGTCTAACTAATCGGGCCAATTTTCATAATTTCAATTGGTTTTCTATTCCCGTTTTCAGGCATGACACGTAATTAATTGTCCGGACATCAATCCTCCGCGCACCTATTAGTTTGGTCTGCGTGCAAATGAATGCGGTCAGGCACATGCCATTGGCGGATATGTACGCACACTGACCACAACTGTGCAATTTGATGAAACCGAATCTACAAAATTATGAACACTTTTGCATGTGAAGCAACTAAGTTTTTTTCCGAAACAAAAATAAATTAAGTAAAATACTAATTTTGATGAAAGTTCATTAAGAATTTTATTTGTTACACATTCGTAAATGTCCTCTAACCAGCCTGCACACTAACCTGGTAAGATGACTTTAGTGCATCTACTTGGTGATAGACTCGCCTGCGGCTCGCCAGTTATTTCCTTGTGTCGCTAGTAAAAACCCTTTTACCAGACTTATAATATAATAGTATTTTACATTAAATTATTAATTATTATTATTTGTTATTTTCATTATTTTATGCAGGTAAAAGAGTTGTTACTGGTGATTGGAGGATTTGACTGTCCTCCTTGGGCCAGTAAAAACTGTTACCCTGCGTGTATTGTACAATATTTGTTACTCATTTGTAATAGTAAATTGATGTTATATAGTAAAATTATAATCAATCTTGTCAGTTACGGTGTCAAAAATTATCCTAATTTCTCATAATGGTCAATATTGAAAATAAATTACTTATAATAGTATTATTGTTAATGCTACTTACTTGTAAAATTGACAGCTGGCAGCTAAAATTTTTACAAGTTTGTAGCTTGTAACGTTCTGTCTTGATAGTTTGTGTAGAGTGTCAATAAATGACGTTTACAAATGAGTAACATCAAAAATACTATTCCGTTTAATTTGTTTCAAAGGATCTTGAAAGTCATAATCCAACCATTTGTAAGATTTCATGACATGTATACTGTTTTTTATTAAATTTAGGCAACTTTTCTCAAAATTTATACAATTTGCATCAAAATCTATGCTTTTTTTAATTTATGTAGTTTTCCTTAAAAATTTTCATTTTTCATGAAATTTATAATCGTCCAAGTGAAAAATGCCAAATAATCAACAGTAACATAAACCTTAACACAGGTGCAGTGAAACTAAAGAAACCAAAAACCGACAAAATTGCAGAAAATTTAATTATAACATCAAAATATACAAGTTACACCAAATAAATATAACCAAATTACACAAACATTTAGAATTACAAAATTTGTAGTAAACCCCAAAACATTCATTTTAAATGTTTCTAAATGAATATTATAATATCAAAATATACGTAAATATCAAGTTACACCAAATAAATATACACCAAATTTCACAAACATTTAGAAATGATCACAAAGTCTTATAAAAACTTATATCGTACAATGTGCAATCAAAAAATCTATCATTCAGAATATCAAAGGTTCAGAATTACAAAATTTGTAGTAAACCCCAAAAACTTTCATTTAGAAACGTTTAGAAATGATCACAAAATTTTAACCCTACAAAATGTATGCTATTTCTTTTTTTAATTGTGCAGTTTTCCTTAAAAATTAATCAATTTTTCATTACATTTATAATCGTTCAAGTGAAATATATTGCTTAATAATCAGCGAATACTTAACAAAACTGCAGTGAAACTAAAGAAACCAATAACCGATAAAATTGCAGAAAATTTTATTATTATATCAAAATGTACGTAAATATCAAGTTACACCGAATAAATATACGCCAAATTTTACCAACATTTAGAAATGATCACAAAGTTTTATAACAACTTATATCGTACAATATGCAATCAAAAAATCAAAAGAGTTAAAGAGTCCAGAATATCAAAGGTTCAGAATTACGAAATTTGTAGTAAACCTCAAAAATTTTATTTAAAAACATTTAGAAATGATCACAATGTCTTATAAAAGCCTATATCATACAGTGTGCAATGAAAAAATCAAAATAGTTAAACAGTTGAGAATATCAAAGGTTCAGAATTACGAAATTTGTAGTAAACCTCAAAAATTTCAAAATTCAACGAAACCAATCTATAAATTGCATAATTGCATCTATTAATTTGCAAATTGAATGTATTCGATTTACAAATAATTTATGTAAATTGTAGGAAATTTATTAAAAATATCGCAGAAAATATAAATAAATTGCAGAAAATGTAACTAAATTGCAGAAAATGTATGGAAATTGCAGGAAAATTAATAAAACCATCAGCAGTTGCAAATAAAAACGCTTTGAATAAAAATACTGGGAGTTTCAGATATATTTCTGAAAATTCTGTAACATCCCAGTAAATCTACAAAATCTTAAATATATTGCAGTTAAACTAAAGAAAGCAAAAACCTACATAATTGCAGAATATGTAATTATAATATCAAAATATACCTACCTACATAAACATATACAAGTTACAATAAGTTTCACAAATATTTTAGAAATTGAAGTTTAATGAATATTTATAGAATGTTAAAATAAAAAATTAAAAGTATTATATAATCCAGAATTTCAATTAAAATGTATAACCTCGAAAACTTAAAAAAATCAATCAAATCGATAAATTGCAGAAAATGTATTCGACTTACAAAAACTTTATGTAAATTGTAGAAAATTTATTGTAAATATCGCACGAAATGTGTGCAAATTGCCGAAAATTTAATAAATACATCAGAATTTGCTAAGTTTATTCATAGGGTTTTACTTTGAATAAAGGTACTAGAAGGATCAGAAATGTTTCTAAAAACTCAGAAACATGCTAGTAATTCTGACAAAACTTGATAAAAGTGCAGTAAAACGAAAGAAACCAAAAAGTAACAAAATTGCAGACAATGCAATCATAATATCAAAATACTTGTACCTACGTAAAAATATACAAATTAGACCTAATTTCAGAAACATTTTAGTAACTGAAGTTTGTAGAATGTTCATTAAAAAAAATCGAAAGTGTTAAAAGTCCAGAATTTCGATAAGAATATCAAAAGTTCAGAACTGCACACTTAGTAGTAGACCTCAAAGACTTAAAAAACTTTAACGAAACCGTTATGTCACTGAAGAAAGTACAAAACCTGAAATTTTTATTGAAATTTCAGAAAATTTACATACCAATATCAAAATATACTTTCGGCAATTTTTAAAGGTTAATCAATAAAGTTACAATTTTAGAAATTACTAATGAAAATTTATAGAAAATATAGCAGAAGAATTTTCACAAATATTTCTGATACTTTCAGTATTTTCATTTTCAGGGTTTTCATTGGTTGTTTCAAATGCAGAAAATCTAATAAATAAATCTTGCAACTTTTGATGCAGGTATTTATTAAATTCTCTGCATTAACCAATTTCTCTGCATTAAACCAAGAAATTACTAATGAAAATTTATAGAAAATATAGCAGAAGAAGAATTTTCAGAAATATTTCTGATAATAAATAAAATTAAGATAAATGATAATTCTGATAATACTCTTAGTATTTTAATTTTCAGGGTTTTCATTGGTGGTTTCAATTGCAGAAAATTTAATAAATATATCTTGCATCTTTTGATGCAGGTATTGATTAAATTCTCTACAACAACCAATTTGCATGCCACCAATGAATACCCTTTAAATGAAAGAACGGAAAAATATTTCTGAAAATTGTGAAACATGCCTTAATCCTGGAAAACCGACAAAGTTGCCGAAAATTTAGTTATAATATCAAAGTCTAGATGATTTATATTTATAAGTCACAACAAAATTTTAGAAATGTCACAAAATTTTATGTAAGTTGTCGAATGAACAATCAAAAACTCAACAGAGTTAAAAAGTCCAGAATATCGATAAGAATAACAATCAGATTTGCGATAACTGTTGTAAACCTCAAAAACTTAACAAAAGAAGCCCAAAACCAGAAAATTTTATTGAAATTACACAAAACTTACATACCAATATAAAAATATACTAAATTTTCTAAAAAAATAAAGGCGGAAAGACCCCATGGGGTCGATAGCCCAATAAATTGTTTATATATACTAAATTTTTAATTTAATTTAATAATTTTTAATTTTTAATAAATTAATCAATCAAATAATAATAAGTATCTACATTTCATAAAGACTTTAGAAATTGCTAAAAAAATATGATTGACAAAATCCAGCAATGAATCGAATCAAAATGAATGTATCTAAAAATTCAGAAATGAAATTACTCCATGAAAAAAATCCAGAATATTAATAAAAATACTAAATGTGCAGTTGCAGCTTACGAAAATTACCATTAAATATTTTAAAATGTACAAAATATCTATAAAAATAGTTTCAATTTTGCACTAAACTTATCGATAAATTTTAAGTTAATAGCTAATAGTAGTCAATAAAAGATGAAACTGAATAAAATCTAAACAATCATATACTGTGTTTTGTTTTGTGAAAACCAGTGGAAATATTATATTTTCAAAGTACCTACTTCTAACAAGTTATTTTCCATAAAGTTTTCTAATTCTTTGTTTATATCAATGCACATTACTGTTACTCAAATTTCGTTTACTGAAGTCGATATTACTTTTTCTGAATTTGATGTTACTTAGTCTGAAATTGATTTTATTCTCCGGAGTTGATTCTACTTTTGTATTTGATAATACTGTTTATTAAGTTGAAGTTGAATAGGTATAGATGCCTAAAAATACATCAAAATATTAGAAATTTTCAGAAACAGGATAACTTTTAAATATTCGTAGCACAACTGAACAAAATTCTTCTGTTCCGGCTTTTCAAAACTATATTTCCTTAAATATCTTCACATATTTCTTTGATTAAATTTGCAGGCCTTAAAATTTAGCCATATTTATTAATTACTTATAACTTACTTATAATTATATATTATAAGATAATTATAAGTTACTTATAATTAACGCACTGTGTAACCTACCCAAATCAACCTAAAATAATCCAATCTTAATATAAATGAACCCAACGTAAAGTAAACTAAACTAACCAAATCTAACTAAAAAAATATCCACACTAAAAATTTCATTCACTATTTGAAACATTGGAAACCATAAATATTTTTAGTATTCCTTAGATTCTTTAAAATAGGTACATCAAAATATATGAACATTATAAACAAATACATTCTATACAGGAAGTGTTATGCCAAACTTCACTAACGCGTTGTTTGGAACAAAACAGTGAAAAAAATTCCTATAGATACTCCTATAGACATGTCAATTTTTTTTTCATTACTTTTAAAACCTAAAACTTTGTTCATTGCCGCCTCTAAGAGACAAAAAGGACTCTAGTTCTTCCTCAAAGAATGCTTGTTTCTGTTTGTTTCTGGGTTGTTGGTTATTAACTCTTCCTCGAAATTTATTTATAAATAGAAAATGTTTTATGTGTTAAAAGGTTATTTAGAATCAGAAGACTCTAATGAGTCATTCAAATACTAATTTTGAAAATTCAAATGTTTCTTTATCATCAGGAAACGTTTGCAGTTAAATATAATTTTCCGTATATTTTATTTTGTAGGGTTGAAATGATTCTTCAATAAAATACGACATTTTACCCTCAACCTTTAGATAATGGTAAACTTTTCAATCCTTCAATATATAGTTGAACATTTTTCTGTTCTAAATTCTAACAGTGTTATTTGTAAAAAGTTAATCCGCGGTTTGACGGTGGTTTGTCTAGGTAACCTTGGTAACCCTATGTAAACCACCGCTAAACCACGGTTTAAATTTTTATGAATATCGCTGTAAATCTCTAAATCTAACTAGATTTGAGCAAAAGTCGTAGAAAAAAAGGGAAACTCCAATATATCATTACTGGAGGAAGCTTTGATGACCAACAACACCAACGCAAAGAATACCTACTGTTAATACCTTCTGAGCTAAATGAGTATAGTCCAGAGCGCTCTTCCACGTGCAAACTAGTACCTCAAAATTGAGGAACAAATCTCGTTTTCGATTTGATTAAATTTTGATAACGTAAAATGTTGTAACTTTTACTTTGATGCTTGGCGAACTGCATTTGCGTAGATTTAAATACATTTACATACATATTTACATACTACGCTGCCGCTTAAGGATCGTTTCTATGGGAAAATCCAAAGCATAAATTAAACTACGAGAAATCCATGAAAGTATCACAGGCAAGATTTATAATTTTATTGCTTGTGATATCTTTGTGTCTTGCGTTTGAAAAACTTTAGTCACCATGGAAGTCACATGGTTTTTATTAACTCTCAGCTCAAAATGTTTGTTGTATTCCCAGGATATTATATCTTATTGTTTTGCACCTTAAAATGTGTCATCTTCATATAAGTTACTTAAAATTTGTCAGCTTATCATCTTATTGTCTTGCGTCTTAAAATGTGTCATCTCCATATAAGTTACTTAAAATTTGTCAGCTCCTAACTCACAACTGAATTGTTTTTTTTTGTATGCTGAAGATATATCGTTGTTTCTTGTGCCTCAATTTTCTTCGTCTCGATATACCGTGCGAGCAAAAATTATTATCATCAACGTTTGCTTTGCATCTAAGGCCATACAGCTTAGCAGTAGCTTAATGCCTTCTTGGATGAACATAATTTTTGCTCGCACGGTATTTGTATATCGATCTTGGATATCGATTTGTTATCACTCAGCATTTGTCAGCTTTGTATATCGAGCTTGTATTCGATCTTGGATATCGATTTGTTATAACTCAGTATTTGTCAGCTGTCAAGTGTACGTTGTCTAGTACTGAACGTTGCTACAGGATAAGTTTAGCAACATCGCCAGCCATAATACGCTGTAGTGGCTCTTGAAATGTTGGATTTCAGTTTTGGTGTAACATCCCATAGAAATCAACTTGTAACTATTATTGTAACAAACTTTTGATTCGTTAAAAAAACGACGTGTCGACGGCTATAATTGCACGGGCTGAATTCCAACGAACTGAATTCGCGATTTACATCGGATGGCAAAAAGTGTTGCATTGTTCGGTTCCGATTGCGCGCGCCAAGTGCTGCACTCCTAAATGATTTTATTTAATTGTGCATTCATCGGATGCATTTCAAAGCGAGGCGCTCGTCAATATTCGATTACCGTGAAGAGCTTAAAAACTTGCAGTAATCATGCGGTGTTTAATTGTGCGGTGCGTGTCGAGTTACAGGTGGGATTATATTGAGTTATGGCGATGGGCCGGGGTGTCTGTGCGAAGGCATGTGATGCGGTTAGAAACTATTCGCGGTGCGAATCATGCCCAGGCCCCGGAGATGCCAGTCCTAATATAATTCAATCATGCAAAATGATCCGAACTTCGTAATGAAATCAGACGGTGTAAACTAGCCTATAACAATAGTACATATATCTCTCTCAACAAGTTGCCCCATTCTTGGACCTTCCCCCGTCCGCCCGCACTATGTAATAATTACGCAACTTTGCTAATATTATTATTACTATGAAAGGCCCCCGCTTAGTTGCCGAAGTGGAGGAAACTCGGGCGCATAAATTGATTCTTCGCGGGGGCGCACACAACGCCGCCGCACATTACCCTCCGCCGTTCCACGGCGAAAATCTATTCTTTACAATCACCTATGCCGAAACGGAAACCGATGCGGGAAACAACGCCCAATTACGGGCCGCCCCGGCCCGTTTACATAATTGCACGATAAATTGGAAAACTTCCATTCCCGCGCATAGAGCGGCGAGGGGTGGATAATTTGGGGGCGCGAGTGCCCGGCGTCTCCCTAAAAGGGCCCCAATAGCGTAGGTGGTTGTAATGAGGAGCGCAGGAACGCAAACGGGCCCTCATTGTGATCACCGACAGATATATGGATATCGTTTCGATTCTGGGCCCTGCGGAAATACGAAGCTTCTAAAACCTAAGCACCATTTGACCACCAGAATTTCCATCGCGAGAACGTACCAAACATATTCACGAGGAAGGCTCGTGAAAACTCAAAACATTAAAGCAAACCCTCCTCTTCTATATTCTACAATAAACCCAGAAACGAATTCAGATTTTCCTTCAGCAATATCCAATAATTCATTCATAATTCATAGGTGATGATACAATAAGTTGTTTACACAAGTCAAGATTTACAAAATAAATATTAGTACACATTAAAAAAGTACTGCATTAACACACTTCCGCTACATGACGTACACAAAGCAGCAATACAATATGGCAGCAATAAAAGACACACATAATCACGTAAATGCAGTTCGATTAGTTACAGCTAATCTAGAAACTACCCAAATTATACTTAGAGGTAAACACTTTTTTTTTTGTATATAAATTTCTGGTATATGTTTATGCTAGCCACTAATAACTGCGAAATATTATAAATGAAACCAATATTCGTGTAGAAGCATATCCAAGATTACTAATGTAACACATTTAGTTAAAACTTTTCATAGCTAAAAGTTTCTATGAATAATAATAATTACCAAAAAGTAATTACAACTAAAAAGTATGTTTCTACAAAATAATCTAATCTAATAATCAATCATCTAAAATTATTTTTTTTACAAAACTTTCCTAAACTTTTGTAGTTTGAATATATGAATATAAGTAGCTAATTTACTGTGAATCTTAACTGTAGACCGTTTTAGCTTTATTTTCAGATTTTGTAAAATGTAGTGGATTACAACATAAATTTTACTAAAATGTGTAACTGGAATATATTGAAAACAAACGAGTGGTGTCAGTCCATTTTTGCATTCCGTTAACTCCAGAAATGGATCCCGGTTCTTGCAAACAAAAATCAATATTTTTGTAGAAGCATCTCTAAGATTACCATTGTAACACATTTAGTTAACAGCTTTTGTAACTAAATATCTCTATGATTTAGAAATAATAATAATTACCAAAAAGTCCCTGATATTTCTACAAAATCAAAACATATTTTATTTATAAAACTTTCCTAAAGTTTTGTAGATTGAATTTATGAATATGGCTAATTTACTGGGAACCTTAATTATAGAGCGTTTTAGCTCTATTTTTAGTTTTTGTAAAATATAGTCGATTACGACATAAATTTTACTAAAATATGTAGCTGGAATATATGAGCCGTTGAAAACAAGAGTGGTGTAAGTCCTTTTTTTCACTCTGTTAAGTCCAGAAATGGTTCCAGCATCTTGTATATTTCTGAACTACTCAAAATTTAAAAAAACGAACATACACTACTCTGGTGTTCAATGGCTCATGTGAATGTGAACTTTACTACGACGAAGGAAACTTTACTATGAATCTGAACAGTAGAACTAATTTTCTGTGTTTATTTTTACATTAATGAAAACTATAGCTAAATCGATCTTCAAATCTTTCATAGCTATTAGCTAGAGATAACTGCAAAATAATGCAAAAAATAATACGAACAGAAGCATTTCTAAGATTAACAACGTTCGAAGCATTAAAAAATAAAGAAAAATTCGATAAACGTTTTACATGCGTTAATTTTATGTCACCATGATAACTAACATACGTCAATGTCTTGTAATAAAGATTGAATCAAATAAATCAAATGCAAATCAATTAAATCAAATGAAAATGAAATAAAAACAAATGTATATCAAATCAAAATAAATCAAATGCAACTCAAATAAAATCAAAGCTTTAAAAAATAAAGAACAATTCGATAAATGTTTCACATGTTATAATTTTATGTCACCATCATAACTAACATACGTCAATGTCTTGTTATAAAGATTGAATGAAATAAATCAAATGCAAATCAATTAAATCAAATGAAAATCAAATAAAAACAAATGTATATCAAATCAAAATAAATCAAATGCAAATCGAATAAAATCAAAGCTTTAAAAAATAAAGAACAATTCGATAAATGTTTCACATGTTATAATTTTATGTCACCATCATAACTAACATACGTCAATGTCTTGTAATAAAGATTGAATGAAATAAATCAAATGCAAATCAATTAAATCAAATGAAAATCAAATAAAAACAAATGTATATCAAATCAAAATAAATCAAATGGAAATCAAATAAAATCAATGCTTTAAAAAATAAAAAACAATTCGATAAATGTTTCACATGCGTTAATTTTCGTCACCATGATGCGTCACCATGCGTCACCATGATAACTAACATACGTCAATGTATTGTAATAAAGATATTGAATCAAATAAATCAAAGGCAAATCAATTAAATCAAATCCAAATCAAATAAAATCAAATGTATATCAAATTAAAATAAATCAAATGCAAATCAATCAAATCAAATGCAAATCAAATAAAATCAAATCTATATCAAATCAAAATCAATCAAATCAAAATCAATCAAATCAAAATCAATCAAATCAAATGAAAAAATATAAAAAATCAATACGTTTAAGTATATGTGCCCGGCGCCTCCACATAATGTTATATATATATATATAGGGTGATCACTTTTACGACGCCCACCATTAGGATCTATTAAACGGAAATATATACCGAGTTAGTCAAATGGGCGAAAAGTTTCTTATTTTCATGCCTTTTCATATTCTGAAAAGAAATCTGAAAAGGATATCTTGCATAATTCCTGAAATATCGCTGAAAAACCGAAAAAGTGCAGTTTCCTTTTCCTATATATATATATATATATATAGGTATAACACGACAGACAAGAAAAAAAAAACTTTATTTTAAATAATCTATTGATTTTAACGAATAATTTAAAGAAAACTTAGAAAACTCCATCAATACTTAAACTACAAAAAAAGTAACAATTAATTTTAAATTAGTTATGGTGTTGAAAATGAATTATTGTAATCAAACTACACAAGCATTAACTTTAACTGTAATTTTAGGGATTTATTTCTACATAGTACGTATATACCCGGCGCCTCCACCATAAGAACGTACTGCATTTTTGCTACTTTTTGAAGATTAACATTTCAATTAAATGGTATCTTGCTACAAAGTTTTTGTTGAATAGTCGTACCTTACACGAATGCCTTACAATGTAGGTAAAATATATTATATAATTATTAGGAGTATTTGTTTTTGTTAAAGTAATTTCTATTATTTTCTAGTATTTATTTATTTATCCATACTAGTTTCGGCTTAGTATTCAGCAATCATCAGGAGTTTTTGTAAATTTAATTATATTTTTCAAGATTATATTTTATTTATTTATTTTTCCCTACTAGTTTCGGCTTAGTATTCGGCCATTATCAGGGGTTTTTGTAAATTAAATTATATTTTTCAAGATTATATTTGATTTATTTATGTTTCCCTACTAGTTTTGGCTTAATATTCAGCCATCCTCAGGGGTTTTTGTAAATTTATTATATTTTTCAAGATTATATTTGACTTTTTACAAAAAGTATTTGATTTACAAAAACCCCTGATGCTGCTGTATACTAAGCCGGAACTATACCTTTTCAAGTTCAAATTGAGACCAATCAAGCTCAAATTGAGACCTATCAAGTTCAAATTGATACCAATCAATTTCAAATTGAGACCAATCAATTTCAAATTGAGACCAATCAATTTCAAATTGAGACCAATCAATTTCAAATTGAGGCTAAACAAAATCAAGTTGTCATGATAAATTTCATTTGTTTACTCTCAACTTGATATTGTTTAGTGTCAACTTGATTTTATTTAGTCTCTATTTGAAATTGATTGGTCTCAATTTGAAATTGATTGGTATCAATTTGAACTTGATTGGCCTCAATTTGCTATTGATTGGTCTCAATTTGAACTTGAAAAGGTATAGTAGGGAAACATAACTAAATCAAATATTATCTTGAAAAATATAATTTAATTTACAAAAAAACTCTGATGATTGCTGAATACTAAGCCAAAACTAGTAGGGAGAAATAAATAAATACTAGAAAATACCAGAAAGTACTTAAGCAAATAACAAATCGGTACTCCTAATTAATATTATAATATATTTTACCTACATTGGACGGCACCTTCTACGGCTATCGGCTATATCAAATAACTAATAATACTAAGCCGAAACTAGTAGGGATAAATAAATACATTCTAAAAATACCAGAAAGCACTTTAACAAATAACAAATAATGATCAAAAATAGCTGGTAAACATGGATAAAATACTAACAAAAATATTATATAATATATTACATATTATAGATTAGCTACAATTTTCTTTGGGCTAGATATATAAAAAATATATTATGAAAATATCAATTGATCAATTCAGTTATGTTTCTGTATTTTCTTTTGTTCTCTTTTTTTTAAACCGTGCACCAGAAGTTTTATTTTATTGTATTTACGATTAAAATGAACGCTTCTCTTTATGTCTTAAGCAAAATACGTTCCTGCCTTCATGTCTCAAATTATTATACTGCCTATTTACTTATGCAAAACGATCAAAGGGTGCGGTGAAATTGAAAATATTCTAATTTATTCCACAAATTAAGCTTAGAAATTTATATTTCATTCATTTTATTTCATTCGTCGTAGTTAACGGACGTTTGAAATCAACATTTTTACAGCAAACATTTATTTTATAAACTTTTGCGCATAAATGAAAATGTATTAAAATTGTAATCAAATTTATGAATTATTTTTATTGTTTTCTCCTTCTTTAAAATTTATGAATATTTGATTAACTATTTCCGATCACATGTTTTCACATATAAATACGTATAGTTAGCTCAAGGTGGCTTAAATTTGTAAAATTGTAATAAAATTTATGATTTTTTTATTGTTTTCTTCCTTCTTTAAAATTTATGAATATTTCATAAATATTTCCGATCAAATGTTTTCACATATAAATACGTATAGTTAGCTCAAAGTGGCTTAAATTTGTTAAATTGTAATCAAATTTATGACTTTTTTTATGGTTTTCTTCCTTCTTTAAAATTTGTGAATATTTGATAAATATTTCGCATCAATTTTTTTCGCATATATACGTACAGTTAGCTCAAGGTGGCTTAAATTTGTAAAATGGTAATCAAATTTATGATTATTTTATTGTTTTCTTCCTTCTTTAAAATTTATGAATATTTGATAAATATTTCCGATCAAATTTTATGGCATATAATACATATAATTAGCTCTAGGTGGCTTAAATTTGTATACCAAGGCCTTCAATTCTATGACATTTCAAATTTATGAGTTTCCTTTATCCTTTAATCCTTTATGTGATTACTGTCGAGTAATCACATAAAGGAGAGGTATGTCTTTGTGTCCTTTATGTATACAGTAATTGCATTAAGGAAATGTATGTCCTAGTAATTGAATTAAGGTGAGGTATGTCCTTGTGTTCTTTATACCTATAGTAATTGCATTAAGGAAATATATGTCCTAGTAATTGAATTAAGGAGAGGTATGTCCTTGTGTTCTTTATATCTACAGTAATTGCATTAAGGAAAGGTATGTCCTAGTATTTGAATTGAGGAGAGATATGTCCTAGTGATTGTATAAAGGAGAGATAAGTCCTTGTTTCCTTTATAAACACAGTAATCACATAAAGCAGAGGTATGTCCTTGTGTTCTTTATATCTACAGTAATTGCATTAAGGAAAGGTATGTCCTAGTATTTGAATTGAGGAGAGGTATGTCCTAGTATTTGAATTGAGGAGAGGTATGTCCTAGTGATTGTATAAATGAGAGGTAAGTCCTGGTTTCCTTTATAAATACAGTAATCCCATAAAGGAGAGGTATGTCCTTGTGTCCTAACTACAGTAATTGCATTACGGAGAGGTATGGCGAATAAATATTTCGTCTATGTATTATGTACAAATGAACATTTAAATCATACACCGTTGTTGTAATAACTGCCGATAGAATTTTCATTCATTTTTATTGCTACGGTATTTCACGCGAGAAATAATTTTCCAATGCAAATGGGCGCAGCGGACCACAAACGAATCGCCCGAATGGAAATCGGGTTTTTTTTTATAATTAATTATTATAACAGAATGGGACGCGTTGGGAGCGGACATTGCATAAATCCCACTTAGGCAACGCACGCGTTTACACTAATTTCGGTGCCGCACGGGAGTCATAATCATTTAGTGCCACACACAGGATTCGACTCGTTTAATCTGCAGATAACGACAAAATCGATACGCGGGAAATTGAAATAGCCCGGTCCGAAACTAAATGCAAGGAAATACATGTGTGTACATGAAATTCACGCCAGTCACTTGCGATGACACTCAAATATTGATATATTTTATGTATCGATGTATAAATATCGATGTGTTTAATTCAATATACGGGGACATACTGTATATTGAATGCATTGAGTTACCAAGAGGAAAACAATTTTTATTTTCGATTTTAGGCACTTACAAAACCAATTTTTCAAAATATTTACCTGTTACTTTTTAGCGACCCTGTACAAAGATTCATTTTTATTGCTACCGTATTTCACGCGAAAAATAATTTTCCAATGCAAATGGTAGTTTAAATATAATGAACATGATTAAACAAAAGGAGGTTTATACGCTTTGGTCCTTCTAACCGGATGTTGGGGCGGTGGTTCTGCATTTAAATTGCAGCTTGCCAGTTGTAAATAAATCTACTCGGTGTCAATTATAAACGTGTTAATTGCGAACTCCTTTAGTTCGAAGGAGCTTAGATTAATTAGACGCAAGCTCGTCAGACTTGTGGTCGTTACTTTCCTCGTAGTTAATTGCGAACTGTCCTTTTCTCTCGCCACCTCACCGCCCCTAAGCACGGGTGCTGCGGTGGCTTAAAAAAATTGCAGTGGCATTGTTCTTAAATTCGTTGAGGAAACCTGATTCATAATCTCGGCTTATATACGAGACAAGTGATTGAGTAAATTTTCGAAACTGAAACTTTTTAATTAACCGCATTAACACTTTCTGCGTAAATGGGAGTCTCGATTATTCTTACATGAAAGGTAGTATGGAAGCCGAGCTCTGTATTGGTTAATATTTCTGGTGTAATATGTCTGTGGGATTTTGATCAAAGGTAATCTGGGCTTCATCGGCGTTTGAAGTGGCGGTAAAATGCAGCGCATTAACTTGTGATTAGCAACTTTCCGCCACATGTATTCCCGTTGTATATTCATGAAGTTGAACGCGATAAGTTGGGAGGTTTAATTAAAATTTTGGGTCACCGTGCGGCCCGTGACCCTGCGCAAGTTCGCATAAATAGGAAAAATTTATGGAAAACCTATCAGCGTGGCCTGTGTCGGCATCAAAGCCCGAAAATATGTAAATTCAAACATAAAAGATGTTCATTAAATCCACTGACTTTGCGCGGCCCCTAAAAGAGATAAATATTAAAAGGGCAGATGAGATTCCGCCGCGCCGCCGCCACCCCGCTGCCGCCCCCGCCGCCGCCGCTCCTTATTTTTAAACTGTCGTCGCATGTCTCATTTTCGAACGGGCCTTTTTAATTCCGCGCGACTCCGAGCAGCTCGCCGAGATAAAAATAAAGTTATCTCGAGATTTAATGAAGGCACTTTTAAGTTGATTTACATGTTATCTCTTGAGGGGTGCATTAAGGGGATCATGCGTTCTCGCCTTTTGACGTCGTCGCTAATTCGCGCGCGCGTGGGTGGCTATAGAAACGTGGATCGCGCTAATTGGCGAATATTAAAATCGCATTTGTGCTGCATTAATTTCAGCAATTGTGGATCCGAGCCGCATGCAACATCGGCATAAATCCCGCGCAGGGTTTTAATTGCGGTAGCGCGGTGACGCTCAAGTGGCGAAGGCGCCGTGAAAGGCCACGTGTGGATCAGGAGGCGCAATAAATCCGGAAATCATTCACAAACAGCCTCGACCACCTTTCCCGCCTCCAGCATAAGAGCATTTACCTTTATGCGGGGCGCGATATAAAGTGCGCCTGGCGAAAACGAATAAAAGGGGGAGCATCACGGAGGGCATAAGTATAAACCATGCAACATTAGTCAGATTGGTGGTGGCCTGTCTGGCGGATAATGGTGATCATTTTTAAGAGAGTTGAATCTGAATGCGGCCGCAATTTGTAAGCGGTGACGCGCACCTATTTATCCACATGACGGAGCAGCCGGCAATATCGGGTGCGGCCGCATAGTGCGCGTCAGCCCCCTTGCTGCCCCCCTCTGCCCCCGGGGAATACGATCGGGGGCGGCGCGGGGGCGGCGATGCACCGTGATGGATTTCTGCACGTCGGCGCCGGGCTTAATCCGGAGGGATTAACACCTGCTCGCGGTTTATAGTACCTGATTAAATGTAATGCTACACTTGTACACCGCCGCGTACATGTAGCGCACGAGCAGCCTAGTTTATGTTTAAGTTACTAATCCCCTATATTAACTTCAGCCGCCTCCGTCACCCCCCTCGCGCCGCCCCCGCGCCACCCGCGCGTATTTGCACTGAATTCTAGCCGTTTTCTATTTATCCGCTCCGTGCTTAATCTCCCAGAAATATTACTCCGCCACAACCACAGCTTAACTTTAATGAAAACTGGAGTCACCTCATACTGATTTAGGAACTCCAGATCCTATATGTTATTACACCGGTCCGCTTTGTAAGAAAAGTTATCCTGTGTTTTGATCCTTGAAGTATTTACCGCCAAACCACCCCCTAGGCTATTCCAACCATCCATAAATGACACCGATACCAGTCATACCGTTCTTTATCTAGAAATTTATCGATATGGCAAATACACGAAGAAAAACTGTAAATTTTACATTTTTCAAAACCAATAATCAAATTCATCGTTGCCTTGGTCTCGTTTCACTCATAAGTCTCTTGAGTAGAATTAGACTAATAGCATAATGATTGAGCCGACAGTTCTCAAAATGAAAAATTTTGTGCATTTTGCGCATATTATTTTATTGTAAGTCGCCTGAGTATAATTAGACTAATAGCATCACGATTGCGTCGACTGTTCTCAAAATGAAAATTTGTGTGGATTGTTAGCCATATTTTTTTATTGTAAGTCTCCTGAGTATAATTAGACATCGTGATTGAGCCGACTGTTCTCTAAATGAAAATTTGCGTGGATTTTTAGGCATATTTTTTTATTGTAAGTATCCTAAGTAGAATTAAACTAGCATCTGATTCAGCCCACGTTTCTCAAAATGAAAATTTCAGTGGATTTTTACTCATATTATTTTATTGTAAGTATCCTAAGTAGAATTAAACTAATAGCATAATGATTGAGCCGACAGTTCTCAAAATGAAAATTTTTGTGCATTTTGCGCATATTAGTGTATTGTAAGTCTCCTGAGTATAATTAGACTAATAGCATCATGATTGCGTCGACTGTTCTCAAAATGAAAATTTGTGTGGATTTTTAGCGATATTTTTTTATTGTAAGTCTCCTGAGTATAATTAGACTAATAGCATCATGATTGAGCCGACTGTTCTCAATATGAAAATTTGAATGGATTTTTACGCATATTTTTTTATTGTAAGTCTCCTGAGTATAACTAGACTAATAGCATCATGATTGAACCGACTGTTCTCAAAATGAAATTTTTTGTGAATTTTTACGCTAATTGTTTTATTTCAAATTTTGAGGGCTGGTGTCTGGTTAACAGCTGAGGCTAGAGACCGCAAGAGGGCTATTTGGATGCATAAGACATTGGTCAGAAAATGCCTCAAAAGTCCCTTGATGCAATTTTAAAATTCGCAAAAATGTCTTTTGTCGATTTGAAGGGAAAATCGCTTTAAATTTAAGTGGATTTTTACGCTTATTTTTTATTTCAAACTTTGATGGCGGATGTCTGGGAAACCGCTGAGCCTACAGACCTGAAAATGGCCTATTTAGATCCAGGAGGGTTTAGTCAGATATTCCTCAAAAGTCCATTGATGCAATTATAAAATTCGTAAAAATGTCTTTGGTCGATTTGATCGGAAAATCGTTCTAAATTTAAGTGGATTTTTACGCTTATTTCTTATTTCAAACTTTAATGGCGGTTGTCTGGGGAACCGCTGAGGCTACAGACCTGAAAGAGGTCTATTTAGATCCACGAGGGTTTAGTCAGATATTCCACAAAACTCCCTTGATGCAATTATAAAATTCGTAAAAATGTCTTCAGTCGATTTTATCGGAAAATCGCTCTAAATTTAAGTGGATTTTTACGCTTATTTCTTATATCAAACTTTGATGGCGGATGTCTGGGGAACTGCCGAGGCTACAGATCTGGAAGTGGGCTATTTGCATTCAGGAGGGATTTGTCAGAACTTGCCCCATAACTCCCTTGATGCAATTTTAAAATTCGTAAAAATGGATTTGAAAATCATTATTTTTACATTTCTCGCTCAAGATGCTTTGCCAAACTACACAATTGGACACCTTTCCTTGGATATGAAGCCACAATTTAATGGGAAGCTCATTTTAAGTGCCTTGCCATTCACCGGTCCTCACAACTCATGTAGGTACGACACTTCATCTAAAAAAGTTTCAAACAGTTGACAAAAATTTCAGAAATTTTGAAGAAAAAAAGGGTATGGTGAGATTGCTCTCCAATTGCTCGAAAACAATTGTTCGAAAGAAAATTGCTGGAAAAATAGTCCCTTGAATGGAAAATTGCTAGAAAACAATTGCTCGAAAAATAGTTCCTTGAATGAAAAATTGCTCAATAGCAAATGCTCGAAAAATAGTTCCTCGAATGGAAAATTGGTCGAAAGACCAGTTGCTCATATAACAAAATGGAAAATTACTCCAAATAATAAAGAAAAGTTGGCAAAAGAAAATTAATAAAATTTATATAAATACAAGTATGTACCTACTTATTTAATTAAATTATATAATAAATTTAATTATATAACCTTAGGTTACGTTAGGTTAGGTTAGGTTATGTAGAATCCTACCTTTGTACTCGTAAGGGTTAAGTGTAGAAAACTGTTTGCATGTACTGGCAAACAGTTTTCTTCACTTAACCCTTTCGAGTACAAAGGTAGGATTCTGCATAACCTAACCTAACCTAACCTAACCTAAGGGAACCAACCTGCTTAAAGAACATGATTCTAGTACATGCAGTCAATTATATATTTTGCAGTAGTGACTGTATTTGTTATTATCCCTAACTGGCTATCGACCAACTATCCTTTTCCGTGTGATTTGTGTAAGTGTGTGTATTGAGTTAGGGCTTGTTACTCTAGAAATTCGCCCCCGTTCGCAAGAGCGCCGTTAATGAGCTCCCAACGGCGAATGGCACTAGTTTCTCAGTACAAATGTACTATCTGTACTGGGGCTCGAACCCAGTAAGCAAGCGTTCTAACCTATCAGCCAAACTAGCGGTCCATATTTTGTATGTATATAAATTTAATAGATTTTCTTTTACTAATTTATTTTATTATTTCGAGCAATTTTCCATTCGACTAATTTTCCATTCGAGCAATTTTCCTTTCGAGCAATTTTTCATTCGAGCAATTGTTGTTCGAGCAATTTTCCATACGAACAATTGTTATTCGAGCAATTTTCCATACGAACAATTGTTATTCGAGCAATTTTCCATTCGAGGAACTATTTCTCGAGCATTTGTTTTCGTGCAAATTTCTACGAGCAATTGTTTTCGAGCAATTCTCCGCAACACAAAAAAAACGAGTACTTATGAGTGTCCACTTAATGAGCCTTTCTAGAGCCTTTATACATACGTTTCTATAGTTATATCTATCTAAAAGTTATCAAAACGTTTATCATTCTATACCAATTTGTATGATTCTATCAAAATTTTAATAACCTGTGTCACAATTTCAATTAAGTATTGCCAAATTTCAAACTATTAAAGTTAAGAAGTGATTAATTGGATCTAAATAATTTAAGGTCTGATATATAGGCTTCGACTAATTACTATCAAAATTGAAATCATTAATGCGAAATTTTCAATTATCTTTGTTAATTTTTGAATTATTCTGTCAACATTGTAATGGTTACTTTTGAAATTTTTAAGATTATTGATTGCTATCACTATTTGTTTCTGTAAAACTCTGTAAAATTTAAATTATTGTGTCAATATTTCAGTAACAACTGTCACTACTTTTAATAGTTTCTATTAGAAATGTTATTACTCAAAATTCAAAATTTCAAAAATTAGTGTCAAATTTTCAATAATAAGTATCAATATTTTAATGAATACTGTTAAAGCAAAATCTATTTCCATGGAAACTAACCGAAGATTGAAATTAATTGGAGATAGTTTCTATGAATTACTAATTAATTATTAATGACAAAGGTCTAATTTAGTGATAGTTTCTATGAATTACTAATTATTTATTAATTACTAAAGTCTAATTTGCAATTACTCCATTCAATTTAAAGATTACTAATGAAATATCAGCTATTTATATCAAATATTTAATTATTTCTGTAAACATTTCAATTTTGTCGACTCATTAATATGTATTAATATATTTTGAGAGTACAATTAGGTATAAAAATATTTCGTTTAAAATTTCGCGATTTTACGTCTACTTGTAAGTTTCAAGTTAATATCTATAGTTTCAGCTGAAAACTTTTAGGACAAACTATTAATAGAGTAGTTTAGGTTTTTCACGTTCTCTCGTAGAGCAGCGAACCGAAGATTAGAATTAATTGGTGATCGTTTCTATGAATCCCTGATTAATTATTAATGATTAATTATCTATCTATGATTAATTATTAATGACTAAAACTTGAAAAACTTTTAGTTCAAACTATTAATAGAGTAGTTTTAGTTTTTCACGTTTTCTAAAGAGCATTAAGTATAAATTAGAATATTATAGATTGCGTATATCATTAAAAAAAAAGTTCCAGTAAGTAATTTCGCAAGTTTAAAGTGTGTTTCTATATACATATATTTGCAGTTGCAAATTGTGGGAAAATTTAGCGATGGGGTATCTTTTGTTTTTTGTGTATTTGTAACAAACAGTTTAAAATGTTATTCTCTATTTTCAAACTGACAAAATTTTTGACAATTTATTTTTCTTAAAACAAATTATTTTTTTGTAAATGTAGGCAAACTATTGATTTTGTGTTATTTTTAGATTTTTGCTTTTGTCTCATAGAGTAATGTATATAGATTGTTATCTATAGAAATATAGATCATAGATCTATGAATAGTATATAGACAGTTGAAAATTTTGGAAAAACAATTAATGGAGATGTTTTAGATTTCCACGTTTTCTTGTAGAGCAGTAATATAGATTACTCACATTAATTTTAAGAGTATTTAAAAAATCATTCCTGAACAACAAAAATACGTCAACTTCACCGTGCAAATTCTCGCCATTAAAACTACGAAGTCCAACAACGGAACACATTTTCCTCCCTCGGTGTTTGCGAGTTTGCTCCCTGCTGATGCATTAAACTGAGACAAAGCCGCGTACAAACGCCCTGCACACAATCACCTGCGTTACCTAACTATCGACTGGCAAACGGCGGTGGCGCATAATAAGTGTTTAATTACAATATCTTACGAGAGCCTTGGTGTTATTCTAATTGATTGCGATTCGGCGTCTCGTAATCACGTTACATGTGTGATTCCGTTCACGTGCAGCCGAGCAGCGTTCAACTTTGCCCCTCGTAAAAGCGGAGTCAATCAGCGCTCTTCATGCGGATGCGAAGGCTGCGATTTAAATCCGCCCGAAGAGAAAGAAAAATGATGAATCGCGTCCAATGATAGCTGCAATTTGTATTAAATTATCAATTCTGCGGGATTTGTAGTCGCTAATTTGTTTTTTTTAAATTTACTTTTACAAAAATAATAGGAAGTTAATAAAGAAATTTAAGTATCTGAGAAGTTATACCTTTTTGATTGAGAGAAGCATGTAAATGCCATCTCGTGGTGAAGTCCAATTTTATATTTTTGTGTGCTATAAGGCGCCGGTTGCTGAAATGTCAGGCATTATTACTGTTGTTACTTTCTGCATATGAGTAAATATTAAAAAAATTATTGGTATTCTACGACTATAAATCAATGCACATATTGTAGGTAACACTCTTACATAATTTATTCTATCAAAGTTACCCTTTTTTCACATATAAATAAAATTGCTTTAAATAAAGCATGATTCAATAAATGAAAGAAAGCACTTTTATCATTAACATATATAAAATAAATAAGTCTTTTATTAGATTTGTAGAAATGTACTTCGCCAATTTTGAAATAGTTCATTTATTGATGATGGAAGATCTTTGTTTCGTATTTGTAAAACAAGCTGATTTTCCGTTCTCTGTTTGTGTATTGTGCTGCGAGCGAAGAGAAAAAATACCGAGCATTTCACGTAGCGCTTTATAAACAAAAATATTTACACTAATTAAAAGACGGCGTGTGCGTTTCAGGCGCCCCCTCGCAATTACGTCCAATTAATTCACATGATTCTGCGTAAACAAGTGAAAAAATGCGGTGCATCGGTAGGAAAACGTTAGACTAATTAATTCGTTTAATTGGCCGTCGCGGCGCTCGCGCCAGACGTCCCTGTTAACCCCGCGGAATATTTACAAATGCGCCCCCAGAGCCCCAGAGCCCAGAGGATAGACGAGAAGGAGTAAACAGCGGCGAGGATAATAAATTCTGCATAATTAATTTTTAAGTGGAACGATATCAGATTATGGAAGTTGTTTAACTGTACTAGATTATGCACCGACGAGTGCCGCACGCAGAAAACATACGAGCGAGCGATGAAAAAGTTTAATATCATTTACATTGCCTGAAGATATAAAAGGTACAACCAATATAAATTTAAATAATACTAAAGTATAATACTTTAGTATTATTATTAGTAATTCTAATGTTGACTGTCACCACTAGCAGATGTAAAAAACATTGTACACGTGGCGACGTGATTAAAAAATCAAATAAAATAAAATAAAATAAATTAGGCGGAAAGACCCCATATGGGGTCGATAGCCCAATAAAGATCGATTATATATATATATATATATATATATATATATATATATATATATATATATATATATAAAATAAATAAAATAAATTCGTTTAATAAAAATATATGGATTTCTATGTTCCAAAGAACTATACAGGATGTACCGAAACTACCATTAAAGCTTCAGGTAACCTTTTTGCATTTTAAAAGATAGAGAATTCTATAGAATTAATGAGTTTTGAAAATTTTGATATTTCCATAATTATTAAAGATGATTTTTATTAGCCAGCAAAGAAAAATTTAACAAAAGTAAGGAAGAACAGATTTTTTAAATTTACATTGATAACTGTAATATGAGAAATCTAAGAAACTAAATTTTAATTTTGTTCGTTATACAGGGTGTCCTAAATAGAGGAGGATTTCTTGGGTATCTTTCTTATTTTGAAAGCTAGAGATCTAGTTAAATGCATGCAGTTTTGTATGCTGGTTCAGATTATGTTGATTGTTTTTTTCAAGTCCGAGCAGATTAGAAATTATTCTACAAAAACTAAAAAAATAGATTTTTTAAAAACTCCGATATCTCCAAAATGATTAAAGATGCGAAAATAAATTGTTTTGACTTTTGTTTTGACTTGATTCTCAAGTTTGTGCGATCGAACCAAGTAATTTTCATTTTAAACATTTTGCCGCATCTTTAATAATTATGAATATATCGGAGTATCTAGAAAATCGCGATTTTTACTTATTTAGAATAACTTCTAAAGTAATCGGACTTTTGAAAAATTTTCAACATAATCTGTACCAGCATATAAAACTGCATGGACATTGCCCATTTATGTAGATCTCTAGCTTTAAGAATAAGAAACATACCCATACCTTCTGCAAAATCTTAATCTATGGATGTTATCATTTGCTTGTAAAGTATGAGAAATATTCTATGTATGAGGGTAAAACTTATGTTTTTTTTAAATTGTTGATGCTCTAGATTTAGGTACGTTGACTTGATTTTCTATTTTCCGAGTTGAAATATTCGGATTTGTGAACCTTAGCCGATAACTGTCAGAATTTTAAGCAATTGTTATAATTTATGGTTATTTGACTACTTAGTTGTATTAGGATTTTTTTATTTTTTAACAGTTTTTTAAATGTTAATCTATAGACGTTAACATTTGCTTGTAAAGTATGAGAAATATGCAATGTATAAGGGTAACACTTATGTTTTTTTTTAATTGTCGAAGCTCTAGATTTAGATACGTTAACTTGATTTTCTATTTGGCGAGTTGAAATGTTCGGATTAGCAAACATTCAACCCTGTCAATTGTTTTTGGTCAATAACTGTCAGAATTTTGAGCAATTGTTATAATTTATGGTTATTTTACTACTTAGTTGTATTACGTTTTTTTTTATTTATTTTTTTTATTTGTTTTAAAAATAATTAAAAAAATTCAAACAAAAATTGGCATAAGTAATTCATATTTCCCATATTTTTCATTTTGACATAGCTTGTTGTACATCGTTGAAAAGAGGAAAAAAAGCCTATTTAGGCGTATAAAAATCAAATATGCCATTTGAAATAAGAAAGTTGCTATTAATATCTCGGAAACCGCCATCTTGACTTTCGTTTTGACTTGATTCTCAACCAAGTAAATTTCATTTTAAACATTTTGCCGCATCTTTAATAATTATGAATCGCGATTTTTGTTTTTTTATAACTTCTAAACTGATTGGACTTTTGAAAAATTTTCAACATAATCTGAACCCGCATATAAAACTTCACAATATTGACACCCTGTAGATCTTTATATATACATTCTCATTGGACACTCATACAACTCATTGGACTTTTGAAAAAAATTCAACATAATCTGAACCCGCATATAAAACTACACAATATTGCCCAGAGAGAGAGTCAATCATTATTAGGCTATCGGCCATGAGCCTTTTCGCCTTAATATTGCCCATTTAACCAGATATCTAGCTTTAAGAAAAAAAAAACATGCAATCCTACTCTATTTAGGACACCCTGTAAATCTTTATATATATATACAGCGTGGTCACTTTTACGGCGCCCACCATTAGGATCTATTAAACGAAGATACATACAGAGTTGGTAAAATGGGATAAAAGTGTGTGCCTTTCAATATACTGAAACGAAATCCAGTATATCTTGCAGAGTTGGTCAAATGGGATAAAAGTTTGTGCCTTTCAATGTACTGAAACCAAATCCGGGATATCTTGCACAGTTCCTGAAATATCGCTGAAAAACTGAAAAAGTGCACTTTCATTTTCCTCTTCTAACTTTTTTACTTTTGAAGGAAATTTTACGAAACTTGAAAGTTATAGTAAGTTAAAAAGTTATAAAAGAAAAAGCAAAGTGCACTTTTTCAGTTTTTCAGCGATATTTCAGGAACTGTGCAAGATATCCCGGATTTCGTTTCAGTATATTGCAAGGCACAAAAATGAGAAACTTTTATCCCATTTGACCAACTTTGTATATATTTCCGTTTAATAGATCTTAATGGTGGGCGTCGTAAAAGTGACCACCCTGTATGTGGCCACATCTGTTTACATATATTTTTTGCTAGCCATTAATAACTACATAATATTATAAATGAAACCAATATTTGTGTAGAAGCATCTTCAAGATTACTAATGTAACAGATTTAGTTAAATCTTTTTATAACTAAAAGTTTCTGTGAATAATAATAATTACCAAAGAGTTATTCCACCCAAACAGTATCTGATATCTCTACAAAATCTAAAAATATTTTTTTTTGCAAAACTTTCCCAAAATTTTGTAGTTTGAATTTATAAATATAGCTAATTTACAGGCAATCTTAACTATAGAGCGTTTTTGTTATCGTAAATTATAGTCGATTACATCATAAATTTTACTAAAAACTTGGAAATAGACAGCATGGGTTCCTAATTTTTTGCATTTTCGTATTAATAATAATGAATTTATTAATAATGATTTGGGTTTATAAAAATGAAAAAATAATATGAAAAGTCCAGAAAAAAAACAAAATATTTATAAAGCAGTTAAAAATTCTTTTCCGTCGACCTCATCAAAAAGTGGCTTTTTTCGTTCCCATTCGCGGACGAAAAGTGGCACTGCTACTTACATGTGGCATAAATAGTTACTGGAATGTGTTTATAGATAATTGTGACCCAATTACTTAATTTTTAACCTGAACTATTTCTAAGATGATCTCTTGTCTAGAACATAAATCTACTCTTGAAAAAAATTGCTCAAGCAGAGTATGTTATTTTTTTGTGTAATTGACATGTTCTATGCGTTTCTGGACTTTTAGATTATGGTGCTTCTTTTATCCATGGACTTGATGTTCGATAAACTATAAATGTCAATGAGGTATCGGCTGTGCCCAATAACAATCTCGACTGCTCGCGCTCGTAAATATCGTTAAAAGTTTGCCAATTTAATTCCCGTTTGACGTCAAAGCGCAAGTAACGAACTTAAAGAAAAAACGTTATATTCAAATATTCACGTATCATTTAATGGGACGGGACTAGACGGCGACGCATGAAAAATCCGGGCGTATCGACGTTTCGGCTCTCCCTTGCGCCCCCGGATCCGGGAACGCGTGTGCAAGTGCACCCGAGGAAAAACCCAACCCCATCCCCCATTCGCATGCAAATGCCCGGGATTATATTATTGGCGCTAAGATTGTGCATTTATTTACATAATAACGGCCCCGCGCCGTATGAATTTCCACTCAATTTTCCGCTAAAAGGCTCGCCGGCTCCCTGCCCACGCACACGCTCCCCGGCCTCGTTAATTACACGACGTGTCACAGTCGGGGCCCTATCCCCCCGGTCTTAGTTTAAAACTGGGAAGTTTTGCGATGCGATAAGCGGGAAAAGTCTGGCTAGTCCGCGGGGAAATGCTCAAGCTCCGGCGACGCGAGTACTACAAGGATCTCTCAACAATGTAATTAATTATCAAAGCACCGTGTACAATTTAAATTCTCCGTGGTTAATTTCGAAGTTTATATACTTCCTTTTCATCAATTACGTTGCCTATAGGCTTCCTAGATAACCAAAGAACTTTATAAATTAATGTTGGGCCATACACTGGTATCAGTTCTAGCCTATTATAAATTTCCCATAAAATACTAAATTCAAAGTGCCTTAATTATTTAGTTAATTCGAGTAGTAAATTGAATCCATTATTTCAGAAACCGGCACACAGAAACATTTGTGTGCATTTTCAAATTTTCGAGAAACAATGCAAAACACTTCATCTTTCATATTTACATACAGCGTAATTAAATATCCCATAAAATGGAATGTCAGTTGAAGGGATAATCAAACAAAATATAATACTGATATATCGATTCTGTAAAAACGGGTGTAAAAACCCGACTGTTGGCTGGTCTGAAATTAATGATTCAATTACCACTAAAACTTCTACCTCTAACTATTATTTCACAATACAGATACTGAACTATCCTTAAGAGTTACTTAAAAAATAGTTGTAGGTATTTGTTCCTGCAACAACTTTTGACAATATCTTTTCGAATTTCAAAAGTCTTAATCGATATAATTTTTGAGTAGATTTATCTATATCCTGATATTTTGTTTATATTTATCGCAAATTGCATGCTTTCAGTAAAAATTTGAATTTTTTTCTCAGGCAATTGCAAATATTATACTTTTCATTCAATATTTTATTGACAATTGCAAGATTCACATTGGGAATTACAAAACTGTAATTGATCATTATAAATTACAAACTCTCAGCGACAATTGTGAAAATTTAATTATACATTGCAAAATGTTCAGAAAACTAAGCAATTTGCATTGTAAACTGCAAAATTTTATTGTCAGTTCCTAAATTTGAAATATAAATCACAAAATTCTATTGTCAGCTGTAAAATTAACAAAGCAAATAACAAAAGTATAGATGCTCATTGTATATTACACAATTTCAGTGAAGATTGTGAAATTTATATTATACATTACGAAATTTCACTGAAAATTGGGGAGAACAAAAAACTGTGTTTTTTAAATCTCAAATATTTCCTTTACCATGAAAGTTATAAAAAAAATCGTTTTTGTATTAAGTGCATTGGTTATATTTGATGAAATGCTTCATGCAAGTTTAAAAAAATTAAAAAATATGGTGAAGATTGTGAATTTTAAATTATGCATTACGAGATTTCACTGAATATTTGGGAGAACAAAAAACTGTGTTTTTTAAATCTCAAATATTTCCTTGACCATGAAAGTTATAAAAAAACGTGTTTGTATGAAGTGCATTGGTTAATATTAGATGAAATACTTCATGCATGTTTAAAAAAATGAAAAAATATGGTGAAGATTGTGAAATTTCAATCATACATTACGAAATTTCACTGAAAATTGGGGAGAACAAAAAACTGTGTCTTTTAAATCTCAAATATTTCCTTGACCATGAAAGTTATAAAAAACGTTTTTGTATGAAGTGCATTGGTTATATTAGATGAAATACTTCATGCATGTTTAAAAAATGAAAAAATATGGTCATGAGACAGTGATAAATACTTTCGGAAAATTGAACTTAATTTGAAAAGTTAGAATTTTGAGAATTAGGAGTTACATATTAATACTGACTGAATGTCAGTTGAAGTGATAATGCAGAAAAATATGCATTCTGATTACTGATATACCGATTCTGTAAAAACAAAAGAATCCATATGACTGTTGGCGTGTCTGAAATAAATGATTCCTTTGAATCATTGGAATGAGACCTTTGAATGAGACCTTTTAAATTTCTCTCTCTAATTATTATTTCACAATACAGATACTGAACTATCATTAAGAGTTACTTAAAAAACACTTGTTTTTGAAATACTTGTTTAAAAAAATTAAAAAATATGATTTTGAGACAGTTATAAATACTTTCGGAAAATTAAACTTAATTTGAAAAGAATTGTATTTGTTCCTGCTTTCAACTTTTGACAAAATCTTTTCGAATTTCAAAAGCCTTAATCGTCATTATTTTTCGAGTAGATTTATCAATTTCCTGATATTTTTCTTTTGACAATACCTTTTCGAATTTCAAGCTCTTAATTGTCATTATGTTTCGAGTAGATTTATCAATGTCCTGATATTTTGTTTATGTTTATCGCACATTGCACGCTTTTGGTTCAAAATTTGATTTTTTTCCTCAGGCAATTACGTAAATTATACATTTTATTCAATATTTTACTGGCAATTGCAAAATTCACATTGGATATTACAAAACTCTAATTGATCATTTTAAATTACAAACTTTCAGCGAAAATTGTGAAAATTTAATTATACGTTGCAAAATGTTTAGAAAACTAACCAATTTGCATTGTAAACTGCAACATTTTATTGTCAATTCCTAAATTTGCAATATAAATCACAAAATTCTATTGTCACCTGTAAAATTTACACTGAAAATAGCAAAAGTATAGATGCTCATTGTAAATTACACAATTTCAGTGAAGATTCTGAAATTTATATTATACATTACGAAATTTGACTGAAAATTGGGGAGAACAAAAACTGTGTCTTTTATATCTCAAATATTTCCTTGACCATGCAAGTTATAAAAAACGTTTTTGTTTGAAGTGCATTGGTTATATTAGATGAAATACTTGATGCATATTTAAAAAAATGAAAAAATATGGTGAAGATTGTGAAATTTTAATTATACATTACGAAATTTCACTGAAAATTGGGGAGAACAAAAAACTGTGTTTTATAAATCTCAAATATTTCCTTGACCATGAAAGTTATAAAACACGTTTTTGTATTAAGTACATTGGTTATATTAGATGAAATACTTCATGCATGTCTAAAAAATGAAAAAATATGTTTTTGAGACAGTGATAAATACTTTCGGAAAATTGAACTTAATTCGAAAAGTTAGAATTTTGAGAATTGGGAGTTACATATTAATACTGACGGAATGTCAATTGAAGTGATAATGCAGAAAAATATGCATTCTGATTACTGATGTACCGATTCTGTAAAAACAAACTAATCCATATGACTGTTGGCGGGTCTTAAAATAAATCATTCCTTTGAATCATTTTAATGAGACCTTTAAATGAGACCTTTGAATGAGACCTTTTAAATTTCTACCTCTATTTATTATTTCACAATACAGATACTGAACTATCCTTAAGAGTTACTTAAAAAACAGTTGTATTTGTTTCTGCATTCAACTTTTGACAACATCTTTTGGAATTTGAAAAGCCTTAATCGTCATTATTTTTTGAGTAGATTTATCAATGTCCTGATATTTGGTTTTTGACAATATCTTTTCGAATTTCAAACGCCTTAGTCGTCATTATTTTTCCAGTAGATTTATCAATGTCCTGATATTTTGTTTTTGACAATACCTTTTCGAATTTCAAAACTCTTAATCGTCATTATTTTTCGAGTAGATTTATCAATGTCCTGATATTTTGTTTATGTTTATCGCAAATTGCACGCTTTTAGTTAGAAATTGGAAATTTTTTCTCAGGCAATTATGAAAATTATACTTTTCATTCATTATTTTATTGGAAATTGCAAAATTCACATTGGATATTACAAAACTCTAATTGATCATTATAAATTACCAAGTTTCAGCGAAAATTGTGCAAATTTAATTATACATTGCAAAAATGTTCAGAAAACTACGCAATTTTCATTATAAATTGCAAAATTTTATTGTCAATTCCTAAATTTGCAATATAAATCACAAAATTCTATTGTCACCTGTAAAATTTACACTGCAAATAACAAAAGTATAGATGCTCATTGTAAATTACGCAATTTCAGTGAAGGTTGTGAAATTTATATTATACATTACGAAATTTCACTGAAAATTGGCGATAACAAAAACTGTGTCTTTTAAATCTGAAATATTTCCTTGACCATGAAAGTTATAAAAATCGTTTTTGTATGAAGTGCATTGGTTATATTAGATGAAATACTTCATGCATGTTTAAAAAAATAAAAAAATATGGTGAAGATTGTGAAATTTCAATCATACATTACGAAATTTCACTGAAAATTGGGGAGAACAAAAAACTGTGTCTTTTAAATCTCAAATATTTCCTTGACCATGAAAGTTATAAAAAACGTTTTTGTATGAAGTGCATTGGTTATATTAGATGAAATACTTCATGCATGTTTAAAAAAATGAAAAAATATGGTGAAGATTTTGAAATTTAAATTATACATTACGAAATTTCACTGAAAATTGGGGAGAACCAAAACTGTGTCTTTTATATCTCAAATATTTCGTCGACCATGAAAGTTATAAAAAACGTTTTTGTATGAAGTGCATTGGTTATATTAGATAAAATACTTCATGCATGTTTAAAAAAATTAAAAAATATGGTTTTGAGACAGTGATAAATCCTTTCGGAAAATTGAACTTCATTTAAAACGTTAGAATTGTGTCAATTTCGAGTTACATATTAATACTAACGGAATGTCAGTTGAAGGGATAATGCAGACAAATATGCATTCTGATTACTGATATACCGATTCTGTAAAAACAAAAAAATCCTTATGACTGTTGGCTGTTGAAATAAATGATTCCTGTGAATCATTTGAATGAGGCATTTGAATGAGACCTTTTAAATTTCTACCTCTAACTAGTATTTTACAATACAGATACTGAACTATCCTTAAGAGTTACTTAAAAAAACAGTTGTATTTGTTCCTGCATTCAACTTTTGATAATATCTTTTCGAATTTCAAAAGCCTTAATCGTCATTATTTTTCGAATAGATTTATCAATGTCCTGATATTTTGTTTTTGACAATAACTTTTCGAATTTCAAAGGTCTTAATCGTCATTATTTTTCGAGTAGATTTATCAATGTCCTGATATTTTGTTTTTGACAATATCTTTTAGAATTTCAACAGTCTTAATTGTCATTATTTTTCGAGTACATTTATTAATTTCCTGATATTTTGTTATGTTTATCGCAAATTGCACGCTTTTAGTTAAAATTTTGATTTATTTCGTCAGGCAATTACGACAATTATACTTTTCATTGAATAATTTATTGGCAATTGCAAAATTCACATTGGACATTACAAAACTCTAATTGATTATTATAAATTACAAACTTTCAGCAAAAATTGTGAAAATTTAATTATACATTGCAATAATGTTCAGAAAACTAAGCAAATTGCATTGTAAATTGCAAAAAAAAATTGTCAATTCCTAAATTTGCAATATAAATCACAAAATTCTATTGTCACCTGTAAAATTTACACTGCAAATAACAAAAGTATAGATGCTTATTGTAAATTACATAATTTCAGTGAAGATTGTGAAATTTATATTATACATTACGAAATTTCACTGAAAATTGGGGAGAACAAAAAACTGTGTTTTTCAAATCTCAAATATTTCCTTGATCATGAAAGTTATAAAAAACGTTTTTGTATGAAGTGCATTGGTTATATTAGATGAAATAGTTCATGCATGTTTAAAAAAATGAAAAAATATGGTGAAGATTGTGAAATTTAAATTATACATTACGAGATTTCACTAAAAATTGGGGAGAACAAAAAACTATGTTTCTTAAATCTCAAATATTTCCTTGGCCATGAAAGTTATCAAAAAAAACGTTTTTGTATGAAGTGCATTGGTTATATTGGGTGAAATACTTCATGCAAGTTTAAAAAATATGAAAAAATATGGTTTTGAGACAATGATAAATACTTTCGGAAAATTGAACTTAATTTCAAAAGTTAGAATTTTGAGAATTTGGAGTTACATATTAATACTGACGGAATGTTAGTTGAAGTGATAATGCAGAAAAATATGCATTCTGATTACTGATATGCCGATTCTTTAAAAAAAAAAAACCATGTGACTGTTGGCGGGTCTGATAATTGATTCATTTGCATCATTTGAATGATACCTTTGAATGAGACGTATGAATGAGATCTTTTAAATTTCTACCTCTAACTATTTTACAATACAGATACTGAACTATCCTTAAGAGTTACTTAAAAAATAGTTGTATTTGTTTCTGCATTCAACTTTTGACACTATCTTTTCGAATTTCAAAAGCCTTAATCGTCATTATTTTTCGAGTAGATTTATCAATGTCCTGATATTTTGCTTTTGACAATAGATTTTCGAATTTCAAAACTCTTAATCGTCATTATTTTTCGAGTAGATTTATCAATGTCCTGATATTTCGTTATATTTTACGCTTTTATATATAAGATTTATTAAAGTATGAGAAATAACATTGTTGATTTTTAATAATATCAATATAAATTAAACTCAATCAATATAAATAAATAAATTTAATCAATAATATCAATATAAATTATCAATGTACTGACATTTTGTTTATGTTCATCGCAAATTGCACGCTTTTAGTTAAAAATAGTTCAGATACTGAACTATCCTTAAGAGTTAATTAAAAATCAGTTGTATTTGTTCTTGCATTCAACTTATGACAATATCTTTCCGAATTTCAAAAGCCTTAATCGTCATTATTTTTCGAGTAGATTTATCAATGTTCTGATATTTTGTTTATGTTTATCGCAACTTGCACGCTTTTAGTTAAAAATTTGAATTTTTTACTCAGGCAATAGCGAAAATTATACTTTTCATTCGATATTTTATTGACATTTGCAAAACTCACATTGGATATTACAAAACTCTAATTGATTATTATAAATTACAAACTTTCAGCAAAAATTGTGAAAATTCAATTATACATTGCAAAAATTTTCAAAAACCTATGTAATTTGCATTGTAAATTGCAAAAGTTTATTGTCAATTCTTACATTTGTAATATAAACCACAAAATTCTATTGTCACGTGTAAAATTTACAATGCAAATAACAAAAGTATAGATGCTCATTGGAAATTACACAATTTCAGTGAATATTGTGAAATTTAAATTATACATTACGAATTTTCACTGAAAATTGGGGAGAACAAAAACTATGTCTTTTAAATCTCAAATATTTCCTTGACCATGAAAGTTATTAAAAATGTTTTTGTATGAAGTGCATTGGTTATATTAGATGAAATACTTCATGCATGTTTAAAAAAATGAAAAAAATATGGCGAAGATTGTGAAATTTAAATTATGCATTACGAAATTTCACTGAAAATTGGCTAGAAGAAAAACTGTGCCTATTATATCTCAAATATTTCCTTGACCATGAAAGTTATAAAACACGTTTTTGTATGAAGTGCATTGATTATATTAGATTAAATACTTCATGCATGTTTAAAAAAATGAAAAAATATGGCGAAGATTGTGAAATTTAAAATATAAAATTGGGGAAAATTGGGGAGAACAAAAAACTATGTTTTATAAATCTCAAATATTTCCTTGACCATGAAAGTTATAAAAAACGTGTTTGTATGAAGTGCATTGGTTATATTAGATGAAATACTTCATGCATGTTTAAAAAAATGAAAAAATATGGTTTTGAGACAGTGATAAATATTTCGGAAAATTGAACTTAATTTGAAAAGTTAGAACTTTGAGAATTGGGAATTACAGATTTATACTGCCTGAATGTCAGTTGAAGGAATAATGCAGAAAAAATAATTACCAAAAATGCATTCTGATTACCGATATACAGAATCCGTAAAAAGAGAAAAAATAATATAAATGATTGTTGCCGGGTGTCTGAAATAAATGATTCCATTTATGAGACCTTTTAAATTTCTACGTTTAACCATTATTTCACATTACTCATACTAAAATATCTTAACGAGATATAGATTCAAAAACAGTTGCGTTTGTTCCTGCATTCATCAACTTTTGACAATATATTTTCGAATTTCAAAAGTCTTAACCGTTATTATTTTTCGAGTAGATTTATCAGGTGGCTACGAAATTGGGAAAGAATTTGTTGGATATTGGAAAGTCATTTGAAAAATTGTGAAATACATTTGAATTGAAAATTTCGAAAAGGGTTCATCTTTCGGATTATAAATAGGCTCTGTCGCTCGTTTTCCATGTACACATATAGATCGATATTTTATGAGCGAGACAGGTTTATATTTGATTTTCTGAAGGCGATGAAAGAGTAATATTAGAAATAAAACTGCCAAAATAAGGCAAATGGTTCAACAGAAATTCAGTTTTTTGTGTCTTCTGAAAATAAAATATTTTTGGAGATAAGCGCTTTTCGAAATTTGCAATTCAAATGCAATTCCACAATTTTTAAATGACGGTTTCCAACAATACGTGAACAATTTCGTAGGTAGATGGCCAGTCTTGTTCTTAAAACCGCTAAGAGCCAAAAAAATGAATAATACTAATGTTGCCGAAAATCTGAAAATTGAAGTTGATTGTGATTATGCTCCAGAATGAGCAGAGGTTTAATTGACCGAAGGCGAATCACGTGGCATAATTATCCGGATTAAACCTCACGTGTTTTATTTTTGTTATTGTTGTGGTATCGAATTTTCTCTCCCTTTCAAAACTCTTTATGTGTGCTGCACGTAATGACGGTAATTATGTGCCTAGTAAATTCTGTAAGCAGACGTTATTATACAATTCTCTTTCCGTAGGCGTTAATTATCGGGCCGAATTAGTATAGCTATCCGTTAATTGCCGGCCTACTCGTTAATTACCGGACTAACACGTGGCGGCCCGCCACTCTTTGTGTTCCTTCTATTGTGGCGGATCATCCATTGTTCTGACCATGTGGAGGGGAATTAAAAATATTTTTTCGTTGAAAAAATTATAATGCAAATTTCGTGGTGTAATGATAGAAGTAGTAAGTAGCAGCAGGAAAAAGTATTGTGCAATATTGTATGTGTGGTGGTTCAACATAACCTGCTATCGTGGCAGATCATCCATTGTCCTGATATGTGGGAGGAGAATTAAAACCTTTCTTATTGTTGAAAAAATTATAATACAAATTTCGTGGTGTAATGATAGAAGTAGTAAGTGGTAACTGGAAAAAGTATCCAATATTGTATGTGTGAGTGGTTCAACATAACTGTACTTGTAGATACAACTGGTGCAAGCTTTTAGAATTCTTTCCGGATATCGCATCTAGCATCTTTTGTGAAGGCCCTAACTGTATACTCTATCCGAAAACCGGGGCCCATTCTTCTATTGTCACAATTACAATATGAAGTGCAACATAAAGAGGATGTCGCAGCAACAGCATTACCCCCCTTGCGCCCACTACGCGGGGCTATAAACTTGGCTTTTAGAGGCACGGCGCGGAGGTGTAAAGCGTAACGTAATCGGATTGCCTCGAGCAAAGAGGCTTTCGCAACATGAGACCGGCGGGGGTCGTTGCAGCCGCTGCACCCGCAATCCCGCGTCATATTATTCCGTTTAATATCTATATTCGGATACGTGTCGCGCCGCCTCCAGCCGCCCCCGCCGCCGGGGGCCGCCAAACAATTCGCGGCACAATTACGTCGCTCCGATTGTGGATTTAATTGCGCCAGGAATTAATTCCGTTGTTCTTGTTCGCGGGGGCCGCTCCGTCGCGTTCATTTAAACGCCCGGCGGGGCGGCGCGAGCGCCCCCGTGGGGCCGCCGAGCCACCCCCGGCGCGGCGAAAAGTTAAGCAAAAATTAAGAACTAATAGGGCCAATTATTACATGTTAATGAGGGAGCTCCGGACGAATTAAGTTCCCCCACAATCATAATTAGCACAATTTAACGGCTGCTTAAATATGCATGTACACAACGTTATTAACAGATTCGCAGGAATCAATGTAAACCAAATGAAGCAACTTAAACATAATTATGCGTCAAATATAATAAAGTGCCAAACAATTATGACTAAATAATGATTAATATTAACAAGTAAGTCGAAATATTATCATAGGCTGTCCAACTCAGAGATAGAGCGCGCGTAAAAAAAATCACGTAGTCGGCGACAATTTTCATTCACGATTGCAGTAACATAATATACTAGATTGCAGACTGCGGAACGACAAATCGTATGCTTCTCTCAGTTTATGACCTATAAACTGGCCTCTTTCAAAATCTCTTCCGTTTTAGACGCATTACAAGCTGCTGTATTAGAAAAAATAATAATTTTAAAATGGCGTATGCTCAAATATAAACTATAATATTCATCATACAATGTAATATTTTTCTTTTACTTTACTTTAAAATTTTTATTTCTACAATAATTTAATGATTGATCTGCAACACAGTAGGTATTCGGGCTTTTTGGGGGATGCTAATATAAATTCAAAAATTCATATTTCGAAAGTCAGATCTAAATTTAAGATGAATTTTAAAGTCCATAATTGATCATTCATCGTTTTGAAGTTGAAATTTCAGAACATTTATTATTTGCAAATTTGATATTAGATTCGTGTGCAGTACACCTGAAACTAATTCTCCTGAAAATTTGACAAAGTTTCGGCATTAAATAAGGGAGAAAATCAAACACATAACTTTCTGCTTGACAAGTATGAGTTGGCTACTACTGAAATTTCTGAAAATTTATTATTTGCAAATTTGATATCAGATTCGTGTACAGTACACCTGAAACTAATTCTCCTAAAAATTTGACAAAGTTTCAGTATTAAATGAGGGAGAAAATTAAACACTTAACCTTCTGCATTGACAAGTATGGGTTAGCTATTACTGAAATTTTTGAAAAATTATTAGTTGAAAATTTGATATTAGATTCGTGTACAGTACACCTGAAACTAATTCTCCTGAAAATTTGACAAAGTTTCAGTGTTAAATAAGGGAGAAAATCATACATATAACTTTCTGCTTTGACAAGTGTGAGTTAGCTATTACTGAAATTTCTGAAAATTTATTAGTTGCAAATTTGATATTAGATTCGTGTACAGTACACCTGAAACTAATTTTCCTGAAAATTTGATAAAGTATCAGTATTAAATGAGGGAGAATATTAAACATATAACTTTCTGCATTGACAAGTATGGGTTAGCTAGTACTGCAATTTCTGAAAAATTATTAGTTGCAAATTTGATACTAGATTCGTGTACAGTACACCTGAAACTAATTCTCCTGAAAATTTGACAAAGTTTCAGTATTAAATGAGGGAGAAAATTAAACATATAACTTTCTGCATTGACAAGCAGGCGTTAGCTTTTACTGAAATTTCTGAAAATTTATTATTTGCAAATTTGATATTAGATTCGTGTACAGTATACCTGAAACTAATTCTCCTGGAAATTTGACAGAGTTTAAGTATTAAATAAGGAAGAAAATTAAACATAACTTTTTGCATTGACAAGTATGCGTTAGCTATTACTGCAATTTCTGAAAAATTATAAGTTGCAAATTTGATATTAGATTCGCTTACAGTACACCTGAAACTAATTCTCCTGAAAAGTTGACTAAGTTTCAGTGTCAAATAAGGGGGAAAATCATACATATAACTTTCTGCTTTGACAATTATGGGATAGCTATTACTGAAATTTCTGAAAATTTAATATTTGCAAATTTGATATTTGATTCGTGCACAGAACACCTGAAACTAATTCTCCTGAAAATTTTGACAAAGTTTCAGTGTTAAATAAGGGAGAAAATCATACATATAACTTTCTGCATTGACAAGTATGCGTTAGCTATTACTGCAATTTCTGAAAAATTATAAGTTGCAAATTTGATATTAGATTCGTGTACAGTACACCTGAAACTAATTTTCTTGAAAATTTGACAAAGTTTCAGTATTAAATGAGGGAGAATATTAAACATATAACTTTCCGCTTTGACAAGTGTGAGTTAGCTATAACTGAAATTTCTGAAAATTTATTATTTGCAAATTTGATACTAGATTCGTGTACAGTACACCAGAAACTAATTCTCCTGAAATTTTGACAAAGTTTCAGTGTTATATAAGGGAGAAAATCAAACATATAACTTTCTGCTTTGACAAGTGTGAGTTAGCTATTACTGAAATTTCAGAAAATTTATTATTTGCAAATTTGATATTAGATTCGTGTACAGTACACCTGAAACTAGTCCCCTGAAAATTTGATAAAGTTTCAGTATTAAATGAGGGAGAAAATTAAACATATAACTTTCTGCATTGACAAGTATGCGTTAGCTATTACTGCAATTTCTGAAAAATTATTAGTTGCAAATTTGATATTAGATTCGTGTACAGTACACCTGAAACTAATTCTCCTGAAAAGTTGACAAAGTTTCAGTGTAAAATAAGGGAGAAAATCAAACATATAACTTTCTGCTATGACAAGTATGAGTTAGCTATTTCTGCAATTTCTCAAAATTTATTATTTGCATATTTGATATTAGATTCGTGTACAGTACACCTGAAACTAATTCTCCTGAAAATTTGATAAAGTTTCACTATTAAATGAGGGAGAAAATTAAACATATAACTTTCTGCATTGACAAGTATGCGTTAGCTATTACTGACATTTCTGAAAAATTATTAGCTGCAAATTTGATATTATATTCGTGTACAGTACACCTGAAACTAATTCTCCTGAAAAGTTGACAAAGTTTCAGTGTCAAATAAGGGGGAAAATCATACATATAACTTTCTGCTTTGACAAGTATGAGTTAGCTATTACTGAAATTTCTGAAAATTTATTATTTGCAAATTTGATATTAGATTCGTGTACAGTACACCTGGAACTAATTCTCCTGAAAAGTTGACAAAGTTTCAGTGTCAAATAAGGGGGAAAATCATACATATAACTTTCTGCTTTGACAAGTATGAGTTAGCTATTACTGAAATTTCTGAAAATTTATTATTTGCAAATTTGATATTAGATTCGTGTACAGTACACCTGAAACTAATTCTCCTGAAAAGTTGACAAAGTTTCAGTGTCAAATAAGGGGGAAAATCATACATATAACTTTCTGCATTGATAAGTATGCGTTAGCTATAACTGAAATTTCTGCAAAATTATTAGATGCAAATATGATATTAGATTCCTGTATAGTACATCTGAAACTAATTCTCCTGAAAATTTGACAAAGTTTCAGTGCTAAATAAGGGAGAAAATCAAACATATAACTTTCTGCATTGACAAGTGTGAATTAGCTATTACTGAAATTTCTGAAAAATTATTAGTTGCAAATTTGATATTAGATTCGTGTACAGTACACCTGAAACTAATACTCCTGAAAATTTGACAAAATTTCAGTGTGAAATAAAAGAGAAAATCATTATATAACTTTCTGCATTGACAAGTATGAGTTAGCTATTACTGAAATTTTTGAAAATTTATTATTTGTAAATTTGATATTAGATTCGTGTACAGTACACCTGAAACTAATTCTCCTGAAAAATTGACAAAGTTTCAGTGTTAAATAAAGGAGAAAATCATACATATAACTTTCTGCTTTGACAAGTGTCAGTTAGCTATTACTGAAATTTTTGAAAATTTATTATTTGTAAATTTGATACTAGACTCGTGTACAGTACACCTGAAACTAATTCTCCTGAAAATTTGACAAAGTTTCAGTGTCAAATAAGGGGGAAAATCAAACATATAACTTTCTGCTTTGGCAAGTGTGAGTTAGCTATTACTGAAATTTCTGAATATTTATTATTTGCAAATTTGATATAAGATTCGTGTACAGTATAGCTGAAACTAATTCTCCTGAAAAATTGACAAAGTTTCAGTGTTAAATAAAGGAGAAAATCAAAAATATAACTCTTTGCATTGACAAGTATGCGTTAGCTATTACTGCAATTTCTGAAAATTCATTAGTTGCAAATATGATATTAGATTCGTGTACAGTACACCTGAAACTAATTCTCCTGAAAATTTGACAATGTTTCAGTATTAAATGAGGGAGAAAATTAAACATATAACTTCCTGCATTGACAAGTATGCGTTAGCTATTACTGCAATTTCTGAAATATTATTAGTTGCAAATTTGATATTAGATTCGTATACAGTACACTTGAAACTAATTCTCCTGAAAAGTTGACAAAGTTTCAGTGTCAAATAAGGGGGAAAATCATACATATAACTTTCTGCTTTGACAAGTGTGAGTTAGCTATTTCTGAAATTTCTGAAAATTTATTAGTTGCAAATTTGATATTAGATTCATATACAGTACACCTGAAACTGATTCTCCTGAAAAGTTGACATAGTTGCAGTGTCAAATAAGGGATAAAATTAAATATATAACTTTCTGCATTGACAAGTATGAGTTAGCTAGTACTGATATTTCTGAAAAATTTTTAGTTGCAAATTTGATATTATATTCGTGTACAGTACACCTGAAACTAATTCTCCTGAAAATTTGATAAAGTTTCAGTATTAAATAAAGGAGAAAATCAAACACTTAAATTTCTGCATTGACAAGTATGGGTTAGCTATTACTGAAATTTCTGAAAATTTATTATTTGCAAATTTGATATTAGATTCGTGTACAGTACACCTGAAACTAAATCTCCTGAAAAGTTGACAAAGTTTCAGTGTCAAATAAGGGGGAAAATCATACATATAACTTTCTGCTTTGACAAGTGTGAGTTAGCTATCACTGAAATTTCAGAAAATTTATTATTTGCAAATTTGATATAAGATTGGTGTACAGTACACCTGAAACTAATTCTCATGAAAATTTGACAAAGTTTCAGTGTTAATTAAGGGAGAAAATCAAACATATAACTTTCTGCTTTGATAAGTATGAGTTAGCTATTACTGAAATTTCTGAAAATTTATTATTTGCAAATTTGATATTAGATTCGTGTACAGTACACCTTAAACTAATTTTCCTGAAAATTTGATAAAGTTTCAGTGTTAAATAAGGGAGAAAATCAAACATATAACTTTCTGCATTGACAAGTATGCGTTAGCTATTACTGCAAATTCTGAAAAATTATTAGTTGCAAATTTGATATTAGATTCGTGTACAGTATACCTGAAACTAATTCTCCTGAAAATTTGACAGAGTTTCAGTGTTAAATAAGGGAGAAAATCAAACATATACGTTTCTGTTTTGACAAGTGTGAGTTAGCTATTACTGAAATTTATGAAAATTTATTATTTCGAAATTTGATATTAAATTCGTGTACAGTGCACCTGAAACTAATTCTTCTGAAAAATTGACAAAGTTTCAGTGTTAAATAAAGGAGAAAATTAAATATATAACTTTCTGCTTTGACAAGTGTGAGTTAGCTATTACTGAAATTGTATACAGATTGTACACAAGTTTAAACAATAAAAATGCACGTAAACCTAGGTTTTTGCAAAAACCAGGGTACGCAGCTTTCAAGAATGCTTGAACCGTCTCGACATAGTCGCGTGGGGGGCAAATGCTTTAGATTTCCACCCTTATTTTTAAAGCGCTTATGTGTAAGAGTAAGAGTACGATTGGTCGTAACATAAAATGTTAAAATAAAAGAAAACGTTATTATTGTTGCTGCATAAATATGGTAGACTAATAAATGCTATAATTATGATGCGTTATTAAACGTAACGATGTAAATTTTGATTAATATTTTAGAAGCGCTTTTAATATGAAAATATAATCCATGCCAATGGCAGTGGCAATCAAATGTAGTGTTTTTTTATTATTCTCTAGTGGTTCGAAAATATTTTGTAGTTTGCGGGATATTTCATGCGGATGGTTTAATTAAACTCTGATTTTATTACGACACGTTTATATTCGGTTAGTGTTTGCCGGATTGTTATTGCCGCCGTGATTGTTGCAGCGATTCGGGCTGGCGGGATTGATTAATCGCGCGTAGAGCATAAAAGGGACGAGGGAAATAAATATGAAATAAAAAAAAGCGGGCGGGAGGATGTGGAAGAATAAGGATGTTTGCCGGAATGGGACCGTCGTACATGTGTGTAGGTATGCGTGCGTTGTAGAGACGAGAGCGGCGCCGTAAAATATTCAATGCCCCGAGTGAATGAGGAAAAAATGTAGAAAAAGTTTTATTTTATTGTTCATCATTTTCCCCGAGATTTCTCCGTAAGAAACAATTTGTTAGTGGGCGGCCCCCGCATGTAGAGCATTTTTCACGGCGGCGGCAAAGAGATGAAAAAAGAGCCGAAATCATTTGTAGCTCTTAAGGAACGGAACCGTACGAGGTTTATATTTTCGCGATGTTCGTTTTGTGCACGTCGTTTGCGATGACGTACGGCGTCGGGCTTCGCATCACTCCGTGCCCCCGTCAGGAATGCTTTCCTGCATATTTCTCCAACGGGGCGCCCTCACTTGTGCACACTCGCACACGACATCTCTGTGTGTATTCAAAATTGTGAGCAACTACGCGCACAATGGCAGTGTGTATATCTTTGCGAAACCATTGTCGGCTGCGAGATTTTATTAAAATATAATGTCGCTTATTCCGGGAAAATATTGCCGTTTCAACCCTCTAGGAGGGCGATTTAACACCCCAAGAAGATATTAAAAATTCTTCAGCCCTCTCGGAATCGCTTCGTGCGGATTGCGACGCAGCGCCAGTACCATCTCTGTGAATTTATCGCTGACCAAACCACTAATCCCGTCCCCAGGCGCGGCCGAATTACAATCTATCCCAGTAATTATTTAATTAATATTAATGCTATGCCCGTACGTGTACGCTCCTTAACGACCTACTGCGTTAGAATAAATAATGCCGTTTTAATAGCCCTGTAATTGAAGAATTCTGTCAGATACATTTCATTAGCCGAGGCACACGCGACTCTAAATACCGCGTCGTAAATATTATGACCGGCCGCGTACCTTATAAAATGGCGTGACTATTATGATTGAACACTTGTATAATTAGCTATAAATCAAATTGTATTTACAGTTATATGGAATTATTGCCCCTTACATATTTTACGACCGCCAGAGGACTTCCGCAATTGTAGCTCGGGCACTAAAGTTAGTACGCTCAACGAAGCAATTGCCAACAAATTAAACACGATTATTATTGCTTGCAACGTATAAAAAATAACGCACTCCAAAATACTATACGGCATGTCAATAAAAATTAAAACTCATTCGTCAAATTTGCAAATAAACAAATTGAAATTTCTAAGTAGTTATACAAATTAAAATTTTGCAATCGTACAAATTACCTAGAGAGAGAAAGAGAGACAGAAAAAGAGAGCAATAAAAAGAGAGACAGAAAAAGAGAGTAAGAGAAAGAGAGACAGACAGGGAGAGAGAGTGAGATAGCGAGCGAGAGTGACGGAGACTTGGATAGTACTTAGAGATCTATATCAGTCAGTATATCATATCATAGTATCATATACTATCTTTAAGTATATCTTCTAGCATTTTCGACAATATTTTCAATGATCTCACTAGAATCAACATACTTATCTAAATCAATTTTGGAAATGCTAATTGTGCTTGTTTGCCTTGTTTTCAATGAATTTGCCCATCTGCGGATCCATCTATGACCTAAAGAAATAGTACCTACTGTACAAACCAATTTAAACTTGAGACAGATTCTCACACATGTGCCTTGAAGTTTTTTTGTCGTAAATTGCATTCAGAAGTCTAATCGAACTTATTTCAACAGTCTTGTTAATACTTTAATACTTGTTAATACTTTGCTAAGGGTAGCTTGAGACCCCATAGTAGTATCAAATATTATCCTAAAGTCTTATTTTCTTGCCTTTTTGATGCAATATTTTCAATGATCTCACTAAAACCAACATACTTACCTAAATTATTTTGGAAATACTAGCTGTGCTTCTTTGCTTTGTTATCAATGAGTTTGCCCATCTGCTGAACCATCTATCCCCAAATAGTACCTAGTGAACAAAACAATTTGAAGGTGAGACATATACTCACAAATATACCTTGAAGTTTTTTATCGTAAATTGCATTCAGAAGTCTAATGGAACTTATTTCAACAGACTTGTGTACAAAACAATTTAAACGTGCGACAGATTATCTTGAACACCTTGAAGTTTTTTTGTCGTAAATTGCAGTCTAATCGAACTTATTTCAACAGTCTTGTTAATACTTTACAATACTAGGATTTCCACTTGCAATTTGTTCTTCAGATGCAGCAGGTTCACATTTAACATTACCTTCTTCTTCGATTGATTTTTGAGCTCGTCAATCCATTTGATACTAATTTTCTGTTTGGATTACAAAGTTATAATTCTGAACCTTCACATTACCTTCTTCTTCGATTGATTTTTGAGCTCGTCAATCCATTTGATACTAATTTTCTGTTTGGATTACAAAGTTATAATTCTGAACCTTCACATTACCTTCTTCTTCGATTGATTTTTGAGCTCGTCAATCCATTTGATACTAATTTTCTGTTTGGATTACAAAGTTATAATTCTGAACCTTCACATTACCTTCTTCTTCTTCGATTGATTTTTGAGCTCGTCGATCCATTTGACAATAATTTTCTGTTTGGACTTCAAAATTATAATTCTGAACCTTCACATTACCTTCTTCTTCGATTGATTTTTGAGCTCGTCAATCAATTTGACACTAATTTTCTGTTTGGACTTCAAAGTTATAATTCTGAACCTTCACATTACCTTCTTCTTCGATTGATTTTTGAGCTCGTCAATCCATTTGACACTGATTTTCTGTTTGGACTTCAAAGTTATTATTATTATCATCACTATCTCTACTGCAATCAATAGCGGCAATTATTCTATCCTCACTTTTAGATCCGAAAAAATAGTTTTGATTGATGACCTCGCGATGCTTTCGATTCTTTCTCAGATATAAGTTTAGTCTTCTCAGAGTTGGACGTTATAAACTTATAAACAATAAACAACAATAAACAAAAATAGTGTTATTAACTTGAATTGTACAGTCATGCTCATATAAATCGAGTACAAACAATTTGACATTTCTATATAAAATTTCTATTGTAACCTAATTTCTTGTACTAATTTTATGTGAGCATGACTGTACATGGCACCTGATTTAATTTATAACTTGAAATGAAAGAAAAAATGCTAATTATTTATTTACGCTATCACTACAGGGTGGTTACTTTTACGACGCCCACCATTTGGATCTATTACACGGAAGTATATACAGAGTTGGTCAAATGAGAGATAAGTTTATTTTTATTTTCTTGCCTTTTAATATTCTGAAAAGAAATGCGGGATATCTTGCACAGTTCCTGAAATATCGCTGAAAAACCAAAAAAGTGAAAAAAAAACCATTTTTTAAGAAAATTTTACGAAACTTTTCACTTACATTTTTTGACGTGAGCCTCGTGATGACAGTGCCAAATTTTTTCTGAGCCAACTAGATGCCCAAATTTTCATAGTCAACTTTTGATTTTCTTTTAGCCGCTATGTTGGATTTTACTTAAAAATTATTTTATTATTATTTTTAATATACATTAAAAAAAGTGAAAAATTCTTATTTAAACCATGTATAACACATAGGTAATCTGACATTTTATATCTATTCTTTTTTTTTCATGGCAACTTTGATGAAAGTTTTTTTTATTTACTCAATACTATTCTATACAGAAAAAGATACCAATATTTATTGGGTTATCGGCGTTCTGTAATATTGTACTGGAAAATTAAATTTCTCACAATATTCTGAAAGCACTTCATATACACACTCTATCGATATTAATCTAGTCAATATTTGCTAGTAATCTTTTAGCACACGTATCATAAGCGATGCGCTGTAACATATAATATAAAATACTTTCTCGCCTGTGGCATATATTTTTGCATACTTTTAGTAGTAGTAAATGTTTTACATTTAAATACAATGTACCTACATAAATGCATTACAAAATGGAGTTTTATTTCCCCCTAAGTAAGAATATCGACCTGTGGTTTATCGGTTTTAATAGTATACAGGGTGCCCAAAATAAGGATCGACTGCATGGGGATGTCGGAATCCGTAAAAGTTACAAAGGCGGTTAAATTACAAACAAAATTGAGCAATTTAGTGGCACTTCCGGAGATATACAACTAAATCCGAAATTTTGCGATATAGTTTTTATGTTTTGCTGAAATTATTTGAAAAGGTATAAAAAACAAAAGACAGTTTCTCATTGCCACCTTTTCAGCTGTACAAGACGGCGGTTATAAATTTTCAGTACAACGTTTCGTTTCGAAGAAATCATCATAAACTTTATATTTTTATGTGTTTAATGTTCCACTTCAGCAGTGAACAGAACTTTTTCTATAAAAATCAGGGAAAGAACGCGACGTTCATATTATTTTCGCTGTATGCAAATTTGATAGCAATTAAAACAATAGCCTGCAACTTACTTGCACTTTAAAAAAATTGGAACCAAGAGATTAGAACAAAATCTTGATCTAAACATGAAGTGGAAAAAATGACAACTGGAAGTGCGCTTATCGTATTTTTGGATTTTGTTTTCAATAAATTTGAATAAACAGTAAATTTTTTTGAATGTAGGATTTTTTAAGGAATTTTTATTTTCTTGTTTGAATTCTTCAATTATATACACACCAGTTATATTAGGCCTAGAGTGGAGGTTTTTTCGCCTTTCTCGAATATTTTTTTGTTCTCTTGAATTTAGTACCTACTGAACTTTTGTGAAGTTTTGGAATTTTATTCTTAATCTCAATTTAATGTTGATTGAGTTTTTGTGATTACTTATTGAAATATTTTTTTAACTAGTGGATAAATCGTAATTCTTTGTTAAAGTCACTTGTAGGAGGTATGTAATAGGTCCCAACGAAGAGACCGATAAGTTTAATTAGTTGGGTATAATCGTTTTAAGTTTTAATACTATTAAAATGTATGCATGTAAAACTGGATTAGAACATTTTTGATACTCCTCCTTATCGAAGTCACCCTTCTGCTGGATGCTATCGATTCCAAATGCGAAATTCATACGTGGTGCAATTCCAATGAACACTTTAATCCGGGGGCGTGCGTCCCCGATGCATCCCCCGACTGGATGCGCTTGTTAGTCGATAATTTATGCCGCTCCTAGCCGTCTCCCGATGGGGGCGGCGGGGGCGATCGTGACGCGACTCGGATCGGCGGAATATTTACATCGTTAGCGTGACGGGTCGGCCTGAAAAATTCAAAAATCGCCCACCCCCAGCGAGCGGGGGCGAAGTTTGTTTGAGTGTCTCAAATGAACCCAATCAGCGGGCCAGGGCGGGCGAATGGGGGCGCGCGTAATAATTCATCCCGGGCGCCCTAATGAGATTAGGCGCGCGTCTGGATGGGACGCCGTTAACACCGACGCCGACGCCCCGGTCTTCGGGGTATGATTTGCAGATATGCAGGCGCGACGCGGGATAATCACGGTTTCAATTAACGGAATACACTCGGCGGCGGCTGAGTCCCGACCCCCGGCTGCATTACCTCCAGAAACTTCACCTTGTTCATTACGAAATTATCCGGCGGGCGCGAGGGTGGAAGTTGCGGAAACTTTTACGCTGCCTCTGCACTTCCGTATGTTCAGCGTTTATATCCTTCGTAATCTAATCAAAGAGGTATGGCGTCTACATTGTTATCTTAGTATTCTTCACAACCTCCAACAAAATTGAAAATTCTGGATTTATAAGTACAAAGTTGACATTCGTAGAGTGACATTTTGAACTAAGATAGCCAAAATACTATAAATACCTTGACAGATCAATGGACGAAAGAACAATAGATGAACCACTAGTTTCGTTTCAAAATCAGCATTGGTGGCGGTGCTTTTCATACGTTCAAGTTCATAAAGTCAGTAGTTAAGCTGTGGAAGTTCTAACGCACCACCCGCAGACAATTCGATTAAATTAATTCGCGGTTTTAATCGCCGGTCTAATCATCGCGAGCATTTACAATAGGATAATTTCGACATACGGTGCACTAGAACTCCCACAGGTTAACTACTAAAGTCAAATGTTAATCCCCAACTTCCTACCGACATGCATATCAAGAAACTGTCCATAAATGAAACAAAGATAGTAAAGTATTAAGACAGTATTGACGTATTTGTCATTAGCACCAATAAAGATGATTATTATTATTATTATTATTATTAAAGTTATGCACTATACGTAGGTAGGAATGTATGCAATACATAGAGAATTTAACTTTCTATTGCAACTAATGCTAAGATAGTACGAAAAGAATGCAAACTGTTTTAAAATAATATGTCAAAACAAAAAAAACAAAAATAACAAAAATATAGGTTAAATATAGGAACACTTTTTTCTCTAAAGATTTAAAATATAATCTAAATTTTAGTTAAATTTAAGTTTATAAACATATCTAACAATATTTCTAGATACCTAGATTACTCTTGTATTAAATTGTCATTATAGGTACCTACATATATAATAAAATAACAAAAGACATAATAACTGCTAATATTTTAAAACTTAATTAAACTTAAATTAATTTTGTAGCAACAGTGCAAAAATAATGCGAACAATTTTTAAATGTTTAAAACGAAAAAAAATATTATGGAGATAAAAGATTTTTTTTCTTTAAAATTTAGATTATTAATACTAAGGGATTTATCTGTAGGCTTACTATGTACAGATCTAGCATAAAATTTTCAAAATATCCTTAGTTACATTTTCAGAAATTTCAGTGACTGATAACTTATACTGGCCAACTCGGAAAGTTAATAACTCGATGTTCACACTCATTTAAGACATGCTCGTAGTCAAATTTATTTTCAGAAATTTCAGTAATAGCTAACCCATACTTGTCAATGCAGAAAGTTACGTGTTTGATTTTCTCCCTTATTTAATACTGAAACTTTGTCAAATTTTCAGGAGTATTAGTTTCAGGTGTACTATACACTAATCTAATATCAAATTTTCAAATAATAAATTTTCAGAAATTTCAGTAATAGCTAACCCATACTTGTCAATGCAGAAAATTATATGTTTGATTTCCTCCCTCATTTAATACTGAAACTTTGTCAAATTTTCAGGAAAATTAGTTCCAGGTGTACTGTGTAATAATCGTATAACAAATTTGCAAATAATAAATTTTCAGAAATTTCAGTAAACGCTAACCCATACTTGTCAATGCAGAAAGTTACGTGTTTGATTTTCTCCCTTATTTAATACTGAAACTTTGTCGAATTTTCAGGAGAATTAGTTTCAGGTGTACTGTACATGAATCTAATAGCAAATTTGCAAATAATAAATTTTCAGAAATTTCAGTAAAAGCTAAGCCATACTTGTCAATGCAGAAAGTTACGTGTTTGATTTTCTCCCTTATTTATTCCTGAAACTTTGTCAAATTTTCAGGAGAATTAACTTCAGGTGTCCTTTACACGAATCTAATATCAAATTTTCAAAAAATAAATTTTCAGAAATTTCATTAATAGCTAACCCATACTTGCCAATGAAGAAAGTTAAGTGTTTAATTTTCTCTCTTATTTAATACTGAAACTTTGTCAAATTTTCAGGAGAATTAGTTTCAGGTGTACTGTACCCGAACCTAATATCAAATTTGCAAATAATAAATTTTCAGAAATTTCAGTAATAGCTAACCCATACTTGTCAATGCAGATAGTTACGTGTTTGATTTTCTCCCTTATTTAATACTGAAACTATATCAAATTTTCATGAGAATTAGTTTCAGGTGTACTGTACACGAATCTAATATCAAATTTGAAAATAATAAACTTTGAGAAATTTCAGTAATAGCTAAGCCATACTTGTCAATGCAGAAAGTTATATGTTTGATTTTCTCCCTTATTTAATACTGAAACTTTGTGAAATTTTCAGGAGAAATAGCTTTAGGTGTACTGTACACGAATCTGATAGCAAAATTGCAAATAATAAATTTTCAGAAATTTCAGTAATAGCTAACTAATACTTGCCAATGCAGAAAGTTAAGTGTTTGATTTTCTCCCTTATTTAATACTGAAACTTTGTCAAATTTTCAGGAGAATTAGTTTCAGGTGTACTGTACACGAATCTAGTATCAAATTTGCAAATAATAAACTTTCAGAAATTTCAGTAATAGCTAACCCATACTTGTCAATGCAGAAAGTTATATGTTCGATTTTCTCCCTTCTTTAATACTGAAACTTTGTCAAATTTTCAGCAGAATTAGTTTTTGGTGTACTATACACTAATCTAATATCAAATTTTCAAATAATAAATTTTCAGAAATTTCAGTAATAGCTAACCCATACTTGTCAATGCAGCAATTTAAGTGTTTGATTTTCTCCCTTATTTAATACTGAAACTTTATCAAATTTTCAGCAGAATTAGTTTCAGCTGTACTATACACGAATTTAATATCAAATTTGCAAAAAATAAACTTTAAGAAATTTCAGCAATAGCTAACCCATAATTGTCAATGCAGAAAGTTAGGTGTTTGATTTTCTCCATTATTTAATACTGAAACTTTGTGAAATTTTCAGGAGAATTAGCTTTAGGTGTACTGTACACGAATCTGATAGCAAATTTGCAAATAATAAATTTTCAGAAATTTCAGTAGTAGCTAACCCATACTTGTCAATGCAGAAAGTTATATGTTTGATTTTCTCTCTTATTTAATACTGAAACTTTGTGTAATTTTCAGGAGAATTAGTTTTAGGTGTACTGTAGACGAATCTAATAGCAAATTTGTAAATAATGAATTTTCAGAAATTTCAGTAATAGCTAACCCATACTTGTCAATCCAGGAAGTTATATCTTTGATTTTCTCCCTTATTTAATACTGAAACTTTGTCAAATTTTCAGGAGAATTAGTTTCAGGTGTACTATACACTAAACTAATATCAAATTTGCAAATAATAAATTTTCTCAAATTTCAGTAAAAGCTAACCCATACTTGTCAATGCAGAAAGTTACGGGTTTGATTTTCTCCCTTATTTAATACTGAAACTTTGTCAAATTTTCAGGAGAATTAGTTTCAGGTGTACTGTACACGAATCTAATATCAAATTTGCAAATAATAAACTTTCAGAAATTTCAGTAATAGCTAACCCATACTTGTCAATGCAGAAAGTTAAGTGTTTGATTTTCTTCCTTATTTAATACTGAAACTTTGTCAAATTTTCAGGAGAATTAGTTTCAGTTGTACGGTATACGAATCTAATAGCAAATTTGCAAATAATAAATTTTCAGAAATTTCAGTAATAGCTAACCCATACTTGTCAATGCAGAAAGTTACGTGTTTGATTTTCTCCCTTATTTAATACTGAAACTTTGTCAAATTTTCAGGAGAATTAGTTTCAGGTGTACTGTACACGAATCTAATATCAAATTTGCAAATAATAAACTTTTAGAAATTTCGGTAATAGCTAACCCATACTTGTCAATGCAGAAATTTAAGTGCTTGATTTTCTCCCTTATTTATTCTTGAAACTTTGTCAAATTTTCAGAAAAATTAGTTTCAGGTGTACTGTGTAAGAATCTTGTAGCAAATTTGCAAATAACATATTTTCAGAAATTTCAGTAAATGCTAAGGCATACTTGTCAATGCAGAAAGTTAAGTGTTTGAATTTCTGCCTTATTTAATACTGAAACTTTGTCAAATTTTCATGAGAATTAGTTTCAGATGTACTGTACACGAATCTAATATCAAATTTTCAAATAATAAATTTTCAGAAATTTCAGTAATATCTAACCCATACTTGTCAATGCAGAAAGTTAAGTGTTTGATTTTCTCCCTTATTTAATACTGAAACTTTGTGAATTTTTCAGAAGAATTAGTTTCAGGTTTACTGTATACGAATCTAATAGCAAATGTTCAAATAATAAACTTTCAGAAATTTCAGTAATAGCTACTGACGGGTGTTAACGTGCGGATCACGCATGTAAGATTGTTTACGCTCACTCTATCTTGGAATTGGACATACTATAAGTCGGTTAAATGTGCTGGGCAACCGTCCTATTGATAATAGGTGTCCTATAAATTTAATTCGTAAGATGGTGACAAAAAGTAAATCCATATAATTTGCTGGTTTAAATTATTGTTGAAAATATATCGGCCAAAAATTTGGTTTACTAAAATTTACTTTGATTTATCGTCGATTCCTTCTGAAAAGTATCATTGTTATTAGTATAATCAACAAATTACCCCAACATATCAAAACCGTCCTCGAAGCACCATCGAGCGCAACTCGCTGCTGAAATCTTCGCCTTGTAAGCCCGGCGCATCCACCATAAATCCGATCGGCGAGTGTATGGAGTGTCCACTTTACATGACAATATAAAACGCTCCGATCGGAGCTTCGCGACGTGGACTTTTCAGCCGAAGTTATGCTGGTCATTGTGACGGGGCCCTATATATATGTGATCGCCAATTGCGCCGGACGGCACGGGTTCAAGCTGCATAATTGATTCTGCAACTTGAGCGGATTACCGGGTTTCAGGTTGAATCCGCGGGCGCAACAGTCTGCACAAACGAGTACGGGGAATTTGCATTCATACGAAAGCAGGACGGGCAATTGCAGCGTTTTATGGAGGTGGGAATTAATTTGATTTGGGGTTTATGAAACGAGATTTGAGAGATGCACGAATGTGAGCGCAATTAAAAAATGGGCAACAAATACGTTTTATCGTCGAGAAGAAATCGCATGCTGTATTAAGCGCAACAAAGCTGTATTAAGCGTTCGGGAAATAGAAAGCAGTTTTAAGTTGGGAGTAGATAATGCGATGTTGTGAGGGGGTATTCTGCACGCTCACTGTGGGCAAATTGCTAGTGAGCAATTTGTGCTCCGTAATTATCCAACGTTCTCGTATTAAAATGATTAAACCTTACAATTTCGGATGCGTTATTAAAACACGATGAAAACATGGAGAGCGTCAAACGGCTCCTGCCCCATTACATGAATCATCACCGTGCAATTTTCGCCATCAGCGGAGCCCCGCGAAAAACACTATCGTAAAGTTAATGATTATTTAATGCGCCTATTAAGCTAATTATCCGGCGAATTTCGTTCCTTAACAAATTTATTAACAAGTCCGCATCACGAGACCATTACCGCGTGTAGATATTACAGGGCCGTTAATGCACCCCGAAGATAATAACCCGTAAAGGCCGCGCCCCGGTTTTTCGCATGCTTTTTCCGCAAAACATTACCAAAAAAAAAAAAAACGGGCGAAGACATTACAGGTCAGAAGCTTCGCTCGTGTAACGCAGGCGAAAAAAATTTAACGCCCATTATTAAATTCCCTTTCATTATAAGCGCAAAGTTCGCTTGGTTCGCCACTTACGCGCGGCTTCTAATTTTGCCCTTATTTCAGGAGCGTCGACGCCCATAAAGCACCTGTCCCTGCGGAGCCTGCTGCCCGACACGGAGCACTTCATGACCTACGAGGGCTCCACGACGCACCCCGGCTGCTGGGAGACGACGGTGTGGATAATCCTCAACAAGCCAATCTACATCACCAAGCACGAGGTCAGTTACGCTCGCCTCGGTTTTTGAAATTCAAATGGCGCTCTTAATTTCGGCGCCCGATGAATGGTAATCCGGTTTGCGCCCATTTCGAATTCAAATTTATGAAATTCAGGCAAATTGTCGCCCGCGCGATACACACACAAAGCGGCGGATGAAAGGGGCTCCAGGCACGGCGCTGTGGGGGACGCTCGTCACCCGGTAAATAAACGCTGAATACCCAAACCGGGCAGGAGCGTTTTATGGCAATTATTGCATCGGATTTGTCGGCCGCTTTGTGCAATGTACGCGAGTTTTGATATTCATCTGCGGAGACTACGAGGAGCGAATTTGCAATTATTCGATTTCAATGTTTGCACTGTATCTCATACATTGCAAATCTTACTAACAAACCGTGGTCAACTAGCAGAGTACCAGACAGACAACGCAATTAGTATGCATTGGAATAGCAGCAGCAGTGCACATGGGGATGAATACAGGCGTCTCAAATAAGGTGCATTTCTTATTACAAACACAGGTACATGGTGTTTTTAACTCGCCAACAAACTTTGTAAGACGCCAATTGATGTAATTTTAAGTAAAAATCTGCTGTATGCAGCACATTACTTTCTCCCTCGTCATATAAAGGAGAAATAGAGAGAAAGAGTAGAGTAAAATATATAGAGGTTTGGATGAATACAGGCGTCTCAAATAAGGTGCATTTCTTATTACAAACACAGGTACAAGGTGTTTTTAACTGGCCAACAAACTTTGTAAGACGCCAATTGATATAATTTTAAGTATGCAGCACATTACTTTCGCCCTCGTCATATGAAAGAGAAAGAGAGAGAAAGAGTAAAGTAAAATATATAAAGGTTTTGATGTTTTTTTTTTATATTTTAGCCTATCGGGAACCCCATAAACTTTTAATGGTCCACGACCATGGGACACCCTGTAGATGTGTCCCACGTTCATGGACCATTAAAAGTTGATGGGGTTCTCGATAAGATAACATTTTCAAAATATTCATCCAAACATGGCAGATTCCGTTCTCTTCAGGTGAAATACTTTTAACCTTCTAACAATGTTTTTTTTTTAATTTTATCTTATCGGGAACCCCATAAACTTTTAATGGTCCATGAACGTGGGACACCCTGTAGATGTGTCCCATGCTCATGGACCATTAAAAGTTTATGGGGTTCCCGATAAGATAATATTTTTAAAAAAATTCATATAAAAATGGCTTATTCCATTCTCTTCAGGTGAAATACTTTACCTTCTATCACCAGCACCAGTAGCCGGTAGAAATAGTAGAATTTTAGAAATATTTCAAAAACTACTTATTTTGGGAATATGGTTGTATAATACTTTTTTGTAACATATTATTATGCCAATTGCTCTATAAGATAAAAAAAGTATCTATTAAAGTCCAAGTCATTCCATTAAAAAAAAGAGAAACACTTACTTTAAGTGGGCACTTAACTATTGACATTTTTGAATGACTAATTGTCAAATTTTTCAGCTGCAACGTATATCAATTAAAGATAGACCTTTTAGGTACAATTCGAGATAAATTTTCCGTTTTTATCTCATTAGTAAGAGAAATTGAAGCCATTTTTCATAACGTCTTGTTGAGGTCATAATCTTGGAATTTAATTTTTATCTCAGAAAGTACAAAATATAGGTGTACACATAATTCTACAAATTATGTTTCAAATTAAACTGGGAAGCCGGAAACATAATAATATATAGGGTGTTCTGTTTAAAATAACAAAAGTTGATGGCTACTTCACGAACCGGACGTGATAGGAAAGTATTTCACCTGTGAAGAACAGAATCGGCCATATTTTGATGTTTTTTTTTTAATTTTTATCTAATCTGGAACCCAATACACTTTTAATTGTCCATGAGCTTGGGACACTCTGTATACAGAGTGTCACTCGATGATTTCGCCATACTTCGTAGGTAGACTAACGAAGCAACTGTAAAAATGTTTCTTTTTAGAATTACTTGCTTATGGCGTATAGCGAAATCCTCGAGTAACACCCTGTATATGTATGTATGCATGCACGCATATGTATGAATCTATGTATATTTGTTTTTATGTATGTACCTATATGTATGCATTGTATGTGTCATGGAGTTGTTTCCTAGACAACTCAAGAACAGGAAGGAATTTTGAGTTGACACTTTTCAACAGTACAACAGTTTCGAAACTGACTTAAACTTAAAAAAAATGTTGGACGAAAGTGAAAGTTTGCTGTTGTGATTAAGTTTTTTATGAATATAATTGAAAACCTACGTGAAAAAAAATGAATCAACGTTAAAGATTTGATGGCTTACACCGAAAGGTAGATAGGCAAAGGAATTAATAAATAGAATATATAAAGATAATTGAAAACTTCACCTGAAAAAAAAATCGTTGGACTCTTGGATTATACCTATACAGGGTGTTGCATATCGTAGCATACAAACTCAATCAGCATGTTCGTCAGGCCACTTTAAGTAGAAAATGTCCTATAAACATGGTGCGCAAAGGTTGCCCATTATAGAGGTAAATATTGGCAAAGAGCTAAGAACTATAGATCTAAAGCTTTTCTATAGCGATATATTCTAGCGATACAAAGGGGAAATCTGATGATGACCTTTAAATTGAGCTTGAAGTTGACTTTCAAGGTCATTTAAAGGCCAACTTGAAAATTTTAAATAGTAACCCTACTTTTTGTATTTTCGTTTTGAATTGAAAGTGGGTCATCATATTGCTACAGCTGCGTAAACATTTCAATACCTTTCATAAAAAAAAATCGTGAAAAAATTTCGTGAAAAAATGTACTAAAAGACTAATTAAAAGCTACATACATTCACTTTGAAATGGTTTAAATGGTAACCATTAACCACTCATCTTATTACTACTGCTTATAAGTTTTAATTCCTTACATAATAATATTTCCCAGAAAAAAAATAAAGAAAAGTTTACAGACTTTTAGACTCTACTTTAAGAGTTTAAAAGTACTTAAAAGTTTCTACTTTTACTCTACTTCAAGAGGCTAATTCAAAACTTCAAAAGTTCACTTTCAAGGGAAACTAAACAATATTTCCGGCTACCAACATAATAAAGCAACATTTTTTTTCCTAAATAAAGGTTTTTGAACTATTATTAAGAAAAAATATTAGTGATAGAATCCGAACCGCCAGGACTTTCAGCGTCAAATTATTTTATGTACCCAGCAAAATGGAAATGTCTTTTAATTATTTTTTTAATTTTTTTAATAAATGTCAAAAACCTTTTAAATGCACTTATTTGTTTATTGTTTATTATTGTCAAAGGCTTTCCATATTACAGCTTTATCTTTTCTTCCTTTTGTCTTTTGTCTTTTGTAGTAGAGCAAAAGTAGAAACTCTTACGTTATTTTAAACTCTTAAAGTAGAGTCTTAGAGTCAGTAAACTTTTCTTTAATTTTTTTCTCGGAAACATTCTTATGTAAGGAATTGAAACTTATAAGCAGCAGTAATATGATGAATGGTTAATGGTTACCATTTAAACCATTATAAGTTTTTGAGTTGGCCTTGAAATGTCCTTGAAAGTAAACTACAAGGTTAAGTAAAAGGACATCATCAGGTATCCCCCTTGTAGCCATACAACTTTAGTTTGGGCTAATTTTCGCCATCGAACATACCTTCGGAGTGATTTGCCTGGATTGATTAAAATGGTCTATCCTGTATATATGTATGCAGCATGCATGCACGTAAATGTATAAATCTATGTACGTCTGTGTATACGTATGTATTTATGTATGTATGTATTGTATGTGCCATGGATTTTGTCTCCTGGACAACTCAAAAACAGGCAGGAATTTGAGTTGAAACTTGATTCTCAATAGTTTCGAACCTGACATTATCTGATAATCTGAAAAAAGGCCGGAAGTGGAAGTGTGATTATTTTGTTTTTTATGAATACAGATAGAAAAGGTACGTGAAAAATATTTAAATTAACATTAAAGAGAATTGGAAACTCCACCTGAAAAAGAAATCATTGGACTCTAGGTTGAACCTATAAAATTAATATTATATAAGTCATTCTTGTAAGTATTTTGGCAGATATTTTTTGATTATCATTTGTTATTTGTTAACGTTTTTTCTGGTGTTTACTAGTATTTATTTATTTTCCCCTACTAGTTTCGGCTTAGTATTCAGCTATCATCAGGGGGTTTTGTAAATTAAATTATATTTTTCAGGATCATATTTGACTTTTTGTGTCGTGTCGTGTCAAAATTTGTCAGTCAAAACTGACACGACCCAAAAAGTCAAATATCATTTTGAAAATAAAATTATACATAATCAGGATTATATTTGACTTTTTGTGTCGTGTCGTGTCGTGTCAAAATGTGTCAGTCAAAACTGACACGACACAAAAAGTCAAATATAATCTTGAAAATATAATTTAATTTACATAAACCTCTGATGATAGCTGAATACTAAGCCGAAACTAGTAGGGAAAAATAAATAAATACTAGAAAATACCAGAAAGTACTTTAACAAATAACAAATAATAAGTAATTATTAGTATGATAGTCATGTAAAAGTCACAGATTTTCACAAGATTTTTTTATATTACTATGTGAATTATTACATATTACATCATTATTACAGTGTGTATTACTGTGAAATCAAGAAAACATATTTAGTGAATTGCCTAAAATACTTGTACAATTTTGGTATTATTATTATTATTATGAAATGCAATTGTGAGCAATTTTTGCGGAAATTAGCATGTGCAATAAAATAATCAGGCTAACCACATTGCTTTGCATTCGGTGAAAAATATCTGCTTTTAATTATTATACAGGGTGTTATACAGGGGAAGTCGACTAAAAAATTTCTAGGGCAAAATCAGGGAACTAAATGAAGTCGAATATATCTTAAGGAATATTCCGCCAGGACTTTCAGCGTCAAATTAATGTATGTATTCAGCAAACTGGAATTCTCTTTGAACATATGTTTTTAGTTTTTCTTGTTAATTCAAAAACCTGAGAAATTTATTTATTGTTTATTATTTATTATTGTCAAAGGCTTGCCATATTACAGCGTCAATTTAATGTATGTATCCAGCAAAATGAACATCTCTTTGAACATATGTTTTTAATTTTTCTTGATAATTCAAAAATCTTACAAATTTATTTATTGATAATTTTTTATTATTGTCAAAGGCTTGCCATATTACAGCTTTATTATGTTGGTAGCCGGAAATATCGTTTTTTTTTTCTTTGAACGTGAACTTTTGAAGTTTTGAATTCGTCTCGTAGTAAACTTTTCTTTTTTTTTTGTTTAGATGGATTTTTTTAAGTTTCAAACGTTTAATTTGACAATTTAAAAGTCAATTTGACTTATAACAAAGTTACTATGGTCACATTTAAGAGTAATGCTAGTAACATGCTAGATTTAAAAAAAAACAATGCATTATCGAGATTTATTTAACAGTACAAAACATATGCTGGACCAATTTTTTTTTTTAAGTTTCTGACGTTCCATTTGACCCTTTTAACAAGCCGGAAATATATTTTTTTCCTTTGAATGTGTACTTTTGAAGTTTTGAATTAGTCTCTTAGTAAACTTTTCTTTATGTTTTTTGTTTAGATGGATTTCTTCGTTCAAGTTTCAGACGTTCAATTTGATAATTTTAAAGTCAATTTGACTTTTAACAAAGTTACTATGGTCACATTTAAGAGTAATGCAAGTAACATGCTAGATTTCAAAAAAACAATGCATTATCGAGATTTATTTAGCAGTACAAAACATATGCGGTACCAATTTTTTTTTTTTAATTTCTGACGTTTAATTTTACTCTTTAATAAAGTTGCTATGGTCACATTTAAAAATTATGCAAGTAACATGGTAGATTTCAAAAAGCAATGCATTATCGAGATTTATTTAGCAGTACCAAACATAAATAAATACTAGAAAATACCAGAAACGACTTTAACAAATAACAAATAATAAGTAATTATTAGTATGACATATAATACGGATTTAGGGGGATACTATGACGCCAAAAGTGGCAAAGGAATATTTGACTTCATTTTGCAACCTGATTCATCCTTAGAAAGTTTTTAATCGACTTCTTTAACACCCCGTATTATAATTGAACAGTTATGTCAATTTTCAAAGAATCCATTAATTTTTTATTTCACTTTACTATTTTTACTAACAATATGATTCATAATTGCTGTCATCTGTTTTAAATAAAATTTCGATAGTTCGAGCGGTGCATTTTCATATAATTACCAGGAAATGTAGATCTTATGTGGCAACGTGTATTTGAATGGAAGAATAGTAGTGCTTCAAACTTCTAAGTGCATTTTTGTGAGTGTATGAAGTGATATGGATAAGGCGAAGCTTCTAACTAAAACGCAGTTTTTCACAAAATGTAAGTTTTTCAAATATTGATTTTTCTGTAATCTACTGAACTACTAATTAATTTAATCAAACGTATCTTAGTCTAACTACTAACTCTAAGTTTTAGAATTTTTGCGGCGAAGTTATGAAATTATACGGATAATATTCAGAACCTTTTTTTTATTTAGTACCTTTTTACAATTGTTTTTTAAGTTTTAGAATTTTTCATGTTAAGGCATGTGAAGTTATGTAAATGATCAGTATTTTTTTTATCAAGTAATTTTTTGTAAGTTTTAGAAATTTTACGTCGAACTAATAAAGTTATTAGGATAAGATTCCTGATCAGTTAGTCTTATATTTACTAATTCTTTGCTTAAAAATTCTAAAGTGGTCTCCAGTAGTTTTTTAGCTCACTAACAAACTTTGTCAGGTGGTGGATAATAAAATTTGAGAAAAATTTGGGAAATCTGATGTGTGCAGCATATGACTGACTTTCTCCCTATAGAGGGAGAAACCTCTTAATACCGAAACTGACTTAATATAAGAGAGACATGTTTTTTTATTGGAACAATAACGCTATTGACCCAAATCTGTGTGTCCTTTCTTGAGTTTTATATGACTCTTTTATAGACATACATATGCATATGTTAATAATCTGGAAATAACTACATTAAGTGAATTATTCATTGCTTAGGTTACTTAGTATTTTGAATAAAAAATGATTTAGAATTTCGAAACGAAAAATTCTGTTTAAAACAACCATTAGTACATCAGTCTGATAAGAATTTTCCATTGTTATTCTTCACAAAGACATTCGCATTTTAGATTGTTGTTTGATGTTCAATGAAATTATTGAATTTGATAAATGTATTCGTGTGTGTTTGTTTGTTTGTGTGTTTGGATAACAATTGCCCAAACATTACCAGGATGATTTCATTACAAATGTTTCTACAAAAAGTTTAAAAAAAAAGTTAATTGTGAAAAAACGTGGTACAAATGAATGAGATTTGCTAAAAAGTGCCACAAATTACCTACTAAAAATTTTTGTTTGGAAGTTTAGTTGGATTTCATAATGCATAAAAATTAATTATACATTGCATTCCTTAATGGTGTTAATTATATACGTACACTAACTTAAAAGGGTTATTTCTTGATCAATTCTAATTGAAAAAGTTCATACAAATATGAGGTCTCAACGGGTTGGTTTTCAAAATACAGTTTAATGAAGTTCTAAAATAAATATTATTTAATAACAGACAATCTTACAATGCTTAATGTGGAAGATTTTAGAAATCGCATATAAAAGTCATGTGCTATTATTATAAATTTCATTATATTTTCGAACGATTCGCCAGTCAATTGTCATTTTCAACAGTTGCTAATGAGTCAATGAGGTTTGTTTAATTATTTCCATAACAGTAGGGTATTCCAGTTTTCCATCTATTGTAAGATTGTTTCTTATTAAACAATATTTTTTTAAAACTTCTTTAAACTTTATTTTGAAATCGAAGCTGCTGAGACCCCATGTTTATATGAACTTTATATAACAAATAATAACAAACAATCTTACAATGCTTATTGTGGAAGATTTTAGAAATCGCATTTAAGAGTCATGAGCCATAATTATAACTATTCATGATATTTTTTAACGAATCGCCAGTCAATTGTCATTTTCAACAGTTGCTGCTAAGTCAAAGAGGTTTGTTTAATTATTTCCATAACAGTAGGGTATTCCAGTTTTGTATCTATTGTAATATTATTTATTATTAAACTTTTTTATATACTTCTTTAAACTTTATGTTTAAAACGTAGCTGTCGAGACCCCGTGTTTATATAAACTTTATATATTAGAATTGATCAAGGAATCACCCCTTTAAGTTTGTCTACGTTCTTAATTAACATCCCTGTATGCATATGTTAATATTCTGAAAAAAAAACAACATTAATTTAATTATGCGTTGCTTAGGTTATTTAGGATTTTGGATAAGATTTGATTTAGAATTTTGAAACAAAAAATTCTGTTTAAAACAGCCATGGGTACATCAGTCTGATACGAATTTTCCATTGTTATTCTTCATTCGCATTTCAGATTTTTGCTTGAAGTTCGGTGAATTCATTGAATTTGAAAAATGTATTCGTGTGTTTCTTTGTGTGTTTGGATAACAATTGCCCAAACATTACCAGGATGATTTCGTTACAAATGTCTCCACAAAAAGGTAAGAAAAAATGTTCAGTGTGCAAAAAACGTGGTACAAATGAATGAGAATTGCTAAAAAGTGCCACAAATTACCTACAAAAAATTATTTTTTAATTGTAAGTTTTGTTGGATTTCAGAATGCATAAAAATTAATTATACATTGCATTCCTTAATGGTGTTAATTATATACGTAGATAAACTTAAATGGGTTATTCCTTGATCAATTCTTATTCATAAAGCTCATACAAATATGGGGTCTCGACGGCTTTGTTTTCAAAATACAGATTCTAAAAAAAATATTATTTAATAACAAACAATCTTACTATACTTAATGTGAAAGATTTTAGAAATCGTATATAAGAGTCATGTGCCATTATTATATATATTCATGATATTTTCGAACGAATCGCCAGTCAATTGTCATTTTCAACAGTTGCTGATGTGTCAATGAGGTTTGTTTAATTATTTCTTTATGTAGAACTTTATGTTGAAAACGAAACTGCTGAGATCCCATGTTTATATGAAATTTTCATCTTAGAGTTAATCAAGGAATCACCCCTATAAGTTTATCTACGTTCTTAATTAACACCCTGTATGCATATGTTAATATTCTGGAAAAAACAACATTAATTTAATTATTCATTGCTTAAGTTATTTAGGATTTTCGATAAGATTTGATTTACAATTTTGAAGAAAATAATCAGCTTAAAAAAATTATGGGTACATAAGTCTGAACAGAATTTTCCATTGTTATTCTTCACAGAGACATTCGCATTTTACATTTTTGTTTGATGTTTAATTAATTCATTGAATTTGAAAAATATATTCGTGTGCTTGTTTGTTTGTGTGTTTGAAAAACAATTGCCCAAACATTACCAGGATGATTTCATTACAAATGTTTCAACAAAAAGTTTAAAAAAAAGTTCATTATGCAAAAAACGTGGTACAAATGAATGAGAATTGCTAAAACGTGCCACAAATTACCTACTAAAAACTATTTTTTTGTTTAGAAGTTTTGTTGGATTTCAGAATGCGTAAAAATGAATTATACATTGCATTCCTTAATGGTGTTAATTATATACGTAGACAAACTTAAAAGGGTTATTCCTTGATCAATTCTAATTCAAAATATTCATACATATATGGGGTCTCAACGGCTTTGTTTTCAATATACAGTTTAAAGAAGTTCTAAAATAAATATTATTTAATAACAGACAATCTTACAATGCTTAATGTGGAAAATTTTAGAAATCGCATGGAAGTTATAAAATAAATATTATTTAATAACAGACAATCTTACAATGCTTAATGTTGAAGATTTTAGAAATTGGATATAAGAGTCATGTGCTATTATTATAAATATTCATGATATTTTCGAACGAATCGCCAGTCAATTATCATTTTCAACAGTTTCTGATGAGTCAATGAGGTTTATTTAATTATTTCCGTAGTAGTAGGGTATTCCAGCTTTCTATCTATTGTAAGATTATTTATTATTAAACTTTTTTTTTAAACTTCTTTAAACTTTATTTTTAAAACGAAGCTGCCGAGACCCTATATTTATATGAACTTTATATATTAGAATTAATCAAGGAATCACCCCTTTAAGTTTGTCTACGTTCTTAATTAACACCCTGTATGCATATGTTAATATTCTGGAAAAAAAACAACATTAATTTAATTATGCATTGCTTAGGTTATTTAGGATTTTGGATAAGATTTGATTTAGAATTCCTAAACAAAAAATTGTGTTTAAAACAGCCATGGGTACATCAGTCTGATACGAATTTTCCATTGGTATTCTTCATTTGTATTTTAGATTTTTGCTTGAAGTTCGGTGAATTCATTGAATTTGAAAAATGTATTCGTGTGTTTCTTTGTGTGTTTTTATAACAATTGCCCAAACATTACCAGGATAATTTCGTTACAAATGTTTCCACAAAAAGTTAAAAAAATGTTCATTGTCAAAAAAATGTGGTCAAATGAATTGCTAAAAAATGCCACATATTCTTAAAATGTACAGTCATGCTGATATAAATCTAGTACAACAAATTATGTTACAACAGCAATGTTATATAGCAATGTGAAATTATTTGTCGTTGTGATAAAGTAAAATTTGTTTTCTTGAAGTCAAATTATTTGTACTAGATTTATGTGAGCATGCCTTTTAACCGTTTAACCTGTAACCTTTTAAAAATTATTTTTTGTTTGGAAATTTTGTTGGATTTCAGAATTCATAAAAATTAGTTATACATTGCATTCCTTAATTAATATTGTTTTAAATCATAAATAAAGTTATTCTGATATTCTCGGAAAAGGTTCAGACAAATAGTTCATTGTTAAAAGTTGTATTAAAAATGTACAAAACTCATAATTGTCCTAAAATTACCAGGATAAGTACGAATATTCCCACAAAAGGTAATAAAAAAAGTGTGGTATTGTAAAAATTATATTGCAAATGTATAAAAATTGCTAAAAAGTGCCACAATATTCTTAAAATGTACACAACATTTTTTTTCTACGACATAGCATAAACCTAGTTTTTTCGGACAGTTCACAGTGCGTAAAGTGCGTAAATATTTACCTCTGCTTGCAATTATGTTTCTATGGATATAATTATATCAACAATTCGTCGGCTTATTGCACAATGTTACAAGGTTGTATGTTCAAATTTGTAAATTGGGGAATAAGGATTTTAAATATGTTTGCTATATCAAAATATGATGAATTTTGGGCTGTCAATAGATATGTTTTTATCACAGGTTCCTAATGATCCAATTTTAATCTTCCAACAAGTTGAAAGGTCCCGCTTTGAAAACATATAGCCCTGCAAAGGTATAGAACTAAAAATTTAAAAAATGTTACATGCAACCTTGTAACACCAAGCCGACGAATTGTATTCTAGATAACGATGAGCCTAAAAATTCTAATGGGAGTTCAAATAGTTAGCAACTTAAAAATTCTAAATTTAAAATATTAGATCAGGTTTAGCCGAAAATTGTGTTTTGATTTGTTGTTGTTGCTTCTTTGAGCCAACGCCGTCTAGTAACCATAAATGTTTTGAACCTGTATCTGGGTATCTGGAAATATATTTTACCACGAGATCGGAACGTACTGTTATTACAGAATCGCAAATATTTTGAACTGCGAGTCAAACCCGACGATGTGCACAATACGCGTGTGCTGCAGCGTGATAATTTAATCCACAATACAGAAGTATCGACCTAAATACGCCCGAGTTTCTTCGTGCATTTACGTGAAATTAAATATCGGAATTTCACGTGGGGCTGCCCATATGGCGATAAATCAGCATCGGCGGTGGCGTAACGAAAATAAATTATGGAACTTAATACATCCCCGGGGCCTGATTATATAAAAATTCCGTGTAATCAAATTGTAATCAATTTATAGGAGCCACAATTAATCGAAGTAATCTGGTTAACACCGAATGGCCATTTCCACATTTATCAATCCGCACCGGGACAGTGGTCGCTAAAATGACCCTCAAGGGACGCCGACGCTCGGACATTTCATCCTCCCGCTCGCCAACACATACACACATACACGTACACCTACACGTGCATATCCATCCGTACGTACACGTACGTCCACGGACACAGGAACGGGAGCGCCGTACAGGGGGTGAGCACGTCCAGACGGACTTGTCATGATCCTCCCCCGCGCCCCGCACGCCACATTCGCACTGCTAACGAGCCCCATTCAGATAGCATGTATAACGAATTTGTCATAGGAATTTTCACAAAACACGTCATCCAGATATTAATTATCACCCACAAAAGACGCCAGGTCGAGATCGACCATTTTAATATTGCCATTGTTGGACGCACCTATTGTGCAAAAAGTGTCTTAGTTGCTAATTTTCGAACTTCATTGTCGAAAAATGATTAAACCAAATACTAAAAAAATTTAAGATACAAAATCTGGTTTCTGCCTATCGAACTCAAATCTCAAATATTTTCTTCGCATCTGAAACAATTGCAATGGATTTATAACAGACACACATTCCAATAGTTTCATAACAATTATAAATTTAATTATTAGCTGAATTCCGCTTAAAAATCTGAAATTTTAAAAATCCAATTACGGCCTGAAATGTGCGAGCAAATCTTAGTCTTACATTAGTCGCACTGCACAAGCAATTTTCCAATTCATGCAAATGCAGAGCAACAGCGGAGTGTACAGCTTATCCAATTCAACACCTAAGCACACAGTTCCTGCATATTAAATGCGGCGCTTATGAGGAGATGATTAGGTTTAATAAATCCCTCCATAATCCGCGTCCTTCTAATGAACACTTCAATCCGGATCCGTTTTTTTTTTGCCGCCGGGATATCACGTTGCGCTCGAGGCGCAGATTCGGTTTCGTGTTGCAGGGCATTGATTCGGCCGTGGATTACGCCAGGCGGAGGGATTTAATTATTTCAGCGCAAAAGTTGCCGTTTTAAAACGCCAACTACTGCCGGATTTCGTACACTTCAAACTTCAGGGCAAATGAAATCGTCGAGTGGCTTAAGAAGTTAAGACCGAGAGTAATCAATATTTGTGATGTCGCTTTTCACTCGGAGCTTTTTTTAAGATTGCACTGGGTGGCATAATAACTTATTTAACAAATACACAAAAAAAACTCAAAATTAACAAACCTGAGTAAGGATGCCTAAAAAAAATTGACTACATCGTAAATATAAAAAAAGACTTAACTGTAAAAAGTATTTTATGAAAATGAACATTAGTTATGTATATATTTATACACAATGAAATAATGAAAATTAATAAATGACCATGAAATATTGGATGAGGATGGCGATGTACGTTTAGATTAGGCTTAATTTTCACGACTTCAAGATAAGCTCGCCGCAATACGGCGTCCTTCCACTTGCTTAATGTGGGTTGCCGATTGTCGGGGCTGCGAGTGCTCGGGTGCGTTCTTTCCATATTTTATTCCATTAATTTCCACGCCAGTGTATTACGCAGATACGATCTCTCCGGGTTAATACAGTGCAAATTCACGAAACTCCGCGTGTACGGTTTCTCACCGAGTCGGGAAGAAAATGTAATTTACTGGGCGAAAATGTGAAATTTTTCTTTAAAGAATTTTCCTGAACCGTAAATATTTATTGGGTCAGAAGGTCAGTTTCGGTTTAAATTAGTTGCAACATAACCGCTGAAATCTCTAAAGCTAGAGTAGTAGACAGTAGTCGTCGTAGAAAAAGCTTCTAAACAATTAGAATAAAATTATTCTTCTTTCGCAATAGAAACAGGTGTGAATCATGTCATGTAATGAGGAACCCGACGGGCAACCTCTTGATTACAGCTATCAAACTACAGAATAGTGGAGAAATTAATTTTGGAGCATTGCACAAGCTTACAACTTGCTGCACCTCCTAAGACACTTTTTTAATCATCAATTTTAGAATGTTGTTCCAGAAAAATTTATTAAACTTTTTTTATAATGTCAATTATTTATGAATTATTGATCCATTTTTATGATTATAAGCTTAAATTACAACTTGCTGCACCTCCTAAGACACTTTTTTAATCATCAATGTCATGCAAATAGTTCAATTTCTTAATGAAGAATCAAATTCATGCCTGAATAAGTTCTTCAATTGGATTCAATTGATGCATAAAATAAGCTAAACACATGAAATCATTCCAACTGCAAGACAAATCTGATATAATTCTGCACTTTTTTGCCAATTATTTATGAATTATTGATCTTTTTTCTGATTATAAGCTTAAATTACAACTTGCTGCACCTCCTAAGACACTTTTTTAATCATCAATTTCATGCAAATAATTCAATCTCTTCATGAAGAATCAAATTCATGCTTGATTGAGTTCTTCAATTGGATTCAATTGATGCATAAAACAAGCTAAACACAAGAAATCATTCCAACTACAAGACAAATCTGATGTAATTCTGCACTTTTTTGTCAATTATTTATGAATTATTGATCCATTTTTATGATTATAAGCTTAAATTACAACTTGCTGCACCTCCTAAGACACTTTTTTAATCATCAATTTCATGCAAATAATTCAATCTCTTAATGAAGAATCAAATTCATGCTTGAATGAGTTCTTCAATTGGATTCAATTGATGCTTAAAATTAGCTAAACACAAGAAATCATTCCAACTGCAAGACAAATCTGATATAATTCTGCACTTTTTTGTCAATTATTTATGAATTATTGATCCATTTTTATGATTATAAGCTTAAATTACAATTTGCTGCACCTCCTAAGACACTTTTTTAATCATCAATTTCATGCAAATAATTCAACCTCTTACAGAAGAATTAAATTCATACTTAACGAGTTCTTCAATTGGATTCAATTGATGCATAAAATAAGCTAAACACAAGAAATAATTCCAACTGCAAGACAAATCTGATATAATTCTGCACTTTTTTATTTGCCAACTTAATTTTACAGTCTTCTATACAGGATATCTCAAAAGTAACGCCCGTGATTTTGGGAGTTGATTAAGGGGGCCAAAACAAATTGAAAATTAAGAGTGGACAATTTTCCGTTTGTGTCTCGTTTTACAGTTATTGCAGTTATCGATAAAAATGTAAGCATTAACTTTTTCGACAACTACGTAAAACATGATTTGATATATTATGCATTTTGTTAAATCTGTCAACTGTCAACTGTCAGATTTAACAATTAATTTTACAGATGTGGACAATATCTTGTTTTTTATTATTAGTATTATTAATTTATTATTATTTTATTAAAACTATTATTAGTTTTTAATAAAATAAAAAAGTTGAAATGTTAATTTTTGTTTTTTTATCAATAACCAATAACTCTTTAAAGAAGGACAAACGAAAAAAAATCCACTGTAAAGGCCCATTCATATATTTCTTAAACGACGCAAAGTTTTAAGTAAATAAAGTGAAGTAAATGAATTTTAATGAAATTTTTACAATTTGCCATGAATGGTTGCCATGCTAGGTATGTACAATCATACACATTGCTCTAATTATGCAATACTTTAAGATATTTATGAAAATATTGCATGTAACATGTGCAAGTTTCCTTGAAATATATAGAATTTGTCATCAAATGTATACAATTTTCCAAAGTTCCAATTCAAAGTTTGTTTTTTTTAACATTTGTGCAGTTTACTTTTTAATTTGTTGTTTCATATTGATTGAAGTTTCTAAAACACTGTTTTAACAATTGTATTTTCCATAAATGTATCATTTGTTATGAAATTATACAGGTTTCCATATAAATGTTCTAAGTTATCTTGAAATTCATAATTCAATGATTTTCGATTAAACTTGCAAGATTCCATAAAATGTGTAGTTCTTTTCATTAAACTTTTGCAATATGTTTCCTACAAGTTTCTACAATTTTGCACCATGTAATTTTACATGAAATGTGTGCAGGTTGCCGGGAAATGTATAGAATTTCTCAGAAAGTGAATAAAATTTTCCATATTTTTTAATCATATGCGCAGTTTTCCTTGAAACGTGTGCAGTTTTCCTTGAAATGTGTACAGTTTTCCTTGTACTTGGTGCAACTGTCGTTATGTATAATGATAGATTTTCGTATGAATTATGCAGTTGTTCATGCAATTTATGTAGGTTGCCATAAAATGTATAGAATTTCTCAGAACATTTATATAATTTTACATATATTTTTTAAACATACGCGCAGTTTTCCTTGGAACGTATGCAGTTTTCCTTGAAACGTGTGCAGTTTTCCTTGAAACGTGTGCAGTTTTCCTTGAAACGTGTGCAGTTTTTATTGAAACGTGTGTATTTTTCCTTGAAACGTGTACAGTTTTCCTTGAAACGTTTGCAGTTTTCCTTGAAACGTGTGCAGTTTTCCTTGTAAATTGTGCAATTATTCTTGATATTGATTCAAGTTTCCATGATTTTTTTACAATTATTGTTTGAATAAATTATAATAATTGCCATGCAAATTTGGTTTTCAAACACATACATATTTCGACATAAAAAATATCATAAATATCATATATCCCTGAGTAGTTCAGCTAAAATTATTTTCTTCAAACGAGTTTGAAGTGAAAATTATGAAGTGCAATATCATTTGTTAAACTTAAATAAATTCATTTTTTTAACATTTACAATTTAGCGTCGAAACATTTATTTTCATAATATTATTTATGATTGCTTTGAGGTTTTAAAAAAATACATATATTTTGATTAATTCAATTTTTATATATTGTTATATTTATATTATTTTTCTTTAGAGTAAGTTTTAATTTAAGCAGACTTATCATTTCATAACAACTTCTAATCTTAAACTTCTTTCTTTGTACGTGTTTTCAAATTTATGAATTTTCTTTGTCAAATGCTGAATTCCGCTATATCACGTTTTCTGTCATGCAATTTCCACTATATCACGTTTTCTGTCATACGATTTCCACTATTTCACTTTTTTTGTGTCAAAATCAGATTTTTACAAAGTCACTTTTCCCGTTCAGATTCTGGTTGTCATTAAACCACTTTTCCTTGTCAAATTTTGATTTCCTTAGCCATATCACTTTGTCAATATTTGATTTCCATTACATCACTTTTCCTTTACAAATTTCTATTTCCACAATAGCGCTTTTCCCTGTTCAATTCTGATTTCAGGTATATCCGTTTCCTTGTCAAATTTTGATTTCAACTCTTTCTACTTTTACAATTCATCGTCGAAACTTTTAAGCAGACTTCCCATTTCATAAAAAAATACTTTTAAATGTCTATCTTTGTACCTGTTTTCAAATTTATAAGTATTCGTTATCAAACAATGATTTTCGTAAAATTACGTTTTCATTCATGTGATTTTAACTATGTCGCGTTTTTTTTCATGTGATTTCCATTATATCACTTTTTTTGTCAAAATCTGATTTTCACAAAGTCACTTTTCCTCTGCAGATTCTAATTACCCTTAAACCACTTTTCCTTGTCAAATTCTGATTTCCTCCGCCATATCACTTTTCCTTGTCAATATCTGATTTCCACTACAACACTTTCCTTTACAAATTCTCATTTCCACAAATATCGCTTTTCCCTGTTCAATTCTGATTTCAAGTATATCCGCTTCCTTGTCAAATTCTGATTTCAATTATTTCAACTTTTACAATTTATGGTCGAAACTTTTAACAAGACTTCTCATTTTATAACAAGTTTTACTCTTAAAAGTCTATCTTTGAACCTGTTTTCAAATTTATGAATATTCTTTATCAAATACTGATTTTCATTAAATCGCATTTTCTGTCATGCAATTTCCACAATATCACTTTTTTGTCAAAATCTGATTTTCACAAAGTTACTTGTCCTTTCCAGATTCTGATTACCATTAAATCACTTTTCCTTGTCAATTTCTAATTTTCTCCGCCATATCAAATAAAAGTGATGTAGTGGAAATTAGAAATTGGCAAGGAAAACTTATCAATTTCTGATTACCACTGCATCACTTTTCCTTTACAAATTCTTGTTTTCACAATAGCGCTTTTCCCTGATCAATTCTGATTTCAGGTATATCCGTTTCCTTGTCAAATTCTGATTTCAACTATTTCAACTTTTACAATTTATCGTCTAAACTTTTAAGCAGACTTTTCTCATTTCATAACTCTTTAGCGTCTATCTTTGTACCTGTTTCTGTCTTTGTACTTGTCAAATTTATGAATATTCTTTGAATGATATTCACTAAATCATGTTTTCAGTCAGTCATGTGATACCACTTTTATTTGTGAAAATCCGATTTTCACTGCACCACTTTTATTTGTCAATATCAAATTTCCACTAAACCACTTTTATTTGTCATTATCAAACTACCACTATACCACTTTTATTTGTCAAAATCCAATATCCACTTTTATTTTTCAAAATGTAATTTCCAGTATTTTTATTTGTGAAAATCCGATTTTTACAAAGTCTTTCTCAATATCTGATTTCCACTACATCACTTTTCCTTTACAAATCCTTATTTCCACAATAACGATTTTCCCTGTTCAATTCTGATTTCTAGTACCTACTCGTATATCCGTTTCCTAGTCAAATTTTGATTTCAACTAATTCAACTTTTACAATTTATCGTCGAAACTTTTAAGCAGACTTATCATTTCATAACTCTTGACGTCTATATTTGTACCTGTTTTCAAATTTATGAATATTCTTTATCAAATACTGATTTTCACTAAATCACGATTTCAGTCATGTGATACCACTTTTAATTGTCAAAATCAAATTTCCAATATACCACTTTTATTTGTCAAAATCCAATTTCCACTGTACCACTTTTATTTGTCAAAATCCAATTTCCACTTTTATTTTTCAAAATGTAATTTCCACTATTTTTATTTGCGAAAATCCGATTTTCTCTAAGTCTTTCTCAATATCTGATTTCCACTACATCACTTTTCGTTTACAAATCCTTATTTCGACAATAGAGCTTTTTCCTGTTCAATTTCGATTTCAGGTACATCCGTTTCCTTGTCAAATTTTGACTTCAACTATTTCTACTTTTACAATTTATTGTCGAAACTTTAAGCAGACTCTTAAACGTTAGTTATGAAATAATAAGTCTGCTTAAAGTTTCGACAATAAATTGTAAAAGTAGAAATAGTTGAAATCAATATTTAACAAGGAAACGGATGTACCGATATTTTTATCTTATAATCTTAAACTTCTATTTTTGTACCTGTCTTCAAATTTATGAATATTCTTTATCAAATACTGATATTCACTAAATCACGTTTTCAGTTATTTGATACCACTTTTATTTGTCAAAATCCAATTTCCACTATACCACTTTTATTGTCAAAATCCAATTTCCACTATACCAATTTTATTTGTCAAACACAATTTCCACTATACCACTTTTATTTGTCAATATCCAATTTCTACTATAGCACTTTTTTTGTTAAAATCCAATTTCCACTGTACCACTTTTATTTGTCAAAATCTAATTTCCACTATACCACTTTTATTTGTAAAAATCCATTTTCCACTATACCATTTTTATTTGTCAAAGTCCGATTTCCACTATACCACTTTTATTTGTCAAAATCCAGTTTCCACTATACCACTTTTATTTGTCAAAATCCAATTTCCACTCTACCATTTTTATTTGTCAAAGTCCGATTTCCAGTATACCACTTTTAATTGTCAAAATCCAGTTTCCACTATACCACTTTTATTTGTAAAAATCCAATTTCCACGATACCACTTTTATTTGTAAAAATCCAATTTCCACTATACCACTATGATTTGTGAAAATCATATTTTCACAGTCACTTTTTCTGTTCAGCTTGTGATTTCTTCTACATCACTTTTCCCCCTCGTATTCTGATTTCCACTATACCTGTATCTATTTTCCTTATAACAATCTGATTTCCAGTACAGTATTTTTCTTTTCAAATCCTTATTTCCACAATATGACTTTTTAGTGTTCAGTTCTGATTTCTGCTATATCATGTTTTCTTGTTAAATTTTTATTTCAACTAAGTATATCACATTTCCTTCCGAATTCTGATTTCCAGTTTCTAACGTTTCCTTCCCAAATTTTACGACATCAATTTTCCTTGTCCAATTCTGATTTCGTCTAGGAATATGTTTTCTATTGATATGTTTATTTCAAAATACTGATTTTCACTAAATCACGTTTTCAGTCATGTGATACCACTTCTATTTGTCAAAATCCAATTTCCACTATACCACTTTTATTTGTCAATATCAAATTTACACTAAACCACTTCTATTTGTCAATATCAAATTTCCACTATACCACTTTTATGTGTCAAAATCCAATTTCCACTAAACCACTTTTATTTGTCAATATCAAATTTCCACTAAACCACTTTTATTTGTCACTATTAAATTTCCACTATACCACTTTTATTTGTCAAAATCCAACTTCCATTTGTATTTGTCAAAATCCAATTCCACTATTTTTATTTGTGAAAATCCGATTTTCACAAAGTCACTTTTTCTTTTCAGATTGTGTGATTTCTACTATATCAGTTTTACCTCTCATATTCTGATTTCCACTATACCTGTATCTATTTTCCTGTTCATATAATTTGTCCGTGTCAAATTCTATTTTCCACTACTTCACGTTTCGTTGTCAAATTCTGACCTTTGTATAGCACTTTTACTTGTCCAGTATAGCACCTTTACTTGCCAAATTCTGACTTCCACCAGATCACTTTGCATCGTCAAATTCTGATATTTACTATTCACTTTTCTTTATCAAATGCGGATTTTCAGTATTCACTTGTTTTTCGCAAATTTTGACGCAAATTCTGATTTCAACTATTTTCACTATATCAGATTTGCTTGCCATATTTTTATGTCCCAAGTTGTGCAGCCCAACTTAATGTCAGCTTTAAACTTCGGACTTGGGTAGATGACTAATTCTCATTGATTAGGATACATAGCTCTGTACCTGCTTATAAATAGTAATAATAAAATAAATTCGTATACATGTTTCATAAGGAAATGTTTTAGATAAAAACATCCATAAAATTTGAAGTCCCTATCAATGCCATAGGTGCCAATAAAAATTGATGCAAGATGCAGAAAAGAATCAGCGGCAATTTTTTGTAACAAAGGTCAATTGGTTCTTATCAATGCCCAGATGTTTGTGCATCAGGTGATCGTTATAATTGGTTTAATAATGCAATTACTTCGGTTAGTTTCTGTAATAATGCCAGATTTTCACTTGAAAGTAATAACTGAACGAAACCGAGGAAACTCGAGGTCGCGTCAGCGAAAGGATTATTCTCTCGCAAGTGTTATTCCCAGAAGCAAATAAACGAGTACTTAACCCGTTTCTTTGTAAAGAATACTGTAGCTAGTCTTACAATTAGTGCAGCCACCAGCTGAGATGTCAGCGCGGTGTTTCAGGCGTTCTTTGGGGTTGCAGTGAGTTGTGAGTGGAGAAAAACCTGCTTTGAGCGACTATCCAGTTAATCGATTGAATGCGGGTAACAATACAGTCGGCGAATTAATAACCGTCATAAACGCTTAACCGAGAAGCAAATAGAGTGGTGAATAGATTTCGGATAACGCGGCGGGGACAAATATTGACCCTCGCCGGTGTTTGTGCTGCCGGTCAAACGTGTCATGCAATCTTCTTTAATCGACGTCAGTGGGTACTTATTAGCCTCCTCCAACGACCCAATTAAATATGTAATTCATTATTTGTGCGGTTTGTGGCTATTGATTAGGGGGGGATATTATATAATACAAGGCGACGCGGTGACGAATGGTTTAATTTCGAAATGGGTGCACGAGTGGTGTCCTAATAATAGATTAATTCATTACTCTCGTCAAGGGGTGATTTGTAATTACTGTGTTTAACAGCGTGTTTTAATGAAATCATTTGTAGAAATAAATGTAATTGGAAGCACATTCAATAATACCATCGGATTTCGGTTTTGCGGTGAAACTAAAACGTTAATTTGTAGGGCGAACTAGTTTTAATATACACAAACATTTTACAAATTGCACCCACAATGAATACCATCACCGGGAGTAGCACGTGTTTTTGCAGATGCTTTACAATTCACCAAATTAAATTATTGCATTGTACATTTTGCGCTGTTCATTTGTTGAGCGATAATTATCAGTATTATTAATCGTCAACAATGCAGCCCTGATATAAATAACTGCCAGAGATATTGTATAATACAATGCTATTAAACAATATTGGGGATGGTACGTCATGCGAATAATGCAAATAACGATAATTGCAGATTTAAGCTCTGGATTTTCATCAATACGTCCGAATGATTTTATCAAGGACTATCAAAGCCTATTTAAAGCTACAAATATATAAAATTGATTATTAATCAAAACAATTTGAAATACCTACCATTTATAGAGCCATAAATTGTACAAAAATAGATATTTAATCATTTTGTACGTTTTAAATTATTAATAGTAATTGAAACTCATACTTGCCCTAACAAACTTTAAAATATTAACACACCACTTCTATTCCATGCACATAAATTATGCACAAATTATACGTGCTCGATTTCCATAATCCACCTGGACGTGCATCGTCCGGAATGAATTAATATTTACATAGTACAAAACGCGTATTTAACGAGTTGTTAATTTCTTGTAAGCTCTAATCGATACTGCATTAATAAGTGATCGGAATCGCTTCCGCTGGCCGCGGCACAACAAAACTCCCCCCAAACAAATCGCGCGCCCGCATAATTGCGCCGCAAATTTCGAGCGCATCAATATTAACCGCGCCATAATTAGCGACTGTTAATAATTCACCCGCAGCGCGTCTTCTTTATGAGCCGCACTCGAATTGATTTCGACCGCGTGTAATTAATCGCCGCGGACCAGTGAATGGTCACTCATTCGCTTCGGATAATAGTTAATAATAAATCACTGGTAAATATAAAACGAGCGCGTTATTATCAGGGGCTTGTAATAAATTAAATGCGGGTGGACTATATTTGCTCAAAAAATACTGGCAAAAGCTTCTAATAAATTAAATGCAGGTGGGAAATAGTTGCTCCAAAAATACTGGTAGATACACAAAAAAATAAAATCTGTAGTTGATTATTACTTTGATAAATTATAAATGTGACCACAGCGAAATTTTCAGCGTTTTTCATAATAATTTAAATCGTGTTTTACAAAGGGCTACCTAGGTTACAGTTAAACCCATGGCCCCCAATCACCAATTTTAACTCTTAAAGCTTAAAAGTCTCTTAAAAGTCAAACAAATGCTAATTTGTTATGACGGAATTGGCATTTTAATATCCCCAATTACACCTAAATATTTGGACCCCACCTTTTGTATCACCCTGTTTGTCGAATTTAATTTAAAACTGTCGAAATCTGCCAAATATACAATTATAGTCGTCAAAATCTCATAAATTTTTAACAACTTTCTGCAATGCATACAATTCCTGACTGATACATATACAATCTATAAAATTCAAAGCTTCTGCTGTGAAAATCTGTCAATTTTTTAGTAGATACTGCCTGAATCTGTTGAATTTTGTCAATTTTTGATATCCCAGTTTTAAAATGTAAACATCAATCAGATTTTTAAGTGCAACAGTTCACACACATCAAATTCTCAATTAAAAATCTGTCAAATCTTCAATTGCAGCTGTCAAAATATATCAAATTTTTAGCCTAAGCTGCGAAAAGCTGTCATTTTTTTAATAGAAACTAATCAATTCAAATTCTAGTCAAATTCTCAATTGAAACCGTCGAAATCTGTCAAATTTTCAATTGCAACTGTCAAAATATGTCAAATTTTTAGCTTCAGCTGTGAAAACCTGTCATTTTTTTAATATATACTGCAAAAATTTGTCTATTTTTTATGTCCCAGTGCAAAAATGTAATAAGCTATCAGATCGCACGTTGAAAACAACAGTGAGACTACGCAAATATTAAGATTTTTCAGTAGAATTTATTAAGTTTTGCGGATTTTTGTTATCATAAAAATATTACCATTAATACACTGCTTATAGCAATTCTTCTGCTATAAATAATATTTGTTATGATTGTTTTAACTAATTTGTTAACATACGGTTATAAATAAAGATAATATAAAAAAAACTTGCACAGATTTTGTTTATAGATATTAGTCAAAAATTGGACAAAAATCGTTTGAAACTTTCACAGATTTTCATATGTTTACACTTGGACCTAAAAAATGCTGCTATTGACAGATTCGTGCAGTTGTTTTTGAAAAAGTGACATTAACTAAATTTGTCACTTTTTCAAAATCCACTGCACGAATCTGTCTATAGCAGCAATTTTTGTTTATTGTTACGATCCATTTATTTGTTAACGATAAGGTCATAAAAAAAATTGCACAGATTTTGTTTATAGATATTAGTCAAAAATTGGACAAATATTTGTATAAACGTTCGGAAATTTCACAGATTTTCATATATAAAAAGTGACAATAACTAAATTTGTCACTTTTTCAAAAGCATGTGCACGAATCTGTCAATAGCAGCATTTTTTTTTTTTATAGTTACGATCGAAAATATGACAAATTTGCATGAAAATTGCCAGACTATGCTAAACAGTTTCAATCGAAATTTTACAGTTTTGGACAGTTTCACTAAAAATATACCAATACAATAATATAAATTCAAAGCGATAAATTGGCAAGTTACGATAGTTGTTGAAGTAGAAAATTTGGTAAATTCAACGATAGTTGAAGTAGAAAATGTGACAACTGTCTAGTTTTAAGTAGTATGTAAGAACTTGTGGAAGGTTCGTAGAAATAAGAAAAAACACCTTCTTCACAAAACACATTTATTCAATCTAAATGTACAGTCATGTTCACATAAATCTAGTACAAGAAATTAGGTTACAATAGCAATTTTATATGGCAGTGTCAAATTGTTTGTACTAGATTTATGTGAGCATGACTGTACATTTCAATAGTATTTTTTCTACTGAGGATCATCACCTAGCGATTGAAATTTACATTTACATTGATATTTTCTTGTTTTTTCTGTTTTTCTTATTTTTGTCCAAGTTTTAATAAAAATTTAACAAACTCTACGAATTCAGCTGGAAATTTTTGGTATATTTCGATATCAGTTGAAAATTTCACACACTTTCACTGCTCGTGCTAAATACTTGACAAACACTTAACAGTTTAACAGTTGGAAATATGACAGTTTGGTGCAGTTGAAAACTGATCTAATTTTCACTGCTGAAGATTAGTATTTGACAAATTTGCAGATGATAATTTAACTGATTTTGACTCATTAGCCAATAATTGGACAGTTTCAATTACATATTTGAATAGTTGCTTTTGAAAACTGCACAGATTTTCATATTTTTAAACTTTGAGCTAAAAAAAATTACTGATAATGACAGATTCATGTAAGTTGTTTAACAAGAATATCAAATTTAGTTAGTTTTTATTTTATAGTTACAATAGAAAACATGACAGATTAGCAGTCTATGACAGTTTCAATCGAAATTTGGCAGTTTTAGACATTTCAAAGCTTCCTGAAGTAATGTTTATATTGAAGATGATCGCCTAACGTTTATTTTATTGTTACGGTTGAAAACATGACAGATTAGCAGTCTATGACAGTTTCAATTGAAATTTTACAGTTTTAGACAGTTCCAAGCTTCCTGAAGTAATGTTTGTACTGAAGAGTTTTAGACAGTTCAAAGCTTCCTGAAGTAATGTTTGTACTGAAGATGATCGCCTAACGATTGAAATGTACATTTACATTGAATACATGTGTTTTGTGAAAAAGGTATCTTGTTTTTATTATTCTACTTATACTAAGTTTTAATTAAAATTTAACAAATTCGACGGATTAAGCTGGAATTTTTTTTCGACATCTGTTGAAAATTTCACACACTTTAACTGCTCGTGCTAAATTCTTTACAGACACTTGACAGTTTAACCGTTGGAAATATGGCATTTGTTGCAGTTGAAAACTGATTTAATTTTCATTGCTGAAGATTAGTATTTGACAAATTTAAAAAATTTGCAGATGCAAATTTGACTGATTTTGACTTATATTGCCAATAATTAGATAGTTACAATTAAAAATTTGAATAGTTGCTTTTGAAAACTTCACAGATTTCCATATTTTGAACTTAAAAAAATTAACTGATGACAGACTCGGGCAGTTGTTAAAAAAGTTGGTAAGTCGGTAAAGAAATTACAAATTTAGCTGCTTTTTATAAATGATTTCAATGAAAGTTAAAGATAATTCACAACTGCATGTTTTTGTACGAAAGCAATTACTGCATTTCTGATTTGTGGACAAAGCTGCTTAAAGTTTAATATTTTGTCACTTTATTATTTTTTATTTTTTGGGTGACCGCATAGCCCATCTTATGGCCCATATATGCCCATGTATGGGCATATGGGCATTTTACCCATCTATGAGCATTATCGTAATTTATCATTTTATTCATTTGTATTGATGGAATTGTACTGAATTTTCTAAAAATCTTATTGAATTTGCTAATAATTGCATTGAATTTTCTAGTAACTCTATTGAATCATTGTTCAGTTCAGTTTCAGTTATTCAGTCACTCCATTGTTCCGTATTTTGTTCAAAATTTGCTAGTAATTCCATTGAATTTGCAAGCAATTCCATTGAAATTTTGTAGAATTCTCATTGATTTTGCTAGTAATTGCATTGACTGTTCTAGAAATCCTATTGTATTTGCTGGTAACAGACATTAAATTTCCTTGTAACTCCATTGAGTTGACCAGTAATTTCTTTGAATTTGCTAGTAAATTCATTGATATAAACAGTATTTCCTTGGAATTTTCTACTAATTCCATTTAATTTGCAAGTAAATCCATGGAATATTTTTAGCAATCTCATTGAATTTGCCAGTAATTGAATTAAATCTTCTAGAAATCCTATTGAATTTCCTGGTAGTAGACATTTAATTGTCCTGTAATTCCATTGAATTGTCCAGTAATTTATTTGAATTTGCTAGTAGTTCTATTGAATTGTCCAGTATTTCCTTTGATTTTGCTAGTAATTCCTTTGAATTTGCTAGTAATTCCATTGAATTTGCAAGTAATTCCATTGAAATTTTGTAGAAAACTCATTGAATTTGCTAGTTATTGTATTAAGTTTTTTAGAAATCGTATTGACTTTCCCGGTAGCAGACATTGAATTTTCTTGTAACTTCATTGAATTGTCCAGTAATTTATTTGAATTTGCTAGTAATTCTATTGAATTGTCCAGTAATTCCTTTGAATTTGCTAGTAGTTCTATTGAATTTGCAAGTAATTCCATTGAAATTTTGTAAAAATCTCATTGAATTTCCTAGTAGCAGTCATTGAATTTTCTTGTAACTCCATTGAGTTGACCAGTATTTTCTTTGAATTTGACAGTCAATTCATTGAATTAAACAGTATTTCCTTGGACTTTGCTACTAATTCCATTTAATTTGCAAGCAATTCCACGGAATATTTTTACCAATCCCATTGAATTTGCCAGTAATTGCATTAAATTTTCTAGAAATCCTATTGAATTTGCTGGTAGTAAACATTTAATTTTCCTGTAATTCCATTGAATTGTCCTGTAATTTATTTGAATTTGCTAGTAATTCTATTGAATTGTCCAGTATTTCCTTTGATTTTGCTAGTAATTCCTTTGAATTTGCTAGTAATTCCATTGAATTTGCAACTAATACCATTGAAATTTTGTAGAAAACTCATTGAATTTGCTAGTTATTGCATTAAGTTTTTTAGAAATCGTATTGACTTTCCCGGTAGCAGACATTGAATTTTCTTGTAACTTCATTGAATTGTCCAGTAATTTATTTGAATTTGCTAGTAATTCTATTGAATTGTTCAGTAATTCCTTTGAATTTGCTAGTAATTCTATTGAATTTGCAAGTAATTCCATTGAAATTTTGTAAAACTCTCATTGAATTTCCTAGTAGCAGTCATTGAATTTTCTTGTAACTCCATTGAGTTGACCAGTATTTTCTTTGAATTTGACAGTCAACTCATTGAATTAAACAGTATTTCCTTGGAATTTGCTACTAATTCCATTTAATTTGCAAGTAATTCCACGGAATATTTTTACCAATCCCATTGAATTTGCCAGTAATTGCATTAAATTTTCTAGAAATCCTATTGAATTTGCTGGTAGTAAACATTTAATGTTCCTGTAATTCCATTGAATTGTCCTGTAATTTATTTGAATTTGCTAGTAATTCTAGTGAATTGTCCAGTATATCCTTTGATTTTGCTAGTAATTCCTTTCAATTTGCTAGTAATTCCATTGAATTTGCAACTAATCCCATTGAAATTTTGTAGAAATCTCATTAAATTTGCTAGTTATTGCATTGAATTTTCTAGAAATCCTATTTACTTTGTTGGTAGCAGACATTGAATTTTCTTGTAACTTCATTGAATTATGCAGTCATTTATTTGGATTTGCCAGTAATTCTATTGTATTGTCCAGTAATTCCTTTGAATTTGCTAGTAATTCTATTGAATTTGCAAGTAATTCCATTGAAATTTTGTAAAACTCTCATTGAATTTCCTAGTACCAGTCATTGAATATTCTTGTAACTCCATTGAGTTGACCAATAATTTCTTTGAATTTCCTAATAAATTCATTGAATTTAACAATATTTCCTTGGAATTTGCTACTAATTCCATTTATTTTGCAAGTAACTCCACGGAATATTTTTAGCAATCTCAATGAACTTGCCAGTAACTTCATTAAATTTTCTAGAAATCCTATTGAATTTGCTGGTAGTAGACATTTAATTTTCCTGTAATTCCATTGAATTGTCTAGTAATTTATTTGAATTTGCTAGTAATTCTATTGAATTGTCCAGTATTTCCTTTGATTTTGCTAGTAATTCCTTTGAATTTGCTAGTAATTCCATTGAATTTGCAAGTAATTCCATTGAATTTTTTTTGAAATCTCATTAAATTTGCTAGTTATTGCATTGAGTTTTCTAGAAATCCTATTGACTTTGCTGGTAGCAGACATTGAATATTTTTGTAACTTCATTGAATTGTCCAGTAATTTATTTGAATTTGCTGGTAATTATATTGAATTGTTCAGTAATTCCTTTGAATTTGCTAATAATTTCATTGAATTTGCTAATAATTCTATTGAATAGCAAGTAATTCCATTGAATTAGCCAGTATTTCCTTTGATTCTGCTAGTATTTCCTTTGAATTTCCTAGTAATTCCATTGAATTTGCAAGTAATTCCATAGAAATTCTGTAGAAATCTCATTGAATTTGCTAGTTATTGCATTGAGTTTTCTAGAAATCCTATTGACTTTGCTGGTAGCAGACATTGAATTTTCCTGTAACTTCATTGAATTGTCCAGTAATTTATTTGAATTTGCTAGTAATTCTATTGAATTGTCTTGTATTTCCTTTGATTTTGCTAGTAATTTCATTGAATTTGTTAATAATTCTATTGAATAGCAAGTAATTCCATTGAATTAGCCAGTATCTCCTTGGAATTTGCTACTAATTCAATTGAATTTGCAGGTAATTCCATTGAATTTGCAGGTAATTCCATTGAAAAAGATTAGCACTCCTATTGAATTTACTAGTAATTGCATTACATTTTTTTTTTTATTTGCTGGTAGTAGACATTGTATTTTCCTGTAACTCCATTGAATTGTCCAGTAATTTATTTGAATTTCCTAGTACTTCTATTGAATTGTCCAGTAATTCGTTTGAATTTGCTAGTAATTCCATTGAATGCTTTAGTAATTCCTTTGACTTTGCTAGCAATTCCATTGAATTTGATAGTAGATCGTAGAGTGCCTTAGTCAGGATATTCTTTAGGATTCTCTGACTGCCATCATATGGCAGTCTAGTATAGAGTCACTCTCATTTAGAGTTACCCTGGGTGTACCACGAAAAGGCGAACTGGCTTTACACCCCAATTAAATAATGAATTTCAAAGAAGTTCCTTCGAAATTGTTAGAAATTTCATCCAATTTGATAGAATTTTATTTATCTTGATAAAAATTACGTTGAATTTAATAGAAATACGACGGTTGCAACTTATTCAAACGGAAATTATAAGGCCTACAGTAAAAAAGTGATGAAACTATCGAAATTTTATTGAATTTTGCAGTTAATCGATGAACATATAAAATTTATTTGGTTATCCATTATGATATTATAGAATTTATAATAGAATTTTAATATAATTTATAATATTTATAATACTGTAGAAATTCTATTTTTAATTCTGTACCAGTTTAATGTATTCTGGAAATTGCACTGTATTTGATGGAAAATCTGTACAATTTTGGCAGAACTGTTCAAGTTTGAACAACTTTGTAAAATATTTTAATGAGAGTTAAAGATAATTTACAACTGCATGTTTTTTGTAGGAAAACAATTACTGCATTGCCGATTTGTGGATAAAGCTGGTAAAAGTTTTAATATTTTGTCACTTTAGTGTATTTTTTTTTTTATGAGCGCGTAACCTATCTTATGGCCCATATATGCCCATCTATGGGTATATGAGCATTTTACCCATCTATGAGCATTATCGCCATTTATCATTTTATTCATTTATATTGATTGAATTGTACTGAATTTTTTAGAAATCTTATTGAGTTTGCTAATAATTGCATTGAATTTGGGCATACGGGCATCATAGCCCATCTATGGGCATTATCGCTATTTATCATTTTATTCATTCGTATATGAATAATTTTGAAAAAAAGACCGAACTTCCCGAAATACCGAAATATTTGAATGATAGTTAAAGATAATTCACATCTGCATGTTTTTGTAGGAAAACAATTTCTGATTGTCGATTTGTGGATGAAGATTTTTAAAGTCTGATATTTTGTCACTTTGTTTTTTGGGGGAGGGGTGGGGGGAGTAAGCGCATAGTCTATCTTATAGCCTATAGATGCCCATCTATGGACATATGGGCATTATAACTCATCTATATTATTGTTATTTATCATTTTATTCATAATAAATATGCCCACATCAGATTTTTTGTTTTAGATTTCTCTAGATGTGGATTTAAAAACAGCAATATATTGCTGACAAATCCAGTTCTTTGCCGTTATGATTACTATATTTTTCTCTTCTACTTTTAGCTGTACGCGCTGCGTAAGCTGATGCAGGGATCTGAGGACGCACCGAAGGCGCCGCTGGGGAACAACGCGCGCCCCCTGCAGCCCCTGCACCATCGGACGATTCGCACGAATATTAATTTCCAGAACCAACAGGTAAACCAAAAATCCGGGGCCGGGGAAAGTTGGTCGCGGGGACGGCGGCTTTTCACCGCCGACGACGCTCACAAAGGGGTTTCCATTTCCCGGGCCGCGCCCCCCGCCGCCCCGCAGCAACAAGTCTTAAATATTTACATAATGCCGGGCGAAGACTCCGCCGGAAGTTTATTTTGGCGCGATAAAGTGCTGGGCCGAAGCAGCTGCGCGGTAAATTGCCATCGATGTCGCGCACCGGTTTAATTAACCCCCAAGGGGGTGCATTTTTCCGGCCAGAGCGGGAAAATTTGACACGGTAACCCCTAGTACACTTGTTACGATAATTATTGCAATCTTGAAAAACGGTAAATTTTAATGGGCCCCAGACGTTGGGGTAAGACATTTCCTTTTTCATTTGGAAAAGGTAATAACTGTTATTTTTATTTGCTGCTCATGTGTGAGATCTGGCATACAAACGACTATTATAGAATACTTTTTACTTTTTCGATAGTCGATAGGTCAGTAGATCTATCTATAGATCTATAGGTCGTATAAGATCGATCTACGAGTAAGTACTATTTACTTTTTTCAACTTTGGTTAATTTTTTTCTTTAATTATTTACTCTTGAAAACTATGCACTTTTTCGATAGTCGATAGGTCGATAAATCAATAGCCTAATAAAGATGGATATACTACTAAGTACTATTTACTTTTTTCAACTTTGGTAATTTGTTTTCTTAAATTATTTACTACTGAATACTATTTGCTTTTTCAATAGTCGATATGTCGATAGATCGATAGCCTAATAAATATCGATCTACTACTAAGTAATATTTACTTCTTTTTAACTTTGGTTAATTATTTCCTTTAATTGCAATATTTAATAGATTGTTTTTTATACGATATATTGTACTTCTTGAAACTGCGCCCCAAGGCTGTTGCCTTTTGTGCCTAAGGCTCTGGTGAGTTGCAAACTTCATTGTGACGTTTAAAATTTAATTAGCGCGATAATTGAATTAAATCACAAAACGAATGGGGACAACAGCACAAATTCGGTATTAAGTAATACGTGCCGTTTAATTAATTTCAACTGTCTGAAAGTACTTGCGCCGCTGAACGCTGCTGCTTCCCCAACAAAAGTAAAACCTCCCTCGGAGAAAACTTCGCTCTCGCCGCACACCGGCCATTTGTTGTTAACTTTCTCCCCCTTCGTCGCCGCAAATTTGCGGCGCGCGCGAAAGTGCGAGATTTCACGGCGCAGCGCGCACACTAATGCGGGAGCGGCGCGCTCGAAAAGTAGCTTTTTACGGCGGAACTCGCTTAGCGGGGCCGATAAATTCGTAAAAGTTCGAAGGAAGTTTTTTTTACGGTGGCGTACGAGTGTTCCACCTGTATTTAGACTCGGCGTGAATTATTGTCGATTAATTTTTTATGTGCGCACACGAGTGGACAAGATTAAAGCGGCGTGGCTGAGGACCGCGCCGAAGGGGCGCTAACAGGTCCGTGTGAAAACGAGCGGTTAATTCGATAACTGCTCACTATTTCGGTGATAAAATATTATGAGGGATTACATGTGGCAATTGATTAGAAACAGCTACTTGCTTTTTGCGCTATTCAGGGTGATTAATTGATTCACTTTTTTCACAGATCATTACACAAAATTATCAGTACGTATCTACTACTGAAGATGGTCGCTTGGCGACTGAAATGTACATTTAGTGAAAATAAATGTTTTTTTTTTTGTGAAAAAGGTGCTACGTTTTATTTCTATAACAGTAATCCTGGCTGAAATGAAATTAAGGAATGGCAAAAAGATTAAGAGAAAATTAACAAATTCTCAAGATTAAAAATTATTTTCATTGTAGAGATATTAATATATCAAATTTTGGCAACACATTTTACAAATTTTTTATATACCAAGGGTACATCAGCGGCAAAATAAACCAAACATAAAAACATTACAACATAAAATCTTTATTTAAATCCAAACATACAATAAAATCTCTATATTTTAACGCTAAAGACCAAACAAAGACAAAAATGGAGTTTATGCTAGTACATGTAATGATTGCAGAGCTAAAAATATAGGGGAAACAGGAAGAGCTATAAAAATTAGAATAAAAGAACATTTCAGAGATATTAATATCCAATGCTAATGTTTAATAATGCCAAAATTTGATTTACAGACATATTTACTTTTAACAATCACAAATTCGAAATCGAAAAAACACTAAACTTTCACATAATACCAACAAAGATCTGAAACAAACACTATTAGGATCATACGAAATTTATAAACTTTTAAATAAAGAACCAAACATACAATGCCTTAACGAACAAACAAATCCAAATTCCAAACCACTCAATAAATTTTTAAATAGTCCATACGACATTTAACAAAACATTTCACATTAATAAATTTAAAAAAAAACGTCGATCAATATCACTCCAATCAACATTACAATTCAAATCAACTTAAATTTTAATAAACCAGAATAATAATATGTATGTGTAAGTACTTTTTATAACCATTTAATAACATACACCACTAAAACGAAAACGAAAATAACAACAGCAGTTTATACATACCTAATAATAATTTATTGTAAAAACAGCATCTGAAGATAAATTTCTAAAAAAAAAATACATTAATGTACATTAGAGCTTTACATTGCACTCGAGCATCTTCATGATTTATTTTCTGACCAATAGAAAATTTTGGTTAATTATGCTAATTGCTATCGCTTAAATGGGTTTCCTCCTCTGCAATTTTACTGTGAATGAAAACAAACGCTGAAAATTGAAAAATAGTACTGGCCATAATCGGCCGAAACTAGTCAGGCAAATAAATTAAAACATTTAAATAACTATAAGACCTAATTACTTAACCAGTAAGTACGAAAAAAGAAACATAATATTGAAAATTATATTAAAGAATATTATCATAATATGATAACACAAATCATTGCACAAAATTATAACAGTAATTCTGGTTGAAAGCAAATTACGGAAAGGTACAAAGAGTAAGAGAAGATTAACAAATTCGTAAGAATAAAAATTACATTAAAAAATATGCTAATTTTATTTTAACACAAAAAATTAACAACTTTTGTTAATATTGTAACAAAATTATAGGCGCCTATAAACTTGAAAACATAAAACGCTTTGGTAACAGCGTTTAATGTCTTTGCCATTTGAAAAATTTTTAAAATATTGAGACTGCTAAGAGTCCGAGTTTGAAAACAAAAATGAAATCTTGCAAACATTTAGAAAACTTTTGTACTAAAACTTTTGTTGTAGTGCAATTAAGCAGTACTAAAATATTGTTTAAAAAAACGGCTAACCGTTGTAATGTAAAATTTTCTTATTCGTCTATCGAGTTGTTAGATTTTTTGTTGTTTTGAGGTTTATCTAGTTCACCCAGTAGTAGTTAAATCCACTCCTTCATCAGTAATGTTTTGTTCTTTCGAAAAGATTTAATAAACAACAAATTGAATAGTTTATTTTGACAGTCCATTTTTTTAAATTGAGAAAAGTCCAGAAATATACATGGGACAACATTCCTTTTATATTTCTGGACTTATCTGAATTTAAAAAAAATGGACTTGTCCCACTTTCAAAATCAACGGCTTAATTATATGATATATCAAATGATTTTCATGAAAATTCGATTTTTTTTAACGAAACATTTTTATAAATTTTTTAATACATTGTAAATTCATTTCACTACATTAATGTAAATTCTAAATCTGAGCTTTACTTTGCACTTGAGCATATTCATGATATATTTTCTAATCAATAGAAAATTTTGGTCAATTATGCTATCGCTTAAATGGGTTTTCTCTACAATTTTACTGTGAATGAAAGCAAACGCATAAAATTGAAAAATAATAGTAGTACTAGGTAATGTTTTACCGAACAGGACTATTTATTAAAAAAAATCAATCACGTATACATCATGACCAAAATATTTTTAATTTTTAGTGGAATTCGAATATTCTTACTGAGCTAAATTAGTAGGTTGGAGCTTGTGAAATAATTAATACATATAAACAGTCACAAAATTCCTGTTTCACAAAGACATTTATTTCAACTAAATGTACATTTCGACCACAAAGTGGTCATCTTACTGCAAGTGGTTACTGTAACAAATGTCTACTGAAGATGACCACTTTGTTGTTGTTTTGTTGTTGTTTGTGACATTTATTTAAACTAAATGTACCACTTTGTGGTCGAAATGTACATTTAGTTTCAATAAATGTCTTAGTGAAAACGGAATATTTTGTCTTTTTATATGTATTAATTATTCAATAAGCTCCAACCTACTAATTTAGCTCAGTAAAAATATTCGAATACCACTAAAAATTAAAAATTATTTTATTGAACGAAACTAATGTTTTTTTTCCAATTTGTACAACGGAGAAATAAATTGAAATACAATTACTATATAAAAAATCGACATTTGTTACTTACATGAGTTTAGATTTTTAAATTTGTTTCTGTAAAGCTAGAAAACGGAGAAGACTGCAGAAAGTTTTCAAACCCAAACAATACAGTTAGTAAATACGAATATCAATAAAACTTCCAAAAATTTCTGCTTTCGACAAAAACAATGCGAACGAAATCTATACACCACTTTTCAAAATTGTTTGCTTCTGAAACTGTAAAGAGCGGTAAAATGTTGGCATTGTAGTTAGTGAATAAGAATTCAACCAATGTAAAAACATTACTTCTGCAATTTTCTGCTTCTATAAGTCTGGAAATCGTAGACATTAAGAGAATATGAATTTCAATAAAAGTTAGATATCGTTTTTGAAATTTGTTGTTCCTGCAATTATAGAATGCCTAGAAATTGTGGTTTGTGGCTTCAAAATTAGGGAATATAAATTTTAATAAGAGTAAGGTATCAATTTTGAAATTTGCTGGTCAATGAGTCTAGAAATCGTAGACGTTTAGGGATCAAACATTCGCGAATTCCGATAAAGTAAGACATAGAATTTTGAAATTTGTGAATGCTGTAAGTCTAGAACTCGCAGACATTGAAAACTATTATTATACAATACGTATAATTATTTTAAAAGTATTATTGTAACAAGTTCTGGAATTAATGAAATAATAAATTTTAAAATTGATTGAAAATCGTAGATTTCTAGATCTTTATATACTAAAATACCTATTTTGAAATTCGTTGTTTTTACAATTTCAGAAAATGTTATAAGTGGGGCATCAACGTTAGATAATAATGATTCAACTGTAATAAAAATATCAATATTTCAATGTATTACGTGAAATTATTGAACATACAAAAATTTAGATATGATTTTAGAAAATATAAATTTGTACGAAACTAATGTTTTTTTTTCCAATTTGCACAAAGGAGAAATATATTGAAATCAAAACTTGTGTTACTTGTACGAGTCTAGATTTGGAAATTTGTTTCTGTAAATCTAGAAAACATATCAGACTCCAGAAAGTTTTGGTATCCAAACAGTATCTACCGTTAGAAAATCCGAATATCAATGAAACTAAAGGTAGAAAATTTCATCATGTATCTGTGAATCTAATATTTTTTTAGAAATAGCTTACTTGGGTAATCAAATTTTTATGCTGCTGATTCGAAACGTCACTCTGATATAAATATAACTCAGGGTTACATAACCCGCATTAAAACAATGTTGATGCAACCGAGCATAACTGTAGAACAGTAAGGCCCAGTTGTACGATCGTGGATCATCTTTTACCACGGTTCAGTAGCTTAGGATGCCATTGTTGACACAATTGTATCCTTGGTCTTTGAACCATGGTCAAAGATAAACCACGATTGTACAACTAGGCCTAATTGAGACATTGAGAAATTGCAGACGAAACTTTGTAAATGAGAGATTGTATAAGAATGATTAAAAAGTGTAAAATGATGATTAAAACTGGGAAAACTGTAGTCGAATTATCGAGAAATTACAAAATTCGTATAGAAATCATTGAAATATAAATGGAATTTATGGAAGAATGATCGAAAAATTGTTGAATGGCGATTACAGATTGAAAAACTATCGAATTATTATTGAAAAATTGTAAATATATCACTTTCAAAAATGTAGTAGAATTGTAGAGTAACGATGAAATATTGTACGAGTCTATATTTTGAAATTTATTGGTTCTGTAAGGACCGGTTTTACAATTGCGGCACTTCCTTGTTCCTGATTCAATTACCTAGGATTCATTTGTTGCAACAATTGTATCCTAGGTAATTAAACCAGAAACAAGCATGTTCCACGATTGTAAAACTGGCCATAAGTCTATAGAAATCGTAGAAGACTTCACGAAGTATTTAAACTCGAAAAGCTCAGTAAGACACAACATTCCCTTTTCACAAAGACATTTATTTAAACTAAATGTACATTTCGACCACAATAGCCACAATAACCACAATAACCACAAAGTGGTCATCTTCAGTAGACATTTGTTGCAGTAACAAATGTCTATTGAAGATAACCACTCTGTTGTTGTTTGTTGTTGTTTGTGACATTTATTTAAACTAAATGTACATTTAGACCACAAAGTGGTCATCTTCAGTAGACATTTCTTACTGTGGCAAATGTCTACTGAAGATGACCAGTTAAAAATAAAAATAGAACAGAGTTTACTGTGATCGATTTCAAGACCTACAAAAAGAACAAATTTGAAATTCGATGTCTTCTAGTGAAATTCAAATTATCTAACTTTGATCTCTAAATGTCTACGATATCTATACTTACAGAAGGACTAACTTCAAAATTTATGTCTTGTACAGAAGAAACGTACGAATAACGAATTGCAGAATTGATTTGAGCTTTATTAAAATTCGTGTAGTATTTCTCTAAGATCGAATTAAGATGTCGATCATTGGCCATATCACGATCAATTTCTTAGACTTTCTGACAAATTCCAACATTGATGTTTTGTTAGAAGCTTGTACGAACGCCGAATTGATCAATTCTTGGCCTTCGGAAATACATATTAGGGGAGAAATTTGGAAATTTTAATTGTTTCGTTTCGCAAAATATCTCCAAAAATGAATAGTAACTTGCATGTCCCACCATTTATTTCAGCTTCCATTCAAAAAATTATTAATATGTTACCTTTGCATGAGTAGTAGTAACGGTATTTCTGCCTTGCTGCCTTTGCTACCTTTGCATGATAAAATTATATTTTGCAAAAATTTTAACATTTTTAATCCCTAATGGTAATTATATTCGGAAGCTCTTGAAATTCGAAAACTATTGATAATGCATTTCTGGGTATATTGAGGTAATTCCCAAAAATATATTATCAATAAGTTATCGAATTTCATGAGTTTTCCCCAAGATAATTATTATTAGTGAGTTAGGATTTCCACGAGCTATATACTAGTAGTAGTAACAATATGTTTTTGGTTATCGACATGTGGTCTTTTCGCCTAGCTATATATTAATTTCTCATGTTTAGATATTATTTAATAACAGTTGCATTTTCATGTGTATGAGGACATGCCTGAATTCTTATTAGGTTTGCATTATTTAAAATTTCATTACCAGAGCGGCGAATCCGTGTGTGGGTGGCGTGCCAAAATAAAACATGCATCCGCAGTCGGGTTTCGGAATCGAAAAAGGGAGTACGGATATTAAGCGATTATGTGCTAAATCTCCTCAAGCGTCACCCAATTTGGCAACCCACGTGTGATATTTAAATGCGCGGTGTAATACGTTCGCTCGATTAAAACGGGGCAAAAATGAAAATTGCATATAGCACGGTTGGTGCGGGGGAGGCTGGCAAGTATAAAAATGAAAACACTCCGACCGCAAATGCATGCATAGCCGAATCAGCATACTCCGGTTTCCAATTTCCGGATTTTGCGAGCGCACATGCACACACACACTCATGCACGCGCTCAAACACGTGTGCAAATGTATGTGTGGGTGTGTGCGACTGGGAGAATCCCAGTTTTGGAATATTTAGATTCGTTAGCTGGGCGTCGGTGTAATTCTGGCGAGTATGTGTTTCTCATTTCCGTGCAGTTATACTTTACCAATTCAGTTTCCGGTTCTAAATTTTCATTCTTAGCTCCATTCAGGGCACGTACTGCATTTACTCCATTAGCGCAGTCGCATTAAAATGCAGCGATTATGCCGCGGATAATTACTAAATAAAGTAACGCCGACGATTCACGTTTTCTATATTTTTATGCGGACTCCGCGGCGTTAAAGATGTGCACGGGAAGTCATTAGAGGAGCGCCCGCTTTATCTGGGGCGCAATTAATCACGAAAGGCGATGAACAATTTTCAATACAATCGCGAGTTTTATTTATTCCCGTTAATTTACCGCGGAACACATTAATCAAGATAAATCGCGCCCAGGGCGTTCTAGCGCGAAGAGTGCGGCCGATTGAAAGGGCGCATTTTAATAGCGCGAAACGTGATTTTTATTGTCCATAAGAAATGAATTGCCCGCCGTTTCCTGGAGCCGCCGGGGGAAAACGGGAGCGATTTTCCGCGGCGTTGTTTTCGTTGCGGATGCGCCGGGCAATTGGCTTTTCACTATTAGTATTCCTCCGAAAACCCCTTCTAAATGTCGCACATAAAAACGCGCTAAATAGACCTCTTGGAATGAAACTCCATTTCCCCCGTTATATACCAACTAGAACGGTTTTCTATAATTCCCGCTTTCCACATGCCTCTCCAGATAATAAAAATGTTATGGCTCAGTCAGTAGCGAGTGTATGAAGTGCCAGTGGCAAGTGTCCAACTTGCACCCCAAATCTTTTTTTTAAACAGAAGTCGTTTGCAAAAGTAAGAATTTCATTTTTGCTAGTTAAAATTATAATTAAATTAATTATTAAAAATATATTATAAATAAATTTATAATGAAACTAATGAGATAAGAACAAAAACAATATAGAAAAGAGATAAAAGAAGTAAAAGATGAAAACAAGAAGCTACGAAATGAAGTAAATGAAACTAAATACAAGATGCAAAACATTGAAAAACGGGAAAAGCATAATAACTTAATTATTAAAGGAATAAAAGTAGTAAACGCAACTAACAGGTGCAAACATTACTAGAAAAGGGGCTAAAAGTGAAAGCAAGAGTAAAGAAAACATACGTAGTGAACAGGGATCAAACACCGATAATAGTAGCTAAATTAGAGACTTTCGATGAGAAAATGGAGGTAATGAAGAACAAGAACAAACCTAAAGACACAAGGATATACATAGAAAATGACTTCGCGAAGGAAGAAAGTACGGTACAAGCAAAAATAAGAATAATCGCCAAGGAGGAAAGACAAAAAGGAAAAACGGTCATAACTAAATACAGAAAAATAATCATAAACGGAATAACATGGCAATGGAATGAGGAAAGGGAACAAATACAAAAATAAATAACGGAAAATGGAGAAGAAGGTGCCAGAAAAAGAAAACACACAGCAAGAAAAAAGGACAGGAGCACAAACGAACCGAAACGACCGAGTAAATAAAAACGAAACATGGAGAATTGGAACATGGAACATAAGTATAAAATGAAAGGAACAATAACTATACCTTTTCAAGTTCAAATTGAGACCAATCAATTGCAAATTGAGGCCAATCAAGTTCAAATTGATACCAATCAATTTCAAATTGTGATCAATCAATTTCAGTTATCAACAATATCAAGTTGAGAGTAAACAAATAAAATTCATCATGACAACTTGATATTGTTTAGTGTTAACTTGATTTTGTTTAGTCTCAATTTGAAATTGATTAGTCTCAATTTGAAATTGATTGGTCTTAATTTGAAATTGATTGGTATCAATTTGAACTTGATTGGCCTCAATTTGAAATTGATTGGTATCAATTTGAACTTGATTGGCCTCAATTTGAAATTGATTGGTGTCAATTTGTACTTGATTGGTCTCAATTTGAACTTGAAAAGGTATAGAGGAAGAATTTCAAGAAACAGAACTAGACATACTGATAATAACGGAAACAAAGAAGAAAGGAAAAGGAATAATAAAAACTGGAAATGGACACACTAATATAAGGTGGAGTGGAAAAAGAAAAGAGAGCGGCAAAAGGAGTGGCATGCCTTATACTCAGAAGGAGAGAAAAGGAAATAGAAAAATGGAAACATGGAGAATTGGAACATGGAACATAAGAAGTATAAAAGCAAAAGAAGGAGAACTAGATGAAGAATTTGAAGAAACAGAACTAGGCATACTGACAATAACGGAAACAAAGAAGAAAAGAAAAGGAATAATAAAAAACTGGAAATGGACACACACTAATATAAAGTGGAGTGGAAGAAGAAAAGAGAGCGGCAAAAAGAATCTCTTCCACAGGAAGAGAGAAAAGGAGATAGAAAAATGGGAAGAGATAAACGAGAGATTACTAACAGTGAAACTAACCAACAAAACAACGAAAACAATTAAAACTGTATCATCATCAAACGATAATGATAACACCACCAAGAAAGAAGAATTCTGGACACTATTAGAACAAGCAGTAGAGGCACCAGAACGAAACATATATACAGGGTATCTCCTAAAAAACGCTGCTGGCCATAACTCCTTTATTTATTGGCCCATGTCAGTCAAACAAAAACAAGATTAAATGGCTCTACATGTCCTCCACATGTACATAGAAAAATGGGAACAGATAAACGAGAGATTACTAACAGTGAAACTAACCAACAAAACAACGAAAACACAATTATAACTGTATCATCATCAAACGATGATGACAACACCACCAAGAAAGAAGAATTCTGGACACTACTAGAACAAGCAGTAGGGGCAGCAGAAGGAAATATATATACACGGTGTCTCCTCAAAAACGCTGCTGACCATAACTTCTTTATTTATTGGCCGATTTCAATCTAATACCAACAAGATTAAATGATTAAATGTTCTACAAAGGAGTTATGACATGTTCCCCTTTGTAGAGGCCCTAATTTTCTTTTTTTGCAAAATCAACTTTTATTTTAGCGATAGTCAACTTTTTCTTTTCAAATGGTTACATATATTTTCTTTTTTTTCTGGTAGAGATTATTTTTCTAAATCCAAAGATGTATAACAAGTTGGCTTTGATGGACTATTAGTTACAGAAAAAGAATGTTTGTTAGCATAAAATTGTTTTTTGTAAGTTTATCAAGTGTGCCATGGAAAGGAAAGTGAACACAAAAAACAGTAAAAGGAGTTTTGAGGTTTTTATTTGTGTTTCTTAAGAATTGAATTTATCGTTCGTTTTGATGTGCTAATGTTATTTTCAAATTCCCGAATAGATATTTTTGGATTTTCTTGCACATTAAAAAGAAATTCCACATTTCAAATTCCAAATATTCGTTCCTCTCTTTTGGGTTTCTTAAAAACATCATACTTAATGTGTTTTCGTATCTTCCAAATTTTCTAGGCTCTGGGACTTCTATACCTTTTCAAGTTCAAAATGAGACCATCAATTTCATTTTGAGAAGTAACAAATTCAAATTGAGACCAATCAATTTCAAATTGAAACAATCAAATTCAAATTGAATTGAAACAAATTCAATTTTTGATCTAACAATTTCTAAATGGGATTTTCAATATCAAATTGAGATTAATCAAAATCAAGTTGACAATAAACAGTTTCAATTTGAAAATATTACCTATATGTATATTAACGAAATATTATTATAATATAATTTATTCATTCATGTAATATTAAATATTAACATCATACAACAAAGAATAAAACAATCTAAGGAATAAACTAATAAACTAAAAGTAAAAGTAAACGTAAAAGACGCTACTAAGTAGTGTCTTCCATGTTTGACCCAGCAGGAATACATTTTTGGATACCTGTCACAAATCTCGCACAATCATTGACAACATTAATTTTTCTTACGTTTTCATTAATTATGTTTTCCAACCTTTGAAGGCCAAACTCTGTATGTATCTTATTATTACTGCCTTCTCCATTCAAAATTTGTGGTATTTGTACCGCCAAATCTGCTTTCACACCAGATTTCGTGACTGGCCATGCATTCTCAATCGGGTTCAACATTGGAATATATGGATTTAATCGAAGAAGTGATTATTTCTGAATTCATGTACATGCCCATCGTGTTAACAAAGATTTTCCAATCTCCATTATTATTATAAGCAGCACACAACTGCTTCTTCAGATGTATTACTTCTGCTTTTTTTATGTAGCGTGGCATTTTTAATACGACATATAAATTAATTATGTTGCCACAATACATTTTATTTGTTTACTTGTTTGTTTAGTCTCAATTTGAAAGTGATTGGTCTCAATTTGAAATTGATTGGTCTTAATTTGAAATTGAGTGGTCTCAATTTGAACTTGATTGGTCTCAATTTGAACTTGAAAAGGTATAGACTTGACTTGATAGTGATTTTTATAGCATTCCAAATATACTTGTAACATGGCAATCAATCGACTGTTAATACTGTTAGCCATCACTTGAGTTATTTCACAAAAATTTGACCGAAACTTGGATGACTTTTACTGTTTCTTGTGTTCACTTTGTTTTCCATGGCACACTTGATAAAGTTACAAGAAAAAAACAACTTTATGTTAACAAACAATATTTTTCTGTAACGAATATTCCATCAAAGCCAACTTGTTATACATCTTTGGATTCAGAAAAATAATCTCTACATTAAAAAAGATAAGAAAATATATGTAGCCATTTGAAAAAAAAAGTTGACTATCGCTGAAATGAAAGTTGATTTATGCAAAAAAAAGAATATTAGGGCTCCGTTGTAGAACATGTGGAGCCATTTAATCTTGTTTTTGTTTTTGAACTAGCGAAGGACAGGACTAACTTCATGAACGAACAGTAACAGAAGAAGGAAAGGAGAAAAGAAAACAAGACACCTACACCATTGTGGTAGAAGGTGTGGTACAAGATATTTGTATAAATCATAATTTATACAAAAAACTAAAATGTCTTTAAAGGGCAGGAATTTTGCACTTTATCATATTATTATTATTTTAAATTTTCGTTATGTCACTGAGCTCCGGGTGAATTCCTGAATAATTAAGCCGTCGCCAGATTAATGCGCGACTCCTCGTCCACCATAAATTGAGCTTAGGAAAAAAGACGGCGGCCGATATGATGGCTGGCCGGCTATATCTTAAGGGACGCTATATCTTGGTCACAAATCGCCGCTTATATACGTCTGAAGTGCGGTGCTAATGTGCACTTTGCATGCCCGAAGTCGGGCCCTTGCAAGTGATAGATGGCTTTCTTAGTCCCCAGAGAAAGGCTTACTTAATGGGACTTCTATAGGGGAATCGGTAATTGAAACCAAGGTGCGACCGGAATATGACCGATAAATTTACGTGCGCGAGTGAGTGTGTGTGTATTACATAGAATTAGTTGGTGATTTATCGCGTCGCATATTTTTAGGCCCCAATAAGAACGCCACGATCCGCCCGCGAAAAACGCAATTATCATAGCGTATTAATTACCCGCGCGTTGTGCCGACGTGCCGCGCGCTAATTAATCGCGCCGTGGTTCGGCGCGTTGCAGTAAATTATTGCGACGTGTAATTATCACCCGCCTCGATGGCAAAAAATGGGCCAAAATTTATGCGAAATCTTACCATCAATCATGCAACTTCAGCGATTGACTTTTAAGAGGCCGCCCCGCAAACAGAGGATGTTTACGGCCGCGGATAGAAAAGCGAATGAATATTTTATCAATTCCAGTGGCCCAGAGTTGACCCCTGGCGTGTCATCATCCGCCTCATTCGATTAGCGTGCGGAAACGCTTGTACCTGCGTTAATAATCTTTTCCCATGAATAAGTTAAAAATTAAGACGCGATAATGGTTAGCTGCTACTTAACACGAAAATTTAATGAAACCCAAGGGCCTTGCCTCTGATAGAGTAATGGATTTAACGGCGATTATAAAAGTAAATATTAATTTTCTTTTATGTGATGGCGACAACGTTTTATGAAAATTGTTATAGTTTTTCCGTACATACTGAAAAATGAAAGCCGTAAAAATAAAAACGATTCTCCAGAATAACAATTCCTAACGCACCACGTACCATAACGTGCATAAAAGCCTAAGCTAACTGTTCGTATCTAAGAGAGCAGCCACAGAAAAGAGGCAAAAGGAACAGAAATAAATTTTAGTTCGAACTGCAGTTAAATGAAAAAGATAAAACAGCGTCAAGAAAGCGAAAATGTCCAAAAACATTACAATCATTCTTGTAGTATGATGATACTTGACAAAGTTAATTTTCGAAGTAATATTTACGCCTAATACTAGATAAAATCTTCATAAAATTTGAAGTGAAATTTTCCGAAAAAGTTCAATATTCTAAGTGTACCTACTGGAGCTGCACACAATGTCAAAGTGCTTTTTGGACGTTGAACTTTTAAAGAATTTTAATACTCTTGATTGATTCTCAAATTTTCTCTACCAATCAATTCTACATCTCCTGCTCTGGTTTCATCTGACTGCATTTCTCGTTTTTTTTTCTGTTCGTTTCATCTTCATACTGAGTACTTTTGCTTTCATTACTGCTCATTTTTTGTGTTAAATTTTGTTCTTATAAAACTGATACGGTTGATAGATCGATCTCAGACTATTGTAGCTTATTACTTTATACGTTAGATCGAGATAACATATCTCAGCCTACGTACCTCTACCCTAAGTAGAAAATACGTACAGAAGATACAAAAAAAAAAAATTATAATACTCACACATTTCGTGTGTGCCCACATAAATAACTGCTTACTTTATATAACCACATTGACGCATCATAGATTTTTTCTAGGCAATACTTTATATCTGCGATTTGTATTGTGATATCGATCATCGCGATATATTTCTAGGTATATTCAAATCGCTTCGTTTGGTTTATATTGCAACAGCGACTCCGTGTGGGATATTTCTAGGAATATTTATTTTGCTCGGGGCAAAATTTATCTGATATCATCCATTATAAAATGTTTTACCTTGAAAATCCTTAAATAAGCACATTCGAACAGCGATAGAAATTCAATTCGCGGAAAGCACGCTTTATTTATATTATTTGAATTCTGCTATAGTTAAATTTTTCACAGAGTGCCTATGTTTATATATCATTTGGCTCACAAAACAGTTTCTTATACAAGGATGCTATTTTATTATTTGATATTGTTATAAAAAAGTATGCTTTACATTATTCATATGTCGGTACAATATTTCAATAAACCTAATGAAATAAAGAACTCAAAAAAACTGCTTTTGAATATTTAATAATAAAATTTATAAATATAACAATGGAAAAATCCCTAGTGGTTTGGATAAAAAATGTGTATAATATAATGTGTTTCCAAATAATTTAAACAAAGAAAAAATTTATAAATAATTCACATTCCTTTATTTCCATAACTAGCGGACCCGGCGAACTCTGTTCCGCCTTAGAGGCAGTAAATAAACAAACTTTAGATTTTATTTAATTCTATTTTTTATTTGGAAAGATATATATAAATATATAAAAAAATCAAGTATTTTAATGATTCTTTATTGTTCATGTATTTTGGTGCATAGGTTGCACTTTTCAGTTAAGCACCTTGTGATACACGACATTTTTTGTCTTATTATCAGGTGCAAGTACAAACAACGCAGATGGTCTTCCGACCCGTGAACATGCCACATATAATTGACCATGTGAAAAACATTGATTTTCCAGATTCAGACCACAAACTTTCAAGGATTGTCCTTGTGATTTGTTAATGGTCATGGCGAATGCAAGACGGATCGGAAATTGAAGTCTTTTAAACTCAAACGGCATATCGTTTGGGATCATCGGTATCCTCGGAATGAGTACTTCCTCACCTTCGAATTTTCCTTTGAGTATCGTCGCGTAAATCACATTGTTTAGCAATTTACTTACTACCAAACGCGTACGCGTACCAAACGCGTCACAATACTCGCAAACAACGTCCATTGACCCAATGCAAACGCTAGGATGCAAGCAGTAATCAGTGCTGCAATCATATCGAAACGCTGCTCGATTCAAATCAGCACTTGATACATTTCTTCTTTTGCGTCGAAAATTATTTACTTCTTCATTTCTGTTATTCGCTCGACGATTTCGCATTGCCAACCGAGCCGTTTCACGTGCTGCCTCTCTTTGATCTTGTGATTGAGAAGCACGAAGTCGAGCCATACTAACGCGGAGCTCTTCACGGGCAATTCCTTGTGCTTCTTCAGTCATTTCATTTGCAATGTTTCGTATCCTTCTTGCATTACGGCTTTGTCGGGAAAGATTTGATCGTCTTGGTCGCGGCATTGTTTACGATTAGAGTCCGGGCAATGTAACGCGCGGATACAGATTTCCATAGCAAGCATGATTTGCTCGATAATATTTGCGTGGTGGCGTGTAAATGTTTGTTTGAAAATTAGGTTTGTGTACGAAAATTTTAAAACACGAATTCTGATTGGTTGAATTGGAATTTTCAACCAATCAGAATTCGAGTTTTTTAAAAAGTGTAAGAAATGTGTAACATTTTCCTTAACACGAACAGACCTAATAAACAAAAGTCGATCAGGCATCATGCACCGAAAAGAAACGTGAGAGAGAGAGAGATATTCCACTGTCGTTAGCGTTTTGTTATTTCATGTGAGATGCGTTTATGTTATACCACGATTTATAGTGACTTGACGGAAACGCGGTCGAACGGGATAAAAAGTATCCTATGTCCATCTCCTGATTATAAGCTACCTCTCCACTAATTTTCAGCCAAATCGGTTCATCCGTTCTTGAGTTATAAATAGTCTAACTAACACCACTTTCTTTTATATATTTAGATATACAAAATATATATTACTAACATAATAAGTGTAAATAAAAATACAAAGATACAAACATAATTACATTGCACTGCATACTTTGGTTTAGGTGTAGTCGTCAAGATATTAAAATTGTGGGTTATGCAGAGCTTTCCAATTGCTTTTCACCATGTATCAGTTGTGTTTCACTTTATCTCAAATGATTTTCCCTCTTGTCAACACCTGTCTATATTGTTTCAAATGTATTCCCCATATGTCATTCCTCATATGTCCCATATGTCATTCCCCATATGTCCCTATATGTCATTCCCCATATGTCCCATATGTCCCCATATCAATATTGTATCAAATGTATTCTCTATGTGTCAAATTGTTTTCAGTATTTATCAAATGATTTTCTCTGATCTATATATATTTATATTTATTATATATTTAATCCATATCGACAGTGGGAAAAGCATTTGATGAATAGTAAAAAACAATTTTACATATGGGGAATACATTTGAAGTAATATTGACAAGTGTTGACAAGAGGGAAACGCATTTGAGATAAAGTGAAACAGAACTGGTACATGGTGGAAAGCAATTGGAAAACTCTGTAAGTAGTAATACTTTAATGAATAATTAAAAATTTAATGATACAAAAATGAAACACGTTACTACGTTTTTTATCACTTTATTTTTCGTTATACACGACTGCAGTTTCGACCACAATTAGGTCATTCTCAAGTGATTTAAAACAGAACTAAATATATTTCTTGTATTTTTAATCACTTCAGAATGACCTGACCACTGAATTTGATGCAAATTTGATATTAGATTCGTGTACAGTACACATAAAACTAATTCTCCTGAAAATTTGACAAAGTTTCAGTTTTAAATAAGGGAGAAAATCTAACACTTAACTTTCTGCATTGACAAGTATGGATTAGCTATTACTGAAATTTATGAAAATTTACTATTTGCAAATTTGATATTATATTCGTGTACAGTACACCTAAAGCTAATTCTTCTGAAAATTTGTCAAAGTTTCAGTATTAAATAAGCGAGAAAATCGAACATATAACTTTCTGCATTGTAAAGTATGGGTCAGCTATTACTGAAATTTCTGAAAATTTATTATTTGCAAATTTGATATTAGATTCGTGTACAGTACACCCAAAAGTAATTCTCCTGAAAATTTGACTAAGTTTCAGTTTTAAATAAGGGAGAATATCAAACACTTAACTCTCTGCATTGACAAGTATGGATTAGCTATTACTGAAATTTCTGAAAATTTACTATTTGCAAATTTGATATTAGATTCGTGTACAGTACACATGAAACTAATTATCCTGAAAATTTGACAAAGTTTCAGTATTAAATAACGGAGAAAATCGAACACTTATCTTTCTGCATTGACAAGTATGGATTAGCTATTACTGAAATTTGTGAAAATTTACTATTTGAAAATTTGATATTAGATTTGTTTACAGTACACCTAAATATAATTCTCCTGAAAATTTGACAAAGTTTCAGTATTAAATAAGCGAGAAAATCAAACACTTGACTTTCTGCATTGACAAGTATGGATTAGCTATTACTGAAATTTCTGAAAATTTACTATTTGCAAATTTGATATTTGATTCGTGTACAGTACACCTAAAACTAATTCTCCTGAAACTTTGACAAAATTTCACTTTTAAATATGGGATAAAATCAAACACTTAACTTTCTGCATTGACAAGTATGGTTAGTTATTACTGAAATTTCTGAAAATTTACTATTTGCAAATTTGATATTAGATTCGTGTACAGTACACCTAAAACTAATTCTCCTGAAAATTTGATAAAGTTTCAGTATTAAATAAGCGAGAAAATCAAACACTTAACTTTCTGTATTGACAAGTGGTCGAAATTGCAGTCGTGTTTAACTAAAAAATAAAGTGATAAATTAACGTAGTAACGTGTTTCATTTTTGTATCATCATGATTAATTATCACATAGTAATGGCTTCCTCCATCAACTTTATTAAAAATTTACATACAAATTATTCAAAATATATTTGATATTTAACACACAAAAATAAAAAATGCTAATAATAATTTTATTAATACTGGAGGAGTTTACTTCGTGATACATTATGTATAAATAAATAATGCAATTTTAACATTGTTGGTATCACATTTATTGTCTTATAGTGACTACAGTTTCTACCAAACATTCGGTCATTTACAAACTTATAATTTGCTAATAATTATCTATATTAATAATTATTATTATTTGTTATTTGTTAAAGTATTTTCTGATATTTTTTAGTATTTATTTAAATTTCCCTACTAGTTTCGGCTTAATATTCAGCCATCATCAAGGGTTTTTGTAAATTAAATTATATTTTTCAAGATTATATTGTGACTTTATGTGTCGTGTCAGTTTGAAGTATTGGATAAAATACTAACAAAAATTAATAACTATTATTTTGGTGCTCCTCCACCTGTGGAGTAATTGTTGACTGTGATCATTTTTGACACAGAATTCTGACCCAATTACTGCACATTTACGCCATACATACACGGCTGATTAAGAGTGGGTGTTAACCCGAATTAACTTTGTCGGTTTGGTGCCTAATGGATTGTGTATCCGCTTCAGTTTTTCCACATGCTTCCGAAACGAAATATTAGAATTGAGTTTTGGCAAAGCTTAGCGCAATTTTAATAAATGTAAACAAAGTATGATAAATATTTAAGTAAACAGCGCAATCTTTGAGGGTAGTAATTTTAGGATCTGACTTTTAATTTATAGTCGTTGGTTTGATACTCTGCCAAAGTACTGTAATAATATCGTTGAAAGCCTGAAAACAAATCCTCGAATTTCCATAAATGTATCATATGCCAGAAAGGCCGATGAACAATAGCCAAACAATAATTAATCTCTCTCTATATCATATATCAGATCATTTATAAATATCTCTCATAGCAAGTACAATAATATTAATACATAGTTAGCATAGAAAAATACAATTTTTGTAATTTTAATAAGCACTAACCATCAGAATTTAGCAAGTACAATAATATTAATACATAGTTAGCATACAAAAATACAATTTTTGTAAATTTTAATCAGCACCAACTATCATAATTTAGCAAGACAATAGTATTAATACATAGTCAGCACACAAAAATACATTTTTTGTAAATTTTAATAAGCACCAACTATCATAATTTAGAATAACTAGAGGAACAATTTTGCTCAATTGCTCTTAATTGTTCTCTTAGCACCTACAACAATATTAATACATAGTTAGCATACAAAAATACAATTTTTGTAAATTTTAATAACCACCAACTATCAAAATTTAGAATAACTGGAGGAACAATGATGCTCTTGTTAAGATTTAAAAACAATGTAATTAAGTTATAAAATTTTTATAAGCCATGTCGTACTACTTCTAATATCGATGCTACAATTTTGCCCTTATGTTATGATTTTAAAAAAAGTAATTAAGTTATAAAAAATTTATAAGCCATGTCGTACTACTTTTAATATCGATGCTAAGTAATCGTGTAATTAAACTTTCTTGCTTACTAAGAAAAAAAAACACGTTACTTATAGCACGGAAAATCCCGCGAAAAGATTGATTTTTTTCTCCCTCCCTGTCAGTTTTACTTACGAAACTTTTATACTTAATTCTATTTAGAATTTCATCCGCGGCTTTCCATTTTTTACATGAAAATTCGTTCATGCACGTTCCATATTTAAAGATTATATTCCGGCGAACAAAAATTGACATGGACTTGACAAACATCAGCGCGCGATTTTTCCGCACGACATACTTTAGCACATTGTACCCATTTCCTTCAATATTTTGCGAACGTTCTTTATTGCGAACGTTGTTAATGTTTATTAACATTATTTTTGCACATTGTACCCATTTCCTTCAATATTTTGCGTACGTTCTTTATTGCGAACTTTATTAATGTTTATTAACATTATTTTTTTATATAATATTAAAAAAATTATATTCTATTTCAAACGAGAATATAATAGAAAATTCAGTAAAATAATTTGAAAATGTTATTTGTTATAATTAGTCTATAGATTAAGAATAGGATAATAGAATAATTTATTTACGTGCTATTACATAAAGTTTACACATGTTATTCAAATTATAACACACAAAATGTGGGCACAATTAACATAAACTATATATCAATAAAGGTTTGATACTAACATAGAGAGAAAAATACAATAAAATTGCTATACATTTTAAAAACAGGTCTAGCTGAGTATGTCTGCATGTATACAGGGGATTTTTTTTTCATTTTAAGCATTGGGATCTCGAAAACTAGAAGACATAGAGATTCGGTTAAATGAGGAAAGAGTTGTCGTTTTAAGAGGTTATGCAAGATATGCTTTTGTTTACAATGTTTTTTTTTTAATGACAGTCATAGTTGGCTTTGACATTTTTTAAATGGACAAATTTTTCTCTTTATAACAATGCAAGGTTTACTATACTTACTTTGATAAATAAACGCGATCAAGGAATTTTCGTATTATAATTAGAATAGAATTTAGTATAATTAGAATAGAAAACTGTATAGATTTTTTGTAGTAACAGGAAACAAAAATGTTTTCCATTTCAAACTCTGTTTATGCTACTCTCAATGAAACAAATAGTTCTGCATCGTTTCTAATTGTCATAGTAAGCAATAATTTTCATAAAGTTAATTTTCGAAGATGGCCTTTATTTATCAAAGTAAGTATAGCAAACCTTGTAACGCTGAAAAGAGAAAAAAATGTCCTTTTTAAAAATGTCAAAGCCAATTATGACTGCCATTTAAAATGTTTGAAGTTTGTATTATAACTCAAAAACGGTGGTTTCTTATCAAAAAACAAAAGCATATCTCTCTTAGTTCTTAATCTTAATTATAATATTAAGTATATCTCTTAGCTGTTAAAACGACAACTTTTTCCCTCTTTAACAGAATCTCTATATCTTATGGTTTCCGAGATCCCAATGCTAAAAATTAAAAAAACTATTTATACAGGCTGTTGGCTAAATAAAAAAAATCTAATTTTGACTCTTTAGAAAAATAACATCATGTAAACAATCCCCCACTATTTTCTTCACACTGTTCAAGCCTGGAGTGGAACTCCTGAAAACTTTTTGTATTTCTTCAATAGTTATCGATGCAAATGCCTCTCGTATGCGATATTTTTAATTTTCAGTATTATTTTCTGCATTTGGGGGATTTTTTGATTGATAATATTTTTCTATAGTGTTGTTAGATGTAATTTTAAATTCTTTTTGCAAATAGTAAATAAATAAGTGTCAAAATAAGATTTAAAAATTTTGATTTTGCCAACACCCTGTATAAATAAATCAAAGTTTCAATAACTGAATTGGTACTTTCAGACCAAGCAGGAATTATAATTCTTATAACATTTTTACTTAAAAGTAAAAATTAAGAAAAATTTCCTCTTGTAAACTCAATCCGGGGACATACTGTATATGAATGACAACTTTTCTTGATTGAGAAAATTGTTAGAGAATTCTATCGGATTTATGCCAGTGCTTCTTAACCATTAATTAATTTAGTATAGAATAATTTCAGGGGAGCTGACACTACAGAGTGTCAGCTCCTATTTCTTCTAGATCTGTTTTGTTTCTTCTTACAGTCAGCCAAATTCTGTTTGTCTTCAATGTCAATCTCTTAATCGCTTATTTTATATTTAATTTATTCCATTTCGTAAACGCCCTGGGAAAATCTATTATAACTGTTCGTTTTTTCTCACAAAAGTAATCTAGAAATTCAAGTTTCAACTTGTAGTATACCATCCTTAAATATCACATTCTCAAACTCATTTCTATCTCAGATTTTTCCATCCCATAGTTTAGCAAAGATTAATTTTCATGAAAACCCAAAACAATTTTGATTTTCCCTGAAAGGTCACTTGCATGAAGTATCAGCATATTGTTAGAGAATTCTATCAGATTTATGCCAGTGCTTCTCAAACATTAATTAATTTAATATAGAATAAATTTTGGGGAGCTGACACTACAGAGTGTCAGCACCTACTTCTTCTAGATCTATTTTGTTTCTTCTTATTGTCAGCCAAATTATGTTTTTTCAATGTCAATCTCTTAATCGCTTATTTTATATTTGATTTCTTCCATTTCGTAAACGCCCTCGGAAAATCTAGTATTTCTATTCGTTCTTTCTCACAAAAGTAATCTGGAAACTCAAGTTCCAACTTCTAGCACAACATCCCTTCATTTTCATGACAAATTGTTCCGTTCCATAGTTTAGCAAAGATTAATTTTCGTTAAAACCCAAAACTATTTTGATTATCCCTGAAAGGTCACTTGTATGAAGTATCAGTATATTGTTAAAGAATTCTATCTGATTTATACCAGTGCTTCTCAAACATTAATTAATTTAGTGTAGAATAATTTCTGGAGAGCTGATACTACAGATTGTCCCTCGGAAAATCTATTATTTCTGTTCGTTTTTTCTCACAAAAGTAATCTGGAAATTCAAGTTCCAACTTGTACCATACCATCCTTAAATATCACATTCTCAAACTCATTCTATGACAGATTTTTCCGTCCCATAGTTTAGCAAAGATTAATTTTCATGAACACCCAAAATAATTTTGATTGTAAAAATAATAATAACAATAATAATAATAATACTTTATTGATGCTTTAACAAGAATAGTTTTACACAGGTCATTAATATTTGAAACAGTTGAACAATTCATAGTTTGTACAGCCCGAGAAACACAAATAAATACTTGTCCCTGAAAAATTGTCCCTGAAAGGTCACTTTCAGTAAATACTACTAGTACTATTATACTATTATACTAGTAAATATTATTATTAATAATCTTTCTTCTTTTAACCTTTCGGGTGTCGAAGTGGTGTTATCTTTTCTTCGTGTATTTTCTTTTATCATTTGGTTCCACCGTTTCTTGTTTCTTGCTATTTCCTTCACTTATGCATTGGTTATCCCCTTTTTATTTAATATGTTTCCAATATTTTTGTACCATTTCTTTTTTGGTCTTCCGACTCTTCCCTTTCCTGTTATCTTTGTTTCTCATATCTTCTTTGTTGGGTTGTTGTCTTCTCTCTTGATTAGGTGTCCCAGCCATTGTAATTGTCTATTTTCTATCTGTTTATTGAGTTCTACCATTTCTAGTTCATTTCTGATGTCTACATTTCTCACTCTGTCTAGTTTTTCTCACAAAAGAAATTTGGAAACTCAAGTTCCAACTTCTAGCATACCATCCTTAAATATCATATTGTCAAACTCATTTTTATAACAGATTTTTCCGTCCCATAGTATAGCAAGGATTAATTTTCATGAAAACCCAATACAATTTTAATTGTCCCTGAAAGGTCACCTCTAGTAAGTATTATTATTAATAATCTTTCTTCTGTTACCTTTTCGGGTATCAAAGTGGTGTTATCTTTTCTTCGTGTATTTTCTTTTAACATTTGGTTCCATCGTTTCTTGTTTCTTGCTATGTCCTTCACTTAAGCATTGGTTATCCCCCTCTTATTTAATATGTTTCCAATACTTTTGTACCATTACTTTTTTGGTCTTCCGACTTTTCTCTTTACTGTTATTTTTGTTTCCCATATCTTCTTTGTTTGGTTGTTGTCTTCTCTCGTGATTAGATGTCCCAGCCATTGTAATTGTCTATTTTCCATCTGTTTATCGAGTTCTACTATTTCTAGTTCATTTGATGTCCACATTTCTCACTCTATCTAGTTTTGTTACTCCGTATACTTTCTTATTTAATATGTTCCCAATATTTTTGTCCCATTTCTTTTTTGGTCTTCCGACTCTTCCCTTTCCTGTTATCTTTGTTTCTCATATCTTCTTTGTTGGGTTGTTATCTTCTCTCCTGATTAGGTGTCCCAGCCATTGTAATTGTCTATTTTCTATCTGTTTATTGAGTTCTACCATTTCTAGTTCATTTCTGATGTCCACATTTCTCACTCTGTCTAGTTTTGTTATTCCGTATACTTTCTTCGGGTATTTCATTTCAAGGGCTTGAATTTTGCTTTTTTGTCTCTTGTTGAGTATCCACGTTTCACAGCCGTATAGTAGGGTAGGTACAAATAGTACTTTGTACGTTATAAGTTTTGTTTTTTGGGATTTTTTGTTGTTGTTTAGTATAATTTTGTTAATCGTGTGAAAGGTTCTTGTCGATCTTGTTGTTCATTTCTGTTTACGTATTCTATTTCCTTTCAATAATTTGTCCTAAATATTTTATGTGTTCTACTTGTTCTACTTTCTCGTTATTGATTGTAATGTTTATTGCTTCTTTAGTTTCTCTTATTTTCATTACCTTTGTTTTTGATATATTTATTTTTAATCCAGCTTTTTTCAGTTCATTTTCGTATATGTTAATATTTTTTTATTAAAAAAATCGTATTCTCTTATTTTGCGCGATGATAGTATAGTATAGTATTTATTGGTGTTAAGGAACAAAATAGTTTTACACAAGTCAAGAAAAAAATAATATACAATCAAAGTTGAAAAGTACAATAGCATAAAATTGAAATGTATAATGTAGGTATGTATAAAACACAGTAGGACATAATATCGACACAGAAAATATCACAACAGTAAACATAATAAAATAGTATAAAATAAAACAAAAGTAGGTGCATGTATATAAGAAATTGCCATGACAAGTTTACTTGGTAATCATATCACAGAATAAAATACTTAAAATACTCATCAAAACTATAAAACGCATTTTGTACAAGATACTTCTTAATGCAATTCTTATATGGCGTAATAGGTAGAACCTGCACCTTAGTCGGTAATGCATCAAAAAGTTTTACACAGTAATATATTGTGCCGGTTGTTGACTTTGTCAGCCGAAAAGCACCTATACAATATTTATTTTTGTTACGCGTTTCATGTTCATGGATAGCCTTGCATTGCGTGTATTGGCCAATATTGCATTTAGCATACTTCAGATTGCCACATCGTCTGCGAAAATACATTCAATTATTGTTGTGGGTTTTAATTTGTTGTATCCTATCACTGTTTTCTTTGTCTTGGTTTTAATCTTCTTCATGATTTCATACATTGCTATTATGAAAAAAATGGGGCTTAGTCCACCCCCTTGTCTCAATCCATTTGTGGTTTTAAATTTCGTTGTGATTATGTCTCCAGATCTGATATAACTTTCTGTGTTGTTATATATGCTTTTGACTGCCCTCCTCAGTTTAGGTCTATCGTCTATATCTCTCTATTTGTCTATCATTTAGTGTCTGCCACACAAATTCTCTTTCTATTTTATTAAACGCTTTTTCTAAGTCTACAAAACAGATATACATGTCTTTTGGTGTTCTATGGTCTCATTTATTAGGTTTTGTATCGTACCTGAAACGGTTTTATGATGGTTCTATTTCGTTTTCAAGTTTTTCTCTAATTTTTCTTGCTAGTATGTTCTCATATACTTTTCCGCAGGGCATAGTAGAGATGGTACAAGTAAATAATGTTTAAATAAGAGTCAGAACACATTTTTTACAAAAAACATTTATTTGAGCTAAATGTACATTTTAGTTTTTCTACTGAAGAACCTCGAGTTACGACTGCGACTCATAAACTTGTAGATGTGCTGAAGATAATCGCATTGCGATTGAAATCTGCAATCAGCTCAACTAAATGTTAGTTGTGAAAAATATGTTCTGACTCTTATTTCAAGGTTATTATTCAAGCTCCAAAATATTTGGCTACTTCTACAAGTTTATGAGTCGGAGCCTTAACTCAAGGTTCTGCAGTTGTTCTGACTATTATTATGATTAATTGACTGTTATTTGTAGAAGTTGCTTCTAACTTCACTCAGGACAATATTAAAACTATTAAATTTCATATTGCCTCTAGTATATCTGTTTTCATTATTCTGATGTAATATTTTGTTCTACGACATATTTTGCAAGGACGAATATTAATTGCCAAAATTGTACTCTGTAGTACCGGTCTATCAATCTCTTGATACATTTGTGTATAGTTATAAGATAAGTTATTATAGTTAAAATAAAATGTAATTGGGTCAGAGTTGTCTGTCAAATAATGACAGTAACCAATTACGCCATAGGTGGAGGAGTAGTAGGAATTATTATTATTATTATTATTATTATTATTATTATTACTTAAATTAATCATAACCATATTTAAAATAGTGCTGACTTCTCCTCACCTACAAAAACATTCATTCATGATGGATGATGGATCTACACACCATTCATGAATATTTAAAATATTGTTCAGGTAAAAAATACATTGTCCAGGTAGATTGTTAAGATAATAGTTAGTTTATGTATCCGGAAGATTTGCTATCCTCAACTTTGAAAGACAAAATTGCGTATCCTATTGTAGTATATAACGGTATTAGGCCTATATGGGTTACACAGGGTGGTCACTTTTACGACACCTACCAATAGGATCTATTAATCGGAAATATATACAGAGTTGGTCAAATGGGATAAAAGTTTCTTATTTTCATTGCCTTTTAATATCCTGAAAAGAAATCTGAAAAGGATATCTTGCATAGTTTCTGAAATATCGCTGAAAAACCGAAAAAGTGCACTTTCCTTTTCTTTTTATAACTTTTTTACTTTTGAAGGATATTTTACGAAACTTGGCACTCTTACATTTTTCAGCGTGAGCTTAATTTTTGTGAAAACCCTAAAACACCATGCTTTAGTGACCATGCACAACATTTTGAGGGACACTGATCCTTATTGTGCAATTGCACGAACCACGAACTCGGTGCAATGTTCTCCAGCCCATGTGTTTAAAATAATTAACCTGCATTTTACTTTAACCACCGGAAACTGTATTAGCAATTAGCTTCATTAGAATAACCGGACTCGCCAACGAGCACCGCGACCGCCCCCGCCCCCCACCAAAACTATTACCCGCCCCACGGGCTTTCGGCTGGTAATTGCGATAAAATATGTATCTTTAATTACCCGTTTGATGTTCTACGCGCAGGTAATTTTAAATTTTCTTTGAGCCAGCCGCCGGAATTAGTCGCGTTATTATTCCGTAAAGGGTGGGGTTCTTTATGGAACGAGTTTTCCTTTGCGCGTACGCGCGAGGCGCCCACTAATGCGTGGCATCTCCCTAATAAGACAAGAGGTTTAAATTAATAAAACATTAATAAGAACGCTCGCACTGCGGTTCCAGAACGGTAATCCGTGCGTACGTGCGCGCCTCTTTGTGCGGCCCGCCGAATCAAGTCGCGACCCTTTGATGTTTTATGCAAAACGGGTAAACAACGTGGCACAGCGGGTATTGTCGTTGATGGGGGTAAAATGCGACAACTAACCTTGTTTTCATCTATATATCCTATATATAGAGGTTTGCAAGAAGGAAATTATTTACTAACAGTCTAATACGGTTTAAAAAATCGTGAACGTTATTGATAACGATTTTCTCACTTATTTAAGACATACGGTCAAATTTTCAGAGGATTTGTCTTTTGGCATACTGTATACAGATAAGGCATAAAATTTTCAAAACATCCATTTGATAAATTTACACTTTACACAACTTATGATGTGTGTACGCTTAAAACAATAGTATACAGTAGTCATATTTACAGATATCAGTGGAAGCTTGTGATTTTTTGTGCAAGCTCTCATGATGAAATAAAAAATATCACAGGTGTGAGACACATGTGACACAGTTTTTCATTGAAGATTTACAGGGCAGGTGAGACATGTGTGAGACACCTGTGAGACACCTGTCGCACGACCGGAAAAAGTAAATTTAGACCTCTATGTAAATCCTTGTGGCAAATTGAGCCAGAACTCTCATACCTTATCTACTGAAAATGTCTACTTGAAATGTTCTATATGATTTTCGAAGGGTGTAGTATTTGATTAATACCAATAAAATCCATCAAAATGCTAGCTTTTATTAATACTGATAATCTCTAAAATCATAAGTGCAGTTTTTTTATATTGGCGCATAGTAATACTTATACTTTGATACTGATACTGACTAATTGATCTTGTGCAATTTTGATATAAGTATGAAACTTAACAAAAGCATTTATTAACAGTATTTACGCACAGTTTTACTGAAGATTGGTTGGTGATAATAAATTGTTAAATAGATTTTTTCGAGTATTATCGATTAATGAATTACTATTTTTTGTGAACATCCACAAGCGTTGAACAATGAGCAATACAAGTGTTTGTTAAATAGATTTTACCGAGTGTTATCGATTAATGAATTACTATTTTTTGTTAACACCCACAAGCGTTGAACAACGAGCTCCCTGCCTCTTACTATTACACCACTTTACTTAAAAACCCATTTGCGTCCAACAATGGAAATCCAATAAGTAACGTGGCTACGGATCCGAAATGCAATTATTCCAAATATTTCATTAAATTTATCATCGGACTAATTCGTGCTGGGAAGCTTTTCAGTGATGACTTCATAATTGAATACAATCAGTGAATGGGAATAACTGGGAATATTTAATAAGATATTCCTAACAAAAAAGAACCCTTTTCCCTGGCTGCATGAAAAACGCTGAGGTAAATAAAAATTATGCCGCAAGTGGCGGTGGAAATTTAAATGCGCAGCCGGATGCGGCCGCGGCTTGTAATTAAATTTGCAGCGGAGGCAGGTGGGACATGACCGGAATCGATTGGGTTTTTTCGCCCGTTATCCCTCTGGTCAAAGCACCGTCGGCCCTCGCATCCACGTGATAAATAACAGTCGACGGCGTCTCGTTTATTATTGACGATGCGGACGTTAGTTTCAGATTAAGGCCACTTCAGAACGTGAAATTATGTATTGCGGGCTTTGCAATACTTGTGCTTTACCGCCCGGATGCTTTAAATCTATTAAACGCAAAAAGTGATTTGGCGCGGGAATCAGATTATCGTTTGCCGACCTGTACGAATGGCACCATTCATTCGTAACAGGCTTAATCCAGTTAGGCGCACAATGCGAGTTTACAAAATGTCTTAACGGATTGTATGTGATTGCACGTGCATAAGAATCCTCTCCATTCACTCAGCACCTAGTAGGTACATACACTAAAAAATAGCACTTCTCACCTGAGATTACGACTAAGAGCATCCTATACAATCAAAGATTTACTCCGAGTAGTTCTGATAAGAACTGATGTTTATGAAGCAGAAGACAAAATAACTATTTGCGAAGAATTGGCACAATGGTAATAAATAATAATACGACGCGGGCGGCACTGGGCTGGGGCTGTCAAATCTTTTTACTTTACAGTAAATTTAATTAACAATAAACTTGGAGCGAAGAAAGCCCCTGTTTTTTCGGCGGGAAATTTCACTTGACTTCAATCATTGTTGCTCACTCTGTACGTTCGGGTATTGTCGCAGGCCATATTTTTGTTTAGAAAACAAAGAAACCATTTCCAACATTTACTTTAACATGTTATTTCAATTTAATTAATTGAACACTTTTGCACTTTATTTGCACTTAATTCTAAAACTAGTTGACCAAATCATATTGTATTAATAATAACTTTTTTTTATTTTTATTTATTTCTACAAAGTTACAATCTGTTCAATAATTGAACAATAATTAACATTGTATGGCGTTGTTAGGGTGTAAGAGTTAGAATATATCGCTCAAGTTTAAGATATTATGTCTGTTACGTCTGTTATAATTCGTTGCACTATTGTCAAGCAGGCCTACGCCAAGATGATTTGGATGTTGGTTCAGTCGTTCCAAATATTTTTTAATGTACTTTCTTATTTCTTCTTTCACTGTGTTCATATGAAGGTCGTTGTAGATGTATTTGTTTCGTATATAAAATGGGATATTAAATATGATCATTAGGGCTTTAGACTGGAACTCTTTTAGAATCTCAAGGTTTGATGTGCTGGCTGTTCCCCAGAGTTCTATGCCATAGGTCCATATTGGTTTAATCACGGTTTTGTAGATCAGAATTTTATTTTCAGCTGACAGCTGAGAGTTTTTTTAAATATGCTTTCTTAGGAGTGGAGAGGATTATGTATGGCGTTGTATGTCGTCGGCTTGGTGTTACAAGGTTGCATGTAGTTTTTTTTTAAATTTTTAGTTCTATAGCTTTGCAGAGCTATATGTTTTCAAAACGGGACCTTTCAACTTGTTGGAAGATTAAAATTAGATCATTAGGAACCTGTGATAAAAACATCTCTATTGACAGTGCAAAATTTATCGTTTTTTAATATAGCAAACATATTTAAAATCTCTATTCCCAAATTTACAAATTTGCACATACAACCTTGTAACATTAAGCCGACGATATGGCAAAGATTTTCATTATGGCTTTCTGTGGTAGTTCTTTTAATATCTGTGCCGTTATTAGGTCGTATCCGGCTGATTTTTGAATTTCTAGGTTCGTTATTGCTGCTTTTAACTCTTTGGGGGACATTGCTTTAATTGGAGGAGACATTTGGAAAGGTGTTTCCAGGTAATCTTCAATTATTTGATCTTCAGAAGGTTCTATTTCAGAGGAAAATGGTTGGAATATTTTAGCAAAGTGGTCAGCAAACATGTTGACCTTTTCATTGTTACTTCTACCCCAATTACCATCTTCCCTTCTAATTTTGGGAATTGGTTCTTTGGGTTGCTTCAGTCTCCTTGTGGCCTTTCACAGAGAGTGATCAGTGTTTTTCGAGGGTGATAGTTCTTTAAGATAGTTCTCTATGATTCAATTTTTGTATCCTATTATTAGCCTCTTTAGTTCTTGCGATGCCTTATTAAACCTATTTTTGTCTGGTGGATAGCGCCTTCTTTGCCATGTCTTCAGTTATTCTTCAATTATTTGACTTCAGAAGGTTCTATTGCAGATTAAAATGGTTGGAATATTTTAGCAAAGTGGTCAGCAAACATGTTGGCATTTTCATCGTTACTTCTAGCCCAACTACCATCTTCCCTTCTAATTGGGGGAATTGGTTCTTTGTGTTGTTTCAGTCTCCTTGTGGCCTTCCACAGAGAGTGATCAGTATTTTTCGAGGGTGATAGTCTCTTTAAGATAGTTCTCTATGATTCAATTTTTGCATCCTATTATTAGCCTGTTTAGTTCTTGCGATGCCTTATTAAACCTATTTTTGTCTGGTGGATAGCGCCTTCTTTGCCATGTCTTCAGGTATTCTTCAATTATTTGACTTCAGAAGGTTCTATTTCAGAGGAAAATGGTTGAAATATTTTAGCAAAGTGGTCAGCAAATATTTTGGCCTTTTCATCCTTACTTCTAGCCCAACTACCATCTTCCCTTCTAATTTTGGGAATTGGTTCTTTGGGTTGTTTCAGTCTCCTTGTAGCCTTCCATAGAGAGTAATCAGTGTTTTTCGAGGGTGATGGTTCTTTAAGATAGTTCTCTATGATTCAATTTTTGTATCATATTATTAGCCTCTTTAGTTCTTGCGATGCCTTATTAAACCTATTTTTGTCTACTGGATAGCGCCTTCTTTGCCATGTCTTCAGGTATTCTTCAATTATTTGACTTCAGAAGGTTCTATTTCAGAGGAAAATGGTTGGAATATTTTAGCAAAATGGTCAGCAAACATGATAACCTTTTCATCGTTACTTCTAGCCCAACTACCATCTTCCCTTCTAATTGGGGGAATTGGTTCCTTGGGTTGTTTCAGTCTCCATGTGGCATTCCACAGAGAGTGATCAGTGTTTTTCGAGGGTGATAGTTCTTTAAGATAGTTCTCTATGATTCAATTTTTGTATCCTTTTATTAGCCTCTTTAGTTCTTGCGATGCCTTATTAAACCTTTTTTGTCTGCTGGATAGCGCCTTCTTTGCCATGTCTTCAGGTATTCTTCTATTATTTGAATTCAGAAGGTTCTATTTCAGAGGAAAGTGGTTGGAATATTTTAGCAAAGTGGTCAGCAAATATGTTGGCCTTTTCATCGTTACTTCTAGCCCAACTACCATCTTCCCTTCTAATTGGGGGAATTGGTTCTTTGGGTTGTTTCAGTCTCCTTCTGGCCTTCCATAGAGATTGATCAGTGTTTTTCAAGGGTGATAGTTCTTTAAGATAGTTCTCTATAATTCAATTTTTGTATCCTATTATTAGCCTCTTTAGTTCTTGCGATGCCTTATTAAACTTATTTTCGTCTGCTGGATAGCGCCTTCTTTGCCATGTCTTTCTCACTTCCCATCGTTCTTCTATTTTGTTTCTGATGATGAGAGGGTATTCATTTTGGGTTGTAGCTTTTGGTTTCAGCACAGGCGTTGATTCCCATCATATAGGCGACCATATAGCTTTCTGGATTTATTTTGTTAGACTTACCACCGCTCCTTCTATATCTTTATGAGGATTGTACTGAATATTGGGTGTCATGCGATCTTGCAGTAGCTCTGCAATAATAACTGGAAAGCATTTTTCAGGAGCTTTCCAACTATGTACCACAAGTAGGTGGTGTCATTTAATTTTTTTAGATGGAGAAGGCTGTGGCTTAAAGGGTCGGTAGGGGGTTGACACTACCTACGGCATTTTGATTCCCCCTCCGAACCACCCAAACAATTTTGAGTAATTTTAAAAATAATCATTAGTTGTATGAAAAAAGTCGGTGGAAACTTTTCAAATTGACACCCTGTATAGCTTTTCATGACTTAAGGATCTTGGATCAAAACGCATGTTTTAGTTTGCCAAAAAAAAAACTCCCAAACAACCTGTTAATGATATTGTCCCATCATTTTTTATTTTGTCAACAAAAAAATCTTCCTAAGCAACTTGTTAAGGATATTGTCGCATCACTTTTGATTTTTTCAACAAAAAAAAAACTTCCTAATCAACCTATTTCGAAAATATACAATATCCCTGACTAGCCTTTCATAAGTTAGGGATAAGGTTTTATTTGTTGACAAATTAAAACTTATGCGTTTTCTGACAATAGCCTTAAGTAACGAAATGCTGTATAGTTGACTAACTGATGCTTGCAGCTGAGTGTACCCAACTTAATCTGGTCGCAATTATTCGCAATTATAGGCGGAATTCCCGTTTATGCCATTATGAAAAGCTGTATATTTGACTAACTAATACTTGCAGCTGACTATACCCAACTTAATTTGGTCGCAATTATAGGTTGAATTCCCGTTTATGCCATTATGAAAAGCTGTATATTTGACTAACTGATACTTGCAGCTGACTGTACCCAACTTAATCTGGTCGCAATTATAGGCGGAATTTCCGTTTATGCCACTATGAAACGAACTGCAATATGTATATCATAATTTGAATAACGAAAATTTATAAATAACATTAACTGCTTCGTTTATCTCGATTGATGGTATCGGTGGGCTATTAGGTGTGTAAAGAGCTGGGGGGTATATTTTTTATTTACGTTTTGCGAAACGTTCGTAATAAGAGCATAAATCAAGGCTATTTATAGTAAAATGTTCACATCCAAACGTGTGCCAGAGATTTGTCATTGCCGAACAAGTATAACGTGTTTAAATGGATTTCCCGAATAAATTACCGTTCCTATTATTCTTAATCAACGGGGCCCCGCACATATCCATATTAAATTATAAATATTAATGAAACACAGATCTCGCGTGTCCGCCGACCGTAAAGTTATGCTAATAAAGCGGCTAATTTCTATATTTAATGTTACAGAATAGCAACTGTCCAAGTATGTACAAGGAGATGTATTACAAAGGTAATGATACGTCCGAGTCTCACGTTCGCCGTGTATACTAATGGAGCTATGTTGTTGCAGCTAATAAATGGAGTCCTGATGTCAAAGACCATCCATTCCACGCCCTGCAGCACTCTCTCCATTGAAGGCGACTATAGCCACATGCCGCAGCCCCCTCATCATAACTTAATAGTCAATAATAAAGTTTCGCCGTGTGGATCTCTGCGTGGAACTTAGGCGAAGATTAGCGTCGTTTAAAAACGGAAATCCTTCAGGCGGCACAAAGCGCAATGCATCACTCTGCGTGTTCCGTGTACATATACAATAAACCGCCTCGCACTTGGAAAATGCCTGGGAATATTCAAAATTTCCCAGCAACGCTTTTACTTTGGTAGAAGCTTCAGACTTAATGAAGCGAGCTGACACCGAACGCGGAGGCAACAATAAAGCAGCGATTGATGTATAAAATAGCCACAATAAACTATGTACATATTTGTCAATACACACCACAGAGACGCAGTTTCCTTGTGATAAGAATGCAATAACGACCAAGTGAAGTGTTTCCATGTTATGAACTGTTGCAATTGTGCGGCAATAATTTTATACAGTAATGCATAAAAATTCGCGAGGTAAGTTGCGGTTCCACGTTCATTCATCCCCTGCCACGTTTTTTTTTTGGTACTTTTATGTCGTCTTCGTATATTGGTATAAAAAAATTGTACGTGAAATCAAAACTGCTGCATGGCTATAATTTAAATGTTTAATTAAAAATGCTGTTTTCGGTAGAGTTAACATAATATACAATAAGACTATCCTGGGGTAACAATAATTTTTTAATTAGTGGTTTAGTATCGTGCGATGTTTTAAATAAATCAAAATGATTACGGATTACTGTATAAAAAAATGCGAGAAATATTTAATGTTGAAATGGGCGAGCTTATAGATATTTTGTATTCAAACAATAACGACTATTCAATATTCCTGAAATATGTTTTACGATTAGGGAATGTGTATATAAATAGGTAATGATAGTGACATTAAATATTTCTTTTTTTACAATCTAGCTTTAAGTATGTATAAAATTATCACGTGGCGAGATTTATTTTTATTCTAGAGATACAAACATGTCCAAGCTACGGATAATTTGTCTATGATTTATAGGTAATTGATTTCGCTGAGTAAGGGTGAAACTGCAACCGAGCCGTGGAATTCCGGACCGTCGAATAAAAATCCTTTAATTAGCGCTAACCTGCCAGCTAGGTATAATTACAGGGGCCGCCAGAGGTGGAACATCTACGGTTCGGGTGCAAATAATTATATTCGTTTCAATCTTGTCTTTGTCTGCTTGGCGGAGACTGGAGGTCCGGGAATAATCGGGCATCAGCTGTTACTTAATTAAAGTATTGCTCACCTCCGGGAGCCGGGGCGTCGGGACTGCGAACTTTAAACTAATACCGATGAAATTTCATTTCAAATAAAACAGACAAGGTAAAGTTACAGGGTTTTATTAAAGATTCCCAGGACTGTTTCATCCGAAATTAGATTCCCCCGCCGCACGAACGATCGCGCCCCGCTCGCAATAAGGACCTAATGATGTCATTAGCGGCGCCGAACGCCAACTTTATAAAATAATCATATGTGCATTTGTATATCTTGGCGTTGGGGACGTCCTGGTAAACACAGTTTAATGTTTCGGTAAACAGGCGTCCCGAAGCCGTCAAAGCCACTAAATCACGAACAGCGATGAAAGTGTCGTTACTGCACGGGACATTGTCGGGCGTCGCGACGCAACGTCACAGCCTCGAGCCTCCAATTTTCTGATGCACGTTTTAATTAATTTAATGAAACTCCTCTCAAGAGCGCACTCTGACCGAACCACCGACTGCGCAATCCATCGATGCCTACGTATTCCCGTACTATGCAGTCGAAGCGTACATATGATATACAAATATTTGATATGCTTGAGGTAGCACAATATTCATGTATATTGCCAAAAATTGTAATATATAGTTATAAATAAACGTTTATTATCAAATATCAACGGTGGACGATCACTACATTTTTATTGCTCCCTTTAGACATATGTGTTCCTTCAATAAACAGGTAAAACTACTCTGAAATTTATTTCGATGCCCTAACATTTGTTTGTATTATATTTCTGTATAAACCAAGTCCACGGCTCGATAGACTACGAAACGAAGAAATACGTAATCGAATGGGAATTGAAGTAACGGTATACTCGGATGTTCTAACACAGCAACTCGCCTGGTATGGTCATGTCTAAATGATGAGCGAAGACTGAATTCCAAGAAGACCAATGGAATGGATCCCAACGCAGAGGAAAAATAGAGGAAGATCAAGAAGACAGTGGAAGGAAGGAATAGCAAAGGCGATGAGGGCTAGAGACCTTCCAGAAGAACAATGAGTCAACCGGGGAGAGTGGAAATTGGGTGTCGAACAACGTCGACAGACCAAGTCCTACGAAAATTTATATCCAAAAATAGTATGCAAATTTCAATCGTATACTTTTGAAACGCATAGTTTAATCGTTTTATTGCATTGCTCTAATAATATGATACTTACATAGAGGGTGTCAATTTGAAAAGTTGCCATCGACTTGATAGAACACATGATTATTTTTAAAATGACTCAAAACCGTTTAGGTGGTTCGAAGGGGGAACCAAAATGACGTAGGTAGTGTCGTTCCCCTGCCCACCCTTCAAGCCACAGCCACCTGCATCTAAAAAAATTAAATTACATCATTGGAAAACTCTAAACGTTAAATTTAAAAATACTCATGTGCTCTATGCAAGAAGTCAATGCAATTTTTCAAAATGACACCGTGTATAAAAGTTCTATGAAAATGTACATTCTACAAAAAGTATGCAAATTTCAATTGTCATGTTTTTATAGAGTACTTAAATTGACATTTGTGGAAAATCCAGACAAACTAACATATTTTAAAAATTATGGGGAAAAAATGTTATTTTGTTAGAATTCTTACTCCCAGGTTCAATCTTGGTCAAATCCATTACAAAACAATATAATTTTCGAAATTGTTGACAACATGATTATACCTTTAGATCCTAAGACTCAGTTACACGATCGTGAACTATCTTTGATCGTGGTTCAATTTCTAAGGATATCATTGTATTAAAAATTGTATTCTAGGTAACTGAACCATGGTCAAGGATGTACGATCGTGGATAATCCACGATCGTACAACTGGGCTTAAGTGTCATTGATCATAAGATCAAGGATAATTCGCCCAAATGAATTTTGTTAAGCAACTATGAAATCTGTGTTCGAATTTCTTGGTCATCGCTGCTCCAAATAATTAAGTTGAAGTTGTCGATCATATCTCTTTATTTGCAATAAATAATGTGTGTAATTGGCTCTCGAATTCCGTTAAACTTTTTGACATTGCAAGAATAAGGGTCATGTTAATCAACTTTTTATAATGGCTGTAAGTAATGTTTTCTAGTAAAAGGGAGTTGTGATGTAATCGCGCTCGTCTGGTAAATAGGAGGAGAATTTATTATTCCCCCATAAAGTATAAATGATTCGAATAACGATACTTCGGTACATTTGTTATCGGAATCCCCGCGTTCGCCGGCCGATAAAGTGTTTTCCGTATTGTTGTGCGCCCCTCGCGCTGGAAATCATATTTCAGCCCTGAAATTGTCGAAGGGAGTCAAAAGTAATGACGAAAGAATTCGCAGGAAACGCTGTTGTAAGTGGTTCGGGTCGGTTACAGATTTACAGCTTTATTTCCGCCTCCTTCTCCCCGGTCCAGGCCCTTTTTGTTCACACTCGAACGACAGTGTATTTTATTACGGCCGCAGGAGCCTTTAATAACGGTGATCTTTTAAAGATCAGGCATGTGTTAGTTACAGATGAGGACGGGAGCGGACGGAACAAAAGGAAATGATAATCTACATCGGAATTAATTCAACAAGAGGGAAAAATTCGGTCTTTGTTTTCGGGATGTTTCCGCGAAAGGGATTTTTTCCTCGGTTTGATATTAATGAGGGGGATTCTGATTACAAGATTGTTCAAAGAATGTAAATTTCCGCCGCGGCGTAAAAAATGAATCGGATTTTTCGCTGTTAATTATACATTCAAATTTTTATATTTACACACCTTTAAAGTTACTCATACATATTGCATTCCGCCGGCACCTCGGGGGCACACTTTATTTAATGGCTTTATTAATATTGATTACTAATTACGCAAAGCTGCAAAAATACCCCGCACTCAATTACCGCCCGGGGGGCCCTTTAAAAAAACACCGCCCCCGTCCTCGCTTCATTTATCGCCCTCTCGCTTCCACCCACGTGCCGAAAGCAATTAAATCCGAAACTTATTAAAACGTCAAATGCGCGCGTAGTAAATCAGTATTTAGAGACTCGCGATGGTCACAGGGCGAACCGCTTAAGACGCTCTTGTTTACGCTTGTGTACGTTACGGGGGACCCGGAGTAATTCTATTAAGCAGCCTCTTTTGATTAATGGAAAACGGGCTCCCGTACAGTGGAAGACAATTATCTTTAACTGCTAAGGGGGGCATTTTATAACGCCGGCAAGGAAAGCGAAAAAAAAAAGAGAAATAAATGGTTTAACTCGACTCGCAATTTGAATATATGTTTCGAGAAGTCGTAAATTTTGCGTAATACTCTTTATACGACTCTGCATTCTTTTACTTAGAAATATTACTACTTCATCATATAGAAAAGGAATAATGGAAACTTTTTTTAGTATTGTTATTATTACCTTTTTTTACACAGTACTTCAAAAAGATGAAGCAATGATACCTGGTAATCAAATTGACTATAATGCTTAAGCATGAATTACAGCTGGGGATGACAACTGAAAATGAAAAATTAATAAATGGTGATTTCTGGAGTTATTAATTTCCTTAAATTTTAGACTGTGTTATATGTATTATGTTATGTAGTCAATTTTGCACAAAACCATACAGTAGGGATTACATTAGGGTGGATTTCGACTCACTTCACATTTTTCTTTTGCTTTACTGACGATTTCAAAAAATGGTAAATAATTCCATTTTCAATTTTTGACTTTCTCAATAATGTGCCTGCTACAGAGTCCATGTTTGCGACCGTCAAGTTTGTATTTTTAATAGCAGCTTTTAGACATTCAAATCGTTTCTTAATACTGCACAATATAACAAGAAGTAAAGCAGATAAATTAATTAAACACATACCATGCAAGTGTTAAAATGAAATGAGCCATCTATACAAAAACCAACAACAAACGCCAAAACGTTACTGGAGTAATATCAAAATACTTAATATAAATCCATGATTTCGCTTCGTTTGTTATCCGTAGCTCCAAGTCAATGCGTCCGAATACTTCAAATATTGTTTCAAATTTTTCAAATTTGCAGGCAGGTCATATAATAAACTGTAACTATATTGCCCAAACCCTTTATAAGCCTTTCGTGAATCATGAATATGTTTTCAGAAATTTGGTCACTTTTCTGGGTAATTGAAAACCATACTAGTTGAACTAGTGTTATGCTCAGTGCCAATATTATGAAAGCAGATTTCACGCGTTGTTTTCTGAACCGTTTAGTATTGTTTTCACACACAGGTATACATAAACAGAAAGTCCACCACCGAAACATATATTTGTTGTTTGTTATTACCACATTCTCTTTCATTTTCATAAATCTGTGTTACCAACGCAAAACCAGATAAGCCAAATAAAATCGATTGTACCATGTTCGTATTTTTTTGCCCATATGTAGAGACCTTGGCGAAGATTTCAATGGACAAAATCCTATATGGTGTTCATGCCCCTAGAATACGTAAAACCATAATAAAGGTTCCGATATGTAAGTTCCTTTGCGATTCGTCGGTGTCAAAACCCAATAATATTTTTACTTTTGATTTTTGACTTCGGGTTTTGCCTGAGTACCATATAAATCTTAATCAATAATAACTTTTGTAATGGTAAAATTATATAACGTATACTTTGGACAATAGACAAAACCCTATATGGTTTTCATGCCCCTAGAATACGTAAAACCATAATAAAGGTTCCGATATGTACATTCCATTGCGATTCGTCGGTGGCAAAACTCAATAATATTTTTACTTTTGATTTTTGACTTATGGGTTTTTGCCATAGTACCATATAAATATTAATCAATAATAACTTTTGTGGTGGTAAAATTACATAACGTACACTTTGTTGTTATATTTTTTAGTAGTTTTCTTCGATTTCCTCTTTAGTTTTATTTTTTTATTAAAGAGTTCTTACCGTTGCTGTTTTTTTTTACACAAGATGATTAAAATATCGTCGACATGAATATTGTAATGCAATCTGTTTCCAATTTTCATTAATTTGTAAAGAAATTAGATGATATATTGTAATATTGATATTATTAGTTTGTTGTCAATACATATTATTAGTTTATTGTCCATTCATGCATCTTGTTGATGCTTGTTGTTGTGATGATATTTGAGTCGCTAAACTTGTATTTTTTAAATCATTCAGTGTGGATGTTCAATAATGTTATAAATAATCTCATTGCAGCTTTAAACATGTCCTGAAGCAGTTGCTTCGTTTGCTACTCGTGCAATATGTCACTTTGGACAAGTTAGTAATTTAAAGAAGTACGTACTTTATATTGAATAACAACACACTAATGATTCGATAATAAATTTAGTACTATAGTTCACTTGTAACTGTTATTTTGGACAAATGCATTTTCCGAAATTGATTGCGTATAAAGTAATACTCCTACGTCTTTATGTAAGTAATATTTCACACTAATGGTAAGAATAGTATTTGCTTTGGACTAATTATGGTGTAATTAGAGGCATGGAGCATTTTCAGCCTTCGTATTTCGTTTTCAAAAGAAAGTTTGCACATGTGCATGCACACGTTTCAGACATTCTTCAAAAATGGTCTCGATAAACACTATACCTTTTCAAGTTCAAATTGAGACCAATCAAGTTCAAATTGAGACCAATCAATTTCAAATTGAGGCCAATCAAGTTCAAATTGATACCAATCAATTCCAAATTGAGACCAATCAATTTCAAATTGAGACTAAACAAAATCAAGTTGACACTAAACAATATCAATTTTATTTGTTTATTCTCAACTTGATATTGTTTAGTGTCAACTTGATTTTATTTAGTCTCAATTTGAAATTGATTGGCATCAATTTGAACTTGATTGGCCTCAGTTGAAATTGAATGGTCTCAATTTGAACTTGATTGGTCTCAATTTGAAATTGATTGGTCTCAATTTGAACTTGATTGGTCTGATAATATCAATTTGAACTTGAAAAGGTATAGTTTGGCTGACAGGTTAGAACGCTTGCTTAGCATGCACGTAGACCTGGGTTCGAGCCCCAGTACAGGTAGAACTGGGTTTGTACTGAGAAACTAGTGCCATTCGCCGTTGGGAGCTGTAGAGATCGGAGGCGAATTTCTAGAGTAACAAGCCCTGACTCAATACACACACTTACACAAATCACACAGCAGAAGGACCCCTTTTGGTCGATACCAAGTTAGGGATAATATCCCTAACAAATACAGTCACTACTGGTCTCAATGGACCAAGGAAACCTGAAAGTCATTTTTGTTTAAACCTGAAGTACAAAAATTTTAACGAAAACAATATTTTCTCCTTATGCATATGGGGCTGCTGCTTGCAGCATATTCCCCTAAGTTTTCCTGAACAAAAGACCGTATTAAACAAAACGATTACTCACACAATAATAATGTATTTTCTATTGGTGTTATTCGTGTCGTTAAAAGTTTCCAAGACCATAAACAGTCGGTTTATTTAAATTTCAACTGGCATGATATCAGCCACCATCTGCAAAGTAAACTCTGCGTGTAATAAATTCCGCTCGTGATGCAATAAATTAAAAAATAAATATTATAAAATATTTACACACTGTAGTAGTATTCGCACACGCGTCCAAGCGGCACGTTCCTCGAAATTTCTGCAGCTTTGCGTGCCCGGCCACCATTACCTGAGGCTAATTTTAATTGTACACCGCGGATTATCGGATGATTTATAGATAAATAAATTCGAATTAATAGCGTTGCAACGTATTTAAAAAGTAGATGCACGTATATATTTTAATCATGGATATCAAAATATCCAGTAGATTAACAAATGATAAACACTTAATAAATTATGCATGTTGAAAGAGGGTGGTTAATTAAAAATATTTTGTTTTTATGAAAAGTCACAAAATCAAAATTTGTTGAACGTACTTATTGCAATACAAATTTCATTACATTGTTTTTTTAGCCTGTCCTCTGAATTTGTATTCCATTCTTATTATGTAAACACAAATAGAAATTTAATAAATTTTATAGTATTTTAATGTGTATATACACGAGCACACACGTTAAATCTATAAATTTTATGCAAATATATATATATATATATATATATATATATATATATATATATATATATATATATGAAAATTTGATCTACTGTCATTTCAATGCATATGCATTCATATATATTTTTTTAAATGCTATAAAACTAGCATAGATTAAAATTTTATCCAGTTAACTAAGGATTCGTGAATTCAAAAATTCTGCTAAAACTGCAAGAAATTTACGTATAGTTTTGTGACTATATTTGGAAATACTTTCAAAACCATAACAACTGTAAGGTATCCAATAAGTTTCCACTGGATTTGTTATAGTTAGCTTTAACAAATGTTTACAATCTTGTTAAAAGTTGCAAAGCTTCAAAATCATAATTGTTTTAAAAAAAATGATAAACTTTCAATCAAAACTTTATAGACTGCAAGACATCCAGTCAATTTTCTACTGGATTTCGTACAGGTTTGAGAAGATATTTTGATTTCTTGTCGAAACTGTAAGACGTAATAATTTTCGTAATGGATTTCATAGTTTTATGGGTATCATTGAATTTTTTGTTAAAACTCCAATAAATTTCGTACATTGACCTACATCTGAAAATGTGGAGAAAATAAATAATAAAGATACAGGGGTGTAAAAATGAGAAGTGAGACTGCATACATGGTGTTCTGCAGCATGAAAAAAAATATATATGAAATTCGTTATTTTGTAAATGTTGCTTCTTTTTTGATTTGTTGAAAAGCACCAGGATTGGATATGGGGTCTGCCACATTTCGTGAGGACGTCTATCAGAAGTAGCATGTCCTCTAGGGTTGATACAAAAACTGTGCTAACGCACAGGTGAGAAAATGCGCTCTCATTCCTATCTTTATTGCTAAATTGTCCAAGTTGTGGTATTGAGCAACGTCTAGTTGCGTGTAATGCTTTGTGAGCGTAATGAATCGTTTCGAATTAGGCTAAGTGCAGGTTGATGAAATCGTATCGCGAGCCAGGAGACAATCAATAATCTAAATCCTTGAGCGATTGCTTAACTAATTCGGAGGAGATTAGCATTACAATTTGTAAGGGTAGTTAAGACCCATTGAAAACGCGCGCGCCCTCGCAACGCCGACGCCGCCACCCCCGCCGCCCCTCGCGGCAGATATAAGCGCAGCTGGTAATATGTAGTAAATTGTTGAACCTCAGGTAATTTCCCCACCGTAATAGGCGTAAGCACAGCCGACTATGCAGCGGATACGGGGTGCTGATTGCGAACACACAGTTATGCCGGTGACGTGGGAGGCGGCGTTTTAATTAAGACCGCGTTCTTTTCCCCCCGCGGTCCCAAGTCGGGGGCGGCTGGTAGCGTCGGGGGGTGGCCGCCCCCCGCGCGCCACACATCTCTGGAGCAGGAAGTATTTATTTAGAGATTTATTTTTCATAAAGCCGGGCAGACGGAGATTTATATCAGCTCTCAAAACCAATAAACGTGTTGACAAGACGTCTCAATCGCCCACCGTGTTTGGAGAAGAAACCCCCCTATAGATTGTGATGCTGCGATATCGAGGAAAACACTTCGAGTGTCGCGTTTCTTCGCTCTCTCCTGGCTCTTTTTCAATTTCCGCTTATCTACAATATTTTTCATATATATCCTCTCAATCTATACTCTATATATATATATATATATATACGAGGGTGGGCTATGAAGTTCGTGGAATGAAGGGGTTGCAGGTGCTCATTCTTCGGTAATGCGACTTCTCATGATAGTATCTGTTAAGTATTTGCATAATTGGGTAATTAATTTATGAGATATTACTAACCAAGTAAGTCGCTGCGGAGAAAATACCGTGCTATGGATCGAATTGAATTGTTGAATAATTGATGAACATCCTTTGTTGTTCACAAAACGAGGGAAAATACTGATTCTGAAAGAGATATCTGATGTTTACCAAGACACTAGCCCATCAAAAAGTATGGTTTATAAATGGTATGGTATTTTTAAGAAGGCACAGATTCGACTGAAGGTGACTTTCGTCCGGGAAGCTCTATAGAAATACGGCGAAATTGTGGAAAAAGTTGAAGATATAGGTAGAAGATGCTCGCTTGGAGAAAAAAAACAATTAGCAGAGATAACAGGGGTTTACCAGTTACATTTACAAAGTAATTTACTACATTTAGAACAGTTGTTGCTTCCCTTCGTTATACAGGGAGTTGTCAAATTCTTCAATTCCGCAGATATTTTTACAGTAATTTGCTATTTTAGGATGGGTTGTACATTAATTAAGTTATATAAGTATTAATTCTTCATTTCTGCCGATATTCTAGGACGATTTGTACGTCGATTAGATTATACTGTTAGATGCATAATTCTACATTTCCGCTGATATTTTAGGACGGTTTATACGTCGATTAGTTTGAACTGTGGGATGAATAATTCTTCATTTTCGCAGATATTTTAGGAAGGTTTGCACGTCGATTAGTTTATAATGTGGGATGAATAATTCTTTATTTCCGCAGATATTTTGGGGAGGATTATACGTAGATTAGGATATGCTGTAGGATGATTTTTTTTGTTTCCGCAGATATTTTAGGACTGTTTATATGTCGATTTGGTTATACTGTGGGATGAATAATTCTTAATTTCAGCAGATACTTTAGGACGGTTTATACGTCTATTATATTATACTGTGGGATGAATAATTCTTCATTTTCGCAGATATTTTAGGAAGGTTTGCACGTCGATTAGTTTATACTGTGTAATGAATAATTCTTCATTTCCGCAGATATTTTAGGGAGGATTATACGTCGATTAGGATATGCTGTGGGATGAATAATTTTTTATATCCCCAGATATTTTAGGACGATTTATATGTCGATTAGGTTATACTGTGGGATGAATAATTCTTAATTTGAGCAGATATTTTAGGACGATTTATACGTCGCTTATATTATACTGTAGGAAAAATAATTCTTCATTTCCACATGTATTTTAGGACGTTTATATGTCGATTATTTTATACTGTGGGATGAATAATTTTTCATTGCCGCAGATATTTTAGGAGGGTTTATATGTCGATCATTTTAACTGTGGAATGAATAATTCTTCATTTCGGCAGATATTTTAGGATGGTTTATACATCGGTTAGGTCATACTGTGGGTTGAATAATTCTTCATTTCCACAGATATTTTAGGATGGTTCATACGTCGATTAGGTAATAGTTTGGAATGAATAATTCTTCATTTCCGCAGATATTTTAGGGAGGTTTATACGTCGATTAGGATATGTTGTGGGATGTATAATTCTATATTTCCGTAGATATTTTAGATATTTAAGTCGATCAAATCCTGTTGAGGGTTTATTATTTATGCTCTTTTTAAAACAGAACTGGTTTTAATCTGGCTGGAAGTTAATCAAATAATCTAGGGAAGATTTTATTGGGGAGTGCGTATTTTGCTTGTCATTATTAGGTTTTTTTGCAGTTAGAACGCTAAAATAGGAGTCTCATTTAATGTCACTGCGAGCGTTTTCAAGTTACAAACAGCGACAGTTTTAAATTTCTTGGCGACATCTACCACATATTTCCCTAACTGCTCACTGAATTGTCGGTAAGCAAGATGACTGGAAATCCAGAAGTCTTTTTTACCTATCAGATATAGGAACCGTACAAATTAATATTTTCCTTGTTCACTGGTACGGCAACAGATGTCTCTGGGGTGTTTTTTAGTTCATATATCTGTCGGCAGACGTCGCAGTAGTCGCGATTTCAAGTTCCGTGGCAGTAGCCGAAGCAATCCGAAGGCTACTTTGTGAACAATTCTTAGGTTATAAACATAGAAAATATCATAAGCACTAATATACTGTTGCCGTTTTCAGTGCGTTGTTATGGATGTACTTTCTTCGGATCGTGTCCATTGCTGTGTGTGGTGGACTACAGTTGAGAATGTTTGCAGGCATTGACGAACAGTACGATTAAGCGCAGTCTCGACCGGCACAAAGGTAGGATTTTAATATTAACTAAGTAGTTTCATAGCATCGTGACTCGTGTGCAGTATTATGTCTTCGAAAAAGTAAGTAAAACATTATAAATACGCGGTATTACTTTTGGCCCAGAAAGCCGAAAGCCTACCCTCTTTTTCACTGAGTTTATTTATCTGTGTTGAAAATTAATAGATTTATTATTACACCTTATCCATACCACTCTTCAGCTCCGTCTTGAAGCTGCGCTGAAGCTTCTTCTGAGTGCTTGGGGAAAAATTTGTAGCTCGTAAAGCTTACACTAAGCTGTAATCATGGCGAAGTGAGATGCTATTACCTAGAAATCAAACACGCTGTAGGCAGTAATTTGCACTCGAATCGTTCCTTCTATCGCATGTGCCATTATAACCTTACTCGATGTGTACGTACATGCTTTCTTCAAGTGCAATAGTTGAATATGCCAGAAAAAGGCTGCGTGTAAATAGTATTTAGGTTGCTTTTTCAAAGTATCTAATTCTATTCTATTCTATATCATTTTCAGTGCCCTGTTATGGATCTGCTTCTTTCACAACATGTTCATTGCTGTGTGTGGTGCACTAAGATTATGGATGCTTGCAGGCATCGGGGAACAATACGATTCAGCGCATTCTCGTCGATTACTTTATACCGAGAGAAAAATCATTCTTCATTATTTAGATATTTTAGGACAGTTTATGGGTCGATTAGGTTATACTGCGCGATGAATAAATCGCGCAAGAGATTCTGATGATGATCGGTTATGGTAACAGAAGACGAAGTCAGCTTGAGGTTGCTCAGTTATTTCGAGAAGAGCATCCGGATTTATCACCCATTAGCCAAAGTACCATAAGCAAAATTGAGACACAATACAACAATTTGGGTCATGTCAGGGTTGTGCCCAGACAGCGAAATCCCACTGTTCAAGCAGATACCAGGCTAAACGTATTATTAACTCTTCAAGAAAATCCAGTGACTCCAGCCAGGCAACTGGCCCGTGACAACGAGATTAGTCATACTACTGTCCTGAAAATTCTTAGATCAGCCAAGCTGCATCCTTACAAGATGCAGGCACTCCAAGAATTAACGGAGGATGACCCGGACCGCCAAATCGAATTTTGTGAGCAAATGATGAACATGATTGACAATAACCAGATTTCATTAGCATCAATTATTTTTTCCAACGAAAGTACTTTTACCTTACATGGTGACGTTAATCATCAAAATTGTCGTTATTGGGCTGATCATAACCCTCATTGGATGCGAGAAACTCATACTCAGTTCCCGCAAAAAGTCAATGTATGGGCTGGAATAATAGGTGATCAGATTGTAGGACCAGTATTCTTCGATGGTAATCTTAATGGAGCAACATATCTTACGTTTCTTCAAGACGACCTCATGCCAGCGTTAGCCACTTTATTTCCAAATCCATTAGATCCAGATTTACCTGATGAACGAATATGGTATCAACAGGACGGAGCTCCACCCCATTATGCTGTGATCGTTCGTAGATATTTAGACGAAGTTTTTCCCAACAGATGGATTGGAAGAAGAGGTCACATTGAATGGCCAGCGAGATCTCCGGATCTTAGTCCTCTTAACTTTTTTTTGTGGGGATATCTCAAGAGTAAGATCTATGTAACCAAACCAAACGACATTGAGGACCTTAAGCAACGTATTAGGCATGAAATACGGCAAGTAACACCAGAAATGTTACAAAACATTAGAGATGCATGTTATCATCGATTTGCACTTTGCCAAGAAAGAACGGTGCCCATTTTGAACATTTGTTGCATTAAATAGTATTCAAGTTGTAAAAGTGGTTTTTTTTTATCACGTGGGATTTGTAAATATTCAAGAAATAAATAGTGTGTTGTATTACTTGCGCAGAGACCTTTCAAACGAGGTGTAACTTGACATACCTTTCCATTTGAAAAAAAAAGTTAGAGGTGGCTGCGCTCTTCCGGGAACAGATAAACAAGCAGCATATACATAGAAATGAGGGCAAAAAAAAACAATACTTAGCGTGTTTCGGGATTTTTTGCAAAAATCGCCTATATCGAAGTTATGAATTTTATTCCAGTTAAAGTTTCCACCCTGTATGTACATTGTATTGTAATTATACTAGGAAGTGAATAGTTGTCCACTTGTATGAATTGTTCTGTATTTCATCACATATTTTACGACGGTTTATACGTCGATTATATTATACTGTGGGATGAATAATTCTTCATATCCGCATATATTTTAGAGAAAAAATTATACGTCGATATGGTCATACTGTGGGATGAATAATTCTTCATTTAGGTAGTTATTTTAGGACGGTTTATACATTGATTAGATTATAGTATTTGACGAATAATTATCTATTTCCGCAAATATTTTACGACAGTTTGTACGTCGATTGGATTATACTGCGGGATGAATTATTATCCATTTCTGAATGGATAATAATTCTCTATTTCTGTAGATATGTTAGGACATTTTATATGTCGACTAGATTATACTGCGGGATAAATAATTTTTCATTTGCGCAGATATATTAGGGCGGTTTATACATCGATTAGTTTACCTTGTGGTATATAATTCTTCATTTCCGCAAATATTTTAGAACAGTTTATACGTCAAGTAGATTATACTTTGCGATGAATAATTCTCTATTTCTGTTGAGATTTTAGGACTGTTTATTTTTCGATTAGAATATACTGTGGGATGAATATTTATTCATTTCCACAGATGTTTTACGACGGTTTATACATCGTTTTGGTTATACTGCGGGATGACTGATTCTTCATTTCAGCAGATATTTTAGGACAGTTTGTACGTCGATTATGTTATACTGTGGGATGCATAATTCTTTATTTCTGCAGATATTTTAAGGCTGTTTACACATCGATTAGGTTATGCTGCATAATCAATAATTGTTCCATTTCCATAGATATTTTAGGACAGATTGTACGTCGATTATGTTTTACTGTGGGAGGAATAATTCTTCATTTCCGGAGATATTTTAGGACGGTTTTACATGATAACTTTACATGAGGTGTTTGCACAAGCTGCGTCAAAGTGCAGTAGTTGAATGCACAAGAAAAATGCGGCGTGTAAACAGCACTGGGGTTGTTTGTTTGTAAGTAACTAATAATGTTATCGTTTTCAGTGCGCTGTTATAGATCTGCTTACTTCAAAACGTTTCCATTGCCGTGTTTGGCAGAATACGGATTGCAGGCATCGAAGAACAGTATGATTCAACGCAGTCTCGACCGGAACAAAGGTAGGATTTTACTATTACTTAATTTCATTGCAACGTGACGCTTGTAATTGATCAATGAGTCGTACTTCAATTGAAACCATCAATATAATTGATATTATTGACCGCCTCCGGGCTACTTAAGGCCCGTTCTCGCTTGCTCTTGGAAATCCCAACAGTGACTTTTACGATATAATCGAAATACTTCGGAACCGACATGACTCTTTATTAATTTGGTGCTCACACATAACAATTACTTCTGCTTCCCCCATTCTCATACATGTTGGACTTTATATTTCAAAACCTGTTAGGAGCTAATTATTCATGCCCTTTTTAATACAGAGATGGTTTTGAACTGTCTGTAAGTTAACCTAATAATCATGGGGAGAATTTATTCGGGAGTCTTTCTTCATTTGATACATTGAGTCAGTATTCAAACATGAGTGCTTCCAGGGCATTTTGCATTTCCTTATTAGATTCTTTGTAGTTGGAATGCTAAATTAGAGCTTTTTTTTTTTACTGTCACTGGGGGCATTTTCAAGTGCAAAAAGCGACAGTTTTTAATTTTTTGGCGACATCTGCCACATATTTATCTAACTGCTCACTGAAGTGCGGGTAAAAAAGATATCTGGAATTCAAAAATCTTTTTAACCTACAAATAATAGAAACCTGTAATATTTATTTGTTTCTTTGTTCAATCATGCGTCAACAGATGTCTCTGGGGTGCTTTTTAGTTCATATGTTTTGTCGCCAGACGTCGCGTTGATCGCAATCTCAATGCAGCAAACAAATGCACATGAAAATTGTTTCTAAACAACACTTGGGATGTTTTTCTTGTAACTAACTAATCAAGTTATAGTTTTCATTGCGCTCTTATGGATGTGCTTCCTTTTTAAAACGTGCGTATTGATGTGTGTGGCGCATTACTGTTAAGGAGATTGCAGGCATCGAGGAACACTACGATATTTCAGGACGGTTTCTACGTTGATTAGGTTATACTGTGGGATGAATCTAAAATTAATAGCAGATATTTTAGGACAGTTTCTACGTCGATTATATTATACTGTGGGATGAATAATTCTTCATTTCTGTAGATATTTTAGGACGGTTTATACGTCGATTATATTATACTGTGGGATGAATAATTCTTTATTTCTGCAGATATTTTAGGACGGTTTACACACCGATTTGGTTATACTGCGGGATGGATACTTGTTCTTTTCGCAGATATTTTAGGACGGTTTATACGTCGATTATATTATACTGTGGGATGAATAATTCTTTATTTTTGCAGATATTTTAGGATGGTTTACACATCGATTAGGTTATACTGCAGGATCAATAATTGTTCATTTCCGCAGATATTTTAGGACAGTTTGTACATTGATTATGTTATACTGTGGGATGAATAATTCTTCATTTCTGCAGATATTTTAGGACTGTTTACACATCGATTTGGTTATACTGCGGGATGGATAATTGTTCATTTTCGCAGATATTTTAGGACGGTTTTTACGTCGATTATATTATACTGTGGGATGAATAATTCTTTATTTCTGCAGATATTTTAGGACGGTTTACACATCGATTAGGTTATACTGCAGGATCAATAATTGTTCATTTCCGCAGATATTTTAGGACAGTTTGTACATAGATTATGTTATACTGTGGGATGAATAATTCTTCATTTCTGCAGATATTTTAGGACTGTTTACACATCGATTTGGTTATACTGCGGGATGGATAATTGTTCATTTCCGCAGATATTTTAGGACAGTTTGTACGTCGATTATGTTATACTGTGCGATGAATAATTCTTTATTTCTGCAGATATTTTAGGACTGTTTACACATCGATTTGGTTATACTGCGGGATGGATAATTGTTCATTTCCGCAGATATTTTAGGACGGTTTCTACTTAAATTAGGTAATACTGTGGGATGAATAATTTTTCATTTCCACAAATTTTCCTTTGGTTAAGGTAAGTGTAAGAGCTGTCCGTAGATGATCATTTGACATTCGATATGAATATCTTATGATAAAGCTGCGCTGATGAGTCCTATAAGGACGAAACAGCTTACGTCCTTCCAGATTCTTCCCAAGTTAAAGAGCTTCAACTGCAATTCAGGTGAGCACTAGCCGTATGAAAATTTTCGATTCAAACTGAGTGGGCAGTATGATAGAGAAGTCTACATATTTTATAATTTTCGGATTTCGTACCAGGATCACAGAAGGTGCAAGAGATCTTTTATTCATATACTGACCACTCAATGCAAATAGAAAATTTTCGTCTACATAATTTATAATTTTCGGATTTTGTACCAGGATCACAGAAGGTGCATGAGATCTTTTATTCATATACTGCCCACTCAATGCAAATAGAAAATATTCGTCTACAATTTTATAATTTTCGGATTTCGTACCAGGATCACAGGAGGTCAAAGAGATCTTTTATGCATAGTGCCCACTCAATGTAAATCGAAAATATTCGTCTACATAATTTATAATTTTCGGATTTTGTACCAGGATCACAGAAGGTGCATGAGATCTTTTATTCATATACTGCCCACTCAATGCAAATAGAAAATATTCGTCTACAATTTTATAATTTTCGGATTTCGTACCAGGATCACAGGAGGTCAAAGAGATCTTTTATGCATAGTGCCCACTCAATGTAAATCGAAAATATTCGTCTACATAATTTATAATTTTCGGATTTTGTACCAGGATCACAGAAGGTGCATGAGATCTTTTATTCATATACTGCCCACTCAATGCAAATAGAAAATATTCGTCTACAATTTTATAATTTTCGGATATCGTACCAGGATCACAGGAGGTCAAAGAGATCTTTTATTCATAGTGCCCACTCAATGTAAATCGAAAATATTCGCGTACATAATCTCAATTTGCTCCTCGCAAAAATCAATATACAGGGTGATCCAAAAACTTTAAAATATTTTCGACTCACCCTGTATATATCAATTTGCTCCTCTCAAAAATCGATATACAGGGTGATCCAAAACTTTAAAAATATTTTCGACTCGCCCTGTATATATCAATTTGCTCCTCGCAAAAATCGATATATACAGGGTGATCCAAAAAGTGATGAATTTTGTAACCCACGAAAATCGATATATACAGGGTGCCCACAGCTCGAATACCCGCAAAATTTAGCCTCGCGCGCGCGCGCGCGTATATATAATGTAATATAAACATATAGTATATCTATATTGCTATAAATCCAGTAGGGGTCCTACGGACCCCTACTGGATTTATAGAAAAATTTCTACCGGTCGAGCTCCAGGAGAGTAGCTTAAACGCGCGTCACATGACGTGTGCGTGTGTGTGTGTGGGCGCACACACGGGCGTCGCGACGCCCGCCCGCCTGAAGCCTGACGCGCGTTTTTTAGGCTTCTCACCTGGGCGGGGGGTGGGCACCTGCTAGGTACGTGGTACCTAGCAGGTGCATACTGCCCACCCCCCACATCTATACCCCTAGATACCCCCACCGATATTCTATTGTATACTATAGTATACAATATTATAGTAATCGCGAGGCAAATCGTCCCGTCTCACTTCCACTCGTTGGCCGGGTCTACTTACCTTCTCGCACTCACGGGCGCTTATCGCGAATCTGTAAGAAGAGATGAAGATTTTGGTCGATGGATTTCCATGGCTCGGTAGCGCACTCGCTGCAGCTTTGGGTTGGCCCCCGACGCTGCAGCGAACCGCGGGTTCAAATCCAGCCGGCCGAATAAAAATTGCGGCGGGTTGCGGACCGGCAGGGGTGCCGCCGGGGCTGCGATGGAGGCAGCGCCGGGGGGAGCGGCGGGAGGAAGCGATGCTGGAGCGGGGGGTGCGGCAGGGATTTGCCGGGGCTGCGATGGTGGCAGCGCCGGGGAGCGGCGGAAGGGAGCAGCCGGGGGCCGGGCAGGGACCCGGCGGGATGCAGGATGGGGCAGCGGCCCGGAGCGGTGGGGCACGGTGGTCGGGAAGCAGCGGGAGCGGTGGTAGCAGCGATGCGGGGGCGGAAAATTGGAAAAATTAGTGGGGATGAGATTCGGCAGCGAGCGAGGGAGGGGGGAAGGAAGATATACGAAAAACAGGCAATCTTTTACAATTTTTTTTTCAATCAGGCGCCGGGTAAAGGGACTTGTAAAATTTTACCACCAAGAACTGCCCGAAAATGTGGAATCTACTGGAGGCGCCGGGTAAAGGGACTTTGTCATTTAACGAGGGCCCGAAAGAAAACGCACACATATTAAGTTACACACTATATATTTTATAAACTCCTTTCTTTACACAAGTTTTACTTTGTTTATTACATATAATTTATTCAGGTGTATTGCGTATCAAAGAACATTAACATCGATTAGATTATGCTTAAGGTAATAAAGTATATAATTTGGTGTAGTACGAATCAAACAACGTTAGCAGTAAAGTGTACGTTAGCCGACAGCATCACGGTCAAATGTCCGATGGAATTGACAAAATTGCGACAGACGCTCGACTGCAACTAACGTACACGTTACTGTTGTACGTTGTTTGATCCGCAATACACCTAATCATATACTTTATTACCTTAAGTATTATCTAATCGATGATGTACAGACATGAGAATGTCTCGGTTCGTAAGACCGAACAGTCCGCTATCCTCGTCTCTACAGTGCAGGACAAGCCATACGTACAAGGACAGTGGACTGCTCACTCTTACGGAATTACAGGCACTCTGATGCCTTTGGCCTCGGGTACGATGCGAGCGGTGAGAGGCCGCGAATATTAAAGGGCTAGGAGCAGCGATGAGCGACAAATGTAAAGCTTGAATTGTACCCAAGGCCTTACATACCGTCCTAAAATACCTGTGGAAATGAATTTTATTCAGTTCGGTACAACCTAGCCTCAAATACTAAACGATCTTTATTTAACTACAATATTTATAAGGGTACGATTAAAGGGTATAATGTTTATTGGATTAAGATTTAATTGGGACACAAAATCTTTATTTAGGCAAGATATTTATGGCGCGACAATCTATCAATGGCCTCGGGTATGATGCAAGCGGTGAGAGGCCGCGATATTAAAGGGCTAGGAGCACGGTGTAGTAGGAGCAGTTTTTCCAGCACGCGCGTTCAAATCATGAACAAAACGCTTATTTTGTCGGTCACCTGCGCCGCTTACTGCTTGAATCGTACCCTAGGTCTTACATGCCGTTCTTATATACTTGTGAAAATGAATTTTATTCGGTGCGGTACAATCTAAACTGAAATACACAAATATTGTCGCTAAATAAAGATCGTTTAAAAGTATACGATCTTTACTGGGTGACAACCCTTATTGCACCACCTTTATTCAGATACGATGTCTATTGGGCAATCTTGAAGGCCGAATCATTGATTTATACACGACGCAACAATACTATCGCTACAGGCATTTTCAACAGCGTTTAATGCACATTGAAAATGCCTACAGCGATAGCATTGTCACAGCGTAGCATTGCCACGTAAGGAATCTATGAATCTGCCTTACCAAAACTACGATTTATATTCGGGTGCGAAAACCTAACCTAAACGATCTTTATTTGGCTAGAATATTTATGGGGTACGATTTTATATTTATTCGGTTACAACCTTTATTGCGCTGCTATCTTTATTTGGGTACGATGTTTATTGGACTACGATTTAATTGGGCTACAATTTTGATTCGGGTACGATATTTATAGCGTTACGTCTATATTCGGGTACAATATTTATAGCGTTACGTCTATATTCGGGTACGAACTTTATTGCGCTACGATCATTTTAGAGCAACGATATTTATTGAGCTAGGACCCCACATGGAGTCTTTCCGCATTTTATTTAATACAAATGCAAATCGTCGCGATAACTCAGTAGGTTGTACAGCCACGGACGATAAGAATGACGCGCTTGCCCGTCCGAGCAGTTTGCTATACTTGTCTGGTCCCGTACAGTAGGGGCACGGGGTAGACAAGGATAGAAGATTGCTCGGACGGACGGACGCGTCATTCTGAGAGTCCGTGGCTGTACACCCAAAAACTTCGCTTTTGCTTTATTGCACAATCGTGATCAATATGGACTACTGCACAAACTTCACAGGGTCGTATGTGGGCAGGACGTTTGCCCGCCAACATATGATCTATTGAAGTTTGTGTAGTTGACCGAATTGATAGCGATACTGCAATAAACTAAAAAGTTGGTTTTTGTACGTACGTACGCAAGCGCAAGCAGCGTCAGTATTCAGTATGGCAGGATTAATCGGAATCGCCAGGATTAGCGCAAGCAGCATCAGTTAAGGCTGGCGAATGTTGTCATCATTGCCAGGATTAACGCAAGCTCAAATCAGCATCGCCAGGATATCATCATAAGCTGGATTGCCACATAATCCTTTAGATACCGATACAAATACTATCATATGAATACTGTACTAAGATTTCAAAATTCATTCTCATTCTTAATCTTGCAATTTAAAATTTAATCTGAATGTTCGCAATTTAATTGCAATAAACTTTAAATGATAAGCCAATTAATTCTATAAAAATATAATAAAAAGTGCTTTCAGTTTAACGTTGCATCCGATGCCGTAATTGAAATACGACGCCCAACCCTTCCCACCAGAAATCAGACGATATCACAAGCATACGAATCACAAGCGTACGAAACACCAGCACACAGAGACAAATCATAGAAATCAATGCACACACACCAAACTAAAAAAGAGCTAAAAGCGGCGGCCGCCTTTTTATCCCTATCTGACTATTTAGGCAAAATGATGCAACGTTAAAGTTTTGGCACTTTCTACTATTGCTATAATGACCTGAATGATCATTTAATTGAAAAAATCAATCAGTAGATTAAGAATGTAAGCAATTTGAAACCGTTACTACCTTTAAACCTATACTATACTAATGGTTAAATGCTATAGCCAGTGGAGTAGTTAAATAGTAACGCAATATATTGAAACAAGTCTTAAAATGCTGTTCAAGCTCTCTGCACTGTTCTCTTAAACACAAGTGAATCGCACTTACCAATAACTACTCCACCGATAATTCATAAATTACACAATTTATTTAAAAAATTGATTAAAAAAAAAATGGATAAAAAATTTGCTTGGGTTTAAGAAAAAATAGATTTAAAATTAAATTTGATAAAAAAATTGACTTGGCTTAAAAAAAAACGGGCAAAAAATTGACTTGGGTAAAAAAAAATGATTAAAAAAAACCACTGAGGAATTCTAAACATTAGGACCGAATCTAAAACTCTAAATCCTTAAATCGTGATTCTCAAAGCGGTATTTTTACCAATTCATTAATAATAATTATATATCTATGTATATATACTAGATGTATAATCACAATCTGGAATGAAATGAAAAATATTTCGACTAAATTCAAAATCGGAGCCAATAGCGTTTGAAATCTATCTTCGGAGGCTCCGAGTGAAGCAAAGCATTATGGTTTCAACTAAATTCCGCGATACATAACGAGAATATGTTATTCTGATACCATAATGTGTGAAAGGAGGCTGTCCTGTGAGTGTCCGAGTAAAGCAAAGCAGTAACTTTTGCAACATTTGCACATTTTGAAATGTTGAATCCGTAACGAGAATATCTGCCTTCCCTGTGAACAACGGCACCTCTTTGCGATCGCTTCAGAAGGAGTGGCAAATCACCATCTCTTCATCAGTAAAAACAGCCGAATCGATATCGGTGAAATGAACTAGTGGAGAGATGAATGATCTGAAGCACGGCGCGCTACCCAATCATTTTAAACAATTATTTCTATCTTGGTCAGTCTCTGTACCTTTAGATTAGATAACTGAAGATAACAATTGGGCAGTTTGTACAAACTGCACAAGCATATTACTCGGAAACACAGAAAGGAACATTTACTTAAAGAACCTACGCAAATAATTTTAAAATCGGAACAAATAGCGCTTGGAGAATCTTAAAAAATATTTATATGTACCAAGTCACATTACGAATCAAATATTCAAACCTCAATAACCCTTGCAAAATACAATTGAATTCGTATTAAAAAGTAAGGTCAAACAATTGACTAAATGTTGAATTTAATAAGATTCAAGACTAGACAATTTTGAAATTGTCTGAAGCATGAAAAGTGATATGGTTGGACAACCATTAATCAAAATCGGATAAGCAAATTTGGAATCTTAAAATCACATCAGGGTTATTGACATTTGAATAAATAAAAATTATATTTGGGACGGGATAGGAATCAATTTTTTAAATATTATTGCGTCATCAAAACATTACTACATACAGGCATGCCCTCAAGTTACGTAACTATTGAGTTCTGTAAACTTTTAAATTACTTGAATTTTAAGTTAGTCAAATTTGTAAATTGCATAAGTACAACATTATAAAAAAAAATTAAAAAATTATGAACGAATATAAAAACAAAGGGTGTGTTTGAGGTGTATGGTTATGAAGAGAAATGCAGTTTTCTGGCAATTTCCACCCTTAATACGTAACTGCAAATTACAAAAGTCGTTGGTTACGCAAGTTTGGGGATACCTACACTTAAAATTATTTAAATCTATTAAAAAATTACTTATCCACAAAATCTAATTCATGTTATCAAGTATCTCTGTATTATGAATTATCTCTTATTATCTCTATATTATGAATTATATCTACATATAATTAGTTTGTGTGGATAAGTTTCGAGCTACAACCAAGTAATAAACAAAGAATTGTCTATTTATCTGTAACTAATTAATTATTATTGCATGAAAATTTCAAGAACACTTAATGCAATGTATGAATGTAATACTAAAATAGTTTATGACTTGGTTACAGCTAAACTATTTTCTAAAGTCTCCTCAGCGATGTTCTTGATCCGATGTCTTCCATCCAAAGTCATCTAGGTTCCCACGTTGTTCAAGATCCGAGTGGATCGTAATCAGAAGTTGAAGTAGTGTCATCGTAGTCATCCACCTGCAGATATTCTGGTTCCAGCAAAAGCCCATTAGCTAAAAATACAATAAGTTTTAGATTGCGAAAATGTTAAGAATATAAATCCTTTCACTGCTAGTATCAAACAAATATTAATAAACCATACAAGATATTGCCTAAACCAGTGGTTCCCAAAGTGTGCGTCGGGGCATCCTGGAGAGCCGTCTTTCCAGGGTTGCCGCAGCATATTGCAAAAGGTTTATAATTAAGTTGAATAAAGTAATAGAAAAATTAACCCGGGTATTTTGCAGACTGACATCATTTACAATGAGATGGCTTTCAATAATAGTAAATAACATATTTAAAAGATCCATTACAGTTAGTCATGATATAACTTAGAGAAGGTTTGAAAAAACCTTAGTTCAAAAAGGGCGCTGTGAGCGGAAAAAGTTTCGAAACCACTGGCCTAAACAATTTATACAGAGTTACGGTTTGTCTAGAGTAAATACAATACCTTTCATGCTGCTACGAAATGAATAAATATCATTCAAATAGTAAAAGGATTTATAAATTTCTTTCGTTTAATGCAATATATCACTGAATGAAAATGTTATTAACAATAGACAAGTTTAAACCGGAATTCTTAAACAAAATTAATGCTGTGTTACTTTAAGTAAATTTTATGTGAATAAATATGTTACAATTAATTCTATATGCCGTAAACATATTGCATTAATGGATTAATTAATGGTTTAATTAGCAAAAATAACATAAATGGTTAATACTAACTTCAAGTTATTTTATATTGTAAAACTTGAAGTAAATTTAAGATGTCATGACATAACAATTTTTCGTACATACAGACTGTTAAAGAAAGTGATGTCAACTTTAATGCTGGATACTATTAAATGACACTGTTCAAGCTGCAAATCGAATATGTTTTGCAGCGTTGCAGAAATGTTTTCTAGGATACAAGCAAATAATATAACCAGAATTTTTTAAATGTGATTTCTTGTCATAACTTCGTTGTTGGAAGAGTTGACACCGCTTTCTTGAATATGCTCTGTAACTTGCCGTCCAAAATTATAAATAATTAAAAAATATATTTGTAACATCCTCATTATTAGCCTTCTTGTGACCGATCTGCTTAAACATTTTTTTAACCAAGTCGTTGACAGCTCCTGAGTGATTGCAAATTTGAGGAAAATACAAATAATTTACCTTTTATATCCGAAGCTCTTTCTGGATCCAACTGCAACTTTCCATCTGGTAAGCTGTTGGTTAACATTGATGTACTTCAACTTCGGGAAGAAAGGGTTGAGCCCCGTCTACACTGCAATTACCAGTTCGGTGTCTAGTTCTTCGTAAGTTTGTTGCAATTCCATATGAAGAGCCCTAAAATAATACAAACATATTAAAATTCCAGTTTTTTCAAATTGGTTTAAGGTGTGCGACGATGGAACAAAAAACTTCCATCCAAATATTCAGCAGCCGAAGTGATTTTACTTTTTGTAAATTTTACGTGAATAAATATAGTACAATTCATTCCAAATGCTGTATATATACAGGGTCCGTCATTTCACCTCCCGTCTTCTATAGCTCAGTTGCTAATCACTTTTTTGGGCCACTCTGTATAATCAAAAATATTTTCCTGAAATACGCCCCAGAATGTAAGTAAGGCCTGCAAAATATCAAAATCCTAACTCAATTAGTAACTGAGTTACAGAAAACGGGAGGTGAAATGACGGACCCTGTATACATTGCATTAATACTAACAAGTTATGTAGTATTGTGAATACTTGACGAAGATTTTAGCTATCATGAAATAATAACGTAAAATAAAATTATTTTTCCAATATAACTTGCCGTCCAAAATCACAAATAATTTAAAAAATGTATTTGTAATATCGTCATTATTAGACTTCTTGTGACCAATATGCATAAACACATTAATTGAACCAAGTCGGTTGACAGCTCCTATGTGCTTGCACATTTGAGGAAAATAACTTACCGTTTATATCTGCAGGTCTTTCGAGGATCCCCGACTGCAATTCTTCATCTGCCAAGATGCGGGTTCATTGATGTACTTCAACTTCGGCACGAAAGGGTGGAGTCCTCTCTGCATTGCAGCTACCAGCCACTCCTGTGTCTTGTTCCTCGAAAGTTGGTGGCAATCAGAAGTTCTTCACCGTCATCTCGCAATTGCATGGATCATGAAAACAGAAAAGAGGTGTACAAAAAGTGAACCGTATGTACGAGGATTATTAAGAACTACCAAAACAAACTAATCAACATACACAACTTCAGATTTCTGTCCAATTTCATTTATGCGTGACCACAAGTACTGGTATGTCTGTAATTTACTAATTACGTTAGCAAAGTTACTTTTGCAACTTTTGCACTTTTGCGCCTTTTGCACTTTTTCAAATATTGAATCCGTAACGAGAATATCTGCCTTCCCTGTGAACAACGGCACCTCTTTGCGATCGCTTCAGAAGGAGTGGCAAATCATCATCTCTTCATCAGTAAAAACAGCCGAATCGATATCCCTTGAGACACCAGTCCGGTTAGATAGCTGGACAAGCCCCAGCTGGGCCCAAGTATTGGTTACGTTAGTGCGGTTGAAATGAACTAGTGGAGAGATGAATGATCTGAAGCACGGCGCGGTACCCGATCATTTTAAACAATTATTTCTATCTTGGTCCGTCTCTGTACCTTTAGATTATATAACTGAAGATAACAATTGGGTAAAAACTACTGAGAAGCAGTAAAAAATTTAAGACATACAAGAATTTGTAGTTAACTAACTTATAGCTAAGTACATATAAAACAAAAAAAACATTTGAAGTGCGCTTTACCCCCAAGTTGACTAAAATGAATAAATAACTATAACCTAATCTAGTTTACTGAATACTGCACCCCCCATCTAAACTGTAAGTTCACTGTATTAACAATTGATAAGCGCGTGAATCTATGCTTAACAGGTGGCTAGTCTATTAAGCGACAAATTAAATTTAAACTTACAAGAACAATCAATCTCATTATTATACTGGCTCATATAATAACAAAACATCTAGTTTATATTGAATTCGTTGTCCAGCTTCTCTTTCTGTATAATTATTAACTCATTCAATTATTAAATTGAATAAATGAATGCAATTTAGAATTGTGAGAACCATCGGCACAGCAATTTAAAAATTGCTTTCCACGATTTAATTCCGTGTTAAATTGAACCAACACTGATTTTTTTTTGACAAAAAATTTAATAATACATTCCAACACTTGGCTAGGGTGAAAGATATATTATTAAAACAAAAAAACATGGAAAAATTAACACTCCATGAAAACTAATTGAAAAATTGAAACTTTGAATGCATAATAATGAATGCATTATATTTCTGTGCTTTGTTAATTGTTTATAATGTTTATTGATAAAGTAACACATGCAAGCTAGGTCTAATCAATAATGTGTTACTTACATTGATTTGGTAGATAATTAAAAGCGTCAATGACAATTCAATTTAAATGAATTGTTGGTTATTGAATATTTATTAGTCTATTAATTATTCGTAAAATTCATTTGTACTATTAATACAATTACAACATTTCGAATTACGAGTTCCTAATATCAAAACTGTGACACATTACTGCTTTGAAATATTGCAGTAAGACAAGTTTTGTTATATAAACTAAACAATTTAAAAAAGTAAAAAAATTATAAAAATAATTACGCGTAATGACTGTGATTTATAAATTCTTGCACATATTAATTGAAATTTGAATAGATTTTTCTCAATGAATTGGTTCAAATAAATTGATCAACAACTTTTATTCCCACTATGGAAAATATTTTATCAATGAGAAATGCGTTTACATACATGTTACATAAACAAGATGAACTTGTTTCCTAGACGGGTCGAATATAATAAGCGCAGGAGTAAGCTAATATCAAATATAATATCAAAGACATGCGTCTAAGAAAATCCCACCCCATCAACCAATTTCAGACGAAATTGTACCTACACCTATGATATCATTAAGATATCAGAACCTAAAAACCAGCAACTGGTTCAATTTCAGACGAAATTGTACCTACACCTATGATATCATTAAGATATCAGAACCTACAAACCAGCAACTGGTTCTATCATATATACATAACAACAAGCATACACACCAAGGAGTCTTCTGAAAGACAAATTAAGCAAGTAAATTGCTATAGTGTTAAACAACGCTAATGTCGGCGGCCGCCTTTTTCCTAATTAACAATCAGTCTCAACATCAACACTCACACAATACCTAAAGTCTTTTCGACATGCATCACAAATGTATAATCGCATTTCTCATTGTATTTATGACACCTAGTAATGTGGCAAGAAAATGATTATTTAAAATAATTGCATTGTATAAGTTGCATTTGAAAATATATCTAAAAACTAGATAATTTTTGAGGGGTAGTTTAACATGGCAAGTTAAATCTACTTCTAATGTAAAATCGACTCTACTTTAAATGGATGTTTTTAAAATGAACCGACTAATAACCATTAAACCCAAAAAATTGACAATAAAACATTAATTTTGGTAAATTATTATGCAAGGCTGTGAGCTTCCGAGTGAAGCAAAGCAGTAACTTTTGTACTTTTTGAAATGTTGAAATGTTATATAAAATAATAAGATACATGACAGAGGCGTCATATATTTAATGTGAATAATATTAATAAATGCAAGAATTGTATAATGTGGTTCTTTGTTATAATAATTAAAAGGAAATAAACTTACAAACGAATTTTAATAACAACTAAATGATTAATAACTTGTGATTAAGGTTCACAATAGAACAAAATGTATGAATGTCAACAGTCAAGCAAGTTTGAAGCAAATAAAAATGAACTGTTAACTAAAACACATTAGTGCGAATACAAAATGTGCAATTATGTCGTTAACGCCAATAATAATCAGTATGTGAAATTATTTAATTGAAGTGTACAAAATAAACAAACAAATAAGCACAGATTAATAAAAAAATAAAGTGAAACTGAGCGCCGAGTTCTGGCATTAAAAGGAGTAAATTTTTACATGTTGTCAGCGCAAACATTTGCGCTTTAAATGAAAGTTAAATTAATTAATTAAATCGTCGATCATTATTTCTACAAGCTGGGTTTCAACCAGCAACGCCTGGAATTTAATCCAGCTTTATCCATCTTCATGATTGCAGAATTAACTTTAATAATCAATAAATTTCTGCATCGACAGCTCTCACAACTCTACTGTTTACTCAAAGAGTATTGAGTATTTAATTTTAAGCAATGCGCAAAATTGAATGAAATAATACGTACGCAGAAAATTAATTCCCCAAACTGGATTCGCACCAGCTATCTCTAGATAACAAATCTAGTATTCTACCATCTTCATAGCCGAGAAATTAATTGAATGCTTTCTCAATATTTCAATATATACTCGTAATTGATCAATAAAGTTTAAATTATGAAAATTTTATGAGGTTACGACTTTGTTCAAATCAATTGTTTCATAGTGACCTACAAAAATTGTGTGAAAGGAGGCTGTCCTGTGAGTGTCCGAGTAAAGCAAAGCAGTAACTTTTGCAACTTTTGCAACTTTTGCGCCTTTTGCACTTTTTTTAAATGTTGAATCCGTTAACGAGAATATCTGCCTTCCCTGTGAACAACGGCACCTCTTTGCGATCGCTTCAGAAGGAGTGGCAAATCATCATCTCTTCATCAGTAAAAACAGCCGAATCGATATCCCTTGACACACCAGTCCGGTTAGATAGCTGGACAAGCCCCAGCTGGGGCCAAGTATTGGTTACGTTAGTGCGGTTGAAATGAACTAGTGGAGAGATGAATGATCTGAAGCACGGCGCGGTACCCGATCATTTTAAACAATTATTTCTATCTTGGTCCGTCTCTGTACCTTTAGATTAGATAACTGAAGATAACAATTGGGTAGTTTGTACAAACTGGACAAGCATATTACTCGGACACACAGAGAGGAACATTTACTTAAAGTACCTACGCAAACTATCTTAAACACTATAGGCTATCCTCCAAGGCTCTGAGTGAAGCAAAACAGTAAGTGTTCCAAGTAAAATACATGATATGCGACCCAATTAAATTAATAATTATTTCTAATCGTGGTCCGTCTCTGCACCGTTAGATTAAATAAATTAAGAAATTGGGTGATTATTGGTGCAGAAAAAATGAAGCTCAGAGCTCAGAGGAATATTTACTTAAAGTACCTACGCAAATGATTTAAAACAAAAGTGATCAGAAATCCGATATGTGTATATTGTTTGATTTAAAAGCGCGCTTAATAATATGACTATAAAAGCAATTATTGTCCATTGAATTTGATTTGGACACTGGTAGATTTTTGAACCAACAATTAAAATATTGACGCTCCAAATGTTTCTAGTTATGAATAATGCTTGTAAATTGCAGAACAAAAATTATTGTATTGGTATAAATATTTACCAATTATTAGAGACCAATTTCTTGGCTGCTGGATGAATGTTTCAAAGCAAACTTGGATACAATCAGTTCTCTTGGAGACAAAATATTACACGGCATTATTCATAACTAGTTGCGGTTATTAGAAATGAAAGTTCCTACCTTTAGAATCCCCTGGCAGTCTTGAAGATCGTTGCTGCGAAATTGACTCCGATGACGATCTCTGCGGTGCCGGCAGTACCAGAAGGCTGCATATACTTTCGTCTCTCAATGATGTTCCAGTTACCAATTCAACAAAGCAATTATTCTTTCCTAAAACATAAACACCTATTAAAATAGTGAAATATTACAAGAATCGCTGATTTCAGAAACCGCCCAAATCCACTTTTGGTTATACGTATTTGAATAATACATAGAATGGCGCATAAAAGATGTAGTTCTTTTGATTGAGCGCAAAAATAACTTTATTCTAATATTTAAAAGGTGTATTAGACCCTCTGAAAATATCAACTGAGAGCAGACATAATCTTAGTTCGTGACTAATTAATATTTATTTAATTATTTCAAAACTAGATGTGTGACTTGAGTTGTTTCTGAAATATGTGTTTCAGTGTGTATGCTAAAGTTTTAATGTTACTTTGTTTAGAACACAAAATTAATAAATGTTATTTTGCTAAAATCTGATCAAGCATTAAAATTAGTATAAAGGCAGATGTAAGGCGAGCGATGCAACATTGTGGTAACCAGTCAAAATGGACCAGTCAATGGATAATTGAAGTGTTTAGATTTCAACATATATAAATGCACAATTAAAATTAACAACTATTGAAATATTGCCCCCGATTAAATTTAATTTGGATATAAATAAACAATAAAGGCAAGTAAAAAAATATCGACACACTAATTAATTGTTTTGAATAATGTTGGTCAATCGAAAACAAGTTATTTTTAATACAGAAAACTTGTGAAATACTAACATTATTCATAACTAGGTGATAAATAAAATATTCTTACCTTATAATTCCTCCGATGATTTGCAAAACTGTGAAGCAACGGTTGGTTGGGTGAAGTTACTATAGGAGATAATCGCTGTTCCTCGGCAGGTAAACAAATTCACATCAGTTCTGCGTTGCATTAACAGATGGTCCATTTACCAATTCAACGAATGTATTTGTTCTGAAAAATTGAAAATTATATTAACAGAGAGACATGTTTGGTCGTTTTTTGGAAGCAAATTAAAATTAAAGTTCTAAAAATTTTGCAAGTACCTACTAATTTTAAATAAATTTATTAGCAATGCAAATTTTAAAAGTCTGCAAGTACACTTTGTGCAGACGTAAGGATGCGACTGTTGCAGTTATTTGTTAGTATCGATGGCTCAAAATATTTTGTACCACCGTTACTTGCAAATTTATATGTTAACATAATTTGTACGTCTGTAACCCTAAGGCTGAAAAATATTTAGTTACATCAATTATGGTACATAACTGCGATGGGTTCTACAAAGTTAATCTGGTCTCACCTATAATTGGAAGATTCCAACAATTACCGTTTGTATGTGATCTTAGTAATCGCACACATGATAACTGGTGCAAGCCCGGCTCAATTTAGGAATCCGATTTTAATTGAATTAATAAATTATATACCGTTGCGGTCAGTGTACACACCACTAGAATTATATTAACACCAATAATGCAAAATTCACTTTGACAAATCAGGTTTCTATGTTTTCGTTTCAATATCAGATCGTAATTAATGTAACATTTCAAGACAACAGCAAAATTGATGGTAAAAATTAGTTTGTTATTAAATTATTATTATAATTATATTAAAATAACTTGCAGTTAAATAAATTTTCATGCGTTTCCGAATGTTGAATGCTGTATTGTTCGATACAGCATTCAACATTCGGAAACGCATTCAGTGCATGTGCAGCCAATATCAACACAGTAATCAATAGTTTTGAATAATGTTGATTAATAAAGAACAAGTTATTTGTAATGCAAACACATTATTCATAACGAAACGTCATAAATATAAAAATTCCTACCTTATAATTCCTTCGACGATTTCTGTTCGGTGAAGTTACCATCGGAGACGATTTCTGTTCCTCGAGGGTATAAACAGACTCACATTTACCAAATTTCTTGGAGGTATTCGCTGGTCTGAAATGTTAAAAATAATTTTAACAGTGACATACGTTTGGTTGTTTTTTAGGAAGCATCTTTAAATTAAATTTGGAAAAATTTTGCAAGTAATGAGATTATCTACTAATTTAAAATGAATTTTTAACAATGAAAGTTTTAAAAATCTGTATGAAAAATAAGAAATTATGTTGGATAAGTAGGTATTAATCATATTAATGTTCTTGTGATTTTGAGTGCAAATTTTTATAAACAATACAAATGTAATTTATTATTAAATACATTTTATTGCATTTGTAATGTTGCGCCACTGGGAGGCTTTATTTATTAGATTTATTTTAAGGAGTTTAACAATGATGTGAGGAATGTTTTCAAAGCAGATTGAAATAAGACGTATCACTTTTTTGCCTAGCTAAACGAGTCCATTGTGTAGCACAATGGGTTCGCTGTGGATAGGAAAAATAGCGATTTCTCGAATATTCCGCGTTCATTTAATTAGATTTTAAGCCAATTTTGGGGTAATTAGAAAAGGTTTTCATGTAGGATGTGTGAAATTATGATAATTGGAAATGTGGAGTGATTTTATGCACCTAAAAAGTGCAGAAAACCACGCAAATTTCGCAAAAAAATCAGTTGCTATTACCTTAACATCTTCCAGACGAATTCGTGTCTTCCATGAAAATTTGGGGGCTCTTTGGGGGTGTGGGCGACGTTTCGGGGGGCGACTACCAGTTTCCAGTAGATTTCGCAAGCCAGAATGTTGAAGACGGTTCTCAGCAATCGGTCTGAAACAATAAATGATTAATTAGTAAGTTCGTTAATTGATTTGGTTGTGAATAATGCACCTGGCACATGCAGAGATATTGCCGCGTTGAAGATTCACTGGCGACAGTGAGTAAGACACGTCGCCCCGCTTTCCGACTAAGGTCAGTTTTTTGGTAAAAATCCTTGGTCGCCGGACGAGAGGACAATGGAATGAATACAATGAGAGCTGAGCCTGCACCGACCGGCAAAATTATACGTGGTAAAAAGTGTAACACGCATAAACTAAAATATATACATTTATTAATAAACTTCGAAGAGACTCAAAATTGTGTTATATTTGCATATATTTTTAAGCAAATCGTTTGGAAAATTCACCTACATATAAAATTTTGCAGCACTAATACAGCAAAATATTCAAACTAGTGCCCATCAGTATTATTATTTATATTTTACAATGATAACGTGAATATGGCCATGTTGGCAATATGGTCAATTGCATTTATCTCAGCAACTTATATTCTTAACTTAACTCGAATTTTTTTAATTTAATTAATTCTTGTTTGGTGTATTCCATGCCAGATTTGTATACAGTATACATGCATACAATTCTTCAGCAAATTTAAGAAAGATTATGATCTAAATAAGTGAAACAATCGAATATATAACTTTCTGATTTGACCTGCATGCATTATCAGTTAATGAAATTTCTAATTTAATGAACAGATATCTGTTCCGTATTCCTGAAGCTAATTCTCATGAAAATTTGACAAAGTTTCAGTATTAAATAAGTGAGAAAATCAACACTATAACTTTATGCAATGACAAGTACGAGTTAGTCAATACTGAAATTTCTGAAAATTTATTTATTGCATATTAATTAACAGATAGCTGTTCAGTATTCCTGAAGCTAATTCTCATGAAAATTTGACAAAGTTTCAGTATTAAATAAGTGAGAAAATCAACACTATAACTTTATGCAATGACAAGTTTGAGTTAGTCAATACTGAAAATTCTAAAAATTTATTTATTGCATATTAATTAACAGATATCTGTTCAGTATTCCTGAAGCTAATTCTCATGAAAATTTGACAAAGTTTCAGCATTAAATAAGTGAGAGAATTGACACTTAACTTTATGCAATGACAAGTAAGAATTAGTCAATACTGAAATTTCTGAAAATTTATTTAATACAAATTAATTAACAGATATCTGTTCAGTATTCCTGAAGCTAATTCTCATGAAAATTTGAAAAAGTTACAGTATTAAATAAGTGAGAAAATCAACACTATAACTTTATGCAATGACAAGTTTGAGTTACTCAATACTGAAAATTCTAAAAATTTATTTATTGCATATTAATTAACAGATATCTGTTCAGTATTCCTGAAGCTAATTCTCATGAAAATTTGACAAAGTTACAGTATTAAATAAGTGAGAAAATCAACACTATAACTTTATGCAATGACAAGTAAGAATTAATCAATACTGAAATTTCTGAAAATTTATTTATTGCATATTAATTAACAGATATCTGTTCAGTATTCCTAAAGCTTATTCTCATGAAAATTTGACAAAGTTACAGTATTAAATAAGTGATAAAATTGACACTTAACTTTATGCAATGACAAGTAAGAATTAATCAATACTATAATTTCTGAAAATGTATTTATTGCATATTAATTAACAGATATCTGTTCAGTATTCCTGAAGCTAATTCTCATGAAAATTTGACAAAGTTACAGTATTAAATAAGTGAGAAAATCAACACTATAACTTTATGCAATGACAAGTAAGAATTAATCAATACTGAAATTTCTGAAAATTTATTTATTGCATATTAATTAACATATATCTGTTCAGTATTCCTATAGCTTATTCTCATGAAAATTTGACAAAGTTACAGTATTAAATAAGTGAGAAAATTGACACTTAACTTTATGCAATGACAAGTAAGAATTAATCAATACTATAATTTCTGAAAATTTATTTATTGCATATTAATTAACAGATATCTGTTCAGTATTCCTGAAGCTAACTCTCATGAAAATTTGACAAAGTTTCAGTATTAAATAAGTGAGAAAATTGACACTTAACTTTATGCAATGACAAGTATAAATTAGTCAATACTGAAATTTCTGAAAATTTATTTATTGCATATTAATTAGCAGATATCTGTTCAGTTTTCCTGAAGCTAATTCTCATAAAAATTTGACAAAGTTTCAGTATTAAATAAGTGAGAAAATCAACATTACAACTTTAATAACTTTATGCAATGACAAGTATGAATTAGTCAATACTGAAATTTCTGAAAATTTATTTATTGCATATTTTTAAAATGTTATGCCAAATCTGTATACAGTATACCTGAATACAAATCCTCTAAAAATTATACCACGAATATGTCCCAAATAAGTAAGAAAATCTTATTAACTTTCTGAGTTGACCTGTATAAGTTATGTCACTAAAATTTCAGAAAATTTATCTAATAGATATTATGAAATTTTTATGTCAGATCTGTTTACAGTATACCTGAATACAAATCCTCTAAAAATTACACCACGAATATGTCTAATAAGTAAGAACATCGAGTTATTAACTTTCAGAGTTGACCAGTATAAGTAATCAAGGCACTAAAATTTCTGAAAATTTATCTAATGGATATTTTGAAAATTTTATACCTGATCTGACTACAGTATACCTGAATACAAAACCTCTGAAAATTTGACAACGAGTAAGTCTTAAATAAGTGAGATAATCGAGATATTAACTTTCCGAGTTGACCAGTATAAGTTATCAGTCAGTGAAATTTCTCAAAATCTATCTCTTGGATATTTTAAAAATATATGATAAGTAATCAGTCACTAAATTTTCTAATAATTTATCTAATGGATATTTTGGAAATTTTATGCCGGATTTGTATACAGTATACCTGAATACAATTCCTCTGAAAATTTGACCACGAGTCAATCTTACATAAGTGAGAAAATCGAGTTATTAATTTTGCGACTTGACCTGTATAAGTTATCAAGTCACCGAAATTTCTGTACATTTATCTAGTAGATATTTTAAAAATTTTCATGCGAGATCTGTAAACAGTATACCTGAATACAAATCCCCTGAAAATGTGACAACGAGTAAATCTTAAATTAGTGAGAAAAGCGAGTTAATAACTTTCCGAGTTGACCAGTATAAGTTATCAAGTCACTGAAATTTCTGAAAATTCATCTACTGGATATTTTTAAAATGTTATGCCAAATCTGTATACAGTATACCACAATATAAATCCTCTGAAAATTTGACCACGAGTATGTCTAAATAAGTGAGAATATCGAGTTATTAACTTTACAATTTGACTAGTAAAAGTTATCAGTTACTCAAACTTATCTAATGCATATTTTGAAAATTTTATGCCAGATCTGTATACAGTATACCTGAATACAAATCCTCTGAAAATTTGACCACGGGTATGTCTTAAATAAGTGAGAAAATCGAGTTATTAGCTTTGCGAGTTGACCAGTATAAGCTATTAGTCACCGAAATTACAGAAAATTTATCTCATAGATATTTTGAAAATTGTGTGCCTGATCTATAAACAGTACACCTGAATACAAATCCTCTAAAATTTTGACCTCGAATATGTCTTAAATAAGTGAGAAAATCGAGTTATTAACTTTGCGAGTAGACCAGTATAAATCATCAGTCACTGATATTTCTGAAAATTTATGTAATATATATTTTCAAAAAATTGATACCAGGTCTGTATACAGTATACCTGAATACAAATCCTCTGAAAATTTAACCACGAATATGTCTTAAATAAGTGAGAAAATCGTGTTATTAACTTTCTGAGTTGACCTGTATAAGTTATCAGTCACTGAAATTTCTGAAAATTTATCTAATGGATATTTGGAAATTTTTATTCCAGGTCTGTACACAGTATGCCTGAATACAAATCCTTTGAAAATTTGACCACGAATATGTTTTAAATAAGTGAGAAAATCGGGTTATTAACTTTCCAATTTGACCAGTACCAGTCAAGTTGACCAGTTATCAGTAACTGAAATTTCAGAAAATGTATCTAATAGATATTTTGAAAATGTTATGCTAGATCTGTATACGGTATACCTGAATACAAATCCTCAGAAAATTTGAAAACCAATATATATTAAATAAGTAAGAAAATCGAGTTATTAACTTTCCGAGTTGACCTGTATAAGTTATCAGGCACTGAAATTTCTGAAAATTTATCTAATGGATATTTTGAAAATTTAATGTTAGATCTGTATACACAATGCCTGAATACAAATCCTCTGAAAATTTGGCCACTCAATTGAATGAATGTTTTAATTGAAATGCAAATAAAAAAGCAAACATGTTCTTTAAAAGCATAGTTAATTTCCACTAATAACATATCATGTAATGTTCTTAAATACTATACACAAATATGTAAATTACATGTAAAAATTTAATGTTTAATTATAGCACTTAAAACATTTGTGCACTACACCATCGATGTAATAATTATTGTTCGAAATAATTTTGTAGCTACAGATAAATTATAATGTTCAAGTTAATTAAATTACGTATAAAATAATTAATAATTTAGTAGAAAATTGTAATTGTTGAACATTTATTGTTATAATAATATATTGTTATAATTTTGTGAAACGTATTTAATATTTGGCTACATATAAAATCGATGGATATTCCAGACCTTTTGTGTAAGTTTACAAGAAGCGACTCGCAAATAATAGCAGATAAAAGATACCAATATAAAGTGAACCTCATTAGGAGTTATGACAAAGTTCATGCTTTCTTAATATGGTGGCTATTAAGTTTTATTAATGCACTTGCTATACATGAACCAATCAAATCGTATTTTTAAATTATATGAACCAGATGTTGAATTGAATGAATTAATTAAATTTCGAAAGAGAAAATATTGGAAAAAAAACCCTTGAACTAAACTAAAGAATTGCAACAACTTGAAACTAAACGTTGCTAAGATAACATAATTGAATCTGCTACTGTCAGCACAAAGGTAGTCATGAATACAAACTGTCGAAGAGTATCGACTCAAAGAATGTTTCAAGATAAACTCGAATACAATTGTTTTTCTTGTAAGCAATATATTACACGGTATTATTCATAACTGATTGCGGTTATTAGAAATAAAAGTTCCTACCTTTAGAATCCGGTGACAGGCTTGCAAACCGTTGCTGCGAAATTGGGTCCGTTGAAGATATCACCGATGCCAGAAGTCCTGGGAGAGATCGTTGCTGCAAAATTGGGTCCGTTGAAAATATCACCGATGCTAGAAGTCCTGGGAGGTCACAATACTTTTGGGTGTCGATGATATTCCATTTACCAATTCAATGAAGCAAGTATTTTTTCCTAAAAAAAAATAGTGCGGCATTACAAATATGAAACTTTTAATGCGACTTCATTTGTGACACAAAATTAATAAATGCTATTTTACTCAAATCTGATCAAGCATTATAATTAGTACAGAGGCAAATTCATGTTCGGCAAACGATGCAACATTGTGGTACACCGTCAAAATGGGCATAAGGGTGTGCTGACTATGAATCAACCTTAATTGAATACAAATATTTGAAGTGTTTAGATGGCAACATTTATTTTAATACATTTCATGCACAACTAAAATTAAGACTGTTAATATGGTTCCCGATTTGCTTTCGTTTTGATATAAATAAAGTTTACGGCCGAAGATTGAAAATATCAACACAACTAATTAATATACAAACGATTAAAATTATTGCATATCACCATATTTCCGAGTGATGCACGAGCAAATCACTTAAAAATCTGCTTCGCTGGAATTTAAAATCGATATGCAATAATTTTGATCACATGTGTAGTTGTTAATAATGCTAGTCAATAGAAAACAAATTATTTGTAATACAAAAAAATTGAGAAATATTAACATTATTGATAACTAGAAGTAATAATTTATAAAAATTCTTACCGTATAATTGCTCAGACGATACGCAAAGCTGTGAGGCGGCAGTTGGATCGGTGCAGTCACCATCATAGACGATCGGTGTTCCTCCCAAGTAAACAAATACACGTCTATTCTCCGTTGCATTAAAAGATGGTCCATTTAAAAATTCAATGAAGGTGTTTGTTGTTCTGAAATATTAGAAATTATTTTAGCAGCTTGTTTGGTGTTATTTGGAGGAATATAGATTAAATTGAAATTAAGTTGAAAAAATTTGCAAGTAACATCGATGTATCTAGTTATTTTAAATGAATTTATTAGCAAAGTTTTAAAAGTTTGTGCGAAGTGTTAGAAATTATGTTGGATAGGTATTGTTCAAAGCAGTTTTGTAGGTATGCAAATTAATAAGCAGTAGTTTACACGATTGTTTGGGTGCGACCCTCGCAGTTATTTGTCAGTATTTCTTGTCAGATAAGTAAAGCCTGACAAAATATTTTATTACATCAATTCTGATACATAACTGAGATGGGTCCTACCGAAGTTAATCTGGTCCCGTCTATAATTGGAAGATTCCGATGATTGTGTGCAATAATTAGTTCGATCTTGAAGTCGTTTGGAACAAACTATTACATATTATCATGGTGTACATATTAAGTCCATATTAAAAAACAGGGAAACAACTTGCTTTGTTTTTGCCACAATATTTAACATTTTGTGGTAAAACCATATCAAGTTGTTTCTCAGTTTGTTATTACACATGAATTTGCAGATTAAAAAATGAAATCGAACGTTTTCGCGACAATTTTGAAGCGTAGAAACATGCAATTTCAACGAAATACAATAAAATCCTACCTTTAGAAAACATCCCTCATCGCTTGAAGCCTCTCTTAGTAGATTTTCAATGTCTGCAGATGCATGGGAAGCGATTATCGAAATTCTGAAAGTGCTGGATCGAATTTCTAAATTATTCTTGCGGGTGGTGAAGGGCGGCCCCCTTGGTGGTCCTACTGCACAATTCTAGAAGCCCTAGGGGGGCCTTTTGCAGGAAATTTCTTGAAAAGCCGGGAGCACATCTTTAGACCACGATGATCGACGCGCGCCTGGCTGTTCCCCTCGCGCTCTCGGTCCAGCGGCTCAAGCCACGTACGCAGTACGCACGTTTTTGTGGAAAATTCTTTCATGCACTCTATACAAATTGTCGCTTAACCTTGGCCAAACTTTCAATGCAAGCAACGTTCAACGCGTTTAACAATGCGCGTAAAAAACGAGTGCGGAAATCCCGTAGATCGTGTCTGAAAGCGACGATCAAATACTGATTAGAATATATATAACATTTTATATGATTAATTTTAATAAATTTTATTTAATTCATTTTATGTAAAATTAATTTTAATATTACTTTTTAAAACAGATTGTTTTTTATGTACTATAAAAATTAAGATGTTACTGCAATTTTCAAAATTAAATCAGTAACACGTAATATTTAGGCCCAGTTGTACGAAAATGGATTATCTTTGATCGTGGTTCAGTTTCTAAGGATACCATTGTATTAACAATTGTATCCTAGGTAACTGAACCATGGTCAAGGATAATCCACGATCGTACAACTAGGCCTTATTGATTTACTTAGTGTGGAGGCATACAAATCACAAAATTTATCACAAATAAACGTCTCAATTACGAATGTGATTAATCGCGTAGTGATTATCCTTTATAAAGTCAGCAAGTTACCCTGGATGTGTTCTTGAGGGACAGTCTTCAGCTGAACGAGGTAGCTCAACTGGCGTACAAACACTCTTCCCAGATCACATGTCCACCACAAATCGCAATAAGTAGATGTGGCAAACATTTGTAATCAAATATGTGTATTCAACGGATGGTGTTAAGTCAGTCAACTGCTCGAATCTCCATAATTTTCCTGATTGTTTGTGTACGAACATCAGGAGATTTTGGGAGAACGAGAATTTTGCTCCGCTTGGCATGTGCTTAAGAAAGTGAACCAAAGTGAACATTCCGGTTCAATTTCCTGTGACACTGAATTCTGTATTGGTTTTACTTGATGACTAAACGACCGTCGAATGAACTGACAAATTCAAATTAGCATTGCTTCTTTTGTGGAAATTAGAAACCTTTTAACTATCAAAATGCCCTACAATGGTTGCAAATTTCCTACATAACTTTTTGAGCATATCTCTTGAAACCATTATCTCACATACATAAAAAATGGAGGGGGGATATATCTCAAAATGAGCATTAATTCTGTGTGAAGGGAAAGCACCTATTTGACACACAATTTAAAAAATGAGTCGTATTTTCGATACAACTAATGGCACATTTCGAAGTATCGAAAACTAGAATAATTGGATAAACATTTGCTAATCAACGTAAAAAACGATGATTAAACAGTTTGATGTTATTATGTCCGATAGATGTATATGTAGGATAATTGGATAAACATTTGCTAATCAACGTAAAAAACGATGATTAAACATTTTGATGTTATTATGTCCGATAAATGTATACTTCTTCTTTGACTTGCTATCCCATTCAGGATGTCAGCGATCACATGTATCATCTCATTAAGGCCCAGTTGTACGATCGTGGAAGCTTTGAGGCCCAGTTGTAGAACTGGGCCTTAACCAATTGTATGATTGTGGATCACCTTGACCATGGTTCAATTACCTAGGATACAATTGTTAATACAATGGTATCCTAGGCAATTGAACCATGGTCAAGGATGATCCACGATCGTACAACTGGGCCTAAGTGATATTCGAGACGTGGTTAGAATATTCGTCTCTTTCATATGCCGTGTGTATTAGTTGTCCAATTATTTTTAGTCCTGTCCATGTATATGTATGTAGACCATGTATAAAAGCAAACTAAATACACCTATGAAAGAATTGAGTAAATTAATTCGAAATTAATACATAGAAAGTGGCAGTTAGTTGTTAAACATTCTGTAAAATGAGCAGTTACAAACTTTCTAAGAATTAATATAATTGATAATGATTAATAATTAAGTGCAAAAGTTGTGTACAAGTTGGATGACGATGAATAATTGATCATATCATATCTTGCATTAAATTGTGTTGATGTGTTTAATTGTATTGTAGACATGTATATCATCGTAATCCATCAAAAATTGATTTGTTATTCCTCGTATTGCGTGCAAATCAGGAATGATGTCGCAGTGAATAATAAGGTAATTCTAAAAATCTATAATAATTAAATGGAACACCTTATGCATAACGTTGAACAGTTTAAAATCTTAAAACCTATACAAAATTACTCTTAGCAGCTTGGAATCAGTCTTCGAAATGCGACTGCTCCTGGAAGTTTTGTTCGTAGTGACCCATTATCCGGTGGTTCTTCGGATCGAACGGGCTGGTGAGGTGCAAGTTAGCGGGGTATCGCTTGCCCATCACCTCGATCTCATACCTACCGCTCTTCAGGAACTCGTTCGTCAAGTCTTTGCCTTCTGGGTGCTCCACGAACCTAAAGAGAAAAACTTTGCATTTTGCGTGTGGTTACATTTCTAGTTTCCTACCCAATTCCTATACTACTGTCCAAGTGGTAGCCGTACTCGCCGCGTCTCAAGAACCCGACAATCGCGTCGTCTCTCCAGATGGTCTCCAAACCGTAGACGGCTATCGTCTTATCGGGGATCGTGAAGAATGCTCTCCTCTTCTTGATGCCCTCCTGCCTCATTTTATCGACCTTGTCCTTGCCCAGGTAAGGACCTTCTTTTCTGCAAACGAACCCTAATCCCGCCTCCAGAGGATTGTCATTGCTTCTTAAGTCGTGATTCCATAAGTGATATCCTGAAAATGTACGCGCGAATTAATTTTGGAATCAAATTTTAACTGGCACTGAAACTACACCTTTCTCACAACTCAAAGAATACAACGCCCTGTACCCAGCGTACTTCATGTCGAAGCTCCTTCCGGCATTCTCCACCTTGTGGTAAATCGGAATGCAGCTGGCCGTAGGTATGTGAAGCTCGTACCCAAGCTCGCCCACGAAACTGATCCGCATGGCCCTGCAGGTGTGGCCTGCGATCGTCACCAGGTGAGACATGCCGAAGGGGATCCTCTCGTCCGTGATTGGGGTCTCCGTGATGGACTGGAGAAGCTCGCCACTGCAAAAACACTGGTTAAAGTTTACACACCAGCGTTGGCTTTCCATACCTTTTGGGACCTTGTATGGACAGCACACCCATCTTATCCGTAACGTCCGTAATCACCGATTTGAACTTCTTCAGATGCAGCTGCTTCTTGAGGTGGGAGATTGTGTGGTATCCGGACGCCCCACCTGCGACTATGTAGAAGCCTTTCCCCTAAAATATATGCCAAACGAAGAGATAATCAACAGTTTACAATACAGCATAGGTTTAAGAAGACTATGCAGAAATGTTTAGAGAAACTATGGAGATGAATAATTTAATAGCAAAGAAAAACTAGATGGCACATTGTATCTTCTTTGGTAATGGTCAGCAGAATTCCGAAAGGTATCTCTCTAACATAAATCATATGAGCACCTAAATAGATTGAAAGTAGAAGTAGAAGACTAATGTAAAGTAATGTAAAGTAGAAGACTAATGAAGAAACCGGTATATAGATTTATGTACTGTGTTTTAAAGTGTGAATGAATTTGAAAGTTTTGTTTGTTGGTCTAAATATGTAATTATTAGACAAACCTTTAGAATTGGGCCGACCAAACGACCTACTCCTTGAACCAGAGGTGTCACTGTAACGTCAGCCTCTACACCTCCCTTGGAGTTCAAGGCGCACGTGTAGATTACTTTCTCGGGCTCCCTATCTGTGTTGGCAGTGAATAGCCAATCTGCGGCTTCTTGGGCGTCTGGTCCGGTTAAGTATAACTTTGCGAAGTACGATAGATTGAAGAGAGCCACGTTATTTCTAGCCGCTAGAGCTTCTCCTCCAATCTGCAATCATTAATACTTTTAAGACATTTAATTCAAACGCAAAATTTGAAGCTGGTACTTGTAAGCATTGCAAACATTTTCACAACCCTTCGATTTTTGCACGTACCAGGTGATGGTTCTTTGAAAAGTCGAACGTGTAATTAAACGCAAAATTTGAAGTTAGTACTTGTGAGCATTGCAAACTTTTTCACAGCCCTTCGATTTTTGTACTTACCAGGTCATGGTTCTTTGAAAAGTCGAACGTGTAATCTCGTTCCAACTGCTTCACGTATCTTTGATCAGTATTGCCCACGTGATCGTAATAACCGTACCAATCGTAACCTCTTACTGGCGCGGTACTATCCTTGATGTAGTATCCTGGCCTTTCCCAACCCTGGGCCTGCTCCATTACAGCCCCATGTGCTACCAAAGCCTAAAAATAATTAACTGTGTGGAACATATACGATACGCAAACTGTATCCAAGAATCTGCTGTCCTGCACAAAACAAAAAATTTGAACTCAGGCTTTATTTTTCTAAAACTGTACCAGGGCTGTACCTCCCGCAATGCACAGAGGTAGTTTTAAAACAAATAAATATTCTTGGAATGTGTGTGGATCCATCCTGAGTTTTGAGGATGAAAGAATATTTATGCACTCTCAGGTGAACTATGAACTAGTTTCGGCTTGGCAGCCGTCATCAGCCTTCAAATCTATTTTAATTAAAAACTAGGATGAAGTGTATGAAATGTAATTCCTTTTTTGTTTTGTTTAGACTAGACAGATATCGACCAATTTCAGCAAACAATTAAACTCATAACCAATACATCTCACACACTTCATCCTCACATATTTTCTGGCAAAAAACGATGTATTAAAAACACCAACAGATTTAAACATATAATGACTGTAAGTTTGGAAAACCCTAAATTTGTCCTGTAACTTTAATGTAATCCATATTTTTAATTAAAACAGATTTGAATGCTGATGACGGCTCCCAAGCCGAAACTGGTTCATAAAAACAAAGGTTTTCATTACCCTAGGCCTGAGAGTGCATAAATATTCTTTCATTAAATAAATATACGTTCAATATTTTTTTGGTGACTCGTTATAATTTTTTTCCCGAGTTTTTAAGAGTATAGTAAGAAGTTTAAAAAAAAAAATTAAGACTCAATTTTTTGAAAGTAGAGAAAGTAATAATTTGACTTAATGTCATAATATTAAGAATTTTTAACTGTTGCTTAAGAGGTATTACTAGAAAATTTGGGCAATTTTCCAAATAATCTTGTATCTTCCGAAATATTACATTGATGTTATTAAATATCGTGAACTGTTGCAAATTTTTAATGCTTTTATAATTTCATAAGGTATGCATTGAAATGAAAATTTTACAAAATTCCATTCAATACATGCAAATTTCACAACTTCATAAAATAATTGGGTTTTTAAGAGTATTAGCAAGAGGCGTTTTTAAGGAATTTTTCAATAGACTAAATTTTTTTAAGGTCGAGAAAGTAATAAATTTGACATTATGTCATAATATTAATCATTTTTAACTGTTGCTTAAGAGGTATTCATAGAAAATGTGGGAAATTTTCAGAAAAATCTTGTATGTTCGGATATATTATATTGATCCTATTAAATATCGTGAACCTTTCAAATTTTAAATGCTTCTTTAATTTCATAAGGTATGCATTGATATGAAAATTTTCCAAAATTCCTTTCAATACATTCAAATTCCACAACTTCATAAAACAATTGCATTTTTAAGAGTATTAGTAAGAGAAGTTTTCAAGACAATTTGTTAAGGACTCAATTTTTTTAATGTAGAGACCGTAATAAATTTGATTTAATGTCATAATATTAATAATTTTTAACTGTTGCTTAAGACGTATTCATAGAAAATGTGGGAAATTTTTCCAAAAATCTTATATGTTCGGAAATATTATATCGATGCTATTAAATATCGTGAACTTTTCAAATCTTAAATGCTTCTTTCATTTCATAAGGTATGCATTGAAATGAAAATTTTACAAAATTGCATTTTCCATATTTCACAACTTCATAAAACAATTGCGTTTTTAAGAGTATTAGTAAGAGAAGTTTTTAAGACAATTGTTGAGGACTCAATTTTTTTAAGGTAGAGAAAGTAATAAATTTGACATTATGTCATAATATTAATAATTTTTAACTGTTGCTTAAGAGGTATTCATAGAAAATGTGGGAAATTTTCCCAAATATCTTGTATGTTCGGAAATATTATATTGATGCTATTAAATATCGTGAACTTTTCAAATTTTAAATGCTTTTTCCATTTAATAAGGTATGCATTGATATGAAAATTTTACAAAATTGCATTTTCCATATTTCACAACTTCATAAAACAATTGAGTTTTTAAGAGTATTAGTAAGAGAAGTTTAAAAAAAAATCTGAATGACTCAATTTATTTAAATTAGGGAAAGTAATAATTTGACTTAATGTCATAATATAAAGAATTTTCAACTGTTGCTTAAGAGATAGTCATAGAAAATTTGGGAAATTTTCCAAATAATCTTGTATGTTCCGAAATATTTTATTGATGTTATTAAATATTGTGAACTTTTCAAATTCGGAAAATTTTACAAAATTCCATTCAATACATCCAAATTTCACAACTTCATAAAACAATTGAGTTTTTAAGAGTATTAGTAAGAGAAGTATTTAAGACAATTTGGTAAGGACCCAATTTTTTTAATCTAGGGACCGTAATAAATTTGACTTAATGTCATAATATTAATAATTTTTAACTGTTGCTTAAGAGGTATTCATAGAAAATTTGTGAAATTTTCCAAAAAAAATTGTATGTTCCGAAATATTATATTAATGTTATTAAATATCGTGAACTTTTCAAATTTTGAATGCTTCTTTAATTTCACAAGGTATGCATTGAAATGATTTTTTTACAAAATTCCATTCAATACATCCAAATTTCACAACTTCATAAAACAATCCAGAAGATATTTGTTGATAATTAATAAACAAAAATCACTTAAATCACAATATTGAGAATTCTTATGGATAACACATAAGGCAATCATAGACAAAAATATATAAAAAATCGATTCCTGGATGGTTCTTCAATATAATGAAGGAAAACTATAAAATAACATAAAATTTTCAAGTTGGATTTTTTTTTAATAATTCCCTAAAGTATATATTGAAAATTTTAGAATATTCCTCGAGAATTGCTATAGTCATCGATATTTAATGACAATTTTACGTAATGTCATAATATTAAGAATTTTGAGCTGCTGCTTGTATGGTCTTAAAATCTTGTATGGTTCCGAAATAAAATAGCGATGAAAATATTGAAAATGAAATTTCGTGAACTTTTTAAATATTTTAATGCTTCTTTATTTTATAGAGAGAGATAACGATATTTGTTAGGCTATTGGCCGTCGGCTTTTCCGCCTTTCTTATTTTATATTTTATAAGGAATGCATTGAAATGAAAATTAATAAAAATTCCTTTCAATATTTTCAAATTTGACAACATAAAAAAAAATCACAATGTGACAATATTGAGAATCCTTATCCTTCACTTAAGATATGAAATAAAATTCATATTAAGATATATGTGAAGGAAAACTATAAGATTTCATAAAATTTTGTACTTGGGAAAACCTTAATAATTTCATAAAGTAACTTGAAAATTTTGGAAAACTATAATAATAATAATAATAATCCTTACTACTCCTCCACCTATGGCGTAATTGGTTGCTCTTATTATTTGACAGAGTATTCTGACCTTCAATGTGTCCAAATTTGACAAATTCCTCGAAATTTTCAGTAGATATTAATCAATATTTAATGAAAGTTTCACTTAATGTCAATATATTGCAAATTAGTTGCTAATTTGACAAACTCCACGCAAATTCCTCCCAAAAACTAAGACTTTATTAAACATCCCGATCTAAGTGAATAAGTATTTAAGCGCTTACTTCATGGAAGGGGTCAATCTGAATGTTCCTCCCAGAAAGGAACTGATCATGCGGGAACACAATGCTGTAATTCTTCACGTAACTCTCGTGGCTTGTCTCCACAATCCACGACTTATTCGAGCGCATATCTTTTGTGAACCGCCGAATATCGTAGGCGAACATCGGCAGCTCGGGAACACCCTTTGTAATCCAAGAAGCCAGTTGCTCTGCACATCCGCTGCTCAACATCATGCCGGCAGAGTTGAATCCGCAAGCATGGTACAGACCTAGAAGAGGTTACAAGCAGATGGGTTTATTGCAAAATTAGATGCTTGGTGCGGGACCCACCGAAACACCTTGGGTCTTCGCCCATCAAAGGCTTGTGGTCAGGTGTGAAGGACTCCGGGCCGCATACGGTTGACTTGATGCCGGCCTCGCCGAGGGCCGGGCAGAGTTTTGACGCCTTCTGGAGGTGCACGTCGAAGATGGAATGGTCAAGCTCGTAAAGGCCGAATTGGAAGTCATTTGGTACCTAGAATGGCGTTTTAGTAGTTTGTCAACATGAAAATGATTTAGTAAATATTGGTTAGAAGTTATCAACAACGTACTTACACGTGGGTACATAGTATGGCGTTTAGTAGCTCATCAACATAAATATGATACAGTAGAAATTAGTTAGGACATATCATAGAATATTGAAAGTAGCTGGGTATATAGAATTACTAACGTAGAGATCCTACAAAGACTAAATAAAGATATGGAACTGCGAAACACCGGCAAAAGCCGGAAATTCGAATATTTTGGACACATCATGTGGTATCCGGAAAAGTATGGTCTGCTACATCTTATTGAACAAGGGAAGGTAATGGGAAAGGGGAGTGTAGGAAGAAGGACAACCTCATGGTTAAAAAACTTAAGAACATGGTATGGCAAAACAACGGCCCAACTGTTTCGAGCAGCAGTTGATAAAGTGAAGGTTGTCAATTTAATAGCCAGCATCATTGTCAACGATCGAATTGGTCAAGGCACTTAGGAAGAAGAAGAAAAAAATTAGTTGAAAGTTCTCAACGAACTTACAAATCTTCTTGTAAAAGAGCCTTCTCTAGTATCAAGTATGACATTTTAGTAGTTTGTTAACATGCACGTGATTTAGTAGAAATTGTTCAGAAGTTCTCGTTGAAATTACGTATTTTCTTCTTAAAGTGCTTTCTACTTACTGGACCTGGTTGGGGACCAGTAGAAATTGTTCAGAAGTTCTCAATGAACTTACACATCTTATTCTTAAAGTACTTCTACTTACTGGACCTGGTTGGCGACCATCATTAGGCATTCGATGCTGTCCTTAGAACCACGAGAATTTCTTGGCTTCGAAACCCGAAGCAGAGGTTAAGCGTACTAATTTCTTCGGCGCAGGACGTGGTCGAATACCATATGATGGTTGTCAATCTCCAGTAGAGAAGGCACTTTAAGAAGATGTGTAAGTTCGTTTGGTCCAAATTCTTCTTAAAGTGCCTTCTACTTACTGGACCTGGTTGGCGACCATCATTAGGCATTGACGCTGTCCTTAGAACCACGAGAATTTCTTGGCTACGAAACTTGAAGCATTAGTTCAGCGTACTAATCTCGTCGGCACAGGACGTGGTCAAATACCATATGATAGTTGTCAACCTCCAGTAAGGAGAAGGCACTTTAAGAAGATGTGTAAGTTTGTTGGGTCCAAATTCTGAATTCTTCTTAAAGTGCTTTCTACTTACTGGACCTGGTTGGTGACCATCATTAGGCATTCGACGCTGTCCTTAGAACCACGAGAATCTCTTGGCTACGAAACTTGAAGCAGTAGTTCAGAATACCATATGATGGTTGTCAACCTCCAGTAAGGAGAAGGCACTTTAAGATGTGTAAGTTCGTTGGGTCCAAATTGTGACTTCTGAACGATTTGCACGAGGCAGTGGTGTTAATATTATATAACAAATGTTTCGACGTGGTCGAATACCATATGATGGTTGTCGACCTCCAGTAAGGAGAAGGCACTTTAAGATGTGTAAGTTCGTTGGGTCCAAATTGTGAATTCTTCTTAAAGTGCTTTCTACTTACTGGACCTGGTTGGTGACCATCATTAGGCATTCGACGCTGTCCTTAGAACCACGAGAATTTCTTGGCTACGAAATTTGAAGGAGAGGTTCAGCGTACTAATCTCTTCGGTGCAGGACGTAGTCGAGTACCATATGATGGTTGTCAACCTCCAGTAAGGAGAAGGCACTTTAAGATGTGTAAGTTCGTTGGGTCCAAATTGTGACTTCTGAACAATTTGCACGAGGCCGTGGTGTTAATATTATATAACAAATGTTTTGGGTTACTTAAATATTGATCACTAAATATTACGTTGAGTGTGTTGTTTGTATCAGAGCATTATGACTCAAGCAATTGGTGATTGTGATTAATATTGTAATAATTTTAATTACTTGTATGAACAATCGAAAACATGTGCGTATTGTGGTTACTAAATTTGACCTCTGATAAGTTTAGGTATTAATTTCAACAATTATGTAATATAACTAACGCACGCTGACCGTCATGAGTTTTTAGTTTGCTTACATCTCTCAGAAGTTCGGGATTAGGCTCGTATCCGCCCATGCAGATGGAGTCGCCCTGGATTCTGAGGTACACGGAGGAATCGTGGTCCCTAATGTTTGGCGTGTTCCTGACCTCGGGGATGCTTCCCGTGACGACGTAGGCGTGCTTCATGGGAGCCAGAGGGATGTCCACGTCGGCCATGCGGGCTATGTTCCTGGACCACACGCCGCATGCATTGACCACGTTGCTGGTCTTGATGGTGCCCTTCGCCGTCTCCACCCCAACAATCTTCTTGGTGCCGCTGGTGCGGTCCAGCACCAAGTTGGTTACGGGGCAGTTTTCAATTAGCTGCAATCAAATTGTGCTGGTGATGGTGTCGCGCTATTTGGTTTACGGAGGGTACCTTTCCTCCATTCAGCGTGGCGCCCTTCACGAGGGCCGTGCAGAACTGGGAAGGGTCTATGACGCCATCCCCGGCGCTGTAAAGGGCCGCTGTGAAGTCCTCGGCGTTTAACACCGGCGAAAGCTTTACAGTCTCGGCAGGCGTAAGCATGAGGCTCTCTATGCCGAAGAAGTGCCCCAGGGTGTGCAGCCTCTGGTACTCCTGGATCCGCTCCTGCAAGTTAACGTTGTTTAGACGTAATTCGCTCCAGTTTTCGCATGGCAATAACCTTTGATCTGGCGATAAATATTCCTCCATTTTGTATGTATCCCGAGTTGAGGCCCGTCTCCGCTTCGAGCGTCTCCAGGACGTTCTTCGTGGAGGCCAGGAGCTGGATCTCCACGTCGTTGGGGCGCAGCCTCCAGTGGAGGCCGGCGGTGTGCCAGGTGGTGCCGCTGGTGATCTTCGCCTGCTCCAGGAGGACGGCGCTGACGCCTTTCTTGGATAGCTGGTAGAGCACATTACAGCCAATGCTTCCGCCACCTAAAGGGCAACACAGTACTCTCCGCACCTCCGGCACAATTAATTGCGCTAATTAGTTCTAATTACCGATAATCACGACGTCGGCCTGAGCGGGCAGCGTGGACTCCGTGGCGAAGCTCCTTCGCAGAGGCAAGTGCTTCTGCCTCCTGAACGCGGTGTTTGTGGCGGCGCGGAACATGTTTTCGAGTTGTTCTTCATTTGCCGGTTACCGACAGACTGCATACAATCTTTAAACGATAAATTGGACCTGATTAGAATAAATCGCTCTATCAAAACAACGCCGTGACCCTCGAGTGTTTATTTTCGTGCTCCACGATTACTACATTTCGTAATTTCTTCTCCTAATTGTACAACAACCCGTTCAGTCTTCGCGCGTTAACATCTCCCCCGTCAGGTAAAAATTAATTAGGGAATCTTCCATTCCCAAAACCACATTTCACCATAACCACGCAAGCCAGTTATCGCCGGTTATGACCTTAAGGAATTTAAAAATTTGTAATTGAAAATCTTAGGCAGGACAAAGTACTAATTCTACAGATAAACCTCAAGCTGTGGCTTTTGCTAGTATCAATGATAACAGCGATTTATTTACACATAGAACACTCATTGTGCAATGTATTTATTTAAATCTCGGCCATTTCTCACTTTCTTCGGCACAAAGCGTTTTAATTCGTTCATAAACTATTCACTTTCACATTTTTGTTTCAGTCATTATTGTATTATAAATAGAAGCACGAGATTGTGATCGTTCGAAGTATTGCTGTGGTTTCATAGTAATAGTATCATAAATAGATCATATTCATATTACTTTCTTGTGAGACATTCGTCGTTAACGTGTTGCTAAATAATTGCGCAAATATGCAATATAAAATTTAAATGAAGCGTTTGGGTATATAATTATATCGTGCATGTGTGGGTATATATGCATTAATTTATGCAAAGTGTGGTTTCATATAAACAAGAAAATGCCTCTGCTGCATTTGTACTTACAAATAGAGGTCATAAGCTAAAACAATAATATTATGAATTATAATCATTTCGTCCATTAGTGTAATTGCATGTCTCCGCCCTTAAATTTACCATGCCAGCAGTTTCAGAGCTATGAAAATTGCAGTAAAATTTACTGGAGCAAAATGAAGATCAATATTTTTGTCTCGGCAGAATTATTTTCTTGCTTACGTATTAATTATAGTTACTTCATTAAATATAAATAAACAACTATATTTATATGTTGTATGTGTTGAGATCCATCCCTATTTATAAAATTTTTAAGGATTTTGAGGGTTGAGCAGTAAATAACACCTGATAGTGCTTAAACCCTCAGAATCCTTAGAAAATTATATTTATAATTCATGTAGCAAAGCCTGATATAAGCCGTCCATTTGGTAATTTGTGATGTTTAAGTACAGAAAAAAAATTGTGCAAAACTAATTTAATTGCAAATTTCGAAAAAGATTTTCAGAAGACACAAAAAACTGAATTTTTGTTGAACCATTTGACTTATTTGGGCAGGTTGATTCTTCTAAAATTACTATATCACCACTATGAAAATCCAATAGACAATTATAAAATATTTACAAAAAAATTAAAAAGCCTTTTCAGTCAAGACAATAATGCAATACTGTGATTAATATACCACAAATAATTATTATAATCTAACAATATGTAGCAGAGATGAAAATATGTAATCAATAATTTACTAATTTAATTGCAAATTTCGAAAAATCTCTGAAAATTAAAGTGTTTCAGAAGATACAAAAAACTGAACTTTTGTTGCACCCTTTGACTTATTTCTGCAGTTTGTTTCTTCTAACATTACTATATTACCACTATGACAATCAAAAAGACAATTACAAAATATTTACAAAAAAATTAAAAAGCCATTTCGGTCAAGACAATAATGTATTACGTGATTAATATACCACAATAATTATTATAATCTAACAATATGTAGCAGAGATGAAAATATGTAATCAATAATTTACTAATTTAATTGCAAATCTCGAAAAATCGCCGAAAATTAATGTGTTTCAGAATATACAAAAAACTGAATTTTTGTTGCACCATTTGACTTATTTCAGCAGTTTGTTTCTTCTAAAATTACTATATCACCACTATGACAATCAAATAGACAATTATATAATATCTACAAAAAAATTATAAAGCCATTTCGGTCAAGACAATAATGCATTACGTGATTAATATACCACAAATAATTATTTTAATCTAACAATATGTAGCAGAGATGAAAATATGTAATCAATAATGTACTAATTTAATTGCAAATTTCGAAAAATCTCCGAAAATTAAAGTGTTTCAGAAGATACAAAAAACTGAATTTTTGTTGCACCCTTTGACTTATTTCAGCAGTTTGTTTCTTCTAACATTAATATATTACCACTATGACAATCAAATAGACAATTATAAAATATTTACAAAAAAATTAAAAAGCCATTTCGGTCAAGACAATAATGCATTACGTGATTAATATACCACAATAATTATTATAATCTAACAATATGTAGCAGAGATGAAAATATGTAATCAATAATTTACAAAATTAATTGCAAATTTCGAAAAATCTCCGAAAATTTAAATGTTTCAGAAGATACAAAAAACTGAATTTTTGTTGCACCATTTGATTTATTTCAGCAGTTTGTTTCTTCTAAAATTACTATATCACCACTATGACAATCAAACAGACAATTATAAAATATTTACAAAAAAAAATAAAAAGCCATTTCCGTCAAGACAAAAATGCATTACAGTGATTAATATACCACAAATAATTATTATAATCTAACAATATGTAGCAGAGATGAAAATATGCAATGAATAATTTACAAAATTAATTAGCTTACAAAGTACAAATAATGTACGCTTAGGTAATAGAATTATTAGAAGTAGATATTAGATTAAGAAACAACAATCCACTATTAACGTATTTGATATTAGAAATAAATCAATAAATAAATTAAATAAATAAAATAAGAGCATTTCTTGCTCATAAAAAATCGCTCTATATGTGTACATGAAAAAAGAGGGAAAAAGTTAATTTTGAATCCTCTCCGAGCCTTTTTCAAAATTTGCAATTCACTTATGTACAGTTATGCTCACATAAATCTAGTACACAAAATTAGGTTGCAATAGCAATTTTACGTCAAATTGTTTGTACTAGATCTATGTGAGCATGACTGTAATTTCACTTCAAATTTATTTATTGATAATTGGCAAACTCTTAATACTTAAGTTTTTAAAAATTTACCACATTTTCGAAAATATAGAATAAAAGTTGGATGAGACTTAACTTTCGTTTCCCATAATTTGCAATACACTTATGTACTTTTATTTCAAATTTATTTATTGGTAATAGAAGTATTATTTATTAATAGTTATAAGCAAATATGAATGATAATTAATTTTCAATACAATTACATCCGTAAACGAAAAGTACGAATTTTCTTTCCATACAGAAAAAAAACAGTTGACTTCCTTTAACTCTTAATACATAAGTTTTTAAAAATTTACCACATTTTCGAAAATATAGAATAAAAGTTTGATAAGACTTAACATTCGCTTCCCGAAATTTGCAATACACTTATGTACTTTTATTTAGAATAGAAGTATTATTTATAAATAGTTATAACCAAAAATTAACGATAATTAATTTTCAATACAATTTATCCGTAAACGAAGAGTACGAATTTTCTTTCCCTTCAGAAAAGATAAAAAGTCCTTTTTTGAAGAAAAATGCAATTGACTTTCTAACTCTTAATACATACGTTTTTAAAAATTTACGACATTTTCGAAAATATAAAATAAAAGTTTGATGAAACCTATCATTCGCTCCCCGTTGTTAATTTTAGTTTCAAAACCTTTTTAAAACCAAAGAAAATCTCACTTTCGAAATATTATTCATTCCGGCTTCGATGGAATCCCATCAAGTAAACTATTAAAATTATTTCGTTTGATGATATTGTTTCGATTCTACGTGAATGACTGGTTCATGTTAAAATAAATATGCGTCTGAAATATGAGTAGCTTCATGGTCAGTGCAATGCTCATTTTTCTGAATGTATGAAACGCGACCATTGGATTTTAATGCAATCAGTATTAATTACTAGCAGGTCACTTACAGCATAATAAACCAGTTTGTTGATGATTGTGTGGCCAGTTATGGGAAAATCAAGACGAACGCTGCTCAGACAGTCTGCAGAAGTTAATAAAATTTTAAGATTAATTAATAACTGCATTTATGGCAAAAAGACGAAATTAATATCTGAGCATTTTAATATTACATATTAGTGGTTTAACAATTTATTTATTGCTTTATCTTATCTTATTTATTCTTATTGTATTTAGTAAATATTGCTTTTCATGTTTCATTTGCCCAATTATCATCTATACCTAGAAATAAGATAAGAAATAGATAAGAAAAGAAGAAAAGAAAGATAAGAAAAAAGAGATAAGAAAATATATAAACGAATCGAAAATCTTCTAGGTCTAGGGCATTTTTTTTAAAATCTTGAAATGCAGTTATTTCAAAATTCATAAATTTTCATTCAATTTTCATAAACTACTAAAGGTATTGGTATTTTTCGGTGTACTGTCAATAACCGCTGCAATATCTAAAAAAATTAACATTTTTGTACGAAATTAAAATATCCATTAAATCTTTAAAAATATTTTTTTTAGAATTCCATCATGAAACATTTTTTAGAAAGGGGTCTTCAAATTCATTATTTTTTTCGACAGTGCGTAAACAACAAAGTTTTTACGCATTTGTTCACAGTGCGCAAAGTGATACTTTTTAACAATAATGCTATTTTTTGCGACAGTGCGCAAACTAAGTTTTTACGCATTGTTTACAGTGCGAAAAGTGACTATTTAGCACAAGTGCGTAAAGAAGTCACCTGTGCGTAAAACATCAACTGTGCGTAAAATAAGTTTAAACACAATTCATTCACTCTCCAATTACAAAACATATAGAATTTTGCATCAAATTTTGGCTGTTTTTCATAATAGCTGTCGCAGAAAAAACATTTAATGATACATTTTCGTATAGTGCTTTACGAACTTGGATCATAAAACATTATTTTGGAATTTGAATTACATAAATTTCGTCGATTTTATATCAAGTAGAGCATGCAATAACCAAAATTGCAAATACTCTCCTCTAGTAAGTATTCTGGCGCACGTTTTGGGCATAGTAGTATGAAATAACCAAAATTTCATATACTCTCCTCTTGGGAGAGTAGTACTCTCGTCTTTGTATGATACATTTTCGTAAAGTAGAACTTACGAACTTTACGAATCATAAAAACTATTTCGGAATTTGAATTACAGTCGATTTAACATAAAGTAGAGCAGCCAATAACCAAAATTTCATATACTCTCCTCTAGTAAGCATTCTGGCGCACGTTTTGGGCTTCATATTCTCTACCTAACTTTGTTTATCTTAACTTATATCCGTATTCTGAATTTGCACGCAGTTCCTAATGAGAGCCAAACTTATAATTTACGTTTCCTTGTTTGTTTGGGTCTGACGTTCGAGCGTCAAGTAGTCCTATAAATTGTCAAAAATATTCCATGTAGCGAGCAAATTTGAGAGTGTCCATTTAGGGGAGGTCAAAACTGCAGGAAGATGTCAGGCAGGAGAGGCGACGTTCAAAAGCAAGTGATCAACGTCAAAGAAGATGATAAGGTGAGTCTAAAATTAACCTTATTTGCCAGAAAGTCATTGTATAAACCTTTGTTTATACAATGACTGTTTATACTGTACTTTTTTAAAGCCCCCAGCACCTAGACGTTCCGGAGGTCGTCCGCCCCCAGATATGTTTCGCGATAGTTCAGAATGGATTCTTCCCAAGGATCCGGTAGGTTTTATTATGCATTGGTCATAGATGTATGAGTCTTAGAGATAGTTTGGTGAGTCAACGCCAAAATAGTTCTAGTAGAAGCTTAGGATAGAAGTAGAATAAGAAAGATCGTCTTTACCTTGGATAAAATAAGGTCAACGCCTATATAGTGCTAGTAGAAGCTTAGGATAGAAGTAGAATAAGAAGCATCGTTTTTACCTTGGATAAAAAAGGTCAACGCCAAGATAGTTCTAGTAGAAGCTTAGGATAGAAGTAGAATGTAGAATAAGAAGCATCGTTTTTACCTTGGATAAAAAAGGTTAACGCCAAGATAGCTCTAGCAGAAGCTTAGGATAGAAGTAGAATAAGAAGCATCGGTTTTACCTTGGATAAAAAAGGTCAACGCTAAGATAGTTCTAGTAGAAGCTTAGGATAGAAGTAGAATGTAGAATAAGAAGCATCGTTTTTACCTTGGATAAAAAAGGTCAACGCCAAGATAGCTCTAGCAGAAGCTTAGGATAGAAGTAGAAGAAGAAGCATCATTTTTATTTACCTTGGAGAAAAAGGGTACTTCCCTGTACATGTAACTGCAGCAAAGTTTTATATTTACAACGAGAACCAACACTCATAATTTTCATATAGTCCCCATTTAGCACGTAAAAGCAAATTTATTGTATTTTTGCCATAATTTGCTTCTAGACACCACTTTACTTCTCGCATATGTTCAAATTTAGTTGTACAGTCATGCCCACATAAATCTACTACAAACATAATGTCATTGCTATATAAAATTGATATTGAAACCTAATTTCTTGTACTAGATTTATGTGAGTATGACGTCATGCTCATATAAATCTAGTACAAATATATTGACATTGCTATATAAAATTGATATTGTAACCTAATTTCTTGTACTAGATTTATATGTGTATGACGTCATGCTCATATAAATCTAGTACAAACATATTGACATTGCTATATAAAATTGATATTGTAACTTAATTTCTTGTACTAGATTTATGTGAGCATGACTGTACAAGATTTCGAACAGCATTGACCTTATTATATTGAATTTCTTCGCATATTATAACTAGAGAATAAGTAAGTAAAGACTAATGTATTTATCAATCATCAATCAATCAATTAATCATCAGTTAACCAAGCAATCATCAATCAAGCAATCAATCATCAATCTATCAACTAATCAAACAATCAATCGTTAATCTTAACATAGCTATTTGCCTATGTAAAGAAAAGTACGGTGGAATTGAATAAATTTAAAATTGCCTCAACGAGAATCGAAGTTACGACTAAATGTTAATGGGAGTAGTGGAAAATCGCTACCATAAATGAAAATAAATAGTTTGACAGCTTATTAACTATAATGACGAAAAGATATATATATATATATATATATATATATATATATATATATATATATATATACAAAAAGACGTGAATGTGATAATTCTTGCTTTTTAATTGCGTAATTGCAAAATTAAATTTTAGCACCTTCGTCTCTTTCTCGTCATTTTCTTCGCATATTATAATGAAAATGTCTTTATCAATCATCAATCAATCATTCAATATTCAATCAATCAACCAATCAATCAATCTATCATCAATACGTCAACCAATAAAAATTGAATAAATTTAAAATTGCCTCGGCGAGAATCGAAGTTACGATTAAATGTTAATGGGAGTAGTGAAAAATCACTACCATAAATGGAAATAAATAGTTTAAAATCTTATTAACTATAATAACGAAAAAAAAATCAAACAGACGTGAACTTAAAAATTCTTGCTTTTTAAATATGGCAGCCTTTTAAACCTGACAACTAAATACAAATTAGAATCTTGGTCAATGGATAAATAAAGTTCTCCAAAGTACACGTAATTGCAAAATTCAATTTTAGCACTTTCACGATTTTCTCATTCAAGCGACGCGGCTTGTTTTTTGATGGCTTATAAATAGCTATATGCAACCGGTAAGACACTTCAGTATTTATCTCACATGTTTCATAATACCAAAACGTAGTACGTGGTACCAAACCGACGTGCATTTAAAAAAAAAAGTCATATCAGGTACCAACTTTTATGCAAAAAAGATGGGATTTTTTTTGAAAAATCTGATCGTTGAAACATTTGAAACTTCTAATCTTTGAAACATTTGAAACATCTAATGCAGACGGCACAGCGCGAGAACAGACATCTTCAAAAACCATTTGATGAGAAAATTTTCTCTCCAAGTGTTTCGCCCCCCAAAGGGCCAAGATCTTTGAAACATCTAATCTTTGAAACATTTGAAACATCTAATCTTTGAAACATTTAAAACATCAAATAAAGACGGCACAGCGCGAGAACAGACATCTTCAAAAACCATTTGATGAAAAAAAATTCTCCCCAAGTGTTTCGCCCCTCAAAGGACCAAGATCTTTGAAACATCTCATCTTTAAAACATTTGAAACACCTAATCTTATAACATTTGCAACATCTAATCTTTGGAACATTAGAAACATATAATTTTTGAAACATTTAAAACATCTAATCTTTGAAACATTTAAAACATCTAATAAAGACGGCTCAGCGCGAGAACAGACATCTTCAAAAACCATTTGATGAGAAAATTTTCTCTCCAAGTGTTTCGCCCCTCAAAGGGCCAAGATCTTTGAAACATCTAATCTTTAAAACATTTGAAACATCTAATCTTCGAAACATTTGCAACATCTAATCTTTGAAACATTAGAAACATCTAATTTTTGAAACATTTAAAACATCTAATCTTTGAAACATTTAAAACATCAAATAAAGACGGCACAGCGCGAGAACAGACATCTTCAAAAACCATTTGATGAAAAAAAAATCTCCCCAAGTGTTTCGCCCCTCAAAGGACCTAGATCTTTGAAACATCTAATCTTTAAAACATTTGAAACACCTAATCTTTGAAATATTTGCAACATCTAATTTTTGAAACATTAGAAACATCTAATCTTTGAAACATTTAAAACATCTAATAAAGACGACACAGCGCGAGAACACACACCTTCAAAAACCATTTGATGAGATTTTTCTCTCCAAGTGTTTCGCCCCTCAAAGGGCCGAATTAGAAAGGGCCGAAATAAACGAATTGTACCATTGAAAATAAACATTCCTAATATTATATATAATTTGTAGTTTCTCATAGAGGATCATTCTCCTAGACGACCTCGAGCTGGGCCGCCTAAGAAGCCAGAAGGAGTGATGGAATGGTAAAACACTAAATTCGAGTTCACTCTCACATTTCTTCCAGTTATATTAATCAGATTAAATCTTCCCAAAAAATTGTATGTAATTGAATCGTTTATTTCAGAAACCCGGTAAGTGTACTTTTTCAAATTTTCGGGAAACGAAGAAAAACACTACATCTTTTCATATTTTATATATTGTAATTATATATCCAATAAAAAGAAATACCAGTTAAACGGACAATGCAAAAAATATATACGTTTTGATTACTGAAATACAGTATTCCATAAAAAAGAAAAAAAATCATAAAAATGTCTGTTGCCGGGTTTCTGAAATAAACGATTCAATTAGAGTTTTTGTAGTAGTAGATGATCAGTGTATATAATTTCAAATTAGCTCACACATGTTTGAGGTCAAGCAGAGAGTTGATAGATGATAGTTGACTCATGATAGTTTATAGATGATATCTGTGGTATTATTTCGGAAATGTTGTCCAAATTTGAGTTGGGAATTAAGAAGCCTCAAATCCTAGTGATTCCAGTTTAATTTCAAGATTGTGAAAAATCAAACTAAGAAATAAGTTTCTTAATAAAGTTGATGGAGAAAACCGTTACTATGTGATAATTTATCATGATGATACAAAAGGGAAATACGTTACTACGTTTTTTATCACTTTTTTTGTTAAGCACGACTACAGTTTCGACCACAATTAGGTCATTTTCAAGTGATTCAAAATACAAGAATAACGTGTTTAGTGTTTAGTAGTTTAGTAGTAACGTATTTCATTTTTGTATCATCATGATTAATTATCACATAGTAACGGCTTTCTCCATTAACTTTATTAAGAAACTTATTAAAACATCATGCAAAATTGAATATTATTTAATGTTATTTTATCAAAGCATCATGGAAACCAGAATATATATTTTTTTATTTGATTGAATCAATAATATGGATTGCTTATGCTGGAAGATTTTGATAAGATGCTTTTTTCCCGACCCAAAATCTACTCTCTCAGTCTCCCAGAAAATCTATTTTCCCAGAATTATCATATCACTACTTATCATCTTTTTAGAAAACTGAAATGTAATGTACTCTCCGACTAATTCATCATATTGTTTATGTGTATATTTATTTACTGGGATATGTCAATTCCTGTATTAAAAACTCTAATCAAATTGTGAAAAATCAAACTAAGAAATCTTATTAAAAAATCATGCAGAATTGGATACTAATTAATGTAATTTTACCAAAACATCATGGTAACCAGAATAAGATTTTTTTTAATTCATTGAATCAATAATATGGATTGCTTATGCTGGAAGATTGGGGTAAGATGTTTCTATCCCGACCCAAAATCTACTCTCTCAGTCTCCCAGAAAATCAATTTTCCCAAAATTATCATTATCATTACTTATCATCTTTGTAGAAAACTGAAATGAATGTACTCTCCTACGAATTCATCATATTGTTTATGTGTATATTGATTTACTGGGATATGATAATTCCTGTATTAAAAACTGTATTCAAATTGTGTAAAATCAAACTAAGAAATCTTATTAAAACATCATGCAAAATTGGATATTAATTAATGTAATTTTACCAAAACATCATGGTAACCAGAATAAGATCTTTTTTTTAATTCATTGTATCAATAATATGAATTGCTTATGCTGGAAGATTGTGGTAAGATGCTTCTTTCCCGACCCAAAATCTACTCTCTCTCTGTCTCCCAGAAAATCTATCTTCCCAAAATTATCATTATCATTAATTATCATCTCTTTAAAAAACTGATATGTAATGAACTCTCCCACGAATTCATCATATTGTCTATGTGTATATTGATTTACTGGGATATGTTAATTCCTGTATTAAAAACTGTATTCAAATTGTGAAAAATCAAACTAAGAAATCTTATTAAAACATCATGCAAAATTGGATATTAATTAATGTAATTTTACCAAAACTTCATGGTAACCAGAATAAGACCTTTTTTTAAATTCATTGATTCAATAATATGGATTGCTTATAGTGGAAGATTATGGTAAGATGCTTCTTTCCCGACACAAAATCTATTCTCTCTCTCGTCTCCCAGAAATTCTATCTTCCTATAATTATCATTATTATTACAGTTATTATTATTATTATTATCATCATCTTTTTAGAAAACTGATATGTAATGTACTCTCCCACGAATTGAGGGGTCTAGAAGTAAAAAGTTTAAGTGCATTTTTAGTACTTCTGGGCTTTAAAGTTAACTTGAATTTAAAAATTCCAGGAATAAGTTTAGAAAACCGTATTAATATCTTAGACTAAAATCTTATTCTGGTTACCATGATGTTTTGATAAAATAACATTAGTTAATATTTTAATTAAGTTTAAGGTCTTATTCTGGTTACCATGATGTTTTGATAAAATAACATTAATTAATATTTTAATTAAGTTTGAGGTGTTATCCATTTTAATAATATATTAATAAAATTTGTTATTTTGATTTTTCACAATGTTTGAAATTAAACTGGAATCACTAGGATTTGAGGCTTCTTAAATCTCAACTTAAGTTCGGACAACATTTCCGACTAATACCACATATATCATCTATAAATTATCATCAATATCAATATTTTAGACTAAAATATTAACAGTTTTCTAAACATATTTCTGGAATTTTGAAATTCAAGTTAACTTTAAAGCTATTTATCTCAGAACTACCAAAAATGCACTTAAACATTTTAATAATATTTCAATAAAATTTGTTAGTTTGATTTTTCACAATGTTTGAAATTAAACTGGAATCACTAGGATTTGAGGCTTCTTAAATCTCAACTTAAGTTTGGACAACATTTCCGAAATAATACCACATATATCATCTATAAATTATCATCAATATTAATATTTTAGACTAAAATATTAACACAGTTTTCTAAACTTATTCCTGGAATTTTGAAATTCAAGTTAACCTTAAAGCCATTTAACTCAGAACTACCAAAATTGCACTTAAACATTTTAATAATATTTCAATAAAATTTGTAAGTTTCATTTTTCTCAATGTTTGAAATTAAACTGGATTCTCTACGATTTGAGGCTTGTTAAATCTCAACTCAAGTTTGGGCAACATTTCCGAAATAATACCACATATATCAACTATAAATTATCATCAATATCAATATTTTAGACTAAAATATTAACACAGTTTTCTAAACATATTTCTGGAATTTTGAAGTTCAAGTTAACTTTAAAGCTATATATCTCAGAACTACCAAAAATGCACTTAAACCCTTTTACTTCTAGACCTCTCAATTCATCATATTGTTTATGTGTATATTGATTTACTGGGATATGCTAATTCATGTATTAAAAACGTAATGTAATTAACACAGTTTTCTAAACATATTTCTGGAATTTTGAAATTCAAGATAACTTTAAAGCCATTTATCTCAGAACTACAAAAAATGCACTGAAACCCTTTTACTTCTACACCCCTGAATTCATCATATTGTGTATGTGTATATTGATTTACTGGGATATGCTAATTCCTGTATTAAAAACGTAATGTAAGAATGACAAAGACAATTCTAAAATTCTGTACAATATGCGTACACGTTTACATACATAAACAGCATTTATGCTGGAGTACAATTTTAAAATTGTGCAATTGTATCAATAGCATGTTTAAAATCTTGAACTTTTCTTTATAAATTTACCTACATTATTACAATGTTTGTATGCACCCGAGTATATCAAATACATGCCTTCATTATTATTTGGCAGATTTAAAAGTTAATTAAGTTAGTACGTTAATATATTTGTGGAATTAAGACAAAACTCGATTAGTCAAAAATCAAAATATGTTTGTGTTTTGCCACCAAACAATCGCAAAGGAACGTACATATCCGAACCTTTTTTGTGGTTTTACGCATTCCATGGGCATGAGAACTATATCGGGTTTTGTCTATTGAAATTTTCGCTCAAGTCTCTGCATCAAGGCAAAAAATACAGTCGATATTTTTGACTTATCAGGTTTTTCCTTAAAGAAGCGTTCTAACAAATCAAGTTTAATTGATCGATTGTAGTTGATCAGCAAAAGTTGAATGAAAAGTATAATTTATAGTTGATCAACTCTATTAAAACAAAGCTTCTCACTATAGTTTTCATTCAACTTTTGTTGATCAACTACAATCGATCAATTGAACTTGATTCATGGGAACGAGCCTTTAAGGTACGTTCTCAGGAATCAAGTATAATTGATCGATTGTAAGTAGTAGATCAATAAAAATTGAATGAAAACTATAATTTAAAGTTGATCAACTCTATTGAAACACAGGTTCTCACTATGGTTTCCATTTTACTTTTGTTGATCAACTACAATCGATCGATTAAACTTGATTGGTGAGAACGCACCTTAAAGGCTCGCTCGCATGAACCAAGTTTAATTGATCGATTGTAGTTGATCAACAAGAGTTGAATGACTGCAGTTTAAAGTTGATCAACTCTATTGAAACAATGGTTCTCACTATAGTTTTCATTAAACTTTTGTTGAACAACTTTTGTTGAACATTTCTCCTGTATTCATCATTTAGGATTTGAAGCTGCTGCTTGATATTGACACTTGAACTACACTCGATCAATTAAACTTGACTCGTGGTAGCGCGCCTTTAGTACCACAGATGTCATCTATAAACTATAATCAGTCAACTATCATCTATCAACTACCATCTATCAACTACCATCTGTCAACTATCTTCTATCAACTATAATCTAACTATCATCTATCAACTATAATCTTTCAATTATCATTTTTCATCTTTCAATTATCATTTTTCATCTTTCAATTATCATTTATCATCTTTGAATTGTCATCTATCAACTAACATCTATTACCTATCTGTTATTTAGGTTTGATAGAAATGTGGAAGACGAGCTGAAGGAGTTCCGCGAATTGCGCGAGGGGGTCAAGCTCAAGGTCACGGGCCGCTCTGGCTCAGGCCACCCCCACGTGGTGCACTCGGCGGCGAGCGGCGTCGATGTACAGGCGAGCCTCCGCAGCGAGCGCGAAACCGAGCTCCACGACGCCGTGGACAAGCTGGCCAAGGCGCAGGCCATAGTAGCCTTCGAGGGGGCCGTCAGGGCGGCGGAGCAGGCGGCCGCCTCCGCGCCCCCGGAGCTGGCCGAGGAGGCGGCCGTCGCCGGCGCCAGGGGCTTCCAGGCGGAGCTCACCAGCGTCGTCAGGGAGAAGGTGACGGGGGTCAGACCCGTGGAGGTGATCGGCTACGTGGGCATCACCAGGCCGAAGTGGGCGAAGAAGAGGACCCAGTGATGATTGGGTCCAAAGATTTTCAAAATTATTTTCAAAACTTATATAATATAAATCAAGTCCAAATATATGTTTTCTCAGTTAGAAATGAATTTCAACTCTGATCGGCTACGTGGGCATCACCAGGCCGAAGTGGGCGAAGAAGAGGACCCAGTGATGAATGGGTCCAAAGATTTTCAAAAAGATTTTCAAAACTTATATAATATAAATCATGTGCAAATATATGTTGTCTCAGCTAGAAATGAATTTCAACTCTAGAGCAGCTCAACGGACACATTCACAATCACTTGCAAAGTTGCGAATAGGTATTAAAAAGTCTAAGGCACGTACTTCTAAAACAGCGAAATCTATAAAACTTCCCAAATTGCCTACAATTTTTGGAAACGGTGAAGACTTAAAAATGATAAACGCATTCAAAAACGAAGATAATATTAAAAACCGAAGAGATGAAGAGTTTCAAAACGATAAAAGTTTCTGAAAATGACCAAAACTATAAAAACATTTCAAATGCCAAACAAAATGACGAAACCTTCCAAAAACGGCGAAGACCCAAAAATCACAAAATTGTATTGAACCGTTTAAGGCAGCTTCTTAAATGGCGAAAACTAACAAATTCCAAATTGAATACAAAAATTGCGAACAATCACATACATTAAAAAACGACGAAGACTTTCAAAATGACCAAAACTACAGAAACATTTCAAATGCCAGAAACGAAAAAAACTTCCAAAAACAGTTTCCAAAAGCAGCTTCTTAAATGGCGAAAACTATAAAAGATTCCAAATAGAATGCAAAAATTGCGAACAATCACACACATTAAAAAACGATGAAGACTTTCAAAGTGATAAAAACTTCTTAAAAGGACCAAAACTACAGAAACATTTCAAATGCCAGAAACGATAAAAACTTCCAAAAACTATGAAGAATTACACATTACAAAAATATTTATTGAACAGTTTAAGGCAGCTCCTTCTAAAATATCGGAAACCACAAAACCTCCCAAATATGTACAATACAATTGCATTCAAAGCGAAATCTAGCACTCAAAATAAGCAAAAAAATACATCCTATAAAAACTTCGGGTAAGGACCAAAACTACAAAAACATTTCAAATGCCAAAAATGATGAAAACTTCCAAAAACGATGAAGATTCACAAATTACAAAAATATTTATTGAACAGTTTAAGGCAGTCAAAAGTATAACATCCAAAATGCCTAAAAATAACAAAAACCAAAACAAATGAAAGCTGCCAAAAATAATATAAAACTGCTAAAAATAATAAGAGCGTGTAACGTATTCCAGAGTCTGTTAATGCTACCAAGTGATTTTGAAAGTGATAAAAACTTCCAAAAACAATGAAGAATCACAAATTACAAAAATATATATTGAACAGTTTAAGGCAGTTAAAAGTATAAAAACATATATAACTCCAAAAAATAACAAACACTAAAACAAATGAAAGCTGCCAAAAATAATATAAAACCGCTAAAAATAATAAGAGCGTGTAACGTATTCCAGAGTCTGTTAATGCTACCAAGTGATTTTGAAAGTGATAAAAACTTCCAAAAACGATGAAGAATCATAAATTATAAAAATATTTATTAAACAGTTTAAAGGCAGTTAAAAGTATAAAAACATCTAAAATGCCAAAAAAATTACAAAAACAAAAACAAATGAAAGCTGCCAAAAATAATATAAAACTGCTAAAAATAATAACAGCGTGTCACGTATTCCAGAGTCTGTTAATGCTACCAAGTGATTTTGAAAGTGATAAAAACTTCCAAAAACGATGAAGAATCATAAATTACAAAAATATTTATTGAACAGTTTAAAGGCAGTTAAAAGTATACACACATCTAAAATGCCAAATAATGACAAAAACAAAAACAAGTGAAAGCTGCCAAAAATAATATAAAACTGCTAAAACTAATAAGAGCGTGTAACGTATTCCAGAGTCTATTAATGCTATCAAGTGATTTTGAAAGTGATAAAAACTTCCGAAAACGATGAAGAATCACAAATTACAAAAATAGTTATTGAACAGTTTAAGGCAGTCAAAAATATAACATCTAAAATGCCTAAAAGTGACAAAAACCAAAACAAATGAAAGCTGCCAAAAATAATATAAAACTGCTAAAAATAATAAGAGCGTGTAACGTATTCCAGAGTCTGTTAATGCTACCAAGGGATTTTGAAAGTGATAAAAACTTCCGAAAACGATGAAGAATCACAAATTACAAAAATAGTTATTGAACAGTTTAAGGCAGTCAAAAATATAACATCTAAAATGCCTAAAAGTGACAAAAACCAAAACAAATGAAAGCTGCCAAAAATAATATAAAACTGCTAAAAATAATAAGAGCGTGTAACGTATTCCAGAGTCTGTTAATGCTACCAAGGGATTTTGAAAGTGATAAAAACTTCCAAAAACAATGAAGAATCACAAATTACAAAAATATATATTGAACAGTTTAAGGCAGTTAAAAGTATAAAAACATATATAACTCCAAAAAATAACAAACACTAAAACAAATGAAAGCTGCCAAAAATAATATAAAACTGCTAAAAATAATAAGAGCGTGTAACGTATTCCAGAGTCTGTTAATGCTACCAAGGGATTTTGAAAGTGATAAAAACTTCCGAAAACGATGAAGAATCACAAATTACAAAAATAGTTATTGAACAGTTTAAGGCAGTCAAAAATATAACATCTAAAATGCCTAAAAGTGACAAAAACCAAAACAAATGAAAGCTGCCAAAAATAATATAAAACTGCTAAAAATAATAAGAGCGTGTAACGTATTCCAGAGTCTGTTAATGCTACCAAGGGATTTTGAAAGTGATAAAAACTTCCAAAAACAATGAAGAATCACAAATTACAAAAATATATATTGAACAGTTTAAGGCAGTTAAAAGTATAAAAACATATATAACTCCAAAAAATAACAAACACTAAAACAAATGAAAGCTGCCAAAAATAATATAAAACCGCTAAAAATAATAAGAGCGTGTAACGTATTCCAGAGTCTGTTAATGCTACCAAGTGATTTTGAAAGTGATAAAAACTTCCAAAAACGATGAAGAATCATAAATTATAAAAATATTTATTAAACAGTTTAAAGGCAGTTAAAAGTATAAAAACATCTAAAATGCCAAAAAAATTACAAAAACAAAAACAAATGAAAGCTGCCAAAAATAATATAAAACTGCTAAAAATAATAACAGCGTGTCACGTATTCCAGAGTCTGTTAATGCTACCAAGTGATTTTGAAAGTGATAAAAACTTCCAAAAACGATGAAGAATCACAAATTACAAAAATATTTATTGAACAGTTTAAAGGCAGTTAAAAGTATACACACATCTAAAATGCCAAATAATGACAAAAACAAAAACAAGTGAAAGCTGCCAAAAATAATATAAAACTGCTAAAACTAATAAGAGCGTGTAACGTATTCCAGAGTCTGTTAATGCTACCAAGTGATTTTGAAAGTGATAAAAACTTCCAAAAACGATGAAGAATCACAAATTACAAAAATATTTATTGAACAGTTTAAGGCAGTTTAAAGTATAAAAACATCTAAAATGCCGAAAAATGACAAAAACCAAAACAAATGAAAGCTGCCAAAAATAATATAAAACTGCTAAAACTAATAAGAGCGTGTAATGTATTCCAGAGTCTGTTAATGCTACCAAGTGATTTTGAAAGTGATAAAAACTTCCGAAAACGATGAAGAAACACAAATTACAAAAATATTTATTGAACAGTTTAAGGCAGTTAAAAACATCTAAAATGCCAAAAAATGACAATAACAAAAACAAATAAAAGCTGCCAAAAATAACATAAAACTGCTAAAAATAACATCTATTTTTTAGGAAGCCCAAGTTCGAAGCAATCATTTGTTTTGGTACCAAGCCACACATATGCTCTATAACTGATTTATGTTATTTTTTGTACTTAATAGAACTTTTAATGCATTTTTAATAGAAGTACCAACTAGAATTTACAGGAAACGCGATTAATATCTACAACACTCTAAACGATAGCATCAATAACAGCAACATCCCCACATTCAAGAAAGAGTTCAGAACACTAATATACTCAGATGCAAAAAACCGGGTCATTGGGTCATTGTTTGAAAAGAACCATTTTTTAAAATTTTGATCTACCAGTATCAGTCCTTAGAATATTTTTTTTAGTTTCATTCTAAAACACTAAAACACTAAAACTTTCATTCTAAGGACTATACCAACATCAAAATTTATAAAAAAATGGGTTTTTTGCAAACAACGACCCAATGACCCGTTTTTTTTTTTGCATCTGAGTGTATATACCATGAGTATCTGAAAAGTATCAAATATGCTATAGTTTGGCGATTGTAATGGTAGGTATTGAAATACGGGACGTCAATGACTACCATTGCAATCCAGAATTTTTTATGAGAAACTCAAATTTTTATTACTTTATTACTGTTCACTACTTGCAATCTACTGAAATAACCTTTCATCGTATAGATATATTTGCTTTGTTTAAAAGTAAACAATGCAAATGTATTTGTATAAACTCATTTGTATTTAAGCACTGATTATACATATCACCGATGGCCCAAAATTGTTAATGCATTTTAAATTATATACTTCTACAAATATTATTAATTCTCTTCTGATAGTCAGTGATAAGCTGTCTGCATACATTATGCAAAATACCGATATTGTCGGTTTTTCCACAAACAAAAGTTGCCGATAAATAAGTTATCTCGCTTAATTATCCGATGTTTTGCGCTGAAAAACCTATATAAACAAGACGATTTTGTGAGGCCAAATATTCAAAATGTGGCGATTGATATGCTTAGTTTTCCTGGCAAGCGCTCAAGCTGCCCAGTTTCATATAAAAAACAATGGTCCAAATACCATATGGATTGGAATCCTTGGAGGGGGCGGTCATGGGCCATTAGAAGGAGGTGGATTCGTTTTAGGAGGATTTCAACAGGTAATATTCTAAATTATATTTTTTGTAATTTGTTATTATTTGTTGAAGACATACTGACTTTTTTGTTTAGAGAAAATTGTTATAATATATTATTTTTTTGGGCAAAGTACATTTTCGAATTTTAATATCAAATTTCGTATTAGAGATACGTCTATTGCAAGAAAACTTGTTCTTGAAAAAGCGCAAATCCCATATATGGTAATGCGCTTATGTCATCTATGGGATTAGCGCTTTTTACAAGAACAAGTTTTTTTTTGCAATGAACGTATCTCAAATATGAAATTTGATATCAAAATTACATCAAATAACAAAATAGATTTTCGAATTTTTGATATCAAATTTCGTATTTGAGATACGTTCATTACAAAAAAAAAGTTCTTGTAAAAAGCGCTAATCTCTTTGATATCAAAAATTCGAAAATGTATTTTGTATTAGAAATATACAATACGTAAAAGTACGTAATTGCGAACATTTAAGTTAACAAAATTAAATGAAGATCAGAAATAATTATATTCAAACCACTTTTACAGATGTTTTTGCCATCTATGAGATTAGCGCTTTTTACAAGAACAAGTTTTTTTTTTGCAATGTACGTATATCAAATATGAAATTTGATATCAAAATTACATCAAAACAAAATAGATTTTCGAATTTTTGATATCAAATTTCGTATTTGAGATATGTTCATTGCAAACAAAAAATGTTCTTGTAAATAGCGCTAATCTCTTTGATATCAAAAATTCGAAAATTCATTTTGTATCAGAAATATACAATACGCAAAAGTACGTAATTGTAAACATTTAAGTTAACAAAATTAAATGAAGATCAGAAATAATTATATTCAAACCACTTTTACACATGTTTTTGCCATCTATGAGATTAGCGCTTTTTACAAGAACAGGTTTTTTTGTTGCATTGTACGTATATCAAATATGAAATTTGATATCAAAATTACATCATATAACAAAATAGATTTTCGAATTTTTGATATCAAATTTCGTAATTGAGATATGTTCATTGCAAACAAAACATGTTCTTGTAAAAAGCGCTAATCTCTTTGATATCAAAAATTCGAAAATTCATTGTGTATCAGAAATATACAATACGTAAAATATGTAATTGTAAACATTTAAGTTAACAAAATTAAATGAAGATCAGAAATAATTATATTCAAACCACTTTTACACATGTTTTTGCCATCTATGAGATTAGCGCTTTTTACAAGAACAAGTTTTTTTTTGCAATGTACGTATATCAAATATGAAATTTGATATCAAAATTACATCAAATAACAAAATAGATTTTCGAATTTTTGATATCAAATTTCGTATTTGAGATACGTTCATTGCAAAAAAAATGTGCTTGTAAAAAGCACTAATCTCTTTGATATAAAAAAATCGAAAATGTATTTTGTATAAGAAATATGCAATACGTAAAAGTACGTAATTGTAAACATTTAAGTTAACAAAATTAAATTAAGATCAGAAATAATTATATTCAAACCACTTTTACACATTTTTTTATTTCTCTCGCATAAAATGTTTAATATTCCATATATAATTTTATATTTGAGATAGGTAACTTATTTATTGTTAATGAATACGTATATATTTTGAATGGTGGTGGCGTCTACTTCGTGATACATTTTATTAATTATAAATAAAACACATTACATTGTTCATTAATGAACACTTTGCACATTATGTAATCAATGATTACTTAAGTAGTCGAAACTAGTGACAAATCAATAATAGCTATTTATGGTATAAGTGAATAAAGTCGAATTTTATCCACGAAAAAACAGTTTAGCGCAAGAGGCAAAGCCGAATGCGATAATGTTTTCGAGTGGATAAAATTGCTTTATGCACGTGTATCATACAAGATTTTTTCCAATTCGTTATCAGAATTGAAGAATTTGCGTGAAGTGTCACATTGTCAGGTGACAACGAAAATTTCAAGGATAGTGCGAATTTACCTATTTTCTTACTTTATTCACGTTGTCAATGGTTATAGTGAATAAAGTGAAAATGTAAACAGTTTATTCACCCATTCAATTAAAGTGTAGTTTTAACGATGAGATTCAATATACATAATGAGCATTTCAATAATGCGAATTGGAAAAAAAAAGTTGATTTGTTACTAGTTTCGACTAGTTAAGTAATCAACGATTTCTTAAGCAGTCGAAACTATACCTTTTCAAGTTCAAATTGAGACCAATCAAGTTCAAATTGAGACCAATCAATTTCAAATTGAGGCCAATCAAGTTCAAATTGATACCAATCAATTTCAAATTGAGACTAACCAAAATCAAGTTGACACTAAACAATATCAAGTTGAGAGTAAACAAATAAAATTTACTATGACAACTTCATATTGTTCTGTGTCAACTTGATTTTGTTTAGTCTCAATTTGAAATTGATTGGTCTCAATTTGAAATTGATTGGTATCAATTTGAACTTGATTGGCCCCAATTTGAAATTGATTGGTCTCAATTTGAACTTGATTAGTCTCATTTGAACTTGAAAAGGTATAGTAACAAATCAATTAATAATTTTATGCGATACTAATGTGTTTTATTTATAATGAATGCGTATATTCTGATAATTACTTTCAATATTACTAATTCTCTAATTCTAATCAATTATCCTACATTTTACCGCTTATTAAGGTATAATTGCAACAAATTTTCTCTTATCAAAGCAAAATTGCAGCTAATATTCGTAACTTTCATTTCGTTTGATTCAAACGGTTTGAACATATAATTGCAACTAATTTTCGTATATTTTATCTCTTATCAATTGCAACTAATTGCCATATATTTAATCTCTGATAAACGTATTCTTTCTTTATCTTGGTTACTTCAAGATGATTCTACAACTTCAAGAAGACTTCAAGATCACAATTTGAATCGATTTATTATATTAGTTTCTATATTGGCATTTTTTGGCATAATTTTTTGGGTCGACGTTTTGCTCCAGCAAATCTTCAAGGCAGTAAGATGCTTCGATTTGAGAGATTTAGATTTACATGTGAAAATGCAAATTCGCTGATTGAAGTAAATTAAACAGTTTTTAAAGACCAATAACTCACATGATGAGTGTGTATTAATGCATGTATTAGTGTATGTATTAATTCATTAATTAATGTGTATTAATGCATGTATTAATGTGTATTAATGCATGTATTAATGTATGTATTAATTCATTAATTAATGTGTATAAATGCATGTATTAATTCATTAATTAATGTGTATTAATGCATGTATTAATTCATTAATTAATGTCTTAATGCATGTATTAATGTATGTATTAATTCATTAATTAATATGTATTAATGTATGTGATAATTCGTTAATTAATGTGTATTAATGCATGGGGACATCGACGTTTCGACCATACAGCCCATATTCAGATCTCCAGAAATAGATGCTCCTATGTGAGTGATTTGCAGCTATCTGTGGATTTTTTATTTACAAATATTGCGGTCAGACTTTGGCGATTAAGGATAATAAATCACCAGCAATGACCTTTGGAGTTCAAGAGATTAACGTTGTGCTAATCGGCGAACAAACTGTTATGAAACATGCGGTGAGGTAGTCTGGTCATATGTATACGAATGTCAGCAAACAGATTTAGAGGTAATCAATCAGTCATCTCTCATCTCTTATGTTGCTTCAATATTTGTAGAAGGTAGAAAGTCACCAAACAGATTTAGAGGTAATCATCAGTCATCTCTCATCTCTTATATTGCTTCAATATTTGTAGAAGGTATGAAACTATTTTTGCAACAATTAGAAATTTGTTGTATTTTTAGCTTTTTGTGCTGGTGGTGTTTTATTTTTTGCTACTAATTGTGTTTATTCAGACTTAGGTTCTGATTATAATATCCATCATATTTCATCTATCTAACAGTTGTAACGAACTATCCAACGAATTGTAAACAGGTTTTCACATTTTGAACACCCTAGATCGGTGCATCCCTACATCCCTACATCCCTACATCATCCTACAACCCTACATCGGTACATAATTTATTTATATTTGTACAATTTTTGGTACAAAATATTGTATCGTATGCTTTATTTAAACGAGTTAATTTTTTTAATGCGTTTTGCCTTAACTTGCTTTAAGGCAATCATTTAATGATATTTATACAATTTGTGTTACAGAATATTGTATCGTCTATTTTAATTAATACTTTAGTAGTAATTTTACTAATACTAATTACTACTACTATTACTAATACTATTTTACTAATTTTAATACTTTGGTAGTATTTTAGAGTTTGACTGGTTCGTCGTAAATTCCTCTCTTCGAAAAAAAAATGTACGAAGCGGTTTAATTCGTAAAATCTCTTGTAAATTAAAATAATTTGGTTATATAACTTACATGATTATTATTCCAGAGGACTGTGAATGCTCCTGATAACTGGGAAGGGCGGTTTTGGGCACGTACTGGCTGCGATTCCAGCAACAACCATTGCGAGACGGGAGACTGCGGCAACAGACTCCAGTGCTCAGGAGCTGGAGGTGTTCCTCCAGTTACCCTGGTCGAAATCCGGTTGAGGGGCCATGGTGGCCAAGATTTCTACAACCTCTCGTTGGTGGATGGGTTCAACGTAATTGCATCGGTGAGTTACCTCCCTTGCCCAGATTAATCTCCTGAATCAGGAAAAATAAACCAGGAACCAGAAGGGTACCCAATTGTACCAATGTCAACTGGGTGCTTTTTAGATGGCGTACTTTACTTTGACCCCTATACATTTTGATACATGCTTGAAACTATTTTAGCTTTAAATCCCTTCTTCTTCTTAATTGAGGCTACTGAACAGTAGCTGCAGCTACAACACGTTTTCGAAGATATTACTTTCAAAAACTTTGTTTTCGAAGAACCTAAACCTACAGAACGTTCAAGAGAAAGTTCAAGAAAGTCATACTATGGCCCAGTTGTACGATCGTGGATCATCCTTGACCATGGTTCAATTGCCTAGGATACCATTGTATTAACAATTGGATCCTAGGTCTAAGGCCCAAGGCCCAGTTCTCTAGGTCTCTAGGCCTGAGGCCCAGTTGTACGATCGTGGATAACCTTGACCATGGTTCAGTTTCTCAGGATACCAATGTATTAATAATTGTATCCTAGGTAACTGATCCTTAGTCAAGGATGATCCACGATCATACAACCGGGCCTAACAGATGAGTCTGTCCAAGTAAATCAAATGTTTTGCAATGTTGCTGAATTGTTTCCTGTAATACAAACAATGTCATTATTTCATTGGAAATAGTTGGAAAAGTTGACACCCCTTTCTTGATCGTTCTGTACAAAATTTTGCAAGTATTCGGAGTATAATACAAAACAACTTCTTTGTAGATTACTCCCAATAACGGACAAGGCGATTGTCGATCATTGCGATGCGGCTCCGATATCAACAACGGCTGTCCAAACGAGCTGAAGCAGTTTGGTCAAAACGGGGTGGTTGCCTGCAGCAGCTCCTGCACGAAGTTCAACACCGACCAGTACTGCTGCAGGGGCCAATTCAACAGCCCCAACACATGCAACACCAACGCATGGCCTGTTAACTCTGCAGGATTCTTCAAGCAGCAGTGCCCTGATGCCTACAGCTACGCCTATGACGACCAGAGCAGCCTGAAAACCTGCACAGCTTCTTCCTACACGATCACCTTTGCGTAAATAATAATTTTATTTTTAGAATATTTCGTTCGCGTTGTATTGAAATATGTCAACCTTAACATTACATTGCAAGCACGTTAATCGTTGTGTTTTTTTAGAAATTACTTAATAAGACATTAAATCATTATCTTTAAAATGCAGGAATATTTTTAATTCTTTAGGGCCGTAAAATAGTTTACATTTATTTCACATAACTGTGGGGCAAATTCTCCAAATGCTATTCCTAGTCCTCGCCTATAAAATAAGCCCTGAATTACGAAGATTCCATTCGAAATGTTGCTGTCAGTGGTGATCGTCTTCTTTGTGGGAGCTCAAGCGGTGGAGTTTCAAATAAAAAACAACAGTCCAAATACCTTATGGGTTGGTATTCAAGGTGGTGATAAAAAACCTGCATTGTCCAATGGGGGATTTGTTTTGAATTCAAATCAGCAGGTAATATAAGTTTGTTGTTAATTTTTTTTTTTTATATCATTCGACAAAGGCGAATTAATTTTTGCTAATAGAATTCATTATCATCCAGGAATAGTAATTCATCAATTGTATCTCTCGAGAATTTTAATTTAAAATTTTTATGGTAGATATAACAAATAAAAAAACTTGTAAAATTGCAAAGTTTTCGAATCTGTTTTATCAACTAAAAAGCTTGTTTTAATCTAAGTAATAACTTAGAAATCTCTATGAGAATCTCCTACAAAATATGCGTATTGATGAATTAGAAGAATTAAAAAATCTAATAGAATTATTTATTATCCTGGAGTGGACATTTATCAATTATAGCAGGAACCTCTCGAGAATTTACATTTAAAATTTATTAAAATGTATTCTATTTATGCACTAAATACAACTCGTAAAATAGTCAAGTTTTGGAATCGTCTTATTTACATAAAAACTTATAAAAATCTAAGAAGTAATTACTCAAAAATCTATATGAGAATCTCCTATAAAAATATATGGTCCGATGGAGGATTTGCTTTGAACGGAAATCAGCGGGTAATTTAAGTTTGTTGTTAATATATATTTTTTAATATATTTCGACAAAGGCGAATTAATTTCTGCTAATAGAATTAATTATCATCCTGGAATAGTAATTCATTAATTGTATCTCTCGAGAGTTTAAATTTAATTTTTTTATGGTAGATATAACAAATAAAAAAACTTGCATTGTCCAATAGGGGATTTGCTTTGAATGGAAATCAGCAGGTAATTTAAATTTGTTTTTAATACAGGGTGTCCAAGATAAGGATCAACAGCATAGGGATCTCGAAAACCGTAAAGTTACAAAGGCGGTTAAATTACAAAAAAGTTGCGCAATTTAGTGTTCAAATCGCAAAATTTCGGATTTTGTCGAATATCTGCGAAAGTAACCGGAAATTTCTGGTTTTCTCAACAGAATATTATTGACCACTAAACTGCGCAACTTTTTTTGTAATTTAACCGCGTTTGTAACTGTTACGGTTTTCGAGTTCTCCGTGCTGTTGATTCTTATCTTGGACACCCTGTATATATCTTTTAATATCTTTCAACAAAGACGTACTAATTTCTGCTAATAGAATTAATTATCATCTAGGAATAGTGATTCATCAAATGTATCTGTCAAGAATTTACATTTAAAGATGTTGTGGTTGATACAACAAAATAAAAAAAACTTGTAAAATGGTCAAGTTTTGGAATCTGTCTTATTAACTAAAAAACTTGTCTTAATCTGAGTAATAACTTATTATCCTGGAGTGGTAATTTATCAATTATAGCAGGAACCTCTCGAGGATTCAAATTTAAAAGTTATCCTAGTTATAACAAAAAACCACTCGTAAAATGGTCAAGTTTTGGAATCCATCTTATTTGCATGAAAACTTGTACAGTGCGATCAACAATTATTTAGATAAAAGAAGCCCTTGAGATGTTGGAAGTATGTCTGCTAAGGTTCAAGACGTCAGTTAAAATCTGATGGCAGTAATTCATGATTGGCCTGTATTTTGTAGGAATGCATATTCAAGTCCTTCTTCAAATTTTTTTGGAAGGTTTCATAATACTTGACACAGTCATAGCCACCCTTTATCTAAATAATTGTTGATCGCACGGTATTAATCTAAGAAGTAATTACTTAAAAATCTCTATGAGAATCTCCTCCGTAATTTGCTTACTCATGGATTAATGTTTAGAAATCAGTGTATTCGACATCTGACGATTGGGAGGGAAGATTTTGGGCCAGAACTGGTTGTAACCCTTCAAACAACCACTGCGAGACGGGAGACTGTGGCAACAAATTGCAGTGCTCAGGGGCAGGAGGTGTTCCTCCAGTCACTTTGGTGGAAATCAGATTGAATGGCGCTGGAGAACAAGACTACTACGACATATCTCTGGTTGATGGCTTCAATGTGATTGCATCGGTAAGTCGTTAATGAAAGAATCGAAAAGTCTAGTCTATACAACGCCTCAAGTAAACAAAGATAATAAAATGGTTGGATGGTTCGATCAGCTGAGCGAAAGGTTAAATTTGAAGTTTTTAACCTTCAAATTGTAACCTTTTAAAGTTTTTAACTTTAAAATTCAAGTAATGATGAATTCACAAAAGTTGGTTTATAGTTGCAGAGTATTGGGTTGATGAATAATTAGCGTTTTTTTCCAGTAAAAATTGTCTTTAAAAAAAAAATAATTTTGCATCAAACCAACAAAGGAGGTCCAGCAAATGCCTTGCAGATCAATATCACATCATCAACGTATTAGGATAACTGATAATCTTCTGTTCAAGAAGAATTGCATATCGAGTTATGTTGATTTTGATGCAAAATTTTGTTCATGAAAGATTATTTGATATATTGTGATGTATGGCATTCAAAATGATATCTCGAGCTCAAAACATAGAAAAAGAAATATCTTGTATTTGACTCACAATAAGGTATTTAGATTTAGAAGAAAAATATTTAAAAAAATGTGATGATTCAGATGGCCAAAATTTTTTTAGTAACTTCAAACTATATTGTGAGTTGTTGTAACAAACTTGTTGCTTTAAAATTTTATAAAATTTAATATTGGAAAGTTTATTTGAATATATTATGTTTTGTGGCATTCAGAGCAAAATCTTGCGTGAAAATATGATAATTCTGATAGCTGATATTTTTGGATTCCTACTAACTTTTCACGCTATACTTCAAACTTGGAAGACTACAGGCCATTTATTTTGTGCAAATTGGAACTTTAATGGGCAATTTCATTTGATAACTGATCATCTTCTGTGAGTTATGTATTTTAAAGCAGCAAGTTGTTGCCTTAAAATTTCATAAAATTTAAAATTGGAAAGTTTATTTGAATATATTATGTTGTATGGCATTCAAAACGAAATCTTACGCTAAAAACAAGCAAAAAATATGATGAACAAATATATTCTGATAACTGATATTTTTGGCATTTCAACTAACTTTTCACGCTATATTTCGAACTTGGAAGACTACAAGCCATTTATTTTGTACAAATTGGAACTTTAATGGCCAATTTTATTAGATAACTGATAATCTTCTGTGAGTTATGAATTTTAAAGCAACAAGTCGTTGCCTTAAACTTTTATAAAATTTAAAATTGGTAAGTTTATTTGAATATATTATGTTGTATGGCATTCAAAACGAAATCTTACGCTAAAAACAAGCAAAAAATATGGTGAACAAATATATTCTGATGACTGATATTTTTGGCATTTAAACTAACTTTTCACGCTATATTTCGAATTTGGAAGACTACAGACCATTTATTTTGTACAAATTGGAACTTTAATGGGCAATTTTATTTGATAACTGATCATCTTCTGTGAGTTATGTATTTTAAAGCAGCAAGTTGTTGCCTTAAAATTTTATAAAATTTAAAATTGGAAAGTTTATTTGCACATATGTTCAAATATATTCTTATGGCTGATATTTTTGGCATTACTACTAACTTGTCACGCTCTACTTAGAACCGGGAACTTTTCAGGCCAATATTTTATGGTTGTTTGTGCCTAAATCCCTTTTTTGCAGATAGCTCCAGTGAAAGGCCAAGGCGATTGCAGATCCTTGGCATGCCACCAAAACTTGAACCCCAACTGTCCCGAGCAACTAAAACTATACTCAGGAAACAGAGTAGTAGGCTGCTATATTGGCCCCTGCAGCAGTATTGGTCAGTATTGAATTTGGTGCAAGAGCAGCTCTTGCACCAAATTCAATACTGACCAATACTGCTGCAGGGGCCAATATAATGGTGCTTCGCAGTGCAAGACAAGTGCTTGGCCTGTGAATTCGGCACAGTACTTCAAACAGGGCTGCCCCGATGCTTACAGCTATGCTTACGACGATCACTCCAGCCTGAGGACCTGCAAAGCGTCAGTCTACAAAATCACATTTGGATGAAATACATATAACTTACCATTGTGAGGTGTATGCACGATATATTTCTAGATGCACATATAATTTAGTCGCAATTATCCAAAAGGCAAAAAAAAGGCACGCTGTTTTTAGAAGCACATACAATTTAGCAATAAGTATGTAAAATATTTTAAAAAAAATAAAAATACACGATGGCAGAAAACCTATTAACTAAGAATTTAATTACACAAGGTGTTACCCTATTACTACAAACTATTATTCTATGTCCCATATTCTATACGATGTATAAATATTCTACCTAAACTTTTGTGCAAAATTTTTTTTTTTGTGGGTACCCACATTTCTTATGAATAATATGGACAAATTTGGTATTTGGTATATGGACATTCAAAAATAGAACATAATATGTTCTGCAAGGATGGGGGTTTTCAAAACTTATAAGAATATGGACAAATTTTGTATTTGGTATATGGACACTCAAAAATAGAACATAATATGTTCTGCAAGGATGGGGGTTTTCAAAACTTATAAATGTTGTAGCTGACATGGTTTGTATGCATATCTATTTATAAGTAGAAATAATAAATGGTATTGCAATATTAATTCTAGTTTTTAGAATTGCTAATTTTGACAATAAAGGATGTTTACTACTACGTAAACTTTTTTGCAAAACAAATTTCTTTTTTTTTTGGGGTAAGCATATTGTCATATATGGGCATCAGCGCTACACAAATTTCGTATGAAGAATATGGACAAATTTGGTATTTGGTATATGGACACTCAAAAATAGAACATAATATGTTCTGCAAGGATGGGGGTTTTCAAAAGTTGTAGCTGACATGGTTTGTATGCATACCTATTTATAAATACAAACAATAAATGGTATCGGGATATTAATTCTAGTTTTTAGAATTGCTAATTTTTACAATAAAGGATTTTTACTACTACCTGAAAAGCAATTCACTTTAAGAGTTATTTATATAACAAGTGAGTTGTTATGCTAATTTATTCGAGTGAGAAACATCCTTAACTCTCGTGTTTTATACAATATTTTATTCAATTTTGTCGAAGAACGTTTAGAAGTTACACATTTCATTTTAATAATACACAGTCGGTCAAAAGTTAAAACTGACATCAAATCAAAATTTTAAAACGCCGATTGCAGTGTTTTTGTACCAGAAGGGGTTTGTGAGATAGCATTAATAAAGTATTAGCAATGTTTGAGAATATCACCTAAAGTACAAAGGATTGGACCAAAATAAAAATATCTCAAAAGCTAAACATTGAATATTAATTGTATTGCATATATTACATAACTATATATCATTAAATATTAAAAATAAATTTTATTAATATCGATACGCTATTTTTTGAGATATCACTTATAAAGTATCAGTAATGTTGGAGAATATTACCAAAAACCAAATGATTGCACTAAAAGTAAAATATCTCAAAACTCAAACGTTGGATATTAATTTAATTAAATATTTTATATGTCTATATGTCACTAAATATCAATAAGAAATTACATCAATATTGATACGCTAGTTTTTGAGATATGACTAATAAAGTATGAGAATTCTTCAAAAAACCAGCAAAAACCAAAAGATTACACTAACATTAGAATATCTCACAAATCCAACATTGGATATAAATTTAATTAAATAATTTATATGTTTATATATCTCTTAAGATCAGCAACAAATATTATTAATATTCCAACGCTGGTTTTTGAGATAGCATTGATAAAGTATTAGCAATGTTTGGGAATATCACCTAAAGCACAAAGGATTGGACCAAAATAAAAAAAATCTCAAAAGCTAAACATTGAATATTAATCCTATTGCATATATTACATAACTATATATCATTAAATATTAAAAATAAATTTTATTAATAACGATACGCTAATTTTTGAGATATCACTAATAAAGTATCAGTAATGTTGGAGAATATTACCAAAACCCAATTGATTGCACTAAAAGTAAAATATCTCAAAACTCAAACGTTGGATATTAATTTAATTAATTTTTTTATATGTCTATATGTCACTAAATATCAATAAGAAATTACATCAATATTGATACGCTAGTTCTTGAGATATGACTAATAAAGTATGAGAATTCCTCAAAAAACCAGCAAAAACCAAAAGATTACACTAAAATTAGAATATCTCACAAATCCAACATTGGATATAAATTTAATTAAATAATTTATATGTTTATATATCTCTTAAGATCAGCAACAAATATTATTAATATTCCAACGCTGGTTTTTGAGATAGCGTTGATAAAGTATTAGCAATGTTTGGGAATATCACCTAAAGCACAAAGGATTGGACCAAAATAAAAATATCTCAAAAGCTAAACATTGAATATTAATCCTATTACATATATTACATAACTGTATATCATTAAATATTAAAAATAAATTTTATTAATATTGATACGCTAATTTTTGAGATACCACTAATAAAGTATCAGTAATGTTGGAGAATATCGCCAAAACCCAAAAGATTGCACTAAAAGTAAAATATCTCAAAACTAAAACGTTGGATATTAATTTAATTAAATATTTTATATGTCTATATGTCACTAAATATCAATAAGAAATTACATCAATATTGATACGCTAGTTTTTGAGATATGACTAATAAAGTATGAGAATTCTTCAAAAAACCAGCAAAAACCAAAAGATTACACTAACATTAGAATATCTCACAAATCCAACATTGGATATAAATTTAATTAAATAATTTATATGTTTATATATCTCTTAAGATCAGCAACAAATATTATTAATATTCCAACGCTGGTTTTTGAGATAGCATTGATAAAGTATTAGCAATGTTTGAGAATATCACCTAAAGCACAAAGGATTGGACCAAAATAAAAATATCTCAAAAGCTAAACATTGAATATTAACTCTATTACATATATTACATAACTGTATATCATTAAATATTAAAAATAAATTTTATTAATATTGATACGCTAATTTTTGAGATACCACTAATAAAGTATCAGTAATGTTGGAGAATATCACCAAAACCCAAAAGATTGCACTAAAAGTAAAATATCTCAAAACTCAAACGTTGGATATTATTTAAATTAAATATTTTATATATCTATATGTCACAAAATATCAATAAGAAATTACATCAATATTGATACGCTAGTTTTTGAGATATCACTCATAAAGTATTAGAAAAAATCACCAAAAACAAAAAGATTATACTAAAATTAGAATATCTCAAAAATCAAACATTGGATATTAATTTTATTCAATATTTCATATCGCTATATATCTCTAAAGAACAATAATAAATATTATTATTATTTGTACGCTGCTTTTTGAGCTAGCATTGGTAAAGTATTAGCAATATTTGAGACTAACACCAAAATCACAAAGGAATAGATTAAAATAAAAATATCTCAAAAACTAAACACCGAATATTAATCCAATTACATATAATAAATACGTATGTACTACTATATGTTACTAATAAATTGTGTTAATATTGATACGGTAATTTTTTAGATAACACTAATAAAGTATCAGTAATGTTGGAGAGTATCACCAAAACCCAAAAGATTGCACTAAAAGTGAAATATCTCCCCAGTGGGAAAGTTGGTGTCCACGAAGTTAAAGGTATTCTATTAAATCGATGTTGTATGATTTTGATTTTGGATGAATTAAAAGTTTTAAATTCACTAGTGGAATGCAGAAAATTTTACTTCACTTGAAGATAAACAACTGCTAATGATGTCTGCTAAGGCCCAGTTGTATGAACGTAGATCTGTTTGACTATGGTTCAGTTACCTAGGATACCAATATTGACACAATTGTATCCTAGGTGACTGAACCACGATCAAGCTGATCTCCGTTCATACAACTGGGCCTAATAGGTATATAATGTCAGAATTGAATAAAATAATAAAATTGACTGTAAGTATGACTGTAAGTATTGACTGTTGCATTTATTGAATTTTTACTGTACAGTAATTACTAAAATCGGCGAAGTCATGTTGACCCGTTTCTTATTATTATGTACAAAGCACCTGTTAGTAGAACCTATTAATTCCTTGTCTCATATTTCAAATTCAGGCATTCGCACTGTAAATGTTATTCGTGTTGATTCATATCTGGCATTTTTTAATCATAACTCATCAACTTGGAAGCATTCTGAGGAAGTTTTCACATTACAACGTGCAACAAAAAGTTTAATTATTGCAGTATTAATGACTAATTCAGAAAAGGCATTTCTGGTAATTTATAGATGTTTTCACTTAAATTTATGTACATATTGCTTTTCCAAACATTCTGTTTCCAAATACGATGAAACAGCTTTCGCATTTGATTCATTTGTTGTATATAGAAATTCACATGTGTTAAATTGATTTCTACCGTGATATTAATAACGCATTTAATAGTATTTGATTATCGCTAATAATATGTATACTGTTGTATTATTAAAATAAACATATTCTATATTTAGTATTTGAATATATTTGTTCTCTGCAAATAATGCAATGTGAACAATATTATCAGGAGATGATGGGCGTATACAGGGTAGGCCATTTTAATCAATCCACGCAAATTACTCCGAAGATATCGTCCGCTTACAAGTGAAATACACTAGGTCAATTTTTGGCCGTTTTTAGTTAAGTTTAATTTTGATGGTTTACTAAATTGTAACTAATATCAGGCTCAGTTATACCCCTACTAAAGGTAGCCGAACTTCCAAATTCTTAACTCATTAAATGACTGAGTAGGAAAGGTAACAGCAGAATATAAAACTTTAATTGCAGTTTCTCACATTTTATAGTTTTTGACTTTTTGACATTTTGAAGTGATTTCACTTGTAAGCCTACGATATGTTCGATAACTAAAATTGATCCCTATAAAATTTGTACATTTGTGGCTACAAGGAGGACATCTTATGATGACCTTTAACTTGACCTAGAAGTTGACTTTCAAGATCATTTCAAAGCCAACTTGAAAATTTTAAATGGTAATCCAATTTTTTTAATTTTAATTTTATGTTTATAGCCTACCCTGTATGTATGGCAGAGGTCTTTAAACTGTTTATTGGAAATTTGAAGTCATAAGTGTAATATGTGGAAAAGTGAAATATTGAATATTTTCGATATTTATTTTTCAAAATTAGAGGCATGTGTAATTATTTTTCAAAGTTATTACGTAGACTTAATACTACAAAAAAAAATGGCAAAAATCAGAATATACTCCATGTCTAGTTTTTCAGGAATTTTTATTTGAAACTTTAGAAGCATATTTGTACCATGAATACATTTCACAAGTTTTAGAATTAATTATTTAGAAAGGCAGTGGTCTATAAACTTTTTTTTGAAATTTGAAGTCATAAGGGTAATATGTGGATAAGTGAAATATTGAACATTTTTGATATACATTTTTTCAAAATTAGGCGCATGTGTAATTAATTTTTTCAAAGTTATTACGTAGACTTAAGACTACAAAAAAATGGCAAGAATCAGAATATACCCCATGTCTAGTTTTTCCGGAATTTTAATTTGAAACTTTAGAAGCATATTTGTACCATGAATACATTTCACAACTTTTATAATTAATTATTTAGAATGGCAGTGGTCTATAAACTGTTTATTGGAAATTTGAAGTCATAAGTGTAATATGTGGAAAAGTGAAATATTGAAAAATTTTGATATATATTTTTCAAAATTAGGGGCATGTGTAATTATTTTTTTTCAAAGTAATTACGTAGACTTAATACTACAAAATAATGGCAAAAATCGGAATATACCCCATGTCTAGTTTTTCCGGATTTTTAAATTGAAACTTTAGAAGCATATTTGTACCATGAATACATTTCACAACTTTTAGAATTAATTATTTAGAATGTCAGTGGTCTATAAACTTTTTTGGAAATTTGAAGTCATAAGTGTAATATGTGGAAAAGTGAAATATTGAATATTTTCGATATTTATTTTTCAAAATTAGAGGCATGTGTAATTATTTTTACAAAGTAATTACGTAGACTTAATACTACAAAAAATGTCAAAAATCAGAATATACCCCATGCCTAGTTTTTCCGGAATTTTAATTTGAAACTTTAGAAGCATATTTGTACCATGAATACATTTCACAACTTTTAGAATTCATTATTTATAATGGCAGTGGTCTATAAACTTCATTTGGAAATTTGAAGTCATAAGTGTAATATGTGGAAAAGTGAAATATTGAACATTTTTTATATATCTTTTTTCAAAATTAAGCGCATGTGTAATTATGTTTCTCAAAGTTATTACGTAGACTTAAGACTACAAAAAAATGGCAAAAATCAGAATATACCCCATGTCTAGTTATTCCGGAATTTTAATTTGAAACTTTAGAAGCAAATTTGTATCATGAATACATTTCATAACTTTTAGAATTCATTATTTAGAATGGCAGTGGTCTATAAACTTTTTTTTGGAAATTTGAAGTCATAAGTGTAATATGTGGAAAAGTGAAATATTCAACATTTTTGATATATATTTTTCAAAATTAGGCGCATGTGTAATTATTTTTTTTCAAAGTAATTACGTAGACTTAATACTACTAAAAAATGTCAAAAATCAAAATATACCCCATGTCTAGTTTTTCCGGAATTTTAATTTGAAACTTTAGAAGCAAATTTGTACCATGAATACATTTCACAACATATAGAATTGATTTTTTTACATACTTTTGGTGGTTTAATAACATTGAAATTTTACACGATTATTAAGTAGGCTTGGGACTCTAGATCTCTAATCTAATCTCTAGATTTTTCTGAAATTTCATCTGAGGTTTTTATTATTATTTTATTATGATGGAGCCCTGATCATGAAATTCCAGTGTCGTAGCTCATTAAGTCCTGGTACACATTTTAGTACGAAATTGATTTGTTATTAATTATTTATTCCTTTTCCTTATTTTAACCATTTAACCGAATCTCTGTCTTTTGGTTTCCGAGATCCAAATGTTTAAAATAAAAAAAAAACTCAACCTGTATATATATCAGTCCACCTTCTACCACAGTGGTGTAGGTGCGTTGTTTTCTTTTGTCCTTTTCTTCTTCTGTTGCTGTTTTTTGTTCACGAAGTTCTTCCATTTAGTCCTGTCCTTCGCTAGTTCTTTCGCTGCTTTCAATGTTTTCCCTCTTTCTTCTATTATTGTTTTCATTCTGTCATCCCATGTCTTTCTCGGTCTTCCTTTCCTTTTCTTTTTGTTTGGCTTTCCCATACTTTTTTTGCTATTCTTTGGTTGTCCATTCTTTGCATATATCACCACCATCCGAGCTGTCGTTTTTTCATGTATTGTTGTATTGGCTCTATGTCTAATTCTTCTCATATTTTTATGCTTCTTCTTTTGTCTATTTTTGTTACTCCTTTGATTCTTCTTAGTATTTTCATTTTGCTTGCTTATATTTGCTGTCCAGCTTCCACGTTTCGCATCCCCATGTTAGTATTGGTCGGTATATTGTTTTGTACACTTTTATCTTTGTTTCTTCGCTTATTTCTTTTTTGTTTGTGATTGTGTTTTTGATTGCCTGGTATAGTTTTTGAGTTTTCTTATTCTGCTGTTTATTTCCGACTCTTCATTTACGTCTGCATTCAGTTCTACTCCCAGGTATTTGTATGTCTCTACTTGTTCAAGTTTTTTGTTGTCAATTTCTATTTGTATCTGCTCCTGTTCCCCTACTACCATTACTTTTGTTTTGTTTATGTTCAGTTTCATTCCTTTTGCCTTTAGTTCTGTTTTCCATAAGTTTACTCCTTCTTGCTGTTTTGATATTCTTGTTATTATTATTACATCATCTGCAATTGCTCCTTCCCATATTCCTATTTTTTTTTCCATGTATTTGTAGCCTACTATCCATTTCTTGTTATCTCTGGTGTGGATTTCTTGTATTTGTATCTGCTCCTGTTCCCCTACTACCATTACTTTTGTTTTGTTTATGTTCAGCTTCATTCCTTTTGCCTTTAGTTCTGTATTTCATAAGTTTACTCTTTCTTGCAGCTGTTTTGATGTTCTTGTTATTATTATTACATCATCTGCAAATGCTCCTTCCCATATTCCTATTTTTTCCATGTTTTTGTAGCCTACTATCCATTTCTTGTTGTCTTTGGTGTGGATTTCTTGTATTTGTATCTGCTCCTGTTCCCCTACCACCATTACGTTTGTTTTGTTTATGTTCAGCTTCATTCCTTTTGCCTTTAGTTCTGTGTTCCATAAGTTTACTCCTTCTTCCTGTTTTGATATTCTTGTTATTATTATTACATCATCTGCAATTGCTCCTTCCCATATTCCTATTTTTTCCATGTATTTGTAGCCTACTATCCATTTCTTGCTGTCTCTGGTGTGGATTTCTTGTATTTGTATCTGCTCCTGTTACCCCCTATTACCATTACTTTTGTTTTGTTTATGTTCAGCTTCATTCATTTTGCCTTTAGTACTGTGTTCCATAAGTTTACTCTTCCTTGCAGCTGTTTTGATGTTCTTGTTATTATTATTACATCATCTGCAAATGCTCTTTCCGATATTCCTAGTTTAGTTTTTCCATGTATTTGTAGCCTACTATCCATTTCTTGTTGTCTCTGGTGTGGATTTCTTGTATTTGTATCTGCTCCTGTTCCCCTACTACCATTACTTTTGTTTTGTTTATGTTCAGCTTCATTCCTTTTGCCTTTAGTTCTGTGTTCCATAAGTTTACTCTTTCTTGCAGACGTTTTGATGTTCTTGTTATTATTATTACATCATCTACAAATGCTGCTTCCGATATTCGAAATTTTTTCCATGTTTTTGTAGCCTACTATCCATTTCTTGTTGTCTCTGGTGTGGATTTCTTGATTATGTCGTTCATGTAGGTAATGAATAGTGTGGGACTTACACTCCCTCCCTGTCTTAGCCCATTTTTGGTTTTAAATGTTTCTGATTGTGTGTTGTTGCATATTACTGTGTTGGTGTTGTTTTCGCATATATTTTTTTATTCTCCATATCATTTTGCCGTTTACCATCCTTTGTTTCAGTGTTTGACATAGTTTCGCTCTTGGTACCTTATCGAATGCGTTCTCTAGAACTTGAAACTCTATGCATATTTTTGTGTCTGCATCTCGTTTTTTCGTATGTTTGTTTGAGCGTGAATATGTGTACGCTCTGTTGGTCTTGTAGTCTTCTCTATTACGTTTCTTAACCTTTTGTCTATGATTTTTTCGTATATTTTCATCGCTGTGTTTAATAGGGTTATTCCTCCGTAATTTTTACATTCCTTCTTATCCTCTTTTTTAAATATCGGTAGTATGGGTGCTGCCTGCCAGTCCCTCGGTGTTTTCTCCGTTTTCCACGCTTTCCTTACTATTTCCTGTAGCCTATCTTGTCCTTTTGTGCCCATGTGTTTGATCATTTCACTGGTGATTCTGTCACTTCCTGCCGCCTTCCGTTTTTCAGTTCATTTATTGCTGTTTTCACTTATTCTTCCGTTATATCTTCTCCCTCTTCTTTATCTGCTTCTCTCCCATTTGTCTCTTTGTTCTCCTCCTCTTCAGTTTCTGTGACTCCCAATAGTTCTTCAAAGTATACCTTCCATCTTTCTGCTATTTCTTTCTCTTCCCTTAGTACTTCTCCGCTTTTGCTTTTTATGACAGTGACCCTCTCTGTTGCTTCTTCGTCTTGTCTGTTCGTTTTGATTACGCTGTAGAATAGTTTTTGGTTTTCCGTCCTATTTCTTTCGAGTTTGTCTCCAAATTCTTCTAATTGCTTCTGTTTGTTCTTGAGTATTATCTGCTTTACGCTGTTTCTTGAATTTTATATTCTTCGTATTACTCCCTTGTTTTGTTGTTGAGGTATTTTTTCCATGCCTGTTTCTTTGTTTTTACCGGGTCTCTTACTTCAGTTGACCACCAGGCTGTTCGAATTTTCGTATTATTTTGTTTGTTTCTTTCTTGCCGGTTCCGCATATTCTACTTGCCACTTTTATTATGCTTTCTTTGAGGTTTTTCCACATTTGTTCTAAATTTTCTGTTTTCGTTACTTTTTGTAGTTCCCTCTCCATTTCTTCTTTGTATTCTGTTTGCATGTCTTCATTGTTCAGCTTATAGTCTTGGTGCATACTCTCGTTCTCTTTGTTTGCTGTTCTGTTTTTGTGACGTTGTTGTTTTCTCTTATTTGTGTTATCACTAGGTGCTGGTCGCTTCCTATTTCCGCCCCTCTTCTTACTCTTGTGTCCATTATTTGTTTTTTGTTTGTCTCTTCTGTTATTATATAGTCTATTATCGATTTCCTGTCTCTCGCTTATCCTGTTCTGGTGAATTTGTGTACGTTTTTGTGTCTGAAGAATGTGTTCGTGATTATTAGGTTGCTATGCAGAAGTTTAGCTGTCTTCTTCCGTTGTCGTCTCTGGTGTTTTCTCCTGCTTTTCCTTATACCATTCGGTAATTTCGATTTCGAAGAAATTGATTGAGTGGGTACAAATTATTGTTTCTGTTTCTCAGCTTTTGCTAATAAGTTTGAAGTCCATTCTAATTATATTTCCTTCTGCTTTGCTGTTCTGCCTGTGACAAAACCCTGCATGTATGTATCTATTCAGAATGCAAGCGTTTGATTGAAATTTATGTTTCGTCTTGGGCGTGAGATGACCTAATCTACTTATTTAATTCAATCGCATTAGTTTATCAACAAAATGAGCGTTGATTTCGAATTGCGTCCAGAATTTCAGCGTTAGCAGCAGATAGTTGCAAAATGTTGGTTGCCAGTTCGGTTAAAGTGGATAAATTCTTTCGGGAATGCGCTTGCAAGTGGTAAGTATCGCAAAACACCAATTAATATGCGCGTCTCCTGCGGAAGGCGAAAATCTAACTGTGAACGACTCGTGACACGGTTTCGAAACGGAGGCAGCATTTCTGGGATGGTGATTGCCCGGGCGTCGCATTAGAGAGTGATTAATCGCCCTAAAAATGATGGGCGTTGTTCGAGGGCATTATAAGTGTTATTATCGCGGGTAATGGCATGTCCCTCATTAAGATCCTCGGACCGAATTCCCGGCGTGCCTTCCCTGGTGGCCTCGTGGGGGCGCCTCGGTAGCTTTGAAAAGGGACTTAAGGAGAAACTAGGAGCGGAAGTCGCAGCGGACGAAGGAAAAGGAGATTGCGATTACGACACGACCGGTTAATGCAAATGCGTTTGCTTGCGGTTTTTCGTCTCCATTCGAAATTGGGGGAATTAGAGCGAGTAATTGGGACTGGGAGGAGTCGGGAAGCGCTCGAATTTAGGGTTTCGCCCGACGGTGTGGCAGCACTGTTTTTAACGCTATAATCTAGATTCTTGTTCGCAGCCCAATATTTTATCAATAACGACGTTATTTCTCCCACAACCATCGATTTAACATGTAGAACAGTGAACCCAGTCAATCTCACAACGAAATTAGTGCCTTACATAGTGACTTGAGATGAGATACACGACCTGAGTATTAATAGGTTATGTATACGTACGTATGTTGACATTCTAACAGAATTCAAAAAGTGGCAAAGGGGCCCCAGAAACACACCACCATGTTCACCAAGAAAAAGAAGAAGCCCCAAATATCGCCGCCCACAAACTTCGAGCACCGGGTGCACACTGGCTTTGACAAACGAGAAGGCCGTTACGTGGGCCTGCCCCTTCAGTGGGCCTCGATAGTAGGCAACAACCAAATCCTCAAATCAACAAACCGTCCACTTCCACTGGTCGACCCCTCGGAGATCACCCCCACAGAAATCCTCGATCTGAAAACGATAGTCCGCGGCGACCACAAGTCCGAGCACCGGCTCAGCACCCACCAGGCCAAGCCCAACGGCATCGTCCTCCCAAAGACATCCAACGTGGCCCGCTCCAACTCCCTCAGGTCCTCGAGCCCACCACGACTCCGCAGGGGCGATATAAAGAGCAGCACCAACGTGCCACCAGCAGTCCCCGAAGAACACATCATGCAGTATCCGTCCATGAGGCGCGAGCCGGCCGCGGTCACCATCGCTGCCAACAAGCCGCAACCTCAGCAGCAGCAGCAGATCCGCGAGAGCTCCCCGGCCGAGCGGTCGCTCAGCAACCACGAGGTGCAGCACCACAACGGCAACGTGCCGCACGAGCAGTACAACCCCCAGTATAACCAGAACAGCCACCGGCAGATCTCGCCGGCCGGCTCCATGGCGTCCGTGCCGCCCATGGGGATGAACCACATGAATGCCCACTCGCACTCCAGCGTCGGCTCGCACCAGAGCCTGCAGCACGCCGCCTACGCCCACCGGCCTGACCAGAACCAGAACATCAAGAACGGCACACAGAACAATCACAGCAGCGTGCATCCCACGCCGAGCAACGCTTCGTCTTCCGCCTCCAAGCAGCAGCACGAGCAGAGACTGACACACGAACAGGTACGGTATTGTTGCAGAGATGGAGTGCTTGCAAGAAATAAACTAATTTTTAACAACAATGTACACATTTTTGCGTTTTTAATTTTTATACCGGGTTTAGACATTAGAATACAGTTTCCAATTTACTATGGTTGTCAGGTAAAACGCACAAATATGCAGTGTCTCTAGACACTGCATATTGTTAATGTAGACCTGTAGACCTGTATCCCAATATGTAGACATATTGTGTGTAGAATGTATCTATGTAGATAAATTTTAAGTATCTAGATACATTATTGCTTGAGTACCTAAAGTATCATTTAGATAAATTTTTTCTAAGTATCTGTATTTGTATCTAAATACAAAAAAAGGTATCTGTTACAACACTGCATTTCACTTTAATTACATACAATTAGTTATTAATGCATTATTGAAAGCATTATGTTTTTTATTTTTACCTTGGGAGTCAGTAATTTGCTATTTCATTCTGTATTATTCTTGTATCTATTACGTATAGGAATAAGTTTAGAAAACTGTGTTAATATTTTAGACTTAGGTTTAGACTAAGATATTAACAAAGTTTTCTAAACTTATTTCGTGGAATTTTGAAATTTAAACCCAAGTTTAAACCCATTTATCTCGGAACTACCCAAAATGCACATTAATGCATTATTGAGAGCATTATTTTTTTTATTTTTACCTTGGGACTTCGATTAATTTTCTTGTATTTAATTTAAGTTTGAGTCAGTAATTTGCTATTTCATTCTGTATTATTCTTGTATCTATTACGTATAGGAATAAGTTTAGAAAACTGTGTTAATATTTTAGACTTAGGTTTAGACTAAGATATTAACAAAGTTTTCTAAACTTATTTCATGGAATTTTGAAATTCAAGTTCACTTTAAAGCCATTTATCTCAGAACTACCCAAAATGCACTTAAACCCTTTTACTTCTAAACCACTCAATTATGAAATAATTATCCATAAATTTTTGCAATGCTCTGACTGAGAAATTCAACTTGAGTTTGACAACTGAAATTCGAGTTAACTTTAAAGCCATTTATCTCAGAACTACCAAAAATGCACTTAAACTCTTTTACTTCTAGACCTCTCAATTCATCATATTGTTTATGTTTATGTGTATATTGATTTACTGGGATATGCTAATTCCTGTATTAAAAACGTAATGTAATTAACACAGTTTTCTAAACATATTTCTGGAATTTTGAAATTCAAGTTAACTTTAAAGCCATTTATCTCAGAACTACCCAAAATGCACTTAAACCCTTTTACTTCTAAACCCCTCAATTATGAAATAATTATCCGTAAATTTTTGCAATGCTCTGACTGAGAAATTCAACTCGAGTTTGACAACTGAAATTCGAGTTAACTTTAAAGCCATTTATCTCAGAACTACCCAAAATACACTTATACCCTTTTACTTCAAAACCCCTCAATTATGAAATGACTGAGAAATGAACTCATATTATTGCTTAGTCGTAATCTCACTGCAAGGTGGTTTTATATATTTATTTAATTTATTTATTATTATTTATTTATTTAAAATTTATTTACTGCCTGTTTATGCTGCTACAGCTAATCACCTTTGGTATTGTCATATTTTTAATCTTGGTCTTATAATTCCACCATTCATCAACTTTTCTGTTATTTATTATAATAAAAAGTGTTAGGAATCTCATACGATTGTCTCCTTTTTGTTTTAGTTCCGAGCAGCTTTGCAGATGGTGGTGTCCTCACGGGATCCACGGGAAAGCCTCGAGCAGTTCGTGAAGATCGGCGAGGGCTCTACTGGCACGGTGTGCATAGCCCGCGAGCGGACGACGGGTCGGCAGGTGGCGGTGAAAAAGATGGACCTGCGCAAGCAGCAGAGGCGCGAGCTCCTTTTCAACGAGGTGGTCATAATGCGTGACTACCACCATCCGAACATCGTCGAGATGTACGACTCGTACCTCGTAAACGACGAGTTGTGGGTGGTCATGGAGTTCCTGGAGGGCGGTGCACTGACAGACATCGTGACGCACTCCCGGATGGACGAGGAGCAGATAGCGACGGTCTGCAAGCAGTGTCTCAAGGCGCTGGCTTATCTGCACTCGCAGGGTGTCATCCACAGGGACATTAAGTCCGACTCGATACTGCTGGCGCCGGACGGGCGGGTGAAACTGTCCGACTTCGGGTTCTGTGCCCAGGTTTCTCAGGAGCTGCCCAAGCGGAAGTCGTTGGTGGGGACGCCGTACTGGATGTCGCCTGAAGTGATAAGCAGGCTGCCGTACGGGCCTGAGGTGGACATCTGGTCGCTGGGTATTATGGTGATTGAGATGGTGGACGGGGAGCCGCCGTTCTTCAGTGAGCTGCCGTTGCAGGCTATGAGGCGGATCAGGGAGATGCCCCCGCCGAAGTTGAAGAATGCCCACAAAGTGTCCCCGAGGCTGCAGAGCTTCCTGGACAGGATGCTGGTGAGGGACCCGGCTCAACGGGCCACCGCCACCGAGCTGCTGACACACCCGTTTTTGAGGCAGGCTGGGCCGCCTGCCTTGCTCGTGCCTCTGATGAGAAATGCCAAGCATTAACAGTTTTCGACAGCTTCTTATACCTTTGTGATACAAATTTTACCGGTCATTTAAAATCGCATGTTCTCACCAAAATTACCAGTGATCTTTGCCCTTGTTGGTTTTAATTTCGAGTACTTGTTAACTTGTTTATAAGTTATTTTATTATTAATGTAAGCGTATACTCATGACAAATGCTCGATGCAGTTTTTGGCGTTTCAATTTCCATGTATTTTATAGGTATTAAGTGTTAATATTATGTTATTTAATAGGGTTAATTTAACGAATTTTTTCTTACGAATTTTACAAATTTTATATTTAGTTGTGTATTGGGAGCAATGCATTCCTCGAGATATGTGAATAAAATCAGCAAGCAATAACATTTAAGACTAAATAGGAATCTCTAATTTTAATGTACAGAAAAAGTCTTTCAGCCTTCAATGTATAAAATCTCACAAGTTTCTAATTTATGTTATATTTTATTAATTCTGCAAATGAATTAATGTTGTTGATTTTTGAGTATTTTATATGTGCACGCAATTATAAATTGACAGTTTAATGAGCAGCTAGAATTTGTATTCCAAATGTGACCAGTATTATTGTTAGTTCATAAGCCGTCCCATTCAAATGTGCCTTCCAAAACAATTGGCTTTATATTAGTATGTGCTGGTTTTAATTATTAATTATGTATTATTAATAAACTGTGTAATCACATTGCATGACTTTATAATCATGCTGTTCTATACAATGAATTTTGTATCGTTTTTAAAGCACTGTACTTATGTATACAATTATAATATATATTATACATATTAATACAAACAAGTTTTATTTCGCAAGGGAAGAACAACAATTATAATATTGGGTGTCTGGAAAAGACCATACGCCAATTATGTGGATAGTCTTGAAGACAGTTTTCAATAATGCTATCGGCATGCTGCTGCAAGCTGTCACATGGACAGCCAAACTGTAATTGGAAAGAGAATTCTACAAACATAATTTGCATACACTTTTACAGACACCCAGTATATATTATACATATAAACAAATATGGACGAGTTTTATTGCGCAAGGGAAGAAATCACCGCAAGTATTTATATTAAGTTTATTATAAACAATTAACAAAAGCAACATTCGAAATAAAATAGGCACATTTACAAATATAGAAATGTATTGTTATTGCTTTTCTACTTTACATTGCCTTCGTTTAAAAAGCCCTAGAAATGTACTAAAAAAGAAACTATGATATGTACCTGTATAGGACATATACAGGGGTATTAAAAAAATGCCTATAACCTATACGATAAGACTTTATTAACAAAGTGAGCCTCCTTAATAAACCTATAAATCTACACTGTGACCAATATTTATTTCTTTATTATCTGATTATTACAGTCTGATTCTGATTATTAAGTCTGATTGTTAATCAACACTTGTTTAATCTACTTCAATTCTACAATGCCTAGTTTGGCGTCCGATGGAACGCTTAAGCGCTCAAAACTAAATGATATGTATTACAAAAACTGATAACAGCAGAAACATAATCTCGCTTGAGCGTTCCACACGGACGCCTTTTACTTAATACATCATCATAAATAAAACTCGTACAATTCAAAAACAAAATCATTAATGGAATGTCGTTGATAATAAACATTCAAATGACTAGATATATAATTATAATAATCAGTACAATACAATTTTTTGGACAGAATAAGTTTACTTGAAATGAATTCTTTCTCTATTATCGATTATATAATAGGCCTTACGTGTAAGAGGCAGTATTTGCGCAAATTATATTACGTCCACCTTCTCAACGGCGAGTGTATATAAATCAACTCTGATATACGGAAAGAATGCCTTGTATAAAAGTAATTTTATCATTAACATTGTTATTAATATTCTTCACATTGACTCCATTTGTTCGGTGAGTTCCAATATTGGAGATTCACTTAATGGCAGTAAAGGGGGCCAAACGTTCCCAGAAAACTGGAGGCCCTATTCATAAAAACACCTTTGGATATGTATTATACATCTACTCACACTCAGTATAAAAACTAAAAAATAAAACACAAGCAGAAATCAACTACCCACATACCAAAAAACCTTACGTGTCTATGTATTAGGGGGGGTGGGGAAACAATAAAACGCATGCAGGTTAAATAACGGTCAAACAATAAATAAATTAGGTCTCTAGTAGGAAGTAGTTATATTTCGCCACTTCAAGTGCAATCTTTAACAATCATAAACTAAAATAATACAATCAATTCACATAATAAAATTAATTAAATAACACAGACACAAAATGTTTGTACTAAAAAACGATATATAGTGCCAGGCTCTCAATAAATGTCCTTCCCAATAAACTAAACCACCATTACATTATCACGAGAATACAGTAAACACCGCTTATTATCATCATCGAACCACACTAAAAATGTATACTAAATTCCTATTATTGTCTTCCGTTCAGTTAATACCCTCCATAAAACGTGCACATAACTTTGAAAAATAGGCAAGCAGAGTTGAGCACAAATATGTACAAGAGAAAGAACTAGCAAAATTTATTAGTCTTTGGCTCTTATCTATATAATCCACAAATAATTTGTTGTTTCTCTAAAGTTAATCTATATGTTTTTATGTTAAATTTTTATTATTTTCTACAGAAAAATAACTACTATCTGGTGGATGGAAATGCCAATTTGAGTGGTTTAATTTAAAACACACTGTACAAAAAATGTTGATGTTTCTATAATGTAGCCTCAGCTATGTTAAATTTATGCGATAAAATAATGCATTTTATGTTAGTTTAGTATTGTTTTATTAGTTATAAGAGTTTTGTATCGCTTGTGTGCTTATAAATAATTTATGAATGAAAATATGCAGTAATAAAAAGTTCTTACTGCAATGTAAAATTGTGGTGATGATGATAATGAGAGTTTTCAGTATTAGTAAAAAAGTCATTTGTATACATAAAATTTTCACAGAAAATATTACACCAATGTAATGATGATTTAGCTTCCCTCGTCCTCACTCTAAACGAATTCAAAAGCGATTTAGTAAGAACCTGTTTTAACGTTATACCTGATTCCAAGCAGCGGGAGATTGCCAAGAGCTCGTTGCACTTTGTAGGTTTTCCGATATCTGACAGGAGGACTGCAGATTGCCGGGCAGGGCGTTCCATGCCTCGCCGGCCGTGGAGCCCTCGACGAGCGCCTGGAAAGCCAGTAAGTCTTTGCTCTCTGTTTCGGACAGCGGCAGGGGCGGCAGAACAGGCTGCTGCTGGGCGATCTTGTAGCTGGCCTGCCGGAGCATCTGCCGGCGGGCCAGCGAGTGGTCGACGCTGACGGTGGGCGACTGGTGGGACATGGCGCACTGCTTCTGGAGGATCTGGCGCTTCTGCTGGAGCAGGCGGTGCTGCATGGCCGTCTGCAGCTGCAGTGGCTCCTGGCTGTTATTCGTATAGCTGAAGTTGTCCGGCAGGCTGACGCGCTTGTTCGACCGCGGCTGGAGGTACTGGTTGTGCTGCTTCTGCCGCTGGGTCACCTCCTCTGGCGGCTCCCTGGCCTGATACTGCGACTGCAGCCGCTGTGCCTCCCGCTGCACCAGGTGCATGTCCAGGACACCCTTCACCTTCGAGTTCTCCGTCAGCTTCTGTGAATTAAAAGCGACCACCCCGCCGCCGTTGTTGGCATTGGAGGGATCGGCGACCTGCTGGGCTACCAGACCGTCGCTCGCCCTCCTACCCTCCCTGAAATCAACCGGGGACCTAGTGACGCCCCTCGTCGCCTTGTAACTCGTCATGTGGACTAAGGGGTTGTGCTTGTGCATGACGGACCTGGTATTCACGGAATACTTGGGGACAGAGGAGAGTGCATTGGAACTGGTCAGAGTGGGTTCCGGTAAGCTCCTGTCGGTCGTCGTGCAACTGGGCAAGCTATTTGTTAATTCACTGGAATCAGACAGTGGGTACTCTAGACTCTCAAAATTACTATCACAACTTAGGTTCTGGCTGAGACTCTTCGATGTATTGAAGTTTGTTACTACACCACTAGAGGAACTTGACGAGGCATAGCTCAGCCTAGGTGTGTGAGTGTTTGTAGTATGATCTTCCAGATCCGTCTCAACACCTTCATCAGTCGAACTTGAATACTGTGTTTGTATTTCTCCACTCCTATAGCCACTACAATAACAATTTTATTATACAGGCTTTACAGGCCAAACATGCAATTTGCTTACCTTGTGTAAAACCTAGACAGAGAACCTCCCTTGCCGTCTGAGTCTAACGAAGCAGGTTGGCAAATCGAACTCTGTATAAAAGAATATGTGGGAATATGATTAAGAAAGTCTCTAAATGGAGGAACATCACTACTAACAGGTCCTACTGCCGACTGTTGCAAAGTATTCATTAACTTATTAGCCTCTGTGGTTATATTAAAAGCGTTCGCCGAAGCCTGGTTCAAGATCTTCAGAGCGTCCTCGCTTGTCGTGGCCGCTAGCAGCTTCGCTGCATCAATCCCATGCGACGGCGGGGAGTCACACATCCTCGGGCTCGAGCTCAGCTTACTGTTGCTGGCCGTCGGCGTCGTCGACGAAGAATGCTGCAGCAACCTCCTACAATCCTCACTCGTGCTCGCCCTGTTTATTTTCCTCATCGCCTGTTCGGCGACACTCGAAGGCCTCCTGCGCTGCACCTCCCTGGTGCTGCTCGGCGGATCACCACCAACCAACTGGTGCCTCAGCTTGTCAAGCAGCAGGAAGTAGATGGCCGCGTGGTGGTCATAGCTGCCCAAACGAATCGACTAAAAATATTACATTAGACAATGTCGCTTTAATCGTGCCGGTTGTGTGCAATTACTTCACGTGTTTTGGTGCTGTCTATGTTGAGGCTTTGCATCAGGCGCAGGATTTGCTCGTTGGGCTGAGTTGTGGAGACCGGGGCCGTCGGGGGCAGGCTCTGAGGGACCTCGATCTGCATCCACCGGTGGCGCTTTATCTGCGTTATCGAGAAACGTTTGCTCGGCTCCAGGACCAACATCTTCCTTATCAACGATTCACAATCTGGAGCACACAAACAGAAGTTAGATGAATGAACTACGCATTTTTTTCTTTAACTATAAATACAAAAGTTAGCAAACATTACATTAAAAAATTCCCGGCTTCACATGACTTTTGCAAAATATTTGTTAATATGAAAAATTGGCAATGAAATAATTTGATTGTCATTTGTTTTATTCAGCGTAATCAGAATAATGGGTAACAAATTGAATGTTGTATGAATGAACTACACATTTTTTTTCTTTAACATGTAAATACAAAAATTATCAAACATTACATTAAAAAATTCCTGGCTTCACCTGACTTTTGCAAACTATTTGTTAATATGAAAAATTGGCAATCAAATATTTTGATTGGCATTTGTTTTAATCAGCGTGATCAGACACTTGTTTAGTACAACTCCTTAGTCAGGGGTAGTCTTAGTACATCCTTTTTTAGGATGAATTTTAGAGGAAAAAGTTGTTGGGCAAAAAACTCCTGCATGATCTCGAATTAATAATAGCATTAGGTATTTCAAAATTGAAAAAATTAAAAGATTTTTGTTTTGTGAAGTACTCAGAAATTTTTGAGCACTTTTCACTGAAATATTTTGATTGGCATTTGTTTTATTCAGCGTGATCAGAATAATGGGTAACAAATTGAATGTTGTATGATTGAACTACACATTTTTTTTTTCTTTAACATATTAATACAAAAATTATGAAATATTACATTAAAAAATTCCTGGCTTTACTTGACTTTTGCAAAATATTTGTTAATACGAAAAATTGGCAACGAAATATTTTGATTGGCATTTGATTCATTCAGCGTGATCAGACACTTTTTTAATACAACTCTTTAGTTAGGGACAACTTTTTTAGTATGCATTTTAGAGGAAAAAGTGGTTAGGCAACAAAAGTCCCGCATTATTTCAAATTAATAATAGTATTAGGTATTTGAAAATTGAAAAATTTAAAAATTGATTATATTATTTTTGAGAAAAGTGCCCGAAAATGTATTTTTTTTTAATAGATCTAAAATTGGCGAGCATTGTTTAAACCTACTTAGTACTTGTTGAACAGTTTTTCCATTAATGGTTTTTGTCAGGATGATTTACATTACATTCATAAGCTGCTTATCTGCATTTTCTGTAATTATTCCCCACAATAAGAACAATTCCAACCATTTCTGCGTTAGTTAACGGCATTGTACCCTTTGATTGTACCAGAACAAATGACACTTTAGTGACAAAGATTACAAACCGAAAAATTAAACAGGCAAACCAGAAAACACGATTTACAAATTTTATGAGAAATGTGAACATCAAGTATGAGAAGATAAAACAACCCATAAAGGGTAATAACAAACTGTACATTATATCTGTAATTTAAGAACTTAAATAAGCACTTGAGAACCTAAAAAAAATCATTCAATTTCAAATATTTATTTTTTACCGTTTTAAAAAAAAATTATTATTAATTTGAGATAATGCAGAATTGTTATGAATAATATTTTCTTTTAAAATGGATACAAAAAAAGGTACCCATTTGTTTCCCATTATTCTGATCACGTTGTATGTAAAACTACACAATTTCCATTTTCTAAGTTAAATCTTATTTTCGAATTTAAAAACAATAACTATGTCAAGAGTACTATTGCCTCTCACTGTGGTTTGCTGTTTTTGACCAAAAACTGCAAATTTGGATGTTTAAAATATTTCTAAATATTTAGTTTTTAAGTCAGGGTTCCCCAAACAATGGCCCATGAAAGGGTTTTATCCGGCCAGCAAATATTTTATTGTTCAAATTAGTTAAAAAATATAAGTTAATATTTAGAAGTAGGTAAGTTAATAAAATACTAAAACCTAAAAAAATCAATCAATTTTTAATTTTAATATTCTTTCCGTTTAAAAAAAATGCTATTATTAATTTCAGATAATGCACGACATTTTTGCCTTACAACTGTTTCCTCTAAATTGGATACAAAAAAAGGTTCCATTTGTTTCCCATTATTCTGATCATGCTGTATGTAAAACAATAACTACAATTTGCATTTTCTAAGTTAAACTTATTTTCGAATTTAAAAACAATAACTATGATAAGAGTACTAAGACTCTCACTGCGGTTTGCAGTTTTTGACCAAAAACTACAAATTTGGATGTTAATTTTTTTTTTTTGTCTAAATGTCTATTTTCGAAATCAGGTTTCCCCAAACAATGCCCCACGAAATGGTTTTATCCGGCCAGCAAATATTTTATTGTTCAAAATATTTTGAAGTAAGTAAGTTAATAAAATACTAACACCTAAGAAAATCATTCAATTTTTAATTTTAATATTTTTTCCGTTTTAAAACAAATGCTATTATAATTTCATTTTTTCACCATTAGTATAATAATTTTCACCCATTTCTAAAGATGTGAATCAACAATACGCAGGACGAGAAGTTACTAAGCCACTTTGACAATAAAACGATAGCAAATTGTTTTACGTCAGCGTGCAATTGTAATTAATTAATGGCAACGGATAAATTTCATTTAATGGCAATTGTCACGTTATTTGAATAATAAAGGGGTACTTTCGTGGTATCATTATAAAGCTAATGTTATTGCTTATTAGAAACAAAAAAAATATAAATTGTGTTCCATTAAAGAAAACGAAGCTTATAGCTTTCACGTGTTTATTTTATTTTCAATTGTTCTTCTGACATTAGGATTAAATAGACGACAAAGTACTAAAACTTTTTTCTTTAACTTTTTTTTTCTATCTATACTAATAACCGAGATATTTCCTGTGTCACAATATATCAAACAGACTGTATAAAACAATAACTACAATTTCCATTTTCTAAGTTAAATCTTATTTCGAATTTGAAAACAATAACTATGACAAGAGTACTATGATTCCCACTGCGGTTTGCATTTTTCCAAAAACTGCAAATTTGGATGTTAAAAATATCATTTAATTTTTATTTTCTAAGTTGCCAATTTGTTACCCATTATTCTGATCACGCTGTATATAAAACAATAACTACAATTTCAATGTTCTAAGTTAAATCTTATTTTAGAATTAAAAAACAATAACTATGACTATGACATAACTATGATTCTCAATGCGGATTGCAATTTTTTCGAAAAACTTCAAATGTAAAAAATGTCTAACTTGGGGTTACCCAAATAAGGATCCACGAAAGAGTTTTATCAAAAAATATTTTGAAGTAGGTAAGTTAATAAAATATCTTTAATACAGTAAAAATAAATATATAATGAAAACTCATTTTAAAACCAACTGAGGTATCAAATTTGTAGTCATTACATGTACTACTAGCTTCTTAAGATTAGATGTTAAATCTATGTTAACATCGCTTTCACTTTCCATTATTATTGATTATCTAATGATTGACTTCTAATATCATATGTGCAATGTTACTGTATAAGTCAGGACGATAGCCTGCTACTTCATCACGTGCACAATATGCATATTGTGCACGGGGTGAAGTTGCAGCTATACTGAAATGAAAAAGGTCATTCACAATGTGAAACTTTCATCACTTGTCAGCTAATTTTTGCATCCACTGCTGGACATATGTCTCTTCTAAAGACATCCACATTTTTGGGTTCTGTGCCTGTTCATGTTCTACATTTAATCACCAATAAATAAATCAATCCAGGTGTATTGTTCTATAGCCGTAGAAAAATAGCGATTGTGCAATTTTTGCGATTAAAATTAATGTTTAAATAGTTTGAGGTTTTTTTTTTATCGAGTAATGGCTTCTCTCGTTAAATATCTATAAAAGGTTGCAGCATGCTATTTATTTTTACTATTGGAGGATCAAATGCGTCTTCGAGGCTTGAATATTAGTCGGGATATATTTAAATATGTTTATCATAAGCCGGCTAAAAGTTATTTAAATGCGTAACTCATCGGAGAGGTGCGTTTTCGATTTCGTGGTAGATCAGTGTTTTTCAGTGTTCGGTGTGCGTAGGTTCTAAATCCGAAAGCCGTAAACATCGTTAACGAATATCGGCGGTCACTTTCTTTCCCCGGCAGCATTAAAAACAGATTTTCGCGAAATAACCGCGCTGCTATCGCACCTGCGTTAATTAATTAGCGGCGCTTAATAAAAGCATGCCCGTTTCAATTGCGCTAATGAGCTAATCGCCGCGGCGTTGTTCGATTCACGCCGGGTCGGGGGTGGCAGGGGGGCGGTAGCCCCCCGGCGGGGGCATTTTCGGCGTTCCACGGACGCCCACGCTCCGGGGTTCGACGCCGCTTGCGTCAGCAATTGCGTCACGCCGTTCGGGCGCACGCACGGCCCCCACCCTCCGGCGGCCCGGGGGCGGCGGAAACGCACGGCCCCCGGGTGCTTCAATTTACCTGAGCTCATAAAGTAGGGGATGCGAAACCTTCCGGAGAGGACACGGTCGCGAAGGGCCTGCAGAGAGCAGCCGTCGAAGGGCAGCGCCCCGCAGACGAGGACGTAGAGGACGACGCCGAGGCTCTGAAATTGGAGAACGGCAGGGGGTTATTAATCCAGCTCCGGGGGTCGAAGGACCTCTCAGGCTTACCCATATATCTATTTCCGGGCCGGTGTACTTCTTGCCCTCGAACACTTCCGGCGCAGCGTACGGAGGGCTGCCGCACCACGTCGACAGCTGGCCGCCGGAAGTGAAGAAGTTCGAGAAGCCGAAGTCCGCTATTTTGATATTGTTGTTTGAGTCGAGCAGTAGATTTTCAGCCTGAAACGAAAATAATCAAAATTACATGCACACAAACTAATATAATTTTTATATAAACGGCTCACAAGTTCCAGACCCAATTGATTTTGGGGTATTTTGAATACCCCAAACTTAAAACTAACTTAAAACTCTTAAAATAAAAAAAAATAACTTAAAACTCTTGAATATTGCCTCAATTCAAAATTTTAATTTATATTTATGATATGAAATTAAATTGCATCCAATTCCATCTTGAGCAAATGTTTTAAGGGTATATGTCCACTTATATAAAAATTCATTTTATTAGGAATTTAGGAACCCATCAACCATAATTCATCACCTACAAGAAGAATATAAATCTACAATGATCAAAGTGGGAGAAAACTGTGAGGTTCTAAAAGAAATAAGTATACCTCCTTCTAGTTTTAAAGATGTTTAAAGAACAAGGTATTAGGAAAAAAAAAATGAATTTTATTATTCCAATGATATACCAATAAATATTAATGGGTCACAAAAATGTGATTTCACTTTCACTAGCAAGAACAAAATGAAAATGATAACCAGGTGCACAAAAATTTGTCTCCGGAAAAAAGACCTCTTTATACTTATCTCCTTAAAGCTTCTGACCCAAGAAATAAAATAAAATCAGATTTTTCAGACTTTGTTCATTTTTACATAGAGAGCAATTTTTCTCAAAAATTAACTTTTGTCTATTATGCTTCACCTTGCTGCCCACGTGGTTTATGGACGCTTCTGACAATGCTGGCAATTTACACCACAGGAATTAACCTGGGGAAGTAATACAGTTGGGCAGTGCGTCGATTGTTGAGCAGTATTCACTTATGCCGGAATCAAACCCACAAATCCCATACATTTTTTTCTTGTATAAAGCCAATACAAGCACTCTTCCAACATCCCTAAATACGTAGATACCATTCGTCGTTGGTAGAGATTATCTCAGGCTCAACACAATTTTGCATGCAGAGGTGCTTTCGGTTTTTTTCCAACACTTAGAGCACTGCAGGAGGAACAGCTTTCGAAGTGGGAATTTTCCAGTCCGTTAAAGACGAATTTCCAGGCTGCAGCCGCAGGGTCGTTCCGAATCATTTGCGGATGCGTGTTGCCCTCAGGGGCTGAAGTAATAACCGTTCACACGGAGTTATCTCATTCGGGGCTCTATGTATTCTCTTATCGCCCAAAAAGGAGGACTTACGTGTTCGGGGACCTTTAAAGCGCGAACGCATAAATATGGGCTTTATCGAGGAATTCGCGGAAATGTGCATTGCAAAAATGTATTTGCCCCCAGCCAAATCGAATATTTCGATGATCAAATGTATGTGCTGGAGATAATGCTGGGGATGTAATTTATTGCAGCCCAGACTCAGACACTCGAAAAAATAACAAACAGGAGTAGTCGCTCTTGTAACAAGCCTCTCGAGTGGCCACTCGGGAGCGGCAGGGAGGAAGAAGAAAAGGGGCGAAAAAACGCGAGGGGTTCGTTACACTTGTCATGCACACGGCGGGGGGCGGCCGAGTGGCCGCACATAAAGCCCCACGCCCACCCCCCGCTTTTGATCTTGAATCCGCCCCCACCCCCCGACGCCGCCGCCGCCGCGCCGCCCGGAGACCCGGCGGTGTGACGACGCCGTCGGGACGCAATCGATCTATACCTAGTGACGTCACCGCCGCCCCCGTGTGTAGGAGTACCCCGGATTCCGAGTTTCCGCCTCCACGGGTCCTAGATCCATTGACCCCCACCCCCCGCCGCCACCCCACGCATAGCACTGCGGCCGCGAAGTTGTGCGCTCGGCCAGGTCAAAATTTTAATGGGGCGGCGCCGGCGGAATGCCGGCAGGATTCCGGAAACGCCACCCCACAAAAATGTGTTGCACGTAAACGGTAAATGTTACAGTAGTTTTCGACCGTGTGGCAGCACATTATTATGACACTATAATCATAAATTTTGTCTATGTGGCAATGACTACTATCAAAATTTCATTCATTGCTGAGAAAATTTCAATGTTTCAAAATTTCAAAATATCTCTTAAAATTTCGCCAGAATAATTAATTTTGTCAAATCATCGTATTATTGACAGTATACATTCAAATTTTGATAGTAATCGTTGCAAAATCGATCGAATAATGAAAATTTTCACATTAATGACTGCAGTTTTGGGCCAAATTAATATCCATCTATAAGTCTCATGCAGGCGCAGATGGGCAATAATAATAATGCCCCTCTCCTCTCAACGCCCGCATAAATAGTAATAGTTCAGGGGCCTACGGTAAAATAAAATGTAATTGGGTCAGAATTATCTGTCAAAAATTATGACAGTAACCAATTACGCCATAGGTGGAGAAGTAGTACGGATTATTATTATTATTATTATTATTAATATGATTATTCATTGAGTTCTCATAACCTCAGCACACATCCTGATATCAATGACATATTTGTCACTAGTTTTTTACAAGTACACGTCCAAATTATTATACAATGTGACATTTTGGCCGACCTTGATTTTGACAATTCATATATATATAATGGATGATCTTTATGAAAATTTCAATGTAATCATTACATTTTGGCAGTATCATTACAATATTAATAATAATTTTGCTTTTGTTATAGTTTCATCCATTTTGAAAACCAGTAATTATTTTTTTTTATTGTTTTATATAAAAGAATATGTAAATATGTATAAGAAAGTCTCTAAATGGAGGAACATCACTACTAACAGGCCTACTGCCGACTGTTGCAAAGTATTCATTAACTTATTAGCCTCTGTATAATATAATAATTTAGCCTACTATAATAATTTTATGTACTCCAATACAGCAGAAAACAAAAAAAAAATAATAATGTTATTGTAAACCTGTGTAAACATGAATAATGTACATAGCACCAATAAATTATTCTTATTATTATTATTATTATTATTGTTATAGTATACTATGAAAATTTATTTATCTGCTGTGAAACTTACAAAGATTAATCTCTAAATGTTATTAATTGAGTTATTGAAATATTGACGCAATACTTAAAGTTTTGATAGTAATCGTAGCAATATCCACCGAATAATTAAAATGTGGACATTAATGTCTCTAATTTTATAAGAAACCATGAAATTTTGACATTGTTTTGGCAAAATTTGAAGGTAATCATTAAAATATTGACAGTATTATTAAAGCTTCACTCAGTCACTGAAAATTTCAATGATTATTTTTTATGCATAGATATTATTGTGACAGTGTAATCATAAGTTTTTTAAATGATTCTTAATGTGGCAATGTTAAAATTTTATTCAGTACTGAGCGAGATTTAGGTTGTTGTAAGTAAACGGCAAATTTCACAGTAGTTTTTGACAGTTTGCAAGCACATTATTATGACATTATGACACTATAATTATATATTTTTAAAAATAAATTGTTTTCTATATGACAATGACTACTATCAAAATTTCTACATTGCTGAGAAAATTTCAATGATTTCTTTTAAAATTTCGCCAATTTAATGAAATTTTGCCAAATCATTGAAATATTAACAGTATACATTCAAATTTTGATAGCAATTGTTGCAAAATCGTCCGGGTAATGAAAATTTTGAAATGATGTCTTTTAAAATTTGGCTAGATTAATGAAATTTTGCCAAATCATTGAAATATTAACAGTATACATTCAAATTTTGATAGTAATTGTTGCAAATTCGTCCGGCTAATAAAATATTTGACATTAATGACTGCAGTTTTAATTAAAAGAAACCATGAAATTTTGACGATATTTTGGAAACAGTAATCATTGTAATTTTGGCAGTGCCTATCATTAAAGTGTTAATAATAATTTTAATTTTCTAGTTCATATATTTACATTCTGGGAAAATTTTAAAAATTATTCTCAAAATGCCATAATTTTTTTTTTCGAAATTGTCAATGATTATTCTCAAAATGTCTCTACTGAGCGAAATTTAGATTGTTGTACGTAAACGGTAAATATCACAGTAGTTTTTGACAGTTTGGCAGCACATTATTATGATATTATTATGACACTATAATTATATTATTTTTCAATAAATCTTGTCAATATTGCAAATACTACTAACAAAATTTCTTCATTGATGAGAATATATCAATGATTTCCTTTAAAATTTCGCCAGATTTATGAAACTTTGCGAAATAATTGAAATATTACCTGTATATTTTCAAATTTTGATATTAATTATTGCAAAATCGTCCTGCTAATGAAAATTTTGACATTAATGACTGCAGTTTTGCAGCCATACAACCATGAAATTTTGACAATATTTTGGCAACAGTAATCATTGTAATTTTGACAGCATCATTAAACTGTTAATAATAATTTTAATTTTCTAGTACATGTATTATGAAATTTAATGTATTTACATTCCGTGAAAATTTCAAAAATTATTCTTAAAATGTCATAATTTTTCTCGAAATGTTCAATGATTATTCTCAAAATGTCACCATACTCTAGAAATTTTGATAGTTATAATTCGAACAAGTAATCGATAGGCAACTTAAAATGTTGACAGTATTGATTGAAATTTTGATAGTATTATCAAATGTATTTTTCATTATAATATATTTTAAACATTGACGATAATATCCACGAGATCACTGTACTATTAGAGTGTGGCTGTTGTTATTAGAATTATTGTAATGTGTCCTAAATGAATTATAAATAAATAAACATCTATGTATCTATCATTGAAATTCGAACAGTGCATTTATTATTATATTATTGTGTCAAAATTCTATGTATTGCATAAAAATTCCATTTGCTATTTTTAAAGTATCATTATTCTGAAACAAATTTAATAGTAATCATAGAACTATTGATAGTAAATCGAATGTTGGCACTGAAAATTTAAATTTTCAGAATAACAGAAGAAATGTCATAATTTTTCTCGAAAATTTCAATGATTATTCTCAAAATGTCATCATTCTCTCGAAAGTTTGATATCAATTATCGAAATATCGACAGGAAACTTAAAATTGTGATGTATTAATTTGTGCCATAATGATTAAACAATGTCATAGTAATCATGTTTGTAATCATTAAAATTCTGATTTTAGATCGAAGATTTATTGAAATTTTGACGAAATAATGAATAACTTGATAGTAATCACTGAAATGATGATTTTACAAATAATTGAATATTTAATAGTAATCATTGAAATGTTGACTGAATCATTGAAATTTTGATTGAATCATTGAAATGTTGACTGAATAATGGAACTTTAGAAGAAAATTCGTTAGAAATCATTGAAATTTTCACAGAATAACGATAATTTCGTCAAAACGATTGCATTTTGACTAAAAATTTGAATATGAAATAGGAATTTTTAAAATTATAACAGAATAATTTAAAAACAATGATGGAAATCTTTAAAATTTTGACAGACATAATTATAAATATGAAGGTAATCTTTGAAATTTTAATGTAAATAATTAACAAAAATACTGCAATCATTAGAATGTGTGCCTCAAATACTGACAAATAATTGAATATTTCAGTTACGATTAAAAATTTTACAGTATCTCAAAATTTTTATAGTGATTGCAATTTTGATGAAAAAATGATAACTTGACAGTAATCATTAAAATATCGGCAACAAACTAAAAATTTTGAAGTATTAATTGAAAATTTGACATTATAATAATAATAATGATATCATTTATTGTATTTGGACTCATAGAGAACATTACGGAGTCAAAATATACAAGCACAGTATACAAAAATATTGCATCATTGAAATGGCAACCATACATTTATTATTATATTATTCTGACTAAGTTCTAGATGTATGTCATCAAAATACCACTTGTTATTCTCAAAATGTCATTATTTTCATAAAATTTTAATAGTATTCATTGAAATATTGACTGAAAATTGTTTTCATTGAAATATTGAGAGAACATTAAATAATGGTGAAAATTTAAATTTTTAGAGTATCAAAAGAAATGTCCTCCTTTTTTCCGAAAATTTCAATGATTCTTCATTATTTTGAAAATGTCTCCTCCATTCCCTTGAAATTTTTATAGTAATCATCAAAATATCGACAGGAAACTTAAAATGAAGTATTAATTGAAATGTTGACTGTATCATTGAAATGGTATCAATGCATTTATTATTATATTATTCTATCAAAATTCTATATGTATTCCATCAAAATTCCACTTGTTATTCTCAAAATGTCGTTATTCTCATGGAAAATCAAATGTTGCCAGTGAAAATTTTAAATTTTCAGAATAACAAAAGAAACGTCATAATTTTAGAAAATTTAATTTTAGGAACATTTATTATATTATTCTGTCAAATTTCTATATGTATTCCATCTAAATTCCACTTGTTATTCTCAAAATGTCGTTATTATCATGGAAAAACAAATGTTGGCAGTGAAAATTTTAAATTTTCAGAACAAAAGAAACGTCATAATTTTAGAAAATTAAATGTTGACAGTGAAAATTTTAATTTTCAGAAAAAAAATGTTATAATTTTTCTCGAAAATGTCTTCAATAATTATTCTCAATGAATACTGTCATTCTCAAAATATCATTATTCTGATAACATTTTGATGGTAACAATTAAAATATTGATAGTAAATCAAATGATGGCAGTGAACATGTGGCAGAAATGTCATTATTTTCTTCGGAAATTTCATTGATTATTCTAAAAATGTTATCATTCTCATGAAATTTTGATAGTAATCAATGAAATATCGGCAGGAAACTTAAAATTTTGGCAGCATTGAAGTTTTTCTAACAATACATTTTTATATTTCTTAAAAATTCCACATATTGTTCTCAAAATGTCATTCCCTTCAAACGGGAGATTAATTAAAATTAAAACAAATCTACTCAATCCATACATCTGCAACCTAAATCTAATAGGACCCCGAGATTTAATTTACAGATGTATGGATAAGTATGTATGTATGGTTAAGTTGTATGGATAAGAATGTATGTATCTCTAAAAATGTCATCTTCCTCTCGAAATTTTGATAGCAATCAATGAAGTATCGGCAGGAAACTTAAAATGTTGACAGTATTGAAGTTGTCAGTATGCTTGAAATTCTAACAATACATTCTTACATTTCTTAAAAATTCCACATATTGTTCTCAAAATGTCATTCTTTTCAAACGGGAGATAAATTAAAATTAAAGCAAATCTACTCAATCCATACATCTGCAACCTAAATCTAATAGGACCCTGAGAATTAATTTGCAGATGTATGGATAAGTATGTATGTATGGATAAGTAGACTTGATAGTTTTTATACAAGGCATTTTCAACGGATAAACACATCGAAGTTAATAAAACTTTTTATGATTACTCATAAAATTCTAAGAATTGACCAAGAAATTTGCCTTTCTATACAATTTTCGTGTACTTGCAAAAAAAACTACATTTTTGTTAACCAAATGTATACGAACACATTCGAGAACATTCTTTGAAATTGCATTGATATAACATTGTTATTTTGAGTTTCTTGTCATTCACCTTCCCCCACAATTTACTGAGGTCGAGACATTATCCCCAAAAAAAAATATATATTTTTAAGATTTTTTTTTTCCAATTTGTGAGCAGAAAGTTCCCTAACAGCAACTTTAAATTTCGCAAAAATCGATTTTTACGTTTGTTACTATGAAATTTTATTAAATAGTCGGTGACGCTTTAATGCGCGCTTGTGGGAAAGACAACATGAACAGTCGATTTCATCGAAAAATAGTTATTAAGAAATGCGACACAGAGTAATTTCGCCCAGAGTTATGAAAACTTATTGGCTATTTAATTGGTTCATAACTTTTATTACCAATGGATTAGTCACTTTTACATGCACCAAGCATATAGAACGTCATCTTCGTTAAGATAACAGTATCGTAAACACGCACGTGTGCACTTTTAATTAGCGTTGTTTTGCAGGTGGACTGTTTATTTACTGTAACATAAATAAACGTACATTTCCTAGAACAGCACGAGATCGTCATCGAGTGTTCAATGAATCCGTCGTTAACTGCAGGCGAAAACATATTATCAACGGCCTCATCTACGTAACGCCTCCCATTCTTTGGGAAATCAGATCCGGCTTGGGGCTTTTGGAGAAGAAAAACGAGCGACTTAACGAACCCGGCAAATATTAACCGTCTAGACGTGCCCCGCGTTAATTGCGTTCCGTGTTGCGCGAATAAATTTCCGCGAAAAACGCCACGAAAGGAAATTCACTTTGGGGGCGATTAAGGCGCACGCTTCGACTGGAAGTGACAGGGTTTTCCAGACGAGGGGCCAATTTGCATACGGTTTGCGTTATGCAAGATTCCGTAATGGTTTCGGCGCTCGTAAGTCAGGAGATGTCTTTGAATGGACGGCGAGATAAGTGTTATGGTAAAATGCAAAATGGATTGCAATCGCTAGCTGGGGGGTGTTGTAACGGGGATCAGTATGAAGCTGTGATGGAATTTTCAGGAAGACAATACCTGTACTTTCCCTTAGATTTTTCCTGAAAAGTCTCCACTTTCAATTTTCACTTGCAAAATCCGTGCTACTTTGTACTTATCCGTACTTGATCAGTATGAAGCTGTGATAGAATCTTCAGGAAGACAATACCTGTACTTTCCCTTAGATTGGACTATAACAAAATAGTCCCAAAGGACTCAAGATAATTGATAACATAAGTAGTTAAGCAACAAGAGTTCTAGGCCACACCCCGCAGAGATTTCGATTAAATTTATCCGCTGTTTTAATCTGCGGTTTAAATCGGCGGTCTAATCACCACGGGAAATTACAATAGGATGATTGCAGGGGGTGGTCTAGAACTCTTGTTGCTTAACTACTTATGTTATCAATTATCTTGAGTCGTTTGGGTAGATAGCAACGAATCATTTTGTGAAAATGTACTCGACTTGGTATATACTCGCGCATTTATATTTTCAACTAAACGCCTATTTAGCGAGAGCAAACTTCCAATTCTAGAAGCAAATCAATAGAATTGAACCCTCCGCCAGTTTCACTGTAATTACCTCTAATTGGGTATCAAAGATGGAAAATAGGAAGTGACAATGCCATTGTGCCTTATTAGCGTCCCGGCGTGATTAAAAGTACACAGACGCTGCAGCGGGGGAGGGCCTAATTAAATTGGACGCTCCGTATGAATAATTCGCCCGATTCTAATTGCGTTTGGCAATTTCGCACGCTGCGTACTTACGTAGGTGAGCGCGGCTATAGGCGAGTGTCACTCTCCCGGCCTTAATTTAGCGGCCAAAGAAAACGAAGCTAATTTAATTTGTCCGCAGGAATACAAAGATCTCCGACGAAGTTGGTGCTTAAATTAGAACGTCCCGTTTGACTTCCCATTTACAATCCGAAAGAGCAACAAAAAGGCTCACCATGCAAATGAGCACCTTTTTGTATTCTAACTCTTAATTTCAAGAGGACCTTGTATAAATACCTAAATATAAATTAAAAGACTTAACATATAGAAAACATGTACAAAAGCAGACAAAAAGAGCAAAGAGCAGCAAAAAGAGAGAATTGTTTTTGTGAAAATTTTCAAATTCAAGTTTAGTACAGAAAATTTTGTTTCTGGAATGATTTGAAAAACTTGTGTAAAAAGAGAGAATTGTTTTTGTGAACATTTTCGAATTCCAGTTTTCAGCAGAAAATTTCGTTACATGAACGATTTGAAAAAATTGTGTAAAAAGAGAATTATTTTTGTGAAAATTTTCCATTTCCAGTTTTCAACAGAAAATTTCATTTCATGTTTTGAAATGAGCAAACTCTGTCAATGTGTATATTTTTCAATTTGTTTGCCAACAGGAGGCATACATTGAGATATTTATTTACAATAAAATTATCACGAAAGCGTATGCGCAGTGGAAATTTCTACGATATATTTTTCCGTAGTATTTATTCAGTGTGCAGTAGTTATATCATATTGCTTATTATCGCCATTAGGCTGTAACATTAATTCCCAATACATTTGTGACAATACCATTTACCGTTATTATTGTTACCAATACGCAACAATAATATCGGTGTTTATTCATCATTACCGTTTGGACGTCAAAAGTAATTTGTACGCAGCCAACAGTAAACGGACAATGGCCGATATGGACACAAATAGAGTTTTTCACAAAGTTCACGTGTGTGACAGTGCACATGTTTGATTGCCCATTGACGTGCGCTGCTAACGTCAGAAGAAGTCATACGTTAAGTACCAATACCCACGCTTATTATCGAAGCTGTGACTAATACTACATTCCCGGCAATTATATAAATGCGGAAAAAGTTACGTATATCTGAATTGAGTACAATTTTATACGTTGTGGGAATTTTGCGAGATAAAACCGTCATCCATATGACTTTCACCACGAAATTAATTTTCGAAATTTTCGAAATTTGGATATCAAAGTTTTAATTTTCTACATTTGGATATCAAAGTCTAAATTTTCCATAAGTCTTTCTAACTATCACCCATATGACTTTCACTACTAAATTAATTTTCACCCGTGATTTTAAAACTGTTTCATTTGGATGTCTGCAACTATAAATTTCGCAGCAATTTTCTGCATTTGGATATCAAAGTTGCAATTGCCTAAATTTTGATATCAAAGTTGCTATTTTCTAAATTTGGATATCAACGTTTCAAATTTCGCAATTTGGATAACAAAGTTTCAATTTTCTACATTTGGATATCAAAGTCTAAATTATCCATAAGTCTTTCTAACTATCACCCATATGACTTTCACCATGAAATTAATTTTAGCCCGTGATTTTAGAACTGTTTCATTTGGATGTCTGCAACTATAAATTTCGCAAGTGCCGCAATTTTCTGCATTTGGATATCAGAGTTGCAATTGCTTAAATTTTGATATCAAAGTTGCAATTTTCTAAATTTGAATATCAACGTTTCAAATTTCGAAATTTGGGTATAAAAGTTTCAATTTTCTACATTTGGATATCAGAGTTGCAATTGTCTAAATTTTGATAACAAAGTTGCAATTGTCTAAGTTTGGATATCAATGTTTCAAATTTCTGCAACTATAAATTTCGCAAGTGCCGCAATTTTCTGCATTTGGATATCAGAGTTGCAACTGTCTAAATTTTGATATCAATGTTTCAAATTTCGAAATTTGGTTATCAAAGTTTCAATTTTTTTAAATTTCGTTTCATTTGGATGTTTGCAACTATAAATTTCGCAAGTGCCGCAATTTTCTGCATTTGGATATCAGAGTTAAAATTGTCTAAATTTTGATATCAAAGTTGCAACTTTCTAAATTTGGATATCAACGTTTCAAATTTCGAAATTTGGATATCAAAGTTTCAATTTTCTAGATTTGGATATCAAAGTCTAAACTATCCATAAGTCAGGTCTTTCATTGTCCGTAGTTTTTACGTATAGATTTGTTCCCACTGATCATTATTGATTACAATTATTATTGATATTTCTAATTATTATTGAATTATTGAACATTGAAATTACAAGAAAATAAGTAGGATTTATAATTGTTTTTATAGATATTTTGTACTTTTAAAAACATCAAAACAATGAAATTTCTGAACATTTTGAGAAAAATCTTCGACATTTTAACTTCCTTGATATTAAGATTGCGTATTTTGAAATTTTTCATTCTCCATAAAACTTTTAGGCAGTTTCTGAGACCTTTATAATATGTTGTGTAACTTTATTAAAACTCATACAATGTTATTCATAAGAAATTAAGTCGCGGTTTAACGGTGGTTTAATCCTAGTAACCTTGGAAACCCTTTGTGAAACACCGCTAAACCGCGGGTAAACCACGGTTTAAATTGACAAAAATCACGGTTTAAATTGACAAAAAATACCATGAACATTATTAAGTTTTCTGCAATTTCAATAAAATATTCTTGTTTTTCATTTTCTATAGCTTCAGAACGCCTGTATTAAGTTTTTTTTTTCAATTTAGTTGCTAATACTTTTGACATCTTGAAATTCATTTAATAATTACATTCCCGAAATTTCTTTATGATTTTTGTAGCAACTTGTTTAGCACAAGTTTAGCAAGTGAATATTTCGATAACTATTTTGACGCACATGATTAAGTTATCTGCAACTTCTGCAATAAAATTTTCCCATTTTTTTTAAATTTTCCTCGGCTTCATAACGTCTGTATTAAGTTGTTTAAATTTACTCGTACATTTATTTGTATATTATCATATTATATATATATATATATATATATATATATGCAATTTTATCGCTTCTTGGTTTTTTCAGTCGCAACGGATTGTTTTTTTTCCCAGATTTATTGGCACGATTTTACAAAATTTAAATACATTTTTGAAAGTTATATCTTGTAGTATTTTAGAGTTTTTATTCGCAAATGATTAAGTTTTCTGCAAATAGCATAGATTTTGTGCATAGATTTTGTGAAAATTTAAATACATTTTTGAAACTTATATCTTGTAGTATTTAAGGGTTTTTATTCGCAAATTCTGAAGTTTTCTACAAATTGCATAGATTTTGTGCGATTTTTGTTTTTGTTTTTTGGTTTATTACACTTTCATTGAGTATTTTCAGAACATAGGGAAACTTCAGAAATTACTGGCAAACTTTTTGTAGATTTTTTACTTTCATAACGGCATTAGGCCGATATGGGTTATATAACAGACGAGGTTGAGATTTTATAATCAACCGAGTCTGTTATATCCATATCGGCCGTATGTTGTTTTATAGTTTTCATGATACTAATACTAAAATATAAAGGGTTAAATCGTAACAATGAATTTTTTTAGACATTTCTACGATGTTGTGCGACTATTAAAATCGTGGCTTTGAACCGGAACTGAACCAAAACTGAAACCCAAGTACGATGAACATCATTACGTTTTCTGCAATTTCAATCAAATATTCTCGTTTTTCATTTCCTTTAGCTTCAAAACGCCTTTTTCAGTTTTTTTTTAAATTTACTTGCTAATACTTTTGACATCTTGATTGAAATTCATGTAATAATTACATTCGCGAAATGTTCTCAAAATACTTGCAAATTTCTGTTATCTTTATGAAAATTGGCGCAACTTATATATTTATTTGTATATTTTGATATTATAATTCAATTTTCTGCAATTTAATTCTGTATTAAGTTGTTTGAATTTACTCGTATATTTATTTCTATATTAACATATTATAATTAATTTTTCTTTCAATCACAACGGATGTTTGTAAAGTTTTTTTCCCAGATATATTGGCATGATTTTAGAAAATTTAAATACATTTTTGAAACTTATATCTTATAGTATTTTAGGGGCTTTATTCGCAAATTCTGAAGTTTTCTACAAACTGCATAGATTTTGTGAAAATTTAAATACATTTTTGAAACTTATATCTTGTAGAATTTTAGAGTTTTTATTCGCAAATTTTGAAGTTTTCTACAAATCTCATAGATTTTGTGCGATTTTTTTCTGCAAATTGCATACATACAAGGTGTCCAAGATAAGGATTAACAGCATGGGGATGTGGGAAACCGTAAAAGTTACAAAGACGGTTAAATTACAAAAAAGTTGCGCAATTTAGTGGTCACTAATATTCGTTTGAGAAAACCAGAAATGTTTGCTTACTTCCGGAGATATTCGACAAAATACGAAATATTGGACACCCTGTACAGTTTTTGGTCTCGTTCCCATTTTACAAATGTCGATATTTCAAGCTTCGATTGTCCCATTTTTCATTTTATAAGTTCGAAATTTTGTGAAATGTGAAGAGCAATGTGGATACTATTCTTCAAACGTAATAATTTACGTACATTTCAAATAACTTTGCAGTTTATGATTTCACATTAGTGAATATCAATTGTTTACCTAAGATAGGTGCATAAATTGTTTTACATAAAATCCAATTAACTCAGGCTAAGAATCCATACAATTATTAAATAATCATTTATCTTGCGACGTATTAAAAGGGAAATTGGTAACATTCCAAGGGATACCAAGTTTTAAGAGCTTTCACGTAGAGCAATATTCTGGGTAAATTTTAACCTTACATTCAATTTGGGGAAGTTCTGGGTAAATTTTAAACTTATGTAAGGAAATGATCCATATTTAATATTAATTAAATATAATTATCCTATAATTAAAACGTATAATATAAAAACGAATACATAAAGGTTTTTATCTACAACTAATGTATAATGTAAGTATTATACTTGAGGTTTTTGCAGTATAATACATACATACATAATCCATCCCTCTTTTACACATTGGGTGTCGAGGTTTTGTCCTGTTATCTTTTTGTACTGTCATTGACGAACTTCCGCCATTCAGTTTTCTTGCAGTATAATGCTATATATTATTCCCTTAGGGAATAATGACTAGGGATTATTAGTCATGATTCCCTCTTGCACTCCAATTACAACATTCCAAGGGATATCAAGTTTTAAGAGCTTTCACGTAGAGCAATATTCTGGGTAAATTTAAAATTTAAAAAATTTCTCAAATTCAATAATACCATGGAAAAAAAATACACAAACTCAAAAGTGATCATGTCAAACGCGTAGTGTTTGTGTATTTGTATTGAGATGCATGAAAATTAAGAGTCTTTTACTTGTACACCAGAAATTGTACAACTAGCTATAGAAACAACATCTACCTTGATACCGGAAACATCGAATTCCATTTACAATAAAACGTACGCAACTTTTATCGAATGGCGTCTTCGAAAGAACGCAAACTCATTTTCCGAAAATGTTCTACTACCCCATTTAGTCGTAGATAAAGTAGAGTATCTACTCGCAATAATGGCCATTATTAACTCGTGGTATAATCTACTATTAGAGCGCACGGGAAGGCATGCGACCACCCGCATTTTCCGACATGCGCAATTGAGAGAAAGCGGACATATATTAATGGGAACGCATAAACTAACGTCAAGTCGAATTTTAAACTACCTAGATCTCCAGATAACTGAGAGGGTTTAGAATGCCACCATCGGGGCGACCCTGAGGGGTGCATTAATGCGCACGACGAGAGAGAGAGATCAATTTCAGAAAAACAAGTAAAAATACGAACCTAGGTGGTAGAATGTGGAGGGATAAATAGTATAAATTCAGAAATTAAGCACATACTCGGAATTTGATCTAAGATATTGATCTCATATCTGAATGCTGAACATTTCTGATAATCAATATGATATGGCAGGTCATGGTGAACAACTGGCACCTCTTTATAGATTCATGGACGCCTTCTGGTGTCCTGCTTACGGAGAGGTTTTACTCGGTGGGAATCCGACACTACCCCTATACGGGGTGTCATTCAGAAGATTTCCTCCCAACAACAACAAAATACTCAGATCAGTTAGAAGTAACCACCAGCGCAGGGCGTTAGAGACTTGCTCCACAAAGTCTCGGAGAATGAGCATTAATTTCTCAGGTAATTATACGAACGACGAAATCACCTTATACACCTACTTGTACCCCTTGCACCTTGTACCCCTTATTAACCACTCTAGAGTCAATTTCCATACGGCACCTATCTAGTGACATTTCAACGTGATGGCGTCTGTGGGTGGAACGAATTTAATAATGTTAGAAGGATTCTATCGCTGTATCAGCGTAGTCGAGCTTAAGTACATTTCATACCTCGTCCTGACAATATTTCATGACGGTAGAATATTGTAAATTTCATTTCTTTCGAAATTTCCAATATTCCAATTAAATATTGCAAATTGTGAGAATTTGTATTATACCTGGGTGCGTACCGTTACACTTACATCCACTTTTCTTGGAAAGTCCTGCGACTGAATTCAGATCTGAGTTCATGGTTTGGAAAGCTCACCTTTAAATCTCGATGTACTATGTTACGGTTGTGACAGTATTCCACTGCGGATAGTATCTGCCAAAATTTTGATCTAGCTTGCTCTTCCGACATCCTTCCGTACCTCGCAATGTAATCTGGAATTTGGAAAGCACAACCGGATTAAACAGTGTATTAGGGATTATGCGGGATGTTTTTTTGGGGGGGTTGAGGGATTATATAAATATATTGTTCCACGGGAAAGGTACACCGGGTTAATGAGTCAATTACTGTGAAATTAGCGCCCGTGCGTCAAAGATTTCGATCGAATTACGAATTAACGAGTCCGATCGATGCCCGCCGCCAAATTTAGACACTATCCCCAACTATTAAAATCCCGAGCCCTTATTAAAGCGGACCTGGAATTACGTGCCGACAGGCGGGACGATAATTCATCCCGGATCTGGGACCCTGTTAGCGGGTCCTTGAAAGGATGCGGGGGAGGTCCGCGGACGGTCCAGGGTCGCACGATCCCTTGTTGTGCGTGCCGGAACGGGAGCGGCGCCGGAGGAACGGAGACGGAGCGTCCCGGGGGCGCCGGGAGGCGGCGGGGACGCTCCCGGCGTCATAGTCCGCCCCTGCCCCCCAGCCGCCCCCACGCGGGAACCGGGACCCCGGCCGCCCGCACGCTCCATCAATTTTCCAATGACGTCAGCGGGCGTCAAGGTCCTGCGGCGTGCGCTGTATGCAGGAGTATTTGTGTGGGTCGCTGTAACATACATATGTATGCGTCGGGTGTGTGTGCGTGGGAGGATAGGCGTCGCGGCGCTCAGACGGCACAGATTCCGCCGGATGAGGACGGGCTACTCACCGAATATCTCGCCTTGACTGGCGTACTCCGAGACTAGGTAGATCATATTCTTCGTCTCCATGACCTGTTGACCAAGAGAACGGGAATTAGGCAACAAGTTCATAAATATGGGCACGCACGCTTCTTTCAGACACACATGCACACTGAAGATGCCCTTAAGGCCGAAATATCGCAAAATTACGACCATACACAAATTCCCGAGCGACGAGGGCAGGAGTTAATTAAAACGAAACTGACGTGGGAAGTGTCACCTGCCCGCCCGCTTTCAACCCTTTCCATTAATACAAATCACAAATTGGATTATTTGCCCTCATTTTGTAATCTGTATGCTAATCGCCTCATTTGCTTTGATATAAAAAAAAATCTTGCCTGATTGTGCAGATAAGTATAATTAAAACATTCAAATCTAAGCTGTTATCAATTACATAGAACAATGAATCATATATTTTTTAAATAATTTAAAAAATATATAGTGATGGATATTTAATAGTTAATTTTATAGTTATTTAGGAATTTTGTTGATAGTTTTATTTAAATTAATACAGTAGGAATAAGTTTAGTTAGACAGTTATAGAGTTAGGTAATTAATTAGATAGTGCTTTTTTGTTAATATTGTGATTCATTAGGGCACAATTAATAATGTCATGAGTAAATTAAAATTCGTAATTACAATGAAAACCTCAAATAAGACGTACAAGGACGTACGACATTTCATTGGAAGGGGAAAATTATCAGGATAATGGACATTGCATTAAATTTTGGATTGGACATTTAGATTTACAAGAAAACGTAAATTCGAAATTATAAATTATTGAATGATCACCATGGCAACGATTATGAATTGTCGGATGACGCTGTAAATTTTCAAGTTCAGAAGAACGACAAACGAACGAAAAATCAATAATAGAAAAGTGACTGTCTGGTCGGTGTTTATAAATACGACCGATGACACCAGACGCCCGAGTTTACATTCGTTCCCGGTAAAGCTCACGTCTCAATGCGGAAGAAACGGAGGATAGTTTAGAAACAAACGGTATCGTTACGCCGATAATTATTTCCGTTATGGAAACTAACAAATAAAAGTGCTACAAGTGTGTGTGTATGACACCAACTGACAATTTCCAGAAAAATCCTGAAGACTCCCATCATCACAGTCGAGATTCCTGCCCCAAGCGGCACAGCAATCTTTATTCATTTTCTTTTACAAGAAATTTGCAAATCCGCTCCAATCAAAGCGAAATCATCAGTAGTTAGGCAACACGGTTTCTAGATCGCCCCCCGCGAAGATTTCGATTAATTTAATCCGCGGTTTTTATTGGCGGATTAATCAATTACCGCGGGCAGTAACAATGGGTTGATTGCGGAAATCGCGAGTTATTTAATCACAAATACAGGATAACAATGGAATAATTGCAGATGCATTACATTAATTACAGGTGCATTACTGCAATTACAGGTTCTTTAATTGCAGGTTAATTGACGATCCGCAAATTTAATTGGCAGTCTAATCACCGCGAGCGGTAACAATAGATTGATTGCGAGTAATTTAATCACAATTGCAGGATAACAATGGAATAATTACATCAATTGTAGGTACTTTAACTACAGGTTAATTGACGATCTGCGAATTTAATTGGCAGTCTAATCACCGCGGATCAAATTGATATCATAGATCGCTAGACTGAGGGCCGCCACACAGCCGCCGCCCCTCGACCCCGCCGCCCCCGGTCCCCCCACGAGGCCAGAGGCCGCCGCCCCCGCGCCGCCCCCCCCGCGCCGCCCCCACCCGCCCCCCGGGCACCGTGGTCCACTGTCACACCACCCCCGATGCGGTCGTGCGGCGCGCGACTTGAACCAGCGATAAGGCCGGGGTCAGCCGAAGGGTCGCCCCACCCGCGGTATGTAATGCGATACGGCAGGAAGTAATCACTCAAACCGGCAGGCCATAAGTATGATAAACTTAAGTTAATGAGCGTCAAAGGTCGCATTCCCCCGTTATCGTACGAGCCAGTCACCAGCCAGAACATCTTCGCGCGAGACTGGCCATAAAAACATTTCCCCCGATTTTAAGGGCCGATAGAAAAAAGTCGTATTTAATATAGGCGAGATTAGATATTTAACTGCGGAGATCAACGGATGTCAATTATATCAATAGCGTAATTAGACAGGATGTATTTACCTTAAATTAATTAACTACAAAAAGCTACAGGTACACAAACAGCCTTTCTGTGCTGGGAGGTAAAAAACCCCATATTTATCCGCCAATAATTAGGTTTTATACGTATGCAATATAGATAAGGAATATGCAAGACAGGGGACAGACACATTGTAGGATTTATGTGTATACACTAGTAGTTGACCTGAGCCCTGAGGATTGCAGAACGTAACTCCACGGTTTCAAAGTAACAATTGCAAGAAATTACCCAGAGTCTAAGTAAATGCATATACACTTTAAATAAACGCCGATACAATCAAATCAACTTCGAACTACTTAGCAATTCGTTGTTTTATTAATCAGCCGAGCATAAACTAAATTGATTACACCTGTTCATAGACAATAAATTATACTATCGCAACATAAATTTATTTACAATTAATTAAAACGAATTAAAAGGACAGCGATGGCAACATACTAATAGACAAAAACGCAATAAAGAACACATGGAAGCCGTATATCGAACAACTATTCCAAGACGAAAGACCAGAAATTCAGCATATACAGCCAGAAACAGGCCCAAGCATTCTGAAAGATGAAGTACGAAATGCCATAAAACAAGTTAAGACGGTAAAAGTCCAGGACCAGACGGATTCCACGCGGAATTTCTAAAACTACTAGACGACGAAGGAATTAAATGGCTAACCGACATCCTTAATAATATCTATAACACAGGTGTAATACCACAACAGTGGTTGGAATCAGAATTCGTAACACTCCCAAAAAGGCAGCGGCAAAAAGATGCGATGAATATAGAACAATAAGCCTAATGAGCCACCTATTGAAAGTGTTTCTAAAAATAATACATAAAAGAATATACAATAAAGTGGAAGGACAACTGGGACCCACACAATTTGGATTTAGAGCCGCATTCGGGACAAGGGAAGCTCTCTTTAGTGTTCAAGTATTGGTACAGAGATGCAGAGACATTAATTGTGATGTATACGCGTGTTTCGTTGATTACAAAAGGTCTTTGACAGAGTCCAACACCAAAAACTGATGCAAATTCTGGAAAATACAGGAATAGACGACAAAGACCTCAGAATAATTACAAATCTATACTGGAACCAAACGGCAAGCGTAAGAATCGGAGACGATAGCACAGAAAGAATAAAAAAATTACGCGGTGGGAGGCAGGGATGTGTACTGTCTCCTCGGCTATTTAACATCTATTCTGAAGTCATATTTCGGGAAGCCCTAGTAAATACACAAGAAGGAATTTGTTTAAACGGGAAACGTATAAACAACATCAGATACGCAGATGATACCATGATCATGGCCGACAGCATAGAAGACTTACAACTAATAATGAATAGCTTAATAAGCACTAGCCACTGACATGGGCCAGATATCAACATAGACAAGACCAAATTCATGATTATAAGTAAGAACAACCCACAACACCACCAACAGCAACTGGAGCTGGAGCAGGGGAACATCGAACGAGTTAAAAAATATGTATATCTAGGCAGCGTTATTAATGAGCAATGGGACCAGACACAGGAAATAAAAAAGCAGGATTGAAAACAGCGAAAATATATTCATTAAAATGACCACAGCCTTTAAAAGTCGTGATGTAACTATTGATACCAAAATGAGACTCTTACGCTGCTCCGTATTCTCTGTGTTATTTTATGGAATGGAAGCTTGGACGCTCACGGTTGCTAACACAAAATGCTAACGACACCCCTCAGCCAACAGAGCAAAAGAATAGAAATAAACTCAATAAAATTCAAATAAAAATATTAAATTCAATATAAACACAATAAACAATCCTACTTTTTCACCAAAAATAAAATTAAATCCCAATTACCTAGCGCTAAAGATACACTGCAGCGTCTATGCAAAGCGGACTAACTGCAAATATTGTGAAGCAAAATATTGTGGGGGTAGAAATATATATATATATATATATATATATATATATATATATATATATATATATATATATATATATATAGAAGAAACCTGCCGAGCCATAAAAATTAGAATAAAAGAACACCTATGCTTCTAAAACAGCTCAAATTTTGGTCGCCACTTACCACAACCACATTTTCGACCACAACGCAGATATAAAACTCTTACGTAACATACACTATTAGAAGCGTGCACAAAATTGATAAAATGCTAAATATAGATCTTAATGGCTAAACGAACAAACATAATTAAATTCCAGCTGATAACACGGGAGTAATATGATACGCGTTGTGAGCGCAAACTATAAACATGACAATTTTCATCATTATGAATATAAGAAACTGCCTGGAAATTAAGCCAGACATGATAAATATGGCAATTTTATCATTGCGAGGGTCATAAATTCAATACTAATAGGCAGATGCAGCCGAAAATTGAGGATTAGGTATCGGGAAAATATGTCAGGCGGTAAACGGAGCAGAGCGATTTATGGATGGCAGATGCTAACCAGACATGGCCGCGGTAATTTAATTGGAGTGGAAACCATCCATCACCTGACACATATGGGCAATAAAAACTGTACACTTCACTGATAATTTAATCAGCCCAGGAAGATATAAATACGGCAAAAAGCCATTAACATGTCATTTGCCCATAGTGTAATTCGAGCAGCCATAACGACGCATAAAAACTATACCCTTAGCCGGTAAAATAATCGGCCCAGGAAGCTATAATTTAGATAAGACATCGTAAAAATATGAATTCCACCTCGTTCACTGACATATTTATGTCCGTTATATATGGGCACCTGACATGCTCCCAGACAGGCTCAGCAAGTCGAGACGTGTTTACCCCCACCACCACCACCGAAGTTTACTTAAACGCGAGGATTCTAGACACCGCTCCATTTCCAACAACACAGTTTCGGCGAGTAGAGTTATCTCACAGTCTGCGAGTGTGCTACAACAAAGTGTTCCTTAATTTAAGCTTACCGTCCAACATACAGCTATAATCCAGCGCCCGCCCAGTTTCGAATAGGTAAGTGATCATTTATATTAAATTAAATATACGCGGACCCCCGTTTAAATAAAATTATTCGTGTAGCTGCGTAAACTTAATCAATTTGAATGCATTATCCTGGATATATAGCAGATGCCTCACATCGTAATTTAATGCAGCTTTTGAATCAGCATGAATTAATAGATTGTATTTTATTGCTCACAGATATGGACTTCGTAAGTAAGCTGAATAAGATTGGGGCCAAAGAGCCAAAAGCTTTCATCAAAATCGGTGAGCTGCAGCAGGACGCTCGCTATCGCATCATCGAAGGCAGGAAAATAACCACCAAATTTGGCGAGAAGCAAACGGTCGACCTTGAGCAGGGAATACTATTCCTACCGAAGCGCTTCAACAACATCAGCAGCGATGAGTTTGGGGAGGCGGTCGCACGAGGCCTCTACATCAGCAGGGGATCGAACAATGGACTGTCGTTTGAGAGTGATGAAGAGAGATCTGCGAGCTAGGACGCTGTTGCTAAAGCATAAAATCGAGGAGGTTAAAAGGATGGTCGAGATGCGCGAACTCACGAAACAAATGGCAACGCTAAAATTTTGTGATTAAAATCAAATATTTCTGTATATATCTAACTAACCAACACAATAAATAAAGAAATAATAAGAATAATATATACTTATTTCAACACTAAATTATCTATCCTATATTGCAAGAGAGAGAGAGAGAGAGAGAGAGAGCGCGAGAGAGCTAGGAGGTTAAGAGGAAAACACATGACAACACAGTAAAAGTATTAAAAAATAAGGCCTGCATTTATCGAATGCGTTAGCCTATTAGCGGCAGTGTAAAGACAGGGGCTATTATAATGATGTGAAAAAATGAGCACGCCCGATGTGATGGATAATAGGTTCGCATAAACAAGCACTTCGAGTACAAATAATGTTAGAGGGCATTTACATGTATAGTGATGCTGTATTGTCAACATTTGAATGTTTCAAACCAATGACTCTAATGAAGTGTTTTATCAACCTACAATAAATAGAGAAATAATACGATTTATTACTCATGCATATCCTCGAGTAGCTAGGAAACTGGATCTGTAATTCGAGCCTGCTTAATTACAGTATTAACTCTAATCGCCCGCTAGGTCATAGGTGCATTGATTTGTACACCTGTCAGAACTTGTAGCTGGCAGGGCGCTCCTCCCCACCACATGAGTTTCGGGGGGCTATCTTTAAGCTTGATTTCTGCATACATTAGGGTAGTTCTCAGGCAGCAACGACGAAGCATGCATCCACCCAAGAGCACTAACACTCGCAGTCCTCCGCATATTAAGAGAAGTAAGTACACCGCTTCTAGCCAAATAATTATGAATAAATCATATATTTTATCGCTCCCAGATATGGACTTCGTAAGTAGCCTGAATAAGATTGGGATGGTAAAAGCTTTAATCAAAATCAGCGAGCTGCAGCAGGATTTATTATTAAAAATAGTATTGTATATGTTTGCATGATTTTTCTTTATTTAATATGTTCTGTTCTCTCTATACACTATGGAGGGGTGAATAAAAATAAAGTTTTACATTGTATTATTATTTTTTATTACCATATAAAATATCAACTACATACTCGTGACGGAGTAGCGGAGGGGCTTCGGGAGGAGCGGAGGGGCGGAAGGGCTGGTTGTGCTGGTGGAGGAGCGGAGGGGCTTCGGGAGAAGCGGAGGGGCGGAAGGGCTGGTTGTGTTGGTGGAGGAGCGGAGGGGCTTCGGGACGGTACGGAGGATATATATATATATATATATATATATATACCACCACCAACAGGTGTGTCACAGGTGTCTCACAGGTGTCTCACAGCTGTCTCAGAGGTGTCTTACAGCTGTCTCACAGCGGCTCACATGTGTATCACAGCGTCTCACACGTTACTACATTTTAAGAATATAAAGGGCGAGGGTGCTTCGGGAGGGGCGGAGGGGCTGGTGGGGCTTCGGGAGGGGCGGAGGGGCTGGTGATGTTGGTGGTAGCGGAGGGGCTTCAGGAGGGGCTGGTGGAGGGTACGGAGGGGCTTCGGGAGGGTCCGCATACTAGCACCCTGATTGTATTGGGTAGCAATTTGCTGTGTCTAGTGAAGCTCGACTCGAATCCAGCACCCCTGTCCATTGATCCATATTGATCACCTCTAGCGATTGTTGCTGCTTGACGACCTTCATCGTACCAAACCTCTCACACCGCGGATGAGACTCTAGCTCACCACCTCCTTTTAACGTTTGCTGGTCATTACAGGTTCTCCCTGATCCATTCAAAGCATCCTTTTCGGTCTTAGGTTGTCTCATCGTGGCATTTGTTTGATGTTTAGTTTCATGCCGTTTGAGATTATCGCTTCTTGTAAATGTTCTCTCACAGTGCAAACACTTCAATAATCTGGCAGAATTAGTAGTCTTGTGTCTTTTCAATCCACGCAGCCACCGGAAAGAAGACTCACATCTATTACACTTATACATGCTGATGGATCGAATGCAAATGATATCTCTGTGACAGCCACTGTGCCAGACTCTCTTATATATATATATACCACCACCAACAGGTGTGTCACGGGTATCTCACAGGTGTCTCACAGGTGTCTCACAGGTGTCTCACAGCTGTCTCAGAGGTGTCTCAGAGGTGTCTTACAGCTGTCTCACAGCGTCTCACATGTGAATCACAGCGTCTCACATGTGAATCACAGCGTCTCACACGTTACTACATTTTAAGAATATAAAGGGCCGGGGTGCTTCGTGAGGGGCGGAGGGGCTGGTGGAGTGTACGGAAGGGCGGAGGGGCTGGTGATGTTGGTGGTAGCGGAGGGGCTTCAGGAGGGTCCGCATGCTAGCGAACTGATTGTATTGGGTGGCAATTTGCTGTGTCTTGTGAAGCTCGGCTCGAATCCAGCACCCCTGTCCATTGATCCATATTGATCACCTCTAGCGATTGTTGCTGCTTGACGACCTTCATCGTACCAAACCTCTCACACCGCGGATGAGACTCTAGCTCACCGCCTCCTTTTAACGTTTGCTGGTCATTACAGGTTCTCCCTGATCCATTCAAAGCATCCTTTTCGGTCTTAGGTTGTCTCATCGTGGCATTTGTTTGATGTTTAGTTTCATGCCGTTTGAGATTATCGCTTCTTGTAAATGTTCTCTCACAGTGCAAACACTTCAATAATCTGGCAGAATTAGTAGTAGTCTTGTGTCTTTTCAATCCACGCAGCCACCGGAAAGAAGACTCACATCTATTACACTTATACATGCTGATGGATCGAATGCAACTGATATCTCTGTGACAGCCACTGTGCCAGTCTCTCTTATATATATATATATATATATATATATATATATATATATATATATATATCCTCCGTACCGTCCCGAAGCCCCTCCGCTCCTCCACCAACACAACCAGCCCTTCCGCCCCTCCGCTTCTCCCGAAGCCCCGCCGCTCCTCCACCAGCACAACCAGCCCTTCCGCCCCTCCGCTCCTCCCGAAGCCCCTCCGCTACTCCGTCACGAGTATGTAGTTGATATTTTATATGGTAATAAAAAATAATAATACAATGTAAAACTTTATTTTTATTCACCCCTCCATAGTGTATAGAGAGAACAGAACATATTAAATAAAGAAAAATCATGCAAACATATACAATACTATTTTTAATAATAAATCCTGCTGCAGCTCGCTGATTTTGATTAAAGCTTTTACCATCCCAATCTTATTCAGGCTACTTACGAAGTCCATATCTGGGAGCGATAAAATATATGATTTATTCATAATTATTTGGCTAGAAGCGGTGTACTTACTTCTCTTAATATGCGGAGGACTGCGAGTGTTAGTGCTCTTGGGTGGATGCATGCTTCGTCGTTGCTGCCTGAGAACTACCCTAATGTATGCAGAAATCAAGCTTAAAGATAGCCCCCCGAAACTCATGTGGTGGGGAGGAGCGCCCTGCCAGCTACAAGTTCTGACAGGTGTACAAATCAATGCACCTATGACCTAGCGGGCGATTAGAGTTAATACTGTAATTAAGCAGGCTCGAATTACAGATCCAGTTTCCTAGCTACTCGAGGATATGCATGAGTAATAAATCGTATTATTTCTCTATTTATTGTAGGTTGATAAAACACTTCATTAGAGTCATTGGTTTGAAACATTCAAATGTTGACAATACAGCATCACTATACATGTAAATGCCCTCTAACATTATTTGTACTCGAAGTGCTTGTTTATGCGAACCTATTATCCATCACATCGGGCGTGCTCATTTTTTCACATCATTATAATAGCCCCTGTCTTTACACTGCCGCTAATAGGCTAACGCATTCGATAAATGCAGGCCTTATTTTTTAATACTTTTACTGTGTTGTCATGTGTTTTCCTCTTAACCTCCTAGCTCTCTCGCGCTCTCTCTCTCTCTCTCTCTCTCTTGCAATATAGGATAGATAATTTAGTGTTGAAATAAGTATATATTATTCTTATTATTTCTTTATTTATTGTGTTGGTTAGTTAGATATATACAGAAATATTTGATTTTAATCACAAAATTTTAGCGTTGCCATTTGTTTCGTGAGTTCGCGCATCTCGACAATCCTTTTAACCTCCTCGATTTTATGCTTTAGCAACAGCGTCCTAGCTCGCAGATCTCTCTTCATCACTCTCAAACGACAGTCCATTGTTCGATCCCCTGCTGATGTAGAGGCCTCGTGCGACCGCCTCCCCAAACTCATCGCTGCTGATGTTGTTGAAGCGCTTCGGTAGGAATAGTATTCCCTGCTCAAGGTCGACCGTTTGCTTCTCGCCAAATTTGGTGGTTATTTTCCTGCCTTCGATGATGCGATAGCGAGCGTCCTGCTGCAGCTCACCGATTTTGATGAAAGCTTTTGGCTCTTTGGCCCCAATCTTATTCAGCTTACTTACGAAGTCCATATCTGTGAGCAATAAAATACAATCTATTAATTCATGCTGATTCAAAAGCTGCATTAAATTACGATGTGAGGCATCTGCTATATATCCAGGATAATGCATTCAAATTGATTAAGTTTACGCAGCTACACGAATAATTTTATTTAAACGGGGGTCCGCGTATATTTAATTTAATATAAATGATCACTTACCTATTCGAAACTGGGCGGGCGCTGGATTATAGCTGTATGTTGGACGGTAAGCTTAAATTAAGGAACACTTTGTTGTAGCACACTCGCAGACTGTGAGATAACTCTACTCGCCGAAACTGTGTTGTTGGAAATGGAGCGGTGTCTAGAATCCTCGCGTTTAAGTAAACTTCGGTGGTGGTGGTGGGGGTAAACACGTCTCGACTTGCTGAGCCTGTCTGGGAGCATGTCAGGTGCCCATATATAACGGACATAAATATGTCAGTGAACGAGGTGGAATTCATATTTTTACGATGTCTTATCTAAATTATAGCTTCCTGGGCCGATTATTTTACCGGCTAAGGGTATAGTTTTTATGCGTCGTTATGGCTGCTCGAATTACACTATGGGCAAATGACATGTTAATGGCTTTTTGCCGTATTTATATCTTCCTGGGCTGATTAAATTATCAGTGAAGGGTACAGTTTTTATTGCCCATATGTGTCAGGTGATGGATGGTTTCCACTCCAATTAAATTACCGCGGCCATGTCTGGTTAGCATCTGCCATCCATAAATCGCTCTGCTCCGTTTACCGCCTGACATATTTTCCCGATACCTAATCCTCAATTTTCGGCTGCATCTGCCTATTAGTATTGAATTTATGACCCTCGCAATGATAAAATTGCCATATTTATCATGTCTGGCTTAATTTCCAGGCAGTTTCTTATATTCATAATGATGAAAATTGTCATGTTTATAGTTTGCGCTCACAACGCGTATCATATTACTCCCGTGTTATCAGCTGGAATTTAATTATGTTTGTTCGTTTAGCCATTAAGATCTATATTTAGCATTTTATCAATTTTGTGCACGCTTCTAATAGTGTATGTTACGTAAGAGTTTTATATCTGCGTTGTGGTCGAAAATGTGGTTGTGGTAAGTGGCGACCAAAATTTGAGCTGTTTTAGAAGCATAGGTGTTCTTTTATTCTAATTTTTATGGCTCGGCAGGTTTCTTCTATATATATATATATATATATATATATATATATTTCTACCCCCACAATATTTTGCTTCACAATATTTGCAGTTAGTCCGTTTTGCATAGACGCTGCAGTGTATCTTTAGCGCTAGGTAATTGTGATTTAATTTTATTTTTGGTGAAAAAGTAGGATTGTTTATTGTGTTTATATTGAATTTAATATTTTTATTTGAATTTTATTGAGTTTATTTCTATTCTTTTGCTCTGTTGGCTGAGGGGTGTCGTTAGCATTTTGTGTTAGCAACCGTGAGCGTCCAAGCTTCCATTCCATAAAATAACACAGAGAATACGGAGCAGCGTAAGAGTCTCATTTTGGTATCAATAGTTACATCACGACTTTTAAAGGCTGTGGTCATTTTAATGAATATATTTTCGCTGTTTTCAATCCTGCTTTTTTATTTCCTGTGTCTGGTCCCATTGCTCATTAATAACGCTGCCTAGATATACATATTTTTTAACTCGTTCGATGTTCCCCTGCTCCAGCTCCAGTTGCTGTTGGTGGTGTTGTGGGTTGTTCTTACTTATAATCATGAATTTGGTCTTGTCTATGTTGATATCTGGCCCATGTCAGTGGCTAGTGCTTATTAAGCTATTCATTATTAGTTGTAAGTCTTCTATGCTGTCGGCCATGATCATGGTATCATCTGCGTATCTGATGTTGTTTATACGTTTCCCGTTTAAACAAATTCCTTCTTGTGTATTTACTAGGGCTTCCCGAAATATGACTTCAGAATAGATGTTAAATAGCCGAGGAGACAGTACACATCCCTGCCTCCCACCGCGTAATTTTTTTATTCTTTCTGTGCTATCGTCTCCGATTCTTACGCTTGCCGTTTGGTTCCAGTATAGATTTGTAATTATTCTGAGGTCTTTGTCGTCTATTCCTGTATTTTCCAGAATTTGCATCAGTTTTTGGTGTTGGACTCTGTCAAAGACCTTTTGTAATCAACGAAACACGCGTATACATCACAATTAATGTCTCTGCATCTCTGTACCAATACTTGAACACTAAAGAGAGCTTCCCTTGTCCCGAATGCGGCTCTAAATCCAAATTGTGTGGGTCCCAGTTGTCCTTCCACTTTATTGTATATTCTTTTATGTATTATTTTTAGAAACACTTTCAATAGGTGGCTCATTAGGCTTATTGTTCTATATTCATCGCATCTTTTTGCCGCTGCCTTTTTGGGAGTGTTACGAATTCTGATTCCAACCACTGTTGTGGTATTACACCTGTGTTATAGATATTATTAAGGATGTCGGTTAGCCATTTAATTCCTTCGTCGTCTAGTAGTTTTAGAAATTCCGCGTGGAATCCGTCTGGTCCTGGACTTTTACCGTCTTAACTTGTTTTATGGCATTTCGTACTTCGTCTTTCAGAATGCTTGGGCCTGTTTCTGGCTGTATATGCTGAATTTCTGGTCTTTCGTCTTGGAATAGTTGTTCGATATACGGCTTCCATGTGTTCTTTATTGCGTTTTTGTCTATTAGTATGTTGCCATCGCTGTCCTTTTAATTCGTTTTAATTAATTGTAAATAAATTTATGTTGCGATAGTATAATTTATTGTCTATGAACAGGTGTAATCAATTTAGTTTATGCTCGGCTGATTAATAAAACAACGAATTGCTAAGTAGTTCGAAGTTGATTTGATTGTATCGGCGTTTATTTAAAGTGTATATGCATTTACTTAGACTCTGGGTAATTTCTTGCAATTGTTACTTTGAAACCGTGGAGTTACGTTCTGCAATCCTCAGGGCTCAGGTCAACTACTAGTGTATACACATAAATCCTACAATGTGTCTGTCCCCTGTCTTGCATATTCCTTATCTATATTGCATACGTATAAAACCTAATTATTGGCGGATAAATATGGGGTTTTTTACCTCCCAGCACAGAAAGGCTGTTTGTGTACCTGTAGCTTTTTGTAGTTAATTAATTTAAGGTAAATACATCCTGTCTAATTACGCTATTGATATAATTGACATCCGTTGATCTCCGCAGTTAAATATCTAATCTCGCCTATATTAAATACGACTTTTTTCTATCGGCCCTTAAAATCGGGGGAAATGTTTTTATGGCCAGTCTCGCGCGAAGATGTTCTGGCTGGTGACTGGCTCGTACGATAACGGGGGAATGCGACCTTTGACGCTCATTAACTTAAGTTTATCATACTTATGGCCTGCCGGTTTGAGTGATTACTTCCTGCCGTATCGCATTACATACCGCGGGTGGGGCGACCCTTCGGCTGACCCCGGCCTTATCGCTGGTTCAAGTCGCGCGCCGCACGACCGCATCGGGGGTGGTGTGACAGTGGACCACGGTGCCCGGGGGGCGGGTGGGGGCGGCGCGGGGGGGGCGGCGCGGGGGCGGCGGCCTCTGGCCTCGTGGGGGGACCGGGGGCGGCGCAGGGGGGGCGGCGGGGTCGAGGGGCGGCGGCTGTGTGGCGGCCCTCAGTCTAGCGATCTATGATATCAATTTGATCCGCGGTGATTAGACTGCCAATTAAATTCGCAGATCGTCAATTAACCTGTAGTTAAAGTACCTACAATTGATGTAATTATTCCATTGTTATCCTGCAATTGTGATTAAATTACTCGCAATCAATCTATTGTTACCGCTCGCGGTGATTAGACTGCCAATTAAATTTGCGGATCGTCAATTAACCTGCAATTAAAGAACCTGTAATTGCAGTAATGCACCTGTAATTAATGTAATGCATCTGCAATTATTCCATTGTTATCCTGTATTTGTGATTAAATAACTCGCGATTTCCGCAATCAACCCATTGTTACTGCCCGCGGTAATTGATTAATCCGCCAATAAAAACCGCGGATTAAATTAATCGAAATCTTCGCGGGGGGCGATCTAGAAACCGTGTTGCCTAACTACTATCATCTTCCAATATTTTGCCATATATAATTTGTAATATCCAACAATTTTCGGATTCAATAAACACAAAATAAAATCATCTTCATTATTTTTGCGAAAATAATTTGTGTTTGGGTTTCAGCAACCGCAATGAAGGTACCATCTCAAAATTTCAACATTTAAGACTTAAAATCATTTTAGTGCGTTAAAAAGCTCTAATTTTTGAAAAATATTAAGTACCACGACTTTAAGTAAACCAAATCTTGAACAGTGAATTGTGAGCAATGGGTTTTGCTGCAAGAAATTCATCAAGACATTAACATCCTTACAATTTCAAAGTGTGTAATTTACAAGTTAGCCAAAATAATTCCAAAACCATGACAATCACTTAAATTGTTATGTACCATAAATGAACTAATTATTAATTTAGTGGCTTCGATATTTTAGAAATTTTCAATAAATACCACATGAGTGATGAAAAATTGTACTAATTCTAAATTCCAAAACTTTACGATAGTTTTTCTAAATTTTCGTTGCATTTTCTTAGTTATCAGTTTTCTACTATTTATGGAATCATTTGTAATCATTTGCATGTACAAAATATTTATAAAAATATTCAAAAATCATAAATTTGAATGATTCTAAAAATGTGCACCAAAAGTCTCTAATTTTGCATTATGATTTGGTTTAATGTACACTTTTCCACGAAATCACTTTAGAATTTCCCTGAGCAGTTGGAGAATCATTTTAGAATTTCTCTCTAGAGATTACCAATTTTTGTTTTAGTGTTTGGAGCGTTCAAGAAAGTGGTGTCAACTTTTACGCTGGATACTAATAGATGACACAATAAGATTTAAATAAAATATGTTTTGCAACGGAGCTGAAATGTTCCTAGAACACAAGAAATAAATAATTTAACCAGTTTTTTTCAACTATCATTATTTGTTATTATTTCGTTCATCATCATCCTTACAACTTCAAAGTGTATAATTTACAAGTTAGCCAAAATTAGTCCAAAACCATGACAATCACTTAAATTGTTATGTACCATAAATGAACTAATTATTAATTTAGTGGCTTCGATATTTTAGAAATTTTCAATAAATACCACATAAGTGATGAAAAATTGTAATGTACTAATTCTAAATTCAAGAAAGTGGTGTCAATTTGTATGCTGGATACTAATAGATAACACAACAAGATTTAAATAAAATATGTTTTGCAACGGAGCTGAAATGTTCCTAGAATACAAGCAATAAATAATTTAACTAGATTATTTCAAATATCATTATTTGTTATTATTCCGTTCATCATCATCCTTACAACTTCAAAGTGTATAATTTAAAAGTTAGCCAAAATTATTCCAAAACCATGACAATCACTTAAATTGTTATGTACCATAAATGAATAATTATTAATTTACTGGCTTCGATATTTCTATTTCTAGATTTTCTTTCTTTTTCTTTCTATTTTAGAAATTTTCAAAAAATACCACATGAGTGATGAAAAATTGTAATGTACTAATTCTAAATTCCAAAATTTTACGATATTTTTCTAAATTTTCGTTGCATTTTCTTAGTTATCAGTTTTCTACTATTTATGGAATCATTTGTAATCATTTACATGTACAAAATATTTATAAAAATATTCAAATATCATAAATTTGAATGATTCTAAAAATGTGCACCAAAAGTACTCTTATTTTGCATTATGATTTCGTTTAATGTACACTTTTCCACGAAATCACTTTAGAATTTCTCTCTAGAGATTGCCATTTTTTTATTAACTACAGAGCGTTCGAGAAAGTGGTGTCAACTTTTACGCTGGATACTAATAGATGACACAATAAGATTTAAATAAAATGTTTTGCAAGGGAGCTGAAATGTTCCTAGAATACAAGCAATAAATAATTTAACTAGTTTTTTTCAACTATCATTACTTGTTATTATTTCGTTCATCACCATCCTTACAACTTCAAAGTGTATAATTTACAAGTTAGCCAAAATTATTCCAAAACCATGACAACCACTTAAATTGTTATGTCCCATAAATGAACTAATTATTAATTATAAGCCACTAGGCTTCGATATTTTAGAAATTTTCAATAAATATGTGATGAATAATTGTAATGTACTAATTCTAAATTCCAAAATTTTACGATAGTTTTCCAAATTTTCGTTGCATTTTCTTAGTCATCAGTTTTCTACTATTTATGGAATCATTTGTAATCATTTACATGTACAAAATATTTATAAAAATGTAAAAATATCATAAATTTGAATGATTCTAAAAATGTGCACCAAAAGTACTCTTATTTTGCATTATGATTTGGTTTAATGTACACTTTTCCACGAAATCACTTCAGAATTTCCCTGAGCAGATTTTGAAGACTAGATTTTTTCAACTATTATTATTTGTTATTATTTCGTTGGAACTAATTGGAAAAGTTGATACCACTTTCTTGAACGCTCTGTATTTCAAAAGTTGTGACCGTATTTCAAAAAATCACTTTAGAATTTCAGTTGTTAAATCTAAAGTTATTATTTCGTTGCAACTAATTTAAAAAATTGAGACCACTTTCTTGAACGCTTTGTATTTAAAAAGGTGTGACCGTATTTCAAAAAATCACTTTAGAATTTCAGTTGTTAAATCTAAAGTTATTATTTCGTTGGAACTACTTGGACAAGTTATGACCACTTTTTGGACGCTCGGTATTTAAAAAGTTGTGAGGCTAAACCAATAGAATAACAAAGCAATGTATACTTAAACTAAAAATTTCAAGTATATTGCGTATGAAAAGACGTTAACAGTAACGTGTACGTTATACGTTATTGACATTTGAATATGACATAGCGAACACGTTACAATTAACGTTTGTTTGATAAGCAATACACCTGATAATTGTCATTTAAGAAAAATATGATCAACACTTTTATAATAAAAACAAAAGGCAATATCGTGTTTAAATTTACAGTCTGGAATTATTCCCCAAATATATGCAATTTTCACAATGCGCAAAAACAATTCGCCAGCCGTAATTCAATATAATAATGTACGTCCCTGTCTAAACTTTCAACTGCAAACCAATTCTATTCGTCATCTCTGTACGTGCTGTGCATAAACCGGCACCCACTTTAAATATAATAAGCCGGAGCATAAATTACCCCGAGAAGTGAATAAATGGTGCCGGGACACACGATCTGAAAAATTATGTTTATTCTGTTTGAAGATGTGCGGTCGTAATTCCGCCGAGAGGGTGGAGATGATTTTTTCGCGCATTAGGGGAAGAGCGAGTGGAAAAAAACGCCCGGGGAAGTTGGGGGCGGCGCGAGCGTGACGCTGGCGGCTCTCTCCGTGCACAAACAATACGATGCGGGGGCGGCAGGGACGGGAATGTGTCCCCGGGAGACGGGGGACGCGTTTCTTCGGCAGTTTCATTAGACTAATAGGAATGAATGCGGAGATAAGTGTGGGCGATGTGAGGGTTATTACACTTTTTGCGCACATGTGTAACATCAAAGAGGGCGGGGGTGGCAAAAAAATAATGTAATATGATGATATGAAGAGGGAGGACGTATATAAAGGGCATTTTTTTCTGGAAGTTTGAAATAATTTATCACTTGTTGAGTGCTCAATTAATCTTCTTTGGGGGGAATATTTGGCTAATCATGGGAATATTTAAGGTGCTACCAATTAAAAGTTTACCTGAAGACAAACAGTGTTATTAATAAAAAATTAAGCCCCAGTTTAACGGTGATTTCATCTTAGCAACCTTGGTAACCCTTTGTAAAACACCGCTAAACCACGGTTTAAGTTTTTATGAATAACGGTGTATGGGATTTGTAAAAAATCGACTGTGCATGGGGATGTTTATACATTCTAAGCATGTAGATGTCTTGTCCTCTAAAATTTAGAAGACGAAATTACGTCTGCTGAGCCCACGTAAGAAATACTTTCGAAATATTGAACACTTATATTTCAAAAGTATCATTTTTTCTAAAAAAAATTTTTTCGAAAAGTCAATGTTTGTAATAAGTAGGCAAAACTTAATATTTATTATTAATATTCTATTAATAAAAATATGTCTTCATCAACCAGATCGGCACTTTTACAATTTTACAGTGAGTTTTAATAACCGAAAACAGAAAAATTGTAAAATATTTCTTTATGAATCAGATCGGCGCCTTTATAATTTTACAAAATATTAGTTGTAGGTAATAATTGAAAACTGAAAAATTGTAAACGGTAAAGACCCAAGCCATATCCATAGGACACTTGATTTTATTTTGTTATAGAATTATCTCAATTTCTTTTTGCATTTTCTTATAGAATTCTCAATGGCAGATTTCATTTTGTTATAGAATTCTCCCAGCTTTTTCATTTTGTTACAGAATACATTTTATCATAGATTATTCACTGTATTTTATATTTTGTAGATTTTGAGGTATAGAATTCCCCGTATTTTTGCATTTTGTTACAAAATGTTCCACGTTGTGCATTTTATTAGATTTCTTCACTTTATCGGATTTTGTTACAGAATTCTGCCAGTATTTTAGTATTTTGTTATAATATATTCTCAAAGTTATTTTTTATTTTTTATCATGGAATACTCACACCATTTTTTTTTTAATTTTCTCATGGAATTCCCCCTTTTTTTGCATTCTGTTATACAATTATCCCCATTTTTTTATTTCCTTGGAGAATTCTCAGTTTTTTCGGATTTCGTTACAGAATTATCCAGCAATGTTGGATTTTGTTTTAAAATTCCCCGTATTTTGTATTTAGTTATAGAATAGTCCCCCATTTGGATTTTGATATATTTTCGATTTTGTTATAATTGGTGTCCCAAAATGAACGGACAGTTTGTTTTATTTTTGTCGCAGGAAAGCAAGCGCAGAAATTTGTATTTGCTGTCATTAGTAAAATTAACTTTAGAAATGGTGAAAATTTTGTGGAGCCTGCCCGTAAATGCCATACTCTTTTAGGCAAATTGGGTTTTGCAAAAGTAACACGAATTTAAGATTTTTTAGATTTTGTTTTAATTCTAAACTTCTGAACTGCTAGGACTTTTGGAGAGTTTTCAATATAATCTTAACCAGCATATAAAACTGCACAACATTGCCTATTTAACAAGATCTCTAGCTTCAATAATAAGAAAGATACCCATGCAATCCTACTCTTTTTAGGACACCCTGTATACTTAATTCTTTAAATGTTTTATAGATGATAAACATTATTTTCAACATAATCTGAATAGGCATATAAAACTGCACAATATTGCCCATTTAACCAGATCTCTAGCTTTAAGAATAAGAAAGATACCCACCCATGCAATCCTACTCTATTTAGGACACCCAGTATACTTAATTATTCAAATGTTTTATATATAATAAACATTATGAGAATCGGATTTTTAAAACGCCGACATATTTATAGCATATTAGAAATTTTCTGCCTTTTGCATTGTTTATTAAAATTCCCTCTCATTTCTGATGAATATTTGAAATTTTGCAATTTTTTAATCAAAGTGAATTCTTGTTGTTTTCGTAGACTTATAGAATTCTTATATTTTATCAATTTTCCATATAACTTAGGAATTTGGTTTATGACTTTTTGATATTTCTGATTAATATTCAAAATATTGTGTAGTTCTGAGATTTTTGTTTTAATTTTGTGAGATTTCATTGAATATTTGAAATTTTACAAAATAATAAAAGCAAAAATTATCATTTATTGCAAAAGAAAAAAAACGAAGCACAATGAGTGGATGTGTAAAATAAAAGAATATGGTAAAATATTTACTACTTATTGTTATTTGTTTATATTGTTTGGAGTTTTGGCGAATTCTGTATTAAGTGTTTATGGAAATTATGTACCTATTGAAAGTTTATTAGCATATTAGAATGTATATAAATTTTCTAAGAACTGTAAAATTTATGAAGATTTTCTATGAAATTATTAAATTTTATTTATTTCCTGTACAGTTTGGGTATTTAGTGTGAGATAAAAACATAAAAAAATACTCAAATTATTTGTCTCTATTGTTGACTTCAAATGTTTTATAGATTTTAGACATATTATTGTTTGGAGTTTAGGCGAATTCTGTATTAAGTGTTTATGGAATTTATGTACCTTATTAGCATTTTAGAATGTATATAAATTTTCTAAGAACTGTAAAATTTGTGAAGATATTCTATGAAATAATTTAATTTTATTTATGTTATTTATGTGACATAAAAACATAAAAATTCTCTCAAATTATTTGTCTCTATTGTTGACTTCAACTGTTTTATAGATTTTAGACATTGCAACTAATTCTGCCACATCAACAAATGTTTTTGCATATTACAAATTTTCTGCCGTTTTGCAGTAAAACTACTTAGTATTTCCATTGAATATTTGAAATTTGAAAGTTCGTGCTAAACACAAGTTGACATCTCATATTTTATAGATTTTCCACATAATTTGGGATTTGGGTATTTGGTTTTTACCTTTTTGATATTTCTGTTGAAAACTCAAAATATTGTGTAATTGTGCTAACATTTTTTTTTAATATCTAGGATTTCAATTACATTACATATTTTATATATGTTACATATTTTCTGCCGTTTCGCAGGAAATTTCATTTCCATTGAATATTTGAAATTTGAAAGTTTGTGTTATATTCATTGACATTCATATTTTATAGATTTTCCACATAATTTGGGATTTGGGTATTTGGTTTTTAACTTTTTGATATTTCGTTGAATACTCAAAATATTGTGTAATTGTACTAACATTTTTTTTTTATATCTAGGATTTCAATTGAATATTTGCAATTTAATAATAATAATAATAATAATCATCATCATCATTTATTCCCATAAAACAAAATCAAATGTAGTGGATATGTCCTAACCTTTAATTTTAACCTTTTATGTGGATTTTAAACATTGACGATCAGTCATCATATTTTCGATTTTGTTATAATGGGTGTCTCAAAATGAACATAATTTGGGTATTTGGTTTTTAACTTTTTAATATTTCTGTTGAATACTCAAAATATTGTTTTATTGTACTAACTTTTTTTTTTCAATATCTAGGATTTCAATTGAATATTTGCAAATAATAATAATAATAATCGTCATCATTTATTCCCATAAAACAAAATCAAATGTAGTGGATGTGTCCTAACTTATAATTTTAATCTTTTATGTGTATTTTAAACTTTGACGATCATATCCACGAGATGACTGTACTATTAGTATTATTGTAATGTGGCCCAAATGATGAATAAATATCTATCTATCTATCTGTCAAAGAAAAAGAAAGATGCCAAGATATTTGCAATTTATTGTTTTGGAATTTGAATAAATTCTGTAAAATTATGTGATTATGTATTGAAAGTTTTGTAGCATTTTCAGAATGTTTTTATAAATTTCTAGAACCTCTATAAAAATTATGAAGAAATTTTGTGAAATTCTTATATTTAATTTATTTTCCTTGGATTTACTAAAATTCTTTAAAAAACGCTTCCTGAATTCTGCTTTTTTGTGTATTTTGTTTCTTAAAATGTTTCGTCAATTTTCTAAACATTTTGAGAATTAAACTTTTTATATGTTGATCTGTTTGTACTTATAACAATATATAAAAAGTATAATTCTCGAAATGTTTAGAATAGTTTAACAAAAGTGTTAAACATTTTCTATATATTGCAGGATTTATTGAAATTTCTTAACATTTCTGTTATATATATATTTGAAATTTAAATATACGTAAGAATATTTGAATATTCCGAATATTCAGCGTCATGTACTTATAACAAACCTATCAATATATAAAAAGTATAATTCTCAAAATGTTTAGAATAGTTTAACAAAAATGTTAAACATTTTCTATATATTGCAGGATTTATTGAAATTTCTTAGCATTTCTGTTAAATATATTTGAAATTTGAATATACGTAAGAATATTTGAATATCTGAAAATATTTGAATATTTGCAAAATATTGTTTGAAGTTTGAATACATGTAAGAGTATTTGAATCTCTGAAACATTTGAATATTTGAAAATATTCAAACATTTGAATATTTCTAAGCATTTCTGTTAAATATATTTGAAATTTGAATATACGTAAGAATATTTGAAAATTTGAAAACATTTGAATATTTGAAAAATATTGTTTGAAGTTTGAATACACGTAAGAATATTTGAATCTCTGAAACATTTGAATATTTGAAAAATGTTGGAAATTTGAATATTCTCAAGAATATTTGAATCTCTGAACACATTTGAATATTTGAAAAATTTTGTTTCTTCAAATGTTTCATAGGTTTTCTAAACATTTTGAGCATTAAACTTTTTACATGTTGGTATGTCTGTTATATGTTATGTAGAACATTTTCCATATTTTGCAGTGTTCATTGAAATTACTCAGCATTTCTGTTGAATATTTGAAATTTTGCTATTTTCAGTGTAAGATTTTTTTTAGATACTATCTTACCCTATCTGAATTTTATGTACTTAGTTTCATTGAAGTTTGAAGATGTTTCTTGCTGTAACGAGATAATTATCAGCTAATGGGGCTACTACACTATTTAGAGCAGTTTAGAACTAACGCAGTTCCAGAAGGGTCATTTGGACATAAGTACGCGACTGGGCGCGTGCTAACAGTAAACTTTGCACTGTAACGCACCAGGCTGCTGTACGCATAACACGGGGGTAAATTAACCCCCTGGGTGAGTTAATGTTGGGCGGTTCGTTAACCTGAGCGGCACGTTTTCAGCTAAACCTCGTACGATTTAAAGCCTCACACAGAAAAACAGCGCCTCGTGCGTTGATCTTATCAACAGAAAAATTCAGACAGACTGACACAGTTAACTCCTGCTATCAAGGAGACGCGTCTGTAAAAAAATACGGGCATGTTACACTTGCGTGCGATCGTGGATGTGTGCATGTAGATGTGAGAAATTTCTATCGAGAAACGCGCGGCAAACAAGTCTCCGACGAGCGCACAAAAGGAGGCTGGAAATGACGCGGATAACGATCCCCTGGGTTTTTGCGAAGGACGAAAATCAATGCGCGCCATTAGCCTAACCGGAAGCGACGACACCGAATTGCCGGGACGGCGGCAAAACCGGCGGAACCGGAAGAAGAGTTGTCGCGCGGGCACCAATTAAACGTGCCAATCAATTCGGTCGCAATTAATTTGGCCGCGGCATTTTGCTTCCGATGGAAACGCTCGATCAGCAGCGGGTGCAGGACGGTAATGGGGGCTTCGTGTTTTCCGGGGGCGGCGCAGGGGGGCCTAATCTTAAACTGCCCGGACGCGGCGATGCAAGAGAGCCGATTGCACGTCGCAGGCTTTGCCGGCTCGCAATCTGGTTAACCCATTTCAACAAGTTGGGAAAACGTGGCGAGACTTGACATATAAACTTGATAATAAAAGGATGATAAATAATAATTATTAGCACAAGCAAAATTAATCAAAAATTTTGATCAATGATCATCACGTGCGTAAGTGGTGGGTAAATTAGTACTCAGCCAGCATGATGCCATTGCTTAACCAGCTCACGCGATGTACTCATAAGTAGTAAATAATTTGAATCGGAACACATTTTTGAGAAGCTCAAAAATATCATTACTAATATGTTCCAAATAATGTCAATGTTTTACATTTTTAGAGAAGTAACTATCTATACCAATACAGTTTATTTTAGAATATATCATTACTACTGTGTTCCAAATAACGTCAATGTTTTACATTTTTAGAGAACTGACAACCTAGACCAAAACAGTTTATTTTAGAATGCCGTGCGTCTGTGATTGATTTTTATGGCTCGTGCATATCTCAAATGCGTCATTGAACTTGAGATGTAATCAAATTTTAGATACAAAAATTGATTGGCAAAAATATGTTCATTCAGATAAACTTATAGATAAAGATAGTTTTCTTGAAAATTGATTTGTTCGATGGAATTTATTAAGTATGTATGTATGTATTTATGTATGTATGGGTTGCTTGCAGCAACACGGAACTATTCGTAGCAGCAGCTAATAAGATAAGAATAGTTATGTTGGTGTACAACTTCCTTTGCGCGAATGACTGCGAGAAAAAAAATGTGGGGCCCTACTTCAAATTCATCAGCAATTAAGTTAGGTTTAGCGCTGTATGAGTAACTTAAGAGAATATTTTGGCTGAGGAAGACCACCAAGATGTTGGCAGACATAGAAGAAACACAACCAGAAAGTGGTTGGCGCATGGAGAAAGAAATAGAGGAACAAGAGGAGGCTTGCATCCAGGAATGGATAATGGATTTTTTTATTTTCACTTGTTTTCCGAGACAGTCTATACTTTTTCACATTCTTGTCATCAGGCATTAAACTTGATTTTCTTAGAAATTTTTGTTATTCAACCTCATGGTATTGTTAGATATTCGTGCAGAGAAAAACAAATACCATAAAATTTGCAATAGAAAAATTTTGGTTGCCATTTAAAAAAAATATCGATATTTTTAGAAAAAAATGTTTTTACCAAAAGTTTGATAGCTAATTAATATATGCCACAATTTCACGGTTTTAATTTTTGTTTGTGACCCGTCACTTTTTCATTTTATAATCATGATCATGATCACAATTGATTTCCAAAAAGGGACGCGTCACAAAAAAAAACTAAAACCGTCAAATTGAGGGAAATATTAGCTATTAAACTTATGGTAAGAACATTTTTATAAAAATAATAATAAAGGCTCCAGAGAGGAGGTTCCTCACTTCTTACTGACACTGTATAATCAAATTATATCATATTATCAAAAATTGCACTTATTTCTGTCAAAGTCTTGATGAATATCGGGGAATTGTGTTAATTTATGTAGTCTGTAATAATTTCAGTCATACCGTTAAAATCTTAATTATTTGTCAACATTCCAAAGATTTTTCCAACATTTCAATTATTACCTACTGACGAATTTTCATTATTTTTGTAAATTTTTTGTATTATTATTGATGTTATTGTTCACTGATTATTACGATTACTGTCAAAATTTGAACAATTATTTTCTAAAAATTCGTTCAAAATTGCAATAAAACATCATCTTTTGAACTGATTGAACATTGTAGAAAGTACAAGGTACTTCTGAAACTAATTTACTAAATTTAACTAATTTACTTTAACTAACTTCTGTACTAATCTGAATCAGAAAACTGAAATTAAATCAATGTTTCGTCAGTTTGATAGAATAATCGAAAATTTTAAGGAAACAATTAAAAAAGTTGGCAGAAATAATTGTTAAAATAATTACAAATTAATTGAAAAATCAATTTAGAAATTTGTGATAATTGATTTAAAATAACCGTAAAGGCTGCAAAGAGGATGTACACTTCACTCACTTCTTGCTCACCCTATATATATATATATATATATATATATATATATATATATATCAAATAATATCATTATAGCAAAAATTGCACTTCTGCCAAAGTCTTCATGAACATTGAGGAATTGTGTTCATGTATGTAATCTGTTGTAAAAATGTAAAATATTCGGCAGTAATAATTGAAATGTTGGAAAAATATTTGGAAAGTTGACAAATAATTAAGAATTTGACAGTGATGATTGAAATTAACAATTGAAATTATTAACAATTTCAATCATCACTGTCAAATTCTTAATTATTTGTTAACATTCCAAGATTTTTCCAACATTTCAATTATTACTGCCGAATTTTTTACATTTTTACAACAGACTACATAAATGAACACAATTCCCCAATGTTCATTAAGACTTTGGCAGAAGTGCAATTTTTGCAATTATAACTGCCGAATTTGTCATTATTTCTGTTTAAAACATTTATTATTAGGTACTGATATTATTGATTACTGATTATTACAATTACTGTCGAAATTTCAACGATTATTATCAATTTCTAAAAATTCTGTCACACTTGCAATAAAACAATATATTTTGTAGAAGGTACAAGGTACTTTAAATCAAGGATGGAATAAATGATTAAAAAAAAAATCTAAACTCAATGATTTAAAAAAGAAATCATGATTTATTTGGTTTATTTAATTTTGTTATATTTCTGATCAGTTTTTGCCAATCATGATTGTTACGATAATCATGATTTAAATCGTGATGTAAGTCAATTGATACAAATCACATCAAAACTGGCAAAAACTGAATAAATCGTGATTTATTTGATTGTTTTTAATCATTGATTTTAGATTTTACTGTCAAAATTTCAATGATTATTCTCAATTTCTGAAAATTCTGTCAAAATTGCAATAAAACAACATCTTGTGAACTGATTGAATCTTGTAGAAGGTAGAAGCACAGATGACTTATAAGTCATCTGTGGTACAAGGTACTTTAAATCTAAGTCAGATAACTGAAATTCAATAATTTTTTGTCAGTTTGATAGAATAATAGAGATTTTGAAGGAAACAATTGAAAAGTTGGCAGAAATAATATAAACGTTTGTAAAATAACTACAAATTAATTGAAAAATCAAATTAGAAATTTTTGATTATTTCAGTCAATATTTCATCAATCATTACGTCAAAATTGCATTTATTTCAGCTAAAATTTTGAAGACACTTGAAGAATTTGGGAATACTTTTACATTTGTGTATTGAACGACATTTTGCCTTTATGAATTTCGTTTCAACTGTAATGCGGGGTTCTCTAACATAACCGGGTTCTTTAACTTGCACGCACAATTTAACAGTATACGGGATCGCCTGTTTCAGTTCAATCATGTGAAATAATTATTGTATTCATACAATTGTACATTGTACAATCATACATTGTAAATCATTATTGTATTAGAGCATTTTTAATTTGCAGATTCCTTCCGCAGATTGTTTTGAAAGTTGGCAATGGCCAAAATTTGCTCACAAAAAAAAAGATTACTGATTGAAACAACCTTTTTAGGTAGGTCTTGAATTTATTGTTTTTGGGATATTTTGATCCGGTTTTGAAAATTCTTTCAAAAGTTTTGAATAAATGTATATGTTTTGACACATTGCTTAGGTACTTGCATACGCAGTTTCTTTTATTGATTTCTTATAATAAAGTTTTGTTGAATGTTTTTCCACGTCCATTATTTTTCGTTAAATTTGAGTCGACTACCAAATAATCAATGGGAGGGGTGGACGTAATGTTGAATATTTAGTTTTAGGGAATTTTGTTTACCATTTTGCAGATTTCTTGACTTAAACTTTAAAGTTTGTAGAGCTCCCCTACAAACTTAAAAATTAAAGGGAAGATAACTGTACAATATGTTTCTTATTCTTTCTAATAAATTTAAAAATCAATTAGAGGTGAAGGTAATGTTAAATATTTTAGTTTTAGGGAAATTTGTTCGTCGTTTTGCAGATTGCTTCCTTTAAGTTTTGAAGTTTGTAGGGGAACTAATGAATTTAGAAATTAATTAGAGGTAAAGGTAATGTTAAATATTTGTTTGAGGGAATTTCGTTCTCAATTTGGCAGATTTCTTGCCTTAAATTTTGAAGTTTGTAGAGCTCCCCTACAAACTTCAAAATTTAAGGGAAGAAAACTGCAAAATATGTTTCTTTTTCTTTATAATGAATTTAAAAATAAATTAGAGGTGAAGGTAATGTTAGATATTTTGTTTTAAAGAAATTTGTTCTCATTTTTTCAGATTTCTGGCATTAAGTTTTGAAGTTTGTAGGGGAGCTAATGAATTTAGAAATCAATTTGAGGTCGAGGTAATGTTCAATATTTTGTTTTATGGAATTTGGTTCTCATTTATGCAGATTTCCTCCCCCTAAGTTTTAGGGGAGCGATTGTCAAGGTGGCGAAAGCTTGTTGAGCTAAGGGGCCCTACGTTTGTTGTTTTCAGGTACTACGTTCGTGTTCAGTAGAATATTTGAATATTTTAATAGTTTTTTCGGGGTCATTGTGTTCGTCGTTTTAAAAATAAGTTCGTGATATGTTTAAGCGTTGCCGTCCAAGAAATATTAATGGCATTTTTCGCTTGACATTGAAAGTGTAATATTTTGGATTTTGCTGCCAAGGATGAAGCAGCATAGGTCCTGCTAATACACTCTGAACTAATTCGTGTACTAATAAGCGTTAGAAGCTTCGAAACGCGAACGTCTGATAATATATTATTAACGCCCCCGCCTACTAAGGAATTTATTCGAAATGGCAAAGTTGAGTCCCTCGTGAATCTTTGATGCAGCACGCCAGTGGAACGGGTGCAATCGAACGAAAGAGTGTCGATGCGGTGCGCCGCATCGATCTCCGCCGCTCCCGCGGAAGTTTCGAATCAATTTCGAATTGGCGGTCGATCCTCGGGTACATACATACAAGTGGCGGACGGTTCGTTAACACTACCTTAAACTTGACTGTCCCTGACGCCGTCCGTCGCGCTATGACGTCACGGCGTCGCCGGGCAACGCGGCGCTGGACGCGTGTACGGTGTGCGTCGCCGCCGCCCCCGCACGAAAACCGACGCCGGCCGGCTTGTTCCCGCCGGCGTCGGCGTCGGCGTCGCTACGCGTTTCGTTTGTTTGCAAGTTTACCACGCGCGACGCCGCTCACCAGGCAAATCACCGCCATTATCCCATTACCGCGGGTTCGGCTCTGACGCAGATCCGCCGCCGCCGGCATTATTAATATGTTAAGCGTTTGTTTAACGCCGGGGCTTATTATTAATCGGTTATTAGAATCATCGCCGCCGGCACACTGTAATAAATCTCATTTCCATCTGACGTCAGGCCCGACCTTAGCTGGTGCGGGGACGCTGTGACGGCGGCGGCGACGGCGGCGTGGGGCAGCCCGGCATTGATCTGCGGGCGTCTGCTGGAGGCGGCGGACGTCAAGAGTTTTTCATTTCGCTAATTAAATCCATCCGCCGGAATCTCTTCGGCGATATTTCACTTGGGGAACTACATTTCGCCCCCATTACTATTAATGCTTCGATTACATGACGTGCGAGCAACGTCAATTACTCGGCAATGGAGATAAATGGAGCCCTAAGTTGAAAATTCATCATGTTCAGTTCGCACTTCCAGCAAGTATGCTCAGTTGCTAACTTAACAATGCAATCAAATAAAGAAAATTAAAAAAAAAACAAGCGTGTTAGCCCCCTAGACAACGATAAGAAAAATAAAACAGGCGTGTTAGTCCCCCTAGAAAACGATAAGAAAAAACACCCCCATAGAGACTCTAGAGAACGATAATAAAGTGGTCGAATATATAACTGGATAACAAATGAATCTCTCACGCGGCGAAACAAAATAATCGCAGCAAGTAATAAATTACTTTCTTTCTTGCATTTTAAACACGAGTCACGAAATGCGAAACAACGAAAAAATACGCGCAACTACAATTTGACGCCAGCCTCTACCAACTAGTATACCGTCGGTGAAATTCTAATTGTACCTTGTAACCCAAAAAACTCAACTTTTTAGGAGAAGAAATCAAGAAATATCTCGTAACCCACCCAAGAACCGTACCAATTATGGGAATCAAAGTACCAACTAGTATACCAAAAAAACTCAACTTTTTAGGAGAAGAAATCAAGAAATATCTCGTAACCCACCCAAGAACCGTACCAATTATGGGAATCAAAGTACCAACTAGTATACCAAAAAAACTCAACTTTTTAGGAGAAGAAATCAAGAAATATCTCGTAACCCACCCAAGAACCGTACCAATTTTGGGAATCAAACTACCAACTAGTATACCAAAAAGCTCAACTTTTTAGGAGAAGAAATCAAGCAATATCTAAAACCCCGCCCAAGAACGGTACCAATTTTGGGAATCAAACTACCAACTAGTATACCAAAAAAACTCAACTTTTTAGGAGAAGAAATCAAGAAATATCTCGTAACACACCCAAGAACCGTGCCAATTTTGGGTAGGAGATATTGTTATACAAGGCATAGAACTAAAGTAAGTCCCCTGCGACTGACGAGGTATTTTCCAATCAATTCAACGCACTTTTTACCATGGGAATATAGTCCATGTCAGATGTATCGTCACTTTTGCAGTAAAATTGTGCCCAGCCTTCTCTTTTGTGTACTTCCTGGCGGTCAGTCATCGCGCGGGCAAGCAAGAAAATACGCTGTAAACGATAATTTGCTTTAAGGCGAGGAGTGGTAAAGCCGCAAATCGATGCCTATTACAATTTAATGGAAAATAAGAGCAGAGGAATGGGGATGAAAGTACTCACAGCCCGCCTGTTCCGCATGCGATCTAATACCGCCCTTCCTGCTCATGCCATAAAGCTCATAATAGTTCAAAGAACCTCCCTTCAAAGAAAAAGGGTCGGTCCGCATTTTACTGCAGAAGTGACAACACATCTGACATGGACTATAGCTCATAACCCAAAATCGTAATCATAACCAGCAACTATAATCAATGCTGTTCCAACAGGAATTAAATTTTTTAGATGACTGGCAACTTTATATGGAACTGAAATTAATTATTCCCCATCAATAATTTGAGCTCTCCGATTCATATTTCTATTTACAGTAGGAGGATTAACAGGAATCGAAAAATGTGGGTTACGTGGTATTAGAATTACCTACACTATCGATTTTGTAGTCAACCTAACCTAACATAACCTAACCTAAACCAAAGCCATCGAATAAAAATCACTGCCAGACTTTTAGTACATAGCAAGCGAGAAACGAGAAACAAAAGTTATGCTATTTTCAATTTGTTTGATGTCAACTAATACTCAACATTTTTTCAAGCCAAGATCTACATTAATATAAAAGACATGTTTTTTATTTTATTTTTCACTTTACTGTGATTGAATTATTATATCTCCTAGGATACGAGATGTGTAAAGATGTCCGTAACAACCGGGGCGTAATAAGAAGGCGTAATGAATTAATTACGCCCTGGAGTGTATCTTCATGTAAGTGGATCAGAAAGATACACTTTCAGAAATATCAACTTTCACATGGTTCAGAAAGTTAATAGTGAACTGGAAACGTGAGAGCCAAAAATTGGTTTTAAGAGTCATATTGTCAAATTCATACTGCATCAAAAAATAGGTTTATAATGTCAGAAGTTTAATTAAAATCTAAATCGTGATGCGTTCACCCTAACAGAAAAAAAAAATCTAAACCCACAAAGTAAACATGTCCATAACAACCAGGGTGTAAAAAGACGGCGAAATTAATTCATTACGCCCTGGAGTGTATCTTCTTTCTACTGAAATATTTCCAAATTTTAGAAATGTAGTAAAAGCGAATTGCAAATTTACACTTTCATTAAATTATGTAATTCGCTATAATTTCATTTTATTAAATAAATGTTGAAAATCTTAACAAACTTCTGTAATTTTGTTCAAAAATTTGTTAAATTCGTAATAATTTAATACTTATTCCAAAACTCACAGAAAACATCAAAATTATATTATTAAAAAATTAAAGGTAAAAAAAAGTACTATACTGCATCCATAAAATGTTGTTAAAAATCCCAAAATTGGTTTTTAAAATCAGAAATTTCATTAAAATCTATGCCCAGGTTAATATTCCCAGATAAAATTTATGAAGGTACAGTAATTTGTTTGATTAAACTAGTAATTCGCAATAATTTCATTTCATTAAATAAATGTTGAAAATCTTGACAAACCTCTGCAGTTTCTGTCAAATTTGTCAAATTCGTAATTTAATACTTATTCCAAAACTCTCCGAGTTTTAAAGTTAAAAAAAATCAAAATTCTATTATTAAAAAACAATTAAAGGTTCACAAAATTCTATTATAAAAAAATTGAAGGTTTCATCACTGAAACATTTCCAAATTTTAGATATGTATTAAAAGCGAATTGCAAATTTATACTGCATCCATTAAATGTTGTAAAAAAAATCCAAAATTGGTTTTTAAAATCAGAAGTTTAATTAAAATCTATACCCAGGTTAATATTCGCAGATACCCAGAAATATTCAGAATTCGGTAATTTTTATAATTACTGAAAATTTGAGGATGTACAGTAATTTGTTTGATTTACCTATGTACATAATTCGCAATAGTTTCATTTTATTAAATAAATGTTGAAAATCTTAAGAAATTTCTGCAGTTTCTGACAAATTGTTAAATGCGTAATTTAATACTTATTCGAAAACTCTCACAGCGTTATTCATAAAAATTTTAAACGTGGTTTAGCTGTGGTTTACAAAGGGTTACCATGGTTACTAAGACTAAACCACCGCTAAACCGCGGCTTATTTTTTTATAAATAACACTATCAGAATAAAACCAAATTCTTCTGCTTATAAAATAAATGTTAAGAATCTTAACAAATTTCTGCAGTTTCTGACAAATTAGTTAAATTTGTAATTTAATACTTATTCCAGAACTCTCAGAAAAATCACAATTCTATTATTAAAAAAATTAAAGGTTCACAAAATTATATTATTAAAAAAAATTAAAAGTTTACAGAGTTTTAAAAAAACTGGAAACGTGAAATGTGCTAAGTCAAAATCTGGTTTTAAAAGTCAGAACTTCCTTGAAGAAATCCCGAAGATTTTCAAAATATTCAGAATTCAGAAATTTTCGAAAATAGGTACTGGAAATTTGAGGAGGAATTTATTAAACAAATTTTTAATATTTTAACAAATATCTACAGTTTCTGACAAATTTGTTAAAGTCGTAATTATATATTTCAACAGTGAATAAAATCAAAATTCTATTTTAATAAATTAAAGGTTCCGAGAGTTAATAGAAAACTGGAAACGTGAATGTGCTAGGAAAGCCAAAAATTGGTTTTAAGAGTCATACTGTCAATATCATACTGCATCCAGTGTCAAGAAATCCCAAAATTGGTTTTTAAATTCAGAAAATATGGCAAAATATATGAAACACATTTTAATAAAACTGAAAGTGTTTTGGATTCCGACATTTTAATGAAGTAAAAAATCAAAACTGTTAAGCTGTCATGTGTCACATCGGTAAAACAAAAGCTATGCAATTGCATCAAAACCACACGCTTCCTAATTGTTTAAAAACAAAATGATACCTAATTATAAAAAAAACAAATGCTATTGTATAAAAAACAAATATTTCGATTCTAAGAAAAACAAAAAACAAAGTTTTAGTCAATAAAACTGAATTCACATTGGAAAAACAAAGCACTTTATGGAATATAGAACGAGTTGCAATAGGAATCTATTTTCAGAATTTCAAAATTATTGTAAATGAAAAAACTGATTCTTTGGAGTTTTTGTTTTAGTTTCTAAAAAGCTGTGCAAAATATCTGATATCTTGAAAATTCTTATTCAGCATATAATTCGCTACTTTTACTAAGTAGTACTACACCTACACTAATTCGTAGAAGGTGTAATGATAAATATATATAACTAAGTAGTACTAAGTTACTGGTTACTGGTACTTGTACTAAGTTGCTGGTAATTTGAGAATTAATAAAAAACTGAAAACGTGAATGTGCTAGGTAAGCCAAAAATTAGCTTTAAGCGTCATACTGTCAAATTCACATTGCATCCATTAAATGTGTCAAGAAATCCGAAAATTTGTTTCTAAAATCAGAAGTTCCGTTAAAATCTAAATGCAGTAAGTTTTCAAAATATACAGAATTCATAAATTTTACCGGTATTTTGAGTATGTTAAAAATTTGTATTATTCTTTCCATATGTATTGAGGCAAGGAAATTCGAAATTTAAAAAAAACATAATTCATTATTACAAAAACAAAAAAAATTGAAAGAAAAATTTGTGATTAAAAAACAATATCACGAAATCAGAATAGTATTGATAACAAATAACACGAGATTAATCATGAGATTGATATAATCTCAATAGTTTTAGGAAATTCAGGATTTTAAGTAGACATTATCTGCAACAAATTTTGAAATTTTAGTTGAAATTCATGTATTCATGTATTCGGTTTTTGATAGTATAATTATATATTTTAATTTTTTGCTACCAAAAAAGGTCTTACTGCCTACAAGTTAGTTGATACTTTTATAAACTGTTGTGAAGCTTTATCGAAACACTTCATATTTTATTGAAAATACTGACAATTTAGCTTAGCACATTTATTCCTGTATTATGATCATTATTTTGATGATTTGAACAATTTTTCTCAGATATTCATGAAATTTTCCAAATTTGTCAATAACTGAAGAAAGTTCAGTTACCATTATCATAATTATCATCATCATTATCAATATCATGAGTCTACAGCTCTTGGTGATCCACCTTTGTATGAAGTCAAACTTTAAGTTAGTTTAACCTAAAGTTTAAGTTAAAAAGTCGGAGCCTAAACTCTCTTGGTCACGCATGCTTTCGACGATATTCGAGTAAGCTTTAACCGGATATGATATTTCTGACGTTAGATGTCCGAGCTGCCTGGAAATTATTATTTTGCAAACGTACGACCTTTCGCAGGTGAAACATACGCCGAGTTCTCCCATATATACGAAAACGACCCTCGTCGGACGTCAAAGTTACAATTCATTCAATGAAAGATTTCCCCTAAGCTCCATGGGCCGTCATAAGTTTGATTTACGTTGCAGAAAACTACACGATCAGTCATAAGAATCGTTCGAGTCCGTGGCAGAGAACATCAAGGCTATGGCTTCTAATCTACGATCCTACGTGAGTTCAGGAAAACGTTCAAAGTTGTTATTGTCGCTCCAAATATTATGATAATATAAATATAGGAGTATAAACTTATAATTAGAGAAACCCCGTTCTATAATTGCGCTATTTTTGTTTGGTTTTTATATATTCATATACAGGGTGTATCAGCCAAATGGAACAAATTCAACAATAAATAAATGGGGGCGTGTTCGAAAAAACGCTCGGACACGTCGATTGTTATTTTTAATTGCGCATTTTTTTCAACAAAAACTTTTTATACAGGGTGTGTCATGTGACCGTGGCCAATACCAACTTTCTTATTTTAAATGCAACACCTGGTATATTATTCAATTTTTTGATTCTTCACAAAATTCTAGACATATTTCATGTACAATGTCCTATACCTATCTTCAACTGTTTCGGAAATATTAAGTGTGTATATTAAGACGAATAATGCTTGCGATTAGATCGGTCACGCCTGAGATGTTGAGTAACGTTAGAAGAAATTTCTATAAGATTAGGATGTGGCCAAGACGTTCACGGCGAGCATTTTGAACATCTCCTCCATTGAAATTTATTGTTTTTTTTTTGTTTTTTTACACTATCAAGAAATAAACAGTGTTACTTATTAGTTTTTGAGTGTGTTGTAACGAATTTCTGTAATAAAATAATTTTCTTTTTTTAATGTTAATTTTTGCAATAAATCTGAAAACACTTAATATTTCCGAAACAGTTGAAGATAGGTATAGGACATTGTACATGAAATATGTCTAGAATTTTCTGAAGAATCCAAAAATTGAATAATATACCAGGTGTTGCATTTAAAATAAGAAAGTTGGTATTGGCCACGGTCACATGACACACCCTGTATAAAAATATTTTGTTGAAAAAAATGCGCAACTAAAAATAACAATCGACGTGTCCCAGCGTTTTTTCGAACACACCCCCATTTATTTATTATCGAATTTATTCCATTTGGCTGATACACAGTGTATATACATACATATATACATACATTCATACATACATATATACAAAAATACATGCATACATACTATGGTGGTCAAATACGTTGATTTTTTTAAGAATCGCTCTAATAAGTACTTACGTACTTATACAATACATATATGCATACATATCTACACCTATTCGCTCTATTAATCCCTCTAATAAGTACTTACATACTTACACACATACATATATGTATACATATCTACACACATAAATGCCTAAGTGCACATCTTAAATATGTTGTTCTATATCTTTTCAACTTCAACTTGGCATTAATCACATTCAAGTTGGCATTAATCGTTATCAGTTTGGCATTAATCAAAACCATGTTGACATTTAACAACGACAACATGAATTTGTTTAATGCCAACATGGTTTTGATTAATGCGAAACTAATAATGATTAATGCCAACTTGAATGTGATTAAGGAGAAGCTGATAATGATTAATGCCAACTTGAATGCGATTAATGCCAAGTAGAAGTTGAAAAGATCTAGTAACTCACATAATTCCAAAAATAATATAATTTAAAAGTGAAAATCCCAAACAAAACAAAGAAAAATCAAACATTACAATGTAATTAACTGCGCACTTTCCGGCGCACTGTGCTGATAAGACCCATCATGTCGAAACCGGTTAACAATTGTCCACGGATTGTCAAATTTGTGCACGACATTTTTCATTATTTAAATTCTTATAAAATTATTTAGTCCACGCAGAATATTATCCATAAGTCGGTAGAACCAACCTGATAGAGCTTTATGATGTGCGGATGATCGAGCCTCTTCATAATATCGACCTCCCTGTAGACCTTCTGCAAGTTGCCAGCGTCCAATTGGGACTTATCGATAATCTTGATCGCCACCTGGAATAAAGCGAGCATGAAAACGTGCCGAAATTAACAATTCATTGGTGTAATTTTACGTTTTAACTGACAGGTCAGAGTGCCTAAGCCTTCGGGCATTGGAGGTTCGAACCCCAGCATATGAGCCGTTGATTTTGAAAGTGGGGCATAATCCTTATTTTTTTTAATACAAATAAGTCCAGAAATATACAAGGAATGTTATCCCTTGTATATTTTTGGAAATTAGTGAAAATTTGAAAATTTATCGGCATTCTCGTAGCAGGTTTACTAAGGGCCAAACAAAACAACTAATAAGTAGGTAGCACAGTTGAAATTTAAAGATTTAGTGAAAATTTGTAAATTTTGGGGGAAACGCAGTGAAAATTTGAAACTTTTGGAAAAATTGTCGTGAAATTTTGAAAAATTGTTGGCTTCCGGGTAACGGGCTTGCTAAGGACCAATAAGGACGAAACAAAACAATAAGTACATCCGGGTAGCAGGCTTACTAAGGACCAATAAGGACCAAACAAAACAATAAGTACATAACATACGTAATATGATTACAATTTGAAAATTTTAGAAGAAGATTAGTGAAAATTTTAAACTTTTGGGAAAATTGTAGTGAAAATTTATCGGCATCCTTGTAGCAGGCTTACTAAGAACCCATCAAAACAACTAATAAGTAATACAATTATTACAATTTGAAAATGTTGTGACAATTTACTGAAAATTTTAAACTTTTGGGAAAAATGTAGTAAGAATTTGAAAATTTATCGGCATTTGGGTAGCAGGCTTACGAAGGACCCATTTGGTCAGCATCACGTTGAGGATAATATCATATATAAATGCCAACCAATTATTTGTGTTTCGTACGAATATTGTGAATATATAAAAAACAATTCCTTACAATCGGAAAATTTATGGAAAAAAATAGTGAAAATTTTAAACTTTTGGAAAAATTGTAGTGAAAATTTATCGGCATCTTTGTAGCAGGCTTACTAAGAACCGATCAAAACAACTAATAAGTAATACAATCATTACAATTTGAAAATGTTGTGACAATTTACTGAAAATTTTAAACTTTTGGGAAAAATGTAGTAAGAATTTGAAAATTTATCGGCATTTGGGTAGCAGGCTTACGAAGGACCCATTTGGTCAGCATCACGTTGAGGATAATATCATATATAAATGCCAACCAATTATTTGTGTTTCGTACGAATATTGTGAATATATAAAAAACAATTCCTTACAATCGGAAAATTTATGGAAAAAAATAGTGAAAATTTTAAACTTTTGGAAAAATTGTAGTGAAAATTTATCGGCATCTTTGTAGCAGGCTTACTAAGAACCGATCAAAACAACTAATAAGTAATACAATCATTACAATTTGAAAATGTTGTGACAATTTACTGAAAATTTTAAACTTTTGGGAAAAATGTAGTAAGAATTTGAAAATTTATCGGCATTTGGGTAGCAGGCTTACGAAGGACCCATTTGGTCAGCTTCACGTTGAGGATAATATCATATATAAATGCCAACCAATTATTTGTGTTTCGTACAAATATTGTGAATATATAAAAAAACAATTCCTTACAATTGGAAAATTTATGGAAAAAATTAGTGAAAATTTGAAACTTTTGGAAAAGTTGTAGTGAAAGTTTGAAAATCTAATTAACATATAAATGCCAACCGATTATTTGCATTTCGTACAAATATTGTGAATATATATGTATAAAAAGAAAATTAAATATTAAATTACATTGGAAAACACGTTCTAATGATTGGAATAAAGCAAAACAACTTTAATGCCACCGCACATTTTAACGCCACAATTAATGCAATTGCTTTAAGTGCATTGTGATTTAGAACTGTATGACGCTCGAAACGCCAGTAATTGCAATTCAGCAGCATCCTGGCTGCGCGAGGAAAACAATTTCCCGCAACTTAAATAACCAATTACCGCATTAGCACCGCTCAATGCGGCGACCGAAATGCCATAAAAAGGCGCACTTTTCGCACGTCAAGTTTCCATTCCACATGCACGAAGAGCTTTTTTTTGCGTCGAAACTTTATGATGAAAATTGATCAAAATTTCATGAAACATAAATTTAAACAGCAAAACATTGGTTAAGAGTCACACTGTCAAATTCATAGTGCATCCATTAAATGTGTCAAGAAATCTCAAATTGGTTTCTAAAATAAGAAGTTCAGAATATATGATAAAATATATGAAACAAATTTTAATAAAACTGAAAGTTTTCGTCAATAAAACTGAATTCACATAGAAAAAACAAAGCACTTTATGGAATATAGAACAGATTGCAATGATAATCTATTTTAAAAATTATTGTAATTAAAAAAAACTGATTCTTTAGTGTTATTTTTTCAGTTTCTAAAAAGCTGTACAAAATATCTGATATAATTCGCTACTTTTCCGAAGTTAATAAAATGCAGGAAAAATAATAGTTCTCTAAACTAAATACGGAAATACAAAATGCTGAATAAGAACAACACCTTTTTTTTCTTGCAATGCAAAAAATCTGTCTACGGCGTCGCAATTCGGAATTTACATAGAAAAAACAAAGCACTTTATGAAATATAGAACAAGTTGCAATGAGAATCTATTTTCAAAATTATTGTAAATAAAAATAAACTGATTCTTTAGTGTTTTTTTTTCAGTTTCTAAAAAGCTGTACAAAATATCTGATATAATTCGCTACTTTTCCGAAGTTAATAAAATGCAGGAAAAAAAATAGTTCTCTAAACTAAATACGGAAATACAAAATGCTGAATAAGAACAACACCTTTTTTTTTCTTACAATGCAATAAATCTGTCTACGGCGTCGTAATTCGGAATTCACATAGAAAAAACAAAGCACTTTATGAAATATAGAACAAGTTGCAATGAATGAAAATGAAGAGAAACTGAAAACTAAATGGAAACGGAAATACAAAATGCCGAATAACTTTTTTTTTTCTTACAATTGTAAATTAAAAAAACTGATTCTTTAGTGTTTTTTGTTCAGTTTCTAAAAAGCTGTATGTAATATCTGATATAATTCGCTACTTTTCCGAAGTTAATAAAATGAAGAAAATGAAATACAAAATGCTGAATAACTTTTTTTTTCTTACAATGTAATAAATCTGTCTACGGTGACGCAATTCGGAATAAAAAAAAACTAAGAAAGAAAATTTGTAATTAAAAAACAATATCACGGTATCAGAATAGTATTGATAACAATAATAATCTCAAAAGCTTTAGGAAATTCAGGATTTTATATGGACATTTTCTGTAACAAATTTTGAAATTTTAGTTGAAACTCAAAAATTTTAAAATACTTATTTAGAATTATTAGGAAAAGCAAGAGGTTATATTGAAAAAATTAGAAATTGTTTTCCTATACATGAGTGTAGAAGCTAGAAATTCACGGAAACTATAAAATTGTTGAAAATTTCATGAAACATAAATTTATAACATTAAATTCCAAAATCTTAGAAAATATAGAGACATCTTTATTAGGCTATCGGCTTTATTAGGCTTTCAGCCTTCCTAGAAAATATGTATTAATCAACTACTTTGTATTAACAATTTAGATAATTATTAAAATTCAGATATTCATGAAAACTTGTCAAAGTTTCGCAGATATAATCTGGATACTGAAAAATCTAACACAATGTATTCGCAGTATATTTACAGAGTTATTCATAAAAATTTAAACCGTGGTTTAGCGGTGTTTTACAAAGGATTACCTAGGTTACTAAAATTAAACCACAGTTAGGCCGCGGCTGAAATTTTTATGAACAACACTGTTAGGATTTTAGAAATTTCCCCACAAAACTTTAATAAAATGTTTTGGTTTTTCACTCTCTTTGGTTCTAGAACACATGTATTGGATTTTTGATAGTTTGATTATATATTTAAAATAAAAATTAAATGCATGACAGGCAACAAATTGATACTTTTATAAACTGTTGCTAAAGTGCTAAACTGTGTAGCTTTATTGAAAGTCTTGATATTTAATCGAAAATACTGTCAATTTAGCTTAGCACCTTTATTCCTATATTTTCATAATTATTTTTTTGATGATATGAACAATTTTTTTTTCAGATATTCTTGAAATTTGCCAAATTTGTCTATAACTGAAGTTATTCAGTCACCATTATTATAATTATCATTATCATCATCATCATCATCATCATCATCATCAATATCATGAGTTCAACATCTCTAGGTGATCCACCTTTGTATAAATGCAAAAAAAATACGCACTTTTCGCACGTCAAGTTTCCACTCCACGTGCACGAAGAGCTTTTTTTTGCGTCGAAACTTTATGATGAAAATTGATGAAAATTTCATGAAACAAATTTATAACATTAAATTCCAAAATCTTAGAAAATATAGAGAGAATCAATCTTTATTAGGCTATCGGCTTCATTAGGCTTTCAGCCTTTCTAGAAAATATGTAATAAACAACTACTTTGTATCAACAATTTAGATTATTATTAAGAATTAAAATGTTATAATTGAAAAATTCAGATATTCATGAAAACTTGTCAAAGTTTCGCAGATATAATCTGGATACTGAAAAATCAAACACCCTGTATTCGCAGTATATTTACAGCGATATTCATAAAAATTTAAACCATGGTATAGCGGTGTTTTACAAAGGATTACCTAGGTTACTAAAATTAAACCACAATTAAACCGCGGCTGAAATTTTTATGATCAACACTGTCAGGATTTTAGAAATTTCCCCACAAAACTAATAAAATGTTCCTTTTCAAGTTCAAATTGAGACCAATCAAGTTCAAATTGAGATTAATCAATTTCAAATTCAGGATATTCAAGTTCAAATTGATATCAATCAATTTCAAATAGAGACCAATCAATTTCAAATCGAGACTAAACAAAATCAAGTTGACACTAAACAATATCAAGTTGTCATCATAAATTTTATTTGTTTACTCTCAACTTGATATTGTTTAGTATCAACTTGATTTTGTACTGTTGTGTAGCTTTATTGAAAGTCTTCATATTTGATCGAAAATACTGTCAATTTAGCTTAGTACCTTTATTCCTATATTTTCATAATTATTTTATTGATATGAACTTTTTTTTCAGATATTCTTGAAATTTGCCAAATTTGTCAATAACTGAAGTTATTCAGTCACCATTAACATAATTATCATCATCATCATCATCATCAATATCACGAGTTCCAACAGTTCTAGGTGTACCTTTGTATAAATGCCATAAAAAGGCGCACTTTTAGCACGTCAAGTTCCACTCCACATTCACGAAGAGTTTTTTTTTGCGTCGAAACTTTAATTGGGCAAAGAAAGCGGCGACGAATCCGCGAATGTGACGTAAGCGCGCGTTTACTGGAGAAGTGCAGTCTGGGTGCATGGCAAGGTCAATGCATTAAATCGCAGATTTGAATGTTTTTACAGCGAATTGTTGGTTAGTTTATGTTAGGCAATTAAAAAAGGAATTCATTGACGGATTGAATATTGCACTGAAAATAGTTGTTTGCTTAGATTCTGCTATCGCGTTTAGATTAGATTCTGAGCAGCAAAGTCACTTGGCTGATTTTTCTTCGTATGTGATGGGAAAATTATACGGAAACGGCCATTTGCAATTTAAAATAAAAATCGGGGTCGTTAAGCTTGGGGATTTTGCAGTTTTCAGATTAGCCCGGTCGAATCTGGGACGGCTGCGACTCATTTGGGTTTAATTCGCGTATATTAGACACTGGGGTGGTAATTTGCTTAGTGCTCTTTATACAAATTTGTTTAATTTACTTAAGAAAACGAAATAAATTTTCCAGGTGTCAACATTATTAACAGGAAAGATTAGGAACACTATTAAAAAATAGTTCTTTTATATAATTTCGCTTTACATAATCGCGTACTATTAATAGTTTTAATCTTTTATGAAAATAATCGAAAATATTCTCATATGTACACAGGTTTGTTCTAAATAATCGAAATTGCTCCAAAAAATGTTTTTTTGGCATAGTCATGTTCGTTTTTAGGTCATATTGAATTGAAATTTATTCTGAACTGTTGCTACCTAAGTCTAAGTTTTTTTTAATATAATTTCGCTTTACATAATCGCGTACTATTAATAGTTTTACTCTTTTATGAAAATAATAGAAAATATTCTCCTATGTACACAGGTTTGTTCTAAATAATCGAAATTACTCTAAATAATGATTTTTTTGGCATTTTTGTTCGTTTTTAGGTCATATTCAATTGCAATTTATTCTGAACTGTTGCTACCTAAGTCATCCGCTAAAGGACTAAATTAGATGTTTAGGAAAGTCATAATTCACATGCAGACCAGGCCACATTTATTTTCGAGCAGGTAATTTATTTTAACTTGTATAAACCGACGAAAGGCCGCGGTCCGGCAGCATTTGCGTCAGAACTGAGATCGTGACGTCAATGGCTGTAAAAGGCTTACACTAGTTAAACACACACACTCGCACACATACAGAAAACACTTTCTTTCATCCAGACGCACGTAACAAACAGGGCGGTCATCGGAAAAAACGGTTGGAAAGCCTCGGCGATTGATTGTCGCGTGCGTCAGTCAGGGGCCAGACTTATCCACGAGACTATTGGAATAGTTTACACATGACACGCTGCTTTGTAGTAAACTGTTCAACAGATAGGCGAGCATCGAGGACAATGCACGTAATCAAATGGGTTGATGTGTGAAGTGTTTGGACGGCGTTTAATTGTGAAAGATTCACGAGCGAAACGTACAAAAGCAGCAGCGATAGCGCAGAAATAGCGCGGATTCGATTTGGAATTTGAGATCGAAGGGGAAACGTGTACTCGATACATTCATTGCCCTCACAATTATTACTAAAATAGCTCCTGATAATTATAATAATAATTAATGCATTCCAAATAGAGTTTGGAGTTTATTTTTGTATTTTATATTTATTATACAGTACGTCCCCGGATTGAGTTTACAAGAGGAAATATTTCTTAATTTTTACTTTTAAGTAAAAATGTTATTTATGATTTCTGCTTGGTCTGAAACTACCAGTTCAGTTATTGAAACTTTGATTTATTTATACAGGGTGTATACATTTTTTTCAATCTTATTTTGACACTTATTTATTTACTATTTGCAAAAATAATTTAAAATTATATCTAACAACATTATAGAAAAATATAATCATTCAAACAATCCCCCACATGCGGAAAATAATACTGAAAATTTAGGGGAAGGGAATTGCATTTGAGGTTAGGGATTCTGGGTTAGGACATGACTCCCCCTCTGGGGTGGTGAACGGGAGCCAAGGCTCGCGTGGGCAGGGTCGCTTCCCTGAAGTAGAACTTTTCCTACTGGGGTTGCAAAAAGTTTCTACCCGCTACCCTAGAACTACCAGAGTAGAACTAACAGGGACTAAGAAGGGAATAAAAGGATAGAAGAATAATGTGACCGTGACAAGGGAAAGATAAAAGGGAATAGAAGGGTAGAAGAATAGAAGGTAATAACAAACTGTACATTATATCTTCAATTTAAGAACATAATTACTTCTCCAAAAGTCATTAAATTTTTAATTTTATTTTTTTTCAGTTTTATATTATTAATATGAGATAATGCAGGACTTTTTTGCGAAACAACTTTTTCCTCTAAAATGCATACCAAAAAAGTTGCCCATTTGTTACCCATTATTCTGATCACGCTGTATATATATATATATATATATATATTTTATTTATTTTTTAAAACGTTGGTGTGATGACAGTTCTGTGTCTTATAATTCATAAAACAACGGTGAATTGTGAAGGGCATAATGTTACTATAGTAACGTCCGACCATAAGACTTTTTCCTCTAAAATGCATACCAAAAAAGTTGCCAATTTGTTACCAATTATTCTGATCACGCTGTATATATATATATATATATATATATATTTTTGTAAAACGTTGTTGTGATGACAGTTCTGTGTCTTATAATTCATAAAACACCGGTGAATTGTGAAGGGCATAATGTTACCATAGTTAAGTCCGACCATAAGACTACCTACAGCTTCATAAGAAAATTCAATGTTTTATAACAAATTTGGAACAATTTTTTTTTGCAAATTAAAATTTGCAAATGAAAAGGAAGCAACTGTGATACTATTTTCATTCATTAAAGTTTCAAATGTTACCATAGTTACGTTTCAAATGTTACCATAGTTACGTTACGTCCGACCATAAGACTACCTACAGCTTCATAAGAAAATTCAATGTTTTGTAACAAATTTGGAACAATTTTTTTTTGCAAATGAAAATTGCAACTGTGATACTATTTTCATTCATTACAGTTTCAAATCAATTAAATCGTGTACCACAATTTGTTTTAATTGACACACACGATAAATACACGTAATTAAAAAATGATTAAAACTTGTGTCAATACATGATTAAATAATTTTACTGCCCAGTATCGTTTTTTTTCAGTGTTTTTTCAGCCAAACACAAACAAATTAAAAACGTGCCGGCATATTGGCAAATAACAAGTTATATTTATAAGTAGTAAAACTTTTTTGTTCGCTAGCCGATGGACGAAACGTGTTATAGTCAATATTTGCGGAAACGTAGTGTAACAAGTGCCGCGAAAATTAGTCTAAAGTCCACAAAAACGCGGATTACCACGTACACATTATTGTTCACGTTCCGTACACTTTTTCATTTATCGCAAATTACTGCCGGACGTGTACGAACTTTCGCGCGTTTATCGGCCGTCGATAGCGATTTCGCCAAAACAAAAAGGCATATCAACCGGGATAAAAAATGCGCGAATAAATTACGTTCCAGCCGGTTTTCGATATCCCATGGGAAAAAAAACGCCGAGCAAAGGGCTCACTAAAATTCCCATGCACCAGTTGAGTTCTTCAACGAGAGATTGTATCGAGCATACGTGAGCTCTTCAATACCTGATTGTGTCGAGCCACAAAGGTTTGTGCCGTTTCATGGGAGTTAATTTATCTACTACTTGTACGATTGGCGAGCAGAAATCAACATGTTAAACTGAGCTATTAAATAAAAATCGAAATGAAATGCCCCCGACAAAAAAAGATAATAAAAATTGAACAGTAAAATAATTATATGGTTCATTAAAATTTTCATACTTATAATGAAATGAAATTAAACGGAGAAAAATAGATCATAAAAATTGAACGGTGAAATAATTATATGGGTTCTTAAAAATGTCCGAAAAAACTCAATAATAAACTGTATATTTTGCGAACTCACTTTTTTGTAATGAGTCTGCTTTCAATCTTATTAAAAAAAAATATGGAAAAGATTAATTAAACTTAGCCATGCTTATATCCTATTATATATCATATCCTTATATCCCAAAATTCTATTATAATAATAGGTAATGCCATTAAATAAAATATAAAAAAGAAAAATTAAACTGAGTCATGCTTATATCCTATTATCCTATGATATATCATATTATCCTTATATCCCAAAATTCGATTATAAAAATAGGAAATGCCATCAAATTTTGTTATTGATTAAGTTTATTGATTGCTGATATCTTTATAGGTGAATTATAACATTGAGTAGATGTAGTAATAAATTATAGAATTTGAGATTACAAAATAAATAAAAACAATAAATAAACAATATGTAATCTTGTGGTGCAAATTTTAATTATATGAATTTTTTTCCCTGAATTCACTGAAAGTAACTAAAATAGTGCTCTAATGAGTTACAAAGGAAATTGTTAAAAAAACTTGCAATGGGGTATTTACAGATTTTAATATTTTCTATAAACGCGAAGATTTCCATTCCAAACAAAAAAAAATTAAATCGAAACTTTTGACATCTTCCTTACAAATTACAAAATGTAATTGAAAAATACATAAGTTCTCAATAGGAAATATGTAATTTATATTATAAATTACAAAATTACAGTGAATATTGCGTTTTTTTTTATTGGTGATTACATTTTTTTCTATGGAAACTACCAAAATTTAATGGAAATAACAAAGCAGTGGTAATAAATTACAAAACTTAGTTGTAACTTACGAAATCTTCATAATAAATCCCGAAATTTAGAATGTTTCACAAAATCCCGAAATTTGTATTATAAACTCTAAGGAAATAACAAAGTTGTCATGATAAATTATAGAACTTTCCAACCAAGTTATTAAATTAAATTATGAAATTCTTATTGCAAAAACAAAAAAATTAATCAGATATGACAATGTTTAATTAGAAATCTCCATAGCCTTTATTGGAATATAGAAACATTTTATTTTTAAATAAAAATTTTAAAGATATTAAATTTTCGCTGCAAATGACAAATTTAGAATGAAAATTTCCTACATTTACCCTACAAATTATGAAATTTATTACATATGATATTGAAATGATATCATTTCGGTTGTAAATTACAATGAATGTTGCATTTTTATTGGAAATTTAAAAAAAATCATTCGATTTTTTTAATATAATCACCTAAATTTTGCATTTTTATTGGAAATTACAAAATTTTCATTAGATTATTATAATATAATCACCTAAATTTTCATAAATTGTAAAGATTAATGGAACCTGCGACTTTTTTGTTGGAAGTTATTATGTCTTTCTCCAGAAATCATATTCCTCGCAAACTTATTAGAGACGTCATAGATATATACAAAAAAAAAACAATCGAAACTATGAAATTTTCGTCATTTTAACTACAAATTATAAAACTTATTCGAAAACCACATAAATAGTAATAACATTATGATGAATATTACGAAATTTTAATGACGGATTTCAATATTTCAATTTCTATTATGCTGCATTAATTGCAAATTAAATGCATAAGTTCTCAATAGAAACTATGTAATTTATATTACAAAATGCAAAATTAGAATGAATATTGCGTTTTTTTATTGGTGATTACAATGTGTTCTATCGAAACTTCCAAAATTCAATGGAAATAACAAAGCGGTGATAATAAATTACAAAGCTTAGTTGTAAATTTCGAAATCGTCATAATACATCCCGAAATTTTGAATGTTTCCCAAAATCCAGAAATTTGTATTATAAACTCAAAGGAAATAACAAAGTTGTCGTGATATATTATAGAGTTTAGTTGGAAATTATGAAATTCTTATTGTAAATACCGAAATTTGAATTATATATTTCAATGTTTAATTAGAAATCTGCAAAGCTTTTAATGGAAAATTTAAAAAAATATATATTTATAATTAAAATTATATAAAGAAATTATTAAATTATCGCTGAAATTACAAATTTTGAATGAAAATTTGCAAAATTTTCCCTACAAATTATGAAATTTATTACATATGATATTGCAATGCATTTTTATTGGAATTTACAGTTGTAAATACGATATTGAAATGATATCATGTCGATTGTAACTTACAATGAATGTCATTTTTATTAGAAATTACAAAATTTTCATTAGATTTTTTTAATATATTCATCTAAATTTTCATAAATTGTAAAAATTAATGGAACCTGCGAGTTTCTTGTTGGAAATGATTACGTTTTTCCCCAGAAATCATATTCCTTGCAAAGGTATTAAAGACGTCATAGAAATTTGCAAAAAAAAATCAATAGAAACTATGAAATTTTCGTCATTTTAACTACATATTATAACACTTCTTCGAAAACCCCATAAATAGTAATAACATTATGTTGAATATTACAAAAAATTTATGATGAATTTCAATATTTCAATAGAAATTATGGCGTATTAACTGTAAATTACAAAATTTCTGCAGAACTTGTAAAAAGTTGAATTAAAATTTGAACATTGTAGTGAAAATTGCAAACTTTTTATTATAAATACAATATTTCAAACGATTTCGAAACCAATAATTAAGTAATAAATAAGTTTTGTGGGAATGATGTAATTTTCGTTGTGAAAATTAGCAATCTAAATTACAAAATTGCAATAGCTTTATGAAAATTTTATTGTAAATTGATAAATTTCACTATAATATGTAAAACATTATTGGCAATTTCAACATTTGTGTTATAAATTACAAAATTTCGGCAGCGATTGTGAAAATTTTATTGTAAATTGCCAAAATTTCACTGTAAAATGCAAAATGTCATTGGCATTTGCAAAATTTGTATTAAGTTATTAAAATGCTCATAGTTTTTTGTAAAAAAATTAATGAAAACTAGCTTAGTTGGAAATTACGAACAATTCATTAGAGATTACAAAATTTTCATTACAAATTATGAAATTCTCATAATAAATAACAAGCTTTTAGTTAGAAATTTCAAAGTTTGATTGAAACGTGCAATTTTTAGTGGGCATTATCAATGTTTATCTGCAAAGCATATCACTCACTAAGTTATTAATATTTTAATAGAAATTTGCAAAACTGTTAAGCTAATATACAAAAATTCTACCTTAAATTAAAAACTACAATTTTCAAAATTTTCTACATTTTCCTTACGAATTACAAAATTTTATTAAAAATTGCAAAAAGGTAATCAAACCACAACAATCTTATTAAAATTATATTATGTCGATTGTAAATTACAATGAATGCTGCATTTCAGTTGGAAATTTTAAAATTTTCATTTTATTTTTTTGTTATTGTAAATACCAAAACTTAAAATACTTAAAAATACCACCGGGAAATTTCCCATTTTCCCGTATAGCCCATCCGCCCCTGACCATGAAAAATCGAAGGCGACTCTAAAACTTATCACAAGACCTCTAGTTACTGTACCCCTGCAGAAAGCACAAGAAATTTGAATTTGCGCCACGCTCGGCATCCAACTTTGAAGACTAGTTTCTGCGATTCGTGAACTTCGCTAATCGCTTTGAAAAGCTCCGGTGATTTTCCGTGACATGCGGTGCTAATAACCGCGCAACTTTGGCGTCGCTCGGTAATTAATTTATTTTTGAACGTTTGTTTTGCGGGATTCCTGTAACCTCAGGATTTTTGTGTGTTCCGATTGCGAGGAAAGACGGAATAAACAAATTAACAGACCGCAACCGCGTCGATTGACCGCGATTATCAATGCGGTGGGGTATATAATTTTCTCCAAAACTACCATCCGTAATCTGTTATTATCTGTTATTATCTATTGTTACATGGGAATTGCGCGCACTACGCTTCAGCTAATGCGGTATACCGACGTAATTTCTACGTAAGCAATTCGATCATTACAAGGGTTTAAGTGTAAAATGATACGTATGACGTTAACAACAGGCATCAATAATGTAATTGGTGCGCTGCCGTTTCATTGAATTGATAATTGGTTTGTACATTACAGCTGGGTCGAAAAACAATTAATTCTGCCATTTGTGTCGAATGCCAAATTAATAATGCCATTAGTGTGCTGGACTTTCACTTGCAGAGTTAGTTACTAATTGTGAATGGAAGTCGTTTCAAGTAATTACCATTCATTGCCCATGTTTACAAATTGTGATACATACTGAGTTTACGAGAAGCAAATAGCTCTACAAATTTGTACGCACAAAAATATCAGTTGGCAGTAACCGTGGTGTTCATACCTATGTAGCTTAACCAGATCTAATCTAACCTTACCTAACAGTATGTATAAACAGTCAAATTAATAACTACTCTACTTTTTGCAAAAATCAAAAATCATGGAAATTTCTTCAAAAGTTTAATCTAACCTAACCTTACCTAACAGTATGTATAAACAGCCAAATTATTAAACTACTCTAGTTCTTGTAAAAGAAAAAATAAAAACATGGAAATTTCGTCAAAAGTTTAATCTAACCTAACCTACCCAACAGCCAAATTATTACACTACTCTGGTTTTTGTAAAAATAAAAAAATCATGATTTTTTTAAAGTTTGATTTAACCTAACCTTACGTATGTATAAACAGCCAAATTATTCAACTGCTCTAGTTTTTGTAAAAAAAAAAAAAAATAACATTGCAATTTCTTCAAAAGTTTCATTTAACCTAACCTTACCTAACAGCCAAATTATTAAACTACTCTAGTTTTGCAAAAATTAAAAATCATAAAAATTTATTCAAAAGTTTGATTTAACCTAACCTTACCTAACAGTATGTATAAACAGCGAAATTATTAAACTACTCTAGTTATTGTGAAAAACAAAACCATGGTAATTTCTTCAAACGTTTCTTATCAAGTCCTATTGAGTCCTATTTCTGTTAGGTATGTGTTAAATTTGAGTGATAACATTTCTCGCAAATTGTCATAATAGTTATTTGCAATTAAATGTGTACATTAGTTTTTGAAATATATTGAAACCTACATTTGCAAAGAATGATTTCAGAAATACCATAGAAATATTTATGTAAATATTCAAATTCAAAAGTTTCTTATCAAATCGCATTATAGTGTATAATTTAGAGCCGTATTTCTGTTAGGTGTCTGAAAAATTTAGTGATAACATTTCTCATAAATTGCCATAATAGTTATTTGCAATTAAATGTGTAGATTAGTTTTTGGAAATATTGAAGCTAGCATTTGCAAAGAATGATTTCTGCTATTACTGAAACTGAACAATGTTCTTCCCAAGATTTGTAAAAAGTGTAAATTCAGATATCGAAAAATAAAAGTTACCTTACAGATTTTGACAATCATGTTTTTTTATTATCATACTGATGATAGAAATTTGCAAAGAAATTAATTTCCCATGACAATATTGAAAATTTAAGTGAACGTATAAATTCAAAAGTTTCTTATCAAATCGCCATATAGTGCATAATTTAGAGTCGTATTTCTGTTAGGTATCTGAAAAATTTAGTGATAACATTTCTCATAAATTGCCATAATAGTTATTTGCAATTAAATGTGTCGATTAGTTTTTGGAAATATTGAAGCTAGCATTTGCAAAGAATGAGTTCAGAAATACCACAGAAATATTTATATAAATAATTATTATAACAATTTGTGAGAAATGTTGTTCGTCACTAAATAATTTTGCTTATAATTGTTTCACAATTTTCGTTCATACTTTGGAATGCTTTTGTTTCATTTTTTAAGTGATAACTCGCAAATTTTTAAATTTGATAAATTTCAACTTCTGTAGATATGCATCTGTACATTAAGTAAACCAAATAAACAAAAAAGTAAACAAAGTAAACAAATTATTAAACAAATACAAAAGTAAACAAATTATTAAACTAATTAAATTAATAATTAATTAAACTAATAATAATAATTAAACTAATTAATTCATTGTTAAAGTTCAAAATTTAAAAAAAAACGTCGAAATTTCTTTAAAAGTTTCTTACGTAACGAATTATAATATACAATTTTGAGTCGTATTTTAGTTATCTCTAAAATTTAGTGATAATATTTCTCACAAATTATCATATTTTAATTATTTGCAATGGTTAGGTGTTTGGTTAACTTTTATCCTAGTCCTAAATACTAGTAGTACTATATTTTTGAAAATATTTGGTCTATGTTACTATCAGTGAAATAAAATAAAAAATTGATAGGCATTAGGTTAGGTTACGTTAGGTTAGGTTAGTTTCCAAGTCGATTATGAAAATCTTGCGAACTGGAGGTGTTTCATAAAAACCGTGATGCAACTTTAAATAATCATAAACTTAAAATTTCAGTGTGATTTTTGTATTCGAAAATTAAATTAGTTACTGAAATTGCAAACAATTTTCTATTTGCGAAAAATTTAATTATTGCAAGTCACTTTTAAAAATCTGCTATTACCGAGCTAAACGTTTCTTCAGAAAATTCACAATAAGTGTACCTAAATGCATATAAGTCGAAAATATTTTTATTGCATATATGCTATTAATGAGCTTAACGTTTTTTTCCATAAATTCACAAAAAGTGTAAATGAATCTAAATCGAAAAATATAAATTGTCGTACAGATGTTTTTAATTAAAGTTTTTTTTATTATTATGATTAGCTGTTATTAAGTTGTTCATTAAAATACCATTAAAATGTTCATAAAGATTCATTACTGGAATTGCGAAAAATGTAATTATTGCAAGTCACTTTTGAAAATCTGTTATTACCGAGCTAAACGTTTCTTCAGAAAATTCACAATAAGTGTACCTAAATGCATATAAATCGAAAACTTTTTTTGCAAATCTGCTATTACTGACTTTAAGTTTCTTCCGTAATGCACAAAAAAATTTAAATTAATATAAATCGAAAAATAAAAATTGTACAGATTTTTGTCATTAAAGTTCTTGTATTATTATGATTAGCTGTTATTAAGTTGTTCATTAAAATAGTTACTGGAATTGCGAAAAATGTAAATATTGCAAGTCACTTTTGAAAATCTGCTATTACCGAGTTAAACCTATTTTCCTAAAATTCACAAAAAGTGTAAATGCATATCAATCGAAAAATAGAAATTACCGTACAGATTTGTGTCATTAAAGTTTTTTTTGTTATTATCATAGCTCATAGCTGTTATTAAGTTGTTTATTTAAAATAATTACTGGAATTGCGAAAAATTTAAATAATTTAATTAAGGCAAGTCACTTTTTAAAATCTGCTATTACTTAGTTAGCTTAACGTTGCTTCCCAAAATTCACTTCGAACATATTTAAAACATATTTTTCACATAGAAAAATATTTTTTTTGGATATTACTGAGCTTAACCTTTTCTCCCTAAATTCACAAGAAGTGTGAATGCATATAAACCGAAAAATAAAAATTGCCGTACAGATTTTTGGGCATATTTTTTTTTAAATATCATAACTGTTGATGAATAATTGCAATGAAATTTGTTTCCCAAGATAGTTTTGAAAATCGGATTTTTGTGTATACTGGAGGTGTTTTCATATTAATGGTGCAACTGTAAATAATAAAAATATGAAAAATAATAATGGCAGTGAACATTGTTGGTACTTATACTTATTTTTTCTTGTGATAGATACTGATGGAAAATTCTGTGTCTGGCTATGATCTTCGAGTGTCAATTTAAAACAAGGTTGTAAATATATATAGATTGAAAAAATTTAAAAATTGTTATTACAGAGTTCTTCCCAAAATTCACAAAAAGTGTAAATGCATAACAATAAAAAAATTAAAATTACCGACTTTTGTCATAAAAATTTATTTTATTATTAAAGCTTTTATTAAGTTGTTCATTAAAATAGTTACTGAAATTGCGGAGAATTTAATTATTGCAAGTCACTTTTGAAAATGTGGTAGTACTGAGCTTAACGTTTCTTCCCAAAATTCACAAAAAGTGTAAATGCATATAAATCGAAAAATAAAAACTTTGAATATTACTGAGCTTAACGTTTCCTCCCTAAATTCACAAACGTGCGAATGCAGATAAATCGAAAAATAAAAATTGCAGATTTTTGACATTAAAGTTTTTTTTAATACCATAACTGTTGATGAATAATTGCAATGAAATTTGTTTCTCAAGATCGTTTTGAAAATCGGATTTTTGTGTATACATACTGTATATATACTTGTGATAGATACTGATGGAAAATTCTCTGTCTGGCTGTATGTTCTCAGAGTGTAAATTTTTGGTTCTTAAGTTGTTCATTAAAATAGTTACTGAAATTGCGAAGAATTTAATTATTGCAAGTCACTTTTGAAAATGTTCTATTACTGGGCTTAACGTTTCTTCCCAAAATTCACAAAAAAAAGTGTAAATGGATACAAATCGAAAAATATAATTTTTTTTAATCTGCTATAACTGAAACTGAACAATGTTCTTCCCAAGATTTGTAAAAACTGTAAATTCAGATATCGAAAAATAAAAGTTACCTTAAAGATTTTGACAATAATGTATTTTATTATCATAGCTGTTAATTGAAATTTGCAAAGAAATTAATTTTCCAAGATAATATTGAAAATCTAAGTGAACGTTAAGTTTACGTGATGTACGTGTTACATGCATCACGTAAACTTGACTTGCAATGCGCTTTTTTACGAGCGACTTACGGACTCCTGGAAAATTGACGATGCATTTACAGTCAGTACGTGCATCTACCCCGATTTCCATTAAGGACGAAATTCGCTCTAGTATATTGCTTTTCGATAAAAGAAGAGTTTCAGTGATCGCACGTACTTGTAGCTTTTAGTTTAATAAATAATATTCTGACTAGTTTCGGTTGTTTCAACAATCCTCAGAGATAGAATCTATAAAAATACAATATAAAATATTGTATTATACGTTTTTGTAGCAAATTGCCATGCCAATTGCTCTATGAGATAAAAAGTATGTCATTACATTTAAACAAAAACAAACAAAAAATGAAACATGCTTAATTTAAGTGGGAACTTTTGATATTGATATTTGATATTTTTAATGAGTAATTGTTAAAAAATTTAGTTCAATTTTCAGTTTCAGTTAAAATTTTTCATATATCAGTCATTAAAGTTGTAAAATTGTACCTGAAAGGTACAATTCGAGATAAATTTTCCGTTTTTATCTTATTTGTAAGATTACTTAACTAATGACATTTTTGAATGACTAATTGTTAAAATTTTTAGTTCAATTTTCAGTTTCAGCTAAAAATGTTTACATATCAGTCATTAGAGTTGTAAAATTGTACCTGGCAGGTACAATTCGAGATAATTTTTCCGTTTTTATCTTATTTGTAAGATTTAAGAAATTAAAGCTACGTATTTTTGAGGTAAAAATCTTGGAATTTAATTTTTATCTCAGAAAATAAAAAAGATATGTGTAAACACATTTCTACAAAATATGTTTCAAATTAAACGGGGAAGTCATAAATATAATAATATATAGGGTGTTCCATTTAAAAAACATGAGTTGATGGCTGTTTCCGGTCAACAATCCTCAGAGATATAATCTAGAAAAATACACCATAAAATAGTGTATTATACGTTCATGTAGCATATTGCCATGCCAATTGCTCTATGAGATAAAAAGTAAGTCATACATTTAAACAAAAAAAATGAAATATGCTTAATTTAAGTGGGAACTTAACTAATGACATTTTTGAATGACTAATTGTTAAAATTTTCAGTTCAATTTTCAGTTTCAATTAAAATTTTTCATATAACAGTCATTCAAGTTGTAAAATTGTACCGGAAAGGAACAATTCGAGATAAATTTTCCGTTTTTATCTTATTTGTAAGATTTAAGAAATTGAAACTACGTATTTTTGAGGTAAAAATTTAGGAATTTAATTTTCATCTCAGAAAATGAAAAAGATATGTTTACACACATCTCTATAAAATATGTTTCAAATTAAACGGGGAAGCCATAAACATAATAATATATAGGGTGTTCCATTTAAAAAACAAAAGTTGAAGGCTACTTCCGGTAGAACCGGAAGTGCTAGTAGGTTGAAAGTATTGCGCCTGAGGAGAACGGAATCAGCCATGTTTTGTCAATTTTCCATTTTATCGGGAACCCCATCAACTTTTAATGATCCATTAGCGTGGGACACCCTGTATAAGTAGGTACAATTCGTATATACACGACTCAAATTAATTATCGCATATTCATTATTAATAATAATGATTATATTTTAATGCAATTATAAAAATTTATATAGTTTTTGCAACATGCGATAATTATTTTGGGTAGCGCACATGATTACGTACTTTAGTGGATAAGAACACAAATGTTTTGTAATATCACTCATATGAACGTAATAAAAATGTTTTAATGCGAGGAAGTATTTCGTATGTATCGTCACACAGTGATAATTGATATTTTGGTATCAGGCTGGAGATTGCAGATAGGCAAACTGTGCGTCGGTTAAAACAGCCTCAACCTCAATAAACTATCGTTGGATCAGTAGATGTTAATCGCTGCTTGTTTTATTCATGAATTTTATAAATGAATGACATTATTTTTGATGGCAGGTGGCCTTCGCTGCGTAGATTGGCTCTGATATTCTCAGATCATCAAAAACGATTCTTTGAATTTCACTCATAGCGTATCAGACTAGAGATTTAAGATTCGACATGAAATAACAACCTGGATTAATATATTGTTGGATTAGTTGATTATGATCGCTCTATATTTTATTTAAATGTATAAATGAATTGCATTTGTCTTAGATGAGTAACGCTTGACAGCTCTACTTTGTGATACATTGTAAAATAGGTAAAAAACACACACAGGTTACTTTGTTAGTATCATTTAGATTAATTTAGTAGTCGATTATTTTAGTATTTAGCATTTGTTTTAAGCAGCGGCAGAAATAATAACTAGCGAAGCAAGTAGTTTAGCAGCGCAACCATCGGTTTGTTATGAGCCCAGTTCTATCTCATATATTTTGACTGCTGTAACATTATGCCTCTAGAGATTTATGACATTATTCCCCAAGGGCATTATAAGGTATCCTTAGTAGTTTAGCAAGTAGTAGTTAGCAAGTAGTTTAGCAGGGCAACCATCTGTTTGTTATGAGCCCAGTTCTATCTCATATATTTTGACTGCTGTAACATTATGCCTCCAGAGATTTATGACATTATTCCCCAAGGGCATTATAAAGTATCCTTAGTAGTTTAGCAGCGCAACCATCGGTTTGTTATGAGCCCAGTTCTATCTCATATATTTTGACTGCTGTAACATTATGCCTCTAGAGATTTATGACATTATTCCCCAAGGGCATTATAAAGTATCCTTAGTAGTTTAGCAAGTAGTAGTTTAGCAAGTAGTTTAGCAGCGTAACCATCGGTTTGTTATGAGCACAGTTCTATCTCATATAATTTGACTGCTGTAACATTATGCCTCTAGAGATTTATGACATTATTCCCCAAGGGCATTATGAAGTATCCTTAGTAGTTTAGCAAGTAGTTTAGCAACGCAACCATCGGTTTGTTATGAGCCCAGTTCTATCCCATATATTTTGACTGCTGTAACATTATGCCTCTAGAGATTTATGACATTATTCCCCAAGGGTATTATAAAGTATCCTTTGAGATAATCGAATTACACGATTAGAGAAATAATGGAACAGAACTTTGCCATGCCTAATTTTTTGCGCCATTATTATGCAACAATAGTGCCTCTCGGTGAATGGGGATTGACTGATGCAAAAGTCAAACTTGCGAATAAGTTCCAGCCTTAGCATCCAGCCATCAATAAGTCTGCACTCGACGTGACCTTCGCCATGAACTTCCTGGGGATTAAGTAAGTGCCACTTCAGCAAAACACCTCCGCCATACTTTACATCTGGATAATAAGTTCGCCCTTAACTTCGCATCGTGCAGGAACCGACAACACGTAAAACATCAGGATCCGTCCCTGCTTTAAACTGCGGGTCTACGGTCTTGCAAAATCCAATATGCCCCATTCGAGCCGCCCAGACTCGTATTTCGATGTGGCTTTATGAATTCCTTCGCAGTAAGACGCGTCCGACAGGTGTTCTTTAGGGGCGACGTCTGAAGCCAAGGGTGTGCACCAATTTTTATTATTGGTTTCGGGGTTACTGCTGAATTATTCCCGAGATTAAAATTTTATGCAACACGTACTGGAGCAGTCGGAATTTAAATTTCCTGCAAATTCGATACTTATGCCATTTTGGTAGTAGCCATCAATCTGATGGACTACTGATGGACATCAGCAGTAGTAGTAGTAGTCGTAGATCTGTCTTTATTATAAACCGGTCTTCCGCTGTCTTTTTGTGGTATCATTAGTAGTTCTGTCAATAAACGTTTTCTTGGAAACTTATACGTCCAGTATCGAACAAAATATAGACACTGGGAGAGCAATAATAATGATAACAATGATAATGCTGATAATAATACACTTGTGGAGTAATAGATTATTATATTCGAAAATCATCTATCACATAAGTGCCTTGCTCCATAGGTTCGTGGAAAAGAATAAGCAAATATATGTTTGCGATATATTCCTTTAAGATGTCAATTACTGAGCACAGGCATAATTATGGCCAATTTCTTCAGCTCTGTAAAATATAGCTTTCAATAGGAGGAAAGGCCGAGGGCCTATAGCCTAATAATATAGCTAATATAGCTTTCAATAGGAGGAAAAGCCGAGGGCATAATATAGCTTATATAGCTTTCAATAGGAGGAAAAGCCGAGGGCCTATAGCCTAATAATATAGCTAATATAGCTTTCAAAATATTTTTTTATATTTCTTGTTAAGAGAGTCTGGCTTAAATGAGTCTCCGAACTGCACAAATGTAACTTGTGAAACTGTGAAAAATGCGAAACCCGTGAAACTGCGAAAACTATGAAACTCGTGAAACTGTGAAAACTATGAAACTCGCGAAACAGCGAAAACTGTGAAAACAGCGAAACCCGTGGAACTGTGCCCGTGAAACTGTGAAAACTATGAAGCTCGTGAAACTGTGAAAACTATGAAACTCGCGAAACTGCGAAAACTATGAAACTTGTGAAAACTGAGAAACTTGTGAAACTGTGTTAATCTTATCGTATTAACGATGTTTACCTTCCATCCTGCTATCACGAATCAGTAACCTGTATGTTGTTGATATTTAAAATAAAATTGCTTTCAGGTCAAGAGGTCCGGAAACCTGCCCCCTGCTGGGCACTTCAGCAGAAAGGTTCGAGTAGATTAAAGACGCCAATACTAGAAATACTCGTTTTTAATCAGTTCCGATTAGATTCTGCACTCGCCGTTTAATGAGCAGGTGAAGTGTCCCATATCTCCACACTAGAGATCTCTGTTCTGATCCAGCTGGTTTACAAAGTGCACTTATAAGCACAACGACAGTTCAGTCGTCCACTGCGCATTATATGAGCAACTACAATTTCGAAAATATCTAAAAATATTTTTGGAAAATCGAAAATATTTTATAAATATCTTTTATGCATGGTTTTGCTTACAAATTGCAAGTATCATGCCTCGAACAAAAACTAGAACTGCCATCCAATCCAATTCAAAATAGTCCAAAGGAGCGGAAACGCCACAAGATTCCAATTCAATGCAATCAAAAGCGGTTCAAAGATATTGCCAAAAGTCGTAGTAATCTGCAGGCCTAAATTTAGAACCAGTTAGCAGAAATCAATGGGTGTTTTTCAGATCGATGTATATTCGAAATTGTTGCTTTATTTGTTTCTTAGAAATGTCGAAATGTTCGACAAAAACTAGAAGTGCTATGAAATCCAAATAAAAATAGTTCAAAAGAGCGGAAATGCAACTGGATTCCAATTGAATGCAACCAAAAGCGGTTCAAAGATATTGCCAAAAGTATTAGTAATCTGAAGGCCTAAATTTAACTTAAATATGTTATAAATTTCTGCAGTGGCATGTTACAAATTTTGGTCGCGTACTAATCTGGTTCTTGTTTTGAACCAGTTAACAGAAATCAATCGGCGTTTTTCGGATCGAATTATGTTCGAAATTGTTGCTTCAATTGTTTCTTAGAAATTTTGGCATTGGTACAGTTCCGGCTCTTGTTTTGAACCGGTTAAGAGTTCGGTTCGACAAAAACTAGAACTGCTATCTAATCCAATTCAAAATAGTTCAAAAGAGCGGAAAACGCCACAGGAGTCCAATTCAATGCAATCAAAAGAGTTTCAAAGATATTGCCAAAAGTCGTAGTAATCTGCAGGCCTAAATTTAGAACCAGTTAACAGAAATCAATGGGTGTTTTTCGGATCGATTTAACTTCGAAATTGTTGCTTCAATTATTTCTTAGAAAAGTCGGCATTGGTACAGTTCCGGTTCTTGTTTTGAACCGGTTAACATTTCGGTTCGACAACACTAGAACTGCTATCTAATCCAATCAAAAATAGTTCAAAAGAGTAGAAACGCCACAGGAATCCAATTCAATGCAATCAAAAGAGGTTCAAAGATATTGCCAAAAGTAGTAGTAATCTGCAGGCCTAAATTTAAATTAAATGTTATAAATTTCTGCTGTACCCGGTTAGAAATTTCTGTCGCGTACTAATCTGGTTCTTGTTTTGAAGCAGTTAACAGAAATCAATGTTTGTTTTTCGGATCGATTTAAGTTCGAAATTGTTTCGTCTGTTGTTTGTTTCGTCAATTGTTTCTTAGAAATGTCTGCATTGGTACAGTTCCGGTCCATGTTTTGAAACGGTTAACAGTTCGTTCGGTTCGACAAAAACTAGAACTGCTGTCTAATTCAATTAAAAATAGTTCAAAAGAGCGGAAACACCACAGAAGTCCAATTCAATGCAATCAAAAGAGGTTCAAAGATATTGCCAAAAGTAGTAGTAATCTGCAGGTCTAAATTTAATTTAAATATGTTATATATTTCTGCACTGGCATGTTAGAAATTTCGGTACTTCGGTACTAATCCGGTTCTTGTATTGAACCAGTTAACCAGTAAATTGAACCAGAATTTGTTGCTTCAATTGTTTCTTAGAAATTCCGGCATTGGTACAATTCCAGTTCATGTTTTGAAATCAATCGGTGTATTTCGGATCGATTTAAGTTCGAATTTGTTGCTTCAATTGTTTCTTAGAAATTCCTGCATTGGTACAGTTCCAGTTCATGTTTTGAAATCAGTCGATCAATTTAAGTTCCAAATTGTTGCTTCAATTGTTTCTTAGAAATTTCGGCTTTGGTACAGTTCCAATTCATGTTTTGAAATCAATCGGTGTTTTTCGGATCGATTTAGATCGAATTTGTTGCTTCAATTGTTTCTTAGAAATTTCGGCATTGGTGCAATTCAAGTTCATGTTTTGAAATCAATCGGTGTATTTCGGATCGATTAAGATCGAATTTGTTGCTTCAATTGTTTCTTAGAAATCTCGGCATTGGTACAGTTCCAGTTTATGTTTTGAAATCAATCGGTGTTTTTCGGATCGATTTAAGTTCGAAATTGTTGCTTCAATTGTTTCTTAGAAATTTCGGCATTGGTACAGTTCCCGTTCAAGTTTTGAACCGGGTTACAGTTCGGTTCGACTTATTTTTCATAGCATATCTCAATAAATTGTCTACATGTTCAATGATCGTATTCATCGTCGAACTTGGCGCATTCTGGCTTATTGGACGAGTATAGTAGTAATATAAATAAGTATATAAATAATATAAATAAGTATATAAATAATATAAAAAAGTATATAAATAATATAAATAAGTAATATAATATAAATATAAATCAAGTGAAACGAGTTAAAAGTTCTGCTTTGAAGAGTCAATGCTTAAAAAACGCGAGATCCTATATCCATTGAGCAGCTATTCAAGGTGTGGATTATCAATGGTTCCAGAAACCATTCATTTTTTTGTGAATTAGTTAAAGAACGCCGTAACAAGTATTGCGTTAGTTATTACTACAGTAACAATTATTACGCATAAAAGAAGCATACGTAAGCAATCATACATTTACATGTTAATCTCGCATTACACAATCTCGAAAACTACTCATAATTTAAAAATATGCAAAAAAACACAATTACGATAACAACTGTAGATTTTAATTGAGTGATTACTACACTACTCAAAAGAATTATCGCATATTAAAAAAATATATGTATTAATTAATATTATACATTTTTATAATTGCATTAACTTGTTATAATAATTAAGATACATAGGGATATTATTATTATTAATAATTAATATGCGATAATTATTTTAAGTAGTGTATAAGTAGTTAGGCAACAAGAGTTCCACTTCACCCCCAGCAGAGATTTCGATTACATTAATTCGCGCTTTTAATTCGCGGATTTAAACATCAATTACAACAATAGGGGCTGCCGGACAATAGCGCGAATTAATGTAATCGATATCTCTGCTGGGGGTGAAGTGGAACTCTTGTTGCCTAACTACTTGTATATGCATAAATTGCACTTATAAAAACAACCATCAATATTGCGCACACAACAGCATCATGATTGTTAAACAAAATTATTACAAATTTTGCAATTTTTGCAATTTTAAACAGAAATATTTTATATTTTGTGCCAATAATTAATAATTTGACTCTTCTTCTAACCAGATAATTTAATCATTTAATCATTCAAAACTTTTTTATTTTCTAAACAAAAATATTACTAGTTTTACATTTTAGGCAATTGTAAACTTAAACGTTTTACATTTTGTACCACTGATCAAATATGTGACATTTGTTCCAACCACATTATACAAAACCTAATTTATGTTAAACAAAAATTAATTTAACTTAATTTAATTTATTGTGGCAAAATGCCAATTTCATTATACACATGTCAAGACATAACAAATAAAAAAAAAGAAAATACATAAATATGTAACAATAAAATGCGGCCCAAAACGACACTTTAAAAACGAATCCTAATTAAATATACAAACGATTGTTTACATTTTTTTTAAACAGACCGACGTTATCAAAAGTGTGTGTAATAAATTAAAAATCTGGAAATTTGGTACATACAACAATTGGTTGGTCATTTTGATTTAAATCAATGATTTATTTAAAAAAAATCATTTGATTTAAATCATGATTTGAATGAAGATCTAAATCAATGATTTATTTAAAAAAAAACTCATTTGATTTAAATTATGATTTAAATCAAGATCTAAATCAATGATTTATTTAAAAAAATCATTTGATTTAAATCAATTGATTCGATTCACATCAACTCTGATTTGTCTCACTACATGCTCCAAAATTTAATAATTCTGGCCTTTGATTTTTTTTGCTAATGATAACAAATGATAACAAAATTGTGTCAATTTTAAGCACTAGCTTTTGATATTTTCTATTTTTCACCACTAATTAAAAACTTCAAATTTGTCTAATTGGATAATCTAAAATGTGATAACTGCAATCTTAACATTTTTTTTTATAAATGAAATATTCATCAATTTTTACTTCTAATTAAAAACTTCAAATTTGTCTAATGGATAATCTAAAATGTGATAACTGCAATCTTAACAGTTTTTTAATAAATGAAATATTCATCAATCTTTCTAAAATCTAAAATCTAAAATTTAATCATTCTTGTCTTTGATTCTTTTCTTTTAAAGATAACAAATGATTTTAAGCAGTAGCTTTTGGTATTTTCTATTTTCCACCACTAGTAAAAACTTCAAATTTGTCGTCTAATTGGATAATCTAAAATGTGATAACTGCAATCTTAACATTTTTTTGATAAATAAAATATTGATAAAATTTTCATGACACTAAATTTTGATAATTCTCGCCATTATTTTTTCTTTTACTAAACAAAATCTTTACAAAATTCTGGCATCTTTAATCATATTTTGATTGAAATTCTGTACTTATTACCTTTTCTATTACATGAATCAAGTATTTGTGATTTGATAATTAAAATATTTATCAATTTTTCATGACACTAAAATTTGATAATTCTTGCCTTATTCTTTACACAATTCTGGCAAATTTGATCATATTTAATTGAAATTCAGTAGTCATTGCCATTTTTGTTACGTTAGTCAAGCATTTGAGTAGATGATTCAAATTGTTATCATTCCAACCTAAACATTTTCATGTTAGCCACAATGCTTACAAATTTTGCAGTTTGGGTAATTTTAAATATGATTGTTAAGCAAAATTATCACAATTTATACAATTTGAGCAATTTTTAACTTTCTCGTTAAGCAAAATTATCACAAGTTATACAATTTGGGCAATTTTTAACTTTCTTCTTAAGCAAAATTATCACAAATTTACAATTTAGGCAATTTTAAATTTAAGCGTTATACGTTTTGCATTACTTATCAAATATGTGACAATTGATCTAATTATATTATACAAATTATCAGAAGTATACATATCTGATAGATCTGATTCTTTATGTTTATGTATATTATTCTAAAACTAAATTTTGAAAATTAGATAATATTCGAATGAAATTAGACAATTTCTCGAAAACTATTCATAATTTAAAAATACATACACGAAATTGTAGATTTTAATTGCGTGATTTAATTTATGCATATTTTGCTATATGCATTTTTATTAATTTGTGATAACAAAGATTAATATTGTATCCAAATTTTGCAATTTTTATATTTTTGAACTTAAATGTTTTATATTGTATACCACTGATCAACAATTTCACATTTCTTCAAACCAAATAATAAAATATCGGATGGTTTCATTATTTAGTCATACTTTTTGTTAAACAAAACTTTGAAAATAGATAAAATTGAAATGAACTGTGGAAAGTAGTGATTACTAGATGCCTATTTTTAATTTGTGAAAACCAAGATCAATATTGTAGCAAAATGTTGCAATTTTGACATTTTTAAACTTAAATGTTTTATATTTTATACCACTGATCAACAATTTCACAATGCTTCTAACCACATGATACAAATTCTGGTAGTTTGATTCTTTATATTTTTTTGGTAAGCAAAATTATTGCAAAATTAGATAATTTGGACTTTTTTGTTTTAATACCTCTGATCACTTTTTCTTACCCTATTATCTAAAATTTGATAATTCTACACTTCGATTTATTTGGTATTCTAATTGATTACAAAAGCCTGTCAATTTTAAGCACAAAGTTTTTTGTATTTTTCACCAATGATTAATCATTTGTCTAATTGTATAATTTAAAAGTAAAATATATGAAATAAGGTAACGCACTTTTTGAAAATTAAAAAGTCAATCAATCAACCAATTTAAACGTTGATAACTGTAATATTAATTGTTTTGATAAATAATCCATTTCCAAAATGTATTAATTCATGTGTACAACCTTTATAATTTTTTTCTATAAACAGTTAAAAACATAAATTTCTTCTCTAATTTTCATCTTTCAGAATGACAAATTAGTCATTTCTTCTTATTATTAGGTATTATTATTTTATCGTTGCTATGGTAAGTATTTCAGGCGATCATTGTAAGAAAACCACAATTGAATCGCTTATTTCAGAAACCCGTCAACAGACATTTTTATGATTTTTCTATTTTTACGTAATACGGTACATCAGCAATTAAAACGCACAATTTCCTGCATTATCCCTTTAACTGACATTCCTTTGTATGGGATATTTAATTACAATCTCTAAAATATGAAAAGATAATGTTTTTTTCTTTTTCTTCGAAAATTTTAAAAAGTCTCTTGACGGGATTCTGAACAAAACGATTCAATTTCTAGTTTATAGTGAAATATAACATATGATTCAAAGGATATCTCAGCAAAGCGTAACACGAAAAAAATTACGTATGTCTGAATTACTTTTCTGCCGAATTTATCAAAGTGCACGATCATTTCTGGAAAAGTTTCTTGGAAATCTTCAAAAGCATTGCATCGAATAAACCCACTGCCCACCAATGTTTGCAACTTTTCTAAAATACATTTCCAACATTCAGCGTTTTTATGGTTGGTGAAAGCCATAACGTTTAAATCAATAAGATCTCTGTCAGATTTGACGCAGATTTAGCGTCAGACATACTGAAGCTAAGACATACATTTTATATCTATCCTTTTCATTCATGGCAACTTTAATGAAAGTTTTTTTTTAATCATCCGGTAGGATGCTTTACAGTTGTAGAAAATATGATGTATACGACTAGGGTGCGAATAAACAAAAAAAAAAACAAAATTTTGTTATTCTAACTTTTTGTGTATGAATTTTCATATATTTGCACATATTCTTCTAAATATTCTAAAATTCTAAAAGAGCGGAAAGACCCCTTCTGGGCTCGATAGCCTTAATAAAGATCGTTATATATATTCTAAAATTTGAATTTTCCAACCTTTTTTTTAAATAAAATAATTTAGGCTAGTTACTTGAGTCAGGCTGATTATCTGTTATCCATTTTTGCTCGATCAAAGTTTTCTTGCCATCCATGAAAATTTTAATTATCACTCGGTAGTATATTATTGGTAATCTTATTAGGACAAGAAAAAAACTGATCTACTGTAAAATGTTAATTTTTGTTTGTGACACTTTTGTTTTCAACGTGCGATAAGTAATGAGAATGAATCATAAATATTCAGAAGTACGATAAAATTTATGAATCAGTGCTGACTTTTTTCTAGTACATGTGCTATATCTTGATCATACATTTTTAACTGTGATGTCGTGAAAAAGCAATAAGTACATGAAATGGCTCATTAGAAGAGAATTTAGAAGCTTAGATATAAGAGGTATCATGGTACCATACTTAGTTAATGTTTTTGCAAAAATTTCCACAATGCTGGAGAGCGATTCCAAGGCGACGCAAACACAATGGAAGCGTCCCTTGGCACACTTTTACACTATCTGTAGATATCCACGAAATGGCAGTCGTTAACGAGAAAACGTTTCAAGGTTTGCAATGCTAATTATCAGATAACGGAATCGCTGGTAGTTTTCGCGATTGCCTGGTCGAACGGTTTCCAAATGCCACGTTTAGTTTTCACAGCAAACAAAATCAACAGTTATCTATAAACGCTCGATTTTACCTTCACACAAACAAACATGCACATATAGAAGTATGTTTTTGCGATAAATATTCCCCATTAACCTTTGATGTCAGATAATTTGAGTCGTTTAAACCTTCTAGGGCTTACACCCTGGAAGGTTTAAACGAGTCAAATTATCTGACATCAAAGTGTTAATGTGAAGAGAACTGAAGCTGGTGATCTCGTGTAGTGATAAGTATGTGTGCCCGATATTGCATAAATTATACCTAAAGCTCCGAAAGCTTCTTTTTTTCCTCTTTCTTGACTAATAATATGAGAAATTATTCCAGGAAAAATTTATTTAAGGTTAATTTAAGATATGAATGAAGCGAGGCCAATAAAAGTAAATTTGTAGCAGATTGGTTATTGGCGATATAATTGGACGTAGCAATTGCATTGCAAGATAATTGATGTCCAAAATATAAGACTTTTTTCCCCTATATTTAAGAATTTAAAAGATTAAAAAGAAGCTTTGCAAGAGAATTGATGTTCAAAATATAAGATTTTTTAGTAGTAGTAGTGAAGTAGTTAAGTATTTTTAGTAAAATGTAAAGGATTAAAAAAGCTTTGCAAGTGCATTGATGTCCAGAATATTTTGTTTTTCTTCAAACGTCACAAACGTGATACTTTGTGTCCTTGGATAAGCAAATAAAGAGACCAAATTTAGACCACTATGTAACTCCTTATGGGAAATTGCTGTAGAACTGTCCTAGGTACTCTACTGAGAAGTTATCTTCAATTATTTAATATTTCTGCCCTTTTAATTTCAAATGAACGATTAGGTTACAAGTAATATACAAGCTTGCAATGATAAATTAAGCAGGCAGAAAATCAGAGTTAGAGGCATTTATCTATCTCTTAATCAAGTCATGCCGTATTTGACAGCGTCCTTTCAACCTTAACTCTATCTTCATGTGCCAGTCGCCTTGTTAGAATTATGACTTAGACGTCAACAACTCCATCTATCCAAATCGATCAGGCACCTAGTCCCCGAGAGAACTTCTAATCCCATCACTCTTCGGAACTCCCCTCATCTCAATTTCCACCGAAGCACCCGCAAAAACGATCCCCGGTGCAGCGCCCCAACTGGATGGGGCGCGACGCGTGGAATCCCCGCGAGAGTTACTGCCCCATAAAAAGGACCTCCGCCGCCCCCGCGGCCTAATGGAAAAACCGGATCCGCGCCGCCGTCTCGCCGCCACCTGGGCTTCCGCCGCCGCTCAGCCGGAAAACTCGCTCCGGACGCGCGATCTCGGGGAGACGCCGAAGATGATAAAACGCCGTGATGGCGCCCCCGAATCGCAGAACCATCCCCCGGAGTGAGATTTCGGGGGCTGGCAGATTTAATCCTGCCGCGTCGAGTCTATGCTGCAGGCGCTGGCAGGAGACAAGGGTTTTCAATATGCGAACGATGGACGGGGCGGCGCGGGGGCGGCGATGGGGGTGGCGCGGGGGGGGGGGGCGGAAACGTGATCTGCGGTTACTGTAGTTTCGGTTACTCATGAATAATTGGAGGGCACGTTAAAGCAATGCGACCCAACGGGATTCGATCTAATTCCTAATTTACAATCACTTGGACAATCGATTGCTATTTCGGGATGTAGGCAGTTTCAGTCTGTTTGATCCAAATTGTACTGTTACCCATAAAATACAAAGTATAACCTAGACGTAGCTGATAAACACGTGACTACGTAATTGCCACTAATATCCACGACCCCCACATTCTAGCCCGGGCCCCCAGGCCGGGATTACTAACCCCTTTATTTAGTGCTAAGGGTAGCTTGACACCCCATAGTACTACCAAATATTATCTTAAAATATATTTTCTAGCCTTTTCGACGCAATATTTGCAATGATCTCACTAAAATCAACACACCTAAATCATTTTGGAAATGCTAGTTAAGCATCTTTGCCTTGTTTTCAATGAATTTGCCCATCTACTGAAGCATCTATCAGCTAAAGAAACAGTACCTACTGTACAAAACCAACTAAAGGCGAGACAGATTCTGACAAATATACCTTGAAGGTTTTTGCATTCAAAGGTCTAATCGAACTCATTTCAACTGTCTTGTAAATACTTTACAATACTAGCATTTCCACTTGCCATTTGTTCTTCAGATGCAACAGGTTCACATCTAACATTATCTTCGATTGATTTTTGAGCTCGTCAATCCATTTGACATAGATTTTCTGTTTGGACTTCAATGCTATAATTATTATCATCACTATCTCTACTGCGACCAGTAGCTTCAATATGGTATCTTCATTTTTAGATCCGAAAAATTAGTTTTGGATTGATGACCTCGCAATGCTTTCAATTATTTCTCAAGTAAGTTTAATCCTCTGAGAGTTGGACGTTATAAATGTTAATTGTACATGGCACCTGATTTAATTTATAACTTGATATTAAAGAAAAAATACAGAAATAACCTAAAGATAAGACCAATCAATAATAAAATAAAAGAAGGACATATGAGATGGTTTGGACGAATCCGCAGAATGTACGAGGAAAGAATTACCAAGAGATTATATGAGGCAAGAGCAACAGGGAGAAATCATAGAGGAAGACCAAGAAAAGAGTGGAATAACACAATAAGAGAAGAGGCGAGGAGAAAAGGGAGTTCCTTGGAAAAACTAAAGGAACGGACCAAAGATAGGAAGAAGTGGAGGGAATACTATCGAACAGAATAGAAACTTTGGCAGTTCGATTAGCCGCAAATATAATTGCTGTAAATAAGTGTAAATACTATGATGTAAAAGAAAGCTTTACACCGAAAGGTGTACTGATAAAGGTGATAAAGGTGGCTGATTAAATAAATTAAAGAAAAATACTAATTATTCATTTACGCTATCGCTATTACGAAAAAACAAATATTTTTCTTTGTATCATATGTATCTTTGCATCAACTCTTTTCATATTCTTAAAAGTTATTGTGATCTGCTTCATCATTTGTGAGACCAATTTCATTGTCGATTGATGTCATCAAAAACAAACAAGGTTGCAGGTATTAAACACCTACAACTAAATTAAAAACAAACAACAAAATTGCAAAGTACTTGCTCAATGGATTAAAAATTAACGAATTCAGAAATTTCAAATATAAATAGCAACGAATTTGAAAATTGGCGCAAATGGCTAATTGAAGAAATAATAAGAAGAAGAACAAGTTTTGCATACGTGAATGACAGTTTCAAAATAAATAAATGACTATTTTGGAATAGTCATTAGAATCATTAAATGAACAATCAGTTTAAAAAAGGGAAATGTAAAATATCAATGTGTTCTTTTACATTTATACAAAGTGATGTGTGCTGCGAAGTGATACTCGACTGCTCAACTCCTCTTACGGATATACAATGAGATTGAAAAGGTATGGTCCAAACTTAATGGTGTTATGTGGGATGCCATATAAAGCAAAAAATGTTAATAAACCTACGTCTTATTTCCAACCGTTATCTAGTTACAGATGATTTCTTTGTTTTTATCATGTTCTGTTATATCAAGTCATAATAAAAAATAAGTCAAACAAATGCAAATATGTTATGACGTATGACGGCATTGACATTTTAATATCACCAATTACACCTATATGTTTGGACCGCACCTTTTGAATCATCCTGTATGTCAAATTTAATTAAAAACTGTCAAAATCTGCCAAATTTAGAATACGGTTGTCAAAATCTTTTTTAACAACTTTTTAACTTTTAAACTTTAACTTTTTTTTGTACAATTCGCAACTGAGACATTCAAAATATGTCAAATTCTTAGTTTCAGCTGTGAACACTTGTCAATTTTTTAATAGATACTGCCAAAATGTGTCGATTTTTGATGTCCCAGTGCCAAAATGTAAAAAACTATTAGATCGCACGTTGAAGACAACAGTGTAACTTCACTAAAATTCACATTTTTCAGTAGAATTTGTAAAGTTTTGCTGATTTTATTTTTGTCAAACACAGATTGCCATTAACATACTGCTTTTACGTTTCCGCAATTTTCAATTGCAACTGTCAAAACATGTCAAATTCTTAGCTTCAGTGGTGAAAACCTGTCAATTTTTTAATATATACTGCCAAAATTTGTCTATTTTTAAAGTCCCAGTGCAAAAATGACATAAAAACATACATAAAAATTAACATTTTACAGTAGAATTTGTCAAGTCTTGCTAATTTATTTTTGTCATAAAAAGATTGCCATTAATATATTGCTTATAGCAGTGAAAATCTGTCAATTTTTGAATAGATACTGCCCGAATCTGCAAAATGTTGTCAATTTTTGATATCCCAGTTTTAAAATGTAAACATCTATCAGATTTTTAAGTGCAACAGTTCCATACGTCAAATTATCAACTAAACCGTGGAAATCTGTTAAATTTTCAATTACAACTGTCAGAATATGTCAATTTCTTAGCTTCACCTGTGAACACCTGCCAATTCTTTAACAGATACTGCCAAAATTTGTCTATTTTTAATGCCCCAGTGCAAAAATGTAAAAAGCTATCACGTCGCACGTTGAAAACAACAGTGACACTACACAAAAATTAACATTTATCAGCAGAATGTGTTAGGTTTTGCTTATTGTGTTTTTGTGGTCAATTTTTGATATCCCAGTTTTAAAATGTAAACATGTATCAGATTTTTAAGTGCAAGAGTTCACATAAAAAACCTGTCAAATTTTCAATTGCAACTGTCAAAATAGGTAAAATTCTTAGCTACAGCTGGAGCACCTATTAATTTTTTAATAGGTATTGCCAAAATTTGTCTATTTTTGATGTCCCAGTGCAAACATGTAAAAAGCTATCAGACCGCACGTTGAAAACAACAGTGTCACTACACAAACATTTTACAGTAGAATTTGTCAAGTCTTGCTGATTTATTTTTGTCGTAACAAGATTGCCATTAATATACTGCTTATAGCAGTAAAAATCTGTCAATTTTTGAATAGATACTGCCTGAATCTGTAAAATTTTGTCAACTTTTGATATCCCAGTTTTAAAATTTAAACATCTATCAGATTTTTAAGTGCAAAAGTTCACATACGTCATATTCTCAATAAAACCGTCAAAACCTGTCAAATTTTCAATTGCTACTGCCAAAATGTACCAATTTTCGTTTTGATGTCCCAGTGCAAAACTGTAAAAAGCTATCAGATCGCACGTTGAAAACAACAGTGACCTACATAAAAATTATCATTTAACAGTAGAATGTGTTAGGTTTTGCTGATTGTGTTTTTGTGGTCTATTTTTGATATCCCAGTTTTAAAATGTAAACATCGATCAGGTTCATAAGTGCAACATTCACATACGCCAAATTATCAATTAAACCGTCGAAATCTGTCAAATTTTCAATTGCAACTGTCAAAATATGTCAAATTCTTAGCTTCAGCTGTGAAAACCTGTCAATTTTTTAATGGCAAAACTTGTCTAATTTTGATGCCCCAGTGCAAAAATGTCAAATAAAGCTATCAGATCTAACTTTGAAAACAGCAGTGACACTACACAAAAATTTACATTTTTCAATAGGATTTGTTAAGTTTGGCTGATTTTGTTTTTGTCATAAAAAGATTACCATTAATATACTACATATAGCAATTCTTGTGCTATTGATAATATGTTTTATGTTTGTTTTAATGTATTTGTTAAAAAGGTTGAAGATAAAATAATATTTAAAGAAATTGTTTTTAACAATAACTTTTGTATAGTGTCACTTTGTCAAATCATTTTTTTTTTGTCTTCTGTTCATATATTCGGTTTTTCTGATGTGTATAATATCTAGTGATATGTTATAGATCTAGAATGTTCTAGATGTTCTATGTGTAGAACTACTGATATATATATGAATAATATCTAGTGATGTAGCTGTATATAATATCTACAGAATGACAAACCAAGCCGGGCCCCTCTGATCCCAGGCCCCCTAGTGCCCTGTCAGACCCCCTTCGAGGGGGCCATGACTATGTCTGGGGTCTAGGGGGGCCGGGAATCCCATAAGCAGTAAAAATCCCATAGCATCACCACTATCATATTCTAGACTAAGTGGGTGCGGGTGCGAAAACTCAACGAGGCATAGATGATACTAGAGCGTTATCCGTTCACCTCTTATCACCTAAACGTAACGATGCAAAAGTCGCACAATTTATCACCAAGCCAATGTGCATACACCTCCGGTGCATAATTCAACTGATACTGCACACATCCATCACTTAATGGGCTCTGAAATTTTTGAATGAAATATTTTTGCGTATGGTTTAAAATTTATAAGTTTAGAACAATAGGAAACTAGTGTCTCCATATCTGTCTAAAATTGACTCTTTCTGAAATTGATTTTAGTTTCCCTAATATGGATTCTACTTTTTCGGAATTTGATATTATATTTTCTGAAATTGATTTTACTTTCCCTGAAAGTCTACAGGGGGTGTAGATGACTACCCAGATGGGGAAGCCCCAAAAATTGATTACTTGAATTGACTAATAAAGTGGCTGCAATTAAGATCGTAGATGCAGACCAATCATGCGAGGACTTAATAAAACGGTAACTACTAATTTTGATTGAACTAATGTGCTTGGTGCAAACTTTCGAAGAAACCCAGATGGGGTAGCCCCTAAAATTGACTGATAAGGTGACTGTAATTAAGATCGTATATGCAGACCAATCATGCGAGGATTTAATAAAACGGTAACTACTAATTTTCATTGGACTAATGTGCTTGGTGCAAACTTTCGAAGAAACCCAGATTTGAAAGCCCCTAAAATTGAATGCTAGAATTGACTAATAGGTGGCTGCAATTAAGATCGTAGATGCAGACCAATCATGCGAGGACTTGATAAAACGGTAACTACTAAATTTGACTTTACTTTTTCTAAAATTGATTTTAGTTTCCCTAATATGGATTCTACTTTTTCGGAATTTGATAATAAATTTTCTGAATTTGATTTTAGTTTCTCTGATATTGAATCTACTTTTTTCTGAATTTGATTTTAGTTTCTCTGATATGGATTCTACTTTTTTCTGAATTTGATATAATTTCTGAAATTGACTTTAGTTTTTCTGATATTGAAGTTGAAAAGGTATACTTGCAACTTCTGATATTTTTGATAAAATTTTAGCAATTTGAATACATTTTCTGCAATTATTCCGCAAAGAAGCCATAATGGTTTTTGGAAAAATTGATTATTTCTCGGACACCGCTAACGGTCTTAAGTTGTGAAACTGGTATTTGGATGGTCGTTAGTTATTTTATAGATATTTGGATGGTCGTTAGTAATTCAAAAGATATTTTTGATGCAAAAAGTGTGCGCATATTTTGGATCGCCATCATGTTCTAAAATATTGTAAAACCATTTTTTGGTAATATAAAATTTATGATTTCTCGGACACTGCTAAGGGTAAGTTGTTATACTGGTAATTGGATGGTCGTTAGTGATTCTAAAGATATTTGGATGGTCGTTAGTAATTCAAAAGATATTTGGACGCAAAAAGTGTGCGCATATTTTGGATGGCGATCATATTGCAGTGGGGCCAAAGGCGAAAACCGATTAATTAAATCACGTAAAAACGAGGTGCCACATAAACGTCTGTGACGCGTTTTGCATGGATAGATGGGGGCAATTAGGGCCCCCTTTTTTTGTGGGTTTTGGAAGAGACGTCGTTGCGTGCGTTTTAAAAGCCGGTTCGAACCTTTCAAATCGATCGCCATTAATTCCCATCGCTAACGGCGTGTTTTCGTCAAAATCAATACCAGAGCACGTGGGGAATGCCGGGAGACGTCAGAACCGGTGGCGTCAAACCCAAACGGTGACGCAATCGCGGTCCTTTTAAACGCCGCCGACATATTTGACTCATAAGCGGTAATTAAATCGTTAAGCTAATTGCATATTGAAATATGCAATATCGTGCTTGTGAAATTTTAAGCAAAACTTCGTTCGCGTTAAAGGGCTAGACCCTTTAACGCGAACGTAATATACCGGCGAAATAGCCGGCAACAGCTAGCGTTACCGGCTATTTCGCCATTTCCGCACAGATTGGTACTAAACCCAAAAGTTTTCTGAAGAACCATTTTTTTTTTCTTTGTATTAATAATAATAATAACTTAACCTCAACTATAATTTAATAATTGTACGGATCCTAACCTGAGTTAATATGATTTGATGTGAAACGCTTTGTGCACCTGTCTCAGGAAAACAATTTATATTCATTAATGTGAAATTTACTTTTAATAATTATTTATCTTTTTATTACCTTAATTGCTGTTGTAAAAATTACTAATATTCATTTTGGACCTTCACGACAAAAACTTGAAAATACCTTTTCGACTATAAACTGTATTTGAATTGTACATCTGGGAATTACTTCCTCGGGCAATCGGAGACCGGTTTCGTTCTAATTAGAACTCATCAGCCGATATAGCCAGATTCGTAATTCCCAAATGTATATTTCCGTATTTAAAGAGCTTAATAATAACTTAACTACTATAATATTCGAAGTACTTGCAATTTTTAAGTTGCATAAAACAATAACTGTTATTAAAAATAAACAAAAGGAAAATAAATTCCAGTGCAGCAACTTTTGCAAAATTATCAAGCATAGTCTTACAAAATCTAGCACGCAAGTTGATCGTAAGTATTAATTGCTTCACTAAACGTTGTATTCCGTGACAAGATTAATTGTGGAATCATTGATCTTAATTCGCTGCTGAAGTGGATAAAGCACAAAATGTGTAAGTATCAGATAATTGCAGTGTTGATTAACATCGACTATTTTCAAACGCCAAAACAGGGTCAACGGTCAATTATTTATATTCATTAAACGTGTTTGAGGCGCATTTTTCAGGAGGCAAAACGTGACGATATTTCATGACTTGCCGTTATGATTTTGTTCTTGAAATTGGAAATATTAATCTTGTATAAAAAAATCTGTACACTAAATCTAATTCATCAAATCGGTCATTGATCCCGTGATGTAATTAGTCAAACGTTGATGGTAAAATAAGGGTGTTGAAAAGTGATTTAGGCGGAAAAATTAATCGTTTCTGAAAGTTTACAGGGGGTGGAGATGACTAATAAGATGGTTGCAATTAAGATCGTAGATGCTAACCAATCATGCGAGGGCTTAATAAAACGGTAACTACTAAGGGTGAAGACTAATAAGGTGGCTGCAATTAAGATCGTATATGCAGACCAACCATGCGAGGACTTGTGCACCAAATGGGCATACAGTCGGTACACAGGCAGACGTGTACGTTTGAAAACAAAATCAAATCGCGAATGAATTAGTATTTCCTAATTAATTGGATCTAAGACGTTATAAAAAAACTATTAATTGCAAGCAATAACACTTTTTTGAAAAAATCCAAAAATTTGTGTCAACATCTTTCAACACACGTGTACTTGAATCAACGGGGGCCATCATACAGGCAGATGCAAATTGATTGCCATTCAGGAAGATAACATTATCGCTTTTTGTTAACGCGGCATTTCCTATTCACGTGATATGACCGTTGCCGCGGCATTATCGCGAAATACGACTCGCTTTGCGTACTACTCTTGTTATATAACGCTAAAAACAACGGCCCCTTGTTTTGTCTCCGGAGTGTAAATATTATTCGACAGCTCCGTGATCACATTACGACACCAACGCGATAAGGAGACGACGTTAATACGCTGCGATAATCGAATTCGCTTGATCTATTCAGGCTCCATTCGCAGAGGAAGGACCAATATTATTGGAAGTGGGGAATTTGAAATCCGGCAGAAAAAACACCAGTGAATAAATTTGTGAAGAGTTTTTCTTACTAATTGCACCATCACGAATTCTATAGTACGGAGTCAAAATAATCAAAACGGAAAATATCGAGGAAAAAAATCAAATTTTGTATATAATAAAATAGAAAACTTGATTGAAAGTATCGATTGTAAAATAGTGTATTATGGCACTAGTGACTATGTCAGGACTTAATAAAACGGTAACTAGTAGTTTTGATTGAACTAATGTGCTTGGTGCAAACTTTCGAAGAAACCCAGATGAGGAAGCCCCTTAAATTTGTAATAGACCCAAATATACGCCCAGTATAATACGCATTTATGCAATAAAGTGACTCATATTTTAAAAATCATGAATACAACTAAATTATTAAATTAATTCATTTACAAATAATCCCAGGGTGAAATGTGATAAATAGCCATCGCAAGTCGCGCCAGAGCGTCGCCAAATATCTCAAGAGCCGAGGCCTGCATATGCACGGTTCTGGAAGATTCCATGTCGTGGTGTCACATAAACAATTTGGGTATCAGCGCCCCTTAGAAACGAACAAGCGACAGGCACGTAAAAATCACCTCGAATGGCAACGCTTTAAGTTAAGTGTAAAACTCTGCGCTAAAAACGCATTAATACCACACGCACAATCAAGATTAATAATCACCATGATAACTAAGAGATGGGGCGAATATTTAGCAGTAGATATGTGAGGGGAGTGGAGATTTGAAGCTGAAAAAAAACCTATTTAAGCACAAGCCACACACGAACGAGATCAGTAAGAAAGTTGCGTCGGCCACGGGCAACGCACACGACATTCGCGGTTATGAGTATATAAATTCACGTCGGGTTATAATTAAATTAACGATTGCATATAACGTTGTAAAAAAAAACGCGAAGTAGAATAAAAATTTGAATAAATCGAAAAACGTACAATTCTAGGTACAAAGTAATTTATTTTTTTATTATTAACGATAATATAAAGTTGTTAAACCAGTCTCATAAATTCACGGGAGTGCTTATTCCATTCAATCAACCCTAAGTTACCTATAAATACCAAACACCGATTACCTATTCCTGTCAGTAAACAAAGGCGGCTCGTACGCTATTCGTGTTTACGAATCACTAGAGGAAGCAATAACACTTGTAATTGACGCCCACCAGCGCACTTCGTTCACACACCTGTTATTGTGAAATCAAATTCCGGCACTAGATTCAAATTGACGGAAAATAGTTTATTTAACCAACCACAAGTTACCTAGAAAAGCCAAACACCGATTACCTATTCCTATCAGTAAACAAAGGCGGCTCGAACGCTATTCGTGTTTACGAATCACTAGAGGAAGCAATAACAGGTGTAATTGACGCCCACCCGCGCACTTCGTTCACACACCTGTTATTGTGGAATCACCTCCTCCACTAGAATCAAATCGTCATCAGCATCATAACATTTAAACATATAAACTCATCATACATCGCGCCCGCGATCGCAAATTAACGTTTCTGTATTCACCATAACTATAACAACTAATCAAGGCATTCAGTGTTCCCCTCCGACATACATCATCATATTCAAATCAAAATAATTCATAAAAATGATGGCTTCTTCATTTTAAATCATAAAACAAGCACATAACGTACCTATTATTATTGGGCAGAGTAATTTAGAATCGAACAGATAAAATAGGCTGGATTAAATCTCAATAATTTGAAGACATAATGACAATTTATGGTTAAATATCGTTAACAAGAAATAAGTGGAATTATTAAAACCCCGTATAAACACAGAAAATGATAAACGAGAGAATGAAGCTTGGTATAATCACAAGAGAAGTTATTAATAACCTCCAATGTTCCTAATAATAATATATTATAACATTACATAAACATGTCCGATTGAGGTAGCAGAACTGTTATTTGACACAACTTGTAACATGTCTGACGGTGATGACTACTTGTGACATTGGTGCTTGCTGTGGTCGTGGGTAGAATTACTAATTTACCTCAATCAACGTAAACAATGGGGCTCCAATAATTACATTATTGTGTGGACACCGACACAACCATGAAATTCGGGAAGATCGCGAGATACCTTTAGTAATCATTCATGAATTATTGGGGATATTTCAACATCTTTAAATAGTTCTATTTTTGATCATATCACTTTCCCGTAGTTAAATGGAGTGAAAGGGCATGGTAATAAATGGTCTAAGAAACTAGAGAAGCACGTGCATGTATAACAAACTCTCGTAAATAAACTTCGTAGTCATAACCATTTTCAAACTATCAATTGAATAAATAAGAGAATTTACAAATTCATTAAAAGGTCAAAGAAATCTAGAAAATAAATCAACTCTTGTCATAATCGTCAACCTGTGTTTTATTTTCCTGTATGTTACAATTATATAAATTAATTTACATCATCGTCAACCTGTCTTTTATTTTCCTGTATGTTACAATTATATAAATTAATTTACATCATCGTCAACCTCTGTTTTATTTCCCTGTGTCTTACAATTTCAGCGTGTCTATTATTAAATAAACAAAACAAATCCTTAATTTGGTGCTTTCTTGTATTAATCCATTATTAGTGTACGTTAATTAACACATTACCAATAGCAAAGTACCTTGAGAGTAATCACGGTAGTTAAATTAAACGTCACGACGTGTAAGTACTAAATACGATCACAAATCACGAGCCAAAAATAATTAAAACATTATATAATAAATCACGAGCCAAAAATAATTAAAACATTATATAATAAATCATGAGCCAAAATAATCAAGAAATTATATAATAATTTCACGATAAAAACGACGAATAATAAAATAATATCGGAGCGTTACAAATTGAATACTAGAATTGACTAATAAGGTGGCCGCAATTAAGATCGTAGATGTAGACCAATCATGCTAAGACTTGATAAAACGGTAACTACTAATTTTGATTGAACCAATGTGCTTGGTGCAAACTTTCGAAGAAACCCAGATGGGGAAGCCTCTAAAATTGAATAGTAGAATTGACTAATAAGAAGCTGCAATTAAGATCGTGGATGCAGACCAATCATGCGAGAACTTAAGAAAACGGTAAAAGGGTGCCTTTCAAGAAGGCTCGCTGGGTTTAAGAGCACGACGCGAAGCGGAGTGCTTTTAACGGTGCAGTGCTACATATATACATACATATACATGTATACATGTACATAAGGCCCTTATACATGTACGGACTGGCGTTTATTATCATTTACAATGGGCCAATAAATTTGTTGTTACTAGGAAACTTTAAAACACGCCGTGCTAGAAAGACGCATTTTTGCACGCTTATTAGTTCAATGACCAAAGATTATGCTGCAGGTATGATAAAAAACTATTTCTATATAAATGGCGCCACGAAAACCTCTCAATCCCCCCGGATTTCGTGATTAATCCGCCCCAAAGTGAACGTCCTTTAAATCCATTGGAATCGTATCCATTACCATACATTTTCAATGGGCATCTAATGTAAAATCGATGATCTCCAAATACTTCTACAGAACTCCCTTTTTTTTTCCTTCAGACTAATCATCATGAATAGTTGATTGGCATCGTGGGCATCGTCTGATGTCTTTGACCTTATATAATTCGTTTGACAGTACGCTGATTCGCTTTGTTCCCAACGTTATTACTGGAAATCGTGCGTATATTTGCTAGCGGAAATTCGGTATTGATTTGCGTTTCGTTTAAAACTGATTGTTAATGATGATGCTCTTGCGCTAGTTAATGGTAGCATGGGTAATTGTTATAACCATGATTTATATTGTGCGCGCGTTTAGGGTGAATGATCTATTACAAATTATTTATTAGTCCCACTGAATACTGCGGGTAATGAACTGTAAATCACGTGACTTTTATTACGTTCAATTGCACTGATACTAGAATTTTTTTACAAAATTTGTACACAATACCTATTTTATCATCAGAAGTAACCAGATTTTTAATTAATTAATTAATGCACTTTATACTTATCAGGTGCTCTTATTGCAGTATTATTGTTTTTTAGCCCCACTGAATACTGCGGGTAATGAACTGTAAATCACGTGACTTTTATTACGTTCAATTGCACTGGTACTAGAAAATTTTCATTTTTACAACATTTGTACACAATACCTATTTTATCATCAGAAATAACCAGATTTTTAATTAATTAATGCACTTTATACTTATCAGGTACTTTTATTATTGCATTATTATTGTTTTTTGTCTGATATATATTGTAGTCTAATCAAAATATAATCCATTCAATCAATAAATACTGCAATTGGACGAATGAACTTGGAATTTAAAAATCAAAATGTAATAAGCCTTTAAATAAGATTTCCAATAATGATCACATTTTAGCCAAAATTGTAGATACGTTACGTGTACTGACAGGGTTGGAATAAATCATGTTTTTTTTTTCAATTGTATTTTGAACAATACAATTTTCGATAATGTTTGCAGAAATTTGGGAAGTAATTGCATCCCGATCTTATAATTTTCATAATTGAAAAACCTTGCTTAAAGGTTATGACATTTGATCAATTTGTAGACAGTTCATCAATATGTATCATATATTTGTGAAAAAATTAAAAAATATCAGAAATTTATGGAAAATTCTCGACTATTGGAAATTTGGGGAGACTTAATCTGAATGTCATAAATTAATGAAGAATTCATCAAAATTTCAGAAATTTGTGGAGAATTGATTCACCAATTGAATTGGGGAGACATAATTTGGAATTTCAAAAATATGTTCCATGCATTGTTTTAGAAAATCGCAGCTAAAGTATATCATAAAATAATGGAGAATTAATCAAAATATCAGAAATTAGAAAATTCGCATCAAAATATCAGAAATGTGTGGAGAATTCACACAAATATTAGAAATTTGAAAATAATTTATGGAGAATTCATCAATATCAGGAAATTGGTTGATAATATAAATAATATAAATAGAATTTATAATAATAAAATTATTATAAATATAAATAATATAAATTTATGGAAAGATTATGAAATTATCAGAAATTTGTGGAAAATTCTCCGAATATCATAAATTAGTGAAGAATTCAACAAAATATTAGAAATTTGTGGAGAATTGATTATAACGTTATATATTTATTAAGTTTAAGGTTTTATCCAGTAAGTACAGAATAATACCTTAAATAAATAACTGGTATATTGCCAGTTATTTATTTAAGGTATAATTCTGTACTTACTGGTATAGTTATTTTTTATTTTATTTCATTATTTGTTTATTTCACTGAAAATTTATAGACACTGTCTTACAGAGGTAAAAAAGTGGCAATGAGAAAGTGCCTTTTGGTATTTTATACCTTTTCAATTAACTTCAAAAAAACGTAAAAACGATATCGCAAAATATAGGAATATGTAGAATATCTCGGAAAAGTAAATGGAATTCTCCGGTTTTCTAAACAGAATATTACTGACTACTAAATTGCGCAACTTTTTTTAATTTAACCGCCTTTGTAACTCTTACGGTTTTCGAGATCCCTATGGTGTTGATCGTTATCTTGGACACCCTGTGTATATATAGGAATAATTTTATGAAGGGCTCTCATCTAAACTCTATTTTTTAGATTCATTCAAGTAATGATCGGATTATCTTTAAACCTTTAAATTGAATGATAATAATCTGCATGCATTACTCTTCAAGAATGAGTAAAAGTGAAAATACCCCAGCGATAGTTTTTCTACAATTTCCCACTGAAAATTTAGAAACCACTTTTGATTAAGTTAAACTCTATATTTTTAAATAACAAGTGATGAACGGATTATCTTCAAACCAATGAATTGAACGATATTGATCTGCAAGCATTACAATTCAAGAAAACGTAAAAAAGTATGCTCTCAAGTAACGTACACGTTACAGCTAACGGTTTTTTATATACGCAATACACCTGTTTATCTAAGCTATTGCAATTATACATAATTTAAATTTACAAAATTATTTTGGCAATTTTGACATTAATAACTCCAAGTTTCACAGTAATACGTGAAGTTTTGATACTAAAAACTGAAACTTTAGTTTTTTTTTGCAATTTTAGCCAAAACAATGCAATTTGGATATTAATCATTGCAATTTTGATAAGTATTAATTGAAATTCAGACACTCAAAACTAAAACTTTGACCGTACTGTAAGAAATTTTAACCGAAACAACTGATACTTTATGAAAAGTAAAAATTTACCAGTAGTCGTCGAAATTCCAGTAGACTAAATGCTTTGACAGTTTCATCATTGCAATTTTGACATAAATAACTCCAAGTTTAACAGTAATACGTGAAGTTTTGATACTAAAAACTGAAACTTTGGCTTTTTTTTGCAATTTTGGCTAAAACAATACAATTTTGGCATTAATCATTACAATGTTGATAAGTATTTTGAAATTCAGATACTCAAAACTAAAACTTTGACAGTACCATATGAAATTTTAACTGAAACAACTGATACTTTATGAAAACTTAAAATTTGCCAGTAGTCGCCGAAATTCCAGTAGACTAAATGCTTAGACAGTTTCATCATTGCAATTTTGACATTAATAACTCCAAGTTTGACAGTAATACGTGAAGTTTTGATACTAAAAACTGAAACTTTGGGTTTTTTTTGCAATTTTGGCCAAAACAATGCAATTTTGACATTAATCATTACAATGTTGATAAGTATTAATTGAAATTCAGTCACTCAAAACTAAAACTTTGACAGCACTCTATGAAATTTTAACCGAAACAAGTGATACTTTATGAAAAATCAAAAATTGCCAGTAGTCGTCGAAATTCCAGTAGACTAAATGCTTTGACAGTTTCATCATTGCAATTTTGACATTAATAACTCCAAGTTTGACAGCAATACGTGAAGTTTTGATACTAAAAACTGAAACTATGGCTTTTTTTGCAATTTTGGCCAAAACAATGCAATTTTGATATTAATCATTGCAATGTTGATAAGTATTAATTGAAATTCAGACACTCAAAACTAAAACTTTGACCGTACTGTATGAAATTTTAACCGAAACAACTGATACTTTATGAAAAATCAAAATTTGCCAGTAGTCCAGTAGACAAAATGCTTCGACAGTTTCATCATTGCAATTTTGACATTAATAACTCCAAGTTTGACGTAAAGTTTTGATACTACAAATTAATATTTTTGAATAATTCCGGCAACTTTTTGACCACGTATAAATATCTATGAATTTGGGTTATGAAAGGAGGAAATAAATATCTTAATGTAACGTTTTTGACGTCAAAAATCCCAAGATTATTTTGGCCATTTCCGGGAACATTTTGACTCTACCACGACTAAATATCTATGAATTTGCGTTATGAAAGGAGGAAATAAATGTCTCAATGTAACGTTTTTGACGTCAAAAATTCCAAGATTATTTTGGCCAACTTCGGGAACATTTTGATTCTACCATATATAAATATCTATGAATTTGCGTTATGAAAGGAGAAAATAAATACCTTAATGAGAATGATAGAATCCCAAGATAGGGATTCTTAAGATTAAGGGGTTCAAAAACATTAATGAGAATGTGTTTGACGTCAAAAATCCCAAGATTATTTTGGCCAATTCCGGGAACATTTTGACTCTACCATATATATGAATTTGCGTTATGAAAGGAGGAAATAAATATCTTAATGAGAATGATAGAATCCCAAGATAGGAATTCTTAAGATTAATGGGGTTCAAAAACATTATTGAGAATGGCTTTGACGTCAAAAATCCCAAGATTATTTTGGCCAATTCCGGGAAGAATTTGACTCTACCACGTATAAATATCTATTAATTTGCGTTATGAAAGGAGGAAATAAATATCTTAATGAGAATGATAGAATCCCAAGATAGGGATTCTTAAAATTAATGGGGTTCAAAAACATTATTGACAATGTGTTTGACGTCAAAAATCCCAAGATTATTTTGGCCATTCCCGGGAACATTTTGACTGTACCACGTATAAATATCAATGAATTTGCGTTATGAAATGCGGAAATAAATGTCTTAATGTGACGTTTTTGTCCTATTTTGGGAATTCTCGTGGACCCGAGTTGTTTAATGCGACCCCCAGGGGGTTGTGTCCCACTTTTGGGAACCGCCGTGTTGGATGAATTGGATGCTTGCGGAAATGTGTGTGCGTGTGTAATAGTTTATAGTTTTATAGCCGTAGGCAGACACTGTGTGTAGATATTCGTGCAGAAAGTTTTCAAAGCCGAATTGCCAGTACAGTGCACGATATCGCAATTATTGTGAGTAATGGGCATTGTAAAGTGAATCGCGTATCGGCGGATTTGGTACGAACGTGTGGCGGTGGTTATTGTTGTTTTCGTTCTTTTCAGTTTTTCAGTTTCGTTTCAGCAATAAAGATATGCCGGTGGCGGTGTTTCTGAAAGTGTTTCAACGTGCTCGTTTGGCGTGTCCATTCCGTTTGTCACGGTGCATGTGCGATAACGATAAGGTTCATTAGCGCACCGAAAAGTGTAACTGGCTCGGTCGCTGATAAGAGGCGAGCGGGTTGAGAGTGGAGAAAGGTGGTGCGCCCCAGATCCTGCGTTTAAGGGTGACATAATAGGGGGGCGTCGTTTCCCGTAAACGGGCCGTAAAGTGCGATTTTTTGCGGCGCCGTTTTCGGGAGAGCGCCGCTCCGGGAGCAATAACCCCCGGGAGATGCGTGCGCGCCTGTTTCGGCACCCGGCGTGTTTATCCTCGTTAATTTTTCAGCGTCAGCCGTCGCTATTGCGACCGTCACTCACCTCCGTCTTGGTGATGCGATGCCTGGCGAGCTTGACTACGGCGAAGTTGCCTTTGCCGATGGTCCTCTCGATGTCGTAGAATCCGACACGGATCGCAGTCTTTGATATTCTCTCGCGTTCGCCCATCGCGGACATGCTACGCGCACTCACACGGATGCCACGGACCTGTCCCAGGCTAGGCGTCTGTACGCACTGTGCTGCCTGGCATTGCCTTATTGCTAAATAATTCGATGTATTGTCATGTTGTGTGCGCCGAGACGGGTTATCGACGCCGCTGCCACGAGCGACGCCCGAACATGAGTTCTTTTGGACGACTGCCGTCAGCTGTGGTCAGCCGTGGATCGCGGGCACGGGGCGCACTGTGTAGAAGAGCGACGCTCACACTAGCTGTTTCACAAAAGCGGGCTGCGCGACCGACGCTCCGCGCCGTAATGCACACTCGCACACCTACACACACCTACACACACCGACGAACGGACACACTGCCGGCTCCGTCCTCGGCCAATGCCGTACTCCAGACTGGATGACGCAAACGGGCATTACACGATAACACATTTACGCACGGCCGTACAAAAGAAATCGGGTTTATCCGTTTCAATATTTGAAGATGCGGCGCCGATGGCCCCCGAACTTTCAGCCGCCACAAAAACTGAAGGTCTTCGCTGTGGTGGATTTAGATACTCCCTTTAGACTTCTTCGTAAATTCAAATCATACTGCCATAACTTCGATCAAAACCTGATGTTCAATTGTCATGTTTATCAAAATTTTACAGATCATCCATTATAGATATGAATTGTCAAATTCAAGCTAGGCCAAAATGTCACATTGTATAATAATTTTGACTGTGTACAGTCAGGGGCGGATGGGGCCGGCGGGAAGACGGGAAATTTCCCGGTGCGCCGATCGGAAACAGTCGTGTAGCCCCGGTGCAGTAGTCCAATTTTCCACATAGTATAATAATTTTGACTGTGTACAGTCAGGGGCGGATGGGGCCGGCGGGAAGCCGGGAAACTTCCCGTTGCTCCGATCGGAAACAGTCGTGAGGCCCCGGTGCAGTAGTCCAATATTTTTTGCGGTTTCGGAATGGTGCCGCCTGTTTTCATGCACAGCTTATACTGTATTCATGTAAGCAGACATACATGAATACTGTACTGTATTAGTACTGGTACTATTCCCATTACAAATTATTTTGCGGAAGGTGTCCTAGCAGAGAGAAATGTTCTAGTGAACATACAAGCCAGAATACCTCAAAACCCAAGCACAGGACATCGGGTGATGATTGGATCAAAAATAATGTTAAAGACCCGAAGAAGAGAAAGCTACAAATCATTGGAGAAAAGTGGTGGGCTAAAGAAAAGGCACTTTCAAAAATATTCTGCAAATACGGTAACATCGAATCAGGTTCGTATGTAGAAATTTTATTGGCGTAAACTGGATTATATAGCCACGAGTGTCGTTTTCGGTCATGACCATTCAAGGGTAGTCCACAGAGGCGGATGGGGCCGGCGGGAAGCCGGGAAATTTTCCGGTGCGCCGGTCGCAAATAGTTGTAAGGCGCCGGCGCAACAAACTCATTTTTTTCTGTTGAATCATGTCACTACTATTACTATACGCAATTTACACAAACGCGACAACAAATATGTATTATATTTGTTTCAAAATAATTTATAGACAAATCGTATTGATAAATTATAGTGGTCTGAACAGTTGAAAGTCAAAGAGAAAAATGTTATATAATAGACAAATGATTGATAGAATAACAAATACTATTAAACTTCTTAGAAGACGTGATACAGGCCAAGAGTTTGAATCGTGCTACTAGAAATCTAGATAGCAAAATTTTGGGCAAATTTTAATGAGTCTTACATCAAATATTTAAATTAGATTTGGTGCATTTGTTTCGTTTCAGTCAGATACTACAGTTAATTAAATTATTACGAAGTCTAATTATAAGATTTAAATTTAAAAAAATATCAAAATAGTAGCAGAAAAAATAAATACTGCTGAAATTTATTCAATATCAGTAGACTAGACTAGTACCACTCAAAATGTGTACAATAGACCAACGCTCGTTCATTTTTAAATATGTTCTTCAAAACCTGAAGTCTGAACAGTTAAAAGTCAAAGAGAAAAATGTTATATAATAGACAAATGATTGATAGAATAATGAATATTAATAAACTTCTTGGAAGAAGTGATACAGGCCAGGAGTTTGAATCGTGCTACTAGAAATCTACATAGCAAAATTTTGGGCAAATTTTAATGGGCCTTATATCAAATATTTAAATTAGATCTGGTGCATTTTTTTTTTTCGTTTCTGTCAGATACCACAGTTAATTAAATTATTACGAATTCTATAAATAAGATTTAAATTTAAAAAAAACAAAAAATATCAAAATAGTAGCAGAAAAAATAAATACTGCTGAAATTTATTCAATAGCAGTAGACTAGACTAGTACCACTCAAAATGTGTACAATAGACCAACGCTCGTTCATTTTTAAATATGTTCTTCAAAACCCAACGAAGAAAAGGTTAATCTCCATTTGAGAAACAAGAGAGAATGTAGTTGGTGGGCTGAAGAATGGCACTTTAAAAAATATTCGGCAAATACGGAATGTTGAGTCACCTTTGTATGTAGAAGTAAAATTGGTGTTAGAAACAATAGAAAAACCCAAAAAGACGAACAGTAATGTGAGGGCAATGGCAAAAAGTTTCACCGACAATATTTAAAATACGAAGTAATTTTAACAGCAACTATATTTTTCAAATGATTCGGCATTACTGGATCACGATCAAAATATTTGAAGGCCTACGGAGAGGAATGATTTCTATTTCTTCATTTTGATTCCATTTTTATTCCATTTTTATTGAAATCGAGCTGATGGTGCCATGTTGTAGTATGGGAAAAGTAGTTTCGACACGTGAAGTAAAACAGTCAAAAACGATCACCGCTCGCTTCAAAAACGAAGCAATAGAATATGATGTTGACTTTAAACGATCAGAGATCTAGATAAAGAAGAATAATTTATAGACGACCCCCCTAATGGACAATAATCGGTAACCATAATAATATTTTATCAAAAATTTGTATTTCATTTGAAAATATATTGTCTGTATGTACATTCCTATACTGTACTGTACCCTAGATAAAAAATCTAAAAATACGGTTAAAAACGATCAGAGTCCAAGAGTCCAAGTTAATAAAACTAAATTGTTTTAATAGATTTGCTTATGTGTATTTCATGTTTTTGCTCAATATTCTAATTCACATCTTGTCAAAGTAGATCAATTATAATCAGTTAGTTTTTTCATTCATCCTTTCTGTCCTTTATTAGACTTGAAACTTTCAATTTAGTTTTCTGGAAAACGATAAAATTAGACTCTAGTACCATCAATACCATTTCTACAAATCTACATAGATGGCGCAAAGTGCAAAAGTACAAAAGTACAGAAGTTTCAAAGAATTGCGACTCAGTAAAATATCTTTCAGACTAATTCGCAGTATGGGCGGAAGAAAAATTAGTACATAATGAAACATACAGTACATAATTCTAAAATGATATTTGAGACAATATTGAATGAACTGCGAAGAAAAAGTAATTCGTATGTCTAAAGGATGGAGAAAAATGTGAAGATGAAACATTGGACGATGAACATGACAAATGTATATTCATTACATTGAAACATTCAATTTAATAATAGATACCGTAATCAAGTCTATGATAAAACGATTCCAAAATACCTTTGATGTTTGTAAAGATCTATCTGTATTAGATCCACAAAATTTGGATGAAATTAAACCAAATATTCCAAAAAAAATCGACTACTCTCTATATTGAAGACTTTAACTAATAAATTATAAACAAAAATTGTAATGCAACATTAGAAAATTTAATAGAAGAGCTTTTGATTTGAAATTTGTGATTTATTGGAACAAAATATTTGTGATATGTTAATAGTAGACCAACATCTTCAACTGCAGATAGACTTTATAGAAGAACATATAGAGCTATCAAGCAAGCATGTGTCAGCACGTGGCAAAACAAATTAAGAAATACTAACATGTAGAAGTTTCAAAACTGTGCTACTACGTTATTTTTAAATACAATTTATTTCGAGAAGTGTACTCCATCTTATACCCAATTCTTAGACTCTAGTCTTGCGTATTTAGAACTCTTCCGATATCTCAAGTTTCCTGCAAAAGATATGTCTTAACGCTAAAATACGTAGAAATAGATTATGATCGGCGATATCTCACACTCGCCTTGAAGCTCTTATGTTCATGAGTTATGAGAAAGAGAATTTAAATGAACTAAATTATAAAGAAATTGTAACCGCGTTAGGTAAATCCAGTTCTCTTCTATCAAAAAAGTTATTGTTTTAAAGTAAAAATATTATATATTTTTTTAATTTTTTGCTTATTTACATCTGTAATACATTTGGTTTTTAATTGTAGAAAAAATTTGCAGACGCTTTTACTTATTTTCATTATAACCTTTTAAAACTGACATTTGAGCACTGATTCTTTCTGATTCTTTCAACTTTTATAAACATTTTATGTATTGCGCCGGTGACTGTATTTCCTGCGCCGGTTTTGCTAATCCCATCCACCCCTGGTTGCAACTTACAACCTTTTCATTTATTTAGTATGTCGGAAAGAAAAACTAAACGTTTGTCTGAAGCTCAGTATAACAAGCAGCGATTGCGAAAAGAGAGCAAACAGAGAAATTAAAAGGTTCAAGATCTAAATATTTGCAAATTTCGACAAATTTACAACAAACTTCATCATCGCAAGATATGACAAATCAACACGATGTTAAAGAAGGCATTGAAAAAGCTGATGTGCCAAAAAATCAAAATATGATTGACGAAGACAACATAGTTAATCTTGATGATGAAGCAAGAGTAACAGTTTCATCTTGTTCAACTTCGGAGAAAGATGTAAGTAGGGATACTGTCCAAGAAATGAAATTCGAGGTAAATTTAGTATCTGACGATGACGAACCTAGTATGTGGCCTAATAATATAACAAGTCTCGATGCTTAAATATTATTTGAAAAGGGACCCTTTCAAATTCAGAATTTCGATTTTCCTATTTCTGAATCGGTGCGAAAATTTTCTAAGAAATATTATTGTCGTCAGTTTCAAAGCGGCGAAGAAGTACATCGGGAGTGGTTAATTTATTTTATAAATAACATTCCAAGTTCCAGTTATTGCTTTTGTTGTAAAATATTCGATCAAAATAAAAGCACAATGTCAGACAAACCAGGTATTTCGGACTGGTAATATTAGGGTGGACCTTATTTTTCTACCTTGAAATTATTGTCACGTCGCCTCCTAGAATTATGCCACTAGGTGAAAAAAATAATGTACGCAAAATTTGAGATCGATTGAACAACGGGAAGACTCCAGTTTGAAAATATGAATTTTGAAAATTCCATCAAACTATATGTTTTAATATGTTTTTAAATTTTTATTTTTCTACTGTATATGAATAATAAAAGAATATATTATTTCATTAAAAAAATCTGAAAACCTTTGAATGTAAAGAAATGACCTTGAAATAAAAATATTATCGTTGAGAGTTTTTCACTTTCAATTGTCATTTACTCGAAATATTTCTTATGTAACATGGCAACATTTTTATACTGTCACTTTGACAATAAAAAGATCTCTCAAAATCAAGAACAAAAATAGGGGATTGTCATTTAAAAAACAATGGATGACGTCATTAATCAAAAACAAATGATTGTTGAAGATCAACTGTCATGCAAAAATGTGTATTTTTATTTAAAAAAAACGACCTTTTCGAGAATTTTTTTCTAAAATTTTTTTATTTGGGTATTTATGAATTAATTTCATACTTTTGGCGCACACTGTATATCATCAGACTAGACCAATAGAAGAATTCTGGTCAATACTATCGAGGAAAGTGTACGATAAAGGATTGGAAGCTACAAATGAAGATCAATTGCGGCGTCGCATCTTCCAAAAGTTAGAGAAATAGAACCTGAACTTGTCCAAAAGAAGATAGGACAAGTCCGAAGAAAATTAGGACTTATTGAGGATAATGGGCCACTATCCATAATGTAATTGGTAATTATTTTTTGTTATTAGTGTAGTTAATTGTTGTAACATTTGTTTCTCAAATTAAATCAGTTTGGAAAAAATTATTATCATTTAAAAAAAATCCAAAAACTTTAGGACAATATGTTATTAGATTGTACACCGGATGTAAGCCATCCAGAACAGAGTAGAAGTAAGGGAACATTTTCTTGGATTCAGTCCAATAACAAAAACCACAGGAAAAAGTATATCTGAATTTCTCTTAGAAGAATTGTCGAATTTGAAATTAAATATTTTTGATATGCGAGGGCAAGGCTATGATAATGGTGCAAATATGCGAGTGAAACAAACCCTCATGCCTTTTTTGTGCCATGTTCTGCACATAGTTTAAATCTGGCCGTTAATAATTCAGCTAATATTTCACACGAAACTGTATTTTTTTTAATCTTGTTTAAGAATTGTAGGTTTTTTTTTCTGGAAGTACACACAGATGGGCAGTTCTTAAAAAATATGTAGGAAAGTTAAATTTAAAACCTCTAAGTGATACTCGATGGTCCAGTAGAATCGATGCCATAAAGCCTTTACGATATCACACGACGCTTTATACGAAATTTATGTAGATAATACTAAAGACTTTAAAACTGTGCATATGGCGCATTAATTGCTATTAAAGATATCGAGTTACAAATTATTACGCTCAATTGTGATTTGGCATCAAATTTTATCACCGTAGTCACCAAAATTTTTCAAAACCCAAAACTGTAAAAATGTTAGTTTCTCTATGACGTATTTAACAAATTTGGCAAACCTTTTAAAGAAACTTCGTACTGATAAAGGTTTTGAAGACATTCTTGTAACAGCTAACACTTTAGATATAGAATTGGAGGTTGAATGTAATTTCCCTACAGTGGAAACCATAAGAGCAAAGCTAACACCCAAATTTTTTAATTATCAATCTGCGGATGGGCCAATTTTAGATCCAAAAACAAATTTTAAAGTAAATTTTTATTTTTGTATATCGGACAAAGCTTTATCATCTATCGAAACTAGATTTGAAACACTTGTGGATTCCAACGATTTATTTGGCTTTATGAACAATTAACATTAACATTAACAAAGAAATTGATACGCTAAAAAATAAAGCGAGCACTGGTGTCATTGAGGTCTCAACTAAGATAATTAAAACAATTAGCGCCGTAATTGTAGAACCCTTAGTTTACCTAATAAACCAGATATTTAACTCCGTCAATTTCTCCAAAATATTGAAGAGGGCTGAGGTCGTACCGGTATTCAAGAAGGATGATGTGCGGTGCATGGAAAGCTATACACCCATAGCCATTCTAAGTGTATTCTCTAGGATCATTGATGCATTCATTGATTGCATTGATGAGCAGTAATGCATTCAAAAATGACATCCTTCACTTTCAACATAATCAGTGACATGCAACACGGATTTAGAGTGGGTAGATCAACTGAAACAAGTCTACTCTACTCTATCTTGTGTTAACAATATCCATGAACAGCTCGACAACGGCAAGCGTGTAGCCAGTATCTTTTTTGATCTGTCTCAAGCATTTGATAGTCTTAACTTATTATACAGGAAAAGTGGTTTAGTGTTGGTTTCCGTGGCCGTTTCCTTTCTTCCATTTCTGTCTGACAGAACTTTCTGTATAAAGTCCAACGAACATACTTCATCATATTACGATGTGCGTGAAGGTGTGCCACAGGGATCAATCCTGGGCGCGTTAATATTCATAATCTACATTAATGACTTGGCAGCGCAGATAGGGGGGCAACATACCGTAGTTTACTCGGACGACACGTCGGTGTTAGTGGCGGCGGACAACTCAGAGAGTATTCAGAAGGAAATGGTGTTAGTGGCGGCGGACAACTCAGAGATTCTTAAGAAGGAAATGGTGTTAGTGGCGGCTGACAACTCAGAGAGTCTTCAGAAGGAAATAGACAGTACACTGAGGAGGTTTAGGGCCTGGTGCTATCAAAACAGACCCATGTTAAATCTGGCTAAAACAGTTTACACTGAGGAGGTTTAGGGCCTGGTGCTATCAAAACAGACCCATGTTAAATCTGGCTAAAACAGTTGGTTTACATTTTCGAAACTGCAGCCCAATCACCAGTTTACGAATCAACTTCAACGACACTATCATTTCGTCGTAGAACCAGACCAAGTTCTTGGGATTACACCTGGATGCCAGGTTGAAGTGGGATGGTCAGATGGGTTTCGTGTCAGGAAAAGTTAATTCAGCGTACTTTGCAATATTCAGACTAAAGAGAACGCTTGCGCAGGAGTCAGTGATAAGTGCCTACTACGAACTGGTCTATTGCCATTGTTGCAGCCCCGCTGCAATTAAGATAATCTCCTCATCACCGTAAATCTATCCCTATTTGATGTGTTGTTCGCGGATTTAGTTAAGTCCCAGCTGGGAAGACCCAGCTTATCTAGGAACAATTTTATTGAATTGAGGATTGGTTTTCCCAAATGACCACCATTAACGTTATATGTAGGGTTTTCCCCAAACGGTTTATTGAGGCCTCTAAATGGCCCACTAATGCAGTTTGGAGAACCCAGAAGCAATATAAGATTTGTACTCCAGGTACGAGGCACGGACCAATCCGGGAACGCCCTTCCCCTTCCCCTGCAGGAGAAGAAGTACCACGGATTTCGAAGACCAGAGTAGAGCAGTCTAACACCAAAACTTCGGCGGCGACCATCTCGCCTGTAATTTATTCACCAATTAATCTCAATATACAAATTCTTCTCAAGTAACTTGTTGAGTACTTTATTTCACGGTCCTTCGAACAAAGGTGATAACATCACGATACCAATAATCCTCGCGCCGCACACATACGCGTTTGGTTTTACGACCCAAATCATAAGCGTCGCGGGACAATACAGCCATCTATCGTCCAATGTGGTAGAATGGGGCTCTGCAAGCGGTATCTCTAGAGTCTTCCTAAGCCAAAATAGCCGGTCATTTTTCAGGAAATTTAACTTATTTACCCTCCCATGTATCTTCATCTATAAAACCCTGTTAATGGTTAGGAGTAGTATCTCATCATTTGCCAAGAATTCTGACTGTCACCAATATAACAGAGCCATGCCATGGCTCTAACGGCTACTGCACATAACTCGAGCAGTATAGTCGTCTACTATACATGTTCCGTTGTTAGGCCATCTCATTTCGCTGATACTCAGGATTGCTATGTCCGATCTCCTCATTTCAAGGATGGTGTTACGGATTTTTCCTTGTTCATATAAACTCCGCACGTTCCACGTGCCTCTTCTCTTCTTCACAGCTAGCCGGGAGATTCTTAGCACCCCTCCCCCATTGAAGGAGGGCTCGTAACTAGGGGACGTATTTCGATTTGTGATGACCATGATGAGGATTTTCCTGAGGATAAATTATGAGGTGGTTTCCCATTGCCTTCCTCATTTCAGATGTTTAATCGGATTAAACATCGGTTTAATCAGATGTGATGGCCGCGTGGTTTCCCATTGTCTTCCTCATCTCAGATGTTTAATCGGATTAAACATCGGTTTAATCAGATGTGATGGCCGCGTGGTTTCCCATTGTCTTCCTCATCTCAGATGTTTAATCGGATTAAACATCGGTTTAATCAGATGTGATGGCCGCGTGGTTTCCCATTGTCTTCCTCATCTCAAATATCAGGGCCGGTTTAATCAGATGTGATGGCCGCCCATGAATGTCTGGCAACAAGCCTTCAGAGAAATCATTTTTCGATATTCTTGTCCCAGTGTTGAGATAGCTGCTGCCCTATCTCATGCTACTTTTGGTCCGCCTCGAGTACTTTATTTCCTCGATACCCACCATATCTGGTGAGCGTTCCCCTATCCGCCACCTGGGGAGGCGCCCAATGGGGGAGTAGCCAACCCCTCAAGGGTAATCACTAATTACTATTTATGGATAGTAGATCCTAATCTCTTAACCCCTGGCCGGGCATAGGTTCCGTCCTCATGAGGTGAGTTTGAGTAGTCCCTGAGGAGCATTCGTTTATGGCAATATTGCCCACCGTGCATATGGGATCCCACAACTTTTATGAATCGCATATATTTGCGGGATGTGTTCAGGGGAAGTTTAGGGTCAACGGTAGTTTTACCTACTATTTATGGATAGTAGATCCTAAACTCCTACACCCCTGGCCGGGCATATGTTCCGTCCTCAGGGGTGAGTTTGAGTAGTCCCTGAGCAGCATTCGTTATATGGCAGTCTCAATAGGTATATATGATTGCAGAATGTGTTTAGGGGCAGCTTAGGGTCAACGGTATTTTTACCTACTATTTATGGATAGTAGATCCTAATCTTCTAACTCCTGTCCGGGCATATGTTCCGTCCCCAGGGGTGAGTTTGAGTAGTCCCTGGGGAGCATTCGTAATATGCAGTCTATATATGTGTATATGTATATCTATATGTGCATGTGTATATTCATCACTTCTTGGGAAGGGTGCTTACTGAGCTTTGGCTCAGGAATATCTTCTCTTCGTTACAGAATCGTGCCGCTCCCGCCAATCCCTGACACGTCCAAACCAACCTAGGTGCCCTAGCCATTAACGTAATAATAATTAATGTATTATAATAATAAATATGTTTTAAGAGTTCGTCTTGTGTTAATGACGTATTAAACTTGCTCTTAATTACGTCCCTTTTCACCACTCAAATTATCGGCCTGACATACTTTCACATAAAATGTGACGGCCATTAAATTTGTACCCCTTAGATTTTATGATTTTGTGTTACGTTGATCTTCCTCCAATTTTGCATAATCTAAAAGATCGTCAAATGTATTCACTTCTCTTGTGGTACCCATACATTTTTTCTAAAAAGTTCTTCCTTTATAAAGTGCATATTCGTGCCGTAACTTGGTTTTCCATGCAAATTGGGGTTTTGAAGACTGACCACTTTCATAATTTTTTATTATATCAAAAACTCTAACTATCTTTCGAGAATTTTGGGGCCTTTTCAGATGTTTCTGTGCCCCCCCCCCCCCTCCCCCCCCCCCCCCGAAGTTGCGCTTTTATTGTTAGCCCCAAGAAATACGATATGCACCCCACCCCCTAGGGGGTAATATATCCCCCGTTGAGAACCGCTATTCTAAATCACGGATTTCGGCTTCGTGGGTGAACTGCTCGATATGATGTTGGTTTTTAAGCCGGCTTGTTGCTATTTTCGGCAGCCACGTATTTGCTCTGACGCTTTCGAGCCCCTTGTTTGCTCTGGGGACGTCGACATCGCCGAAAGTCTGCCGTAAGCTGGAGGATAAATATTTCGCGAATCAATGTGTCAGGTGCGCGGGATGACGACGTTCCCTTGACTGGTCTGTTTCTAGTGAGTGTGCTGAAAGAAATGTTTAGGTTCATAGTGAGGCCGACTTTTATAGTTTATTAGGAGACATATGTATTCGTTTCTTTTTAACGATTCGTTTGTCCCTTGCGATTTTAAAAGCTAAAAGCTAAAATAAATTGTAAGGGATCGAAATGCACATATTTTGTATGAATTAATTTATATATATTATTACGAAAAATGACTGATATTAATTGATACGGTTCGTGATAGAATTGAAACAATTTCATACTCAGGTATAAACATTGAAAAACACACGTAAAAGCCAAGTATTGTGTTAGAATAGGAAGGGGGTGATCATTTGGGGGATTTTGTAAGTAATTTGATTAAATATGAATTCAATTTGAATCGATTGCAAACGAAATTACGAGAACTTTTATAATCACTTATTAAGACGCGTTCGATGCGTGGTGACGCAATTTTATAAACAAAACACTCGCGCCCGAGGCGGCCGATGACAAATCATAACAATTTAGTATTTTTAGGTCAATAACCTTGCTATAGCACCCATGTGAGATCACCGAAATTAGAAATAATGTTACGGGGAATCCCACATCGCTGAGTGGGCAAAATTTTAATATAAATAGCATCGCTTTGCATACGAAAAGTTAGTTGGTTCCAGATTAGCGTGGCGTCAGTCCGTTATTATCTTCGTTAATAGTATCCGCGAATATCATTACAAAGAGTATTATCCGATTTATTTTGAAAGTGACTGTGTTCAGGATGGTATTGATTATTTCGAAATTGAGTAGCAATAATCAGTACATTCCTACCAAAGTACCAAAAACAAATACCCGTGAAGTATATTTAAAATCGTTCCGGTTACACATACGTGGGTTGTTCGAAAGCTTTGTTAATTTCTGGCATACGCTATGAGCGATGTCGTGGATATTAATGAGGTAATCGTTCCGGTTACACATACGTGGGTTGTTCGAAAGCTTTATTAATTTCTGGCATACGCTATGAGCGATGTCGTGGAAGTTAATGAGGTAATCGTTCCGGTTACACATCCGTGGGTTGCTCGAAAGCTTTGTTAATTTCTGGCATACGCTATGAGCGATGTCGTGGATGTTAATGAGGTAATCGTTCCGGTGTCACATACGTGGGTTGTTGAAAAGCTTTATTAATTTCTGGCATACGCTATGAGCGATGTCGTGGATTTGATGAGGTAATCTTTCCGGTGTCATTCGCGTTCAGAGAGGAAAATGCTACCATCTCCAATTGTGTTTACCTTAGTAGACATGATTAACAATTCGTCTAAAAATATCAATTATAACGAAATAAATAATATCATTTGAATTTCTTATTTAATAAAATACTGTCATTATAAATTTAAAATGAAGAATGGAATGGATAATACTCTTCAGGGGATAAGTATAAATTGTTAAAATATAACCTAAATAATATCTCTTCGATAAAGTGGCAAAACATTATTTAATTATGAATCATTAATCATATGGAATTGAATCAAATTAAGGTTTAGTTTAAATCGGAAACATTACAAGATTTTAACTAAAAAAGGGTTAAGTAAATGAAATCCATAAAATTATCAGAATTGCTTATTTAATGAGTTTCATTCTAAATTTCAAGATGAAATCTAAAAACGATGATGTTCTCCAGGGAATAATTATGAAATATTAAGGTATAATTTACATCATAACTGGGCAATACTGTGGCAAATTATTGGTTGTTTTGTGTAATGAGTAAAAACATTATTTAATCTTATTGCAAATTCATTAATATCAGTCATACGAACAATTTACAGGACGTATTTAACAAAATTGTATCTATCAAAACCTAGTTAGTGAATCCTGAAGTAATAGATGAAAAATGACATTGGAAGGCACAAACAGTGACATATTTCATGAAGTGGTGACATGCATTGAGCCGTTTTGCGGGCACGTAGAATTGAGCAGTGTGTGAAAGTCATTGACGTTACTTAAGATTTCCAACTGATGTACAGATAAAATGAAAAATGACATTGGAAGGCACAAACAGTGACATATTTCATGAAGTGATGACATGCATTGAGCCGTTTTGCGGGCACGTAGAATTGAGCAATGTGTGAAAGTCATTGACGTTAAGTACATCTTTTATCCAAAACTAACTAACACTTTTTGAGTCAATAAAGAAAGTCATTAAATTCAAGTTGATGTTAAATTATTGGTGCAAAATCCTTTAAAGTGAATAAATTACACTTAATCTATAATTCTTTGTCTTGATTTTATTAATATTATTGTTACTAACATACGCATTACCTCTAAAAGAAGTTTGAGTCGTCACGATAATGATTTAATATCAAACATAACGTAAAGAAGTACTGCCATTATACGATCACACAAAATAAAAGTAAAATAGATAAATCACGAGCCAAAACAAATATCATAAATTATAAGAATTTATGATTACAAGTAAAATATACCTAATTATTAAATATTGAGAAAACCGAAGTCTTATAAAATTAAATAAAAACTATTATAGATCAATAGTCTATTAGTTTTACTTTGAGCTTGTGAAAGGAGAAATAATCGAATGACACACATTTTTTTGTGAAAACGGTTTAATGTGTGTCATTCAGTCTATCAATACTGCCAATAAGTAGTGTTTAAAAAATACATAGATTTCAAACATATTATTGAGATATTTCTTTCAGTAACGCATTTAAGTAATTTATTGCAGCGGAGGTATGCACAATCACAAATGGTGATAATAAATTGTGCGACTTTTGTATCATTACGTCTTGGTGATAAGCGATGAATGGATAACGATCCATTATCATCTGTGCCTCGTTGAGTTTGCACCCACTCTGCGGTCTAGAATCTGATAATACTGATACTATGGCATTTCACCTAAGGAACTACCGCCGATTCCCAACTGGAGCCTGATGACACAGCTAAGATAGTAAGGCAACGTCACAACACACGGTTCGTTAGTACACACCTTTTATAGGCTGCAATATTTAAATAGACAATTGCGTCATCGTGCCTGATGACGTCAGCATTATTGGCACGTCGTCCCTGACATTTAAAGATGACTCCTGGACACAATCAGCTCTTATAATGTAACTGGCTACTTTTTACATTAACCACTGCATATGTTCAATTATTTCTTAAACTACGAGGGCTGTTTGACGGAAGAGTGACTTTTCAAAGGTTGGTAACACTTTCGTTATAATGATTATGTTGCTAGCTCCTGAGGTCTTTCGGAGGTCTACTGTCAAAATTTGGCACCAATCTGACAGATAGATTATGTTTTATACTTATTTGAAGGAAACTGTTTTCGTTGTTTTGTAAATATGTAAAAAAAAATTCGAGTGTTGATTAAACATTATTTTCTACGTGAAAAAACAATTAAAGAAACCGAGGAAAAGTTACGTAAATATTATCCAGAATCTGCTCCGTCCCATGGAATGATTTGTAAGTGGTTTCTGCTTTTAAAAGTGGCCATATGAGCACGGTTGATGCAGATCGTCCGAAACCATCATTTACTGTGACTACTCCAGAAATGGTTAATAAACTCTATGGCCTTGTAATTGGCAATCGTCGAATAAAAGTTTGTGAGATAGCTAATGAAGTAAACATCTCAACCGAACGGGTATACAATATTTTGCATGAACATTTCAATAAGAAAAAGCTATCCGCGAGATGGTTGCCGCGTTTGCTTAATGGTGATCAAATGCGCGCTCGCATTAAGAATTCAGAAGAATGTTTGGCCGTTTTCAACGTAACTCAAAGGATTTTTTTCGTCGATATGTCGCAGTAGATGAAACTTGGATACATCATTATACTCCAGAAACAAGAATACAGTCTAAATACTGGATTTCTCCATGCGAATATGCTCCCAAAAAGGCAAACACACTTTTTTCGACCAATAAGGTCATGGCCACAGTTTTTTTGGGATTCTAAAGGTGTAATCTTTATTAATTGTTTACAAAAAGGAAAAACCATAACTGGCCAGTATTATGCTGATTATGCAGACATGTATTGATGCCGAACTTGAAAAACAACGACCGCATTTGATGAAGAAAAAAAGTGTTGTTCCATCACGATAATGCGCCCTCTCATTCGTCTGCAATTGCTACAACTAAATTGACTGAATTGCATTACGAATTACTGCTTTATCCGCCATATTCGCCAGATCTGGCTCCCAGTGATTTCTTCTTATTTCCAAATTTAAAAAAATGGCTGTATGGAAAAAGATTTCAGGCAAATGAAGAGGAGATAACCGACACAAATGCATATTTTGAAGACTTTCCGAAAGATTACTTTTTGGAAGGTTTAAAAAAATTGTAAACTCGCCGGGCTAAGTGTGTACACTTGAAAGGGTGTTATGTTGACAAATAAAATATATTTTGAACAGAAAAATAACGTTTTCATTAAAAAGTCACTCTTCCGTCAAACAGCCCTCGTATATTTATATAAATATTTAGTTGATCTATTATCTCATCTGGCAAACTCGCCATTCATAGCAAAACAATTTGCACCAATTTGTAAACAAGCAAAACGAAACAATGAAGTACAATAAAATTAAAATAACGAGTTCTTATGAAGTTAAATTTTGAAAGATAATTGAACAAAGTTCGTATTGTAAAATATTATTTTTGGTTGTATGGGCAAACAGTAAATTGTGATACAAGTGCATTAAGAGAGCCTTATAAGTACGTTCGCCGTGTTAACGGCGCATTGCTTGATAGGTCATTATGCACGTGTATCGCCGCTTATTTTTTATTATACCTGCACCAGAAATGTGGAAATAAAGAGAAAATAAGAAACGTTTAGATTAATTTTACAAGGTAGGATGATTTTTTTAATCGTTACATAGAGAAAGTCATCTGCTATAGACATCAATGTGATCAACGAAATTCTGGACACAGACACTGCTTGGAGGAAGCATTTGATTTCAGGTTTTCGGATTTCCAACAATAGTAAGTGAACATTTAATTATTATCTCAATAAAAATAGTACTGCCTGACGTTTATTGTCGAACCAAGTTGGTCAATGAATGTGTCGTTACTAGGCAAGTTTTAAACTTTCTTGCACGCCTATTTGTTCGATAACCAAAAATTATGATGCAGGTGTAATACAAAAAATTGTTACTGCCTTTCTAAATTTTGATTTATACTTAAATTGTCAATGCAACAAAGGTTGTTCCTTCAATTGTGGCGGAATTTTGCACGACCGAGTGAACGGTTTTGCAACATCCCTATCCCTCAAAGGATAGGCCTATCCCTAACAGCCCTATCCTTCAAAATCCAGTGATCGGATTGGGTTCGGCTTCCTCTAGGAGACAAGTAATTTCATATTATGCAATTCCTGACAATCGCATCGATAAGCGTGGAAATTTCCATTTACTGCTGATTAAAAACGCAACAAATCGCACATTGTGTCTACAGGCGAGTTGGCAAGGTGCTGCAAAAAAAAACTGAGGGATTTGCGTAAGCGGCAGTTATCACACGGTGCCATCTGCTCAATGAAATACTGAAAAGTAATGAGTGCACCGAAATGAATCACTTTTTCTCAGAGATGAATCATCATGCATTGACGCACTTGGCCCACCTATATACAGTGTGGTCCATGCATGAGAATCTCGATAGAAAAATAGAGTCGTAAATAGAAACAAAAGCACCTCAAGAAGTACCTGCATCTAGAGTAAAAATAATCAAAAAAGTTGGTGGTTTACAGCCCACTACATACCATTGAAATTTGCGATGTTTCTTTTTTCACCATAACTCACTTGTAATAATAGAATTAAGACATCATTAGGACACTTTTTTATCAAATTGTTTAAATCATGAATTCGTTTAGTAACTAACCTACTTTTGGGGATATTATATACAATTTTGCTTATTTAATTTTTGAATTAAAAAAAATGGCGCTCGCAAAGAATTAGTGGAGATCATGTAATGACGCACGCCTTCTAAATATGAAACGCGTCGTCCTGAGAGTAAATAAACACTAGCCGGCGCACGTCCAACATTTTTTCATCAATGAACGCCGGCTTATTTTTCAAATACACGAGAAAATATAATATGCTCGGTAGAAAAATTGCCACAAAATTATATCCAGTGCAAGCGCTGATATTTCTCTGACCAAGCATATGCCATCAAAGATGAAACTCAAAAAAATGAACGACCTAGTCCTTAAACATACCAAGCCCAATTTTCACAAGGTTTTCTTCTGGAAAAATGGTAAATTGAAATATTGCTTTGAGCAAGAGGGTTATATTCAAAAAGATTTACCTTTATACATGGGGCTTAAATCGATTAAGTTTGGTTAACTTTAAATTACGTCGATATTGTCTAGAACTTTTAAACAGCATTTCTCAAACATTACTGTGTAATGTAAATTCGTATAATTCATGGATGAATATTTTGAAAATTTTATGCCAGGTCTGTACACATAATGCCTGAATATAAATAGTTTAAAAATTTGACGACCACTCTCAACTAAGTGAGAAAATCGAGTTATTAACTTTGGTTATTTTTAATAATAATATAATATATTTAATTAATATATCTTCTGAAAATTTAACGAACGTTATAATGTATGAAATAAAGTTACGCACTTTTTTAAAATTTTCAAAATGGTTTTTAATTGTTCACGACAATTGTTTCGCCACACTGTGGCTTCTTCAGGTGAAGAAATGATTCTTCAGGTGAAGAAAAGAAGCCACAGTGTGGCGAAACAATTGTCGTGAACAATAAAAAACAATTTTGAAAATTTTAAAAAAGTGCGTAACTTTATTTCATACATTAGTAATTATGAATTTTCAACAAATAAAAGCCACATCGATCAATCTATCATACGTTATAAAGTAAATAAGTGGAATGTCAAGGCTAGAACTTTCCCTGTTGACAGGTATCGCTTTATCGGTCACTGAAATATCTGAAAATTTATAAATGGATATGTTAAATATTTTATGCGAGATTTGGGAACAGTATGCCTGAAGATATACTCTCAAAATTTGACAGAGAGCATGTCTCACATAAGTGAGAAAATCGAGCTGAACATATAAATATACCCTATAGTAGGTACCGTGCATTTTACCATTAGGAGAGTAATAAACCAACCCTAACTATTTAAAAAAAAAAAAAAAGTGTGCATTAAATTGGAATATTTAAAAATCTTAATAAGTGTCGCCTTATGATGACACTTTTTAAGATTTTTAAATATTCTAATTTAATGCACACTTTTTATAATTTATTAAGATCGTTAGGGTTGATTTACTACTGTCCTAATGGCAAAATGCACGCTACCTACCACAAGGTATTTTTATATGTTTCAACTAAAAATCCTATAAAGAAACAAAAATTGAAGTTACATATATATTACTAAATTTTGTGATATTTGACTAGATGATGTAGAACCCAATGTGGCTTTTCAAATGTGATTTTGGGAATCATATTTTAAGTAGCAACGTGTCAACTAATCGCCATTAGCATCAGATCCAAGTGCACTTTGCCAATTAAAATACTCATCTGACAGATTTCCAGCATCACCTAAACCTGCATCACCTCCGGAACATTCTGAAAGTGTTGCGAGTTAGAGGTTCTGTCTGTGAATAGAAGGCTAGACTTACAATGACGGCTAATATTAATTGAAACACCTCTTAGGTTCTAATTGTTCTCTAACGGTTTCAAGATTACATGTTGTTGTAAATAAAGCCGTCCCATTCACCGATGCTGTTATCTTTTTATTTTATACATGAGAGATTCGCCAAGAACCCTATTATACTCATGTCTGAAAAAAAACCCCTGCCTAACATATGAGATAAGTGATCAGTTTATTTTTCATCTGACTTGTGTGAGCCTTGATGGCATTTGACACCTATAAATTATTATTAATACTATTATTATTACAGCATCAATATTTAATCGATAAATTATTATTTTAGTGGAGTTCTCTCTTCCAATATCAAACAGAGTGGTCTCACTCTTAAATGTTTGTTTTCCATAAATGTTGAGTCCCCTGTGTTCCCGCACCTACATTTATCTTCAGGATATTTCCTCTTGAGGAGTACTCTGTTCCAATAATACTCTACAGAGTGGTCTCACTCCTAAATGTTTGTTTTGCATAAATGATTATTTCCCTGTATTTCCGCACCTACACTTAACCCCTGGATAATTCATATTAAGGAGTACTCTGTTCCAATAATGAACAGAGTGGTGTCACTCTTAATTGTTTGTTTTGCATGAATGTATCGCCGCACCTTTACCTAACCACCAGATAATTTGTATTGAGGAGTACTCTGTTCCAATAATGAACAGAGTGGTCTCACTCTTAATTGTTTGTTTTGCATGAATGTATCGCCGCACCTACACCTAACCACCAGATAATTTGTATTGAGGAGTACTCTGTTCCAATAATGAACAGAGTGGTCTCACTCTTAATTGTTTGTTTTGCATGAATGTATCGCCGCACCTATACCTAACCCCCAGATGATTTGTATTGAGGAGTACTCTATTCCAATAATGAACAGAGTGGTCTCACTCTTAATTGTTTGTTTTGCATGAATGTATCGCCGCACCTATACCTAACCACCAGATAATTTGTATTGAGCAGTACTCTGTTCCAATAATGAACAGAGTGGTCGCACTCTTAATTGTTTGTTTTGCATGAATGTATCGCCGCACCTACACCTAACCACCAGATAATTTGTATTGAGGAGTACTCTATTCCAATAATGAACAGAGTGGTCTCACTCTTAATTGTTTGTTTTGCATGAATGTATCGCCGCACCTATACCTAACCCCCAGATAATTTGTATTGAGGAGTACTCTGTTCCTATAATGAACAGAGTGGACTCACTCTTAATTGTTTGTTTTGCATAAATGTATCGCCGCACCTATACCTAACCCCCAGATAATTTGTATTCAGGAGTACTCTATTCCAATAATGAACAGAGTGGTCTCACTCTTAATTGTTGTTTTGCATGAATGTATCGCCGCACCTATACCTAACCCCCAGATAATTTGTATTGAGGAGTACTCTATTCCAATAATGAACAGAGTGGTCTCACTCTTAATTGTTTGTTTTGCATGAATGTATCGCCGCACCTATACCTAACCACCAGATAATTTGTATTGAGGAGTACTCTCTTCCTATAATGAACAGAGTGGACTCACTCTTAATTGTTTGTTTTGCATGAATGTATCGCCGCACCTACACCTAACCCCCAGATAATTTGTATTGAGGAGTACTCTGTTCCTATAATGAACAGAGTGGACTCACTCTTAATTGTTTGTTTTGCATGAATGTATCGCCGCACCTACACCTAACCACCAGATAATTTGTATTGAGGAGTACTCTGTTCCAATAATGAACAGAGTGGTCTCACTCTTAATTGTTTGTTTTGCATGAATGTATCGCCGCACCTATACGTAACCCCCAGATAATTTGTATTGAGGAGTACTCTGTTCCTATAATGAACAGAGTGGACTCACTCTTAATTGTTTGTTTTGCATGAATGTATCGCCGCACCTATACCTAACCCCCAGATAATTTGTATTGAGGAGTACTCTGTTCCTATAATGAACAGAGTGGACTCACTCTTAATTGTTTGTTTTGCATGAATGTATCGCCGCACCTATACCTAACCACCAGATAATTTGTATTGAGGAGTACTCTGATAAAATAATGAACAGAGTGGTCTCACTCTTAATTGTTTGTTTTGCATGAATGTATCGCCGCACCTACACCTAACCACCAGATAATTTGTATTGAGGAGTACTCTATTCCAATAATGAACAGAGTGGTCTCACTCTTAATTGTTTGTTTTGCATGAATGTATCGCCGCACCTACACCTAACCACCAGATAATTTGTATTGAGGAGTACTCTGTTCCTATAATGAACAGAGTGGACTCACTCTTAATTATTTGTTTTGCATGAATGTATCGCCGCACCTACACCTAACCACCAGATAATTTGTATTGAGGAGTACGGTGTTCCGATAACGAACACTGGTCTTACTCTTAATTGTTTGTTTTGCATGAATGTATCGTCGCACCTATACCTAACCCCCAGATAATTTGTATTGAGGAGTACTCTGTTCATATAATGAACAGAGTGGACTCACTCTTAATTGTTTGTTTAGCATGAATGTAACGCCGCACCTATACCTAACCCCCAGATAATTTGTATTGAGGAGTACTCAATTCCAATAATGAACAGAGTGGTCTCACTCTTAATTGTTTGTTTTGCATGAATGTATCGCCGCACCTACACCTAACCACCAGATAATTTGTATTGAGGAGTACTCTGTTCCTATAATGAACAGAGTGGACTCACTCTTAATTGTTTGTTTTGCATGAATGTATCGTCGCACCTATACCTAACCCCCAGATAATTTGTATTGAGGAGTACTCTGTTCCTATAATGAACAGAGTGGACTCACTCTTAATTGTTTGTTTTGCATGAATGTATCGTCGCACCTATACCTAACCCCCAGATAATTTGTATTGAGGAGTACTCTGTTCCTATAATGAACAGAGTGGACTCACTCTTAATTGTTTGTTTTGCATGAATGTATCGCCGCACCTATACCTAACCCCCAGATAATTTGTATTGAGGAGTACTCTATTCCAATAATGAACAGAGTGGTCTCACTCTTAATTGTTTGTTTTGCATGAATGTATCGCCGCACCTACACCTAACCACCAGATAATTTGTATTGAGGAGTACTCTGTTCCTATAATGAACAGAGTGGACTCACTCTTAATTGTTTGTTTTGCATGAATGTATCGTCGCACCTATACCTAACCCCCAGATAATTTGTATTGAGGAGTACTCTGTTCCTATAATGAACAGAGTGGACTCACTCTTAATTGTTTGTTTTGCATGAATGTATCGTCGCACCTATACCTAACCCCCAGATAATTTGTATTGAGGAGTACTCTGTTCCTATAATGAACAGAGTGGACTCACTCTTAATTGTTTGTTTTGCATGAATGTATCGCCGCACCTATACCTAACCACCAGATAATTTGAATTGAGGAGTACTCTGTTCCAATAATGAACAGAGTGGTCTCACTCTTAATTGTTTGTTTTGCATGAATGTATCGCCGCACCTACACCTAACCACCAGATAATTTGTATTGAGGAGTACTCTATTCCAATAATGAACAGAGTGGTCTCACTCTTAATTGTTTGTTTTGCATGAATGTATCGCCGCCCCTATACCTAACCCCCAGATAATTTGTATTGAGGAGTACTCTATTCCAATAATGAACAGAGTGGTCTCACTCTTAATTGTTTGTTTTGCATGAATGTATCGCCGCACCTATACCTAACCCCCAGATAATTTGTATTGAGGAGTACTCTGTTCCTATAATGAACAGAGTGGACTCACTCTTAATTGTTTGTTTTGCATGAATGTATCGCCGCACCTACACCTAACCCCCAGATAATTTGTATTGAGGAGTACTCTGTTCCTATAATGAACAGAGTGGTCTCACTCTTAATTGTTTGTTTTGCATGAATGTATCGCCGCACCTATACCTAACCACCAGATAATTTGTATTGAGGAGTACTCTGTTCCAATAATGAACAGAGTGGTCTCACTCTTAATTGTTTGTTTTGCATGAATGTATCGCCGCACCTACACCTAACCCCCAGATAATTTGTATTGAGGAGTACTCTATTCCAATAATGAACAGAGTGGTCTCACTCTTAATTGTTTGTTTTACATGAATGTATCGCCGCACCTATACCTAACCACCAGATAATTTGTATTGAGGAGTACTCTGTTCCTATAATGAACAGAGTGGACTCACTCTTAATTGTTTGTTTTGCATGAATGTATCGCCGCACCTATACCTAACCCCCAGATAATTTGTTTTGAGGAGTACTCTATTCCAATAATGAACAGAGTGGTCTCACTCTTAATTGTTTGTTTTGCATGAATGTATCGCCGCACCTATACCTAACCACCAGATAATTTGTATTGAGGAGTACTCTGTTCCTATAATGAACAGAGTGGACTCACTCTTAATTGTTTGTTTTGCATGAATGTATCGCCGCACCTATACCTAACCCCCAGATAATTTGTATTGAGGAGTACTCTATTCCAATAATGAACAGAGTGGTCTCACTCTTAATTGTTTGTTTTGCATGAATGTATCGCCGCACCTATACCTAACCACCAGATAATTTGTATTGAGGAGTACTCTGTTCCAATAATGAACAGAGTGGTCTCACTCTTGATTGTTTGTTTTGCATGAATGTATCGCCGCACCTATACCTAACCCCCAGATAATTTGTATTGAGGAGTACTCTGTTCCTATAATGAACAGAGTGGTCTCACTCTTAATTGTTTGTTTTGCATGAATGTATCGCCGCACCTATACCTAACCACCAGATAATTTGTATTAAGGAGTACTTTGTTCCAATAATGAACAGAGTGGTCTCACTCTTAATTGTTTGTTTTGCATGAATGTATCGCCGCACCTACACCTAACCCCCAGATAATTTGTATTGAGGAGTACTCTATTCCAATAATGAACAGAGTGGTCTCACTCTTAATTGTTTGTTTTGCATGAATGTATCGCCGCACCTATACCTAACCACCAGATAATTTGTATTGAGGAGTACTCTGTTCCAATAATGAACAGAGTGGTCTCACTCTTAATTGTTTGTTTTGCATGAATGTATCACCGCACCTACACCTAACCACCAGATAGTTTGTATTGAGGAGTACTCTGTTCCAATAATGAACAGAGTGGTCTCACTCTTAATTGTTTGTTTTGCATGAAAGTATCACCGCACCTACACCTAACCACCAGATAGTTTGTATTGAGGAGTACTCTGTTCCTATAATGAACAGAGTGGTCTCACTCTAAATTGTTTGTTTTGCATGAATGCATCGCCGCACCTACACCTAACCACCAGATAATTTGTATTGAGGAGTACTCTGATCCAATAATGAACAGAGTGGTCTCACTCTTAATTGTTTGTTTAGCATGAATGTATCACCGCACCTACACCTAACCACCAGATAATTTGTATTGAGGAGTACTCTGTTCCAATAATGAACAGAGTGGTCTCACTCTTAATTGTTTGTTTTGCATGAATGCATCGCCGCACCTACACCTAACCACTAGATAATTTGTATTGAGGAGTACTCTGTGCCAATAATGAACAAAATGGTCTCACTCTTAATTGTTTGTTTTGCATGAATGTATCACCGCACCTACACCTAACCACCAGATAGTTTGTAATGAGGAGTACTCTGTTCCTATAATGAACAGAGTGGACTCACTCTTAATTGTTTGTTTTGCATGAATGTATCGCCGCACCTATACCTAACCCCCAGATAATTTGTATTGAGGAGTACTCTATTCCAATAATGAACAGAGTGGTCTCACTCTTAATTGTTTGTTTTGCATGAATGTATCGCCGCACCTATACCTAACCACCAGATAATTTGTATTGAGGAGTACTCTGTTCCTATAATGAACAGAGTGGACTCACTCTTAATTGTTTGTTTTGCAAGAATGTATCGCCGCACCTATACCTAACCCCCAGATAATTTGTATTGAGGAGTACTCTATTCCAATAATGAACAGAGTGGTCTCACTCTTAATTGTTTGTTTTGCATGAATGTATCGCCGCACCTATACCTAACCCCCAGATAATTTGTATTGAGGAGTACTCTGTTCCTATAATGAACAGAGTGGTCTCACTCTTAAATATTTTTCTTGCATGAATGTATCGCCGCACCTAGACCTAACCACCAGATAATTTGTATTGAGGAGTACTTTGTTCCAATAATGAACAGAGTGGTCTCACTCTTAATTGTTTGTGTTGCATGAATGTATCGCCGCACCTATACCTAACCCCCAGATAATTTGTATTGAGGAGTACTCAATTCCAATAATGAACAGAGTGGTCTCACTCTTAATTGTTTGTTTTGCATGAATGTATCGCCGCACCTATACCTAACCACCAGATAATTTGTATTGAGGAGTACTCTGTTCCAATAATGAACAGAGTGGTCTCACTCTTAATTGTTTGTTTTGCATAAATGTATCGCCGCACCTATACCTAACCACCAGATAATTTGTATTGAGGAGTACTCTGTTCCAATAATGAACAGAGTGGACTCACTCTTAATTGTTTGTTTTGCATGAATGTATCGTCGCACCTATACCTAACCCCCAGATAATTTGTATTGAGGAGTACTCTGTTCCTATAATGAACAGAGTGGACTCACTCTTAATTGTTTGTTTTGCATGAATGTATCGCCGCACCTATACCTAACCACCAGATAATTTGTATTGAGGAGTACTCTGTTCCTATAATGAACAGAGTGGACTCACTCTTAATTGTTTGTTTTGCAAGAATGTATCGCCGCACCTATACCTAACCCCCAGATAATTTGTATTGAGGAGTACTCTATTCCAATAATGAACAGAGTGGTCTCACTCTTAATTGTTTGTTTTGCATGAATGTATCGCCGCACCTATACCTAACCCCCAGATAATTTGTATTGAGGAGTACTCTGTTCCTATAATGAACAGAGTGGTCTCACTCTTAAATATTTTTCTTGCATGAATGTATCGCCGCACCTAGACCTAACCACCAGATAATTTGTATTGAGGAGTACTTTGTTCCAATAATGAACAGAGTGGTCTCACTCTTAATTGTTTGTGTTGCATGAATGTATCGCCGCACCTATACCTAACCCCCAGATAATTTGTATTGAGGAGTACTCAATTCCAATAATGAACAGAGTGGTCTCACTCTTAATTGTTTGTTTTGCATGAATGTATCGCCGCACCTATACCTAACCACCAGATAATTTGTATTGAGGAGTACTCTGTTCCAATAATGAACAGAGTGGTCTCACTCTTAATTGTTTGTTTTGCATAAATGTATCGCCGCACCTATACCTAACCACCAGATAATTTGTATTGAGGAGTACTCTGTTCCAATAATGAACAGAGTGGACTCACTCTTAATTGTTTGTTTTGCATGAATGTATCGTCGCACCTATACCTAACCCCCAGATAATTTGTATTGAGGAGTACTCTGTTCCTATAATGAACAGAGTGGACTCACTCTTAATTGTTTGTTTTGCATGAATGTATCGCCGCACCTATACCTAACCACCAGATAATTTGTATTGAGGAGTACTCTGTTCCTATAATGAACAGAGTGGACTCACTCTTAATTGTTTGTTTTGCAAGAATGTATCGCCGCACCTATACCTAACCCCCAGATAATTTGTATTGAGGAGTACTCTATTCCAATAATGAACAGAGTGGTCTCACTCTTAATTGTTTGTTTTGCATGAATGTATCGCCGCACCTATACCTAACCCCCAGATAATTTGTATTGAGGAGTACTCTGTTCCTATAATGAACAGAGTGGTCTCACTCTTAAATATTTTTCTTGCATGAATGTATCGCCGCACCTAGACCTAACCACCAGATAATTTGTATTGAGGAGTACTTTGTTCCAATAATGAACAGAGTGGTCTCACTCTTAATTGTTTGTGTTGCATGAATGTATCGCCGCACCTATACCTAACCCCCAGATAATTTGTATTGAGGAGTACTCAATTCCAATAATGAACAGAGTGGTCTCACTCTTAATTGTTTGTTTTGCATGAATGTATCGCCGCACCTATACCTAACCACCAGATAATTTGTATTGAGGAGTACTCTGTTCCAATAATGAACAGAGTGGTCTCACTCTTAATTGTTTGTTTTGCATAAATGTATCGCCGCACCTATACCTAACCACCAGATAATTTGTATTGAGGAGTACTCTGTTCCAATAATGAACAGAGTGGACTCACTCTTAATTGTTTGTTTTGCATGAATGTATCGTCGCACCTATACCTAACCCCCAGATAATTTGTATTGAGGAGTACTCTGTTCCTATAATGAACAGAGTGGACTCACTCTTAATTGTTTGTTTTGCATGAATGTATCGTCGCACCTATACCTAACCCCCAGATAATTTGTATTGAGGAGTACTCTGTTCCTATAATGAACAGAGTGGACTCACTCTTAATTGTTTGTTTTGCATGAATGTATCGCCGCACCTATACCTAACCCCCAGATAATTTGTATTGAGGAGTACTCTATTCCAATAATGAACAGAGTGGTCTCACTCTTAATTGTTTGTTTTGCATGAATGTATCGCCGCACCTACACCTAACCACCAGATAATTTGTATTGAGGAGTACTCTGTTCCTATAATGAACAGAGTGGACTCACTCTTAATTGTTTGTTTTGCATGAATGTATCGTCGCACCTATACCTAACCCCCAGATAATTTGTATTGAGGAGTACTCTGTTCCTATAATGAACAGAGTGGACTCACTCTTAATTTTTTGTTTTGCATGAATGTATCGTCGCACCTATACCTAACCCCCAGATAATTTGTATTGAGGAGTACTCTGTTCCTATAATGAACAGAGTGGACTCACTCTTAATTGTTTGTTTTGCATGAATGTATCGTCGCACCTATACCTAACCCCCAGATAATTTGTATTGAGGAGTACTCTGTTCCTATAATGAACAGAGTGGACTCACTCTTAATTGTTTGTTTTGCATGAATGTATCGCCGCACCTATACCTAACCCCCAGATAATTTGTATTGAGGAGTACTCTATTCCAATAATGAACAGAGTGGTCTCACTCTTAATTGTTTGTTTTGCATGAATGTATCGCCGCACCTACACCTAACCACCAGATAATTTGTATTGAGGAGTACTCTGTTCCTATAATGAACAGAGTGGACTCACTCTTAATTGTTTGTTTTGCATGAATGTATCGTCGCACCTATACCTAACCCCCAGATAATTTGTATTGAGGAGTACTCTGTTCCTATAATGAACAGAGTGGACTCACTCTTAATTTTTTGTTTTGCATGAATGTATCGTCGCACCTATACCTAACCCCCAGATAATTTGTATTGAGGAGTACTCTGTTCCTATAATGAACAGAGTGGACTCACTCTTAATTGTTTGTTTTGCATGAATGTATCGCCGCACCTATACCTAACCACCAGATAATTTGAATTGAGGAGTACTCTGTTCCAATAATGAACAGAGTGGTCTCACTCTTAATTGTTTGTTTTGCATGAATGTATCGCCGCACCTACACCTAACCACCAGATAATTTGTATTGAGGAGTACTCTATTCCAATAATGAACAGAGTGGTCTCACTCTTAATTGTTTGTTTTGCATGAATGTATCGCCGCCCCTATACCTAACCCCCAGATAATTTGTATTGAGGAGTACTCTATTCCAATAATGAACAGAGTGGTCTCACTCTTAATTGTTTGTTTTGCATGAATGTATCGCCGCACCTATACCTAACCCCCAGATAATTTGTATTGAGGAGTACTCTGTTCCTATAATGAACAGAGTGGACTCACTCTTAATTGTTTGTTTTGCATGAATGTATCGCCGCACCTACACCTAACCCCCAGATAATTTGTATTGAGGAGTACTCTGTTCCTATAATGAACAGAGTGGTCTCACTCTTAATTGTTTGTTTTGCATGAATGTATCGCCGCACCTATACCTAACCACCAGATAATTTGTATTGAGGAGTACTCTGTTCCAATAATGAACAGAGTGGTCTCACTCTTAATTGTTTGTTTTGCATGAATGTATCGCCGCCCCTATACCTAACCCCCAGATAATTTGTATTGAGGAGTACTCTGTTCCTATAATGAACAGAGTGGTCTCACTCTTAATTGTTTGTTTTGCATGAATGTATCGCCGCACCTACACCTAACCCCCAGATAATTTGTATTGAGGAGTACTCTGTTCCTATAATGAACAGAGTGGTCTCACTCTTAATTGTTTGTTTTGCATGAATGTATCGCCGCACCTATACCTAACCCCCAGATAATTTGTATTGAGGAGTACTCTGTTCCTATAATGAACAGAGTGGACTCACTCTTAATTGTTTGTTTTGCATGAATGTATCGCCGCACCTACACCTAACCCCCAGATAATTTGTATTGAGGAGTACTCTGTTCCTATAATGAACAGAGTGGTCTCACTCTTAATTGTTTGTTTTGCATGAATGTATCGCCGCACCTATACCTAACCACCAGATAATTTGTATTGAGGAGTACTCTGTTCCTATAATGAACAGAGTGGTCTCACTCTTAATTGTTTGTTTTGCATGAATGTATCGCCGCACCTACACCTAACCCCCAGATAATTTGTATTGAGGAGTACTCTATTCCAATAATGAACAGAGTGGTCTCACTCTTAATTGTTTGTTTTACATGAATGTATCGCCGCACCTATACCTAACCACCAGATAATTTGTATTGAGGAGTACTCTGTTCCTATAATGAACAGAGTGGACTCACTCTTAATTGTTTGTTTTGCATGAATGTATCGCCGCACCTATACCTAACCCCCAGATAATTTGTTTTGAGGAGTACTCTATTCCAATAATGAACAGAGTGGTCTCACTCTTAATTGTTTGTTTTGCATGAATGTATCGCCGCACCTATACCTAACCACCAGATAATTTGTATTGAGGAGTACTCTGTTCCTATAATGAACAGAGTGGACTCACTCTTAATTGTTTGTTTTGCATGAATGTATCGCCGCACCTATACCTAACCCCCAGATAATTTGTATTGAGGAGTACTCTATTCCAATAATGAACAGAGTGGCCTCCCTCTTAATTGTTTGTTTTGCATGAATGCATCGCCGCACCTACACCTAACCACCAGATAATTTGTATTGAGGAGTACTCTGTTCCAATAATGAACAGAGTGGTCTCACTCTTAATTGTTTGTTTTGCATGAATGTATCGCCCCACCTACAGCTAACCACCAGAAAATTTGTATTGAGGAGTACTCTGCTCCAATAATGAACAGAGTGGTCTCACTCTTAATTGTTTGTTTTGCATGAATGTGTCGCCTAACCTACACCTAACCACCAGATAATTTGTATTGAGAAGTACTCAGTTCCAATAATGAACAGGGTGGTCTCACTCCTAATTGTTTGATTTGCATGAATGTATCGCCGCACCTACACCTAACCACCAGATAATTTGTATTGAGGAGTACTCTGTTCCAATAATGAACAGAGTGGTCTCACTCTTAATTGTTTGTTTTGCATGAATGTATCGCCCCACCTACAGCTAACCACCAGATAATTTGTATTGAGGAGTACTCAGTTCCAATAATGAACAGGGTGGTCTCACTCCTAATTGTTTGTTTTGCATGATGAATGTATCGCCGCACCTACACCTAACCACCAGATAATTTGTATTGAGGAGTACTCTGTTCCTATAATAAACAGAGTGGCCTCCCTCTTAATTGTTTGATTTGCATGAATGTATCGCCGCACCTACACCTAACCACCAGATAATTTGTATTGAGGAGTACTCTGTTCCAATAATGAACCGAGTGGTATCACTCTTAATTGTGTGTTTTGCATGAATGTATCGCCGCACCTATACCTAACCCCCAGATAATTTGTATTGAGGAGTACTCTGTTCCAATAATGAACAGAGTGGTCTCACTCTTAATTGTTTGTTTTGCATGAATGTATCGCCCCACCTACAGCTAACCACCAGATGATTTGTATTGAGGAGTACTCAGTTCCAATAATGAACAGGGTGGTCTCACTCCTAATTGTTTATTTTGCATGATGAATGTATCGCCGCACCTACACCTAACCATAAGATAATTTGTATTGAGGAGTACTCTGTTCCTATAATAAACAGAGTGGCCTCCCTCTTAATTGTTTGTTTTGCATGAATGCATCGCCGCACCTACACCTAACCACCAGATAATTTGTATTGAGGAGTACTCTGTTCCAATAATGAACAGAGTGGTCTCACTCTTAATTGTTTGTTTTGCATGAATGTATCGCCCCACCTACAGCTAACCACCAGATAATTTGTATTGAGGAGTACTCAGTTCCAATAATGAACAGAGTGGTCTCACTCTTAATTGTTTGTTTTGCATGAATGTATCGCCGCACCTACACCTAACCACCAGATATTTTATATTGAGGAGTACTCTTTTCCAATAATGAACAGAGTGGTCTCACTCTTAATTATTTGTTTTGCATGAATGTATCGCCGCACCTACACCTAACCACCAGAAAATTTGTATTGAGGAGTACTCTGCTCCAATAATGAACAGAGTGGTCTCACTCTTAATTGTTTGTTTTGCATGAATGTATCGCCGCACCTATACCTAACCCCCAGATAATTTGTATTGAGGAGTACTCTGTTCCAATAATGAACAGAGTGGTGTCACTCTTAATTGTTTGATTTGCATGAATGTATCGCCGCACCTAAATCCAATAATGAACAGAGTGGTCTCACTCTTAATTATTTGTCTTTTATGAATGAATCGCCGCACCTAAACCTAACCCCCAGATAATTTGTATTGAATTTGTACTCTGTTCCAAAAATGAACAGAGTGGTCTCACTCTTAATTGTTTGTTTTGCATGAATGTATCGCCGCACCTATACCTAACCACCAGATAATTTGTATTGAGGAGTACTCTGTTCCTATAATGAACAGAGTGGACTCACTCTTAATTATTTGTCTTTTATGAATGAATCGCCGCACCTAAACCTAACCCCCAGATAATTTGTATTGAGGAGTACTCTGTTCCAAAAATGAACAGAGTGGTCTCACTCTTAATTGTTTGTTTTGCATGAATGTATCGCCGCACCTATACCTAACTCTCAGATAATTTGTATTGAGGAGTACTCAGTTCCAATAATTAATAGAGTGGTCTCACTCTTCATTGTTTGTTTTGCATGAATGTCTCGCCGCACCTATACCTAACCCCTAGATAATTTGTATTGAGGAGTACTCTGTTCCAATAATACTCTACAGAGTGGTCTCACTCTTAAATGTTTGTTTTGCATAAATGATTATTTCCCTGTATTTCCGCCCCTACACTTAACACCTGGATAATTCGTATTAAGGACTACTCTGTTCTAATAATGAACAGAGTGGTCTCACTCTCAATTATTTGTTTTGCATGAATGCATCACCGCACCTTTACCTAACCACCAGATAATTTGTATTGAGGAGTACTCTGTTCCTATAATAAACAGAGTGACCTCCCTCTTAATTGTTTGGTTTGCATGAATGCATCGCCGCTCCTACACCTAACCACCAAATAATTTGTATTGAGGAGTACTCTGTTCGCATAATAAACAGAGTGGTCTCACTCTTAATTGTTTGTTTTGCATGAATGTTTTGTCGCACCTACACCTAACCACCAGATAATTTGTATTGAGGAGTACTCTGTTCCAATAATGAACAGAGTGGTCTTACTCTTAATTGTTTGTTTTGCATGAATGTATCGCCGCACCTACACCTAACCACCAAATAATTTGTATTGAGGAGTACTCTGTTCCTATAATAAACAGAGTGGTCTCACTCTTAATTGTTTGTTTTGCATGAATGTATCGCCGCACCTACACCTAACCTCCAGATAATTTGTATTGAGGAGTACTCTGTTCCAATAATGAACAGAGTGGTCTCACTCTTAATTGTTTGTTTTGCATGAATGTATCACCGCACCTATACCTAACGCCCAGATAATTTGTATTGAGGAGTACTCTGTTGCAATAATGAACAGAGTGGTCTCACTCTTAAATGTTTGTTCCGCTGTATTTCCGCACGAGAGGAAAGGGAATGAATTTGAGGGTAGTGATTCTGGGTTTGGACATGACTCCCCCTCTGTATTGGGGAAGTGAGCGGGAGTCAAGGCTCGCGTGGGCAGGGTCGCTTCCCTGAAGTAGACCTATTCCTGCTGGGGTCGCAGGAACTATCTACCCGCTACTCGGAAACTGCCAGAGAAGAAGTAACAGAAGAGGCAATTAACAGGAAGAGATGAAATGAAATGGGAAAATCCCATTGCAATCATTTTCTTTTTCATATATCAATCAAAAATCAAATAAATATTCCATGTTTGAATGAATATAAATCATGTATAAAACATAAGAGAGTATAGCACATTAAGGAGACTGTGCTGAAGTTATTCCTGCTAAACATATGGGATAAGTGCGCAGTTTATTTTTCATCTGACTTGAGTAAGTCTTGATGTCATTTGACACCTATAAATTATTATTATTATTATTATTATTATTATTTCAGCAATTGTATTAACCGACACATAATAATTTGGATAGAGGAGGTCTCTGTTCCAATAATGAACAGAGTGGTCTCACTCTTGATTATTTTTCTTGCATAAATGTATCGCCGCACCTACACCTAACCACCAGATATTTTATATTGAGGAGTACTCTGTTCCAATAATAAACAGAGTGACCTCACTCCTAATTGTTTTGCATGAATGTAACGCCGCACCTACACCTAACCACCAGATAATTTGTATTGAGGAGTACTCTGTTCCAATAATGAACAGAGTGGTCTCACTCTTAATTATTTTTCTTGCATAAATGTATCGCCGCACCTACACCTAACCACCAGATATTTTATATTGAGGAGTACTCTGTTCCAATAATAAACAGAGTGACCTCACTCCTAATTGTTTTGCATGAATGTAACGCCGCACCTACACCTAACCACCAGATAATTTGTATTGAGGAGTACTCTGTTCCAATAATGAACAGAGAGGTCTCACTCTTAATTATTTTTCTTGCATAAATGTATCGCCGCACCTACACCTAACCACCAGATAATTTGTACTGAGGAGTACTCTGTTCCGATAATGAACAGAGTGGTCTCACTCCTAATTGTTTGTTTTGCATGAATGTATCGTCGCACCTACACTTAACCACCAGATATTTTATATCTAGGAGTACTCTGTTCCAATAATAAACAGAGTGATCTCACTCCTAATTGTTTGTTTTGCATGAATGTATCGCCGCACCTAAACCTAACCTCCAGATAATTTGTATTGAGGAGTACTCTGTTCCAATAATGAACAGAGTGGGCTCCCTCTTAATTGTTTGTTTTGCATAAATGCGTCGCCGCACCTACACCTAAACACCAGATAATTTGTATTGAGGAGTACTCTGTTCCTATAATAAACAGAGTGGTCTCACTCTTAATTGTTTGTTTTGCATGAATGTTTTGCCGCACCTACACCTAACCACCAGATAATTTGTATTGAGGAGTACTATGTTCCAATAATGAACAGAGTGGTCTCACTCTTAATTGTTTGTTTTGCATCAATGTATCGCCGCACATACACCTAACCCCCAGATAATTTGTATTGAGGAGTACTCTGTTCCAATAATACTCTACAGAGTGGTCTCACTCTTAAATGTTTGTTTTGCATAAATGATTATTTCCCTGTATTTCCTCCCCTATACTTAACACCTGGATAATTCGTATTAAGGACTACTCTGTTCTAATAATGAACAGAGTGGTCTCACTCTTAATTATTTGTTTTGCATGAATGTATCGCCGCACCTACACTTAACCACCAGATAATTTGTATTGAGGAGTACTCTGTTTCAATAATGAACAGAGTGGTCTCACTCTTAATTATTTGTTTTGCATTAATGCATCGCCGCACCTTTACCTAACCACCAGATAATTTGTATTGAGGAGTACTCTGTTCCAATAATGAACAGAGTGGTCTCCCTCTTAATTGTTTGTTTTGCATAAATGCGTCGCCGCACCTACATACACCTAACCACCAGATAATTTGTATTGAGGAGTACTCTGTTCCTATAATAAACAGAGTGGTCTCACTCTTAATTGTTTGTTTTGCATGAATGCATCGCCGCACCTTTACCTAACCACCAGATAATTTGTATTGAGGAGTACTCTGTTCCAATAATGAACAGAGTGGTCTCCCTCTTAATTGTTTGTTTTGCATGAATGCGTCGCCGCACCTACACCTAACCACCAGATAATTTGTATTGAGGAGTACTCTGTTCATATAATAAACAGAGTGGTCTCACTCTTAATTGTTTGTTTTGCATGAATGTATCGCCGCACCTACACCTAACCACCAGATAATATGTATTGAGGAGTAATCTGTTCCAATAATGAACAGAGTGGTCACACTCTTAATTGTTTGTTTTGCATGAATGCATCGCCGCACCTTTACCTAACTCCCTGATAATTTGTATTGAGGAGTACTCTGTTCCAATAATGAACAGAGTGGTCTCCCTCTTAATTGTTTGTTTTGCATGAATGCGTCGCCGCACCTACACCTAACCACCAGATAATTTGTATTGAGGAGTACTCTGTTCCTATAATAAACAGAGTGGTCTCACTCTTAATTGTTTGATTTGCATGAATGCATCGCCGCACCTACACCTAACCACCAAATAATTTGTATTGAGGAGTACTATGTTCCAATAATGAACAGAGTGGTCTCACTCTTAATTGTTTGTTTTGCATGAATGCATCGCCGCACCTTTACCTAACCACCAGATAATTTGTATTGAGGAGTACTCTGTTCCAATAATGAACAGAGTGGTCTCCCTCTTAATTATTTGTTTTGCATGAATGCGTCGCCGCACCTACACCTAACCACCAGATAATTTGTATTGAGGAGTACTCTGTTCCAATAATGAACAGAGTGGTCTCACTCTTAATTGTTTTTTTTGCATGAATGTATTGCCGCACCTACACCTAACCACCATATAATTTGTATTGAGGAGTACTCTGTTCCTATAATAAACAGAGTGGCCTACCTCTTAATTGTTTGTTTTGCATGAATGCATCGCTGCACCTACACCTAACCAGCAAATAATTTGTATTGAGGAGTACTCTGTTCCAATAATGAACAGAGTGGTCTCACTCTTAATTGTTTTTTTTGCATGAATGTATTGCCGCACCTACACCTAACCACCATATAATTTGTATTGAGGAGTACTCTGTTCCTATAATAAACAGAGTGGCCTACCTCTTAATTGTTTGTTTTGCATGAATGTATCGCCGCACCTACACCTAACCACCAAATATTTTGTATTGAGGAGTACTCTGTTCCAATAATGAACAGAGTGGTCTCACTCTTAATTGTTTTTTTTGCATGAATGTATTGCCGCACCTACACCTAACCACCATATAATTTGTATTGAGGAGTACTCTGTTCCTATAATAAACAGAGTGGCCTACCTCTTAATTGTTTGTTTTGCATGAATGCATCGCTGCACCTACACCTAACCACCAAATAATTTGTATTGAGGAGTACTCTGTTCCAATAATGAACAGAGTGGTCTCACTCTTAATTGTTTGTTTTGCATGAATGTATCGCCGCACCTATACCAAACTCTCAGATAATTTGTATTGAGGAGTACTCAGTTCCAATAATGAACAGAGTGGTCTCACTCTTAATTGTTTGATTTGCATGAATGTATCGCCGCACCTACACCTAACCACCAGATATTTTGTATTGAGGAGTACTCTGTTCCAATAATGAACAGAGTGGTCTCACTCTTAATTGTTTGTTTTGCATGAATGTATCGCCGCACCTACACCTAACCACCAGATATTTTGTATTGAGGAGTACTCTGTTCCAATAATGAACAGAGTGGTCTCACTCTTAATTATTTTTCTTGCATAAATGTATCGCCGCACCTACACCTAACCACCAGATATTTTGTATTGAGGAGTACTCTGTTCCAATAATGAACAGAGTGGTCTCACTCTTAATTATTTTTCTTGCATAAATGTATCGCCGCACCTACACCTAACCACCAGATAATTTGTATTGAGGAGTACTCAGTTCCAATAATGAACAGAGTGGTCTCACTCCTAATTGTTTGTTTTGCATGAATGTATCGCCGCACCTACACCTAAACACCATATAATTTGTATTGAGGAGTACTCTGTTCCTATAATAAACAGAGTGGCCTCCCTCTTAATTGTTTGTTTTGCATGAATGCATCGCCGCACCTACACCTAACCACCAGATAATTTGTACTGAGGAGTACTCTGTTCCGATAATGAACAGAGTGGTCTCACTCTTAATTGTTTGTTTTGTATGAATGTATCGCTTCACCTACACCTAACCACCAGATATTTTGTATTGAGGAGTACTCTGTTCCAATAATGAACAGAGTGGTCTCACTCTTAATTGTTTGTTTTGCATGAATGTATCGCCGCACCTACACCTAACTACCAGATATTTTGTATTGAGGAGTACTCTGTTCCAATAATGAACAGAGTGGTCTCACTCTTAATTGTTTGTTTTGCATGAATGTATCGCCGCACCTACACCTAACCACCAGATAATTTGTATTGAGGAGTACTCAGTTCCAATAATGAACAGAGTGGTCTCACTCCTAATTGTTTGTTTTGCATGAATGTATCGCCGCACCTACACCTAAACACCATATAATTTGTATTGAGGAGTACTCTGTTCCTATAATAAACAGAGTGGCCTCCCTCTTAATTGTTTGTTTTGCATGAATGCATCGCCGCACCTACACCTAACCACCAGATAATTTGTACTGAGGAGTACTCTGTTCCGATAATGAACAGAGTGGTCTCACTCTTAATTGTTTGTTTTGTATGAATGTATCGCTTCACCTACACCTAACCACCAGATATTTTGTATTGAGGAGTACTCTGTTCCAATAATGAACAGAGTGGTCTCACTCTTAATTATTTTTCTTGCATAAATGTATCGCCGCACCTACACCTAACCACCAGATAATTTGTATTGAGGAGTACTCAGTTCCAATAATGAACAGAGTGGTCTCACTCCTAACTGTTTGTTTTGCATGAATGTATCGCCGCACCTACACCTAAACACCAGATAATTTGTATTGAGGAGTACTCTGTACCAATAATGAACAGAGTGGTCTCACTCTTAATTGTTTGTTTTGCATGAATGTATCGCCGCACCTACACCTAACCACCATATAATTTGTATTGAGGAGTACTCTGTTCCTATAATAAACAGAGTGGCCTCCCTCTTAATTGTTTGTTTTGCATGAATGCATCGCCGCACCTACACCTAACCACCAAATAATTTGTATTGAGGAGTACTCTGTTCCAATAATGAACAGAGTGGTCTCACTCTTAATTGTTTGTTTTGCATGAATGCATCGCCGCACCTACACCTAACCACCATATAATTTGTATTGAGGAGTTTTGGTTCCTATAATAAACAGAGTGGTCTCCCTCTTAATTGTTTGTTTTGCATGAATGCATCGCCGCACCTACACCTAACCACCAAATAATTTGTATTGAGGAGTACTCTGTTCCAATAATGAACAGAGTGGTCTCACTCTTAATTGTTTGTTTTGCATGAATGTATCGCCGCACCTACACCTAACCACCATATAATTTGTATTGAGGAGTACTCTGTTCCTATAATAAACAGAGTGGCCTCCCTCTTAATTGTTTGTTTTGCATGAATGCATCGCCGCACCTACACCTAACCACCAGATAATTTGTACTGAGGAGTACTCTGTTCCGATAATGAACAGAGTGGTCTCACTCTTAATTGTTTGTTTTGCATGAATGCATCGCCGCACCTACACCTAACCACCAAATAATTTGTATTGAGGAGTACTCTGTTCCAATAATGAACAGAGTGGTCTCACTCTTAATTGTTTGTTTTGCATGAATGTATCGCCGCACCTACACCTAACCACCATATAATTTGTATTGAGGAGTACTCTGTTCCTATAATAAACAGAGTGGCCTCCCTCTTAATTGTTTGTTTTGCATGAATGCATCGCCGCACCTACACCTAACCACCAAATAATTTGTATTGAGGAGTACTCTGTTCCAATAATGAACAGAGTGGTCTCACACTTAATAGTTTGTTTTGCATGAATGTATCGCCGCACCTACACCTAACCACCATATAATTTGTATTGAGGAGTACTCTGTTCCTATAATAAACAGAGTGGCCTCCCTCTTAATTGTTTGTTTTGCATGAATGCATCGCCGCACCTACACCTAACCACCAGATAATTTGTACTGAGGAGTACTCTGTTCCGATAATGAACAGAGTGGTCTCACTCTTAATTGTTTGTTTTGCATGAATGTATCGCCGCACCTACACCTAACCACCAGATATTTTGTATTGAGGAGTACTCTGTTCCAATAATGAACAGAGTGGTCTCACTCTTAATTGTTTGTTTTGCATGAATGTATCGCCGCACCTACACCTAACCACCATAAAATTTGTATTGAGGAGTACTCTGTTCCAATAATGAACAGAGTGGTCTCACGATTAAATATTTTTCTTGCATGAATGTATCGCCGCACCTAGACCTAACCACCAGATAATTTGTATTGAGGAGTACTTTGTTCCAATAATGAACAGAGTGGTCTCACTTTTAATTGTTTGTTTTGCATGAATGTATCGCCGCACCTACACCTAACCACCATATAATTTGTATTGAGGAGTACTCTGTTCCAATAATGAACAGAGTGGTCTCACGATTAAATATTTTTCTTGCATGAATGTATCGCCGCACCTAGACCTAACCACCAGATAATTTGTATTGAGGAGTACTTTGTTCCAATAATGAACAGAGTGGTCTCACTCTTAAATGTTTGTTTTGCATGAATGCATCGCCGCACCTACACCTAACCACCAGATAATTTGTATTGAGGAGTACTCTGTTCCAATAATGAACAGAGTGGTCTCACTCTTAATTGTTGGTTTTGCATGAATGTATCGCCGCACCTACAATTAACCACCAGATAATTTGTATTGAGGAGTACTCTGTTCCTATAATAAACAAAGTGGTCTCCCTCTTAATTGTTTGTTTTGCATGAATGCATCGCCGCACCTACACCTAACTACCAGATAATTTGAATTGAGGAGTACTCTGTTCCAATAATGAACAGAGTGGTCTCACTCTTACTTGTTTGTTTTGCATGAATGTATCACCGCACCTACACCTAACCACCAAATAATTTGTATTGAGGAGTACTTTGTTCCAATAATGAACAGAGTGGTCTCACTCTTAATTGTTTGTTTTGCATGAATGCATCGCCGCACCTACACCTAACCACCAGATAATTTGTATTAAGGAGTACTCTCTTGCAATAATGAACAGAGTGGTCTCACTCTTAATTGTTTGTTTTGCATGAATGTATCACCGCACCTACACCTAACCACCAAATAATTTGTATTGATGAGTACTTTGTTCCAATAATGAACAGAGTGGTCTCACTCTTAATTGTTTGTTTTGCATGAATGCATCGCCGCACCTACACCTAACCACCAGATATTTTGTATTGAGGAGTACTCTGTTCCTATAATAAACAGAGTGGTCTCCCTCTTAATTGTTTGTATTGCATGAATGCATCGCCGCACCTACACCTAACCACCAGATAATTTGTATTGAGGAGTACTCTGTTCCTATAATAAACAGAGTGGTCTCACTCTTAATTGTTTGTTTTGCATGAATGTATCGCCGCACCTACACCTAACCACCAGATATTTTGTACTGAGGAGTACTCTGTTCCGATAATGAACAGAGTGGTCTCACTCCTAATTGTTTGTTTTGCATGAATGAATCGCCGCACCTACACCTAACCACCAGATAATTTGTAGTGAGGAGTACTCTGTTCCAATAATGAACAGAGTGGTCCCACTCTTAATTATTTTTCTTGCATAAATGTATCGCCGCACCTACACCTAACCACCAGATAATTTTACTGAGGAGTACTCTGTTCCGATAATGAACAGAGTGGTCTCACTCTTAATTGTTTTTCTTGCATAAATGTATCGCCGCACCAACACCTAACCACCAGATAATTTGTATTGAGGAGTACTCAGTTCCAATAATGAACAGAGTGGTCTCACTCTTAATTGTTTGTTTTGCATAAATGTATCGCCGCACCTACACCTAACCACCATATAATTTGTACTGAGGAGTACTCTGTTCCGATAATGAACAGAGTGGTCTCACTCTTAATTGTTTCTCTTGCATAAATGTATCGCCGCACCTACACCTAACCACCAGATAATTTGTATTGAGGAGTACTCTGTTCCAATAATGAACAGAGTGGTCTCACTCTTAATTGTTGGTTTTGCATGAATGTATCGCCGCACCTACAATTAACCACCAGATAATTTGTATTGAGGAGTACTCTGTTCCTATAATAAACAGAGTGGTCTCCCTCTTAATTGTTTGTTTTGCATGAATGCATCGCCGCACCTACACCTAACCACCAGATAATTCGTATTGAGGAGTACTCTGTTCCAATAATGAACAGAGTGGTCTCACTCTTCAATGTTTGACCATTTGGGCATAATATGAGCAAGCCCTTAGTAATATTTCAGAAGTGTGATTGGTACTAGCTATAAGTTTATAGTTTATTTTACTGTGACATTTTTGAGGGATTGGTTACCATTTTAAAAAATCAAAACTTTTATCTGAATTTGATTTAATTAACCAAACACAGGCATTGAATTACTTATTAATTAAAATGTGTTTGGTGTATTTGCTATTACAGTTATTATATGCTATTTAAATGTGGTTTTCACTTTTCATGGGAGGAAGTTTTTTGTTTTACAAGTGGGGACACTGTGCGCGTCCATTTTCATTCCGCCAGCTGCTCTGTTGGCAGCTGATTGCTGCTGTGTGTTTATTATTATAAGAAACTCAACGCTTTTAAGTTGCATCAGAACGATAAATTCTCAAAATTTGGTGTATATTTGTGCTCCACATTCGATGCCGTGACAACTAAATGTTATTTTGGTTCTGGGCAGTAACAGGTTTCAAGTGCCTTTCCGAGTGTTTCAATGCAGACAACTAATACATACATCTAAGTGTAATTACTTATTTTAAAACCGCTATTACGCGGTTATGAGTAGTAAAAGATGAGTGAATAATGTAGGTTAATAACCTCGGATGATTGTACGGAAAGGTAAGTAGACAATGTAGGTTTACATCGGTGTATTCATGGCATCGAGAAACTTAACAAATTCTTAATTAGAGCAGGCATTGAAAGTATAAAAACATGTGTTGGCTCAATACAACTGCTGGTCCCAATTAACCCCAATTGTTGTACCACCATAACCAATGCTTACGATGGTAAAACATAGCATGAGCTTTTAGAAACGCTGGAATATACAGAAAGAACTTTGAATATAATTTTTTATCATGTGAATATCATTTTTGTCATCTCAAGTTGGAAGATTTGTTTCGTGGCTTGGCGATAATGCTTGTTTTATTTTATGATAAAAACCTATCTACTTTTTTTAAAGTATAAGGTAAAGTATTGTTAATTAAATAAAGTTTTGCTTCACGAGTTACTCAAGATGCGATATTCTTGGCTTTTTGCTACTGCTTATTAAAGTAAGTACACATGTACAACTAGCCATTAATTAAAATTTAATACTTTATAGCCTTAGAAATATCTTTAAAGATCTTTAATATACCTAAAAATAGCTTTAAAGCTTTAGAAAACGATATAAAAATCATGATGGTTAAGCATTAAATGATAATGAGATTTTGGTGATCATATTTTAACGAGCAGCAATCAACAAACAGCCATTAGCATCAAAGCTAAATACATTTTGCAAGTTGCTTATTAAAATATTTGTCCGACAGATTTCCAGCATCACCTTAACCCGCATCACCTCTGGAATGCTCCAAAAGTGTTGCGAGTTAGCGGTTCTGTCTGTGAATCGAACGCTTGATTTACGATCGCAGCCAATTTAATCAACAAATGTAGAAATTTCCAATTGTTCACGGTTTCAAAATCGGATTGATCCGCAGCTGTAAATGAAACGTCCGTTTCACCGATGCTGTTATCTTTTTATTTTATACATGAGAGATTCGCCTAGAGCCCTATTATACTCATGTTCCCCCCACCGCCCAACCCAGCAATGTTTGAAATATAGTATATGAAGTGTGGTTTTACGAAGATATAGCCTACCTAATTATGATATAACGGACACCTACCTAATACATGAGATAACGGACACCTACCTAATACATGAGATAACGGACACCTACCTAATACATGAGATAAGTGTGCAGAGTTTATGCACGGCGCAATAAAGGAATACCCCTAGTACATTGCGTTACAAGTAAAACGCATGGTAGAGCGCCGACAATGTGGGAGCGCATTAATAGAACGACAAACCCTAATGGTTTATAGTGCATCTCTTGATGTGAGGAATAGCGCCGACAACACATAAAAATATGGCGCCTGTAAGAAAAACCCTGCTCACTTAAGCGATGCACTTTTAACAATTTAATACTAATAAAAGGAAGGTAAAGGCTGATTCACGGATTTCTAATGCAACGCCGAATGTCTACCGAAGGCATTATTGAATAATGAAGAGAATGAATAACTGCTGGCGATGGGAATGTCTGCCGTACCAAGTCGGACATCGGCACGTCTTTGCGAATGCTCCGACAAGGAGTGGCAATAATCATCTCGCCATCAGTAAAAACATCCGAATCGATTTCCCAGTCTGGCTAGAGAGCAGAATGAACTAGTGGAGAGATGATATTGTGGTGCACGGCACGGCACCCAATTAGTTTTAAAAAATTATGTCTCTGGTGGTAACGTCCTCGTGCCCTATTAGATTAATGAAGATAATAAGTGGAAGTAAGTAGTGGTAGTAATTAATTACTCAGGGCAAATAAAACATATCTAAACTGATATGATCATATTAAATCTGTAATAATTATAACATCGCTATGGGTATTTGTGGAAAAATGCCCTAGCATTACCTTTACCATTAAGTTTTCTATGAATCAGCCTTAAGCGATAAGTAGAAGTCCGAGAAAATCAGGTGGTTTTCACAAACTTCGACAAGCGGGGAAGTGATCGAAAAAGGTACTCACGTTAATCTTGCTTTAAAGTTGTTTTGGTGAAGATCCAGATACCTGACGTACCTCTTCGGTTCAAACCGGTGTGGTCGGAGGTCCTGGGCGAGCGGATACTCCGAAAACCATCGTGGCACTCACATTTATCGAGAACAGACCGCAGGAGACTGAATGAAATGCGTGGCAAAGTCTAGAGTTCTTAGTGCCGTGGGCTACCGAAGGCATTGAATAATGAATGGAATGAATAAACTGTTGGCGACAGGAATATCTGCCGTACCAAGTCGGACATCGGCACGTCTTTGCGAATGCTCCGACAAGGAGTGGCAATCATCATCTCTTCATCAGTAAAAACATCCGAATCGATTTTCCTTAAACCCACAGTTTAACTTCTTAATATATTAATGATAATAAAATAATTTAAAAAATAATAAAATGGTTAAAAAAATAAATAATAATGAATTAATAAAAAATATAATATAATGGTAAACACAAATAATTAATAATATTAATAATAATATTACGCTGCATTAAAAAGTCTTGCGCCATAAAGCTGAGAATTGACGCTGAATAATCTAAGCGAGCTGAGATTAAATAATTTGCACAATTGTTAATCTCGGTTTTTTTAACTCTGAAAATGCCATCGCCTGGTTTAAAGAAAACATTGTAATTGTGACAATGAAACCAGTGGAATTGCGCATACAACTTTGAATTGGCTGTAATAATATAACCGCTGGTATATATTTGTACGATGATAGTGTTGGTGGATACATGCAAGATTCATGGAAAATCGTCTCTTAAGTAATATTATCGGAGGTGCACATAAAAATAGTAATCCAGAAAAGTTATCTATAATTTTTTATAGATATATTATTATAATTTTGATTCTTATGAAATTACCATCAATTTAGGAATGTTTCGCCCAGTAAATTTAACGGAAATTGGTATGAGTCCTGGAGAACAACGTAAAATAATACAGTGGCCAAAGAATTATAAAGTATTAATAATTTACGGAAATTTTATCAAAATTCGATAATTCAACGATTTTATTTTTATTTTCTTTAGAAACTTTATGAAAATTCTGCTTAAATTCACGAGAACAATATAAAATAATGGTTTTAAGTATTACTCAAGAAATAAGTCGATAAATCTGTGAGTGTTGCCAAATATTTGTGGATATTTTTACAGTTACTGTATTTGGAATTATTATTCGTTTAAAATTTCCACATACTTCCTAATATTTTCTCTAGAAATTTTATGAACATTAGTTTAAATCCACGAGAATGAAATGGTCAAAGAATTACAAAAGAAGTCATTAAGAATGTTGAATATTGAACAAAAACATTAAACTTTTTGATTGGTTCTTACGAATTTTGTAAAAGGTTTAAAAATGTTTGTCTCGATCATAAAGCTTTAGAAAAAATCTTAAGAAAACAAAATCATGTATAGTATGCAACAAATTTCCAGAAATTTCTGGTCAATAAAACATTTTCTTGCTATTTACTAATGGCTTTGAAATTTCTTTGAGAATTCTATCAAAATCTACGAAAGCAGAATACATTAAATACTATACTGATTTTATTATTTAAAATTTGTTGATTCAGAAAATTTTTAAAATAGTTTTTGCAAAATTTAATTCTCAGTATCGATGCAGAAAATTTTGTTCTATATTCAAGAACTACATTTATGAATAAATCAATAAAAATCTGGAAACTTGTAACTTTTAATTGATTTACTAAATGATTTGTTGTTTGCAACTTTTAAAAGAAATGTATAACTTCAGTAATATTATTGGAGGTACACATACTAGTAATCGATTTGATTATAAATAATAAAAAATCAATAACTTCTTTGAAACGTATTTTTATAAGGTGGAAGTTTTCAAAATTTGTTTTTGTATAATTTAATCCTTTGTATCAATACAGAAAACTTTCCATTATATTTAATAACTATGTTTCTGAATAACTTAATATAAATCGGTTGAAATAAAACTAACTTTTAATTAAATTATAAATTGATTCGATTTGCAACTTTGTAAACACATTGCAATTATACTTAAGAAAAGTACAATAATTATTAAAAGTCGTACAGATATACCAACGATTATATAATTAAGAAATGTATGTTAATAAATTTCAAGCATGTGTAATCTATTGTGAAATTAAGTTTTGCCATTTAAATGTACTGTTTAAATATAATCCCTCAAAATAGTAACATGTTTAATATGCTTTCATATTGGTCTCGTTTATTTTTAATATTATCAAAGCTGGCAAAAAATGAATATTCAGTTGTAGTTGCAAATTCTTAATTATCACTAAATTGTCACAAAAATATTATATTTAAAGAAAAAAAGTTCATATCGATGCTTATTTTGCAGAGTAACAGGCATTTGCATTAGTTTTTGACATTAAAATAATAAACTGCTATAGTTATGTTTTAGAAACATTGCAAATTTGACTGTAAAAATATGTTTAAGACTTACTGTGCTTTGGCATAACACGAATCACTTACTTACTTTTACGTAATTAACTAAAAAAAATCTAAAACAATGTTACTCTGACCATCGATATGTTCACAAAGCAAAGGAACCACAGTAAATGAAAATATTTTCTGCAAAAACTATATAAATTTGTTACTATTTCAATAGATTCCATTTAAATGTTGCTACATATTAAATGTGCATCAAATTATCATTTGTTAAAGTAACGGCTAGTAAAAAACATCAAATAATCAATTCTTCGCTTAAGAGCAGAACTAGTCTATGTCAAATTTACATCCAATAGACTTGGTGATGAATCTAAGATACATTACTATGATAAACATGCCTGAAATTTATTATCATGTTGAGTAAGTTGCAGCACCCACCTATTGTATAACCAACATCTCCACTAGCATCTGGAATTACTAAACTCATTCTCCTACGGTTTGTTCTGTCACGGATTTACAAAACATTACTTTAATTAGATTGTAAGCGAAACAACGGCACAGACGCCAGAAGGTAATCTGGACGCACACACTTCCGACACTTTAAAAAAAACGGGATCAAAATCAAACCACGCACTCGTCCGAGAATTTACAAATTAAGCAACACGTGCGTTCGACTCAGGAAGGTAATCCCAAAGTGCGAACACGTTTTCTGTAAGGAATTACACGATTAGTAAATGCAGGGTGACTCCGTACTCTCCAAAAAGCGCCGGATCGCACGGAGCATGCCAACCAGAGGAGAGCAGCCAGCAACGGGTAGGTAACTGGATGCGCCACCCCGAAACGGTAGTTCTGCTCAGGCCCTAGAGAGCATGTCCGCCCGGTTCGACGTAAAAAATGATTGTTGTAAACAAAACGAAAAAATTGGCAGGAAAAATCCTAAATCACCCTGCATTGGGCAAACCAAAAGAAGGCCCTGCATCGGGATTCTGTAACTCTTAATAGGAGAAGTTAACAGCAGCAGCTGATAACAAATGTTAGCAACACTAACTCTGCAATTGCACGATTATTTGGTGAATTTGATGGATTGTAAGGAGTAACAGAATCCTGACTCGGGTAGAAATGCTGCAAGATCATGATAAAGCCTGCCGTTTTTAAAGATCCACCAACGTTACAATTTCTCTCGAAAGTGTTGTACTTTCAATAGAACTGGCGACGTTGGTAGATTTAAAAAAAAAAACAGACTTTACCATGGTTCACCCACCGGGGACGCTGAAAAAACAGATAAGAAAATTAATATTCAATTTGCAATAAATTGTCGTTGATTTTAAGGTGTTCGGTGAAAATTGATGTGGTAATTATGAATTACTTACTAAGTAATTTGCAATAAATTATGAAGCTGATTTTAAGATGTTTGGTTACCCAAATGGTAACAATTGATGTGGCAATTACACAAGGAACACACAAAAACCAACATTAAAAAAAAAAAGCTTTAAAACTGATATATTAAAATACAAAAATTTCGTGGAAATGATTGAAGTTGGCAAAAAAATCTGCAAATAGGTTTTGTTTGCAAATTGTTAAAAGAGGATATTATATTGAAATACAAAAATTTCGTGGAAATGATTGAAGTTGGCAAAAAAATCTGCAACTAGGTTTTGTTTGCAAATTGTTAAAAGAGGATATTCTAAACTGTTAAGAAACTTGAACACATTTACAATAAAATTTAGAAATATGCCAATACTAAATGTTTCTTCAAAATCCTATATTTTTTAGTACCTAATGCTAACATCAGATAGGTACTTGTAATTTTCAAGCACATTACTAATCATTTAAAAAAAAGGACACAAGTGAAAAAATGCAAACAAAAATCTGGAAAATGCTAAAGCTTATAGTTTATTTTATAGTAAAAGTCAATATTGATAACTTTGATGATTTTTTGAGGATTTAGGAAATTTGTTAATTTGCTCTGAATAGTTTAGTCTGAAATGTATGAAATCCTGTTGCATGCTAGCAATCTTGGCATTTTTATTATTGGGTTTTGGAATTTCAAAGAAATTGAAAGGTATTTTATAAATTTGCCAGTATTGATGTTTTCCTGAAGTTTTCAGGTATGTATTAAAAAAAATCTTGAAACCACATTTTTAATAATTTTGGGGGTTTCTAGATTTTTACTCATTGAGGATGAGTGTTTGACGAGGTAAGCAATAGGATAAGTTATATTTAAGTAGCGATGAAAGAAGATATCACATGTCGCTGCATTGAAGATGCCCCGCAAGATAATTCTTCGGAATACACCTCAGTATAACGACAAATCTAAACAAGTCTGGTGATTGAGGTAAGCAACAGGTTAAGTTACATTTCAGTACCAATGAAGAAAGAAGAATTGGCATGTCGTTGCATTGAAGATGCCCCCCACCAAGATATTTTCAACCAAGTCTAGGTAAGTCTAGGAAATCGGTAAGAAATAGCATATCGTCAGTGCAATTCGCAAAGTGAGTAACCATTCAGATAAGTGATTTAAATTAAACAAGCCAGATGCTCAATATGTTGTAGATATTAAGTATAATATTTTTCTTTGATCTTTTAAACACCTTAATATGAGAAACCTAAATGATTTTTCTTTTACTGTAAAAAAATGAATTTTAAAAGCACCCGAAGGCTTTCTAATTTTACAATTAATAGCACAAAACTTAATTTTTAACGAAATATTGAGTTACGCACTGTGTGAATGATTGACGATATAGCGATATCAGCAGTGATTACACCGATACCTTGTATAGTCTGGATTCAATATATATGTAGTACTTTTTGAATTAAAAAAAATAGTACTTTGTACAGTCTGGATTCAATATATGTAGAACATATATATACAGGGTGTAACAGAAATACGTGTGTTAATTTTAAACATTGGTAGAACTCGTTATATAAAACATTTTTTCTATGTTTTTTTTTTCTTCAAAATTTGCAGGTTTTTTAAATATTTTTTTGCCCTCTAATTTTGACCGAACGAGCTGTTCTCCGGTACTGTCACTATAATTATCAAGTGAAGTTTATTTCAAAATGCCAATTTTTTCTAATCAAGAATTAACAGATATTATGTTGGTATATGGCCGAGCTTTTGGAAATGCCGCAGAAGCCCATAGATTGTACAGTGCACAATATCCTGAACGTGTTTTGCCTAACAGGCAATGATGTACCTTTATGACACCGTTGCCATCACAACAAGAGATTTTATCGCTGCACACCTTTAACCATAGGCGAGTACGCGTTTTAGTAGATAAACTAGAACATATTTTAAATCAGTTTAACGTTGGTTTTTGAAAGAAAACATATAGAAAAAATGTTTTATTTAACGAGTACTACCAATGTTTAAAATTAACACACGTATTTCTGTTACACCCTGTATATATATATATATATAAAATAGTCCTTTTTTAATTCACAAAAAATTAGTACTATTTTAAATTATACATAATAGTCCTGTTTTAAATCATAACAAATTAGTACTGTTTTAAATCATAATAAATTAGTACTTTTTTTTAAATCATAACAAATTAGTACTTTTTTAAATCATAACAAATTAGTACTTTTTTAAATCATAAAATAATATTATACATATTATACATAAATATTCAAGTGTATTGCTTTTCAAGAAACGTTAACACTAACATTTACGTTAGTTGCAGCATAACATTCAAATGTCAAATGCAATTATGACATAATAGAATTTGATATTAGATTGTGATGCTGTCAAATAATGTAGACGTTACTGTTACCATTTCTTCATACACAACACCCCTGTTGTAATATTTAAAATAATTTAAATTTAAAATTACGTAAAATTAAATTTTTATGTTTGCTTTTTCGGTTAATCCAGTCAAGTCTCTTTTTGAGCACTTTTATGCAGTTTTAAAGTTATGTAATCTTTTCAGAGATTCCCCGGTTGTACCTAGACTTCCCCGATTAATCCGGTTTGAAATGGTCCGGGATATCGGTGGAACTGTTTTAATCTGTTTTTTTTTTTTTTATCAAAGAACCACAACACGTGTTTTATACCCAAAATATAACTGGGTTGCATAAATTTGAAGCTAGGGTGAAATGAAATTAAGATTATGCTGAAATTAGAAATTACTTCATGAATTAATATGGGTCGATAGTTGAATAACGTAAATATCAGTGATGACATCTGCTTATGAAATAATAGATGAAATTAGACAATTCGAGAAAATCGAAATTGTCTGTGTAAACCAAAGTTTGTGTTCGCATCACATTGACATTGACAGATGATATGTGCATTGAGGAAAATCAAACAAAATGAAATTCGTATAAATAAATCACTTGATTCATGTGACATACATCACATGGATAACATGGAAATTAAGAAATGGTATACACGAAGAGTATATTTGGGTCATCATTTGAAAGTTTTTCTATAAACAATATGTGCATTTAGGCCTTTTTAAGAGCATTTACAAAATTTGTGAAACTTAAGCAAGTGATTTATTTTTACTAATTTAAAGATGTTTCACCAAGTATTAACCACCGATTCATACAATCTAAAATAAAATTTACTGAATTTTTTGCCAACATAATGCAACAGGTGGTGATTCTTTGATAAAAAAAAACAGCTTATAATTACTCTGACCATACCTGGTATTATGTATTTAGTATTAAACGAATATTAAGCTCTGTAGATGATTATAAATATTGAAAATAAATACAATCGGCACTAAACAGCCATACCTTTAATCCACATCCACTTCCTATTAGAAAGTAAATTATGTTAAACGATGATACGGAGCTTGTGAAAGTATCGTAGAAAATAAAATAACATTGGGGCCGAAATGTACAGTCGTATTCATTAAAGTGTTGTTAACTTAATTTCACAAATTTAAAAAAAAGTGTTGTACATACAAATATTTTGAAAGGTTAAATCTAGGTCTATTTAATTAATGATGCAGTGCGAGCCTTTGTTGAGTATAAACACAATTACCGACAAACTTTTAATGGCAGAATAAATAATACACTAAAGATCTAGAGTAATTAAGTTTCATATAAAGAATACAATAAATAGCTATTTATGGTATACGTGAATAAAATTGCTTTATTCACTTGTATCATACAAGATTTTTTCCAATTAGTTATCAGAATTGAAGAATTTGTGTGAAGTCAGGTGACAATAAAAATTTCAAGGATAGTGCGAATTTACCTATTTTTTTTTACTTTATTCACGTTGTCAATGGTTATAGTGAATAAAGTGAAAATGTAAACATTCACATTTTATTCACTATAACCATTGACAACATGAATAAAGTAAAAACAACGTAAATAGGCATAAACCTTGAAATTTTCGTTGTCACCTGACGATGTGACACTTCACGCAAATTGTTCAATTCTGATAACGAATTGGAAAAAATCTTGTATGATACAAGTGAATAAAGCAATTTTATTCACTTATACCATAAATAGCTATTTTGTCACTGTTAGTTATCGCTTTGACAGTTTTGAAAAAGATCTACCATTGACAAAATATACAGCCTAATACCAATTTCTGTGCACATATTTTTAAACACGACCTACAACAGTCAATTTTCTGTGTACAACGCATTTTTTAACACGACTGTACATTCGCTGAACGAGTCCAGTGACCATTCTAACCTCAAATAATATGCGTGCAAAAATTTCCGTTTAAATAACATTGTTTTTTAAACCTGTTTAGACCCAGTTTTACAATCGTGGATTTTCTTGTTCATGGTACATTTGCCTAGGATATCATTATTGACACAATGGTATCCTATACAAATGTACCACGAACAAAGATAATTCATGATTGCAAAACTAGGCCTAAGTGTTGTTGCTGTGCTGTTTTATATAGTGATGAATAGTCAACTGGTTGAAATGTAAGTGTTAAATAAATAATTTTTATGTTCAAAGTAAGGCTAAAACTGTCAGCTTGCGGAAATATTTGATCAATTGTAACTAAACAAAAATAAGGTGTATTAAATTGTATGACCAACACGTCAAAAAACAGCTTATAGACACACTTTTATTTCATTATTTTATCATCATACTTTCAATGTAACACCTTGTTATTAAATTTTGCATATACCATGGGTTGCCATGGTGTATGCTAAATTTAATAACAAGGTGTTACATTGAAAGTATGGTGATAAAATAATGAAATAAAAGTGTGTATATTAAACAAGACAAGGTGTTAAAACACATGTTCTGATTGAAATAATGAAACAGAACTATCGAGGTGCACAAAATACGAAAATGTGTTGTGACTTACAATATAAAAATCTGAAATAAAAGTGTTAATAACATTTTAAAAGATACATGTTAAAGTTACGAGAAAACAAATTTGTGCGACTTAGTGCCGGTTTTACAATCATGGAACATCCTTGTTCCTGGTACAATTACCTAGGATACAATTGTTTCAACAATTGTATCCTAGGTAATTGAACCAGGAACAAGGATGTTCCACGATTGTAAAACTGGGCCTAACTCCTCGGGTACTTGCTATACGAGCGGTGAGTGAGTATACGAAAAAATAAACATTCTGTTCACAATTTCAATGCAGAGTGCTGGAAAAACTTGACGCTTGCAGCTCACCGCTGCTTCTGGATATTAATATTCGCTCACCGCTCGTATCATACCCATATGGTGTATAAAATGTGTTTGCTTAAATAGTTAATTTGTGTTGCTATGGTATTTAACACTTAGATTTAATACTGTGTGTAATAATTGCGTTAAGGGTGTAAAATAGAATAATAAACATAAAGGTGTTGTTGCTGTGCTGTTACCTGTAGTTATGAACAGTTAAATAGTGAAAAATTTCAGTGTTATGAAATAAGTTTTGAGTACAAAGTGAGGTTACAATTTGACAGCTAGCGGTGGCGCGCTGCGGCATGAATTTGAACTAACTTGTGTGCGCAGTGGTTTTCTGAGCACCAACGCCACCGTTTGAAAATTTACTTGTAACGGTTTTTTCCTTGGCTTCTCGGAATTCCAACTGGAGTCCCAGATTTGGTCCCTGGAGCCTCGGGGACGCCCTGGACTCGCCTTCCTCCGTCGGGGATGATGATTTTCTTCGCAGACCTCTCCAGAAGCTTCCATCTCATTGCTCTAAGGGAGTCGGCGTTTTTCATATTGGAACAATCTAGAATCAGCAGCTTCCAGCAAGCCGGGTGTTTGTGGCGTACAAACACCGGGCTTGCAGTGCTCCGGATTCCAGAATGTTCCAATACGAAAAACGCTGGCGCCCGAATTCCAATGAGACGGCGCTTGGGATTTTTTCACTGATTTTACGCTGATTAATAGGCGAAAGGGGTGAAGCCCTGAGTGCAATCGGGTTGAAATTCGCGAATAATTACCGGTACTAACTGTTAGGTGAATAACGGAGCTTGGGTTAACACGTCTGAACTCAAGGAGAAGCAACAGTCGAAAGGGCCGAATGCAATAATGTCGTTCTCGAATTTGGGGAGAGGGTTCAGCCCAGCCAATCACAACGCTTCATTTGGGGTTAGAGCCAATCACAACACTCGGAGCTTCTACTGTTTAAAGCATGCAAATTTACATATGGCCATTTTTAATGAAATAAATAAAAAATTCGATATCGGCAATTTTGGATGAAGCAAAATTTTTGCCGTTTTCGGAATACCGCCTAATTTTTAATTTCCGACACATTAAAAATACTGTCGCATCCCTAATTAACACTTAAAAGCGGCTGTTCATTAACACCACGTTAATTACTGGTGCCGATCATTTTGTCTCTAATTTAATTTTCAACTCCCAAGTCGTTGCTACAATTAATAGACTATCCTACAACCCTTCTATTAATCCCAAACGCTAGGTGTCTGTAATTGGAGAGTAATTACCATAAATATTAATTATTAATGGAAATTATCTCGATTAATGATTAAAATTGAACATTATTTAATACATTAATGACAATAGCAAGTGCCACTATCATTGTGATGGATTATTAAATCCAGCCCTTTGATTAATCCTAATCCCTAATTAACTTTAATTAGACAGTAATTTCCATAAATATTGATTGTCACAATAGTATTAATGGAAATTATCCTCAAATTAAACATAATTAAGAATGAACATATGGCTGATTATTTAATACATTAATTAACACAGTAATGGATTATTTAATCACGCCGGTTGGTAATTAATTACCCAAGCTACCAAATATGATTCATGAATTTCAGAAACAGGACTGACATAATAGATATGCAATAGGGTATTGTGGATTACCCTAGAGAATATTTTTACTGTGAATCATGGCTGGGATGTCCCACATCATCGAAGAAACTAAAGAAGCCACCACAACATGCTCGAAGCAGACATATTAGAACCCCTAAATGATTAAATGTATTTGAGGGGTCTACAAGTTTAAGCTCAAATTTTCATTCATATGGCAATGGCTTAACGAAGAGTCATTTTGGAGACATAAAGAGACAAGACTCGTTACATTTAATCCGCAGAGTGGTTCAAGTCCAGGGCAATGTTATCGTTCAATTTCTCACAAGTAGTATGCTAACAAACAGCTGATAGACCACTGATCACAGCAAATAATGAAGTGCTCAAGGCATATCCCGGACATTTCAGGAAACATCCATTAAAAACTAGAAAAGAGGGTTTCATAAATATTCAAGACATCCCGGACATTTCAGATACATCCTTTATAAACTTCAAGGGGGTTTCATTAAACTTAAGAATCAAAGTGGAATGTTTTCAATTGGATCTGTCCAGGGTATCCTGAAACCTATAAAGATATTTTCATCTCGGAAGTACGGAATGATCCTTAACCTATAAGCTATTTTCTGTCCAGAGTATCCTGAAACCTATAAGATATTTGCATCTTGAAAGTACGGAATGATCCTTCAGAATTGGGGCATTCCAGAATGTTGTTGATGTGTATCTTTTCTGCTAATAAATATTCAAGGCATATCCTGGACATTCTACTAAACTTTTCTTTAAAATTATTGTTAGAAGCCTAAAAGATATTTGAAGCACATCTATAATCGAATAATCCTTAAGAATCAAAGTGGAATATTTCCAGTTGGATCTGTCCAGGGTATCCTGAAACCTACAAGATATTTTCATCTCGGAAGTACGGAATGATCCTTAACCTATAAGATATTTTCTGTCCAGAGTATCCTGAAACCTATAAGATATTTGCATCTTGAAAGTACGGAATGATCCTTCAGAATTGTGGCATTCCAGAATGTTGTTGATGTGTATCTTTTCTGTAAATAAATATTCAAGGCATATCCTGGATATTCTACTAAACTTTTCTTTAAAATTATTGTTGGAAGCCTAAAAGATATTTGAAGCACATCTATGATCGAATAATCCTTCAGAATCAAAGTGGAATATTTCCAATTGGATCTGTCCAGGGTATCCTGAAACCTATAAGATATTTTCATCTTGGAAGTACGGAATGATCCTTAACCTATAAGATATTTTCTGTCCAGAGTATCCTGAAACCTATAAGATATTTGTAGCTTGAAAGTACAGAATGATCCTTCAGAATTGGGGCATTCCAGAATGTTGTTGATGTGTAGCTTTTCTACACATCAACTACTAATAAATATTCTAGGCATATCCTGGACATTCTACTATTTAAAATTATTGTTAGAAGCCTAAAAGATATTTGAAGCACATCTATGATCGAATAATCCTTAAGAATCGAAGTGGAATATTTCAAATTGGATCTGTCCAGGGTATCCTGAAACCTATAAGATATTTTCATCTTGGAAGTACGGAATGATCCTTAACCTATAAGATATTTTCTGTCCAGAGTATCCTGAAACCTATAAGATATTTGCAGCTTGAAAGTACGGAATGATCCTTTATAATTGGGGCATTCCAGAATGTTGTTGATGTGTAGCTTTTCTACACATCAACTACAAATAAATATTCTAGGCATATCCTGGACATTCTACTAAACTTTACGTTAAAACCATTGTTAGAAGCCTAAAAGATATTTGAAGCACATCTATGATCGAATAATCCTTAAGAATCGAAGTGGAATATTTCCAATTGGATCTGTCCAGGATATCCTGAAACCTATAAGTTATTTTCATATTTGAAGAACTGAATTATCCTTAACCTATAAGATATTTTCTGTTCACGGTATCCTGAAACCTATAAGATATTTGCATCTTGAAAGTACGGAATGATCGATGAGAATTGGGACATTCCGGAATGTTGTTGATATGAAGCTTTTCTGCTAATCTTGGAAGTACAGAATGATCCTTAACCTATAAGATATTTTCTGCCCAGGGTATCCTGAAACCCATAAGATATTTGCAGCTTGAAAGTACGGAATGATCCTTTATAATTGGGGCATTCAAGAATGTTGTTGATGTGTAGCTTTTCTACACATCAACTACAAATAAATATTCTAGGCATATCCTGGACATTCTACTAAACTTTACGTTAAAACCATTGTTAGAAGCCTAAAAGATATTTGAAGCACATCTATGATCGAATAATCCTTAAGAATCGAAGTGGAATATTTCCAATTGGATCTGTCCAGGATATCCTGAAACCTATAAGTTATTTTCATATTTGAAAAACTGAATGATCCTTAACCTATAAGATATTTTCTGTTCATGGTATCCTGAAACCTATAAGATATTTGCATCTTGAAAGTACGGAATGATCCATGAGAATTGGGACATTCCGGAATGTTATTGATATGAAACTTTTCTGCTAATCTTGGAAGTACAGAATGATCCTTAACCTAGAAGATATTTTCTGCCCAGGGTATCCTGAAACCCATAAGATATTTGCATCTTGAAAGTACGGAATGATCCATGAGAATTAGGGCATTCCAGAATGTTGTTGATGTGTAGCTTTTCTGCTAATAAATATCTTTATTATTATTATTATTTATTATGTTTTCTATTGTTTTTTCGTCTGGAAGTCGGGAGCACTCGGCTGTGAAAATCATTCTTATTAGGCTTAAAAACAACATTCTCGGGCATTCCAGAATGTTGTTGATGTGTAGCTTTTCTGCTAATAAATATCATTATTATTATTATTATTTATTATGTTTTCAATTGTTTTTTCGTTTGGAAGTGTGGAGCACTCGGCTTTGAATCGAAGTGATGTGGAATTTTTCCAATTGGATTTTCTGTCCGGGGTATCCTGTAACCTACGAGATATTTGCAAGACATCCGTGAGAATACGGAATGATTCTTGAGAATTGAGGAAACCCGGAATCTTGTCGATGGTTTCAGTTGTTTTTTATTTTAGGAATCAGAGGCACTCTGCTGTTACAATCATTCTAAAATATGGCTAAAATATATCTGTGAAATCTCAGAATTGAAACGGAATTTTACTGGGAATTTTTCAATTGGTTTATCTATCTACTTTTTACTCTATTCTTAATAGGAGAATCTTGGAATCTAAAAGATATTTGAAAACATCTCTTATCATAATCTCTAAGAATTGAGGCAATCCAGAACCGTTCTGATAATATAGAATTCCATTCAGGGCTCTAGAGCACTAATAACTTGGAATCTAAAAGGTATACGGAAAACATGCGGAATCCAATTGGATTATCCTGTAACGATAATATTATAATAACGATTTAACGTAATGTGGCAACATATTCCCACAGAACGTGCATTAATATTCAAGAATATAAGCATGGCATACATTTTTACACCTTCCAATTTCTTGTCATATTTATTTGTCAATTATTGCTGCTACGTTTATGGAGAAAAAAATTCTATTTATTGTAATAATTTTTAAATTGGTTTTTTAAAATCAAATAACAAAAAATGAGTATTTAGTGAACATCCTCAACGATTCATTTCCGTAAATATCTGAGATCATTGAATAAATGTCTGCACTTACCTTCAAACTTCGTGTAATTTCTGTTGATCAACAGCCTTCTTTTGATGCTGTGGCTAATTACCATTGCCAAGGAGAGCTGACCTTTGCATAAGCAGTTTATCTGCACTGCTTCATGTGTGCCAAAATTTGTGTACATGTACACATATTTTAACACTACCAGCTATCGCTAGCTTTGGTGACCCTTTAAAGTAACACGACTTTGATATAGAACACGTAAGTGGGCCAGAAACTTGTTGCAATGATTCGTATTAGATACACTTGCTGATATTATGGGTGTTTGGCAAAGTAACGTAACATTTTTTGTTAGAAAATCACATCAAAGTGGACATATTTTAATTTCGTTAACATATCGTCAATGTTAACCTGCTATCTGCGGAGATCTATTTTCCAGGATGCAAGAAAAATCGTGTATTACAGTAATATATAAACCGTATATATGTAAATGAATTGTCAACTTAGCAGGTATTTTTAGAATAGGATTAGGAGTCAACAGTTTTACTACACTATGCATAAGATCCTCTTATTTTTTAATTTATCGAGAATAATGTTTCAGTAAATATTGAGTTAGCAAATTAACATTCTTAACCGACGATAAATGGCTTTTAGTATGGCAGGCAAAAATTATATGTTTAAAATATATTTTTGCTATCATTTTGCATTATCTTTTTCTATCACTATATTGACAAAAATTGATGTAAGTGCCATACTTTGAATTTGTCACTACGCTGCTCAGCAAAATAAGCATCGATATATGTTCCAATCCTAATTTTCGATTCTAATAATAATTGTCGGTTCAAATCCTGATTTTTTATTCTAATCCTCGACTGTACAGAAGAAAACTGATCCACATGGTCCCATGGTTGATCTAAAACTTTTGTTTGATGTAAGAAATACCACAATTCATCTAAAACAGCAAAATTTAGTCATGGTTTGAGTTTGAAAAACAATTTGCATCTAATTCTACATAGAGCAGAAAACTGCCCGAATGTATCCTCTGTTCTCTCGTTGGCAGACGGAAGTTGCTTGCTCATTGAATTTGCATGAGGAATGGAATTAAGATCAACCCCGTACCGGTCGAAGGGCATGAGATTAAATAAATAATTGAAATCCCTGATGTTCGGAAATACAACAAATGTAATTTTATAACTATCAAAAATATTGCAAGCCTATATATATATCCGAATAAATTCGGATATTGTTTTATAGTTACGAGAATAATGTCAGTCTTTTAACAGCCACACGTTGAAATTACTCCCAGATTTTTAATTATTTTTATAGTAAATCATCAAAAACACTCTTAGTGTATAGAAATACTTTTTCTGCGTCACGATGGATAGTGCCTAATAAGATAAAATAGAATGAAACATATTCTAACACATTTATTAACATTGTCACTCATACTGGAAATTACAGCAGCACTTTCATATGAATGTTTGTACTACCTCGAATTATTATCATGTGCTACATACATAAAATAAGTAGGATAACAAAAAAAAAATTAAAATAATCTCATGCATTCTAAGATATGTTCGGAGGAAATCAATTTGGCACCAACAAAAACAAACGCTACGCCTTTGTACGTAAAAATAAATTACTAAAATAATTAATAATAGACTACTTCCTATCCATAAAAATAACTTACTCACGATAAAATAAATGAACTGAACACAGTGAAGTGTAAACGAGAAAAAGTAGAGGAAAAAACCGAGGGCCGACTATTAAGTGATAAGGTGGTCCTGTGTCCGTATGCGCTTGTGTCCGGCGGTGTGCCCCGAGTGGTGCCTCTGGGTGGGCTGCATGCACGGCGTCCTGCCTGTCTTCCGGAGCAGCGACGACGTCGGCCCCTCGAACCACAGCTCCAGCGAGTAGAGCGCCGCCAGCTGGCTCAGCTTCTCCCGCTCGGCCCCCCACAGGCGCAGCTCGGACTTGCTCGTGTCCTGCAGGAACCGGGCCACCCGCTCGTTGGCGCTCGTGTTTATGCTGAATCCGGGCCTCTCATCGCCCAGACGTCTGCAACCTAAAATAAACGGAATATTAACGATTATCAACAATTTTAAATGATTTTTCGACACTAAATGTCAAAATTTCTCATTTTACAATTTTATAGTATTTCTGAGACACTGTTGGAGACAATTCAGCATAATAAAAATAGACTCATTACAGGCAGAAATTTTAACTGACATTTACTTGGCATATTATTCTGATATTTTAAATATTGCTGCAAAATTTTGATTTCTATGTAAAATTTTAGTAATTAATGTAAATTTTTTAATTCTTTCACTTTTATCACTTTTGTTTTCAACGTACAAATTGCCAACTAATCCTATAATCCTAAAACGATATTTACGTTAAGTCCGTTTAACAAGACTCTTGTGGCATTTTTAACTGTACCATCATTTACCTAAATACCTGTGTGAAAAAGGTTAGGGCATTTTCATTTGTTTGATTATCGTCAAGTAAAAGTGTTTAATTTTCACCATCAGATAAATTTGACTTGGTAATACCTGCACGGAATTCTCTGGAGTCGTTATCATTCCACGACGACTGATCGATGAACGAGGCGGTGTCCTGAGAGGGGGCCCAGTCGGTCAGCTCATCGTCGCCCTCGTGGCCCTCACCTCCGCTCCAGCTCAAGCTACTCTCGCTGGCCTGCTCGCAGTCGTTCACGTATTGTGTTTCCATCCTGTCGCACTAAAAACGTTGGAAAAATGTTAGGATAAAACACGGCAGGCGTGAAATTATTTCTTCAAGCAAGACCTACATCACTGACGTCGAGCGGCTGGCAGAACTTCTCGATCTTATCCACGACGCTGGGGTGCAGTGGCTTAATCTTGGAGCTGCACTTGTGGGCCCGCCCGTTGTCCAGCATGTCGATCCGCTGCGGCCGTTTCCGTTTGCCGACGGGCGGGATGGGCGTCTCGTCGACGCTCATCCTCTTCGCCTTCCGCTTCCGCCGCATGCTTGGCCTGGCCGGCGAATGCTCGTTGAAGGAGTCGCTCTCCAGGCTGTGGCTCATACCTGCAAAACCCAGCAACGGTGTTCAGTCGGGTTGTGGCCTAAATGGCGGGCTTGTGTGGGGTGGCTAGGAGGCGGCTATTTACCCAGCTTTCGGTACCGGCCCCGGATGAAATTGTGTATGGAGGTTTTCATCCGGAGGGATTGCGTGCGGGTGTTCAGGGCGTTCGACACAGCGAAGCTTAGGGACACGTCGTCCGAGTCAGAGTGGTGCACGGCCTGAGCGCACTTGGGCTTGGGCTTTTCATGGTTCCGGATTTCGGAATTGCTACTGGAACTGTCCTCCGAACGGTTGTCACCTGATTTCATACAAATGTCTACAATACATGAGGATTATTAATTGGAACTTCCGTTACATATAAATGGGGGACCGGTGGCTTTATGCATCGTTCAAAATTGTCATGAACTATAAGCAATTAATCGTAATTATTAGTAATTACGTAACTAGTAGTAATTAATCAAATACACTTGCTGAAGAAATGAAATTCATAAACTGCTTGACTGAAATTTGATTCTGCAAATAACTGAAGTAAATGTTACTTGATGTAAAATACACAGGTGGCGAACAAAAAATGTAATGAAGCTGCAAAGTAATTAATTCATATTGTCGTTAACTTGCAGTAAATGAAGAAGCAATGTATTTACGGCTTACTAATTTACGGTATTAAAAATAAACCGCTCCAAGCCGCTCACTGTTGGCCATGTTGTTGTGCACTCCACGACTTTTGTTTCGACAGAAAAACATCCACACTCTTAGGGCTGTTTACGTTCGGTCCAGCAGTCCTATGAAGCAGGTAGAGCTAAGGTTGGGTTGGGTTGAATGCTATTGCAACTCAGTTAAAAACTATGTAGCTAAGCAATGTCAGGCACTGGTATGCCTTATAATCATGTGCAGAATTTCTAGCACGAAATTCAGTATAGATAGTGATAGCGGACTACTAGGGGACAACAGTTTGAGAAACATTGTAAACGGTTGTCAATGAAAACTCTAGAACGCAAATGCCCGATATTAATTAAAACAGCATATTAATGCTGAGATAAACCTAAAATCAGATCCCAACACAAACAGTGCTCAACATGCGAAGCTGTCCGGGCAGCTGAGCCCGGAGAAACATTCACAAACAATGCAACACGAACAAGCCACCACTGCGGCGAAGGGCCCGGCCGCCGGTCCCCCTCGGCGGAGACTCACGCAGATTCCCCGCGGATCTGGTACGCCGCCTCATGCCCCATTTTCGCCCGGTTTCCAGCGCAATGGGCCCGCAGGACTCCGACTCCTCCAGGGCAATCGACAGGTCCTGTGCCAGGTGCTCCATGGCGGGGCGCGTCTTCAAAGGCGCGGTGCGGCACTTGGGGGCGCTTTCCTCTCACTTTTGAACGGGGGGCTCGATTCTATCGCTCTGATTTTGAAGCAAATATAAACATCGAATGGAGGCTATCAACTTGACGTATGTCAGATCGCTGAAAACATAAGGGGGGCCAATAGTGGTGCAGTAAGTCCGGTGATTTTTAACCGGGAAATTTAAATAGAAACTGAAAACGTAAATAGAAAACCTTGATGCTGCAAAGTTTTGCTTCGAAAGTAGGAAGCCTTGAAGCTGTAAAGTGAAATATTGCTTACAAAAAGAAATCTATAGACTTCAAGGTCCATCCTAATACTCTTCATACCCATCATGAATAGCGAGTCTCCGCAGATGCTGAAGAGTTGACGAATGAGGAACATCCAAGGATTGTGGAAGGTTTAAATCGGCATTCCTCAAACACTGCTTTAATATTTTATCTGTTACTGATAAATTTAAATAATATAAGTCGATAGCCCATTATATATATATAGTATATATTATATACTATATATCATGTATCAAATCATCTATAAATGTAGTTATGTATATTAAGCATGTTGTAAATTATATATATGGAATAAATGTTCATACTGCTTTAAATAATGTGGCTGTTATTTGTTGAAAATTCATAATCAAATTGTATGAAATATTGTTGAATTTCCCTTAGTACTATCGGAAAGAAATAATCCATGGAAATACTGATGGTGGAAGGCAAACTTGAAGGGACTTCGAGGACGATCACCTAAGCAACAGATCCAAATGCCCCTTCCTGGATCTGGATTACATTTTTACAAAGACCAAAAATATTTATTATTATTTGCATACATACTGAGGTTGTTAAGTGAAAAATAAAATTGTGAAAATTATTGAAGTTTATTATTATTGAATATTCTTTGCAGTAATTTTCAAATCGGTTTATCAATTAATTAATGAGTGGGAGATTGTGCGAGCTATACCCGAGGTTTTTATACATTTATGTCTGCATTTGATGGGAGTTACAAAAAGTTTTAGAAATAATATCTTAAATTGCATAAGGCACATAGTGACGACACTCATTGGCAGGGCCGGATCATAGTATAGACAAAAAAAAACAAATGTCTACGGGCCCTAAACCAAAGTCAAACCGTCCACTTAGATAAAAAAATTGTAATTATCGTTAGAAAATTCTCATTAAAGTTACATACTATTATCGTTTTTCCCAATTGATTCCGTTGAAATAAAAACTTGCTTTGCTCATTTCAGTTATCCCACTGCGAATTTAGTTACTTTGTGTAGAATACACAAACTGCACATAACAGAACATAGACAGATGAAGAGGAGTCTCGGACTGCAAAATTTAGTTGCATATTAGACTGCATATTAATCCGTTATTAAATATTTAGTTATATCAGTTATAAATTATGGTTATAAGTATAGTTATAAATCAGCATTCAAGAATCTGGGTGTGCACTTTTACACATCAGCAAAAATAGTTGATCAACAATTTAAAAAAAAAGACACGAAACAATACATCGAAGTAACAATATATTTAAATAAACAACAAAACATTTAAAACAACCCGCTCAGGCATCCATCAGTGCTTCTCTTTGCCGCTCTCGTGCACATTATGGAACGCCCACTTCTTCTTCCCTGTGTCGCCCTTCTTCTTCTCGTAATCACCTACATGGCCGAAGTGCACGTCATGACCTGCGCCTTTTTTGTGACCCTTCTTCTCCTCAAAGTGGTCGCCCTTCTCGGAGTCGCTCTTCTTGGCGTAGTGGTCGTGGTGGTCGCCGCCCTCGCTGTGGCCCCCCTTGCTGTGGCCACCCTGCAAACGAAACTCTGTGTGCAAGCTGGAAGTGTGTGCCGTTTCGCGGCCCATTAGCCGCCCCCCGCCTTGGAGCTAAGGTGACGGAACCGGTGGAATAATGCACGGTGGTCGATCGGTCGCGCGGTCGTTTACGTCGACCCGATTTCTTTTTTGCACCAACGCCCCTTAATGAAGCCAGTAGTTTGTTATGTAGTGTTCCGGATTAATGCGTTCAAATGGATTACAAAAAATTATAGCAAAGCTGTTTCTGGTTTTTTCTTTCACAAACTTCTGCAGACAGAAAATTAAATTAAGGGATTCAAATGGATTCCAAAAGAAGTTAATTTGTATATTTCACAATCTTCTGTAGACAAAAACGAAATGATGGCATTCAAATGGATTACAAATTCTGCATTTTTCTGTAATTCTGTAGACAGAAAATTTCTTTTCTGCTTGTTTCTATATTTCATACTGTCAAATATTTAATTAGATCCGATTAATTTTTTTTTCCAGCAATTATTTTCTTTTAATTATTCCATATTTTCAACCATTTTCTGCGCATACTTTTTTGTACCATCGTGAGATAGTTTTGTGCGTGATTAAAAATTATGATCAAGTTTTATCTATATTCTTATGTGAATATGTTATAAATATACAGTTTTCCACTAATTTTAAAATTTGATCATAATTACACTGACACATATGTTGAGCAATGTTTTTGTTTGAATTGTATTTAATATTTTATTTTCTGTGCATACCTTTTTGTGATCGTCTTCCTCGAAGAATCCGCCCGACTTATCGAAATCACCGTCCTCGTGGTACTCGTCGTAGAACTCCTCCTTCTTCTCGTACTCGTCCTTCTTGTGGATGTTGTGGGAGCCGTGAGTACTGTGTCCCTTTGTGTGCTTGCCGTCCTCGTCGTACTGAAACTCGCCACAAATTAAAACCGCATGGCTCTTAAGCGAGCCGAATTACCTTGGCACCCTTTTCGCCCTTGTCCTCCCTGTGGTGGTCGCCGTGGTAGCTGTCTTCCTTGTGATGCTTCTTCTCCTCGCCGCCTATGTCTTTGTACTTACCCTCGTGCGCCTCTTTCTTGTGGTGCCCGTGCTCGCCCTTATCGTGCACATGCTTGCCCTTGTATTTCTTGTCGCCGTCCTCCTTGTGGGCGTGCACATATTTTGCCTCGTGCTTTTTGCCACCGCCCTTCTCGTGCTCCTCGTTTTTAGGTTCGTGCTTGGCTTTTTTGGCACCGTGCGAAGCCGAGGATTTTGAATCCTCACTGGCCATAGATTCGTCCGCGACTAATTTATTATCGTTGCTCACCAAAGCTTCATTACTTTTACCCTGCCTGTGCTCCTCGTGCTCGTAATCCGGACTGCTTTCGGTAACCTCCGACACGATGATTGCCTCGTTTTGCAAATCGACCCTATCCTCGTCATCATAGTCCTCAAAAATCAAAAACGCTTCCTTCTTTTTATTCACTCCACCTTTATCAGTAAACTCCCTTTCGTCGTCCTGCTTTTGCTTCTGGTAGTCATCCTTTTTCTTCTTCACAACATCGGCATCGTCCAGAAAATCTTCATCCTCGAAAATATCAAAATGCTCCTTTTCCTTACTCACGCTGCCATCGTCCTCTTCCGAATCGGTCCGCGAACGTCGTTTAGCAGCGATGTGCCTTGGAACGAGGATCCGCCTGGAGTTGAGCTTGCGAATTTCCGGGTTCTCGCGTTTTTTCTTCACCCTGAAGAGGCCGTCCTCCTCGTCGAAGTATGAAAACGCAAGTGGCCGCTGCAGCACTTTTTCCGGGTGTATAGATTCCACGTTGTCGCTTGCTTGCGAGGCGAAAAAGTCATCGATGACGTCCCGCACAAGGCTCTGCTTCTGCGGCAACTCTTCTTCAGGGGGGGCGAATAATGGTCGCGGCTGGGCACACTGGGCACTGTTGAGGTACACGAGGCACAGGCACAGAACAGGGAGCATTTTGGTGTGGTTTAGGCAAATGAGTTCATGGCATCAAATAAAGCATTTCTGGTAACGCACGCTTATTTATATAAGTCCGTTCCTGCTGACCGACTTTTTAATTAAATGCATAACATTTTTTTTGTGCACGATTGATTCATTGAGCGTGCAAAACTTAATTGTGTTAACTGTTAAATTTCCCATCTTTCCATACACTTTCTATATCGCAATGCTTGATCAGTCCTATTTATTACTTTCTCTTATACTTCCTGGCTCATTTCGATGCATAATTTTCGAACGCTCCACATTTCATGCATCTTTACCGGCATTACTAATATATTTACCGCGAAATAAAGCTTTTGGGATTTCATAAATATAATTTTTAATAATACTAACAATAGTATAAAATATGATCATATTTTTAAAAGAATTATAGTCACTAAAAAATGGCCACCTCTGGTAATTAAATGCATACAACAGACTTTAAAGCTGGTAATACTTTTCAACAATAAAGATACGCATTATTCAATATTCAATAAAAACTACTAACATTAAAAATAGAAGTTATATGAAATTATTTTATGATATTCGTTTGATATGCTTAAATTGCACTACTTACTATAAGATAATATTAAAAGTTTAGAATTACTTCTTAAAAACAGGCACAGTCTTATTTCGTTCCTTCTCTAAATTATTCTTAGTGATATTGAAGGCTTCTGTCTTCATAAAGTCTACCTTCTTGTAGACAGTTATAGCACCGGGGGACCGCAGCGGCTCCTCATTTTTGTTTTTCGTCTGCCTAGGGCTGCTGCTGCTGCTCTTATTCTCTAAATCCAGATCTAGGTATTCCAAAATTTTTCTTTGGTCTTTCATTGGGGGGAAATCGTAATAGATCTGCAACACACCAACATCAGCGAAAAGGTTTCTCGGCGCGATAAACGCAAATACCTGTTCGTTGTCGTTATCGTTCGCCACTCTTTCGTAAGATCGGCCCAAACCGGGGGGAGTAGGACTAGGGGCGGCTCTGTACTTGTGGACCACATTTTCGTCGTCACTTCCAAACGTTCTTCGTGTCGGTGTCGGCATTGTAGCCTAAAAATATAATTTAATAAGACAGAAGAAAATGTGTCGGCGACAAACCACAGTAAAAATTGCAAGTGACAGAAACTGATAAAATTAGTAACCCATCAGTAAACCACGATTGTAAAAAATAGTGGCAGAAACAGACCATTGAAATCATGACAGTAATAAATGTCAATTGAAATGACATAAGAGACAAATGACTACAAAAATAACCATTTTAACTTCACTACATCCTGTTGCATTACATCAAGTATGAATCAGTCTCAAATGTAGTTATTATTTGGAATTTGTAATTTTGCTTTGAGAATCTGACTTGAAAATAAATTCGTGCCAAAGAAATCAGTGATACAACTGACACAGTTTAGCAATTTCATGCACCTCTTGGTAAACCCAACCACACAAATGTTGCTTCAGGCGATTTCCCTACGAATGTTGCGAAATTAGTATAACTGATAATGAAATAAGTGGTTAGCTTAATTAAACAATGCGACATTGTTTAACATTGTAAACTGTCAAATTCAGAAAAACGTTTTTTTTTTTAATTCAGTGCTAATAGCATTGCCGTCTATGGACATTAGCGCTTAGAAAAATGTAACATATCAATTGCAATCTTGATAATAATAATACGTAGCCGTAACAACGTACAACAGAATGTCAGTTTTGACATTCTGAATTTTTTTTCAAAAAAATATGTTTTACAAACAATTTAAAAAAAGAGTTGTCCAACTTGTAACATGATTTCATTATGGTCTAGTATTTACAAGGAAAAAATTGGAATTTAAAAAAAATAAGGTCTTGTCCCCACGTAAAACATCAAATACACTATTAAATAAACATTCATATGTACCTGTACATTTTAATAAACATACTTCTACTACTAAATATATTATTAAGGTCTTGAATTTACAATGCTAATTTTATAAGAGGTTATTTAAATGTAGAACAGATCAACGGACCGAAAAAAAGTCGCAGTCAATTAACCATGAGATTAACCACAATACTGCTTTTACTTACAGACATATTCACGAACGGTTTGAGCTTCCTATCGACTGAAGGGGCCAAATAAGGTGACACAGGTTCGGTGGTCGAGCAAATCGAGAGCGAGTCTGAGAGCTTCCTCTTCGGTTTCAAGCCACGGTTTACTTTAGGTGGTGGCATCAGCTAAAAATATTTATAGTTTTTTAACGTAACTTAAATATAATATAAAGTTTCCTCTAAATGTAAATGTCCTTCCTTTAAATGTAATATAAAGCTTAATGTTTCATCCTCACTCCTCACAGAGTAGGCTGTGATATAGTTTTATATTTTGTCATATGCATGCATTGATTTTAATTGATGTCAAACCGAGACTTGAAACAATTGTGACAAATTTACAACAGTTGCAGTGGCAGTGTCGCCAAATGAATTTAGTGAGAATAAAATTATTCCTAAGTTAAAACCTTACTTGAGTATCGGGTAGTAGTAGAGGGCTCGGTAAATTTGAATATTGCGCAGTAGACGAGGTTTGAGAGAGTGGAGACGCTGGCTCATCGACGATTTCATCACCATAACGAAAAACCTGCGTAAAAATGATAATTAATTTTACAGTTTTGACAGTTTTATTGTGGATTTCTTAACAGTGCATGTCGCATGTTACCGGAATATTTTTGACCTTATTGAAAATGAAAATCATTTCTGCAGGGAAAAACACTTTATTGTTACATTTATTTTTATTATACACCATTCTGTGGTAAAAGGGAGTATGATTATATATATTAGCTTGCCGAATCATTTTACTCACTTTTGCATTGCTGGTGCTTGGTTTGGGCGACGGATTATCATACGTAAATATCTGGCCATCGACTAGGCTTGGAGCAGCATTGTTGTAGCAGTGTCGCCTAGAAATTGTGTTCCGGATGTCAGTGGCATCCACATGAGATCTCGGAAAATCGTACATGTCGTCCGTAAGCACATTCTGCAATAATTAAACATTAGATATGTGTAAGATTAAGTGGCAAATAATCCGCTAAGAAATAAAACCTGTACTGTATACATCAATAGACGTAACATCAGACATGTGTCACGTATGTATTTCTTCAATTAAGAAATAAAACCTTCTGTACTACAAATAGACGAGCACAAAATTGATTGTTTATTGAAATTTTTGTATTCTTAAAAAAACAAAAACCGTAAATTTTAGTTTGGTGCCTTTTATCGTTTATTTGCCATAATATTAGCATGTACAAATTTTTATTTTCGAGTAAATATTACAACAAAAATGGAATGAAGGCTCCATTAGGGGGACAATAGTCTAAAACAAATATGGAAATGGTGTTCAAAACTTGCAAGATTCGCTGCGAGAAGGCAGTTACTAGTTACAGTGTACTGTAACTTTATATATATTTTTCTCGGTATGTTCAAACTTCGGATGTCTCACCTGAAAATCTCCCGATTTTTTAATTGTGATGTTACAGTAAATGAGCTACACATTTATATATCTTTTTATTAAATATGGATGTGCATTGCAAAAACGCAGAGTACTGTAAACGGTTACTTTTATTTATAGAGTAATACTCTTAGTAATGTAATGGACTAATAGTCATATTGTTGCAGCGTTTTATCAAAAACTAATCATTTAAGTTCTGCCAAATAATAAATGCATGATATTTCTTCAGTTGGTGTACTGAGTTCTTCATGTATCATAATGCAGTGGCGGTTTCTCCTATGGTTCAGGTGCTTTCATGACACATAATTATCACTCTATAATATCGGTCACTGTCGTCACGTACCATGTATTTTAACCAACCTGAATTTCATCCGATGTAGAATTCGTCTTGCTATGGGTCCCAGACTTTGACACGTCATCCTTGCTGTAAAACAAATGTTTCTATAACAAATGGTTTAAACAGCGTTTCCCGCTGGAATTTTGCTTGTAGTTACCTGGTTTTATTCGAGCCCAGATTGTGGTAGCAGGCGGGCGGGTTTGTTATGTGCGACGGCTTTGGGGGCCTAGGAGGTGCGATGGGTGACACCTCGGGCAACTTGGATGAATCGACCGATAGCTTGTTCAGCTTTTGGCAGGAGGCTTCTATGTCGGTTGAGTTGTTGGACGTCCTGCCGTTCCTTGTAACTGTAAGCGATTGTTTAACTACAAAACCAGTTGATATGTGAATTTCCATACTAAAAAGCAATTGTTTGTTTACAAAACCTATATGGTTGTTCAACGTTTTCGGTTGCTACAAAAATCCTGACATAAGTTTCCATTCATTCATTCAACATTAACTTCAACAGTAATAATGAAAAATTCAAATATTCTAATTCAACTTTTATATTTATTTTAATGTAAACTTGATTAAGTAAACTAAACTTAAAACGATCTTACAGTCAAATAATGTAAATAAGTCAGTATCAACAGTAAATAAGTCGCAGGTGGCACTCGCCATTTACACAAAACTATATTGATATTATTCCCCGCATTGGTGCATCATTTAAAATCGCTTACACGAGCTATACATTCAAAAAATTATTATTATTATTATTTCTAAATTTTTTCAGATGGGTATAATTGCTTTTCCGTTATAAAATGTTATATTGTTTCGTTTTTTCTTTAGTTTGCTAGAAGGCGGCGAATAATCAAAAATTGTTACTTTGCTTTTTCTTTTTTTCTTCTTTTGTTTACTTGAAGATGGCGAATAATAAAAATTTGTTTTGTTTTGTTTTTTCTTTTGTTTGCTTGAAGGTGGCGAATAATCAAAATTGGTTTTAGATTGGTTATAAATGCCAAGACAGGACATTAACACGACAAATTATCAGCAGATAACACTTATGTTGAAGTATAGCATCCTATTAAATATAGGATATACATTATTGCGTCAATTTGTTTATAGATAAGAAATACTAATATTTGTACATTAGGTTACATATTTCCTGCCGAAAAATGCACCATTTTCTTTTTTTTCTACGTCCATTATAATATTCACAGTTGTTTTCATTAATTTATGTCAATAAAATATGAGATTCTTGTATCTTCTAAAGGCGTGAAAAAAGTGCCATAGCGGTTATTTTTTCAAGTTTTCGAGTTTAAAAAAAGCCATTTGTTTAACACCATTATGAAATTGTTTGCATGTCAATGCACATGCCAATCAGTTCCTCGGAGAAACTGTAAAACTTTTGTTTCGTATAAAAAAACTATAATAGATGATATTATTTATCATTTGTGATGTATTATTTGTCTTCACACGCATTTAACGTTACTAATTCAAATACTAATAGTAATTGTAATTTCTTCTTCAATTCATTTATTTGTTTTCTTGAGAAGAGTAATAGTTTAGTTATCGTGAATGACGATTGCACTGCTCCTATATATGTTGTAATAACAGACTGTAAATATAAATATTATTGTTATTGCGTTAGTTGAAGGAAGTATTTATTTGTTTGGTAATCCAGGTAAGCGAACTATTGATTACTAATGATGCAATATCTAACCTGATTCCGATTGTGAGGTGTTGTGGGACCAATCGTCATCAGTAAAAACGCTCTCGGAATCGGTGGGGCTCTGCAGCGGTGACACATTGATGTTCTTCTCAAAGTTGAGCCGCTCCACAATAACCTGCCTATTGAGGTTATTCATTTTGTGCGGCGGCAGCAGGCTCCTGGGCGTATCGTAGAACCACGGGTCGCAGTTGCTGTAGGCGGGCGTGTGGTACTCATAAGACTCGTTGGTGTGGTTCCGCTTCCGGAAGCACGACGACTTAATGTTCTGCTGAAGCAATGTATTAAAGTCCTTGAAATGAAACACGGGTAACACCGGGAACTTGTTTGGGGTGCAGTTATTACCTTGTGTGATTGGTGGGGCGGTACGGGCACCTTCCCTGTGATGCACTCTGAGATCGGTATGTACGGGCTGGTGCTCACCGGGGAGACGGGCGGCGACTCGAGGGTGGTGTCCAGGGTGACGGCATCCGGCTGCTCCTCGAACTTGCAGTCCTCCTCGTCGCTGGTCGCCTTCAGGCCGCAAATGTTGCATATGCACCGGACCCACGTCTTCATCTCGGCCTCAGTCTCTGCGGCCAGGTAGTAGGTGCGCGTCGGTGTCTTGATGTCGAACATGTAGTCGAACTTGAGCTTCTTGTCCTCGAACTTGAGGCCGGTGTCGACCTGCTCGCAGTGGTCCAGGTCGATGAAGCCCTTCAGCTTCCTGCTGTTCCTGTCCGTGTAGTAGGACAGGACGAACTGCTGGGGCAGGTCGCCGGCGTGCAGCTGGAACCACCGCCTCCTCCATCGCTAGAGGGGCGAAAACAGAGGTTTGGTGTGGGCTCTTGTCTTGTTTGCCTAGGCTGGCAGTTTGTTTGTTGTTATTTTTTTGCATTCTCGTTGGGACTTACCCCTCGCCAGATGCGCTTCGTCGGGGGCGACTTGGTCAGCCAGCCCTCGCAGAGTATCTCCTGGCAGTTCTTCGACATTCTCGTTCGTTTGGATCTGCTGCGTTCAAAACTATCATACCTTTCGTTTGTGAGATGAATTCTACTGATGACTAATACTTGTCATTCGTCATGTGGAAAATACCTTTCATTTGGGTGCTGCCAACTTTGACAAATCAAAATATTTAATTACTACATTTCAAATTGAACGAATTAAAAAAAAATCTATTATAAGTAAATTAAAATTGAAATGCAAACGCCTAATTCAAAAATTATTAATGACCACACAAATATATGGCACTCTCACTTAACCACTTCCTGCGGATAAGCAAATGAGAAGACAACACTAGCTTGCATCACAAAGAACTGTAATCAACGATTACTCACCAATTTCACAGAAATCAGAGTTACATATATAATCTACTTCGTATCTACCAATTGCAGTTATCTACCTAATAATAAATCTTAATTACATACTCATACATCTAACTTTGACAAAATATATATACAGGGTGTGACAAAGTTTGAGCAAAAGTCATCTGCTCTCTTTCATTTTTTCAGCAAATTGATGAATGCCAACATCTATAGGCAGAGAAAAGGCTTAATGGCAGCAGTGAGGTCCATTTTAGATATAAAAAATATCATCTTCAGACACAAACATTTTAATTGTAACGTCAATGGTGTTTGCAAGACATCATTTTTTTTAATGGCACCCTCTTTTTTTCTTGTTTTTGATAGTTTTGTACTAAAATATATCATTTATTTTAAGCCGAAATGTATTTGTTAAATCCCCACAAGTTACAAGATGAAATCGTTAAAATTAAATACTTCAATATAATTCAATATTCTAGAAACTAATAACGATATAAAATCTAAAAGATCCGTGTTTAGTAAAGCGACTCCGAAAGTCAGTACCGCATAATCACCATCGATAATAAAAAATACTGATAATCTATTAAATTAAAGCTCTCACATCTCATACAATTTAAACGCACTCACATGAAGAAAACAAAATGTAAAACATCGATTGGAGTATAAAACATGTAATCAAAAAGGTGATATAATACAATATAGATCAATTCATATGGCCAGTGGCATGTTAATCTTCGGGTACGGATTGTACCCGACCAGCTCAAAGTCATCGAGCTTGAAGTCGTCGATGTTCTTGACATTCCTCTTGATGAAGAGCTTCGGGAACGGCCTGGGCGTCCTACCCAGCTGCTCCCTCAGGGCGTCCGCATGGTTCATGTAGACGTGGCTATCACCCAGTGTGTGAATGAATTCACCCGGCTAAAAAATGATCACCAACATAGTCAGGATTATTATGCCCAACACCAGATAATTAGAATTATATGCCGTAACATTGAGTTTTAAACTATAATCTACAGGAAAGCACCGCCACTCGTTAATTATAAATTAAACTACCAACAAACAAGGATTTGAAGGATGTGTTTGTTGCTTTTTTTATACTTATACTTTTAAAATTATAACATGTAGTATATTGACATATTGAAATTAACAGTAAATAGCGGACAAAAAGTGTTTGCAGACAAAAAAGTTTTCCTCACAAAATTCTACTTTTAGATAAGATCAACGGAAAAATTGTTTACCTCAAGTCCTGTGACGTGCGCAATCATGCATGTTAACAGAGCATAACTAGCAATGTTGAAAGGTACTCCGAGCCCCATATCAGCGGAGCGCTGATACAGCAAGCAAGACAGCTCGTTATTGGACACAAAGAACTGGACAAGGCAGTGGCACGGAGGCAAAGCCATTTCGGGTATGTCGATCGGGTTCCATGCGCACATAATAATCCTCCTGTCATTCGGCCTCGTCTTGATCGTGTTTATAACGTTCGCCAGCTGATCGATCCCCTTGTTCCTGTACTCCCCGCGCATGCCCTCATAGCTGGCCCCGTAGTGCCTCCACTGGAACCCGTAGATGGGCCCCAGGTCGCCCTCCTCCCTGTCTTGCAGCCCCACGGAGTCGAGGAACTCCCTGGTGCTGTTGGCGTCCCATATGTGCACGTTCTTCTCCTGCAGCTCGCCGGCGTTGGTGCTGCCCTTGATGAACCAGAGCAGCTCCTCAACGACGCCCCGCCAGAAGACCCGCTTGGTGGTGAGCAGCGGGAAGACGTTGTCCTTGAGACTGTAACGCATCTGCGCCCCGAACACGCCGTAGGTGCCGACGCCGGTGCGGTCGCCGCGCTTCACGCCGCAGTTGAGGATGCGCCTTATGTGGTCCAGGTACTGGTACTCCTCGTGGCGGCGGGCCTGCTGCTCAAAGTCGCCGCGCTCGTGCACGTACTCGGTGCTGTGCTGGGAGACGCCGTTCCGGTTGTCCACTAGGATTTCGATGGTCACCTTGTTGTCAGAGGCACCTTCGGACTTGGAGTCGACTCTGCGAATGCAATTCCCACATTTTAACGGTCTTTTCAGCTATTTTGTCAGCCAATTGACTGGAGATTATTAGCAACTTTCAGTAAATAGTCTGATTTTTTCTATTACTATAAAAGTTTTATTAATAGAATTATAGTTCCTAAAACTTTTACTAAAGGTTTTTATTATTGTAAATTTTACACAGCACAGCACAAATACATGTAATGAGCAGCAGCCTGAGAACTGTTCTTTCCGATCTTAAAAATCCTTCGCAGAACATAATTATTGCAGTCGTAAATAAATATCAAAGAAGGTGCTAATTATTATCATGACAGTTTGTGAAGTATCGTTTTGCTTACCCAGAAATCATATTCGAGACTGTATCGTTGCTCATTTACTACTTGCAATTTAATTAAAACTCCAACGACTGATTTTTAACCTGACAAAAGTGGATTTCGCGCAATTTGCCGCCAAAAGCAAATCATCTTCGTGTAGGTAGACTGTGGCAACCGTGTAAAATTCAAATATTCAAATGTCTTTTTAGTATGTATTTTGAACATTTTGTAGGAATGAAAATCTAACCTAATTTAATTTATCTCAACACATTACAGCGAATTAAAACTGTTGTCATCATAAGTAATAAGAACTTTAAGCACATTACATGATTCATTAGTTATCTTGTAGATTTTAAATAAATACTGTAAAGTGAGAAAAACCTGTGCCACCTAGGGGATAAAAATCAACCATTATTGCTACGTTGCCATTTTCTCTATCAGTATTTTGAAAATTGCTATATATATATATATATAATTTTCAAAATGCTGATTAATTTATGAACAGTTTTATCGTTGAACATCAAATTAATGCACTCCTTTGATTAATATTTGCGACAATTTCTTGAGAAAGTGACGTTTTTGTCAGCTGCTGTCAATACGAGTTGAAAAAATGGACGCCGTGCCTAAGGTTGCTACGAATCCTCTGGAGCTTCTTACTCCTGACCTGAGCAGGGAAGAGCCCTTCTTAAATAAGATTTGGGGCCCAGGGCTTGTGGGATCTGTCGTCTTCATGGCCGTCTGCTTCGGCAATTACGCCAGCAAGCGCCCAGTCTTCAGTGGTCAGTATAACCTCGAAAATTATATAATAACAGGGGGATTGGGTTGAGCTCAGAGGTGAATATATCAGTGGACATCCTTGGGGGTGGTGCTGCATGGAAATGAGCATACGCAAGTGCCTAAAGTAATAGGTTGCGTTAAATCGAATCGATGTTGGGCAGGTTTTTAGTAAGCGGGTTCTCTAAGCAATGACTTGAATGGCCCACACTGTTGGCTTCTCGTACATGAGTAGTGATTTGTAAATAATGAATGTATAGAAATTATTGTACAAGTTGCATGTTCGCAAAATTAAAAGGTTTAATTGTAATTGTTATTTTTAGGTATCCAAAAGCATATCGCTCTAACAGGGATTGGTGCCATGATTGGCAAATATGTGGACGATTACAGGAAAGATTACTTAGCTGAGAGGGACGCTGTTTTGCGCCATTACATTACATTACATCCGGAGGACTTCCCCAGTTTTGGTGAGCATTTGTGAAGTTTATATCGTTTGCCACTCACCGCCGAAATTGGAGTGTATACTTATACTGCTGAACTGAGAATTAAGACTAGCGCATAATATTGTATTCTAACTGAAAGAAATACGTAAACGATAGAAACGTTCAAATCCGCTTGTAAAATATATGTGAAGAACAAGTATTGAAATATTTAATTTTGTTACAGACCGAAAAAAATATTCAGAACTTCTGGAGCCCTGGGTGCCCATTCGTTAATTAATGGAGCAGTCTGTTGTATTAAAACGCTAGTGTACATTTTTAAAATAAAGTAATTTAATCGTTTCAAATTTATTGTATTCGAATACATATTAATATATCTTGGTAACTTCTTTCAAGTTCCGGCTTTAACAGTGATTGAGAATGATCAACTGCTACTATTTAAGATCGGCCTATCAATTATAACTTGTTTCATTGTGTACATAGATACGTTCATTAGAGACATCTAGAACAAGTGACAAATGCTAACGTATCCATGTTTTCTAACGACAACAAAAATGTTATAATGTCAAAACGTAGTCAACTATAAATAGTGACAATATACCAGTTTTAACCCTAAAATAAAAGACAGTATTAAATAGCCTACTAAAACTGTAATTAATAATAAAATTATTAATGAATGATCCTGGACAAATAGCTCTCATTATTTGGCCTCACCAATTACCTACCTCATAGACACTGATGGTCTATTTTATCTATAAAATAATAGTTCCCGTAATTCCAAAGACTCCCTATAAAATTCTTGTTGGTATAAAATTATCATGTGATGACATAACAGTCACTTTAGATATATGTCCCGATTATACATTTTGGATTGTAACATATTTTTTATTTAACCAATTTCAAAATAAAATAATTATAAATATCATACTTGCAACAATTAACTTTATACACATATGATTTAACGCTAGTTTAAAGTAAAATGTAGTGGTGGCATGATCATTTGGTTTGAGCAATTGAAGACGCCAATTTGTCTGCAGTACAAATGAAACAGGGGTTGTTTCTGGAGGTTTATCCGGTTTTTAAGAAAGACTGGCCCCCTTAAAACTACAAATTACATGAAACGGGAGCCGCGATTGGAGATTTATTGCGTCGATGTTTAAGGCACGGCCCCCGGAAACTAACAAATCTTTTTTGCCCGTACATCCGTCACTATTTTCTCACGTTGTCGGGGACGTAGTTGTCCTTGCCGGGTATCCCCGTGCCGCCAGCGTCTCCCAGCCAGGGGTATTGGTTGGGGCAATCGACGCATGCCTCCAGGTACCTCGTGTCCGTGTAGTTAATGTTGGGGTTCTTGAAAGCCAGCGCGCATTTGTTGCCGGTGTTGCATGGTTTCGGCGGGATGTTTTCCTTTTTCTTGATGCAGTTCCATGACTCTATGCCATTCAGCTGGCTCAGCGGCTTCGGGTCCGTCATCCAAGTGAGCGCCTGTGTCATCGTTACAAACCAAACATCAGGTCTGAAAAATTTACCAAAATTATTTCAAATCAACTTACAATATTATTTTAAATTTTACAAGATTCCAACAGTGCTATCGAGGTTTGTTTAATTACTTCCAATAGTACTATCGAGGTTTGTTTAATTACTTTTCATTTGTTTTATTGAAATCATGCCTGAAATTTTTTCCAAAATTATTTCAAATTGAATTTACATTTTTTATTTAAATTTTGCACGATTCCGATAGTACTGCGAAGGTTTGTTGAATTAATTTTCATTTGTTTTATTCAAGGCTCGTGCAAAAATATTATAGCCCCAAGATTTTTTTGTGTCTGTTTGAATTGTCAATACTTACAAAGTCACTGCCCAGTCTAAGAACTTTTGCAGTCCTGCCTCGAGCTCCTTGATCGAGAACCAGTTGGTGTGGAAAGGCATCATGTACGGGGCCTTGTTTTGCTCATAGTACCTGCTGAAGTCTTCCTGCAGCCACTCGAAAACTTCCTGGGCGTCGTGATTATGCAGCACGCACTGGTCCAAGTAAGGGCAGTGGCCGCCCTCGTAATCCTCGACGTAGTGAGCATTTAAAGGCACCTCCCAGATGCCTAATATAAACAATTGATTTACAACATATCGCTGCTAATAATGTGAGAGGTTAAATATTTTCCGTTTACAAATAGAATTTTTAAAAAATAACTGGCTTGTTAAAATACCACAATAAGTTTTTGTAAATCAGGAAATTCACTTTTTCTATAAACATTTAAAACAAAAATAATGTAATGTTAAAATTTGTGGAACCGATTTTTTTTTAAATTTCTTATTACTTTTCATTATTCTGCGATTCACCTGCACAATAATTGAATTTTTGCTTGAGTTCTAGTTGCTAATTTTCTTACCAGGGAAAGTGCGTGAGGGACATGTGCCCGCCTTGCACTCATGTGGGATCTTATAGTCCAAAGTGTAGGGCCACACCGGCATTGCAGATGGAGGCACCCCTATTGAGCTGTCGTAGATAAACCCGAAGTCCTCCATCATCTTGTACTGCGTGTTTCTACCGGGCTTCAGGAACGGGGCCCTCATGCCGACGACTTCGCTCTTGGTAATGTTGGAGAAGTGCTTGAGAATCTCGCGCATGCCGACCATCTCACCCACCCACTCCTCGTACCCCTTGTCTTGCAGCCCCATCTGCAGCCTGGAAGCAACCCGATTAGTATGTTTTCGGCTTGTGTGCTTATGGTGTAGTTACGAGATTGTCTCGACGCCGATCTCGTGCCCCTCGCTCGCCAGGTGCTGGATCATCTTGTAGTTGCTGTATTCGTGCGAGATGAAGAATGTGCCCTTGATGTCGCAGTCGTTGGGGTTCTTGCGGTTATTGCTGAAGACCTTGCGGTAGTGGTCGTAGTTGTTTAGATTGACTGCCCCGTCGAACGTGAGTAGGATCATCTGTGGGGTCTGTTCAAAAGCGGGGCCTTTTATCCAGAATCATATTGGAATTTTTTGACTTTGATTTGGGGGTTACGCCTCATAGTTCTCTCAGGAAATGTCTGGACATTTGTGTTTACAGAGGAGTGTTTGATTTGCACGCTGGCGATTGATTAGTGACGAAGTTGTGCAAGCAGAAATGTTGCAAAACACTGCGAGAATTGTGCTGTATGGTAATTAAGAGGCAGGAGGCCAGGAAACAGTTCGGAAAGTGGACCTTTAAAATCATAAAGGAGTGGCTCGGTTCATTTTTGTGTGCTAATTGGTATTATTTGTGGCAAGGATTTCCTGTGCAACTTCCAAGTTTTATTTGTAGAGATTGTTGAAATCTTTAATGACAGAAACGCAGCACTTTGAAACAAAAGACTTTATTTATTGTAACTTAAAAATTGGCTCCAAATTATTTTGCACCTTCAGTATTTTTCTACATTATCCCTCCAACTGTCGTTCTGTTTTATGGGATATTTAATTACAATATATTGGATATTAAAGTTGTTTTCTTTATTTCACAAAAATTTAAAAAGCTGGTTTCTCAAATAAACGATTCAATTGTGAAACTACTCGAACAAATAATATGCAAAAATAATATACAACACAACACACACAACAAAATTAAATTTTGAATTTAAATTTATTAATCATACGCCGTAAATTATGAAAGGATAATAATTAAGGAACTGATTTCACTTCCACAAAATAATGTGTTTATAAGGACAGCATAATTAAGCATATCCAACACACAAATTATAGGCGACTGAAAGAAAGTGTTATGTGTCGATGGATTAATTGCTTTTAAATTTGGGTTTGACTGGTTTTTAATGGTGAATTAAGCACGGGCTCGTTCAAAAACAATTACCCAATTAACATGCTGATTTATGCGCAATTCAAATAACTTCCTATTGTTAAATTGTTAAATTCTAATGTGCGAGTTCAGTTATAATTTATTCGCGCCATCCATTCTTTATGACAAGAAATTTGGCACGATTGAATACACATGTGGGACAATGCAATTTTATTACACTACAAAAAAATTCAAATATGTTTATTTTTATCATTGTATAAATGGGCATTTAATTGTAGTAAATGTTAATTGACTTGTACGGCTTAAGGCTGAAGAAGGAAGGACTGCAATCTATTTGATATTAGTGGAATTTGGCACGATTTAATACAAGTGTAGGTAATGTGCAATTTTATTATACTACAAAAAAGACTGAAATATTTTTTGTTGTTCTAATTTTATTTAAGTGATTTATTAATACATGTGCAGGCAGCAATTTTATTATACTACAAAAATAAATATTTGTTTTTCGTAATTTTAGGCATTAATGCTAATTGGTGTTTCAATCTTATTGACTTGTTATATCCAATTATTGGCCTTATGGGATTAATAAATTATGTTAATGTTTATGTTTATTGTTATAAATTAGCTATTTGGTATTACTGGAAAAATTATTATTGAGGATACAATTTTCTACGATCAATTGCTCGAGTAAAAGTCGTAAATTACTGATGCAATCGAGGAATCCACAAGCTGAATGATTTAATAACCACTTTCACATGCCGTCACATTTTCAAATAGAAAATGTCGTGGGTCAAACACTGCTATTGATTAAACGATCAACGCTAAAATTCTCATCTGTTGTGCTAATTAACAAGGAAATTGAAGTTTCATGTACAGCACCAGCCACATTCCTCAGATGTTATAATATGCAAATATGGACAAGTGTTAATATCGCATGCATTTTTGAGAGATAGTCTATCAAGTTTTAATTAACATTTAACAGTAAAGGCATGCGTGAAATTTAAAAGTTTTATTGATTATGACGGTGCAGCATATTGATTTCCCATCGTTAGTGGTGTAATACTTAAAGACCAATTAAGGATTTTGCATTTATTTTACATGCCACGCCACAATGCAGAGTTTTGGGCAGGAAAATTAAGAACAGAGATTATCATAGATCTAAAAGGGTTTTATAACTTATTAGCCACAATGCAGAGTTTTGGGCAGGGAATTTAGGAATAGAGATAATCATAGATCTAGAAGCTTTTTATAACTTATTACTTACATAGCCTCTATATTGTTCAGAGATTTTTCTGTTTAGAAGTTAATATTTAGTGTAGTTTTCATTTATTTTTGTTTCGTTTAGAAGTTAATATTTAGTGTATTTTAATTTGACTAGTTTTGGAGTAAGCTCCAAAATACAAATCTCACAATTAAACAATTTTAATTTTAAAGAAACATTTTTTGTAAATTTTTTTTTTTTAATTTCAAAGTATGTTACTTGATCCTAACTGGATTTAAACTTTTGATCAATTTTTCTTAATATTTTTTTTAATTAATAAAAGAATAATCGAAAATTATATTTCTTTTTCGTTATTTTAAAATTTGTTATTTAATTTAAACGTAGGATTCGAGCTTTCAACCAACTTTTTTAAATATTTATTTTATTAGAAAATAATCGTAATTTTTTGTTGATTGATGATTGATGAATATTTTTGATGTATCTTTTGTTAGTAAAGAAAATAACATTTAAAGTTGGTCAATAGCTAACAAATTTTAAATTAAAAAAAATAAGTTTAAGGTTTTATCCAAAAGTTACCAGTTATTTATTTAAGGTATTATTATTCTTAGGTACTTACTGGTAGAATTATTTTTATTTTATTTTATTAGTTAGGTATTAATTTTATTTAGCTGACTAGTTTCAGTTTCTTACAAACCATAATCAGAGGCATGATACGTGTATTTTACTATGTATATATCTTGATCTTATTTTTACCATAAATATTTGTAATTAATTTGAATTTTGAAATTTGATAAGATAAGATATGTAAATAGTAAAATACACATATCATGCCTCTGATGGTTTGTTAGAAACTGAAACTAGTCAGGCAAAACAAAATTAATAAATTATAAAATAAAATAAAAATAATTCTACCAGTAAGTACCCAATAATAATACCTTAAATAAATAACTGGTAACTTTTGGATAAAACCTTAAACTTATTTTGTTTTTAATTTAAATTTTGTTAGCTATTGATCAACTTTAAATATTATTTTCTTTACTAACAAAAGATACATCAAAAATATTATTTTTCTTCAAAATTTCAAATGTTGTTTGATCCAAACTTTGGATTCAAGTTTACGAAATTTAATTATCATTTCGTTTAGTATTGCACCTTTTGTGAAACTTAGATTATTTCTAACATTCGAACGACTTTTATAGCTGTATCAAATTAATGATGAAATATTTACTTCTCTTAATTACCAATATAGACAATAATGTCATGGCCAGCACTGGTCATTTGGCCGGAGATTAGTGTTTATTTGGTCCTCGCAAATAAAAAAGACGAAATTATGCACCGTGTAATCGAAAATTACATCTTGAATTAGTCCTAACGATCATAATTATGTGATTGATGCATTAATTGTGGTAATGATTGATCCTAACTTGTAATTGATGCATTATTTGTGGTAACAGTTTTCGCGAAAATGTAAGGACTGGCAAATCAAAGGCAAATTGAACGTGCTGCTCTACAGGGTGTTTAAAAAAAAACCCAAATCGGTATTTCCATCCATCAGATGACTCTTATTTAGGGTAAAAAACAAGGAAAACCGTCAAATAAGACAACATTTAGAACAGGTTTTTGTAGTATTGTCATTAGTGTCAATGTCATCAGTTGACGTTTCAAGATTTATAATAAATCGGTGCTATTTGTATGTCAGATTTGGAATTGATGCAACAATTTTACAATTGAGGAGTCTAAAAGCAAAAGGGATGAAGTGCATTTTTGGTAGTTCTGAGATATATGGCTTTAAAGTTATTTTGAATTTCAAAATTCCAGGAATAAGTTTAGAAAACTATGTTTTCGACTAAAATATTAACACAGTTTTCTAAACTTATTGCTGGAATTTTGAAATTCAAGTTAACTTTAAAGCCATTTGTCTCAGAACTACTAAAAATGCACTCAAACCGTTTTACTTCTAGACACCTCAATTGAAACTTGTTTTTGCAAATTAATTCCAGGCACATTTATTAGATATGTGAAATTGTTTTGGATAAACAGTAATAATTAGGCACTTTTGGAATAATTAAGAATTTACGCCAAAATGTTGTGTTTTACTTTTTGTACAGAAAAATAACTGCCATCTGGTGGATGGAACTGGCGATTTAGTAGGTTTCATTTGAAACACCCTGTATTGTGAGCCTTAATTGCCTTAATTATACGTGGTGCTGATAGGTGCAGTAATGTATTGCATGCTAATTACAACAGCATATGTCGATATACGGAATGCACTTTGCTTTACATAATCCTGATTGGATCGTACAACCATGAACATAAAGCAGTCAACAAATATGATTTACATCGCGCAACATTTACTAATTATTAATCTTAACTAATGCTGGTGACCTCCGGGCAGACGTAGACTCGAATATCCTGTGCCCATCAAGGACATGCCTAAGACTTTTGATGTGATAAATCTTCGATCAAGCGTTACGAGTTCTTACGATGATTGTTTCTCTTTCTCATTTCACCTCTTCTGAAGAGGTGAAATAAGATGATGTATGAAGAAGCTCTTCATACATCATCTGCCATCATTTTTTTAGTGTATTTTACTCATAACACGCAAAAAAACATCAAGTCAGTAGTTAAGCAACAAGAGTTCTACTTCACCCCCAGCATTTAATTAGCGGATTTAATCGCAATTTCCGCAATCATCGTATTGTAACTGCTCGCGTTGATCGATTAAATCCGCAAATTAAAAGCGCGAATAAAAATAATCAAAATCTCTGCTGGGGGCGAAGTAGAACTCTTGTTGCTTAACTACTGACTTGATGTTTTTATCTACTTCTCTATGCTTTAACTACTCAAGTCTACTTACATCCTCAGGATCCAAGTTTCCAGGGATGATGGTGCCGTCCTTGGAGCAGTAGCAGTAGGGCAGCACACACTCCGAGAGGTCGCACTTGGTGGCGAGATCCAGGGGGGTCTCGGTGCTCGGAGCTGGCGCTTAAATCATGAGCAGTCTCGTTGCCAAACACGCATTCATTTCTAAATTTATGGGGGCACTTACTCGCAGCGATCGGGCCGCATCTTGCCTCCTCCTTGAACGTGCAGTACTTGCTGATGTCGTCGAAGAAGAGCCCCGATGGACAGCGGTTTACGTAGGGGTAGCCATCGACGCACTAAACGCGAACAAATTTTCATTAGTCTTCATTAGAAAACATAACATCGTTAGAGGTGCTACAACATAAAGATTGCAGATTGCAGAAGATAAATCTTGCAGATTGGAGAAAATATAGATTGCAGATTGCAGAAGATGAAGATTGCAGATTGCAGAAGATAAAGATTGCAGATTGCAGAAGATAAAGATTGCAGATTGCAGAAGATTGCAGATTGCAGAAGATAAAGATTACAGATTCCAGAAGATAAATAATGCAGATTCAAAAGATTGCAAGAACATAAAGATTGCAGATTTTGGTTTTGACTGAATATATTTAATTTTGATGCATTATCTTAGATTTTCTTTGCTTGATTACAGATTGCAAAAGATAAAGATTGCAGATTGCAGAAGATAAAGATTGCAGATTGCAGAAGATAAAGATTGCAGATTGCAGAAGATAAAGAATGCAGATTGAAAAGATTGCAAGAACAAAATAATCGGTTGGAGCTTGTGAAATATTAACACTTAAAGAAAAATAACACAATGTCCTTTTTCACGACATTTACTTCTCTAAATGTACATTTCAACCACTACGTGGTCATCTTCAGTAGACATTTGTGCTAAATGTCCAATGTGAAATAGTACAAATGCCTACTGAAGATGACCATGTCGTGGTTGAAATGTACATTTAGAGAAATAAATGTCGTTGTGAAAAAGGATAATTTGTTATTTTTCTTTAAGTGCAAGAACATAAAGATTGCAGATCTTGGTTATGACTGAATATATTGGATTTTGATGCATTATCTTAGATCTTCTTTGCTCATCACATTGACGTTTGATGGCACTTTGTATGAATTTTGATTGTTTATTATCTAAGATTTTGATTGTTCCTCATCTTGGATTTTCGGTATTACCTTAGATTTTCTTTGTTGAGTAAACTGATGTTTGATTTCTGGTTGTGTTGGATTTTGATCGTTTATTATTTAGGATTTCGTTTGTTCCTCATCTTGGTTTTTATTATCTGATTACTTTGAACTTATGAAATGTTGTATTTTGTATTTTGTTTCTTAGATTTTCTTTGGCCATTCGTTTGATGGCACTTTATATTGAATTTTGATTGTTTATTATCTAGGATTTTGATTGTTCCTCAACTTGGATTTTCGGTATTACCTTAGATTTTCTTTGGTGAGTAAACTGATGTTTGATTTCTGGTTGTGTTGAATTTTGATTGTTTATTATCTAGAATTTTGTTTGTTCCTCATCTTGGTTTTTATTATCTGATTACTTTGAACTTATGAAATGTTGTATTTTGTATTTTGTTTCTTAGGTCATTCGATTGATGGGCCTTTTTATTGAATTTTGATTGTTCATTATCTAGGATTTTGATTGTGCCTCATCTTGGATTTTCGGTATTATCTTAGATTTTTTTTGGTAAGTAAACTGATGTTTGATTTCTGGTTGTGTTGGATTTTGGTTGTTTATTATCTAGAATTTCGTTTGTTCCTCATCTTGGTTTTTATTATCTGATTACTTTGAACTTATGAAATGTTGTATTTTGTATTTTGTTTCTTAGATTTTATTTGTTCATTCATTTGATGGCACTTTGCATTGAATATTGATTGTTTATTATCTAGGATTTTGATTGTTCCTCATCTTGGATTTTCGGTATTATCTTATAGTTTCTTTGGTCAGTAAACTGATGTTTGATTTCTTGTTGTGTTGAATTTTGATTGTTTATTATATAGGATTTCGTTTGTTCCTCATCTTGGTTTTTATTATCTGATTACTTTGAACTTATAAAATGTTGTATTTTGTATTTTGTTTCTTAGATTTTATTTGTTCATTCATTTGATGGCACTTTGCATTGAATATTGATTGTTTATTATCTAGGATTTTGATTGTTCCTCATCTTGGATTTTCGGTATTATCTTATAGTTTCTTTGGTCAGTAAACTGATGTTTGATTTCTTGTTGTGTTGAATTTTGATTGTTTATTATATAGGATTTCGTTTGTTCCTCATCTTGGTTTTTATTATCTGATTACTTTGAACTTATAAAATGTTGTATTTTGTTTCTTTGATTTAATTGGGTCATTCGTTTGATGGCACTTTGTATTGAATTTTGATTGTTCATTATCTAGGATTTTGATTATTCCTCATCTTGGATTTTCGGTATTACCTTAGAGTTTCTTTGATAAGTAAACTGATGTTTGATTTCTGGCTGTGTTAGATTTTGATTGTATATTATCTAGAATTTCGTTTGTTCCTCATCTTGGTTTTTATTATATGATTACTTTGAACTTATGAAAGTTTGTATTTTGTTTCTTAGATTTAATTGGGTCATTCGTTTGATGGCACTTTGTATTGAATTTTGATTGTTTATTATCTAGGATTTTGATTGTTCCTCATCTTGGATTTTCGGTATTATCTTAGATTTTCTTTGGTAAGTCAACTGATGTTTGATTTCTGGTTGTGTAGGATTTTGATTCTTTATTATCTAGGATTTCGTTTGTTCCTCATCTTGGTTTTTATTATCTGATTACTTTGAACTTATGAAATGTTGTATTTTGTATTTTGTTTCTTAGATTTTATTTGGTCATTCGTTTGATGGCACTTTGTATTGAATATTGAATGTTTATTATCTAGGATTTTGATTGTTCCTCATCTTGGATTTTCAGTATTATCTTAGATTTTCTTTGGTAAGTATACTGATGTTTGATTTCTGGTTGTGTTGGATTTTGATTGTTTATTATTTAGGATTTCGTTTGTTCCTCATCTTGGTTTTTATTATCTGATTACTTTGAACTTATGAAATTTTGTATTTTGTTTCTTTGATTTAATTGGGCCATTCGTTTGATGGCACTTTGTATTGAATTTTGATTGTTTATTATCTAGGATTTTGATTGTTCCTCATCTTGGATTTTCGCTATTATCTTAGAGTTTCTTTGGTAAGTAAACTGATGTTTGATTTCTGGTTGTGTTGGATTTTGATTGTTTATTATCTAGAATTTCGTTTGTTCCTCGTCTTTTTATTATCTGATAATTTGAACTTATGAAATTTTGTATTTCGTATTTTGTTTCTTAGATTTTCTATGGTCATTACATTTCTGTTTGTGTTGGATTTTGATTGTCTGTATTATCTTAGATTTTCGCTGTTTGTCAAATTGAGGTTTGATTGCTGGATTTTGATAGTTGATTATCCTTGATTGTTTATGACATTTCATTTCTGTTTGTGTTGGATTTTGATTGTCTGTATTATCTTAGATTTTCGTTGCTTGTCAAATTGAGGTTTGATTGCTGGATTTTGATAGTTGATATCTTTGATTGTTTATGACATTTCATTTCTGTTTGTGTTGGATTTTGATTGTCTGTATTATCTTAGATTTTCGTTGCTTGTCAAATTGAGGTTTGATTGCTGGATTTTGATAGTTGATTATCTTAGATTTTCTTTGGTCATTACATTTCTGTTTGTGTTGGATTTTGATTGTCTGTATTATCTTAGATTTTCGTTGCTTGTCAAATTGAGGTTTGATCGCTGGATTTTGATAGTTGATTATCTTTGATTGTTTATGACATTTCATTTCTGTTTGTGTTGGATTTTGATTGTCTGTATTATCTTAGATTTTCGTTGCTTGTCAAATTGAGGTTTGATTGCTGGATTTTGATAGTTGATATCTTTGATTGTTTATGACATTTCATTTCTGTTTGTGTTGGATTTTGATTGTATGTATTATCTTAGATTTTCGTTGCTTGTCAAATTGATGTTTGATTGCTGGATTTTGATAGTTGATTATCTTAGATTTTCTTTGGTCATTACATTTCTGTTTGTGTTGGATTTTGATTGTCTGTATTATCTTAGATTTTCGTTGCTTGTCAAATTGAGGTTTGATCGCTGGATTTTGATAGTTGATTATCTTTGATTGTTTATGACATTTCATTTCTGTTTGTGTTGGATTTTGATTGTCTGTATTATCTTAGAGTTTCGTTGCTTGTCAAATTGAGGTTTGATTGCTGGATTTTGATAGTTGATATCTTTGATTGTTTATGACATTTCATTTCTGTTTGTGTTGGATTTTGATTGTCTGTATTATCTTAGATTTTCGTTGCTTGTCAAATTGAGGTTTGATTGCTGGATTTTGATAGTTGATTATCTTAGATTTTCTTTGGTCATTACATTTCTGTTTGTGTTGGATTTTGATTGTCTGTATTATCTTAGATTTTCGTTGCTTGTCAAATTGAGGTTTGATCGCTGGATTTTGATAGTTGATTATCTTTGATTGTTTATGACATTTCATTTCTGTTTGTGTTGGATTTTGATTGTCTGTATTATCTTAGATTTTCGTTGCTTGTCAAATTGAGGTTTGATTGCTGGATTTTGATAGTTGATATCTTTGATTGTTTATGACATTTCATTTCTGTTTGTGTTGGATTTTGATTGTCTGTATTATCTTAGATTTTCGTTGCTTGTCAAATTGATGTTTGATTGCTGGATTTTGATAGTTGATTATCTTAGATTTTCTTTGGTCATTACATTTCTGTTTGTGTTGGATTTTGATTGTCTGTATTATCTTAGATTTTCGTTGCTTGTCAAATTGAGGTTTGATCGCTGGATTTTGATAGTTGATTATCTTTGATTGTTTATGACATTTCATTTCTGTTTGTGTTGGATTTTGATTGTCTGTATTATCTTAGATTTTCGTTGCTTGTCAAATTGAGGTTTGATTGCTGGATTTTGATAGTTGATATCTTTGATTGTTTATGACATTTCATTTCTGTTTGTGTTGGATTTTGATTGTCTGTATTATCTTAGATTTTCGTTGCTTGTCAAATTGAGGTTTGATTGCTGGATTTTGATAGTTGATTATCTTAGATTTTCTTTGGTCATTACATTTCTGTTTGTGTTGGATTTTGATTGTCTGTATTATCTTAGATTTTCGTTGCTTGTCAAATTGAGGTTTGATCGCTGGATTTTGATAGTTGATTATCTTTGATTGTTTATGACATTTCATTTCTGTTTGTGTTGGATTTTGATTGTCTGTATTATCTTAGATTTTCGTTGCTTGTCAAATTGAGGTTTGATTGCTGGATTTTGATAGTTGATTATCTTTGATTGTTTATGATATTTCATTTCTGTTTGTGTTGGATTTTGATTGGCTGTATAATCTTAGATTTTCGTTGCTCGTCAAATTGAGGTTTGATTGCTGGATTTTGATAGTTGATTATCTTTGATTGTTTATGATCTTGGATTTTGATCGTCTGGGAAGATTAAACTTGCTCGTATTTTGGTGTGATTTTTACCTGGTAGAATCGCCTGCACGTGGCCGGATCGGCGAAGTTCCCATTGCCGGTTTCCGTGGGGCAGGTGAACTCCACGTCCTTCTTATCCTCTTTGGGCGCGGGTCTCCTCTCGTTTTGAGCAGGTGGAAGTTGCTGCGCGTTTGCTGCTGGAAGACCATTGAAGATTGAAATCGAAATTTGGCGCGCGGGAATTTTTTTTACGTCTGCGCGTGAACTTTCTAGAGCCTTAGTTTCGAAAAATGCGGTCACGCTTAATTGTGGGGCCCAGGATTTCTAATAATCGGATCGCTTTTTAACGAGGGGGCCCTAATTGAAGGCTGGTAATGTACATACAACACGGCGGGGACCTTGGGTGCGAAAACTCGGAGCGCCACACACACGGTGCATGCACGCGGATTAAATCGAGGTTACAATAGAAAGTTAAAGATGTTGTTGGTTTAATTAGCCAGCCCAAAAGATACGCGTTAGGATGAAAAAGTTGGGGCACCAGCGGAGAACAACGTAGAAATGGTGTAAAAATTGCGCAACCGCGTTTTTTTAAGCGCGGCGTTAAAAGTCTAATCGGAATTTCTAGTTGGTCTTAGATTATGCATTCGAAAAGCAAGAAGTACGCAAGTTGTTGAGTAATCAAGCGTAAAGCGGCGGAAAAAAGGAATCAAACGGCACCCGCACGAAGAACCGGATTTTGCACAAAACTGGTTCCATTTGTTGTGTTTGCAAATTTTTTGGCTTCAACACCATCGAACTTGGAATCCCGAAATCAACACCACCCAAAAGAACTCCCAATTCCGCGAACCTCCTGGGACATTTTCCACGGTTTTCCCTCGCGCGTTGCACAACGCCGAACCAGAAGCTGCCGAGATCCGCGAGGTTCTTCTTGTGAAAGTGTTAAACGGCCATCTTAACTAATAACGCCCATTTAATCGGCGCCCGATCGAAGAAGCTGGACCAGCAGACGCCCACGCACTTGCATGTGCACTTACCTGCGAAGATGCAGAGCAGAACGGCGGCCAGCACCACTGGGCAGCGAGTTCTGTGTTGTATCACCGCCATATCTCTTCACAGGCCACTGCAGGACAAGACGGCGGGCAGTCACTGCGGTCTGCACTTTCCTTGCTACTCCTTGCTCTCTGCCGGTGGCCACTTTCTTCAGCTCGACTAGGTCAAGGAAACGGGCGGACAGGGACGTCGTCCGCGTCACTGATAACCGGCCATCATCAGTGCCTGGTTACGAGGTGCAGGCATTGAAACCGCGCACTTCCGCATTGTGGGAGGCTGGCTTCGGTTCTTGCAGAGGCCGAGTTCTTGGAGCGCCTTCTACCACTTCCCTGTGAGGTCCTTAAAGTGTCCTAGGCTGTAGGTACCAAAAAATGAATGGACATTGCCGTTACACTTCTTCTACCAGCTTAATTTAACAACTGTTGAATGGCCATTCAGTTAGTCAGAAGAATCCTCTACGCACGCCAATGCGTACATTTGAAAACTACCAAGTTCTCAAGACTAATGCCATTGCGTGATCTATTTTTGATTCCTGAAATTGGAAGATATTGAAGATTTTTTAATATTTTTGAGAAAGTGTACCTTATGAATTATCAATGTTTCATTTTTAATTTCAAGAAACTAAACGAGACCAAATTTAGCAATTTAACAACTGTTGAATGGCTATTCAGTTAGTCTGAAGAATCTTCTATGCACGCCAATGCGTACATTTGAAAACTACCAAGTTCTCAAGACTAATGCCATTGCGTGATCTATTTTTGATTCCTGAAATTGGATATTAATAAAGATTTTTGAATATTTTTGAGAAGTGTACCTACTGAATTATCAATGTTTCATTTTTAATTTCAAGAAACTAAACGAGACCAGATTTAGCAATTTACCAACTGTTGAATGGCCATTCAGTTAGCCAGAAGAATCTTCTACGCACGCCAAAGCGTACATTTGAAAACTACCAAATTCTCCAGACTAATGCCATTGCGTGATCTATTTTTGATTCCTGAAATTGGTTATTAATGAAGATTTTTGAATATTTTTGAGAGAGTGTACGTTCTGAATTATCAATCTTTCATATTTAATTTCAAGAAACTAAACGAGACCATATTTAGCAATTTAACAACTGTTGAATGGCCATTCAGTTAGTCAGAAGAATCTTCTATGCACGCCAATGCGTAAATTTGAAAACTACCAGGTTCCCAAGACTAATGTCACTGCGTGATCTATTTTTGATTCCTGAAATTGGATATTAATGAAGATTTTTGAATATTTTTGAGAAAGTGTACCTTCTGAATTATCAATGTTTTATTTTTAATTTCAAGAAACTAAACGAGACCAGATATAGCAATTTAACAACTGAATGGCCATTCAGTTAGTCAGAAGAATCTTCTATGCACGCCAATGCGTACATTTGAAAACTACCAAGTTCTCAAGACTAATGCCATTGCGTGATCTATTTTTGATTCCTGAAATTGGATATTAATAAAGATTTTTCAATATTTTTGAGAAAGTGTACCTTCTGAATTATCAATGATTTGTTTTTAATTTCAAGAAACTAAACGACACTCTATCCTCTGAAAATGTTACCACCAGTATATCTAGAATAAGTGAGAAAAACGAGTAATTAACTTTCCGAGTTTGCCAGTATAAGTTATCAGTCACTGAAATTTCTGAAAATTTATCTATAAAATATTTTGAATTTTTTATTCTAGATCTGTATACAGTATGCCTGAATACAAATCCTCTGAAAATTTGACCACCAGTATGTCTTAAATAAGTGAGAAAATCGAGGTATTTCCTTTCTGAGGTTGCCAGTATAAGTTATCAGACACTAAACATTCTGACAATTTTTCTGATAGATATTTTGAAAATTTTATTCCAGATCTGTATACAGTATGCCTAAATACAAATCCTCTGAAAATTTGACCATGAACATGTCTTAAATAAGTGAGAAAATCGAGGTATTAACTTTTCGAGTTTGCTAGTATAAGTTATCAGACACTGAAATTTCTGAAAATTTATCTAATAGATATTCTGAAAATTTAATTCCAGATCTGTATATAGTATGCCTGAATACAAATCCTCTGAAAATTTGATTACCAGTATGTCTTAAATAAGTGAGAAAATCGAGTTATTAACTTTCCTAGTATGCCAGTATAAGTTATCACACTGAAAATTCTGAAAATTTATCTAATGGAAATTTTGAAATTTATATTTCCGATCTGTATACAGTATGCCTGAATACAAATCCTCTGAAAATTTGACTACCAGTATGGCTTAAATAAGTGAGAAAATCGAGGTATTACCTTTCTGAGGTTGCCAGTATAAGTTATCAGACACTAAACATTCTGACAATTTTTCTAATAGATATTTTGAAAATTTTATTCCAGATCTGTATACAGTATGCCTAAATACAAATCCTCTGAAAATTTGACCATGAATCTGTCTTAAATAAGTGAGAAAATCGAGGTATTAACTTTTCGAGTTTGCTAATATAAGTTATCAGACACTGAAATTTCTGAAAATTCATCTAATAGATATTCTGAAAATTTAATTCCAGATCTGTATATAGTATGCCTGAATACAAATCCTCTGAAAATTTGATTACCAGTATGTCTTAAATAAGTGAGAAAATCGAGTTATTAACTTTCCTAGTATGCCAGTATAAGTTATCACACTGAAAATTCTGAAAATTTATCTAATGGAAATTTTGAAATTTTTATTTCCGATCTGTATACAGTATGCCTGAATACATATCCTCCGAAAATTTGACCACCAGTATGTCTTAAACAAGTGAGAAAATCGAGTTATTAACTTTCCGAGTTTGCCAGTATAACTTATCAGACACTGAAATGTCTGAAAATTTATCTAATGGAAGTTTTGAAAATTTTATTCCAGATCTGTATACAGTATGCCTAAATACAAATCCTCTGAAAATTTGACCATGAACATGTCTTAAATAAGTGAGAAAATCGAGGTATTAACTTTTCGAGTTTGCTAGTATAAGTTATCAGACACTGAAATTTCTGAAAATTCATCTAATAGATATTCTGAAAATTTAATTCCAGATCTGTATATAGTATGCCTGAATACAAATCCTCTGAAAATTTGATTACCAGTATGTCTTAAATAAGTGAGAAAATCGAGTTATTAACTTTCCTAGTATGCCAGTATAAGTTATCACACTGAAAATTCTGAAAATTTATCTAATGGAAATTTTGAAATTTTTATTTCCGATCTGTATACAGTATGCCTGAATACATATCCTCCGAAAATTTGACCACCAGTATGTCTTAAACAAGTGAGAAAATCGAGTTATTAACTTTCCGAGTTTGCCAGTATAACTTATCAGACACTGAAATGTCTGAAAATTTATCTAATGGAAGTTTTGAAAATTTTATTCCAGATCTGTATACAGTATGCCTAAATACAAATCCTCTGAAAATTTGACCATGAACATGTCTTAAATAAGTGAGAAAATCGAGGTATTAACTTTTCGAGTTTGCTAGTATAAGTTATCAGACACTGAAATTTCTGAAAATTCATCTAATAGATATTCTGAAAATTTAATTCCAGATCTGTATATAGTATGCCTGAATACAAATCCTCTGAAAATTTGATTACCAGTATGTCTTAAATAAGTGAGAAAATCGAGTTATTAACTTTCCTAGTATGCCAGTATAAGTTATCACACTGAAAATTCTGAAAATTTATCTAATGGAAATTTTGAAATTTTTATTTCAGATCTGTATACAGTATGCCTGAATACAAATCCTCTGAAAATTTGACCACCAGTATGTCTTAAATAAGTGAGAAAATCGAGGTATTAACTTTTCGAGTTTGCTAATATAAGTTATCAGACACTGAAATTTCTGAAAATTCATCTAATAGATATTCTGAAAATTTAATTCCAGATCTGTATATAGTATGCCTGAATACAAATCCTCTGAAAATTTGATTACCAGTATGTCTTAAATAAGTGAGAAAATCGAGTTATTAACTTTCCTAGTATGCCAGTATAAGTTATCACACTGAAAATTCTGAAAATTTATCTAATGGAAATTTTGAAATTTTTATTTCAGATCTGTATACAGTATGCCTGAATACAAATCCTCTGAAAATTTGACCACCAGTATGTCTTAAATAAGTGAGAAAATCGAGGTATTAACTTTCCGAGTTTGCCAGTATAAGTTATCAGACACTAAAAATTCTGAAAATTTATCTAATAGAAATTTTGAAATTTTTATTTCAGATCTGTATACAGTATGCCTGAATACATATCCTCCGAAAATTTGACCACCAGTATGTCTTAAACAAGTGAGAAAATCGAGTTATTAACTTTCCGAGTTTGCCAGTATAACTTATCAGACACTGAAATGTCTGAAAATTTATCTAATGGAAGTTTTGAAAATTTTATTCCAGATCTGTATACAGTATGCCTAAATACAAATCCTCTGAAAATTTGACCATGAACATGTCTTAAATAAGTGAGAAAATCGAGGTATTAACTTTTCGAGTTTGCTAGTATAAGTTATCAGACACTGAAATTTCTGAAAATTCATCTAATAGATATTCTGAAAATTTAATTCCAGATCTGTATATAGTATGCCTGAATACAAATCCTCTGAAAATTTGATTACCAGTATGTCTTAAATAAGTGAGAAAATCGAGTTATTAACTTTCCTAGTATGCCAGTATAAGTTATCACACTGAAAAATCTGAAAATTTATCTAATGGAAATTTTGAAATTTTTATTTCAGATCTGTATACAGTATGCCTGAATACAAATCCTCTGAAAATTTGACCACCAGTATGTCTTAAATAAGTGAGAAAATCGAGGTATTAACTTTCCGAGTTTGCCAGTATAAGTTATCAGACACTAAACATTCTGACAATTTTTCTAATAGATATTTTGAAAATTTTATTCCAGATCTGTATACAGTATACCTAAATACAAATCCTCTGAAAATTTGACCATGAATCAGTCTTAAATAAGTGAGAAAATCGAGGTATTAACTTTTCGAGTTTGCTAGTATAAGTTATCAGACACTGAAATTTCTGAAAATTCATCTAATAGATATTCTGAAAATTTAATTCCAGAACTGTATATAGTATGCCTGAATACAAATCCTCTGAAAATTTGATTACCAGTATGTCTTAAATAAGTGAGAAAATAGTTATTAACTTTCCCAGTATGCCAGTATAAGTTATCAGACACTGAAATTTCTGAAAATGTATCTAATAGATATTCTGAAAATTTCATTTGAGATCTGTATTCAGTATGCCTGAACGCAAGTCCTCTGAAAATATGACCACCAGTATGTCTTAAATAAGTGAGAAAATCGAGTAATTAACTTTTCGAGTTTGCCAGTATAAGTTATCAGACACTGACATTTCTGAAAATTTATCTAATAGATATTCTGAAAATTTAATAACAGATCTGTATATAGTATGCCTGAATACAAATCCTCTAAAATTTTGACCATGGACATGTCTTAAATAAGTGAGAAAATCGAGGTATTAACTTGTAGAGTATGCCAGTGTAAGTTATCAGACCCTGAAATTTCTGAAAAAAATTTAATGGAAAATTTGAAAGTTTTATGAGGGATCTGTATACAGTATGCCTGAATACAAATCCTCTGAAACTTTGACCACCAGCATGTCTTAAATAAGTGAGCAAATCGAGTTATTAACTTTCCAATTAGACCAGTATACGTTATCAGTTACTAAAATTTCTGAAAACTTATTGAATGAATATTTTGAAAATTTTATGCTAGATCTATTTACAGTAAGCCTGAATATAAATCCTCTGAAAATTTGACCCCGAGTATGTTTTAAATAAGTTAGAAAATTGAATGTATAACTTTTCGACTGGATCGGATCTTTATAAATATTCAAGGTTGATTTACTACCCTCCTAAGGCAAATTAGAATGTGTCACTTACACGGTATATTCACCCATCCTTCAGGGCTAATATACATAAGTTACATTGAGCGACAGTTTAATGCATACTTTTTATGATATTTTTAAATATTCTGAATGTTTAACGTTCCGAGTTGACCAGTATACATTATCAGACACTGAAATGGCAATGTTGGTGGTTTAATTTGAAAACACCTTGTATAACAGTAGGCCAATCTAAAATATTTCTCCAAAATATCACCAAACTTTAGGTGAAATTGCCATGCTTGGGATGTACATGATTTGGATCGTACAGTACAAATAATGTAGGCTTAGGTAATAGAATTATTATAAGTAGATATTAGATTTAGAAAAAAACAATCTACTATTCAAGCATTTTTATATTAGAATTTAATAAATAAAAAATTAATAAATAAATTGTCTGATGGTCGTATATTTATTCTAATTGACAATTAACCTTTAGTATACTGTTTTTAAAAAAAATCATCCCTTTAATTTTTACTTCTCTTTTGTACTTAATATGTTACATTGCTCATTTATTAAATTGTTGCCACAAATATATAAAGATTATTTGAGAATCACTACGATTTATCAAACTTTCTATGGTTAGAGTTTTGTATTCTTTGATCGTCATAATTCGTGACTTGTATTTCAACCTGAACAGCGATAAAATTTTAATTTCGGATACATTCTTGGGGATCTCGGGAGGACCTTGGGGCAATTGATTTGCACATTCAAAAGTGAAATACGTGAAAGACATCGAATCCGCGGAATAACAACGCAGTTGGTCTCCGATAGTGACGTGTCCTTGTCCATGAGCCGGTATTTATTCCTTCTAGATTAACAGCACTTTTACACGAGAGTGGGCATAATCGAATGCTCGATTCAAGAAATCATATCCACATTTTAACGCTTTTTCGGAATTAATTTCTGTAATAACCTTTGCCGAGATTGCGGCGAATGCATTCCTCGGCGAAATTCATAGGTCACCAACATTTGTTCAAATCTTAATTATTCTATATTTTTGAACTTTAATCGGAGGATTGAACATTTTGAAGTGGTAAACGATGCATATTTTTGTGTGATTTTAGGGGAAAAAAATGTAATGTACATAAGTCGTTCTTGTTTTGTTAACAAAAAATGTTACAGCACATGGGAAGATTTAATGAGAACATTTTTGAAATATTTTCAAAAAGTTCCTCCGTTAATCGGAGGATTGAACATTTTGAAGTGGTAAACGATGCATATTTTTGCGTGATTTTAGGAAAAAAAAATGTAATGTACATAAGTCGTTCTTGTTTTGTTAACAAAAAATGTTACAGCACATGGGAAGATTTAATGAGAACATTTTTGAAATATTTTCAAAAAGTGCAGGGTCAGCTTAAATACAAGCTTGCAATCGACGAATCAAAGATTATTTAATGTACTGAAGCACATACGTGTCTAATTGTGTAGGTTTTTTGTTTTTTGTTTTCAAAACTGCCCATATTTTTGCCAAAGCTTTGAAATATTTTGACTTCACAAATTTTATTTAAATTACTCAATACAGTCTTATCATACTTTGACAGATGATAGATGAAAGGAAATCTAAGAAATATACATTGTTATTCATAAAATTTTAAGTTAACTTAAGTTATCACTTTATCGATTTTTATTAATATTTGATCCTTTCGTACTAAACATTTTCTTCATTTCTCAAAGATTACTCTAAATTAATATTTTTTAATTATTAAAAAGATAAATGTTTCTTATACATTCAGCTCCAAATATTATTAAAAAAATTGTATATTGTTATGAATAGAAAATATAAAATTGAACAGAATTTCAACAAGCACGCAAATTCCAGTAACATTTTACGCAAGCTCACATCCAATCAATTATATATTTTTTGCATACATAAATAATATAAAAAAATAATGCCTCTGGGCGTTATAAGTTTTTAGGACAAGCGCAATTCCAAACACCGAAAATTTCTCCCCTCGGCTAGAATTCCTTTGAATGCATGTCTTTGATGAGCACTTTCTTCTGAATCCCTACACAAATAAATCTTAAATATTAATATCGATTGCATCACAGCTACAAGAGCCGTTAATTCGCTGGCTTAATGTTAATGTATACATTTTTAAATGCGAATAACCTGTTTCGTCACAGCCTGGGATTTCTTGCGGCTGAGACTATGCACGAGGGGATTGGCATTTGATTATGATAAAGCAACATTTTCAGCGTAATTTGCATGGATTTTGTGCGCCTCTTACCGAAGAATAAAAGCCGAAAATAGCAACTGTTATTAATGGATGGTAGTTACGTAAAGGCAAGTGATGGGTTTCTGGGTGGATCGTGATGTTATCTTACAATAGTGTACATTGTTTGCTAATTTATTTTGTTTTATGAATTGTATTGAATTTTAGTGTCGAAATATTTTTTCACGAGAATTGCAGTAACTTTTGTAAATGTGAAGGTGAAATATAAATCTAATAGGTAACTTGAAACTGAATTACGAGTTATCAATGATTCTAATTTCTGGAGCCACATGATAATAATTGTTATCATCATCAGATGTATATTACAGGGCAGGAGCAGATAATAATTTTTGGATTATATACCAAAATATCATTTTGGTATTTGATTATAATTTTTGATTGGATTTGGATTTGATTATAAGACATTCTTTATTTACTGACAAATTTGGCATCACACCAGCAAATTTAGGCTAGATTAGGTTGTTTCAGTACAAAAAGTGCAGTACGCAACATTCAATTAGGAGACATTTTAGTTTGCAGATACATGTATTAATATTCAAGCAAATTTAGGTGTTATGTGTTAATAAAACCGATCATAAGCATTTGAGTTGCCTCAAATATTGTTAGTAGACTTTTCGTTTAGTCCCCGAAATCCCTCTACATTATTAAAACACTAAAATAATACGAAAATGGTACTTGTTCAAATATTGATCCTATGGGATTCCCCTGCGCAAGAAAGGTTGCCTACATAAAATAGGAGCTGCTTCTACAAAATGTGAATAAAGTTTTGTCTAAATTTGTTGTAATAAAAAGACTGTTTGCACTGAAAATTCTGAATCATTACTTTATAATAATCTCTTTGCATGTTTTCAAAGTACAAAAAAACGTGCTGTGGTAGCATTGTTACACCCACTCGGGCGTTGTTCAATCGATTCAAGCATTAACCTCAACCTCATTTTATAAACAATAACAAAGAAGATGGAAGAAACCACGATCAACATTGATAATGTGTGTAGAGCTTGCTTGCTCGAGAAGCAGGAGATGTTCTCCATTTACGAGGAGAACATATCAGACATATTCATCTACTGCACATCATTAATGGTAATGTATTTTAAATTTGATGCTCACGAAAATGCTGATCTTAAGCGCTAGCACTTTGCCGGAGCAGGTGTGCAATAATCCATACACAATTATAAAACCACAATCTTGCAGTTACATCCAGTAATTTGTAGATAACGGATTCGAACAAGTACCCCTGCTTCATATGTAACGACTGCAAAATCGAACTAAACAGGTCATACAACTTCAAGCAGCTCTGCGTCAAGTCCAACGATTACCTCGAGCAGTACTTCGCCACCAAGTTCCAGGAAATCGAGTTCAACCTCTCAGAATACCTGAAGACCGAGAGTTTCATAGACAATAACGTGGTGACGGACGTGAGCTTGCTGGAAGAGCTCGAAGCCGTCGACGATCCGCCCCCCAGGGACCCCTTGGAACTCACCGAACTAGAAAATGTAATCGAACTGGAGACGAGTCATATAGGAAATAGCGTGATCGAACTGGAAACAGGCCATATAGGAAATAGTGTGATCGAATTGGAACCAAGCCATATAGGAAATAGCGTGATTGAACGAGAAACAAGCCATGCAGGAAATGGCATCATCGAACTGGAAGAAAGCAACATAGGAAATGCCGTGATCGAACTGGAAGCAAGCCGCATTGGAAACAGAATTGTACTGGAAGAAAGCCACATAAGAAATACCGTAATCGAACCGGAAAAAAGTTTCACAGGAAGTGAAGTAATTGAGCCAGAGAAAATTTACACAGGGAGTGATGCAATCAAACCGGAAGAAATTTATACAGAAGGCAACACAATCAAGCCGGAAAACGGCCACACAAAAAGTGAAGAGATCGTCGACGAAGTTGATATCCCATTCACAGAAGTGAAAGACATTGATGAATCGCCGGTTTTCTGCGGCTCCGCGGTGAAATGCGAGGAGTGCGACGAACTGTTTAAAGTGGAGGCCGACCTGCGGATACACATGGCCGTGCACGACGCGGACAATCTGACTTGCAGCGTCTGCAGTAAAAAGTTCACAGGTAACTCTCGCTTGGTGTGTGGACTAATCGAATTTGAACTTCGTATTTTCAGCAATGAAGCCTTTCAAGAGGCACGTGCGGATTCACATGACGAACAAGCCGTTTCAGTGTGAGATATGCGACAAGCAGTTCTCGGAGTCGGGCAGCCTGAAGCGGCACGTGCGCAAGCACCGGGGGGAAAAGACGCACCTGTGCACCGTGTGCGGCAAGGGGTTCTACGAGTCGAACGTGCTCTCTGTGCACATGCGGATCCACACCGGCGAGAAGCCCATTTCGTGCGACGTATGCAAAAAGCGGTTCGGAGATCCAAACGGCTTGCGGAGCCACATGATTACACATAGCGGGGAGAAGAAGCACGTCTGCAAAATTTGTGGGAAAGGGTTTTCCCATTCGTTCGTTCTTAACAAACATCTTCGAATTCACAGCGGGGAGAGACCTTACTTGTGCACAGTGTGCGGGCGGTCATTTACACAAGTAATTTTATAGCTGCACCATTTTTATGTTACTATATATGCGAATTTCAGGGCCACTATGTCACTATACATATGCGCAGGCACACAGGAAATTTACCGTTCCAGTGCAGCATTTGTTTGAAACGCTTCACACAGAAAAGTAATCTGGAAATGCATTCACGGGTACACACAGGAGTGAAACCTTTTATATGTAATGTAGGTATAATCAAATCTTTTCCACTTTACAAACAAGAAATGATAATTCATTTAGTTATTGATTTATTAAACAAACTATTTGCTTTTTTAAATCTATTCCAATAATTATATTTTCTTCTATTAATAGATTGTGCCGCGAAATTTAAGGGGAATGTTCTATTGTATATTAAATGCAACAAATTTTTTATTCGCATAAAAATATATGAGCAGTTTCTTCTTGGAGTGCCTTGCTCGAGTAAGCGTAGGCAATTTTCCCCGAAGTTGAGTTAACAGTTAAGAGCAGTTAAGTTCGCACAATTTTTGGTATCAATTATGTTTGAAATTATGCTCAGGATTTCTTAAATACATTTCTAGTTTTGTCATATAAGTAAGTTTTGCAGTGCATTATATTTATTTAAAAATATACAGAAATCAATTTGTGTGTTTTAGATTTGTGGAAAACCTTGTGCAAGATCTGGCGATTTGGCAGTCCACTTAAGGAGCCATTCGGGTGAAAAACCGTACGCTTGCAAGGTCTGTCCCAAGAAGTACAGCACGTCGGGTCATTTAAGGGTGCACATGAGAAGTCACAACGACGAGCGCAACTACATCTGCAAGACCTGCAACAAGGGGTTCACGGACAACCAACGCCTGAAGGCGCACATGCGAATCCACACCGGGGAGAAGCCGTACCAGTGTGAGCTGTGCGACAACAAGTACGCGCAGTCGGGGGCGCTGGCCGCCCACCGCAAGAAACATATCCTGTTCAATACCAAGAGCAAAACGAGCATTGCGGTCGTCATTGTGAATAAAGAGATGTTAGCGTAGTTTTATTTGTTGATATTTTTTAGGTTCTCGTAAAGATCCTCCATAGACCATAACTCGTCCTTTTCCTTGACTTCCTTCTCGGGGTATAACCTGGTCATCAAAAACGATAAGTTGATGTTGCCCGAATTGGCGAGTCGCTGACCTCGTTGCAAGCTAACTAATTCGGAGTCTAATTCTTTATATGTAGCTTTGTTGACAGAAACACTAAGAAAAGAAATCAAATTTCAATTGTTATATAAAAATGTTATGTCAAATGACCAAAGTGAATTGCATTAAAAGTGAATTTCAAAATGAATACATTTGTAATATATTTTTGAATACTTCATTCTATTCAATAATTTTATTTGATTGATTAGTAGGAGAATTAATTACGTTGGTGCTTTGACTTCATGTAATGTAAGAATGTCGTCTTGCATATCGTCCATATCTGGAATAATGGGGATGTCATCGTCGTCAGAATCTTCCCTTCTTGAGTCTTGAAAGCGCTCCTGTTCAATTAAGTTGGTGGAGTTCTTGCGGGCCGACTTGGAGCCTTCATCGGCCCACTTTCCGGTCTTCCGGACTCTCACGGGGGCTTGCGTGCCATCAATTATATCGATTGCATTTTCCAGGAGGACCTCTTGCGTGTCGGGGCTCTGCGGCACACCGGCTCTTCTGCCCTGCTTAGCAGCGCTCTAGTAAGAAACAGTTACATTCAAAATGATGCCGGAAGTCCTATGATTTTGTGTAATGGAGGGTATTTATGAGTACCTTTTTATTAGTTAAGAAGTCGATGTCTTCGTCCCAGTTCATCTTAAATTGTATTGATATGAGTATTCAAACAATCACAACAATGAAGTTCAATGTTTGCCATGAAGTTAGAATCTATCACTGCCAAATACATACTTGCTTGCATATAAATAATGACGTAAATGGGTCTCTCCCTACTCTCACCAATTTTTCGAATAACTCCACAAAGTTTCGGTTAGTATAGTCTAAAAAGGAACATTTTAGCTTCCAATAACAGTAAAGTACATATTTCTACCCTTCGTATTTACTCCTCCAGTTGCCTTCAAAGTTCATCAATACTTATTCTGATTGACTGACAATCAACAAGAAAGCAGCGCAGTATGAACATAAATGTTATTCAGTACGGCCCTGTATTATAGTCTCGCAATTACGCAATTAGAAGGACTAATGGAGGCTATGTAAGGTTAGGTTATATTTTTTATAAGGTTAGGTTATATTTTTTATTAGGTGTATGTAAGGTTAGGTTATATATTTTTTTAAGGTTGGGAGTGAAGTTTGCAGCAATTGAAAAGTTTTGTCGTCCATGACCTATTTATTTAATACTTTTGGCAAAGGAACATGTCTAGGTGTATTTATAACGCTAATATGACCTCATAGGTGTAAACATGACCCCGAGACATGCTTCTTTTGCTCTAAACGTGTGTTTTTGCCTATTTTTAATCGCGAGTTACCAACCAGTTCAGTAAAAAAAAATCTGTACTTTGAAATTGAGCCTGTAAATTCGTTTATTGCACAGTGGTTTCCAGTGAAGCGTGTGTAATAATTTTACAGCCCCTCTTTTTGTGAGTACATCGGCGCCTATGTGAACCAGCTGGAACGAATTAAATTGGATAAATTTGGAATATATGTCATTCCAAGCCAGTGAGCCCCATAACTTTATAGCTCCCTAGGGTTGGTAATGAGAACACAAAGCCCAACCAAATTCGATGACAGTTGACGTGTTATTTAAAAAGTCTCTTCCGCTCCAGCAAAGTGAAACATTTTAATGTGTATCAGTTTCCAGGGCATTCCGCTTCCTCGATGAAAGTAAGTACAGATACTGCACGAAAAACGCACTACATCACAATCAGCTGCACAGTTTCAGGTGTCTCACTAACCCAGAGAGCCCAGTCCGGACAATGGAGGCCCTCGGCAAGAAGCTAGACCAAATCACCACCCTCAGCAGCGAGCTCAACTTCGGCGACCCCCTTACTGCCAAGTGCACGCTCAATGGGGACTGCAGCAGCTCCTACTACGGTGTGCACATTCCGCCCGACGTTCAGGTGCAGGACAACGACGGCTACATCAACGTCTTCCAGGACAAGAACGAGGCGTTGATGGTTGTCAAGAAGTACAAGAAGTCCAGGTTCAAGGCATTCGGGTACTACCATGAGGCGGCTGAGTTCGCCGTGCACGGCTCTGAGAACCCGAACAACAACGCCGGCGCCGACGGGCCGTTCGCGCCCAAGCCCGGCCAAGACGCAGTCCAGGCCGTCGGCGAGAAGCCCAGCCAGTTCCGAGGGCCGACTTCGCAGAACCTCGTCAAGTTGCGGAAGGGCATCGAGACTGGCGACTTCGCCTTCGTGCAGAAGACTATATGGGACAATCCGAGGTACCTTATCGGGGTCGGTGACACCCCGTCCATACTTCAGGTTCGTGCCAAGTGTTTGTGGTAATTGTAGTTTACTGTACCTAATTTTTTATTCTCGTACATTTCCATTGGGAAAATTAGTGGAATATTTCAGGATTATTAGAATTTTTGTATGCATATACATTTAGATTTAGGTCAATTAGAATTACTATTAATAATTATTACCAGTATGTATTTCAGGTTTTTATTTAAAATACCTGGAAATTTATTTAATTGCGATAAATGATTTAATCAAAAATATTTATATTATTTAAATCATTGTTGTCAACGTTGAAAGAACAATTTATCGCTCCCTAATTCATAGACACCATAACACTGTGACCCCTAATTAAAACTTCACATTTCCTGCTTTGCAAAATATTTAAAAAAAAAACATTGTTTTTCCGATTTGGCCATTTCACAAATTTCGTTAAATCCATGACGAGTAGAGTGAAGATCAGCTTTAAATTCTGGTTAAGAAAAATTATTAAAGGTCTGATCCCATTGGAGTAAGATATTCAAAATTATATATCAATGTTTGTAATTCAATCTGCTCAAAGTTGATAATTATTTTATCCATTAACTAGAGGTCATTGGCTGCAGTTCTCTATTGGTATTTAAATAACACAAATGCTTTGATACAAACAGCTAATTAATAATATAATACCTTGTAATTAGTAATAGTAATAAAGATGGCAATATCTTGATATTCAGAGTGTGTAATACTATCCTTACGAGTAATTCAGTAAATTTTTTTGCAAATTGCTAATTGAGAAGATTTTAAATTCAACATTGGTAGCGGTTTACCGTTAAAAATCCTCAGTTTCAGTAGTTATTTTGCTTGACAGCGAAACTGTGTGGACTATCGCAACAATTAATTGTTATTGGTGTAAGCATAATGGTTGTTTTCATTGTGGCTGTTGATAGTGGGTATCATTACAATTGTTTGACCTAATTTAATTGTTCACAGAAAAAGATACTATTATCATATTTGCTCGTAACGTTTCAATCCTTATTTAACAGCTACGTTTATTTAATTTAAAATGTGAATGCCAAAACTAAAAAACAAATAAATGGAAAACTAAACAAACACGAAACGAGTAAATGTAAAAAGAAATAAATTTACCAATGTGCAAAATATTCTTATTAAAACATCTATTAAAATTTTGATGTATGAAATTTTAATTTATCAATGCGCATAAAATTATTGTTAAATAATCTGTTGAACATTCTATGTATGAAGTTTTTTTTCCATTACTTAAATTTAAAAGCAACAAATAATTTATCTACCCACAAAAATTTTTTATTAATTAATCTTTTGAATTTTCGAAGTATGAAATTTTGGGAACAAATCGTTTCTCAACGAGCATAAAATTATTATTAAATAATATGTTGAATATTCAATGTATGAAGTTTTCTTTCCATTACTTAAATGTAAAAGCAACAAATAATTTATAAATCCACAAAAAAATGATTATTAATTAATCTTTTGAATTTTCGAAGTATGAAATTTTGTATTATTTTAATTAATTTTTGAATTTTCTATGTATTGATTTCAGGAGGGCTTCAGATACAATGGGCTGCACGTGGCCGCAAAATCGAAGAACCCTGAGATGTGTGAGCTGATCCTGAATACGATATCGGACATCAAGTTCGTGAAGAAACTGTACGTGGACGACAGGAACCCGGAGGACAGGGCGAAGATCCTGCTCGACCTATACCTGAACACGCCAGATAAGGGGCTGCACGAGACGCCGCTGCACTTCGCTGTCAAGTTTGGGGCGGCCACGTGCGTCGAGGTGCTCGTCTCGTTCCCCCAGTGCGACAAGAACTTGCGGAACAAACACGGAAAACTGCCAAATCAGGTAATTGGACAGCACACATCGTTACAAATCGTACAGATAGATAATTATTGTTTTTAGTTTTAAGCAGCCTTGAGTTGTAATTAAACCAATTTTCAATGCCATTATTAAGTTGACAAGATTATAAACATTGTTTTACGAAAATCGATTTTGCTTTAGTGGCTTAGAGTTATTAAATTTTCTCAGTTCACAGTATTGAAAAAATTATCGTTTTACACATCGGTTGACCCTGCAATAATAATATATTAACGGAATTATAAATAGGAAGCTATAATTGGCACAATTTCTGCTTCCGCCAACAGTTGTAAGCTTGTGTAACTATTTCCTGGTTTTAATGCCAAAATATGGTGCACTGTCCTGGTATCCTTGGCAGTCTTGTGCCTATGTTTTTTACATACAGAAAAATTATTGGATATAATAAAGTTTTGATTGTTATGCATACAATTTACGATCTATACTTTCTGAAGTAGGCTAGAGCGGCATATTTGTTAGTATGAATCCGAAATAACTTTGTAAGAAAATTATATGTTATGATTTTTAATGTTTGTTTGTTTCAGATTGTTTGTGATAGATACGACGGTCCCGACTCCGTTCTCCTGAGCGAACTAATCTCGTCGCATCTGCAGGAGAACTTCTACGTCCCAGTGCTTCGCTCGGAGGACAACTGCGCGTCGCCGACTATCGGCGAGCCATTCTGCCCCATCAGCCCACCAGTAGGTATTTACCCGAGCATCCCGAGGCCCGAGCAGCACCGCGCAAGCAGCGCTAAACCGCACCTCTTCTGTTTCAGAACTTCAACAGGAACCTGTTGCACCCACGGATGGAGATCCACGCGTTCGCCGGCCCAATGAACAGGGAGGGGGCTAAGCAGTTCCGCAAGCTGTGGAAGACGCCGCCCAGGGCACACAACTTTGGCTCGCCGAGCCGGCTGCTGAACAAATCGGTGGACTCCATAGCAATGCTGAAGCTGAAGGACCACGAGAAGGGCCTCGAGCGGCTCGGCAATGATCTGGCCCGGAAGCTGGAGGTCGGGTGGAAGGAGTACTGGCCGTTTCTGGACAGCTTCGTGGATATAGCCTCGCACGACGGTCTAGTGCTGTTCGAGGCGTTTTTGGAGCAACGGTTTAACGCTATGTACAAAATCTGCATGACGCCAATTGCGCAAAGTGTGCAGGGCTCGCCCAAGCACAAGTCGGGCTCTAATTCGCCCCCTAAAGTCCCCGAGGAGTCAAGCCCGATAACGGAGCTGTGCAAAGCTCTGCAAGTGTGCAGCCTCAACGATGACGGTAAAAGATACTCCAATAATTATGAGATTAACAAAGTGCGGATTGAGGAGGTGCATAACGATTTAAGTCCGTTCTTTTGTATTGATAAATCACTGCAAGTGTTCGCTAAGCGCATATCAAATGATATTATATATCTCCTGGACGTCCGGTACGACACGTGCACCGTCCTGGAAAGCCAGATCAAGCAACTGCAGCTACTAATGGCGAGCTACATGGATGACAACAGATTCATATACATAGACTTTCATATGGTTCATGCCCGGCTCTCGTATTTAATTAAGACTATACTCAAGCAAGCCTTGCAGGACTTCAAATCGCTGGACACTATGCTCGATCTGTGGCAGGAGTTCTGCAGCAAGAATTACGACTGCTTCTCGTCGGACGACGAGGGCGTCCATAATACGGTGGTGCATTCCAAGAGCCAGCACACCATGTGCATACTGAAGAACACCCAGGAGCACATCGGAAGCGACGTGGTGCTGGATGAGGTTAAGTGTGAAGAGGACTGTGTGCGAGTATGGAGCCAGCTCAAGCCTTGCCCATGCCTGTGGCAGGCCAAGTACAGTAAGAAGGGCTTCGGAAGCAAGCGGAATAGCTTTAGGTTTTCTGGGAAGGACGAAAAGAGACAGAGAAACATTGTGGACATATCGAGGAAATTATCGTTCAATGAGGAAACAGGTGTGTGCATTGATGTCTTGGGGTAATTTTAGATACCATTCTCAATAGATCACTATGAATTGACCTTATGCACATTTTCTAATATTCTGTGTGACACACAAAGCAACATACCCTAGAATTTGTATGATTGTTTTTTTCATCTGTTGAGACGATTAAGCCCCATTAAGGCCTGCTTGTCTATTTTACACATGGAACAATTTTTCTGTTTTAGATATTTTCAATTCCAAGCCAAATTTAACGTTGAACCTAGAAAATGGCAAAAACTCAGATGATTGCTCTTCTTCGGATGAAGACTTTTACACGCCGCCCTCGTCGCCAAGCTTGATGGAGGTGTCCGATGAGGAGAACGACATATTTGATGAGACGAACTTGCCCGAAACTGAACTATTCATTGAAGGGTGCGTAAGTTAGGACTTTATAAGAGCTTGGCAATTCCGTCGTTGGCCGAGAGACTGGGGGGCCCTCCAAGTTGGTGCTACAAACACCCTGTACTTTGCTTCATTTCTCTCTTGCTCGTACATCTCTTCAGTCTTCCTCCTTGGGTTAGTCGCACCAAAGAATGTCGCAACATCAACTGATGTGTACATTTGGCCAAAGCAGAAACTTGTTTCTCCTCCTACAAAATTGACAATTGTCACTAATTTTTACTTTATTTTTATATATATTTTTTTAGGGATTGCCCAACAAAGGTCGACTGCGCAGTTTTCAATGCTTTAAATTACGCGGAATGTAAACTGAACGCAAACGATTACCCAAACATATACAGGTGGCATCATGCAGTTAGTTTATACAATGACGTTGAGAGAACAAGGTGAGTTTTAACTGTCTTAAGTTACACATCATTTAAACTAGAAAACAAAGCTTTTCCCGAATATGCCATAGCCTATGCCTATGATTTGCATTTGAATAAAAAAAGTATTTCAATATCCATGAATAATGGGTCCGTTTTAATAAAATATTTGAATTCATATTTGAATTGGTGAAGGACCGGTCATATCCCAAATTGTTGAAAATAGTATTATCCCCTTGTTGCAGCAGAGTATTCAATTTTGCTGTATATGTAATTTTCTCAAAATGAATCGCCTAGTTATATTAATTGGTTTAATTTTTGTTTGTTTTTCAAGTTGGATGGGCCCCAGTGTCGCCAAGTGCAGTATAGGTTCCCCACTATTGATGTCGACGCCTTTGAGGACAGCTGCAAAGCCCGAGAGCAGCGTGCATTCTCCGCCGCCAAAGTCGTGGCTGCGAGTGACTGGCGCCAACTCGCCGAGGGCCAGCCTGCAGCGCCACATGGGGAACATTAGTTTTAATTTATAAACCATAATAAATGAGAGAAATTGAATTTTCACTGGTTTGTAACAATTTTAAAATAATTTTCTGTATCATTGTACATACATATAATTAACGTGTTTAGAAAGGATCTGTATACAAGGTGTTTTCTCGGTCCCATGTAAAAAACGCCCTGTATATGCTGTCGTCTTCCCGTTTCTTTTGGTTGGAGCCCATTTGGTGGTGATTATATGATGGTGTGACGCGTTTAACTATTTTCAACTAAGACTGTTGCATTTCGCATTGTATTTTCTGCCGTTTCCTGTTGAGTATTTTAGAAAGTTTTTATAATTGGCAACTGACAATAAGTTGCTTGCATTTTAACCTTGCTACACGTAATGATAAATTTGTGCAGCACAAGTGCCGATGATTACATGTGAATTGCCAAAGAAATTGAAGACTTTAAAGCACCGTTTCTCTTAAATGCCACTGAATAAAACTGATAACATTTGATTTGATTTATTGCACACATTTTCATACATTTAATCGATTAACTAATTTTCTTGTTTATATTAGAACATAAGGAACTATTTTTCTACATTACATTACTGTGTAGTTATTTAATAAATTGTTATAAAAACGATTAGTTTTGGTTACCTAAACAGGAGCAGTTCGCAAGCGAACGCTAATAAACAAGACAAACCAACATTGTCCCAAATCTTGATATTTGTACAGCTCACTTCACCTAAATAAACAAGTGAATTATAAGTGCGGGAAGTTGTTAATTTAAATAAAAAATTCGGAATTGAATTAATGTTTATTGCTTCGCTATGTACACAATGTCGAATGCATCAAAGCTTACCTTGATATTCTTCAATTGGTTGGGGTGCATCAGGAGAGCCGTCCTCTATGTCTGATTTAACTTCCGGACTAACATCAACAGTTGAAAACGATACCCCAAGCAATATTGCACTTGAATTGCCAGACGTCTGATTCCCGTCTTTCTGGGACTTGTGAAGGCCTAGGCTGTTCATGACGTCCTCATAATCGTCCCCCTCAAGGGGCAGATCGGCTATCAAATTTTTAATCTTAACAATTTTACTCGAAGGTTGATTCTGTGTATCACGTGCCTTATCATATATCACATTGGCACCTTCGTGCGTGGTACTGAAATCCTGTGATGACGTGCCCGCATCGTTGCAGATGAGGCTGTCGTTCTTGAAAATCCGCGTCAAACTCTGGCATAGGCATTGCAGGTTCGTTTGGAACTCGCCCAGGACATTTGACGGCGAACCGTTGGGGTCGCAGGTTTTCACCTTCTTGCAGTGCGTGCGCGAACTGCAAACGTTATAGTGCTTGTCGATCTGGTCGCTTTCCTTCTCCAAGTTCTGGAGGCGCTGCTTGGCCTCCTGCAGGACCATCTCGGTGGGGCTCGATGCTTCGGAACTGCTTGTGCTCGGGTGCTTCCTTGATATGCGGCTCTTCAGATCCTTGCTGGCTGGCGTGTTCTTGAAGTGCCTGGGAGCCAATGACGGCACATTACTACCTGACATCAAACAGAACAACTTAGAATTGTTACTAATTTGTAGCCCCATTTTACCTTGTTCTCCTGCGCCGCTGTACGAAGCGATACCGTAATTAGTCCGGTACGTCAGGGCGGGTATCGATGGGACTGCTAGAGGAACAGGTATGAACTGATCTCTGTGAGATCCGTTCAGCTCTTGGACGCGCTGCTGTGAGTCTTGGAGCTCGCGCATCAGCAAACTCGTCCTCTGGGCGAGCTCCTGTATCCGGCTCAGGTAGCCAGCGTTCTGGTCGCGCAGGCCGTCGATCTGCAGCTGTAGCTGGTGTGCGTTCTGCCTGAGCAACACGTTCTCCAGGTTGACGGTCTGCAGTGTCTGCTGCTCCTTCTCCTGCGTCTCCTTCCGCTCCTGTCTCGTGTCGTCGCTTCTGACGCTTTGCGTGTCAGCGAGCCGCTCTTTCATCTCACGGTAGTTGATTTTCTCGACCACCACGTCTTCCAGTTGCTTTTGCAGCATTTTCTCTTTTTCGCTTAGTATCGCCGCCTGGCTTAGTATTTGCCGCTCCTTAACTTTCAGGGCCTCGTCAAGCTTGTTGATGCTTTTGTATTTGGCGTGAAGTGATTGTGCACAGTCCTTCAAGTTTGATTTAGCACCCTCCAGCTCGACTTCTAAGCGTTTACGCTCCTTATCGAATATGTGCTCCATGTGGGAAAGCTTCTTTTTGTACCGCTCCAACTTTCGGTTCGCTTCGTGTTCCAGTTTCTCCTTGATTTTCAGCACCTCCTCGTCTTTGTTCTCTGTAATTTTTAACATCTCTGCTATAATTACTTCCTTTATTTGCTCGATTATCTGTATGGAGACGTCAGGGCCTACGGTTGTTGATCGGAGGAACGCTACGAAACTCTCCAAAGTCACATTGCTCGCAGATTCGATACGCAACATGCATTTAGGTATCTCGAACTCTAGTTTGTTCTCCGCCTTAGGCGAGTTGCAGGTGCGGATTATACAGTTCAAAAGCGACTCGTATGTGTTGCCCCTGTAGGAGTCGGATACCGTTTTGCCTTGATCGGAGGAATGGAGGAAGCCTAATGTTTCCAATATGTCCCACATGTCGTTGTCGGAAAACCTGAAAGTGAGCAGGTCATGCCTGTGGCAGTTCTCGTTGATGAATGTGGGGAAGATGTTGTTAAGGGGCACTTCGGTGCTGAACACTGAGAGCGAGTAGTGGTACTCCTTCTGCAGTAGGTACTCCGCTATGAGGAGGTTCAGTGCTTGCAGCTTCGGCGATATCTCCTTCTTCTTGTTGACCAGTTGCTTGCCGATGCTGGTGTCTTTAAGGGCTCGGATCATCTGCGTTCTCAGGTGAGCTCGGAGGTCGGACAGGATGCCTTTGTCCTGGAAGTATTCGTAGAGATGAGTTTGAAACTCTTCGGGGGTTAACGGCATCTTGGACTCCAGTTGGATTGCAGGGGTGATATGGTCGGCCATTTCCTGAATTTTGTTGGGGCTTTAACTAGAAATTTGAGATTTTGTGCTGCTTTAGTGACAATAAATTTGGTAACTTTCAAATGTTTGTATTTACAAATTTTGAATTTGACATGTGTGCTTCGGCGCTGCCACAACAACACAATCATAACAATGCTCGTTGCGTGGGTGAACCCACCCACGCAACGACGCTGCCAACCTAAAGGAATTAATCGCGTTTACTTCTAAAGCGACGCGTCGAAGGACCTGGTACGTAGTCCCTGTGGCGCAGAGGATAGCGCGTTGGACTTCTAATCCAAAGGTCGTGGGTTCGATCCCCACCAGGGATGCTTTTTTATTCCAACGAACCCTTATTGAGCTTACCTACCACCCCTGCACATTCTAATCTATTTCGGAATAATTACATACGAGTCATACGAAGCCAAACTTAATTGCCAAAGACCTTCTTTCTCAGAACTCTTTCTCTCAAATAAGTTGGTTTAAATTGTGTTATTTAGTGCCTAGTACAGTTAAAATAAATACTACCAGAATTTTCCAACCAGAACTGGTAGAATTAAATGCATTAGAAGAACCTCTCCGAGAGACAAAATTATAAGATTAGATTAAGTTAGGTTGGTCTAGGGTGGGATGGGTTAGGTTAAATGGAGATACTGTAAAAATGTCCTACACTCTTTTTAGGTGCTCATTAAAATGTTCAGTTTGTTTTAAATTTTCTGATATAATTTTGAAAAATGTGTAGGTATCTGGCATATGTTTTGCACCTATTAGGTTGGGTTAGATCAAGTTATGGTGGACATGTCATTATGAATAGGTCTTTAAGATCAGAATATATAAAGTTTGAGTTCTAAATTCATAACAATTCATCCTCATTTATGTCTGCATTTGGAAAATTATTAAATAGACGTAATGTTCTAATTCAGAACTAATTTTCCTATCCATACAACGACAATCAAATTAGGAATCACCCTTAACTTGAATTTGGAAAATAATTAAATAGACATTGTATTCTAATTCAATTCTTCTTTCTGTACAACGACGATCAAACTACTAATGAGCCTTAACTTAACGTAAATTAAAATTAACGTAATTTTAATGTAACGGATTAAAAAGTTTTAGTAAAGTTTTCGAATTCAATTATAATTTTCCTTTCCATACAACGACGATCAAACTAGGAATTTCCATTAACTAGCATTTGGAAAATAATTAAATAGACTAATATAGACTTACTATTAGATACATAATTAGTTAGATTTACAATTGATATTTTTTTAATTCAATTCCATCTTTATTTCCATACAACGACGATAAAACTAGGAATCAGGCTTAACTTAACGTAATTTTAATGCAACGGATTATAAAGTTTTAGTGAATGTACTTAATGCAACATAAGCTTGAAGTAGCTTAAACTTAAGCTCAACGTATGTAAACTTAAAAAGTTTTAACTCCACATTTCTGTTGTAAATTTCTATTGTTTTCGGAGTTCAAATGATTAGGTGTTGGTTTAAATTTTATTTTAGTTTTTTGAGCAATCTAAAAATTATTAAGTATGTTCGAATTATCATGTTTTAATTTTTTTTTGAAACTGCATTCAAAACTAATTTCAAAGCTTACTTTTTCCGATAAGCCACCAGTTGTTCATGTGAAGAATACGGAGAGACAAATCAGTTTTTTTTTTGAGGAAAACTAAAAATTATCAAGTATATTCGACTTATTACGTAAAACTATATGTTTTCTAATGATTAAGCTATTAATTTCTTACTCTAAAAATTAATTTCAACGATAATTTTCAATGTAAGCCACCATTTATTCAAGTGATTATTACGAAGGGAATCAGTCATGTGATGGAAAACTGGGTCCCATTTTTGCAAAAGTATTCTCCACATGCACCAGCAAGATAACATGCACTTATCGATTCCAAATTAAAGGCGCTTTTAGCGTTTCAAAGGCGAAGCGCTTCCTGAGTAATTGGAAGTGGAAATGTGCAGAGGTCACGAATGCTGTTCTCTCGCATAAAAGAGTATTATCGCAGCCTCGCTGCTTCATGTGCTGCTTTTATGTAACTCACGAAGGCTGACTGTTTCCTGAATTGGAAATGCGAAATTACCCTGATTTCCCAGTAAAGGAGATTGTTCGAGCTTCGAGTGAAGCCCTGCACAAAGAGAATATCAAAGCTGTTATTTACATTAGAGACTGCACAGGAAAAGCACCGGAAATATTTTAGTCACTACTGGAGGAGTTTTATTTTACTATGGCTTCCTTGGAACATTGCAAGACAAGTGTGCATTATTAAAAATTTAGATGAAGAAAATATTGAAGCTTTTTTTTAGCTAGTAAAAGAAAATCTGGAAAACGCTTGTTCCAAACATAGACGAATATCTCGGTTTTTGTTTGTCCAAATAATTTTTATTTTTGCTATGGACATATTCTACGAAACAAAACGACAAACCAAATTGTGCCAGGGACTCGATGGAAATGCTCTATGAGAAAATTTTGCGATATGGTGACAAAAATAAGACATTAAATTGAATGTGTGTGTGGTGAAACATAATGCTTAAACTTGGTGAAACATAATGCTTAAGGAGATTTAAAAAGACATTTGGTATAAGTTTCACAATTTTTTAATAAAAATAACTCTACAATTGTTTTGGTTGTTAAACCATTTTCAAGAACAAATTAATACTATTCATGTCAACAAAATGTCAAATTATTTTGAAAAAAAAAATGTCAGAGATATTATGGTTCTGCTCACAACAAACTGTTAATAAAAATGCGATATCGTAACAAAAAATAAGATAATGAAAATTTTTTTTGCAAAAATAAAAAAAATACTACTGATGAACTGATAAATTGTTAGGACGACAAATAAAAATGTTATTTGCCTCCATGTATAAGTAATTGTTTTTGTGAATGGCGATTAGGCGGTAATGTATCACCCTGTATGCGAATTTATCGGTTTTTAATTAACTACCTGACGTGAATGCTTTCAGTGTCTCAAACGCAAAGCGTTTCTTGAGTAATTGGAGAAATTTGCTGTCACGGATAATGTTTCCATGCACAAAAGAAAATTACCGCGGTGCTTCATGTCTGGAGCTTTTATGACTCTAATTATGGCAATTTTAATTGTGAGTTATTGCGTTGTACCAAATATATTAGCTATTTTTTTAATGTTACAATACCGTGGTGCTTCTTGTGAAGCTTTTATAATTCCAATTAAGGGAAGTGAAATTATGCTCTTTGTCTTTAGTTTAATTTTAATGAAATGTATTGGAATTTTGTAGATCAGCGTTTCTCAAATTTGACTTGTATACTCCATGGCTCAAGGGATATGCAGAACATAACAATATCTGGGGTTCTTCGCCTCAACATTTTGATGAAGACACAAATGACAAAAACGTGAAACCCGTGTTAAAAACGTGTTATTAAAGATAACCATTTTGAAGACCCATCGATGAATTCTGTTTTTTTAAATGTTTAATTTGTTTGAAGCAAACAAAAATATATAAAATAAAAGTGAACCACAACAGATTTTTCAGTTTCAGCAATAAATCGGATTAATATTGATACGTCAGTATTTAAAATATCTATTGGGAATAATTTAAAAAAATCTCCCAAAATCATGCAAATACGCGAAAAAACATAATAACACAAACATCGAGCATTGGATATTAATTAAATTACAACTAATAGATTCCAATATATCACTCAATATTGGCGTATCAATATTGATACGCCAATTATTGAAATATTTATTGGCAACACTCAAAATATCTCCCAAAATCATGCAATGGCAACAAAAAATAATTACTCAAAAATTAGCTGTTGCATATTAATTAAATTACAACTACTGTATACCAATATATGATTCAATATCATAAATAAATTGTATTAATTTTGATATAATAGTTTTTGAAATATTTATTGGCAATACTCAAAATATCTCCCAAAATCATGCAATGACACAGAAAATAATAACACTAAAATCGAATGTTGGATATTAATTAAATTACAACTACTGTATACCAATATATGACTCAATATCGTAAATAAATTGTATTAATTTTGATACGATATTTTTTAAGATACAATTATATAAGTATCAGTCGCTTTGGAGAACACTTGAATTAACATCAAAATCACATGTTATTATTAACACACAAAATATCTCAAGAATCATACATTAAATATTAAATAAAAAACATACATGTAATTCCACCACTTCATTAAATATCACAAATGAATTTAAATTATATTTATACGCTGGTTTTTAAAATATATTTTAATAATACTTGTGCTATCACCAAAAATCACACATTGACATTAAAGAATAATAACACACAGATATCTTAAGAATCATTCATTGAATAATAATTAAATTACAAGAATTTTATACCTCTATATCACTTAATTTTAGCAATAAATGTGATTATTATTGATACGCCAGTTTTTGAAATATTTATTGGTAATGCTTCCTACTAATTACTATTGGTAATATCTCCCAAAATCATGCATTCACACAAAAAATATTAACGCAAAACCAGAGCATTGGATATTAATTATATTACAAGGAATGTATACCAATATATCACCCAATATCAGAAATAAATTGTATTATTTTTGATACGATAGTTTTTGAGGTACAATTATTTAAGTATGAACCACTTTGGAGTATACTTGAATTAGCATCAAAATCACATACCATAACACACGAAATATCTCAAGAATCATACATTCAATATTAATTAAATCACATACACGTAATATCACCACATTATTGAATATCACCGATTAATTTAACTTATATTTATATGCCAGTTTTTAAGATTTGTTTTGAGAATACTTGAAAAATCACAAAAAGTCACACATTAGCACTAAGAAATAATAACACACAAATATCTTAATAATAATTCATTGAATGATAATTAAATTACACGAATTTGATACCTCTATATAACTCAATTTTAGCAATAAATATGATTGTTATTGATACGCCAATTATTGAAATATTTATTGGTAACACTCAAAATACCTCCCAAAATCATGCAATGCCAACAAAAAATAATTACTCAAAAATTAGCCGTTGGATATTAATTAAATTACAACTACTGTATACCAATATATGACTCAATATCATAAATAAATTGTATTAATTTGGATACGATAGTTTTTGAAATATCTATTGGCAATACTAAAAATATCTCCTAAAATCATGCAATGACACAAAAAATAATAACTCTAAAATCGAGTGTTGGATATTAATTAAATTACAACTACTGTATACCAATATACGACTCAATATCGTAAATAAATTGTATTAATTTTGATACGATAGTTTTTGAAATACAATTATTTAAGTATAAGCCACTTTGGAGTACATTTGATTTAGCATCAAAATCACATATTATTAACACGCAAAATATCTCAAGAATCATACATTCAATATTAATTAAATTACATACACGTAATATCACCACATCATTGAATATCACCAATTAATTTAACTTATATTTATACGCTAGTTTTTAAGATATGTTTTGAGAATACTTGAAATATCACCAAAAATCACATATTGACACTGAAAAATAATAACACCTAAATATCTCAAGAAACATACATTGAATAATAATTAAGTTTATCGAATTTGATACAACTCTATCACTTAATTTTATCAATAAATATGATTAATATTAATACGCCATTTTTTGAAATATCTATTGGTAATACTGACATATCTCTGAAAATCTTGCAATGGCATAAGAAATAATAACACAAAAATTGAGCGTTGGAAATTAATTAAATTACATCTAATGTATATCAATATATCTCCCAATATCATAAATAAATTGTATTAATTTTGATACGCTAGTTTTTGAAATACAATTATTTAAGTATGAGCCACTTTTGGGTACACTTGAATTAGCATCAAAATCACACGTAAAATATCTCCAGAATCATACATTCAATATTAACTAAATTACATACACGTAATATCACCACATCATTAAATATCACCAATTAATTTAGTATATATTTATACGCCAGTTTTTAAGATATGTTTTGAGTATACTTGAAATATCACCAAAAATCACATATTGACACTTAATAATAATAACATACAAAATATCTCAAGATTCATACATTGAATAATAATAAAATTACAGGCATTTAATACCACAATATTACTCAATTTTAACAATAAGTATGATTAATATTGATACGAGAGTTTTTGAAATATCTATTGGGAATACTTTAAACATCTCCAAAAATCACACAATGACACAAAAAAATAATAATACAAAAACCGAGCGTTGGATATTAATGGAATTATAATCGATTTATACGAATATATCATCAAATATCATCAATAAATTATATTCATTTTGATACGCTAGTTGTTGTGATATAATTATTTCGGTATGAGCCAATATAGAGAACATTTAAGTCACATGCAAAATCACATGATCACTTTAAAATACAATTTCTCTAGAATATCACATTGGATGTCAATTGAACTTCGTCATTATATGCAAGTATATAACTCAATGTCAATGATAAATTATGATAAATTTCGTAATTATTTACACGCTATTTGAGATATCAATTGAGAAAACTTAATATGCCTACAAATATACGTCACTAAAATATCACAAAATTAAGCTTTGGATTAAATTTCATCTAATATATGCAAAAATATCACACAATATCACACAATATCATCAATAAACGGCATTAAGAGCATGTTTCTCCTCCCTTCACAATAAATAGAAAGATCCACATTTCCTTAAAATTAATCATTCTTCGTGTCACAGCACAAAAGTAACAAATTGTATCTCAACACTGACTTTCTTTCGAAATATGCTAGTTTGGTTCCAAAAATTCATTTTTTAAGATCTATTTTTGGTTTTAATGCGTACTCGGTTATTGTGATGCATCATGGAATAGTTTATTTTGGATGGAGTTCTGTTTCGCAGTGCCAATTCTTCTTCTGGCGTTTTATTGTGTTGGCCAATTTCAAGGCGCACAGAGACCGTTTCAGAGAAGGCCATCAGTTTCCAAGTACATACAAAAATGTGTAGTATGTACTCGGAATCAAATAAACTTGGGTGCCACCCATATCAGTATTTTGTTAGTAACACAACATTTGTAAGTGTGCTGTTGTGCACGAATGAAATATGAATAATATCGAAGTGGAATCAAATATTTGACCAACTGGGTACTGACAAATAACTGCGATGGGTTACACCCGAGTTAATATGGTCCCGACTATACACAGACATGATTTTCAAGAAGTACTAACAAATAACTGCGATGGGCTATAGCCAAGATAATATGGTATATACACAAAAAATGTTTAAGGTTGTTTTAATAAGTACTTGCTGGTATTTGTTTATTTATTTTATTATTTATTTTTATCGCCTGATTAGTTTTAGTTTTGGTTATAAAAAAATATCTACAGAGGCATATGTATCTAATGTGTATATATCCTGAACTTATTTGAATTGTAATTTGAAATTTGCTGACTTACAGTTGAAACTATTTTCATAAGGCCACTTATATTGTAACGAATATAAGAAAATACCAAATGGTGTTTATTAATTACAATAAACATTGGCAGAATACTTTTGTATTTTATTGTTTTATTTTAGGGTAATAAGTATGCAATATTGACAATGTAATACTCCACTGAGAGTCGACATTATAACTGTTAATTTTTTTAAAAATATTATTGTCATACGTGTAAATTTGACAAATTTCCATAACTGGAAGCAATCATTTGACAAGTTTTGATAATTGCACTCAAAATTTTGAAAATATATTTGGTGTACACTTCAGAATTCGGCAGATTCTGATAGTTGTAGTTATAAAATGCAGAGTTTCACATCTGCAGCCAATAGATTGAGAGTGGCTAGAAAATATAAGAGATTTCAATTGTTGGAGTTTGTAATTTGTCAAAATTTAACTGGTGGAGCCAAATAATTAACAGATTTTTACTGAGCCATTTGAAAATTTGATAAATTTAACCAATTTGTGAAACAACTAAAATATTTAACATATTTTCAGAGTTCAGTTGGAAAATAAGTCAAATTTCTACAGTTGGAGTTGAAAATTTTACAGATTTTCACATCTGGTGCTAGAAACTTCACAGATACTAACAGTCACAGTTGATAATAGGACATATTTTGACTGTTAAATGTTAAACTGTTAAACTACTTTATATTAGACACCATAGAAGGAACATCAAATTCTCAAAAGTTATTCAGAATTGTTTTTGGCACATTGTAATGTGACATATTATATTGTGTTTTCAGTTCGTATTTTCACATCTGGTGCTAGGAACTTCACAGATACTGACAGTTACAGTTGACAATATGACCTATTTTGACTGTCAAATGTTAAACTGTTAAACTACTTTATATTAGACACCATAGAAGGGACATCAAATTCTCAAAAGTTATTCAGAATTGTTTTTTGCACATTGTAATGTGACATATTATATTGTGTTACAAAATGAAAAATGTCAAAGTTGCTGTTTATGAATTAACAATATTGTAGCTAGATTTTCACATCTAGTGCTAGGAACTTCACAGATACTGACAGTTACAGTTGACAATAGGACGTATTTTGACTGTTAAATGTTAAAATGTTAAACTACTTTATATTAGACACCATAGAAGGAACATCATATTCTCAAAAATTATTCTGAATTGTTTTTTGCACATTGTAATGTGACATATTATATTGTGTTACAAAATGAAAAATGTCAAAGTTGCTGTTTATGAATTCACAATATTGTAGCTAGATTTTCACATCTGGTGCTAGGAACTTCACAGATACTGACAGTTACAGTTGATAATAGGACATATTTTGACTGTTAAATGTTAAACTGTTAAACTACTTTATATTAGACACCATAGAAGGAACATCAAATTCTCAAAAGTTATTCAGAATTGTTTTTTGCACATTGTAATGTCACATATTATATTGTGTTACAAAATGAAAAATGTCAAAGTTGCTGTTTATGAATTCACAATATTGTAGCTAGATTTTCACATCTGGTGCTAGGAACTTCACAGATAGTGACAGTCACAGTTGACAATAGGACATATTTTGACTGTTAAATGTTAAACTGTTAAACTACTTTATATTAGACACCATAGAAGGAACATCAAATTATCAAAAGTTATTCAGAATTGTTTTTTGCACATTGTAATGTGACATATTATATTGTGTTACAAAAGGAAAAATGTCAAAGTTGCTGTTTATGAATTCACAATATTGTAGCTAGATTTTCACATCTGGTGCTAGGAACTTCACAGATACTGACAGTTACAGTTGACAATAGGACATATTTTGACTGTTAAATGTTAAACTGTTAAACTACTTTCTATTAGACACCATAGAAGGAACATCAAATTCTCAAAAATTATTCAGAATTGTTTTTTGCACATTTTAATGTGACATATTGTATTGTGTAACAAACTGAAAAATGTCAAAGTTGCTGTTTATGAATTCACAATATTGTAGCTGGATTTTCACATCTGGTGCTAGGAACTTCACAGATACTGACAGTTACAGTTGACAATATGACATATTTTGACTGTTAAATGTTAAACTGTTAAACTACTTTATATTAGACACTATAGAAGGAACATCATATTCTCAAAAATTATTCAGAATTGTTTTTTGCACATTCGAATGTGACATATTATATTGTGTTACAAAATGAAAAATGTCAAAGTTGCTGTTTATGAATTCACAATATTGTAGCTAGATTTTCACATCTGGTGCTAGGAACTTCACAGATAGTGACAGTTACAGTTGACAATAGGACATATTTTGACTGTTAAATGGTAAACTGTTAAACTACTTTATATTAGACACCATAGAAGGAACATCATATTCTCAAAAGTTATTCAGAATTGTTTTTTGCACATTGTAATGTAACATATTATATTGTGTTACAAAATGAAAAATGTCAAAGTTGCTGTTTATGAATTCACAATATTGTAGATAGATTTTCACATCTGGTGCTAGGAACTTCACAGATAGTGACAGTTACAGTTGACAATAGGACATATTTTGACTGTTAAATGTTAAACTGTTAAACTACTTTATATTAGACACCATAGAAGGGACATCATATTTTCAAAAGTTATTCAGAATTGTTTTTTGCACATTTTAATGTGACATATTATATTGTGTAACAAACTGAAAAATGTCAAAGTTGCTGTTTACGAATTCACAATATTGTAGCTATAGATTTGAGAAATTTTGATAGAGGTTTGGAGTTCACTTTAACAAAAGTAACCAGCAGGTCATATTTTAGTGTAAATATGAGATTTTTTACTGTATGAAAATATGAACTGCTTACTGTTTATTTACTATGAACATATACTGTTTACAACGTAATATTTTAGTATTCGTATTTCGTTCGCAAGCAAATACATTTTTTTAAATTAAAATAAAGGTCATATCCCTCAACATGTTTTGACACAATGGTTGTCGTGGAAACTAACTGTCAATTAGAGTTAATTGGAGGTTGCCGCGCCTTAATATATTAGTTGAATGAAGCTAAAAGCTGCTAATTTCCTTTGCGGCAATAAAAACGATTTATAAATAAACGCGCATATTTATTATATCATTCTAATCGATCATGTCCGGTTATTTATATCTTGCCTTCCCACATATATTAATGTTTACCAATAGTTGTTTTGCTCGAGTTTTCATATCCTGTTCTCTTTACATTGGCGGCCACAGTAATTAAAATACAAAGTTTTTTCGTGCAAATGCCATCCAGTATATCATAGCCACGTGATGTTTACTATACATAATTGACTTCAAAGTTGTACAACGTTACGAAATAAGACGAATTGTTAATAATATGGTTCTCTCTTTAATTATGATTAAAAAGTAGTGCTTATTATATTTTTGTCTCATTCAGGTAGAATTTTTGATTGTTTTAATACAAGTATTCCTTAAATACAATGAGCCACGTTTTTTTAAATATATTTTGGTAATTTCGTCATAATTTTTGAACTGTTCAAAAATGAAGCTATAACAATATTTTATTGTTTTTATAGATTCTTTATCGTTATTAATTGTATGGATTTATTGGCCAATTATTTTCTAGTATTTGGCTTAAAACTTTTATTATCAAATGGATGAAAATATTACAAAAATTAACAAAAGTATTTTTAATGGCTATTGACCTGCGGTCTTTCGCCTCAATTTTATAATTTTACTCTTCTCAGATTTTGTAGATTTTGTTTTCATTTTAGAGCTGTAATAGTATGTACTTAAGATTCTTTGTCGTTATTAATTGTATTATTGTAAGGCTCTATTGGTCAATTCTATTCTAGTATTTGGCTTAGAACTTTCATCATGTAGAAGTTTGTAGTAGTTTCTTTTAAAATCTCTGATCACCTAAATAGGGCAAAAGTTAAGATTTTTTTTTCGTATGTACATTAAACAAAAATCATGGCAAAAAATCATCAAAACTTTGCAGTTTCTTTTTGCGTGAATTCACTACGTGAAATGTGTAACGAAATACCACAGGCGTCATTGAAAGTCGCCGTCACATTGCTAGTATATTTTTGCAGACAATTCGACGCCAGTCGCTTACACAGCCAAGGTCCAAGAACGTTGGCCCACGCCTGTATTTATAAACCGCGTCGTTGCAAAGCCAAAACGTGCGTGGCGAAAATATACTATGTCGGTAGTAGCCAAAATCGGGAGCAGATCTCGTAACAGCGTTTTAATGCTCGTCGATACCGTGCCAAATATAAACCGAATATGCGGCGATGAAGTCAAATACATCGTGGGCATCCACGTTAATCATAATATCTGCGTTAAAATGGTCCAAAAGTTTCGTGTTCGATTCTCTTATATGGCGAGATTGAGATTATTTGATTTTTCTTCCATAAATAAAATTTCTAAAAAAATTGATAAGGTTAATATCATCAAAGTTTAATCTTTTGGTATCTTCTCTCTTCTTAAGGCCCCCCTGTACAAACGCGATTGCCTGCGGGGGCCCATTGTGCTTGAATTTGGTCCCTTTATGACCCCTCCAAATTTCGTCCGAATCGGTTGAGGCGTTCTCGAAATGGAATTTCATCGAGATGGCAAAAAACGCGCCATTTTCGAAAATTTCGAAAATTAGAATATCTTCATAAGTATATCAAGTGTGGTCTGGTATAAACCGTATTACTCTCCTGAATCGAATGAGACTATCGGCATCGAGATTGCACCGTTCGTTTAGAAGTTTAATTTTAACAGCCCTTTTTTGCTATTTTTTTTAATTTCCCAACTTTGAGGGCGGATATCTCGAGAACTGCTCTGGCTAGGAAGCTAAATGTGTGCTCATTGGAGTCAGAAGGGTCCATTTAGTCTAGGCATGTGCCTCTAAGGTCATTAGGAGCAACTCGAAAAATCGTGATTTTTCGGATTTTTATTTTAGTCGATTTGATCGGAAAATCGTTGATTTTACGTTTTGCCAACTGGGTGCTCTACCAAGTGGCACATTTTCAAATCATTCCATGGGGACTTAGCCCCATATATGGCGCATATTTTGAGCTCTCGTGCATTCTCGTATTCCCACAACTGCCCGAGTTATCTCGCTTTTTTTGAAAAAAGTACGTTTTTTTGAAAAATATATCTCTCTTCTTAAGGCCCCCCTGTACAAACGCGATTGCCTGCGGAGGCCCACTATGGCTCATTATGCTTGTATTTCTGCCCTCTATGACCCCTCCAAATTTCGTCCGAATCGGTTGAGGCGTTCTCGAAATGGAATTTCATCGAGATGGCAAAAAACGCGTCATTTTCGAAAATTTCGAAAAGTAAAACGTCTTCGTAAGTATATCAAGTGTGGTCTGGTATGAACCGTATCACTCCCCTGAATCGAATGAGACTATCGGCATCGAGATTGGACCGTTCGTTTAGAAGTTTAATTTTAACAGCCCTTTTTTGGTATTTTTTTTAAATTCCCCACTTTGAGGGCGGATATCTCGAGAACCGCTGGGGCTAGGAGGCGGAGGCTAGGAGGCTATACTCGATCCATGGTATCATTATAAATTTTGGGGGAAAGTAGAATCGTGCAAAACAATTTGCAAATTTTGACGTAAATACACATTTTATTGTCACACTGATGTGAAAACGATAATTTACCAATAACATGACAATTTCCGAGTTAATTTATTTTTAAAATAAGATTTTTGTAAGATAAATTCTAAATTCTAAACATTCTTAAAAAACTGACAACTAGAACTTTGTCGCCATTTTCCTTCACTACGCCACTGTATTTCACCTGATAAAGTTATTATTACAAGCAATTGAAATTATTGAACACTTATATTTAGAGATACTTTAGCTTATGTTTGCCATTTCTCTATAAAATAGTTCGTATTAACTCTAACAATTGTTAAATTTCGGGAATATCAACATCTTTTTGGCAGAATATCGTAATTAACAAATCTCATACATATGCATATCTCGAAAATGTTTACATTTCTCGATATAATAGTTCATACTAACTCTAAAAATTGTTAAATTGCGAGTATATGTACCAGTAACTAAAGTTTCTTCTAGAAGAAGATTCGTCTCGAGAATTTCGAGAATTTGATGTAATTTTGGGTCTCGAAATCTGAAGTTTTTGTAGTTTTATTTTGCCGATTTTTCTCGAGAAATATTATTACCTTATGAAAAATGAATGATTAACATGCTTAACAAAATCTTGAAATTCTAGCTCGAGATCTCGAGGAAATGTTAATTCAGTCTCGTTTTTCGAGAATCTTTTTTTTTAACTCCAGATTCTCCTTTCTCGAGGGTTCTCCATTCTCAATGAGAAACTCTATGCAATTCTAGCCATATGTAAAGTAAACTTATAAATGAACTAACAGTTCACAACTGATTGCAAATAAAACTGATATTTACAATTTTCTATTTATCTATTAAAATATCTATATATCGTTATAAAAATCTATATCAATCAATTAAATTTATTCATGTCAATACAATACAATAATTTTTGATCAGTTCAGTTGTTCAGTAATATCAGTGAATCATGCCAATAATGAATAATTAATCTAGTTGTTTCATGATGCTTTGAACATCAATTATTGTCATGTGACAACTCATAATTTTGGTTGTAAAATCTACAACTTCAAAGCACTTTAAAATTTTATTTTGACTATGAAGAATGTGAAATTACAACTTATAATTTGTGTTGTACTATTTAGAGAGAAAGAATTTTCAGATTTTATCTTGACTGATCAAGGAATCAATCATCAGAGATTTCAAAGCACGTTTTAGTCACAAATTCACCTAATTCACAATTTTGGTTAGGGCACTGATTAGGGACTTCACAGCACTCACCAGTTCTGTAGAAGATAATTTTTATATTCGCATAGAGCATATTTTTTTTGTTTTTTGTTATGTATGGTGTTGTAACAGGTTGGGTTACATTACAGAAATATCAATAATATAGCCAAATATGTGCAATTTAATTCATAGTGTTACTTCTTCGCTAGCCGTGTTTTAGTAAAACGAAAATAGTGTCTGTCAACCATTGTCAATAACATATTGCAATTCTATGCCAAAATGTACCTTAATAATCTTAAAATATCAATATTATTATTATTAACACAACATCAATTTCATTAAGAACTTGATAAAGTCATAAATTTGATTTTGATTCATACTGTAACAAATATTTGGAATCAAATTCTGCCAATCCACTATTAATAATAATTAGTGTCCTAATAATGTCAAAATATCAATACAATATTATTCTAATTCATGTCTACTGAAACAAATGTTTGAAATCAAATTAAGTATAAATTTCCTAGTTTTTAGAATTTTTAGATTTTCTACATATAATTCAGTATTGGGTATTTTGCTTGGAAGAATAATAAAACCCAATCTATATACAGATAACCCATCTTTCATACAGTTTATGAAAATAGTATGTGCCAAGCCACTGTCATTAACATATTACAATTCAACGCCAGAATTTACTTTAATAATGTCTAAAATCAACAGAATATCTATTTAATTAAAAAATACTCATACTGTTACAAATATTTGGAATCTAATTCTGTCAAACCACTGTCAATAACTTATTTCAATTTTACGCCAAAATTAACCTTATTAATGTCAAAATATCAATACAATATATTTTTAATTCATATCTACTGTAACAAATATTTGGAATCAAATTAAGTATAAATTTCCTAGTTTTAGAATTTTTAGATTTTCTACATATAATTCAGTATTGGGTATTTCGCTTGGAAGACTAATATAACCCAATATCTTTCATACAGTGATCGAAAATAGTATCTGCCAAACCACAGCCAATAACATATTACAATTCTACGCCAGAATTTTCCTTAATAATGTCAAAAATCAACAGAATCAATTTAATTAAAAAATACTCATACTGGCACAAATATTTGGAATCAAATTCTGTCAAACCACTGTCAATAACTTATTTCAATACTACGCCAAAATTTACTTTATTCATGTCAAAATATCAATACAATATATTTTTAATTCATATCTACTGTAACAAATATTTGGAATCAAATTCTGTCAAACCATTATTACTAACATATTTCACTTCTACGCCAAAATGTATCCTAATCATATCAAAATATCAATACAATATCATTCTAATTCATATCTACTGTAACAAATGTTTGAAATCAAATTAAGTATAAATTTCCTAGTTTTACAATTTTTAGATTTTCTACATATAATTCAGTATTGGGTATTTGGCTTGGAAGAATAATATAGCCCAATATATTTCATACAGTGAACGAAAATAGTATCTGCCAAACCACTATCAATAACATATTACAATTCTACGCCAGAATTTCCTTAATAATGTCAAAAATCAACAGAATATCAATTTAATTAAAACAATACTCATACTGTAACAAATATTTGGAATCAAATTCTGTCAAACCACTATTAATAACATATTTTAATTCTACGCCAAAATGTATCCCAATAATGTCAAAATATCAATACAATATCATTCTAATTCATATCTACTGTAACAAATATTTGGAATCACCTAATGTTGATTTTTCATACTTACTCTGGTTTTTGGGTGTAAATTGCAATGTTTACGGTAATTATGGGAGTCGCCAGCCGTGGTGCGAAAAAAAATAAGTTTTTCACAAAAAAATCGGAAATAACAGAAAATCTCAGGTGAATTATTTTTTAAATCACAAAATTATACACATAACTATTCCATTCATTTTTTTAATCTATTATCAATAATTGCTACAATACAGCATGCAGAAAATTCCATTATTTAAATATACATGTAAAAATGATCTGACAGTTTCAAGATCATCAATCTCAATCCAATGTAAAAAAAAATATTAGATTTCTTACAATGTTACCTAATTCATGTATTAAAACAACAATTACCTATATTATATTGCTTCAATCAATCAAGTGTGCTAATTAATTAGATTTGTGCTTTAGGTAAACCAATCATTAACTAATGTGTGCTCATTGGAATCGGGAGGGTCCAATTAGTCTTGGGAAGTGCCTCTAAGGTCATTTGGAGCAACTCGAAAAATCGTGATTTTTCGGATTTTTATTTTAGTCGATTTGATCGGAAAGTCGTCGATTTTACGTTTTGCCAACTGGGTGCTCTACCAAGCGGCACATTTTCAAATCATTCTATGGGGACTAAGCCCCATATATGGCGCATATTTTGAGCTCTCGTGCATTCTCGAATTCCCATAAGTCCCCGAGTTATCTCGCTTTTCGTTAAAAAACACGTTTTTTTGAAAAATATTTCTGTCTTCTTAAGGCCCCCCTGTACAAACGCGATCGGCTACGGGGGCCTACTATGGCTCATTGTGCTTGTATTTGGGCCCTCTGTGACCCCTCTTGCATTGTAAATGCAATTGTAGTAATGGAAAGTAATAATCATTTTAACTAAATTGGAGGCTGTAAGTCTAGAGAAATTGGTGAATCTGCTCACGTGGCAGACAGTGAAACTTTTATTACGGCAACGAAAGTGGTCCTTGGCTTCATGGAAAAGCCTCATGTTATTGAATCTCGCGCTGAACAATCCAATCGAGCGACGTTGGTCAACAGCCTCGAAGTTTTTCTCTTGCGTTTTTTGCCAGCACCACTCCGATGTTCGATTGTTTGGCGGAATTAATTGGATCAGAGTGCGAGCAAACAGCCGACGGACACGAGGCGCAATTTAAATATTTACAGTAATTTCTCGTGATATGCTTGTACCCTGCACCATCATTTATTGGTGCCGTGATCGAGATTGTCCTCCGGCTGCTTAACAATAGGCCAGAGATTACAGCGATAGGTACATGAAATCCCCAGAGGATTTATTTGCACGTGTCTAGACTGGCACATAAAATTAGACGCAGAACAGGCGTGACGTCAAATATTATATCATAATGCGTAACAGATAAAAATATTATTAACATTATTAACAATAATTATTATTAACACGAAGGAGCGGTTAACACAAAGAAACTAGGAAATAAAATTACAATCGTTTCGCGTAATTACTTTTTAAACGTTGATGACCTTCTCTTTGCCGAGTAACAACCAATTTCTCCCAATAGAATGACGAATAACGATGATTTACCAAAATTTTCGTGCTTTTGTTGTACAGGTGCCCCAGATTCTGGCGTGTGGAATCGCAAGATCCCACTGACTCATCGCGTATTTAAGAGGTCTTTGTGGCAGGCACGGACGTGAATTGGCTCTAGCCCGTTGTCGCCTCTCATCTTCGAATCTAGGACGCGAAAATTTGCGAACCTTTGGCTCCAGTGAAAGTTTTAGGTGCAGAAACGTGTACACGTAACACAAACCAGCGACTGCGAAAGCGTTAATTAGATTTTCAATGTCTCGTGTTAACGGCAAAATTAAAGAGGTCGCAGGTGGAGGATGACAGCCTGATGTTAAATGTTAGGCCAAAATATAAACGATTTTCAAAATTAAAGAGGTCACAGGTGGAGGATGGCAGCCTGATGTTAAATGTTAGGCCAAAATATGAACGATTTTCTAAATTAAAGAGGTCGCAGGTGGAGTATAGCAGCGTGATGTTAGATGTTAGCCCAAAATAGGAACGATTTAGAAATTAGATCAGATACCTGAACTGGTGAGGGCTGAAAAGGAGAGCAGAACAAAGGTTTAAAAATACTTTTGAATAGTATGAATTGTTGGCAAGATTGGTGCAAATAAATTTTGCAAAGTTTTCTGTTAATGATATGATAGTGTAATTGCTTGAAATTAGTTTTCATCGAAACCATTTTTATTTCAGCAAAATTAAACGAGTACGAGATTTTCATAGAGAACAACTACAACCAACTGAACATATCTGGAAACGACTGTACATCTCATCGAAAATGACTAAAAACAACGGAAAATAACTTAAAACAACGGAAAGCATTTGAAAAACTACTAAAACCAAACGAAAATGACTGAAATCAGTTGACAATAATACAAAACGAACTGAAAACTCTTATGGTTTATTGGTTGAGAAGACACAGCAAAAACTAGATGAATATTTGAACTATTTCTAGCAGAGGTACTCTGTATTCATTGAAAATATCCAAAACCAGCAGAAAACAACTCAAAACAACTGAAAAACTAACGAAGTTATTCCAACACTGCTGAAAACATTGAAAAAATAATGAAAACTCTTCTGGTTACGTAAAATCAGTTGATAACAATACAAAAAGTACTGAAAACTCTTGTAGTTTTTTGGTTAACAAGGCACAGCACAAACTAGATTAATATTTGAACTACTTTTAGGAGAGGTATTCTGTATTCACTGAAAATATCCAAAACCAACTGAAATCAACTGAAAACCACTCAAAAACTAAAAGTTATTCCAACACTGCTGAAAACATTTTAAAAAATAATGAAAACTCATCTGGTTACGTAAAACCAACTGAATATATCTAAAAAATACTGTAAAACTTTCGAAAATGACTAAACACAACGGAAAATAACAATGTTAAAAATAAATCAATAATTATCATCCGTCCGAAAACAGCTGCAGACAATACAAACATAATTAAAAACTATTTTGTTTTTTTTAGTGCACGAGGAACCGCACAAACTGGTTGAAATTTGAATTATTTTAAGTAGGAGTACTCTGTATTCAATGAAAATATCTAAAATAAACTGAAACACAAACGAAAGTGATTGAAAGCAGGTGAAAACATTTAAACAAATAATAAAAACCGTTTTGGTTGACAAGGAACCATAGAAAATGGATGAATATTTGAATTATTTTTAGTGTATTTACTCTATATTCATGAAACAATAAAAACTAACTGAAAATATCTAAAAGCAACTGAATACGTTTTGAAAAGTTCTGAAAACAACCGAAGAAGGACTGAAAAACGATGCAAAATGACTGAAAGCAGGTGAAAACATTTAAACAAATAATAAAAACCGTTTTGGTTGACAAAGAACCATAGAAAATGGATGAATATTTGAATTATTTTTAGTGTATTTACTCTATATTCATGAAACAATAAAAACTAACTGAAAATATCTAAAAACAACTGAAAACGTTTTGAAAAATTCTGAAAACAACGAAAGAAGGACTGAAAAACGATGCAAAATGACTGAAAATAACTCACAACTACTGAAATTATAATAGAACACATCTACGAATAAATAAAAACAAATGAGCATTGCCGAAAACAGCTGCAAACAATACAAAAATAACTCCAAACCGTTTTGGTTTTTTGTTTCACAAGGAACCGCACAGACTCGACATATATTTGAATTATGGTTGTAGAGGCACTCTGTACGCACTGAAAATACTTAAAATCAACTGAAAACAACTATAAACAACGCAGAACAACTGAAAACAAACAAAAATGACCGAGCACTGTTGGAAACATTTGGAAAAAAAACGAAAACTCTTAAGGTTGTTAAAGAACCACCACAAACTGGATTTTCCTTGAGAACAACTAAAACCAACTGAACATATCTAAAAACGACTGTAAATCTATTGAAAATGACTAAAAACAACGGAAAATAACTTAAAACAACGGAATTCATTTGAAAAACCACTAAAAGCAAACGAAAATGACTGAAATCAGTTTACAACAATACATAAATAATTGAGAACTCTTGTGGTTTTTTGGTTGACAAGGTACAGCATGAACTAGATGAATATTTGAATTATTTTTAGCTCTGTATTCACTGAAAATATCCAAAACCAACTGAAAACATCGAAAAACAACTGAACAACTAAGGAAGTTATTCAAGCACTGCTGAAAAGATTTGAAAAAATAATGAAAACTTTTCTGGTTACGTAAAACCAACTAAACATATCTAAAAACTACTGTAAATCTTTTGAAAATGACTAAACACAACGGAAAATATCTGAAAATAATTTAAAACATCTAAAAAATCAACGGAATTCATATGAATAACAACTAAAAGCAAACGAAAATGACTGCAATTACTTGACAACAATACAAAACGAACTGAAAACTAATGTGGTTTTTTGGTTGACAAGGTACAGCATAAACTAGATGAATATTTGAATTACTTTTAGCTCTGTATTCACTGAAAATATCCAGAACCAACTGAAAACAAGTGAAAACCACTCAAAACAACTGAAAAACTAACGAAGTTATTCGAACACTGCTGAAAACATATGAAAAAATAATGAGAACTCTTATGGTTACGTAAAACCAACTGAGCATATCTAAAAACTACTGTAAATATTTCGAAAATGATTAAACACAAAGGAAAATAACTGAAAATAATTTAAAACAACTGGAAAAACAACGGAATTCATATGAAAAACAACTGAAAGCATACGAAAATAACTGAAATCAGTTGAAAACAAGACAAATAATAACTTTTTCAGTAAAAAAACGTGTACTTCCTTAATAAAGATTAACTATTAAGTCTGTCAATTCGTTCAGAGAAACATAATTGAAATATCTTAAAAATTTTAATTGCTTTTTTTAATTTGATTTAGACCAATTAATTATTCATCATCAGGCAAAACTAAAGATAACAACAGATTACATTTTGTTCATTAAGAATTTTGAGTTAATTTTTTTAAGTTAAAGTTAAGTTTTTGTTTTTTGGTAGGCAAGGAACCGCACGAACTGGATGAAAATTTTAATTATTTTTGTAGAAAAATTCTGAAGTCACTGAAAATAACTGAGGGCAACTGAAAACAATTACAAACACTCAAAACAACCGAAAACAAACTATAAAATACACTGCTCAACAAAATTAGGGGAACACCTTTAAAAAATGGTTAAAATAGAAATTGAACAACTATACGAAATTAATATTTCTGATTAATCTTAATTCATGTTTATTTAAACAGAAAAGAGGCATTTTAAAACCATGTGCTCAAAATAAGCAAAAAATACAACCTACTATAAAAAAAAATAACCATGTTTAACCCATTTTTATAGGTGTTCCCCTAATTTTGTTGAGCAGTGTATTAAACTTTGTATGTGGGATAAATTTAGTTGCAACTCTTTATAAATTTCACCCTCTTCTACTTCATTGAATTGATTTAATTATTTTTCGTCATCTCCAATTCAGGAGAAGGAATATAATAGATTTCTTCTGGTGGCACTAAATTTTCTTTAATTTATTTTTGTTGACCCTTTTACCAATTTTTCCTCCTCTTTCTCGTGCACATTCATTTTCTTCTCTCTATAGGTAGTTTTCCTCGACGTTATTTTTTTCTTTTCATTCTCGTAATCCTCATTATCTTCATTTCACATGATTCACTGGTATTTGCAATACTGATAAAATTGATTGTGTATCACTTTAATACAATAAACCGAGTTATGACCTATGCAACAAAACGTTACTGTATTGTATTAACATGAATAGATTTGATTGGATTTGATTTGATTAACTTTATTATTATTATTAACATGAATAGATTTTATATTTGATTTGATTTACTTCCTTCTCTGTATCCACCCATTTGTTCTGCAGTCTTATCGTCTTGTTTGTCATGGTATACTTTCTAGTCTCTATTCACCTATTTTTCTACGTGGTCTTTCTACTGCCTTCTCTGTAACCACTTATTTATTTTATGCGTCCTCTCCGTTCTTGTGAACCAACTTTTGGTGATTTAATTTTTTAATTTGAGGGTTCAGAATCGTTACAAAAGAATTAATTGCCGTATGTAATCTTGTTTTTTTTTTAAATAAGAGAACATTTTACATTAATTTTCAGATATTTCAGTGATTGATAACTCACTGGTCAATTGGGAAAGTTAGACATTCGATATTCTCACTTATTTATGACAAACTCTTTGTCAAATTTTCAGAGGATTTATCTTCAGGCATTCAGGCAGCATTTTTTTCCCGAAAATATCCATTAGATATATTTTCAGAAATTTTAGTGATTGATAACTGATAAGTGTAAAAACATAAACAAGTTTCTCAATTTGATCGTATTTTATTCATTCTACATCTACGGTGTTGTTGCAATTGTTGCGCCATGGTGTTCGAAACTCGCGAAATTCAGCGATAACAAAAACTCTCGTCTCGTCCCACTTTCCTTCATTCTGCAGCTTTAACCTTTTATTTCTGCGATTGTTTCGCAACATTGTTGGGTACTTTTTTTATGACCTGTTGCATTATTCTGCCGCCCATCGAAAATTTATGACTCCAATCGATACTAGGCGTGCGGGCGTTTTCCCATCGGACTTAATCAAAGACGGCCGTGAATGCCTCTTAATTGCCTCTCGGATATTATTAATTAACGGGACGCTCGCCAGCGACCGTAATTATCCAATCGTATTTCTGGCCCGGCGTCCTTTTTTTGCCGGGCTACTTTTGGATTAACGAGGGGGGCAATTATTTAATTAACGGAGCCACGCGGAACGGTCACTTTCGTCTTCGCACCGTCTAATCACGTCGATGACGAATCGCGCTCGTTAAGTGGACAATCGTCGCTCGCCGGGTGAAAAAATCACCCGAGAGCCTCTGCAAATTGGCTGATTAACGAGCAAGAAAAGTAAAACCGAGAGAAACTAATTACGAAGAAAAGCAATACGTAATTACGTTATTAGTAGGTACTGCGTAGCAGAAATATGCGCCTAAAGTCAATGTTAATGGGAAATATTTATAGGCGCGAGTGTAGGCTCAGATTTCCAATCAAAAGTTGTGGGTTCGATAGGACAATGTAAACATAATTAATTTCCCCTTCACATACGAGTTTTTTAGGCCATATTTAAAAAAATGGGTATCAATAAGGTAATCATAGAAATAGATGCCATACATGATATTTGTGATAATTTTATAAAAATTGAAAAGAATAAATAAAGTTTCTAGGCAGAACTTTCAAAACCATGCTCAATGAAAAGTAAATCAAACATAAATGAGAATCTAAATTTGTATCTACAATTCATTGATTACTGGTGCATCAAAATTCATCACCATAAAATCCAAAATCTAAGACTGCACAAACCATAACTTTAAATCAATTATAATCTGTTCCATAATAACCATCAAACTTTGACTTTAAATCAATTTTCATCTGTTCCATAATAACCATCAAACTATCAGATCAGAAACTAATTATGGCATTAGTTTCAGCACCAAACAAGTTTTACTAATTACCTAATTATATCAGATAAATTGTAAATCCTGTACCTACTAATACGAATTATACTTTTCCTGGCTCTCTGTACATTTTTAGCCTTAACAAGTTTATGAGTCACTCGGATTTCAAGCGCAAATATTTGTCCGTTTGTTTGGTTAGTTACGCGTTATTACCTCTTGTAAATCCCTCCTGTCGTTGATGTGTCACTGCTGCAAATTTAGCCTGCTTAAACGATCTTTGGTCGAGTAAGTGGAACTGATTAACTTTTATTCCCTTGGGAGGTGGGAAATTCCGAGGAGTGTTTACCAAACGGCCGCGCATTAATTAATATTCATTCTATTTATAGCTGAAATTATGTTTTGCATTAGTTTTAAATGAGGAAAGACAAATATGGAAATGTTGTGATATCAACCATTCACGAAACTAATAAATTTGTTGATTGAATAATTTTAATGCGCCGAGCTTTCACCTCGTAAAGCGGTTTATGAGTATTGAACATATTATTATTGAATAGTTTCCGCTACTGTTTTCTATATTTAATAACCTGTGATGCCACATGAATCATCCATATTATAATTTCCCCTTTTCCACAAAATATGTAAAAATTCCAAAATTGATTTACTACATTTGAATATAGATACCTACAGTGTTATACATATAACAATGTATCATATAAATCTGTGATGGGTGGGAAAAACAGTATAAGTCAAGAATTAGCATTTTAAGGAAGCGTCGACTTATACCTTTTTTCTTAATAAACTTTATAAAAAACACATACCTATATTAATTAAAATCCTAATTAGCTAATTAAAAGGTTTGTTCGCTTAGAACAAATTTTTGTTTACTATTTACTCTTTTACTATTTAAAGTTGTACTAAAACTGCCAACCTATTTAAAAGCCTTAATTGAATAATGTGACATATACTATTTCAAACACAATGTACAGCATCACTTTCTGAAATATAATTTGACTTAAACTCATTTTCCCAAATTTTCGACTTATACTGGTTTTCCCACCCATCACAGAAATATCAATTATATAATTTTGCAGAGCATTTTTAAAATTTGTATTCCACATTTGTGCATTCTTTGAATTCTAATACCAATCCTTTTAAATATTGAGTAAATGTTGTGGAGGAACATTTTAAAATTAATTACAAATTCAAAATTTGTGAAAATTTTCCGAATTTTTCTGCTAAGTTGGACGACTTTTATCAGTTAGTTGAGAGTGTGCTGACCAATTTGAAAAAATGTAGTATTAAACTTCATTATTTGCACTCACATATAGATGAAAGAATGCACCAAGTATACGTACAATGGAAGAGCGTTATCAGGGTAAGTGGGACATCTATATGATTACAGATTATTGCTGGAGTATACAAAGAAATCAATTTCAGGCCATGCATTCGAGAAAATCCTACAAAAGAAGCTAGTAGTGATATGCACTACTAGCAAAGAAGCTAGTAGTGTAGTGATTTGGAATGATATTTTTAAAGAAACTGTGTTCCAAATTGCCTTTATATACATATATAAAAAAAGTGTTGTTGTATTATTTCAAAATGTAGAGCTGCTAGAAGAAAACCAATATTACTTATGTAATCAGCACCTTAGATGTACTTAGAAACCAGTGTTATAATTTATTAATTAAAAATAGGACAGTGAAATATCAGGCACTTCTATAATTATCGATGGAAGACAAAAAAGAACATATTGCAATATAGATTTTTCTAAATATTATGTTTTTATAAAAATAAAATATTCAAAATTTTATTCTATTATTTGGAATAGTTTTTAACTTCATATGCACATAACAATACGTCGCATACACGAGCAGACCGATATTTTTCAATTATCTGATATATTTCCCAAACTAATAATAAAAAATTAAAAAATGAAGAGCTGCTAGAAGAAAACCAATATTACTTATGTAATTAGCACCTTAGATGTACTTAGAAACCAGTGTTATATTTTAATAATTAACAATAGGACAGTGAAATATCAAGCACTTCTATAATTATTGATGGAAGACAAAAAAGAACATATTGCAATATAGATTTTTCTAAATATTATGTTTTTATTCTAAAAAAAATATTCAAAATTTTATTCTATTATTTGGAATAGTTTTTAACTTCATATGCACATAACAATACGTCGCATACACGAGCAGACCGATATTTTTCAATTATCTGATATATTTCCGAAACTAATGATGAAAAATAAAAAGAAAACTATAAAGCAGTACCTACATTAATATGTAGATTAAAAAAACATGTATTCCAAAATGTTATTCAATTGTTTTTAGTAATTTTTAACAACAAAAAATGCTCACGTACACACAAACATACCTTTTTCAAATATCTGTGCATTTCCCAAATTATTGATAAATAAAGAAAAATACAAACGAGCACAATGTAGATTACTCTAAATTATAAAAGACAGTATGCAAATATATTACTTTTATTCATTTCATCATACTATTATTGTAATCAGTGTTATTATATTTTAAGATATGCTGTTATGTGTTGTGATGCATATTATGTGTTATGGCTAAATATTTAAAAAAGTGACCTTTGAAGTCAAGGACATTCTCTGATCACTATTTGCGCCAGACAGCTGCACCTATTTTTCCTTTATATATATATCCTTTGTCCGGCCAGTGAGTAACTGTACTGAGTACTGAGCACTGAGCCAGTAACTGTACGTATTAGAAGGTACGCGAAAAATATAATTCCTAAATTCAAAGTTAGATTTTAGAGTGTGTACAGATTTGATAGGTTATTTTAATTTCCTCTCGTATATGGGAAATTCTAGATTTCAACGGAAATATCAGTTTTGAGCACGGTTTGTGTGATTTAAATCAACTGATTTAAATCAACTGATTTAAATCAACTGATTTAAATCACGATATCTTATAAATTATATTACGTATATTATATCGTATATTAGAAATATTAATTTCGACGGAAATATCAGTTTTGAGTAGGGTTGGTGTGATTTAAATCATCTGATTTATATCATGATTTAAATCAACTGAATTTTTAAAATAAATCTCTGATTTAAATCATTTTTTTTTTAAGTTAGTCATTGTTTTACCCTGTTTGTGCATTCCAATACGTGAGCAAAGAAAAATTTATTGTAACTATACAGTTAGCATGCTTTAAAGTAGATATTTGTAAATAAGTTGTTTTTGTACTGTTTGTGCATTCCAATAGGTGAGCAATGAAAAATGTAATGAAACTATACAGTTAGCATGCTTAAAAGTAGTTAATTGCAAATAAGTAAAATATTTTTCCTCTTCCATTTTTTGGTCCATCTCATCGATTCACCGATTTTTTTTTAATCATCAATACCTGTTCAAATTGTAGAATTTATTTTAAAAAATCATATGATCTAAATCGTCACTAATTTTAGATTTTTTTTAAATCATGATTAATTCCAACCCTGGTTTTGTAAGTCCAGTAAAACCATTTCTGATTTTTTTTTGCAGGTGTGTATGATACATTTTGTGGACACGATATGTCAAAAATTGCTTAAGATAATTGAATAAAATGTTGAAATTAATAGACAGGGAATAATCTTTATTAGGCTATTGGTCCTGGGCCTTTATGCATTTCGAATTAATACTTTTTGAGATTTTGAAAAAATATAAAAAATTTCGATAACATTACAAATTTTTGAAAACAGATTATTATCAATGTTTCACTCTACGCTTTTCGGCTAATGGTCCTCGGCCTTTCTGCCTCTAAAATTATTATTTTTTTAGATTTTGAATAGAAACGTACAACAATCTTTATTAGGCTATTGGTCCTCAGCCTTGCTACTTTTGAAATTAATATTTTTTGAGATATTGAAAAAATTGAAAAAATAGGCGGAAAGACTCCATGGGGTCGATAGCCCAATAAAGATTGTTTATATATATATATATATATTGGAAAAAAAATCGAAAAAATCTATGGTCTATAATAATAGGTATAGTAATAGGTAATAGTAATAGGTAATAGGTATATGAGGTTATGAGGTTATCGTGAGCCTTTCCGCATTGGAATTAATCAATTTTGTGATTTTGAAAAAAGTATCAATAACTTCGATAACATTACAATTTTTTTTAATACAGATTATCACTGTAGGCGATTATGCTATTGGTCCTCGGCCTTTATGCCCTCGGAATTAATACTTCTTGATGTTTTGAAAACTAAAAAACAATAATTTCGAAAACAAAACAAATTTTTGAAACAAAGTTGTCAGTGTTTCACTTTAGACTATTAGGCTATGGACCCTCGACCTTCCTGCCTCTGGAATAAATAGAGAGATAAGTCGATCTTTATAAGGTTATCGTGAGCCTTTCCGCCTTGGAATTAATCAATTTTGTGATTTTGAAAAAAGTATCAATAACTTCGATAACATTACAATTTTTTTTAATACAGATTATCACTATACAGTTAGCATGCATTAAAGTAGATAATTGTAAATAAGGAAAATATCTTTCTTCTCTTCCATTTTTTGGTCCATCATATGGTACAGATACACCGGTTTTTTTTCAAATCATCAATACCTGTTCTAATTTAAGAATCTATTAAAGAAAAATTATATGATTTAAATCGTGATGTAAATCAATTGATATAAATCACATCAAAACTGCCAAAAACTTCTCAGAAATATAAAAAATCACTGATTTTTGATTTATTTTAAATAATGTTTTATTCCAACCCTGGTTTTGAAAGTCCAGTAAAACCATTTCTGATTTTTTTCTGCAGGTGTATATTATGTATTTTGTGGACACGAAAAGTCAAAAATGGCTTAGGAAAATTGAATAAAATGTTGAAATTAATAGAAGGAGAATAATTTTTATTAGGCTATTGGTCCTTGGCCTTTATGCATTTCGAATTAATACATTTTGAGAATTTGAAAAAAAATATCAAAAATTTGGATAACATTACAAATTTTTGAAAACAGAGATTATTATCAGTGGTTCACTCTACGCTATTCGGCTATTGGTCCTCGGCCTTTCTGCTTCTGAAATTATTATTTTTTGAGATTTTGAATAGGAACGTAGAACAATCTTTATTTGGCTATTGGTCCTCAGCCTTGCTACTTTTGAAATTAATATTTTTTGAGATACTGGAAAAAAAAAATATCGAAAACATTGCAAATTTATGAAAACAAATTATCAGTGTTTCACCTTAGGCTATTATGCTATGGTCCCTCGACCTTCCTACCTCTGGAATAAATAGAGAGAGAAGTCGATCTTTATGAGGTTATCGTGAGCCTTTCCGCCTTGGAATTAATCATTTTTGTAATTTTGAAAAAAGTATCAATAACTTCGATAACATTACAATTTTTTTTAATACAGATTATCACTATACAGTTAGCATGCTTTAAAGTAGATAATTGTAAATAAGTAAAATATCTTTCTTCTCTTCCATTTTTTGGTCCATCATATGGTACAGATACACCGTTTTTTTTTTCAAATCATCAATACCTGTTCTAATTTAAGAATCTATTAAAGAAAAATCATATGATTTAAATCGTGATGTAAATCAATTGATATAAATCACATCAAAACTGCCAAAAACTTCTCAGAAGTATAAAAAATCACTGATTTTTGATTTATTTTAAATAATGTTTTATTCCAACCCTGGTTTTGAAAGTCCAGTAAAACCATTTCTGATTTTTTTCTGCATGTATTTTGTGGAGACGATAAGTCAAAAACGGTTAGGAAAATAAAATAAAATGTTGAAATTAATAGAAGGAGAATAATCTTTATTAGGCTATTGGTCCTTGGCCTTTATGCATTTCGAATTAATACATTTTGAGATTTTGAAAAAAAATATCAAAATTTTGGAAAACAGAGGTTTTTGTCACTCCACGCTATTCGGCTATTGGCCCTCGGCCTTTCTGGCTCTAAAATTATTATATTTTGAGATTTTGAATAGAAACGTAGAACAATCTTTATTAGGCTATTGGCCCTCAGCCTTGCTACTTTTGAAATTCATATTTTTAGAGATATTGAAAAAAAAAAAAATCGAAAACATTGCAAATTTATGAAAACAAATTGTCAGTGTTTCACTTTAGACTTTTATGCTATGGTCCCTCGACCTTCCTGCCTCTGGAATAAATAGAGAGAGAAGTCGATCTCTATGAGGTTATCGTGAGCCTTTCCGCCTTGGAATTAATCAATTTTGTGATTTTGAAAAAAGTATCAATAACTTCGATAACATTTTTTTAAATACAGATTATCACTGTTGGCGATTATGCTACTGGCCCTTGGCCTTTCTGCCCTCGGAATTAATACTTCTTGATGTTTTGAAAACTAAAAAACAATAAATTCGAAAACAAAACAAATTTTTGAAACAAAGTTGTCAGTGTTTCACTTTATTTACACAATATTTATAACATATTTAGAACACATATTTAAAACAGAACAGATATTTTAAAAAATGTTATAGAAGCTAAAGACACGTTTGCACTGCATATTTATGTAGGAAACCAAACTTCGTAGCAATCTTGGGTTCCTGACAAAATTATAGTTACATTTTTGTCATCTAAGTTATACAGGGTGTCCCACGCTCATGGAATATTTTTTTTGTGGTTTTGAAAAAGTATCAAAAATTTCGATAACATACAGCTTCTACAAGCTTCTTCCATCCTTCCGACTTCCGAGGCTTGTATAAGTTTCCTTAGCACGCTCCCTTTTACGTTGCAGGGTTGCTAGCCCTGCGAACAACCCTCCTCCTTTCACAGCCGGGCTTGGGACCGGTCACAGCGGAGTTACAGGGTGTATTTAATGGACCAAAAAAAGTTTATGGGGTTCCCGATAAAATAAAAAATTTAAAAAAATCATCCTAACATGGCTGATTCCGTTTTCCTCAGGTGAAATACTTTCAACCTTCTACAGCTTCCGGTTCTACCGGAAGTAGCCATCAACTTTTGTTTTTCAAATGGTGCACCCTATATATTGTTATTAATTATATAATTATTAAATATTAAAAATATTATAATATAATTATTATTATATTATTAATGTTATTATCTATATTGTTTTTGGCTTCCCCGTTTAATTTGAAACATCTTTTGTAGAGATGTGTGTACACCTATCTTTTTACTTTATTAATGAATTATTAATAATTTATTATTTTATAATAATTAAATTCATTTGAACTCAAAAAGATAATATAAAAAATGGCCCTGTTACAAATAAGATATAAATGAGAAATTTATCTCGAATTATACCTAAAAGGTACCTCTAAAGCAATATATGTAGCAACTGAAAATTTTGACATTCAAAGACAGCGACAAAAATTATGTTGACCAGTGTATCAGTGTTTCACTCTACGCTATTAAGCGATTGGTCCTCGGTCTTTCTGCCTTTGAAATTAATATTTTTTGAGATTTTGAATTTTAACCTTTATCAGGCTATTGGCCCTCGGCCTTGCTGGTTTTGAAATTCATATTTTTTGAGATTTTGAAAAACAAAATCAATAATTTCGAATGCATTACACATTTTTGAAAAAAGATTCTCAGTGTTACACTTTAGGCTATTAGGCTATTGGCTCGACCTTTCTGCCTCTGGAATTAACAGAGAGAAACGTTTTGCTAGTTTTGAAATTCATATTTTTTGAGATTTTGAAAAACAAAATCAATAATTTCGAATGCATTACACATTTTTGAAAAAAGATTCTCAGTGTTACACTTTAGGCTATTAGGCTATTGGCTCGACCTTTCTGCCTGTGGAATTAACAGAGAGAAACTTTTCTTGGTCAATGAGCGTGGGACACCCTGTATAGAGAAACGCATGTGGTACTCACTCACATCATATTTGGTTCGTTTGATTAAGGCCTTGATTGATGCAATTATTACTCTTATCAAGGTGACTATTACTACTACTCTATTTCTATAGAATACGAGTATATAGTAAGTATACTAATATACTAGCGAAATCGTATATTAATATTAGTCTGGGTTAACACTGAACCCTCAACTATTGATTACTCTGAGCCTTTACCCACTGCGCAATACGGCTTTTGTGTAGTTAATATTTCAAGATAATTGCCTGCATCCTCGTATAGCGATGAATTTAGCGATGGGTTATGCTAAACTGTATAGAGCCATAGGTATTATGTGAACAAATATTGTATCCCGAGACCTTCTATCGCCTCTGAAGATTTGCGCGTCGACGCGAAAAATGAAAAATTCATTAAGTGTCCATTCTCGGAGGAAATGGACCAAGGCTGGTGACCAAGGGCGACACTGCCAAGTCCTGACCCGCGAAATGTCACGAGATACGCACCACTCTCGCCCATAGATAATTTTCTTGTATGCAATCGCTTAAGAGATAGAATCAAATCCGAGCGCTTTCGCAATGTAAATTTTACCGTTGAAGCCGTGGGAGACGCGCAATCGGTGTAATGCACAAACAGTACATAGGTGTGAATTGTCTCCATTAGCGGCGAGAAAGCGAGGCGTGCTTCTTGTAAACTTGTATGCAATGCGGGTGTTTTGCGTTGGTGAAGGCGCCCACGAGGGCCTTTGCTCCCCCGCCCTGGCCATTATCCTGATGAACAGAGGATCACTTTCGTGAGCCGTTTGAATGGAACTCATGGCGGCACTTCCGGGATCAGAGGATGTCGACCGGGCTTAATGGACCCGGAACAGATGCTCCCGATTACAGGTGCGCCATGAAAGTATTGGGGAGCGGAGGAATTAATTGGCGGCGATGATTATGCAGAATTATTGGTGCCTCGCATTTCTATGGCACGTGAACATTTCAGAAATCACACAGCGAAGGATTAAGTGACACATTCACAAGAGAAAAATTGCAGAAAAACTTTCCTGAATATGATCTTTCAGCGACGAAAATATTGTAGAAATAGAGGACGAAACCAAAAACATTAAAAAAAAAATCAGAATATCTCCAATATCAAAATATTTTAATCTTTAAAATGTCAATGAGAACCACCTACAAACACCACAGAAAAATTGCAGAAAACCTTCTGGAACGTATTTTTTGAGCATTGAAAGATTATACAGAGGACGAAGCCAAAACGCATTAGTAAAATTCTGTATATTTCCAATATTCAAATATTGTAATATATAAATACCAATGAGATCAACTTACAACCAACAGAAAAAAAATGCAGAAAGCATTTCTTTAACACCTTTCTTGAGAATCGAAAAGATTGCACGAAGAACGAACAAAAATTAAAAAAATTAAAAAAAAACAGCATATTTCCAATCTTCCTATATTTCAATCTTCACACAAGAGGACATTTGCTGAAAACCCTTTCTAAAGATCATCTTTGAGCATGAAAAATATTGTAGGTATAGACCAAAAAGAACCAAAAGAACCAAACCAAAAAAACCAAAAGATCATTAATAAAAATCTGAATATTTCCAATATTCACAGATACAGCGAGAAATTGCAGAAAACATTTCTTAAACGCCTTTTTTGTGAATCGACAAGATTGCACAAAGAACGAACCAAAAAACATTAAAAAAACCTGCATACTTCCAATCTTCCCATATTTCAATCTTGACACAAGAGAAAATTTGCAGAAAACCTTTTCTGAACATTATCTTTAAACATCGAACATATTATAGGTATCAGGGACAAAACCAAAAGAACATAAATAAAAATCTGTACATTTCCAATATTTAAATATTATAATCTATAAAATGTCAATGAGATCCACTTACAAACAACAGAGAAAAATTACAGGAAAAAAATCTTAAACGCCTTTTTGTGTGAATTGAAAAGATTGCACGAAAAACGAACCAAAAAACATTAAAAAACCTGCATATTTCCAATCTTCGTATATTTCAATCTTGACACAAGAGAAAATTTGCAGAAAACCTTTTCTGAACATCATCTTTGAATATCGAAAATATTGTAGGTATAGAGGGCCAAACCAAAAGAACATTAATAAAAATCTGTATGTTTCCAATATTAAAATATATTAATCTATAAAATGTAAATGAGATCCACTTACAAATAACAGAGAAAAATTTCTGAAAAATATTCTAAAATGCCCTTTTTTGTGAATCGAAAAGATTTCACGAAGAACCAACCAAAAAAACATTAAAAAACCTGCATATTTCCAATCTTCCTATATTTCAATCTTCATATAAGAGAAAATTTGCAGAAAACCTTTTCTGAACATCATCTTTGAATATCGAAAATATTATAGGTATAGAGGGAAAAACCAGAAGAACATGTACATTTCCAATATTCAAATATTTTAATCTATAAAATCTCAATTAGATCCACTTACTAACAACAGAGAAAAATTGCAGAAAACATTTCTTAACAACCTTTTTTGTGAATCGAAAAATTGAACCAAAAAAACATTAAAAAACCAGCATATTTCCAATGTTCCTATATTTCAATCTTCACACAAGAGAAAATTTGCAGAAAACCTTTTCTAAACATCATCTTTGAACATCGAATATGTTGTATGTGTAAAGGACAAAACCAAAAGAACATTAATAAAAATCTGTATATTTCCAAAATTCAAATATTTTAATCTATAAAATGTCAATGAGATCCACTTACAAAAAACAACAAAGAAAAATTGGCGGCGATGATTATGCAGAATTATTGGTGCCTCGCATTTCTATGGCACGTGAACCTTTCAGAAATCACACAGCGAAGGACTAACTGACAAATTCACAAGAGAAAAATTGCAGAAAACCTTTCCTGAATATGATCTTTGAGCGACGAAAATTTTGTACAAATAGAGGACGAAGCCAAAAAACATAAAAAAATCAGAATATTTTCAATATCAAAATATTTTAATCTTTAAAATGTCAATGAGAACCTCCTACAAACACCAGAGAAAAATTGCAGAAAACCTTCTGAACGTATATTTTTGAGCATTGAAAGATTATTCAGAGGACGAAGCCAAAACGTATTTATGCAAAACATATGCCAACCTTCCAATAGTCTAATTTTTAAAATGCCAATGAAAACCACATACAAACACACAAGTGAAAATTTGCAGAAAACCTTTTCTGAACATCATCTTTGAAAATCGAAAATATTGTAGGTATAGAGGGCAAAACCAAAAGAACATTAGTAAAATTCTGTATATTTCCAATATTCAAATATTGTAATATATAAATACCAATGAGATCCACTTACAACCAACAGAAAAAAAATGCAGAAAGCATTTCTTTAACACCTTTCTTAAGAATCAAAAAGATTGTACGAAGAACGAACCAAAAAAATAAAATAAATAAAAAGCGGCATATTTCCAATCTTCCTATATTTCAATCTTCACATAAGAGAAAATTTGCAGAAAACCTTTTCTGCACATCATCTTTGAACATTGCAAATATTGTAGGTATAGAGGGCCAAACCAAAAGAACATTAATAAAAATCTGTATGTTTCCAATCTTCAGAAATGTTAATCTATAAAATGTCAATGATATCCACTTACAAACAACAGAGAAGAATTACAGAAAAAAATGCTTAAACTCCTTTTTGTGTGAATTGAAAAGATTTCACGAAGACCGAACCAAAAAACATTAAAAACCTGCATATTTTCAATCTTCCTACATTTCAATCTGTAAGATGCCAATGAAACCACTGACTTGATGAACCGTTTGAACCGTTTTTGACAAAATTTAAAAAAAATTAAAAGTTCTTTGCTTTATATCATACAATTTGTTCTTGAAATTGAACGTGAATTTCAATATGAATTTGAACAACTGTTTTTAAAAGCCATTTTGAGTGATTTTAAAGGTGCAATTCTTTATTTTATATAATTTGATTATAGATTATAGACAAATGATTTACTATTCTATTTCACTAATTATTGCCACCTTCAAATTTTAGTTGAATTTATTTTTATTTTAAATGAATTTCATCAGAATTTTTTATATTTTAGAAAATTTAATGATTATTTTAGAAAATCTCTGCAAATTGAGGAAATTTGTGCATAACTATTTTGTAGTGTTTGATTTTCGCTCTTATTTAATACTGAAACTTTGTCAAATTTTCAGAAGAATTAGTTTCAGGTGTACTGTACACGAATCTAATATCAAATTTGCAAATAATAAATTTTCAGAAATTTCAGTAATAGCTAACCCATACTTGTCAATCCAGAAAGTAAAGTGTTTGATTTTCGCTCTTATTTAATATTTAAGCTTTGTCAAATTTTCAGGAGAATTAGTTTCAGATGTACTGTATACGAATATAATATCAAATTTGCAAATAATAAATTTTCAGAAATTTCAGTAATAGCTAACCCATACTTGTCAATCCAGAAAGTTAAGTGTTTGATTTTCGCTCTTGTTTAATATTTCAACTTTGTCAAATTTTCAGGAGAATTAGTTTCAGGTGTACTGTACACGAATCTAATATCAAATTTGCAAATAATAAATTTTCAGAAATTTCAGTAATAGCTAACCCATATTTGTCAATCCAGAAAGTTAAGTGTTTGATTTTCGCTCTTAGTTAATACTGAAACTTTGGCAAATTTTCAGAAGAATTAGTTTCAGATGTACTGTACACGAATCTAATATAAAATTTGCAAATAATAAATTTTCAGCAATTTCAGTAATAGCTAACCCATACTTGTCAATCCAGAAAGATAAGTGTTTGATTTTCGCTCTTATTTAATATTTAAACTTCGTAAAATTTTCAGGAGAATTAGTTTCAGGTGTACTGCACACGAATATAATATCAAATTTGCAAATAATAATTTTTCAGAAATTTCAGTAATAGCTAACCCATACTTGTCAATCCAGAAAATTAAGTGTTTGATTTTCGCTCTTATTTAATTTTGAAACTTTGTCAAATTTTCAGAAGAATTAGTTTCAGGTGTACTGTACACGAATCTAATATCAAATTTGCAAATAATAAATTTTCAGAAATTTCAGTAATAGCTAACCCATACTTGTCAATCCAGAAAGTTAAGTGTTTTTTTTCGCTCTTATTTAATTTTGAAACTTTGTCAAACTTTTAGGAGAATTAGTTTCAGGTGTAGTGTACACGAATCTAATATCAAATTTGCAAATAATAAATTTTCAGAAATTTCAGTAATAGCTAACCCATACTTGCCAATCCAGAAAGTTAAGTGTTTCATTTTCGCTCTTATTTAATACTGAAACTTTATCAAATTTTCAGAAGAATTAGTTTCAGATGTACTGTACACGAATCTAATATCAAATTTGCAAATAATAAATTTTCAGAAATTTCAGTAATAGCCAACCCATACTTGTCAATCAGGAAGTTAAGTGTTTGATTTTCGCTCTTATTTAATATTAAAACTTTGTCAAATTTTCAGAAAAATTAGTATCAGATGTACTGTAAACGAATCTAATATCAAATTTGCAAATAATAAATTTTCAGAAATTTCAGTAATAGCTAACCCATACTTGTCAATCCAGAAAGTTAAGTGTTTGATTTTCGGTCTTATTTAATACTGAAACTTTGTCAAATTTTCAGAAGAAATAGTTTCAGATGTACCGTACACGAATCTAATATCAAATTTGCAAAAAATAAATTTTCAGAAATTTCAGTAATGGCTAACCCATACTTGTCAATCCAGAAAGTTAAGTGTTTGATTTTCGCTCTTATTTAATATTGAAACTTTGTCAAATTTTCAGAAGAATTAGTTTCAGGTGTACTGTACACAAACCTAATATCAAATTTGCAAATAATATATTTTCAGAAATTTCAGTAATAGCTAACCCATACTTGTCAATCCAGAAAGTTAAGTGTTTGATTTACGCTCTTATTTAATACTGAAACTTTGTCAAATTTTCAGAAGAATTAGTTTCAGATGTACTGTACACAAATCTAATATCAAATTTGCGAATAATAAATTCTCAGAAATTTCAGTAATAGCTAACCCATACTTGTCAATCCAGAAAGTTAAGTGTTTGATTTTCGCTCTTATTTAATTTTGAAACTTTGTCAAATTTTCAGAAGAATTAGTTTCAGATGTACTGTACACGTATCTAATATTAAATTTGCAAATAATAAATTTTCAGAAATTTCAGTAATAGCTAACCCATACTTGTCAATCCAGAAAGTTAAGTGTTTGATTTTCGCTCTTATTTAATACTGAAACTCTGTCAAATTTTCAGGAGAATTAGTTTCAGGTGTACTGTACACGAATCTAATATCAAATTTGCAAATAATAAATTTTCAGAAATTTCAGTAATAGCTAACCCATACTTGTCAATCCAGAAACTTAAGTGTTTAATTTTCGCTCTTATTTAATTTTGAAACTCTGTCAAATTGTTAGGATAATTAGTTTCAGGTGTACTGTACACGAATCTTATATCAAATTTCAACTCTTCAAACTCAGAGCAGACAAAATTTTACAAGTATCTGCACTTGATATTAACTAACTACACCGAGAATCCTATATATATATATAAATATATATATATATATATATATATATATATATATATATATATATATATATATATATATATAATGAGAACTAACATTTTAAGATTTGAGGATTTTTAAGAAACAAATTATTTACCATTATAATTCGCCAATTATTGCCAGCTTCAAATTATAGTTGAATTAGATTTTTTTTAAATGAATCTCATGAGAAATATTAATTTTTTAGAAAATTTAATGAATATTTCAGAAAATCTCTGCAAATTGAGGAAATTTGTGCATAACTGTTTTGTAAACTCTGATCGGAGCAGACCAAATTTTATAAGTATCTGTACTTGATACTAATCTAACTACACCTAAAATCCTAGATCCATAATGAGTACTATTATCTATACGAATTTTCAACAAATAACAGCCACACCAATTAACCCACTAAGTGCTACATTACACACTTCCTTACTTGACAATGGTCATAGCCCATTGCACATTATACCGTATTGTAATAGTGCAAACCGTAGGAAACTTAGCCACGCTCAAAATCGCCACTTATGCTCTGTTAAAAGAGCGAAACCGATTATGGCGCGTGCCAAGTTTACAAATTGCGTTCGGCACCTTTCAAACACATCACATTCGGCTGATGCAAACTGCTGTACTTCGCACCTAAACGAAACGTGTGGACTTTGAATGGTTCATTTGCATTACGCACATGAAGTGTCAGTTTTCACAATAAATTCCAGTCTGTAATATTTGCCAGGGAAATTATTTATGAAATTGAATAAATATTATAGATATCGGCGGAAAGGTCTTTGGACTTTCATCCCATTTTCTATTTTCGATGTTGCTAACTCAGTTTCTTGCATGAGTTTTCACACGTATTACCATCTACATTCGTATATCTTCGTTAACTTCAATAAGTTAATTGCCTACAATAGAGATTACTTATATCATATTTTTTTAAATGTGAAAATTAAAAATAAATAACATTTTTGAAAGTAATAAGAAAATATTATTAAAATAATGAATATGGAGTTTCAAAAAATAACTGCCAAATCTATTAATTTACAATAGAGATGTCCTGAATTGTAGTCCTTGTAAACTTGTAATGGTAACATTTTTAATTAATTTTCTTGAACGAGTTTTCACACTTATTACCGTCTACATTCGTGAAACAAGATACTTGCCTACAATAGAGATGTCAAAAATGAACATTGTATATGAAATGAAATGTTGATGAAATGTGAATGTGAAATGTGAATGTGAAATAAATGAATAGTTGTTTAAAATTATTGTCCTTGTCATGGTAACATTTTTAGAATTTGTTATTAAAGAGTTATTTCCCATGAGCACATAAAGAATCAGTTTTCACAATTCAGGGCATCTCTATTGTATGTCCTGAATTGTAGTCCTTGTAAACTTGTAATGGTAACATTTTTAATTAATTTTCTTGAACGAGTTATCACACTTATTACCGTCTACATTCATGAAAAAATATAGTTGCCTACAATAGAGATGTCAAAAATGAACCTTGTAATGGTAACATATTTAGAATTTGTTATTGAAGAGTTATTTCACATGAGCACATAAAGAATCAGTTTTCTCAATCGATATCTGTCTGTAATATTTGCCAAGGAAATTATTTTTGAAATTGAGTAAATATTTTGGATATCGTCGGAAAGGTCTTTAGACTTTCATCTCATTTTCTATTTTCGATGTTGCTAACTTGTTTTCTTGAACGAGTTTTCACTCTTATTACCGTGCACATTCGCAAAACAAGTTAATTGCCTACAATAGAGATATCTAAATGTGTTTGTCCTTGTGAAGGTATCATTTTTAGAATTTGCTATTAAAGAGGTATTTTCAAAAGTACACGAAGTTAATTATGAATCTGCCATTGAATTGGATATATTTTATTTTATTTCTAAGTTGGCATATAGAGATATATGTAGATGGTCATCAAATAGCTAAATGTGATTGTTAGTAGATTGCAATGATATCTCTCGAAATTTCATAATTATTTACCAAAACGATAAAATGAGAAATCAAAATCTAGTGCAACAAAATTATTGAAGACATTGAGATGAAACTGAAATGGCTATATTTGATTAGTTAATTGCCTACGATAGTAATACCCAGAAATGTTTGTCCTTGCAAAGGTAAAATTTTTAGAATTTGCTATTGAAGAGTTACTTTCAAGTCTACACAATGTTAATTAAGAATCTGGCATTGAACTGGATCTATTTGATTTTATTTTGAAGTTGGCATATAGAGATATATGAAGATGACCATCAAATAGATAAATGTGGTTTTTAGTAGATTGCAATGATATCTCTCGAAAATTCATAAATAATTGGCAAGACGATTAAACAAGAAATCAAAATCTAGAGCAACAAAACCTTTAAAGAAATTGAGATGAAACTGAAATGGCTAGATTTGATTAGTTAGTTGCCTACAATAGAAATGCCCAGAACATTTTGTCGTTGTAAAGGTAACATTTTCAGAATTTGCTTTTGAAGAGTTATTTGCAAGTCTACACAATGTTAATTCAGAATCTGGCAATGAAATGGATCGATTTTATTTTATTTTGAACTAAGAGAGATATATGTAGATGGTCATCAAATAGCTAAATGTGATTTTTAGTAGATTGCAATGATATCTCTCGAAATTTCATAAATATTTGGCAAAACCATTAAACGCGAAATCAAAATCTAGAGCAACAAAACCTTTAAAGAAATTGAGATGAAACTGAAAATGCTAGATTTGATTAGTTAGTTGCCTGTAATAGAAATTCCCAAAACATTTTGTCGTTGTAAAGGTAACATTTTCAGAATTTGCTTTTGAAGAGTTATTTGCAAGTCTACACAATGTTAATTCAGAATCTGGCAATGAAATGGATCTATTTTATTTTATTTTGAACTAATACAGATATATGTAGATGGTCATAAAATAGCTAAATGTGATTTTTAGTAGATTGCAATAATCTCTCGAAATTTCATAAATATTTGGCAAAACGATTAAACGAGCAATCAAAATCTAGTGCAACAAATGTTTAGAGAAATTGAGATAAAACTGAATTGGCTAGATTTGATTAGTTAGTTGCCTACAATAGAAATGCCCAACATTTTGTCCTTGTAAAGGTAACATTTTTAGAATTTGCTATTGAAGAGTTGTTTTCAAGTCTACAGATATTAATTAAGAATCCGGCATTGAAATGGATCTATTTGATTTTATTTTGAAGGTGGCATATAGAGATATATGTAGATAGCCATCAAATAGCTAAATGTGAATTTTTAGTAGATTGCAATGATATCTCTTAAAATTTCATTATTATTTAGCTAAACGATATCTCTCGATATTTCATAAATATTTGGCAAAACGATTAAACGAGAAATCAAAATCTAGTGCAACAAAATATTTAAAGACATAGAGATGAAACTGAAATGGCTAGATTTGATTATACTTTTAAGTTGGCATCTCGTATATGAAGATGGCCTTCAAATGGTTAAAAATCGTCTTTATTTAATTTTTTTAATATTTTTAAAGTTTCTAACCTGATATATTTGATATTGCAATGATAGCTATGGAAATTTCATAAATGTTTTGTGAAATAACTAAACGAGAAATCAAAATCTAGTGCAAAAAAATTGTTGAAGACATTGAGATGAAACTGAAATGGCTTACATTTCAAAGTTGACATAAAGCTAGCAATGAAACCTGCAAGGTATTTACAAGTAGACCAAAACATAATTTGTGTGTAAAATATATTATTATATTTATTGTACTATGGCTGGGATAAATTTCTAACCAATACTCAATCAATTTAATTCTGTATCTTAACAATCAGATTAATTTGATTAATTGATTAAATCTAAAGTAATTTTACCAATTTTAAACTGTATTGTGTTTGCCTTGTATTTCTGATGCATGTAAACTGTATGTAAGTATTAACATTAATAAACATATTACTATTATTATTATTATTATTATTATTATTATTATTATTATTATTATTATAACTACATCACCACTTAACTAAAGTGCACTTTATTTCAAACCTGACATACAATTGATTATGAAACTAGCCATCAAATGGTTCATTTTTATTTTACATGAAGACAAAAATGGTTATTGCAGAATGAAATTGAACAAGTTTTAATACATTTCAGGTTCTCTCAATCGATTGCCATCTATGTTTGCCAAGGAAATTACTTATGAAACTGAATAAATATTGTTATAACGGTGGAGAGATTTTTGGACTTCTCATTTTCTATTTTTGATGTTCCAGCTCATTTTCTTGATTGAGTTTTCACAATTATTACCATGTACATTTATGGAGATCAGGAGGTACCAAAAGAAGTGCAGTAAGACCCCAAATGAGGTGGATAGACGATATAAAGACAATATCAGGAACAACTTGAAAGTTTTCTGGTTCTCTCAATCGATTCCCATCTATGTTTGCCAAGAAAATTACTTATGAAACTGAATAAATATTGTATATATCGGCGGAGAAGTTGTCGAACTTCTCATATTCTATTTTTGATGTTCTAGCTCATTTTATTAATTGACTTATCATAATTATTACCATGTACACTCATGGAGATCAGGACAAACAAGTACAGTAAGACCCCAAATGAGGTGGATAGACGATATAAAGACAATATCAGGAAAAACTTGAATAAGGTGTACTATCCTTATTCAAGTTTTTGATAGAAATAGAATATCAGGAAAAACTTGAATAAGGATAGTACAAGACAGGAAAACAAAGAATAACTAGAACAGGCCTAGGAACTAGAAGGCCTAGGAAAACATGGAAGGAACTAGAAGATGCCTAAGAGGTCAGCATTGGATGCTTCAAGACTGAAGAACAGAAGAAGATATTCGTGAAATATGTTAATTGTTTACAGAAGATATGTCCAGAATGCTGCCAAATTATTAATAATATAATTATTACCAAAAGCAGTACATTAAGACCCCAAATGAGGTGAATAGACGATGTGAAGATAATATCAGGAAAAACTTGAATACAGATGGTACACTACAGGAAAATAGGGAAGGAACTAGAAGAGGCCTAGGAACTAGAAGGGCTAGAAAAACATGGAAGGAACTAGAAAAGGTCTAAGAGGCCAGCATTAGATGATTCAAGACTGAAGAAGAGGAAGAAGATATTCGATAAACAAGTGAATTGTTTACAGAAGAGATGTCCAGAATGCTGCCAAATTATTCTCTTGCAGCCATGTTTTGTGGTAGGCCAGAACATTTTTTACAATTGTTCTAATGAGTTTTGAGTTTATAAACCTATTTGGTGCACTGCAAATAGTAATTGCAGATGAACGTTTCTCGATTGTTTCTCACCAGCATTGGATGATCCAAGGCTGAAGAAGAGGAAAAAGATATTCGTGAAATAAGTTAATTGTTTACAGATAAGATGTTCAGAATGTTGCCAAATTATTAATAATATTATTATTACCAAAAGCAGTACAGTAAGACCCAAAATGAGGTGGATAGACGATATAAAGACAACATCAGAAAAAAAAAACTCGAATATGAACAGTACAAGACAGGAAACCAGGAAAGCAACCAGAATAAGTCTAGGAACTAGAAGACCTAGGAAAACATGGAAGGAACTAGAAAAGGCCTAGGAACTAGAAGGCTTAGGAAAACAGGAAAGGAACTAGAAGAGGCCTAGAAACTAGAAGGCCTAGGAAAACATGGATGGAACTAGAAGAGGTCTAAGAGGCCAGCATTGGATGATCCAAGACTGAAGAAGAGGAAGAAGATATTCGTGAAATAAGTTAATTGTTTACAAAAAAGATGTCCAGAATGCGGCCAAATTATTCTCTTGCAGTCATGTTTTGCAGTCGTCCAGAACAGTTTTTACTATTGTTCTTTGAGTTTTGAGTTTATAAACCTATTTGGTCCACTGCAAATAGAATTTGCTGATGAACGTTTCTCGATTGTTTCCCGCTCTCATTGGATGATCCAAGGCTGAAGAAGAGGAAGAGGATATTCGTGAAATAAGTTAATTGTTTACAGAAGAAATGTTCAGAATGTTGCCAAATTATTAATAATATTATTATTACCCAAAGGCAGTACAGTAAGACCCGAATTGAGATGGATAGACAATGTAAAGACAATATCAGGAAAAACTTGAATAAGCATAGTACAAGACAGGAAAACAGGGAAGCAACTAGACGAAGTCTAGGAACTAGGAGACCTAGGAAAACAGGGAAGGAACTAGAAGAGGCCTAATAAGTAGAAGGCCTAGGAAAACATGGAAGGAACAGGAAGAGGCCCAAGAGGCCAGCATGATTGGCTTTGGATCATTCTCTTGGATGATCCAAGACTGAAGAAGAGGAAGAAGATATTCGTAAAATAAGTTAATTGTTTACAAAATAGATGTCCGCAATGCTGCCAAATTATTTTCTTGCAGTCATGTTTTGCAGTCGTCCAGAACCGTTTTTACTATTGTTCTTATGAGTTTTGAGTTTATAAACCTATTTGGTCCACTGCAAATAGTATTTGCTGATTAACGTTTCTCGATTGTTTCTCACCCTCATTGGATGATCCAAGGCTGAAGAAGAGGAAGATGATATTCGTGATATAAGTTAATTGTTTACAGAAAAGATGTTCAGAATGTTGCCAAATTATTATTAATATTATTATTACCAAAATCAGTACAGTAAGACCCCAATTGAGATGGATACACAATATAAATACAACATCAGAAAAAAAAACTTGAATATGAACAGTACAAGACAGGAAACCAGGGAAGCAACTAGAAGATGTCTAGCAACTAGAAGACCTAGGAAAACAGGGAAGGAAGTAGAAGAGGCCTAGAAACTAGAAGGTCTAGGTAAACATGGAAGGAAATAGAAGAGGCCTAGGAACCAGAAGGCCTAGGAACTAGAAGGCTTAGGATAACAGGGAAGGAACTAGAAGAGGCCTAGGAACTAGAAGGCCTAAGAAAACATGGATGGAACTAGAAGAGATCTAAGAGGCCAGCATTGCATGATCCAAGACTGAAGAAGAGGAAGAAGATATTTGTGAAATAAGTTATTTGTTTACAAAAAAGATGTCCAGAATGCTGCCAAATTATTCTCTTGCAGTCATGTTTTGCTATCGTCCAGAACCAATTTTACTATGGTTCTTATGAGTTTTGAGTATATAAACCTATTTGGTGCACTGCAAAAAGTGATTGCTGATGAACGTTTCTTGATTGTTCTTGATATCTCCATGTACCAAATTCAAGTCTAAATCTTTACGTATTACTAAAAACATCAAAACAGTTTGAGAGATAAAACTTGCCACTGTAAGTGTTTAATCACAATATTAAGCAAACTCTGTTATCAAGAGCTTTTTTCAGTCGATTTGTTGTACTTTGATAAGCAATCTGATTCATGTTGATTTCAGCAGTGATTGCCGTTGCATGTTTGATTTATGGTGCTAATTGCTTCTGCATGTTTCTTTTAGGGCCTCGACTACTGAGTCGACAACTGAGTGAGTTAAGGCTACGAATTTAGTGACTATATTTGTCACTCCTTTAGTTTTTATTCAAGGACAATTATTTGAACACACAAAAATTGCTATTTAAGAGTAATTTTCTGTGCGAAATTGCATAATTTTTAATATTGTCCTGGGCAGGATTCAAACCCATGACTCTGAATTAAACCATAACGAAGCTTAAACAGTGCGAAAACAGGTTAAAGATGGGACGATTTTTTTTTCTCTCCAGTTTTAAAAGAATCTATAATAGTGAATCTCACATTGCTTTCTCAGTTTTGTGAAAAGTGCTACTGAATGTTTGTGGTATTTGCATTTTAATTATCTAAGATTACTCATTGATAAAATAGTAGTCTAGTGTCGTAAAGGTTAATTAGAAGTCAAGTTTTGATTTCTTTAATAGGAACCTAAAGGAACACAACAATTATGCTGATTAAGATGTAAACTTATAATTGAATTCTCTAATAGGAATCTAAAGGAACACAAAATTTTATCATACTGATTAAGGTGTAAACTAATAATTGAATTCCTTAGAAAAATAAGGGGCTCATAATAAATCAAATTTAAAAGGTATGAATGAAAAGCAATCTAAAGGAACACAAAATTTAATCATGCTGATTAAGATGTAAACTTATAATTGAATTCCTTAGAAAAATATATAAAGGGTGAGCCAGTGAAATAGGAAGATTTCAAGGGGCTAATAATAAATCAAATTTAAAAGGTATGAATGAAAAGTCAATGAGTTACTATTTGGTATACAATACAATTTTTTTCCATGTTTTCCTAGGCCTTCTAGTTCCATGGCCTCTTCTGGTTCCCTCCCTGTTTTCCTATGCCTCCTAGTTCCTAGGCCTCTTCTAGTTCCTTCCCTGTTTTCCTGTCTCGTACTATCCTTATTCAAATTTTTCCTGATATTGTTTTTACATCGTATATCCACCTCATTTGGGGTCTTACTGCACTGTTATTGGTAGTAATTACATTTTGGGATACTGGATACTCCAATTAAGGATTACAATCCTTTCAAATTAAACAAAAACAAAAACTTTTTGCCATTTGAAATCTTCCCATTTCACTTTCCCATCCTTTACATATTTTTCCAAGGAATTTAATTATAAGTTTTATCAGCATTATAAATGCATTATAAATGCATTATCAGCATTAATTAAATTTTATGTGTATTAATGTAAGAATTTCTATCAGCAGCATGTACTTATAAAATATTATTATTAGAAGTTTTTGTACACGATTTCTCGAAGTTTTCGTTTTACTTTCACAGTATGTGGGCTACAGAAGCTTGAAATATCGAGCTCGCCTCCTCATCCACCGTTACAGGATGAGGGCAATTATTCTAACGAGGAGATAAAGCGAGAAGACTGGCTGTGTGTGTTTTTCGCCAGTAATTAATTAATCAGCCGGGGTTTTTCCGCCCTCGTTAGTGTTAGATGGGAGTTTTCCACGGTCGTATTTCAATTTACAGTTTGTGTTCAATTACACCAACGGGAATTATCAAAGACGACACAGTTTTGTGTGGGCGGCGTACGAGTTTCTCCACGTTAATTTATTACTGTTAACGGAATACAATAATGTAATTTATTTACTCTCATTTGGCCAGCCCACGAGTTTCTCCATGTTTAATACTGCTGACGGATTGTAATATTTATTTAGCGTATGGCATAATTACATCAAACTGCATTGCAAGTGGTGAAGTAGATTCCATATTGGTCCAACTTAAAGGAATCTGGAAAATTTAAAGATGATTTAAAGAGTTAATATTAGATTTCATATTGGTTCACCTTAAAAGAATCTGGAAAAGATTTAAAGATTTAAAGATGCAGCAGTGGTTAGCAGTTAAGTCCAATCGAGAAGAGATTCTTAAGACAATATCCTGGTAGTTAGTAGTACTAGTAGTAGTAGAATATTTGTGAGTAGTAACGTTAGATTTTAGAGATCTCATACATAAAATAATCTGGAAAAAGGAAGCACTTCAGAAATGTTACTGGAGTTGTAAATCTATTTTACTGTTTTCTCAAATACAATACTTTTGACTTTCGTTTGTGCAATCACTTGTGCAATTACTTTATCGATTTTGAGTTCCTCACTTATTCGCCTGGGTCGCCATTTGGGCATAATTTTGAAAATTTTCGTAAAACTGTAAAGAAAAATTTCGCAAAACAGGAAAATTTGTGAGATTTAACTTATGGTTAGCCATTTGAACCAAAATCTGGTTAAGCCTCGTAACTAGCAAGCTCATTGCGATTCCTTATTTCATTTGCTCGCTCATATCACGTTTCCACTTTGTGGCCGCTTTTTGCTTCAGATTCCCTTGAATTCACTCGCAATCTCGTCACGTTTATAGCGTTCGAATTTCGGCGGATTCAGCGAAATTCCACCTGAATTGCGTAACGGTACTCGACGTCGTTATCGAGGACGACCTTATCGCTCGAGAGATAACCACGCAATGAGACGATATTTTTTAAATTACGCACGTTCTGCGAAAGATAAAAATAGCTTTGAATAGAATTTCAGATATTAAATTATTTGAACATTCATTGTTATTGGTTTATTTAACCATGGCCCATTTCTGCTGCTATGCTTAATTACCGTCGCCAAATTATCTACTGTATCTACTGTAAATTCTTGGAAACTTTTCCATTAAGAATGGTCTTGAAATACGATTCAGTAGGCCACAACAAATCGAAAATTAAGAGTGAACATTATTGAGTGGACATTGCTTACACCTCAACGTGTTCATAAATGTTGGTAGATGGTAGAAATCCAAAATTAAGAGTGAACATTTTTGAATGAATATTGCTTACACCTCAACGTGTTCATAAATGTTGGTAGATGATCAGTTGATTCAAGAACAAGATATGGATGAAGTGAAAATCTTAATGGAAAAGTTTCCAAGTATTTACAGTAGATATTTGGAAACTTTTCCATTAAGAATGCTCTTGAAATCCGATTCACTAGGCCACAACTAATCGAAAATTAAGAGTGAACATTTTTGAGTGAACATTGCTTACACCTCAACGTGTTCATAAATGTTGGTAGATGATCAGTTGATTCAAGAACAAGATATGGATGAAGTGAAAATCTTAATGGAAAAGTTTCCAAGTATTTACAGTAGATATTTGGAAACTTTTCCATTAAGAATGCTCTTGAAATCCGATTCAGTAAGCCACAACAAATCGAAAATTAAGAGTGAACATTATTGAGTGGACATTGCTTACACCTCAACGTGTTCATAAATGTTGGTAGATGGTATAAATCCAAAATTAAGAGTGAACATTATTGAGTGGACATTGCTTACACCTCAACGTGTTCATAAATGTTGGTATATGATCAGTTGATTCAAGAACAAGATATGGATGAAGTGAAAATCTTAATGGAAAAGTTTCCAAGTATTTACAGTAGATATTTGGAAACTTTTCCATTAAGAATGCTCTTGAAATCCGATTCAGTAGGCCACAACAAATCGAAAATTAAGAGTGAACATTATTGAGTGGACATTGCTTACACCTCAACGTGTTCATAAATGTTGGTAGATGGTAGAAATCTAAAATTAAGAGTGAACATTTTTGAGTGAACATTGCTTACACCTCAACGTGTTCATAAATGTTGGTATATGATCAGTTGATTCAAGAACAAGATATGGATGAAGTGAAAATCTTAATGGAAAAGTTTCCAAGTATTTACAGTAGATATTTGGAAACTTTTCCATTAAGAATGCTCTTGAAATCCGATTCAGTAGGCCACAACAAATCGAAAATTAAAAGTAAACATTTTTGAGTGAATATTGCTTACACCTCAACGTGTTCATAAATGTTGGTAGATGATCAGTTGATTGAAGAACAGGATAGGGATGAAGTGAAAATTTGAATGGAAAAGTTTCCAAGTATTTACAGTAGATATTTGGAAACTTTTTCATTAAGAATGCTCTTGAAATCCGATTCAGTAGGCCGCAACAAATCGAAAATTAAGAGTGAACATTATTGAGTGAACATTGCTTACTCCTCAACGTGTTCATAAATGTTGGTAGATGGTAGAAATCGAAAATTAAGAGTGAACATTTTTGAGTGAAAATTGCTTACATCTCAACGTGTTCATAAATGTTGGTAGATGATTAGTTGATTCAAGAACCAGATATGGATGAAGTGAAATTCTGAATTCAAAAGTATCCAAGTATTTACAGTAGATACTTGAAAACTTTTCCATTAAGAATTTCACTTCATTCATATCTGGTTCTTCAAACTGAACATCTACCAACATTTATGAACATGTTGAGGTGTAAGCAATGTTAACTCAAAAATGTTCACTTTAAATTTTCGATTGTTGTGGCCTACTGAATCGGGTTTCTAGAGCACCTGCCTCACTTTTGATTCACCCTGTATATTTTTTGCAAATTTTCTAAATATACTTATGTGTCAGATGGGAGCTTTCCTCGGTCGTATTTCAATTTACAGTTTGTGTTCAATTAGACCATGTTATTTCAATTCATTTTCAATTATATTCAAATTACACCAAATTGGATAAAGTTGTTATATAAGTGTATTTAGAAAATTAGCAAATATACAGGGTGAATCAAAAGTGACGCCGTTGCTCTTGATATGCGTTTCATTAAGCCAAAACAAATCGAAAATTAGGAGTGAACATTTCTCCAATTGTCACTTGTCAACGAGTAACTAAGAAAACAAGAAAACATTTAACTGAGCACTTTTTGTCTGCGAAACAAATTCATAGGAATATTCGATTACAGACAAATTCAATATTATTACAATTGTCACTTGGTAACGAGTAACTAAGAAAACAAGAAAACAATTAACTGAACAATTTTTGTCTGCGAAACAAATTCATAGGAATATTCGATTACAGACAAATTGAATATTATTAAAATGAAAAAGTGATGTGGCGGCCAGTTTTTTAGCGTTATTTGTGGTGTTGATGCGTACAAAGTTATTGCGATCTTAGGAGTAGTTATTTTGAATGTAGTTTCGTTTTGCAGTGCCAATTATTCTGGCGCTTTACTGTATCAAGGATACACTGACCGGTTTAAGTGCAGGCCATCGCTGTGCTTCAATGTGCAGGTTATTTAATGTATATTATTATAGTCGGGATCAGATACATTAAGATGGAACTCATTTAAATAATTTATTAGTACTACTGCAGTAAAAGTTTTCACTCTGTACTATTTGTATACGACAACATGTAATTTGTGTTGAAACAAAATATTTAATCTCAAATCCCCACAAATTGCTTCAAATTTCAATAATAAACGTCGAAATCTGCCAAATTCAAAGCAACAACTAAGAAAACCTTCAAATTTTCAGCAGTTACTACCCGAATCCCTCATTGTTTTATATCAAATGTGAAAATGGGAAAATCTGTCAAATTTCTGTATGAAATAAATAGAATCTGTTGAATTTTTAAGTTCAACTGTCCAAATCTGTCAAACTTTCAACTGAAATAGTCCAAATCTGTCAAATTTGTAATTGCGACGATCTGTTTTTGTTAAATTTTCCAGTTAATGTGTTGAAGTGTAAATCTGTCAAATTTTCATCTGAAAATATCCAAATCTATCATTTTTTTAATTGTAGCTGCCTTTTTTGTGAAATTTTCAATTGCAAATGTCAAAATCTGTCAAATACTTAATTACAACTGCCCAAATCTATTAAACTTTCAATTGCAACTATGACTATCTGTCATATTTTCAATTTTAAATATTCAAATATGTCAAAAGTTTAATTGCAACTATACATATATCTCAAATTTTGGATTTGGAACCGTCAAAATCTGACTGGTTTTCAATTGCTTATGTCAAAATTGTCATATTTTTCGCTGTAACTGCTAAAATGTGTGAAGTTTTTTTCACCAGCTATGAAATTCCGTACAATTTCTAACTGTAACTGCCAAAATCTGCCAAATTCTTTACATTTACAATAGCGACTGTCATATTCTACAAAATTCAAAGTTCTAGGTGCGAAAACTTTCCACATTTTCAACGGCTACTGTCAGAATCTGTATTATTTTAGATCCAAATGCGTGCAAATATGTGAAAATTTGTCAAACTTTCTGAGAAACTGACAATCAAAATATGTGAATATTAACAATGAATGACGCATTGAATGAACAGATATGAAAATGAATTAAACAGCTGTATTGACAAACAATTTTAGTGTTATGAGCCATCAAATAAGAAACAAATGCAGCAATCTATTAAACACTCTGCACGAGCCAAAAAATATGATCTCAAAAGGCGGGAAGTCATAAAATACTAGCAATTATCCTTGTTGTTTGAAACGTGCCTATTTTTTTGGCATTGTGGAAGTTCTGCCACAAGCCTTTGCAAATATAATGCATCAAAAATATATTAATGGCACGCGTGTCGTTAAGTGCCTATTAATGTGCGCCTCGTGTGAGCTACGACTTAGGGAATTCTATGCCACAGTTTGCAATGTACTTGCCGCTTATTACAACGTAGATTTTACGATTTACCTGCTTTAAAGGTGGATACGTAATTCGAACAATACCTCGCAATCGCTATTGCGTGTTATAAGCAATAATGACGCTTTACGATAATGAAGTGACCTCATAGAATCGGTTTAGAATTCATATGTAACGTAAAATGCATTGTCCAAATAACTAAATTCCAAATTGTTTATTTGTCGCGATTATGCAAAATAGGCCTATTTATAACTGCAATGCTACGTGCCCATGTTAAATAAGTAACTCGAATCCTATTAGCTTGGTTTTTAGTAACTGGAATTTTAAAATCCAGCAATGAAAATAAAAACACAACTGTATAGATTTTTTTTTGACAAATAATATTCATATTAGTAAATGGAATATTAAAATCCATTAAAGTTTAAAAGGAACAAGGCAATAATGATAACTGATTTTTGTTAATTTTTCGATTTTCATTGTAAAACTAACTTTATTTGATTACCCCACACTGCATTTTAACAATCTTCCGGGAATTTTAAAATCCAGAAATGAAAAAAAAACACAACTGTATAGAATTTTTTTTTGAAAAATAATATTCGTATTAGTAAATGGAATTTTAAAATCCAGTAAATTTTAAAAGGAACAAGGCAATAATGATAACTGATTTTTGATAATTTTTCGATTTTCATTGTATAACTAACTATATTTGATTACCCCACACTGCATTTTTACAATTTTCTTGTAATCCTGGAATTTCCTGCTGGTTATGTATACCTAACCAGCAGATAACTAATTGGCATTCCTTAAAAAGTGTTCAAAAAACCTTCAAATCCCCACAAAATGCTTCAAATTTCAATAATAAACGCCGAAATCTGTCAAATTCAAAGCTAAAACTAAGGAAACCTGTAAAATTTTCAGCAGTTGCAACCCGAGTCCCTCATTTGTTTTATATCTAATGTGAAAATGGGAAAATCTGTCAAATTTTCAGCAGTTGCTACCCGAATCCCATATTAGTTTTATATCAAATGTGAAAATGGGAAAATCTGTCAAATTTCTATCTGAAACAAATAGAATCTGTTGAATTTTTAACTTCAACTGTCTAAATCTGTCAAACTTTCTACTGAAATAGTCCAAATCTATAAAAAAATTAATTGCAAAGATCTGTTTTGTCAAATTTTCAAGTTAATCTATCTAAATCTTTCAAATTTTCATCTGAAAATATCCAAATCTATCATTTATCTATTACTATAGAGACTCGATTTGTTATTTAATCCTCAACAAATCATATGTATTATTAATAATATATCAAATTTCACATTGCAGCTGTCATTTTTTGTGAAATGATCAATTGCAACTATCAAAATCTGTCAAATATTTAATTACGAATGCCCAAATCTATCAAACTTTCAATTGCCCCTATCAAAACCTGTCATATTTTCAATTTTAAATATTCAAATCTGTCAAATGTTTCATTGCAACTATACATATATCTCTAATTTTCAATTGGCACGTCAAAATCTATCTGGTTTTCAATTGCTTATGTCAAAGTTGTCATATTTTTGGCTGTTACTGCCAAAATCTGTCATGTTTTTTCACTAGCTATGAAACTGTGTACAATTTCTAACTGTGACTGCCAAAATCTGCCAAATTATTTACATTTACAATAGCGACTGTCATATTCTGTAAAATTGAAAGTTCTAGGTGTAAAAACTTGTCACATTTTCAATGGCTACTGTCAGAATCTGTATTCTTTTAGATCAAAGTTCGTGTGAATATGTGAAAATATGTCAAACTTCCAACTGTCAAAATATGTCATTTTTAACCCGCAACTGGTCAAATGTGTCGAAACAAAGCAAAAAAGGAAACAAAAGAATCGAAGAAAACTCAAACAAACATGGTTATGTTTCATATCAAATTTAACAGTTTTATTCATAAAAAATTAACCTGCGGTTTAACGGTGGTTTAATCTGAGTTACCTTGGTAATCCTTTGTAAAACACCACTAAACCACCGCTGAACCACGGTTAAAATTTTATGAATAACGCTGTAAGAGATTCGACGAGTTCAAATGTCATATTTGATGGAATTGGACAAATTAAGGTTTAAAATTTTGTTTATAATGGTGCGGTGAAGTTTCTGATTGTTTTTTTTCCAAAAAACGTTTATTCAAAACTTTTAGATTTGTTATTTTTGTTGAAACTTAACAATTTTTAATTTTTTTAGAAGGCGTGTTGATTCAAAACTTTTACAGTGTCATTCAACACGCTAAACCACTGCTAAACCACGGTTTAAATTTTTTGAATAACGCTGTAAGAGATTCGACGAGTTCAAATGTCATATTTGGTCATATTTATTGGAATTCGACAATTAACGTTTAAAATTTTACAGTGTACAGTTTAAAATGGTGCGGTGAAGTTTCTGATTGTTGATTTTTCCAGAAAACGTTCATTCAAAACATTCAGATTTGTGACTTTTGTTGAAAAAGTTGATCCAAACTTAACGATTTTTAATTTTTCTGGAAAGCGTTGATCCGAACTTTTTGATTTTTGATTTTTTTAGAAAACGTTAATACAAATAATCTAATTTGTGATGATTCTAGAAATTGATTCAAAGCTTTTACAGTGTTATTTATAAAAATTTAAGCCGCGGTTTAACGGTGGTTTAATTTTAGTAACCTTGGTAACCCTTTGTAAAATACCGCTAAACCACCGCTAAACCACAGTTTAATTTTTTTGAATAACGCTTTAAAAGATTCGGCGAGTTAAAATGTCATATTTCGTGGAATTCGACAATTACGGTTTAAAATTTCACAGTGTACAGTTTATAATGGTGCGGTAAAGTTTCTGATTGTTGATTTTTCCAGAAAACGTTCATTCAAAACTTTCAGATCTGTTATTTTTGTTGAAAAAGTTGATCCAAACTAAACGATTTTTAATTTTTTTAGAAAACGTTAATACAAATTATCTAATTTGTGATGTTTCTAGAATATGTTGATTCAAAACTTTTACAGTGTTATTCATAAAAATTTAAGCCGCGGTTTAACGGTGGTTTAATTTAAGTAACCTTGGTAACCCTTTGTAAAATACCGCTAAACCACCGCTAAACCACGGTTTAATTTTTTTGAATAACGCTTTAAAAGATTCGGCGAGTTAAAATGTCATATTTCGTGGAATTCGACAATTACGGTTTAAAATTTCACAGTGTACAGTTTATAATGGTGCGGTAAAGTTTCTGATTGTTGATTTTTCCAGAAAACGTTCATTCAAAACTTTCAGATCTGTTATTTTTGTTGAAAAAGTTGATCCAAACTAAACGATTTTTGATTTTTTTAGAAAACGTTAATACAAATTATCTAATTTGTGATGTTTCTAGAATATGTTGATTCAAAACTTTTACAGTGTTATTCATAAAAATTTAAGCCGCGGTTTAACGGTGGTTTAATCTTAGTAACCTTGGTAACCCTTTGTAAAACACCGCTAAACCACCTCTAAACCACGGTTTAAATTTTATGAAAAACGCTGTAAGAGATTCGACGAGTTCAAATGTCATATTTGGTGGAATTCGACAATTACGGTTTAACATTTTACAGTGTACAGTTTATAATGGTGCGGTAAAGTTTTTGATTGTTGATTTTTCCAGAAAACGTTCATTCAAAACATTCAGATTTGTTACTTTTGTTGAAAAAGTTGATCCAAACTAAACGATTTTTGATTTTTTTAGAAAACGTTAATACAAATGATCTAATTTGTGATTTTTCTAGAAAATGTTGATTCAAAACTTTTACAGTGTTATTCATAAAAAAATAAGTCGCGGTTTAACGGTGGTTTAATCTTAGTAACCTTGGTAACCCTCTGAATAACTCTGTTAGAGGTTTTCACAACAAATGATAAAATCTATGCAGATTTAGACAATTATAGTTGAAAATAGAAGAAATATTGACAGCCACAGTTAAAAATATGACAAGTTTTAACAGTCACAGTTGAAAATATGACAAATTTTGATAATTACAGTTGAAAATATGTGAAATATTGACAGTTACATTTGAAAGTATGAGAAAAATTAAGTCACGTTGAAGATATGACAAATTTTGACAGTTACAGATGAAAATCTAACTAATTTTGACAGTTGTAATTGATATTACCAAACAATGTTTGTTCCAGAGAATTTCAGATATAACAGCCTTTTAGCTCAAATCAAGTTTTAACAGTCACAATTGAAAATATGACAAATTTTGACAATTGAGGAGCTGGGTGCAAGAACAGCGTAAGTCGATTTATGCGGTTTTGAGCAAATTTGTTTATTAGCATATTTGTACCATTATTTATAAGTCTGTTAAAACAATATAGTAACAATATAATATAATAACTATATATACTAAAGATGTAAACCGGTAAAAGGTACTTTACTGTTCATACAAATTGCAAAAAAATAAATCATTTGTCTAATTGCTATATTACAACTTTTATTAAGTTTTGAATCTTTCGACGCGTTTTTCTCAAAACTCATTTTTTCGATACGCTATTCTTACACCCTTGTCCAGAATTACAGATATAAATATGTGAAATATTGACAGTTGAAACGATGAGAAAAACTCAGCCACGTTGAAAATATGACAAATTTTGACAATTACAGATGAAAATAATACAAATTTTGACAGTTGTAATTGAAAATACTACCAATTGTTTATTCCAGAAGATTTCGGATTTAACAGCCTATTAGCTCAAATCAGTTTTTCATATTTTATGCAAGAAATTCATAGAAGAACCCTACTAAAAATCTAAACCGGTAAAAAGTACTTAAAATGCTCTACAAGAATACGTAAATACAATTATACAGAGCAATTAAAAAAAAAGTCGGTGGCGTCACAACAAATAAAAGATGGTGTCTATAAATTTTTTTCACTAACTGTTAGCTAAGACTGTCCCATTTAATAATATATATGTTTAAAAAACAGAAACAACTTGCTATGTTTTTACCACAAAATAGCACAGTTTGTGGTAAAGACATAGCAAGTTGTTTCTCTGTTTTTTAATATGGACTACCACGTAGTAAAGGTCGAAACCATCCTGATGAATATATATGTTTGTTGATGCTTACATAACAACAAAATGGCACATTTTGTGGTAAAAACATAGCAAGTTGTTTCTCTGTTTTTTATATGGACTTCCACGTAGTAAAGGTCGAAACCATCCTGATGAATATATATGTTTGTTGATGGTTACATAACAGCTGATGTCGCTACAGTCTTGGGCGCTTTTATAGAATACACTGTATAGCAGGAATCGCAAATATGTTTTTCACGCTTGTTTTGAGTTATGGCCTCAGTACAAAATATAAATTTGTTGGATAGTTACTTAGTATGTAAATTGATTTTTTGAATTGTTCCTATAAATATGATACTTGTGTATGCGATATTGGTATTTTTTGAGTTTTTGTTTTTGAGTAAAAAAATATAAATTCGTTATATATTTACTTACTATGTAAATTGATTTTTTGAATTGTTCCTATAAAGATTATACTTGGGTATACGGTTTTTTGCATTTTTTTGATTTTTTTTGAGTAAAAAAATATAAATTTGTTGTATATTTACTTACTATGTACATTGATTTTTTGAATTGTTCCTATAAACATGACACTTGGGTATACGATTTTGGCATTTTTTTATATTTGTTTTTGAGTAAAAAAATATAAATTTGTTGTATATTTACTTACTATGTAAATTGATTTTTTGAATTGTTCCTATAAACATGATACTTGGGTATACGATTTTGTTTTTTTTTTAATTTTCTGTAATGTTTGATATTTTACTGTGCACCGAATCCAATAACTATATTTATACTAAATCTCCAGTGTGTTCATATAAAATTATGGATGTAGCATTGTCGGTGCATTTTCTTGATCGAACTTATTTAACAACAGAAAACGAGATGTTGTTGCACACAAAAGTTTCTCATGTGAATGTCAAGGATGCAGTTGCGGCTGGACGCCTCCCATTTGCATAGCGACGGTGTATTTTCTGCTCGTTGCATCACCGCGAATCATCAGCATTGTTTGTAGCTCCGAAGTTTCGCGCAAAATTCGCAGATAGGTCGTCAAAGGACATCTCAATTGTCAGCGTGTGCGAAAAGCCTTCAATTAGTGCGCGAGGTCATCGAGGCGTTGACGGTTTTTGAAAACGAGGCGATTTTCTGCTTCATTTCCACGAGTTGGGCTCGAATTATCTCAATGACCAAATATGTGCCAGGCTATCTGGTGATAACACATTTTCATTTAATGGGTAAACAGTGGCTATTTTTGGGATGCTAATTTAATATGCGGTTTGCAAATACCTCGCTTAAGTTATTTTCGCGAGGTGTTGATATGTGCGAAACTATTTGTTAATTAGTACTGAAAGGGGTCAGCGTGATGAAAATATTTCAATGACATAGCATATCTACGATGCTGCTACTAGAATGTCATTTAGGCATATGCCTATCAGCAAGATAACTCTTACCAATCTAGAAGTTTACTACATTCAGATTATTGACTACATTATAATTGTAGTTACAATTAAAAAAGTTCTCATAGCCTCATAGCCCCTCCTTAAATCCGCTACTGATCCTACTAATGCCATAGTGCTTTAGTATTTTAATATTTTCTTATCTTATGAATCAACCTATGCAAATGAATTGTTAATAAATTTATAGCGTACGATTAACATAATTTGGAGGATTGAACAGTTTTCGCGTGCTGTGAACTGACACAGTCACAAAAAAACCGTTCCCATTCCGCTATCGTGTACCTACAACGTGAGAGTAATTACCACAAAGTTTCGCAACGCCTGACCTCCCCGCCTCACCTGGGGGCCGTGCCCGTGGTCAGCTATCGATGCAAATTTATTCGCGCTATTTATAGACGGTTCTTCTATTCCCGTCTCTAATCCCTAGCTAGACTTTCGCGCGGGGATCCCGCCGAGGTGAGTACGGCGAAGGTGAGGAGTACCGTACGGAGGTAAAAGTGAATCCAGTTAAAAATAGGCACCACGACTGACCTTTTCTCTAATTCCATCGGCGGGTTCGTGGCCGCGAGGAGTGACCGGCCCGGAACGGGTTTCGTGGCGCTCATTTCAAGCGGCTTTTAATGTCGTCTAATGGGAGTGAGGGTCAATCGCCTCGTTTCGTGCAGAAACTTCTATATTGGGGAACGATGTTTTGGTAGAAAAACAAACACTCACATCGGCGAGAAGAAAATTAATTCATTAGTTTACAAGAAAGTCGTAGACATGTAAATTTTATTCACGTGGGCGTCACAAATCTTTATAAATTAAAGCACATCATGTTTTGGCACAAAATTCTTCCAAGATCATTGCATCTCAAATATGTCATAATTAGCATTGTGATCGACAAGGATTTACTGACATTGAAGTAAAAAAAAAAAACAATGTGGGCAGCACTTAAGTTGCTCTACTTATTTATATGTACGAAAACTCGTTAGTGTCGAAATTAATATTTTAACATTTTTTTTCAAAAAACGGCCTTAAGTAAGTTAATTTATTCTTATTGTTATAATCTACAACTATTCTCTACATAAGAGGTTTTACCACTCAAGACAATTTTTGACATAATTGCTATACACAGTGATTACGTTTTATAGCTAATTTTGCTATAATGATAATTCAATCTAAAGAAAATCCTCTAAAAAGTTTACGACTGGTATGTGTAAATTAAGCGAGAAAATCGAGTTAATAACGTTTCGAGTAAACCAGTTTAAGTTATCTGTCACTGAAGTTTCTGAAAACTTATCTTATGGATATTTTGAAAATTTTATGCCAGATCTGTATACAGTATGTCTGAAGATAAATCTTCTGAAAATTTGACCACTAGTAAGTCTCAAATAAATGAGAAAATCGAGTTATTAACTTTCAGAGTTGACCAGTATAAGTTATCTGCCACTGAAATTTCTGAAAAGTTATACTTTTACAGAAGTTATACAGAAATTTTAGTAATAGCTAACCCATACTTGTCTATTCAGAAAGTTAAGCGTTTGATTTTCGCTCTTATTTAATACTGAAACTTTGTCAAATTTTCAGGAGAATAAGTTTCAGGTGTACTGTACACGAATCTAATATCAAATTTGCAAATAATAAATTTTCAGAAATTTCAGAAATAGCTAACCCATACTTGTCAATCCAGAAAGTTAAGTGTTTGATTTTTGCTCTTATTTAACACTGAAACTTTGTCAAATTTTCAGGAGAATTAGTTTCAGGTGTACTGTATACGAATCTAATATCAAATTTGCAAATAATAAATTTTCAGAAAATTCAGAAATAGCTAACCCTAACATGTCAATGCAGAAAGTTATTCTTTCGATTTTCTCACTTATTTAATAGAGAATGTTTGTAAAATTTCCAGGAGAATAAGCTTCAGGTGTACTGAACACAAATCCGAAATGAAATATGCTATTAATAAAGTTTCAGAAATTTCAGTAACTTGAACCCTTACTTGTCAACGCAGAAAGTTATTCTTCCGATTTTCTCACTTATTTAATATAGAAACTTTGTCAAATTTTCAGGAGTATTAGCTTTAGGTGTACTGAACACAAATCTGAAATGAAATATGCTATTATTAAAGTTTCAGAAATTTCAGTAACTTCAACCCATACTTGTCAATGCAGAAAGTTATAGTTTCGATTTTCTCACTTATTTAATCGAGAAAGTTTGTCATATTTTCAGGAGTATTAGCTTCAGGTGTACTGAACACAAATCTAAAATGAAATATGCTATTAATAAAGTTTCAGAAATTTCAGTAACTTGAACCCATACTTGTCAATGCTGAAAGTTATAGTTTCGATTTTCTCACTTATTTAATAGAGAAACTTTGTCAAATTTTCAGGAGTATTAGCTTCAGGTGTACTAAACACAAATCTGAAATGAAATATGTTATTAATAAAGTTTCAGAAATTTCAGTAACTTGAACCCATACTTGTCAATGCAGAAAGTTATTCTTTTGATTTTCTCACTTATTTAATAGAAAAAGTTTCTCAAATTTTCAGGAGTATTAGCTTCAGGTGTACTAAACACAAATCTGAAATGAAATATGCTATTAATAAACTTTCAGAAATTTCAGTAACTTGAACCTTTACTTGTCAATGCAGAAAGTTATAGTTTCGATTTTCTCACTTATTTAATACAGAAACTTTGTCAAATTTTCAGGAGTATTAGCTTCAGGTGTACTGAATACAAATCTAAAATGAAATATGCAATTAATAAAGTTTCAGAAATTTAAGTAACTTGAACCCATACTTGTCAATGCAGAAAGTTATAGTATCGATTTTCTCACTTATTTAATACAGAAAGTTTGTCAAATTTTCAGGAGTATTAGCTTCAGATGTACTGAACACAAATCTGAAATGAAATATGCTATTAATAAAGTTTCAGAAATTTCAGTAACTTGAACCCATACTTGTCAATGCAGAAAGTTATAGTTTCGATTTTCTCACTTATTTAATACAGAAAGTTTGTCAAATTTTCAGGAGTATTTGCTTCAGGTGTACTGAACACAAATCTGAAATGAAATATGCTATTAATAAAGTTTCAGAAATTGCAGTAACTTGAACCCATACTTGTCAATGCAGAAAGTTATAGTTTCGATTTTCTCACTTATTTAATACAGAAAGTTTGTCAAATTTTCAGGAGTATTTGCTTCAGGTGTACTGAACACAAATCTAGTTTGAAATATGCAATTACTAAAGTTTCAGAAATTTCAGAAATAGCTAACCCTTACTTGTCAATGCAGAAACTTATTCTTTCGATTTTCTCACTTATTTAATACAGAAAGTTTGTCAAATTTTCAGGAGTATTTGCTTCAGGTGTACTGAACACAAATCTGAAATGAAATATGCTATTATTAAAGTTTCAGAAATTTCAGTAACTTGAACCCATACTTGTCAATGCAGAAAGTTATAGTTTCGATTTTTTCAGTTATTTAATAAATAAAGTTTGTCAAACTTTCAGGACTAGTAGCTTCAGATATACTGAACACAAATCTAAAATGAAATATGCTATTAATAAAGTTTCAGAAATTTCAGTAACTTGAACCCATACTTGTCAATGCAGAAAGTTATAGTTTCGATTTTCTCACTTATTTAATACAGAAAGTTTGTCAAATATTCAGAAGACTTAGTTTAAAGTGTACTAAACACAAATATAATTTGAAATATGCAATTACTAAAGTTTCAGAAATTTCAGTAATAGCTCACCCTTACTTGTCAATGCAGAAAGTTATTCTTTCGATTTTCTCACTTATTTAATACAGAAACTGTCAAATTTTCAGGAGTATTAGCTTCAGGTACACTGCACACAAATCTGAAATGAAATATGCCATTTATGAAGTTTCATAAATTTCAGTAACTTGAACCCATACTTGTCAATGCAGAAAGTTATAGTTTCGATTTTTTCAGTTATTTAATAATCAAAGTTTGTCAAATTTTCAGGAGTAGTAGCCTCAGATGTACTGAACACAAATCTGATATGAAATATGCTATTAATAAAGTTTCAGAAATTTCAGTAACTTGAACCCTTACTTGTCAATGCAGAAAGTTATAGTTTCGATTTTCTCACTTATTTATTAGAGAAAGTTAGTCAAATTTTCAGGAGTATTAGCTTCAGGTGTACTGAACACAAATATGAAATGAAATATGCTATTAATAAAGTTTCAGAAATTGCAGTAACTTGAACCCATACTTCTCAATGCAGAAAGTTATAGTTTCGATTTTTTCAGTTATTTAATAAACAAAGTTTGTCAAATTTTCAGGAGTAGTAGCTTCAGATGTACTGAACACAAATCTGATATGAAATATGCTATTAATAAAGTTTCAGAAATTTCAATAACTTGAACCCATACTTGTCAATGCAGAAAGTTATAGTTTCGATTTTCTCACTTATTTAATAGAGAAAGTTTGTCAAATATTCAGTAGACTTAGTTTAAAGTGTACTAAACACAAATATAATTTGAAATATGCAATTACTAAAGTTTCAGAAATTTCAGTAATAGCTCACCCTTACTTGTCAATGCAGAAAGTTATTCTTTCGATTTTCTCACTTATTTAATACAGAAACTTTGTCAAATTTTCAGGAGTATTAGCTTCAGATGTTCTGAACACAAATCTAAAATGAAATATGCTATTAATAAAGTTTCAGAAATTTCAGTAACTTGAACCCATACTTGTCAATGCAGAAAGTTATAGTTTCGATTTTCTCACTTATTTAATACAGAAACTTTGTCAAATTTGCAGGAGTATTAGCTTCAGGTGTACTGAACACAAATCTAGTTTGAAATATGCAATTACTAAAGTTTCAGAAATTTCAGAAATAGCTAACCCTTACTTGTCAATGCAGAAACTTATTCTTTCGATTTTCTCACTTATTTAATACAGAAAGTTTGTCAAATTTTCAGGAGTATTTGCTTCAGGTGTACTGAACACAAATCTGAAATGAAATATGCTATTATTAAAGTTTCAGAAATTTCAGTAACTTGAACCCATACTTGTCAATGCAGAAAGTTATAGTTTCGATTTTTTCAGTTATTTAATAAATAAAGTTTGTCAAACTTTCAGGACTAGTAGCTTCAGATATACTGAACACAAATCTAAAATGAAATATGCTATTAATAAAGTTTCAGAAATTTCAGTAACTTGAACCCATACTTGTCAATGCAGAAAGTTATAGTTTCGATTTTTTCAGTTATTTAATAAACAAAGTTTGTCAAATTTTCAGGAGTAGTAGCTTCAGATGTACTGAACACAAATCTAAAATGAAATATGCTATTAATAACGTTTCAGAAATTTCAGAAATAGCTAACCCTTACTTGTCAATGCAGAAAGTTATAGTTTCGATATTTTCAGTTATTTAATAAACAAAGTTTGTCAAATTTTCAGGAGTAGTAGCTTCAGATGTACTGAACACAAATCTGAAATGAAATATGCTATTAATAAAGTTTCAGAAATTTCAGTAACTTGAATCCATACGTGTCAATGTAGAAAGTTATACTTTCGATTTTCTCACTTATTTAATACAGAAAGTTTGTCAAATTTTCAGGAGTATTAGCTTCAGGTGTACTGTAAACAAATCTGAAATGAAATATGCTATTAATAAAGTTTCAGAAATTTCAGTAACTTGAACCCATACTTGTCAATGCAGAAAGTTATTCTTTCGATTTTCTCACTTATTTATTATAGAAACATTTTTCAAATTTTCAGGAGTATTAGCTTTAGGTGTACTGAACATGAATCTGAAATGAAATATGCTATTAATAAAGTTTCAGAAATTTCAGTAACTTGAACCCATACTTGTCAATGCAGAAAGTTATACTTTCGATTTTCTTACTTATTTAATAGAGAAACTTTGTCAAATTTTCAGGAGTATTAGCTTCAGATGTAAAGAACACAAATCAAGTTTGAAATATGCAACTACTAAAGTTTCAGAAATTTCAGTAATAGCTAACCCTTACTTGGCAATGCAGAAAGTTATAGTGTTATTTTCTCACTTATTTAATAGAGAAAGTTTGTCAAATTTTCAGGAATATTAACTTCAGGTGTACCGAACACAAATCTGAAATGAAATATGCTATTAATAAAGTTTCAGAAATTTCAGTAACTTGAACCCATACTTGTCAATGCAGAAAGTTATAGTTTCGAGTTTCTCACTTATTTAATGGAGAAAGTTTGTCAAATTTTCAGGGGTATTAGCTTCAGGTGTACGGACCAGAATGTAAAATAAAATATGCTATTAATGAAGTTTCAGAAATTTCAGTAATAGCTAACCCTTACTTGTCAATGCAGAAAGTTATTCTTTCGATTTTCTCACTTATTTAATACAGAAACTTTGTCAAATTTTCAGGAGTATTAGCTTCAGGTGTACTGAACACAAATCTGAAATGAAATATGTTATTAATAAAGTTTCAGAAATTGCAGTAACTTGAACCCATACTTGTCAATGCAGAAAGTTATAGTTTCGATGTTCTCACTTATTTAATAGAGAAAGTTTTGTCAAATATTCAGGAGTATTAGCTTCAGGTGTACTGAACACAAATCTGAAATGAAATATGCTATTAATGTCAGAAATTTATGCCAGATCTGTATACAGTATACCTGAAGATAAATCCTAAGAATATTTGACCACTTGTATGTCTCAAATAACTGAGAAAATCGAGTTATTAACTTGCAGAGTTGACCGGTAAAAGTTATCTCTCTAATCTAATCTAAAAAATATTTTGAAAATATTAGGCCAGATCTGTATACAGTATGGCTGAATATAAATCCACTTAAAATTTGACAAGGGGTATGTGTAAATTAAGTGATAGAATCGAGTTATTAACTTGAGTTGACGAAGTTATTTGTCACTGAAATTTCTGAAAATTTATCTAATGGCTATTTTGAAAATTTTATGCCAGATCCGTATACAATATGCCTGAAGATAATTCCTTAGTTTTGAATTAGTATTTAATGTTTAATACCTGAGGTATTCAATAAATTTTCAATGCTGATTTAGGAAATATTCTGATTTATTAGGTGCAATACTTTAATTTTGCTCATACTTCATTAGATATATCCTAATAAACCAGCGTATCAATGTTAATAAAATTTAGTTGTAATATTGAAAAATGTCTCGGTATTTAGTGTTATTAATTTCGTTTAAATCTAATGTGTAGTTTTTAAAATAATAAATGTTTAGTGTGTTGTGTATTTTAGAAGACAATCTCAAATATTACCCAAATATCTGAAAAACTAGCGTATCAATATCAGTACAAATTATTTCTAATAATGAGGGATATATTTTGAGATGCTGGTATAATTTGAATTAGTATTTAATGTTTAATACCTGAGATATGAAATTAATTTTCAATCCTCAATTTTGGATTCAAATTTTCAGATTACGGTGATTTACTCTAATTTTGCTCATACTTCATTTCTAGGTATATTTCTAGCATATCAATATTAATACAATTTATTACCACTAATTTAATACTAGTATTAATACAATTAATACTAATATTGAACACCTCTACACCTGTATGGCAAAAGAGAAATAAAGATGATGATGATGATGATGACTAACATTGAACACGAGTAATGACACAGCACTCGTGGCAAATACACGTGTTAATGGTGAATTTATTTTGTTCAGTCAATACGAAGAAAATAAGGAGAATCAAAGTGGAAGCAAGGGCAGAGTTACATCATCGTTATCATCTGTATCCAGCAAAGATAAGTGCTAGTCTCTATAAGGTTGTAATCGCTAATTAAATCAATTTCCCCTCGTCCTGCGTTCACGCAGGTGAGGGGACAGCAGCTCTCCCCCCGCGCGCGGTCGCACGGGCTGTGCAGGTGGGGATCATTGGAGCCAGAGCAGCGGTGAGCGATATATCAAGCTGCGTATTATAATGGATTCCCGCTTGCGAGACGGTGAGTCTGCCGTTGATGGCGGACAGAGCCAAAGGAATCCCGCGTCCTCTGTAGCTGGAGGATCGTATATCAACGTCGATTCAAATGTTCAAACAAACGAACCATCGGGGACTGAAGTCCCTCAGTCCTTTGCGTCCGTAGTTAAAGATAAAAGCTACACACCGAGTTTTACATTCCCGGAGAGGGAACAGGCAATAGTGCTTGACGCTATTGCAAACTGTCAAAAAAACGATTATATCACGGCTGTAGGCACAATCATTGGGCCTAAAAACATCATCTTCGCTTCGCGCATTTCTAATAACCGTATATGCATCTACTTGTCTACCAAATATGTGGTAGAAGAGTTTATGAGCAAGGCTGGTGGCATTAAGCTGGATGATTCATTCATTCCAGCTCGTAGATTAGTTTCACCGGCGAAAAGAATTATTCTATCAAATGTTTCCCCTTGTCTTCCACATGATGTGGTGGAAGGCGCATTAAGAAGGGCTGGACTTAAAACGGTTTCGCGTATTAGCTTCATTAGCGCAGGGCTGAACACCCAGGAATACCGGCATGTTCTTAGTTTTAGAAGACAAGTATATGTTGTTTTAGAAGAAATGGATAAACTGTCTGAGTCAATCCTCATTAGTCATAAGAGCAATATGTTCAGAATTTTTCTCACCACTGATGAGATTCGGTGTTTTGTATGCAAGAGGACTGGACATATTGCGAGCAAGTGCAGCAATGGCCCAAAAGAACACGGAGACATCAGAGAAAAACCTTCGGATAATTCAGAAGATCTTGCGTATGTCCAGGCAGTAGAGGACACCCCAGGAAGTATCATTCAAATTAGTGAACAAGGAGAAACTAGCAGGGGAGGGGGTACTGGTTTCAGAGCTCACACCCCCCTACAGACGGTAACTAACTGTTATGTTCATGCAGCAGCCGAGAATAAAGGAGACATGATAAATATCACAAATCCAGGAGTCTCAGAAACTAAGAAAAGAGCGGCCCCCTCATCGACCTCAGATTCAGTACACAAGGGATCTGAGGCAGAAGAGGATATATTAAAAACACTAAAACAGAAGCAGAAGAAAAAAAAAACCGAAAACTTGAGTGATCCATACTTAGCAGAAGTCGCTCCAGTCTTTGAAGAAAAGATAGAGGTTATTACATATGAAGATCTCTGTGAACTGATAGCGAGATGCAAAGGCAAACAAAACGTTGCAGACATTGCGAGGGAATACTCTGCAGATTTAAGTTCTTTGGTGGAAGTGCTGATTATGGCTGTTCGAATTGTTAAAACCAACAATCTTAAGAGCCGCATTAAGCGAATAATTGCGAAAATTAAGAAGGAATTAGGGGAGACTATGTCTCTGGATGACATCAGCTCCACCTCATCACAAATGTCAGATCAAATGTCAGACATTATGGGCTTCGAATCCTTCGAATAATGGAGACAATAAATCACAACTTACACATATTGCAGTGGAATGTACAATCCATCATGTCAAAAAGGGAGAATCTGGAGATGCTATTACACGAATACAAGATAGACATTGCACTCATTTGCGAAACTTGGCTGAATATATCAGCCCAATTCAAAATTAAAAATTACAAAATAGTTAGAAATGACAGAGAGGATGGGTATGGCGGGACAGCTGTGCTAATCCACAAAACAATAAAATTTTCGCAAGTAACCTTCACTAATTTGCCGGAACGCATTAATATCTGTGGAGTATTCCTGCCACAATTGGGTTTTTCAATAGCTAGCTTCTACCGGCCTCCTCAGTCAAGAGTTAGTTGTGAAGATTACACTAATCTTTTTTCCCAAATGTCAGCACCCAGTATTATATGCGGAGATTTTAATGCTCACAATAGAGTATTTGGCTCAGAGAAGACCGAAAATGCGGGGAATATTATTTTAAAGGTAATAGATGAATTAGGCTTGATCTGTTTAAACGATGGCAGATCCACGCGAATAAATAGACCAACCGAGAGAGCTTCGGCACTTGATCTGACGCTTGTTGACCCAGAGCTAGCTATAAAATTAGAGTGGAACATCTTGGAAGATTCGTACAGCTCTGATCACTTCCCTATTGTGATTAGATCCGGAGAATATAGTATCGCGAATCAAATTATCTTTCCGTCTAGAAGATGGAAAATACTCCCAGAAAATATGCTCGACTTTAACAGAGCAGTTGGCAGGATATTTGGAGATGCGAATAACCTTACCATGTGGAGCGCGGAGGCTAAGCTGGAACATATTATAACGTGTATTCACCAGGCAGCCGACGAAACATTCAAAATCAAGAAGCCGGTGATTACCTCAGCGAAACCGCCACCAGTTTGGTGGGATGAGGAGTGTACTAAAATAATAATGGAACGAAAAGCCATGGTTAAGCAGTATAAACGAGACCCGATACTAGATAATTATATCAAATGGCAAGAAGCCTCCGCGTATTCGAAAAAAATTCTCAAATCCAAGAAAAGAGAGAGCTGGAGAGGGTTTATAAACAACTTGAATAAGGATACCCCCCTAAGCGAAATATGGTCCAAAATAAAAAAAATTAGAAGGGCCAATCAGCCGGGCTCAGTAACCTCAGCGACGGATCTGGAGGAAATAATAGACTCGCTAGCACCGGCTTTTGTGTCCAACGAGGTAACTCCCCTTCCGGCTAATCAAAAGCATTGTACTGATAAATTTATGGCGGACCCGTTTATAAGGGAAGAATTAGAGAACACATTAGCAGACAAAAAGTCCAGTACTCCAGGACTGGATGATGTAGATTTTGCTTTCATAAAGCACCTCCCAGACAATGTTAAAGAAGTCCTGCTAACAATCTATAATGAATTATGGGTAAATGGAGTAGTTATCGGTTCATTAAAACAAATTTTAATAGTTCCTATTCCGAAACCTAATCTTAACATGGATCAAAAACCTTCCTTTAGACCGATTTCGCTGCTTTCCTGCTTCACGAAAGTGTATGAGCGCATGATAAAGGCCAGGCTTGAATACTGGGTGGAAAAAAACTCTATCCTCCCCAACAACCAGTACGGATATCGCCGAGCCAGGGGTACAGTTGAGGCAGTATCTCATTTAGCGATGGATGTTCAAATTTCCTTCTCTAAAAATGCATACTTAGGTTGCATCTTCCTTGATATTAGAAGCGCGTATAATAACGTAAACCTTGAGATTCTGGAGGCTAAACTGATCAAATTGAAATTACCTGCCAAAACTGCAAGGGCTATTACCAGCATTTTCCGAGAGAGATCCATTTACGCACGAGCCACCAATCGGGAGATGGTGGGTCCGCGGACAGTGTCGGTAGGAATTCCGCAGGGTTCGGTGCTAAGTCCACTGCTATTCAATATATATACCGCAGACTTCCATAAGCTCTTCAGTGGTTACACAAGCTCAATTCAATTTGCAGACGATTTCGCAGTATACGTGTCCAGCACATCGCTAGAGACAACTGTGAGGAGACTATCCATGATCATGGAGCAGGTAAATGTCTGGGTGAGAATGAACGGTCTCGAACTATCGTTAGATAAATGCTCTGCATTATTCTTTTCGCGACGTCGGGATAGTCCAGTAGATAGTATATCACTGGGAGGCATGAAAATATCCGTGCGACAAAACATCAAATATCTGGGGTTTGTCATTGATAACAAATTAAAATGGACCAATCACATTCAACACTTAGCAAGCAAATGCGAGAAGTATATAAACCTGTTGCGGGTTATCTCAAAAAAGGGGTGGGGCGCAGACCTATTTGTAGCAAAAATGTTTTATAGGGCCTGTATACGAGCCCATCTAGACTACGGTTCCTCTGTGTATGGCTCGGCAAGTTTAAATCAGCTGAAAGCACTGGAAAGAATCCAAAATAAGGCACTTAGAATATGTCTGGGAGCAATGGGCTCCACGCCTACTGATGCCCTGCACGTTGAAGCTGAGGAGCCACCGCTGGACCTCAGAAGAAGGTTTCTGGCTTGCAAAACCTGTATACAATGGTCTACAAGAAACAACGAGGAGATGCTAAAGAAAACGCATGAAATAACTCTCGAAAACCTCCAAAACCAGTACTGGCGAAAAAGAAATTCTCCTCCCTTGGCGGAAGCCTTTATCACCACCGCATCGATTCGAGAGGAATTGTACAAGGCGGTCCAAGTTGAACCGGACAACTTCGCGGATCTATTACGTCGTCCTGCAGTAATTACCCCCGTATACAGTGTATCGGTCGCAGTTAATATAAAGATTCATAACAATCTGCTGGAGGCTTTAAGTGAACATAGAGCAATATACACGGATGCCTCCAAACACAAAGATGGATGCGGCTGTGCGTTCTTGGATAATACGAACAATAAGACAAGACAGTTTTCCCTGAACAAGCACCTTAGCATATTCTCAGCGGAGGCTAGGGGAATAGAGGAAGCTATGAGGTATATATTAGGAATTGAGGGAACTAAATTTGTTATCATGAGTGATTCACAAAGCGTATTAAAATCCATCAGCAATAGGAAACACCCGTCTCGAGCGCATGAAAGCATTCAGAGGATATGGAACCTGTCAGCGGAGTCACGGAAACAAGGAAAAACGATCGTTTTTGCGTGGATCAAAGCTCACACGGGCATAAATGGCAACGAATTAGTGGACAAGGCAGCAAAAGAAGCTGCTTACGCAGGGGGAGCCCCAATAAACGAGATGCCGTCGAAAGATGCAATTAACTTGTTAAAACATAGAATTTTGAGGGATGAATGGGATGTCCGCTGGAGGAAGCGGTGTGCCCTAAAACAAACGCAGTATGCTAGGATACAACCTCATATTAAGCACAAGCCTTGCTCCAAGAACGTCAAAATATCTCGAGCGCATCACACGATGGTAGTTAGACTGCGAATTGGGCATTGCAGATGTCCATCGCACCTGTTCAGATTAGGTATTATCGACTCACCTGAGTGTGAATGTGGCACTGATGAGGGGAACCTCAATCACCTTTTGTTTGGATGTCCGAGGTACGAGGAAGAGCGCTGTGCATTTTTCGAGAAATTGGCAAATCTAGGTATCAAACGTCCATGCAATCTGGTTCATCTCCTCTCTGGCAATTATTCAGAGATCAATATGGCAATATGCGTGTTCTTAGAAGAATGCCGCATTATAATTTAATTAAGTATTAGCTATTAAGAATCCTATGTGAGCAGTCCTATGTGGGTTAACCCTTTTTCCAGCGGCCGTATTGTTGTTTGTGTTAAACAAGTCCTTACGATAGGCCTCGTAAGGTGAAGTCAGTGTCCCTTGTCTTTCCCAATTGTAATAAGTAAAGTGGCGGATGGGTTGAGTAGCCCGAAAAAGCCAATCATAAAAAAAATAAAAAAAAAAAAATAACATTGAACAATATCTCGATATTTAATGTTATTAATTCCTTTAAAATCCAATGTGTAGTTTATGAGATAATTAATTTTTAGTGTGCTGTGTATTTTAGGAGACAATTACAAACATTGCTCAAATATCTTAAAAACTAGCGTATCAATATTAGTACAAATTGTTGTTGATTCAGGATTCTATGAGGAGATTGGAAACGCATTAGGCCGGCAGTTTCTAGTTTCCATATGGGCACGTGTATCCAGCTGATAACATATGCTCCACATTGGAAAGACCGGCCTTAAACTTGCAATCTTCCCAATATCAGAACCCAAATCCATCATAACACCAATAATCCTTGTTGTTCGCGTTACAATGGCCCTGTCGTTTTCGATAACAAACAAAAATTGATCGCAGTAGGCGAGGAAAACAAAACGTCGCGCGTGTCAACAGCACCGTGATAAATATTTTGCCAATCCGCCTACTATAAGTAGGCCTTGCTTATAAATCAGATTGCTGATTGCAATAATATTTTTTTTAGGAAAGTGATAACGGTATTAGTAAATACTCCGCTGTGTTTACGGGAATGGCGTCGCGACGCGTGTCGACGCCCTGGCTCGGGCAGCTGTTCGCAATGCGATTCGTTTTTTGGCGAGACGCTTTTTTGTGGTTTCCATGGATTCATCCGTGTCCTCTTCCGATAGCAGGAAGCCGAGGAGAGAAGTAAATGGTATCAGCGTGAAAAAGCGTAGACACAAAAGGAATTGTATCTGCGCTTGCAAATACTTAAATTGAAATTAATCTCCGTTTTTAAATGTGCTCACTTGAAAAACCTCACTTAATTTTATCGCTTTTTTTAATGTGTTCGCAAGTAAGCAGAATTGCTATTTTCTAATTGCTGATAAATGTTCAACATGAAAATTTATGAAAGATTTCTCATTTTTTAAGAAGTGGGGATTTAAATTCAACCTACTTTTCGTTCTTTTTTTATCGATGTACATGCAATTCGTTTTACGTGCTGCTCGTTTAACAAGTAGATTTATCGAAACTCAAGTCGCTCGGACATTTGGACAATTTAGAAAGTAGCCTCTTATCCGACGTGAGAGATAAATCTTGCAGCTTGTCGGCGAGTGGAGCAGTTGAAAAATGGAACGGAGTCGAGGACGTTATAAATTTACACCTTCACGGCGTTAGATTTAAAGATTCTTCGCTAAATGGAGAGAATAACGTTAGAGAACAATAAGTTAATTGAACACTTTATTACTTTGCGAAACTGAAAGATATTGTTTCTTAAAACAAAAATAACACTGCCACATACATTGTTATTTTCTCCATCTCAATTACATTACAAACTTTTACTTTCACCATTAAAAATGCATGAATTTGTATGTGTGCACGTTCAACTATTTTTTACTGCATGGTATCCCCCAGGGTTCTGTATATAACCCCTTTAAGATTTCAAAGTTAATGAGTACATAACTTTTACACAAAAATAATTCCAAAATTGTCCCAAAATCCCAAAATTGGGACAGGATTATGAGAAAATTCCGGGTTGTCCTTGATTAGTATCATGATTCATCGCGAGTAAAGCCCCAGAGGAGATACAGTGCACCAATTACGTGTGCACTTTATGCACGTGCAGAAATTTTGCGCGAACACAGCAGCAAGCAGGAAACGAATATTCGCGGCGTAAACAATTTTTATTTTTCTATTTGTCGCTTTGATTCCTAGAGCGTGACGGCGAAAACAATAATTGCCTTTAATCATCGCCGCTGATGATGAGTCATAAACGCGAGGCGCGAGCCTGTCACGCGAGCGGCACGCTCTTTATCTGGGACAAAGAGATGATACAAGCAAGACTCGGATTTTCCACTATCCACAGACTGCCTGGCTATTTCTAGATTTTGGGTATATCTATTTATACCCATCGCCAGATGCGGCCCAATCAGATGAGAATCTCGCGGATTTATGAGGCTTATCAGGCAAAAATTTTGAAGTTTCAGGTTTTTCAGGACGCTTATAAATTATTCTGGGAAGCGTAAATCTACTGTTGCCGTAGCTATTAATACTGCACCGTGTTATTAGCACTGTTCTAAGAAATTGAACGTTGTTTGCATAATTTGAAATTACCTGTGTTTTTGTACATTGAAATTAAAACGTATGATGTAACCGCAATTCCAGGTAAAATAACACACATTCGCACTGCTAGTAAACAATGACAAGTAGGTAAATGCAAAAATAATCCGAATCAGAGAATATATATAAATAATTTTTTTTTTCATTATGTTATGGGTAAATGTTTTAATAGTGGGGTATCAAAGTTATGACTGTTCTAATAACTTACAACATACATTCTAAATTTGCTTAAAATTAAGTTGCCAAATACACACGACACTAATTTACTAAAATAACTTATTACTCCATTTACATCATGATGAATATGACTGAAAACGAATTTACTACATGACATATTTATACCGAACCATGCCCACGTGTCTAATAATTTTCGATTTATTTTGTACGTAAATGAAGAATAAATAATGTATAAATTCCTACACAATGAAATTTTCTTCACGGTATTCATGCTAAAGAATAAAATAGATCAAATTTATTGAATTTATTTTGTTTTAATTTCTTAAAGCTGGGGTTGTTAAACTTTGTGGCAGAAGGGCTACAGGAAACTTGTGGAAAATTAAATCAAAAATCAGAACTCAAAACCTTTTAAAAGAAAATACTAAGAAAACACTAAAATACTGAAAGTTTCAGAAATGGTTCTCAAAATTCTGGAACATGCTGCGGATGCAGCGTCTCGCAAATATGTATTGCAGTGATATCTGTCTGTTCAGTTGTGGCATTGGAAAGTTTAAAAGATTTTGTAGAGTAAAACTTAGTTAATTTAGCTGTAAACTGTTCCTGTAAACTGTTTTAAAGTATCTTATGTGTATTGTGAGCTTGTCCCGTAAATAAAATTAAAAAAATTAAAAAAAAAAAACATGCCAATGAAGGAAAAAATGTATGCAATGTATCGAAATTGCGGAAAATGAAAATACTAGAAGTTTCAGAAATGGTTTTTAAAATTCTGGAACATGTCAATAAAGAAAAAACTTGAAAAATGTACAATGATACCCATAAAACCCAATGAAAACCACCAGTAATAGTTTTGAAACAAAAATGAAAAATTTCACAAAATGTCATTGTATCAAAATGCAAAGAAATATTGAAATTTTCTGCAATTTTAATGTAATGAGTGATGAAGTGACTCTAATTTTCGCAAGATTTCAGAAATTACCACAAAATTTTATGAAAATGTATCAGACATCACAAAAGTTAAAAGTCTAGCATTTTAATTATAAATCATCGTCGTTTATTGCTTTGAATATGCCTATATATCATATTTGTATATTTTGTATATTCTAAAGGGAAGTTCCCGTAAAATAAATTATTATTATTAGTATTATTATTTTTATCATTTCAGAAGTTTGAGGTTTGAAGAAATTGCGAACATTGACGTAAACCACAACACCGGAACAAAGTGAAAACAAATAACAACATATTGAATTTGCTGAAAACTAAATAATAAATATACTAAATATTCATAATTTTTTAATGAAGTTACACAATTGTATTAATACATAAGTACTTATATTAAATTTTGCCTAACAGTGTAATGTGCTTTGAAACTTTCCAAAATATATCAAAAATTTTAACAAAAATATTAGAAATATTCAACAACTGTGACCATTATATTAACCAACGTTCTATATTACAAAAAATGGCAGAAAATGTTTATAAATGTTTGTTTTAATGTACAAAATCCTTTATATATTATAAATTCAGAATGACTGAAGACAATTCTGCTAATAGTTTCAGACCATTCCCCAAATTTTCAGAAAATTGCACGAAACTTGTAAGAAATCTGCAAACGTTAATAAGAAAATCCAATTAAACTAAAAAGAAACACTAAAATTCTAAATTGATTGTTACAATTTTCTTTTTACATATTCATGACTTGGTCAATATCAAATCTTGATGTATGTTTTCTTATAGCCCAATAAAGTACAATACATGGCCCAAAAGTAGGTATACAGGTATACAGTATACAGGTGTATACAGGTATACAGTAGCTACACAGGTATTTCTCTTGTTTCTACAGAAACCTTGGCTGGACATCTGAGCGAGAAGCCCTGTAATACAAGTATTGCTGTATAAATATATAAATAAATAAATATAGGTATAAATAACTGTATACCTAACTGTATACCTACTTTTGTGCCACTCGGTACAATACAATACAATACAATGCAGTACAATATAATACAATACAATGCAATACAATAAAATACAATACAATACAAACATGTATTGTAAAATACATAAAATATTGTATTGTATTGTATTGTAAACATGTATTTGGATTTAGCAATATTACATTAAATACTACTTTTAGAAAAATGTATTATAATTGTATCGGAAATATAAATAATCCTGAACATTTTTCTAGAATTAATTTGTATTTCAAGAAAAGGTGCTACAATTTTTAGAACAATCAATTTTGTTTAGTGAAACACTGTGTATTTAAAAACCTAATTTATTGTTTATTGTTAAGAAATTATTGTTTTTCACAGTTCAGCATGTTTGACAACTCAAAATATTTATTAAAAATTACAAAAATACTAGATTTATTGAATTTCATACCATGGACAAAAACCATTAGGCACATTTTTCTAGATTTAATTTGTATTTCAAGAAAATATGTTGTAAATATTAGAACAATCAATGTTGTTAAATACTGTGTAAGTATTTAATTTATTGTATATTGTTAAGAAAATGTATCGTTTTTCACAGTTCTGCACGTTTGAAAACGCAAAATATTTCTTAAAAACCATAAAAAGTCCAGATTTATTGGATTTCATGCAGTTTTGAAAGTTTTGATAATAGTTCAAAATATTATTTCAAATCTAAGAAACCATTAGGAATACGTTTCTAAATTTAATTTGTAGTTTGTAGCAAGAAAAGATGCAAAAAATATTAAAACAATTAATTTTGTTATATAATGTTTATATAAAAATATATTTTTTTATTTATTGCTAAGGAAATGTATTGTTTTTCATAATGCTGCACGTATGAATTCGTATGAACTATATACTTCTTAAGAACCACAAGAAATCCCGATTTTGCAGAAATTTATTAGAAATCAAACAGTTTTGAAAGTATTGACAAAAATTCCAAACATTCTCTCAAACCTAAGAAACCAATTAGGAAACTTACGACGTGTCGTACATAATGAGAAGGATGCTCCTCAAAATGTACGATACGTCGTAAAATGTGAAAAATTTCGGGAAAAACTTAAAATTCTGTATGAAATCCAGTGAATTTCCTACTTCATTTCTTAGTTTTTAAGAAATATATACAAAATATTTTTTAAAACCTATGAAATCCAGTAGGAAATTGGCTGGATTTCATACATAATTTTAAATTTTGCCTGAAATTTTAGACATTTTCCTAAAATATATGTAGAATGAGTTATTAAATTTTTGTGATATTGAAATAGGAAAAAGCAATAGGAAATTTACTATTTTCACAGTTCTAAAGGTTTTAGCAAACATTCAAATATTTCTTAAAAACTAACAGTTCTGCACGTTTGACAAGAACAAAAAGTATTTCTTAAGGATCACAAGAAATCCAACTGGTGCAGACATTTATTGGATGTCATACAGTTTTGAAAGTTTTGTCAAAAAATCCAAATATTCTTTCAAATCTAAGAAATCCATTAAGAAACTTACAGGTGTGTCTTACAGTGTTGACAAGAATTCCAAAATAATTTTTAAAAACAAATAAATCCAGTAGAAAATTTACTGGATTTCATACAGTATTTTATGCTTTGACAGAAATTTTAGACATTTTCTTAAAATATATTATGTATTATGTGTTATTAAATTATTGTGATACTAAAATATCCAGTAGGAAATTTACTATTTTGACAGTTCTGCATGTTTGACAACACAAAGTATTTCTTAAAAACCATAAGAAATCCAATTTGTGCAGACATTTATTGGATGTCATACAGTTTTGAAAGTTTTAACAAAGATTCCAAATATTCTGTCAAATCTAAGAAATCAATTAAGAAACTGACGATGTATCTTACAGTGTTGACAAGATTCCAAAATATTTTTTAAAAACTAAGAAATCCAGTAGGAAATTTACTGGATTTCTTACAATATTTAAAGCTTTGACTGAAATATTAGACATTTTCTTAAATTATATTATGTATAATGAGTTATTAAATTATTGTGATATTTTCAGTTTTACAGATTTGGCAAGCATTCAAAAATTTCTTAAAAATTAATAGTTTTGCACGTTTGACAACCAAAAATATTTCTTAAAAACCACAAGAAATCCAAATTGTGCAAAAATTTATTGGATTTCATACAGTTTTGAAAGTTTTGACAAAAATTCGAAATGTTCTCTCAAATCTAAGAATTCCATTAATAAACTTGACGATGTGTCTTACAGTTTTGGCAAGAATTGCAAAATATTTCTTAAACACTAAGAAATCCAGTAGAAAATTTAATGGGTTTTTTACAGTATTTAAAGCTTTGACTGAAATTTTAGACATTTTCTTAAATTATATTATGTATAATGAGTTATTAAATTATTGTGATATTTTCAGTTTTACAGATTTGGCAAGCATTCAAAATATTTCTTAAAAATTAATAGTTCTGCATGTTTGACAACCAATAATATTTCTTAAAAACAACAAGAAATCCAAATTGTGCAAAAATTTATTGGATTTCATACAGTTTTGAAAGTTTTGTCAAAAATTCGAAATGTTCTCTCAAATCTAAGAATTCCATTAATAAACTTGACGATGTGTCTTACAGTTTTGGCAAGAATTGCAAAATATTTCTTAAACACTAAGAAATCCAGTAGAAAATTTAATGGGTTTTTTACAGTATTTAAAGCTTTGACTGAAATTTTAGACATTTTCTTAAATTATATTATGTATAATGAGTTATTAAATTATTGTGATATTTTCAGTTTTACAGATTTGGCAAGCATTCAAAATATTTCTTAAAAATTAATAGTTCTGCACGTTTGACAACCAATAATATTTCTTAAAAACAACAAGAAATCCAAATTGTGCAAAAATTTATTGGATTTCATACAGTTTCGAAAGTTTTGTCAAAAATTCGAAATGTTCTCTTGAATCTAAGAATTCCATTGAGAAACTTACGATGTGTCTTACAGTTTTGACAAGTATTCCATAACATTTCTTAAAAATCAAGAAATGTAGTAGAAAATTTACTGAATTTCTTACAGTATTTTAAGTTTTGACTGAAATTTTAGACATTTAAAAAAATATATATGTAGAATGAGTTATTAAAGTATTGTGATATTGAAATATCCAATAGGAAATTTACTATTCTCTCAAATATTCTCTCAATTCTAAGAAATCCATTAAGAAAGTTACGATAAAACTAAGACACAGTTTTGACAAGAATTCCAAAATATTCTTTCTTAGTTTCTTAAAAACTAAGATATCCAGTAGGAAATTTATTGGATTTCTTACAGTATTTTAAGCTTTGATTGAAATTTTTGATATTTTCTTGAAATCTGTATAGCATATATTATTAAATCATAGAATTTAATCAAATATTTTCACAGTTCTGCAGATTTGGCAAGAATTAAAAATTATCTTAAATACTAAGAAATTCAGTAGACAATTTATTGAATTTCATACAGTTTTTATAGTTTTGACCAATAATTCGCCAAAACATAATAAATCCGCGTGGAAACTTATTGGACCTCTTAATGTTTCAAAATATAATTACAAATATTATGGCAAAACTATAAGAAATCTAGTAAATATCTTACAGTTTTGGTTTCATTTTTGAATTCACGAACCCCATTAACTAGATAATAACAGATAAAATTTGATGTACGTCGATAGATTTATAACATTTTTAATTAATACTTTTTATACCAAATTATAATGGCAAATATAATGGCAAAACTATAAAAAATGTAAATATCTTACAGTTTTGGTTTCATTTTTAAATTCACGAACCTTGTTAACTAGATAATTACAGATAAAATTTGATGTACGTCGATAGATTTATAACATTTTTAATTAATACTTTTTAAAGCATTACAAAAAAAAACTTGTATTTGTATGCACTAAAATAGATCAATAGTTTTGTATATAATTTATATATTTAACTTGTGTATTACGTAGGTTAGTTTAGGTTAGGTTAGGTTAGGTCAGGTTAGATCAGGTTAGGTCAGGTTAGGTTAAGTGAGATTAGGTTCATAAAATTGCTAGAAAATTTATGAAATTTTTATCTGTATTAAGGTATTTGAAAGGGATGGAATAAAAATTCATAGCGCAAACCAAAAATAAACAAATTTCATAAAATAATTGTATTGTAAATGGTAATAAAAACGTTTTTTTCTAATGTATTACATACGTATAGCTTCTTGTGATGCATTACAAAAGTGTTGTTTCTTGTAATGTATTACAAAAGTGTAGCTTCTTGTAATGTATTACAAAAGTGTAGCTGAGGAAATTTCACATCCATGAAATTTTAAATTATGCTGGATGCTTTATGACAAAAACGTGAACTGGGCTATTCGTTTTTAAAAACGCGCAGTAGGACAGGGCAATTACGCTGCTGCTAACACAACGAAGGCTGTATCCGAAGATGGACTTCAGAACTGGACGAGGTCGGTGTCTCTTACGCATGCAACAGTGACACATTTACTGTCGACGCACGTAAGTACACGGCGTTTCGAAAACGACTCCCGAGTCAAGGCCAAAGTCTTCCAATTGCCAAAATCGGCGACATCCAAATGTACACCAGCTCGTCCTTTTCGTGGTGAGGTCGCCTGCGATTGTGGGTGAAGGATGTGGTACAGGTCCAGCCGATTTGGCGCCACACCACGAAGTGCAATGCTACGCAAACTTGGCAAACGCTGCCGTTATAATTATCCAAGTGCAAGCACATTAAGACGTGAATAATCGGGATTTCTGAAGTGAAGAAAATAAGGCGTGATGGACGTATGTACAGTACGCAGGATTTTGTAATGGGCGCGCTTAATAATTCGAATATCAACATGTATGGGGAAACTGGGTTATGCAGGCATTGTATTATTTTGAAAAAATGTGCCAATCTTTGCAAGCCTACAGTGTTTAACATAAAGGCATTAATATGTTAATAATTTCGACAATTGATTGCGATTTTGTAAACTGCAACAAGTTTTTTTTTTAAATTTATTATAGTAAGTAATGAGTTCGAAGCAGTGATCCAAATTCTATGAAGAAATTATTATAAATTTGTAACTGTTACAATTTATAAATTACAATCATGTTGGACACGAAAAACGAGCAGAAGGTGTTAGGCTTATAGTATAAGAACTATAAACTATAAACGTACTATAAAAATGTAATGTAAATGTTTATAGTACGAGATGTCTTGCAGTTTAGGAACAATATTTTGAATTTTTTTCAAGTACTTAGAGCAGTGGCTCTCAACCTTTTTGGGATCACGGAACACTTTTAAGTGGTCTCGATTTTGGCGGAACACCATTATCATAAAATTTGTAAATCTAATGTAAATCACACAAAATAATTGGAAGATTAATATTTAATTGAAATAAGAATATATATTACATGGTAACTTATTTTAATGAGAAATTTGCGCTTGACGACCTTTACAAATTTCCTCAAGGTTGGGTCTTATGTAAGAGAGCGCTACTCTCATTTCTTCTTCTAAATTGGTAAGTCTTTCTCTTTTTTTGCTTTTAATATTTGTTAGAGTTGAAAATCCAAGTTCGCACAGATAGGACGTCGAAAAGAGCAACAAGATATTCAACGCTCGTTTTGCAATAAATGGATGTTCATTCTCGATGGAAATCCAAAACCTTTCCACTCCTTCTTCTTTGAATTTTAGTTGTAACGTTCGATCCGTTGATATATTAATAAACTCATCTGCTTCCTGAATTGAAAAATCTTGGTTCATTATATCAAATTCACCAAATGGATTTCGCGCCCAATCAAAGTCTTCAATATTAAGAGATGGAAAGTAATGAGTTATTTTGTCTTGCAATATTGACAAATGCTCTGCCACATTTGAAATCATTTCGTTAATGTTAACAATATTTTCCGTTGCTAATAACGGAAACATATCAAATTTGCGATTTTGAGCAATACGATTTTTCCAAAGCAAAAGCTTTTTCTGGAAAGCTAGCAATTTGTCTGTGGATGTCAGAATATTTTCATTTTTTCCTTGAAGAGATGTATTGACTGAATTTAAGTAGCTGAAGATATCGGCTAAATATGCTAGCTTAGTACACCATGCATCATTTTCCAAATATTTTACGTATACATCATTACCCTCTTGTCTAAAAAAAACTAGCAATTCCTGTTTCAACTCATGAACTCGGGTTAGCACTTTTCCTCTTGAGAGCCACCTCACTTCAGAGTGCAAAAGCAAACATTCATATTTGGATTCCATGGTGTTACAAAGTTGTTTGAACATACGGGTTTTTAATGGTCTCGATTTAATATAATTCACCATATGTACGACTTGTTCCAAAACAGACTTTAAGTTTGCTGGTAGACTCTTCGAAATCAAAGATTCCCTGTGCAGAAAGCAGTGAGTGGAGACTATATTTGAATTTATTGCTTTAACTCGACTACAAAATCCCTTAATACTGCCACGCATGGCTGGAGCTCCATCAGTACAGATTCCTGCGCAATTTTCCCAGGATAATTTCCATTCTTCCAAATAAGATGATACTGAATTAAATATGTCTTCTCCAGTTGCGTGACCAATAAGTTCCTTGCAGAATAAAAACTGATTTATTATTTCAGTGTCGTCAACAAAGCGAATAAATCCGATTAATTGGGCTTTGCCACTTATGTCAGTGGATTCGTCAATTTGCAGCGCAAAATTTTTTGTACTTAATTTCGCCGTCACTGCGTTCTCTATAAAACCTGACATATCTATAATTCTTCTTTTTATCGTATCGTCCGTAACGGGAATTTTTAGGACGTCTCGCTGCGCTTCATTGCCAAACATAATCTTAACAATTTCTAAACATGCGGGCAAAATTAGCGATTCTGCGATATCATGTGGCTTTTGCTTCAATGCAATTAGTTCTGCCACTTTATAAGAAGCGATTTGCGCTTTATCCGAAATTGTAACGCTCTTTCGAAAGCATGTTGCTTGCACTTCTTGATTTTTCAGCAATCTTTCGAAATAATCTTTACCTTTCGAAGTTAGACAAGAATGTTTTGTTGAAAGGTGTCGCTGTAACTTAGCTGGGACCATTGCACTGTTAGCCAATTTTTCACCACATACAATACATCTCGGAATAGGAACATCTTGACTACCGCTCCATGTAAAACCAAACTTCAGATATTCTTCCGAATAATGCCGAACTGATTCGGATATCTTTTTACGTTTATTTTCGGCATTTTTGTTGCCTTGCATATCTCCTTCAATTGAAGAAGACCTGCTTGTACTCGCCCCAACATTAACTTCACTTTCAGTCTTTCTTTTCAAAAATTTGTCCATATTTCAGATTTAAAAGTCTTGATTAACTGCTAAAATAAGCAACTAAAAAAGATAAGAATACTGTTAAAACTACACAACTTGCATTTCATCTTACCAATTTCCAACAATATAAAATATATATATACAATAAAAACACACACTCACGAAAACTAGATATTTATATAAAATTATGGCTGAACCGCAGATCGAAATTGCGCTTTTGTTATTTACGTACGAAGAAAGAGAAACAGCACGAAATCAACACTACGTAGCGCGCCCTGCGTTATCGAGTACACTAGAAATTTAGTGGTATTCACCGGAGTAACTCCAAACGACGTAACTGCGTCGTTCGATACTTACACTGTTAATATTATTGACTGTTCCGCGAAAATTTAGAATAATATTGAATATTTTTGCTAAATTTCAAATAATTAACAAAACTATGTAGTATTTATTTTATAGTAATAAAAAAAATTACTGTTTCTTATTATATTATATTCAAAATTTTCGCGGAACACCTGGGACAGCTTCGCGGAACACCAGTGTTCCGCGGAACGGCGGTTGAGAACCACTGACTTAGAGTATGGTCTTGCTTTTCTCAATGTTTATTATACAAGAGAACATCTAGGTTTTACTGTATTACATTAAAACATTAAATGTTACATTAAATTAAACATTAAATCGAACATCAAATGTTCGAGGTGAGGTTGTGTAGTAGCTTTTGTATTCAATACTTTGGTTGGATCAATTTTCAAGTGGTTTCCCTAAAAATATAACTTCTTGTTCTGTTTATTAATAAAAATACTCCGTGAGATTAAACATTTTTATCACAATTTTAATACAACACCACAACTAACTGCGATAGCCCAGAAACAAAGCACTTCCTATGTAAACATCCGTGAGAGATGTTGATCACAATAAAGCTTCGCGCCTCTGAGTCACATTCTGGGAAAATCCCGCTTTTACTACGGCTTTGTGACGGGTAAAAGTGATGCTTATCGCGTAATTGTCTCGTAAGCCTTGTAAAAATATCAGCTAGCGGTTTCCCCCTGGCGCAATTGTGATTGTGTCGTAATCATAATCGACGCGAGAAGAGGAGGATGCGCTCGACTTCGGTTGCGCAACGAGCATTAACATACGTGAAAGTGGGTTGTTTGCTTTGCGGTGAGCAAATGGCTAATTATGGACAGAGTGTCGTGTGAATTTTTTTCACTGCGATTTCCGCGCCGTGTGGTAAATATTTTATTGTGTCTGTGCGCGGCGCGTGGGAATTGCACGTGTTGCAATCCGTCAAACTGGTGGAAATGCGAAATGTTCGAATGGACAGTTTCAGGCATGCAATGATGCATGCAAGCATTTGGAATCCCCAGGAAGATAATTCGGATATGCTTGCAAATCTAAACGAAAATTCAAACATAATTCCTATTAGAAGAATACAAAAAAAGTACAACTCAAAAATAATAATAATAACTATAAAATGTCATATACAGCAGTAGCTTTGAATCCAAAATGACGAATTAAAAAAAAATGTAATTTTCATTGGCAATGAAAGTACAAAATAATTGTGTTCAACACAAGGCTTTCTTCATATATTCATTTAAATAAAAACGTAGATAGTGGAATCAAAACTTTGAGACTTACGTTAATTATTCGTTTTTTTTGCAATTTTACCTGCAGATTTCTAGTTCATATAATTTTTGTATATTCAGGTACAAATTAAAGTCGGCAAAGTTATTAGGGAAAGTCTTTTTCGCCTAGAAAACTTCTTAAATAATAAAAAAAATACCGAAGGTCCTAACAAAAATTTCACAAATCATAATACGTATCAATATGTATTAAACAAGTAAAGTAAAAGTAAACTTGCTATTCTATAAATGGCAGCACTTGTATCATTCGTTAAATGAAAATGATTTTATACATTTTGTAGAACTAAGAAACTCAAAAAAGGTAATGATTTTGAAATTTTTAATTTTGTTAATAAATTGTAAAATAATATTTGATTTGTTGACCAAACCATCAAAAGAGTTTTCAGATATTTGTCTATTGTTTTCAGCTGTTTTCAGTCGTTTTCGTTTCTTCTTAGTTGTTTTTAGATGCATTCCGTTGTTTTTCAGTTGTTTTCAGTGTGGTTTGTTGACACAGATATAAACTGAAAAACTGAATAAGAAAGCTATTTTCAGTGGTTGTCAGTGGTTTTCAGACATTTTCGTTTGTTTTCAGTTGTTTTCAGACATTTGTGTTGGTTTTTATTTATTTTCAGATGTTTTACATTATATTGCAGTTATTTTCCAGTTATTTTCCTTTGGTTTTCAATTGTTTTTAGTAGTTTCCAAAAGGTTTACAGACGTTTTTAGATGTTTTCAGTTGGTTTTAGTTGTTTTCATTTAATATAGAGTACCTCGTGTTAAACCTTACGCGTTGGTTTTATTGTATTATTTTCAATTGTTTTCAGTGATTTTCGTTTCTACTTAGTTGTTTTTAGATGCATACCGTTGTTTTATCAGTTGTGTTTAGTTAGTTTCTTTCTATATTCGGGATTTTTTTAAAATTATAATAATCGAATATTTGGGGGGGGGGGGGGATTTTAGTTGACACAGATATAAACTGAATATAAAAAGCTGTTTTCAGTGGTTTTCAGTTGTTTTCAGACATTTTCGTTGGTTTTCAGTTCTTTTCAGAGATTTTTGTTGGTTTTTTATTTATTTTCAGATGTTTTCCATTATATTGCAGTTGTTTTCCAGTTATTTTCCTTTGATTTTCAATTCTTTTTAGTAGTTTCCAACAAGGTTTAAAAACGTTATCAGTTGATGTTGATGTAGATTCAGTTGATGTAGATGTTTCCAGTTGGTTTTAGTTATTTTCAATTAATATAGAGTACCCCTACCAAAAATAATTAAAAAGTTCTTCCGGTTTGTGAGGTTGAGTGGTGTCAACCAAAAAACCCTACGCGTTGCTGTTTTTGTATTATTTTTAATTGTTTTCAGTAATTTTCGTTTGTTTTTAATTAATGTTTTTTATTATCTTTTCAGTTATTTGGTGGTTTTAGTTGGTTTGAATTGTTTTATTACTGACTCGACATGATTCTTACAATTTGCTCTACGAGTACAATTGACAAATTTTATGTGAAATTGAACAATTTTTAACGTCGTTTTTGCAAGCTTAGTTCGAATTTCTACATTTTTTGTAGTTTGTGTAATTGTTTGTTAGCCAGAAAAGTTGTCATTATTTTTTCAAACGTTATCATCTGTTTTTGTTTGTTTGCAGATGTTCTCTATTATTTTTAGTTGTTTTCCGATGTTTTCAGTTATTTTCAGTGAATACAGAGTATCTCTACTAAAGATAATTAAAATATTTATGCAGTTTGTGTTGTCCTTTATCAACCAAAGAACCAACATAGTTTTCAGATATTTTGGTACTGTTTTAAGCAGTTTTCAGTCATTTTCGTTCGTTTTTAGTTGTTTTCAGATGTTTTCTACAATTTTTTCAGTTGTTTTAGTTGTTTTGAATTGTAATTTTACTGATTTGGTCATCATTTTTTTCTTACAATTCGATGTAGATTTACAAATTTTCGTGAAATTGAACAATTGAACAAGCCCTAACTCAATACCTACATTTACACAAATCACACGGCAGAAAGACCCACGTTGGTCGATAGCCAGTTAGGGATAATATCCTTAACAAATACAGTCACTACTGAACAATTATTTACGACATTTTTACAAGTTTAGTTCGAATTTCTAAATTTTTGTAGTTTGTGTGGATCTCTATCAGCCAGAAAACTTGTTATTATTTTTTCAAATATTTTCAGCTTTTGTCGTTTGTTTTCAGTTCTTTTCGATTGTTTTTGATTGTTTTCAGATGGTTTTAGTTATATTCAGTAAATACAGAGTACCTGTACTAAAAATAATTAAAATATTCATGCAGTTTGTGTGGTTCCTTGTCAACCAAATAACCAAAGGAGTTTTCAGATATTTTCTGTATTGTTTTCAGCTGTTTTCAGTCATTTTCGATTGTTTTTAGTTGTTATAAGAAGCATTCCGTTGTTTTAAGTTGTTTTCCTTTGATTTTTAGTTGATTTTAGTACTTTCCAAAGGTTTTACAGTCGTTTTTAGCTGTTTTCAGTTAGTTTTAGTTGTTTTCAATGGATATAGAGTACCTTTACTGAAAATAATTAAAAGATTCATGCAGTTTGTGTGGTTCTTTGTTAACGAAATAACCAAAAGAGTTTTCAGATATTTTTTGTATTGTTTTCAGCTGGTTTCAGTTATTTTAAATTGTTTTAATTTTTTTTCAGATGCACTTTGTTGTTTTCCAGATGTTTTCAGTTATTTTCGTTTATTGTCAGTTATTTTTAGTTGTTTTCAAAAGTTTTACAGTCGTGTTTAGTTGTTTTCAGTTTGTTTTAGTTATTTTCAATGAATATAGAGTACCTCTACTCAAAATAATTAAAATATTCATGCAGTTTGTGTGGTTCGTTGTCAACCAAATAACCGTAAGAGTTTTCAGATATTTTCTGTATTATTTTCAGCTGTTTTTCGTTGTTTTCGTTTGTTTTTAATTGATGTTTTCCATTATTTTTTGATATTTTATTGGTTTTAGTTGTTTCGAATTGTTTTATCAATGACGTTGTCATGATTTATTTCTTACAATTTGCTGTACAATTGACAAATTTTATCTGAAATAGAACGATTTTTTAACTACGTTTTTACAAGTTTAGTTCAAAATTCGACATTTGTGTAGTTTGTGCGGTTCTTGTTAGCCAGAAAAGTGGTCATTAATTTTTCAAATGTTTTCACCTTTTTTCGTTTGTTTTCGGTTGTTTTCGATTGTTTTTGGTTGTTTTCAGATGGTTTTAGTTATTTCCTGTGAATGCAGAGTACCTACCTTTACTAATAATAATTAAAATATTCATGCAATTTGTGTGGTTCTTTGTCAACCAAATAAGCGAAAGAGTTTTCACACATTTTCTGAATTGTTTTCAGCTGTTTCAGTCATTTTCGTTTGTTTTTAGTTTTATTCAGATGCATTCCGTTGTTTGCCAGTTGTTTTCAGTTGTTATCCCTTATTTTCAGTTATTTTCAGTTGTTTTCAAAAGTTTTTCAGTCGTTTTTAGTTGATTTCAGTTAGTTTTAATTGTTTTCAATGTATATGGAGTACCTCTACTGAAAATAATTAAAGTGTTCGTGCAGTTTGTATGGTTCTTTGTTAACCAAATAACCAAAAGAGTTTTCAGACATTTTCTGTATTGTTTTCAGCTGTTTTCAGTCATTTTCGTTTGTTTTTAGTAATTTTCAGATGCATACGTTGTTTGCAAGTTGTTTTCAGTTGTTATCCTTTATTTTCAGGTATTTTCAGTTGTTTTCAAAAGTTTTACAGTCGTTTTCAGTTGATTTCAGTTAGTTTTAATTGTTTTCAATGTATATGGAGTACCTCTAGTGAAAATTATTAAAGTATTCATGCAGTTTGTATGGTTCTTTGTTAACCAAATAACCAAAAGAGTTTTCAAACATTTTCTCTATTGTTTTAATCAGTTTTCAGTCATTTTAGTTTGTTTTTAATTGTTTACAGATGTACTTCGTTGTTTTCCTATTATGTTCAGTTGTTTTCCTATGTATTTCAGTTGATTTTAGTTATTTACAAAATGTTTACAGGCGTTTTTAGATGTTTTTTTTAGTTGGTTTTAGTTGTTTTTAATGAATATAGAGTACCTCTACTAAAAATAGTTAAAATATACATTCAGTTTGTGTGGTTATTTGTCAACCAAGGAACCAAAATAGTTTTCAGATGCACTCCGTTGTTTGCCAGTTATTTTCAGATATTTTCCATAGATTTTCAATTGGTTTTAGTTGTTTCCAAAAGTTTTACAGTCGTTTTTAGATGTTTTCAGTTGCTTTTAGTTTTTTTCAAGATTACAGAGTATCTCCATTGAAAATATTCACCAAATTTATTAATTTACCCAATTACTATATAATCTATTTCATTTTGAATAGCCCAATGAAATTGCAATTTTTGAACATGGGAAAAATGGTAAAACAGGTCTATTAGTATTTCGAAAATCTAAAAGTTTTAAAATGTCCTTGAAAATTTTGGATATACTAGAGACACTATAAAAAATTCAATACGTTCTAAATTGTTGACTATTTTTTTTACCAATACTATTTGACCTGTTTTAGAATTTTTTGCAACCAATTCGAAATTCCATTTATTTAGGATGTTTTCAAACTTTTTGCACAGTGTTTAAATGCTATATTTTATCATATCATGTGGTGATGTGATGTGATGTAATGTAATGTGATGTGATATGATGTGATGTGATGTGATCACGTGATACCTATCACATGAACTGAGGTTTTTCTTGCTCGCGCAATTTAATTGACAGGAGAAAAAATTGCCTAGTTGAATATAGTTGCATAGTTGATGTTTTCAAACTTTTTGCACAGTGTGTAAATGCTATATTTTACCATATCATGTGGTGTGATGTGATGTGATGTGATGTGATGTGATGTGATGTGATGTGATGTGATGTGATGTGATGTGATGTGATCATGTGATACCTATCACATGAACTGAATTTTTTCTTTCTCGCGCAATTTAATGGACAGGAGAAAAAATTGCTTAGTTGAACATAGTTGCATAGTTGAACATGCATTGTTGAATACTGCATGCAAACACATTTTAAGCCCCTCCAAGTTTATAGAAAATCGGAATTGTTTGAGAATACTTTCTAGTATTTTTATATTATTTCATGACTACCTGAACAGCCATTTAGAAATAATGAATTTAACCAGATATAGTGAAGGTCGCCTTATAATTAATTTCAGGTCTCAGAATTAATGTGACAATTTTTCACTTTTATCATAATTTATTTGCATTAATTGGTTAAAATGGTTAAAATATGGTAAAATATTTTAATATCTAAGCAGGTAAAACTGAATTAGATTTCTGTTTGTATTTTAATTACATTGTCAAAACTCGTTAAACAGCAATTAACACATAAAATTTGTCAATGGAATATTTCGTGTAAACAGTAAACTGTTTTGGATTCTCAACGTTCATACGTATTTTCGTAAACAGTCTGTCGATAGAATTTTCGTTAAACAGTAATTAACAAAACATTTGTCAATGGAATATTTCGTGTAAAAAGTAAATTGTTTTGGATTCTCAACGTTCGTAAATTGAAATATTTTCGTAAACAGTTTGTATGGAAGTTTCAATGAATTATGGAATCTTTCGCGATAAGTGGATTTTTAGTATCTATAAATTGGAACGTGAAATTAATGTTTATTATTTTACAAGCTTATTAATTTTATAACGATATTTTACGCCCGGAGGCAGTCAATCACAAAAACACAATGACCGTACTTAAATTTCTAACAATACATGCCCAATCATTGGCTTAATAATAGCGTTATTTATTAGTGCACAAAAATAATCTGACTCGTTAGAAAGTCTGATTTGTTCTCAATATTTAGCCGATTCTGAAACATAATACTATTTTTTTATGTTGAATTGTGGTGACGTTTACTTCGTGATACATTTTATCAATTATAAATAAAAGAAGTTACTTTGTGAGTATGTCATAAATATGTATTTATGTGATGAGTATTTATGTGATAGTCACAGAGTAACTTGTTTTATTTACCTTTAAATTAATGTCAACTTTAAAGGATAAATATAGTTATGAAACGCATATTGAAAATTAAACTGAGCTTTAAAATTTAAAGTCACTTCAAATTGATTATGAAATTGGCTGTTATAACCGTTTTTACAATTTAGCTTATGGCACACCAAATTACATTACAGGTTTTTAATTTGTACTTTTAAGCTTTAAGTAACCAAGTATCGTACTGCATCAGTGGCAAATTTTTTAATGTGATCGATGGTACATTAGTAATGTGTCACAGTTACTATCATTATAGTTGCGTTTTTTACTTATAGTACATATTCCATAGTACAGTATTATAGAATGTGTCTTGGTTAGGGCATCCTAACATTATTTGAATGCCAGTATGGGTTAGTTCATTTAGCGTTATCCAGGGTGCACCACGAGGAGGCGAACTAACTTTACACCCCATATAATACTTTAATATCCCTAGATTAGAAAAAAAGATGAATTGTTATTGTTATTAATAACGGATATTTTTTCAGTACTTTGCGCTTCTTGGCGACACTAATTAGCCACAGCTGCAGGTACAAGCTGCCGTCAAATAAACAACTTAAAAAGCATAACAACAATAATCCTTCTGCTCTTCCACCTGTGGCGTAATTGCTGCCGTAATAAATGCATATGGGTAGGAGCATAAATTATCCGATGCCTTGAATAACTCGAATAATTACCACGCTCACAAGTACAAGTGGAAATACAACGCTCGATTGCAATGTGCAAGGTACTTTTTGTGTTTTGTGTCCCGTCATTGGCACTGGAAATAATCAGGCAAATTGCTGCAATATTCGTGGAAGAATCGCCTGACACGCGAAATTTTATTTTTACACCGCGCGCAAATGAACCGATGATATCATCCAGTCCACGTCAAAATTGGGTCTTCAGGGTTAACAGACCTACATTTCGAAACTGAGGATACGTTTAAAACGGCGATTTTTCATTTGTTGTATTTGTTAATTGTTAACAGGCGATCCAGTAATTATGACTCTGAAGTCCCAATTGATTGCAATGTGATTTAAAGGGCATATTAATTCTGGCAATTACGTATTTAAACTTTAATTCCTCATTAAAATATCTATATGATAAAATAGTTATGCGAGAAAATTACTGCATAGCACTGTCGTTCCTTTGGAGGGGAACTGAAGCAGGCGAACCCGTGTACTGTTAAACGGTGCGTGCACGTTAAAGAACATTAAAAGCTAAATCCACCACACTGCAAGGGCTTACGTAATTAGAGCCAATTTTAATAGCGTGCAATTTTTGTGTGTGCTTTGTTACCGCACTTTGCTCAAAACACAGACCACATTAATTACAACGATAAACTACGAAACTTGGAAGGACAGGCGAGTGTGCACGCAATACAATTCGGTCTAAATTCGCAAATTGCCTGTTACAAACAGATGCTGACGGGCTCACTTGAATATTATTAACATGCGAGCGCAATTCTACTGCTTACGGCCCGCACGACTGGAATACGCGATGAGTGGCGACGATGAGGACGTCCGCGTGCGGGTCCCAGAGGGCATAATGGCTTAATTGCGGCCTCCAGTCGTGTGCTCATTAAACATTCCTCGGATCGATTGGGGCGTTCACACAGCGACAGGAAATTGGATCGTCGCCGGACGAGAGTAAGCCCTGAAATTTCTCTTTGAGGGCCCTTTGAATGGGGAACGAAGGGAACGAAGGGTGACCAACACTCGCACTGTTGGTCACCTGAAGATCAAAGAAACTTTTAATGGACATCCAACCTGAAGGAAAAGAGCAATTTTTATGCAGGATGCTGGAAATTACCACAACGAAAACTACTGTCGTATCGACTATAATATCCTGGATCTCAAAAGCCCACACTTCTACGATCCATTATTTTTTATCAAGATAATTATCAAGATTTTTCATTGCAAGTTTAGAGTTTCAAACCTGCAATTATATTTGTTGTTATTTTATTTAATGAAGTTTTTAACAGTTTAAAGCGAAATTTAGTGCCAGTTAGTTTAGGCTTCTTTAATGAAACGTAATAAAATGCACCAAGAAATTATGTTCAAATTTTTTATAAATTATTTTTAAATGATTATTAAACGAAAATTGACTATAAAAAGATATATATTTTTTTAATTTAGATAAACAAACGTCTAACAGATAACCCTAAACAAATACGCATCTAGACAAATCAACAATAGTCGTCAAATTTTTGCAATATTCTATAAAAACCGTTCAAATACATTACAAGCATAATTTAAGGCACAATACAGATTGAACTGATAATCAAAAAACTTATATAAAATTCGTACAAATTCGTACAAACTTCAAACGGTATCTCCCCAACATAAATCAAAAAATCAAATAAGGAAAAATTCGTACATGTTCATTTGGTTACGACTTGATAATATAGAAATAAAATTAATGGAATTTAAAAATTCGATAATTTCGATAAAAAGATTTGGAGAGATTTTTCTTGGACAAAATTAAATATTGAAGTATTCGTAAGTATATGGAAAATTTGAAGTATATTACCATTCATTTTGTATCCAAACAAAATCGATTTTTTTTTTATTAACATGTTCATTTGGTTAGGACTTGATGATATAGAAATGAAATTGATGGAATTTCAAAATTCGATAATTTCGATAAAAAGATTTGGAGAAATTTTTCTTGGACAAAATTAAATATTGAAGTATTCGTTAATATATGGAAAATTTGAAATTTTTATTGAAACTAATAAAATATTTATTGAAAACTCTGAAATTGTAGTTGATAAATAAACACTGCTAAATAAACACTGCAGCAATAATTACCAAATTTTTAGCAAGAATTGAAAAGTTTACTTATAATTGCAAACTTTTTACTGGAAATGATGATATTTTCAGTAGAACTTATGAAACATTCAACAATTTTTTTGAAATTGCACTTGAAAATTTTCATTTGGGATTGCGAAATTTTCGCGAAATTTTGCGAAAGTCAATAAAGTTTTCAGCACGAATTAATAAGTTTACTGGCAATAGCAACATTTTCACTGGAAAAGGCGAACCTTCATTGAAGCTTATAGAATATTGATGAAATTGTCTTAAATGATGAAATTGTGATTGACATTTTCAAATTTTCATTAGATATTTAAAAATTTTGAGTGTAAATTAAAAATGACAGTGAAAATAGTCTGCTTACATTAAATGTATAAAAGTACAAGGCAACGCACAATTTCCACATTTGTACTGGAAATTATGAAATTAACAATGAAACGTAGAAAAATATCATCGAAAATTATGACCCTGTAATTCAAAAATTACAAACTTTCACTGAAAAACCAAAAGTTTTGATTGTAAATTAAATCTTGCAGTAAAAATTATAAAGTTTTCGGCACGAAATTAAAAATTGACTGGTAATTGCAAATTTTTTATTGGAAAAGATGAAATTTTCGTTGTAAATTATAGAATATTGGTCGAAAAATATGACATTTACAACTTTTGATTGGAAAATGCAAAATTTTAACTGTAAATTCAAAATATCAGTGAAATAATAACATTTTCAGCATAGATTTAAAATTGTACTGACAATTGTAAGATATTTACTGGAAATGATGGAATTTACATTGAAACGTATGCAATATTCATGAAAAAGTATTTATTGAAAAGATTAAAACTTTAATTTTAGTATAGATTTAAAACTGTACTGGCAATTGTAAGATATTTATTGAAAATGATGGAATATTCAGTCATGCTCACATAAATCTAGTACAAACAATTTGACATTGCCATATAAAATTGCTATTCTAACCTAATTTCTTGTACTAGATTTATGTGAGCATGACTGTACATTGAAAAGTATGAAATATTCATGAAAAAAAGTTCAATTAAGATTTTGTAAATCAATTGTAAATTAATTGTAATTGTATTTAAATGAAATTAATTTTAAATTTGTAAATTTTTGAAATACAGTAAAAATTAGTGAATGTTAGTGAAAATAATACAGTTTTCGTCACGAATTTAAATTTAACTAGCAAGTGCAACATTTTAATAGGAACAGGCGAAATTTTCATTAAAACTTACAGAATATTGGTCAAAAATCATAAAATTGTAATTGAAATTTGCAAATATTTATTAGAAATTACGAAATTTTAACTGTAAATTAAAATACCAGTGAAATAACAAAATGTTCAGCATTATTTTAAAAATGCACAGGAAATTGTAAGATATTTACTGGAGATTTTCATTGAAACTTAATAACTACAATGTATTGGCTAAATAGATAAAATTGCAATTGAAATTTACAAATTTTCATTGGAAATTGCGAAATTTGATTGTAAATTAAAGTATGTAGCGAAAATTATATTCCACACACTTATAATTCTGAACTGTAATTGAAAATTATAAATTTTCACTGAAAGATGCGAAAATTCGATTGAAAAATGCCATTTTTGATTGAAAATTAAACAATGCACTAAACATTATAATGGAAATTGTAAAAAAAAAATACTGGAAAAGACGACATTCATTTTTTTAAATCAATATTTGTATATTGTTTAAAATGATGAAAATTTAATTAAAGATTTCAAATTTTAGCTGGAAACTGTGAAGTTTTGTTTGCTTTTTTAACGATAAAATTGTATTTGAAATTTTCAAATTTTCATTAGAAATTTCGAAATATGATTGTAAATTAAACTATGTAGAATAATTATACTGCACACACTGTTATACTTATGAAAATGTATTTGAAAATTATAAAATTTCACTGGAAATGCGAAAATTTGATTGAAAAATGCCACCTATAGATTGAAAATTAAACAATACAGTAAAAATTATAATGGTCGAACTTAAAAATTTACTGGCAATTCTAAACATTTTCTGGAAAAGACGACAATAATTTTGTTTTAATTTTTATTAGTATATTGTTTAAAATGATGAAAATGTAATTAAAGATTACAAATTTTAGCTGGAAACTGTGAAGTTTTGTTTGCTTCTTTAACGATAAAATTTGAAATTTACAAATTTTGTAGTGTAGCGAAAATTATACTGCACGCACTGTTATACTTATGAAAATGTATTTGAAAATTATAAAATTTCACTGGAAATGCAAAAATTTGATTGAAATATGCCCCATTTTGATTGAAAATTAAATAATGCAGTAAAAATTATAATCGACGAATTTAAAAATGTCAAATTTTGATTGAATTGTAGAATTTTTACTGGAAAGACGTTTACATTTTTTTTTTTTTTGTAAATTGTATAAGATGATGTAAATGTAATTAAAAATGACAAATTTTAGCTGGAAACTGTTTTGTTGGAAAAATGTTGTTTGCTTTTTTTAACGATAAAAATTGTATTTAAAATTTACAAATTTTCATTGGAAACTGCGAAATTTGAATGTAAATTAAACTATGTAGCGAAAATTATTCTGCACATACTGTTATAATTATGAAACTGCAATTGAAAATTATAAAGTTTCTCTGCACAATGCGAAATTTTGATTGAAAATTAACTATTGCAGCAAAATTGTATTTAAAATTTACAAAGTTTCATTGGAAACTGCGAAATTTGAATGTAAATTAAACTATGTAGCAAACATTATTCTGCACATACTGTTATAATTATGAAACTGCAATTGAAAATTTTAAATTTTCACAGCACAATGCGAAATTTTGATTGAAAATTAACCATTGCAGCAAAAATTATAATGAACGAATTTAAAAATTTACTGGATATTGCAAAATTTTTCCTGGCAACTGTAAAATTTATACTGGAAAGAAAAACATTTAAAAAAAATTAAATATATACAAATATATTTAGCCAGTATTTAGAATACTGACTAAAATTATGAAATTGTAATAGAAAATTATAAATTTTAGTCGGAAAATTCGATATATCGTCTGCAAATTAAACATTGCAGTAAAAATTATAATTTTGGTTACAGTTTCATCCATTTTGGATACCAGTTATCATTATATTTTTTTATTGTTATCTTCTTAATTGGAATACTTACTGGTAGTTTATTTATAAACATATTTTCTTGTTTTTATTATTTAACAAAACAAGAATACATCTTTATATATAAGGTACCAGTAAGTACTCCAATTAAGAAGAAAAAAAAAAAAAATATAATGTTTATGGCATGAATTTAAAAGTTGACTCTCAATTGTACACTTTTTAGTAGTTATGTTATAGTCCATGCCAGATAATGTCACTTTTCACATAAAAACGTCCTTCAAGAGTCCCCCTTCTGCCCTGTCGGAATGGACAACAGAAATGCAAATGCATCTCTTGTAGTTGGTCAAATTCCACCAGAGGAGGTTTTTTTTTGTAAATGTAATGGAGTAAAGATAGTGACTAGTGATGGAGTGAACTAGTGATTACAACTCATAAATAAGTAAATTACGTAAAACAACTTTGTTATTTCCACTCACACTTTTATTTTTGAAAAATATTTAGTGACTGCAGTTTCGACTAAGGTCTAGTCTTCATCAAACCAAGTACCAAGTATTTAGTATTTAGTTGGTTAATAACTGGACCTTAGTCGAAACTGCAGTCACTAAATATGTTTAAAAAATAAAAGTGTGAGTGGACTCTCTTGTAGTTGGTACAGTTCTACCCGTGGAGGTCTTTTTTTCTTGTAAATGTAATGTAGTAAAGATAGTGATTAGTGATGGAGTGAACTAGTGATTACAACTCATAAATAAGTAAATTAAACAAAACAACTTTGTTATTTCCACTCACACTTTTATTTTTGAAAAATATTTAGTGACTGCTTAGTCACTAATATTTATTAGGAAATCTGTGAAAATCTTGAAAATTATTGAGAAATTTTGGGAATTATTGAAAATATTATTAGTCCTATTAGACCAATTTGCACTTTTAATCTTGAAATTATTGAAAAAACTCCAGAAATCATGAAAATTATTGGAAAACCTGTAGGGATCTCAAAAAACATGTCGAGAAATCGAAATCTTGATAATATTTTTCAATTTTCCCATAGAACTATTCCTCTAGAATCCCTCTTCTTCCCTGTTAGACTGGATAACAGAAATGCAAATGCATCTCTTGTAGTTGGTCCAATTCCACCAGTGGAGGTTTTTTTTCTTGTAAATGTAATGGAGTCAAGATAGCGATTAGTGATGGAGTAAACTAGTGATTACAACTCATAAATAAGTAAATTAAATAAAACAACTTTATTATTTCTACTCACACTTCTATTTTTGAAAAATATTTAGTGACTGCAGCTTCGATTACAGTCTAGTCATTATCAAACTAAGTACCAAGTACTTAAGTCTTTATCAAACTAAGTACTAAGTACTTAGTACTTAAGTCATTATCAAAGTAAGAACTAAGTACTTAGTATTTAGTTTGTTAATAACTAGACCTTAGTCGAAACTGCAGTCACTAAATATGTTTCAAAAATAAAAGTGTAAACTCTCTTGTAGTTGGTCCAATTCCAACAGTGGAGGTTTTTGTTTTCTTGTAAATGTAATGGAGTAAAGATAGCGATTAGTGATGGAGTGAACTAGTGATTATAACTCATAAATAAGTAAATTAAATAAAACATCTTTGTTATTTCCACTCACACTTTTATTTTTGAAAAATATTTAGTGACTGCACTTTCGACCAAGGTCTAGTCATTATCAAACTAAGTACTAAGTACTTAGTACTTAAGTCATTATCAAACCAAGTACTAAGTACTTAGAATTTAGTTTGTTAGATTTTGCAACAATGATCAACTTTCTAGTAATTTTTCAATAAATCCAATGATTTCCCAATAATAAACTGTAATTAAAAACTCCACTTTTTAAAGGAAATGTTTAGCGTAATTGGGTGATCTTTTCTTTTCAAGAGAATTAAGAACTCTACTCTGTTCTCTATCTTTTATAATTTATTCTTTTATAAGATAAAATATATAATATTTCAATGCTCTTTTTACTTATCCTATGGCTCAAATAATAAAACACCCACGAGTGTGTTTAAAATATGTACAGGGTGGTTTTTACCCTGATTTTTAAATACTTAGTAATTAGTTTGATAATGACTTAAGTACTAAGTACTTAGTATTTAGTTTGTTAATAACTAGACCTTGTTCGAAGCTGCAGTCTCAAAATATGTTTCAAAAACAAAAGTGTGAGTGGAAATAACAAAGTTGCTTTATTTAATTTACTTATTTACAATGTTCCACCAAGTAACGGCTAGCAGTATACAACAACTCATAAAATTAATATGTTTGGTTGATTTATGGGTTTCAATGGTAAGTCTTGATAATTGAATAAAAATTTGAATAGTTTCTCAATTCCTATGCAAACTTTGAATTTGATAATAGTTTTGATATAACTAGATGTATTTCCAAAAGTTGATGGTTAAGAATTTTCTTGTAAATGTAATGGAGTAAACATATTTACTACTGTGTTTTGTCTTATTTTCTCATCAGTACAAATGTGTACTGAAGATGACCACGTAGTGGTTGAAATGTACATTTAGAGAAATAAATGTCGTTGTGAAAAAGGATAATTTGTCATTTTTCTTTAAGTATATTTACTACTGATTGCAACTCGTTAAATTGTTGTTTGTTATTTTTCTTTAGGTATATTTACTACTGATTGGAACTCGTTAAATTGTTATGTTTGGTTGGTTTTAGGGTAATTGATGCCCTATTTGTCGGTTTAATTGTTTTACGATTAGACTTTTCTATTATGTAGCTTCTTTGTATTTCGTCTGGCAGAAATGGAGTTTGTATCCTTTGTGTTTATATTCCACGTCATGGGCGAGTGCAAACACTTGTTATCAAAGCACGACGGCACTTATCTATGTGGGTTTGTGGGCATTGTAAACACTGGTAACCTTAGAAATACCTTTATTTTCACACAGATATGAATATTTCAAAGACAAATCAACGCTATAAATTATCACAGACATGCAAAGGTAAACAATGAGACGAAAGTGCGAACCGAACCGAACTGATGTACAGAGCTAGGATATAGTTGCTATTGCAGATTACTGGAAGATATAGATACATTGAACATTCAGTACTGTGCGCTCCAAGTTATGTCACATCACATAATGAAGTAATCAACCGAGTAATCGGCGATCGCTCGTTATTGCCTTTTAATGAAAATATACGTAGTTTTAGCATTGTTTGCTTGTTTTCGATCCCCGCGGATTCCGCCGAAGTCGCAATTGAAACAATGTATGTACAAATTAATATACAGTTTAATGTTTTTTTTTAACAAATAAATTAGTTAAGTTGACTAAGGTTAACGATGTGTTGTGGCGTGTTGTCCGCTGCTGCTAGGTTTTGCGGTTCTACACGCGACAGCACATTCTGGTAGAAGTTGGAATTTCAGTCTTTACAAAATACCGCGTATATTGGGATAAATTAATGGTAACATGTGTAAAAAATTACGGAAGCCCGCAGATGTGCGGGGTGTTTCCAGTTCTAGTTTAAAAATACTTTTGCAATTGGTCCGAAATTACAGTCGTGATTTAGTGTGTGTGGGTGTAGGTGTCTGGGGATGAAGATCTGTAGTGTCGTGAGTCCTCCACGGTTCCTCCAAAAGATGCGTGGAAGATTTGTAGAGGCGTGGAGGCTGTTCCAATACGTATGCAAAATAAAACCCATCGGTGACGTTGTCCTTATCGACGTGACCTGGCGTGACGTCACGGTTGAAAATCCATTCAGCGGAGGCGCGTGGGTGTTGGGACCACGCAGTCTGCGCCCCACGATGTCATCTCGTCCTGGTTGCCAGGCGACGTGCGAGAGGAACCTTGATTATCGAACGGCCGCGGAAATCCTGTGCCAAGGACCGTGCCCCGTTCCACGATAATCGAGCGCGCCGGGCATCGATCGGCCCCCGCGAAGGATGATGGCCGCTTCCCGCTTCCGCGCCGTCATCACCGTCATCACCTCCTCCTCATCCTCGGCGACGTCATCGATCATCCGGCACGAACGGAATCACACAGAGTGAAACTTAAAAAACGAAACACCAGAAACGAGCGCGTCCTGGGGTGCCTTAGACTTCCTCGTCCTCCTCGACGCACGGCAGCGACGACTGGTGCCTGAGGGTGGCGTGCACCCTGGAGGTGAACGCCTCCATCCAGCTGTCCAGGTCCCTGGGCTCGCAGAAGAACGTCAGCGTCATCGGCGTGTCGAAGCCCAGCTGGCGCACGCGGAAGCCGGACTGCTTCTCTCCTAAGCGCTCGATCTTCGTGTTCCTCAGGTTGATCACCCCCAGAGGCCTGCAGATCTTCTTCTGCGGGTACAGCACGGCGAAGTGCTCCAGCGTCGTCTGGTACACGATCACATTCACCCCCTGCCGCCTGCCATTCGGCGACACCAGCGTGATGCTGCCGCTCTTCGTCTCGGTGCTCATGTGGGACGGCTCCTGCGGCGTCTGCAGGAACGGCGACTGCAGGTTGATTGCCATCGCTACTTCAGTGGGCATCTCGGAACTTTGGGCGCACGAAATAATTCTAACTTTCAATTCTAACTCACTCTGAACTTCACTGCAAGAACGCGGACAGACGAGTGTTGCTGAGAGCCAGGCGCGTCCGCCTTTTATCGGCGCCGCCGCCGCGCTGGTGGGGGCGCTCCGTCTCGCGCGTTCCCGAAAATCGGCGCCCGAAATAACAGCCCCCTTTAGCGCGAGCCTTCCGCGGAAATAATTAATGGACGTGTTTTCGGGGCACAAAGGACCGCGCGGCTTTCCGCGTAATTATTTATTCGCGACGCGAGCTCTTCGCCCGACAGATGTTTCCCCAGGAAAACTCTATTCGGCCACAAAGAAAATTAAGTGGGGTAGAAGGAATAATAATTTTTCATCCCCTTATTACGCGCTTTGTACCGTGCGGCATGATGCATGGCAAATTCGGATTTGCCTCCTGCATAATAAACATCCTCAGGCGGTAAATTATTCACGCAACAACATGCATAGATTTGGAAACGAAAATTCAGCTCCTTGCAAAAAACGCCATAATTTATCTACGAAATGAGTTACAACCTGCAGAGAGTTAAGACTTGAAACAATTGATAGCCTAGATATAGAACTATAATCGCCAGGAAAAGACTGAAATTCTCTTATTTTCCTCCAAATATCTATACTATAGTATTCTATCGAAATTCAAATTTACTTCCTGCATAATACTGCAGTGCTTAGCAAAACTGTCCTATTTGAAAATATTTTGTAATTTATCCAATCTAATGTAGTTTTACACGAGGCATCCATTTTACTTAGTCAGAAAGTCGTATATATTTATACATGGGAGATATACCGTTTCATATTTTATGCCCTACGTCTACGTTTTATCCCCTAAGTCTACGTAAGAATGATTAGAAAATGTTATCTCGAATAAGTTTCCCGAAAGTGACATGTTTGTCACTTTCAGGACACTAAGACACAAATCTTTTACTAAGTGCGGCAGCATATGCATCCCCAGGCGCAAGAAATTTGTATATGTAACAACATGCATAAATTTTGCAACAAATTCTATCAAATGTGTTTATAGAAAAAATTAGGTTGCCATTTAAAAAAAGTAACGAAGACGATTATTTTCCAAAAGTGACGAGTCACAAAAAAAATTGAAAGTGTCAAATTGTGGCAAATATCCATGCGTCACATTTTTGTTTAAAACTTTTTTTTCTACAAGTAATAATAAAGGCTCCAAAGGTGTTTTTAATTTTTCACATTTTTGTCATCAGTCATTAAACTCGATGATCTCAGATATTTTTCTTATGCAACCTCATGGTATTTTTAGATATAGGTACGTAAAGATAAAAACAAATGCTATTAAATTTGTTAATAACAAAATTAGGATACCATTAAAAAAAAATGAAAATTGTGGCAAATAATTAGCCATCAAATTCTTGGCTAAAAACTAAAACTAAAATTACCGAATTTTACCTTTACCTTCTTGACCCGGCGCCTCCACCATAAATAAATCTTTATAAATTGATTAATAATAATTTCAAAGTTTCGAAAATTAGGTACCCATCGTTAATTTTAGCAAATTAATTAGGCAAAAACGACGTCCCTTCAGATTTCCGTGAATTTTTTTTTTAAGAATCACGTAGGACCTTTAGGAATTTGAATATGTCCTAAAATTTTACGGTCCAATAAAGTTAAAAAAGAAACACCAACTAAAACACAAATAACCAAAATTGAAAATTGAACGTCGACATAATTCTACTAAAAACTTTCTAACGAAATCGTACTATTATCATTGTAAAATTTTAATTGCAAGGAATTTATCTAGTTTTGCTATTAAAACTTCAATTATTACAGTAATTTTTCAATAATTTCTGTAATGTTTTTAATCAAAATTGCAATGATGTTGTCAACATTTTAATTGTTTGAATTTTTCTAGTTTTGCAATTAATTTTTATAATAAACACATAAATTATTACAGTCAAATTTTCAGCTATTTTGTAGCAAATCGTACTATTATTATTGTAAAATTTTAATTGCAAGGAATTTATCTAGTTTTGCTATTAACACTTCGATTATTACAGTAAATTTTGAATAATTTCTGCAATGTTTTTAATCAAAATTGCAATGATGCTGTCAACATTTTAATTGTTTGAATTTTTCTAGTTTTGCTATCATTTTTTATAATAAACACATAAATTATTACAGTAAAATTTCAATAATTTCTGCAATGTTTTTAATCAAAATTGCAATGATGCTGTCAACATTTTAATTGTTTGAATTTTTCTAGTTTTGCTATTAATTTTTATAATAAACACATAAATTGTTAGTTAAATTTTCAGCTGTTTCTGTAATTTTAATAATTATTTCTGTAAGAAAATTAATTATTAGGTACTGCCAAAACTTGAATTCCCTAAAACATGAAATATAATAATAATATAACAGAGATCATTGAAGATTTAATTATTACTGCAAAATTTTCAATTATTTCTGTTAATTGTTTTATCAAAATTGCAACGATTGCTGTCGAAATGTTCATTGCACAGAATTTTTCTAGTTTAGCTCTCAAAATTATTATAGTAAAATTTTGAATAATTTCTAAAAATGTCAATCATTTCTGCAAACAAAAAAAATATTACTGCCAAAAGTTCAATTCTTCAAAACGATAAACATAGCATAATAATAACAATCAAATTTTCAATTTCTCTACCAAAATTTTTAAGGTTACTGTGAAACTTTTAATTGTTAACTCAGTTAAATTAATGGTTAGCTTTTCAGCGCCTCCACCATCGAGAAATAATAAAAATTAATGAAAAATAGTTACAAGCAACTGAAATGTTTCAGCAAAATATATAAATTTGTTAGTAATAAATACATTTTTTAATCAAAACTTGTAAATTTGATTTGAAACAATGTATTGGATAGATGTCAGAAAGAAATTACATAGAAGACATCCAAAACAATTGATGTTATTTTTATAATATCTGTTCAATACTTTATGAACAATTTTAAGGAAGATTTGAATATTTTTATAAATTATTGATTACTTTATAAAAGATAATCACCGTTTTATATATATTTTGCTAGAAGTTTTCACTGAAATATTTTCAGTGAAAACTTCTAAAAATATATATCAATGAAGTTAATTTAAAACAATTGAAACAATGTATTGGATAGATGTCACAAAGAAATTACATAGAAGACATCCAAAACAATTGATATTAATTTTATAATATCTGTGCAATGCTCTAAAAACAATTTCACAGACGATATTTTTATAAATAATTGATTACTTTATAAAATATATTAAATGTATTTATAAACAATTAATCATTTAACTCAGTAGGTCTATATTGGATCTATATTTTGTACACTTTTAGAGAAAAAAAAAAGTTTGAACTTTTAGCAAACGCCACTGAAGCAATGTCGTCGATGCAATAATGATACTCAGATGATTATTTCTTGATGGTGGAGGCGCTGAACTCACCATAAAAAATAATAAAAATTTATGAAATATAGTTACAAGCAACTAAAATGTTTCAGTAAAATCTTTCAATTTGATAGAAATAAATACAATTTTAATCAAAACTTGTAAATTTCATTTGAAACAATGTATTGGATAGATGTCACAAAGAAATTACATAGAAGACATCCTAAACAATTGATATTATTTTTATAATATCTGTTCAATACTTTACGAACAATTTTAAGGAAGATTCTGAATATTTTTATAGATGATTGGTTACTTTATAAAAGATATTCACCGTTTAATAAACAAATAAAATATTGCAGTGAAAACTTATAAAAAAATATATTAATGAAGTTAATTTAAAAGTTTATTGAATCATCAATAAATTTTATTATAAAGGTACAGACAAGTTTCAAAGAAATTCTTATATTTTTTTCAAATCACGTAATTTTTTTTTAGAAACAATTGAAAACCTAATGTAGTATTGTATCCAAGAGTAATCTGGCAGAAACTATAGGAAATTTGACCAATATTGTTTGCAAACAATTGCTTATTTTTATTTAAAAAAGTATTGAATATCTTTATAAACAATTGAAAGATATCACTGAAGGCGTGCTATATGCTATATAATTTGACCAATATTGTTTGCAAACAATTGCTTATTTTTATTTAAAAAAGTATTGAATATCTTTATAAACAATTGAAAGATATCACTGAAGGCGTGCTATATGCTTATAAATATTTGTTGTCAACTCTTAATTAATTCATTAGTTCAAATTTATTGAACGCATTTCATCTAGTAGAAACAACATCATCAATAAATTTGATGATTAACGTGTAGTCTTTCTTTGAAAGAAAAAAAATCTGTGAACCATATATTTTCTTAGCAATTGAAAACTTATAATATGGTTGACAAATAATTAGATAGTTTACAGAAAAATTATATGTTTTTCAATTGTTTCAGTCAGATATTACTCTCCAAAACAAGACAAGTTTAAAAAATGTATTGAAAACTTGTTTTATTTTGGAAAGTAATGTGACAGATAATAGACAGATACATATTTGTTGTCGACTCTCAATTAATCCATTAATTAAAATTTATTGAACGTGGTTCACCTAGTACAAACAATATCATTAAAAAAATGATGATTACCGTGTAGACTTCTTTGAAAGAAACAGAAAATCTGTAAACCATATATTGTTTGAACAATTGAAAACTTACGATATGATTTAAAAAAAATTAAATGGTTTACAGAAAAATTATATGTTTTTCTATTGTTTTAGTCAGATAGTCTTCAAAACATGACAAGTTAAAAATATGAATTGAAAACTTGTTTGTCTTGGAAGGTAATGTGACAGATAATACACAGATAAATAGGTGTTGTCGACTCTTAATTAATTCGTTAATTAAAATTTATTGAACGTGTTTTACCTAGTACAAACCAAATCATCAATAAATGTGATAATTACCGTGATGAATTGAAAAAAAAATCTATTAACTATATATTTTTTGTAACAATTAAAAACTTAAAATATGGTTGGAAAAAAATGAAATGGTTTACAGAAAAATTATATGTTTTTCTATTGTTTTAATCAGATATTACTCTCCAAAACATGACAAGTTAAAAATATAAATTGAATGATTGATGCTTGTCTTGGAAAGTAGTGTGACAGATAATAGACAGATAAATATTTGTTGTCGACCCTTAATTAATTCGTTAATTAAAATTTATTGAAAGTGTTTGACCTAGTACCAACAAAATCATCAATAAATTTGATATTTATGAAAAAATGAAAGAAAAGAAATCTGTAAACCATATATTTTTTAACACTTGAAAACTTATAATATGGTTGGAAAAAAAAGAAATTGTTTGCAGAAAAATTATATGTTTTTCTATTGTTTCAGTCACATATTACTCTCCAAAACAAGACAAGTTTAAAAAATGTATTGAAAGCTTGTTTTATTTTGGAAAGTAATGTGACAGATAATAGACAGATACATATTTGTTGTCGACTCTAATTAATCCATTACTAAAATTTATTGAACGTGTTTCACCTAGTACCAACAAATTCATCAATAAATTTGATGATGAACATGTAAGAAACGCGTTTAAGAACGTGTATTAACGTGTTTAAGAAAAAAAAAAATTCTGTAAGTCATATATATTTTTAAACAAATAAAAACTTATGATATGGTTGGAAAAAATGAAATAGTTTACAGAAAAATTATATGTTTTTCTACTGTTTCAGTCAGATATTACTCTCCAAAACAAGACAAGTTAAAAAAATGAATTGAAACAAAGTTTTCAATTCATTTTTTTAACTTGTTTTGTTTTGGACAGTAATCTGACTGAAACAATAGAATAAAAAAAACTGTTTTCTGTAAATTATATCATTTTTTTTAACAATTGAAAACTTATAATTCTAAAGTGGAGAGTAGTTTGACAGAAACAATAGACATTGTTAGATAAAAAACGTTCAATGTTATTGCAAACAATTGAAATCAGACCTTCGAGATGACCTCTATATGCAAGAGTATTTCTGCAAAGTAATTAATTACTGCTAGAGTATTTCTGCAAACGAGATAATTACTGACATAGTAGCAAATAATCAAGAATTTAATTCTCGAATAATTAAACCAATAATATATATTTCGTTAATTGACATTTTGTCATTAATTAACTATAAACATTAAATATAGGTAATAAAATACGAAATTATTGTCGTATTGACCTTCTAACCTTCGAGGTGACTTTCAGACCTTCGAGATAACTTTCATATTAGGATCAATTTCTTGCAGAGTATTCTACATAATTTGCAATTTCATGCCTATAGATGCCTATAGACTAATTAGATATAAAAATTGAAATATTACGTACATCACCAATTTTTTATAAACAATTAAAATTTTGTAGTGGAGAGTAATCTGACAAAAACAATTGAATGTGGAGTTTCATGAGGAGCTTTGAAGTATTTTGTATTATTTTTTATTTATTTAATTTAATTCTAATATCAAATTAAGTTATGAATTAGAGAGAAGTCCATTTTTATTAGACTATCGACTGTGAGCCTTATTATTATTATTATAAGCTTTATAATTATTATACATATAATGAGCATTAGTATTATTATTATAAGCTTTCTAATTATTATACATATAATGAGCATTAGTATTATTATTATAAGCTTTATAATTATTATACATATAATGAGCATTAGTATTATTATTATAAGCTTTATAATTATTATACATATAATGAGCATTAGTATTATTATTATAAGCTTTATAATTATTATATTTATAATAATTATTATCCTTCAGGGCTGATATTCCATGGGCTAATCAAGTTGACTGTGTAAGGTACGTAGAAGGAGATTAGAAATTGAATCGGCAGGTAGTTATTGTGGATATGTTTACCTGGTAGATAAATACTCCTCAAGATTAGAAAACCGATGCTTAATAAAATAAACAGGCTCCACGTGAGACATGATTAAGATATATGTATATAAATATAGACTCTCTGCATTTAATTATAAGTTTACTTAACTACTGAAGGTGTTTGTTTAATAGCAATAATTGCAATAATAAATAAAATATACGACAGTGGCTAAGCTAAGTTTTTAAGTCGTGCCACTTTACGCACTTTACGCACGTCACTTTACAGTGCATAAAGTGACATTGTTGCAATTGCCTCTAAGTAACTAAATAATTGTTACATAAAATTTATAACATTAACATTATTTTACTTTGTCTGTATTTATATTTATTATATTAGTGTCCTTTCTAAAATTGAAATTGTTTGTTTAACATATGTAATATATTTAACAACATTTAACATATTCTATGAAAAAATTCAATTGTTTGAACTTCAAGGATCTAAAATTTTCTGCTATTTTTGTTAGAATAATTACGAGATTATGTATGTGTATTATGTATGTATTATGTATGTGTATGATTTTAAGTTTGTAAAATTTTCAAACGCAAAATTCATGTATCTTGATACGTTTGCTTGTGATAAAATTTGATCGACTCGTCACTTTCCACCGTTATCGTTTTTTAGTGAGCCTGCTTCAAGCGCACCTATCGAAGGACGAGGCGCTATCGGTGCAAATATTTACCTGTAAAAGACGACTCTTTGATAAACGAGCGGAAATTTTGCTGACGATCGATAAGGCTTTCGCGATTAATCAAACACGACGAGCGAACTTTGATCTCCGCGCAGAGTGCAATCGCCAGGAAAGGAAGTTAATGTGCAATGCAGTTGTTAACCACGAATACTAATAATCACTTTGTTATCGCAAATGATGGTAAACATAATAAACAAACGCCTCAGGTTGCATGGTAATTAAAATTGTGATTGTAATTTTCCCCTGACGATTGACAATTAGCTCTACATAGAGAGTAATTTTCCCCTGTCCGAAATGAGAGCTCCGCATAAGAGGAAGTTTCATGTGAGGCCTAGAAAAACTGGTTAATGATCAATTTTCGCGGAAAGCCTTTGATGAGACGCGTGTTTCTCACCTTTGAGCACGGATTTACGCGCGCCGACGAAAATACACTTTTCGAAATTGGGTTAACTATTTCTGTGAAACGCGCTGTGAGCAGGCAGGAGCGCGAATTCTATATTTTATGTTTTCGGTTTTCCAATACAGAATTGCTGTGTGCAAACACACATCTGGCGATTAGTAACTCGTTTCTGCAAAAACGGCACAAATAAAATCGGACGTTTAGGCCGATTCTCGGAAGCTAGTGCTCATGTAATCAAGCCTTAATCGCGGATTCGTGTCAATACGTGCTGCTTTATCTACTGCAAATATAATTAGTTGATTAACAGGAATGTCTAACATACGGCAGGCGCAATACTTGCGCTGATAAACGCGCGAACCGCTGCTTTGTGGTCAACTAATTAATTCAGCATGTTTCAAGGATGTATTAGGCAAATTTACAATTTATTACTAACAAAATTTAAAAAAAAATGTTTGTAAAGTTTTACAACTCAGCAAAATCTATACATTTTGTACACTTTTATAAAAAAAAAACAGTTTGAACTTTTAGCAAACGCCACTGAAGCATTTGAATCATTTGATTTCAATTGATTGATTTTATTGAGTCATCGATGCAATCGTGATGCTCAGAATGATTAATTTTGAACTTTCCATGAATGCATTGGCAATGGAGAATATACATATTTTGGCAACAGATCTTATAGAGAAACGTAATTTAAAAAAAGTACTAAATAAAATTTCAAAAATTAAATAGCAAATTTACAACTTATAACCGCGAGATTAAAACGCTTTAATTTTTAACAAACATAACTGAAACAATGAATCATCGGAGCAATCGTGTTGCTTAGAATAATTAATTTTGAACTTTCCATGAAATTACCAGTACTAAATAAAATTTCATAAATTAAATAAGAAAGAAACCTTAAAAAAATTTCAAGAATTACAACTCTTTCTGTCATTATTATTATCATAAAAAATTAACCATTTATAGTAGAAACATGCACCTACTGTTATTGGGGCTCGAACCTAGGCCCTCTTCCGTATAAAGTATGCATTCTAACCTGTCAGCCAAACTAGAGTAATATTATTATTATTATATAATGTATAATAATTATATTAGTCATATTATTATTATTCATATTATTCCGCAATATTTACTGTACTCTAATGCCACTTTTTTTAATTAATTATGCACGTTTGTAATTTATTTAAAAAAATGTAGACGGGATTCCCTTTGTACATTGCAAAATATTTACAAGTTCCGAGAATCGTGCAAAAATAACCTGCGATTGTATGAATTGCAAAAATTGCTCGTGCATAGTTGTTTTATCATTGTTTTTATGGATATTACGAGCGGATAGAATTTCATAATTAATTGCGATTTGTTTATGTTTACCGTTATCTACGCAGTTTCGTGTTCAACGATAGGCGATTTGGATTCTCACTTACCGGCGCCAATTATTTCTCAAGTTTGTTTTCAGCCTTGTTTCAAATTCTGGGATCTAATTAAGTATTGTGTTGTTGAAACGCTATACATTTGTGGTTTGTTATATAATCAAATTTATTTGTTTTACTTCTGCGAAGTGATAGCAATTAAGGCTCAAATTTTATCTGCATTTTAGAGAAAACTGATGAAAATACTGTTACCTATAAACAGGCAAGTCTTTACATTTTTCTGCTTGTATTGTATTTCAAATCAAAGTCTATAAATTTTCAGTATTGGAAATATTACTAATGATTATTAATGATTGGGAGCTAATTAAAGCATTGTTTTGTTGAAATGCCATACATTTGTGGTTTGTTATATAATCATATTTATTTGTTATAACTTCTGCGAAGTTCTATCAGTTAAGACCCAAATTTTATCTGCATTTTGGAGAAAACTGACGAAATGATGTTATCTATAGACAGGCAAGTCATTACTGTTTTCTGCTTGTATTGTATTTCAAATCACTCAAATTCATAAATTTTCGGTATTGGTAATATTCCTAATGATTATTAATGATTGGGAGCTAAATAAAGCATTGTTTCGTTGAAACGCGATACATTTATGGTTTGTTATATAATCATATTTATTTGTTATAACTTCTACAAAGTGCTATGAGTTAAGGCTCAAATTTGATCTGCATTTTAGAGAAAACTGACGCAAATACTGTTACCTATAAACAGGCAAGTAATTATTTTTTTCTGCTTGTAATGTATTTCAATCACTCAAGTCCATAAATTGACGGTATTGGCAATATTACCAATGATTATTAATTAATGGCAGCTAATTAAAGCATTGTTTCGTTGAAACGCGATACATTTGTAGTTTGTTACATAATTATATTTATTTGTTATAACTTCTGCGAAGTGCTATGGATTGAGGCTCAAATTTGATCTGCATTTCAGGGAAAGCTGACGAAAATACTGTTACCTATAAACAGGCAAGTCATTAAATTTTTCTGCTTGTAATGTATTTCAAATCACTCAAGTCCATAAATTTACGGTATTGGTAATATTACTAATGATTCGGACAGGGATAGTAAATGGTACCTAATCATTTTCAACTTTGTTGAAACTTTGTTCAACTTTGTTGAAAATGACATTATTCATTTTTTTCATGAATAATGAAAAAAAAACATTATTTGGTTATTTTTTCTTGTATGTCTTGATTTTTAATATCTCTTGATCTACACACATTGTAGATGTTTGATCTCATGTCTACAAACATTGTTGCAGAAGTTTGCCATAAACAACACAAAACTTATAGAAATGTATGCAAATTGACGAAAATTTAATAAAAATATCACAAGCTGCTACTGAAAATTCTTCAAATTTAAATACTAGAAGTTTAAAAAAAGGTTCCTGAAGTAATTTATACATTAAAAGACATCAAAGAAATTATTACGATACTGAATGAAGTAACAATAATAAAGGAGAAACGCATTTTTTGTTGTTGCAGAAATTGCAGAAATTGAAAGTCTACAAAAAATGTTCCAGAAGTTTTCCATAAGAATACCCAAAACTTATAGATCATACATGCAAATTTCAGAAAACTTAATAAAACATCACAAGCAGCAACTAAAAATTCTTCAAATAGAAATACTCTAGATTCTAGAAGTTTAAAAAAAAGTTCCTGAATTTTTTTATACATTAAAAAGTCATGAAAGAAATTTTTGAATTTCAAATTTTTGAAATTACGAAACTGAAGAAAGTAACAAGAAGAACGAAGAAACGATTTTTTTGTTGTTGCAGAAATTGCAGAAATAGAAAGTCTACAAAACTTATATAAAATCTATGCAAATTGCTGAAAATTTAATAAAAATATCACAAGCTGCTACTAAAAATTCTTCAAATTTAAATACTACAAGTTTAAAAAAAGGTTCCTGAAGAAATTTATGCATTAAAAGACATCAAAGAAATTATTACGATACTGAATAAAGTAACAAAAATAAAGGAGTAACGCATTTTTTGTTGTTGCAGAAATTGCAGAAATAGAAAGTCTACAAAAAATGTTCCAGAAGTTTGCTATAAGACAACACAAAACTTTTAGAAAATCTATGCAAGTTTCTGAAACGTTAATAAAAATATCACAAGTTGCAACTAAATATTCTTCAAATATAAATACTCTAGAAGTTTAAAAAAAGGTTCCTGAATTTTGTTATATATTAAGAGACATTAAAGCAATTTTTACGAAATTGAATAAAGTAACAAAAAAAGGAGAACCCCATTTTTTTTTGTTGCAGAAATTGCGGAAATAGAAAGTCTACAAAAATTGTTCCAGAAGTTTGCTATAAGACAATACAAAACTTATAGAAAATGGATGCTAATTGCTGAAATTTTTATAAAACTATCACAAGCTGCAACTAACAATTCTTCAAATATAAATACTTTAGATTCTAGAAGTTTTCAAAAGGTTCCTGAATTTTTGTATACATTAAAAAGCCATGAAATAAATAATTACGAAACTGAAGAAAGTAACAAGAAAAAAGGAGGAACGCATTTACTGTTGTTGCTGAAGTTGCAGAAATAGAAAGTCTACAAAAATTGTTCCAGAAGTGTGCCATAAGACAACACAAAACTTATAGAAAATCCATGAAAATTGCTGAAAATTTAATAAAAATATCACAAGCTGCTACTAAAATTTCTTCAAATATAATTACTAGAAGTTTAAAAAAAGGTTCCTGAAGTAATTTATACATTAAAACACACCAAAGAAATTATTACGATACTGAATAAAGTAACAAAAATAAAGGAGGAACGCATTTTTTGTTGTTGCAGAAATTGCAGAAATAGAAAGTCTACAAAAAATGTTCCAGAAGTTTGCCATAAGACAACACAAAACTTATAGAAAATACATGCAAATTGCAGAAAACTTAATAAAAACATCACAAGCAGCAACTAAAAATTCTTCAAATAGAAATACTCTAGATTCTAGAAGTTTAAAAAAAAGGTTCCTGAATTTTTGTTTACATTAAAAAGCCATGAAAGAAATAATTACGAAACTGAAGAAAGTAACAAGAAAAAAGGAGGAACGCATTTACTGTTGCAGCAGAAATTGCACAAATAGAAAGTCTACAAAAATAAAGTCTACACAAATTGTTCTAGAAGTTTTCCATAAGACAACACAAAACTTATATAAAATCTATGCAAATTGCTGAAAATTTAATAAAAATATCACAAGCTGCAACTAAAAAATCTCTAAATATAAATATTCCAGAAGGTTCCTGAATTCTTTTATACATTAAAAGACATCAAAGAAATTATTTCAAAACTGAAGAAAGTAACAAGAAAAAAGAAGAAACGCATTTTTTGTTGTTATAATATTAAAATATACAAATGTGAAAATTACACAAAATTTCGTAAACATTGCTAAAAAGTTTCATGGTAATTTCTAGAACATTGTGCAATCAATACACTAACATGATTCAAATTGCAGAAAACTTATTTGTACTATCATAATCAGACTTGCCGAATTTATGTCCGAACGAGTTTGCGAGCGAGGCTAATAAAGTTCTCGATTATGCAGGAGTTGCATACAATATTTTATGTTCCTCAGACTGTTCCTTATTTTCAAAAATATGATTTTCATTTTACGTTAAAAGTATATTCAAAGTGTGCTGTATTTTATGATTGATTGATTGTCAATTAATAATATAGGTAATTTGTTATATATAAAACAAATAGAAAAATGGATATTGCGGTAGAAAGGGAAAATGTTGAAGCATTAGCAACAAATGTTGGAGCAACCTATTACAGCTCTATCAAAAACCTTTACGAAGGTAGACATCCAGACAGATGGGTCCCAGAGAAAAAGACATCCAAAAAGATTGGTCCCAGACTAGCAAATATCCAAAGAGATGAATCCTAAACAAATAGACATCCAAATATGCAGATCATAAAAAATGACATAATAACAAAAATTTACTTGTAACTTTACTTGTAAGTAGTAAAATATTTCTCCTTTTTTAACTTTTTTTTAAATCATTAATTTTTGTTTATTTTTTAATCATGATTTATTCCAAGTTTGCTTATAACTGTAGATTTTCATTTTACGTTAAAAGTATATTCAAAGTGTGCTGTATTTTATGATTTATTGATTGTCAATTAATAATATAGGTAATTTATTATATATAAAACAAATAGAAAAATGGATATTGCGGAAGAAAGGGAAAATGTAGAAGCATTAGCAACAAATGCTAGAGCAACCTATTCGAGCTTTATATTAAGAACCTTTACGAAGGTAGACATCCAGACAGATGGGTCGCAGAAAAAAAAGGCATCCAAACAGATTGGTCCCAGACAAGTAAACAGCCAAACAGATAAATCCTAGACAAACAGACATCCAAATATGCAGATCATAAAAAATGACGTAATAACAAAAATTTACTTGTAACTTTACTTCTAAGTAAAATATTTTTCTTTTCTTCCATAAGTTGGTCTATCACATAGTATAGATACTTAGAAATTTGTTTTAATCATCAATTCTTGTTCATATTCAAGAATTTATAAAAAAAAATCTTATCATTTAAATCGTGATGTAAAGCAATTTATTGATTAAATATTAAAACTGGCAAAGACTTTTTATTAAATCATTGATTTTTGATTAATTTTTAAATCGTAATTTATTCCAACCCTGCTTACAACTGAAGATATTTAATTTATTTGACAGAAGTGTCTTTCAAAATGACGTTTCCATTATAGTACTAGTACAAAAAAGTACCACTTTATATATTCTGAAGTATGTCATAAACTGTGTATTTATAATGCAATCTAACATAAATATACTAAATTTTTAGCAACTTCATTAAAATACGATTTAATAATAAATGTAATCAAGATTTATATAAAAAAAAAAACAAGTGACACAACATATCACAAAAATTACAGAATTAAAAAAAGTTTAATGGTACTTTCGTAAACATTTGCAAAATATAGAATCAAAATATAAAAATGTTCAAAAGTCCCAGTCAATTTTGATTGATTGGTTGACTGATTTAATTCCAATCAGAATATCAAAAGTATCAGAAGCTTAAAAAAGTAGGAACATAATTCCAACTAATGTAATAAATTGCGAGAATTCAATTGTTATTTGAAGAACATCTACATAATCACTTTAAAAATATGTGATTTCTGAAACTTCAGAATATTTCCTAATTTTCAGAAAATTGCATGGAACGTTTACTGATAAATAATGTATTTATAAACCAATAAAGCATTAATTTTGATGTGGATCACTTTCCACTTTTGTAGCATCGTCAGGTTGCAATTTTGATTGATTCGTTGACTGATTTGATTCCAATCAGAATATCAAAAGTATCAGAAGCTTAAAAAAGTAGGAACATAATTCCAACTAATGTAATAAATTGCGAGAATTCAATTGTTATTTGAAGAACATCTACATAATCACTTTAAAAATATGGGATTTCTGAAACTTCATAATATTTCCTAATTTTCAGAAAATTGCATGGAACGTTTACTGATAAATAATGTATTTATAAACCAATAAAGCATTAATTTTCATGTGGACCACTTTCCACTTTTGTAGCATCGTCAGGTGGCTATTATTTTTTGTTGCACGAAATATTGATTATATTCATTGAAAACTGAAATTCGCAAATTTTCGCAAAGAGTCTACTTTCACTTAGATATTAACAGACAATAGTGGAGAAGAAAACTCATTACTACTGATTAGTACTCATTAATACCCATTAGTACTGATTAGTGCTCATTACTTTAATTCATAGCTTACGTCTGAGGGTCTTGCATAATAGCCTTCAAAATTATTGCAGCTTTAATCTATGTAAAATTCTGCAGTCAAGAATATTTTGCAACTTCGTTGTCAATGCTTATTTATACGTGACTTTCTAAATTATGAAAATTCAAATTTAAATGAAAGTTATTTCTTGAATAACTTTAATAGAAGATAGTTTTTTTAATATAATAATAATAATTTTACTATCAAATTAAATTGCATTTAAAAGAAAAAAGAAGTACCATTAAATAACTTTGGTTAGAGGTTTTCTTTGTGTTTCTACCTATTCAACAAGTACCAGTTAAGTATATTTAGCAACTTCGTATTCAATGCCTATTTATACGTGACTTTCTAAATTACGAAAATTCAAATTTAAAATGAAAGTTATTTCTTCAATAACTTCAATAGAAGATAGTTTTTTAAATATAAAAATAATAATTTGACTATAAAATAAATTTACATTTAAAAGAAAAAATAAGTACCATTAAATAACTTTGCTTAGAGGTTTTCTTTGTGTTTCTACCTATTCAACAAGTACCAGTTAAGTATATTTAGCAACTTCGTTTTCAATGCCTATTTATACGTGACTTTCTAAATTCTGAAAATTCAAATTTAAAATGAAAGTTATTTCTTCAGTAACTTTAACAGAAATAAAAAAATAGTTTGTATAAACAAAAAAAGTGTACCATTAAATAAGTTTGGTTAGAGGCTTTCTTTGTGTTTCTACCTATTCAACAACATCTGAATAAATCGTCTTTCAAAAATTTTAGGCTAATGCTCTCTTCGCTTTCAGATTTAAACCTACATCTGAAGTTTCTTTTTGCTTCCATGTTTTAGGGCCTCTACGGTTTCAAGTCTCAACTTGCAGAGACGATAAATTGGATTCGCCGCTATCAGATTTAAACCTACAGACGAAGTTTATCTTTGCTTTCATGTTTTAAGGCCTCTCTATGGTTTCAAGTTCCAACTTGCAGATACGTTAAATTGAATTCTTGGCTTTCAGATTTAAACCTGCAGACAAAGTTTCTCTTCGCCTCCATGTTTTAGGGTCTCTCTATGGTTTCAAGTCTCAACTCGCAGAGACGAAAAAATAGAATTTTTCGCATTTAGATAGATTTATCGAAGTTTCTCTTTACTTCTACGTTTTAGGGTCTCTTTATGGTTTCAAGTCTTAACTGCAGAGGCGATACATTGAATTCCTCATTTTCAGATCAAGTTTCTGCAGAGCAAGTTTCTCTTCGCTTTCATGTTTTTGGGTTTCTCTAAGGTTTCAAGTCTCAACTTGCAGAGACGATAAATTGAATTCTTCGCTTTCTGATTTAAACCTGTACACGAAATTTCTCTTCGCTTCTAAGTTTTAGGGTCTCTCTATGGTTTCAAGACTCAACTCTCAGAGACGATAAATTGAATTTTTCGCATTTAGATAGATTTGTCGAAGTATCCCTTTGTTTTTATCTTTTAGGGTCTCTCTATGGTTTCAAGTCTCAACTTACAGAGACGATAAATTGAATTCTTCGTGATCAGATCAAGTTTCTGCAGACCTAGTTTCTCTTCGCTTTCACGTTTTAGGGTATCTCTATGGTTTCAAGTCTTGCACATACGATAAATTGAATTCCTCGTATCTACTCATTCGTGTCAATCATTCCGGACGAGATCGCATGAAAACTGGCGCCCCAGTCGAAAAGCGTCACTTTTCGCACCTTCGGCGCTTCCAGGAATAAGTCCTGCCACTCCTGGATGCGGAAAGCGATAACCTCCGTGCGGATTTCACGCGGGGCTTGACGCAAATTGCAGGGACACGCTTTGATTTCGGGCATCCGAACGTGAAGCCTCTCGCATATTGTTTGGCCTGCTTGCGTAAAAATAGACGACTGTGACGTACGCCTATTCAAATTCTGTTATCTCCCCATTAACAGTGTCAAATGTTTAAAAAAGAACGTGCAGCTGATCCAGACTTCTTACATCATTGGCATGCAATTAGCTATTTCTGGCCGCGATAACCGAAGAGGCGATTGCCGGAGGAATAAACAAGCGGATTGGTATCGGGATTTTGTTGTTTTCGTGGGTTTCATTTAAGCTAAGGCGCAATTTGCAAACGATGGCAGTAATTATTTGAATGTGGCGCATTTGTATCTGCCAGTTTTGGTTTGACGTCAATGTTTAACGTAATCGCTAATATTATGAGTTTTTATTAAAAAAAAGTTTCCAAATGGCCTAATTACAATGAGACTTATTTAGAAATTATACGGCGAGGTCATAAAGTAAGCAAGGCAATTCATAAAACCGAAAAAATAATCCAATGAGACTTATTAACAAATTATACACCGAGGTCGTAATGCATGGGAGGCAATTCATAAAAGCCAAAAACAATATTCCAAAAAGACTTATTGAGAAATTATACAGCGAGGTCATAAAGTATGGAAGGCAATTCATAAAACCGAAAAAAACAATAACATTGATTATAGTAATTTTATATAAATAGCTCATTTAAGTAGCACTTCTTTCTCCTTCAGTAATTTTTTTAGAATTTACTTTTTTTCTATTGAGCATTTCAATTGCAGCCAAAATTGATTTCTTATATATTTCTTATACCTTATTACTATTTTACAGTATTAGTTATTGAGTATTGCTTAAGTATAAACTATACAATCATAGGCCTAATTTGTATATCAATGCAAAATCCAAATACTAATGCGAAACGAGCATAAAATTTTTCACATATTTATTAATATGAAAAATTAGTATTCAAACTTCTTCGAAATCAATTACATCAATCAGTCATTATTATTTTTTTCTAAATTATTGTTGCAATATTGTTTTATAAATTAAGCCATTATTAATTTTTAGACAAACAATGATAAAAACTAAATTTCATATTAATGTTCTTCTCTGCCAACGAAGAGTGGTGCAATTTTGTTTCTTGAATACAACATGTAGTCCCAATTAATCTTTGACTTTTTGGTTTTACAGTTATCTGTAATATTTTCGAAATTATTTATTTTCTTAAGATTAATTGAGATCATTCTCTTCTCTGCAAACAAAGATTAATGAACTTTTATATCCTGTATAGTATACACACAGTTCGTTTTATAACAATAAAATTTTAAAATTTTACATATATTGGGAGAATTAAGGAAATTCAGATTGATCTGACCAAGACTATGTATGTGTACACACTATACATATGTATACATATGCAGTTTGAGTAACTCTTGAAGAATTCTGAAGAATCGTGAATCAAGAAAATTGAGGTTGAACTACATTGATCTGACCAAGACTATGTATGTGCATACACAATACAGTATGCCTACACAAACTGCATATTGTATACAGTGTATACATATGCAGTTTGAGTTAATCTTGAAGAATCCTGAAGAATCTTGAATCAAGAAAATTGAGGTTGAACTACATTGATCTGACCAAGACTATACATATATGTATATACACTATACAGCATGCCTTCACAAACTGCATATTGCATACAGTGTATACATGTGCAGTTTATGTCAATCTTAAAGAATCATGAAGAATAGTGAATCAAGAAAATGTAGGTTGAACTACATTGATCTGACCAAGATTATACATGTATGTGTATACAGTATGCCTACACAAACTGCATATTGTATACAGTGTATGCATATGCAGTTTGAGTTAATCCTGAACAAGCCTGAAAAATCGTGAATCAAGCAAATTTAGGTTGAACTACATTGATTTGCCCAACACTATACATGTATGTGTATTCACTATTCAGTATGCCTACACAAACTGCATATTGTATACAGGGTATACATATACAGTTTGAGTTAATCTTGAAGAATCCTGAAGAATTGTGAATCAAGAAAATTGAGGTTGAACTACATTGATCTGACCAAGACTATACATGTATGTGTGTATACTATACAATATTCCTACACAAACTGAATATTGTATACAGTATATACAATATGTAGTTTGAGTTAATCTTTAACTTTAATGAATACATAAATATTTATAATGGCCTGGAAATTAGTAGTAAAAACAAAAAAAAGAGTAACAAGCATTTTTCTAAAACATTTTAAAATCTAGATTTTATTAAACACATGTTAATTTTTAATTATCTTATTATTATTAATATTATTATTATCTTATTTATCATCTTATTTTTTTATCTATAATGAATCAGTGCATTGATAACGTATTAAAAACAAATATAAATTAATAACAATTGTACATATAATTATCTAATTATCTCTATAATAAATCGTTGTGTTTCCATTTTTAGACTGTAAATAAGTGGAAACTGCCAATAAGTGTAATCGTAAATCAAAAAGCACAAATAAAAACAAGATCATTAAGTATGGATTATGAGTATTTCACAAACATCTTATTCTGGCTATATTATTTATAGAATATTATCAATGTAGGAATTATACTACTTAAAAATAATGGAAAAGTCATTAATGTGTATTAATATAATCAGTTAGTAATCTTTGGAGTGTTTTAATCTTTATAACGTTAAGTGCCATAATTGGTTATGCATTTAGAGAACCGGTTATAGATGAAGCGAAATTTATAGAGCAATATTTCCAATCCTAGTAATTAGCCAAAGCAGTAAAAATATGGCATTCCCAAAGAAATTAACAAAATAAAAGCACATTTGGAATTTATGAATACAAAGAAAGCATCAGGACATCAACAATAAAGCCAAATTTTATTGAAATTGTTATTCTATTTGTACATTTACATGTTTACAAACGTTTAAAAAATTATACAGCCAATATGTAGTGCTCACTATTTATAATGGTGCTGGGAACTTGCTGATTGTTGTTTTTTTCTAGAAAATGTTGATTCAAAACTTTCACATTTTTGAAAACTTTGAGAAAACGTTGATACAAACTTTCTGATTTTGGAGTTTTATAGAAAACGTTAGTTTGAACTTTCTGATTTTTGATTTTTAAGAAAACATTGATCCAAAGTTTCCGATTTTTGATTTTTCTATAAAACTTTCTGATTTTTGATTTTTAAGAAAACGTTGATCCAAAGTTTCCGATTTTTATTTTTCTATTAAACGTTGATTCAAACTTTCTGATTTTTAATTTTTTTAGCGAGTTCTGTATTTAATCACACCACACGACATTTTAAATAAAAAACGTTACTGAATAATAAAACAACATGCAATTCAGCAAGATGCTCTACTCGCTTATATAAACTCGACAATTTAGCACCTGAAGATGACTTCATTATAGGGATTGAAACCGGTCGTTAATGCTTATGTAAAAATAAAGAAATTTATCACATATTAAGGACGTACTTTTTTTTTACATAAATGATATTCTAGAAAACATTGATACACATTTTCTAATTTGTGATTGTTCTAGAAAATGTTGATTCAAAACTTCCAGATTTTCTATTTTTAAGAAAACGTCGATCAAAACTTTCCGATTTTTTATTTTTCTACGAAACGATGATTAAAACTTTCTGATTTTTTATTTTTCTACAAAACGTTGATCCAAACCTTCTAATTTGTGATTGTTTTGAACACGTTGATCCAAAATTTTGGTTATCTTGAGATATTATAAATTAAAGTCAAATTTGCGATAGCTCATGTAGGGTGTTCAAAAAATACTGATCTTCAGTGAACACATTTTTCAATTTCCCATTTGAATCTCTCTGCAGCTGATATCTGTTATGTTCTTTTGTATTTTCATATATTTTACATATCATCGTATTCGTTAGTTCCTTCGCTTCATCCATTCATTCCATATCTTCTGTCGAGTCTTTATACTTCTCTGTGCTTTCGCTTTCTTCACTTGTTAGTTGTTCTGGCGATCTTATGACTTTTTTGTTCTTTCTAGAAATCTTCTGTTTGTCTTCAAATCGTTCTTCTTCTTGAAAACGTGTCTCTTTCTTCAGCACCAGGTATGAGTTAATCCCATAAATTGTTATTAATTAGGTATAAATACTAGCAAGAACAATGATGAATAACAAGCAATAACATGTAAATAAATTAAGTTTTTCTTTCTTACCCTGAAAATGCACCAACGCTCATCATACAGTAATGAGATGTTCGTAATACATTTCTTCAATTAAATTTATTTAATTTTAATTGATTTAATTTTCATTTCATTAATTACGATTTGTTTTTGTTTGGTTATACACCTTATATCTTTATAAGTCAATTTATAATTGGAAAGGCATTCCATTTTTTTTACTAATGCTTCAAAGTGACTAATCTTGAAGTTTCACCTTTTCCAATTAATAAAACGTTTGCAGAAAACCTGTGGGCTTTCGCACGTTTCCTTAATTTTATGGACCACTTAACGCGATTTACTCGCTAATAAATCCGATGACACCGTCTTAAATTTAGCACGCGCCGTGGATATTTTTAGCGAAAAATAATTGCCTGGTGCTATTTATAGGGGACCAAACATCATGACCAGTTCTCGGCTATACGCTAATGAAGTTAACCTGCCACAATAGCGCCGATTTTACGACGGTCGTTAATTCGCGATCTGCGCTGATTTGCCCGGCCATTAACGACTTAGCACACTCAAGAAACGGTGCTTCATAAAAAATATCGACCGGAAGATTCCGGTTTTGATGAACGAGATTGTTTGTGATTTTGGATGGTGGACTCTGCAATTAACATGCCTATATGAAACGGTGTCTGATGATGGTGACGATTTTTTCGTCAGAGTACTTAATTGTGTTAATTTCAATTTTTTCGTCTTTGGTAATGCGTCTATTAGTGGCTGTTAGTTAGTTAACAACAGCCGACGTAAGATACATCTGCGTATGTGTTTACGTACTCAATTTATAAGCATATTACAGAATGTAATAACATTTATATCCATATAACTTAAAAGAAAGTGAAGCTGACGTGAACTTTTTTGAATTACAAATTTCAGAGTTTTGAGGTCTTGCTAAGTTCTTTAAGACTTTTGATGTATGTCTGTGACAACGTTTTTTGGGGATCTCCGAAGTCCATAGAGACTTTAAATGTATGTCTGTGATTACATTTTTGTGGGATCTTCCAAGTCCATTAACACTTTTAACTGTTCAAACTTTCTTGTGGGCTCTCCCAAGTCCATTAAGACTTTTGATGTATGCCTGAAAACTTTCTTGTGGGTACTGTAAGTCAAACACTGTTCAATAAAAGACCATTAACACTTTTGATATATGTCTGCGACAACTATTTTGTGAGGTGTCCCAAGTCCATTACGATTTTAATGTATATCTGTGAAAACTTTTTTGTGGCCTCTCCCAAGTCCATTTGAGGACTTGGGAGTCCTCAAGAGAGACTTTTGATGTATGCCTGAAAACTTGGTAGTGGATACTGTAAGTCAAAAAAGGCTCAATCTATCTAAATAAAATTTGTTTGAACTTATGATTTTTATAATCTACCTCTATCTACCTCCCAGGAAATAATGCAGATGCAACTTAAGAATTAACAGATCGACAGATCTCCAAGAAGAAGAAGAAGAAGAAGATGATAAAGCAGTAGAAGAAGAAGATGATGAAGAAGAAGAACGCGAAGAAGAAGAATAAGAAGAATAATAATAACAAGACGAAGACGAAAAAGAATGATTTTTTGTAACAAAATTTAGATTTAAAAGGTTTTTGATGAAATCGACAACCGGAAATGTTAGTTTACTCTTAAATACTGCTTGTTTTTTATTTACTTGCTTATTTTGACTTATTTTGAAAACACTGTATAACGACTATACCTACACACAGAATTTTAATCCCCAAAATCCGTAATCTTGGGACCAATCTTTGTTCAATGAGATATTAAAACTAGTCTTTAACATAGAATTTTCTTGCAGTCCAAAGCTGAGGGAAGGATATTTGATCCAAGAAATATTAAAATTAGACTTGCTAAAAAAATGTCTCATCACACATTCTAAAATATTGATCGTGATAGAGCCCTGGAACGTCAAAAACTGTTCAATGTAAGACCATTAAGACTTTTGATGCATGTCTGTGACAACTTTTTTGTGAGGTCTCCCAAGTCCACTACGACTTTTAATGTATATCTGTGAGAACTTTTTTGTGGGCTCCCCCAAGTCCATTAAGACTTTTGATGTATATCTGAAAACTTTTTTGTGGATACTGTAAGTCAAAAACTGCTCAATGTAACCAAATAAAATTTGTTTGAACTTATAATTTTTATAATCTACATCAATCTAGCTCCCAGGAAATAATCCAGATGCAACTTAAGAATTAAGAGATCGACAGATCTCCTAGAAGAAGAAGAAGATGGAGATGGTGAAGAAGAAGGACAAGAATAACTCGAAGAAGAAGAAGAAGAAGAAGAAGAAGAAGAAGAGGAAGAAGAAGAAGAAGACGACGAAGAAGAAGGATTTTTGTAACAAAATCTAGATTTGAAAAGTTTTTGATAAAATCGACAACCAGAAATGTTAGTTTACTCTTAAATACTGCTTGTTTTTTATTTACTTGCTTATTTTGACTTATTTTGAAAACACTGTATAACGACTATACCTACACACAGAATTTTAATCCCCAAAATCCGTAATCTTGGGACCAATCTTTGTTCAATGAGATATTAAAACTAGTCTTTAACATAGAATTTTCTTGCAGTCCAAAGCTGAGGGAAGGATATTTGATCCAAGAAATATTAAAATTAGACTTGCTAAAAAAATGTCTCATCACACATTCTAAAATATTGATCGTGATAGAGCCCTGGAACGTCAAAAACTGTTCAATGTAAGACCATTAAGACTTTTGATGCATGTCTGTGACAACTTTTTTGTGAGGTCTCCCAAGTCCACTACGACTTTTAATGTATATCTGTGAGAACTTTTTTGTGGGCTCCCCCAAGTCCATTAAGACTTTTGATGTATATCTGAAAACTTTTTTGTGGATACTGTAAGTCAAAAACTGCTCAATGTAACCAAATAAAATTTGTTTGAACTTATAATTTTTATAATCTACATCAATCTACCTCCCAGGAAATAATGCAGATGCCACTTAAGAATTAACAGATCGACATATCTCCAAGAAGGACAAACAGAAGATGAAGAAGAAGAAGAACAAGAAGAACATGACGAAGAAGATGAAGAGAAGACCAAGACGAAGAAGAAGGATTTATATTGCAAAATCTAGATTTGGAAGGTTTTTGATAAAATCTACAACCGGAAATGTTAGTTTACTCTTAAATATTTTTTTGTTTTTTATTTACTTACTTACTTTGACTTATTTTGAAAACACTGTATAACGAGTATACCTACACAGCGAATTTTAATCCCCAATATCCTGAATTTTGGGACCAATCTTTGTTCAATGAGATATTAAAACTAGTCTTTAACAAATAATTTTCTTGCATTGCAAAGCTGAGGGATGGATATTTGATCCAAGAAATATTAAAATTATACTACCTTAAAGAAACGTCTCTTCATTCTAAAAAAAGTTTGTCATGATAAAGATGGATGCAAGAAATATTAAAATTATACTACCCAAAAAATGTCTGCTCATTCTATAAAAGTTGATCGTGATAGAGATGGATATTGGATCCAACATATGTTAAAATTACACTTCTCAAAACTTGTTTCTGTATTATAAAAAAATCGATCGTGACAAAAATGGATATTTGATCCAAGAATTATTAAAATTTGCCTTTCCAAAAAGATGTCTTATCACACATTTTAAAATGTGAATTCTATAAAAGTTGGTCGTGATAAAAATGGTTATGTGATCCAAGAAATGTTAAAATTACACTTCTCAAAAAGTGTTTCTACATTCTAAAAAAATTGATCGTGACAAAGATGGATATTTGATCCAAGAAATATGAAAATTAGATTTTCCAAAAAAGATGTTCTATCACACATTTTATAACGTGCATTCTATAAAAGTTGGTCGTGATAAAGATGGGTATGTGATCCAAAAAATGTTCAAATTACATTTCCCAAAACGTGTTTCTACATTCTAAAAAAAATGATCGTGACAAAGATGGATATTTGATCCAAGAAATATTAAAATTAGACTTGCCAAAAAATGTCTCATCACACATTCTAAAATATTGATCGTGATAAAGCCCTCGAACGTCAAAAACTGTTCAATGTAAGACCATTAAGACTTTTATGTATGTCTGTGACAACTATTTTGTGAGGTCTCACAAGTTCATTGCGACTTTTAATCTATATCTGTTAAAACTTTTTTGTGGGCTCTCCCAAGTCCATTAGTACTTTTGATGTACGTCTGAAAACTTTTTTGTGGATACTGTAAGCCAAAAACTGCTCAATGTAACCAAAATTAAAATTAGACTTGCCAAGAAAATGTCTCATCACAGATGCAAAAATATTGAGCGTGATAGAGCCCTGGTAACATCACGGTAATCGCCGCCCTAAATCAATCAATCAATTATCGGGTCCAATTTTCCCACCCTCGCTGGTAGCAACAAAGTTCGTTTGCACTCCACTTCACGGAAAAGCGAGATTTAATCTCTGTGCCCACATTACATCAAGTGCCCAGCCGATCCACAGTTGATAACCAGTTTTCACGCTGAGTTCGCCTTATCACTCGACACCGTGGTGACGCATGCCGGAGTCTAAAATCCAATTAGCACGTGATACCGTGCTCAGGTGCACGTGTTACGATGTGTGGAAGCCGCTGATGGTGGGCGGCTGTTGCGGGGAAGCCCGCAGTAATTTTAGAAGGAATTCGGAGAATTTTTACAGGAAATATCGGAAAAGTATGTCGCGGGTGCAACACGCTCAAAAGTTTCGCAAAGTATTGCAATTTGGATCGATTTGTCAACGTGTTTTTTTTTATTAGAGGAAATAGCGTGCAATTCTACGCCGAAAATAGTTTTGTTGCAGAAATTTAATTTGAATACAGTGCTTGTAAAAAAATAATGCTGCAGAAATAATATTTTTGTACTCACAATAGGATGGATTTACAAAATTATATTCACTTTGAGCTACTTGAGATGTAATAGCTGCTAAGCCATTGGTTGAATACATCAGGGTAGATGTCTAATTGATGTAGTGGAGATAATAAAAAATAAAATTTAAAAAAAAACTTTGAGTTACACTATTATTTGAAATTTTATATTTTTTAGTAGTAACAAACTTTTAATGGCTATTGGAGAAGAAATCAGAAATCAGAAATTTATCAGAACCAATCAATTTATTCAATTCACCAGTCACACGACTATTTTGTAGTTATCACAAGTCTCTATTAAGTAATTGGCACTGCTACGACAGGATGGGCTAACGAAATCTACAAAATGTTGGTGAGAAATTTGAATTGACCCCAAACATTGTTGATTATTATTATTATTACTTTTTTCATTTATTAATATTATGTATTATTACCTTTTTTTCCTTAGGTAAGTTCTCTAAGCCCCTCAGCACTTTGGTCTATATAGTCCGTTTGTGCTTTCCCCTGTAGATATTATTACCTTAATGAAAAATGTACAAAATTTGTATCTATATGTAATTATAATAATTTTCTGTCGATAGCCTAATAAATATTGTACTACTACTACTAATAATAATCTTTAAGTGATTTTTAAAAGTTTCTTGTTTATTAAGTTTATTGACCAAAATTGCTTCGTAAGAATCAGTTCAATAAAACTATAATTGCAGAAAACTCTACTACTACTAATAATAATCTTTAGGTGATCTTTAAAAGTTTCTTGTTTATTAAGTTTATTGATTAAAATTTCTTCGTAATAATCAGTTCAATAAAACTATAATTGCACAAACATGTACTACAAATAATAATCTTTAAGTGATCTTTAAAAGTTTCTTGTTTATTAAGTTTATTGATCAAAATTGCTTCGTAATAATCAATTCAATTAAACTATAATTGCACAAAACTCTACTACTACAAATAATAATCTTTAAGTGATCTTTAAAAGTTTCTTGCTTTTTAAGTTTATTGAGCAAAATTGCTTCGTAATAATCAATTCAATAAAATTTTAATTGCACAAAACTTTAACTTAAAATTAAAAAAAATAAACATAGTTAATTTATTTAGTTGGGAAATTATCAATTATGAAACTACACGCATGAAAAACTCATGTGATGAGCACATCAAATTTTCACGATTGAGAAGAGAGTTTGGATTTGGTTGTCGATGGGATCGCGTAAGTGGCCGAAAAATTTGCATTTTTGGCGAGCTGAGTGAAGCGCAGAGCGATTAGGCGATGGTTTTCTACTTTTCACAAAGAAGCAAAGAAGAATTGTGATTATTATACAACTCCGCGTTGCGCAACACTTTCGATACATTACCGCGATAATGATGCGATGATTTGGGCCTTGTTTGGGCCGGTCATGGAGCGTGCATTGTTAAGGCTAGTATTATGATAATTTCGATTTCTACCTGTTGTGATCATGCAAATTTTATAAAAATGTGCAGACGGTTTCGTTACTCATTGTATACATATAATTTAATCCTGCCAGTTAATACTGAAAATTTTAGTCAAGTTAAGTGGGTTTAAGTGTTTAAGACTTTAAGTAAGTTAAGTGAGTTTAGGTTAAGCGAATTAAGTGGGTGTAAGTTAAGAGTGTTAAGTTAATTTTGGTTAAGTGAGTTAAGTGAGTTTAGGTTAAGTGAGTTAAGTGAGTTTAGGTTGAGTTAGTTAAGTGAGGTTGAGTGTTAGGTTATGTTACATAAGGTTAGGTTAAGTTAGGTTAGTCAAGTTTCGTTAGGTTATGTGGGTTTAAGTGTTTAAGAGTTTAAGTGAGTTAAGTGAGTTTAGGTTAAGTGAGTCAAGTGAGATTAAGTGTTAGGTTAGGTTACGTTACTTTAGGTTAGGTAAGGTTAACTTAGGTGTGTCAGGTTAGATATTAAACTAACCATTTGACTAAATATCATCTTAATAAATATATACCCTTAAAGTAGACCTGCCTTCTTGCTATTATTGAAAATTTTGTTTAAGTTTAATTAGGTCAAGTTATTTTAAGTTGTATTAGCTTAAGTTAGATCCTGTCATTTTAGGTTAAGTTAGGTTAGATTAACACACAATTTGCAATTTAAATTTAGTATGCATTTGCTCTTGAAAATGGTTTAACTGGCGAGACAATAGTAGAGTTATTTCTATAAAAAAATTGGGCAACTTTACCAAGTGTTTTTTAAATCTCCTTAGGTTAGATTAGTTTTGATAACTGTTTAACTGACTGATCATTGTTTAATTAGGTTAGGTAATTTGAAGTTTAAGACTTAACTAAGGTTTTGTCAATTTAGGTTACGTTAGGTGAGATTAGTTTTGATAAGTTACTAAATTTCACTGATGAGTAATGATCTACTCACCAAGCCACATTCAAATTTTTACTAGTAATGAGTCATGTTTTATTTACATTCAAACAAAATAATTTAACTGATGGCTATTGTTTTTTATTATTTATTTTAATTACTAATGTATGATTTGCAAAGAGTGCAAATAACTAAATTTTGCTTATCAGTGATATCTTCTTCATACTGCCAATCACAAATTACTTATTGGGTAACATTTCATTAATGATATCAGGTACAAATTTTTACTGATGAGTTTTTAGTGAATTATTGAGATTACTAATGTATGATTTCAAAGTATGAAAGTAACTAAATTTGATTAATCTGTAAAATTTTCTTCATAGCGACATCACTTCATTTTATCAGTAACAATATCAGTAATATTGGGTAATACTTCATAAATAATACCAGCCACAAAGTTTTACTGATGCGTGCTTAGTGAATTGTTTGGATTACTAATGTATGATTTCAAAGTATGCAAGTAACTAAATTTGACTAATTAGTAATATTGATATCATTTGATAATTCATATCACATGCAATCACTTCATATTATCAGTAACAAAAACAGTAAGTAATATCAGTAAGTCTATCAGTAACACTAATAATATACATCAGTAAATAAATAATTAGTTACTGATAACTATTTAGTGACTTATTAATGAATGATTTCAAAGTATGTGAGTAACTAAATTTTACAAATCAGTAATATATTCCTCCGAGTGCTACAATAATTTTAATTATTGGATCATACTTCATCAATAATATCACATTTTTTACTGCTAATAGTTTGGTGAGTTGCATGTATTATGTAATGTATAATTTCGAAGTATGCAAGTAGCAAAATTTGACTTATCAGTATATCTTCTTCACAATATCACATATTTCAGTTATAAGGTGATACTTCATTAATAATACTAGGCATTTTTTTATACTGACGAGTGTTTAGTGAATTGCATGGATTACTAATGTATTATTTTGAAGTGTGCAAGTAACTAAATTTTACTAATCAGAAATATTTTCTTTGCGATATCACAAATGTTAGTTTTTTGATGATACTTAATTTATAATACCAGTCAAAAATTTCTACTGATGAGTGTTTAGTGACTTGCATGGATTACTGATGAATGATTGCAAAGCAGGCAAGTAAGTAAATTTTACAAATGAGTAATATATTCTTCATTAGTCTTTAGTGAATTGCATGGAATACTAATGTATGATTTTGAAGTGTGCAGGTATCTAAATTTTACTAATCAGGAATATTTTCTTCACAATATCAAAAATGTTAGTTTTTGAATGATACTTCATTTATAATACCAGTCCAAAATTTCTACTGATGAGTGTTTAGTGACTTGCATGGATTACTGATGAATGATTGCAAAGCAGGAAAGTAAGTAAATTTTACAAATGAGTAATATCTTCTTCATTAGTCTTTAGTGAATTGCATGGAATACTAATGTATGATTTTGAAGTGTGCAGGTATCTAAATTTTACTAATCAGGAATATTTTCTTCGCAATATCACAAATGTTAGGTTTTGGATGATACTTAATTTATAATACCAGTCAAAAATTTCTACTGATGAGTGTTTAGTGACTTGCATGGATTACTGATGAATGATTACAAAGCATGCAAGTAACTAAATCTTACAAATGAGTAATATCTTCTTCATAGTACAAATTACTATTTTTTACTGATAAGTTTTTAGTCAATTGCATCGATTACTAATGTATGATTTCAAAGTAAGCAAGTAACTAAATATTACTAAATAAGTAATGTCGTCTTCACAAAGTGAATGACAGTTTTAGTGTTTAGGTGATACTTATAATAATAGTAATAGCAGTAATACATTTTTTACTAATGGTTGTTAGTGACATGTTTAGTGAAAGTTACTACATTTTACTTCTTTCTTTCTTAATCTTTCCTTTTACCCTTTTGAGTGGTGAGCTGTTGAGGACTATATTTTACTAATGGGTAGTATTGTTCTTTTCAACATCAGCTAATGAAACTGTGTTTAAAGTTTACAGTTTTTGCTTCTTTAAACACAAAGAGTTCTTATATTTACAGAATAATATGATTAAGTAGTAATCTACTAAACTACTTATCACTACTGGAATCGTATTAGTCTGTAGTCGTTTAGTAAAAAAACTCTTCAAAATAGCACAAACTGAAAAAAATTATAAAAAAAATTACACCAATTGATATATAAATAGAAAAATATCCCTTCAAAATTGCATAAATTAACAAACAAAAATGCAGCAATTGATATCAAAATCAAACATTGTTTTTTTCAAAATTGCACCAATTGAGAAAAAAGAAAATTACAGCAATTGATATCAGAATAAAATATTGTCTCTTTAAAAGTGCACCAATTGAAAAAAAATTGCATCAATAGATATTATCATAAAAAAATTATCTCTTCAAAATGTAGTAAATTGCACCCGTTTTGTACCAAATATGTATTGAAGGAAAAGAAGGGTTCGAGAGAATCGAATTTAGGAAAAAAAAAAGATTTTGAAAATTTCAGAAACTGAATTTATGATAGAAATGAAACGGTTGATATCCGGTTATTTCGGATGAAATTTGTTTTTCAAAAATTTTCACGGAAATGATATTTTAACCGAAAACTCACGGTGGTGTAATATGAAACCAACATATTTCTTTCGCCTTACATTTATCACGTTGACGTAATTGTTGCTTACAAAACAAGACCTCATTCAAGATCGCCAGCTCAGATTACACTATTTGTCATAGCTGGTCTCCATAAAGGGAAATCCCAAATATCAAAATCTCTGCTTTCAACGGCTGCACGTAGCCAGAGGCACGTGCTGTTAACTCGCCTTATACAGGTGAACGCTTATCGTGCGCTAATGATTAATGCCAACAAGTTGCTTCCATATAAAGGCAAATTCGAGGATTGAAAACTGGCCCACAGTCCGCTCGCCATCATTATCATTTAAAATATCTTGAGCCGATAGGCGTGAATGTCGTAAGCCGAAAGCGATGGACGTTCCTTCTCCAAACAAGCCAAAAGCCGATAATGGACTCCTTAACGTGATATGCCAGATTCGAAAATATTATCGTTAATAATAATATGTTAACAAGATTATGGTGCTTGACGTAATTTATTTATTTAACAACTTAGCAGAGTGGTGCAATGATAGCAACGTAATTTAAGCAAAGAAAACATTTATATTTATTTTCGTTCTCGTTGACCCATGACCATTAATAGATTTTTTTAACCAAAACAGAAACATCTGCGAATTTATCAGCTAATTTTAAAATTCGTGATTAATAGATATAATTAATAATTATAATTGCCGTTTCAAGAAATGCCAATTTAAATTAATTGCAAAAGTCTTTTCGTTCTCTTTCTCTTTCGCCAATTCTTCTTCTTCTTACTACTCATGTAGATGTCCTTTAACCAGAATTGTTATCATCTCCTTTCTGGTCTTCGTGCTTCTATTTTTTCTTGTAGCTTTCTATCTCTCGCAAATATTAAAATTCACATACCAAAATTTTAATTCATTGGCATGCAGGGGTCAACAAACAATAAGTTTGGCATGCAGTGGTCAACAAACAATAAGTTAACGAACTTTGAGGTCTAGTACGAGGTTCTTTAACAAGAATTGTCGTCTTCTTCTTTTTGGTCTTCGTACTTCCATTTTTACTTGTTGCTTTCTATCTATCGCAATTTTAAAAATACACTCAGCAAACTTATAACTCATTGGCATACAGTCATCAACAAACAATAAGTTAACGAACTTCGAGGTTTAGTACCTCCAATAAATAACAATTGTTTTACGCAAAATTTAAAGATAAGTTTTGAACATGCAAAATTGGATCAACAAATTTTAACTTATGATTGCTCTTCAAAGACGGCACGAGGTGCAGTATAACTGTAACATCTAATAATTACATAATTCATTGTTACATTATGCAGATTTGTTTTATAAACGCGGTGAAAGGATTTATAAACAGTGCAAATCTGAAATAACAGCGGAAACGCAATCAATTACGGCGCGTGATTTATTCGCAAACAAATCGCGAATGTTACAACTGGCTTACATTGTAAGTAGTTTTGGCCACGTACCAAGTGTCGTTACTTTTGCGTGCGCGATAAGAATTATCGTATTTATCAGTTTGCAAGTGAGACTTACGTAACCCGATCTTCGAAAACACGTCCGTAAACGATAAATTTGCATTGTGTTTTTGCTAGATTGCGACTTGTTTGTTTACAAAACGGCCAATTTAGATTGCAATTGCTGTAATTTACTATATTGCGAAGAGATATTTTCTAATTATTATGTGCATTTTTTATTTTTTAATTTTTTTTCAATTTTTTTATTTTGAAGGGATAATCTTTGATTTAGATATGAATTGGTACAATTTTTTATATATTTTTTCAATTAGTGCTATTTTGACAAGTTTTCTACTAAACTACTACACATAAATACGATTTCAGTAGTTATCAGTAGTTTAGTAGATTACTACTTAATCGTATTAATCTGTAAATATAAGATTTTTTTGCCTTTAAAGAAGCAAAAACTTTAATCTTTAAAGACAGTTTCATTAGCTGTTGAAAATTTGTAATATTGCTGAAGTATCACCCAAAAACTGAAACTGGTCACTCACTCTGTGAAGACCATATTACTCATTTAGTACTATTTAGTTACTTGCTTACTTTGAAATCATACATTAGTAATCGATGTAATTGACTTAAAACTCATCAGTAAAAAAATCGTGATTTGTACTATGAATAAGATATTACTAATTTGTAAAATTGACTTACTTGCATGCTTTGTAATCATTCATCACTAATCCATGCAAGTCACGAAATATTCGTCAGTAGAAATTTTTGACTGGTATTATAAATGAAGTATCATCCAAAAACTGACAATTGTGATATTGTGAAGAAAATATTCCTGATTAGTCAAATTTAGTTACAAGCACACTTTAAAACCATACATTAGAAATCCATCCAATTCACTCATGACTCATCACTAAAAAATTGTGCCTGGTATTATTAATGATAATGAAGTATCATCTAATAACTAAAATTTGTGATTTTGTGAAAGAGATCTGTTTTTGAGAAGAAGCCATTATTTTACCCATCTCTAAAATATAGTAACTTTTACTCACTACACCCTCATAAAAAAAATGCGGCTGATATTATTAATGAAGGATCACCTAGTAACTAAAATGTGTGATACTGTAAAGAAGATATACTGATTAGTCAAATTTTTGTACTTGCATACTTCGAAATCATACATTAATAATCCATGCAACTCACCAAACAATTATCAGGAAAAAAATGTGACTTGTATTCTTATTGAAGTATCACCTAATGACTAAAATTTGTGATATTGTGAAGAAGATCTGTTGTTGAGAAGAACCCATTATTTTACCCATCTGTAAAATATAGTAACTCTCACTACACACTAATCAGAAAAAAATTGCGGCTGATATTATTAACGAAGGATCACCTAATAACTAAAATATGTGATACTGTGAATAAGATATACTGATTAGTCAAATATTGGTATTTGCATACTTCGAAATCATACATTAATAATCTATGCAACTCACCAAACGTTTAGCACTAGAAGGAATATATCACTGATTTGCAATATTTAGTTACTCACATACTTTGAAATCATACATTAATAAGTTACTAAATACTCATCAGTAATTATTTATATATTTACTGATGTATATTGTTATTGTTACTGACATACTTACTGATATTGTTACTGATAATATGAAGTGATTCTCACAATGAAGAAAATTCTACAGGTTAGTTAAATTTAGTTATTTTGAAATAATACATTAGTAAACCAAACAATTCACTAAAGACTCATGAGTAAAAATTTGTGACTGGTATTATTAATGAAGTATAACCCAATAACTAGTTTGTGATTGGGAGTTGAAGAAGAAATTACTGATTAGTAAAATTTAGTTACTTGCACTCTTTGAAATCATACATTAATAAGTCACCAAATACTCATCAGTAATTAATTATTTATTTACTGATGTATATTGTTATTTTTAGTGATATACTTACTGATGTTACTTACTGATATTGTTACTGATAATATGAAGTGATTCGCACTATGAAGAAAATTCTACAGGACAGTTAAATTTAGTTATTTTGAAATCATACATTGGTAAACCAAACAATTCACTAAAGAGTCATCCGTAAAAAAATGTGGCTGGTATTATTAATGAAGTATAACCCAACAACTAATTTGTGATTGGCAGTTGAAGAAGATATTACTGATTAGTAAAATTTAGTTACTTACACTCTATGAAATCATACATTAATAAGTCACTAAATACTTATCAGTAATTAAGTATTTATTTACTGGTGAATATTGTCATTGTTACTGATATACTTACTGATGTTACTTACTGATATTGTTACTGATAATATGAAGTGATTTCGCTATGATGAAAATATTACAGATAAGTCAAATTTAGTTACTTGCACTTTTTGAAATCATACATTAATAAGTCACCAAATACTCATCAGTAATTAATTATTTATTTACTGATGAATATTGGTATTGTTACTGATATACTTACTGATGTTACTTACTGATATTGTTACTGATGAATATAAGGTGATTTCGCTATGATGAAAATTTTACAGATTAGTCAAATTGAGTTACTTACACACTTTGAAATCATACATTAGTAATCCAAACAAATCACTAAAGACTCATCAGTAAAAATTTGTGGCTGAAGTATTTCCCAGTAACTAATGAATTATTATTAATCAAATATTACCCAATAACTAATTTGTGATTGTCAGTATGAAGAAGATATTACTGATTATTTAAATTTAAGTTACTTGCACTATTTGAAATCATACATTTGTAATTAAAATGAAAAAAAAGCAATAGTTATCAGTGTTAATTTTTATCATAAAATCATTTTAGAAAAAATGTTAGTCGTAGGAGATAACGTTTTTGTGTAGTTAAAAACTGAAAAAAATTAAATAAAATTACAATTTTATAACAATTTCTTTTGGAAAAAGCTGAACTGGAGATTATTCTTAACAAATTTTTGTTGTTTTGTTAATAACTCCTAAAATTTATTACATCATCATATATTTTCCATGTTTTCCATTATTGCAAATCTGCGAAAAACTAAATTTCAACGGAAATATCTATTTAGAAATTGCATTGGTGCATGATCGTCATTTAAACAAATGTACGTCAAATTGAGATTTTTATAGCAAAATGTACATTTCAAAGGTTTTCAAATATGTCGTATGTATTGTACATTATTGGAAAAAATACTTTAGTATTTAGTATAGTAAAGTATAGTATGTATAGTATAGTTTAGTTTAGTATAGTTAGTTTAGTAAAATAGTAGTAATAGTAAACGTAACGTATAGTTTAGTATAGTTAGTTTAGTAAAATTGTAGTAATAGTAAACGTAACAAAATGGATTTTTGAAGAATTTATTTTCAAAAAACTTGTGAATCCAAAATTATCACCAGACGTAAATGCTTGTTGCATTATTCCTATTCCTATTCCTACCCTAATGAATAATTAAACATCAATATGTATTACCTTATGTTAGGTCTGATTCTTTTTCTCCTTTAGCTCCTTTCTTAGTTTACAACTATGACCTAGTATGGGTTTCAGCCTCCTCAACAATTGGGATTGGGACAATAAGGATTTTCATCCAGAGGTTCCTTTCTCCGACAATCCACCACAACGTATAGTTTGGTTAGATTTGGAATGTAAAACAAAAATTCAGTTACTTTTTGCTATCTTGCATTACTACTAACCTCATGTTAAGTTTGGGAATGTAAAAACCAAATATTTTTTTCAGTTTTTTTCTTTCTTTAGATTGGTTTAAACAAAAATATGACAATAATATCTTAAAAATCCATGTTAGGTTTGGTTAGGCTAGGAGTGTAAAAAAATCACCATGTTAGGTTTGATTAGGTTAGGAATGTAAAAAAATATTATTTCAGTTATTTTCTGCTATCTTGCATTACTACTAACATCATGTTGAGTTTAGGAATGCACAAAAAAAACTTTTTCAGAATTTTTTTCTTTAGATTACATGGTTTAAACAAAATATGACAATAATATATCAAAAATCCCTGTTAGGTTCGGTTAGGTTAGGAATGTAAAAAAAAAAAATATATCAGATATTTTCTGCGATCTTGCATTACTACTAACATTTTATGTTGAGTAATGTAAAAAAAAGTTTTTTTTCCCTTAGATTACTTGGTTTAAACAAAAATATGACAATAATATATCAAAAATTATCTACCCTGATTACATATTCCGGCTATAGAGTTTGAATTCGGATAATTCCATTTTGGCAAGTAGGTCGCAGCCCCATGAATGTAAATTGACGACTGTAATCAAACATTTTTTTTAATCGCCTGTAATGGGAGCTCGCATGCAAATTTCGCTCGGCTCATCGGCGATGCGCTATTTTCGGGCGGTGTTGATAAACAGGCAGGTAATAACTTTTCCGCACGTCCATAACAGTGTCTATCGTTTTCCTCCGAAAAGGCAGCCACAATAAATGTTATTGTTATTCTTTCGGCGGGCCAGAAAGTGGGACGTGCTGGATCCCACGTTTTTCCGACATTCTAAAATTAAAAACTCCGGGAAACTCGGAAAGCCAGGAACTTTTCCAATAAGCGAGCACACTTGACGGGCAACGCACGAGAATGCAGTAGATTAAAAATCGATTATTGGTTTTAGAGAATTATTTGCGGCTGATCTGTTTACTGGGCGATAATTCATTTATCGTGTATGTGCAAGTAAATATTTTAACACCGCAGATTATATTGTAGTTACCATGTATTTTATAAGTATACTTTGGTAAGTATAATATTCAGTATTTGAGCCATTGAAATTATCATTATTTTAAATAAATAAACATAAATAAAGAATATTTATTAGCAAAAAACGCTACATAATATACAAAATTTCAACAAAACAACAAAAGAAAACACACAAATAGCATTTTGATACTATTATGATAAGAATTTGTACTTCGATAAGTATAATATTTAGTATTTTAGCGATTAAAATTATATAACATTGAGGCCCGTATCTACAGTCCGTACTTGAGCATGAGTTCGACTCAAGTCGTATATTTGGGTAAATTTGGTTGCTTTTAGTGCATAAACGTTTATAGAAAATACGCAACCAAATGTACGACTTGAGTCGAACTCATGCTCTAGTACGGACTATAGATATGGGCCTCAGACTTTGTTGTTGTTAGGTCAGTGCACGAGGTCAGTATTTTAGTTCACACTGATATATGGCACCTACAGTTTAACATCTGTTACGAATGACTAAGATTGGTTAGGTTAGAAATATATACAAAAAACTACCCCTTATACCGCGAATTATCTACAACAATATATCTAGTCATCATCGTCTATCTAGTCATCATCATCTATCTAGTCATCATCATCTATCTAGTCATCATAATCTATCCATTCATCATCATCTATCTAGTCATCATCATCTATCTAGTCACCATCATCTATCAAGTGTAATATGTTACCATTTGAGCACTTCAGCACTTCCAGCACAGGTTCCTGTATCCTATATTTTAACGTGATGCACATACAGCATCCCACTCTTTCATCGTCTCGAAATCTCTGTCTTACCAATTACCTCTTATGGAGCTGGCACCCCCACCCCCCCAAAACTCGCACTGAGCTGACCGGAAATGCATGTTAATCCTTATGGGAACTCACTTCTCAACATCCCCTTTATTTACCTGCATAACTCTCATTTTTTTTGATCCGACTATTGCCCTGCTCTAAAAAAATATAAAGCTTTAAGATTTCACTATTACATCATTATATTTTGCCCCAACCACCATGAAATTAATTCAATGCTCGCCTACAAGTCTTTTTTCTATTATTTTATGTTAATACATCGTAGGGGTTGCGCCAGAAGTCCCACGCACTATAATAATAACACGTTTAATAAACACAGAGCCGCCCCCGGGGCGCACAATCACGGCATGCAAATTGGATCGCCCCCAATTGGGCCGCCGGCCCTTCCAGAACTTTCTTTGGCCCGGCTTGATTAGCCGTGGGAACGAGCGGCACGTTTCGGCCCCCTCAATATTAAAGCCGGCATGAATATGTGGAGTTATGTAATGAGCACTCGCCAACAATTTAAATGCCCAAGCAAGAAATGACACCAATTTAAATGCCCAAGCAAGAAATGCCACAAATGTAAATGCCCAAGGTAGAAATGCCACCAATTTAAATGCCCAAGTAAGAAATGCCACCAATTTAAATGCCCAAGCAAGAAATGCCACCAATGTAATGAAGCAAGCAGCCCAAGCAAGAAATGCCATAAATGTAATGTCCAAGCAAGAAATGCCCCCAATTTAAATGCCCAAGCAAGAAATGCTACCAATGTAATGAAGCAAGCAGCCCAAGCAAGAAATGCCACTCATTTAAATGCCCAAGCAAGATATGTCACCAATTTAAAAGCCCAAGCAAGAAATGCCACCAATGTAATGAAGCAAGCAGCCCAAGCAAGAAATGACACCAATGTAATGTCCAAGCAAAAAATGCCACCAATTTAAAAGCCCAAGCAAGAAATGCCACCAATGTAATGAAGCAAGAAGCCCAAGCAAGAAATGCCACCAATGTAATGAAGCAAGAAGCCCAAGCAAGAAATGCCACCAATGTAATGTCCAAGCAAGAAATGCCACCAATTTAAATGCCCAAGCAAGAAATGCCACCAATTAAAATGCCCAAGCAAGAAATGCCACAAATTAAAATGCCCAAGCAAGAAATGCCACCAATTTAAATGCCCAAGCAAGAAATGCCACCAATTTCAATGTCTAAACAAGAAATTTAAAACGGTTTACTGAGGTGATTTGTGATTTCATTTCATGAAATTTGATGACAAACTGTTGAAAAATGTGTTCTTTAGTTATTCGAAAATACTCATTTGTAACAAAATTTTAAAACATCTAAAACATAATAAAAAGTTGATTGAAATGCTATAGGAATAAAAATACAAACAAAAATGAGTACACAAATATTTCAGGTTTGATAAATAAATCAAAATATTTATTTTAAACTGTTGAAAAAAATGTGCTTTAGTTATTTGAAAATACTCATTTGTAAGAAAATTTTAAAATACCTAAAACATAATGTAAAATTAATTGAAAAGCTATAGAAATAAAAATACAAACAAAAATGAGTATACTAAAGTTTCAGGTTTGATAAATAGATCGAAATATTTATTTTATAAATAGCCTTAAAATAGCCTTCTACGTATTCGTGAGTTAAAACCAAATTTCTGGAAAAACTAAAGATAAGGTATTCTCATGTTTTTCCATTTTCTGATAGAAAATTGTGTGTTGAATACTGCTATAGATAATGCTATAGGAATAAAAATACAAAAAAATTAGTACACTAATATTTCAGGTTTGATAAATAAATCAACATATTTATTTTAAACGGCTGAAATAATTGTGCTTTAGTTATTAGAAAATACTCATTTGTAAGAAAATTTTAAAACACCTAAGCCATAATGAAAAACTAATTGAAAAGCTATAGAAATAAAAATCCAAACAAAACTAAGTACGCTAATATTTCAGGTTTGATAAATAAATCAAAATATTTATTTAATAAATAGCCTATAAAACATTGCTGAAACACATAAAACCAAAAGTTATTAATTATTCATATTATTCATAACCATCAAATTTTGGTGAGGTCGAAAAATTTCATATTTCGAAAATAGCACGACAAATGTTGGAAAACTTGATATTTTATAAACATATTGTACAAATGTGCTTTAATTGTTCAAAATTACTGATTTTTCATAGAGAAGGAATATATATATATATATATATATATATATATATATATATATATATATAAAATCATGAGATTTGATGAAAAATTGTTGGAAATTTTGTGCTTTAGTCATTCGAAACTGCTGGGAAACTTCAAAACCTGCAAAATTTATCTCGAATATCACTACGTATTCGTGAGTTTAAACAAAAATTCTGGAAAAACTAAAGTAAGGGTTTTTCCATTTTCTGATAGAAAATTGTGTATTAGATACTGCTATAAATAATGCTATAGGAATAAAAATTAAAAAAAAAATGAGTACACTAATATTTCAGATATTCGAAAATACTCATTTGAATGAAAATTTTAAAATATCTAAAACATAATGAACAATTAATTGAAAAACTATAGAAATAAAAATAAAAAAAGGGTACACTAATATTTCAAATTTGATAAATAAATGAAAATATTTATTATATAAATAGGCTATAAAATATTGCTGAAACACATAAATCCAAAAGTTATTAATTATTCATAACCACCAAATTTTGGAATAATCGAAAAATTTCATATTCAAAAATATCATGACAAATGTTGGAAAAGTAGACGTTTTATTTATTTTTTGGAACATCTATGTAGCGTTCTGCTTTCTTATTATTATTATTAACTTTAATGTTTTCTATGTCTACACGACCCTTTTGGGTTTTTGTATTTAGACCGTATCAAGTCTTAAGTTTTTATTTATTTTCCACCTATATTGGGTTTTTATTTATACACTTATTTTATGTTTTATGTGTGTATTATATCTATGTTTATACTTATGTTTTTTGACCATTTTTATATATGGCGTGTGTAAACCTTTGGATACTTGGCACCAATAAATATATAAATAAGTGAAAAATATATTGTACAAATATGCTTTTATTGTTCAAAATTACTGATTTTTGATAGTGGACGAAAATATACAAATTTCATGAAATATGATGAAAAATTGTTGGATATTTTGTGTTTTAGTTATTCGAAACTACTCTAAAACCTCGAAACTGCAAAATTAATCTAAATTATCACTACGTATTACTGAGTTAAAACTAAAATTTTGGAAAAACTAACCAAAAGGTGTTCTCATGTTTTTCCATTTTCTGATAGAAAATTGTGTATTAAATACACGTGGAATAATACAAATTTCATGAAATTTCATGAAGAATTGTTAGAAATTTTGTGCTTTAGTTATTTGAAACTACTCGAAAACCTCGAAACCTGCAAAATTAATCTCAATTATCACTACGTATTCCTGAGTTAAAACGAAAATTCTGGAAAAACTAACTATAAGGTGTACTCATGTTTTTCCATTTTCTGATAGAAATTGTGTATTAAATATGCGTGGAATGATAAAAATTTCATGAAATTTGATGAAGAATTGTTGGAAATTTTGTACTTTAGTTATTCGAAACTACTCGAAAACCTCGAAACTTGCAAAATTAATCTCAATTATCACTACGTATTCCTGAGTTAAAACGAAAATTCTGGAAAAACTAACTATAAGGTGTCCTCATGTTTTTCCATTTTCTGATAGAAAATTGTGTATTAAATACAAGTGGAATGATAAAAATTTCATGAAATTTGATGAAAAATTATTAGGCATTTTGTGCTTTAGTTATTTGAAACTGCTCGAAAACTTTTATTGAATTTTATTGAAATTTCGAATATTTTTGTAAGACATGATGAAAATCTAATGATATTTTTATAAATATTAATTAGTTTTCTGACATGACCTAAAAATTTATAGAATATTGAATAATAAATCGCATTTTTATAGAAATTTCAAATAGAATAGAATAGAAAGAATTTTTAATAGAATAGAATATTTGTAGTATAACTGTTATTAAATAAATTGGACATTAAATGACGATTCGAACTTTTGCATAGAAATTTGATGATGGTTTTTGGTTATTTTTTTAAATTTCATATGTGAGTTAAACATTAAATTACATTTGGAAGATATTGTACAAAGTTAAAATTGAATGAATTCAAATTAATTCAATTAAAATTTAAGTGAAAATATAATTGAAATACTCTGAAACCCTCCTTCCTAGTCGACTCTTATTCCTAGACTCCTGCTCTACTGAAACTGTACTGAAACTGTACTAAAACTTCTACTGAAACTTCTACTGAAATATTTTCTTTTGGTATATTTAGAAAACTTTTAGAATTTTCTATAAGATTTAGTTAGTCTTCTAACATATTCTGATAGTTTTTACAATATATTGTAAAAACTATGAAATACTCTGAAACCCTCCTTCCTAGTCGACTCTTATTCCTAGACTCCTGCTCTACTGAAACTCTACTGAAACTGTACTAAAACTCCTACTGAAACTCTACTGAAACTGTACTAAAACTCCTACTGAAACTTCTACTGAAATATATTTTTTTGGTATTTTTAGAAAACTTTTAGAATTTTCTATAAGTTTTAGTGAGTCTTCTAACATATTCTGATAGTTTTTACAATATATTATAAAAACTATTCTATCGAATGGAAATTTCTAAAATTTAAAAGGTGATTGAAGATAACTGAAAATTTACGAAATATTGAATGAATATTCAAAAATTTGTTGCAATTTGACATGTTATTTGGAAATTTGTTGATATTTTATGGACATTTGAATAATTTTCTATACATGTACAGCAAGTGTTAGACATTTTATGAAATGCAATAGAATATTGTATGAAGTTTCTTAATTTAATTGAAGATTCCTGCAAAATTACGGAATTTTGAATGAAGATTCAAATTTTTTTAGTAATTTTGAGGGAATACGTTGTTCAAATTGATTGGCTGTAAATAGAAAATAGTAGATCTAGTAAATAGAATAAAAATATATGTTAATATGAAAATTGTATTGTTTTTGTTGTTGTTTTGTATATTATGTAGCGTTTCTGCTAATAAATATTCTTTATTATTATTAATTTGATGTATTTTGTGGAAAGTTGATGATATTTAATGGAAAATTTATAGGAATTTTCTATAAATTTTCAGGAAGTGTTAGACATTTCAATTAGAATTAGAAATGTAGAAATGAAAATGAATTAGATTGGAGATTTCTATACAGTTATGTATTATAGTATGAAGATTAAAATAAAGTAGAAATTTTGTAGATTTTGTGGAAATTTGATGATATTTTTTGGAAATTTGATTAATTGCATTGTTCTTTTTGTTATTTTGTTGGGTTATTTGTTGTCATGTATATATTTACCTTTTGTATATTATGTAGCTTTTCTGCTGATAAATATTCTTTATTATTATATATTAATTTTCTATAAATCTTCAGCAAATTATAGATATTTTATGAAATACAATAGAATATTGTATGAAGTTTCTGAATTAGATTGAAGATCCTGAAAATTTAGGGATTATTGAATACAGATTAAAATTTTTGTAGAAATTTGATATAATTATTTTGTAGAAATTTGATAAATTTTCAAACATTTTATTAAATTTAATAGAATTTTGTATGAAGTTTCTGTATTAAATTGAAGATATTTAAATATTTCCTGTTAAGATAAAAAAAATGTAGAAATTTTATATATTTTGTGGAATTTTTATGATATTTTATGGAAATTTGTTAATTTTATATTAATTTTTAGCAAGTGTTGGACATATTATGAATTTGAATAGAATCTTGTTTGAAGTTTCTGAATTAGATTGAAGATTTCTGTGAATTTACGGAATATTCAATGCAGACTCAAAAATTTAAAATTGAATCAAAAAATTTGTATATATTTTGTGGAAATTTGATGCTGTTTTATAGAAATATCATTAATTTTCTATACATTTTCAGCAAGTGTTAGACATTTCATATATTTTGTGGAAATTTGATGCTATTTTATATAAATTTAATTAATTTTCTATACATTTTCAGCAAGTGTTAGACATTTCATGATATGCAATAGATATGAACAGAAGTTGCATGTAGTTTCTGATTTGAACTGAATATTTATGAAAATTTACGGAATGTTAACGACGATTCAAAAATTTGTAGAAATTTTATAAATTTTGTGGAAATTTGATGATACTTCATAGAAATTTTATCAATTTTCAGCAAGTGTTAGACATTTTTTTAATAAAAAATATTTATTAGCGAAAACGCTACATAATATACAAAAGGTAAATATGTATACACGACAACAAACATTTCATGACAACAATTCATGACAAGAATTTCATTGCATTTAATGAAATGCAATAGAATATTGTACGAAGTTTCTGGATTAGATTGAAGATTTCTGAAAATTTACATATTATAGAAAGAAGATTAAAGAAAATGTAGTAATTTGATGATATTTTTTGGAATTTTTATTAATTTTCTATGAATATTCAGCAAGTGTTAAACATTTTATTAAATTCAATGGAATATTGTATGAAGTTTCTGAATTAAAATGAAAATTTCTGAAAATTTACGTATTACAGAATACCTCGATTATATCAATGATCATGAGTTTAAACGAAAATTCCGGAAAAACGAAAGATAGGATGTTCTTATTATATTTTCCATTTTCTGATAGAAAATTGTATATTAGACACGTGTGGAATAATTTATAGACAAACATTATTTTGTAAAAACATGCAAAAATAATTGCTCCAATTAATATATCATTTCTACAAATATATTTACTATGCTGTAATCTTGCAGGTTTGAACTAGTTTTTTGTGCTTTCTTCACGTATATAAATACGGCTGCACCAATAAAGTTTCGGAACTGTTTTCGGAAATGCGTCGTGATTCATGTAGTTACACCACACTGTTTGCTCGTCCCGCTCGAAAATGTCGAAAGCTTACGTCGTTAACGAACGATGTAATCGCCATATGTCGCACTCACAATCTTCGAACACACACATCGATGCAAAAATATCTTGCTACTATACATAGTTGTTACTTTTTACTATATGAGGTACTGAAAACCAGAGAAAAATATAGTGGTGTAAGTCCTTTTTTTTAATTCATATAAGTTAAGAAATATACAAGGGACATATCCCTGGATGACCTAGATCAATATCTGGACTAATCTGAATTTAGAAAAAAAGGACTTACACCACTTAGATTTTCAATGGGTCATATAAGAATACGTAAGCATATATTTCGTGGATCCTCCTGATTCCAAAAACTCGACTCAACAATGGTTCGTAGCTCCAGAAGTTTTTGATATATTAGCCTACTCTAAAAGTTTGAGGCTATTGACTAACTAGACCCTTCTCTTTCCGAAGATTTGAATTTTAGTCGACTTATTCGGTAAATCTTAGGAACCTCAGGGGCTGCAAGGTTCCTAAGATTTTCCGAATAAATCGACTAAAATTAAAATCGCGACTTTAGCAAATCTTCAAGGTGCTTCTAGGTGGCTCCAGAAGCTATTGTACTAATTGGACCCTCCTTATTCCAAAAAGTCGACTCCTAAGTTCCTAGCCCCAGCGGGTCCTGAGATATCAACTCTCAAAATTTGAGGCTATTGATTAACTGGACCCTTCTGATTCCATAAAGTTCACTCCCACGTTTGTAGCCCCAGAGGTACTTGATATATCAACTCTCAAAAGTTTGAGGCTATTGACTAACTGGACCCTCCTAATTTCAAAACGTCTACTCCTAAATTCTCAGCCCCAGCGATTCCTTATATATCAATTTTCAAAAGTTTAAGGTTATTGACTAACTGGATCCTCCTGACTCCAAAAAGTTGACTCCCTAGTTCGTTACTCCAGAGGTTCCTGAGATATCAACTTTAAAGTTTGGGGCTATTGACTAACTGAGCCTCCTGATTGAAAAAGTTGACCCCCAAGGTTCCTGAGAAATGAACTCTCAAAGTTTAGAATTAAAAAATATAGCAAAAATCGAATCAAATTTCTACGAACATTACGAACTGATTCCAAAAAATCAACTCTTCAGTTCATAGCTGCATAGGTTTCTGAGATATCAACTCAAAGTTTGAGGCTATTGACTAACTGGGCTCTTCTGATTCCAAAAAGTTGACTCCCAAGTTTGTATCCCGAGTGTTGCTGATATATCATCTCTCAAAGTTTAGAATTAAAAAAGATTAGTAAAAATCGAATCAAATTTCTACAAACAGTTCTAAGCTTGATAAGCACCTTATAAACTGATTCCGAAAAGTCGACTCTTTAGTTTATAGCTCCAGAGGTTTCTGAGATATCAACTCTAAAAGTTTGAGGCTATTGACTAACTGCACCCTTCTGATTCCTAAAAGTTGACCCCCAAGTTTATATCCCGAGTGTTGCTGAGATATCAACTCTCAAAGTTTAGAATTGAAAAAAAAGAATAGTAAAAATCGAAGCAAATTTCTACAAACAGTACTAAGCTTGATAAGAACATTATAAACTGATTCCGAAAAGTCGACTATTTAGTTCATAGCTCCAGAGGTTTCTGAGATATCAACTCTAAAAGTTTGAGGCTATTGAGCAACTAGAGCTCTTTGATTCCAAAAAGTTTGTATACCCAATGGTTCCTCACCCAGGTATAAATTCTCAAAGTTTAAAATAAAAATAAAATGTTAAAAATCGAATAAAGTTTCTACGAACAGTTACGTATGGGGCTTCAATCTCACAAAGAGGCGCAAATCTCAATTTCAGTTTTGGAATTCAAAACATTAAAATATCCATTTTGAATAGTGTTTGTCAGAATTAAGTCAGCTATAAGCATTAGGGCAGTTCCATTGATCACAAGAATTATCGACGTAAATAAAAATACCGAAAATAACAGAAAAACCACCAAACTAACGAAAATTTTCAATCGTTCTATAAGAAATTTGAATTTTTCATAACGGTTTAGTTGTAAATCTAAAACCACTCTATTGCAATTAAAGTGGTTGCGATCAATTTTCATTTGAGTAATTGTTGTCGAGCAATGTTCACATTAGGGCAATTCCATTGATCACAACAATTATCGACGTAAATCGAAATACCAAAAATAACAGAAAAAAATTAAATTAACGAAAATTTCAATCAAATTCTTTAGGAAATTTGAATTTTTCATAACGGTTTAGTTGTAAATCTGAAACCACTCGATTGCAATTAAAGGGGTTGCGATCAATTTTCTTTCTAGCAATTTTCACCAAACCCAACTAAAGATGCAAACTGTACCTTAAAGCTATTCTTCATGTAAACAAATCGTTGCTATATTTATACATCATTTGACAGACGAAATAGTTAAATAGTTTCAATTCAAACAGTATCTTAAGATTAGTGCAGTAAATATGTGCATTAAAATTTGTCTACAAATTAACAACAAATTTGCGTCGAGGAAACATTATCATACCATAAAAATGACTAACAAACCTTATAATATAATAGAATTTAACTTAAACACACACAAATGGGCTTATAACTGGATAACACTAAACAAGATTTACAACCACATTACGACAGCAATCAAACAAGTCTATTACATTTCGAAGAATAACAGGGCTACGCTGAGAACTCTGTGGAACTTTCGAACTCCTGCTTCTCCTCTTCGCTGTTGTAGCTGATCTTCAAAGGACCCCAGTTCAAGCAGAGGTGGTTCTTCATCATGGGGGTCAGGGGTGGTATCAGGTTCCTCGGGATCAAGAACGTTGATAAGTTGAACAGATCCAGGAATACCTTGTAACGATCACTAAGAACAAAAACGCAAGTACGCTATTATATGAACAAAAACGAACATCAATTGAATTAATGATGGTTTTTGATTTTAATTTGAGAGCTTGAGGTTACAATGGAATACAGCTTAATCATGTGCAACTTTTACACCCCCATGAGAACACAGACACTAAATAGTGAATATTTATTTTGATAGTTCTCGTTCAATTTTACCATAAGTCTTATTTTATTTACTATTGCTTTTTTTGGCCCACTACAATTTCTTACCAAAATTTATCCCAACACTCATACTTTTAACCAAGTTATAGTCTTAAGAATGCAACCGTTTCGTTTTGCAATATTATCTCAAAATGAAAATTTTGGACTACATCTATTTTTGCTCCTAACGATTTAATTTAAGTAAGTTAAGTACCTTCAGATTCAGAAATTGGTATAATTATTTTGCCAAATAAAGTAAACCACGTTTTTCTTTTTAACGCTTACTTTCTTGTCTCTTTAATCTTTGACCAACATTTTGCAATTCAGTTATTCAAGAATATTTATCTCAGAGATTGCAGAAACTGATGTATTAAAAAGGTAGTGATATACTTTTACCATATACCATATATTTTAACCTAGTTATAGTCTTGAGAACGCAACTGTTCTTTATCAATAGTTCAATCTATTATCCCAAAATAACGATTTTGGACTATTTTCTTCAATTTTTGCTCTTAACGATTCTATTTTCAATAGTTGAATCGATTGTCCCAAAATGAAGATTTTGGACTACTTCTATTTTTGCTTCTAACGATTTAATTTAAGTACCTTCGGATTAAGAAATTGGTACCATTTTATTGCCGAATAAAGCAAACCGCGCTATTCATTTTAACATTTACTTTCTCGCCTCCGTAATCTTTGACCAACATTTTGCAATTCAGTTATTCAAGACTTGTCCCATTTCGCAATGCAGTGTTCGAAACTGATCCGCCTAAATGCATTGCTATCCCAGGCACTTCTGCGCTTGGGCAATCCGTCAGCTCTGCTTCGGTAATTATTTAATTGCCGTTTGTTTATCGATTCCCGGCACGACTGAATTAATTACTGGGCCACACGTTTGCGGCGTGCCCGATTATTATAATCGATTAAACCGCCTGCGATTAGCATGAGGCAAATGTCACCGGAGCAATTAATCTGGAGCACTTTAAAAAATGCTGCTCTGTCGGTTCCTCCATTTCCCCTTCCTTATGTGCGCGGAGGAGGTCATGAGTGATCGGCTCTTCCGCCCGTCGATTACCTGAGAGTGGACCGGAGGTACTGGTAGCCTGAGGATCCTCCAGTGCCCAGCTGAGAGGAGCCTATCATCCTCTGCACCATCAGCACGTGATTATCTGTTAATTCAAATAATGTTATATTATTATGTACATTACAACACTAGTGGAATAATATTTCCAATGAACAGGCAAATCAAGATTTGCCTTTTTACTATCACGTAATAGCACAAATCATGGCCAATACACTATGATCTGCTAAAGTCGATAAAATGACAATACAATATATTGGTCCCAATAAACAATATATCAAGTGCAATGGCAATTTTATACACAAATCCTGATGACTTAATTTCTATTATATGTCCATGAAATACAGACATAATTACTAGTTATAAATCTTTATATTCTTTATTATTTATATTACTACACTAGTGGAATAACATGTCTGAAGAATTTGCAAATCAAGATTTGCCCTCTTTTTGCAAATTATGTAATAGCGCAAATCATGACCAATATACAATGATCTGCTTAAGTCGATAAAATTACAATAAATTATATTAGCTACAATGAAAACAATTATTAATGTTACAATTATTACAAATTGGTGAATTAAAAATATCTGTGAAATCTTTAAAAACAATCATACACCATTAAAAATTCTCAGGATTCTTTACATTTTTTATGAAGTCCTTAAAATTCTAATAAAATTATAATATTTTTTTGTAAAGTTTCTCAAACTACTCATAATGTTTCCTAATTCTTGTGCAATCTTAAAAACATCTAGCGAAATTGTAATATTTTTTTGTAATAATTTTAAAAATAGTTATAAATCTTAGAAGATTTGAAAGGTTTGTAGATCCATCCTGATTTTATGATTTTTGAGAAGTGTAGTTTAGGAGACAGCACTATCAGATTTACAGCATTTTAGAAGATTGGTGAATTAAAAACATCTCTAAAATCTTTATAAATAATCATAAATCATTTAAAAATTCTCAGGATTCTTTGCAAACTTTTTCGAAGTCATAAAATAACTAATAAATCATCTTCTGCACCATCAGCACAAGATTATCTGTTCATTGAAATAATGCAATATTATTATTCATATTACTACACTATTGGAATAATATGTCTGATGACTTTGCAAATCAAGATTTGCTTCTTTTTGCTAATTATGTAATAGCGCAAATCATGTTCAATACACAATGATCTGCTCAAGTCGATAAAATTACAATATATTATATTGGCCACAAGAGAAACAATTATTAATCGAGTGCAATGGTAATTTTATACACAAATCCTGATGGCTTAATTTCTATTATCTGTTCATGAAATCCAGAAAAAAATACTAGTTGTAATTATAATTGCAACAAATTATATTGGCCCCACAATAAAAACAATTATTAATCTTACAATTGTTAAAGAGTGGTGAATTAAAAATTACTGTTTTTGTTATGTTTAAAAACAATCATCAACCATTAAAAATTATCAGGATTGGTTTTATATTTTTTTATGAAGTCCTTAACACTCCAATAAAAATATAAAAAAATACTCACAATGTTATATAATTCTTGTCAAATGTAAAAAAAAATCTAGCGAAATTGTAATAATTTGTTGTAAAATCTTTAAAAATACTCATAAATCTTTAAAAGATTTGAAAGGTTTGTAGATCTATCCACATTTAATGATTTTTGAGGAGTGTAGTTTGGGAGATACCACTATCAGATTTAGAGCACCTTAGAAGATAGGTGGATTAAAAATATGTCTCAAATCTTTAATAATAATCACGATTATTTACAATTTTTTATGAAGTCCTTAAAATTCTTATAAAATTCTAATATTTTTTGTGACATCTCTAAAAATACTCATAATATTTTCTAATTTTTGTGAAATATTAAAAATAATCTAGCGAAATTTTATAATGTTTTGTAATATATTTGAAAATAGTTATAAATCTTTGGAAGATTTCAAAGGTTTGTAGATCCATCCTGGTTTTATGATTTTTATGGAGTGTAGTTTGGGAGATAGGACTATCAGATTTACAGCACTTTAGAAGATATCTGTGATATTTTACTGAAATCTTTAAAAATAACCATAAATCATTAAACATTCTCTGGATTCGTTACATTTTTTTATGAAGTCCTTATAATCCAAATAAAATTCCATTTTTTTGTGCAATCTCTAAAAATACTAATAATTTTTTCTAATTCTTGTGAAATTTTTATAAAAATCTAGCGAAATTGTAATAATATTTTGTAAAATCTTTAAATATAGTTATAAATCTTTAGATGGTTTGAAAGGTTTGTAGATCCATCCTGATTTTATGATTTTTGAAGAGTGTAGTTTGGGAGATAGCACTATCAGAATTACAGCACTTTAGAAGATTGGTGAACTAAAAATATCTCTGAAAACTTTAAAAATAATAATAAAGCATTAAAAGTTCTCAGGATTCTATACATTTTTTATGATGTCCTTAAAATTCTAATAAAATTCTAATATTTTTTTATAAAATCTCTAAAAATACTCATTTGTTCTAATTCTTGTGAAATCTTAAAAAAAATCTATTTAAATTGTATTAATTTTTGTAGAATCTTTAAAAAGAGTTATAAATCTTTAGAAGATTTGAAAGGTTTGTAGATCCATCCTGATTTTATGATTTTTGAGAAGTGTAATTTGTCTCCTAAACTCAAGAGAAACAATTATTAATCGAGTGCAATGGCAATTTTATACACAAATCCTGATAACTTAATTTCTATCATGTGTTCATGAAATCCAAAAATAATTATAAGTTGCAAATCTTTAGAAGTATTGTTGGATTAAACAGATCTGTGAAATCTTTTAAAATAATAATAAATCATTAAAAATTCTCAGGATTATTTACATTTTTTATGTATTCATTACAATTCTAACAAAATTATAATATTTTTTTTATAAAACCCTAAAAATTCACATAATATTTTCTAATTCTTGTGCAATCTTTGAAAAAATCTAGCGAAATTGTTATATTTTTTGTAAAATCTTTAAAAATAATAATAAATCTTTAGAAGATTTGAAAGGTTTGTAGATCCATCCTGATTTTATGATTTTTTAGGAGTGTAGTTTGGCAGATTTTTCACATTCAGATTTACAGCAGTTTAGAAGATTGGTGAATTAAAAACATCTTTGAAATCTTTAAACATAATCATAAATCATTAAAAATTCTCAGTATTCTTTACAATCTTCTTATGGAGTTTAATCAAATTTTTTTTTTGTGAATCTCTAAAATTACTCATAATATTTTCTAATTCTAGTGAAATCTTAAAAACAATCTACGCAATTGTAATATTTTTTTTGTAAAATCTTTAAAGATAGTTATAAATCTTTAGAAGATTTGAAAGGTTTGTAGATCCATCCTGATTTTATAATTTTTGAGGAGTGTAGTTTTAGAGACAGAACTATCAGATTTACAGCACTTAAGAAGACTGGTGAATTAAAAATATCTCTGAAATCTTTAAAAATAACAATTTTTTTATGAAGTGATTACAATTATAATCAAATTATAATATTGTTTTTGTGAAGTCTCTAAAGATACTCATATTTTCTAATTCTAGTGCAATCTTTAAAACAAATCTTGTGAAACTGTTGAAATCTAGTATCTCATTATGAAGTACAGAAGTAATTACTAGTTATAAATCTTTAGAAGTATTGGTGATTTAAAAATATCTCTGATATCTGTCAAAATAACCATAAATCATTAAAAAATCTCAAGATTTTTTGCAATTTTTTTATAAAGTCATTACTATTCTAATAATATTTTAATATTTTATTTGTGAATCTCTAAAAATACTCATACTATGTTCTACTTCTAATGAAATCTTTTAAAAAATCTAGTGAAATTGTAATATTTTTTTGTAACATTTTAAAAACATTTGTAACATTTGAAAGTTTTGTAGAGCCATTCTGATTTTATGATATTTGAGGACTATAGTTTGGGAGACAGCACTATCAGATTTACAGCACTAAAGAAAATTGGTGAATTAAAAATATTTCTGAAATCTTTAAAAATAATCATAAATCATTAAAAATTCTCAGGATTCTTTACAATTTTTTTATAAAAGCCTTGAAATTCTAATACAATTATAATATTTTTTTGTAAAATCTCTAAAAATATTCATAATATTTTCTATTTCTTGTGAAATCTTTAAAAAATCTAGCGAAATTGTAATATTTTCTTGTAAAATATTTAACAATAGTGATAAATCTTTGGTAGATTTGAAATGTTTGTGGATCCATCCTGATTTTTTTATATTTGAGGAGTTTAGTTTGGGAGACAGCTCTATCTGATTTACAGCACTTTAGAAAATTAGTGAATTAAAAACATCTTTGAAATCTATAAAAGTAATCAAAATCATTAAAAATTCTCAGGATTCTTTACAATTTTTTATGAAGTCCTTGAAATTCTAATAAAATTCTAATATTTTTTATCAAATCTCTAAAAATACTAATAATATTTTCTAATTCTAGTGAAATGTTAAAAGAAATCTAGCGAAATTATAATATTTTTTTGTAAAATCTTTAAAAATTGTTATAAATCTTTAGAAGGTTTGAAAGGCTTGTAGATCCATCTGATTTTATGATTTTTGAGAAGTATAGTTTGGCAGATTTTTCACATTCAGATTTACAGCACTTTAGAAGATTGGTGAATTAAAAACATCTGTGAAATCTTTAAAAATAATCATAAATTATTAAAAATTATCAGGATTCTTTACAATCTTCTTATGTAGTAAATACAATTTTAATAAAATTATAATATTTATTTGGTAAAATCTCTAAAAATACTCATATTTTCTAATTCTTGTGAAATGTTAAAATCAATCTAGCGCAATTGTAATATTTTTTTGTAAAATCTTAAAAGATAGTTATAAATCTTTAGAAGATTTGAAAGGTTTGTAGATCCATCCCAATTTTATGATTTTTGAGGAGTGTAGTTTGGGAGACAGCACTATCAGATTTGCATCATTTAAGAAGACTGGTGAATTAAAAATATCTCTGAAATCCTTAAAAATTACAATTTGTTTATGAAGTGATTACAATTCTAATAAAATCATAATATTTTTTTTTGTAAAATCTCTAAAAATACTCATATATTCTAATTCTAGTGCAATCTTTAAAACAAATCTTATGAAACTGTTGAAATCTTGTATCTATTTATAAAATATAGACATAATTACTAGTTATAAATCTTCAGAAGTATTGTTGAATTTGAATCTGATATCTATTAAAATAATCATAAATCATTAAAAAAATCTCAGGATTCTTTACAATTTTTTACAAAGTCATTACAATTCAAATAAAAATTTTATATATTTTTTGTGAATTTCTAAAATTACTCATACTATTTTCTAATTCTAGTGAAATCTTTAAAAAAATCCAGCGAAATAGTAATATTTTTTTGTAAATTCTTTAAAGATAGTTATACATCTTTAGAAGATTTGAAAGGTTTGTAGATTTATCTTGTTTTTATGATTTTTGAAGAGTGTAGTTTGGGAGACAGCACAATCAAATTTACAACACTTTAGAAGATTGGTGTATTAAAAATATCTGTGAAATCTTTCCTTTAATCATAAATCATTAAAAATTCTCAGGATTATTTACAATTTTTTTATAAAAGCCTTGAAATTCTATTACAATTATAATATTTTTTGTGAAATCTGTAAAAAAACTCATAATATTTTCTAATTCTTGTGAAGTCTTAAAAAGAATATAGCCAAAATGTAATCTTTTTTTTTTGTAAAATCATATTATTTAATTCTTGTGCAATCTTCTCAAAAAAAATCTGGTGAAATTGTAATATTTTTTTCTGAAATCTTTAAAAAAAGTTGAAAATCTTTAGAAGATTAGTGAATTAATAATATGTCTGAAATCTTTAAAAATAATCATAAATCATTTAAAAATTCTCAGGATTCTTTGCAAACTTTTCCAAAGTCATTAAAATTCTAATAAAATCCCAATCTTCTAAAGTGCTGTAAATCTGATATTATTCAGATTTAGAGTACTTTAGAAGATTGGTAAACTAAAAATATCTCTAAAATATTTAACAATAGTCATAAATCTTAAAAAAATCTCAGGATTCTTTACATTTTTTTAATGTAATCATTATAATTCTAATAAAATTATAATATTTTTTTGTAAAATCTCTAAAAATACTCGTATTTTCTAATTCTTATGCAATATTTAAAAAAAAATCCAGTGGAATAATAATGTTTTTTCAAAAATATTAAAAATAAATGTTATACATCTTTAGAAAATTTGTTAAATTAAAAATAACTCAGAAATCTTTAAGAATAATCAAAAATCATTTAAAAATTCTTTTTGCAAACTTTTCAGACATTATATTTTTAATAAAATTGTATATTTTTTGTGAAATAATGTTTACCAATTCGTGAGAAATCTTAAAAAAAATGTAGTCAAATTGCAATTATTTTTTGTGTAACCTTTACAATTACATACTTTTCCACAGTTTTCCATGTACAGCAAATACATATTTTATCAAACATCCAGCGTTGAGGTTTATCAATTAGAAAATATACTGATTAAAAGTTAAATGAATCGTACTAAGTAATAACACGTGGTGACTCAATTTCTATTATTTTTGTCAGAAATAGTGCGACATTGAGACATTTTAATCAACTAAGCACTGATTTATTTATTAATTGGGCGAGATATTAATTGAATATTAAGCGACAAGTTCACTCAATATTAACCTTATAGCAATAACAGAAACTGCAAATTGATAACCCATTTTATGCGATGTGTATGAAAAATGCAAAAATTATTATGTGACCTTGCTTTGCATGGTAATAAACATATTGTGTTAGATAATACTCGATTATTTCGCATCGCAACGAGATCTGTTGGTGGAAAAATTACATCAATTATAAAATGAATGACACCTTCAAGCAATTAGCATAAACTTGTAACTCTCATAAAAGTTATACGAGAGTGTAACTCAATGATTTATTAAAAAAAATGTTGATTTAAGTCAAAAACTACTTTAAACTTTCCCTCAAAAGAATTATCGCATATTACAAAAAAAAAATATATTTTTTTAATTGTCGATGTGATTCGTGTGTGTAGATTGAAAGAAAAAAAATAAAATATGCGATAATTGTTTTGAGTAGTGTGCTTAATTCGAACTGTGCATTTATAAAATTCTTCAAATAAATCTTATTTCACTTAAGCTGAACCAAATTTAAAAAAATAATGCAGAATTTCTCCAATCATTTACAAATTTCTAAAGATTTAGTTTGATTTATAAAGATATTTTGAAACATGTGATGAAGGTGTGAAAACCACTTTGCCAATATAAGATCAAATTTGTGATCCAATTAAATTGCCAATTCTGTTAACTATCTCAAGTCTGTTAACAGAATTAGCACCTTAATTTGGTAACAACAATTTTATTAAAATTCATCAAGTAATAACAATAGACCAACTATCTCAAGTCTGTTTGTCTGTTATAACTTTCTTTGTTGAATTTTAATGAAATTATTGGAACTTTTCCAATTTATGATATTTTTTTTATTAATAGATTTATTTCTTAATAACATTGCTTAAAAAATGTAGAATTTCTCTAGTCAGTTACGAATTTCTAAAAGTTTCGTTTGATTTTCAAAGATATTTTGAAGCATATTTTGATGGTGTGAAAACCAATTTGCCCCAAATGAAATCAAATTTGTGATCCAATTAAGGTGCCAATTGTGTTAACTATCTCAAGTCTGTTAACAGAATTGGCATCTTAATTGGATAACAACAATTTTATTGAAATTCAACAAAGAAAGTAATAACAATGGACAAACTATCTCAAGTCTGTTAACAGAATTGTCACCTTAATTGAATAACAACAATTTTATTAAAATTCATCAAAGAAAATGGTAACAGTAGACAAACTATCTCAAGTCTGTTTGTCTGTTATAACTTTCTTTGTTGAATTTTAATAAAATTATTGTAACTTTTCCAATGTATGATATTTTTTTAATTAATTAATTTATTTCTTAATAACATTGCCTAAAAAAATGTAGAATTTCTCAAGTCATTTACGAATTTCTAAAAGTTTCGTTTGATTTTTGAAGATATTTTGAAACATATTTTAATGGTGTGAAAACCACTTTGCCAATATAGGATCAAATTTGTGATCCAATTAAGGTGCCAAACTACTTGAAGTCTGTTTCTTAATTGCTATCACATTTTTTGCTCATTTTTAATAAAATTTATGTTATTCTTCGAATTTCTGATTTTTAAATTAAGTGAATCATTTCAATTGAATATTTTGAATAATTTTCAAAACACGATGAATGTCTCAATGAAACTTCTGAAAATCTTACATCTCCACTTGGTGATGAGGGAGTCGATGTCCATGAGGAGGTTGAGCATCTGGTGGGGCTGGCTGAAGCGGGGTTCGTCCCTGTAGAAGGTGATCATGATGGCGCCCTGGAGGGCGAGATGCGAGAACCTCCGCTCGCCCCTGGACACGAGGGCCTGGTGGACCTCGGGGTTGAAGATGGACTCGTAAACCTCCCGCCTCCTGTCCAGGTCGGACATGCGGTAATTGCGCACCTTCTCGGACTCCTGCTCCTGGAATTGAAAACGGGAATTGGGGACGTTCTCCTGTGCGCCGCGGGGGTCGTAACTGCCAGGTGCGGAGGTGATAAAATGCCAAGAGGAGGGACGCTCGAGGGTTTTATTTTGTAATATTTGGGATGGTTTTACTTACTCCTGACACACACATATTTATGTAACATACATATAACATAAATGGAGCACAAAATTGATCCACTTTTTTTCTATAAGGAGTTGTTAACTATAGGTATAATATAAAATCGTATTCATCCAGAATAGATAAAAGTCCTGATAGATTTGAGATTTGAAAGGTATGGTCTCTTCAGTTTTTAAGGTCATTGCTCAACATTGCTAATTCTTCAGCAACTGAATTGCATTTGCATACTGAAATAATATCTCTTTCAATTTTACTTACTGTAGACTACTATGTGGAGTTACTATGGACTATGATACAGTAGAAATGACAAGATCAGAAAATATAACAGTTCATGTCCCTTTTTGAATGTATCCTCCCAAGCAAGACATTTAGAAATACAAATGCAAAAATTTGCAGTCTCAAAATGGCTAGAAAAAAAAATCGAGATAATTTTTGCATGTACAACTCCTACAACCTTTAGATTGTAGACCTATGAAAGTATTCGTTCAAATCTGATTAAAGTCCTGATATATTTGAGATTTGAAAGTTGTGGTCTCTTCAGTTTTTAAGGTCATTGCTCAACATTGCTACTTCTTCAGCAACTTGCATACTGAAATAGTATCTCTTTCAATCTTACTTACTGTAGACTACTATGTGGACTTACTATGAGCTCTGATACACTAGAAATGACAAGATCAGAAAACAGGACAGATCATGTCCATTTTTGAATTTACCTTCCCAAGCAAGACATTTAGTGTTCCCAAACAAGACAGGTGCAAAATTTTGCAGTCTCAAAATTGCTAGCAAAAAAATCGAGAAAATGTTTGCATGTACAACCGCTACAACCTGTAGATTGTAGACCTATGAAGGTCTACAACCTTCTAGACCTAATTCGCTGGGATTTTTTTATTAATCTAAGAAATACTACAAGTCTGAAATTTTTAACTATTGTAGTATTGCTCTATATGAGAATCGAACTATAAAATATCACAAAGGAATAAAGTATTACAGATTTTGTCTCCAGTTCTGCTTCAAATATGAAAGAACTCCAAATATAATTTAAATAACGAACCTGAGCTAAGGCCCTTTGGTCTGTTAGAAGCTTCTTAACAGCTTTCTGGTACTTTCCCCAGAAGTTGAACCCATCGAGCTCCAATCCTGGCGTCCTCTCCAACCAGCGCTGGACCAGATCTTTCAACGAAGGCTGTTCCTCAGATTTTTCGATTTCAACCATAGCTTTCTATAATACATCATTTTTAAGCGACTTACAATTAATGTAGAGTGGATAATGTTAATAGTAACGATGATTGATATTCAGGGGGTTAAAAAACAACGCAACAACTTGCAAGCAATAAAAAAAATCGGGATTGTAATTTGACGCCAACCAACATTTCCATTGTTTATGATTAGTCGAAATAAAGATCTACATCTAGAAATTTTCATTTGTGGAATCATGGATATAAATGGTAATAATTGATTACCTCATCGTTGCCGAAGACTCGGTGGTAGTGCTGGTTGTATTTTACCCTGTTTTCCTGTTTTAAGCCTAACTTATTCTCTAGAAGTCGGAACTGAAGACTTTGGAAGCCAGATGCTGGGCATAGGTATTCCCTGAAGTCCATGAAGTCCAGAGGCGTCATCGTTTCAAGTATCATCACTTGATCTACCAAAACCTGAAGTGCAGAACTTGTGAATATTTGCAGTTTTGTATTGAATTCTTGACCTACCAAAACCTGAAGTGCAAAACTTGTGAATATTTGCAGTTTTGTATTGAACTCTTGACCTACCAAAACCTGAAGTGCAGAACTTGTGAATATTTGCAGTTTTGCTTTGAATTTACCTTTGGTAAGTTGCAGATGGAATGGACTATGATAAGGCACATCAATTGCTCTTAATATTGCAGTATGCAGGATAATATTGCCTATATACCATATAGGCAAATATGGTAGAGTTTAAAAATTATTCTTTGAGTGTTTATTTTTATAAATCAAGTATTACAACTCTACTTAAAATTTCTTTTGCCATGTAGGTTAAATATCAGAACTATGACAAGTGACAACAATTGATCTTAATATTGCAGGATAGTAGAAATATGGTAGAGATTAATAATTATTCTTTTTTTTTATTATTACAACTCTACTTAAAATTTATATTGCTAGGTTAAGATTAAAAATTAGAACATTTTCACATAATTGTTAAACTCATTTTCAATTTTATAATTTTAGATTTAACCAGTTGAAAAGTTAATAATATGAATAAAAAATATAAATCTGAAATGGTTTACCTTTACCGAGAAAATTGAAATGTTTTTTGATGTGATTTTCCCTTTTTTTATAAATTTTATATAATTATATGTGACCTTGCTTTGCATGGTAATAAACATATTATATGAGGTAATCCTATGGACTATGACAAGGCACATCAATTGCTCTTAATATTGCAGGATGCAGGATAATATTGCCTATATACCATATAGGCAAATATGGTAGAGATTAAAAATTAATCTTTGAGTGTTTTTTTTTTTTAATTAAGTATTACAACTCTACTTAAAATTTATTTTGCCTTATATATTTTATTATAAGAACTATGACAAGTGACAACAGTTGATCTTAATATTGCAGGATAGTAGAAATATGGTAGAGATTAAAAATTATTCCTTATTTTTAAGTATTACAACTCTACTTAAAATTTATTTTGCCTTTAAGGTTAAATATCAGAACAATTTCACATAATTGGAAAACTGATTTTCAACTTCATAATTTTAGATTTAACCAGTTGAAATATTCCTAATATGAATAAAAAATATAAATCTGAAGTAATTTTTCCATTTTGTGCCCATAGGAACAAAAAACCAATATCTAATTTGAGTTCAGTACATTTGATACCTTTTAAACTTCGCGCAAAACTTTTTAACTAGCATTTCTGCACACATGTCTACAGGAACTTTTTGTTCTATACGCCACGTTTGTGAAGTTTAGAAAATTCCAATGCTTTTTTTTATTTTTCGTTTTTAGATATTTTTAGTCAAGGAACAAAAAAACAATATCTAATTTGTGTTCGGTTTGATACTTACATACTTACTTACATACATTTCATACTTTTTAAACTTCGCATAAATATTTTTAACTTGTAATTCTGCACACATATCTACAAGAACTTTTTGTTCTATAGGTCACGTTCTATACGTTTTTTGATGTAAATTTTCCTTTTTTAGATTTTTTTTTTAGTTCGAAAGGAACAAACCAATATCTAATTCGAGTTCAGTACATTTGATGCTTTTTAAACTTCGCGTAAAACTTTTTAATAAGCATGTCTGCACACTTGTCTACAATAACTTTTTGTTCTATACGTCACGTTGATGAAGTTTAGAAAATTCAAATGTTTTTGATGTATTTTATCGTTTTTAAAATGTGTTTAGTCCCATAGGAACAAAAAACCAATATCTAATTTGAGTTTAGTACATTTGATACTTTTTAAACTTCGCGTAAAACTTTTGAACTAGCATTTCTGCACACATGTCTACATGTGGAAACGGGAACTTTTTGTTCTATACGTCACGTTTGTGAAGTTTAGAAAATTCCAATATTCTTTGATGTAATTTTTCGTTATTTAGATTTTTTTAGTTCCATAGGAACAAAAAACCAATATCTAATTCGAGTTCAGTACATTTAATACTTTTTAAACTTCTCGTAAAAACTGTTTGTTCTATACGTCACGTTTGTGAAGTTTACAAAAATAAAATGTTTTATGATGTAATTATTCCTATTTTAGAATTTTTTGGTCCCATAGGAACAAAAAACCAATATCAAATTCGAATTCAGTACATTTGATACTTTTTAAACTTCGCGTAAAACTTTTTAACTAACATTTCTGCACACATGTCTACTGGGACTTTCTGTTCTATACGTTACGTTTGTGAAGTTTCGAAAATTCAAAGGTTTTATGATGTACTTTATCCTTTTTTAGATTTTTTTAGCCCCATAGGAACAAAGAACCAATATCTAATTCGAGTTCTGTACATTTTATTTAGTCCCATAGGTACAAAAAACCAATATCTAATTTGAGTTCAGTACATTTGACACTTTTTTTTTAAACTTCGCGTAAAATTTGTAATAAGCATTTCCGTACACATGTCTATAGGAACTTTTTGTTCTATATGTCACTTTTGCGAAGTTTAGAACATTCAAATGTTTTTTGATGTAATTTTTCATTTTTTTGACTTTTTTTAGTCCCATATGAACAAAAAACCAATATCTAATTCGAGTACAGTACATGTGATACTTTTTAAAGTTCACGTAAAACTTTTTAACTAGCATTTCTGCACCCATGTCTATAGAAACTTCTTGTTCTATACGTCACGTTTGTGAAGTTTAGAAAATTCAAAAGTTTTTTGATGTAATTTTCCTTTTTTTGAATTCTTTAGTCCCAAAAGAACAAACCATTATCTAATTCGAGTTCAGTACATTTGATACTTTTTAAACTTCGCGTAAAACTTTTTAATAAGCATTTTTGCACACATGTCTACAGGAACTTTTTGTTCTATACTTCACGTCGTGAAGTTTAGAAAATTCTAATGTTTTTTGATGTTATTTGTTCCTTTTTTGGATTTTTTGGTCCCATAAGAACAAAACACCAATATCTAATTCGAGTTCAGTACATTTGATACATATTAAATTTGGCGAAAAACTTTTGAAGTAAGCATTTCTGCACACATGTCTACAGTAACGTTTTGTTCTATACTTCACGTTTGTGAAGTTTAGAAAATTCAAATGTTTTTTGATGTACTTTATCCTTTTTGGATTAAGTAATATCAAATTTGAGTTCAATACATTTGGTACTTTTTAAACTTCGCGTAAAACTCTTTAACTAGCATTTCTGCACGCATGTCTACTGTGACTTTTTGTTCTATACGTCACGTTTGTCAAGTTTAGAAAACTCAAATGTTTTTTGATGTAATTTTTCCTTTTATAGATTTTTTAGTCCCATAGGAACAAAACACCAATATCTAATTCGAGTTCAGTACATTTAAAACTTTTTAAACTTTGCGTAAAACTTTTTAATAAGCATTTCTGCATATATGTCGACAGGAACTTTTTGTTCTATTCGTCACGTTTGTAAAGTTTAGAAAATTGAAATGTTTTTTGATGTAATTTTTCCTTTTTTGGATTTTTTAGTCCCATAGGAACAAAAACCAGTATCTAATTCGAGTTCAGTACATTTGATACTTTTTAAACTTAAAAACTTGAACTTTAAAACTTTAAAAACTGTAAAACTTATTAACTAGCATTTCTGCACACATATCTACAAGAACTTTTTGTTCTATACGTCACGTTTGTGAAGTTTAGAAATTCCAATGTTTTTTTATGTAATTTTTCGTTTTTTAGATTTATTTAGACCCATAGGAACAAAAACCAGTATCTAATTCGAGTTCAGTACATATCATACTTTAAAAACTTCTCGTAAAACTTTTTAATAAGCATTTCTGCACACATGTCTACAGGAACTATTTGTTCTATACTTCACGTCTGTGAAGTTTAGAAAATTCTAATGTTTTTTTATGTTATTTGTTCCTGTTTTAGCTTTTTTGGTCCAATAAGAACAGAACACCAATATCTAATTCGAGTTCAGTACATTTGATACATATTAAATTTGGCGTAAAACTTTTTATGTAAGCATTTCTGCACACATGTCTACAGGAACTATTTGTTCTATACTTCACGTTTGTAAAGTTTACAAAATACAAATGTTTTTTGATGTAATTTTTTCTATTTTAGATTTTTTTAGTCCCATAGCAACAAAAACCGAATATCTAATTCGAGTTCAGTACATTTGATACTTTTTAAACTTCTCGTAAAACTTTTCAATAAGCATTTCTGCACACATGTCAACAGGAACTTTTGGTTCTATACTTCGCGTCTGTGAAGTTTAGAAAATTCCAATGTTTTTTGATGTATTTTTACTGTTTTAGATTGTTTTTAGTCCCATGGGAGCAAAAAAACAATATCTAATTCGAGTCCAGTACATTTGATACTTTTTAAACTTCGCATAAAACTTTTTATGTAAGTATTTCTGCACAATTGTATACAAGAACTTTTTGTTCTATACGCCACATTTGTGAAGTTTGGCTAAGAAATTCAGTATCACCCTGTATATTGTTATTAATTTTATTTTGTTATTATATTGATATATTTTGATAGTAACAAATGATCATTGTTACTTACACAAAACACTATGCAAAAATCATTCAAATGTTCAAATAGTGACAAGAATACTCAGAAAACAGACTTACAGTGTTATTCATAAAAATGTAAGACGTAATTTAACAATGATTTAGTCTTAGTAAACTTGGTAACTTTTTGTAAAACACCGATGAATCACCATTAAACCACCGTTTAAATTTTTATGAATAACGCTGTTAATGTTCAAATTGTGACAAGAATACTGAGAAAACAATCCTTAAAAGGAACAAAAAACAATATCTAATTCGAGTTCAGTACATTTGATATTTTTTAAACTTTGCGTAAAACTTTTTAACTAGCATTTCTGCACACATGTCTACAGGAACTTTTTGTCCTATACGTCACGTTTGTGAAGTTTAGAAAATTCAAATGTTTTTTGACGTAATATTTGCTTTTTTAGATTTTTTTAGTCCCATGGGAGCAAATCAACAATATCTAATTCGAGTCTAGTACATTTGATACTTTTTAAACTTCGTATAAAACTTTTTAAGTAAGCATTTCTGCACACATGTCTACAGGAACTTTTTATTCTATACGCCACATTTGTGAAGTTTGGCCAAGCAATTCAGTATCACCCTGTATATTGTTATTAATTTTATATTGTTATTATATTGATATATTTAGATAATAACAACTGATTATTGTTACTTACACAAAACACTACGCAAAACCACTAAAATAGTGACAAGTATACTCAAAAAACAGACTACAGTGTTATTCATAAAAATTTAAGACGTAATTTAACGATGGTTTAGCTTAGTAACCATGGTATCTGTTTATAAAACACCGCTAAACCACCTTTAAACCACCGCTAAATCACGGTTTCAATTTTTATGAATACCGCCTTTAATGTTCAAATAGGAAATTGGAATTGGGGCTTAAATTGGAAAATATGATATATGATATGAATATGATAATAGAATATCTATTCAAATAGATATAGACGTGTTTTAAAGAAGTGAAAAAGTAGCATTTAAAAAAAAATCTATAGGCGTGGACGTGTAAAATATGGCAAGAATTTGCAAGATATGTTGAAAATATAAAAACATTGTATCCATGAAATAGGCATCGCATTTTGTTTTGCTGTTTCTTTGCTGATTTTTTTTTCTATAAACGTGGACGTGTAAAAAATGGCAAGAATACTGATCAAACAATGCTTCAAGACGTGAAATTTCATCTACACATATTTACACAAAAAATGTTAAGAATACACACTCGTACTTTAGTAACTGATATTTTCCTGTTGCGAGTGTGAGCAAAACTGGAACTTTACACCGAATTACCAGAGATTATCCCTATTTTCACCCATATAAATGAAAGAATCAGTCTCTGTTAATTTCTTGTGCTGCTTGGATTGGAAGGAATTGGACACCAGGCGAGTTTGTTCACCTCACACGGCCCTTGAAAATGGTATCGTGTTCGCGGAGAAAGTGAGCGAGGCACATTTTTCATACGGATTCTCCTACAAAGTCTCTACATGTAAACACAAACACGAATTTAATTCTCATAAACGTGCATTGAATGAGAAAAGAAAAAACAACGGTTCGATAGATTTCGACATTGGATTCATGAAAATTGCAAATGGGAAAATTGAAAGTTGGAAAATTGGGAATTGGAAAATTGGAAATTGGAAAATTGTAAATTAGAAAATAAGAATGAGAAAATAGATATGATAGGAAAATATATTTTCTAATTCAGAATAGGCATAATAGAATATCTATTCAAATAGGTAAGCGACCTACAACCAGAACACGAACATCCAAGGCTGAGAGGCTACGGCTGATGGCCAATTGAAGCAAGGAGTACCACCACCCACCAGCTATTGATAAAAATTAAGATAAATGCTTTATGTACCTTACTTCAATAAATATGTTATGTATGGAGGTGTAGACGTGTTTTAAAGTAGTGAAAAAGTTGCATTTTTTTTCTATAGTCGTGGACGTGTAAAAAATGGCAAGAATTTGCAAGATATGTTGAAAATATAATAACATTATATCCATGAAATATGCATCACATTTTATTTTGTCGTTTCTGGCCTTCATAAAAGTTTGCAAGTCTTTTGATTTTATTTTATAATAGGCACAAACGTGTACAAAGAATGGTACAAATTTGCAAAATAAAGATATGTTAATATGATGTTGATAACATATAATGACATGAAGATATGTTGAAAAGTAAGGATATCGAATCCAAGAAATAAGAATAGTATTTTTTGTAGCTTCTGACTTTGCTAAAAGCTTGCAAAGCTAGCAGTTTTTTTTTAATGAAAAGCTAACAATTTGCAAGATTATTTTGCTTCTCTTATACTCAAAAAATGCATTTTTTTAAAGAAAATGTTATAGATGCATAAAGATAAAAATTGGAAATTGGGAAATATGATATGATATAATATGATAGGAAAATATGTTTTCTAATTCAAAATAGGCATAAGAAAATATTTAATCAAATAGGTATTGACGTGTTTTAAAGAAGTGAAAAAATTTGCAAAAATTTTAGGAAATGTAATAATTGTATCCATGAAATAAGCATAGACATATATTTTGTTGTTCTCCCCAAAAGCATTTTTTAACGAAATAATTGACCTGTTAAAAAATTGCAAGATTTATTGTAAAAGTTAAAAACTATATCCGTTAAGTAAATAGTGGACAATTCTTTATTATTTCTGGCTTGTCTAAAAATATATACAATTGTTTTAAGAAAGCAGTGATGAAAATCAAAAGAAATAAAAGATACAAGCTATAAAATGCAAGATTATAAATTAAGAAAATTAAAAATCCATGCAATAAGCATAGATGTATGTGAAGAAAAATTATTACTACTTTCCAAACATTTTTTTAAGGAAGGAGGGTCTGTTAAAAATTTGGAAAATTTGTTGTGAAAGTTTAAAAAGAGTCTCGTTAAGCAAATAGTGGAATTTGCTGTTTCAGACCTTTTCAAGAATTTATAATTGATTTAAGGCAAAAGGGATGAAAATTACTTAAATTGAAAGATAAGAGCTAAACAATTGCAAAATTATGTTGGAAAAGTAAAAATACATACCTACGATGGGCATATTTATACGATAGACGTATTAAAAAAATGTACATTTTAGTTCAAATTTTCCAACAAATTTTTAAGGAAGAAGTGAAATTTTCAAAATTATTATGTTGTTTCTCTTTTTTTTTTAATGCAGAGAGAGATAACAATTTATATTAGGCCATTGACCCTCGGCCTTTCTGCCTTTTCATTTTTGCTATTCTGCTATATAGAAGGAAATGTAATGTAAAACATCGTGTAATTTGTATTATTTATTTTGGGTATTATTTTATTTTGAGTATTATTTGTTTTGAAAAAGGTTTTTACCTGTTTCATTAAATTATTAACTACTTTTTTATGGTTAAAAATTGTGCTTTTCGCTATTATGCTATTCAGTGATTTACTAAAAATTTCCGAGATGCCTTATGATAGATACATCTTTTCTAAAATTAGCAAGATTTGTTGAAAAAGTAAAAAAACATCCCTTAAGTAAATAGTGGACAATTATTTGTTGCTTCAGGCCTTCCAATTCAATTCTTCAATTGTTTTAAGGGAGAAATGATGAAAATAAAATGAAATTAAATATAAAAGCTAAACAAATGCAATATTATGTTTGAAGTTTAAGAGTTAAGCAAGATTAAGTAAAAATATGATAAACACACAATAATGCAGGTAAAAATCTGCTAGATATGTTGAAAAAGTTGGAACATTGTATTCGTGAAATAGACATAAACATATTTTTTGTTGTTTCTGACTTTCTTAAAAGTTTGAAAATCTTTTACTTTTATTTTATAATAGGTACAAACGTTAGGTACAAAATTGTAGTTAAAAATTGCAATAATTTGGAAGATATATTGAAAAAGTAACAATATCGTATCAATGACATAGGCATATAAGTATTTTTGTTGTTTCTGCCCAACCTAAAAGTTTGCAATTTTTATTTTTTTACATAGAAGCATGGCGGTGTTAAAAATGGCAAGAATTTTCAAGATATGTTGAAAAAGTAAGAACATTGTATCCATGAAATTGGCATAGAAATATTTTTTGTTGTTTCTGACCTTCTTAAAAGTTTGAAAATATATTACTTTTATTTAATAATAGGTACAAACGTAATCAAAATTGTAGTTAAAAAAGGCAAGAATTTGGAAGATATATTGCAAAAGTAAGAATATCGTATCTATAACATAGGCATATAAGTATTTTTGTTGTTTCTGGCCTACCTAAAAGTTTGCAATTTTAATTTTTTTATATAGAAGCATGGCCGTGTTAAAAATGGCAAGAATTTGCAAGATATGTTGAAAAAGTAAGAGCATTGTATCCATGAAATTGGCATAGAAATATTTTTTGTTGTTTCTGACCTTCTTAAAAGTTTGAAAATCTTTTACTTTTATTTTATAATAGGTACAAACAAACGTGATAAAAAATGTAGTTAAAAATGGCAAGAATTTGCAACATATATTGAAAAAGTAAGAATATCGTATCCATGACATAGGCATATAAATATTTTTGCTGTTTCTAGCCTACCTAAAAGTTTGCAATTTTTATTTTTTTACATAGAAGCATGGCCGTGTTAAAAATGGCAAGAATTTGCAAGGTATGTTGAAAAAGTAAGAACAGTGTATCTATGAAATAGGCATAGAAATATTGTTTGTTGCTTCTGACCTTCTTAAAAGTTTGACAATCTTTTACTTTTATTTTATAATAGGTACAAACGTGACAAAAATTGTAGTAACAAATGGCAAGAATTTGCAAGATATATTAAAATAGTAAGAATATCGTATCCATGACACAGGCATATAAGTATTTTGGTTGTTTCTGGCCTACCTAAAAGTTTGCAATTTTTATTTTTTTACATAAAGCATGGACCTATTAAAAATGGTAAGAATTTGCAAGATATATTGAAAAAGTAAGAACATTGTATCTATGAAATAAGCATAGAAGTTTCTTTTTTGTTGTTTCTGGCCTTTCTAAAAGTTTGCAAGCCTTTTAATTTTATTTTAAAGTAGGAGTAAACGTGTTAAAAAAATGGTATAAATCTGTAAGATATGTTGAAAAAGTAAGAACATTGTATCCATGAAATTGGCAGTTGTTTCTGGCCTACCTTAAAGTTTGCAATTTTTATTTATTTTTACATAGAAGCATGGGTGTGTTAAAAATGACAAGAATTTGCAAGATATATTGAAAAAGTAAGAACATTGAATCCATCAAATAGGCATAGAAGCTTTTTTTGTTGTTTCTGGCCTTTCTAAAAGTTTGCAAGCCTTTTAGTTATATTTTAAAATAGGAGTAAACGTGTTAAATAAATGGTATAAGTCTGTAAGATATGTTGAAAAAGTAAGAACATTGTATCCATGAAATTAGCATAGTATTTTTTATAGTTTTTGGGATTCCTTCAAGCTTGAATATTTTTTTAAGAAAAAGCTAACAATTTGCAATTTTTTTTGTTATTTCTCTCATTCTAAAAAAAGCATGTTTTAAAAGAGAAGTGATTTGTTAAAAATTTGAAAGATGTACTTATGCCTTATGTGACAAAGCAAATACATTTAATAGTTCTACACAAATAACATATCTAATAAAATTAATAAAAACATTAGTTGAATCGTTTTACACCACATTTATTTAACAATGCTTACTTAAATAACTATTTATTTCAGCTGAATCCTAACAACAAAAAATGTACTCAAAAGAGTATACTAACAAATTTTTCTGCAGAAATCGACTATTTTTTCGTACACTTTTCACTAATATAAAAACTGTTGGTTAATTTACCTATAGATCAATGTACCTGTAGGTATATTAATAAGTTTCAGTTTACTTCAGCTTCTAATTCACATTCAAATTCAGTAGGTACATATATTTAATAATGCTTACTCAAATTACTATTAACTTCAGCTGAATTCTAAGAACCACACCAAAATTGGCTCAAAAAACTACAGGAATATTTTTTTCTGCAGAAGTCAATTATTTTTCTACATTTTTGTGTACGAAAAGAAAGGAATACAGTTTTTATATGACTGTAGAGTTTTCTTTTTCTATAACTGATTTCGCATTAATAAGCTTTTGTTTACTTCAGATTACAAAATTACAAATTAATGAATATGCACAAATACGAAGATAACAACTTTCGATTATCACTCGGTTTTACGACCGAATTGTAAATTGCGCACTCACGTTCGCATTACAACCTCATTTGTGCCTCAAATGAGACAATTCGATTCTCGTAAATATTTACCCATAACTTCATTAATACGCATAACAGCCACGCAGTATCACGAAATTTGCAACTTATAGAATGATAAATTGCGCTCTTGCAATAATTAATGCCTGTCGACACCTTTTAATTCCGAAATTTGCATCTGGGTTATCATTTTCAGGTCAACGCATATTTTTATTTCAATTTTGCTATTGATAAACAAATTATAAATAATCGAGGCAGGTAATTCAACCTGATGAACTTATTATTGTTTGTTTATTAAACGATATCTTATGACCATCCATTAAACGATGTCTACTACTATGACTAATTACCATGTTAGAGTTATCACCGATTAGAGTAATTATAAATAATAGTTGAATCAAAAAGTTTAATTTTTAATAGTAAATTAAACATTTTGATTTCATAATTTTCATTTAGAATTTTATAATTTTTGATATAAATTTTATTTATATTTATAAGTTATAAGTTTTCTTCTAAAAATTTATAATTTAAGTACCTAAAATGAGTCTTTTCTGGACCCAATCCCAAAAAGTTGTCATGGTTAAAACAATCTGGTTACTATGGTGGCATGGAAATTCAAATTCGCAGCTCATTTCAATCATACATAATAAATGGTTTGAATGTGATTTTGGGAGCATATACACAAAATTTTGTTTGTAAGACGTACCTAAATTAAGTTTTTTCGGACTAATCGTTGCTGTTTCCGGACGAGGCGTAGTGAGTCTGAAATGGCAGATGAGTCCGAAAAGACTTAATTTAGGTACTTGTTACCGTGTTAGGTACCTTGACATTTTAGGTAGGTACTTGTATAAAAAATAAGTATCTAGGTAATTTTATCAATTTGTTTTGGTTATTTTGGTTATTTTTTGATATTCAGAATAACTAACCACAACTTCGTACTTCGTTACTAAGTTAAGAGTTACTTCGAGTTACTTCGAGTTACTTCGAGTTACTTCGAGTTTACGTACTTTAAGTATCAACACGATCCTGGTAAGCCTCTTGAGGATCTCCAGCGTCTGCGACTCCTCCAAAACTATGTTGAAGATATCCCTGATCGAATCCAGCTCGAAGATGATCTGCTTGAACCACAGCTCGTAGGCTGCAAACGCAAAAGCTAAGCAAAAGACCTTCCGCGACTTCGGCGTTTGCTACCTTGGTGCGTGATGATGAAGAGGTGCTCGTCGTGTACCGGCCTGTTGTTCTCCACGCTGAGCATCCTCTGGGAGCTCAGCACCTTGTCCAGCATCAGGTACTCCCCGTAGAGCATGCCGGCCTCCTCGTCGAGCTGATCGCCATCCTGGCCGTCGCTGAAACCAAGGTTGAAGCACTGATAACACCGATAAAGATGTTATGTTTCGTCAGCCAGTGACGCAGGCTCATCTCGCTAGACGTTTGGTACAGAAACTATTTGAGAAAACTGCGACGTTTTCGAATAGATTGTAGAGCAATAAAACGAAATGTGAGGAAATTGTTACGATTATTTGGCAAACAAGTGTCCATGGCCCAAACAGTTCTTCAGAAGTTCAATTTTGTTGATAAATATTTGTGGAAGTTTCAACTTGGTGTATAAATATTTGTGAAAGTATTGCCACAATTGAGATGATATACAGGGTGTCTCTAAATTACGTGGACATGGTTAAGCCATGTCCACATAATTTAGATACACCTTGTATATATTTGGGAAAATGGAATTCCATTGAGTTGATAAATTTTTGTGGAAATCAAATACTTAAGTAACCTAACACGCAATAAAAACTTCTCATTGTTATCTTTCATGATTTCCAAAAATTTGCACTATTTAGATTTTTGAAAAACCAGATTTTCTAGGAAAGTAAGAGTTCTGGGATCTTTTTTAGGAAAAGTAAAATATATTTGATAGGGGCTGACAAGGTTTGTAGATAAGCACAAATTAATGGCGTAATTTTTTTTTTTTTTTTAAATAAATAATGAGAAAGTTTCCCATATGATGCCGCATTTTGGTGGTCACTGTATATGAAAAATCCTCAAGCCCGTAGTTTCTTATAAATCATTTAATAGTTGATTTGAACCAAACATTTTAAATTTGGATTTTTTTAATAATATTTTAAAATATTCACTTGTGCAGTAATACGTAATAATGATAATAGGTTTGATTTGAATGAAAAATTTAAATTACATTGTAATATTTTGTGTACATCTGTAGTTTATTATAGTCATGAAATATTTGACCCAAAGGTTACATATTCTGATTATTTTAGACATTTTTTATTCTTGATGATTTTATTTTTTGTTGTTATTTATTTGACTTGTATTTATTTTTTGGAATATGTATGTAGCTTTCTGCTAATAAATATTATTATTATTATTATACGAAAATAAGTCGTCAGGTATGCAGTTTCTTATAAAGTCTTTTTTTTAATATTTCATATTATGAAATACTCAACAATACATAAGAATACTACATATGCACCTGTGCTATTTCTAATACTCATTGCCATTTGATATCAATGAAGAATTTTATATTTCGTGTTTCATTTGCAATCATTGAATTACTAATAATTAGTTTACACAAATTATTTGTGTAAATTATTTGTGACGCTTATAAAGTCATTAATATTTGATTGACATTCAAAATGATTAATTTTGGTTAATTTGATTGAATATGTTGTATTACTTACACTAACACTAGTAAGTAACACATAGTATAAGAAATCACGTGAACAGTCATGAAATATTTGAACCCAAGATTACATATTCTGATTATTTTAGACATATTTTTATTCTTAATGATTTTATACTTACAAAAAATTTTAGGTGTGCAGTTTCTTATAAAGTCAATTTGTTTTTTTTATATATTTCATATTATGAAATACTTAACAATACATAACAATACTACACATGCACTTGTGCTATTTCTAATACTCATAGCCATTTGATATCAATGAAGAATTTTATATTTTTTGTTTCATTTGCAATAATTTGATTACTAATTTGTGAAGCTTATAAAGTCATTAACATTTGATTAACAATCAAAATTATTAATTTCGGTTAATTTTATTGAATATGTTGTATTATTTACAGTAACACTAGTAAGTAACACATAGTATGATAAGTAACAGTTTCTCGCAGAGTGATTAAATATTTGATGTAAATAAAAAAAAGAGTTTATTATAATCGATTGACTCTTGTTTTGTTTCATATCATATTTTATCAGTTTCCTGATACATGTTTAGAATTTTATTTGATTAATGACACATTACAAATAAATGCGTCATTAATCAAATCATATTCGCAGAAATAATCCTTTGAAAATACCCGAATAAGCCGAAATATGTGTGAAGAAACTGATAAAATATAATATTAAACAAAACAAGAGTAAATACACAACTCGTACTTTTATAATAATAATAAAATGTTTCATCAAGATATTAGCAAGGAACGTACTAATTAACAGAAAAAAGTTTATGTGGAGTTTCTTATGCCACGTTTGGTTTGAATAAAAATAATAAAAAATATATTATTTTTAAAGCGTAAAGAAACTTATTTTGAAAACAGTAACAGAGTGGATGACTATAGGAGTATAGTGGTATATCACTATATATCATTATTGGAGATAGTGACAAAATTGTGCAATATAACTTGTAATGTGTCATAATTTATATAAAATAACCTGACACCTTTTTAAATATGTCAAAATAACTGATAATTTTCAAAATTTGTATAAAACGACTTACCAACTGTCAAAATTTGTATAAAATAACTCGGCAACAAACAAAAATGTTGGGCACTTTCCAATTTTTATTAAATGTCGTGGCAATTTCAAAATGAATGAAAAATCATGATTTTCCAAATTTATAAAAACGGACTCGAGCATTTTACAAATCTGGATCTAGTACTTAGCCACTTTAAATTGTGTCGACATAAATAAAGCAACTTTTAAAATTTGTTAAGTCAATTTTCCTATTTTTTTAGGTAAAGTATGCATGATGCTAGTTTCCTAATTTGTGTAAAATGATTCGACACCTCAAAAAAACGTGCGAAATGACTAAATATAAAATTTTAAAACAGTTAATGATTGGATAACTTACAAATGTATGGTGACAAAACTGTGCAATATAACTTCTACTTTATCATAATTTGTATAAAATAACCTTATATCTTTTCAAGTAAGTATGTATGAAATGACTGATAGTTTTCAAAATTTACGTAAAACAACAAACCAACTTTCAGAATTTGCATAAAATAATTCGAAGACTTTCCAAAAGAGTGTTGAGCAATTTCTAATTTTCATTAAATTTCTTGATAATTTTGAAAAATCATAACTCAAAATTTAAGAAAACTGATTTATTCGTATTAACAAAGTCAACTTTTAAAATGTTTGAAGTGACTTGGTCAATTTTTCAAATTTGTGTAAATTGGCGCAGCAATGCATTATAAAGCATTACTTTATGATTTTTTTTTAATAATAACTAAAAGTATCAATTTCACTTTCCAATTTTTATTAAATTTCTTGATAGAATCAATTTATGCCATCAACTTATCGTATTACCAACTTCTTTGAAAACGTCACGACACTGGCAGAAATATACCTTTGAAAATGATCGAATAAGCCGAAACACGTGTGAAGAAACTGATAAAATGTAATATTAAACAAAACTCAACAGACGAAATATACTTTTATAATAATAATCAAATGTTTCATCAAGCTATTAGCACGGAATGTATTAATTTAATAAAAGTTTATGTGAGTTTCTTATGCCACGTTTGATTTGAATTAAAAAAAATGAATCAATTTTTACCTAATATTTTATGGGTATTTTCTTATAAAACTGAAAAAAGATGGAGTGCAAAATTTTATAAATTATTGTTTTTATATTACTGCATTTTAATTACTTGTGCATTTTTTTTACTATATTTATATTACTGCAGATTAATTACTTAGGCACTGTTTTACAAATCTTGAAATTTTTGCTAAATGGCTTGGTTTTTTTTATATTTGAATTTTGTATTTCCAACTTCTTTGAAAAAGTCACCAAACTAGGCAGAAATAATCCTTTGAAAATGACCCAATAAGCCGAAAGAAGTGTGAAGAAACTGATGAAATAGAATATTAAACAAAACTCAATAGACAAAATATACTTTTATAATAATAATAAAATGTTTCATCAACATATTAGCAAGGCACGTATTAATTAACAAAAAACAGTTTATGCGGAGTTTCTTATGCCAAGTTTGATTTGAATTAACAAAAAAATAAAATTTTATTTGATGTTTACCTAATATTTTGTAGGTATTTTCTTATATATAAAAAAAAAATAGATTGAGTGCAAAATTTTCTAAATGATTGTTTTTATATTACTGCATTACTTGTGCACTTTTTACTGTTTTTATATTACTGCATTTAAATTACATGAGCACTTTTTTACAAATCATGAAATTTTTGCTAAATGGCTTTGTTTTTTTTATATATTTTTTTGTATTACCAACTTCTTTCAAAAAGTCACGAAACTGGGCAGAAATAATCGTTTGAAAATGACCGAATAAGTCGAAACACGTGTTAAGAAACTGATAATATATAATATTAAACAAAACTCAACAGACAAAATATACTTTTATAAATAATAATAATAATAAAATGTTTTATCAAGATATTAGGAAGGCACGTATTAATTAGCAAAAAAAAGTTTATGCGGAGTTTCTTATGCCACGTTTCATTTTATATATATATAAAAAAAAAGAATCAATTTTTACCGAATATTTTGTGCGTATTTTCATATAAAACTAACAAAAAAAAAGAGAGAGTGCAAAATTTTATAAATGATTGTTTTTATATTACTGCATTTTAATTATTTGTGTACATTTTCTTGTATGTAACTTCTTTGAAAAAGTCACGAAACTGGGCAGAAATAATCCTTTGAAGAAACAACACGTGTGAAGAAACTGATCAAATATAATATTAAACAAAACAAGAGTCAATAGATAATATATACTTTTATAATAATAATCAAATGTTTTATCAAGATATTAGCAAGGAACGTATTAATTAACAACAAAACATTTATGTGTAGTTTCTTATGCCACGTTTGATTTGAATAATAATTAAAAAAAAAGAATTAATTTTTACCTAATATTTTGTGGGTATTTTCTTATAAAACAAAAAAAAATGATAGAGTGCAAAATTTTATAAATGATTGTTTTTATGTTACTGCATTTTACTTACTTGTGCACTTTTTACTGTTTTTATATTACGGCATTTAAATTACATGAGCACTTTTTTACAAATCTTGAAATTTTTGCTAAATGGCTTAGTTTTTTTTATATTTGTATTTTGTATTACCAACTTCTTTGGAAAAGTCACGAAACTGGGCAGAAATAATCCTTTGAAAATGACCGAATAAGCCGAAACACGTGTGAAGAGACTGATAAAATATAATATTAAACAAAACTCAATAGACAAAATAAACTTTTATAATAATAATAAAATTTCTCATCAAGATATTAACAAAAAAAGTTTATGTGAAGTTTCTTATGCCACGTTTCATTTGAATAAGAAGAAAATAAAATTTGAATTAATTTTTAACTAATATTTTGTGGGTATTTTCTTATAAAACTAAAAAAAAAAATAGATAAAGTGGAAAATTTTATAAATTATTGTTTTTATATTACTGCATTTTAATTACTTCTGCACTTTTTTACTGTTTTTATATTACTGCATTTTAATTACTTTTAACTATCATAGCAATACATTTTAAGCACTTTTTTTACAATCTTGAAATTTTTGCTAAATGACGTGGTTTTTTTTACATATGAATTTTGTATTACAAACTTCTTTGAAAAAGTCACGAAACTGGGCAGAAATAATCCTTTGAAAATGACCGAATAAGCCGAAACACGTGTGAAGAAACTGATAAAATATAATATTAAACAAAACTCAATAGCCAAAATATACTTTTATAATAGTAATAAAATGTTTCAACAATATATTAGCAAGGAACGTATTAATTAACAAAATAAGGTTATGTGGAGCTTCTTATGCCACGTTTGATTTGAAAAAAAAAAAATTGAATCAATTTTTACCTAATATTTTGTGGGTATTTTCTTATTAAAGTAAACAAAAATAGAGTGCAAAATTTTATAAATGATTGTTTTTATTTTACTGCATTTTAATTACTTGTGCACTTTTTTCCTGTTTTATATTACTGCATTTTAATTACTCGTGCACTTTTTACAAATCTTGAAATTTTTGCTAAAGGGCTAGGTTTTTTTTATATTTGTATTTTGAATTACCAACTTCTTTGGAAAAGTCACAAAACTATTCTTTGCATTGCAACGTATTACATTTTGGTTATTTTGAAGTTCTCTTTGTTACTCACACGTGCAGTTTTCTATTGATTCACGAGCCATCTTATTTGTAATCAAAATATTCAATTTATGAGCAAAAAGTTATATTTTGGTCATTTTGAAATACTTTTTGTTATTCACAAGTGCAGTTTTCAATTGATCCACGAGCCATCTTATTTGTAATCAAAATATACAATTTATGTGCAAAAAGTTTCTGCTACAGTTTTTTTTTGATAATTTTGTATTACTCACGTGTGTCTCATTGGGCAGCTCATGTCTGCGAAGTGTCTTAAGATAAAGGCGGATCACTACTGAGAGGCTATCGTATTTCGTGCACAACACAAATTCTAATCAGGTCTTGCGTAATTGTCGGCCGACGAAAAAACAGGCGCTGCTTCAATTTTTCTACGGCCTCGTCGGGACACTTCATCCCTTCTTCGGCGTCCTTTTCCCCATTGGCAGGTTGATCGATGCGAGAAATCCGATCCCTTTCCGTGTGGAAACCGCCGAGGTTCTGTCGCGTGCTGCTTGTTTTACGCGAAAAACTGCAGTAAAAATGACGCGCTGGACAACTTCCTGCGATAAGATTACATGCTTGATTCTTGACCTGCGGATTGCTGTTATCGTTGTTAACTTTTATGGCGTTTAAGAATTGCACAGTGTTCGTAAAAGCTCTGGTCGAATCTAATCTTGAATTGTAATGCAGGAGAATGCTGGTGCTAATGACTGGAGAAGGTCTTAGAAGCACCTCAAGTAATGGTTTGTATCTATTGGATTTGAAAGCTCTGATATTATGACATGTGCAAATCGACTGATGCTATGAGAACAAAGTGGCAGGTAGAAGATGATTCTGTAAAACTGATACATGAAAGGTACTATGGCCATATGCATACAATGATCAATCATTTGTAAGTACAGTAGTATATAACTATACCTTGTTAACTTCAAATTCAGAAAAAGTAAAGTCAATTTCAGAAAAAAGTAATATCAAATTCAGAAAAAGTAGAAACCATTTCAGAGAGACTTCTTAGAAGCACCTCAAGCAATGGTTTGTATGTATTGGATTGGCAAGATCTGATATTATGATATGTTCAAATCGACTGATGATATGAGAACAACGTAACAAGATTGGTAGATAGAAGATGATTCTGTAAAACTGGTACATGAAAGATTCTATGGCTACATGCATACATTGATGAAGCATTTGTAAGTACAGTAGTATATAAGTATACCTGTTAACTTCAAATTCAGGAAAAGTAAAGTCAATTTCAGAAAAGGTAATATCAAATTCAGAAAAAGTAGAAACAATATCAAAGAGACTTCTTAGAAGCACCTCAAGCAATGGTTTGTATGGATTAGATTGGCAAGATCTGATATTATGATATGATTCACATAGACTGATTCCATGAGAACAACGTCACAAGATTGGTAGATAGAAGATGATTCAGTAAAACTTGTACATGAAAGATTCTATGGCTACATGCATACATGGATAAATCATTTGTAAGTACAGTAGTATATAACTATACCAGAATATTCAGAAAAAGTAATATCAAATTCAGAAAAAGAAGAAACAATTTCAGAGAAAACAAAATTAATTTCAGAAAAAATCAAATCAGAGTCAGAAAAATGTAAGATCAAATTCAGAAAAAGTAACATCGACTTCAGAAAAAGTAAATGCTCAACATGGAGATGCCATAAACGGTAAGAAATAGAGAGTTGGTTAAAATAGACAAAATAATCTTGAGTAAGAAGTAAGTAATGAGCCTTTAATAATTATACCTTTTCAACTTCAATTTCAGAAAAAGTAAAGTAAATTTCAGAAAAAGTAATACCAAATTCAGAAAAAGTAGAAACAATTTCAGAGACAGCAAAATTAATTTCAGGAAAAGTAAAATCAATTTCGGAAAAAGTAAGATCAAATTCAGAAAGAGTAACATCAAATTCAGATCAAGTAACATCGACTTTAGAAAAAGTAAATGCTCAACATGGGGAAGCCATAAACGGTAAGAAATAGAGAGAGTTGGTTAAAATAGATAAAATAATCTTGAAACCAAGGATTACTTTGCAGGGCAAATAAAAGTTTAAAAAATGGATTTCAATAGCTTCGGCTGACATTGCGAAAAACAACAAAATCTGAATTTTCAATTTTAATCGAATTTATATTGAAATTCTATTTTGATATCATAGAGGCAATATTTTGAGTAGAATTAAAATATCACATTAAAATTGACGTACATTCATGGATATTGACAAAACTAGCTTAATTCAATATATGTCATTGTTGGCTATGCCATTTTGGGAATGCCCATCTTTTATTTTGGCTTCATTGATGTAGTATATTTCGTTTAATGTAATTATTTCAAGACAAATTATGTCGCATGTCATTATTACTGTCGTAATATTATTCTAATAATAATAATTGTATTGCGATAGTTCTACAATCCAAAGCAACTTAATTAACATTTTTGAGCATTTTTTAAAATATTTTGTTTAGGTTTTATTACTGCCATTTTAATGTCTGTACTTTTGTAAATTTTAATGTGTGTACTTAATGACAATATGATACACAGATAGGGCCTAAAACTACAAATAAAATAGGAGAATATAATAAATATTAAGTTTAAGGTTTTATCCATAAAATACCAGTTATGTATTTAAAGTTGTTATATTATTATTTGGCAAGTACTTACTGGTAAATAATTATTTTTATTTTATTTTATTATTTATTTATTTTGCTTCACCTGACTAGTTTCGGTTTAAAAAAAAACACCATCAGGGGCATGATATCTACGAAGAATACAATAATTGGATTATATATATAAATTTGAGTTCAGTCTGTTATAAAACATGTATAAATATAAATTATAATCATATTTGTTAAGTGTTTATTGTTATAGTATGTATAAATTATTTAGTATTTATGTAATATGTTAGTGAGAAGATGAAATAAAATGTGTGAAATTATCTTTTTTGGGGGTATTAATACATATAAAAAAAAGAAATGTAGAAAGTACAAGCTATAGAAAAAATAAAAAGAGCAAAAATTACAGAATTTTACAAAAGAAATTACATCGTTAAAATTACAGAATTACCAGAAATGTTCATAAGAATCCACAAATGTCCTAAAAAACCCACGAAACGTAGATATTTTTTCAAAAACGTCACCAAATTTTAAGACACAATCATAAATATTGCATTTTTATAACTTTCATGCAATTAAACTAATAAATTCTAGTTTCTTTCTGATTTAAAAAATCTTAAGTTGGACTTTACCAACGTAGATTAATCAAATATCTGAGAATTCTATCTTTGTCTGATTTAAAAAATCCCATGTTGAATTTTAACAACGTAGATTCGTATTCATGCCAATAATCAAATATCTGAGAATTCTATTTTGGCTGATTTAAAAAATCCTAAGTTGGATTTTAACAACGTAGATTAGTATTCATGCGAATAATCAAATATCTGAGAATTCTATTTTGGCTGATTTAAAAAATCCTAAGTTGGATTTTAACAACGTAGATTAGTATTCATGCCAATTATCAAATATCGTTTACTGCATGTACAGATGATTATAAAGACATTGAAATGCATAAAGATTATTTTTGCAACTGTGGAACCATTTCGGGATGATACTGAACTACGAGACAGCCGAAAATTCCAGAAAATTCCATAAAAGTTACAAAAATATATAAAAAAATTATTATATTCCATAGAATATTTATTATTTATGTACAAATTTTTCTAAAACTCTTCATTTTGTGTTTGAAGGCAACGAAATGCAGAAATATAATTATTCCAAGGGCCTAAAAATTTCGTCAAATTCCATAAACATTACAGTCATTATCACTGCCCCAATAATAATTCAAATTTTGTTCGAACATTAATCAGTTATTCCACAATTATCATAAATTTGATGAAACATTAACAAATAGTGGAATTTTATAACTTTCTTGACATATTCATTAAAAGTATTTAAATTATAACGGATAGAAGAGCTACAAATTTTGTAGCAAAATGTAGAAATATTCGTTTTTCTTCCTATCAAATAATATTTTAAAAAATACCATTCCCACGATTCAATAAAAGAAATGATTACATTTTATTCATTATCATTATCAATTCACAAAATATGATTTTTTTTTAAATCTTACATCTGAGGTTCTGAGGGCATTGAAATATTGAAGACAGCCGAAAATTCCAGAATATTCTATGAAAGTTACCAAAAATATCAAAAAATTAGTATATTCCGTAGAATATTTATTAATTATTTACAAAATGTCAGAATTTTCTAAAACTCTTCATTTTGTATTTGAAGGCATGGAAATGCAGAAATATAATTATTCCAAGCATACATTTGAATAAAATTCCATAACCATTACAGTCATTATCACTGCCCCAATAATAATTAAAATTTTCTTCGAACATTAATCAGTTATTCCCCAATTTTCATAAATTTGATGAAACATTAATACATAGTGTAATTTTATAACTTCCTTGACATATTTATTAAAATTTGTTAAATTATAAGGGTTAGAATCTCTACTAATTTTGCAGCAAAACGTAGAAATCTTCGTATCTCTTGCAATGTGACGCTATTTTGCAAAATCCTATTCCCAGGATTCAAACACAAAAAAAATGATTACATTTTATAGAACATTAACAATTTATAAAATAAGAAATTTTCTAAGACTCTAATCAATATAAGGGTTATAATCCCTACTAATTTTGCAGCAAAATGTAGAAATGTTCGTATCTCTTGCAATCTGATGATATTTTTGCAAAAACCCATTCCCAGGATTCAAAAACAAAAAAATTGATTACATTTTATCGAACATTATCAATTCACAAAATATGAAAATTTTGAAAAAAATCTTAATTATGTGGTTTGATTGCATTGAAATGCTGAAATATTATTATTCCAGGTGCCCAAAAAAATCCATAAAGTTGCATAAAACATGAACACTAATCAGTTATTCCAAAATTATCATAAGTTTAAGGAACCATAAATATGGAACTATGAAACATAATACTCCTACATGACAGCCGAAAATTCGAGAAAATTCTATCAACATTACAAAAACAAATGTAATATTAATATTATTAAATGTTAAATAAACATTAAAAATAATGTAAAAAAATTATCACAGGCCATAATTTTCTAATAATCTTCATTTTGTGTTTGAAGGCATTCATTCTGTCATTATCACTGCCACAAGAATCAATTAATATGTTTTAGAACATTAACCAGTTATTCCACAATTATCATAAATTTTATTAAATATTGTTAGCTAGCATGATTTTATAACTTTATTGACATATTTATTAATAGGAGTATTTGTTAAATTATAATGGTTAGAAACCTATTTGATATAAAAAAATTCGTTTCTCTTGCAATCAATCAAAAGATATTTTTACAAAATCCCATTCCCAGGAGTCAAAATTAAATTGATTTACTATAATTTTATAACTTTATTGACATATTTATTAGTAGGAGAATTCGTTAAATTATAATGGTTAGAAACCTATTTGATATAAAAAAATCGTTTCTCTTGCAATCAATCAAAGTATATTTTTACAAAATCCAATTCCCAGGAGGAAAAATAAAAATTGATTACATTTTATAGAACATTATCAATTCACAAAATATGAAATTTTTGTGAAAATCTTAATTATGTGGTTTGAGGGCATTGAAATGCTGAAATATTATTATTCCAGGTGCCCAAAAAAATCCATAAAGTTGCATAAAACATGAACACTAATCAGTTATTCTAAAATTAACATAAATATAATAAAACATAAATATGGAACTAGGAAACATAATACAAGACAGCCGAAAATTTCAGAAAATTCCATAAACATTACAAAAACAAATGTAAAAAAATTATAAGGGTCCGTAGAATATTTATCACTTTACAAATATTTAAATATATATTTTTTTATAATATATATTTATACATAATATTTAAATAAATATATAAATTTAAATATTCAGAAAATGTGAAAATGTTCTAATAATCTTCATTTTGTGTTTGAAGGCATTGAAATGCAGAAATATTATTATCTCAAGACCCCAAAACTTCCATAAAATTCCATAAAATTTCATAAACATTACAGTCATTATCAGTGCCATCATTATTAATTATTCCACAATTATCATCAATTTTATTAAACATTAGTAAATAGCATAATTTTATAACTTTATTGACTTATTTATTAATATGAGTATTTGGTTAATTATAATGGTTAGAAACCTATTTGATATATAAAATTTCGTTTCTCTTGCAATCAATCAAAGGCTATTTTTACAAAATCTCATTCGCAGGAGTAAACATAAAAAATGATCACCATAATTTTATAACTTTATTGACATATTTATTAGTAGGAGTATTTGTTAAATTATAATGGTTAGAAACCTATTTGATAAAAAAAAAAATCGTTTCTCTTGCAATCAATCAAAGGATATTTTTACAAAATCCCATTCCCAGGAGTAAAAATTAAAATGTTAATATTTTATAGAACGTTATCAATTCACAAAGTATTTAATTTTTGTAAAAATCTTACTTCTGTGTTTTGAGGGCATTGAAATGCTGAAATATTATTATTCCTGGTGGCCAAAAAATCCATAAAATTGTTTAAAACATGAACACTAATCAGTGATTCCAAAATTATCATAAATTTTAGGAAACTTAAATATGGAACTATGAAACATAATACTCATAAGACAGCCGAAAACTCCCGAAAATTCTATCAACATTACAAAAACAAATGTAATATTTATATCAATAAATGTAATATATATTGGTAATGTTTACATTGAAATATTCAGAAAATGTGAAAATGTTCTAAAAATCTTCATTTGGGTTTGAAGGCATCGAAATGCATAAATAATATTATAATAAAAGCCCAAAACTTCCACAACATTCCATAAACATTACAGTCATTGTCACTGCCACAAAAACCGATTAAAATTTGGTAGAACATTAATCAGTTATTCCACAATTATCATAAATTTGATTAAACATTAATAAATAGCATAATTTTCTAACTCTTTTGACATATTTATTAATATTTGTTAAATTATAAGGGTTAGAAACCTATTCGATATATAAATTTTCTCTTCTCTTGCAATCAAATTATATTTTTAGAAAATCCCATTCCCAAGAGTCAAAATAGATATTTATGCATTAAGGGAGATATGGATGTTTTTTTCCTGAGGTTGACAGGATTACAAACCGAGGGCCTTTGGCCCGAGGTTTGTAAGTCAACCGAGGGTAAAAAACATCTATAGCTCCCGTGGTGCATACAATATTTTATTTTTTAGAAACATATTGGTAAAAATTTTAGGTATTGTATCGATCCACAATGTTTATTTCCGAGGTTTCTATGAGTTGTTTGACAGTATATAAACGTCATAATAAAAATGTGACAGGGGTTCAGTAATTGTGGTGCAGATTCCGGACACTAAAACTGATTCCGGACTGAATGCGTTGTCGCTTATCAGAGAATACGTGTGCTTGCGTCCTGCAGGAGTCTCAAGGTTTTTTTTATCGTACAGAAACAGAAAATGTACAGTGCAACCTGTTGGGAAAAACACATTTGGCAGCATTCCGTCAAAAATTGCTGTCTACTTGTGTTTGCCGAATCCGAAATCTTTCACAGGTCACTGTTTAAGACGAACATCTGCAACTTTGGCAGCTGATGGAGGAGTAAGTATGACCAATCTGAAGCGTCTGGGTGGATGGAAAAGCTCTACAGTAGCGGAAGGCTACTTGGCAGACAGCATGGCATCCAAGAATAAAATTTCACGCGTGATTGCTGGACTGGAAGAGACTGAAAAAGTAAGATCGTCGGTATCTGCTAGTGGCAGTGGAGGCCATGAGCAGACGCAAAATTGCTCATCTTCAAGTACCGTCTTGAATGGAAAATTTGTCAATTGTACGATCTATTTGTCAAGTGGTCATAAGGTTGAAGGAGAAAAAAATGTGATTGAGGGTGAAAAAAATTGACATCTCCCTAGGGAGATATGAGTTGCTTTTCATAGATTGTATCCATGACGAAAATAAATAATATCATGTTTCTAAAAAATAAAAAATATTATTACATTTTATAGAACATTATCAATTCACAAAATATTAAAATTTTGTAAAAATTTTAATTCTGTGTCTTGAATGCATTGAAATGCTGAATTATTATTATTCCAGGTGCAAAAAAAATCATAAAATTCCATAAAACATAAATATAAATCAGTTATTCAAAAATTATCATAAATGTCACGAAACATTAATAAATAGTGTAATTTTGTAATTTTCGTGGCATATTTATTACAATTTCTAAAATTTTAGAACAAAATTAAAAGGCTTAGAAGCCCAGCAAATTTCGTAGGGCTTCTAACTCTTTTCCTCTGTGAATTAAATAACATTTCTAAACAACATAAATATCTGTGGACACAGACAAAAATTTAAAACAACAAAATTTCAACCATTCAATGTAAAAATACTTAGAGTAAAGAAAAGTGTATGTTTTATTGTTTTATTTAATTTATTTTATGTTTAGTAAGTTAGTAAGTTAGTAAGTTAGTTAGTAAAAATACCCAATTATCAATAAAAAAATCTGTTCAAGCAAATGCTCAAATATTTACAAGAAACACACATGAATTTACATTTTCAAATCATTTTTGTTAATCTCTATTCTTTATGCAACCTCATAGGAAAAAAACTTTCTCTATTCAATTCAATTCAATTGTTTGGACTAATCTTCTCTCTTGTGGTTTACGAGATGTGCCATGATGATCACAATATCTGCGGCACGTGTATAAACGGATATATTATCCACTAGTGGAATTAAGTAACGTTTAACGGATAATTCTAGACATACTGGGGCTAAAGTTGTATAATCTTGAATTAATTTTGACCATAGTTCAGATACCTAGGATACAATTGTTAATACAATTGCATGGTTGACACAAAGTTATCCATAGAAACTGATCCAGGATCAAAATTAACCCACGATTGAAGGACCTCAGGCCCAGTTGTATGAACGGAGATCAGCTTGATCGGGGTTCAGTCACCTAGGATACAATTGTGTCAATAATGGCATCCTAGGTAACTGAACCATAGTCAAACTGATCTACGTTCATACAACTGGGCCTCAGTCCTACATATTTCACATATAAGAGTATATTTAAAATTATGGATATCTGAACAATATTCATGAAACTTTTGATTGGTCTTCCATTCTGATGACAAACTAATGACAATTTCTATAAAAATTGTTTGTAGAAAGAAAAATTTACAAAAATAGGAATATACTGCAACCTAACTAACATGCATGACAATAAATATTTTGCTGGGAATCTACTGCAACCAAACAAGCACGATAGTGGACCTTTTGATGGGAATGTACTGCAACTTAACATGCACCACAGTAGATATTTTGCCTACATATGTACACTCCGAGCCACAGACTTATTCCTAATGATTTTTTGGCAAGAATTTTTCTTTTCCACTGCAAAATATGGACTATTTTAATTGATCTAGACATATTCGTTGTTTATTTTCACTAGCAACAACAATAATACTAATTTGGCTTGATGGGTGTCTTAAATATGTATAAAACAGAATAAACTTTAATTGCAAAAATGCATATTTAAGCTAGGCAAGTTTATTCAGAGCTTCACATATTGTTCCATAAGGCTATAGCCTTATAGGTATAGTGTAGTATACCGCGCGTTTTTTTAATTTCTGAACATAGGCCTATGTTCAGTTTTAAAACGACAGTATCAATTGAAAAAAGTTAGGCAACCAACATTACACGCGCCTGCAACTCGATTATTTGAAATGTCAAAACTGTTGACAGAAAATGTATTCAACGCAAGAATTATCCTGAGACACCAATCCCATCATTCCTGTTCAAATAGGAATCATCAACTGTTAATCCCGATATAGTAACACATTTGTGAAAATGCCCTATTTAAACACTTTCTTGCGTTGAATAAATTTTCTATCAATAGTTTTGACATTTCATTGATCAAGTTACACGTGCATGTAATTTTGGTTGCATAACAATTGCATGCAACCAAAATTACAAGCACTTGTAACTTGAACATTTGAAATGTCAAAACTATTGACAGAAAATGTATTCAACGCAAGAAAGAAATAGGGCTCTTTCACAAATGAGTTACTATTTCGGGATTAATAGTTGATGATTCCTATTTGAACAGGAATGATGGAATTGGTGTCTCAGGATAATTCTTGCGTAGAATACATATTCTGTCAACAGTTTTGACATTTTAAATGATCGAGTTGCAGGCGCAAGTAATGTTGGTTGCATAACTGGTTGCAATTGATACTGTCGTTTTAAAACTGAACATGGCCTATGTTCAGAGATAAAAAAAACGCGCGGTATAGTGTTCTATAGTGTAGTATATCTAAACAATCTTTATGAATCTTTCGACTGATCTTCCATTCTAATGATAAACTCATGACAATTGCTAGAAAAATGAGCTTAATTGTCTGTAGAAAGAGAATTTTGAGCCTAAATAGCAATATACTGCAACCAAACATGCATGAAGTAGATCTTTTGCTGGGAATGTACTGCAACCTAACAAGCACGACAGAAGATCTTTTGATGGGAATGTACTGCAACTTAACATGCACCACAGTAGATATTTTGCCTACGTATGTACACTCCCAGAAACAGACTTATTCCTATCGATTTTCTGGCAATAATTCTTCTTTTCAACTGGAAAATATGGACCACTTGAATTGATCTAGACATTTTCGTGGATTATTATGACTTACAACAACATAATACTAATTTTTCTTGATGGGTGTCTTAAATATGTATAAAACAGAATATACTTTGATTGCAAAAATGCATATTTAAGCTAGGCAACTTTATTCAGGGCTTCATAAATTGCTCCATAAAGCTATAGTACACAGACGTAAAGTCAGCTGATATTACTGACTGGCAAGAACAACAGTTGTCAACATGACTTTATCAATGCAGGCCAGCTGTAAATACTGTAAGTACACAACCATTTACCAGTAATTAAACCAATTCAATACACCACTAAATCACCCCACGCACCACCCAATTAGTATATAAATACAATCTAATTCATAAGCGTATAAGTTATATGCTTGTACAGTTTTTCTGAACATACGTATAATTTATAGCGGAGGAAGCACTGGTAATTATACTTCATCAGTGTTTTTAATAACACCATAAACATATATGGGCCTAAGTAATGTTAAATTAACTGGTGCACTTTGGCCGTGCTTGTCTAGGGTACAAAGTTCACACCTTGTAAGAGTAACGAAGAAGTTTTTAAGGTAAACAATTGCGGTTTCAGTGAGCCGGCTGAGGCATGCCTCGGTGCGGTACTACTCGGAGGTGGCAGCCTTCCCTAAAATCACGACGCACTACACGATCCACCCCAGGGAGGCCGATCCACGATGGAAAGGTAAATATATGCGTATTCATAAATGTGATAACACAAGTTATGTAATCAGAGATGTTTACTAGTTTGTTATTGGATTGACGAGACGGATGAATGATCAAACTCCACCATGAATGTAAAAATGAAACAGTTACTTGATGCCCGATGAAGTTGCCCATAAATAATAAATTAATATGAAGAATAAGAGTATAAATATATTTTGAATGGCTTAACATTATTTGTGCAAAAAAATTATTATGATTATCTGTCACTGCAATACAAGTTATAGATTGAATAGGGCTTAAAATTGCTGAAATCACAATTCTTAGCAAGTTAACCTAACCTGGCCGTTATACTGGTTAATATTTATTTCTTATTACTCTAAAAGCTTTTGCAAAATATGCAAATATTATAAAATATGATTATAAATATTATAAATAAGCAATTTTTACGATTGTTTTTTAAAGTATTCACAATAACTGAAGTATATTAGGAGTAGGAATTGTTCTGAGTTCATTAACTAATATTCAATATTTAATAAGAATTCTTTATTTAATTTATTAATTATTAGCTTGAATGTGGCTAACATTGGCATGAATTATGTAACAGATTTGATCCAGGAAAGAGGTAAAAAGTAAATTACAATGGAGTACTCTCAAAAATATTAAGTTTATCGCCCTCATGCTTAGTTTACTGTATGCAACCCAAATAGCGCCTGAACTGAATCTGTTTTAACCCGGCGTTACACATGTGAAGATTTTGTGCACCATTACATAAGTGGGGTGTGACAAACCCCAGTACTAAAATAGATGTAAATTTTTTTTTCGCATTTTTTTTCTTCAAAATTGTATGTTAGGGGTCTCATATAGGTTCATATTGGAATTAAATACAAACAGATTAAACATAATATTTCTATTTAAAAATTTACAGAAAGAAAACTGAAAGTAGTGATTTTTTAAAATACAAAATACTTCTAATGGCAATAACACATTATATAACATAAGAAAAAACATTAAATTCAAGTAAAAACATAAAAAATAATAGCAAACATATTAAGTAACTCTAAAAAAAAGCCAATCACATACAATCAGAGGGAAAACAACTATTGGTCTTTTGAATGTACGCAATTTTGGCAACTCATAACGGCGTGTTCAAGGCACAATAATGATTTGCAATGAACACAGAAATATTTTGTTTTTCGATCTTTCTTTCTAGGACATACAGAACACCTTCCCTGAGGCTTTGGAATATTGAGGGACTGTTCACCATGGCCATCATCGATTAGGTTCCCTATTTTTAGACGAATTTCCCTTGGAACCCTACAATTATTTTTCCTTTCTTCGATATGCTCCTGGATAAGTTGAAGGCCCAGTTTCTTGATAAAGATCCTTCTACAAAGTTTTATATCTTTTACATTTTCTCTGTATATGACAAGAGCATTTACAGCTGCCGTATTCAGTAGAGAAAAAAAGAGAGTTAGAGGCCATCTTCTTGAATTTCTGGAAACGTTATATGAAGCCGATAACTCATCTACTACGTCGACTCCACATTTTGTAGCGTTATAAAACGTTATAATTTCCGGTAAACGCTTCTCTGCACTAGATTCATCAATCTTCGCATCGTGGTGCATTGTGGACAACAACAAAACATTCTTATTTCTTTTTGGTACATAGGATACGAGAGTGACGTCCGTTTGGAAACCAAATAAACTACTTTTTATTTCTCTGCTTCTTACAGAAATGAAATTATCTGGTATGCATCGTTTATTTTTCCTCAAAGTACCGACTGATGTTAATTTGTGTTTTTTGAGGAGTTTTATCATCAGCTCGTATCCCGTGTACCAATTGTCAAAAGTTACATTCCGATTCGTTCCAGAAATGGGTTGTATAAGTCTCTCAACAATATCAGAGGGAGAATTGCTGAGTTTGTAGGGCCCTTGCGGCTGCTGACCTGCATACACTTCCATATTCATAACATAGTACGATCGCGCATCTACTAATGCTTGTACTTTGATGCCATACTTGGCCGGTTTATTTGGGATGTATTGCTTGAATGAGCACCTTCCCCTAAAGGACTCTAATTTCTCATCTATGGTCAAGAACTCCGAAGGAGAGTATGATTGTTTGCAATTGTCTACAAATCTTTCTAGAAGCGCACGTATGGGAGCAAGTTTGTCAATTTTGATCCTGATCTGGCGGTTTTTTACATTGTCGAAACGAATGCAAACCATCAAAAACTGAAAACGATTGATGGGCATCGTTATTTGAAAAATATCTACTCCAGTGCCATCTGTTTGCCACAAGTCTCTCAAATTCTGGCGATTAGAATGAAACATTCCTGCCAGGTAAAGCAAGCCAATAAAAGCTTTCATCTCGGGGACACAAGTAAGTTTGACCAGAGATTTGTTTGGATGGGAAACTGATTTCTCCTCTATTTTTACATTAGTCCATCGCACAATATCCTCCACTATTTGAGTGTCAAAAAATAGCTGCCAACACTCCAGCATGCTTTTTGCACTTTTAGCGTAGTCTTTCACATGTTGACCTTCAGTAACAATATTTTTCAACCTCGTTCTAATACATGTATTTGATGCATTTTTGTCCCATTTCGATCCATCTTTTCCGAAATAGACATCAACCTTGCTTCGCTTATGCCCCATTGCATTTTCCTCCTGTTGTTCTATTTCCGTCACTGCTTCAGCTTCTATTTCGTCGTCTGCCGTTATTTCCTGTTCAGAGTTAGTATCGTGCTCACTCCCTGACACATGATCACTACCATTTTCACTCCCTGATAAAATAATTTCATCATCACTTTGATCCTCATCCAAAAGAGCCTGAAGTCTTAATTGTTCCTTTTCATATGACATTTTTCTATGTAAAAAATACAAGAATTAGTAGTTTTAGTGTTATATTGAAAAACATAATAATATACCTTTTATGCGTAATTTACTTCCTTTATTACATAGGTGGGGTTTGATGGACCCCAAGGAGCTTTGGTTGCCTATAAATGTAGCCTCCTCGTGTGTAGAATGAAACTGACACTTGTATCTAAAGGAGTGATGTTTTATAGGAAGGTACTGGTGGGGGTATGCGCATCAGATGGCAATTAAATTGTTTCCGATGCGTTTAAACAGGCTTGGGGTTTGTGAGACCCCACATGTGTTACGCCGGGTTAAAATTATTTAATTGCTTCACTACTGAAAATTGAAATACATTGCTACTGCTAATATTATCAATAGTAATATTCAGAAATTCCCACAGAAATTTGAATTGATAATATTATAAGTGAACAATTTTATTGATTTTACTTTTATTTTCTTGATTAATAAATATATTTGTCAGGCTCAGCAATTGCCCAGTACTGGACCATTGTTCGATCATATATTGGTGTTTATCCCCATGCAGTAGCAAAAGTTTGAAACTGTACGGGCTTAAACATGTCATGTTTTTTGATAAGTAGCAATGCACAATCAATTTAATCACAATTTTTGTGTGTAGATATTAATATGGAGAGGGTAGAGGATGAGACGGACATCCTAATAGTGGGCGGCGGGCCAGCGGGCATGTCTGCCGCCATAAGGGCCAAGCAGCTGGCCGCCGAGGCAGGCAAGGAGGTCAGAGTCACCGTGGTGGAGAAGGCCGCTGAAATTGGGGGGCATATCCTGTCCGGTGCCTGCATAGAGACTGGTGCCCTCGACGAGCTGATCCCCGACTGGAAGGACAAGGGCGCGCCACTCAAGACACCTGTCACCCAAGACAGGTTCGGGTTCCTTACTGAAAAGGCTAGGATTCCCGTCCCAATTTTGCCAGGTGATTACAAGTGAGCGAGGGGTGGATTAAGAGAATTGATAGTCAGAAGTAGATAACTTGTCCTCAACTTTGAAAAATAGTTTTAAGCCCAAAAATTACAAGAATTCAGTAGGGTTATGGCAAATCATGTTATATGCCATTTTTATTATTTTACTGGAGAAGCAAAAACAGTTTTGTATTTATAATTGTGAATGTAGATCAACATGTATCATTGCCATAGTTATTTATACAAGGTACAATACAACACTAAACCCTTTGATCAACTTAAAGTATACTTTATTTGTGGCCATTTAATGCCGAAAACTGCCATTTTTGTTATTTAGAGGAGAAGCAATAACAGGTTTGTATTTATAATTGTTAATGTAATTAGCATGTATCATTGCTATATTTTATTTTATACAAAGGTACAACACTAAACCCTTTGATCAAATTAAATTATACTTTATTTGTGGCCATTTAATGCCAAAAAGTGCATTTTGAAAAAAAGGCAGATAGTATGTTTTGCCAAAACACTACTGAATTTTCAGAAATTTTGTGTTTCTGTGCAATAACTTTTGGCAAGAATAGATCTTAATGTATTTTAAGTAGTGGTTAGATGTTAGATTGGCAGCGATATTCAGAGTGAATTGTGAAGCAAGTGTGACAAATTTTAAATAATTTTGAAAAATAAATTTTGAGTAATTTTGAAAATTTAATTTAAATCTAGAAGTATAACTATTATTTTTTTTGTCGGCTCAATATGTATATTACTTATTTATTTACTTATTTATTACTATTATTAATAAATTATTACTAATGCTGTAACTACAAATGGTAGAAGAAAATGTAAAGTAAAACGTCGTCTTAGAGTTATCACATTTAAATTTTAAAATGTTAAAATCAGTTTGTTTTACCTATATCCGATTTCAGGAATGCCAATGAATAACCATGGCAACTATGTCGTCCGTCTGGGTCACTTCGTGAAGTGGCTTGGCGAGCAAGCCGAGGCCCTCGGTGTTGATATATACCCGGGTATCGCTGCAGCCGAGGTGCTATATCATCCAGATGGCAGTGTCAAAGGCGTCGGTACTAATGATGTGGGAATAGCCAAGGATGGCAGCCCCAAGGCTAGCTTCGAGAGGGGCATGGCCCTGACCGCCAAGAGTACGATATTCGCCGAGGGCTGTCGCGGCTCTCTAGGCAAGCAGGTGATGAAGAACTATAACCTTCGAGAGAAGTGCGAGCCACAGACTTATGGAATAGGTAATTGTCTTAGAGATTCACCTCATGAATTTTTAGGCCAACGAGAAAAAATATGTAACGAGTGAGCAACAAAGATTATGGTTTGATAGGTAACTACCAAATACGTATATTGCTACAACTGAAAATATGAAAAGAAAATCCTGAATATGAAAACAATATTAAAAATATGAAAAAAAGAGAATATGAAAAAGAAAAAAAAGAAAAAGAAAACTAGATTGCTTCTCCTTTGGCATACAATCATATTTTATATTTAATTATAAATATTAATATATTTGTCACTTTTATAATACAACAATTTTCTAATTATGTCAAATCTATTTACTTTATAAATATTTAATATCTAATAGTATTAATATATTTGTCATTTTTACAATTTTCTAATTATATCAACTCTAGTTTCTTTCTTACTAATTTTACATGATATTATTTTACCATAAACTTGCAGTGGAGAAATTCCAAAGATTTTTCTACGGGTAATTTGACTTGACCACAATCATTGTTGCTCACTCTGTATATGTATATCAGAAATCTGTAATAATTTTTTTCGTTATTATTATAGGCTTGAAAGAGTTATGGGAAATCGAACCAGCCAAGCACAAACCAGGCCTAGTGGAGCACACCGTCGGCTGGCCTCTTGACCGCTTCACATACGGGGGCTCCTTTCAGTACCACTTTAACGACGACACCCCCCTGATAGCCATTGGCTTCGTCGTCGCGCTGGACTACACAAACCCATACATCAGCCCGTTCAGGGAATTCCAGCGATTCAAGACGCACCCTGCAATCAAGCCCGTGCTCGAGGGTGGCACCAGGATAGCGTACGGGGCAAGGGCCCTGGGCGAGGGTGGCTTGCAGAGCATACCCAAGCTGACATTCCCCGGTGGGTGCCTGGTCGGCTGCTCGGCCGGGTTCCTGAACGTGCCTAAGGTGAAGGGCACGCACAATGCCATGAAGAGCGGCATGCTGGCGGCGGAGAGCGTGTTCGAGGCGATCCACGGGGAGAAGCAGAAGACGGAGGGCTTCGAGCCGGTCAGCTATACGGATAAGATTCACAACAGTGCGATTTGGAAGGAGCTGAAGCAGGTGCGGAACTGCAGGCCCAGCTTCCACACGCCGCTCGGGCTCTACGGGGGCCTCATGTACAGCGGCATGTCCATGATTATTAAGGGCTCTGAGCCGTGGACCCTTTCACATGGAGGTACTGAAATATGTTCTTAATTCGATTTGGCTATGGGGGTCATTACCAAATTTCATTGCAATAAGATTATTTCTGGCATTTAAGCCAGAGAAACAATGAAAATAAATGTAGAAAACATAAAACCTAATCAAAAGTAATGCAGAAACATAATAGATATTGCTTAGCTAAAGTCTATCTGATTTTCACATGATTTGCGGCAGGCTATGAATCAACATTTTTGTAAGAGTGTAGGATTTTGTTTAGAAGTTACTAAAAATTTGATTTTAAAATTTATTTGTCTCATTGACACATGTATAGGTGTAGATAATTATCTGGTAATAGGTTTAGAACTTATAATACTATATATTTATTCTATTTTCATACATGTTTATCAATTTTATTTATTTATTTTAATTTTAAAAATACTACTGTCGAAATTGACTATAGTAACTGACTTCTACCAGTTTTTAACGTACACTGTAAAAATAATTGAAAATTAAAACCTGCCTTGAAACATGTAAAAACAGATGGGCTGTACAATTGTTTTTGGTGTTTCAACTTTAGAAATTCAAATTTTTTATATTGGAATGTATGTGGAGATCCTGAGTTATGAGGTAATGGAACTATGTTTATGCACATAATTTTTAAATAATTTTCTATTTGTTACAGCTATTTACAGCTATTGTTACAGTAAGTTTTATATTTGTTACAGCTGCTGATCACACAAGACTGACACTTTTAAAAGATGCTACACCAATCGAATATCCAAAGCCTGATGGCAAACTGACTTTTGATCTTTTATCTTCGGTTGCTTTGACTGGGACAAACCATGAAGGCGACCAGCCACCGCATTTGACGTTAAAAGATGATTCTGTACCTGTGAAGCACAACCTGGCTCTGTTTGGTGGTCCTGAAGCAAAGTTTTGTCCTGCAGGTGAGTGCTTGTTTTATTGCAAAACTAAAGTTTTTCAAATTATGCCGAATTTAAATATAAATTTTTTGTTGGCTTATCACAAGACGAAATTTGTTTAAATGATTTCTCAAAAATGGGAAATCATTGTAAGTATACGGAATTATACAGGGTGATTTATTTGTTCGCATGATTCTCAAAAATGGGAAATAATTTTAGGTAAACGGAATTATACAGGGTGATTTATAATAGGTGTTTGTCATCTTGTTTGGGAAGTAATTTTAAGATGAAATTGTCATATGGACATAGGTCATATCCCCATTAGTTACAGAGCAAGAACAATGTAAAAAGGTAATATAAAAATCAGTGATGCCTTGACATTGCTGGTCATATCCCCATTAGTTACAGAGCAAGAACAATGTAAAAAAATAATATAAAAATCAGTGATGCCTTGAAATTGCTTTGAAGTTCTTTGAAAAAATAGTACTGCAAATTCGGAATTAGTATGACATTTTCGATAGTTGTGCAATTTATGCACCATTCTTGGAAGTTATCAAGTTCTCATTGAAATATTAAGAGTACAAATATTCAGAAGTAGTGTCCACTAATAATAATAGTACTGCTATTATTATTAGTAGTAATAACTACTGATAATAATAGTACTACTATTATTATCTGAATAATTTCAATGTTATTATTAGTAGTATAGTACTACTAATAATAATATTAATAGTAGAAGTAGTGCAGACAATTTGGAATTTGTATGAATATTTATAGTTTCCTTAGAAAATTACAATGCAAGTCGTAAAAACATTAATAATTAGAATACAGAGAATTAAATTATGTACCTAGAATAACCACTTTATTTTTTTTTATTATTGCGTTTTAATTTATTTAATTTGTATTCTTTATTTAATTATTAATTTTTAATTTTCGTAAAAACACTAATTATTAGAATACAGAAAATTAAATTATGTACATATCGTACAATAACCACTTAATTTTTTTATTATTACGTTTTTAATTATTTAATTTTTATTATTTATTTGATTATTAATTTTTAATTATTCATTAAGAAATCTTGTAATTAAGGGTACATACAATAATTGGTATATGTTGTTTTAACCTGGCAGATTAACAGTAATGAGATATGTAAATATAGAGTAAAATAATATTTAAAAATTAATAATTTTATTGTCAAAATCTTAACTTGAAAAGCGCTTCTTGAACAGAAATGGGAACTTTTTAATTTAAAGTTAATGCTTACTCACATATTTTAATGTTTGATCAACAGTTTTTAAATTATAAATATATTTAATAAATATTTTGATAAAACTATTAAACTGCATAACCAACTTTCTTAGCAGTCTTTTTTACAGGGAAAATTTCTTTGAATGTTAAAATTTATTTTCGAAAGTCTCACAATTTTTGCGTTTTTGTATGTTACTATCAAAAATATTGCAGTGTATACAATGTTTCAGTCAAAGCCATTTATTTAGGTAAAGTCTGTTTTGCAAAGTTTGAGTGAGTACTTTATATTGTTAGGACAATTTATTTAAAAAAAATGTAAGTTTCCTGCCATAAATCGTCGTAGCTGATAAAGTGGTTTGCCATCCTGTATGTTGAATAATCAAGTAAAACGTAAAAGTCAAGTTTTCTTAATCAAATCGTTGAAATATAAAATTGCGGTTTTTTCGAATTTTCTACCAGTTTCTAAAGGTTTTGCAGGCATATATCAACATCTACAGTTTACGAAAAAAATGAAATTTGAAAAGATTAAACATAAACGATGACATAAACGCCATCGAAGTGAAGATATAACGAAAATTTTCAAAAAAATTCTTTTATAAAAGTTCAAGACAAATAAATGATTGAATATAAGGTTTTTAGCAATATGTTTAGATTTGGAAATCTAAAGGATATTTCAAACATATTTTAATAAAATGTTAAAGATAAACATAAAAGTTCAAGACCAATAAATGAGCCGGTGATGTTGAAAGTGGGTCAATTTTTTTAATTAAGATAAGTTTAGAAATACCCAATAAATGTGTCCCTAGAATATTTCTGAATTTTTCTCAATTTAAAAAAAAAGGACTTACCCCAGTTTCAAAATCAACTGTCAAATGATTGAATGTAAGATTTTTAGAAAAAAGTTTAGATTTGGAAATCTGAAGAATATTTGAAACATATTTTAATAAAACGTTAAAGATAATCTAAAACTGCACATTTATTTAGGTAGAAAACAAAATTTTATTTTATTTTCCGAACAAATTGTCGTAAAATATTATTTCGATTCTGACGAAATTTCAACCCACTCTCCAAGTGACATAATCGAACAATTTATTTCCAAAAGAAATTGAACAGTACACATGACTTTCTTGATATACTCATTTCTAGACATGTTCTAAACACAAAAAAATGTTCGGATATTTTACCCAATTATAGTGCTGATGAAAAAAAAAATCTTAGTTAACATGTGTCCGCAACTCAATTGTTTCTGAAATATACAGGGTGGTTGTTTTTTCAGTGAACATCTTATATCTGCGAAACTGTTAAAGATACAAAAAAAGTTTCATAAGAAACTTGTCATACGCTGTCAACAAAATGGCGCATTTAAAAAAAAATATGTTCATACCTTATATTCTCACACTTATGTTTGAAAATTGTAGAAATTATCACTACTAGTACTACTACTGACTAGGCTTGTTAAAGTCTTGGCATATTATTGATATCCCAGGACTCAAGACAAGTATTTTAAAAAATCGCTAGGGAAATTTTGGAGATGCATCAAAGTTATTTGAAAAAATAAAAATAAATCATGGGATTTATTTGAAACTATTATTGAAATTCACGAAACGAAAGAAGATTCGACACAAATTTTAACTCGCTACACATCTTTTAAAAATATTCATAACACCAGCCATGTTGTTTATTGAGTTAAGGCTCCTGAAAATCTGAAAACCTGAAACTAATTCTCCTGTAAATTTGACAAAGTTTCAGTATAAAATAAGGGAGAAAATGAAAGAGATAACTTTCTGCATTGACAAGTATGGGTTAGGTATTACTGAAATTTCTGAAAATTTATTAAATGCAAATTTGATATTAGAGTCCTGTACAGTACACCCGAAACTAATTCTCCTGAAAATTTGACAAAGTTTCAGTATAAAATAAGGGAGAAAATCAAAGAGATGACTTTCTGCATTGACAAGTATGGGTTAGCTATTACTGAAATTTCTGAAAATTTATTATATGTAAATTTGATATTAGATTCGTGTAAAGTACACCTAAAACTAATTCTCCTGAAAATTTGACAAAGTTTCAGTATTAAATAAGGGAGAAATTCAAAGAGATAACGTTCTACATTGACGAGTATAGGTTAGCAATTACAGAAATTTCTGAAAATTTATTATATGCAAATTTGATATGAGATTCGTTTACAGTACACCAAAAACTAATGCTCGTGAAAATTTGACAAAGTTGAAGTTTCAGAATTAAATAAGGGAGAAAATCAAATAGGTAACTTTCTGCATTGACAAGAATGGGTTAGCTATTACTGAAATTTCTGAAAATTTATTAAATGCAAATTTGCTATTAGCTTCGTGTACAGTACACCTGAAACTAATTCTCCTGAAAATTTGACAAAGTTTCAGTATTAAATAAGGGAGAAAATCAAAGAGATAACTTTCTGCATTGACAAGTATGGGTTAGCTATTACTGAAATTTCTGAAAATTTATTATATGCAAATTTGATATTAGATTCGTGTAAAGTACACTTGAAACTAATTCTCCTGAAAATTTTATAAAGTCTCAGTATTAAATAAGGGAGAAAATCAAAGAGATAACTTTTTGCTATTTTGTACGAGCATACATCAACAAATAAACGCGAGAAACATCGAAAAAGTATCATACAATGTTTTTTATACGACTGTTATTATGAAAATTAGCTAAACATTGATGCGAAACGCTATCTTTTTTTAATTGGTGAGTGAATAAATTGTGTGTAAAACTTATTTTATGTACAGTTGATGTTTTTACCCACAAGTGATTTTTGCAAAATACTATCTATTTTTCAATTGGTGAGTGAATTAATTGTGAATACAACGTATTTTATGTACAGTATCAGTGCGTAAAAACTTAGTTTACGCACTGTTGTAGCAAAACAGTAGTTTCCTGATGAATATTTGCCTGAAGCTATTTTGTAATCATTTAGGAAAGCCTACATACAAAAATACTTGTATTTTATCCCGCCGCTCACCAAATGTCGTTACACCCGAAATTACGGACTTAAAAAGGACATAAAACACACCGTTTATCTCCTATCGGAATACGATATGACTTTATTGGCTGCCTGCATAAGTTTCCGCGCTCGAACCTATTTAATTTATCGGCGAACCCTCGGGGTGGGCCAAAGATGGCTGCTGCCCCCCTCATGGGAGGCGGCGAGGAAACTTCGGAATTAAGGCAGACAACAAATCTTGTTTCAAACTTTTAATTGCCAATAAAGGGCCTCAAATAATTAACACAATCACCGCCTAATAATTGATGGCAAGTAACGCTCGCTATCGTTTAGGCAAATACAGGAGTGACTGCGCCAATTTGTAAACGAATGCCGACACGAGATTCAACATCCGTGCGTAAGTAATGACTAATTAATGCTCCCGTGTCGGTCCTCAATTAAAACTTGCCGGGCTTTATTTATATCCTGTCAACAACTATTATGTATGCACTGCGGAAGTTTTCAATTATTCATTGCAATTTCGTAACGATTATCACGAAAGTGTAGCAAATTTGTTGGGAGCCAGTTCAAGCGGTTCTCCTTTATTAATTACTTGTACGGTGGAACGGAGGTTTCAGAAGTTATTCAATATACTGTTTGTATAAAAAAAAACAACTAAAATTACCATTAGCAGTAGCAGTAACAACATTTACCAGTAACAATGCTGTTTGAACTAGAAAAGTGGAACATGTTTATATTTCCAAATGCTTACGTAATTACGTAAAGTGAGTATTTTCCCTTAGTTGGTAGGAAGGTAGTTTTACAATTTACAAATACAGAAGTTTGCTTCTGTAATATTTTCAGTAATAGGAATAATTTGTCAGCAGAATTAAAAAAATATATTTGGGTGATGTCTTGCAAAGAAAGAACAAAGTATCTTGAGTCTTTTTTTTGTGTTCTGCTGAAAATATCCAGGTGCATTAAGGAATAATAATATTCTGGCATATAGTAGAAAGGCCTGATTTTAATATGTATGTGCCATATAACTTGTTTTATATGCCATTATCTCTTTAGTGCCATTTTCCAGTCGAGTTCGCAGGGTCCTAAAGGCGCCCCCGATTCCGTAGATACGAGAAATTAAACCGTCGTGTGGCGAATGAAAAACGTCGTAAAAATTATCTCCGTAATGCAGATAAGTTTCCCCATTAAACGCCTGGCGGCACATACGGGGCGCGCGCCCCCGGGAAAGTCGGGGGCGGCAAACACGATAATCTCCGCGGGGGCGCGTTGCGTTATGATTGCGCAACAAACGCCGCATCTGATAATAAAAGCGCCACCGCGAAGATACTCGGGCTCTTTTACGGCCGGCAGTGCACTTACGAGTAGCCGTTGAATCACTTTACAGGCCGCGCCGCCCCCGGTGCTAACGCCAACATTGGCGCGGTTGTAAATCAAAAACCGCCCGCGCTTTTCAGCCCACCCGCGGCGGTTTTAGCAGCGACCCGCAGAACTTGATGGCCGCACTCGGTCACGTTGTCGTGGAAAAAGGCCGCTCGTGCTTCAAAGTACAGCCTGCATTCAGACGTTGTATAATGCGCGAATTGTGGCGGCGTACATTGACTGATTCGCCTCGTAATATTTTCGCATCAGCATCAGCGCTCGCCCGGGAGATAGGGGCTTCTTCCCTGAAAAATAGCCCCCGATATGTCTCCCCCCTGTGGAAACCGGCGGCGGGGGCGGCGCTCGCAGATAACCGCGGCGCGCGCCGCGACGTTTAATTCAAATCCGCTCGTATTGTTTCGGCGGGGCGGCGTTATTAATGGCCGGTGTCATTGCCCAGTCTGGGGCATGGGAGTGCAACAGCCCCGAAATCATCGATCCAGGACCTTGAACTTGCGCCGCCGCCGCCGCCTCCGAAGCACGTCTCGCCGCCCCACGCCATTCGGGGGCGTTTTTGTCCGGGCCGCGGGCGCGCCCTCGCCCCTTCGCCCGCTCCAGCGAGTTTTATACCCATCGAGATCCGCAGGTGACTGCATCCAATCAAAATAACTTCTTAAAGAAACAGGAGAAAATAATATTTCAATGAAAAAACTTCTTAGCCATATTTACAGAAATATCCGTGTATATTGTACACGAATCTAATATCAAATTTGCAAATAATAAATTTTCAGAAATTTCAGTAATAGCTGACCCATACTTGTCAATGCAGAAAGCTATATATTCGATTTTCTCCCTTATTTAATACTGAAACTTTATCCAATTTTCAGCAGAATTAGTTTTAGGTGTACTGTACACGAATCTAATTTCAAATTAGCAAATAATAAATTTTCAGAAATTTCAGTAATAGCTGACCCATACTTGTCAATGCAGAAAGCTATATATTCGATTTTCTCCCTTATTTGATACTGAAACTTTGTCAAATTTTCAGGAGAATTAGTTTTAGGAGTACTGTACACGAATCTAATATCAAATTTGCAAATAGTAAATTTTCAGAAATTTCAGTAATAGCTCATCCATACTTGTCAATACAGAAAGTTAAGTGTTCAATTTTCTCCCAAATTTAATACTGAAACTTTGTCAAATTTTCAGCAGAATTAGTTTTAGGTGTACTGTACACGAATCTAATTTCAAATTAGCAAATAATAAATTTTCAGAAATTTCAGTAATAGCTGACCCATACTTGTCAATGCAGAAAGCTATATATTCGATTTTCTCCCTTATTTGATACTGAAACTTTGTCAAATTTTCAAGAGAATTAGTTTTAGGTGTACTGTACACGAATCTAATTTAAAATTTGCTAATAGTAAATTTTCAGAAATTTCAGTAATAGCTAACCCACACTTGTCAATACAGAAAGTTAAGTGTTTGATTTTCTCCCTTATTTAATACTGAAACTTTGTCAAATTTTGACGAGAATTAGTTTTAGGTGTACTGTACACGAATCTAATATTAAATTAGCAAATAGTAAATTTTCAGAAATTTCAGTAATATCCAACCCATACCTGTCAATACAGAAAGTTAAGTGTTTGATTTTCTCCTTTATTTAATACTGAAACTTTGTCAAATGTTTAGGAGAATTAGTTTTAGCTGTACTGTACACGAATCTAATATCAAATTTACAAATAGTAAATTTTCAGAAATTTCAGTCATAGCTAATCCATACTTGTCAATGCAGAGAGATAAGTGTTTGATATTCTGCCTTATTTAATACTGAAACTTTGTCAAATTTTCAGGAGAATTAGTTTTAGGTGTACTGTACACGAATCTAATATCAAATTTACAAATAGTAAATTTTCAGAAACTTCAGTCATAGCTAATCCATACTTGTCAATGCAGAGAGATAAGTGTTTGATTTTCTGCCTTATTTAATACTGAAACTTTGTCAAATTTCCAGGAGAATTAGTTTTTAGGTGTACTATACACGAATCTAATATCAAATTTGCAAATAGTAAATTTTCAGAAATTTCAGTAATAGCCAACTCATACTTGTCAATGCAGAAAGCTATATGTTCGATTTTCTCCCTTATTTAATACTGAAATTTTGTCAAATTTTCAGGAGAATTAGTTTTAGGTGTACTGTACACGAATCTAATATCAAAATTGCAAATAGTAAATTTTCTGAAATTTCATTAATAGCTAACCTATACTTGTCAATGCAGAAAGTTATATGTTTGATTTTATCCCTTATTTAATACTGAAACTTTGTCAAATTTTTCAAAGGAGAATCAGTTTTAGGTGTACTGTACACGAATCTAATATCAAATTAGCAAATCGTAAATTTTCAGAAATTTCAGTAATAGCTAACCTTACTTGTCAATGCAGAAAGTTATATGTTTGATTTTATCCCTTATTTAATACTGAAACTTTGTCAAATTTTCAGGAGAATCAGTTTTAGGTGTACTGTACACGAATCTAATATCAAATTAGCAAATCGTAAATTTTCAGAAATTTCAGTAATAGCTAACCTATACTTGTCAATGCAGAAAGTTATATGTTTGATTTTATCCCTTATTTAATACTGAAACTTTGTCAAATATTCAGGAGAATTAGTCTTAGGTGTACTGTACACGAATCTAATATCAAATTTGCCAATAATAAATTTTCATAAATTTCAGTAATAGCTGACCCATACATGTCAAGGCAGAAAGTTATATGTTCGATTTTCTCCCTTATTTAATACTGAAACTTTGTCAAATTTTCAGGAGAATTACTTTAAGGTGTACTGTACCCGAATCTAATATCAAATTAGCAAATAGTAAATTTTCAGAAATTTCAGTAATAGCCAACCCATACTTATCAATGCAGAAAGTTAAGTGTTTGAGTTTCTCCCTTATTTAATACTGAAACTTTGTCAAATTTTCAGGAGAATTAGTTTTAGGTGTACTGTACACGAATCTAATATCAAATTTGCAAATAGTAAATTTTCAGAAATTTCAGTCATAGCTGATCCATACTTGTCAATGCAGAAAGTTATATGTTCGAATTTCTCCCTTATTTAATACTGAAACTTTGTCAAATTTTCAGGAGAATTAGTTTTAGGTGTACTGTACACGAATCTAATATTAAATTTGCAAACATTAAATTTTCAGAAATTTCAGTAATAGCTAACCCATACTTGTCAATACAGAAAGCTATATGTTCGATTTTCTCCCTTATTTAATACTGAAACTTTGTCAAATTTTCAGGAGAATTAGTTTTAGGTGTACTGTACACGAATCTCACGTGAGATAACACGAGATAAGTGTTTGATTTTCTTCCTTATTTAATACTGAAACTTTGTTAAATTTCCAGGAAAATTAGTTTTAGGTGTACTGTACACGAATCTAATATCAAATTAGCAACATGTAAATTTTCAGAAATTTCAGTAATAGCTAATCCATACTTGTCAATGCAGAAAGTTAAGTGTTTGATTTTCTCCCTTATTTAATACTGAAACTTTGTCAAATTATCAGGAGAATTAGTATTAGGTATACTCTACACGAATCTAATATCAAATTTGCAAATAGCAAATTTTCAGAAATTTCAGTAATAGCGAACCCATACTTGTCAATGCAGAAAGTTATATATTCGATTTTCTCCCTTATTTAATACTGAAACGTTGTCAAATTTTCAGGAGAATTAGTTTTAGGTGTACTGCACAGGAAACTAATATCAAATTTGCAAATAATAAATTTTCAGAAACTTCAGTAATAGCTGATCCATACTTGTCAATGCAGAAAGCTATATGTTAGATTTTCTCCCTTATTTAATACTGAAACTTTGTCAAATTTTCAGGAGAATTAGTATTAGGTGTACTGTACGCGAATCTAATATTAAATTTGCAAATAATAAATTTTCAGAAATTTCAGTAATAGCTAACCCATACTTGTCAATGCAGAAAGCTATATGTTCGATTTTCTCCCTAATTTAATACTGAAACTTTGTCAAATTTTCAGGAGAATTAGTTTTAGGTGTACTGTACACGAATCTAATATCAAATTAGCAACATGTAAATTTTCAGAAATTTCAGTAATAACTAATCCATACTTGTCAATGCAGAAAGTTAAGTGTTCGATTTTCTCCCTTATTTAATACCGAAACTTTGTCAAATTTTCGGGAGAATTAGTTTTAGGTGTACTGTACACGAATCTAATATCAAATTTGCAAATAATAAATTTTCAGAAATTTCAGTAATTGCTAATCCATACTTGTCAATACAGAAAGTTAAGTGTTTGATTTTCTCCCTTATTTAATACTGAAACTTTGTCAAATTGTCAGGAGAATTAGTGTTAGGTGTACTGTACACGAATCTAATATCAAATTTGCAGATAGTAAATTTTCAGAAATTTCAGTCATAGCTAATCCATACTTGTCAATGCAGAAAGTTAAGTGTTTTATTTTCTCCCTTATTTAATACTGAAACTTAGTCAAATTTTCAGTGGAATTAGTTTTAGGTGTACTGTACACGAATCTAATATCAAATTTGCATATAGTAAAATTTCAGAAATTTCAGTAATAGCTAATCCATACTTGTCAATGCAGAAAGTTAAGTGTTTGATTTTCTCCCTTATTTAACACTGAAACTTTGCCCAATTTTCAGGAGAATTAGTTTTAGGTGTACTGTACACGCATCTAATATCAAATTTGCAAATAATAAATTTTCAGAAATTTTAGTCATAGGTAATCCATACTTATCAAAGGAGCAAGTTAAGTGTTAGATTTTCTCGCTTATTTAATACTGAAATTTTGTCAAATTTTCAGTGGAATTAGTTTTAGGTGTACTGTACACGAATCTAATTTAAAATTTGCAAATATTAATTTTTCAGAAATTTCAGTCATAGGTAATCCATACTTGTCAATGCAGAAAGTTAAGTGTTTGATTTTCTCCCTTATTTAACACTGAAACTTTGCCCAATTTTCAGGAGAATTAGTTTTAGGTGTACTGTACACGCATCTAATATAAAATTTGCAAATAATAAATTTTCAGAAATTTTAGTCATAGGTAATCCATACTTATCAAAGGAGCAAGTTAAGTGTTAGATTTTCTCGCTTATTTAATACTGAAATTATGTAAAATTTTTAGGAGAATTAGTTTTAGGTGTACTGTACACGAATCTAATTTAAATTTGCAAATAGTAAATTTTTAGAAATTTCAGTAATGGCTAATCCATGCTTGTCAATGCAGAAAGTTAAGTGTTTGATTTTCTCTCTTATTTAATACTGATACTTTGTCAACTTCTCAGGAGAATTAGTTTTAGGTGTACTGTACACGAATCTAATATCAAATTTGCAGATAGTAAATTTTCAGAAATTTCAGTAATAGCTAATCCATACTTGTCAATGCAGAAAGTGTTTGATTTTCTCTATTATTTAATACTGAAATTATGTCAAATTTTTAGGAGAATTAGTTTTAGGTGTACTGTACACGAATCTAATTTAAAATTTGCAAATAGTAAATTTTTAGAAATTTCAGTAATGGCTAATCCATGCTTGTCAATGCAGAAAGTTAAGTGTTTGATTTTCTCCCTTATTTAATACTGAAACTGTGTCAAATTTTCAGGAGAATTAGTTTTAGGTGTACTGTACACGAATCTAATATCAAATTTGCAGATAGTAAATTTTCTGAAATTTCAGTAATAACTAATCCATACTTGTCAATGCAGAAAGTTAAGTGTTTGATTTTCTCCCTTATTTAATACTGAAATTTTGTCAAATGTTTAGGAGAATTAGTATTAGGTGTCCTGTACACGAATCTAATATCAAATTTGCAAATAATAAATTTTCAGAAATTTCAGTAATAACCCATTCTTGTCAAGGCAGAAAGTTATATATTCGATTTTCTCCCTTATTTAATACTGAAACTTTGTCAAATTTTCAGGAGAATTAGTTTTAGGTGTACTGTACACGAATCTAGTATGAGGTTGGTCCTTATCTTGGACGCTCGAATAACTTTTGAAATTACATATCACTTTTATAAGAAAAATGTCCTTTATGAAATTCGGTTAGAAGATGAATATCAGTTTTCCAAAATTTTCATTTCATTCTTTGGAAATTCACTCGGTGACCTCAAAACGGATATTTCCATGTAAATTTGGAATACGAAAATTCAAAGGGAAACCCAAGTGGTTTCATTATCTTGTTTGGATTAGTATGGACTAGCATGGCACCATGCCATAGTAGTAGAATATGCTAGATCACTTTGATTATCATGTTTTTCATCGGTATTTAATGATGAAAAACGAGAAAAAACTAGAAAATTTCCCATCATTAAAATTATGATAAAATCCATGTGGGGCAGTATCATGTTTTTTCATGCTTGCGATTGATTGGCAGTAGTACAGTACAGTAGTATATACCGATATATAAATATCCGAAGAGCTGATCTATAATCCTCAAGATACTTTTAAGGGCCATAAAGAGCCATAATCTCTTCGTTTTATGTATTTTTATCTGGATTTTAAAGCGCCGGGTTTGGATGTCTCCACAGCCTCAGTGAAATAAAATTATCTTCGCGCTGTAAGAAATTGGTCGCAAGAAATTGCCTCCGCCTACGCAGGGGCATATTGAGGTTTATGAGGGCCCAGTGTTTGGATAAAAATGTAATATGGCAATTTATGGAGAGCGCCGCATCAAAGGGAATCCGCGTTTATTGTGGGGGGCGGCGAGAGCGATTTTTGCCCTTATCCGCGAGGGCATTAATAAGCGCGCGGCCCTCGAGATTCCCCCGCGTCCGCGCGGGATTAAAGAAAAACTCCCCGGCGAAAAATATGAGACAGAACCACTTATAATTTTAACGTTCTTTCCGCCCGCGTCGCGCCGTTAAACCGGGGGCGGCGAAGCTCTTCAATTTAATCCCCCCGCTGCAATATAAAGTAAAATTAATCCGTCAGCTGAGGCCCGTTTAATGCCGAAATTCAACGGGGGTGTTATTGCGATTTTTGCAATTATTAAGGGGGGTGGGGGTACAATAGCGCCTGGATGGACAGGGGGCGGCAGAGCAGCCCCCGAAACAGCTTTGTTTTCCGCACGACTTTATCGCGGCACCGGGTGATGTATGGTGGAAGCGCGCCTCCCCCGTAATACACCCCCGACGTCTGCCGCGGATGATGTATTAATAACAAGTTTTATAGGCCTCGTATACGACCCGCACGTCATCATAGGAACACACTTTCGTATTAGGGTTATTTCATCAATCTCCCGCCTCTCGGCGAGATAATGCCCCTCGCCGTGATGGATAACTTTTACTGCAGTGGCCCTCAAACTGTGGGGCGCTAGAATATATCCAAAAAGACACTCTAGTTCATTGGAACTAACCATATTTAAAATATCACCATATTGAAGATAAAACCATGCCCCCCATAAAGAGGGGACTGATAGGGCCCTAGCCTAGGGGCCCGGGATTAGAGGGGCCCGCCACGGCTTTGTCATTTAGTAAAGTAGTAAATATTATACACAACAGAAAAACTGAATGTATGAATAAAAGACAAAATATTATTTGTAAAAACCTGGCTTCCATTTTGTCCATTCAATTGAAGTTATTTTACTTGGCACAATCTAAGACTACCACTTCTTTATTTAAGCGTAAATTTGCTACCCCATTAAAAACAACATACAAATAATAAAATGCGAACCTAACGGGTCGGACAATCTATTTGTTGTGCAGAATTTCTCTATGTATTTCCACGAATTTCTGATTTCTGAGGACTGATTTCTGAGGACTGAACGTTAAACATGATAGAACCATCAATTTGTTTGTAACTAGAAATAAGAGAAAATTATTCCACATCTACAGGGCGATTCAAAAGCCATGGTCCAAACTGAAGGGTGTGTTACCGTTATCTACTTACAGACGATTTCTTTGTTTTTACCATTGTTCTGTTAAATCAAGTCATAATAGGAAATAAGTGAAACAAATGCTAACTTGTTATGAGAGATTATGTTAAAAGCTTGAATTATTGTTATTTTCTAAGGGTGGAAATGATGTGGCTTTTTTCTGTGTGCGAATATGCAGACACGTATATTGTATATGGCTATTGCAACGGGAAAATCATTAATAGAAAATATACGTCTTCAATTAGACGTGTGTTTTTTTGGCATTTTTTCCTTATTTTAAAATCACCAATCACATTTTACCGTTTAGACCACACTTTGTGAATCACCCTGTATATTAACAGTTGCACTTGAGCATCTTGCACGTTGAAAACAAAAGTGACTCTCTAGAAAAGTTATTGTTTAAAGACTGGTTTTTGAAACAATTTTATTTTTAACCCCTGAACAAGTAAATTAAAACAATCACAAATTATTATTAATAGCACAAGAATTGCTATAAAAATATAAACATGGTATTCGTTAATGACAAAATAAAATCACCAACACTAACAAATCTACTGTAAAATGTTAATTTTAGTATAGTGTACTATACAGTCTAGTACTATACAGTTATAGGTACTATACAGTATAGTTTAGTATAGTCACTTTTGTTTTCAACGTGCGATCTGATTGCATTTTACATTTTTGCACTAGGCCATCAAAAATTAACAAATTTTGGCAATATCTATTACAAAATTGACAGGTTTTCACACCTGAAACTTAGAATTTGACAAATTTGACAGTTGCAATTCAAAATTTGACAGGTTTCTACGGTTTTGATTGAAAATTTGATGTATATGAACTGTTGCACTTAGGGGTGATTCATAGATTTCTTATGCAACGCAACGCTACGCTATGGCAATGCTATCGCTATGGGCGTTTCCAGAGGGCATTAAACGCTGTTGAAAATGCCTATAGCGATAGCATTGCCACAGCGTCGCGTAAGAAATCTACGAATCAGCCTTTAAACATCTGATAGAAGTTTACATTTTAACTCTGGGATATCAAAAATTGACAAAACTTAACAGATTCAATTATCAGTATCAATTAAAAAAATGACAGCTGTTCACAACCGAAGCTTAGAAATTAGAGATTTTGAATGTCTCAGTCGGAAATTTTACCCATTTAGAAATTTGTTAATTTTTTTTTGTAATACCTCTGTGTTATTGACATTTATCAGTACTGTCTGCTTGATCGATATGACAGGCGTAAATGCCTTGGGCGTTATAATAACGGCCGTGGACGTTATTTAAATGACAACGCAAATTTATGAGCAATAAAGTCTTCATATTCTTTCTCATACCTGCTGCTGCTTTTTTGGGGAAGTAAATCGATTGTGGCAGCATTTGCTTCATTTAGTACATCTTCGGGGATACCCAAAACGAAGAACTTTGCACATCTGACATTATTTTTCTAATTTCACTTTGATTTGTTTGTTTGTATTTGAACCGTTGATGTTGCTATGGTATCAAATTGCGCCTGGATAACTAGTTTATTAATTTTGAAATTTAATATTGATAAATTGGCCAGTTTTTGTAATTTAGGTATTACAAAAAGTATCGAACAACATACGGCCGATATGCAAATAACAGGCTTGGTTGAATATAAACCTCGGCTGCGCTCCGCTCCGCTTCGCCTCGGTTTACAAACTTCAACCCGCGCCTGTTATTTGCTACATATCGGCCTAATGGCGTTATATACTATAACAGATTTTGGCAACTGTAATTGTAAATTTGGCAGATTTCTACAGTTATTAAATATATTTTACATACAGGGTGATTCATAGGGTGGGGTCCAAACATTAAGGTGTAATTGGTGATATTAAAATGCCAATTCTGCCATAGCAAATTAGCATTTGTTTGACTTATAGTTTATTATAACTTGATTTAACAGAACATGATAAAAACAAATAGTTTAAGAGTTTGTTTATTTCAATTCAGTACGTGTACAATAAATATCTACACTCAGTAAGAATAGAAAAAACGTCAACGAAGAGTATATTTGGACTAGACCACCACCCCATCACAGTAGGGGGAAGGAAATAATAATAACAATCATTAAACTCATAATAACTACACATAATAAATCCGCTGTAACTTTTTATTTATTGTGAAAATTTACTTGATATGAAACATGGAGGGATATGAAAAATTGACAAAATTTAACTAATTCAATTATCAGTATCATAAAAAAAATACAGATGTTCACAGTCTGAAATTTTACCCATTTAGAAAGTTGTTAAAAATTTACCAGATTTTGGCAACTGTAATTGTAAATTTGGCAGATTTCTACAGTTTTAAATAAAAAATTGACATTCATGGTGATTCTAATAATAATAATAATAATAATACATTTATTAGCAGAAAGCTACATACATATTCTAAAAAATTCTAAGGTGGGGTCCAAACATTTAGGTGTAATTGGTGATATTTAAATGCCAATTCTGTCATAACATATTAGCATTTGCTTGACTTATACTTTATTACAGAACATGACAAAAACAAATAAAGTCGCTGTTTTTAAAAAAAAACTATTTATTTATTTTGAAATATCGTTCGCGTTTGCAAAATTTGTTAACTGTTCTTCTTCTTATTCATTGGTTAATTAGCCATTTTGCACAAATTTTCAAATTCGTTCTTATTTAAATTTGCAATTTTTGAATTTGTTTATTTTTAATCCATTAAGCATGTACAACCAAATTTGTTTTGTTTGTTTCTAATTTAGTTGCAGTTGCTTAGTTCCTGCAAACTGTATGTATTTGATGACATCAGTTGACAATGAAATCGGTCTGACAAATGATAAAAATGGTCAATCGAACCACAATAATTTTTAAGAATATGAAAAGAGTATATAATGATATAAAGAAATAAAATATTTATTTTTAGGGATAGCGTAGATTATTAGTATTTTTTGCTTTCTTTTTAAGTTATAAATTAAATTAAGTGCCATGTACAATTCAAATTTCAAATGTCCAACTTTCAGAAGACTAAAGTTGTGATTTTGTGCAGGAAATTTGGGGAATTTCACGTGGATATCTATAAGGTTGGCATGGAACGGTTTGCAATTTTGTATCACACACACGAAAATAAATTAAATTTCTACACAATTTTGAATCTTCTTTAATTTTTTAATAAATTTTCAGTAATCTTTGTAAGTACACTCTTCAATTAAAATTTAAAACACCTAAAATTGTTGAAAATGTACTGAAACTTTTAAAAATTCCATAAAATATCATTAAATTTTCATAAAATATTCTATTACACTTTAAAATATGTATAAGAACTGCTCACACACACGAAACTAAGAAATTTTCTTCGGGAAACTTTGTGATTTTATGGCGAATAGGTTTAGTATATTCCATTAAAAAGTATGAGCTGAGATTGTATGAAAAACGTTTTGGGTAGAAAATTTTAATAATTTTTATAAAAATACATTTGATATTTTATGTGAAATCATGCAATTTTCGTTTAACCAAAATTTGCTTCTTTTGAGTAGACATTTTTTGATTTTTCCTATGCAATATTTGGGCTTTTTAATGAAAATCAATGGGATTTATGAAATAGCGTAGATAGGGTAGATTATTAGTATGTTTTCTTTCATTTTAAGTTATAAATTACATCAAATGCAATGTACAATTCAAATTTGAAACTCTCAGAAGACTAAACTTGTGATTTTGTGCAGGAAATTTGGGGAATTTCACGTGGATATCTATAAGGTTGGTATGGAATGGTTTTTAATTTTGTATCACACACACGAAACTGAAAAAAATTCTTTGGAAAACTTTGTGATTTTATGGCGAATAGGTTTAGTATGTTCCATTAAAAAGTATGAGCTGAGATTGTATGAAAAACGTTTTGAATAGAAAATTTTAATAATTTTTATAAAAATACATTTGATATTTTATGTGAAATCTATGCAATTTTCGTTAATCAAAAATTTGCTTCTTTTGGGTAGACATTTTTTGATTTTTCCTATGCAATATTCGTTAAACAAAAATGTGCGTGAAAATATTTGGGCTTTTTAATGAAAATCAATGGGATTTGTGAAATAGCGTAGATAGCGTAGATTATTAGTATTTTTTCTTTCATTTAAAGTTATAAATTAAATCAAGTGCTATGCACAATTCAAATTTCAATCGTCCAACTCTCAGAAGACAAAACTTGTGATTTTGTGCAAGAAATTTGGGGAATTTCACGTGGATATCTATAAGGTTGGCATGGAATGGTTTTCAATTTTGTATCACACACACACGAAACTAAGAAATTTTCTTCGGAAAACTTTGTGATTTTATGGCGAATAGGTTTAGGATATTCCATTGAAAAGTATGAGATGAGATTGTATGAAAAACGTTTTGGGTAGAAAATGTTAATAATTTTTTATAAATATACATTTTATATTTTATGCGAAATCTATGCAATTTTCAACAAAAATTTGCTTCTTTTGGGTAGACATTTTTCGATTATTCAAATTTCAAATAAGCATGAAAAAGCATGATACTGTCCCACATGGATTTCATCATAACTTTATTGATGGGGAAATTTTCTAGATTTTTCTCGTTTTTCTCATCATTAAATACCGATGAAAAACTTGATAATCAAACTGATCTAGTATATTCTACTACTATGGCATGGTGCCATACTGGTCCAAACTATGCCAAACTACATAATGAAACTGGGTTTCATTATGTAGTTTGGCATTTTTGTAGTAGTAGTTTCATTTATGTAGTAAGTGTTCAAAACACTTTGGTTTCACATTGAACTTTCGAATTCCAAATTTCAATGGAAATATTCGTTTTGAGGTCACCGAGTGTATTTCCAAAGAATGAAATCAAATTTGGGAAAATCGAAATTCATATTCTAACCGAATTTCATATAGGAGTTTTGCCATACTTCTCCACTCTAGGCCAATTCATTTTTCGTTAAACAATAATTTAGTTTTTTTGTATGAAAATATTTGGGCTTTTCCATGAATATCAATGAGATTTATGAAATAAAACGTTGCAATTTGGCATGGAAAATTTTGAGATTATACACGTAAATCTATTACATTTTTCATGAAAGCTTTGCGATTTTGTGTCTGAAATTGGGAATTCTTGATGAAAAACTATTGACTTTGCATGGAAATCGTTGCAATTTGCATGAAGAATACGAAACTATGAAATATTCCCCGGAAAGCTTTATAATTTTGTGGATTATTTTTTGACGTTTCTCAAAACCAATGATATATTTCGATTTTTGTCATATTGATACTTCTGGACCAATCCCGTCATTATTATACTGGGAATATTCTCTAGAGATTATTATAGTGGGAATAATCTCGGTAGCTAGGTTCACTCTTGTCAATCAAAATATTTGTCAAATTATTAATTTATCAATCATATTAAAGTGTCATACAAAATGAATAAAAGTCGCTTTAGCTGCGTTTCGCATACTGAAATTGATAAAGAAATACTAGAAAGCAAAAAACGTCAAAAAATAATCTAATCAAATATAACTCGAGAGTTCGATAAATTAGAAAATAATTTGACAGATTATGTCTCAAACTTGTTGCCATTTGGCAATAGTCACTCGAGCCCTTCGGGCTCGAGTGACTATTGCCTGGCAACAAGTTTTCGACAATCTGTCAAATTATTTTCAATTTATTCTCACTCTCTTGTTATATTATTACTGAGAACAGGTTCAGGTTTTTTAGGGATTTGTATGAAAAACGAAAAACAAACGAAAAATTGGGAAAAAATCGAAAGCTTCGTGAGGTCATCAATCCCAAGCTATTTCTTTCGGATCTAAAAATTAAGAACTGACGCTAGTGATCGCAGATAGAGATAATAATTGTAACATATAAGTTCAAACAAAAAATCAGTATCAAATGGATTGACGAGCTCAAAAATCAATCGAAGAAGAAGGTAATGTTACCTGTTGCATCTGAAAAACCCATCGCAAGTGGAAATCCTTGTATTGTAAAGTATTTACAAGACAAGCTGTCCAATTCTCTATGCACATTGCTAATTGTAAGCAAGATCACATCTTGCTATTCTTAATATTTTGTGTTACTTAGCAATATTTTCTATATATCGTATATAGAAAATATTGCTAAGTAACACAAAATATTAAGAATAGCAAGCTTATAATGTTGCTTACTATTAGCAATGTGCATAGAGAATTGGACAGATTGTCGGTATATCATTGTCAATGACATTGTTGGTATTGAAAGAAGTCCGATTAGACTTCTGAATGCAATTTACAACAAAAAACTTCCAGGTGTATTTGTCAAAATCTGTCTTACTATTAAATTGTTTTATACAGTAAGTACTGTTTCTTGCAGATGGACAAATTCATTGAAAACAAGGCAAAAGAAGTACAACTAGTCACGAGAGACTCAATCATATTGCATTTCGAAAATAATTTAGATACGTTTATTGATTTTAGTGAGATCATTAAAAATATGGCGTCGAAAAGGCTAGAAAACATACTTCACGATAATATTTGATACTACTATGTGGTATCAAGCTGCCCTTAGCACTAAAGGAAAGGGGGCCCCTTAAGAGATGCTAGCCTGGTGGCCTGGGCTAGAATTGGGGGGGGGGGGGGGGCATGGATAAAACACGTGGCTATAATGAAAAGAAACGATAAAATGTAAAGATATAACATATTAAGATAAAAAAATTAAGATAAAACCATATTTAAGGTATTACTTCCAGATTCAGATGGTTGTACTGGGTAAAAATTATTTTAGACTTCCAATCTAAAGATCTAATAAATTAGTATAAATAATTATAATAATACTTTATATCTCAATTATTATTTTCTTAATTACATTAATCATGATAATAGCAGCATCAATTTTATCAAAAAAAACTTCAAAAAATCAAAAGCTCAGTTGAATAAGTTGGGTCTGATGCCTCATCGAGCTTCGCTGCTTGTGCTAAACCAAATTGAAATCTCCTGATCGTCAACAAAATTGTTACCAAAGAGTTTGGGAACCACTGTAATTTATTGGGTTTATGCTCCAAATTGCATCACGGCTTTGCTGGTGCTGGTGGGTTAACTGATTCCAGCCACTCTTGGCTCGCGTTTTTTCGCAATTACGTGCGATGCCCGGCACATTCAGATAAGTGCCCCTGATGTCTGGCAATTCGGCCCCCACGAGACCGGGGCGAATAAAAGATAATTGTTGCCATAACTGCAGCGTTTGAGTGGGCCAGCCGTGGGGGGTGGCAAGGCGATGCCATCTCCGGGGCATGTCGTTCCTGCTAATGCATATTAGAACACTCCGCTTGGCCCGCGCTGAAATACAAGTGAGGAAATTAGTTCTGGCGAAGAGCCGGGGGCCCGGGGGCATTCGCCACCCCCGGATTACATTACGGCGATGGCGAGCCGGCGGAGCGTTTCCGGGGTAGATAAAAATAAACGCGTTCTGACCATACGCCCGGAGTGTGGCTTTTCATTATTCTCCGGCGGCTTAATGAATACACACACCGGCAGAAAACCTAAGCGTTTATTAGCATCCGAAATGCGCCCCCTCTTTGGGGAGCACGGCCTTGTACAACGCGTAATCAACGGGATAACCTCTGGCTTCCGCGAGCGCGGGGGCACGGAATTGAGTGGGGCCCCCCTTATTACTCCCACGCACGCAGTTGAAACTGGATTATCTCGAATTACACAAAACGGTTCCATTTCGGATCAAATAACGGCCAGTTGTTCTATTATCGCCTAACACAACTCTTCCGTAAATTAGGTTACTGTTCGATTATTGGAACGCACAATTTTCGGTAATTGTCAATGTTGTTCGCCCAATTGGTTCTTTCTTAGTCATTATACCTTGAGTTTTCTTTGTAAGTAAAAATTGTTATTCGAAAAAACCTTCACGTACGAAAAATTTGTATTCAATTGTAGCAGTGTCATCAACGAAATTCTGAAGGTTAAAACTGCAAGTTTCCAAATAACCAATAATAAGGAGGAATAATGAGGGTACCTTCGATTCCTCAACTATGAGGATTAGGCTGTGCGATTATGAACTTTTTTACTCAAAAATGTTTTGCTTACGCACTGTCAAAGTTTGTTCCATAAGCTGGACTCACACGCTTTGCTTCCGGTTTTTTTGTGGCTCTTAACGTTCTTTGTTTCTTAGTCATTGGCCCCTTGCACCCTCTTGGGTGTCGGGGTTTTGTTCTACTGCTTGTAGAACTCCATCCACTTTTTCTCTCTTTTGTTATTTCCCTTGCCTGTTTCCATCTGTAGATTCATAGTTCTTGTTATTGAAGAACAGAGAATCTGCATAAAAATGCATCGACTCGTTTTTTTTTAATCGGCATACTTCCATGCGCGACGCAATTATTGCGGGTGACGGCGATATTATATTACAAACTGTATTACATAAATGAACGGGAAGTGAGCGATTGTATTACACTCCAGCACGATATTTTCGCACAATTGACTGCAGACGTAACTCGCATAAAGGGATCGTCTTGGATTCGGTCCTTGTTATGCTGCCGTTAACAAGCGTGAAATTCGAGGCGCCTCCTATTGATTTATCCCGATGATACGCAAGGTGCGTCCCCATCCCGGGGGGTGGGGTCGGGCTCCCATCCCTTATCCACATTATTATTGCACATTCGACGATTTCAATTTGATTTCGCTGCCGGATCCGGCGGAATAAACGCCGATCGGATCCAATTTAGTGCCCGGGCCGGCTTTCGGGTCATTCGCTGTGAAAGCCGCCCCCCGCGCGGGGGTGGCTCGTAGGTGAAATGATAAATAGGGCGCGGCGTCGAAGCGGGATTTGTCGCAGCGGCGAATAACTGGGGGCGCGCCGTGGCACGGCTCCCCCACGACTTAGTTAGTTACCAGCGCCTCCGGTAATTAATGTTCCCGGAACGAGTTATTTATTTATTATTTATTGCCCTCGGGGCGAAACGCACAAGTGCGAAGCACGAGAAGCGGGGGCGGCAATAATTCTGGCGCCGAGTGCTTTATTTCGCTTATGGCCTAGACACCGCTCCGAACTACACAAATAACACGACCGCATGAAAACTAAAACAGTCCCTCAGACAAAGGCAGGTCCAATTAATTCCTTGAGCGAATATCTGTTGTGGTATTACAGTTAATTGTAAAGTAATTTGTAGAGTAAATTTGTTAATTACTAAATAGATGCAAAACTGTGAAATATGACAAATTTTGGTGAAATACATAATGTAGCGCAAAGAAAAATTACAACGCATAAGAAAAAACAAAGAAATTTGGTGTTAATTAACAATTAGATGCAAAACTGTCAAAAATGATAAATTTCGGTGAAATACATATTGTAGCGCAAAGAAAGATTACAACGCACAAGAAAAAACAAAGAAATTTGGTGTTAATTCACAAATAGAAGCAAACCTATGAAATATGATAAATTTCGGTGAAATACATAATGTATCCCAAAGAAAAATTACAACGCACAAGAAAAAACAAAGACTGAATCAGTTTGTCCAACATGAGGAAAAGAAAATCCAGCTAACTCGGTTGCAAACAGGTCGTGAATGGAATATACATCACCACTTACTTAACTAGCTTTATGATGATGATTTACTAGCCTCTTTAGAAACGTAGACAGCGAAAAGTAGCTATAACTAATGTAAAAAAAATAATGTCATTTAAAGATAGGTTCGATTATCTTTTGTTCGTAAGTGACAATGTTTTAAAATGGTGAAACACTGAAAATGTAATAACTATAATTATACTAATCGCAAATTACAAAATTAATCTAGAACTTCGAAACAGAATTTTTGAGCTTTTTAATATTTTTTATGTAGTTGGGAGAGAATTTTAGAAATCTTATGATTTTTTGTGTGAACTGCTTCGAATATTCAAATACTCTTTTGATTTTCTGAAAAAAAATTAGGAGATTTCTAGGGGACATTACATTAAATACATATATCCAGTGTTTAAGTACAACTTTAGGTACTCAAGCAAGAATGTATCTAGATACACTTTAAGTTTCTAGATACGTATCTAGATACATTCTTGCTTGAGTACCCAAAGTTGTATCTAGATAAATTTTTTCTGAAGAATCTGTATTTCTATCTAGATACAAAAAAAATGTATCTGTTACAACACTGCATTTCACGGTAATTACATACAATTACCTATTGATTCGTTATTGAGAGCATTACCTTTTTTTTAAATTTTTACTTTGGGGCTTCGATTAATTTTCTCGCATTTAATTTAAGTTTGAGTCAGAAATTTGCTATTTCATCGTGTATTATTCTTGCATCTATTACGTATAGTAGCCCGTCGAAAGCTGACAATGACGCATGCTATTTTTTAATAAACAATCACATTTTTAATGCTGGTTCGTGTGCTTAAGCTAAATGTAATAGAATTAAATGAAATTAGAAACGTATGTCGAATTCATGCAATATGGATCGACGAGTCATTGTCAGGACGGGACAATAATAATAATAACTATAAGCAGACGATAAAAATAAAACGAAAAACGTTTTGCATTTTATTAAATATTTATGAGCATTTTATTTGGCATGTAAAATACGTATGTAAAAAGAAAACATTTTTTTGTTTATTTTCCAAGTATCTGAAATGTATCTAGACGTATCTAGATCCTTTTCAAATGTATCTATATCAGTAGCTAGATACATTTTCAAATTTGTATCTAGATATGTATCTAGATATATTTTTTCTGAATGTAGATAGAAAAATGTATCTGTTACAACACTGCATATATCACATGTTACTTCACTAGCCTAATGATGATTATTAGCCTCTTTAGAAACTCAGCGTTTATCTAGTGCGTGGGATATCGCCGATGCGATGGTATCTGAAGGTGAATTAATATGAGACAGCGGAAAATAGCTATAAGTAATGTAAAAAAATAATGTCATTTAAAGATAGGTTCGATTTTCTTTTGTTCGTAAGTTTCAAAAGGTTTTAAAATTTTTAAACCCTGAACATGTAATAGCCATAATTTAATAATAAACAAGTATTAATTATACAAAACGCAAATTGCAAAATTAATCTAGAACTTCGGAACATCATTTTTGAGTTTTTTAATATTTTTTATGTAGTTGGGAGATAATTTTCTAAATTGAATTTTTTTGTATGAATTCCTTCGAATTTTCAAATACATTTTTGAATTTCTGAAAAAAATTTAAGACATTTCTAGGGGACATTACATTAAATACATACAGGGTGTTTTTACAGAAAAATAATCTCTATCAGTAAAGAAAAATTAGAAAATATATGTAACCATTTGAAAAATAAAAGTTGACTATCGCTGAAATGAAAATTGATTTTGTAAAAAAAAACCAAATTAGGGTCCCTTTGTAGAACATGTGGAGCCGTTTAATCTTGTTTTCTTTTAATCGGCCTATAAATAAAGGAGTTATGTCCAGCGGCGTTTTTTAGGAGACTTAGAAACTTAGAACTTAGAAAGACAGCGGAAAGTAGATGTAAGTAATTAAAAAAAAAAACAATAAAGTCACGTGAAGCAAGGTTCGATTATCTTTTCTTCGTAATTGACAACGTTTTAAAATGTTTAAACACTGAGAACGTAATAACTATAATTTAATTATATACTAATATTAATTATACAAATCGCAAATTACAAAGTTAATCTAGAACTTCTGAAAATAATTCTTGAGTTAAATAAAAAAAAATATGTAGTTGGAGAGAATTTTTGAAATCTTATGATTTTTGGTGTGAACTGCCTCGAATTTTGAAATGCTCTTTTGATTTTCTGAAAAAAAATTAGGACATTTCTAGGAGACATTATTTAAAATATTATATATATATCACATGTTACTTCGCTAGCCTGATAATGATGATGATTACTAACCTCTTTAGAAACTTAGATAGCGGAAAGTAGATGTATGATTTAAGCAGATGTAAAGATTTGTTAAATTTTTCATGTAGTTTGGAGAGAATTTTTGAAATCTTATGTTTTTTTTTGAGAATTGCTTCTAATTTTGAAATACTCTTTTTATCTGGAAATATTTAGGACATTACAGAATAATTTATATGTGAGACTTTTAATGTTTTGACTGTTTTTAATCAATTACATCTAGAATTTTTGTGATACTTTTCAAATAGTTTAATTTGATATTGTAACTTTATCGAATTGCCGCTGTAACATTATTGTACACTTTGTAATATTTAACAACTTTTATAACTATTTTAAATCTTATAATTTTTTTGTCATTTTCTGAAACGGGAAAGGATTCACCATCAGAAGAGAACAAGAAAAAATCTAAAACTTCTGAACGGAAGTTTTTCTTTTTTCTGTAGTTTGGAGAAACTTTTTTTAATCTTATATTTTTTTGTAAACTGCTTCGAAATTTGAAATATTTTCTTGATATGCTGCAATTATTTGGAATAATTCTAATGCTTTGTATGGCGATGTTGAACTTTTTCTGAAATGGTGATCGATTTTTCTGGTTTTCCCGTCAATTTTACATGAATTGTAGTAAAATACGTTTTATTTGTTGCTTTCAAAAGTTATGCATACATTTTGAGGTAGGTGTTTTGGGAAAATGCGTATATGTTGCTAAATGTTTTGATTTTTCTGAAGATTTTCAGGACATTTCTATCGAATCAGAATTTTTACATATTAATTTGTATTGTTTAATATTTAATTTTTTAAGGCACGTTTCGAATCAATGCCATCTAGTATTTTTATGATATTTTCTATTTTTTTTTCGTAACTACATCGATCTCGGGCCTATTTTTACAGGTCGTCCCGTAATTTTACAGAAATTATAGTTAACTACGTTTTATTTGTTGCTTTCAAAGGTTCAAAAATTGAGGTAGGTGTTTCGGGAAATTGCCTAAATTCTGCTAAATGCTTTGATTTTTCTGAAAATTTTGAAGACATTTCTATCAAATCTTTTTACATATTTGTTTGTATTTGTTAAATTTTTCAATTTTTAAGACAATTTTCGAATCAATGCCATCTAGTATTTTTATGATATTTTCCACTTTATCGAATTGAAATCTATGTACCATTCTTGTACCTTTTGTAATTCTTCTTTCTTTCTTAATCCTTCCCTCTTTTACTCTTTTGGGTGTTGAGGTGGAGTAATATTCAATAACTTTTATTCCTATTGTAACTCTTTAAGTAAATTTTGATTTTTTTTTAAACAGGGGAACGATTCTCCTTCACAAAACAAACATAGAATTGTTTGGAATAATTACAATCCTTTGTACTTTTGAACTTTTTCGGATATGTTGATCGATTTTTTTGGGCGTCCAGGCCAGCCCGGTCAATTTTGAGTTCGGTTTTTTGGGGACTTTCTTAAACTTGTGCCAAATGTTTTGATTTTTCTAAAAATCTAGAACTTCGGAACAGATTTCTTAAGTTTTTCTATTTTTTTATGTAGTTCGAAGAGAATTTATGAAATCATATGTATTTTTTGTGATCTGCTTCGAATTTTTAAATTAGTGAAAACTGGATTCACTTAGTGAAACTATAGTATGTACAAATTTTGAAGATTACTCTCAAATTGGCCACAATTTTTTTAATCATCTAAATTATTCGATTAAATATGCATTTATTTCTATCATTTTTTCAATCATTGCGTCAAAGTTTACTCATGTAATTTGAAAAACTCGCTTCGCTCGTTTTGAAAAATATTACACTCGTCAAACAATATCGCACTTTTCATATGGGTTACGTAAGTAACTATTTATTGCTATTTTAAATATTATTAAATTTTTGACATTTTCTAAAATGGGAAAGATTCACCATCATAAAACAAATTAAAAAAATTACAATTTTAATCTAGAACTTTTGAACAGTAGTTTTGAGTTTATGTTTCTTTTACCTGAGTTTGGAGATGCTTTTTTTTAAATCTTATGAGTTTTTTTGTGAACTGCTTCGAATTTTGAAAAAAATTCTTGATATGAAGCTATTATTTGGAATAATTCTAATGCTTGTTGAACTTTTTCTGAAATGGTGGTCGATTTTTCTAGTCTTCCTGTCAATTTTACAGAAATTATAGTAAAATACATTTTATTTGTTGCTTTCAGAAGTTATTCTTAAATTTTGAGGGATGTGTTTTGGGAAATTGCGTAAATTCTGCTAAATGTTTTGATTTTTCTGAAAACTTTGAGGACATTTCCATCGAATCAGCTAAATGTTCTTACATATTAATTTTTATTTGTTAAATAAACCAGGCCAGCCAGGTCAATTTTGAGTTCGGTGTTTTGGTAAATTTCTTAAACTTCTGATAAATGTTTTGATTTTTCTGGAAATCTAGAACTTCGGAAGAGAAATTTTAACTTTTTTTTATGTAGTATGGAGAGAATATATTATTTTTCATTATAAGATACTTTTCCAATCAATGCCATCTAGTATTTTATGATATTTTCCAATTTTTTCCGTAATTTTAACGAATTGAAGCCTATGTACCTACCTATTATTGTACCTTTTGTAATATTCAATAACTTTTACTCCTATTTTTTTAAATTTTATTAAATTTTTGACAATTTTCTAAAACGGGAAAGGATTCTTCTTCACAAAACAAACACAGAATTGTTTGGAATAAGTGTAGTGCTTTGTACAGTGATATTGAACTTTTTCTGACATGTTGATCACTTTTTCTGGCCGTCCAGGCCAGCCAGGTCAATTTTGAGTTAGGCTTTTTGGAATATTTCTTACACATCTGCAATGTTTTGATTTTTCTGAAAATCTAGTACTTTAGAACATACATTTTGAGTTTATTTTTTTTATGCAGTTTGAAGAGAATGTATGAAATCTTATAATGTTTTTGTGATCTGCTTCGAATTTTGAAATTAGTGTAAACCGGATTCACTTAGTGAAACTATAGTTTGTACAAATTTTGAAGATTACTCTCAAATTGGCCACCATTTTTTTAATCATCTAAATTATTCGATCAATTATGCATTAATTTCTATCAATTTTTCAATCATTGCGCTAAAATTTCAATAAGCATTGACCAAATTTATCAATGAATGTTACAAAATTTTAATCTTCTTCTTGGATTGCCATACTCGATGTCGAGCGTCGGCTATTTCCCCGCATACGTCAGTGTATGAGTGTCTGTATCGTAGCTACAGTGACGTATGGCACCTACAGTTTAACGTCGGCTGCGAACGACTGGGTTTTGGGGAAACATCCCTGGGCAGAAAATTTTAATGATAACTTCCAAATATTTAACTATTTGACGATAACGTAATCATTATGTCACAAAGTCTTGACATACAATTTGTTATAATAGGAAAGACAATTTGTTTTACGTTGTAGATAGATTTATCAATATTTGATCCATTCCACACATTTAGTAACAAAATATACAGGGTGTTTCAGGAGGAAGTGCAAATATTTTGGGAAGTGAAATTCTAATACACCGAGGTCCAGTACTCAATAATTTTCGAGGTTAGGTTAGGTATTGATTTTTTAAATTTTTAGTTACACCTTAAAATCTAAAATGTGATATCGCGTTATCTAGCAGTATTTTTAACAAATGACAAATAATCATAATTGACACTTATTGAAGAGCAACTAGCATTACTAATAGAATTACTAAATGTATTGAGGTTGGCGGTGGAATTTTTGAACCAACAAAGTAAATTTGTTTAATTTAAATTGATATTATTAAAAATCAACAATGTTATTTCTAGTACTTTAATAAATCTTATAATGACCCTATCTCATATCTATTAACGATAGGATACAAGCTCATACGACATTTTTTGCTTATAATCATCCATGCTACAACTTCCCAAAATATTTGCACTTCCTCCTGAAACACCCTGTATAAAAGCATAAAGGAATTTTAGACGGTTTCAAAACTTCGTTTTAAATTTTCATTGAAATTGCAAAAGTTCAATAAAAATTAACAAATATATCCAACAATTTAGCAGAGATTTCAAAAACTTGCGAAAAAACAACATTATAAACAATACCCTTAGGTATGATTTTTTGTGAGTTATAATGAGTGCACCTGTATATCTGTGGTAATACTTTTGTACAAAAATTCAATAAAAATTAACAAATATATATCTAACAAATTAGCAGAGATATCACAAACTTGCCAAAAAACAACATTATGAACAATACCCTTACGTATGATTTTTTGTGAGTTATAATCAATGCACCTGCATCTGTGTGGTAATACTTTTGCGGCGTAGATTTTTCTCTGAGGTAATTCTAATGTGTGGTATTGATTTATAAATTCAACTGTATCGTTTATAACTAAATATTTAAGAGCTTCTGGAGTTGCACAAATTTGTCTAACTTTTTCTGCCAATTCGCCTGGGCCGTTTATAATAAATGACATACTCTTCAAACGATCAATTTTATAGACGTTTTAAGACGTAATTCCTCGGATGGCCATCGAATGAAACGCGCAAACAGTAATTTAAGTTCAAGGAAAATTTTCGAATCCCCCAATTTGTACTCGATACTCCACACCGAAATTACCGATAATGCTCGAACAAATACCGTTAAAACATCAAAAGAAATGTCCCTTCGGTTACCCACAGGAAACACGGCCCTTTGCACGGTGATTGAAGAGGCGCTTGCGAGTTACGAACGAAAAAATGTTCTGCGAATTTTAGAGTTACTTCTGGGGCACATTTACTGTGCCCCAGATTTACTGACTAATTGGACCCTCCTGATTCCAAAACGCCCAATTCCAGGTTCGTTACCATTTGGCATTGATTTCTTACATTTTTCTTACATTACATTTTTTTACATTTTCAACTGCGCGTTGACGCTGTTGGAAATGCCCATAGCGATAGCATTGTCCCAGCGTAGCGTTGCGTCGCATAAGAAATCTATGACTGGTCCTTAACAATTTGCAGTTTGCATGCCCATTTCTTGTCACTATTAATGATAATAAATTAGTCGGTGTTAGAATTTCTTTCTCCATCGTTAGTAATGATTAATTCGCATTCTGTTATGGAATTTCTGGGGGGAGTCAATTCGGCTCTGCTGGAAGTAGGTAAGTTGGCTGCATTTAGATAGGGTGGGACGTGTCCGTGATTTATGCGGCCCTCCTTGCGATTTACGAGCGCGGATTTTTTGCCGCAGTCTTTCACAGGTCCGCGCACTTTATTTAAATCGCGGTGAATTAGGCGCGGGCTCGATTTATCACGCCGGACAATGAGGGGCAAATTGTCGCGTTTCTTTTTGCCCCCCGGACGTATGATGGTGTTTCATTTATCACGTCGCGCGGCTTAAACCCGTTGTCAATTGAATCCTTCGGTAATAAATCCGCTAATAAAACAGTTTTAACGCCGCCCCCGATGATATATAAAAGTGGGGACGGGTAATAGATGAATGGTATTTTTATTGGTTTTAAGGCTCGGGTCAATAAATCACTGCCTTTTTGAAAAATGTCCGCCGCCGAGGTAAAGAAATCCTCCGATATTGAAATCCCGTTCGTTTGTTGACGCATCAGCAGTCACCCTTAGCCAAAGGTTTCCCGACAAATCCGTGCAGATTTTCACGGAGATATATTATAATATACATGTTTTAGCTTTAAAAGGCGGGATTTCACTCGCACTGGTATTGATCCCTGCCTGGCACATAATTTTTTCCTGGATGTGCTGTTAATAATAAACCGAGGCTGTTTATTCCGTGGATCGTGACGAATTTTTGATGGGCAGATGACGCAGGGATAACGACTCTGCCGAAGTTTTATGACCCACGTATAGACACACGCGCCCCTCCTGGGCTCTCCCCCAATGAGTCATAATTTACGTTACGGTCGATTTTCAGTCTTGACTGTAATTTATAGATTGGCTCGTAAAATTAGGCCTTTTCGACGTTTATTTTCGGGAGCTGTGGGCCGACCGGGGCCCGTATTTCAGCGGGCCGTGGGGCCGTTATTGGAATTATTGTAAATCAATTTATCGACGCAGTTGCTGATCTGTGGCCCTCACGCGCGTATAAAACCGCTTCGCAGGCTCAAACCTGTCGTAAATACAGAAGCCCGTGGCTGCGAAAAATTCGGGCTGAAGTTGTGGCCGGCTTTTTTTTGTTCCCGGGAAATTTAATGATCTTGGGAATACCACGTTTAAAAAAATTTAAAAAAGGTTCATTAGAAAGCAAACTTTTGAGATATAAGAAAACAAAAATGTACAACATCAAAATTCATTCGAGTAGTGGCGTATTTAGGGGGTGGCGGGCTATGAGGGCTATAGGCCAGGGCGGCAAAATCCAGGGGCGGCACATTTTTGGAAAAATACCAAAGGCACAAATCACAATAAAAAAATATAAATACAAATAAATAAATAAATGACGAACGAAAAAAGTCAAAAACAAGAAGTGAAGCATCTAACTATAGTCGACCCAAAAATCTAAGAATTTTTGGGTCGACTATACCTTCTTCAACTTCAAAGATTAGAAACGACTTTTTTGTCAATTTTATGCTGAGATATGTTATCTCGATTTAACGTAAAAAGTAATAAGCTAGAATAGCTTCAGATCGATCTATCAACCGTATCAGTATACTATGTACAAGCACAAAATTTAACATGTATGAAAATTGAGCGCTAATGAAAGCGAAAGTAACTCAGTATGACGATGAAACTTGATCAAATTTTCAAAATTTGTCTCTCAATTCTCAATGTTTGTCTCTCGACATTGTGTCTTTCAACATTTTAACATTTTAATCTAAAAATTAATAGAATAAATAATAAGTTATATACAGGGTGTATCAGCCAAATGGAATAAATTCAATAATAAATAAATGGGGGCGTGTTCGAAAAAACGCTCGGACACGTCGATTGTTATTTTTAGTTGCGCATTTTTTTCAACAAAAACTTTTTATACAGGGTGTGTCATGTGACCGTGGCCAATACCAACTTTCTTATTTTAAATGCAACACCTGGTATATTATTCAATTTTTGGATTCTTCAGAAAATTCTAGACATATTTCATGTACAATGTCCTATACCTATCTTCAACTGTTTCGAAAATATTAAGTGTTTTCCATTACATTATGCCCCATTACCAAATCAATGTCCGGAACTACCTCAACCGAATATTTCCAAATCGGTGGATAGGGAGGCGAGGATCGATGGAATGGCCAGCACGATCCCCTGATCTGACGTCATTAGACTTCTTCTTATGGGGATATGTCAAAAGTATTGTATACAAAACTAAACCCCTCGACTTAGCTGACTTACGAAGACGAATAATGCTTGCGATTAGATCGGTCACGCCTGAGATGATGAGTAACGTTAGAAGAAATTTCTATTTGAGATTAGGATGTTGCCAAGACGTTCACGGCGAGCATTTTGAACATCTCCTCCATTGAAATTTATTGTTTTTTTTTTGTTTTTTTACATTATCAAGAAATATAATAAAAACAAAATATAATATAATAAAACGAAATATAATAAAAACAGTATTACTTATTAGTTTTTGAGTGTGTTGTAACGAATTTCTGTAATCAAATAATTTTCTTTTTTTAATGTTAATTTTTGCAATAAATCTGAAAACACTTAATATTTCCGAAACAGTTGAAGATAGGGATAGGACATTGTACATGAAATATGTCTAGAATTTTCTGAAGAATCCAAAAATTGAATAATATACCAGGTGTTGCATTTAAAATAAGAAAGTTGGTATTGGCCACGGCCACATGACACACCCTGTATAAAAAGTTTTTGTTGAAAAAAATGCGCAACTAAAAATAACAATCGACGTGTCCGAGCGTTTTTTCGAACACGCCCCCATTTATTTATTATTGAATTTATTCCATTTGGCTGATACACCGTGTATATATAGTAATAATTAGCGTAGAAATTTTATGCGTTTTTTTGAGTCGTCAGTCATCGAATCTTACATTTGTATTTTAAAATTTAAATTTTAAGAAAATGTTTTAAAATTGCACATTAGAGTACCTACAAATATACAATATATTAATTTGCCTAGTAATTTTGTCAAAATATCTGCTAGTACTAATTGTCAAAAATTCTGAAAATTGACTGCAAATAATTATGTCTTACGTACGTATTACATAAGTCAAATTAAATTGCACATTGAACATAATACAAAAAGGTCATACAAGTAATAGCTTACAACAAGAAGAAGAAAAGAAAGAAAACCTATTATTTAGTTTGACTGACCAAAATTTCAAAATTTGTCTAAATAGTCTTGCAACATTTTAACATTTTAATCTGAAAATAAGCATAAGAATAGAAATTACAAATTTTTATGTTTATGTTTATGTTTATTTTATGTTTATCTCTCGACATTTTAATCTTAGTTACAATATAAAACTTAATTAGCGTAGAAATTTTATGCATTTTTTTTAAATTTAAATTTTAAGAAAATCGATTAAAATTGCACGTTAGAGTACCTACAAACATACAATATATTAATTTGCCTAGTAATTTTGTCAAAATATCTGCTAGTACTAATTGTCAAAATTTCAGAAAATTGACTGCAAATAATTATGTCTTACGTACGCATTACTTAAGTCAAATTAAATTGCACATTGAATATAATACAAAAAGGTAATACAAGTAATAGCTTACAACAAGAAGAAGAAAAGAAAGAAAACCTATTATTTAGTTTGACTGACCAAATTTTCAAAATTTGTCTAAATAGTCTTGCAACATTTTAAAATTTTAATCTGAAAATAAGCATAAGAATAGAAATTACAAATTTTTATGTTTATGTTTATGTTTATTTTATGTTTATCTCTCGACATTTTAATCTTAGTTACAATATAAAACTTAGTTATTAGCGTAGAAATTTTATGCATTTTTTTTAAATTTAAATTTTAAGAAAATGGATTAAAATTGCACGTTAGATTACCTACAAACATACAATATATTAATTTGCCTAGTAATTTTGTCAAAATATCTGCTAGTACTAATTGTCAAAATTTCAGAAAATTGACTGCAAATAATTATGTCTTAAGTACGTATTACATAAGTCAAATTAAATTGCACATTGAATATAATACAAAACGGTAATACAAGTAATAGCTTACAACCAGAAGAAGAAAAGAAAGAAAACCCATTATTTAGTTTGAGTGACCAAATTTTCAAAATTTGTCTAAATAGTCTTGCAACATTTTAACATTTTAATCTGAAAATAAGCATCAGCATAGAAATTACAATTGTTTTCATTTTTTTTCTAATTTATAGTTATACAGGGCTATATGTTTTCAAAGTGGGACTTTTCAACTTGCAGGAAGCTTAAATTCGGATAATTAAGAATCTGTGATAAAAAAATCTAATTACAGCGCACAATACATAATTTTCTATAATAACAAACATATTTAAAGTCGTTATTCCAAAATTTACAAATTTGCACACACAACCTTGTAACATTAAGCCGACGAAATGTCTAGCCTTTAGGTACAGGTAGCGAATGTTCAATATATCAATTAGAGTGTGGGAGTAGAAAAACGAAGTTTTGAAATGGTCTCGAATGGTTTTTATATATCTTTTTACTAAATGTTTGGAATGGATCAAATATTGATAAATCTATCTGCAAGGTAAAACATAAACGGCCTTTCCTATTATAACAAATTCTACGTCAAGACTTTCTGACATTATCATTGTTGTCATTATCGACAAATAATTAAATTTTTGGTAGTTATTGTCACGACAACTTTATCAAGATAATTTTATGTCAAGACTTTGTGACATAATGATTACATTATCGACAAATAATTAATTATTTGATGGTTATCATTAAAAGTTTGCCAGAATCACTGAAATTTTGCAAGGTTCGTTGATAAATTTTGTCAATACTTATTGAAACTTTGGCGCAATGATTGAAAAATTCATAGGAATAAATGCATATTTGATCGAATAATTTAGATGATTAAAAAAATTGTGGCCAATTCGAGAGTAATCTTCAAAATTTGTACATACTATAGTTTGACTAAGTGAATCCGGTTTTCACTAATTTCAAAATTCGGAGAAGATCACAAAAAAAAAAAAGATTTCATAAATTCTCTCCAAACTACATACAAAAAATAAAACCTCAAAATTTCTGTGCCGAAGTTATATATTTTCTGAAAAATCAAAACATTTAGCAAAAGTTTAAGAAATATCCCAAACAAACGAACTCAAAATTGACTTGGTTGGCCTGGACGACCAGAAAAATCGATCAACATATCAGAAAAAGTTCAATATCATTGAAATTTTGCATGATTCGTTGATTTTCAAATTATTGATTGTATACATTTGTATGTAAATTTGAATGTAAATTGCATATAGAATATAATTCAAAAAGTTCGTACAAGTAATAGCTTACACCAAAAAGAAGAAAAAACCTATTATTTTGTTTGACTGATCAAATTTTCAAAATGTATCTGACTAGTCTCAATATTTTCACATTTCAATCTAAAAAATAGTTTTCAGAATAAAAATTACAGGCTCTGGAATTATTAATGTATATATTTTGTACTAAAACGCCACACAATAGAGATTCATTTTGCTAAAATGTCACACAACTGAGATTCATTTTGCTAAAATGTGACATTTTAGCAAAATTACGTATTTGATATTAATTTTGCTAAAGTTTTACACAATTGAGATTATTTTGAGATTATATTTGCAAAATGGTATTTTGATAAAACATTAAAATCGTAAATAAGGCAGCAAAATTTTAAGATTATCGCGTAGTCTTACAACTTTGAACTTAATATGCATTAATGTTAATAAATATATCTGTGATGAGTGGGAAAAACAGTATATATATACAGGATGTTAATACTAAGTTGTAACACCCGAAAATGGCAGTTAAAACTCATTGAAACAAACAACTTTTCTTAGTTAAAATTTTGGAATTGGAGCCCAAGTTCATAGTTATTGGCATTCTTTTGTTTTTCGAAAAATCGTCATTACTCCCTTATTTTAAGGAATATTTAAAAAATACAAAATCGTTCAACATGCGCTTTCGGTTCTCTAAAACATATGTATTCAAATTATTTTCAATTTTATCAAATAACAAAATGGCGACCGATCAAAAATGTCTAAGCAAGATATTTTGAAAACCAATCGATTGATTTTTGAAAATAAAACATTTATAAAATCCTTGAAGTATCTTATAACATGTCTGTTTTGATAATTATGCATTTTTATACACAAATTATGCAAAATACGCACACAAATGATAAACGTGACATAAACTTTTCTCGATGAAGCAGAAATTTCTGAAGAACAAGATCAAAAAGTATTTAAATTTGAACGTACAAACTAGAAAACACGTGCCTCAACTTGTTTAATGGCCTAACTTAAGGTTAGCCTACTTTGTTTTAAATGATTATTTTCTTAATAATTGCTTATTTCAGAAACCTTATATATATATATATATATATATCATATCATTTCAATTTATATTATTCAATAATATTGTCAGTAATTTTGCTAATATACAATTGAAATTTTACAAAACATTCCGAAAATTTCAAACAATTTTAAGATAGCGTTTTTAAATAGCAACTCAGATTACCAATATTTCTTAATAATTGCTTATTTCAGAAATCTTATATATATATATATATATTTTCAATTTATATTATTCAATAATATTGTCAGTAATTTTCCTAAAATATAATTGAAATTTTACAAAACCTTCCGAAAATTTCAAACAATTTTAAGATAGCGTTTTTAAATAGCAACTCAGATTACCAATTTGTCTTAATAATTGCTTATTTCAGAAACCTTATATATATTTTTTCAATTTATATTATTCAATAATATTGTCAGTAATTTTGCTAATATACAATTGAAGTTTTACAAAATATTCCGAAAATTGCAAATAATTTTAAGATAGCGTTTTTAAATAGCAACTCAGAGTATCTAAATTTCTTAATAATCGCTTATTTCATAAACCTTACATTTTTTTAATTTAGTTATTAGCGTAGAAATTTTATGCGTTTTTTTGAGTCGTCAGTCATCGAATCGTTACATTTGTATTATTATTACAATACAAAATAAGTAATTTTGCTGATGTACAAATGAAATTTTACAAAACATTCTAAAAATTCCAAACAATTTTAAGATAGCGTTTTTAAATAGCAACTCAGATTACAAATTTTTCTTAATAATTGCTTATTTCAGAAACCTTATATATATATATATATATATATATATATATATATATATATATATATATTATCAATTTGTATTATTCAATAATATTGTCAGTAATTTTGCTGATATACAATTGAAATTTTACAAAATATTCCGAAAATTGCAAATAATTTTAAGATAGCGTTTTTAAATAGCAACTCAGAGTATCTACATTTCTTAATAATCGCTTATTTCATAAACCTTACATTTTTTTAAATTAGTTATTAGCGTAGAAATTTTATGCGTTTTTTTGAGTCGTCAGTCATCGAATCGTTACATTTGTATTATTATTACAATAGAAAATAAGTAATTTTGCTGATGTACAAATGAAATTTTACAAAACATTCCGAAAATTGCAAACAATTTTAAGATAGCGTTTTTAAATAGCAACTCAGAGTACCAAAATTTCTTAAAATCGACAGTTTTTATTTTTATGATATTTTCTTTTTTACGGAATACGCTATATCAGTAATCAAAACCATATTTTTTTGCTTTGTCCGTTTAACTGACACCCTTTTTGTGAGAAATTTAATTACAATATATACAATATGAAAATATATGGTGTTTTTCTTCGTTTCCCGAAAATTTGGAAAACTAGACATAACGAGTTCCTGAAATAAACGATTCAAATGTTAAAATATCAAAAATTTGCTACTAATAATTCTCAAAATGTCAGAATAAATACTAGAAAAACATCGAAAAATCCTGTTAGATTAAACCAGAGGAGGAGATGTAGAATTGATTGGTATAGACAATTTCAGAATCAATCAAGATACTAAAATTATTTACAAGTTCAACGTCCAAGAAGCACTTTGACATTGTGTGCAAAGCTTCAGTAAGTACCCTTAGAATATTTTACTTTTTCGGAAAATTTCAACTTCAATTCTATGAACATTTTATCTAGTATATAGTCGTAAATATTACTTCGAAAATTAACTTTGTCAATTGAACAAGTATCATCATACTACAAGAATGATTGTAATGTTTTTGGACTTTTGGCTTCTTTCATCTTTCATTTAACTGTAGTTCGAACTAATATTTATTTCTGTGATATTTCTCATATTAAGGTTCATTAATTCTATGATTTAAGTAATAAGATTAAGGACGTACAATTATTACTTAAACTATAAAATTTATTTATTTTTATATAGTTTATCAAAGTGTTGTTCATTTTCCACCAGAGTTTCAAAGGTTACAATTAAAGTTTAGTACTAAGAGAAGCTTTAGATGAATCAAACTTTTCACTCTGAAGCAATTGACGAACTCCTGAAGCGACTTCAAGAATTTGTCGAAATATAAGAACAAACACAAAATGGTACATTTTTTAATGAGCAACGCGCCTAGCCATTTTACTGTTGCATCAGATATTCTTTAAAATGTTCTAAACTTATGTTAATTTAACTGCCTTAATGGCATAAATATGATTTACCAGTGGTATGAGTCGTAGTGTAGTTGTTTATAAATCTTTTCCAAATTTTTGGTTGTTTTCCTGGTAAAAATTAACCCGCCATGCGAAAGCTTCTGGTGGGTCTCACTCGGAATAACTTCGTAATTACGTGAGCGCCGAGATTTCATTAATTACGGGCCCCGGATTGAAGAGTTCGGCGCTTTGCCGAAGATGAGGCCCGGGGATTTCCTCAATTAAGTTTCAATATTCCGCCCGAGGAAGCAATTCAATTCGCAGTTCAACCTGTCGAGTTCCTTTGAATAATTTATTGCCTACACACATAAGCGCGCACACACACACATGTCACCGCACACGCACCTTTTCACATACACACATACACACATATACCCACGCACATATACATACGCATATCATCTAGTCTCAGTCGTGTTCTTTTGATGCGCGGCCCGCAATATGTCAAATGTGTTTACGCCGCAAACGAAATCTCCAAAAACCCAGGCACCGTATAAGCACACATGCGTGCTTGTATTTGTATGTTTGCATATGTGTATGGCACGCATGTTATATGTGCGTGGGTGTGCGAGAGCTCGTACGCCGCTTTTGTTTTGCTTGTGTGCCGTAATGATGTTTGCCCGTGTCGTGGAAGATGTCGTGGAAGACGTACACATGCATGCGGTGTATGCATGTGTATGTTTTTTGTATGAACAGTTGTAGAGTGTTGAGCGACGAGCGCCTGATAAGAGTTTGATGGAATAGCTCGCCGAGTGGCAAAAAAGAGCTGCTCGCGTTTATAAAGGACCGACAAAAAATTAATACGAAATCTAAACCGCCCTATGATTTATGGTTCCATAACGAGTAGTGTGGCGATGTGGCCAGCAGCCACAAGACGAATTCAGATCATTCAGCGCACACAAGAATATTTCCTCAGCTTATGTTAACAAATCTCAAGATATTTTGTTCACGCATTAGGTTAGGTTAGTCTCATATTATATTATATATAAGCACTTTTTCCAGGGACTTGGATAATCGCGTAAATTTTCGCGATTATTTTTTCACATTTTTCAGTCACTACTATACTGATTAAGTTCGCAAAAGTAAAAAGTTAAACTTTATATTTTCTACTGATCTTAAATGCATGCCAAAACTTTAATAACAATATTGAAATGATTTACCAAACTTTCAATTATTTCAGTCAGTAATTCAATAAGTCTGTGTCTACCAAAATTCAATTATTTATGCCAGAATGTCAATAACCGTCAAATGTGACAAAATTTTAATGTTAGGCCAAATTTTCAATTCATTAATAATTAAGTATACCAACGATTAATTTTATTACTAATACTCAGTGCATGTCAAAACTTCTTATACATACTTTCAGAAGAAAGCCCAGAAAATGTAAATGTAACAATGAAAATTCAAAATTTCATCATAATACTTAAATTAATAAAAAAATATTTCACTAGAATTTCTCGTTAGTAAGTTTCTGTAAAATTTTAACGGTTTTAATCAATATTTACATGATTTATGTTAGGGAGATACCGTTTGAAGTTTAGTAGTCTAAATCAATCAATTTAGGTGTTTATTTGATTTATGCTGGGGAGATACCCATTGTTTTTTTAAATTATTTAAGTAAAGAAAATATATTTCAGTCATTATTTGACTGATTAAGTTTGCAAAGTTAAATTTTTATTACTGATTAAATGCATACCTACACTTCAATATGAAAGTTTGAATGATTTTTATTAATATTTTAATTGTTTACCAAAGTTTCAGTTATTCGGTCAGTGTTTATTTTTATTACTGATTAAATCCATACCTACACTTCAATATGAAAATTTGAATGATTTTTATTAATATCTTAATTGTTTACCAAAGTTTCAGTTATTTCGGCCAGTGTTTAAAGTATGATGTCAAAATTTCAGTAAGTACGTATATACCAAAATTCAAATATTTCTGTAAAAATTCCAATATTTGTGCTAATGTGCAAAAATTTTCGTCAAAATTTCAATATCAATAATTAAGTTTACAAATATAAAAACTTTGTTTGTGCCAATATTTTATTGTTCTTATCTTAAATCTTGAATGATCAATAATAAGCTTACAAATGTAAAAACTTTAATTTTGTTTGGTACTAATACTCAGTGCATGTTATTACTTCAACGTTTTTGTCAAAGTTTCAATAGTTTTTATCAATATTTAAATTATTTTTACTAAACCTCCATTTATGCCCGAAAATTAGAAGCAATGTGTAAAGTTTTTAATGATTAATTCTGCCTACACTAAAAAATGCAACAAATACTGTAAAATTTCGATATTAATCATGATAGTTTCATGACTACCCAAAATATCAATAAATTTTGTCAAAATTTTCATTTTTCAGTCAATATTTTAATGATAAATGGTTTAGTGTGCAAATATCAAACATATAACATTAATTTGACTGTCTATATTCAAAACATGTCAAAACATCAATGTTGCTGTTAATATTTTAATGATTAATACCAATATTACAATTATTTTTACCAAAATTTCGTTTTAAGTTTTTAATTATTATGTCAAAATTTCAAGAAGTCTGTATATACCAAAATTGAATTATATCTGTAAAAATTCCAATATTTGTGCTAATGTGCTAAAATTTTCGTCAAAATTTCAATATCAATAATTAAGTTTACAAATATAAAAACTTTTTTTGTGCCAAAATTGTATTGTTCTGATCTTAAATCTTGAATGATCAATAATAAGTTTACAAATATAAAAACTTTAATTACGTTAGGTACTAATACTCAATGCATGTTATTACTTCAAAGTTTTTGTCAAAGTTTCAATGGTTTTTATCAATATTTTAATTATATTTACCAAACCTACATTTATGCCCGAAAATTTGAAGTAATGTGTTAAGTTTTTAATGATTAATTCTGCCTACACTAAAAATGTAACAAATACTGTAAAATTTCGATATCAATCATGATAGTTTCATGACTAGCCAATATATCAATGAATTTTGTCAAAATTTTCATTTTTCAGTCAATATTTTAATGATAAATGGTTTAGTGTGCAAATATCAAACATATACCATAATTTGACTGCCTATATTCAAAACATGTCAAAACATCAATGTTGCTGTTAAAATTTTAATGATTAATACCAATATTACAATTATCTTTACCAAAATTTCGGTTTAATTTTTTAATTATTATGTCAAAATTTCAAGAAGTCTGTATGTACCAAAATTCAATTATCTCTGTTAAAATTCCAATATTTGTACTAATGTGCAAAAATTTTCGTCAAAATTTCAATATCAATAATTAAGTTTACAAATATAAAAACTTTGTTTGCGCCAAAATTTTATTGTTCTTATCTTAAATCTTGAATGATCAATGATAAGTTTACAAATATAAAATCTTTAATTTTGTTAGGTACTAATACTCAATGCATGTTATTACTTCAAAGTTTTTGTCAAAGTTTCAATGGTTTTTAGTAGTAAATTTTATTGTTCTTATCTTAAATCTTGGACGATCAATAATAAGTTTACAAATATAAAAACTTTAATTTTGTTAGGTACTAATACTCAATGTATGTTATTACTTCAAAGTTTTTGTCAAAGTTTCAATGGTTTTTATCAATATTTTAATTATATTTACAAAACCTACATTTATGCCCGAAAATTTGAAGTAATGTGTAAAGTTTTTAATGATTAATTCTACCTACACTAAAAAATGCAACAAATACTCAATGCATGTTATTACTTCAAAGTTTTTGACAAAGTTTCGATGGTTTTTATCAATATTTAAATTAGTTTTACCAAACCTCCATTTATGCCCAAAAATTTGAAGCAATGTGTAACGTTTTTAATAATTAATTCTGCCTACACTAAAAATTGCAACAAATACTGTAAAATTTCGATATTAATCATGATAGTTTCATGACTAGCCAATATATCAATGAATTTTGTCAAAATTTTCATTTTTCAGTCAATATTTTAATGATAAATGGTTTAGTGTGCAAATATCACACATAAAACATTAATTTGACTGCCTATATTCAAATCATGTCAAAACATCAATGTTGCTGTTAAAATTTTAATGATTAATACCAATATTACAATTATTTGTACGTAAATTCACCAGATAATGACCAAAAAGCGCATTGAAAATGAAGAAAGCAAACAATTATAAAATTGCTGAAAATTGAATTATAATATTCAAATTCTATAACCACCAGAAAAAAAATTAATGAAACGTTCTGCAATGTTAATCAAAAGAGTTCAGAATTTACATATGTTGAAATGTAAGTTTAGAAAATGATTTAGAAACAACAAACATTGCAGTAAATTTCAAAAATGTAAAGAAGGATTTCTGAAAGTGAAGAATGGTAAAAAGAGAAAATTTTATTAAATTTTCATAAAAATTAATTGTTATCAAAATAATTATAAAAATATACAAACGAATATGTAAAATCTTTCTTAAGTTCACTAGAATATGACGAGTTTTAATGAAATTTCACTATATTTCATAAAAAAATCAGAAATATGATGGAGATTGATAATTTCCAAAATATGCAATGAAAATATCGTTAAAACTTTTATAATGTTAATCAAAAGATCAAAAGGTTCAGAACAACAACAAACGATGTTACTATGTTAGAACAAACAATGTTACACATAAACATTTGATATAAACAAGTTCTAGCGAATTAGGGTATGCAATTTAAATCTTAGTTTTATACTTTTCTTATATTTTTAGTATTTACTATTGTATTTCCTAAGTACTTTAAACAATAATTGTGTATTACTCATGTTTGCCTTCTAGCCACTTTTGTCTTCTCTCATCCGTTGTGAAATGGCTCAGTGAATAAAATCTTATTATTATTATTATTATTATTATTATTATTATTATTATTATTATTAAGTTTAAGGTTTTATCCATATTACCAGTTATTTATTCAAGGTATTATTATTCTGCACTTACTGGTAGAGTTATTTTTATTTTATTTTATTTTTTATTTATTTTATTTGGCTAACTAGTTTCAGTTTTTTAACAAACTATAATCAGACGCGTGATATTTATATTTTCCTTTGTATATATCTTGATTTTATTTCATCATAAATATTTGGAATTTGATTTGAATTTTGACAAGACATCTTTCAAAATTCTAATCAAATTCCAAATATTTATGATGAAATCAAATCAAGATATATACACAGCAAAATACAAATATCACGCCTCTGATGATGGTTTGTTAAAAACTTCAAACTAGTTAGGCAAAATAAAATAAATAAATAATAAAATAAAATAAAAATAACTCTACCAGTAAGTACAAAATAAATAATACCTCAAATTATTATTATTATTATTATTATTGTTATTATTGTGCCAAAATCTGAATATTTCATTATAAAAAAACAACTCGAGAAATGCCTAATTATTTGCAAGTAGACCGCTCTACAAATTTATTTTAGATTAGGTTAGGTTCGGTTAAAATTTACATAACTCCATAAGTTAAGTATATTTGTAAATTCCACAGATTAATTCTACAAAATTTTTGACAGTCTTATCATGTTGAAATGCCTATTATTGTATTTTTGCAATATCTATCAAACTAATCATTTTGGAGATCAAATTTGAGCTTTGAATTGAAATTTTTGTACTAAATGTGTAGATTCAAAAAATGGCAAGAAATCTGTAGATTTCTAGGCTCTTTTTAGGAAGTACCGACTATGTACTTCCTAAAAATTATTACTACAGTTAAATTTTCCAAAATTCATTAAAATTATGTGCCTTGTGAGCACTTTGCAAATACTATCTACTATTACTCAACATTTTGGAAAATCCTTAATGAATTTTACATTTTTTTAAAAACCTAATCACTTTGAGATGCCTATTATTGTTTTCTTAATCACGGTTTGCAATATTTATCATTTTGGGAGACAAAATTTGGCTTTAAATTTAAATTTTTGTACAAGAATGTTTAAATTCCATGCGAATGGCTAAAAATTTCGAGACATGGGTCGTTATTTCCTAAAAATTATCTCTGAAGTCAAAATTTTCAAAATCTACACAATTCTACATGAAGTGCGCTCTGAAAATATCTATTTTGGTCAAAAATTAGCCACAATTCTACATAAAGTGCGCTCTGAAAATATATATTTTGGTCAAAAATTGGCCTTGAAATATAAATTTTAATAACATAGTAGAGTTTAAAAAGAACAGTTTATATAAAAATAATGGAAAATTAATTACTACAGTTAAATTTTCTAAAATTCAATAAAATTATGTGCGTGATGAGCACTTTTCAAATACTACTACTTCACGAATTTAACATTTTTTGAAAATCTAATCACGTTGAGATGCCTATGTTTTCTTAATCAAGTTTTAGAATATTTATCATTTTGTGGGACACATTTTGGCTTGAAATTTAAATTTTTGTACAAGAATGTTTAAATTTCATGCGAATGGCAAAAAATTTCGAGACATGGCTCGTTATTTCCTAAGAATTATCACTGAAGTCAAAATTTTCAAAATCTACACAATTCTACATGAAGTGCGCTCTGAAAATATCTATTTTGGTCAAAAATTAGCCTTGAAATATAAATTTTAATAACATAATAGAGTTTAAAAAAGAACAATCTATATAAAAATAATGGAAAATTAATTACTACAGTTAAATTTTCCAAAATTCAATAAAATTATGTGCGTTATGAGCACTTTGCAAATACTACTACTTAACGAATTTTACATTTTTCTGAAAATCTAATCACGTTGAGATGCCTATCTTTTCTTAATCAAGTTTGGGAATATTTATCATTTTGTGGGATGAATTTTGGCTTGAAATTTAAATTTTTGTACAAGAATGTTTAAATTTCATGCGAATGGCTAAAAAATTCAAGACATGGCTCGTTATTTCCTATAAATTATCACTGAAGTCAAAATTTTCAAAATTTACACAATTCTACATGAAGTGCGCTCTGAAAATATTTATTTTGGCCAAAAATTAGCCTTAAAATATAAATTTTAATAACATAATAGAGTTTAAAAAACAACTATTTATATAAAAATAATGGAAAATTAATTACTACAGTAAAATCTTGAAAAATTCAATAAAATTATGTGCTATGAGCACTTTGCAAATACTACTACTTAACGAATTTTACATTTTTTGAAAATCTAATCACGTTGAAATGCCTATATTTTCTTAATCAAGTTTTGGAATATTTATCATATTGGGGGACAAATTTTGGTTTGAAATTTAAATTTTTGTACAAGAATGTTTAAATTCCATGCGAATGGCTAAAAATTTCGAGACGTGGCTCGTTATTTCCTAAAAATTATCACTGAAGTCGAAATTTTCAAAATCTACACAATTCTACATGAAGTGCCCTCTGAAAATATCTATTTTAGTCAAAAATTAGCCTTGAAATATAAATTTTAATAACACAATAGAGTTTAAAAACAACAATCTATATAAAAATAATGAAAAATTAATTATTACAGTTAAATTTTCCAAAATTCAATAAAATTATGTGCGTTATGAGCACTTTGCAAATACTACTACTTAACGAATTTTACATTTTTTTAAAATCTAATCACATTGATATGCCTATCTTTTCTTAATCAAGTTTTGAAATATTTATCATATTGGGGGACAAATTTTGGCTTGAAATTTAAATTTTTGTACAAGAATGTTTAAATTCCAAGCGAATGGCTAAAAATTTCGAGACAAGGCCCGTTATTTCCTAAAAATTATCACTGAAGTCAAAATTTTCAAAATCTACACAATTCTACATGAAGTGCCCTCTGAAAATATCTATTTTAGTCAAAAATTAGTCTTGAAATATAAATTTTAATAACATAATAGAGGTTAAAAACAACAATCTATATAAAAATAATGGAAAATTAATTACTACAGTTAAATTTTCCCAAATTCAATAAAATTATGTGCGTTATGAGTACTTTGCAAATACTACTACTTAACGAATTTTACATTTTTTGAAAATCTAATCTTTTGAGATGCCTATCTTTTCTTAATCAAGTTTGGGAATATTTATGATTTTGTGGGACAAATTTTGGCTTGAAATTTAAATTTTTGTACAAGAATGTTTAAATTCCATGCGAATGGCTAAACATTTTGAGACATGGCTCATTATTTCCTAAAAATTATCACTGAAGTCAAAATTTTCAAAATCTACACAATTCTACATGAAGTGCGCTCTGAAAATATCTATTTTGGTCAAAAATTAGCCTTGAAATATAAATTTTAATAACATAATAGAGTTTAAAAAAGAACAATCTATATAAAAATAATGGAAAATTAATTACTATAGTTAAATTTACCAAAATTCAATAAAATTATGTGCGTTATGAGCACTTTGCAAATACTACTACTTAACGAATTTTACATTTTTTGAAAATCTAATCACGTTGAGATGCCTATCTTTTCTTAATCAAGTTTTGGACATATGGTTCTATGGTTGTAAACTGTGAATACGTAAAAAAAAATCCATTAGTTTCTTTCTAGAACATATTGTATATTTTTAGATGAAGATCTAGCTTTAGGAGCTAATGATATTTGAATGATATGCCAATTACTCTATTAATTGTCTTGTGCTTGTGTATACCAGTTCATTATCCATTCGATTCTGAACTGCATCAAAATAAAGCTGTTTGGGGCAGTTTCCTCTTTGGACCTGAACCCGGATCATCCCGTTGAATTGAATCGGGGGCAGCAGGCTAAATTCGTCCCGGCGCAAATGCACACACACACAGCACCCGTGCAGCGCCAATTGGGCCGGACAATTCTGCCCCTAATCCCTAATTGCTTGTCCGTGTGTGGCGTGCGTGTGACACGTCTAACGTTAACTACCCCTTTGTCTGTCCCACAGGAGTGTACGAGTTTGTCCCCATGGAGACCGGCACTGGACAGAGGCTGCAGATAAACGCCCAGAACTGCATCCACTGCAAGACGTGCGACATCAAGGACCCGTCCCAGAATATCAACTGGGTCGTCCCAGAGGGCGGCGGGGGGCCTGCCTACAACGGCATGTAGGCATTTCCCGGCTTTCCCGAGCGCTTCCACCCCCTTAACGATAAAAACGCTCGAGCGTGAGTGCCTTGTACTGTTACTTGTATATAAAAATTTCCATGCTTTTTAAAATGAATATATTTGTATAATAAATCCTCGCCGTACTTTACTTGCGCCACGTCTTAATCATACGCGTACGAATTCTGTTTGATTTATTAGCCCTCGCGTTCACCGCCCCATTCTTGACCTCCCTTCCGCCTATTGTTCGATTGAAACGTTTTCTCCGCGGCACGTATGGGAAAACCACCACATTGCGTGGACTGTTAATTATTAAAGTGCGATAAGTGGGATGGAGGGCGAGTGGCGGACAAAGGAACGCCCCAGCACATTTGCATAAACACAAATGTGGATGTAAACAAACATCGGCAGTGGCACGAGAGGATCGGATATATTAAGGTAGGTCAACCGAAGGGAGCTTTTTTTGCCACGGTTCGATAAATTTAATATTTTTCTCTTCCAGTTTGCCTGCCAGTAATCATATTGATGTTCCATTCGAATATGGCGAACGCAATTTTGTATGCGAAAACATTAATATTTTACATCATTTTTAATCAAACTGCTACTTCATCAGCAAACCATTAATCTACAATCTGGCGAGGCTTTTAGCAATCGATAGTAACCGCCTCTTCAAGTTTCCTGGCTGTTATTACGGTTTACAGGCTCCGGTGTGAAAATGCATCGTGTCTGGCTTGCGGAGTGAAGTGCTCACGCGATTTGCTAAGTTATACATGTCGATGTGTTTTAAAATTCGATAACGTCCTGTGGACGGCTCCCGATGGCACACGGGCCGTTTACCTTCTACTTTATAAACCATTTCATCAATTCCACGTCTCCACAGGAACCATGCCAAATGTGCGGCTGATCTGCCTGCAGCCTGCACTCCAAATAATCGATGGAGCAAAGGGAATTGCATCGAAATAAATGATGGATTATGATAGTACAAAGACTGCACATACAAATTATATATATACTGTTCAAAACATTTCAATCTGCACCCTGCAATCAAATATGAAAATAGTTAAGTTCGTTCAGGTCACATCTTAGTCTATATGTCTGCTTTCTTTGCTACTTACCTTTAAACTTATAATAATACTAATTTCAATAATTGCTTAAAATTTTATTGATTATAATAATGATTATAATAATTTTAAGAATAATTATTCTTATAATTATGCCCAATCATTCATTATTGTTAAAATTTCAATGATTAATTGTCTAAATTTCAATAATTACAAGCAAACATGCAATGATTATTGATAAATTTCAGTCATTAATGCTAATTGAAACTTTATCTATTATTTGATATTATGGTTATTATCTAAATTTCAATTATTTATCGCAACATAAAAATTATGCCGAATCATTCATTATTGTTAAAATTTCAATGATTAATTGTCTAAATTTCAATAATTACAAGCAAACATGCAATGATTATTGATATATTTCAATCATTAATGCTAAATTGAAACTTTATCTATTATTTGATATCATGGTTATTATCTAAATTTAAATTATTTATGCCAACTTTTCAATGATTATTATCTAAATTTTAATTATTAAACTCAAAGTTTCAATGATTATTGTTTAAATTTCCCTTACTACTGATGCCCAAGCCGACATCTAACTATACAGGGTGTCCCAAATTGAGTAAGTTATCATGGGTATCTTTCCGTATAATTCCAACATGACATCATTTAAAATAAGGAATATGCTTTAAACTTCGGAAACTGCGAAACTGCCATATTGGATATAATTTTTACATAATTTTTAAGTGTATTTAATCAACTCAATTAACTTTTATCTGAAACATATCTGCATAATTTTTATAATTTCCAAAATATTTAACTTGAAATAAAATTGCGTTTTTTAGAATAATATGTAAACTGTTCGGATTTTTGAAACTTTCTCAATGGAATATGTCCCAACGCTCAGAACTGCACAATATTTTCCAGTTAACCGAATCTCTATATTTAAAAATAAGAAAGATACCTATGATAGCTTACTCAATATGACACACCCTGTATAAGTAGTATTTCGTAAAGAAGTTTCTCTCGATTTTCCAGGCCTTAAGTTTCGATGAATCGATCCTTCATTTATCAAATTCGTATACTACAAGTTTTAATTTTCAGTTCTTGATATCCACAATTCGATTTTTAAGTTTCGACTTTCCAATTCTATATTATTCATATAAAATTTACAAAATTTCAAGCCTGGATATTTCAAGCTTAGACTGCACGTCTAGATATTGAAAGTCCCAATTTTTCAACAATCTTATTCGCTATTCGCCATGTCTTTCCAGCTGTAAAATTCTGAAGAAAACTTTTGTTTTCATTATTCAATCCTCAATTTTTCCAGATTGCATTTATTAAGCCTTGCTTTTTCATTTGAAGATCTTGTAGGAATCGATTTTTGAATTCTTGATTTTCCGAATTGGGAATTTTTAGGTTTCAATTTTCTAATTTCAATTTTCGAAGTGTTGATTTTGAACATTCCAAGTTCGAATATCTCAATCTTCGATTTTCCACGTCTGCATATCACAAATCCTGATTTTTTATATACTACTTTTACATATTTTACACTTTTTACTTTTTACATATTTCTACTTTTCATATATACAGGGTATCCCAAATTGAGTAAGGTACCAAGGGTATCTTTCCGTAAAAATCCAACATGACATCCATTTAAAATATGGAAGATGCTATAACTACCTCGGAAACTACCATATTGGATTTATTCTGGAAACTTTTTTAAGAGTGTTTAATCAACTCAAATAACTTTTATCTGAAACATATCTGCAGTTTCGTCTTTCCAATTCTCTATTATTCATATAGAATTTTCAAAATTTCATATCTGGATATTTTTGTTATTTTTTTGTATATTTTGATATAACTTTTGTATTCATTATTCAATCCTCAATTTTTTCCAGATTGCGTTTTTCAAGGCTTGTGTTTTTCATTTGAAGAACTTGAGGTATCGATGTTTGAATTCTAGATTTTCCAAATTGGTAGTTTTCTGGTTTCATTTTCGCAGTGACGATTTTAAATATTCCAAGTCCGAATATTCCAATCTTCGATTTTCCACGTCTGTATATCCCAAATCCTGATTTTTCTACTTTTCATACATACAGGAAGTCCCAAATTGAGGAAGCTACCATGGACATCTTTCCATAAAAATCCAACATGACATCCATTTAAAATAAAGAAGATGCTATAACTACCTCTGAAATGTTTAATCAACTCAAGTAACTTTTGTGTGAAACATATCTGCATATATGTTATAATTTCCAAAATATTTGACTAGAAATAAAATTGCGATTTTCAGTTTTTTTTAGAACAATATCTAAACTGTTCGGATTTCTGAAACTTTCTCGACGGAAAATGTCTCAACGCACAAAACTGCACAACATTAAACAGTTAACTGAATCTCTATCCTCAATAATAAAATAGATACCTATGGTAGCTTACTTACTTTGGGACACCCTGTATAAATAGTGTTTCATAAAGGAAGTAAAATATTTCTCTCGATTTTTCAGGCCTTGAGTTTCCAAGAATCAATGTCTTCAGTTATCAAATTCGTAGACTTCAAGTTTTAATTTTCAATTCTTTATTATCCACAATTCGATTTTGAAGTTTTGACTTTCTAATTCTCTATTAGTTATATCTAATTTTCAAATTTTCAAGTCTGGATATTTCAAGCTTAGACTTTCCACGTCTGGATACTAAAAATCCCTACTTTTCAACACTATTTTTCGCCATGATTTTCCAACTGCCTATATTTTAACCAAAATAACCAAAAATATGCGATAGTTCATTTCTATTTTGATTAAAATTTTTGTCTCCATTTTTCAATCCTTGATCATTCCAGCTTGCATTTTTCAAGCTTTGCTTTTTCATTTGTAGATCTTGTAAGAATCGATTTTTGAATTCTAGATTTTCCAAATTAGGAGTTTTCAGGTTTTCATTTGCAAATTGTCAATGTTAGATTTTTCATTTCCAAGTTTGAATAACACAAGCTTCGATTTTCCATATCTGGATACTAAAAACCCAAACTTTTCATAACTTTTCTTCCCCATGATTTTCCAGCTGTCTATTTTATAATCCAAATTTTCCAATATGCGGTTGTTCATTACGATTTTAAAGAAATTGTCTTTATTTTTCAAACCTCGATTATTCCAGTTTGCACTTTTCAAGCTTTGCTTCTTCATTTGTAGATCTTGTAAGAATCGATTTTTTAATTATAGATTTTCCAAATTAAGTAGTATTCAGGTTTTCATTTGCAAATTGTCAATGTTCGATTTTTTATTTTCCAAGTTTGAATAACACAAGCTTCGATTTTCCATGCCTGGATACTAAAAGTCTCAACTTTTCAACACTTTTCTTCCCCATGATTTTCGAGCTGTCCATTTTTAACCAAAATTTTTCAATATGCGATTGTTCATTACGATTTTGAAGAAGATATTTACCTTCATTTTTTAATTTTCGATTATTCCAGTTTCCATTTTTAAAGCTTTGCCTTTTCATTTGTAGATGTTGTAGGAATTCATATTTGAATTCTAGATTTTCCAAATTAGGAGTTTTCAGGTTTTCATTTGCAAATTGTCAATGTTTGATTTTTTGATTTTCCAAGTTTGAATAACTCAAGTTTCGATTTTCCACGTCTGGATATCACAAATCCCGATTTTTCAACTTTCAATCTTCTAGGCTTCCATTTTCGAGTTGGGCTTTTAATGCGATAAACATGCGATTGTTCATTACAATTTTGAAGAAAATTTTTGTTTTCATTTCTCACCACTCGATTATTCCAGATTGCAGTTTTCAAGGCTTGGTGTTTTAGTTGTAGTGCTTGCAGGAATTGATTTCAAATTGTTATTTTTCAATGTGACGATTTTTAATTTTCCAAGTTTACTTATGGTTCGATTTTCCAACTACTTATGCTTCGATTTTCCACGTTTGGATATCACACATTCCGATTTTTGCAACTTTCCATCGTATAAGCCACAATTTTCCATTTGTTTTAGAATGGAAATTCATGTGAAATTTCATTGCCTCATTCGTACTAAGTCTTGATATTCACATAACACCGTCGCTTTGTATGGCAGGAAATGAATACTAATGGCTGATGTTTTTACGTAGATGTTTCAACGAAGATATTTTCAAAGGTTTTGTGTCGTTATCTTACATTTAAGATACCCACAAGGATATTTTGAAATGAATTGCGCAGGTAGATTCTACTCTTATTATGGGTATATCCATCAGCAGATAACTTACCAATAACTTTTATACATTTTTCTTTAATTAATATCCGAATATTCCCAGTATACTTCGAAATTGCTAAATATTTAGAATACATATTTTTTTGTATATTCTGATAATACGATTACATTTTCTGCATCTTCACTAAAACTCTTCTTGTTTTTCACATCAATCTTCGGCATAAATATGCCAGTTTTATCAAGCAACTTGTTCAATTTGTCTTGAATCTTCTATTCTATTCTATGAAGTTCTAATTTCTGGAACAACTCCTTAGATTTAACATTGTATTTTCCATTTTGAAGAATATTTTTGAATTTGTTCTAAATCGTGATATGTACCATGAAAATTTCCAAGCAGCTTCTTAAATTAGTCTCGAATCTTTACAAGTTTTGTGTAAAATTCAAATTTCTACATAAACTTCGTAAACATTTATGCAAAATTGGTAGGATTCTACCTTTTGGGACTTAAGATCGGAAAATTGATCGACGCGTCAAAAAGTTTGCACAAATCATGAAGCTTAGCATTAATCTCTGCAAGTTTTAGGAATGTGCCTTAAATCATTAATGACAGTAGCATGAAAACTCCAATTTTATTAAGCAGCTTCTTAAATTAGTCTCGAATCTTAACAAGTTTTGTGTAAAATTCAAGTTTCTAGATAAATTTGGTAAATTTTACACAAATTATCCCAAAATTAATCGATTTGTTATCAAGTTTGCACAAATCATGAAGTTTAGCATTAATCTCTGCTAGTTTTTGGAATTTGTCTTTAATCATGGATGAAAATAGCATGAATATTTCCAATTTTATTAAACAGCTTCTTAGATTATCCTCAAATCTTAAGAAGTTTTGGGCAAACTTCAAATTTCTAGATAAACTTCGTAAATATTTATGCAAAATTGGTAGGATTCTACCTTTTGGGACTTTTGATCGCAAAATTGATCGATTCGTCATAAAGTTTGCACAAATCATGAAGTTTGGCATTAATCTCTGCAAGTTTTTGGAATGTGTCTCACATCATTGATGACAGTAGCATGAATATTTCCAATTTTATTAAGCAGATTCTTAAATAAGTCTCAAATTTTAACAAATTTTGCGAAAAATTCAAATTTCTAGATAAAGTTCGTAAATATTTATGTATAAATTGGTAGGATTCTACCTTTTGGGACTTTTGATCGCAAAATTGATCGATTCGTCGTAAAGTTTACACAAATAATGAAGTTTAGAATTATTGTCTGCAAGTTCTTGGAATTTGTCTTAAATCATTGATGAAAATAGCATAAATATTTCCAATTTCATTAAGCAGCTTCTTAAATTCGTCTAATATCTGAACCATTTTCTGTGAAATTTTAATTTATAGAAGAAATTGCATAAATATTACATAAATGATTTCAATATTAATCGATTAATTGTAATTCATATTAATCTATTCAAGTTGATCACACAGTTTCTCTATTATGTTATAAACGTCTAGGGATTTTGGATAAATTAATTTAATTTGGATTATTGTCAGTAAATAATCACATTTTAGAAAGCAATTTTCATTTATTCTAAGATAATATCTAGATAATTCTAGATAATAAAATTATAAGAGCTACCAAAATTAAAGATTTCTGTCTTAAGTCATATAGACTCATTTATTTTAAGATGACATTCAAAATTTGGGAAGATTCCTGCATTTTTTTAAAATAATTTGTAATTATCTACACAAACGTCATATTAAACTTCATGGGAAAATATTTTTTTTTACATGATTGACAAATTTTATCAAAATCGGGAAATTTCTTCAGAAACTTATGCTGGATTTTCCAAATTAGGAGTGTTCAGGTTCTAATTTTCCAATTGTCAATTTTCGATGTGTCGACTTTTAATATTCCAGTTTTGAATATCTCAAGCTTTAATTTTCCACGTCTGGATATTATGGGATATCTGGGTACAAATCCCGATTTTTCAACTTTCCATCTTTTACGCCATAATTTTGTAATCCAAATTTTCCAACATGCGATTGTTCATTACAATTGATTACAATTGTGAAGAAAACTTTTGTCTTCATTTTTCAATCTTCGATCATTCCAGTTTGAATTTTCAAGCCTAGATTTTTCATTTGTAGAACTTGTAGGAATCGATTCTTGAATCTTAGATTTTCGAAAACTCTTTCCAAGTGAATGTTATGTATTTACAAAAAAGCATGAGGATATTATTTTTGCATTTTTAATCATTTTCCTATTTGCTTGTACCCAAAAATAATCTGTCCTTGTGATGTTCTCGTGCCTCGCAAGAACCCTTCCGGATTTAATTGGACGAGCTGTATTTATTTGTCGTCGCACCGACGCTCATCAGCGACGTGTTCACCGGAAACAAAACTCCCTAATTTAAACGCGACACGTGATCTCGAAGGCCCCCCGACCGGCTTTACCTCCGCCGGAACTAATTGAACGTGCGGGATTTAATTAAAATTTGTGAATGTTTAATTCCGTCATTAAACTCCCCCGAAACCGGGTCTCTCGTTCCTAATCCGCACAGAAAACTAATCGCAATGATTAAAAATCAACGAACAAGCGAGCCCGTGATGGATCACGTAGGGGTACATTTTAGGGTGGGAATGACAATAAAAATGGGCACGATTTTTATTCCCACCTGATAATCGTTTGGGGCGCTTAAGGTTCAGTTTGCACAAGGGGTATTTTTCTTTCAACTTTCGGATAACTGGCAACAATAAAACAAGGGATGAAAAACTCACAAAACACAAGAAACCAATGCTAATTATCAAAGTGTTACTTTGCCAATGTAAAGGCGACTAAAACTCTCATAAAAGAAATTCCTCTAGCCTCGAGAATTGACCCCTTAAAGCTTTCGCGAACTTTCGAACTCTCCCTCTTCAAAGTTCTTGGAGTGCAATTACCATTCTTATAGACTTGTTATAAAACTATTAGCCAAATAGAACCATCTGCTATTGCGAGGCAAAATTATGTAACTCATATCCCTCCAAACTGAAAGGTAAAGTATAGGCTAAATAAAACTGTTTGCTATTGTAAAAATTATGCAACTCCTCTTTCTCTCTTCCTATAAACTGAAAGGTAAAGTAATAGCTAAATAAAACTATTTGCTATTCTAAAAATTATATAACTCCTCTTTCTCTCTTCCTTCAAACTGAAAGGTAATTACTGTGGCAATCTCGGAAAAAGCCATGCCCGTTTGTTTCAGCACTAAAGGGGGCATTTCTCTTCCTAAATGAAGCGATTTGTTCTTCAATTTGGGGTCCTGGAGCACGGCGTTTTCTTGAATTATCGTGTGTTCTTGTGTCTCGCCCTCCCGAGTTTGTTGTCTTTGGCTGCCGGAAAAAAGGGGGCACTTTTTCGCAGTTGCTGCCCACAAATATCAAACGGGACAAAAGGGGGAGAAAGGCGATTAGTTAGCCGCCGGAATGACCGTGGGGCCATCATGAGTGCCCGAGGGATGCGCGAATTCGTGCCGCATTAGCCCTGACGAAAAAGTTGCGGCCTGTTTTGCAGGAAGTTCTGAAATAATTTGAGCTCTCGCAAAAAAAATATATCACTTAAAAATGAATGCCTAATTATTAATATAATAAGACATTGCAATAGAAATTGGCTGCCGTAAAATAAGGAATCTATTTTTATCTGTTGGTCAATTAAAAAATATATTTAATTAGCCTCGAAAAATATTACAAATATTATAAAATATAAATATGGCAATTGAAGAAGTACAGACAAATCATGCATTTACATGTACAAGATTTGGACACAAAAATTGTGTCTACTCTATATCCATTAAAAACAACTAAAACCAACGGAATATCTAAAAACGACTGTAAAACCTTAGAGAACAACTAAGAACAACTCAAAATAACTGTAAAGACAATGGAATGTATCTGCAAACGACATAATACAAACAAAAATGACTGAAAACAGCTTAAAACAATACCAAATATCTCTGAAAACTCATTTGTTGTTGACAAAGAACCACACAAACTTGATAAATATTTTAAAAACGAACGAAAATAGTCGAATACTTTTGAAATCATTTGAAAATGTAACGAAAACTCTTCTGGCTGACAAGAACCACACACACTGGATGAATATTAAATTATTTTTAGTGTAGGTACTCTATTTTCATTAAACACAAATAAAACCAATTCAAAATATCTAAAATAAACTGTAAAACTTTGAAAACAACTAAAAACCACTGAAAACAAACGAAAAAACTGAAAACAAGTGAAGAAAAACGGAATGCATCTAAAAACACACGAAAATGACTGAAAACCACACTAAAACATAACTAAAAAGAGTTTTAGTTTTTTTGTTGACAAAGAACCGCAACTGGATGAATATTTTAATCAATTTTAGTAGAAGTGCTAAGTACTGTATTCACTGAAAATAACTAAACTAAAAATAATTTGAAAATATAATAAAAACTCTTCTGGCTGACATAGAAACACACACACACACTGGACGAATATTTTATAATTTTTAGTGCAGATACTATATTTTCATTGTAAACAACTAAAACGAACTCAAAATATCTAAAACCAACTGTAAAACTTTTGAAAACGACTAAAACCCACTGAAAAACAAACGAAAATAATGAAAACAATTGAAATAATAACGGAATGCATTTAAAAACAACTAAAAACAAACGAAAAAGACAGACAGCAGTTGAAAACAACACAGAAAATAACTAAATACTCATTTACTTTCTTGGTTAACAAGGAACACCAACTGGATGAATATTTTAATCATTTTTAGTAGAAGTACTAAGTACTGTATACACTGAAAATAACTATACTAAAAATCATTTGAAAATATAATGAAAACTGTTCTGGCTGACAAAGAACCACACACACACTGGATGAATAATTAATTATTTTTAGTGCAAGTACTATATTTTCATTGAAAACAACTAAAACCAACTCAAAATATCTGAAACCAGCTGTAAAACTTTTGAAAACGACTAAAACACACTGAAAAACAAACGAAAATACTGAAAACAATTGAAATAAAAACGAAATGCATCTAAAAACAACTAAAAACCAACGAAAATGACAGACAGCAGTTGAAAACAACACAGAAAATAATTAAAAACTCTTACTTTTTTGGTTAACAAGGAACACCAACTATATGAATATTTTAATCATTTTTAGTAGAAGTACTAAGTACTGTATTCACTGAAAATAACTAAACTAAACATCATTTGAAAATATAATAAAAACTCTTCTGGCTGACAAAGAAACACACACACTGGACGAATATTTTATAATTTTTAGTGCAGTTACTCTATTTTCATTGAAAACAACTAAAACGAACTTAAAATATCAAAAACCAACTGCAAAACTTTTCAACACGATTAAAAACTACTGAAAAGCAAACGAAAACAACTGAAACAAACAAAGGAATGAATCTAAAAACAACTGAAATTGACTGAAAGCCGCTGAAAACAACCCATAAAATAACTAACAACTCTTTTAGTTTTTTGGTTGACATGGAATCGCAACAGGATGAATATTTTAATCATTTTTAGTAGAAGTACTAAGTACTGTATTCACTTAAAACCACTAAGCTAAAAGTCATTTGAAAATATAATGAAAACTCTTCTGGCTGACAAAGAACCAGCCACACTGAATGAATATTTAATTATTTTTAGTGCAGGTACTATATTTTCATTGAAAACAACTAAAGCCAATTCAAAATATCTAAAACCAACTGTAAAACTTTTGAAAACGACTAAAAACCACTGAAAACAAACGAAAAAACTGAAAACAATTCAAAAATAACGGAATGTATCTAAAAACAACTTAAAATAAACGAAAATGACAGACAGCAGTTGAAAACAACACAGAAAATAACTAAAAACTCTTGTACTTTTTTGGTTAACAAGGAACACCAACTGGATGAATATTTTAATCATTTTTAGTAGAAGTACTAAGTACTTAGTACTAAGTAATACACTGAAAATAACTAAACTAAAAAACATTTGAAAATATAATGAAAACTATTCTGGCTGACAAAGAACCACAGACACTGGATGAATATTTAATTATTTTTAGTGCAGGTAGTATATTTTCATTGAAAACAACTAAAACCAATTCAAAATATCTAAAACCAACTGCAAAACTTTTTAAAACGACTAAAAACCAATGAAAAATAAACGAAAACTGAACTGAAAACAACAAAATATATGTGACAACAATTGAAAACAACTAAAAACAAATGGAATTCATATAGAAATATTTAAAAACAAATTAAAATGACCGAAAACAGCTGCAAGCAATACAAAAATAACTACAAAAGAGTTTTGAGTTATTGAAAACCAATTTTGTATTTGTTTTTTTGGGTCACAAAGAACCGTACAACTGGATGAATATTTGAATTATTTTTAGTAGACGTACTCTGTATTCACTGAAAATATCTAATACAAACTGAAAAACACGAAAGTGATTTTTAGTAGCGGTACTCTGTATTCACTGAAAATATATAAAACGAAGTGAAAACAAATCAAAACTACACTGCTGAAAACATTTGAACTAATAATGATAACTCTATTTTGTTGACAAAGAACCACACAAAATGGATAAATATTTGAATTATTTTTAGTGTTGTATTCTATTTTCATTGAAAAAATAAAAATCATCTAAAAATAACTAAAAACAACTGTAAACTTTTTGAAAAATTCTGAAAACAACCGAAGAATCACTCAAAAACGAAGAAAAATTACCGAAAACAACTGAAAAAACAATGTAATACATCTAGGAATAAATAAAAGTAAATGAAAATTGCTGAAAACAGCTGAAAACAATACAAAAATAACTCAAAACTCTTATGGTTGTTTGTTCACAAGGAACCGCACAAACTGGACAAATATTTAAATTATTTTTGTACAGGTACAAAACTGTGTATGCACTGAAAATATTTAAAACCAATTGAAACAACTATAAACAACTCCAAATAACTGAAAAACAAATAAAAATTATATAGAACTGGCGAAAACATAAAATAATGAAAACTCTTATAGTTGTTAAGGAACCACACAAACTGGATGGTTATTTTAATTACTTTAAGAGGAGATACTCTATTTTCATTGAGAACAACTAAAACCAACTGAACATATTTACAAACGACCGTTGATTCTTTGAAAAAGACCAAACAAAACAGAAAATTAAAAAAAATATATAAAAACTGAAAAAACAACGGAATACACTTGAAAACAACTGAAAGCAAACGAGAATGTCTGAAATCAGCTGAAGACAATACAAATAACTGTAAACTTTTGGTTTTTTGGTTGACAAGGAACCGCACAAACTGGATGAAAATTTTAATTATTTTTAGTAGAGATACTTTGTATTAACTGAAAATATTTAAAAAACAACTCAAAGCAACTGGAAAATTAACGAAAACTATCGAAAACTGATGAAAACATTTGAAAAAAGAATGAAAACTCTTCTGGTTGAGAAAAACCACACACACTGGATGATTATTTTAATTTTTCTCTAGTCGAGATCATCTATTTTCAGTGGAAACAACGAAGACCAACTGAACATATCTAAACACGACTGTAAATATTTTAAAAATGACTAAATACAACAGAAAATTAAAATAAAAACAACTGAAAAAACAACGGAATGCATTTGAAAACAACTGAAAGCAAACGAGAATAACTGAAATCAGCTGAAGACAATACAAATAACTGTAAACTTTTGGTTTTTTGGTTGACAAGGAACCGCACAAACTGGATGAAAATTTTAATTATTTTTAGTAGAGGTACTCTGTATTCACTGAAAATATTTAAAAACAACTTAGAGCAACTGAAAAACAAACGTAAATTATCGAAAACTGATAAAAACATCTGAAAAAATAATGAAAACTCTTCTGGTTGAGAGAAACCACACATACATACCACATTATTTTAATTTTTCTTTAGTCAAGATCATCTATTTTCAGTGGAAACAACGTAGACCAACTGCACATATCTAAACACGACTGTAAATCTTTTGACTAAATACAACAGAAAATTAAAAAAAAAAAAACTTAAAAAACAACGGAATGCATTTGAAAACAACTGAAAGCAAACGAGAATGACTGAAATCAGCTGAAGACAATACAAATAATTGTAAACTTTTAGTTTTTTGGTTGACAAGGAACCGCACAAACTGGATGAAAATTTTAATTATTTTTAGTAGAGGTACTCTGTATTCACTGAAAATATTTAGAAACAACTTAGAGCAACTGAAAAACAAACGAAAACTATCGAAAACTGATGAAAACATTTGAAAAAAGAATGAAAACTCTTCTGGATGTGAATAACCACACACACGGATGTTTTTTTTTTTTTTTTTTTAGTCGAGATCAACTATTTTCAGTAGAAACAACGAAGACCAACTGAACATATCTAAACACGACTGTAAATCTTTTGAAAACAACGGAATATAACTGAAAAAAACTTGAAACAACTGAAAACACAAATTTGAAAAACAACTGAAAGCAAACGAAAATGACCAAAATCTGTCGAAAACATACTAATAAACAAATAATAACTGAAAACTTTTCGTTTCTTGGTTGATAAAGAACCGCACAAACTGGATGGACATTTTAAGTAGTAGTACTAGAAGTTTAAATAGAAGTAGACAGATTCAATGAAAATAACTAAACGATACTGAAAACAATTACAAACACTGAAAATAATTGAAAATAAACTATACAATATTAAACTTTGTATTTAGCATAAATTTAGTCGCAAGTGTTTATAAATTTGACGAACATCTACTTATTTGAATTATTTTTCGTCATCTCAAATTCAGGAGAAGGAATATAATACATGCCTTGTCGTTGCACTAATTTTCTTTTCAATTCTTTTGTTGACATTTTTACCATTTGTTCCTCCTCTTTCTCGTGTACATTCACTTTCTTCGCTCTATAGGTAGTTTTCCTCGACGTCGTTTTTTATTTTCCTTGTCGTAATCCTCATTTTCTGCATTTCACATGATTCTTTTTGACATGATTCACTGGTATTTGCAATACCGATTTGATTGATTATGTATCATTTTACTACAATAAACCGAATTATGACCTATGCAACCAAAATTACTGTATTGCACTAACATGAATGGATTTGATTTGATTTGATTTTAGATTTGTCTATGTGACATTTTTATCTTAATATAGCTTCCCGAATAGGATGGCAAAGTTTTGTACACCTATAATAAATGAGCGTATTATACGCCTATTATTATATACCTCTAATTTGTTTGAATATAATTGAATGCATTTGAAAATAACTAAAATCAAACAAAGACGACTAAAATCAGTTGAAACAATATAAAAAATAACTGAAAACTTTTGGTTCTTTTGGTTGAAAGGCATCGCAAACTGGATGAAATTTTTAATTAGTTTTAGTAGAGTACATTTTTAGTAACTACAGTTACTCTGTATTCACTGAAAATATTCAAAAACATCTCCAACCAATTAAAAAGAACTCAAAACAACTAAAAAACAAACAAAAATTATCGGAAATGATGGGAACATTTGAAAAAAAAATGAAAACTCTTCTGGTTGAGAAATAACCACACACACCGGATGACGATTTTTTTGTTTTTTAGTTGAGATACTATATTTCCATTGAAAACAACTGAAACCAACTGAACATAACTAAAAACAAGTTAAAACAACTGAAAAAACTACGGGATTCATTTGAAAAAGATGAACTGAAAGCAAACAAAAATCACTGAAATCAGTAGAAAACCATACCAATAATAACTGGATGATGTTTTGGTTGACAAGGAGACGCACAAACTGCATGAAAATTTTAAGTAGAAGTAGAAATAGAAGTACCGAAAATAAGTAAACGAAACTGAAAACAATTAGAAATATTGAAAACAACTGAAAACTGAAAATAAATCAAATGAGCACCTAAATAGATTGATTTATTGAACGTTATTGATTTAGCTTTCTAAAATTCCAAACGGTATTTCGCTAACATAAATCAAATGAGCACCTAAATAGATTGAACTATAAAATATTAAATTTTGTATTTGGGATAAATTTAGTCGCAACTATTTATAAATTTCGCCCTCATCTACTTTGAATTATTTTTCATCTCCAATTTAAGAGAAGGAATGTCTTGTCGTTGCACTAATTTTCTTTTAATTTCTTGTTTTTCACCTTTTTACCATTTGTTCCTCCTCTTTCTTCTGTACATTCGCTTTTTTCTCTTTATAGGTGGTTTTCCTCGACGTTGTATTTTCCTTTTCTTTTACCTTCTCGCAATCTTCATTTTCTTCATTTCACATGATTATTTTTGACATGATTCACTGGTATTTTCAATACCGATTTGATTGAACGTAATTGATTTAGCTTTCTAAAATTCCAAACGGTATTTCGCTAACATAAATCAAATGAGCACCTAAATAGATTGAACTATAAAATATAAAAGTTTGTATTTGGGACAAATTTAGTTAAAACTATTTATAAATTTCGCCCTCATCTACTTTGAATTATTTTTCATCTCCAATTTAGGAGAAGGAATGTCTTGTCGTTGCACTAATTTTCTGTTAATTTATTTTTGTTCACCTTTTTACCATTTGTCTACTCTACTCTTATTTTTCATCTCCAATTGAGGAGAAGGAATGTCTTGTCGTTGCACTAATTTTCTTTTATTTTCTTGTTGTTCACCTTTTTACCATTTGTCTACTCTTTCTTCTGTATATTCGCTTTTTTCTTTTTATAGGTAGTTTTCCTCGACTCTATTTTTTTTCCTTTTCCTTCTCGTAATCTTCAATTTCTTCATTTCACACGATTATTTGTGACATGATTCACTGGTATTTTCAATACCGGTTTGATTGATTAATAACGTCAATAACGTTATTATGATAACGTCATAATAACGTCATTTGAACTTCATGGAAAATAAAGATCCCACGATTAACAAATCGTCGGCTTGGTATTATAAGGTTGCATGTAATTTTTTTTTTCAATTTTTAGGTGTACAACTTTACAGGACCATATGTTTTCAAAGCAGGACCTTTGAGCTTGTTGGAAGGGTAAAATCGGAATATTAAGAACCTGTGATATAAAAAAAAACTAATTACAGTGCACAATACATCATTTTCTGTAATAACAAACATATTTAAAGTCTTTATTCCCAAATTTACAAATTTTCACATACAACCTTGTAACATTAAGCCGACGAGATGTTATCAAAATCGGGAAATCTCTTCAGAATCTTATTCTAGATTTTCTAAGTTGTGAGTCCAAATTGACAATTGGAAAATTAGAACCTGAAATTTAATTTGCCAATTGTCAATTAGTCGAATGTGTCGACTTTTAATATTCCAATTTTGAATATCTCAAACTTTATTTTTCCACGTCTGGATATCACAAATCCAGATTTTTCAACTTTCCATCTTTTACACCACAATTTTGTAATCCAAATTTTCCAACATGCGATTGTTCATTACAATTTTTAAGAAAACTATTGTCTTCATTTTTCAATTTTCGATCACTCCAGTTTGTATTTTCAAGCCTAGATTTTTCATTTGTTGATTTGTAGGAATCGATTTTTGAATCTTAGATGTTGGAAAACTCTTTCCAAGTGAATGTTATGAATTTACAAAAAAGCATGAGGATATGATTTCTGCATTTTTAATCTTGCTTGTACTAAAAAATAATCTGTTCTTGTGATGTTCTCGTGTCCTCGTGTTTGATTGATTATGTATCATTTTACTACAATAAACAGAATTATGGCCTATGCAACCAAAATTACTGTATTGCACTAACATGAATGGATTTGATTTGATTTGATTTTAGATTTGTCTATGTGACATTTTTATCTTAATATAGCTTCCCGAATAGGATGGCAAAGTTTTATACACCTTTATACACCATTATAAGTGAGTGTGTATTATAGGGCCTATTATTATATACCTATAATTTGTTTAGATGTATAATTGACTTGTTTAAAAACAATTTAATTTTTATGTATCACCAATACAGACTTTTACTTTTTACATTTACTTTTGATTTACTTCCTTCTCCGTATCCACTCATTTCTTCTGCAGTCCTATCGTCTTCCTTGTCTTCAAATACTTTTTTCTCTCTATTCACCTTTTTATCTTCGCACTATTTCTCTTGGTCCTCCATTGTCTGTAACCACTTATTTATTTTATGCGTCCTCTCTGTTGGTACCAACAGTGAGGTTGGGAAGTGTACCAACTTTTGGTGATTAATTTTCTTCTCAATATCCGCCAATTCCTTCTTCGTATTCTTATTGTCTTTGTTTTAATCTCTTTCTCAAACGCATTGATTTCATCTTCGTGACTTGTTACTTTTTTCTCTCCTTCTATTGTTAGTTCACTTCCCTGTTTATGCCCACCAATGCGTTCTCCGTATCCTCTTCATTTTTGTTGTCATGCTTATGTTTATCCTTTTGCTTTATTTCTCAAATCCATATATTTCTTCACCGAGCCTTGCCTCTTTTCGTTCTCCTTCTATTGTTCGCTCACTTCCTTTACTTTGTTCGTCAATGTCTTCTCTATATCCACTTCTGTTTTTGTTCCCCTCCTTAGGCGGAGGAGTAGCAGGAATTATTGTTATTATTATTATGATCATTTACTTCCTTTCATGTACCCACCAATTTCTTCTCAGGTTCTCTTCATCAGTAGAAACAGGAATCAAAATTCATAGATGTGAATGACAAATATTAGGAATGACCTACGTCCAGGAGTAGATCAAAATGGGCTGAAGAAGAAGATATGAAGGAAGAGTTCTCTTTCTACATGTCAGGCATCAAAGGGTACAAAAGAGATTGAAAAATTGTGAATGTTATCGTCCTCCGGTTTATGTTCATTCCTTTCCTTTCATCCACCATCCACCATTCATCCACCAATTTCTCCTCAAGTTCTTTTCATCGGTAGAAACAGGCATTAAAATTCACAGATGTGAATGACAAAAATAGGAATAGGAAAATAGGAGTAATCCAAACAGCAAAAATAGGAAATGTCCAGAAGAAGATGAAAACTGTCTGAAGAAGAAGAAGTTCTCTTCCTTCATGTCACATGTCATACCTAGCGAAACGATGTAAAAAAGTGACAGTGATGAAGCACGAAAAGGTAATGATGAAGAATGAACAAGACTGCAAACTATGAACTCTGGGTGAACTCGATTGAACTTTTTTTTTGTCCAGCATGTAATCACGTCCCGATTAATTCTAGGAAGCTAATCGCTGGATTCGATCACCGTGTAATGATCAAACTCCAATCAAATACCACGAAGTGCGCACTTACACAGACCGTAATCATTACCGGAGCGCGTTTAGGGCCCGATTGAGACGACTTCGGGGAATTTAACGGCGGTATTAAACATTTACAAATTTTAATTAAACCCCCAGTGCGTTCAATTAGTTTCACCGGAGCCGGCGCTAAGCGGAAGAGCGCCCGGATTAACGGTGTTAAGGGTGGATGTTGAAATCCAGCGAATCGCAGCGGAGCAACAAATCTATACAAACAACTACATCGGCTTGTACGGTTACAGGTTCATGCGAGTCTAATAATTACTCGGATCAGTAATGAATTTAGACAAATAACAACAGACTTGCAAGAAAATTAGATGTGTTCAACTGCTGAGAAGATCATTTCAATTTTTTCAATTGCCATAGGGTTATAGATTAATTATTTTTGTACACTCGAATCTAAACTATCAATTAAAGTGGGATAAAATTGATGAACCTGGAAATTTTAAAGATTAATTAACTATTTCTTGACTAAAGATTGAAGACTAAAGATTGACTAAAGATTGAAGACTCAAGATTGACTAAATATTAAAAACTAAAGATTGACTAAAGATTGACTAAAGATTAAAGACTAACGATTGACTAAAGATTAAAAACTAAAGATTGACTAAATTAATGCTTAAAGATTGACTATAGATTAAAGACTTGTAGAGGTTCTTGAATAGGATTTGTTCTTGTCTGATGATATTTTTCCTGTGCTGATGTCCCTCATCAAGGCTGGGTAAAATTTTGTGTGGCCAAAATAGTTGCGCAACCCTGATGACGATAACTGTGTCACTATAGACTAAAGATTGACTAAAGATTAATGACTCAAATTGACAAAAGATTAAAGACTAAAGTTGACAAAAGACTAGAGATTGACTAAAGATTAAAGACATCGATTGTTTTTTATTGCGAACTCAATCAGTATATAATTGCATCTTAAAGGTGACAGCTTGTTAACCATTATTTATAGTCTATTATTATTATGGTCTACTATTTATAGACCGGCATATATTTGCTGCTATGGCTAATTACCATCGCCAGAAAACATCCGGCAACATTTGCTCTCTGATTTTGCTTCATCCGCACACTTTTTAATTACAATCAATTTTAGCATTCTGGCATTTTCATTTCCGCTAGTCGGCTAAACTGAAACAAATCGACAACCTGCAATTGCGAACTGGCTTTATTCAGCCCTTGAACTCGTTGAAGCCGGGCACACTGGCTGACCCCCGGGCGAGTTTTTAATTCATGCCCGTCGCTCCATCCTTTAATCTTCACAGAGAGAATTTGAAATGAAAATTTCAGCCCTCGTTACGGGAGTTTATACTACAAACATAATTCATTCAGGAATCCCGCCGTATCGCGCCTCCGAAACAGGCCCTAATTATTTTTTACGTGCGCCGTAGGACTGCCGGCGAAAGGTCAGCTCAGATGAAAATTACTTGGAGCGAATTTTATGTTGGGGGGTGAAATGGAGACGGGGATTATTTTAGTAATGATGGTTTGTTGGTTCCCAACAACTTAATACGAGTAAAATTAATGAGTAAAAGCTGGCTTGTAATTTTATAAATCTTAAATTTAAATTCCCATAGTAATCATGAATATTTTGACAGAATTGAAAGAAATGCTGTTGAAAATGCCCATAGCGATAGCATTACCACAGCGTAGCGTTGCGTGGCGTAAGAAATCAGCCTTTAAACACCTGATAGAAGTATACGTTTTAACACTGGGATATGAAAAATTGACAAAATTTAACAGATTCAATTCTCAGTACCAATTAAAAAATTGACAGACATTCACAGCTGAAGGTTAGAAATTTAGAGATTTTGATTGTCACAATGGGAAATTGAACCCATTTACAAAGTTGTTAAAAATTTAATAGATTTTGGCAACTGTAATTGTAAATTTGGCAGATTTCTACAGTTTAAAAAAAAAGACATTCATGGTGCTTCTAAGGTGGGGTCCAAACACTAAGGTGTAATTAGTGATATAAAAATGCCAATTCTGTCATAACAAATTAGCATTTGTTGAATTTATACTTTATTACTACTTGATTTAACAGAACATGATAAAACAAATAAATCCGCTGTAACTATTTATGTATTTTGAAACTGTCGTTCGCGTTTTGCAAAATTTGTTAACTGTTGTTCTTCTTCTTATTCATTGGTTGATTTTAAAATTTGTTCTTATTTAAATTTGCAATTTCTAAATTTGTTTTATCCATTAAGCAAGTACAACCAAAATTGTTTTGTTTGTTTTTAGTTAAGTTGTACAGTCATGCTCACATAAATGTAGTACAAGAATTTAGGTTACAATAGCAATTTTATATAGCAGTATCAAATTGTTTGTACTAGATTGATGTCAGCATGACTGTACATAGTTGCTTAGTTCCTGCAATTTTGTATGTCTTTGATGACATTAGTCGACAATGAAATCGGTCTCACAAATGATAAAAATGGGCAATCAAACCACAATCACTTTCAAGAAAATGAAAAGATTTGATTATGACATAAAGAAAAAATATTTTATTTTTATTTTTAACGATAGCGTAGATTATTAATATTTTTTCTTTCATTTTAAGTTATAATTAAATCAAGTGCTATGTACATTTCAAATTTCAAACGTCCAACTCTCAGAAGACAAAACTTGTTATTTTGTGCAGGAAATTAGAGGAATTTTTCGTGGATATCTATAAGGTTGGCATGTAACGGTTTGCAATTATGTATCACACACTCGAAACTAAGTAATTTTCTTCAGAAAACTTTGTGATTTTATGGCGTATAGGTTCAGTATATTCCATTAAAAAGTATGAGATGAGATTGTATGAAAAACGTTTTGGGTGGAAAATTTTAATAATGTTTATAAAAATACATTTTATATTTTTTCGGATCTAAAAATGTTTTCATCAGTTTTCGAAAATTTTCGTTTTTTTTCAGTTGCTTTAAGTTGTTTTTAATGGTTTTGAATTGTTTTTTTAATTATTTTCAGTGAATACAGAGTACCCCTACTAAAAATAATTATAATTTTCATCCATTTTGTGCGGTTCCTTGCCAACCAAAAAACCAAAAGTTTTCAGTTATTATTGGTATGGTTTTCAACTGATTTCAGTCATTTTCGTTTGATTTCAGTAGTTTCTCAAATGAATTCCGTAGTTTTTTCAGTTGTTTTAACTTGTTTTTAGTCATTTTCAGAAGATTTACAGTTGATTTTAGATATGTTCAGTTGGTTTTAGTTGTTTTCAATGAAAATACAGTTGACAGTTGGAGTACCTGCACAAAAAAAAAAGTCATCCAGTGTGTGTAGTTATTTCTTAACCAGAAGAGTTTTCATAATTTTTTCGAATGTTTTCACCATTTTTTGAAAATTTTTGTTTGTTTTTCAGTAGCTTTAAGTTGTTTTTACAACTTCAAATGAAAACAATTCATGGTTTTGAATTGTTTTTTTAAATTATTTTCAGTGAATAGAGAGTACCCCTACTAAAAAAAATTATAATTTTCATCCATTTTGTGCGGTACCTTGCCAACCAAAAAACAAAAAGTTTTCAGGTACTATTGGTATGGTTTTCAACTGATTTCAGTCATTTTCGTTTACATTCAGTTATTTCTCAAATGAATTCCGTAGTTTTTTCACTTGTTTTAACTTGTTTTTAGATATGTTCAGTTGCTTTTAGTTATTTTCAATGAAAATAAAGTATCTCCACTAAAAAAACAAAAAAATAGTCACCCAGTGTGTATGGTTATTTCTCAACCAGAAGAGTTTTCATTATTTTTTCTAATGCTTTCATCATTTTCGATAATTTTTTATTGTTTTTCAGTTGTTTGTAGTTGTTTTAAAATACTTTCAGTGAATACAGAGTACCTCTACTAAAAATAATTATAATTTTCATCGAGTTTGTGAAACTTTGCAAATTTGTGTCTGAAATTTGGGAATTCTTGATGAAAAACTATTGACTTTGCATGTACATTTTTGCAATTTTGCAAGAACACGAAACTATGAAATATTCCTCGGAAAGCTTTGTAATTGTGTGGAGGACAGGTTCAGGCTTTTTAGGGGTTTGTATGAAATACGAAAAACAAACGACAAGTTGAGAAGGAATCGAAAGCATCGCGAGGTCATCAATCCAAGGCTAATTTTTTCGGATCTAAAAATGTTGTCACCAGTGTTCGAAAATTTTCGTTTATTTTTCAGTTCCTTTAAGTTGTTTTAAATGATTTTGAATTTTTTTAAAATTATTTTTAGTGAATACAGAGTACCCCTAATAAAAATAATTATAATTTTGATCCTTTTTGTGCGGTTGCTTGCCAAGCAAAACACCAAAACTTTTCAGTTTATTATTGGTATGCTTTTTATCTGATTTCAGTCATTTTCGTTTGCTTTCAATTATTTCTCAAATGAATTCCGTAGTTTTTTCAGTTGTTTTAACTTGTTTTTACTTATTTTCCATTGTTGTTAGTCATTTTCAGAAGATTTACAGTTGTTTTTAGATATGTTCAGTTGGTTTTAGTTATTTTCAATGAAAATAAAGTATCTCCACAAAAAAAAAAAATAGTCATCCAGTGTGTATGGTTATTTCTCAACCAGAAGAGTTTTCATTATATTTTTTAATGTTTTCATCATTTTCGATAATTTTTTATAGTTTTTCAGTTGTTTGGAGTTGTTTTTAATTGTTTTGAGTTGTTTTAAAATACTTTCAGTGAATACAGAGTCCCTCTACTAAAAATAATTATAATTTTCATCCTGTTTATGCGGTTCCTTGCCAACCAAAAAACCAAAAGTTTTCACTTATTATTGATATTGTTTTTCATTGATTTCAGATATTTTTATTAGCTTTTAGTTGTTTTTCAAATGCATCCCGTTGTTTTTGTTTATTTTCAGTTATTTTCCGTTGTGTTTAGTCATATTCAAAAGATTTAGTCATTTTTAGTTAGTTTTAACTACCCAGAAGAATTTTTATTACGTTTTCAAATGTTCTCAGCAGTGTTCGATTAATTTAATTACTTTTTCAGTTGTTTTGTGTTGGTTTTGGATATTTTCAGTGAATACAGAGCACCTCTACTAAAAATAGTTCAAATATTCATCCAGTTTATTGTCTTGTCAACCAAAAACTACCAAAAAGAGTTATTTTTGAATTGTTTTAAGTTAGGAAATGTATTTTTTTCCGTGTTAAGCAAGGGATTTTTGATCTAGGCTGTAGCCAAGATTAAAAACATGACGTGTACAAAAAAAAAATGGATATCTTACGTGTTGTATATATGATTTTTTCTACTAGAGTTTGGAAAATAAATTAAATTTCTAAAATTTTAATAGTTTAAAATTATTTCAAAATTAAATAGCGGAGTCAAGATTGTTCTGCTTTCAATTATGAGGAGGTTAACGTAAGTAATAACCCTATTTCTACTTTCACAAAGATTAGTATTAGTATTAGTATTAATTAGTATTCAAATGTTAACGTTTTTCAAACTCTAGTAGAAAAAATATACTTCACGCTAATATTTGATACTACTATTTAGTAGTAGGTAGTTGATACTACTATTTAGTACTGCAAGGACTATTTATCCCTAGTCATTGTTCCCTAAGGGAAGGTGTCAAGATTGTTCTGCTTTCAATAATGAGGAGGTTTACGTAATTTAATAACCCTATTTGTACTTCCACAAAGACTAGTATTAGTATTAGTATTAATTAGTATTCAAATGTTAAAGTTTTTCAAACTCTATTAGAAAAAATATACTTCACGATAATATTAGATACTACAATTTCGTAGTACGTAGTTGATACTACGATTTAGTACTGCAAGGACTATTTATCCATAGTCATTATTCCCTAAGGGAATAATATATAGCATTATAATGCAAAAACCTCAAGTATAATACTATAACACATTATAATTTAGCCGTAGATAAATATTATTACAGTTTGTTTTATAGTAATTTTGGAATTATAAAATAGATAAATATTTTATAACAAATTTATGCTGTATTAAAAAGTTAATCTTCAACTTATGCGCACATATTTTTTTACTGGGGTTACAGTTTTTTCTTGCCTGAAGGCACGTTTGCTTTTTACGACAATTTCATCACATCCTCGCTTACACGGTGTATAAAAAGCCTGCTTTATCGCCCGGCCGTCGTGCGGGGGCGCTTTAAAATCACGTACACTCTGTACACGTGTACACGTACGCCGGGGGATTGTGCGTAAAAACGCTGCGAATTGTTTACACACCGCAGGGGCGCACCTAAAAAAACGGAGCGCTTTATTGCACTGGCGTGTCCGTGCGCGCCGGAAAATGCGGGGGCGGGGTGTTTTACTTTCCCGCGAGTTTTCCGGCGCCGCAAATTAAAACGTGATTTATTTAGCGGCGAGAACGGGAAAGCCGGGAAAGCCCGGGGAAAACGTCGGAGATCGCGCCGTGACGGGGTGTAAGTCTTAATTACACAAATCCCACCCATTCTGGCCGCATAATGCCTACAAATATGTGTGAATGCCGGGTATATGCGCGGCGTGGGATTTGCCTTAATAACCCGCGTGGACGGGGGGCTTAATCCATGGCGCTGCACCCCCACACCCCCAAATCCGGGGGCGGCTACACCAAAGTGGCCGCCCCATTAATATTCATGTCCCGCGACGTATTACGCATTCACGTATTTATATAAATATTCCATCGAATTGTCCGGGGCGGAAAAATGGGAGTAATTAACGGATTATAATTGCAAACGGGAAATCTGGGTTAAGTGGCGGCAATTTGCATCCCCGCGGGGGCGGGGGGCGCGCGCGCGCGCGCGCCAAGAAGAAGGTAATTTCTTTAATTAGACGCAATCACAACTTTTAGCAGAACTTGATGGCGTACTAATTGCCGCCGGTCCTGATTGCCCACTTCAATTAAGTCGCATAAATTAGACGGCAGCAACACGGTCCCGGCGAACAACCCGGAATTGTGTTTAATTAATCCCGAAAACATCTCATCAAAAATATTCAGATAATATTCGTTTTAAACAAGTATAACATTCAAAGGAAGAAAATAGACTTCGTCCGTAGAACCAAAATAAATCTGTATTAGTCAATGAATTAAAAATATATATATGTATATATATCTACTTGAACATTTTGCATAATGGAAAAATTGTAAAGTTACATATGTTTTCAAGTTTTTTGAAAATTTTGTATTAGACATGATTATTGTTATATTAATACGAGTAGCTCTTATCGTACTTAGAAGAAAATGGTCTTCGTATTCTTCATCATGACCATCGATATCATGTCAGGAGATCAGGAGATCGTACGGGTTGAATAAGTCAGTCAAGAAGCATCAGTCAACGACAAAAAATAACAAAAAAAAACATTTAAATTTATTTATCCTTTCAACATTACAAGTACTTTTACCCGTAGTCCTTACAATAATAATAAATCCTATAAAACATTATTAGCTGTATATGTATATGTAGCATGTGCAACATTATGTAGCTGTATACCGAAACTACGCCAAAAAAAGTACCAAGCTTCGCTTTTTCCAACAGCACAAATTCCCAACATCCCATTTGCGTGAAGCTCCATCAGATTACATAAATTAGACGGTAGCAGTGCGACGCCGGGCAAAATAATGCCATCAAAGATATTTTTTTGAATTTTCGCTGAAATATATTAGAACCCTGCCCTGTGTAACTAACGAATTCCTTCAGCAAAACGCGCAAATTCCCGGAAACTGAAATATCACGCTGTACAAACAAAAATTATAATTCACGCGGCTGGCGGGCACGCGATCCCACAAAAATTACAACACTTAGATGCATAAAGCACTTTGCGTCGTAAAAGCGGGAACTAAGAGCAATTTCAGCCCGCTTCGCCCGGCGCATCCGCCATTTCTGCCACGGGTTTTATAGGGCGTTAAATTTTATCTGCACGCGCGGTCGTGAATGTTTTCATTTATTATTGCAACATTAATTGACCGTGATAGCGTCCCTGTCACTCGCTTTGAATTATAACGAGGGCATAAATTGCGGTGTCATTAAATACGTTACACCGCACTAATTAGAATGCGCGATAAACCAGACGGCCGCATTGGAAATAATTATATAAAACAAACAAAAAATGGAACAGTTAGCAATTAAAATGTGTTGGTTATGATTCGTGCATACTTGCAGTCCCAGTGGCAAAAAATAAATTCGATGGAATTGTTACTAATAGTAGCGCGAAAAATTAATTAGTACTTAACAGTATTTTAGTAGATATGGTGAAACTTAATTATCTTTTATAATCAAATTAATTATTCGATTTTCTCACTTACTTAAGACAAACTCGTGGTCAAATTTTCTAAGGATTTATCTTTAGGCACACTCTATACAGATCTAGTACAAAATTTCCAAAATATCCTTTAGATAAATTTTCAGAAATTTCAGGGAGAGTTAACTTACACTGGTCAACTCGGAAAGTTAATATCTCGATTTTCTCACTTAATTTACACATACCCGTGGTCCAATTTTCAGAGGACTTATCTTCAAGCATACTGTATACAGATCTGGTATAAAATTTTCAAAATATCCGTGACATAAACTTTCAGAAATTTCAGTGACTGGTAACTTATACAGGTCAACTCAGAAAGTTAATAACTCGATTTTTTCACTTATTTAAGACATACAAGTGGTCACATTTTCAGAGGATTTATCTTGAGGCATATTGTGTATAGATCTGGCATAATATTTTCAAACTAGCCGTTAGATAAATTTTTAGAAAATTCAGGGACTGATAACTTATACTGGTCAACTCAAAAAGTTAATAACTCGATTTTCTCACTTATTTGGGACATACTAGTGGTGAAATTTTCAGAAGATTTATCTTCAAGTATACTGTTTACAGATCTGGGATAAAGTTTTCAAAATATCCGTGAGATAAATTTTCAGAAATTTCAGTGACTGGTAACTTATACTGGCCAACTCAGAAAGTTAATAACTTGATTTTCTCACTTATTTCAGACATACAAGTAGTAAATTTTTTAGAGGATTTAACTTAAGACATACTGTATACAGATCTGGCATAAAATTTTATAAATATCCATTAGATAAATTTTCAAGAATTTCAGTTACCAGTAGAGTTATACTGGTGAACTCGGAAAGTTAATAACTCGATTTTTCACTTAATTTACACATACTCATTGTGAAATTTTCAGAGGATTTATATTTAGGCACACACTATACAGATCTAGCATAAAGTTTTCAAGATATCCCTTAGGTAAATTTTCAGAAATTTCAGTGACAGATAACTTTTACTGGTCAACTCAGAAAGATAATAACTCGATTTTATCACTTATTTCAGACATACAAGTAGTCAAATATTCAGAGGATTTAACTTAAGGCATGCTGTATACAGAACTGGCATAAAATTTTGAAAATATCCATCAGATATAATTTCAGAAATTTCAGGACAGATAACTTATACTGGTCAACTCGAAAAGTTAGTGTTGTACAAGGCTTAACAGTTGGAGATGAAACTTTGAAAGATTTTGATAGTGGGAATTGAAACTTTGCAGATTTAGATAACAATTTTAGAGTTTAGATTGTTATAGTTAAAAATTTGGGCACAGTTGAAAAATTTACAAAGTTTTATTGAGTTTGGCAATCTGCAATAGCAAATTTTACAAGTTATGATATTTGCAGTTGAAAGTTTGACAAGTTTGATCATTAAAGTTGGAAATTTTACGGTTTTTGCTAGTGGGAGTTAAGAATTTAGAAGCTCAGACAACAATTTGACAGTTTTGATAGTTTCAGTAAAAAACTTAATAGTTATTGTTGAAAATTTTACAGGTTTTGATAGGTACAGTTGAAAACTTTACAAGGCTTGACAGTTGTAGTTCAAAATTCGAAAGATGTTGACACTGGGAGTTGAAAATTTGCAACTACAATTAAAAAATTTACAGTTTTTGATAGTTGAAGTTAAAAATTTGAAAGTTGAGTTGAATATTTATGGCTTTTTGACGTGTGTAGTTGAAAATATGACAAATTTTGACAGTGGGAAAATAAAAATATCGAAGATTTTTATACTGGGGGTTGAATATTTGCAGATGCGTTAAAAAATTGACAGTTTTTTAGTGTTGTAGTTGAATTTGAGTATTAAACAGTTGCAAATTCAGGAATATCTACATGCTACATGTACATATTATACATATACCTGCTACTTATACAATCACGGACTCTGGGGCTGACGCACTCCGTAGGGGCACGGTCAAGGTTTTTCTCACTTATTTTAGACATACAAGTAGTAACATTTTTAGAGGATTTACCTTAAGACATACTGTATTGAGATCTGGCATAAAATTTTCAATCCATTATCCATTAGATAACTTTCCAGAAATTCCATTGACATATAACTTATACTGGTCAACTCGAAAAGTTAATGTTTTACAAGGCTTAAACAGTTGGAGTTGAAACTTTGAAAAATTTTGATAGTGAGAATTGAAACTTTGCAGATTTAGATAACAAATTTACAGTTTTGATAGTTACAGTTAAAAATAATTTAGGTAGAGTTGAAAAATATACAAAGTTTAATTGAGTTTGGCAATTTGCAATAACAAATTTTACAGGTTATGATAGTTGCAGTTGAACGTTTGACAAGTTTGATAATTGAAGTTAAAATTTTTACGGTTTTTGCTAGTAGGAGTTAAGAATTTAGAAACTCAGACAACAATTTGCCAGTTTTGATAGTTTCACTTAAAAATTTAATAGTTAATGTTGAAAATTTTACAGTTTTTGATAGGTACAGTTGAAAACTTTACAAGACTTGGCAGTTGCAGTTCAAAATTCGAAAGATGTTAACACTGGGAGATGAAAACTTGCAACTTAAGTAAAAAAAATTACAGTTTTTGATAGTTGAAGTTGAAAATTTTTAAGTTGAGTAGAATATTTAAGGCCTTTGACACGTGTAGTTGAAAATATGACAAATTTTGACAGTGGGAATTAAAAATATCGAAGATTTTTATAGTGGGGGTTGAATATTTGCAGATGCGTTAAAAAATTGACAGTTTTTTAGTGTTGTGGTTGAATTTGAGTATTGAACAGTTGCAAATCCTGGAACATCTACATGCTACATGTACATATTATACATATACATGCTACGTGAATAATCACGGAGTCTGGGACTGACGCGCTCCGTAGGGGCACGGTCAAAGATAGCAGACTGCTCGGTCGTATGTAGCGCATGTACAATCGCGGACTCTGGGACTGACGCGCTCCGTAGGGGCACGGTCAAGGATAGCAGACTGCTAGGTCTTATGTAGCGCGTCATTCCCAGAGTCCGTAACTCATGACTGTACATGTAGCATGTATATATTCCTACATCTGCTATCCTTGACCATGCCCCTACGGAGCGCGTCAGTCACAGACTCCGTGATTGTTCATGTAGCATGTATATGTATAATATGTACATGTAGCATGTAGATATTCTTGGATTTGCAACTGTTAAATACTCAAATTCAACTACAACTCTTAAAAACCTACAATGTTTTAACACATCTGAAAATATCCAACCCCAGTATTAATATTAGATTTTCGATAAAAATCTATAAATGCTATACTTATGATTTATAAACTTTAAATCCTAGTTCGGGCACTGGCGATTTGCCATTTTCGTTCTGATTAGTAAAATTTGAAAGCATTTTACCCGGGGACTTATACTAGACCAACCAAAATAAAAATCGCAAATCGCAAATCGCAAATTACCAGTGCATCAACTAGGGTTTTAGGTTGTGTTTACAATTAATAGAAAATTTTCTAAAACCATCTCATTAATCAATTTTTTTATGGACCTTTTTTTTGCAAATATCTTTTTTATGAGGTGTCGTTTATAATATTTCATAACCATTTCAGAAACTACAGATTTTCTAGTAATACGTAAAATATTGCCATTTGTACTTTTGATATACTCATGTCTCTAAAACACAATTCAATTTAACCTGATTTCGTGGGCTTACAGTAAAAAAAAAGGTTTCGACAGATAAATGCATTTGCAAATTCAACAGTTGATATACAGTTGATGATAAATCTAATTTTCAATATCAATTGTTTTTTCAAGTTTTTATGAATATTTCAGTGAACTATGATACAACATAAAAACTTTTTCCTAATAAATACAGTGAATTTTTTTGGTGCCTGGTCATTTCCAATTCAGTTTTGTCAAATTGTGACTTGCTCACTTTTTCGTGTATGCCCTATAACAGTTATTTGTCGCCATTCCAGCTGCTATGTTTGGACAGGCACCAAATAAGAGACACCATATGACATGCTAGACACCAGATCTAGCATAAAATTTTCAAAATATCCGTTAGAATTGTCTGAGTTCAGTGTTCACTCAGTTTACAACTCGATTTTCTCACTAATCTGAGACATACTACTGGTCAATTTTTTAGAAGATATATCTTCAGGCATGCTGTATACAGATCTGGCATAACAAAATTAAAATATCCATTAGATAAATTTTCAGAAATTTCAGTGACTGATAACTTATACTGGCCAACTCAGAAACTTAATAACTCGATCTTCTCACTTATTTGAGACATACTACTGGTCAAATTTTTAGAGGATTTATGTTTAGGCATACTGTATAGAGATCTGGCATAAAATTTTCAAAATATTATTTAGATAAATTTTCAGAAATTTCAGTGGCTGATAAATTATACTGGCCAATTCAGAAAGTTAATATCTCGATTTTCTCACTTAATTGAGAGATACTACTGGTCAAAGTTTCAGAGGTTTTATCTTCAAGTATACTGTATACAGATCTAGCACAAAATTTTCAAAATATCCATTAGTTAAATTTTCAGAATTTTCGGTGACAGATAACTTATACTGGCCAACTCAAAAAGTGAATAACTCGATTTTCTCACTTATTTCAGACATGCTAGTATTCAAATTTTCAGAAGATTTATCTTCAAGTATACTGTATACAAATCTGGCATAAAACTTTCGAAATGCCCATTAGATAAATATTCAGAAATTTCAGTGAGAGATAACTTATACTGGTCAACTCAAAAAGTTAATAACTCGATTTTCTCACTTATTTCAGACATGCTAGTATTCAAATTTTCAGAAGATTTATCTTCAAGTATACTGTGTACAAATATGGCATAAAAAATTCAAAATAGCGGTTAGATAAATATTCAGAAATTTCAGGGACAGATAACTTATACTGGCCAACTCAGAAAGATAATATCTCGATTTTATCACTTATTTAAGACATACTAGTGGTCAAATTTTCTGAAGATTTATCTTCAAGCATACTGTGGACAAATCTGTGATAACATTTCCAAAGTATCCATTAGATAAATTTTCAGAATTTTCAGTGCCAGATAACTTATACTAGCCAAGTTAGATAGGTAATTACTCGATTTTCTCACTTATTTGAGACAAACTAATGGTCAAATTTTTAGAAGATTTATCCTTAAGCCTAGTGTGGACAAATCTGGGATAAAATTTTCCAAATATCCATTAGATAAATTTTCAGAAATTTCAGTGTCAGACAAATTAGACTGGCCAATTCAGAAATTTAATATCTCGATTTTCTCATTTATTTGAGACATGGTGATGGTCAAATTTTCAGAAGATTTATCTTTAAGCTTACTATGGACAAATATGGGATATAATTTCCAAAATATCCATTAGATAAATTTTCAGAAATTTCAGTGCCAGAAAACTTATACTGGCCAACTCAGAGAGTTAATATTTCGATTTTCTCACTTATTTGGGACATACTAGCTGCCAAAGTTTCAGAAGATTTATCTTCAAGCATACTGTATACAGATCTGGTATAAAATTTTCAAAGTATTCTTTAGATAAATTTTCATAAATTTCAGTGACTGATCATTTCCCTGATTTGATAAGAATATTTGTGAAGGCTGAACTCATTGTGTAATATTGTTATTAATGTTACTGTAATGTTATAATGGTATTAAATGTTATGGATTCTATTGCTGCATAAATATTTTTTTATTATTTCTTATAATTGTTTCCATTAAGCCGTCCTCGGAGACGGCCAATTAATGCCCCACTTATCAGTTAGCCGTTCCGTTTTCGTTTTCGTCGTCCTGGGTCATTTCTGTGGGGCGCGGGGCTTCGCCATCTTCATTAAACGGAAACTTTTAATGGGAAAAAGTCCGATTCGCTTATATTAAAAAAAAAGAGTGTTGCAGCGGAGAGGTTCTTCCTGCCTCCACCCCGGAGCCCCGAATTTAATTAATATCGCAGCGAAATAACGAGAAGTAATCAGCGAAACTTTGCGAGGAGGAGCCTCGCAGCGCTGCAGGGAAGATACGATTTGTTTCGGAATTTAACTCAAGTGTCGGTAATTGAGTGCCGATTTAATGGCTTCCCTGTAGGTGCTCTGTGAAAGGCAGTGGCGTTCAGCGTAATTTGGATCGAAATTACGCAAATTTGAAGTGCAAAATAAAATTATTGCAGTATCAAACACAATGCATGCACACAATGGTCATCGACAAATGGGTCTATATTAAAATGGCACCATAAGGTTACTTCAGATCCTGTTAAGTACTTTTATAAGGGTTACAAAAATGTCAATCTGCAATCTGATTATGACTTATTCCTAACGATTTTCTGGCAGTAATTTTTCTTTTCATTAGTTGCAAGTAGTTATACAACAAGAGTTCCAACCCGCGGTTTAATAATTTAATCCGCGGTTTGATTCGCGGATTAATCAATTACCGCGGGCAGTAACAATGGGTTGATTGTGGAAATCGCGAGTAATTTCATCGAAATCTAACCTAACCTGGGTTGGAACTCTTGTTGTATAACTACTGCTGCATTAAGCAGATTTTCAAGAAAGACAAAAAATGTACTCTCAAGTTCTCTTGTTTTCTCACTCTTACTGCTTAGTAGTAAATTTGTTGGTTTTGCTTGTATGCCAATGATGTTTACTCAATTGAATACCTAGCTTTGATCTGCAATATTATAATGATGATGGCTGCTTAGTAGTAAATTTGTTTGTTTTGCTTGTTTGCCAATGATGTTTACTCAATTGAATACCTAGCTTTGATCTGCAATATTATAATGATGATGACTGCTTAGTAGTAAATTTGTTTGTTTTGCTTGTTTGCCAATGATGTTTACTCAATTGAATACCTAGCTTTGATCTGCAATATTATAATGATGATGACTGCTTAGTAGTAAATTTGTTTGTTTTGCTTGTTTGCCAATGATGTTTACTCAATTGAATACCTAGCTTTGATCTGCAATATTATAATGATGATGACTGCTTAGTAGTAAATTTGTTTGTTTTGCTTGTTTGCCAATGATGTTTACTCAATTGAATACCTAGCTTTGATCTGCAATATTATAATGATGATGACTGCTTAGTAGTAAATTTGTTTGTTTTGCTTGTTTGCCAATGATGTTTACTCAATTGAATACCTAGCTTTGATCTGCAATATTATAATGATGATGACTGCTGAGTAGTAAATTTGTTTGTTTTGCTTGTTTGCCAATGATGTTTACTCAATTGAATACCTAGCTTTGATCTGCAATATTATAATGATGTAAGTGGTGACGTTGTTGAGAATGGAGAGCAGGACGCAGCACTTGATGCTGAAGAATCCGCAAGCGGAGAAGTGCACAGATCTGTACTTCACGAGTGCAGCTAGAAGGCTTAGCTCGTCCCTGCGTATCCCAGAACTTACGACTTGCTCCTTTATTATAAGTTCGCAGCAGATTACAGGGAAACGTGCAGCTTCTCTACGGACCATGTCGCAAGAGGCCGTCAGCATGATGACGAGCGTCTACAAAAATCGTGTTATCAAAAAAACGGGGGGGTGGGGGTAGGTTACCAGAGATAAGAGGAAACTGATGATGACGCGCCTGATCATCATGTCGTGGTCCATCCCGCTGCCGACGGCGAAGTGATGGATGGCCAGATTGACGCTCTTAACCGCAGAGACGATGGCGTACAGGTATACGCAGGTGATTCGTGCCCCGAAGAGGTCGCTGCAGCACTCCACCAGGTCACAGAGCTCGTCGTACACGCGCACGTACGCTCTCCGATCATAGTAAGCCCCATTGGGGTCGGTTAAGCGAGAATTAACTTGTTTGAAGCGATGCCTCAGCACCAGGGCCAGGTTGTACATCAGAGCAACGCTGGTGCACATCATGCTGATGCCGAGGATTTTGGCGCATGCTATCAACAGATGGTAGCGTTGGAAGTACGAGTATAAGTACGGTGCTGTTACGACGGCGAGTACTGTTAACTCCAAGAGGAGGGCCGCACGGTGTTTATAGGTTTGCAACCCGCCGATGCCAAGGAAAAAATCGTCGATGTTGGCGATCCGGTTAATGAATGCGTGCATTGAATTGCGCGATTGCGCGGATTTTGCGATGTCGATTATATTCTGTGCGGTGCCCAAAAAGAAGAAAGCAATTTCCAGGCACGTGTACACCGGTTTTTCCACTTCTACGTGTTGCATGTACGTGGCGAAGGCGTAGATCATAAGCGTTGTTAAGAAGAAAGCCCGTAATCTGTGGAGGACTGCCACCGATCGGTTCAGCTCAATTAATCCAAAAAACGAGGCAATTGTGTATAACCATTTCAAATGCTGCAAAGCTGCGATCTGCATTGTGGCTTACTTGCTACTAGTCATAAGTAGAACCTCGGCGACGGAAGGCGAAGGTAATAAATCATCAAGCGTCCGCGCTAATGCCAGCTTTTCATTACGTAATGAATAATGGGTACTACCAGCAAAAAAGCCGTTATATAAAAGCGGCGGATACGTCTGTTATCGAGAACTCGCCCCGTTCTCGATTGCTTCCAATTTTATTCGGCTTATTCCGCTCCCTCTGCCGTACGTTTCCGCGATTCCTCACGGTCCCTGGCTGCATCACCTTTACTCCTCTGATCATTTCCTTCCCCTGCAGCGGTCGAGCCGATCCGTGCGGGGGCGGGCCATCCCCGGAGGCCCACCATCCACCTGGTCCGGAACATCAATCACCGGATTCCACCCCCCCCGACGTTGTATTATTTATTTAGGGCAATTTTGCGGATTTTACTTCGCCGGCCGCTCGGTCAGCACAGCGGGGGTGGGCGCTTCCGGCGCCCCCCGCGTTAATTGGCGGGGGCGCGGGCGGTTTAACGGCCGTTAATTAACGTTCGAAACAATCAGGATTCACTTCCGGCGCTGCGGACAAGTCGTCGGCGCTTCGCGGTTTGATCGGGGGTGAAATATATATATATATATATATATATATATATATATATATATATATATATATATATATATATATATATATATATATATATATATTGTGATGGTATTTGTATTATTTATTTAGATTAATTAGAATAGATTTATTGTTATTATTATATAGGTATTAGATAGAATTATAATCTTTAGGGCACAAGCTAACAAAAATTATTGTAAATATTGTAAATCAATCCACGGATGGGGGTTGTTGATCGGTTACCACGGGTGACAGGTGACTTCGTGCATAGACGCTTGGGGAATTGAATAATGGAAAGTCGAAAATAATCAACAAGGAGATTGACGAGTGGGAGAGACGCGTGTGGATCGCGGGTGGAGATGTTGCGATACTAATACGAATACATTACAAAATATTAACGGGGTTTCAACGATTGGACATAGGACTGGAAGAAGACAGTCAACCAGGAGAGGAGTTCAACAAGATAGGAGCCGTGACGGAGATATTCAAAAATCAGGACTTCAAGCCGCTCAACTTCGCACACAAAAGTAGCTGTTTACTTTTGTGGGAATCAACAAAGGATCAAAAGGAGAACCCAGGGACAAGAGGACGAATTAATCAAGGGACCAAAAGCAAGAAGATAACTGCAAGTATAGAGTTTGCGTAAATTACAAGAATCATATTCTCACATAAGTTAGCTTGTGTATATAGGATTTATTTTGTTAATGTTGGTCATAGTTTATTAGTTTTTTTTAATATAATTTTGTTTTCTATTGTTTTGGAATTGATTGACTAGTTCACTTTATATTAGACGTTTTTAAGGTTTCTGGTTATTATTAATTCATTAAAGCATTTGAACAAGATTCTATTTAGTTCTGATTGAACCTACCATTGACCCTGAGATAAGAGAAATCATAAGGAGTTACAAAACAAGTAAATACGTAAATATTACACACCCATAAAATAGATAAAGTAAAAAAATGAAAACGTAACAACAAGACTATCAACCCCAGAAGGTCTCCTCCTAGGAGAAAAAGTGTTTACTTTATCTGCTGGCGGAGAAAAAATAAAAAATACTCATAACTATAGTTTTATTTGTGATTTTCTTTATTACAAAAAATAACACTAAATGTACAGCTAGTTAAAGTAGAAAATACTCATAACTACACTTTTATTTGTGATTTTCTTTATTACAAAAAATAACACTAAACGTACAGCTAGTTAAAGTAAAAACTACTCATAACTATACTTTTATTTGCGATTTTCATTATTACTAAAATTTACACTAAACGTACAGTTAGTTATAGTGGCGCTCTGAAAATTAGCCCACTACTGCCACCAACACCTGCTACAAATTTAGTGTTATTAATATTGGATCCATTTGCTGCTTCACGATGAGTCTCAAGTTCATTCACAGTTTCAATGAAGTTGTTAGGCTCCAGAATTTTCATTGCAAAACCTTTCTTATTTGTGTTTTACAGTCGTTTTTAGATGCTTTCGGTTGGTTTTAGTTGTTTTCAATGAATATATAGTACCTCTACTGAAAATAATTGAAATATCCATGCAGTTTGTGTCGTTGTTTGTCAACTAAATAACCAAAATAGTTTTCATATCTTTTTGTATTGTTTTCAGTCATTTTTGTTTATCGTTTTCACTTATTTTCCTTAGAATACCAGTTGTTTTAAGTTATCTACAAAAGTTTTACAGTCGTTTTTAAATGATTTCAGTTGGTTTTAGTTGATTTCAATGAATATATTCATGCAGTTTGTGTGGTTCATTGTCAACGAACAACCAAAAGAGTTTTCAGTCATTTTCTGTATTGTTTTCAGCTGTTATTAGTCATTTTCGTTTGTTTTTAATTGCTTTCAGACGCACTCTGTTGTTTTTCAGTTGTTTCCAGTTATTTTCCATTATTGTTAGTTATTTTTAGTTGTTTTTAAAAGTTTTACAATCTTTTTAGATGTCTTCAGTTGGTTTTCATTGTTTTCAATGATTACAGAGTACCTCTACTGAAAATAATTAAAACATTCTTGCAGTTTGTATGGTTCTTTGTTAACCAAATAACCAAAATAGTTTTCAGAGATTTCCTGCATTGCTTTCACCTGTTTTCAGTAATTTTGGGTTGTTCGTATTTATTTGCAGATGCACTCTGTTGTTTTTCAGTTGTTTTTTAGTTGTTTTCAAAAGTTTTACAGTCGTGTTTAATTGTTTTCAGTTGGTTTTTGTTGTTTTCAATGAATATAGAGTACCTCTACTAAAAATAATTAATATATTCATGCAGTTTGTGTGGTTCTTTGTCAGCCAAATAACCGTAAGAGTTTTCAGATATTTTCTGTATTATTTTCAGCTGTTTTCGGTTGTTTTCGTTTGTTTTTAGCTGACGTTTTCCCTTATTTTTTGTGATTTTAGTTGTTTCGAATTATTTTATCACTGAAGTTGTCAAGATTTATTTCTTACAATTTGCTGTACAAATGATAAATTTTATGTAAAATTGAACAATGTTTTAAAACGTTTTCACAAGTTTAGTTCGAATTTCTACATTTTTGTATGTGTGGTTCTTTGTTAGCCAGAAAAGTTGTCATTATTTTCTCAAATGTTTTCACCTCGTTTGTTTTCAGTTGTTTTTGATTGTTTTTAGTTGTTTTCAGATGGTTTCAGTTATTTTCAGTGAATATAGAGTACCTCTTCTAAAGATAATTAGAGTATTCATGCAGTTTGTGTGGTCGTTTGTCAACCAAACATCCAAAATAGTTTTCCGATATATTTGTATTGTTTGCAGCTGTTTTCAGTCATTTTCGTTCGTTTTTAATTGTTTCCAGGTGCACTCCGTTATTTGCCAGTAAATTGTCTTAGATTTCCAGTTGTTATTAGTTGTCTACAAAAGTTTTACAGTCGTTTTTAAATGTTTTCAGTTGGTTTTAGTTGATTTCAATGAATATATTCATGCAGTTTGTGTGGTTCATTGTCAACGAACAACCAAAAGAGTTTTCAGACATTTTCTGTATTGTTTTCAGCTGTTTTTAGTCATTTTCGTTTGTTTTTAATTGTTTTCAGACGCACTCTGTTGTTTTTCAGTTGTTTCTAGTTATTTTCCATTATTTTTAGTTATTTTTAGTTGTTTTTATAAGTTTTACAATCGTTTTTAGACATCTTCAGTTGGTTTTAGTTGTTTTCAATGAATACAGAGTACCTCTACTGAAAATAATTAAAACATTCTTGCAGTTTGTATGGTTCTTTGTTAACCAAATAACCAAAATAGTTTTCAGAGATTTCCTGCATTGTTTTCACCTGTATTCAGTAATTTTTGTTTGTTTGTGTTTGTTTGCAGATGCACTCTGTTGGTTATCAGTTGTTATTTTTAGTTGTTTTCAAAAGTTTTACAGTCGTGTTTGGTTGTTTTCAGTTGGTTTTAGTTGTTTTCAATGAATATAGAGTACCTCTACCAAAAATAATAAATATATTCATGCAGTTTGTGTGGTTCTTAGTCAGCCAAATAACCGTAAGAGTTTTCAGATATTTTCTGTATTATTTTCAGCTGTTTTCGGTTGTTTTCGTTTGTTTTTAGTTGACGTTTTCCCTTAATTTTGCGATTTTAGTGATTTTAGTTGTTTCGAATTGTTTTATGACTGAAGTTGCCATGATTTATTTCTTACAATTTGCTGTACAAATGATAAATTTTATGTGAAATTGAACAATATTTTAAAACATTTTCACAAGTTTAGTTCGAATTTCTACATTTTAGTATGTGTGGTTCTTTGTTAGCCAGAAAAGTTGTCATTATGTTTTCAAATGTTTTCACCTCGTTTGTTTTCAGTTGTTTTAGATTGTTTTTAGTTGTTTTCAGGTGGTTTCAGTTATTTTCAGTGAATATAGAGTACCTCTTCTAAAGATAATTACAGTATTCATGCAGTTTGTGTGGTCCTTTGTCAACCAAACATCCAAAATAGTTTTCCGATATTTTTGTATTGTTTTCAGCTGTTTTCAGTCAGTTTCGTTCGATTTTAATTGTTTTCAGGTGCACTCCGTTATTTGCCAGTAAATTGCCTTAGATTTCCAGTTGTTATTGGTTGTCTACAAAAGTTTTACAGTCGTTTTTAAATGTTTTCAGTTGGTTTTAGTTGATTTCAATGAATATATTCATGCAGTTTGTGTGGTTCATTGTCAAAGAACAACCAAAAGAGTTTTCAGACATTTTCTGTATTGTTTTCAGCTGTTTTTAGTCATTTTCGTTTGTTTTTAATTGTTTTCAAACGCACTCTGTTCTTTTTCAGTTGTTTCCAGTTGTTTTCCATTATTTTTAGTTATTTTTAGTTGTTTTTAAAAGTTTTACAATCGTTTTTAGATGTATTCAGTTGGTTTTAGTTGTTTCCAATGAATGTAGAGTACCTCTACTGAAAATAATTAAAACATTCTTGCAGTTTGTATGGTTCTTTGTTAACCAAATAACCAAAATAGTTTTCAGAGACTTCCTGCATTGTTTTCACCTGTTTTCAGTAATTTTTGTTTGTTTGTATTTGTTTGCAGATGCACTCTGTTGTTTTTCAGTTGTTAATTTTAGTTGTATTCAAAAGTTTTACAGTCATGTTTAGTTGTTCTCAGTTGGTTTTAGTTGTTTTCAATGAATATAGAGTACCTCTACTGAAAATAATTAATATATTCATGCAGTTTGTGTGGTTCTTTATCAGCCAAATAACCGTAAGAGTTTTCAGATATTTTCTGTATTATTTTCAGCTGTTTTCGTTTGTTTTTAGTTGACGTTTTCCCATATTTTTTGATATTTTAGTGATTTTAGTTGTTTCGAATTGTTTTATCACTGAAGTTGTCATGATTTATTTCTTACAATTTGATGTACAAATGATAAATTTTATGTGAAATTGAACAATATTTTAAAACGTTTTTATAAGTTTAGTTCGAATTTCTACATTTTTGTATGTGTGGTTCTATGTTAGCCAGAAAAGTTGTCATTATTTTTTCAAATGTTTTCACCTCGTTTGTTTTCAGTTGTTTTCGATTGTTTTTAGTTGTTTTCAGGTGGTTTCAGTTATTTTCAGTGAATATAGAGTACCTCTTCTAAAGATAATTAGAGTATTCATGCAGTTTGTGTGGTCCTTTGTCAACCAAACATCCAAAATAGTTTTCCGATATGTTTGTATTGTTTTCAGCTGTTTTCTGTCATTTTCGTTAGTTTTTAATTGTTTTCAGGTGCACTCCGTTATTTGCCAGCAAATTGTCTTAGATTTCCAGTTGTTATTAGTTGTCTACAAAAGTTTTACAATCGTTTTTAAATGTTTTCAGTTGGTTTCAGTTGATTTCAATGAATATATTCATGCAGTTTGTTTGGGTCATTGTCAATGAACAACCAAAAGAGTTTTCAGACATTTTCTGTATTGTTTTCAGCTGTTTTTAGTCATTTTCGTTTGTTTTTAATTGTTTTCAGACGCACTCTGTTGTTTTTCAGTTGTTTCCTGTTATTTTCCATTATTTTTAGTTATTTTTAGTAGTTTTTAAAAGTTTTACAATCGTTTTTAGATGTCGACAGTTAGTTTAAGTGGTTTTCAATGAATACAGAGTACCTCTACTGAAAATATTTAAAGCATTCTTGCAGTTTGTATGGTTCTTTGTTAACCAAATAAAAAAAAAAGTTTTCAGAGATTTCCTGTATTGGTTACTATTTTCAGTAATTTTTGTTTGTTTGTATTTGTTTGCAGATGCACTCTGTTGTTTTTCAGTTGTTATTTTTAGTTGTTTTCAAAAGTTTTACAGTCGTGTTTAGTTGTTTTCAGTTGGTTTTAGTTGTTTTTAATCAATATAGAGTACCTCTACTGAAAATAATTAATATATTCATGCAGTTTGTGTGGTTCTTTGTCAGCCAAATAACCGTAAGAGTTTTCAGATATTTTCTGTATTATTTTCAGCTGTTTTCGTTTGTTTTTAGTTGTTTTCAGATGGTTTCAGTTATTTTCAGTGAACATAGAATACCTCTTCTAAAAATAATTAGAGTATTCATGCAGTTTGTGTGGTCCTTTGTCAACCAAACATCCAAAATAGTTTTCCGATATTTTTGTATTGTTTTCAGCTGTTTTCAGTCATTTTCGTTCGTTTTTAATTGTTTTCAGGTGCACTCCGTTATTTGACAGTAAATTGTCTTAGATTTTCAGTTGATTTAAGTTATTTACACGAGTTTTACAGTCGTTTTTAAAAGTTTGCAGTTGGTTTTAGTTGATTTCAATGAATATATTCATGCAGTTTGTGTGGTTCATTGTCAACGAACAACAACAAAAAAAATTCAGACATTTTCTGTATTGTTTTCAGATTTTAAATGTTTTCAGGTGCACTCCGTTATTTGACAGTAAATTGTCTTAGATTTTCAGTTGATTTTAGTTATTTACAAGAGTTTTACAGTCGTTTTTAAATGTTTTCAGTTGGTTTTAGTTGTTTTCAATGCATATTGAGTCCATGCACTGAAAATATTCACCAAATTTATTAATTTACGCATTTACTATGTAATTCATTTAATTGTGAACATCCCAATAAAAGTGCAATTTTTTATGATGTCAAAAAGGGTAAAACAGGTTTGTTAGTATTTGAAAAAGCTACCAGTTTTAAGATATTGTCCTTGAAAAATTTGGAAATACTAAAGACACTATAAGCAATTCAACATTTAAGTTATATAGTTTCTATAGAAGTTTCTACAACTTCTAATAACTATAGAAGTTTTCTTCTAAGTTCTAAACTTTTAACTATATTTTACTAACACTAATTGAACTGTTTTAACTTTTTTTCCACAAAATTGAAATTATATATTTTTTTTATTATTCCAAACTTTTTACACAGTGTGTAAATGGTACGACTAGATACGTATCACATGCACTAATATTTTTCTAGCTCGCACAATTTAATTGATTCAAAATTGCCAAGTTGAACATAGTTGAACATAGTTGAATAGTTGAACATAGAAATTGACATTTGACACACATTTGACATTTTGACTCTCCAAGTTTATAAAAAAAAAACGTTTTGTTTGTGATTACTTTATAATATTTATATTTATTTTTATGACTATCTGAACAACCATAGAAATAAATGTATTTCACCAGATATAGTAAAGGTCGCCTTATAATTAATTCCAGGTCATTTTTATCACAATTTATTTGCATTAATTGGTTAAAATATTATGAAATATCTAAATATCTGAACTGGTAAAAATGCATTAGATTTCTGTTAGTATTTTAATTACATTGTCAAAACTCGTTAAACTGCAATTAACACATAAAATTTGTCAATGGATTATTTCGTGTAAAAAGTAAACTGAAGATTCCTCGATGTACCCTTCAGCCTCATTATTAGATATCCAACCACCATGGCGTTTCAAACAGGTAATGTCAGCGCATCCGTCTATCAGCAATGTCGCCGAAGTTCGTCGTAGGCAATGAACAGTGTATTCCTTACAATTTGGTAACTTTAAATAAGATGCTACCTCTTTGGCTGCTTCTCCAATTTTATTCCCATTACTATTCGATGGCAGACTCCATTATGGTATCTTAGCAAAAATCTCTGCTCTTCCATACCAGCTGGTCTAAGTGAAGCATACATCGCCAATGATCGTTTCTTGGGAGTTTTACTATCAGGGATTTTTATTAGCAGAGTCGATCCTAAGTCTTCAATATCGTGCACTTTCATTTTTACCAGATCATCACACCGACAGGCACCAGATATCCCAAATATCAAAATTACCTAAAAACAACAAGCATGATTACAAGCTTTTAGGTATAAAGTAATCTTACCTTTGTCCCCAAATATTTTCCATCTGGAGCATTAGACAGGAATTTATCAATTTAGTTAGCACTTAAGTTAGCACAATATTTATTAATAGTATACAGGTAGGGGTGCATAAATGTTACATGAGAAATTTGTGAAAACTTAAAAAGCGCCAAATTGTTCTCCCTGCAGGCGCCAACTCCCGCGGAAATTCCGGGAATTCGCCGGGGATTTCTGGAGCGCTAAAGACGGCGAGGGCGAGGGCTGTATTATTCATGCACTGAAAATGTCACCGCCAACAAGTCCGCAATGTTTCAAATATACGGCGCGCTCAATAATTTACGGTGCGATCCACCGGAATTTCGAGCTCGAAATTAATCGTGGACGGGGGGAATTCTCGCCGCCGTCTAGTTGTTCCATAAATTATCGCTGGACGGACGGCGAGCAACTTTATTAATATTTCGAAGTAAAACGTATGCATTTTATTATTGCCAGTCGCAAAATGTATTTTTGCGCCCGGCGCCTCCACCATGTGCAGGCGCCGGGCCTCCACATAGTGGAAGCCATATTATCCCCTATTTCTCCCTTATTTAATACTGAAACTTTGTCAAATTTTCTGGAGAATTAGATTTAGGTGTAGTGTACACAAATCTTATAACAAATTTGCAAATAGGAAATCTTCAGAAATTTTAGTTATAGCTAATCCATACCTGTCAATGCAGAAAGTTAAGTGTTTGATTTTTTTGCTTATTTAACACTGAAATTTTGTCAAATTTTCAGGAGAATTAGTTTTAGGTGTACTGTAGACGAATCTAATATCAAATTTGCAAATAGGAAATTTTCAGAAAATTCAGTAATAGCTAATCCATACCTGTCAATGCAGAAAGTTATCTGTTTGATTTTTTCGCTTATTTAATACTGAAACTTGGTCAAATTTTTAGGAGAATTAGTTTTAGGTGTACTGTACACGAATCTAATATTAAATTTGCGAATAGTAAATTTTCAGAAATTTCAGTAATAGCTAATCCATACTTGTCAATGCAGAAAGTTAAGTGTTTGATTTTCTCGCTTATTTAATACTGAAACTTTGTCAAATTTTCAGGAGAATTAGTTTTCGGTGTACTGTACACGAATGTAATATCAAATTTGCAAATAATAAATTTTCAGAAATTTCAGTAATAGCTAATCCATACTTGTCAATGCAGAAAGTTAAGTGCTTGTTTTTTTGCGCTTGTTTAATACTGACACTTTGTCAAATATTCAGGAGAATTAGTTTTAGGTGTACTGTACACGAATCTAACATCAAATTTGCAAATAGTAAATTTTCAGAAATTTCTGTAATAGCTAACCCATACTTGTCAATGCAGAGAGATAAGTATTTGATTTTCTCCCTTATTTGATACTAAAACTTTATCCAATTTAAAGGAGAATTAGTTTTAGGTGTACTGTACACGAATATAATATCAAATTTGCAAATAATAAATTTTCAGAAATTTCAGTAAAAGCTGACCCATACTTGTCAATGCAGAAAGCTATTCATTCGATTTTCTCCCTTATTTAATACTGAAACTTTGTCAAATTTGAAGGAAATTTAGTTTTAGGTGTACTGTACGCGAATCTAATATCAAATTTGCAAATAATAAATTTTCAGAAATTTCAGTAATAGCTAATCCATACTTGTAATTGCAGAAAATTAAGTGCTTGATTTTCTCCCTTATTTTATACTAAAACTTTGGCAAATTTTTAGGAGAATTAGTTTTAGGTGTACTGTACACGAATCTAATATCAAATTTGCAAATAATAAATTTTCAGAAATTTCAGTATTAGCTAACCCATACTTATCAATACAGAAAGTTAAGTGTTTGATTTTCTCCCTTATTTAATACTGAAATTTTGGCAAATTTTTAGGAGAATTAGTTTTAGGTGTACTATACACGAATATAATATCAAATTTGCATATAATAAATTTTCAGAAATTTCAGTAATAGCTAAACCATACTTGTCAATGCAGAAAGTTAAGTGTTTGATTTTTTTGCTTATTTAATACTGAAACTTTGTCAAATTTTAAAGAGAATTAGGTTTAGATGTACTGTATACGAATCTAATATCAAATTTGCAAATAATAAATTTTCAGAAATTTCAGTAATAACTGATCCATACATGTCAATGCAGAGAGTTAAGTGTTTGATTTTGTCACTTATTTAATACTGAAACATTGTCAAATTTTTAGGAGAATTAGTTTCTGGTGTACTGTACAGGAATCTAATATCAAATTTGCAAATAGTAAATTTTCAGAAATTTCAGTAATAGCTAACTCATACCTGTCAATTCAGAAAGTTATTTGTTTGATTATTAAAGATCTAGAATACCCACGGATATGAAACCGGAAAGATGACCTCATTACAATCCACGACACCGCTCAAAGCGTATGCCAGAAATTAATAAAGCTTTCGAATACCCACGTATATGAAACCGGAAAGATTACCTCATTAAAATCTAGGACACCGCTCAAAGCAGATGCCAGAAATTAATAAAGCTTTCGAAGAACCATGTATATGAAACCGGAAAGAATACCTCATTAAAATCCACGACACCGCTCAAAGCAGATGCCAGAAATTAATAAAGCTTTCGAAGAACCATGTATATGAAACCGGAAAGATTACCTCATTAAAATCCACGACACCGCTCAAAGCAGATGCCAGAAGCTTTCGAAAAACCATGTATATGAAACCGGAAATCTTACCTCATTAAAATCCACGACACCGCTCAAAGCAGATGCCAGAAATTAATAAAGCTTTCGAAGAACCATGTATATGAAACCGGAAAGCTTACCTCATTAAAATCCACGACACCGCTCAAAGCAGATGCCAGAAATTAATAAAGCTTTCGAAGAACCATGTTCATGAAACCGGAAAGATTACCTCATTAAAATCCACGACACCGCTCAAAGCAGATGCCAGAAATTAATAAAGCTTTCGAAGAACCATGTATATGAAACCGGAAAGATTATCTTATTAAAATCCACGACACCGCTCAAAGCAGATTCCAGAAATTAATAAAGCTTTCGAAGAACCATGTATATGAAACCGGAAAGATTACCTCATTAAAATCCACGACACCGCTCAAAGCAGATGCCAGAAATTAATAAAGCTTTCGAAGAACCATGTACATGAAACCGGAAGATTACCTCATTAAAATCCACGACACCGCTCAAAGCAGATGCCAGAAATTAATAAAGCTTTCGAAGAACCATGTATATGAAACCGGAAAGATTACCCCATTAATATCCACGACACCGCTCAAAGCAGATGCCAGAATTTAATAAAGCTTTCGAAGAACCATGTATATGAAACCGGAAAGATTACCTCATTAATATCCACGACACCGCTCAAAGCACATACCAGAAATTAATAAAGCTTTCGAAAAACCATGTATATGAAACCGGAAAGATTACCTCATTAAAATCCACGACACCGCTCAAAGCAGATGCCAGAAATTAATAAAGCTTTCGAAGAACCATGTATATGAAACCGGAAAGATTACCTCAATAAAATCCACGACACCGCTCAAAGCAGATGCCAGAAATTAATAAAGCTTTCGAAGAACCATGTATATGAAACCCGAAAGATTACCTCATTAAAATCCACGACACCGCTCAAAGCAGATGCCAGAAGCTTTCGAAAAACCATGTATATGAAACCGGAAAGATTACCTCATTAAAATCCACGACACCGCTCAAAGCAGTTGCCAGAAATTAATAAAGCTTTCGAAGAACCATGTATATGAAACCGGAAAGATTACCTCATTAAAATCCACGACACCGTTCAAAGCAGATGCCAGAAATTAATAAAGCTTTCCAAGAAAACTGAATATGAAACCGGAAAGATTACCTCATTAAAATCCACGACACCACTCAAAGCGTATGCCAGAAATTAATAATAATAATAATAATAATCTTTATTTCGCCTCATATGTAGAGACAGATAGATACAAAGAAATAGTAATAGTCATACACAAATATAAAAGCAGTGTTACAATACAGTTTGTCATTTTACATTAGAAATGTCATTATTAAATTGCGGTAATGATCTTCCTTCCTGCTTATTACATTGCCTGAGGTGGTACCTGTCCGTATAAACGACATATGCAATCCTCCTCTAAGTAATGGAAATGTGGTTTGCTGCAGATGAGGTGGTGGAATCCGTGCAGAGTGAATCTTGTTGTTAGAGCCTATCCCTAAGGTTTGGGGACTTCCACTTGATTGAATTGAAGGCTGGGCCCGCTGTGAAGTTTTCTGCCACAAATTTCATATTCTTTTCTTCTATAGTACGGCGATATTCCGTCTGAACCTGTTTGGATACGTCCTGGAAGCATTGAATCACTTCTTCTGCCATTGGAATCACTCCTGCCATGTGGAAAACAAGGGTGTTTGGTGCATTCCATGGTAACGCTAGCACCTTCTTTAGAAACCTCGCCTTGATTTTATCTAGCAGTAGCAAGTGGCTACATGATAAGAGTGAACATGGGGTTTAAAGTCGTAAGTCACTGACGACTATATTTTGATGTTATACAGCTTTATCGCAGTGTCTATGCTGACTCTGAAATTATTGAGGATCTCAAATACCCACGTATATAAAACCGGAGAGATTTCCTCATTAACATCCACGACACCGCTCAAAGCGTATGCCAGAAATTAATGAAGATCTCGAATACCCACGTATATAAAACCGGAAAGATGATATGATATGGATATCCTGATCCCTTACAAATTTGTTGCGTATATTAGCTTTTCAATAACTTTAAAATTGATATAATTATTTTTTGTTGTTAATAAGTTCATTAAATTCTGTGAGAATAACAGCGGGTTCTGCAACACCAAAAATACATATATTTTGTAATTTATTCTAATTGGATAGATGTGCAGTGGGAACGTAATCAATGCAAACTTGTAATCAAAATACAGACGCGGCGGCATTAAAAAAAACTGCTTTAAAAATGAATTTCTTTTGCATGCTGCACACTGCAACCATAGTTTTTGCCCCCGGCGGGGCACACAGTTTTTCCCCATTAATATTCATTAAAATTTAAATTCCGCCGCAGACCTCGGGCAACTCGGTACAATTTTTTTGCGTGGGTGTGTGCACTGAGCTCACGGCGTATGCAGCATTGTGCCGGAAACAATCTCCCGTAAAATCGTTAATATTTTAATCTCTGCACAATAACGCTTTAACAAAGCCCCGTCGGAGCCTCTATCGGGAAGTTTTAATGAATTATTTTGTTGAATGAGACTTTTAATAATCTTACGCGCGTCTTTGTCGGACGTTCCGAAGTTTATAATTATCAGATAATTACATAAAGGCCGATCCTTTAGGCCTTCCTCAGATCCGAGTGAATAACAGGCGATGATTTCAGTGGGAGCCGATTATGAGCGGGGAAAGTGTGCGCCGTTTAAAAGGGGCATAGAAAAGTAGAAGTTTTGAAGCTAGAAGAAACAAGCTTACAGTTGAATTATAATTTTAAATATTTATACATTTGGATAATATCTCCCCGGTTTCAACCTGGTGAGTCTCATCAGTACTGGAGTTAATTCCCAAATGTACACTTTGTAGGATTTCTATACCAGTTATAATATAATATAACAAGCTTACACTGTTACATGCACATTTTTCAGTATGCTATATTTGAACCTAAAAATAACGCATACGCAAATAAACCGGCGTTATGGTAGGTAGCACTTATTTTCGCTGTATAAAATTTAAATATTGGCGTAGTGCACTTTTAATAAAAGTGAATATTATCCGTGCTAGTTTTCTCTGGTTTTCATTCCAGCGGTTCAAAAACATAGGCGCTCATAGGAAAACATTTATGCAGGCGGCAATTGCTCTCGATTCGCGTCCCTCTTTGTGGCGAATAAAACTTTTATGGCAATGAATATCCGCTGCCACGTAATTGCGTTATAAAACAAAATCCACAATAAATTATATTACGACGCAATAGCAGAGGAAATATAATAAACATTTTACTGCGTAAACGCACTCTGCCGCTGCGGTGGGCGGCGAATAACCGTAAACCGCCGGACGCACGCATGCAAAAACGTGCGTAAGCGCGGGGGCGGCTATCGAACCAGGGCACCTGGGGCGCAAATGCCCCCCACGCATTGCCCATGCAACCGTACGTGTAATTTCTGCGCTACCATTGATTAATAATTAAGCCCCCGATATTGATTCCTCGAACACGGATTCATTACGTCGGGTTTGTGTAAGCCGCGCGATTAACATAGTCACGGGCTTACCTAAGCGGGGGCGGCGAGTCGGGGGCGGCCGGCATCGTTGGGAATGATTGGATTTTAAATTATTCGTGGCCGCTGTCCGAGGGTGTGCGGATTAATAGCGGCGTGTTTGCAATTTCGGACGCGGAGCCCACCGAATCCCGAATCCCCTCTGAAATGTCCATCCTATATTTAAATCTAAACCATCGCCCAACTGAAACATACTTCACTAATTCAAACGTAATCTATGCATAATTACAGAAACTAAGAATATTAAAAAGCTGAAATGTTATTATTACTAGTTTCCCATGGACTGCTTTAAAACGGAATCATTAACAACCGCATTTCGTCTCTCCTGAAAAATTCATTCATGAGCATTTTCGATCAAAAGACCATGGAAAATTAGAAAACAAAAATGTTATTGTCATCAGTTGCGTCATTGTTGCTCTGGGGCAGCGATATGAGGTTGTCGATAAAAATAAAACAAATGATTTTTTTTTTAAATGGCAACGCCTATTTTTCAGAACGATTTTGATAGTTTCATGACTTGTCAAAATGATACCATACATTTTTTTAACACTTTTTAACACAAAAGAGTATTTTCGATCAAAAGATAATGGATAATGCCTCGGTCGTTTTTAATCTCCTGCGCTATATTGTAACAGATTCGTTTGTCAGTTATACCTGATACAGCTCAAAAATTTGATGATCAGATTATTTTTATTTTTATTAATAGTTATTTACGATATAAGTTCGTAGAACACTACTTTATGATTTTGTATCATACAAAGTTTTTGCTAAGACCGCTATTATGAAAAACAGCTAAAATTTGATGTAAAATACTATTTTCTTTTAAGTGGTCAGTGAATGAATTGTGTATGTATCATACGTAAAAATGTATCATACAAAGTTTTCTCTAAGACTGCTATTATAAAAACAGCTAAAATTTGATGTAAAATACTATTTTTCTTTTAAAGTGGTTAGTGAATGAATTGTGTGTAAAACTTATTTCGCGCACAGTTTGATGTTTTTACGAACAGGTAATTTTTTGCACACTTGTGCTAAAAAGTATCACTTTACGCAGTTTGAACAGTGCATACAAACTTAGTTTCCACACTGTCATAGAAAACATATTTTTTAAATATCTGTTACATTTTAGGAATTATGGATATTATTCATTGATTTTCGAAGTGGTTTCTGTCTGTCTGCATGTCTGTGATATCAATTTATTATCACCTATCTTTCTGTGGATTGTCAGTCATACCATTTTCATTGTAACTGATAGTGCAAGTTATCCGCACTTATCTTTTAAGAATGATTGTGAATTATTGATATCAATGATTGTTAAGAACAATCATTTACTTCGTATGTGAATTATTATAACTAAAACTCTCAAATTTCACTGATGGGACACTCATTTTTCACTGTTTTTTTTTAAGTTGCTAGTGATATATTTATCAATAGTCGCTGACATAACTATTATTTCACAGTAATACATCTGTCCCTTGCCACTGATATGATTTTATTGTTACTACCTTTACTCCTACTATTCTCAAAAGTGGCTTAACTGTCACATGTCTGTATGTTAATCTCATGAAGACAACTCTGTATTATCATAAATTCGTTTGACAGTTATCACTGATACAGTTCACAAATTTGATATGAGTAATCTGTAAATTGTCACTAGCCCATACATTGATGTTGATACATTGATTGATGCATCTGTTAGTTGTCAGAAGTGTGCTTCAAATCTGTTTGCAAAATTTTGAGTGTAACTATCAAAATATGTCAAATGATTACCTCCAATAATCAAAATTTTGTCAAATTTACACGTAAGGCAATGATAATTCATAAAAAAATTAACAGTACTCAGCCAATGAATATTATGATTCGTGAACGTCTTTTGGCATTTATTTATTTTCGTACGTATGCAGGATCACATCTAAGTAGAAATGAGAATAAACATTTTCCAAATTTCCTCTCGTTTATGAGTTAATGAGTGTAACAATTAGGCAAAAGAAGAAATTAATTTATTAAGAACAATACCGGCCTTGGAATAAATTAATTGATAGATTATTTAACAATCAAAATCAGCCATATTACCAACTGTAACTTTCTGTAAGATTTTTAACTCTAACTGTCGAAATATGACATTTTCAACCAGAACTCTGCAAACTTCAAATATTCAATTAAAATTGTTAAAATTTATCAAAATTTCCAATGCATCTGCCAAAATGTATTAATATTTTAGCTCTACATGTTAAATTTTGTCAAATTAAGAACTCTAACAATTGAAATCTGTCATATTTTCTTGCCAATCTCGGTGCATTAGCAGCAGCTGCGAAAATTAGTACCATGTATACCTCCAAGTTTGCCATTCTTGAACACTAAAGTGTGCTTCAAATCTGTCTGCAAAATTTTGAGTGTAACTATAAAAATTTGTCAAATGGTTACCTCCAGTAATACATTTTTTGTAAAATTTACACGTATGGCGATAATTATTCATCAAATTTTCAACAGTACTCAGCCAACGAATATTTTGGTTCATAAACGTCGTATGGCATTTCTTTATTTTCGTACATAATATTGGATGTTTTATAACAGGTGGGGAAAATCTAAATGACGTATGCAGAATCACATTCTAAGTTGAAAGAGAGAATAAACATTTTACAAATTTCTTCTCGTTTATGATTTAATGAGTTTAAAAATTAGGCAAAAGAAATTATTTATTTATTAAGAACAATAGCAGCCTTGGAATTAATTAATTAATCATTTCTTTATTGTCGTGCATAATGCTGGGTGTTTTAGGACAGGTGTGGAAAAATGAAACGACCTATGCAGGATCACATTCTAAGTTGAAAGAGAGAATAAATATTTTACAAATTTCCTCTCGTTTATGATTTAATGAGTTTAAAAATTAGGCAAAAGAAATTATTTATTTATTAAGAACAATACCAGCCTTGGAATTAATTAATTAATAATTTCTTTATTGTCGTGCATAATGCTGGGTGTTTTAGGACAGGTGTGGAAAAATGAAACGACCTATGCAGGATCACATTCTAAATTGAAATGAGAGAATAAACATTTTGCAAATTTTCCCAAGCTTACGAGTTAATGAGTTTAAAAATTAGGCCACAGATATTATTAATATCTGTGGCCTTTATTAAGAATAACACCTGCCTTGAAATGAAAAAGGCTAACAAAAACAAAATCAGGACAAATAATATAGATTGTTGTCGTTGTCAAACTGGTATTCGTTGCCATGGCGACAAATTCTTATAATGTTTAATATTATTTGTCATGATTTTGTGTTTGTTTGCTAATTTAGTTTCAAGGCTTATATTATATAAGAAAATGAATTATTTTTTTTACCTAATATTTAAACTTAGCTCAGCAACGAGAGGAAATTTGTAAAAAGTTTATTCTCTCATTTCGATTAACAATGTGATCATTTGTGCATGTCATATTTTCACACCTGTTATAAAACACCCTGTATAAGTGGCCACTTCATAAGTGTATGATAATAACTTATTATTTATTGTAATTTAACTCCAACTGACGAAATCTATCAAGTTTTCCAAACCGCACTCTCCAAATTTGTTATATTAAAATCGCCCAAATCTTAACAGGTGGTGCCATTAACAGATTTTGACAGATGCAGTTAAAAATTTGATAAATATCAGCAATTTCAATTTAAATTTAACATACTTGAACAGTTCTGTTGGTAAATATCTCTGATTTAGACGTTGGTGTTGAAAATTTTATAGATTTTTAATCAAAATCATCAAAACCTGTAGATATATTAGTTCCAGATGTGAAACTATTTCAATTTTTTTAATAATTTACAATCTATTTAAGTGAGGCAATTGAAATCCGAAAGTTACAAGTGCATCAAATCAAATAATTAAATTAATTGATAGTTTATTTAACAATCAAAATCGGCAAAAATCAATCACCGGTCTTGGAATGACAATGGTAAACAAAAACAAAATCAGGACAAATAATTTAAATAGTTGTCAAACTTGTATTCGTTCAGTTTGAACAATTCTTATAATGTTTAATATTATTTGTCATGATTTTGTTTTCCTTTGACAATTTAGTTCAAAGGATTATGTTATATAAATCAATGAATTATTTTTTATACCAAATTTATAAACTTAGTTAACTCAGAAACGAAAAGAAATTTGTAAAAAGTTTATTCTCTCATTTCGACTAACAATGTGATGCTGCATACGTCATTTTATTTTTGCACACCTGTTATAAAACACCATGTATATGTGGCCACTTTATATGTATATAGTAATGAATGATTATTAATTGTAATTTAACTCCAACTGACGAAATCTCCCAAGTTTTCCAAACCGAACTCTCCAAATTTGTTATATTTTCAATTAAAATCGCCCAAATCTTAACAGGTGGTGCCAATAATAGATTTTGACAGATGCACTTAAAAATTTGATAAAAACCAACAATTTGAATTGAAATTTAACATATTTGAAGAGTTCTGTTGGTAAATATCTCTGATTTCGACGTTGGTGTTGAAAATTTTACAGATTTTAGTCAAAAACGTCAAAATCTGTAGATATATTAGTTCCAGATGTTATTCTGGAAATTATTTCAAATTTTTCATATTTGGGTCATTCCATGTCAAGTTTTGACCAGTTTTGAAAATATTCCCCGCTTGACCATCTCCAACAAGTGGACCAGTTTTGAAAATATTCCCAGTCCGACCATCGAAAATTTTGGTATTTAAAAATTTTACACTTGATGAATGTTGTACTCACGCGAAACGTCTGATCGAAAATTTAAAATTACCTTGTTGTACATGAGAAATAGTGGCAATGAAAATGTGTTCATTTTTTATTTTATTTTTCTCTTGTTTTAATATCTCTATCTCTAATAACGACAGGAAAATATAAGATGTTTGAAAGTACACTTTTTCTTCAATTATCTCGGTAATAATTGAATTTTTTTGAATTATCTTTTTAGATAGATAGATAGATAGATAGACAGATAGATAGATAGATAGATAGATAGATAGATAGATATATAGATAGATGTGTAGATAGATAGATATTTATTCATCATTTAGGCCACATTACAAAAATACCAATAGTACAGTCATCTCGTGGATGTGATCGTCAATGTTTAAAATACACATAAAAGGTTAAAATATTGGTTATTGTTCCCCATATGATAACGCAACTTTTCCCCATTTTAACCGACTTCGTATCTCTTACTGTTTGCGATATACCCATAGTGAAAATCGAATTTAAAAAACCCTGTATATGCGAGTTGTACACTATACTTTTTCTATGACTACAACTTTTATTATTTTGTATTTGAAGATTTTCAGGTGTCAAATAATTTATTGGAGATTATGAGTATCAAATGTCAAAATGTTGAATTACTACGATTATTAATAATCATTTCGACATTTGACACTCATAATCTCCAATAAATTATTTGACACTTTAAAATCCTCAAATATAAAATGTCATAGTAGTTGAGTCATAGAAAAAGTATAGTGTACAACGTTGAAGTCATAGAAAATGTATAGTGTACAACTATTGGATTGTTTTTGAATCGTTATATTGTCAGTATTTCATATGTATTCAATTCTCGCAGTAAATGTAAGATTTTAATTTTGTTGAAAGCTCACCAAAATAGTCAATACAGCATTTCTGAATTTGAGTTAGTTTCTTGTACCAAGTTCCAACCAATTGCCAATCAATATCAATACTAAGTATTTTAGATTTTCTGTGTCAAAATTATCGTTGTTTGAGGATTCTTCTAATTGTTTTGAAATTGTGTTCGTTTCTTGTACCAAATGCCAACCAATTGCCAATCAATATCAATACTAAGTATTTTAGATTTTCTGTGTCAAAATTCTCGTTGTTTGAGGATTCTTCTAATTGTTGGAAATTGTGTTCGTTTCTTGTACCAAATGCCAACCAATTGCCAATCAATATCATTACTAACTGTTTTAGATTTTCTGTATCAAAATTCTCGTTGGTTGAGGATTCTTCTGATTGTTGGATCAATTTATTATTTGCAAGTACATATTAAGATTCCAATGTAATTTTGATATTTATTTTGTAGTGAAATTGTTTCGCCGTCGTATTTCAGTAACCTAGTATACGAGCCCCAATAATCAGTACTGAAATAGTATCCGTTTTGATTACCTATTTGCCGTAATTATCCTTGCCGCCCGACCTTTGCCTCCTGGGTCAGGGACTTAATTATCACTTCGCCTTCATCCCCGTCCATCTAATTACGTCCGAAGGTCGGAGATTTCCTCGTGCCGTCGTCAAAGGGGATCCAGTTCCTTTGAAAAACAACTTATTAAAGTAAATGATACTGTATTCGCCGTTTGTGAACTTCTTTCCATGCCGATGCCGCCCCCCCGTAGCCCCACGAACGGGTGCAATTAAGTTCGACATCTAATTGAGTCTCCCGCCGGGGGAGCCGAGCTGAGAGGGCTATCTTTTTGTTTAATCTCGGGGCGAGAGTTTAATATCGCAATGGGTTGATTCTCGCACGAAGCGAACCTTTCAAACAATACTCACACAAAAAACATATATGTGAATATGTCTTTTTGAAAGCAAAAGCAGTCCTGTTTCTGGGATTTCAAACAAGTATATCGTCGGCTTACAAGTGAAATGGCACTAAGTCAATTTTTGGCTGTTTTTAGTTAAATCCACCAAGGTCTCGTACTCATGGTCTTGCTGGTCCAATCCACTAAGTCCTAAAGTTGGATGTTTTTTTTTTATAGAATAAAACAGAGTTGAAAACAGAGAGTCATTTTTTTAACTATGTAGTACAGGAGAAATACATTAAGTCATATGTTTCATTTCTCTTGTAGATTTAATGAAGCTTCATTGACTTCTCGTGGATTTCCCTGAAAGTTATATGTTTGATATTCTCCCTTATTTAATACTGAAACTTTGTCAAATTTTCAGGAGAATTAGTTTCAAGTGTACTGCATACGAATCTAATATCAAAATTGTAAATAATGAATTTTCAGAAATTACAGTAATAGCTAACCCATACTTGTCAATGCAGAAAGTTATGTGTTTGATTTTCTCCCTCATTTAATACAGAAAATTTGTCAAATTTTCAGGAGAATTAGCTTCAGGTATACTATATACCAATCTATTATGAAATATGCATTTAATACAATTTCAGAAATTTCAGTAATAGCTAGCCCATAGTTGTCAATGCAGAAAGTTAAGTGTTTGATTTTCTCCCTCTTTTAATACCGACACATTCTCAACATTTCAGGAGAATTAGTTTCAGGTGTACTGTAAAATAATCTAACATCAAATTGACAAATAAATATTGGTTCAGAAATTTCAGTAATAGGTAACTCATACTTGTCAGTGCGGAAAGTTAAGTGTTTGATTTTCTGCCTTATTTAATACTGAAATGTTGTCAAATTTTCACGAGAATTAGTTTAAGGTGTACTGTATACGAATCTAATATCAAATTTGCAAATAATAAATTTTCAGAAATTTCACTAATACCTAACCCATACTTGCCAATGCAGAAAGTTAAGAGTTTGATTTTGTCCCTTATTTAATACTGACACTTAGTCAATTTTTTAGAACAATTAGTTTCAGGTGTACTAAATACAAATCTAATACGAAATATGAATTTAATACATTTTCAGAAATTTCAGTAATAGCTAACCCATACTTGTCAATGCAGAAAGTTAAGTGTTTGTATAGGAATCTAATATCAAATTTATAAATAGTAAATTTTCAGATATTACAGTAATAGCTAACCCATACTTGTCAATGTAGAAAGTTAAGTGTTTGATTTTCTCCCTCATTTAATACTGAAACATTGTAAAATTCTTAGGAGAATTAGTTTGAGGTGTACTGAATAAGAATATAATACCAAATTCGCAAATAATAAATTTTCAGAAATTTCAGTAATAGGTAACCCATACTAGTCAATGCAGAATGTTATATGTTTGATTTTCTCCCTTATATAATGCTGAAACTATGCCAACTTTTCATGAGAATTAGTTTTGGATATACTGTATACGAATTTAATATCAAATTTGCAAATAATAAATTTTCACAAATTTCAGTAATACCTAACCGATACTTATCAATGCAGAAAGTTAAGTGTTTGATTTTCTCCCTCATTTAATACTGAAACTTTGTCAAATTTTCAGGAGAATTAGTTTTTGGTGTACTGTATACGAATCTAATATCAAATTTGCATATAATAAATTTTCAGAATTTTCATTAATTGCTAACCCATACTTGTCAATGCAGAAAGTTAAGTGTTTGATATTCTCCCTCATTTAATACTGAAACATTGTAAAATTTTCAGGAGATTTAGTTTTCAGGTGTACTGTTTACCAATGTAATATCAAATTTGCAAATAATAAATTTTCAGAAATTTCAGTAATAGCTAACCCATACTTGTCAATCCAAAAAGATAAGTGTTTGATTTTCTCCCTCATTTAATACTGAAACTTTGTCAAATTTTCACGAGAATTTGTTTCAGGTGTACTGTATATGAATCTAATATCAAATTTACAAATAAAAATTGTTTCAGAAATTTCAGTAATAGATAACTCATACTTGTCAATGCAGAAAGTTACGTGTTTGATTTTCTACCTCTTTTAATACTGAAACTTTGTCAAATTTTCAGAAGTATTAGTTTCTGGTAGAGTGTATACGAATTTAATATCAAATTTGCTAATAATAAGTTTTCAGAAATTTTAGTAATAGCTAACCCATACATGTCAATGGGGAAAGTTAAGTGTTTGATTTTCTCCTTTATTTAATACTGAAACTTTGTCAAATTTTCAGGAGAATTAGTTTCAGGTATACTGTATACGAATCTAATATCAAATTTGCAAATAATAAATTTTCAGAAACATTGTCAAATTTTCAGTAATAATATAACAAGAGAGTGAGAATAAATTGAAAATAATTTGACAGATTGTCGAAAACTTGTTGCCAGGCAATAGTCACGAGAGCCCTTCGGGCTCTCGTGACTATTGCCAAATGGCAACAAGTTTGAGACATAATCTGTCAAATTATTTTCTAATTTATCGAACTCTCGAGTTATATTTGATTAGATTATTTTTTGACGCCTGGCGTATTATGGTTTGTAATAAACTGGAGAGGTAATAAAATACAATACCAATGCATCATTTAGTGTCATCTTATTTGCTTATTTGAATTATTGCTAATCACTGTATTTTTACTTCTGCTTTCTAGTATTTCTTTATCAATTTCAGTATGCGAAACGCAGCTAAAGCGACTTTTATTCATTTTGTATGACACTTTAATATGATTGATAAATTAATAATTTGACAAATATTTTGATTGACAAGAGTGAACCTAGCTACCGAGATTATTCCCACTATAATAATCTCTAGAGAATATTCCCAGTATAATAATGACGGGATTCGTCCAGAAGTATCAATATGACAAAAATCGAAATATATCATTGGTTGTGAGAAACGTCAAAAAATAATCAGGATAATTAGTTTCAGGTGTACTGTATAGGAGTCTAATATCAAATTTGCAAATTAAAAAAAATCAGATATTTCAGTAATAGCTAATCAATACTTGGCAATGCAGAAAGTTAACTGTTTAATTTTCTCCCTTATTTAATACTGAAACTTTGTCAAATTGTCAGGAGAATTAGTTTAAGGTGTAATGTACACGAATCTAATATCAAATTTGCATATAATGAATTTTCAGAAATTTCAGTAATACCTAACCCATACTTGTCAATGAGAAAGGTAAGTGATTGATTTCCTCCCTCATTTAATACTGAAACTGTGTCAAATTTTCAGGAGAATAAGTTTCAGGTGTACTGTATATGAATCTAATATTAAATTTGCAAATAATAAATTTTCAGAAATTTCAGTAATAGCTAAGCCACACTTGTCAATGCAGAAAGTTAAGTGTATGATTTTCTCCCTTATTTAATACTGAAACTTTGTCAAAATTTCAGGAGAATTAGTTTCAGGTGTACTGTACTCGAATCTAATATCAAATTTGCAAATAATAAATTTTCAGAAGTTTCAGTAATAGCTAACCCATACTTCCCAATGCAGAAAGTTAAGTGTATGATTTTCTCCCTCATTTAATACTGAAGCTTTGTCAAATTTTCAGAAGTATTAGTTTCTGGTTGAGTGTATACGAATTTAATATCAAATTTGCTAATAATAAGTTTTCAGAAATTTTAGTAATAGCTAACCCATACATGTCAATGGGGAAAGTTAAGTGTTTGATTTTCTCCTTTATTTAATACTGAAACATTGTCAAATTTTCAGGAGAATCAGTTTCTGGTATACTGTATACGAATCTTATATCAAATTTGTAAATAATAAATTTTCAGAAGTTTCAGTAATAGCTAACCCATACTTGTCAATGCAGAATGTTATATGTTTGATTTTATCCCTCATTTAATATTGAAACTTTGTGAAATTTTTAGGAGAATTAGTTTCAGGTGTACTGTATAAGAATCTAATATCAAATTTGCAAGTAATAAATTTTCAGAAATTTCAGTAATAGCTAACCCATACTTGTCAATGCAGAGAGTTAAGTGTTTAATATTCTCCCTTATTTAATACTGAAACTTTGTCAAATTTTAAGAAGAATCAGTTTCTGGTATACTGTATACGAATCTAATATCAAATTTGTAAATAATACATTTTCAGAAGTTTCAGTAATAGCTAACCCATACTTGTCAATGCAGAAAGTTAAGTGTTTGATTGTCTCCCTGATTTAAAACTGAAACTTTGTCAAATTTTCAGGAGAATTAGTTTAAGGTGTACTGCATACAAATCTACTACCAAATTTACAAATAAAAATTGTTTCAGAAGTTTCATTAATAGATAACTCATACTTGTCAATGCAGAAAGTTAAGCGTTTGATTTTCTCCCTTATTTAATACTGATACTTTGTCAAATTTTCAGTAGAATTAGTTTCAGGTGTACTGTATACGAATATAATACCAAATTTACAAAAAAAAGTTATAAAATTTTCAGTAATAGATAAATCATACTTGTCACTGCAGAAAGTTAAGCGTTTAATTTTCTCCCTTATTTAATACTGAAACTTTGTCAAATTTTCAGTAGAATTAGTTTTAGGTGTACTGTAAACGAATCTAATACCAAATTTACAAAAAAAAAGTTATAAAATTTTCAGTAATAGATAACTCATACTTGTCACTGCAGAAAGTTAAGTGTTTGATTCTCTTCCTTATTTAATACTGTAACTTTGTCAAAATTTCAGTAGAATCAGTTTCAGGTATACTGTATACGAATCTAATATCAAATATGCAAATAATAAATTTTCAGAAATTTCAGTAATAGCTAACCCATACTTGTCAATGCAGAACGTTAAGTGTTTGATTTTCTCCCTCATTTAAAACTGAAACTTTGTCAAATTTTCAGGAGATTTAGTTTAAGGTGTACTGCATACAAATCTAATACCAAATTTACAAATAAAAATTGTTTCAGAAGTTTCAGTAATAGATAACTCATACTTGTCAATGCAGAAAGTGAAGCGTTTGATTTTCTCCCTTATTTAATACTGAAACTTTGTCAAATTTTCAGTAGAATTAGTTTCAGGTGTACTGTATACGAATCTGATACCAAATTTACAAAAAAAATGTTTTAAAATTTTCAGTAATAGATAACTCATACTTGTCACTGCAGAAAGTTAAGCGTTTAATTTTCTCCCTTATTTAATACTGAAACTTTGTCAAATTTTCAGTAGAATTAGTTTCATGTGTACTGTATACGAATCTAATACCAAATTTACAAAAAAAATGTTTTAAAATTTTCAGTAATAGATAACTCATACTTGTCACTGCAGAAAGTTAAGTGTTTGATTTTCTTCCTTATTTAATACTGTAACTTTGTCAAAATTTCAGTAGAATCAGTTTCAGGTATACTGTATACGAATCTAATATCAAATTTGCAAATAATAAATTTTCAGAAATTACAGTAATAGCTAACCCATACTTGTCAATGCAGAAAGTTAAGTGTTTGATTTTCTCCCTCATTTAATACTGAAACTTTGTCAAATTTTTTAGAAGAATTAGTTTTAGGTGTACTGTATACGAATCTAACACCAAATTCGCAAATAATGAAATTTCAGAAATTTCAGTAATGGATAACTCATACTTGTCAGTGCAGAAAATTAAGTGTTTGATTTTCTCCCTTATTTAATACTGAAACTTTGTCAAATTTTCAGGAGATATAGTTTAAGGTGTACTGTATACGAATCTAATATCAAATTTGCAAATAATAAATTTTCAGAAATTTCAGTAATAGCTAACACATACTGAAATGCAGAAAGTTAAGTGTTTGATCTTCTCCCTAATTTAATATTGAAACATTGTAAAATTTACAGGAGATTTAGTTTCAGGTATACTGTATACGAATCTAATATTAAATTTGCAAATAATACATTTTCAGAAATTTCAGTAATAGCTAACCCATACTTGTCAAGGCAGAAAGTTATGCGTTTGATTTTCTCCCTCATTTAATACTGAAACTTTGTCAAATTTTCAGGAGAATTAGTTTCAGGTGTACTGTATACGAATCTAATATCAAATTTGCTAATAGTAAATTTTCAGAAATTTCAGTAATAGCTAACCCATACTTGTCAATGCAGAAAGTTAAGTGTTTGATTTTCTCCCACATTTAATACTGAAACTTTGTCAAATTTTCAGGAGAATTAGTTTCAGTTGTACTGTATACGAATCTTATATTAAATATGCAACTAATAAATTTTCAGAAATTTCAGTAATAGCTAACTCATACTTGTCAATACAGAAAGTTAAGTGTATGATTTTCTCCCTTATTTAATACTGAAACATTGTCAAATTTTCAGGAGAATTAGTTCCAGGTGTACTGTATAGGAGTCTAATATCAAATTTGCAAATAATAAATTTTCAGAAATTTCAGTAATAGCTAACCCATACCTGTCAATGCAGAAAGTTAAGTGTATGATTTTCTTCCTCATTTAATACTGACACATTGTCAAATTTTCTCAGATTTCTTAGAACACATTTCGCATACGTCAGCTATATTCGATTATTTTTTACGCTCTTGTTATGTTAATCTCTATGTTAATTGCAGTTTCTCATATTTTTTAGTTTTTGACTTCAGTTTGTAATTCTTATTTTACAAAAAAAAAGTTTGTGGCTAGTAGTTCGCAGTTCACCAATGTGCACAGTTTGAGAAGCGCTGATCCATACAGTGGCCTACTCGCTTCGTAACAGTCAATTGGTAATCTTTTGAAATATCACCTGAATTGTGTAGTTGATTTACGGGTGGCAATTATTAAATTTCGAAATTGTTAAACCGCCATCTGTCTCCATCAATTCAGCAATCGGCCGGAGGTCGTGGAATCGTTGGCCGCGCAACAAAACCATAAAGGGAGCTCTTATCACCTGTGATTTATGTGCGTCCACTCCGGAGCCGTCCCTTTTTTACGGCCCCCAAAGCCGGAAAGTTAATATATTTTTTGCGGCCCGTAGGAGAGGAATTATAAATCTCGCCGTCTTCTTTGGGGCGCGGATTACAAAGAGACGCTTCCAGGTCGGCGAATCGATAGCGCGCCCACCGCCAGCGCCGCTCCGGAGGAGAGTGGCGGGTGTCCCTGTTGCGTCATTATTTCCGGAAGTTCCGGATTCTTTCGCCCCGGCGTATCTCGCTGATCCGGGGGCCCCGTTCACCGTCGAGCAAACACGCTTGTTTGTGCCCGGGATTACGTTCAAGTGACAATTTGGGGAGGAAAGCCGCGCTGGCTCGATCTCTCTCTTTCTCTTGGAATCCTCGTTATTGGAAGTTATATCGCGCGCGCGGAGTCCTTTATGCGGGGGAATGCCTCACAATCTCGCAGGAGCGGCAGGAGCGGTCCGAGGAGTCGCCCGGATGATTCAATTTCGAATGCCTGCGCCATTCAGGCGATTTATTCTTGCGTGAACCCGGAAGCACCGATATGCACGTGAAAATCGTGTCGCCATTCGAGACTGACGGCAGCAATATTTCCACATTCAGTGCATGGAGCTGGCGGTAACATGCTACTTTACAATAGAGCTATATGCGAAAGTGTTCGCCAAAAACGGATGGAATCAAGAAAGAAATTAAGATAATAAAATAAACGTGGAAAAAGCTTCTACACAATAAATCAGGAAATGATTTAAAGCTGTACAAAAAACAAAGGAAGAAGGTTAAACCCTTGGCATTGCAATCAAAACAGAAGAGCTGGAGAGAATTTGGGGAAAAATTAGAAAAAGACAGCAAAGGAAATCAGAAGCTGTTCTATAAAATAATCAAAAGCCTCAGAAAGGATAAGAATGGGGCAATGTCTTCAATCAAAAACAATGAAGGACAACTGCTTACAGAGGAGAAACAAGTTATGGACCGATGGAAAGAGTATTTCCAGAATTTATTATATACAGGAAACAAGGTGAACCAACAAGAAGATCTAAGTGAAGAAGAGGGAAATATAATTGACGAAGATACAGATGAGGATATAACGGTAGAAGAAGTAACAGAAGCAATAAAAAGGCTAAAGATACAGGTCAGTACAAAATAACTACAGAAATGATTAAGAATATGGGGAAAAGTGAAGTGCAGCTGTTCCTAGAAATTTGCAAACAGGTATTAAAAGAAGAGAATATACCAAGAGACTGGGAAATGGGAATAATAGTACCAATATTTAAAAGGGAGATAATAAGGACTGTAACAACTACAGAGGTATAAGTACAGTCACAAAAGTATACGAACACATATTGGAGGAAAAACTGAGGCGTACTATAAAAAACACATTGGCAGAGGTGCAGAGTGGGTTTAGAAGAGGTAGAAGTGTACCACACCATATATTTACATTAAGTTACAAACAGATCACTGACCAGGTACAAAAGGGTATATTTAGCTTTTATGGACTGGGAAAAAACTTTCGATCGAGTGTCAAGAGCAAAGTTATGGGAATGTCTGCGCAAGAGGAAAGTGAGCAAAAAACTAACAGAAGCAGTGAAAAGTATATACAAAGAAACCAGCAACTGTATAATTAGCAAAAACAGGAGATCGGACACATTCAGCACAAAGGATGGAGTTAGGCAAGGATTAGTATTATTTTTACTACAACATGACATTTGTCAAATTCATGGCAAGGGTTTTTATGCTACAATGTTCAACTTATTTTTATTATTTCTGAGGTGGATTCTGATACAAACGTAAATTTAATGGATGATACATTTACAGTTTTCAATAGTCTAAAAAATATTCCTTTGCGTCGTTTCTCTAAAATTAATAGGGGAGCTAATAATTATATGTATTTGATTTTACATGTTAAATTCCTATGTTCGTCCCTTATCCTGGACACTCGGCATATTATTTTTATCGAAACTACATTTTTTTTCGTACAAATATAGTTATGTTTATGTTTATTTTTATTTTTATTTTTTTATAGTGTATTATTAAAAACAAACTAATAACACAAAATAAAAAAAATAAAATTGTACGAAAAAAATCTACTCGAATCTTCATCAATTGAGTATTTTCTACGTCCTCAATTTTCGTTTTATTGGATTTGTAATTTTAACAGAGTAGACTAATAGAGTTTAACAGAAACAGTAAACAGATTACTGTAGAAAATAGTATTGTTCGTACTTGCAATAAACAAGTACAGTAGAATATTATATTGTTTGTACTTGCAATAAACAAGTACTGTGTACATAGTACTTGCAACAAACAAGTACTCTGTACATAGTGTTCAACAGTTAAGTGAGGCACTTGCAATAACCAAGTACTGTAGAAAATCATATTGTTTGTACTTGCAATAAACAAGTACTGTGTACATAGTACTTGCAACAAACAAGTACTCTGTACATAGTGTTCAACAGTTAAGTGAGGTACTTGCAATAAACTAGTACTGTAGAAAATTGTATTGTTTGTAGTTGCAATTAACAAGTACTGTAGAAAATTCTATTGTGTGTACATGCAACAAACAAGTATTGTGTACATTGTACTTGCAACAAATAGACTTAATAGACTAATTTTTGATTTGTTTGTACTTGCAATAAACATAAACAGAGTACTTGCCACATACAAGTACTCTGTACATAGTGTTCAAGGGTTAAGTGTGGTACTTGCAATAAACAAGTACTGCAGAAAATTGTATTGTTTGTAGTTGCAATTAACAAGTACTGTAGAAAATTCTATTGTGTGTACTTGTAACGAAGAAGTACTCTGTACATAGTGTTCAACGGTTAAGTGAGGTACTTGCAATAAGCAAGTACTGTGTACATTGTACTTGCAACAAACAAGTATTGTGTACATAGTATTCAAGGGTTAAGTGTGGTACTTGCAATAAACAAGTACTGTAGAAAATTATATTGTTTTGACTTGCAATAAGCAAGTACTGTGTACATAGTACTTGCAACAAACAAGTACTCTGTACATAGTACTTGCAACAAACAAGTACTCTGTACATAGTGTTCAATGGTTAAGTGTGGAACTTGCAATAAACAAGTACTGTAGAAAATTGTATTGTTTGTAGTTGCAATTAACAAGTACTGTAAAAACTTCTATTGTGTGTACTTGCAACAAACAAGTACTGTGTACATTGTCCTTCCAACAAATAGACTTAATAGACTATTAGAGTAATAGACTAATAGACTTTAACAGACTGCTCTAAATCAGTTTCTGACGACTCAATATACAAATTTTGATAAATGAACTAGTAGTAGTTCTAACGACTCAATATACAAATTTTGATTAGTGAACTTATACCGAACATTAATTTATATTTTGATGATTCATATTTTAGTGAGTAGTAGAATGAGTACAGAAGTACACATTACATATTACTCAATAAAATATGCTGACAGATCACCAGCATCACCTAAAATTGCAGCACTTCCAGAATATTCTGAAAAATGTTGCACGTTTAGGTACCGTCTGTGAATGGAGAGATTGATTTACAAAACAATAGATATATTTAATTGAAGAACATGAAATGTTTGCAATTCCAATTCCCGTTGATGTAAATAAAGCTGCCCAATTCACTGATGCCGTTATCTTTTTATTTTATACATGAGAGATCTCGCCTGGAGCCCTATTTTACTCATGTTTCTGCGTACAGTAATCGCAAAGTCTGATGTCACTATGGCGAGAAAGATATATCTTTACCAATAAGCTATGCTATTATCGAACTCCACACATTTGGTAAACGCATTTTTTCAGACCTAATTGGAAGTTTTAAGAAATGGCGAATTTCAATCATACAGGATCCTTGGTATGTACAGCCACGGACTCTAAGAATGACGCCGTCCGTCCGTCCGATCAGTCTTCTATCCTAGTTTACAATGCCCCTGCCGTGGGGGACCAGACAAGAATGGCAGATTGATCGAACGGACGAACGCGTCATTCTTAGAGTCCGTGGCTGTATGTGTATGTGTATTGTTATATATCTGAAAAACCTCTTCCAATTTGTACGATCGGAAAAATGACATATGCTTACCAAATATGCGGCGGCCGACAATGACAGAGCTAATCGGAAAAGACAGATCCTTCTCATCGCACTGACATTAGATTTTGCGATTACTGTATCCAGAGAAAGAATTTTATTGTTTGTACATGCAAAAAACAAGTACTGTAGATAATTATATTGTTAGTACTTGCAATAAACAAGTACTGTGAACATTTTTATTGTTTGTACTTGCACTGAACAAGTACTGTAAAAAATATTATAGTTCGTACTTGCAATAAACAAGTACTGTAGAAAATTGTATTGTTTGTACGTGCATTAAACACGTACTGTAGAAAATAGGATTGTTCGTACTTCCAATATAGAAGTACAGTAGAAAATGTTATTGTTGTACTTGCAATAGACAAGTACTGTAGAAAATTGTATTGTGTGTACTTGCGACAAACAAGTACTGTGTACATTGTACTTGCAACAAACAAGTACTCTGTACATAGTGTTCAATGGTTAAGTGTGCAGCGTATGCACTTTAATGGTATTGGCGCATGTATTAAGAGAAATGGTATTGGCGCATGTATTAAGAGAAAACTTGCGAAAGCCACGACTACAATAAGGCGCATTAACAAAGAATCAAACCCTAATCGTTTATAGTGCATCTCCCAGAGTAAGAAATAGCGTCGACAGTACACAAATACATAAATAGCGCACCTGAAAGAAAAACCCTACTCACTCAGGCGATGCACTTTTACTAATACTAAAAAGAAGGAAGATATAAGGGTAGATGTACATGTGTACATGTGTGCAACAAACAAGTACTGTATACATAGCAAGTACTGGCAACAAGCAAGTACTGTATACATAGTAAGTACTTGCAACAAGCAAGTACTGTATACATAGTATGTACTTGCTACAAACAAGTACTGTATACATAGTCGGTACTGGCAACAAGCAAGTACTGTATACATAGTATGTACTTGAAACAAACAAGTACTGTATACATAGTAAGTACTTGCAACAAGCAAGTACTGTAGGCGCAGTTCGTTGCATGGGCGCAAGGAGGGACCCTAATAGTGGAGGGAGTGCAGAAAAATTGTACTCACTTTGAGACGTCTTGGAGCTCTTCTCAAAAAAGACCTACCTTGAAAATGACTTTTAAAGTTGATTGGCGAAGATCCAGTACCCTGCAACTCCGAACTCCGAAAACAAATCGGAGTTCGAAATTTGACGGTGTGGCGCGGGCGGGGAAAGCACGAAACAAACGCAACAATCCCCAGGCTCAACCATACCCGAACTTTCGACACTACTACGCACTGGCTCTAAACGGACATTTATCGTCAGAAGGTAATCTGAACGGCTCAAGATACTTTCACTAATTATTTATTGAAGACAAGACAAAGCAAACACTAAAAAGTATACGTTTTACTTGGGAAGGTAATCCCAAAGTAAAACCGCGAATTTAACACTTGCTGGAAGAAATTACAAATTAGTTAATACAAAATACTACCGCCAGACTTGAACCAAACCAAGGTTGGCCCAGAAGTGGCGGCAAATGCAAAATTAGGATGAAACGCAAAAATAAGATCATCTCGCATGATTCACCTTGGGAAATTCTAGTTGCCCTGAAATAATGACGGGAAAATTTAAATTCATTGCACGCAACATTTTTGGTGCATTGAAGGGGTTTAGAATAAAAAGTGCAATGTTTTAAATTTATGACACAAGTGCGTTTTGCGTAAGGTGAGATACTTATTTATGGGAATAGAAAAGATCCCTGTGGTTTTTAAATTACAAAACAATTGATCAGTAGAAATGTGAATGTGAAAGAAGGTTTATGGAAAAAAAAGGTAAAAATGCATTTGAGCCGCTTGATTTGAAATGTAACTTATATCTTTTTTATTCTGACCCTTTCAATTGGTTTAAGAAATCGCATTAAATAACTCAGTAATTGCATCATTGCGTAAATGAATACCAATTTGGTTGAATTTATTGCGAGATACTGTTAATTAATGAGAGCATGTTAACAGTTTGTAATGTGTGCAATTATTTGGTTTATTTTTAAAAATAGTCCCCGTATATCAACATTGGGGAGAAAATTTAAATTAATTGATTTCTGTATTATTCATTCATCGAATTGATTTTAAAAATTGCATGACAAAAAGTTACGTAGATCCGTAATTAAATATACATCGTGTAAATGAATAGCCATCAAATGATTGCAAGATGCAGTTAATTAACGAGGGCATTTATAACATTGAGGTGAAATGTAGTTATATATGTAGTTGTATATGTAGGTGATAGTGCAATGATTTGATGAATTCTGAAATTCAACTTCTACATTTCATCGCAATAAATGCACCATTTTGAAACTAAATTTGCGGGATTTTAAAATGACTAGCCATTTATTCAATGTGCTTTTGAAACGTATTAAGCAGAAATTTACCTTATTTTTCTCCGAAATGATGAGTTCTCAGCGTCTTCAGAGGGAGAATGTGTCTGATCCTCTGAAGACTCGTTTACATTTGGAAAGTTTGGAAAGAACAAACTTACGATGTGTAAACCAGAAAAACGTCTGTCAAGAAAGAAACTAAACAAGAAAGTAAGATGTGTAAACCAGAAAAACGTCTGTCAAGAAAGAAACTAAACAAGAAAGTTAGACGTTTTTCTGGTTTACACATCGTTAGTTTACTGCTGGCAAGTACTTTCCACCAGTAAACTTTCCAAATGTAAACGAGGCTTTAGACTGGAAATAGTGAAGGTCTGCAAACGAAGTAGGTACTGCCAATTCTGGAAACGTGTGAAATAATTAAGTCTCGTGACTAAAAATATGGTAAATGGATTTGAAAATTTAGTGTATTGATGATACATTTTAACTTTCTTGTTACGAAGCGATGTTTAGTGGCATGTTTTTTTTGTATTTTTATTTTTTATGGTGTATTATTAATAACAAACTAATAACACAAAATTTAAAAAATAAAATTGTACGACAAAAATCTACTCTAATTTTCATCAATTGAGTATTTTCTACGTCCTCAATTTTAGATATTTTTGGATTTGTAATTTTAACATAGTAGACTAATAGAGTTTCACAGAAACTGCAAACAAAATATTTATGTAATGAGATGTAATGTAATGTAAAATTTTAGTACTGATGTCATTCTTATCTAATTTATATTTAATAAAGTGGGACCTGAATTTATTAAATTATTACTATTATGAACGATAAGAAATGATTGAATTCGTGTATAATCGCAGGTGATAATTGAAGGTGTGAGCTCAGGTAGGAGGGCAGGTACCTGAATATCTTCCCTCCCGGACAATGAGCACAGTTAAACTAAGTATATTTTAAAACATAAAAGTGAAGAAGTATACTGCGCATGTCAAACAATTTTATCACCCTGTATTTTTGAAACCAAACGGTTTTTCACACATTATCAAAGGACAAAATATTAAATAAATAATGCAATTTTGTACTTTGTAGGTATCACCGTTTATTTTAATAAAGTGACTATAATTTCGACCGAACTCGGTCATTTTCCAACATATAATGTTTGTAATATTATATGTTTGAAAATGACCGGTCAAAATTGTCGGTTATTTTCAAACATATAATATTACAAACATTATATGTTTGAAAATGACCGACTGTTCGGTCGAAACTATAGTCACTTTAATATTATATGTTTGAAAATGACCGGTCAAAATTGTCGGTCATTTTCAAACATATAATATTACAAACATTATATGTTTGAAAATGACCGACTGTTCGGTCGAAACTATAGTCACTTTATTAAAATAAACGGTGATGCCTACAAAGTAAAAAAATGCATTATTTATTTATACATAATGTATCACGAAGTAAAAGCCTCCAGTGTTAATAAAAAAAAATGACAAAATATTGTTAGAATAACCAATGGAATAACCCATTGCATTTTTTGCCCATGTTTAGGAAACACCCTGTATGTATGTTTGTATGTATGTTTGTTTGTGTGCTCACGTATGTGTATATGTCTGTAAAAGTATGTCTGTAAAAGTGTATGTATGTATACAGGGTGAGTCAATAGGACGGGCAGGCTCGAATACACCTACACCGTTAATGATATCGAAATGAACCAAAATACACTGCAAACGGGATGCCAAAGTGCAGTTTGTAATATTATTATGTCATATACAGGGTGTTCCATTTTTGCAGGGCAGCCTTCGATCTAGTTTGTTTTAAATGGCACCCCCTGTATAAATTTACATATTTGAATTTGCCCTTTTTTGGGCTTTATATATCCGTTTAGTTTTTGCAATTCGCTTTAACGGTTCACAAGTTGTTCACGTTATTCTAAAAATTAATGCGTTCAAAACTAAACGGATTTATAAAGCCCAAAAAATGGCAAAGTCAAATATGTAAATTTATACAGGGCGTGCCATTTAAAAAAACTAGGTCCAAGGCTGCCCTGCAAAAATAGAACACCCTGTATATGGCAAAATAATTTTACAAACTGCACTTTGGCCTCTAGTTTTCAGTGCCGTTTGGTCCATTTCGATGTCATGAACAGTGTAGGTATAATGGAGCCTGCCCGTCCTATTGACTCACCCTGTATATGTTTGTATGTTTGTATCAAAGATTGTTTGTGCGTGCGCGCGTGCGTGAGCGTATATGTTTGTATATTTGTATGCTTGTTTATTTGTATGTTTGTTGATAAGTTTTTCTGTGATTGTCTCTTTGTAAGTTTTTTAGGTTCATGTTTGTATATTTGTATACCGAGTGGTGCGTCGGACCATGCACCATAGGGATTTACAGGGAAAAAAAAACTTTAAATATCTTCACTAATTATTTTAGAGAAAAATTCATGAACTATTTAGTAGAGCAAAAAATACTGCGTCAATTTATGCTATTGGTTTGTATTTTTCAAATACAATAATACAAAAAAAATACAAACTAATAGCATAAATTGGCGCAGTATTTTTTGCTCTACTAAAGAGTTCATGATTTTTTCTCTAAAATAATTAGGGAAGATATTTAAAGATTTAATTTTTTTTCATGTAAATCCCTATGGTGCATGGTTCGACACACCACTCGGTATACAAATATACAAACATAAACCTACAAACTTATCCATAACCTAAAAATATCGACGAAATGGAAGTTACACTATTAAAAAAATCATAGGTAAATTGAAAATAAAATGCAACGATAATGCTTTTTACATGCGTCGGTGATGTTTTACAACCTTACATTTTATAGTCAGTAAATTATGGCTTATTTAAAAATTGTAAATTTAAAAAACACAGAATAAGTATTACTTACATAATCAACTTATTACTTATGTAAAATGCAATTTCTTTGCTTTTTCAGAATTTCTTTTTAATTTCCAGGTACCAATAATTTTTTTGTTTGTGTTACTTTTATTTCATTGATTTTTTTTAGATTATGGATAATAGAAAATAAAAAGTGGTATCATACATTGACGCAGTATGTTTTACTCTACAAAAGAGTTCATAAACCTGCAATGGAATACATTCAAACATACATACACACATACATACAGGGTGTTTCCTAAACATGGGCAAAAAATGCAATGGGTTTTTCCCATGTTTAGGAAACACCCTGTATGTATGTTTGTATGTATGTTTGAATGTTTGTTTGTGTGCTCACGTATGTGTATATGTCGGTAAAAGTATGTCTGTAAAAGTGTATGTATGTATACATATTTGTATGTTTGTTTCAAAGATTGTTTGTGCGTGCGCGCGTGCGTGAGCGTATATGCGTGAGCGCATACAAGCATATAAATATACAAATTTGTATGCTTGTTAATTTGTATGTTTGTTGATATGTTTTTCTGTGATTGTCTCTTTGTAAGTTTGTAGGTTTATGTTTGTATATTTGTATACCGAGTGGTGCGTCGGACCATGCACCATAGGGATTTACATGAAAAAAAATTAAATCTTTAAATATCTTCCCTAATTATTTTAGAGAAAAATTCATGAACTCTTAGAAGAGCAAAAAATACTGCGTCAATGTATGCTATTAGTCTGTATTTTTCACATACAATAATACAAAAAAATACAAACTAATAGCATAAATTGACGCAGTATATTTTGCTCTACTAAAGAGTTCATGATTTTTTCTCTAAAATAATTAGGGAATATATTTAAAGATTTAATTTTTTTTTCATGTAAATCCCTATGGTGCATGGTCCGACACACCACTCGGTATATAAATATACAAACATAAACCTACAAACTTATCCATAACCTAAAAAAATCGACGAAATGGAAGTTACACTATTAAAAAAATTATAGGTAAATTGAAAATAAAATGCAACGAAAATGCTTTTTACATGCGTCGGTGATGTTTTACAACCTTACATTTTATAGTCAGTAAATTATGGCTTATTTAAAAATTGTAAATTTAATAAACACAGAATAAGTATTACTTACATAATCAACTTATTACTTATCATTTCTGATACATGTAAAATGCAATTTCTTTGCTTTTTCAAAATTTCTTTTTAATTTCCTGGCACCAATAATATTTTAAAAGTGTTGCTTTTATTTCATTGATTTTTTAGATTATGGATAATAGAAAATAAAAAGTAGTATCATACATTGACGCAGTATGTTTTACTCTACAAAAGAGTTTATTACAGGTTTTCTCTAAAATAATTAGGGAAGACAATTTAAATATTGTCTTACAATATTATTTTTTTTAAATGATAAACAATTTAAATCTTTAAATAGATTAAAAATTTTACGTGTAAATCTTTATGGTACGCACCGCCCTGTATTTGTGTATGGGTGTGTGTATGAATGTTTGCTGTAGTATGTTTGTTTGTATGTTGTATAGTCGTGTGTGTGTGTGTGTGTGTGTGTGTGTGTGTGTGTGTGTTTGTATGTTAATATATTAGGGGTGTATGTGTGTATTTGTATGTTTGTGTGTTTGTACTTTAGTGTGTGTATGTTTGTGTGTTTGTACTTTAGTGTGTGTATGTTTGTATATTGGTGGTATATGGTATATGTGTATATTTGTATGTTAACAATATTTAAATTTTTTTTAACTGTTTTGGTACGCACCACCCTGTATTTGTGTGTGGGCGTGTGTATGAATGTTTGCTGTTGTATGTTTGTGTGCATGTTGTATAGTCGTGTGTGTGTTTGTACATTAGTGTGTGTATGTTTGTATATTGGGGGTATATGTGTATATTTGTATGTTTGTTTGTGTGTTTTTATGTGTGTATATTTGTTTGTGTAGGTGTGTATATGAGTGTGTGTATGCGTTTGAATGTTTGCTGTTTGTATGTTAGTATGTGGGGGGGGGGGGGGTGTTTATTATCTTCTATAGTCGGGTGTGTGTTTGTGTGTTTATACACTGTGTATCAGGATAATAAATAAATGGGGGCGTGTTCGAAAAAACGCTCGGACACGTCGATTGTTATTTTTAGTTGCGCATTTTTTTCAACAAAAACTTTTTATACAGGGTGTGTCATGTGACCGTGGCCAATACCAACTTTATTATTTTAAATGCAATACCTGGTATATTATTCAATTTTTGGATTCTTCAGAAAATTCTAGACATATTTCATGTACAATGTCCTATACCTATCTTCAACTGTTTCGGAAATATTAAGTGTTTTCAGATTTATTGCAAAAATTAACAGTAAAAAAAGAAAATTATTTGTTACAAGAAAAGAAATTCGAAGAAGTTACTAGAAATTCGTTACAACACACTCAAAAACTAATAAGTAATACTGTTTATTTCTTGATAATGTAAAAAAACAAAATAAAAAAAAAATTCAATGGTGGAGATGTTTAAAATGCTCGCCGTGAACGTGTGAATCGGTCACGCCTGAGATGTTGAGTAACGTTAGAAAAAAATTCTATTTAAGATTAGGATGTTGCCAAGACGTTCAAGATAGGTATAGGACATTGTACATGAAATATGTCTAGAATTTTCTGAAGAATACAAAAATTGAATAATATACCAGGTGTTGCATTTAAAATAAGAAAGTTGGTATTGGCCACGGTCACATGACACACCCTGTATAAAAAGTTTTTGTTGAAAAAAATGCGCAACTAAAAATAACAATCGACGTGTCCGAGCGTTTTTTCGAACACGCCCCCAATTATTTATTATCGAATTTATTCCATTTGGATGATACACAGTGTATATTTGGGGTGTATGTGTGTATTTGTATGTTTGTGTGTTTGTACATTAGTGTGTGTATGTTTGTATATTGGGGGTATATGTGTATATTTGTATGTTAATAATACATAAATCTTTAAATAGATTTAATTTTTTTAAATCATTATGGTACGCACCACCCTGTATTTGTGTATAGGTGTGTGTATGAATGTTTGCTGTTGTATGTTTGTTTGTATGTTGTATAGTCGTGTGTGTGTTTGTATGTTTACATATTTGGGGTGTATGTGTGTATTTGTATGTTTGTGTGTTTGTACTTTAGTGTGTGTATGTTTGTATATTGGGGGTATATGTGTATATTTGTATGTTTGTTTGTGTAGGTGTGTATATGAGTGTGTGTCTATGTGTTTGAATGTTTGCTGTTTGTATGTTAGTTTGTATGTATGTGTGTGTGTGCATGTGGGGGGGGGGGGGGGGGGTTATTATCTTCTATAGTCGTGTGCGCGTGTGTGTGGGGGGGGGGGGGGGGGGGGGGGGGGGTTATTATCTTCTATAGTCGCTTGTGTGTTAGTATGTTTATATATTTGGGGTGTATGCGTGTATTTGTATATTTGTGTGTTTGTACATTTGTGTGTGTATTTGTGTTGTTTGTATATTTGGGGTATATGTAAGGTGGCCAGATCCTAACGATACAAAAGCGGGTCAGCGATACGGAGAGAAAGGGGTGATTTTTAAATTAACTAACAAAGAACGCAAAACGCAAAATATACAGGGTGTCTCCTTAAAAACGCCGCTGGCCAATAACTTCATAACTCCCTAACTATTTATTGCCCGATTTCAATAAAACAAAAACAAAATTAAATGTCTCCACATACAAAGGGGCCCTAATTTTCTTTTTTTTTGCAAAATCAACTTTCATTTCAGCGATAGTCTGCTAGATTTTGCAAAAAAAATAGGGGCCCCTTGTAGACATGTGGAGAAATGGAAAAGAAGGCAAAAGTATTGTAACTAATTCGTGTATTAATAAATAATCTCTACTATTAACCGTTAAACTATTAATATCGATTATTAATCTACTTTATTAATACATTCGTTTGTTAACCTACAGTAAATTATTGGAATATTTACTATGTTTTCGTGTCGATTAAGTATTGGTAGACACAAGCAACGATTATTATTTTAGTTTTGCTTAAGTGTAAAATCCAGCAGCAATGTAATTTAATTATTTAAATTAATTTATAAAAGTATTTGTAAAATGAATGTTTATATCAGTACAAATATGCATCCATGTGGAGTCATGAATGCAGAAAATATTTAATAAGTGCCCAAGACACGATAAGTAATTGTGAATGCGCCGGGTCGTACAATTTTTATAATACCACTGACCTGCTAATATTCCAAGGAGCAGCATGCAATACGGAGGATAAACCTCGGAATAAGGATACGCCGCATTTTTTCGGAGACGTTCCAATCGGACGATGGTTTAATCGAATTTTCCCTAAGTAATGGAGCTTCGTTTGCAGATCAGATAGTCAGGTGGTCAGGTGGTCTCGCAAACGCGTCTCGACTTGCGCACCAGAAGGGACGCCGACTCGATACTGCCCCAAAAAATCAATACCGACGCGTATGGCTTAAACTGGAAAATCCGCCATCGATTCTCGCCAGATTTTTTTTCCTGGTCCGGGGGCCGTCCATGAGTGGGCTGCCGAAAATTTGGCCCGATCCGAGCAGTTTTCCAAAAGAAAATCGGAGGCCAATCGGACGTGGGTCAAAGTTGAAACTTAGCCGGCGAGGTCTCCGCCGCCTCTGCCACTTGGAGGCTGTGAGTGTGCATTTTGACCAAAAACAGGCCAAAATCGCTGCGTGCGCACGGGTGCTTCGTGTGTGCCACCTCGCCCGTTACAGCCGGCTCAATAGTTTTTTATAACAAATTCCGATTGTTATCTTAACAATTGGAATAATTAATTAAAATATCTCTTTAAGCAAACTTAAAATATTAATTGCGGGGTTGTTAATTATCAGAATGGTGCCAATTTTTATATTTAGGTACAGAATTATACGACAAAGAGCCCTGTCGGGTCAAATTTTGCGCGGCCACCCCCTGATACCGTTAACTATCCCTTATGCGTTTTAATTATTTGTAGCGTTATTTGATAACATGGGGCTGCAAAAATGGGCACACATATACTTTAAAATATATATAATGCTATGGTAATTTTTTTCTTATCATAAATCAACCCTTATAGCCCCCAGGCGCCCGTATACCTGAAATACATCAAATACATGTTTTTGGCTTACAGGGGGTAGTGGGTACATTTAAGGGTTGCTTAAATATACCAAACTAATCACTATGGTATTCGTTGCGATTTAAACTGTCCGTCTGCAAATTTTTACAGCCCTACATTGTTAAATAACGCTATAAATAATTAAAAGCATAAGGGGTGCAAAAGGGGTGGCTGCTCAAAATTGGACCATACAGTACCCTTTTCCACCTAATTTTAAACCAAAATATTAAATATGACATCATTCTGTCAATTAACAACCTCGCAATTAATATTTGAAGTTTGCTCCAATTGACATTTTATTTCCCCGTGTTCACATCATTTCGGAATTTGTATTGTCGCTTAAAGAAGCACTGACGATATCACAATAACGTCTTATAACAAACCAAAATTAAATTAGTACATCTCTTTAAGAAAAACTGCAAATATTAATTGCGGGGTTGTTAATTATCAGAATGGTGCCAATTTTCATATTTAGGTTCAGAATTATACGACAAAGAGCTCTGTAGGGTCAAATTTGCGCGCCACCCTTTGATAACGTTTACAACCCTTTATGCGTTTTTAATTATTTGTAGCGTTATTTGATCACATGGGGCTGCAAAAATTGGCACACATATACTTTAAAATATATATTATGCTATGGTAATTTTTTTCTTACCATAAATCAACCCTTATAGCGCCTAGGCGCCCTTATACCTGAAATACATTAAATACATGTTTTTGGCTTACAAGGGGTAGTGGGTACATTTAAGGGTTGCTTAAATGTACCAAACTAATCACTATGGTATTAGTTGCGATTTAAACTGTACGCCTGCAAATTTTTACAGCCCTACATTGTTAAATAACGCCATAAATAATTAAAAGCATAAGGGGTGCAAAAAGGGTGGCTGCTCAAAATTTGACCATACAGTACCCTTTCCCACCTAATTTTAAACCTAAATATTAAATATGGCATCATTCTGTGGATTAACAACCCCGCAATTAATATTTGAAGTTTGCTTCAATTGACATTTTATTTCCCCGTGTTCACATCATTTCGGAATTTGCATTGTCGCTTAAAGAAGCACTGACGATATTGCAATTATGTCTTATAACAAACCAAAATTAAATTAGTACATCTCTTTAAGAAAACTGCAAATATTAATTGCGGGGTTGTTAATTATCAGAATGGTGCCAATTTTCATATTTAGGTTCAGAATTATGCGGCAAAGAGCTCCGTAGGGTCCAATTTGCGCGCCAGCCCTTGATAACGTTTACAACCCTTTATGCGTTTTTAATTATTTGTAGCGATATTTGATAACATGGGGCTGCAAAAATTGGCACACATATACTTTAAAATATAGATAATGCTATGGTGATTTTTTTGTTACAATAAATCAACCCTTATAGCGCCCAGGCGCCCTTATATCTGAAAATCATTACAACCATGTTTTTGGCTTACAAAGGGTAGTGGGATCATTTAAAGGTTGCTTAAATATACCACAAAAATCACTATGCAATTACTTGCGATTTAAATTGTACGCGTGCATATTTGTACAGCCCTACATTGTTAAATAACGCTATAAGTTACCCTCCTAAGGAACGCCACTATGATGTTTTATTTACATTTCGCTTCATGCAGGTTCAGTTATTTAACATGCACACACTATTTAACAGTACATGGGACCACCAGTTTCAGTTCCCCTTTGAAGGAATGTTTGACTCTTGGAATTTTCGGAGTTACAGGATTTAAAAATCTAAATATGTTATACCGGATATTGAATTGGTTTGGAATAAAAAAGAAAAATAAAATTAAAAAAATAATAAACAAGTTTATTTCTAGTGAATCAACAATACATTATTTACTTATAAAATATGTATATACAGGATAAGTACATACACTTATTTAATTGTAAGAATTACATGTTATATTGGTCATCCATAAAAAATAGGAAAATAAAATAGGTACAGGAACATAGAAATTTAATATGTAAAATCACATTTATGCATTTTCCTGCTTCCCCGATTATTTTAGAGAAAAAGTACAAGAATAAAAAATTGTTTAGAAACCAAAAATCTTGCTAATTGTTTTTACATCTACTATCAATAGGAGAGCAGAAATGTGGAAATTAAATAATGATAAATCCATTCGTGATGGATTTAATATTAAATATGACATCAAGAAATTCAGAAATATACCTCTGAAACCAATTGCATAATTTTGTTGTGCCAGAAATGTAATAATAATAATATCTTTATTGGTGCCATAAACAATAAGTTTTACACAGGTCATACTTATTTTGAATTGAATACACATTTAAAATCAATACATATAAGAAAAAATATTAAATCCATTGTATATCAAGTGTTTGCGATAAGGGGTGAACATAGGAATTTGGCATGTAAAATTAAATATGTGTGATTATTAGCTCCCCTATTAATTTTTGAGAAAGATCGTAAAGGATTTTTTTTTATTTGAAGACAAATAATTATAAATTCATGCTTGTCGTTTGGGATAATTCATTATGCGACTGAATATATAATATCTGAATATTTAATCAACTAATGTTCTGATATATCTAAAGCATCTAATAAAATGATAATAAAACTTAAACAAAAAACAAAAAATCGTGTAAAATTTATTTAAATGACAAAATATCCCAAAATATCAGAAAATGTATGCACTAAAAGTCGTATACTTAAATGAAACTACAAAAAAATCTAGAAATGTTTGTTAACATTCAGAAACACGGCTATAAATTTGGAAGAAGTCAATATAAGTGCAATGAAACCGCGTAAACAAAAAAACAAAAAGAGAAAGTACGAGAAAATTTAACTTCAATATTTTTTTTCTTTATTTTTTTAATTTATTGAATTAACAGGATGCCCACTAACACATTTCTTCATAAATACATTACAAAATTTAATACATATTACAAATATAAAACATGTAAACAAGATAAGCAAGTTACATATAAAGGTGTCAGAATTGGCACAAAGCTTTAAAGAAATCTCTAGAATGTGCAATCAAAATATCAAAAGTGTTAAAAAGTACGAGGTTCAAAAATGATGAAAATTAGTAAACCACAAAAGAAAAACGAAAACATCGACACCTTTATGGTAGAACTTCGTAAATTGGTGAAAATTAAAAAAAAACGCCAGCAGTTGCAACTAAATATCATACACTTAAATAAAAACACTAGAAGATGTAGAAATGTTAATTAACATTCAGATATATGCCAGTAAATTTGGAAGAATTCAATAAAAGTGCAATGAAATCACAGAAACAAAAAAAAAAGAGAAAATAGCAGAAAATGTATATATAATAATTATAATATGAAAACATTTAAATAAGATATGCAAGTCGTACATAAAGTTGTCAGAAATTGTACAAAGTTAGAAAGAAATTTCCCGAATGTGCAATCAAATTTCAAAAGTGTTAAAACGTACGAGGTTCAGAAATGACGAAAACTGTAGTAATAAAAAAAAACCGAACACATCGATACCTTTTTGGCAGAACTTAGATTAGTGAAAATTAAAAAAAAAAACGCCAGCAGTTTCAACAAAATATCGTGTACTTAAATGCAAAATGAAGATGTAGAAATGTTTATTAACATTCAGAAATATGCCAGTAAATTTCAAAAAAAGTGCAATGAAATCACAACAACAAAAAAAAGAAAAATTCGCATAAAATTTTATTATAATATAAAAACATGTAAATAAGATACGCAAATTACACATAACGGTGTGAGAAATTGCATAAAGCTACAAATAAATTTCTAAAAAGTGCAATCAAAATATCATTAGTGATCAAAAGTACGATGTTCAGAAATGTCGAAAACTGTAGTAAACCTAAAAAGAAGCAAAAACGTCGACACCTTTTTGGCAGAACTTCGTAAATTACATTTTTTTTGACAGCGTTAGTACTAGCGTTTCTTTAGTAATTTTTGGGAAAAATGCAAAAACGTACTGTTAAATTTATTTTATAAAAACCCAAGACACATATTTATAACCAAGCAGTAAGAAGAAATAAGTTGAGAACTTTTTTAACTCGAAAAAGAAGAGTTTAAATAATAACAATAATAGTGATAATGTAATAAAAAAATGTTTGCAGCAAGTATGCCGATTTCTAAGTATCCTGCTTTATCACTTTAACTTTACCACATAGTAAAATTGAATTACTATGTTTTGAAAAAGAAAAGCACAACGATTAATGCATTTTTAAATGCCCCCATACTATATATTCATTTGAGATTTTAATTTTCTCTTTTCAATGGTGCAAAAACTTTTGTAGCCTTGCTAAGGTAAATTTTCGAGAAAAATGCAATCCCAGCGCTCTAAGGTCAGTCTTTATAAAGTTAAGAATAGGTTATCTGCCAGATAGACAACACAGCAAGATATGATTAATCTGAAGGTTGCCTAAAATATTGTTAACGATCTTGCTAGTGCACAAATATTGTACAAACCAAAAGTAAAATTTAAAAAAGACACAATAATTACATTGTTAACAACAACAATAACAATATTTAAAAAAATAGCTTTGTAAAGCAAATACCTGAAAGCGAAGTATGTAAGTATGTAGTTAAAACGAAGCCTATCAGCAGAAAACTTTTAAAATTGAATGTAATGAAGTAAATAAGTGGCAAAATCAAACATATAACTTTCCCAGTTCACAGGTACTATAGCTGAAATTTCTGAAAACTTGTCTAATGGTTGTTTTGAAAATTTTATGCCAGATATAGATACAGTATGTCTGAAGATATATCCTCTGAAAATATGACAAATGTCATGAAATAAATAAGTAAAAAAATCAAACATATAACTTTCCCAGTTGACAGGTTTCGCTATATCTGTTACTGAAATTTCTGAAAATTTGACTAATGGATATTTTTGAAAGTTTATGCCAGATTTGGATACAGTATGCCTAGAGAGATATCATCTAAAAATTTGACGAAAGTAATGAAATAAATAAGTGGGAAAATCGAACATATAACTTTCCCAGTTAACAAGTATCGCTATATCTGTTACTGAAATTTCTGAACACTTCCCTAATAGATATTTTGAAAATTTGATATCAGATTTGATTACAGTATGCCTGAAGATATATCCTCTGAAAATTCGACGAATGTTATGAACAAAATAAGTCAGAAAATCGAACATATAACTTTCCCAGTTGACAGGTATCGTTATATCTGAAATTTCTGAAAATTTGTCTGATGGATATTTTGAAAATTTTTTGCCTGATTTGGTTGCAGTATGCCTAAAGATATATTATCTAAAAATTTGACGCACCATAATGAAATAAGTAAGTGAGAAAATCGAACATATATCTTTCCCAATTTACATTTATCGCTATATCTGTCACTGAAATTTCTGAAAATATGTCTAATGGATATTTTGAAAAATTTATGCTAGATTTGATTACAGTATGCCTGAAGATATATACCAAAGTAATGAAGTAAATATGTGAGAAAATCGAACATATAACTTTCCCAGTTAACAGGTATCGCTATATCTGTTACTGAAAATAAATGGCACTATATTATTTCTGATCTGTTGTACCAGATAATTTTAGAAGCCTGTACCTACGGATCCATTCGTCTAATATTCTGCCTTTCATTAGTACCTCGGTATTTCGTGGGAGACGCAGTGAATAGGCCTCATATTCGTCGATCTCCGCATTCGTTTCATCTCGCGGCCCACCCTGACGTGTGCACACACCCACACATGCACACACACATTCACAAGACGATATTACATCTCCAGCATCTCGACGCATCAAATCCCCAGCATTTCTGGCGGCTTTATTGGACCAGACGCGCCCGCACAAAAAAAGCCCCGCCATTCATAAAATATTTCGACTCCGGCGCCCCCCGCGACCCCGAGGGGGCAGGTATTCGCCGAGGAATCCGACGTTAATAAATGCGCCCCCTGCCGCCCCCTTGGGGGAGGGAGGGAGCGGACGCTCCGGGCAACTTACCTAATAACATTAGAATTTCACACGTGGAGCGCCGCCTCTTAACGACGTCCTCCAGGCTCGTTTACGCAGAATAGATGTGACGGGGCTGCAATAAGATTAATGAAATTCTATTCCGAGTGCCCCCCGACAACAATGGGGGCGCGCGCCGCCCCCGGTCCTACGATGACCGGCGCAAGAAGCCTCGTTATCGCGGCGATAAGAAATTTATTAACAGGCTCCGGTTAATTTGTCTCCGGGGCTCGCTGACAGCTTCCGGGGGGCTTTTTCGTTCCTGCAGGACTTGGGGGTGGGTCCGGGCACAACAATGCGGGTAATAAAAATCGGGAAGACGTATCATCCCCGCGTCCAGGACAGGGTTCCTGCAGCAGGAGCGCCCACGATTTATTATTAAACGTCACACGGCGTATCATGTGGACCGCATATGAATTCTCGTAGAATTTAAGCTTTCATCGCAATATATCATAATTAACCCTTTGTACGGATGCTACCCCATTTTTTGTGGCCTGGCATTTTATATTTCAGCACTGAAAGGTATTATATTTACAAGCATTTCAGTTATGAATAATAATCGCAACAAATTTCTGCAAACAAAAAATTCAAACGTACATAAATTATAAAAAACTTTAGAATATTTTCCTACACGAGAATCAAAACGATATTACGTAAAAGTCCGCTTTACAGATCCATATCCATACAGATCCAATAGCAAAATGTTCTCTTTGACGTTATTGAAAATATTCAGAGATTTCAGATGTACATCAAGTCCCATAAAATGGAATATAAATAATGTACTGGATAAATCTAGAATATATTGACATTCGGACATATAAGGGGACATTTATTCAAATCCAAAGATACGACGACGTAAACGCAACTTGCGATCTGTTCAATTTTTTAGAGGATATATCTGCAGGCATACTGTAACCAAATCTGGCATAAAAAAATTAAAATATCCAATTGACAAATTTTCAGGAACTTCAGTGGCATATCTGTCACTATACCTGTCCACTAGGTTGCCTTGGTAAAATTTTCAGAGGATATATCTTCAGGCATACTGTATCCAAATCTGGCATAAACTTTCAAAAATATCCATTAGACAAATTTTCAGAAATATCAGTAACAGCTATAGCGATACCTGTGAACTGGGAAAGTTATATGTTCGATCTTCTCACTTATTTACTTCATTACTTTCGTCGTATTTTTGGAAGATATATTTTCAGGCATTGTGTAACTAAACCTGGCATAAAATTTTCAACATATACATTTCACAAGTTTTCAGAAATTTCAGTAACAGATATAGTGGTACCTGTCAACTGGGAAAGTTATCTGTTAGATTTTTCCACTTAATTATTACATTACATTCGTCAAATTTTTAGATGATATATCTTTAGGCATACTGTAACCAAATCAGGCATAAAATTTTCAAAATATTCAATAGACAAATTTTCAGAAACTTCAGTGACAGATACAGCTATACCTGTAAATGGGAAAGATATCTGTTCGATTTTCTCACTAATTTACTTCATTACTTTCGTCAAATTATCAGGGGATATATGTTCAGGCATACTGTAACCAAATCTAGCATAAAATTTTCAAAATATCCATTAGACAAATTTTCAGAAATTTCAGTAACAGATATAGCGACACCTGTCAACTTGGGAAAGTTATATGTTCGATTTTCTCACTTACGTACTTCGTTACTTTTGTCAAATTTTCAGAGGATATATCTTCAGGCATATTGTAACCAAATCCGGCATAAAATTCTCAAAATATCTATTAGATAAATTTTCAGAAATTTCAGTGACAAATACAGCGACACCTGTCAACTGGGAAATATATCTGTTCAATTTTTTCATTTGTTTACTGCATTACTTTCGTCAAATTTTCAGAGGATATATCTTTAGGCATTCTGTAACCAAATCAAGCATAAAATTTTCAGAATATCCAGTAGACATATTTTCGGAAATTTCAGTGACAGATATAGCGATACCTGTAAACTGGGAAAGATATCTGTTCGATTTTCTCATTTATTTACTTCATTACTTTCGTCAAATTTTCAGAGGATATATCTTCAGGCATACTTTAACCAAATCAGGCATAACATTTTCAAAATATCCATCAGACAAATTTTCAGAAATTTCAGTAATAGATATAGGGATACCTGTCAACTGGGAAAGTTACATGTTTGATTTTGTCACTTATTTACCTCATTACTTTCGTCAAATTTTCAGATGATATATCTTGAGGTATACTGTAATCAAATTTAACATAAAATTTTCAAAATATCCAGTAGAGATATTTTCAGAAATTTCAGTGACAGATATAGCGATACCTATCAACTAGGAAAGATATCTGTTCGATTTTCTCATTTATTTACTTCATTACTTTCGTCAAATTTTCAGAGGATATATCTTCAGGCATACTTTAACCAAATCAGGCATAAAATATTCAATATATCCATTAGACTAGTTTTCAGAAATTTCAGTAACAGATAAAGTGGTACCTATCCACTGGGAGAGTTACATGTTCGATATTCTCACTTATTTACGTCATTACTTTCGTCAAATTTTCAGAGGATATATCTTCAGGCACACTATAACCAAATCTGGCACAAAATTCTCAAAATATCCAGTAGACATAACTTCAGAAATTTCAGTGACAGATATAGCGATACCTGTCAACAGGGAAAGTTATATGTTCGATTTTATCACTTATTTACTTCCTTATATTAATCAAATTTTCAGAGAATATATCTTCAGGCATACTGCACCTAAATCTGGCATAAAATTTTCAAAATATCCATCAGACAAATTTTCAGAAATTTCAGTAACAGATATAGTGGTACCTGTCAACTGGAAAAGTTACATGTACGATTTTATCACTTATTTACTTCATTATTTTCGTCCAATTTTTAGAGAATATATCCTCAGGCATACTGTAATCAAAGCAAGCATAAAATTTTCAAAATATCCATTAGACAAGTTTTCAGAAATTTCAGTAACAGATATAACGATCCCTGTCAACAGGGAAAGATATATGTTCGATTTTCTCACTTACGTACTTCATTAGTTTCGTCAAATTATCAGAGGATATATTTTCAGGCATATTGTAAAAAAATCTGGCATAAAATTTTCAAAATATCCATCAGACAAATTTTTAGAATTTTCAGTAACAGATATAGATAGATACCTGTCAACTGGGAAAGTTACTTGTTCGATTTTTTCACTTATATTCTTCATTACTTTCGTCGAATTTTCAGAGGATATATCTTCAGGCATACTTAATCAAATCTAGCATAAAATTTTCTAAATATCCATCAGTCAAGTTTTCAAAAATTTCAGTAACAAATATAGCGATATCTGTAAACTGGGAAAGACATATGTACGATTTTCTCACTTACGTACTTCATTAGTTTCGTCAAATTATCAGAGGATATATCTTAAGGCATATTGTAAACAAATCTGGCATAAAAGTTTCAAAATATCCATCAGACAAATTTTTCAGAAATTTGAAATTTCAGAAATTTCAGTAACAGATATAGCAATACCTGTCAACTGGGAAAGTTATCTGTTCGATTTTCTCACTTACTTACTTCATCCGTCACATTACATTCGTCACATTTTCAGAGGATATATCCTTAGGCATACTGTATATAAATCTGGCTTGAAATTTTCAAAATATCCATTAGACAAATTTTCAGTAATTTCAGTGACAGATATAGCGATACCTGTCACTGGTAAAGTTATCTGTTCGATTTTCTTACTTATTTACTTCATTGCATTCGTCAAATTTTCAGAGGATATATCCTCAGGCATACTGTATTAAAAACTATCTTGACATTTTCAAAATATCCATTAGACAAATTTTCAGGAATTTCAATTGATGAAGATCAGAGTAGATTTTTTTTCGTTTTTGAATCATCAAAATATAAATTAATGTTCGGTATAAGTTCACTAATCAAAATTTGTATATTGAGTCGTCAGAATACTGATTTAGAGCAGTCTCTTAAAGTCTATTAGTCTATTAATCTAATAGTTTACTAAGTTTATTTGTTGCAAGTACAATGTACAAATACTTGTTTGTTGCATGTACACACAATAGAATTTTCTACAGTACTTGTTAGTTGCAACTACAAACAATACAATTTTCTACAGTACTTGTTTATTGCAAGTACCACACTTAACACTTGAACACTATGTACAGAGTACTTGTTTGTTGAAGTACTATGTACGCAGTATTTGTTTATTGCAAGTACAAACAATATAATTTTCTACAGTACTTGTATATTGCAAGTACGAACAATACTAGTTTCTACAGTAATCTTTTTACAGTTTCTGTCAAACTCTATTAGTCTACTTTGTTAAAATTACAAATCCAATAAATCGAACATTGAGGTCGTAGATAATACTCAATTGATGAAGATTAGAGTAGATTTTTTTCGTACATTTTTTTTTATGTTGTATTAGTTTGTTATTAACAATACACTATAAAAAAAATAAAATACAAAAAAAACCTAAACATAACTCTATTTGTACGACAAAAAATGTAGTTTCGATAATAATAATATACCGAGTGTCTAGGATAAGGGGCGAACATAGGAAATTAACGTGTAAAATCAAATACATATAATTATTAGCTCCAATATTAATTTTAGAGAAAATACGCAAAGGAATATTGTTTAGAGTAATAAAAACTGTAAATGTATCATCCATTTAATTTACGTTTGGATCAGAATCCACCTCAGAAATAATAAAATAAGTTAAAAATAAGTTGAACAATATAGCATAAAAAGCCTTGTAATGAATTTGACAAATGTCATGTTATAGTAAAAATAATACTAATCCTTGCCTAACTTTTTGTGCTAGTTTTTGCTAATTATACAGTTGCTGGTTTCTTGGTATATACTTTTCACCGCTTCTGTTAGTTTCTTGCTCACTTTCCTCTTGCGCAGACATTCCTATAACTTTGCTCTTGACACTCGATCGAAAGTTTTTTCCCTGTCCATAAAAGCTAAATTTACCCTTTTGTTCCTGGTCAGTGCTCTGTTTGTAACTTAATGTAAATATGTGGTCTTGTACACTTCTATCTCTTCTAAACCCATTCTGCACCTCTGCCAATGTGTTTTTTATAGTGCGCCTTAGTTTTTCCTCCAATATGAGTTCGTATACTTTTGTGACTGTACTTACACCTCTGTAGTTGTTACAGTCCTTATTATCTCCCTTTTTAAATATTGGTACTATTATTCCCATTTCCCAGTCTCTTGGTATCTTCTCTTCTTTCCATACCTGTTTGCAAATTTCTAGGAACAGCTGAACTTCACTTTTCCCCATATTCTTAATCATTTCTGTAGTTATTTTGTACTGGCCTGGTGCCTTGTTATTCTTTAGCCATTTTATTGCGTGTGTTACTTCTTCTATCGTTATATCCTCATCTGTATCTTCGTCAATAATATTTCCCTCTTCTTCACTTAGAACTTCTTGTTGGTTCACCTTATTTCCTGTATACAACAAATTCTGTAAATACTCTTTCCATCGGTCCATAACTTGTTTCTCCGTAAGCAGTTGCCCTCTGTAAGCAGTTGCCCTTCCTTGTTTTTGATTGAAGACATTGCCCCATTCTTATCTTTTCTGAGGCTTTTGATCATTTTATAGAACAGCTTGTGATTTCCTTTGCTGTCTTTTTCCAATTTTTCCCCAGATTCTCTCCAGTCTTCTGTTTTGATTGCAATGCCTAGGGTTTAACCATCTTCCTTTGTTCTTTGCATAGCTTTATATCATTTCCTGATTTACTGTTTAGAAGATTTTTCCACGTTTCTTTTTTGATCTTAATTTGTTTCTTGATTTCGTCAGTCCACCAAGGTGTTTGTTTTTTAATGTTGGATATCCTACAGATGTCACATAATTTTTTGCCGCTGCTATAATAATTATTTTGAATGTGTTTCATTTGTCTTCAATGTTGAGATATGAACCTGCCACTGCCCCTCATGCCCCTGTTTTGGCAACTTGATTTTTAGAGCAGTCCACAGCAGTTTGATTTCAGCAATAAGCAATATCAATATTGATATTTTATCAATATCAATATTGATAAAATTCCTTTCCATCCTTATTTTTATTTTAAGGATTTATTTAGATTTATAATTATAACACTTACATTAACTATTTTAACACTTTTGCAACAAATTCCCACAGAGCTAAAAATGTGGCAATGAGAAAGTGCTTTTGGTTTTCTTATAAGTTCTCAAATAACTTCAGAAAAAAAATAAAAACGTAATCGCAACATTTCGGATTTTGTCGAATGTCTCCAGAAGTAAGCGGAATTTTCTGGTTTTCTCAACAAAATATTACTGATCGCTAAATTACTCAACTTGTTTATAATTTAACCGCCTTTGTAACTCTTACGGTTTTCGAGATCTCAATGCTGTTGATCCTTATTTTGGACACCCTGTATATCTACCTGTTGTACTTATTCAACAGTTATTATTAAATATTCAGTATTATCTGGCAAAACATTATGAAATATGACGTATTGAAATATGATAGCCGACGCGGACAAGAAGATGGAGAAGACACCTGAAATACACTCTGCTCGAGTGGCTCCGCGAATTCTGAGTCCACCCTCGTACAATTAAGTGGTTATTGTTGCAGGAGCTTCCCTTTCCACTAATCACCACCTAATTAACTAAGAACCGGCGGTGATTATCGAGTGCGCGATGCCTCCCGGGGCCTAATCGACGCTCCGCCGAGATTTTTAATTAGGCCGTCGCGGCGCCTCGCCGCCCCCGCTGCGGGGGCCGACGCTGATTGCAGTTGAATGCGCCTCGTTAGCCCCCGCGCGAAGATCAAAACCGGCCCAGCACGTGCACGCGGGCGTCGCGACGCCCTCGTCATCGTTAGCGACGCGATCGGATTTAATTCAATCCCGCGCGCAAATTCGGGGGGCGCCGTAAATTCGCAGCGCTGAAGTTTATTGAAACCTGGCCGGCAGTTAATCTCCGGCAAGATCTATCTCCGCAATCTCGCCGAAGAATGAGGGGGCGGCAATCAGGGGCTCTGCGTGGGAGGAAAATAAATCCGGGCACGCCAGGCTCTCCTTCGTGGGTGCGTGGAGGCTCGAGTCGGGATGAAAAACCTGTGGGAAAGTCTAAAATGTCAGACAAGTGGAAAACCTTTTATAAACGACCTGTTACCACCCACTTGGCAGTCCCATGACAAACAAATTATTGCAAATGTGCACATCCATTTTTAATTTCCCATCTAACATTTTCCAAAATAGGCAAAAGTATATTTTGGCAAAAGCCTAGAGTGCCTCAGGTAGAATAGGCGCCAAGCATGCTGGTGTAAAATTTAAATTACAATATAAAAATATATGTCGTTTATTTTGAACCTGTGATGCCACAGATGATGAAATAGTGCACACATCTTCGTAATTAATACGCTAATGATATTGACATAAATTTTAAAAATTAATTTAAGTAGTTATACTGTGACAGTTCTACTTCACCCCCAGCAGAGATTTCGCTTAAATTAATTGGCGCTTTTAATTCGCGGATTTAATCAATCACCGCGAGCAGCTACAATGGGTTCGTATAAACATACAGACTAATTTTCATAGTTAAGGAATTGAAGGTACACTTACTATTCCTCCTTATTATTGGTTATTTGGTTACTTGCAGTTTCAACCTTCAGAATTTCGTTGATGACACAAATTTTTCTTGCGTAAACGCTTTTTCGAATATCTGGTATATCAACAATTTTTTCTTACAAAGTGTCATATGAAATTAATTGAAAAATTGGAGTTAATTATAACAACTTAATAAATAAATTTAAAACGCAATAATGATCCTGACGATTCATATCTGTAACACTGCAGCTATTTGAATAAACGTATTATTATTTTTTTAATTTATAATCAATGACCCATGTACCCATAGGGTGTCGGGTGAATATACAAGCTTATTATTTATTTCATTGTTTGTTCCTTTCCTTCTTCGTATATAAATTTCCTCCATTGTTTCCTGTCTTTGGCTATCACTGCAGCTTCTTGCCATGTTTTTCCTCTTTCTTGTATTAAGTTTCCAATAATCTTGTTCCAGGTAAGTTGTGGTCTTCCTCTTTTATTTTTCTGCGTTGTTCGTGCTTCGTATACCTCTCTTGCCTGCCTGTTGTTAGACATCCTTTGAACGTGTCCCCACCAGCTAAGTTGACGTTATTCTATGTACTCTATTAGTGGGTTAGCTCCTAATTTTTCGCGTATTTCGGTGTTTCTAATTCTATCTTTTTTTGTTACCCCTAGAATCCTTCGTAGGAATTTCATTTCTGTTGCTTGGAGTCTACTTTTTTGAGTCCTCGATAGTTTCCATGTTTCACATCCGTATGTTAGGGTTGGTTTGCATATAGCGTTGTATACCTTTAGTTTTGTTTCTTTTGAGATCTTCTTTTTATTTATGAATTTGTTGTTTATCATGTAATATAATTTAATTGTTTTGTTAATCCTCTCGTTTAATTCTGCGTCTTGATTTCCTGTCTCCTCTATGGTAACTCCTAGATATTTATATTCATTTACTTGTTCTATGCTGGTTCCATCTATTTCGATTCTAGTTTTATAGTTTTTGTCTCCTATGACTAGTATTTTTGTTTTATCTAGATTTATTTTCATACCTTTTTCATCTAATGCTTCTTTCCATATTTTCAAATTTGTTTGTAGTTGTTTTTCAGTGCTAGCTACTAGTATTATGTCATCAGCAAAGATTCCATGGGCTATCTCCACTTTATTGAGCTTCCAGTGTCCTACGTACGTTTTAATGAGTTTTGTTTCGCATTGTTTGATTATTTCATCCATATATACATTAAATAATGTTGGGCTAAGTCCGCCGCCTTGTCTCAGTCCCTCTTCAGTTTTGAAGCCTTCTGATTTCATGTTGTTTATAATAATATGATTGGTGTTGGTTGTATATAGGTCTCTGACTATTTTTATTATTTTACTGTGTATTCCTTTGTTTTCCATTCCTTCCCATACTGTCGTTCTAGGTACCGTGTCGAATGCTTTTTGTAAATCTATGTATGCTGTAAATATTTTTCTGTCGTGTGATGTATTTTTTCTATTATTTGTTTTAATGTAAATATGTGATCCTGGGTGGATCTTCCCGGTCTAAATCCGCTCTGTGGTTCTGAGAATTGTGGGTCAAGTATTGGTATTAGTCTGCTGTTTATTATTTGTTCATAGATCTTCGTTATTGTATTTATCAATGTTATGCCCCTGTAGTTATTGCACAGCTTTTTATCACCTTTCTTGTGTATAGGCGTTATTAACGCTACTCCCCATTCTTCTGGTATTTTCTCGGTTTTCCAAGCTTTATTTAGTATCGTTAATAATGCTGTTTTACCATATTCTCCTAGGTTTTTTATCATCTCCGAAGTTATTTTGTCGTTCCCAGGTGCTTTACCGTTCTTCAGTTTCTTTATCGCAGTTTGTAGTTCTTCTATCTGTATATCATCTATTGGTTCTTCATTTCTCTGTTCTTCATTTATATTTTCTTTCTTTCTTTCTTTATTGCCCATTTCATTTTTTTCTTGGCTTTGTCCTAGCATTTCTTGAAAGTATTCTTTCCATCTGTTCATTATGTCTGTATCTTCTGTTAATATTTCTTTCTTTTTGTTTTTTTATACTTAGTTCTCTAGTTTGTTTTTCTGTTCTAAAGGATTTTATGGTTTTATAGAATAGCTTTTGATTCTCTTTACTATTGTTCTCCATAATTTCTCCAAATTCCTTCCATGATTTTTCTTTTGCTGTTGCAACCAGATGTTTCACTAGGTTTCTTTGATTTTTATATGCTGCATACTGTTCTTTCGTATTGTTAGTTAGATATTTCTTCCATTCCAGTTTCTTTTTCTTTATTTCTTCTTTGATTTCTGCGTTCCCCCACGCTGTTTGCTTGTTTTTGTTTCCAGTTTTGTTTAAACCACATACTTCCGTTGCTATATTAATAATCGTATTTTTTAGTATGCTCCATGCTTGTTGTGTGTTTCCCTTTTTTATTTCTTCTGCTCTGTCTTGAATTATGTTTTCTGTTTTTTCTAGGTATTTGTTAGCTACGTTGATCTGCCTTAATTTATAGTTTTTAATTGATGTATGGCTTATTTTGTGTATTTTTGTTTTCGTCCCATTTTTTGAATTGTTCTGTTTTATTCTCGCAATTAGCGATTATTACGTATTATTATTATTGGGCAAAATATTTCAATATTTCCACAAAATGATGTTTCTAATTTTAGTTATCAATTATGAAACATCCGAGGGTGGCGCAAGCACAAAGTAATTACTCGGAAATTCATTAGCGCGGTTTTCGCATGGCCAACTACATATCTGAGAAGCAGCCGACTGAACATACCGCCTCCCTCGGTTTCCAGCTGGAAATATCGAGGCGGCGACGACCGGCACCATCCGGCGAGCGGCCTGAAAAGCGCAGTTATCGAAACGTACACGATCGAGGATCGATTGTGCCCATTAATTGGATGGATCCCGCAATAATGAAGCGGCTTTGTGAATCGCGCCACGCTGCGATTTAATCCTCGCCATACCGTGATAATGACTATTGTCATAATTACATTTAAAATAAAGTTTGTTTCAATGTACAAAACGCCACTCAATTCAATGCAACATTTATAACACAAAAAGCTTTAAAGCACAAATCCGTCAATCTTAACACATTAAAAATCTAGTTCCCGATAAACGTTAATTTACAACCTTATTTGATAAACACAAACTCATCATTTATTTTCCAAGGGAGCCTTTAATTTTTCACATCAGGCATTAAATTCGATTTTCTTGGATATTTTTGTTATACCACCTCAATGAGGTGGCCCATCTTTATATAGGTGGAAGATCGAAATTATTTTTTTCCCCGGGCCACCTGCTAATGTTGTTCTGAGTTTTATAAGAAAGTATCTGACCACAAAATGGCTGCTTCAAAACAATTAGAAAAGGCGCCGACTTTCGTTTAAAATGTCGTTAAAAATATCCCATACATGCAAGGTCCCTCATTTCACCTCCCATCTTCTATAGCTCAGTTACTAATTGAGTTAGGATTTTGATATTTTGCAGGCTTTACTACATAATTACATAAAAATAAACTGGGGTTCCAATTTAAAATAAGAAAAATAAAGTGCCTTAAAGTTTGAAAAGTTTGACACTGATTTTTGGACACTCTGTATAATGCATATCAATAAAACTTGCTTAACGCAACTGTAAGACCTTATTAAATGAGTACCTTGTATAGTTTTATTAACGAGGCACTATTTTTATCCCTTATTAATTTTCTTAACCAATGATGCAAAACTGATTTTTTTCAGTTTTTATTTTTTGGTGCTAATATCACTGAATCGATTTCAATAACATTTTATGGGTATGTAGGCATCCATAAAGGGCACCCAAATAAGCAACAAAAAATATACCATGCAATTTAAAAATATACATCATGACGTCAAACATTTTTGGGACATCCTGTCTAATCTAAAATACTTTCCTAAAATACACCCCAGAATGCAAGTAAAGTTTGCAAAATATCAAAATCCAAACTCAATTAGTAACAGATCTATAGAAGACGGGAGGTGAAATGATGGACCCTGTATATTATTCGATAATAATAAGAAGTACATGAAAAAGAGCCAATTATGAATCCTCCCCTAGATGGGGCCTTTTCGAAATTTGCAATTCAATTACATATAACTGCAATATTTTAAAAAATGATAGAGACAAAATTAATTTACACATTTTGCAAAAATTGAAATATCACGAAAATTTGTTTTGACGTTACTGAAATTAGCAACAAAATTATATCGTAATAGGTAGATGCTATGAATAGAAAAGTGATACCAGTAGCAGTCAAACTGAAACTTGAATCCAGTATTGCCTCAAAAAATCATTGGAATGGGTCTTGCATCCCGAAAAAAAATAAGTTACACATTTTAGTGAAATAATAAATCTCTTTAACTTAAACGCATTTGTAATCAGGACATACTTAAAAATGCAAACTCTGGTAAAAAGAAACGAAAGTTCTTTTAAAAGGCACAATTTACAAAGGCTTGTTATCTAATCTCTTGAAACATCAAGAGGTCATAAGGATTAAGGAATTTTATTAAACTAAAATATTTTCTTTTTTGCCTGTGCCAGAGCAAAGTTAATGATGACATCATCAAATGATGAACTGCTTACTTTGTGACTTTCTATGTCTATGCACTTTATATGATATTTCATTTATTTTGCATGATATTTTTTACGTTTTAGATAATTTTCTAAAACCCTATTCAAATATCATTTGGGCAAATTTGGGGGAAAATATTTCGGCATTTTCATGAAAATCAATGGGATTTATGAAATAAAACGCTGCAATTTGGCATGGAAAAATTTGAGGTGATGCACGTAAATCTATCAAATATTCCATGAAAGCTTTACGATTTTGTGTCTGAAATTGGGGAATTCTTGATGAAAAACTATTGACTTTGCATAGAAACCTTTGCAATTTTGCAAGCAGAACACGATACTATGAAATATTCCTCGCATAGCTTTGTAATTTTGTGGAGAACAGGCTTTTTAGTGCCAAATATGATTTTTGGATTCCTACAAGGTTAAACTGAAATACAATTAAGAAGTATATAGATAGTGAAATAATAAATCTTCAACTTAAACCATATTTATTCATAACAAACTTTAAAATGCAAACTCTGGTAAAAAGAAACAACAGTTCTTTTAAAAGGCACAATTTACCAAGGTTTATTATCTTATCTCGTGAAACATGTTATATGGAATAAGGAATTATTTTAAACAAAAATATTTTCTTTCTTGCCTTTGCTAGAGCAGTCACTAATGACATCATTAAATTATGACTTTCTATGCACATGAGACTTAGGGAACATAATTTATTTTGAGTCATTGTTGTCCTAAATTCATTTTTATCCCCTTCAGATGAGAAAAAGATCTTTCTCCAGAGCAATTAGCAACCATCATATTGGACAAAATCGTAAAATATTACGGATTCTGATGTGTTAGAGTGTTAGACTATCATGTTCCGCTGAACCATAGGCTTGACTATGCCTAAACATATTGATGAAAATGCTTGAACAAAATACAAAATTCGTGTCTACATCTTCAGGATATGTTTGCCATGAAGCATTAACTTCTTCACGAATCTCTTCTTCTGTAGGTTCTAATTTTGTTAAGAATGAATACTTTTTTGCCGCATCATTGTATACTGAAGCCCTCTGTGCCAGACTTTAGTCTAATGCATCCATCACAGGTATAAATGTTTTGATTCTGAACTTGTCTCTTAGCTCAAGGTCTCTAAAGCATCATCTTCGTCATCATTGATATGCCTTCTTCTATATCTGCTTTTATTGTATTCAACATCAGGCAATTTTGCCTTTGCTTTTTTCTTCAAAATGATCGAAAATATTCCTGGAACCTTTAACAAAATCCGAAAGTGAAGCATACAATTTCCTACATACATCTAGACTAATTTGGGGGTGGAAATAGATTTGGCGGAGGCTTGTTTAAACACCATTATCATGACTGGGTAAATAACGCATGTTTTGAGTTTTTTTTTTTTAATTGTCTGCGACATGTTTCGACACACGAAGACACTGTGAATAATGCATTATTCATCTGCCCGATGAAGACACTGTGTGTCGAAACATGCAGCAGACAATAAAATATTTGTTTTAACTCAAAACGTGCATTATTTACCCAGTCATAATTTGGGGGTCTTGCAGTGATTGACTAGTCTTGCGAAATTCATCCAGCAAGTAACTCCACAAATATAACATTACCATAAATTCAAACTCCTCCATTTTATTCAAAATGTTTAGGGCTTGATTTCTTGTTTCGCCTTTCTCTGTAGCATCAATATACAGCTGATGCAATGCAGAAATTATTTCATCATTACCATGAAGTATTGCACTTGTGGCCATTGAATTGCTTCCCATCTAGTCTTTGACAAAAACTTTGGAACTGTTGAATCATCTTTGAAGATTGACAACAGTTCTTTTGAATCATCTTTGAAGATTGACAACAGTACTTTTGAATCATCTTTGAAGATTGACAACAGCACTACAATCTATGTGTAGATATAGAAAATAAATTGTATATTTCTTGAACAATTCCAAAAAAGTTTACTGCATCTAAACAACAGTCAACTGCTGCTCTACCAACAAGATTTAGGGAATGCCCAGTACATGGAATATACACAGCACAATATATCACTATATAGTGAAACTTCAACCCAGTGATTGATTTACCTTAGGCCCGTATCTACAGTCCATACTTGAGCTTGAGTTCGACTCAAGGGGTATATTTGGTTGCGTATTTTCTATAGACGTTTATACACCAAATGCAACCAGATATACGCAAATATACGACTTGAGTCGTACTCATGCTCAAGTACGGACTATAAATACGGGCCTAAGTCACTTTAAAGGTCTTAATGGATATGGGAACGCCTGACTCCTGATTCATATGTTTGTGCGATGCGTATAATACGCCAAATTCATGGGCCTGCATTGTCTTTTCGTCGAGAACACATTGAACACACACGTGCTAAGTGCTAGTTAATTCAGTGCCATGGCGACAAAAACTAAGTATTTTTATTTTCAATTATTGGTTTAGCTTATTTACTCCAGATTGTAGATTACGTTTGTTGATTAGTTTTACTTTCATTGTAAACTTTAAAACATGTAGATTGAGGTTACGTTACCATGCAATTAAGTTCACAATTTGATTTTCACAATTGTGAGCTCCAGGAGCATACTTGTTTCGTTTTTCCGATATAGTCAACAAAAAATATTTTTCATTCTGCAGAAACCAGTATTAAGATTGATTTGGAGCATCTCGCAACCCCGAAGAGCTCTACATGTTGTTGTATGAGATTGGATCAGATTTTGACGTCGATGAGGAACAAGACGATTGCCTTTGTGAAGCAGATGGCCAAAAAAATTACGCAGGCGAAAGTGATACTGCAATAATTGATGACAAAAATGGAGAATTGCCCGAAAATGAAGACGAAAGTGAAAAAGAAACTTAGAGTAGCGATGATGAAATACCTCTGTCAACAATGTTTCGTTGGGTAAGAGGTTCCTTCCAGAGTTTTACCGCACCATCAGATGCCGATTCTGTTCAAGGCGAAGTACTCACTCCATGGAAATATTTTTATAAATATTTGAATGATGACTTTTTTGAACTTGGTGCTCAATGCACAGCCCAGTACTATCTACAGCAAAATGGAAAGTCGATTGTAGTAACTGCCCAAGAGATAAAAAAAAAAATGGTTTACACGCTCTCATGGGCTGCTTAAAATTGCCGAAAATTCATATGTACTGTGATTCAAAATATCCGATGGTTGCAAATATTATGCCTCGCGACAGATTTTATTCGTTAGGGGTCAATTTTCACGTGGTTGACAATCTTAGCTTTTCTGATGAAGAGCAAAAAAATAACAGATTGTGGAAGGTTCAGCCTATGATTGATGTAGTGAGAAATCGATGTCATGCTATTGTCAGAAAGCAGAATTCAGCATTTTCTGTTGATGAGCAAATGATACCATTCTTGGGTAGATGCCCAGTGCGTCAATATGTAAACAATAAACCAAGGACTTAAGAATTTTGACGTAATTACATCTAATGGCAGTTTTGGATTTTGAAATACATCAAGGTCTAACCTCCCCACTAATAAGAAGAGAGTTGGGATTACGACCATCGGTGATCATTAGACTCTCACAGACTTTGCCTGAAAATAGTTTTTTTTAATTTTTTGACCAATTCAGGTATAATGAATGAATTGAGTAATTTATAAAATTATGGAACTGGCACTATTATGGGCAACAGAATAAAAGGATTAAATTTCAAGAAAGATACGGAAATGAAAAGAGGGGAATCTGAAGAAATTATGAGCAGTGATAAAAAAAATTGCCTAACAAAATTGAAGGACAACAAAACTATGCTGATGATTTCAACAGCTTTTGGTAAAGAGCCTGAGTGTCTTGTAAAAAGATGGGATAAGACACAAAAACAGTGGGTAGATGTAACTTGCCCTAGAGTAGTGAACATGTACAATCGACGGAAGGGTGGAGTGGACATCTGCGATCAGATGATTATCGAACATTCTTTAGAGCGAGAAAATGGACATGCAAAGTAATATTGCATCTCTTTGATCTATCCATTGTAAACAGTTGGATGGAATACAAGCGAGAATGCAAAAATACTGAAACCAAACCTATGAAACTTCTCGATTTCCGACTTAAGCTTGCGGAATACTTGATTGCCGGGTCCAAGAAAAGATTAGCTGAAGACGAGGCAGATACCGGAGACGAAGAAGAACGGATTGCAGCGGAAAACGAAAGAAAGACGCCTGCAGCTTTGCCATGCAAAGATAAGCGTTACGACGGGTTTGAGCATTGGCCTGTTGCCGATGACCTCAACAATCCTACAAAATTGGAAAATTGTACAAGTCGATCAAGAGTTCGCTGTAAGAAGTGTAATGTATACTTATGTTTTGGCAAGCATCAGAATTGTTTTCTGAACTTCCATTGTAATAAATAATTTAATGTCACATTTTTTACTATGACTATTTGACTCCCAAGACACACAATTGTGACCCAGTAAAAATCCTTAAAAAATTAATCCAAAAATTCAGTGACGTTTTCAAACTATTTAATCGCAAAAAAGTTGATCAGTAACTTTTAATTCAACTTTTAAAAATATGGGAGTCTAAGGGTTATAAGTAAATCTTGCACTGCTAACAATTTGGTTATTTATAAAATTAATTAGATGCATCTATTCAAATGAAATCATTGTTTGCATTAATGGCGCCACCAAATGACGAGGGACGCAAACGAAGTTCGTAGTAAGGGATTACTATGTAAATTATATCTTCCTGGAACAAATTCAGAATCCGGCGACGGCAGGATCAGCGATCCGATCGCGCTTTAATATTTAAAATAATACAACCGCGATTACGCCGCCGTCCTTCCACGTAAAGCGGCGCTGGAATGATTGTGCGCCCGCCACAGTTAATCCATTATCCTCTCCGTTTCGCTGAAAACGTCGGCGGCTTCCATTATTAGTTTGATAAACTTCGCCGGGCACATTATGAACGTAGGGCGTACGGAACGTGGAACAAAGCCGCCAGGAGCTCCAGGAGCCGAAGAGGAAGCCAATTCCCCCGAGCGTCCAGGACTTTACATGGGACGGGCTCACATCTTCGGACAAAAGGGAGGTTTTTCGATGTTTGTCCGGGACGAACTTTGCATTTTAAATCCGCACGGTTATTTTTCCGCGCACTGAATTCCGGAAAATTGGGAGGAGAAACGTGAAAGCAATGGTGTTGCAATTTTTTTTCAAGCGACTTCGCCACGGCTGAGTTTTCCCGGGGATTGTAACGATGCGGGGCGCGCACAATGGTGGGAAATTCCGCTGATAAATTCAAATTCGTGCCGGCTTTAAATTCAGAAACGAGAGCCCCGAATATGCACACATTTCACCGCTGAAAGCGGGAGCGCGAGGGGGAAATTGATAACACATCATGTACTTTATATCTTCCCCGATATCAAAGTTCTAGGTTACAAGCCGCCCCGGGGATTATTTCCAGATATACTGCGCCGGATGCGCCGATATATATTCCGGCATATAACTAAGACGTCGAATCACTTTGCAGGGAAGACGGGAAGACGTCTGGGCGTCTGCCTGCAGACGGCGGGCACACGCGGGAATTGATTTAGCTTCCGGTGCACACATGGACCAGTCCCAGACAACGATCTGTTTTAAATTTTAAGGGAAGAGCGTCGCGGCGCTTAAGTGCGCGCCATAAATTCCCGCCAGGACTTAATGGGTAGACGTCGATGGAAAATGTACGCCGCGGGGGCCTTTTCGCGGAATTTAGGTGACTCGAAGAGAGGCCGGCATGATTATTAATATTAATGCTCGTATGTTTATGGCTGCTGCACATAAGCAGCTTTGCGCCACCCAAAGTGCCCCCATATACAGCCTTCAGATTTATCCCAACAAGTCCCGTCTTCTGAAAACCAAACACTTCCACTGAAATAGTACAATACTGATGTATTTATACTTGTCAATGCAGAAAGTTATATGTTTGATTTTCACCTTTATTTAATACTAAAACTTTGTCAAATTTTCAGGAGAAATAGTTTCAGATGTACTGTACTCTAATCTAATATCAAATTTGCAAATAATAAATTTTCCAGGAATTTCAGAACTTGCTACCCCATACTTATCAATGCAGAAAGTTATATGTTTGATTTTCTCCCTTATTTAATACCGAAACTTTGTCAAATTTTAAGGAGAATTAGTTTCAGAAGTACTTACCACTAATCTAATATCAAATTTGCAAATAATAAATTATCAAGAAATTTCAGTACTTGCTACCCCATACTTGTCAATGCAGAAAGTTATATGTTTGATTTTCTCCCTTATTTAATACCGAAACTTTGTCAAATTTTTAGGAGATTTAGTTTCAGATGTACTGTACACTAATCTAATATCAAATTTGCAAATAATAAATTTTCAGGAAATTTCAGTACTTGCTACCGCATACTTTTCAATGCAGAAAGTTATATGTTTGATTTTCTTCTTTATTTACAGCTAAAACTTTGTCAAACTTTCAGGAGAATTAGTTTCGGATGTACTGTACACTAATCTAATATCAAATTTTCAAATAATAAATTTTCAAGAAATTTCAGTACTTGCTACCCCATACTTGTCAATGCAGAAAGTTATATGTTTGATTTTTTCACTTATTAATTCCGAAACTTTGTCAAATTTTTAGGAGAATTAGTTTCAGATGTACTGTACACTAATCTAATATTAAAATAGCAAATAATAAATTTTCAGGAAATTTCAGTAGTTGCTACTCTATACTTGTCAATGTAGAAAGTTATATGTTTGATTTTGTCCTATATTTAATACTGAAACTTTGTCAAATTTTTAGTAGAATTAGTGTCAGATGTACTGTACACTAATCTAATATCAAATTTGCAAATAATAAATTTTCAGGAAATTTCAGTACTTGCTACCCCATACTCGTCAATGCAGAAAGTTATATGTTTGATTTTCTCCTTTATTTAATACTGAAACTTTGTCAATTTTTTAGAAAAATTAGTTCCAGATGTACTGTACACTAATCTAATATCAAACTTGCAAATAATAAAATTTCAAGAAATTTCAGTACTTGCTACCGCATACTTGTCAATGCAGAAAGTTATATGTTTGATTTTCTCCCTTATTTAATACCGAAACTTTGTCAAATTTTTAGGAGCATTAGCTTCAGATGTACTGTACACTAATCTAATATCAAATTAACAAATAATAAATTTGCAGGACATTTCAGTACTTGCTACCGCATACTTGTCAATGCAGAAAGTTATATGTTTGATTTTCTCCTTTATTTAATACCGAAACTTTGTCAAATTTTCAGGAGAATTAGTTTCAGATGTACTGTACACTAATCTAATATCAAATTTGCAAATAATGAATTTTCAGGAAATTTCAGTACTTGCTGCCGCATACTTATCAATGCAGAAAGTTATATGTTTGATTTTCTCCCTTATTTAATCCCGAAACTTTGTCAAATTTTCAGGACAATTAATTTCAGATGTACTGTACACTAATCTAATATTAAATTAGCAAATAATAAATTTTCAGGAAATTTCAGTACTTGCTACTCTATACTTGTCAATGCAGAAAGTTATATGTTTGATTTTGTCCTATATTTAATACTGAAACTTTGTCAAATTTTTAGTAGAATTAGTTTCAGATGTACTGTACACTAATCTAATATCAAATTTGCAAATAATAAATTTTCAGGAAATTTCAGTACTTGCTAGCGCATACTTGTCAATGCAGAAAGTTATATGTTTGATTTTGTCCTATATTTAATACTGAAACTTTGTCAAATTTTTAGTAGAATTAGTTTCAGATGTACTGTACACTAATCTAATATCAAATTTGCAAATAATTAATTTTCATTTAATTTCAGTACTTGCCACCCCATACTTGTCAATGCAGAAAGTTATATGTTTGATTTTCTCCGTTATTTAATACCGAAACTTTGTCAAATTTTCAGGAGAATTAGTTTCAGATGTACTGTACACTAATCTAATATCAAATTTGCAAATAATACATTTTCAGGAAATTTCAGTACTTGCTACCGCATACTTGTCAATGCAGAAAGTTATATGTTTGATTTTCTCCTTTATTTAATACTGAAACTTTGTCAAATTTTCAGGAGAATTAGTTTCAGATGTACTGTACACTAATCTAATATCAAATTTGCAAATAATAAATTTACAAGATATTTCAGTACTTGCTACCCCATACTTGTCAATGCAGAAAGTTATATGTTTGATTTTCTCCCTTATTTAATACTGAAACTTTGTCAAATTTTCAGGAGAATTAGTTTCAGATGTACTGTACACTAATCTAATATCAAATTTGCAAATAATAAATTTTCAAGAAATTTCAGTACTTGCTACCCCATACTTGTCAATGCAGAAAGTTATATGTTTGATTTTCTCCCTTATTTAATACTGAAACTTTGTCAAATTTTCAGGAGAATTAGTTTCAGATGTACTGTACACTAATCTAATATCAAATTTGCAAATAATATGTTTTCAAGAAATTTCAGTACTTGCTACCCCATACTTGTCAATGCAGAAAGTTATATGTTTGATTTTCTCCTTTATTTAATACTGAAACTTTGTCAAATTTTCAGGAGAATTAGTTTCAGATGTACTGTACACTAATCTAATATCAAATTTGCAAATAATACATTTTCAGGAAATTTCAGTACTTGCTACCGCATACTTGTCAATGCAGAAAGTTATATGTTTGATTTTCTCCTTTATTTAATACTGAAACTTTGTCAAATTTTCAGGAGAATTAGTTTCAGATGTACTGTACACTAATCTAATATCAAATTTGCAAATAATAAATTTACAAGATATTTCAGTACTTGCTACCCCATACTTGTCAATGCAGAAAGTTATATGTTTGATTTTCTCCCTTATTTAATACTGAAACTTTGTCAAATTTTCAGGAGAATTAGTTTCAGATGTACTGTACACAAATCTAATATCAAATTTACAAATAATAAATTTTCAAGAAATTTCAGTACTTGCTACCCCATACTTGTCAATGCAGAAAGTTATATGTTTGATTTTCTCCCTTATTTAATACTGAAACTTTGTCAAATTTTCAGGAGAATTAGTTTCAGATGTACTGTACACTAATCTAATATCAAATTTGCAAATAATAAATTTTCAAGAAATTTCAGTACTTGCTACCCCATACTTGTCAATGCAGAAAGTTATATGTTTGATTTTCTCCCTTATTTAATACTGAAACTTTGTGAAATTTCCAGGAGAATTAGTTTCAGATGTACTGTACACAAATCTAATATCAAATTTACAAATAATAAATTTTCAAGAAATTTCAGTACTTGCTACCCCATACTTGTCAATGCAGAAAGTTATATGTTTGATTTTCTCCCTTATTTAATACTGAAACTTTGTCAAATTTTCAGGAGAATTAGTTTCAGATGTACTGTACACTAATCTAATATCAAATTTTCAAATAATAAATTTTCAAGAAATTTCAGTACTTGCTACCCCATACTTGTCAATGCAGAAAGTTATATGTTTGATTTTCTCCCTTATTTAATACTGAAACTTTGTCAAATTTTCAGGAGAATTAGTTTCAGATGTACTGTACACTAATCTAATATCAAATTTACAAATAATAAATTTTCAAGAAATTTCAGTACTTGCTACCCCATACTTGTCAATGCAGAAAGTTATATGTTTGATTTTCTCCCTTATTTAATACTGAAACTTTGTCAAATTTTCAGGAGAATTAGTTTCAGATGTACTGTACACTAATCTAATATCAAATTTTCAAATAATAAATTTTCAAGAAATTTCAGTACTTGCTACCCCATACTTGTCAATGCAGAAAGTTATATGTTTGAATTTCTCCCTTATTTAATACTGAAACTTTGTCAAATTTTCAGGAGAATTAGTTTCAGATGTACTGTACACTAATCTAATATCAAATTTACAAATAATAAATTTTCAAGAAATTTCAGTACTTGCTACCCCATACTTGTCAATGCAGAAAGTTATATGTTTGATTTTCTCCCTTATTTAATACTGAAACTTTGTCAAATTTTCAGGAGAATTAGTTTCAGATGTACTGTACACTAATCTAATATCAAATTTGCAAATAATAAATTTACAAGATATTTCAGTACTTGCTACCCCATACTTGTCAATGCAGAAAGTTATATGTTTGATTTTCTCCCTTATTTAATACTGAAACTTTGTCAAATTTTCAGGAGAATTAGTTTCAGATGTACTGTACACTAATCTAATATCAAATTTACAAATAATAAATTTTCAAGAAATTTCAGTACTTGCTACCCCATACTTGTCAATGCAGAAAGTTATATGTTTGATTTTCTCCCTTATTTAATACTGAAACTTTGTCAAATTTTCAGGAGAATTAGTTTCAGATGTACTGTACACTAATCTAATATCAAAGTTGCAAATAATAATTTTTCAGAATATTTCAGTACTTGCTACCGCATACTTGTCAATGCAGAAAGTTATACGTTTGAGTTTCTCCCTTATTTAATACCGAAACTTTGTCAATTTTGTAGGAGAATTAGTTTCAGATGTACTGTATACTAATCTAATATAAAATTTGCAAATAATAAATTTTCAAGAAATTTCAGTACTTGCTACCGCATACTTGTCAATGCAGAAAGTTATATGTTTGATATTCTCCCTTATTTAATACCGAAACTATGTCAATTTTTTAGGAGAATTAGTTTCAGATGTACTGTACACTAATCTTATATCAAATTAGCAAATAATAAATTTTAAAGAAATTTCAGTACTTGCTATCCCATACATGTCAATGCAGTAAGTTATATGTTTGATTTTCTCTTTTATTTAATACTAAAGCTATGTCAAATTTTCAGGAGAATTAGTTTCAGATGCACTGTACACTAATCTAATATGAAATTTGCAAATAATAAATTTTCAAGAAATTTCAGTACTTGCTACCCCATACTTGTCAATGCAGAAAGTTATATGTTTGATTTTCTCCCTTATTTAATACGGAAACTTTGTCAAATTTTTAGGAGAATTAGTTTCAGATGTACTGTACACTAATCTAATATCAAATTTGCAAATAATAAATTTTCAAGAAATTTCAGTACTTGCTACCCCATGCTTGTCAGTGCAGAAAGTTCTAGGTTTTATTTTCTCCCTTATTTAATACCGAAACTTTGTCAAATTTTCAGGAGAATTAGTTTCAGATGTAGTGTATACTAATCTAATATCAAATTTGCAAATAAAAAATTCAAGAAATTTCAGTACTTGCTACCGCATACTTGTCAATGCAGAAAGTTATATGTTTGATTTTCTCCCTTATTTAATACTGAAACTTTATCAAATTTGTAGGAGAATTAGTTTCAGATGTACTGTACACTAATATGATATCAAATATGCAAATAATATTTTTTCAGGAAATTTCAGTACTTGTTACTATAGTTGTCAATGCAGAAAGTTATATGTTTGATTTTATTCATTATTTAATACTGAAACTTTGTCATATTTTCAGGAGAATTAGTTTCAGATGTTCTGTACACTTATCTAACATAAAATTTGCAAATAATAAATTTTCAGGAAATTTCAGTACTTGCTACTCAATAGTTGTCAATGCAGAGAGTTATATGTTTGATTTTTTTCTTTATTTAATACTGAAACTTTGTCAAATTTTCAGGAGAATTAGTTTCAGATGTACTGTGCACTAATTTAATATAAAATTTGCAAATAATAAATGTTCAGGAAATTTCAGTATTTGCTACTCTATAGTTTTCAATGCAGAAATTTATATGTTTGATTATCTCCCTTATTAAATACTGAAACTTTGTCAAATTTTCTAAAGAAGAAGAATTTATTTTCTAAAGTGTTTGATGTTGAGTGATGTCAAAATACAAATGTAGCCATCTGATGTCTATATGAACTTAATAGTTTTATGTTTACCCTCGTGAAATTTAGGGCCCTTTATAAGCATTCATGGGGATGTATTTGTGCAAGGCCTGCAGCGATGTTGTTTCTGTCCTTTCCTGTAGCGATGTTCTCCCAAGTTTCCCCATCGCCTCCCTATAGCCAAATGGTTGTGGCGTGGGATATGATGACACGTTTGTTTATCTTTTATTGCCTAGGAGTAGTATCTACTTCCAGGACCGTGGGAGGCAGCCAGGCACTTATATCAAGTGCCATTGTGCAACCGCCATTATCCTTCCCAGGCGTTATTGCCTCTGTCGCAATAACAGTGCGATTATAGTGTGTCCACTCTGATGATTTCAATTTAACACATGATTACTTAATGGAACGCCCGTCGAGTTATGCATCGACTTATTCATCATAGCGTCCCTAAATATTTAAACGCGAGCGTGGAATCCCGGAGCGGCGACCCGAGGGACGCGCCGGGAAGCGCGGATGCACTCCGGCCGGATTAATTTCTTTGTTGCCCCGGAAGTCCCGGAGCCTCGCGCGGGGCCGGCCCGGAGCCGGGGGATCAACAAAGGGGGGGGGGGGGGGGGGGACGTCGAATGTCAACGCCAGGCCGTGCAAATCCCCGCAATCATTGGGGGGAGGGGGGCGTCTAGATCAATCGGCCCGTTTGTTGTTTCTCGGCTCCTTTGTGCGTTCTCTCGCGCCCCCTTGCGATGGAAATTGCGAGTCCGTTTTTGTGTGTGCGCGCCCGGAAAAATTCGATTACCGATGAACAGGCTGTTCCCGCCTCGCTGGCTGTTATCATAATTAAATATCCCACGCAAATCCAATTACGATAGATTGGATCGCACGCGCGCGCGCCGCAGCCGCGGATTAATTAGCAATATCACAGATTAATTTATCTGTCGAAATTGAGTGGTGCGGTTTCTGCAAATTCGGGATTAATGAATGTATTAACCGCCATTCGCATTCATTGAAACCAGTCTCAAAAATTGCACAAATCCTACAACAGCTTAAAATTTCAAAATCCAAATACCACTCCCTCAATTTCTGCAAGATTCTAAAGAGTGCACAAACAATTTTTTGTTAGATTATAAAATTCCCTCTTCAAATTACCTACTAGAAGATTCCAAAGAGTTTAAACGAAATGACAGTTTTTCTTATATTGCATAATTTTCACGGATCCAATAAAATGTTTGGTGATTCTTTTTCGATATTCATTCCACGACGCTCCCTAATATTGTATCACTTGATGACAAAAGAATGTGTGCCAAGTTTAAAATCAACCGGGCAACGAGAAGACGTGGCACATTGAGTATGAAAATTTTATAACCCGATAGCGAATATATTTTTTCAGGATCCCTTCAAAATTCTTTGTATTCGGTAAGAAAATGTTCTGTGAAAATATTTTGATCGATCAAAATCTTTACACTGTTCTATGTGAGGATTAACTATCTATGTAGGCTTTCCTTCAATGTATCCAGGTGTAGGAGAACTGGGAGTAGAAGGTGATAAACCATCTGATGATGTATTTGCATCTTCTTGTGGGTTCAGGATGTTTTCAATGTCATCAGATAATGGATCCTTAGCTTGGTATTGTTGGTAATCCATCCCTGATCTAATCCTGATAGGATTGTGGTCATCTTGCACACTGTGGTGTGACTTACGTAAGGATTCACCCTTAGCCAATAAGATATCTAATTGTTGGTTAAAGTCATTTCTAGCACCGTCCTCTAATTTAGGGTTCTCTAATAAACTTTTATTTTCTGCATTAAACAGCTGATACCCAGGGTTTGAAGAAGAGTCTTCATCACAAATCCAATTCTAATCCAAAAATGCATCCGAATGCATAAAATGCATAATTCTGTGAAAATCTCACGACTAAAAAATAACACGAACACGTGGCACAAGCCCGCAATAAAAATTGAAAAAACATGAAAATTTATATAGAATAGAGAAACTCCAGTTGTAATAACTAGATTTAATTTTTATTGCAATATATAACATATTTACAATTGTTTCGAAAATGAACTTTTTTTGTATCTGGAAATAGCCGTCGATAGTCCGCAACGATTTGAAGTATACATTACTTCTCCTCCTCGTTTTTAGTTAGAACTTCATTATAATCCTGCATGAGTTTAACTCCTTATTCTGCAACATTACTATCATCCTTGAGTCTTTTTACAATTTCAGTGCCTCTTTTAAAACCGTCATAATCATCCCATGTAGAAGGATCCTTCTCAATGAATTCCGTTGGCAATGAAAATCGTTCAAAACGTTTCACAGATTCTTTAGAAATGAAATTTTCGATCCCCTGATTTGTTAATTCACCAACATCTTTCAGTGGCATTGCACATTTCTTCACGGGTTCTTCGAAAATATCTCAAATATTCACATATCGATAGCTACAGTTGAAAACCTTATAACTTTTGTCAGTTACAGTTGAAAATTTGACAATTATATCAGTAAAGTTGAAATTTTTACAAATTTTGTCAGCTACAAAGGAAAATTGGCCAATTATGTCAGTTACAGTTGAAAATTTGACAAATTTTGTCAGTTACAGTTGAAAATATCACAAATATATAAATTCCGATAGCTACAGTTGAAAACCTAACAACTTTTGTCGGTTACAGTTGAAAATATCTCAAATATACACATATCGATAGCTACAGTTGAAAACCTGAGACCTTTTGTCAGTAACAGTTGAAAATTTGACAAAATTTGTCAGTTACAGTTGAAAATATCACAAATATATAAATGTCGATAGCTACAATTGAAAACCTGACAACTCTTGTCAATTACTGTTAAAAATGTAACATGTTTTATCAGTTACAGTTGCAAATATCTCAAATATACATATATCGATAGCTACAGTTGAAAATCAGAGAACTTTTGTCAGTTACAGTTGAAAATTTGACAATTACATCAGTTACAGTTAAAAATTTGACAAATGTTGTCAGTTAGAGTAAAAAATTTAAAATTATGTAAGTTACAATTGAAAATTTGACAAATTTTGTCAGTTACAGTTGAAAATATCAAATATATAAATGTCGCTAGCTACAGTTGAATACCTGAGAACTTTTGTTAATTACAGTTGAAAATATCTCAAATATACACATATCGATAGCTACAGTTGAAAACCTGAGACCTTTTGTCAGTTACAGTTGAAAATTTGAGAATTATGTCAGTTACAGTTAAAAATTTGATACATTTTATCAGTTACAGTGGAAAATTTGACAATTATGTCAGTTACAGTTGAAAATTTGACAAATGTTGTCAGTTACAGTTGAAAATATCACAAATATATAAATGTCGATAGGTACAGTTGACAACCTAGACAACTTGTGTCAATTCCAGTTAAAAATTTAACAAATTTTATCAGTTACAGTTGAAAAGATCTCAAATATACACATATCGATAGCTTATTGTACTTAGGACCGAGTATCAACATCTATTCCTACTGTAAATATATGATGAGCTCAATAATAAATCCTAATTAACCAATAGCTATTATTGCATAAATTATTCCTGAAGCCCCAAAAGCTTCATTTTCAAGCTTTTCATCTGTCTTGACTAATATTGTGAGACATTATTCCGAATCCTGGAATGGCACCATTCGCCTTCTTGTGTCTACAGATATTTGACAGTTAAAAAATGACATTGCAGTGTTTCTGGTACTAAATACCACAGAAGGTTAGAAATATATTTTTACGCTGTTAGACTTGTATTTTCGTCAATTTCGGCGTTCGCATGAAGATTTTGCATAAATTGCAAATCTTGGCAGTAGAGTACTTGGAGGTACTCTATTCTTGGCAAGGTGCTTTTACAGCATTAGGGGCTAACATCCAGGCTTGAACGTATAAATGGGCCAAAAATATATAAATGTCTCTAATTCCAGTTTCCTCATCTCCCAAACTGAACTCCTCACGAAACAAAAACACTTAAAGCAATAAATTGCTTTAGCCATTCACTTAGCATAATGGAAAGCACCTGGAAGTCTGAAAAACATTCCTCTAGGGGAAGTCCGACCGAGAAAGCAAACTATAACTTTTCATGTTCAAATTGAGACCAATCAAGTTCAAATGGAGACCAATCAATTTCAATTTGAGGCCAATCAAGTTCAAATTGATACCAATCAATTTCAAATTGAGACAAAACAAAATCAAGTTGACAATAAACAATATCAACTTGATAGTAAACAAATAAAATTTATTATGATAACTTGATATTGTTTAGTGTCAAATTGATTTTGTCTCAATTTGAAACTGATTGGTCTCAATTATAAATTGATTGGTATCAATTCGAACTTGATTTGAATCAATTTGAAATTGATTGGTCTCAATTTGAACTTGAATGGTCTCAAATTGAACTTGAAAAGGTATAGTAGTGCAAGCAGTTCTCTGTAATCTTGCCTAGGTTGTTGATTTTCCTGCAATGTCTGTAGTGCAAATTGAAGCATTGATGTTGTATCGTTTAGTGCTTGCTTGACAAAAGGATCTTAAATTCCAGGTTTGAAATTTGAAACTTTTTTTTTTCAAAACAGGTTTGAACTATCATTTCAAACAAGTTTTAACTATCAGAACTGCTCACAAATTTATTTAACCTGACTTCCAACGCAAACATATTTGAAATACTGGGTGTTAAAAATTGAATGTAAAATATTTAAGGGGGTGGTAGTAAGAACCACAACAGAGAAAAACATCTTAATAAACTTGGGTCCTTAAAGTAACGGTTTCGGAAATAAGGAAGATTATTCATTTTTACCTCCTTTTTTCATTTTGCTAAAACTTGCATTTTCTTATCATAGTTGGCTGATGTTTTGTAAAATAAACATTCAGTATTCAGTATTCAGAAATTATTAATTTAATTAATAATACGTACTCAAGGGAATCTATGAGTTCTGCAGTTTGGGGTAGAAAATTTCACAGGATATGATACAGTTGCAAATTTTACAATACTTGACAGTTGGAGTTGAAAATTTTACAATACTTGACAGTTGGAGTTGAAAATTTGAAAACGTTTGATAGTGGGAGTTCAAAATTTGCAGATTAAAAAAAAAATTACAATGTTGATAGTCGTAATAACATTTTTTTAACAGTTGATTGTTAAAGTAGGAAATATGACGGTTTTTCATAGGTGATGAAAAACCTATGCAAATGTTGAAAACTTTATGACTTTTAACACTTGTAATTGAAAATGTTGAAGATTTTGATCCTAGTAGTTACAAATTTGCAAATTAAGTACAAAATTTGATAGTTGTAGTTGAAAATTTGCAAGTGGAGTTGAATTCTCAACATTTTTTGACAGTTGTAATTGACAATTTGGCAGTTTTGAACAGTAACAGTTGAAAGTTTGACCCTTTTTGACCATTGCACTGAAAATTTAATAGAGTTTATAGATTTTTATAGATTATAATATTGTAGGTGATAATTTTATAAGGTTTGACAATAGGAGTTGAAAAATTAATATATTTTGATAGTGGGAGTTAAAGATTTACTTTTCAGTTGACAATTTCACAGTGTTGATAGGTGTTGTTAAAAATTTGATAAGTTTTGATAGTTATAGTTGAAAATATGACGGGTTTTCATAGGTGCTGTTGAAAACTTGATGAGTTTTAACAACCAAACAACGAAGATATGGGAAACAAAAATAACAGGAAAGAGAAGAGTTGGAAGCATTAATAATTATTAATTAATAATACGTACTCAAGGGAATCTATGAGTTTTCCAGTTTGGGGTGGAAAATTTCACAGGATATGATACTCACAGTAGAAAATTTTACAATACTTGACAGTTGGAGTTGAAAATTTGAAAACTTTTGATAGTGGGAGATCAAAATTTGCAGATTCACAAAAAAAAAAAATACAATGTTGATAGTCGTAGTAGAAAATTTTTAATAGTTGATTGTTAAAGTTGGAAGTATGACGGTTTTTTATAGGTGATGTTGAAAACTTGATGACTTTTGACACTTCTAATTGAAAGTGTTGAAGATTTTGATCCTAGTAGTTACAAATTTTCAAATTAAGTACAAAATTAGATAGTTGTAGTTGAAAATTTGCAGGTGGAGTTGAATTCTCAACATTTTTTGACAGTTGTAGTTGACAATTTGGCAGTTTTGGACAGTTACAGTTGAAAGTTTGACCCTTTTTGACCATTGCAGTGTAAATTTAATAGAGTTTTAAGATTTTTATAGATTATAATAATGTTGGTGATAATTTTACAAGGCTTGACAGTAGAAGTTGAAAATTTAATATATAACAACTAAACAAAGAAGATATGGGAAACAAAAATAACAGGAAAGAGAAGAGCCGGAAGACAAAAAAATGGGACAAAAATTAGATATTAGACATTGGATAACCAATGCACAAGTGAAGGAAATAGCAACTAACAAGAAACGGTGGAACCAAATGATAAGAGAAAATACACGAAGAAAAGATAACAACACTTCGACACCCGAAAGGGTAAAAGAAGAAAGATTATATAATAATAACAAGATGAGAAATTTTAGTTACACTTTGAGTTATAGTGTACTGTAAACGTGAGTTGAAACTATTTATACAATTATTCATCAGCGTAAACTGAACGTGGTGAGTTGTAGTATACTGTTCCAATGAAAACTATTTATACAATTATTATACTTCAATGTTTTTATATATCTGAGTGTATATTTCCATTAATCATAACGCTTGTCACATGTGTGCTCCATTACCCACATCAATAACTTCATTACATATTTCACTATCATTATTTTACGTTCAATTTAGTAAATTGTGTAATGTAATGTCGCTCTTCAATCATTATATTTACCCACTCGTACAGTGGCCTAAATTATTCACGCTTAGTGCCGAACGATCATAATAAATATAACCGACAACTCAATATATAAATTTATCTACGTTATTTCACCGTTTCCACTTGGAAATGTCGGCATAGATTATAACGAAACAAGAAACACCATTATTAATCGTTCAAGGGCGCACATTTCAAGTTAATATTGCCGCCCCACTGAAGAAACAGTGTTTTTGCATAAGTTCGCGGAAGTTATTAACGCGGGGCGCACGCTTATAAAGATTTATTAAAGTTGCAGCCGAGTTGTCCCCATAACCAGATTATCGACTAGTTAATGCCCCAAAGTTTCGATGTGGGGGGTTAATAACGGCAAGAGTTGTTGCCCTAATCCGAACGGGGTTGTCGGTTTAAGCACAGCACTTTATAGGTGTCGGTTTCCTTCAACATTGCGAAAGCTTTCCAAGTTTGGAGCGTTATTGTTTACTCGCATTAATTAGATTTATACAGGGTGTCGCAGTGATTATGTTAGAAACCGATAAAATATGGAAAAATAAAATTCAAATATGGGGTCGATAGCCCAATAAAGATCGATTATATATAAAATTCAAAAATAAACTCATTTCGTAAAACAAACACGTTTCTTTGTTTATATCACACTGTTTTTTAAAATTAGTTACGAATTTTATTAAACAGTGTGATATGAACAAATAACAGTGTTTGTTTTATTTAATTTCTAAAAATGTACTATAAAAACTTTTCTCTACTTTTCTGTGTTTGTTTTATTTAATTTCACCATGTATCACGAAGTAGATGCCTCCAACATTAACCAATTAAACTCATTTCGATATATTCGTTTATAAAGTAAGGTATTTTGAAGGAATACTTGGGTTTTGAAATTTTTGTTTAAGCTTTTTTCGTAATCCAAAAAAGAAGCCATATCAGTTCAGAAGGAACAATACAACTTTTATAATAGTAGGATGTTTGACAGAAACAATAAGTTTTCACAATGATTACATCATTTTTGTAACAAACAATAGATTATGATTTTCAGAAACAAGAAAAGTTTTGCTCAAATAATAGAAGCTTTGAAAGAAACATCAAAATATTTGAATGAAACAATTGGATTTTTAATAGAAACAATATTTTACCCGAATTATACAGCATTTGACGTTTCGCAAGACTATTAATGAGTATGTTGAATTTGTCTATAAATACTATTAACTGATTGTAAGTTATTCTTTCAAATATCTTTTCTAACAATGGGACCATATTTATTGGACGGTATTCTTCTGCTCTAATAGTATTTTTTAGTTTAGGTACAGGTATAACTGTAGCCATTTTCCATTTGGAAGGAAATATTTTAGTTGCAATGGATGAGTTCATGATAGCACACAACTTATCAATCAGCGTTTCTCCTCCAGCTCTCACAATTTTCAAGTTAATATTATCTGTAGACGATTCACACTTTAGTTGTTTTATTGGTACTTTTATTTCGACTGCTCTAGTTAAAGTGATATTAAAAATACCTTGTGAATTAATCCGCTGTGTTACATTAGCATTTGCATAAGCAGTTGTAAAATTCTGAATACTTTCGATTACGTATTTATTGAACTCAACTGCAATTACTTGTTTGTCTTTAATTATATTACCGTTAAAGGATATTTTAGAAATATTTGCCTTAGGTTTTGTACCAGTAATCCCCTGAGTAATTTTCCAAATTATTTTCGGGTTGTGTTAATATATTTCAATTCCGGGCTACTCTGTAGGCCTCCCTATTTACTTCTGTGCTATTTAATTGTGCCAATTGAAATGCGTCATTCTTCTTATTTGTTAAATATTTTAAATCTGCATCATACCTTTTATTATGTGAGTGGTTAATGATTATTTCTTTACCGGGAGCATGCACATTGAGTACTGCCTGAGTGTTTTTATAAAATGTTGACCATACATTATCAGGATCCTGGGAGTCAGATTTTAGATTAGTGTACAGAACAACTGAAACTATGTTTCACGAAAATTTGACAAAGTTTCAGTATTAAATAAGGGAGAAAATCAAACATATGACTTTCTGCATTGACAAGTATGCGATAGCAAGTACTGAAATTTCCTGAAAATTTATTCTTTGCAAATTTAATATTAGATTAGTGCACAGTACATCTGAAACTAATTCTCCTGAAAATTTGACGAAGTTTTAGTATTAAATAAGGGAGAAAATCAAACATATAACTTTCTGCATTGACAAGTATGGGGTAGCAAGTACTGAAATTTCTTGAAAATTTATTATTTGCTAATTTGATATTAGATTAGTGTACAGTACTTCTGAAACTAATTCTCCTGAAAATTTGACAAAGTTTCAGTATTAAATAAGGGAGAAAATCAAACATATAACTTTCAGCATTGAGAAGTATGCGGTAGCATGTACTGAAATTTCCTGAAAATTAATTATTTGCAAATTTGCTATTAGATTCGTGTACAGTACATCTAAAACTAATTCTCCTGAAATTTTGGCAAAGTTGCAGAATTAAATAAGGGAGAAAATCAAACATATAACTTTATGCATTGACAAGTATGGGGTAGCAAGTACTGAAATTTCCTGAAAATTTATTATTTGCAAATTTGATACTAGATTTGTGCACAGTATATCTTAAACTAATTCACCTGAAAATTTGACAAACTTTCAGTATTAAATAAGGGAGAAAATCAAACATATAACTTTCTGCATTGACAACTATAGAGTAGCAAGTACTGAAATTTCCTGAAAATTTATTATTTGCAAATTTGATATAAGATTAGTGTACAGTACATTTGAAACTAATTCTCCTGAAAATTTGACAAACTTTCAGTATTAAATAAGGGAGAAATCAAACATATAACTTTCTGCATTGACAACTATAGAGTAGCAAGTACTGAAATTTCCTGAAAATTTATCATTTGCAAATTTTATATTAGATTAGTATATAGTACATCTGAAACTAATTCTCCTGAAAATTTGACAATGTTTCAGTATTAAGTACGGGAGAAAATCAAACATATAACTTTCTGCATGGACAAGTATGGTGTAGCAAGTACTGAAACTTCCTGAAAATTTGTTAATTGCAAATTTGATATTAGATTCGTGTAGAGTACATCTGAAACTAATTCTCCTGAAAATTTGACAAAGTTTCAGTATTAAATAAGGGAGAAAATCAAACATATAACTTTCTGCATTGACAAGTATGGGATAGCAAGTACTGAACTTTCCTGAAAATTTAGAATTTGCAAATTTGATATTAAATTAGTGTACAGTACATCTGAAACTAATTCTCCTGAAATTTTTACAAAGTTTCAGTATGAAATAAGGGAGAAAATCAAACATATAACTTTCTGCATTGACAAATATGGGGTAACAAGTTCTGAAACTTCCTGAAAGTTTATTAATTGCAAATTTGATATGAGATTAGTGTACAGTACAACTGAAACTAATTCTCCTGAAAATTTGACAAAGTTTTAGTATTAAATAAGGGAGAAAATCAAACATATAACTTTCTGCATTGACAAGTAAGGGGTAGCAAGTACTGAAATTTCTTGAAAATTTATTATTTGCAAATTTGATATTAGATTACTGTACAGTACATCTGAAACTAATTCTCCTGAAAATTTGACAAAGTTTCAGTATTAAATAAGGGAGAAAATCAAACATATAACCTTCACGTGCTGAACAACATGTATTATACAACCATAAACTATAGATTAAATAGATTTACTGTTGAGCTGATAACACACATATCGCGGGTTAATTAATTTTTATCACTAATTAGTGAACTGTAAAGTCCTGATTGGACCGCTCCCAATTAGGGGCGCGAGAATCTATGCCATTGAAACCCCGGGATATCCCGGATTTACCATGGAAATCGCCAACCTCTGGGGCGCAACAACGGCCCAGTTTCCCTCGGCGAGGGCATTAATAAAGTTCGACGGGATTAAATAGCCAATAGATCATCCCCAGGCATAATGCTCGAAACGTCTATAGATAATGTAGTGAGTGACGCATAATACATCATGCGAGCCGGCCGAAACGCGTGGGGCGTCCGTGATTAAAATGGACACGTGCGCTCGGACACCCTTGCGAGGGTTTACACCCCTCACAGACACATACACACATACAAACATTCATACAAACATGCGTACATACATATATACACACCTACATACAAACAGTCACACATGCATACTTACAGACTGCAGAAACAGTGGCTTTGCAGCCTGTTTTGAACATTTTCAAATTTTTTTAGGGTAATCTGGGATTATAGTGTGAAAATGTATATAACAGATGCATCACTAGCTAGTTAAAAATGGCCTTATCAGTAATATTGTATAGAGAATTTGAAAGGTATATTCAAATACCCAATTTTAAATAAATGATATCATTGTGGTTTAAAATTGTATTGTTAAAATGAATGGAACACAATAACAGTTTAAATAGATTAGTTTAATAATGGCAAATATTACAATAGCTTTATATAATTAACCATAAATACGATTGCAGCAAAAAAGTACATATAAAAAAGAATAAATAAATAAATAATTGAGTTCGTGGCGGGCAAAGTAGAGTATCGAATTCGTTGGCACGCGGCTTCCAGAACACTCCACCCCCACGATGAGAGCTGGGATAACGCCTGTTATCTACCCTCCATGGGGGTGGCGGGGGTTTCGCTTGTGCATAGTTTCGACCGCCCCCGGGGGGCTCCGGTCGCACAAATCCCTGTTTTATTAACAACATCACACGCCGCCGATTAATTAAACTAGTTTCTCCCGCAAATAAAGATTTGTTCCGCCGGAGCCGCCGCCGCCCCCGGGGGCCCCAGGTCCCGCGTATAAAATTACATACATTAGAGTTTAATTAGGCTCCCGCAGAGCGTGAAACCGCCTAAATGTTAGGCGCCATCGATCGCGGATGTGTGCGCCGAAGATATATATACTTCGGCGGGGGCGGCGAGGCCGCCTCACCCGTAGATGAGGTGCAGGGTGCTGTGCCTGGGGCGGGGCCGCCTCCGGGCGCTTATGTAGATGGTCTGCCTCTTCTCGCGGCCGCCAGAAAGGTCCAGGTGGTCCAGGAGGTCCAGATGGTCATCGCTGGACATTGGGAGCGTCTTGAAGAGTTTCGTGAGGGTTGGGGTTGGCTTGGGGCCTTCGGCGTCTTCTCCGACGTGTTGGACCCCTGATGGGTCGCCGATGGGGGACTGGATCGAATCCGCCACCCAGCACAATGCCATGACCAACACAGCACTTTTAATTTTGAAAATCTGAAACATATCTTAATTATTATAAGTACAAAGTACATATATTAAAAAAAAGTATAAGCTATAGAGAGCAAATTACTCTCTAATTCAACTACACACAAATTTATCTAATAATACAAATTTAGTCATTGAGACCAGATAATAGTCGACGCAGTTATTTTTTCTTAAAATCGGAACCAAAAGTTTTCGAAAAACCAACTATGTAGCTAGTTTATTTTTCCTAAATAAATTTAATTAAGTCACATGAAAATTTAGCAGAACTGTATCCAAATTTATAACAATATCTATAAATTTAGGGGAATCAAAGATAACCATACTAGAAGCAAGTGAAGATTTGATATAATTACGTGCAATTTTAGAATTTTGCTAGAAGTAAGTTATGCATGTTGACATGATCCATAAACATTCTGCCTAAAACTGAATGCTCGGTAATTGAAAATTTTTCTATTATAACCGATCATATCGTTAATTTTGTAGGCAATATACTTATTATTAATAATATAAGTACTTAATTACCATTTTTTTATTAGAGCCAATACAGCCAAATCATTTTTTTTGTAAATATGTATATCACTGGGCTGCTCAGATCTCTTAACATATTTCGCGAAACTGGGACTATATCTTAACATCTTGTGTTTAAAAACAATAATTTGAATACTGCACTGCTTAACAGGATTCCTAGAAAGAATTCCTGGAATTCTTCCTTAGAATTTCTAGGAATTCCTGGAATTCGTAATACATAGAATAAGTTATACATGTTGACATAATCTGCAAACATTCTGCCTAAAACTGAATGCTCGGTAATTGAATTTTTTTCTATTATCACCGATCATATCGTTAATTTTGTAGGCAATATACTTATTATTTTTAATATAAGTACTTAATTACCATTTATTTATTAGAGCCAATACAGCTTATTTTTGTTTGTAAATTTGTATATCACTGGGCTGCTCAGATCTATTAACAAATTTCGCGAAACTGGGACTATATCTTCACATCTTTTGTTTAAAAAATAATAATTTGAACTACTTGGCAGGATTCCTAGAAGGAATTCCTGGAATTCTTGATAAAAATTTCTAGGAATTCCTGAAATTCTTCCTAAAAATTTCTAGGAATTCTATGAATTCTTCCTAATTCTTCCTAAGAATTTCTAGGAATTCCTGAAATTCTTCCTAAAAATTTCTAGGAATTTTTGGAATTCTTCCTAAGAATTTCTAGGAATTCCTGGAATTCTTCCTAAGAATTTCTAGGAATTCCTGAAATTCTTCCTAAAATTGTCTAGGAATTCTTGGAATTCTTCCAAAAAAATTCTAGGAATTCCTGGAATTCTTTCTAAGAATTCCTAGAAATTCCTAGAATACGATTCCTTGAAGCCTACCCACTGCTCTAATCCCTTACTAAGCTTTACTAATTTGGACGCAAAATATTATTATATTATTAGAGCTAATATAGCCAAATTATTTATTTTTGTAAATATTCGAATCACTATTACTACTCAGATACTCAGATAAGCTATTCTTAATAAACTTAGTGAAACTGGGACTGTACCTTTATATTTTGTGTTTAAAAAAAAATTTTGAACACTGCACTGCTCGGTAGGGTTCCTAGAAGGAATTCCTACAATTCTTCCTAAGAATTTCTAGGAATTCCTGGAATTCTTCCTAGGAATTTCTAGGAATTCCTAGAATTCATTCTACGAATTCCTATAAATTCCTAGAATACGATTCCTTGAATCCTACTCACTGCTCTAATCCCTAACTAAGCTTTACTAATTTGGGCGCAAAATAATGATTCACTACTTACCATTTTCACTTTTAGCACTTCTGTAATTCAATATATATTTGGTTATTACAAATAATATAATAATATTATTATTATTAATAATACAGAGATGATTATTGGTGTCGGAATACTTTGGTTTACGCAAGATTCATAGCTGCCGGCCTCTTAAATACCTTCGCAGGGAAGACGCTAATTGTGAGATCAAAATATTGATCTTGGTGCATAAACAGTCCCATTGGTTAACGTCGATTATCATCAAAGCCTGTTTACTATGCACATTTTCCTAGATAATCACCGAAAAAGTTGTATCTGTGTTTGGTAATTGTAGGATCAATATAGCGCCGTATTTAACCGTATGGATTCTAAGCAGGAATTAGAACGTCTTGAATGGGGCAGTAATTTGTTATTGCTCCTGCATGGGCATGGAATTGTTAGATTGATATTAGTAGTAAGCACTTATTGTTAGTCCGGGCGTGGAATTTTTAGATTAGTCGTAGTAGGAGGTATTTAATATTAGTCAGAGTCTAAACAGTCTCGACATCTATCTTTAACCACGGAGACTTCGCAGTAGTAGTAGTAGTAGTGCTTTATTAGGCTATCGAGCTAAATAGTATTTCCTTCGCATTCTTCACATTTCATTAATAATAGAAAAATATTGGGTAATTTATGTTATATATAATTAAAATTATTGGGGCAAATTTTTGTCATGTTAAAAGTAATAATCAATAGAAAAAAGAAAACGTAATTAAACAGGTAAAAACCTTTTTCAAGCTAAATATATTAATTTTCATCTTTTCCTATTTAGATTCTACAGAGTGTCCCAAAAATTGTGGACAAGCTCAGTCTCAAGCCACTCAGGGATTGAGTTCAACTAAGTTGTTAAAAAATATTAAAAAGTTCTTCGGGCTATACTTTTTTAAATATTGTACTTTGTGACTGTAGTGAAATAAGTCGTACACTTCAAGTGAGTTTATCTTTAATTTAACTATCATTTTTATTTTTAACATTAAGGTTTAGGTTAAGGAAATGAAAATCATGTGTTTAGTTGTTTATTTATATATATATATATATATATATATATATATTGTTTTAAATAATCTTATTGGATATTTCTATTTCAAATAGCCTGTTTAAATATTTCAAAATGAAAAATATTGAAAAATCAATATGACAACAATCAGCTGTACAATAACGTTACAGCAAGTTTAGAAGGGCTCTTTGAAGGAATTAAATGAAAATCATGTGTTTGAATCATGTGTATTTAAAATACTGATAATAAAGTATTTTTTTAATTCTTTAGTACTTTCTAAAGACTCAGTCCCTGAGTGCTGTTGAGCTTGTCCACTATTTTTGGGACACCCTGTATTTTTATTAATAATATAATATATAAATTAGCACTCCAGGCCCAACAGGCTCATGGCTAATTATTAATAATACCATTAATAATTACTCTAATACCATATGTATTAATTATTTACCCTACATATTAATTTTGTATTTAATCCGCTGTACTAAGTCCTAGGTTGTAGGCACCTAGGTTCGTGGTTACCCAGGATAAACCACGAACCTAGGTGCCTACAACCTAGGTGTACCACGAACAAAGATAATCCACGAATGTAAAACAAGACCTTATAGTTTTTAATAGTTATCGATTTTGAATAAGATTGAAAATTTTGACTGAATGATGACTATTTTATAATCATTAAAATGATGACACTATTTTGACAAAATACTTTGAAAGTTTGACAAAATAACTGAAAAGTTGATAGTAATCGAATATTTGGCAGTAATAATAGAAACATTTACAGAATAATTGAAGATTTACAGAAATAATTGATATTTCTAGAAACGTGACTGAAGTTTTAACAGAATATAAATTTTGATACAAATAATTGAAATTTTGAAAAAAAAATATAGGGCATTTTATATGTATGACTGAATTATCGATAGAAATAATTGCATTTTTGATCTATGCAAACTCATCATTAAAATTTTAACATCACATTTAAAATTTTGACATTCGTTGACAGGATAATTGAAAATGTACAGAAATAATTGAAATTTCTGCTAACGTGACTGGAGTTTTCACAGAATATACATTTTATACAAATAATTGATATTTCTTAAAAATATATAGGGCATTTTATATGCATGAATGAATTATCGACAGAAATAATTGAATTTTAGATATAATCGAACCCGATCCATGAAATTTTAACATCATATTTATAATTTTGACTCAAATAAATGCAATGTTTGCAAGTTATTGACAGAGTGCAAATTATTGACAGAAGTAATTATTGTATACCCATTCATTATAGATTTATAAATAATGACATTAATAGTTTTTGCTAATAATCATTGAAATTTTGACGGAATAATTATAATTTTGCAATGATACAAATTTTGGAACAATTAATTAATTAATTATATATCAAAATGATTCATAAATAGACAGTAATAATTGACTATTTGGCAGAAATAATAGAAACTTTCGATATGCAAACTATGTAATTTCCCTTGATGGAATCACCTACATGAATCTAAATAAATAAATAAATAAACAGTATAATTCCAAATTTTACAGAAATACTTATAAATTTCTATAAAACTGGCTGAAATTTTGACAGAATATATTGTTTATGCAAATGATTGAAATACAAATTGCGTTATAGTAAGTCCTAGGTTGTAGGAACCTAGGTTCGTGGTTACCTAGGATAAATCACAAACCCAGGTGCCTACAACCTAGGTGTTTAACGAACAAAGATTATCCACGATTGTAAAACTGGACCTTATAGTTTTTAATAGTTATCGATTTTGAATATGATGAAAATTTCGACTGAATTATTGCTGTCTTATTATTGTTAAAATGCTGACACTATTTTGACATTATACATTGAAAGTTTGACAAAATAACTGAATAACTGACAAATAACTGAAAATAACTGCAAGTAATCGAATATTTGGCAGTAAAAATGGAAACTTTGGCAGAATAATTGGAAAATTTACAAAAATAATTGAAATTTCTGCAAAAGTGACCGGAGTTTTTACAGAATATAAATTTTGATACAAATAATTAAAATTTTGTAAAAAATTATAGAGCATTTTATCGACACTTATTGATATACTATCGACAGAAATAATTGCATTTTTAATATTCAAATCATATTCATATCAATCAACCTCATATCCAAAATTTTGACCGACAGAAATGAAATTTTAGCGCAAATTATTGACAGTAGTAATTATTATATACCTGTTAATTATTGATATATAATTAAAGGCATTAATAGTTTTTTGTTAGTAATCATTGAAATTTTGACTGAATAATTATTATTTTGCAATGCTAACGATTTTGTAACCAATAAAAATTTATCAAATGTAGTCATAAATAGAAAGTTATAATTGAATATTTGGCAGAAATAATAGAAACTTTGATAGGATAATTGAAATTTTTACAGAAATAATAATTTATTGCGATTTTCTGCAAATTAAAAAGTGTAAATCTGAAAATTCTTTTAATTTCATTCAAATCTGTACAGGGTATCATCAAACTAAACAGCAAAATTTTAATGGCACAATATATTGGATATTTTTCAGTTATGTTTTTGTAGTGCATTGCTACTTTTGCCAAATTTTAACGGCTTATAGACTGGCAAATTTTCAACTCTATACATTTTTTGTAATTCATTGTCATTTGTTCATGTGTTACGAGATTTTTAAAGGTTGGCATAAATATTTTGTACAATTATCACATATTTTTCAGCTTTTTAGAAAACATTGCAAACGTTTAGGATGCATGGAAGCTCTTCAATCACTTTTGCATTTTCACTTTTCAGTTCAGTACATTTTTCAGTTTTTTTTAACTCACCATCAACTTGTTGCTTTTCCAAAATCCAATTTGCCTAGACAAAGTATAGCCATTTTTAATGACATGTAGACTGGCAAATTTTCAGTTCTATACTTTTCTATAATTCATTGCCATTTGTTTTTGTGTTACGAGATTTTTAAAGGTTGGCATAAATATTCTGTTTAAGTGCACAATTTTCACACATTTTTCAGTTTTTAAGAAGCAAGTGCAATACAAAATTTTATTTTCGTAAAAACTGTAACCGTTTAGGATGCATGGAAGCTTTTCAATCACTTTTGGATTTTCACTTTTCAGTTCAGATCATTTTCAGTTTTTAAACTCACCATCAACTTGTTGCTTTTCAAAATCAAATTTGCCCAGAAAACTTATAGCCCTTTTTAACGACATGTAGACTGGCAAATTTTCAGTTCTATACTTTTTTGTAATTAATTGTCATTTGTTTTTTGTGTCACAAGATTTTTAAAGGTTGGCATACATATTTTGTTGAATTGCACAATGTTCACACATATTTCAGTTTTTAAGAAGAAAGTGCAATACAAAATTTTATTTTCGTAAAAAACTGTGACCTTTTGGGATGCATGGAAAGCTCTTCAATTACTTTTGGATTTTCATTTTTCAGTTCAGTTAATTTTTCAGTATTTTTTTAAACTCGCCATCAACTTGTTGCTCTCCAAAATACAATTTTTAAAGAAAAAGTATAGCCCTTTTTAATGACATGTAGACTGGCACATTTTCAGTTCTATATTTTTTTGTAATTCATTGTCGTTTGTTTTTGTGTTACGAGATTTTGAAAGGATGGCATAAATATTTTGTTGAAGTGCACAATTTTCGCACATTTTTCAGTTTTTAAGAAGAAAGTGCAATACAAAATTTTATTTTCGTAAAAAACTGTGACCATTTGGGATGCATGGAAAGCTCTTCAATTACTTTTGGATTTTCACTTTTCAGTTCAGTTCATTTTTCAAATTTTCAAGTTTTTTTTAAACTCATCAACTTGTTGCTTTTCCAAAATCCAATTTGCCCAGAAAAAGTATAGCATTTGCGAGCAATCCCCACAATTTTGACTGATAGTAAGTACTGGTCTCTTAAACTAACAAAATGAATCCCTAAATATTCTGATCATCCCTGAACCCGTTTGAAGTTTAGGGAACTAAATCAATCTATTTGATTTACGTTACGGAGATACCGTTTGAAGTTTAAGTGACTAATGCATTCTATTTCTATAGTGAACTTTAATGAGTTTTTCGATTGTGCACCTTTCCATAATTTAACCTCAAAGTTTTACTTATAAAAAATAAAAATGTCTACACTTGCCTTGCGATGACACAAAATTTAAAATGTCAGTTAATTTTGAGACACTCTTTATATGATTTAAGTCGTGTGGTGACATCAACTCAATTTTTTGTTTAATTAATAAAGTCCATTGCATAAATTCTGAAGCCCGAAATTATAAATTGCCTGTACAAGAGTGCCCACAACTTTCACGACCAAAGTGTTGACACCGCAGAACCGCGCTCTCTCAACTTCAAGTGGAGCTTTTTCGGCCCTAGGGCTGGCTGCGGAAAATAAAGTCGAGAATCCGGCATTAGAGTTTTAATTGGCTTCGTGAGGGGGTTAATTGCATATGCAGATTCCCGCCAGGGACACGCTAAGCCCGGGGATGTTGTTGGCACAATTGCACAATTCTCGCACATTCACATTTATGCACGGCTTTGTTGTGACGGTGGCAGAGGGGCCAGGGGAAATTCAGACCGGGCATATCGAATTGGCATCGCATCGTGATGTGATTCTGCCTCCTCATTGGGATGCAAGAGGCATGACGGGATGCAGGTCGTTTGTAGTTGCCTGTTTCGTGAACCAGCGCATCTGGAAGGAAGAGGAGCGCTTCCTTGCGGCAGGATCGATGCAGAATTCAGAAGTTTTCTTTTCATTGGCGTAGAGTGATTGAATGTTTCTATTTCGTATTAAAAGTAAACATTTAGATTGATTTCAAGTACCTTATCTATTCATATAAACGAATGATAAGAGCAAACATTGTTTTTTTTAAATCGATACCTAGCCTAATTCTGTAACAATTATTACAGCGATTAACTTCAAACTTCAAACTTCAACTTCATTTGTTGGACATGGAATACATGTGAGGTCAATACAACATATGAAACATTAACTAAGATTAAATAACCAAATAGTGAGGTCAAGGATAATCAGGATAAAGCGAGGATAATGAATAGCAAGGATAAATAAAGGATAATAGTGAGGACAAGTGAGAAGAGTCTGTAATAGTGACCTAATTGAGGTGACAGGAAGTACACCGAAAATAGTTTTATTTATTTTATCACATACATAAAAATAATATTAATTACTATTTAATTTTGTACCAATTTATAGAGTACAACATTCAAACCAACTTATAAATTAACTTATACCAATGCTAATACTAGTATCGTTTTCTGGAACAATATTTCAAGAATCAATCAGGAAAACTGCACACTGCTGCTTTAAAAGATGTTCTTTAATAGTACGATTACATCGCAGCTTCTGTCACCGTCCACACATAAGATGACTCGGCCTGAACTTCTTGCCTCTCCTGCGCTCCTGCCGCCTGGACCTCGGCCTGCCCTGATAAGGACCTGCCGCCAGGACTTCCTCGACGCCCTCGCCGACGCCCGCGCCGTTCCAGGGCGTCGGGACGCCTTGCGTAAACTCGTCGAGTTCGTCCTCCTCGGGTAATGGGGTCCCGGTATCTGCTGCTGGCCCTCCGTTGCATAATCCCACGCCGACGGTGGCCAGTAAAAAAATCGATAACTGTAACAGAAACGGGGGTTTTGTATTATTTTTTTTGCCAGGGGTAGGATAAGTGATTGGTAAGTGTTTGTAAACATATGGATTGGGGTGGAGTATTCAAATCTGCAGAGGATAATGGCGATGTTATTAAGATAATTATGTTTACTGCAAATTTAAATGTAGTAGACACACCAATACAGCTATCAGACGGCAGTAAAAGGGTTGAAAATGGTTCGGTCAAATAAACTAATTATATCAACTCATTGTGTTTTAATAACTCGTGTGATGAAATTTTTAATACCAAGAATAGATCCAGAAGAAAAGTGCTACCAGTAAAAAAAAATAGGTTTACATTAAATGTAATCTGCAAAAGTATTATGGTGTTTACTAAACATGGGGCAAACATTCAAAGGGCTTATTGGCTTCTTTGCTTTAATTTAAGAATATTTTGTCCTTTGATGATTTTTGCACAGAATGCTTGAAAAATTGTATTGCGAAATGCTATTTTGATTTCTATACAAATTTTAATGTATGAAAAGACATTTTTTTCTTGATATTTTTTGAAATATAAATAATCAGTCAGGCATAAAACTAAAAATCGTAAAATTCCGAATTTGCGTTCAAGATTATCAACATTATTATTATAGATTCTTCGTAATGAGAAACTATCTTTGTTCATCATTTACTTTTTTTAGCCCTTCTTTAGTTAATTTGTATTGAAAATGATCAAATATTCCTCGAAAATTATGTAATTATATTAGTATTATTTTAGTGTTATAATTAGTAATTCTAATGTTGACTGTCACATCCACTAGCAGATGTAAATACACTTTACACGTGGCGACGTGATTAAAGAAGTAAATAAAATAAATAAATATAGATGAAAATTAGAAATTTTCGTAGAAAATTACAAAAACATTGCAGTCAAAATTATAAAATTTATACATGAACTATAAAATTTACAGGCGATTGCAAAATGTTTACTGGAAATGATGAAATGCAGTGAAAATTATAAAATTTTCACCATAAATTATAAAATTTACAGGCGATTGCAAAATTTTTACTGGAAATGATGAATTGCACTGAAAATTATGAAATTTTCACCATAATTAAAATAATTTACTGGCGATTGAAAATTTTTCGCTGGACATGATATTTTCATTACATTTTATAAAATATTTATGGCAAAATGATTTTTGAAAATGATTTTATTTAAAAACTTAATTTTTTTATCGGAAAGTGCAAGATTTTAATAGTAAGTTTAAAATTTTACTGATAATTGCAAAATATTTACTAGATTTCATAAAATTTTCATTGAACCTAACAAAATATTTATCGGTAATTATGAAATTGTAGTTAAATATTACAAATTTGAATTGGAAATTTCGAAATTTTGATTGGAAAATGAACATTGCAGTGTTAAGTATTATACTTTCAGCATGGATTAAAAATTAACTAGCAATTGCAACATTTTTACTGGAAATGATGATATTTTCATTGAATCTTATAAAATATTTATGAAAAAATGATGTTTGGAAATGATTTTATTTAAAAACTAAAAATTTTCATCCGAAAGTGCAAGATTTTAATAGTTAGTTTAACATTGCAGTAACATTATAACATTTTCCGCATGAGTTTAAAATTTTTACTGATAATAGCAAAATATTTACTAGAATTAATAAAATTTTCATTGAACCTAACAAAATATCTATCGGAAATTATGAAGTTATAATTAAAAATTACAATTCTGAATTGAAAATTCAAATGAACATTGAAGTAAAGTATTATATTTTCAGCATGGATTAAAAATTAACTAGCAATTGCAACATTTTTACTGGAAATAATGATATTTTCATTGAATCTTATGAAATACTTATGGAAAAATGATATTTGGAAATTATTTTATTTAAAAACTAAAAGCTTTCATCGGAAAGTGCAAGATTTTATATTAAGTTGAACATTGCAGTAAAAATATTCAGCAGGAGTTTAAAATTTTACTGATAATTGCAAAATATTTACTGGAATTGATAAAATTTTCATTGAACCTAATAAAATATTTATCGGAAACTATGAAATTGTAACTAAAAATTGCAATTCTGATTTGGATATTTCGAAATTTTGATTGGAAAATGACTATTGCAGGGTAAGGTATTATATTTTGAGTATGGATTAAAAATTAACTAGCAATTACAAAGTTTTTACTGGAAATGATGATATTTACATTGAATCTTATAAAATATTTATGGAACATAGATTTTTGAAAATGATTTTATTTAAAAACTAAAAAAAATATCGGAAAGTGCAATATTTTAATAGTAAGTTGAACATTGCAGTAAAAATTTTCAGCATGAGTTTAAAATTTTACTGTAACTGCAATATATTTACTAGAATTGATAAAATTTTCATCGAACGTAACAAAATATTTATCGGAAATTATGAAATTGTAGTTAAAAATTACAATTTTGAATTGGAAATTTAGAAATTTTGATTGGAAAATACACATTGCAGTATAAAGTATTATATTTTTAGCATGGATTAAAAATTAATTTGCAATTGCAACATTTTTACTGAAAATGGTGACATTTTCATCGAATCTTATATAATAATTATGGAAAAATGATTTTTTTAAATGAAATTATTTACAAACTACAAATTTTCATCGGAAAGTGCAAGATTTTAATAGTAAGTTGAACATTTGCAGTGAAAATTATATCACTTTCAGCATGCGTTTAAAATATTACTGATAATTGCAAAATATTTACTAGAATTGATAAAATTTTCATTGCACCTAACAAAATATTTATCGGAAATTATGAAAGTATAACTAAAAATTACAATTCAGAATTGGAAATTTCGAAATTTGGTTTAGAAAATAAACATTGTTGTGTAAAGTATTATATTTTCAGTATTGATTAAAAATTAACCAGCAATTGCAACACTTTTACTGAAAATGATCAAATTTTCGTAGTACCTTATAACATATTCATCAAAAATTATGAAATTATAATTGAAAATTACATTTTTTTACTTTTCACAGAAAATTGCAAAATATTGATTATAAGTGAAACATTGCACTGAAAATTATAATATTTTCAGCATAAATTAAAAAGTAACCAGCAAAATTTTTACTGGTAATGATGAAATTTTCATAGTAACTTATAACTTGTTCATTAAAAATTATGAAATTATCATTGAAAATTACAATTATTTATAGGTAATTGCAAAATATTGATTGTAAGTTCAACATTGCACTGAAAATGATTATATTTTCAGCATGAATTAAAAATTGACCAGCAATTGTAAAAGTTTGACTGTAACTGATGAAATTTTCATAGTAACTTATAACATATTCATAAAAAATTATGAAATTATAATTGAAAATTACAATTTTTTTATAGGAAATTGTAAAATATTGAGTGTAAGTTAAACATTGCACAGAAATTTATAATAGTTTCACCATGAATCAAAAATTAGCTGGCTATTGCAAAATTTTTACTGGAAATGATGAAAATTCTATAGTAACTTATAAGATATTCATCAAATATTATGAATTTATAATTGAAAATTACAATTTTTGATAGGAAATTGCAAAATATTAATTGTAAGTTAAACATTGCACTGAAAATTATAATATTTTCAGCATGAATTCATAAGTAACTAGCATAATTTTTACTGGTAATGATGAAATTTTCATAGTAACTTATAACATATTCATTAAAGCTTATGAAATTATAATTGAAAATTACATTTTTATAGGAAATTGCAAAATATTGATTGTAAGTTAAAGATTGCACAGAAAATTATAATATATTCAGCATGAATTAAAAATTAACTAGCAAAATTTTTACTGGAAATGATAACATTTTCATAACTTATAACATATTCATCAAAAATTATGAAATTATAATTGAAAATTACAATTACTTATAGAAAATTGCAAATATTGATTGTAAGTTAAACATTGCACTGAAAATTATAATATTTTCAGCATGAATTAAAAAATAACCAGCAAAATTTTTACTGGTAATGATGAAATTTTCATAGTAACTTATAACATATTCATTAAAGCTTATGAAATTATAATTGAAAATTACATTTTTATAGGAAATTGCAAAATATTGATTGTAAGTTAAAGATTGCATAGAAAATTATAATATATTCAACATGAATTAAAAATTAACTAGCAAAATTTTTACTGGAAATGATGACATTTTCATAACTTATAACATATTCATCAAAAATTATGAAATTATAATTGAAAATTACATTTACTTATAGAAAATTGCAAAATATTGAGTGTAAGTTAAACATGCACTGAAACTTATAATATTTTCAGCATAAATTAAAAATTAACTAGCAATTGCAAATTTTTTACTGGAAATGATGAAATTTTCATAGTAACTTATAACATATTCATCAAAAATTATGAAATTATAATTGAAAATTACAATTTTTATAGGAAATTGCAAAATATTGATTGTAAGTTAAACATTGCTCTGAAAATTATAATATTTTCAACATGATTTAAAAATTAACTAGCAGTTAATTAAGTTAAGTTAAGTTAAGTTAGCAATTGTAAAATTTTTACTGGAAATGATGAAATTTTCATAGTAACTTATAACATATTCATTAAAAATTATGAAATTTGAATTGAAAATTATAATTTTTATAGGAAATTGGAAAATATAGATTGTAAGTTACATATTGCACTGAAAATTATAATATTATTCAGCATGAATTAAAAATTAACCAGCAATTGCAAATGTTTGACTGTAACTGATGAAATTTTCATAGTAACTTATAACATATTCATTAAAAATTATTAAATTTGAATTGAAAATCACAATTTTTATATAAAATTGCAAAATATTGATTGTAAATTAAACATTGAACTGAAAATTATAATATTTACGGCATGAATGCAAATTTTACAAGCAATTGCAAAATTTGTATTGGAAATAATGAAATGTTCAATGAAATTAAATATTGCAGTAAAAATTATAAAACATTCAGATTACTATTCTGATAATCCTAGAATATTTGGGCAGCATTATTAAAATTTTGTCAAAGAAATGGAAATTTGTTAGAATAAATCATATTTTTATTTTAATAATTGATAATTTTACAGCAATCTTGATCTTGATCTTGAATAGCAATTTTATATAGCAATGTCAAATTTTTTGTGCTAGATTTATGTGAGCACGACTGCACATTGAAATTTTACCGAAAATTGCAAAAAAATTACTAAAACCTGCATGTCGTATTTCAAATTTCTCTAGAATTAAAAAATCGAGAAATTATAAAAATAAGATAGTAATAATTGAAATCTAGGCAGGTGTTCTTGATAATAGAAAAATGCAAATTCTGATAATAGTCATGAATATTTTAACAGAACTATTGACATTTTGTCAAAAAATTTGAGAATTCAGCAGAAATAAATAATATGTTAATTTTTATATTTCAAAATTTGACAGCAATCTTTGATATTTTGGCGGTTACATTACTGAATACTTTACTCAATATCTTGCAGTATTTTTTTTATGTTTACTGTTTTTTTAAGTTTACTGAAACTTGAAAATTCAGCTTGTCGTTTTAGAAATTCTGAAATTCTTGAGAGGAGATTTCCAATATTAAGCACTCGAAGTTTTGAAAAATGTAGGTGCTCTTGAAATCTTGCCAAAAAAATATGAACTCTCTTTGCCATACATGTATTCAAAGAAAGACATTTTCCTCCTCTTTCCTCCAAATAATTTACCTTAAGTACATTCTTTCAAAGTATTTATTTGTCATAATTTCGTTGGAACTCATTGGAAAACTTGACAACACTTTCTTGAGCGCTCTGCAGTTTACAAAATAACAATTTGCAATCAAAGAATCTTCAAATATACAACGCACTAATTAACACCTCGGGCCCTGGTCTCAGTTTTCAAGCCCCATGTCTCAGATTTCTAAGCCACACATGAATCTACATGTCTCAGATTTCTAAGCCACACATGAATCTACATGTCTCAGATTTCTAAACCACACATGAGTCTAATGCCAATAATCAATGCCCAAACGCTCCCTATCGTGTTAATTGGCCGGCATTGAGCTGTAATTACAACGCCACGCTCGACCTCTTCGGATACCTCGGATGGGATTCCCTCACTTCCGTGCACACAAGACAACTCACCATTTCGGCGAAAGAGGATTACACCTGCACACTCACTCTTCTGCACACACACCGTTTTTGGGCTATGCACTGGTTTGAGAAAGAATTAGCGATTCTGTGCGGATTGAATATCCGCTGGTAAATATTTAAGCTGGGGCCAGGTCAGATGATGGTAATTGGTAATAATCAATACGAAGGCCGCGGGCGTACTCACATGATGCCCAAAGGTTACGAATAGTATTGGTACTGCACACAAGGAGTAATTTCGGTCTAATTTCAAAGTTATGATTAAGATTTAACATGCTAATAATAAATGTGTTTTAATATTTTTATTAAGTAGGTACAAAAATAGGTTGATAATTATTACAAGTACAAACATATAATTATCTATGACCACGATATGTTTGTACTTGTAATAATTATCAACCAATTTTTGTACCTACTTTGAAAAAAAAAAAAGAAATTTGACCAATCAAAATTTGACCAAAATGAGTTACCATAAAAGTTGATTCTATTTATCAGAAAACAGAAAAAAAGTACCTATGTATGTTGTATATGTATATATGTATATGCATGTTGTATGTGCATGTATGTTGTTTTATTGGAATGTTAATTAAAACTTTGCAAACACATTAAATATTGAAAACAATATTTATCATAATATGATAATATTATCAATTGCTCTTGATTTTAGAAAATTTGAAATTTTAGCAACTGTCTCTTTTGATTCGTCACTTTTTCTTGTAATCACAAAATATGTTCATAATTATTCTATAATTACATCACTTATTTGGCAAACACATTTTTACTCAAAGCAGCAGTAGATGTGGGTTAAAGTTTATATCGAAATATTTGCAAAACTTTTTGTCAGTGGCAATTGCCACACAAATATCTAAATATAACTGGATCATAGATAAGTAGTTTTTTACTACCATAACTACTACCATAACTAACATAGCCTACTATTTGGCTACCACTGTATATTATTATTCGAAGCTTTTACCTAACAAGCATGCATAATTTTAGGTTGATGTTTAATGAAGGATTCATTTTGACTACCACTGTAAATTATAAGTCGAAGCCTTAACTTAACAAGCATGCATAATTTCAGGTTGATGTTTAATTAAGCATTCATTTTGACTACCACTGTAAATTATTAATCGTAGCCTTAACTTAGCAAGCATGCGTAATTTTAAATTAATTAGGGATTTATTATGTTTTTGTTAAATGTTGCTTCTGTTAAATTTGTATGAACATATTGTTGTGCTGACTCAACATAATTTCAGGTTGCTGCTCTATTTTAATCAAGCATTCATTTTGACTACCACTGTAAATTATTAATCGTAGCCTTAACTTAGCAAGCATGCGTAATTTTAAGTTAATTAGGGATTTATTATGTTTTTGTTAAATGTTGGTTCTGTTAAATTTGTATGAACATATTGTTGTGCTGACTCCAATAAACTATTTACAATATTAACAAATCTCCAAAATCACGAATAAAAATACGCACTAATACAAATATATTGACACATTTAATTATCGCTTCTCTCAGTCATCTTGAAAATCTCAATCACAGCAAATTGAAATAGTCAATTGAAGTAGATATACCTACTACAAAAGCTACCTTTAACCTCCCAAAACTGTCTTGTGTAAATCGGAAGGACCTCAAGTAAGGCAGTAATAACGAATTGTCTGCGCATTTCCATGAAAGACGTTAATTGGCAACGCACGAAAAACTGAGCAACAGCTACTTATGTATGAGACATTGAATACATATAGACAAAAGTCACTAATATCACCTATATGTGTTGACCAGACCAATTTTTAGTGCTCTGATACATTCCTAAATAACTGATATAATTAACCACGAGTTACTTCCGGAAGAAAATATTTCGTAAATATTGTACACATATGCAAATGTACATATAAATGTACGTATATTTGTATATACAAATACACATTTCGTAAGCACATTTAGTATACCTCACAGTTGTGCAATCTTTGAATAACTTTGAAGCTAGTTCAATTACCTATAGCACATTTTTTGTTTGGACAAAAGTAACGTTGAAAATTTGAAAATATAATAAAGTTGAATAGTTTCAATTTAATATTGTACAAATTTAAATTTTGTTAGAGCTATTTGAGTAGTTTAGTTATCAAATTTGTCAATTTTTGACAGATAAAACTCCATTAACGTTTACAGTTGGAAATACATATATCAATTTTGACTGGTGTGATTTTCACCCTTGATGCTGAGTATTTGATGTATTTGATTAGTCAGAGTAACAAATATATATTTTTTAACTGTTTCGATCCAAAATTTTAAGGATTTGCATATTCATAATTGAATATTTGAAATATTTTAACGGTTCCATTTCAAAACTTTACAGTTTGACTAGTGGAACTGAACATTTGTGTACACAATTAAGCTGATATAGCTCTAATAACTATATGTTTACACTTGATGCAATCACAGATTTTGACTGTTCTGGTTGGAAAAATGTTATTATTGATAGTCAGAATATGATTATTTTGACGGTTTTCATTTTTTGTTAAAATAGTACAATAACTTTTCAAATTTGATTACTAATACTGAATTTGAGTGTTCTCGAAACAAATACTTCCCAAATTTGACAAATTTACTTCAAGTTTGCCAAATTCAGACCAAATAAGGTAAATTCAGATCGAAGTTGTTTAACTTTACGAATCACTGTTAAAACTCTACCTATGTCATCCATAATTGTGAATACCAAATGAAATACCAAATGTTATAATATCGATTTTATTTCGAATTTATTTTATATTTAAGTTCGAATTTATTACAGGAACAGAACTTTTCAAATTGGACAAACATTTCAAGGAAATTATAAGAAAACTGTAAAGAATTTTTAACATAGATTTGCTGAAGCTCGCGTTCTAAAATTACATGAACAGAACTTTTGAAATTGCACACACATTTCAAGGAAATTATAAGAAAACTTCGAAGAACTTTCAATAGATTTGCTGAAGCTCACGTTCTAATACAGAATTACATGAACAGAACTTTTGAAAATGCACAAACATTTCAAGGAAATTATAAGAAAACTGTAAAGAATTTTTAAGATAGATTTGCTGAAGCTCGCGTTCTAAAATTACATAAACATAACTTTTGAAATTGCACAAACATTTGAAGGAAATTATAAGAAAACTTTACAGAACTTTCAATAGATTTGCCGAAGCTCAAGTTCTAATATTATATGAACAGAATTTTTCAAATTGCACAAACATTTCATGGAAATTATAAGAAACCTTTAAAGAATTCAGTAGTGTTATTTCAAAACATGTTATCTGCCATTTTTGTTATTTTACAGGAGAAGCAAAAACAGTTGTGTATTTATAATTGTGAATGTAATTAGCATGTATCATTGCCATAGTTATTTTTATGCAAAGGTACAATACAACACTAAACCCTTTGATCAAGTTAAAGTATACTTTATTTGTGGCCATTTAATGTCAAAACGTGCATTTTGAAAAAAAAGGTATATAGCATGTTTTGCCATAACACTACTGAATTTTCAAAACAAATTTGTTGAAGCTCACATTCTAAAATTACATGAAAATTATCAGAAAATCCAAGGATTCGTATTACAATTTTTATTTGTAATTTCTTAATAATTATTATTATTGAATATCAGATAATAACTATAAGGAAATTTCAAATAAAAATTGTAATGCGTATTCTGGTAATAATAATTTTACTTGTAAGTTTAACTTCCAAAATTAAACGACAGATTTTCAAAATTTATCGCTTTACGTTTTAAATTCACATGAACATGAATTAAAAGCTGATATTTATCACAAATAAGAAATAGTAGTAATTGATAGTAGTGAAAAACGAATATCTCAATAATTAAATATAGGATAATAATAATAATAATAAAATCTTTATTGTATTTTGATTCACAGAATGTTACAATGTCGAGATTGGGGATGGGGATAAAATATATAAACTTCTTACCCTAATTGGTATTAATTTGGTATTAGCTATACGATGGTCATTATAGTGATTTATTATCTAATTACTATATTAACCCAAATAAACTAAATAAAGAACAACATATCACTTAATATCAGTAATAAAATTCGTTGATTATTGATCCGCTAGTTTTTGAGATTTGAATTGAAAACACTTCAAATGTCGAGAACACTTCAATTTGCTTCTAAAATCCCACGATTACATTAAAAACTTAATACCTCGAGAATTACGCATTGGATATTAATCGTATTACATACTTTCATTGGTAGGTTATTGCTGTTTATCAAAAATAAATTGCATTCATATTGATACGCTACTTTTTGAGATATAATTCGATAATATTTCAAATTCTCAAAAAATTTCACTATTACAGTAAAATATAATTATCTCAAGAATTATGCATTGGACATTGATTAACTTAAATTTAACGGCTGATCATATATCACTTAAAACCAGAAATAATTCTTTTTGATATTGATGCGTTGGTTTTTGAGATTTTAATCGATCGACTTCAGATATCAGAAAAAATCACACTAAACATCGAATATCCTAATAATTACACATTGGATGTCAACTCAATTAAACAAAATAAATAATAGTATATTGCTTTATATCAGCAATACATTTTATTAGTTTTGATACGCTACCTTTAAAGATATGATTATTTAAGTATGAGTACATTTTGAGTACACTGAGTTAACACTTATATTAGCATCTACAATTCCAGGATTACAATAAAATCAGATTATCTCAAGAATCGTGCATTGGATATTAATTATATTTCATTGGTTCATTAATAAGTTATTGCTAACTGTGAACAATAAATTGCATTGATATTTATACGCTAGTTTTTGAGATACAATTTAATAATACTTCAAATTCTCAAAAATTTTCATTGTTATAGTAAAATATGAATATCTCAAGAATTAAGCACTGGATATTGATTCACCTAAATTAAATACCTGACGATATATCACTTAATATCAGTAATAAAAACTATTGAGATTTATATGCTAGTTATCGGTATATAAACTGATAATACTGGAAATATCACTAAAAATCTCACTAAATAACGAATATCTCTAGAATCACGCATTGTATATAAATGATATTACATCAGTTTATCAATAGCATATTACTGACTATCAAGAATAAATTGCACTGATACTGATACGCTAGTTTTTGAGATATAATTTGATTACACTTCAAAATTTAAAAAAATATCATTTTTACAGTAAAATATTAATATCTCAAGAATGATGTATTGGATATTGATTCATTTAAATTGAATGGCATAAAATCTGTCACTTAATATGAGGTACAAAAACTATTGATATTGATATGCTAGTTTTTGAGATATCATTTGATGATAATACTTCAAAGTCTTAAAAAATCTCACTATTACAGTAAAATATAATTATCTCAAAAATTATGCAATGGATATTGATTCACTTAAATTTAACGGCTGATCATATATTACTTAAAATTAGTAATACAAATTTTTGATATTGATACGTTATTTTTTAAGATTTTAATCAATACTTCAGATATCACAAAAAATCACACTATACATCGAATATCTCAATAATTATACATTGGATGTTAACTCAATTAAATAAAATAAATGATAGCAAATTGCTTAATATTAGTAATAAATTTTATTAGTTTTGATACGCTATCTTTAGAGATATGATTATTTAAGTATGAGTACATTTTGAGTACACTGAGTTAACACTTATATTAGCATCTACAATTCCATGATTATAATAAAAACAGATTGTCTCAAGAATCGTGCATTGGATATTAATTATATTTCATCAATTCATTAATAGGTTATTGCTAACTGTGAACAATAATATGCATTGATATTTATACGCTAGTTTTTGAGATATAATTTAATAGTACTTCAAAATTTCAAAAAATCTTACTATTGCAGTAAAATATGAATATCTCAAGAATTAAGCATTCGATATTGATTCGCCTAAATTAAACACCTGATGATATATCACTTAATATCAGTAATAAAAATTATTGAGATAGATACGCTAGTTTTTGATATATAATTTGATAATACTTCAAATATCACTAAAAATCGCACTAAATAACGAATATCTCAAGAATCACGCATTGTAAACTAATTATAGTACATCCGTTTATTAATAGAATATTACTGACTGTCAACAATAAGTTGCACTGATATTGATACGCTAGTTTTTGAGATATAATTTGATTACACTTCTAAATCTCAAAAAATCTCAGTTTTACAGTAAAATATTAATATCTCAAGAATGATGTATTGGATATTGATTCATTTAAATTGAATGGCACAAAATCTATCACTTAATATGAGGTACAAAAACTATTGATATTGATATGCTAGTTTTTGAGATATCATTTGATGATAATACTTCAATTTCTCAAAAAATCTCAGTATTACAGTAAAATATAATTATCTCAAGAATTATGCATTGGATATTGATTTACTTAAATTTAACGGTTGATCATATATCACTTAAAATCAGTAATAATTTTTTTTTATATTCATACGTTAGTTTTTGAGATTTTAATCGATACTTCAGATTTAAAACAAAATCACACTAAACATCAAATATCTCAATAATTATACATTGGATGTTAACTCAATTAAACAAAATAAATGATAGCACATTGCGTAATATCAGCAATAAATTTGATTAGTCTTGATACGCTATCTGTAGAGATATGATTATTTAAGTATGAGTACATACTTTCATATGAGTACATGAGTATTGAGTACACTGAGGTAACACTTATATCAGTATCTACAATTCCAGGATTATAATAAAAACAGATGGTCTCAAGAATCGCGCATTGGATATTAATTATATTTCATCGGTTCATTAATAGGTTATTGCTAACTCTGAAGAATAAATTGCATTGATATTTATACGCTACTTTTTGAGATACAATTTAATAATTCTTCAAAATCTCAAAAAATCTCACAATTACAGTAAAATATGAATATCTCAAGAATTATGCATTGGATATTGATTCACTTACATTTAACGGCTGATCATATATCACTTAAAATCAATAATTATTTTTTTATATTGTTACGTTGGTTTTCGTGATTTTAATCATTACTTCAGATATCACAAAAAATCACACTAAACATCGAATATCTCAATAATTATACATTGGATGTTAACTCAATTAAAGAAAATAAATGATAGCACAATGCTTACTATCAGCAATAAATTTTATCAGTTACACTAAGTTAACACTTATATTAGCATCTACAATTCCAGGATTATAATAAAAACAGATTGTCTCAAGAATCGTGCATTGGATATTAATTATAATTCATCGGTTCATTAATAGGTTATTTCTAACTCTGAAGAATAAATTGCATTGATATTTATACGCTAGTTTTTGAGATATAATTTAATAGTACTTCAATATTTCAAAAAATCTTACTATTACAGTAAAATATGAATATTTCAAGAATTAAGCATTGGATATTGATTCACCTAAATTAAACACCTGACGATATACGAGGGGTGGCAATTAAGTTCCGAGACTGTTGCTATAACGTTTGTATTTCGCATTTTTTTACAATTTTTAATTTTTCCCCTTCAATATACTCCCCTTCGTCATCCCCAACGAGACTATTTGTTGCAGCTGCTTGAAATTTTTACCCAAGGTCAAGGGATATATACAGATCTAAACCACGCCCGTTTCAAACTTTTAGCTACGCAGGTGTTCGTTAAAAAAAATCAGTCTCGGAACTTAATCACCACACCTCGTATCACTTAATATCAGTAATAACAATTATTGAGATAGATATGCTAGTTTTTGATATATAATTTGATAATACTTCAAATATCACTAAAAATCACACTAAATAACGAATATCTCAAGGATCACGCTTTTGACACATCACGAATCAATCATATTACATTCGTTTATCAATACCGTATTACTGACTATCAACAATAAATTGCACTGATCTAAAACAGCAGTAATAGTAATACCTTTTTTTTTTAGATCAACATTGAAATGCGAAGAAAGTTGAGGATATAGGAATGGGCAAATGACCATACTATTTTTCGTTAAATGACACTGGCAGTGACAGTGACATTTTGGCCCATTCCTATGGACAAATCACTAAACTATTTTTCGTTAAACAAACAACAAACAATTGGTTGAAGGGGATTCTTTTGGAAGTTATGACGTAAAAGTATAATGGTAACAATTATAGTGTAATTATAATTGTTATTAATTTTGCATTCGTTAAGTATTATAGAAGATCTGACGAGTTATATAACATTGTTACCAATGAACTTTACAGTGCAATAGAAGACGTAGTTTGGTTGATAGAATATTCTCTGAAGAATAGAATATTTTGGTTTTGTTTGATGTGTTTTCCAATATTGAACTTTAAATGTAATTGTCCCGTTTGTAACTATATGGTAAGTGTTAGTGCATTATGTCCATGTCTACAACTGTGCTGCACACAATGTAACGATAACCGGACAATATTGATTTTGTCTCGACGACCACCGTCCGGGGGGCGGCTGGGGGCGGCGGGTGCGCCACCCCGCCGCATGCATACGTGCGCGCCCTGAATAATTAACGCGGCCGCTATTACGACGCGTCCCCCACCGAGGGGGGCTCACTGGGGGGCCGAATGCGTGGGAGCGGGCCGCGGATCTCGCGATGACCCGGACACGTGTTCCCGCGATGACGCCCGCAACTACCGCCCCCGGCGGCTCCACCCCCGATTTGGGGTTTAATTGCCGATCGGGGCTCCAGCTTAACGGCAAAGCGGGCGCACGTGAAACGCCCGGGCGCAATTTGGGGGGACCCAGGGGGTGTACAAATATGCACACAGCGGGAGTTCACCCACACACACACACACACATACACATAATACACATCAGACGTACGGAAATCAACACACATACACACACGCGAAAACTAATTAACACTCACACACATGCACACGCGTGTATATAAACACACACACATATATACATACACACAACGCTCCGGCAAAGGCACAGGCGAAGCTATGCAAATATATTAAACTAGGAAAATACACCTGAATGCCCGCCCTACATAAACGTTCACACAAGAGTACGGCAAATACGAGGACACAATGAAAATTTAGCGTGTGTGCATATTTAGTTGTACATATTACCATACAAAAAATACAGGGTGGGCCACGAATAACGGCCATTAAAAGTTTAGGGGGTTCCTGATAGAGGAAAAATAAAAAAAAAATTAGCATGATTAGTTACGATCTTCTCAAGGAAAATATATTCGACTTTCTATCACTTCCGGTTCTACCGAAAATGGCTATCAACTTTGTGAGCAAAATGAGAAAGTGGAACAGAAACAAACATAATGGTGAAGGAGATAAATCGGAGACGCAACAAAAATAAAGAATAAAGCCTGGGAACAATACCTAACGCAAAACACAGAAAACAAATACAATATATACCAAGAAAATAGGAAGAGAGCAAAATAACTAGTAATAAAAGCAAAACGAAAGGCATGGACAGAATTTGGAGAAAAAATGGAGACTGACAGTAAAGAAAACAAAAAACTCTTCTACAAAGTACTCAAGGCACACAGAAAAGAAAAGGTATGCAGCACAAACCAGATGAAAAACAAGAAAGGAGAACAGTTAACAGATGGAAGAAATTTTATGGAAAGATGGAGGGAATGTTTTGAAGAGCTCTTGGAAAAAACAGAAATAACAACAGAAATCACACAAGTAAAAAAGTTATAAAAGGAAAAGGTAAGTGCACTTTTTCAGTTTTCAGCGATATTTCAGGAACTGTGCAAGATATCCCGGATTTAGTTACAGTATATTGAAAGGCACGAAAATGAAAAACTGTTATCCCATTTGAGCAACTTTGTATATATTTCCGTTTAATAGATCCTAATGGTGGGCGTCGTAAAAGTGACCACCCTGTATACAGAGCTATCCTAACGCTCGGTTGTGAAACCCGGGTCCTATCAAGAAATTAGAAAAGCAAACTACAGGCAATGGAAATGAAGTTTTTGAGAAGATTAAGGGGAGTAACAAAGATGGACAAGATAAGAAATACTGACATCAGGGAAGAACTGCAAATAGAATATTTAGAAACTTTTATAGAGAGAAGACAAATGAGCTGGTGGGGTCATCTACAAAGGTTAGGAAAATAAAGACCAGTCAAGAAAGTATGGGAAGCAAGAGGCTGAAGACAAAAAGGGAGAGGGAGACCGAGGAAAACATGGGACCAAAACATGATCGAGATACTGAAGAAAAGAGGAAAAACCTGGACCAAGAAACAAGTGAACTAAATTTGTATATGAGATAGTTTAAACTAAACAAAAATGTAACAAAATATATTATAGTATGACTATACACGGTGGTCACTTTTACGACGCCCACCATTAGGATCTATTAAACGGAAATACTTACAGAGTTTGTCATAAGGGATAAAAGTTTCTTATTTTTATGCCTTTCAATATACTGAAACGAAAATGTTCCTCCTTAAGCTGTACCAATCGAAAATTTGTGGAGGTGTTCGAAAAATTGATGAGAGTTGGGAGAGACACATAAAGGCATTACATAACTTCAAGTCAAGAATTGCTCAACTTTAAAGGCAGTTGGAGAAGTAAATACGAAGGATAGAAATATGTACTGTACGGCTTTTGAAAGCTAAAATGTTCCTCTTCAAGCTGCATCAATCGAAAATTTGCAGAGGTGTTCGAAAAATTGATGAGAATAGTGAGAGACACATAAAGGCATTACATAGTTTCAAGACAAGTATTGCTCAACTTTGAAGGCAGCTGGAGAAGTAAATACGAAGGGTGGGAATATGTACTTTACAGCTACTGGAAACTAAAATGTTCCTCTTCAAGCTGTACTAATCGAAAATTTGTGGAAGTATTCGAAAAATTGATGAGAGTTGGGAGAGACACTTAAAGGCATTACATAGTTTCAAGACAAGTATTGCTCAACTTTGAAGGCAGCTGGAGAAGTAAATACGAAGGGTGGGAATATGTACTTTACAGCTACTAGAAGCTAATATGTTCCTCTTCAAGCTGTACTAATCGAAAATTTGTGGAAGTATTCGAAAAATTTATGAGAGTTGGGAGAGACACATAAAGGCATTATATAATTTCAAGTCAAGAATTGCTCAACTTTAAAGGCAGTTGAAGAAGTAAATACGAAGCATAGATATATGTACTTTAGGGCTACTGAAAGCTAAAATGTTCCTCTTCAAACTGTATCAATCGAAAATTTGCAGAGGTATTCGAAAAATTGATGAGAGTGTGGAGAGATACATAAAGGCATTACATAGTTTCAAGACAAGTATTGCTCAACTTTGAAGGCAGCTGGAGAAGTAAATACGAAGGGTGGGAATATGTACTTTACAGCTACTGGAAGCTAAAATGTTCCTCTTCTAGCTGTATCAATCGAAAATTTGTGGAAGTATTCGAAAAATTGATGAGAGTTGGGAGGGACCCATAAAGGCACTACATAATTTCAAGTCGAGAATTGCTCAACTTTAAAGGCAGTTTGAGAAGTAAATACGAAGGATAGAAATATGTACTTTACGGCTTCTGAAAGCTAAAATGTTCCTCTTCAAGCTGTATCAATCGAAAATTTGCGGAGGTGTTCGAAAAATTGATGAGAGTAGGGAGAGATACATAAAGGCATTACATAGTTTCAAGACAAGTATTGCTCAACTTTGATGGCAGCTAAGTAAATACAAAGAGTGGGAATATGTACTTTACAGCTACTGGAAGCTAAAATATTCGTCTTCAAGCTGTACCAATCGAAAATTTGTGGAAGTGTTCGAAATATTGATGAGAGTAGGGAGAGACATTTAAAGCCATTACATAGTTTCAAGACAAGTATTGCTCAACTTTGAAGGCAGCTGGAGAAGTAAATACGAAGGGTAGGAATATGTACTTTACAGCTACTGGAAGCTAAAATGTTCCTCTTCAAGCTGTACTAATCGAAAATTTGTGCCAGTATTCGAAAAATTGATGACAGTTGGGAGCGACACATAAAGGCATTACATAATTTCAAGTCAAGAATTGCTCAACTTTAAAGGCAGTTGGAGAAGTAAATACGAAGGATAGAACTTTGTACTTTACGGCTTCTGAAAGCTAAAATGTTCCTCTTCAAGCTGTATCAATCGAAAATTTGCGGAGGTGTTCGAAAATTTGATGAGAGTAGGGAGAGGTACATAAAGGCATTACATAATTTCAAGTCAAGAATTGCTCAATTTTAAAGGCAGCTGGAGAAGTAAATACGAAGGGTGAGAATATGTACTTCACAGCTACTGGAAGCTAAAATGTTCCTCTTCAAGCTGTACTAATCGAAAATTTGTGGAAGTATTCGAAAAAATGATGAGAGTTGCGAGAGACATATAAACGCATTACATAATTTCAAATCAAGAATTGCTCAATTTTGAAGGCCGCTGGAGAAGTAAATACGAAGAGTGGGAATATGTACTTTACAGCTACTGGAAGCTAATATGTTCCTCTTCAAGCTGTACTAATCGAAAATTTGTGGAAGTATTCGAAAAATTGATGAGAGTTGGGAGAGACACATAAAGGCATTATATAATTTCAAGTCAAGAATTGCTCAACTTTAAAGGCAGTTGAAGAAGTAAATACGAAGCATAGAAATATGTACTTTAGGGCTACTGAAAGCTAAAATGTTCCTCTTCAAGCTGTATCAATCGAAAATTTGCAGAGGTATTCGAAAAATTGATGAGAGTGTGGAGAGATACATAAAGGCATTACATAGTTTCAAGACAAGTATTGCTCAACTTTGACGGCAGCTGGAGAAGTAAATACGAAGGGTGGGGATATGTACTTTACAGCTACTGGAAGCTAAAATGTTCCTCTTCAAGCTGTACTAATCGAAAATTTGTGGAAGTATTCGAAAAATTGATGAGAGTTGGGAGAGACACATAAAGGCATTATATAATTTCAAGTCAAGAAATGCTCAACTTTAAAGGCAGTTGGAGAAGTAAATTCGAAGGATAGAAACATCTACTTTACGGCTTCTGAAAGCTAAAATGTTCCTCTTCAAGCTGTATCAATCGAAAATTTGCGGAGGTGTTCGAAAAATTGATGAGAGTAGGGAGAGATACATAAAGGCATTACATAGTTTTAAGTCAAGTAATGCTCAACTTTGAAGGCAGCTGGAGAAGTAAATACGAAGGGTGGGAATATGTACTTTACAGCTACTGGAAGCTAAACTGTTCCTCTTCAAGCTATAGCAATCGAAAATTGGGGGGGAAAAATTGATGAATTTTTAAAATATCGATATTTGGTGGTAAATAATTAAGCATGTGTTATACATGGTTGAAATCGGATTTTTTCGCTGTTTTGAATGCTATTAAAATCCAATATTGCGGCCATAAGAAAATCAAAAGTTGGTTGGCGCATCTAGTTGGCGCAAAAAATGTTTGGTCATCAGAAAGCTCACGTCGAAAAATGTAGGCGTGCCAAGTTTCGTAAAATTTCGTTCAAAAGTAAAAAAGTTATAAGAGGAAAATGAAAGTGCACTTTTTCAGGTTTTCAGCGATATTTCAGGAACTGTACAAGATATCCCGGATTTCGTTTCCGAATATTGAAAGGCACAAAAATTAGCAGTTTTATCTCATTTGACCAACTCGGTATATATTTCCGTTTAGTAGATCCTAATGGTGGGCATCGTAAAAGTGACCACCCTGTATAGCAGGTGTGATCATATCATCATCAATTGATGGCGATCAACATCGGCGATGATCACATGTGTTATTGGTATTTCATGAGTGGGAGTCTCCTCGCTGCAACCATGGTTTGTACCGGATGTGACCACATCATCAGTTGATGGTGATTACATCCGGCGATGACCACAGGTGTTTCAATCGTAAACGGATCATCTGCAGCTAAAAATAGTGAGATGCTACCTATATCTGCCCACCCTCCACTTGTCATGTTAATGACGATTTAAACGGAATTTACAATTAGTTTTACTAAAATATTATTATCATCCAGAAAATTTCACTATACACTACAGTATAACACTACGATTATGACATGGCATGATTATGACATTATGACACTATAATCACCGTTTAATTTGATGCAGCAGCAATGGGAATCATTTTCTTCTACTTCTTGGTGTGTTTTTCTTCTTCTTCTTCTTGGTGTGCCATGACCAATCTCATCATCATCATCATCATTTTATTGAAATGAAATAATGTATTTACTGGACGATTCAAATAGTTATAGCTGACAAAAATAATTTAGTGCATGACTGTACTTGTGATGACTACCTGCAAGTTGTAAGTGTGGGTAAGTTTCGTTGAAAGTTCTGCAAGTTTTCTCAACAATTCTGTCGCACTGGCCATGTATGACGAATAAGTTCGTAATTTCTTCATTTATAAACTTATTCATTTTAATCTCGATTCTTTCGCGTTTAAAAATATTGACACGTTAGAAATTAATTTTGCCAGATTTGAAACAATGAATATTGACACTAGCCTACTATGGTGCACGTGTGAATAGTGTAGGAGGTATTCTATTGTGCAGAAATTCTGTGAGGAAACCAATCTCGAGATAACTCAAAAACCGTTTGCTCTAGGTATAGGCTTGCATAATACTTTTTTGTAGAAAATTGTCTTGCCGAACGCCCAACTATATAATATATTGGTCGTTCTATTTGAAAAAAAAAGATGTTTCTACGTGGTCACTGAAATATTGACATTTTTTAAAAACATATTGTCAAAATTGACGGATGTCGAATTTTTTAATTGTATAGGGATCTATTAGTTACAATTTAAGATGCAGCTCGTGTTTCTGTCTTGTTCGTACTAGATGTTATACGCATTTTTCAAATGTCTTTTTGTGGTCAAAATTTGACAAATAAATTTTTAAGTCAAAAACTATAAAAGTTAAGTGGACATACGTTCATTTGGGGATGGACAATTGAACAGGGAATCGAAACAGGTAACAATATGCAGGGTGTTACAATTAAAATAAAAAAGTTGGGAGCCATTTCCGGTAGAATCAGAAGTTATAGGAAATCAGAAATATTGTGCTTGAGGAGATAGTAATCAACCATGCAATGTTAATTTTTTTCAAATTTTTCCTCCATCAGGAACCTCGAAAACTTTTAAAAGCCGTTATTCGTAGAACCAGAAGTTACAGGAAGTCGGATTTTGCTTGAGGAGATCATAATCAACCGTGCAATGCTGATTTTTTTCAAATTTTTCTTCCTTCAGGAACCTTGTAAACTTTTAAAGGCCGTTATTCGTAACCCACCCTATATATAAATGGAAATAATTAAATCATGAATATTTTGAAAATTCATGCTAAATTCCACAGAATAATCAGATTAGCCATACTGTTATTCCAATAAAATTGCAAATTTCACAGAATTGTGAATTTTGTGGAATAGTTTATCACCACTCCTGATTTAGCTATCGTATTTCTATCCATGGCAGGGGAGTATTTTTACAAAAAATCGCACACAGTTTTGCTTCCATTATCGCATCGCACATCCCCAATTTGCATGCAGATGCGAACCGGTGGCCCCCGATAATTGCCAGGGCTGGCGAAAAATCGGTTTCAACCCCGTCCCCCGGGGGTGGCGATCTAATTACGCGAAAATTGTCGTCGGCCCTGCCGCCGTCCGCTCGATGGCCCTCTATTCGATTACCGGCCGCCCTTATCGCCCTCCGATTTGCCACCCCCGCCCGGTTATTATGTATACGATTTCGCCGCTGCCGTCAATTATCGCGGCGGGGCTTCACCGAAAACGTAAAAATCGATGATCACCACGGGAGCGGACGGAACCCTGGTTCGGGAGAGGGTGCAAAGCAAAGCCCGATTAAAGCCCAGGTCCTCGATGATATTACTCTGGGGGTCTGTAAGCTAAATTGGGTGACGTCAAGCGGAAATTTGTGTGATTGAGATGGAGGCTCCTAATGTAATGTAGACTAGTTGCTGCTTGATTATTGATTACCTCCGCCGTGGTTATTAAATTCGAGGATTGCATGGGATAAAAATTCGAAATTAAATGAGACTTGCCTAAACAAAGGTTAAAAAAAAGATCGATGATTCACTAAAAAACATGCAAATCATAGATTCCAGTATTAATAAATGGCTGGTGCTAACAGTTGATGAGGTTGCGAAAATACGCATAAAATGTTATATTAAAGGAAAACTGATGAAAATTCGAGATTAAATGAGACAATTGAGACAATTGAGGAAATTGACAATGAGACAATTTAATTTACAATTTGATTTAAAAGGGACAATTGCCTGAACAAGAGTTAAAACAAATATCAATGATTAAATAAAAAAACATGCAAATCATATATTCCAGTATTAATAAATGGCTGGTGCTAACAGTTGATGAGGTAGCGAAACTACGCATGAAATGTTATATTAAAGGAAAACTGATGAAAATTCGAGATTAAATCAGACAATCGAGACAATTGAGGCAATTGGCAATAAGACAATTTAACAAGAATTAAAAAAAATATCGATGATTGAATAAAATAACATGCAAATCATAGATTCCAGTATTAATAAATGGCCGGTGCTATAACAGTTGATGAGGTAGCGAAAATTCGCATAAAATGTAATATTAAAGGAAAACTGATGATTTCATTTTTTAGCGATTCCGTGCAGTGCACCAGTTTTCCGGTGAGTCCTTGATGCATGCGTCACTTGAATGTCGGTGGCGACATTTAATATTCATTTGATATTTCCGCAATTCAGAAGACTGAGTCATAGCTGCATGAAATAAGTGAGGGCTGTTGAAAATTCCATGAGTATGTGGGGTCCCTGCGATTTCATGAACTAGGCATTTTTCTCAGAATCTAGGAAAGCAAGCAACCTTTAACCATGCATTTTTCGCTGAAATGGATATTTACTGACGTATGTAGCATATTCCATACTTTTCTACATACTTTATCTGTATACAGGGTGAGTTTTTTTTCATTTTAAGCATTGGGATCTCGGAAACTATAAGACATAAAAATTCGGTTAAATGAGAAGAGAGTTGTCGTTTTAAAAGCGTAAGCAAGATATGCTTTTGTTTTTTTGAGAAAAGACTACCGTTTTTCAGTTATAACACAAACTTTAATTTTATTAAACGGCAATCATAGTTGGCTTAGATATTTTTAAAAAGCACATTTTTTTCTCTTTATAGCGATACAAGGTTTGCTATACTTTGATAACTAAAGGCCGTCTTCGAAATTGAACTTTATGCAAATTATTACTTACTTTGACAAATAAATACGATACAGGACTATTTATATTATTGAGAGTAACAAAAACAGAGTTTGCCATGAATTTTATTTCCCTCTTACTACGAGAATTCTATTAATTTCTCTATTAAACAACCTTTAACAACTAGATATTACAAAAATATGGAATTACAATCAAGTATTACGAAAAATGTTTTACAATACTAGGACTTCCACTTGCGATGAGTTTTTCAGATGCAACAGGTTCACATGTAACATTACTTTCTTCTGCGATTGATTTTTGAGCTCGTCAATGTAATAATTGTTATCACTATCTCTACTGTGATTAGTAGCGTCAGTTCTTCATTTTTAGATACGAAAAAATTAGCTTTTGATTGATGATCTCACGATGTTTTCGATTCTTTCTCAATTTTTCGTCTGTTTTTGGTTTTTCATACAAATCCCTAAAAAGCCTAAACCTGTTAAAACCTCCACAAAAATACAAAGTTTTCCGATTATTTCATAGTTTCGTGTTCTTCTTGCAAAATTGCAAAGATTTCCATGCAAGGTCAATGGATTTTCATCAAGAATTCCCCAATTCCCATAGATTTACGTGCAACATCTATAAATGTTCCATGCCAAATTCCAACGTTTTATTTCATAAATCCTATTCATTTTCAATTAAATTTTTATTTAACGAAAATTGTATAGGAAAAATCGAAAAATGTCTACCCAAAAGAAGCAAATTTTTGTTTAACGAAAATTGCATAGATTTCACATAATTACAGATTTCCACGAAAAATTCCCAAAATTTCCTGCACAAAATCACATGTTTAGTCATCTAAGAGTTGGACGATTGAAATTTTCATGAAAAAGCCCAAATATTTTCACTTACATTTTCGTTTTTAAGTGATTTAGTCGTTGTCCACATATTTTGATGCCACATTCATCCCATTCCTGATTTTTAAAAACATCTACCAATGCTTGACTAAATAATTTTGGTGATATAGTGATTTTGGTGAATATATGAAACCTATAAAATTACAAAGTTTTCTGAAAAAAAATTCTTAGTTTCGTGTGTGTGATGCAAAATTGGAGAAATTGGAAACCTTACAGATTTCCACGAAAAATTCCCAAAATTTCCTGCACAAAATCACAAGTTTAGTCTTCTAAGAGTTGGACGTTTGAAATATTCATGAAAAAGCCCAAATATTTTCACTTACATTTTCGTTTATCGAAAATTGCATAGGAAAAATCGAAAAATGTCTACCCAAAAGAAGCAAATTTTTGTTAACGAAAATTGCATAGATTTCACATAAAATATAAAATGTATTTTATAAAAATTATAAAAAAATTCTACTCAAAACGATTTTCATACAATCTCATCTCATACTTATTTAATGGAATATATTAAACCTATTCGCTATAAAATCACAAAGTTTTCCGAAGAAAATTTCTTAGTTTCGTGTGTGTGATACAAAATTCCAAACCATTCCATGCCTACCTTATAGATTTCCACAATTTCCTGCACAAAATCACAAGTTTAGTCTTCTAAGAGTTGGACGTTTGAAATTTTCATGAAAAAGCCCAAATATTTTCACTTACATTTTTGTTTAACGAAAATTGCATAGATTTCACATAAAATATAAATGTATTTTTATATAAATTATCAAAAGTTTCTACCCACAACGTTTTTCATACAATCTCATCTCATAGTTTTTTAATGGAATATATCAAACCTATTCGCTATAAAATCACAAAGTTTTCCGAAGAAAATTTCTTAGTTTCGTGTGTGTGATACAAAATTGCAGACCATTCCATGCCTACCTTATAGATTTCCACAATTTCCTGCACAAAATCACAAGTTTAGTCTTCTAAAAGTTGGACGTTTGAAATTTTCATGAAGAAGCCCAAATATTATTACTTACATTTTTGTTTAACGAAAATTGCATAGGAAAAATCGAAAAATGTCTACCCAAAAGAAGCAAATTTGTGTTTAATGAAAATTGCATAGATTTCACATAAAATATAAAATGTATTTTTATAAAAATTATTAAAATTTTCTACCAAAAACGTTTTTCATACAATCTCATCTCATGCTTTTTTAATAGAATATATTAAACCTATTCGCTATAAAATCACAAAGTTTTCCGAAGAAAACTTCTTAGTTTCGTGTGGGTGATGCAAAATTGCAAACCATTCCATGCCAACACATCACGGTTTTCCGAAGAAAATTTCTTAGTTTCGTGTGTGTGATGCAAAATTGCAAACCTTATTCCATGCCAACCTTACAGATTTCCACGAGAAATTCCCAAAATTTCCTGCACAAAATCACAAGTCTAGTCTTCTAAGAGTTGGACGTTTGAAATGTTCATGAAAAAGCCCAAATATTTTCACTTACGTATTTGTTTATCGAAAATTGCATAGGAAAAATCGAAAAATTTCTACCCAAAAAAAGCAAATTTTTGTTTAACGAAAATTGCATAGATTTCATATAAAATATAAAATGTATTTTTATAAAAATTATAAAAAAATTCTACCAATAACGTTTTTCATACAATCTCATCTCAAACTTTTTTAATGGAATATATTAAACCTATTCGCTATAAAATCACAAAAAATTTCGGAAGTAAATTTCTTAGTTTCGTGTGTGTGGTGCAAAATTGCAAATAATTCCATGCCAACCTTACAGATTTCCACGAAAAATTCCCAAAATTTCCTGCACAAAATCGTAAGTTTAGTCCTCTAAGAGTTGGACGTTTGAAATTTTAATTGTACATTTAAGCATTTAATTTAATTTATAACTTGAAATGAAAGAAAAAATATTCATTACGTACGCTATTTCTAAAAATAAAAACTAACCATTTTTCTGTATATCGTAATAAACTCCATTGGTTTGGACCATGACTTGAGTCCTGTGTTGTAGTAACAGTGGCGCATTAGTAATTGTTGCTTACTTGCTTTTTTCAATTTCAATTGGCGTGGTGTGCTATTTGAAAAAAAATGTCATAGTTATCAATTACAGCAGATTTATTCGTTATTATTGCCTACCTATTTTCAAACAAAAAATGTAACTTTTTCAATTCCGAGTTTCGGAGTAAATGAATTAAAACTATCTCGACTAAAAACGTTTTGATTACGAGTCAAGTCCCGTGAGCCGATTTTAAATTAACATCACACGGTAGCAACTCAATTACAACTCTGAACAAATAACCCGATTAATTTAGTTATAATTAATTGCGTCGCGAGAAAAAGGCGCTGATGGTCGGGGGGGCTTCCAAAATTGCCCCCCGGGTCCGTCCGGACGCAATTAGCGAGCCATCGATTACTTCGGATTAATTGCAAGCAAGCTAATTACGCGTCGTCGTCATAACAGGGCAGTCTGCCGGCTGCAGATAGGCCGATGCAAATTTAATTAAGGGCCGACTCTCGGAGTTACAGCCTCAGCTCTCGGGATACATTAATCACATTGTTGCAGGTCAATCGGTAATCACGGCCTGCGACTTGGGCACGATTAAATATTACGTATTAATGGGGGGCGGTTTGTTTGCCGGGGTGCACGCACATTCGGGGGGCCCCCTTTTAATATTTGATCTGGCAGTAACGGGGGTCGAGCCGGGCATCAAACGAAACTTCGAACTCCCACGTAATCATTCGCTTTAAATTTATGCCGGCGAGCCTCGCCGTTATGAAGCGGCATTAAGTTTGGGTGGGGCCCCGTATAAATTATATCGCCCCGCAAATTTACGCATTCAATAAAATTTGTATGTGAGTTACGGCGGTTTTAATTATAACGGGCGTTTCGACATCAGTTTGCGCGACATTTTCTTGCATGCCCCAAATACGCTCCACAGTTTGTTTTATTGACGCCGCACACGCCACTGCCTCGCATTTACTCCCGACTACTTGATGAACGTCGGTTTGCTCTGCATACAGTTTTATCGCTTTTATGATTACGTTGAAACCTTAATCGCCGTGTAATCATCTGAATTGTTTGATGTAATACCTACACACGTACATGAGAAAACAAATACAATATTCCATATGAAAACACAAAGTGTAAATAATTATGAATACAACCACCAATTTGCTTGTAATTAGAAATAAGAGATAATTATTCCACATTTACAGCGTGATTCAAAAGGTATGGTACAAACTTAATGGTGTGTTACCGTTATCTAGTTACAGACGATTTCTTTGTTTTTATCATTGTTCTATTAAATCAAGTCATAATAGGAAATAAATAAAACAAATGCTAATTGACTATGTCACACAATTGACAGACTATGTTAAAAGCTCGAATCATTGTTATTTTCTAAGGGTGGTAATGATGTGGCCTTTTTCTGTATGTGAATATGCAGAAACGTATTTTGTATAAGGCTATTGCTACGGGAAAATCATTGTTAATTAGACGTGTTTTTTTCGGAATTTTTTACTTATTTTAACATCACCAATTACATCTTAACGTTTGGACCACACTTCTTGAATCACCCTGTATATTAACAGTTGCACTTGAGCATCTCGCACGTTAAAAACAAAAGTGACTCTCTACAAAAGTTATTGTTTAAAGGCCGTTATTTAATACAATTTTATTTTTAACCTTATTGTTAACAAATCAAATAAAACAATCACAAATTATTATCAATAGCCCAAGAATTGCTTTAAATAATGTATTTATGGTAATCGTTTTAATGCAAAATAAAATCACCAAAACTAACAAACTCTACTGTACAATGTTAATTTTTGTATAGTGTCACTTTTGTTTTCTAGGTGAGATCTGATAGCATTTTACATTTTTGCACTCGGACATCAAAACTTATCAAAACTACAAATTCTACTGTAGAATCTTAATTTTAATTGCTATAAACAGTATATTAATGGTAATCGTTTTATGGCAAAACAAAAACACAAAAACTAACAAACTCTACTGTACAATGTTAATTTTTGTATAGTGTCACTTTTGTTTTCAAGGTGAGTTCTGATAGCATTTTTAATTTTTGCGAAACTTAACATATTTTGGCAATATCTATTACAAAATTGACAGGTTTTCGCAGATGAAGGTTAGAATTTGACAAATTTGGCAGTTGCAAAATTGCTGAAAATGTATTGAAACTTTTAAAAAATCTATTAAATACTATTTAGTTACTAGAAAATCTTCTATTACACATTTGAAACTGTGTAACTATTGCTGATAGTTCATAGATATTTCATAAAATTGTCATGAAATACTATAAAATTCCATAAGAATTGTTCAAAAATTACTATCTTGTAATAGTAGAAAGATGTTTGGTCGATAGTTTTTAATGATTGTTAAGTGTAGGCAAATAAAAATAAAATTTCCATTTCACTTGCTCACATTCGATTGACAAAATAGTGATTTTCTGAAAATACATAAAATTTCAAAACATTATATAAAATTGCCATTATTTTCAGAATCTTCTTATATTTTTTTTATAAACTATCAAAATATTTTCATAAAACACTATAAATTTTTGTAAAATAAAAGATAATTCATGGAAATTTATGGGAAATGTATTGAATTTACATAAATAACAACCACAATTCCACAAAATAAACTAAATTTCTACAAAATTTTGGATCATCTTTCAATTTTCTATAAATTTACACTAATTTTTATGTACTCTTCTATTAGATTAAAAAAAAAAAACACCTAACAATTGCTGAAAATATTTTGAAACTTTTAAAAAATCCATAAAATATCATTCAATTTTCATAAAATCTTCTAGTACAAATCAAAATATGTATAAAAATTGCTGAAAGTTCGTACAAATTTCACAAAATTACCATAAAATACTAGAAAATTATTACAAAATATATCAATTCTCTGTAAAATTTAGAATCTTCTAAAATATCATTAAATTTCCATAAAATCTTCTATTACACTTTAAAATATGTATAAAAATTGTTGAAAGTTCGTACAAATTTCACAAAATTACCATAAAATTTCATAAAATTATTACAAAATATATCAATTCACTGCAAAATTTAGAATCTTCTATAAATTTTCAGTAACTTTTACAGATTCTTCTATAAATTTTTATAAAACACCTAAAAATGCTGAAATTGAATTGAAACTAAGTGTCTATAACAGCTTCTATTACACATTAGAAAATATGTAAAATTGCTGATAATTCATAGAAATTTCTCAAAATTGTCATGAAATACTATAAAATTCCATAAGATTCCTTCTAAATTTACTATCATGTAATAGTAGAAAGATATTTGGTCCATAGTTTGTAATTATTGTTAAGTGTAGGTCAATGATAATAAAATTTCCATTATTATTGCTTACATTCGATTGACAAAATAGTCATTTGCTAAAAATACATAAAATTTCACAAAATTAAATAAAATTTTCATTATATTCAGAATCTTCACATATTTTTTTATAAACTATCAGGATATTTTCATTAGACACTATAAAATATCACAAAATAAAAGATATTTCCTAAAAATGTGTGGCAAATTGATCGAATTTGCATAAATAACTATCATATTTCCATAAAACAAACTAAGTTTCTACAAAATTTTGAATTTTCTTTCAATTTTTGATAAATTTTCAGTGATCTTTATAGGTATATTCCTTTATTAAAATTTAAAACATCTAAACATTGCTGAAAATGCATTGATACTTTTTTTAAAGTTTCAGTAATATTTATACACCTTTATATTACATTTTAAAAAACACCTAAAAATTGCTGAAAATGTAAAAGAACTTTCAACAACAACTTTAGTGATCTATGATATTCCCATGTGATACTGCCTAGAACTGTACAGAAAAACTATAAAATTCAATATATATGTTTTTATTTTTTATTTATGTGTTATATGTGATCATCTCTTATCGCGGTTTTCAATATCTTATGCAATTTTCTGATTTGTCAATATTTATTTGAACTCACAATTAATACTTTTTATATAAATTTTATGTAATTTATGTATACCACTATTTATTGTTGAATCTACCTATACACATATGTTATGATAGTCAATTATTTATACGTTACACTGTATACCTCTTTTTTCATGACTTGTGTAAACCTATTGGTAACATTAATAAAGATTATTATTATTAAAAAATCCATAAAATATTAAAAAAAACATAAAATCTTTTATTATACTTTAAAATATGTATAACAATTACAGAAAGTACGTAGAAATTTCACAAAATTGCCATAAAATACTATAAAATTATCACAAAATATATTAATTCTCTGCAAAATTTGGAACCTTCTATAAATTTTCAGTAACCTTTACAGACTTTTCTATTAAATTTTATAAAACACAATGTTAAAAAGTATGAGATGAGATTGCACGAAAAACGGTTACGGGATAAAATTTTAATATTTTTTCTAAAAATACATATTATATTTTAAGTGCTATTTTCGATAAACAAAAATTGGGTAGATATATTTCGAATTTTCGTATGCAAATTTCGCTAAACAAAAATTTCGTTTTTTTGTGTGAAACTATTTGGGCTTCTTCATGAAAATCAATGAGATATATGAAATAAAACGTTGCAATTTGGCATGAAAAATTTTGAGATAATGTACGTAAATCTTTTTACATGAAAGCTATGCGATTTTCTGAAATTGGGGAATTCTTGATGAAAAACAATTGACTTTGTATGGAAATCTTTGCAATTTTGCAAGAAGAATGCGAAACTATGACATATTTGTGGACTATTTGTGGACTTTGGAAACTTGACAATTTTGTGGAGAACTGGTTTAGGCTTTTTACGAAGTTGACTCCTGCAGCTTACAGGAACAAATCAAAAATTTACAGCCGTCGAGATAGCTCGGGGGCGGCGCGGGACGATTTACCGGGGGTGGCAGTAAAACGCGACAATTACTGGAACGTCCCGGGGGCGGCAAGGGTCCTGCGGAGGAGGCGATTGTATCGCCCCGTTACGCCATTAAATTCCCTTTGTGCTAACTCACGGTTAAGGAGTAACGAGGTCAGGACGTTATCCTTGGCGCTCACGGCAGGGCTGTAAACACTGCAGATTGTTGCTTATTGCCTCGGGGACGGCGCTGAGTCGCCCCCGCCGGCGGCGGTGTTTACACCGCGATCGGGGCGGCGTGCGCGGGGGCGGCTTCATTAGAAATTGCGCCCCGCAAATCACTTTACAGACCGTAAAAGCGTTAACGGCCGCTGGTATTTTATATTTATCGCGCGAGGGCGGCGCTGGCGAGGTTAAGGGGCAATCCTTGAAGGAAGTGGTGCAGTTTAAATTGGAGATAACCTAGAAAAGTTGCGCGACTTTATGGGGCTGCGGCGGTGGAAGACGGAAGCGGGTTGTTTTCGCAGTTCCCAGCGGGATCTAGTTTCTCAATAATAATACCGTTGTAATAATTAAGATGTAGATAGAGCAAACTTCGAGCGGATTGCGTAAATCTCAAGTTCCTTTACTTCTTTCTTTTAACAATATATCCTAATAACAAACGGAAACAACGCCATTAATCATACAAATAATTGGATGTAGCAGCAATTGGTAAAAAAAATTCTTAGAAATAATAAGAAAACATGAAAAAGAAATAAAAGAGACTAATTGTAACCTATTTTGAAATGTACTATTAGAATTTCTACCAATTATACAAACAGCATAATTTTCGAAACGTTTTACAAAACATAAATGTTTCCAAAATATGTCTGGTTTGACAACTACTAATAATGAAATTGAAGTTAAACATCACTTACCCACGACGTTTACGAACCTTGAAAGCATCACAAATCGGCAGATAACTATTCGCAACTTTATCAGTGGATGAAAAAATCGGTCCTAACAAAAATAACTAAATACAATTTTTAATCCCCATGTTAAACTGTCGTATAACTATTCGTAACTTTATCAGTGGATGAAAAAATTGGTCCTAATAAAATTAACTAAATACCATTTTTAATCCCCATGTTAAACTGTAGTATAACTATTCGCAACTTTATCAGGGGATGAAAACACCGCTCTTGAATACAGACGAAAATTCACCAAAATTGATGGTTACTGCTTCCAACCTTCTGCAATATATACGCACCTACTCGTCTGGCCTAAACATTGCACGAAGAAATTACAATTCACGCATTACAGGAGGGAATTGGCTTCATCTGTAACACACTTCGCAATTTGCAAAGAAGCTGCAATGCACGTTTTTTTGCGTGTGTAATTAAATTAAGTGACTACAGGGAATGACGCTTACTCGTCTCGTTAAATGGAGATGTTTTTGGGGAGCAAATTTTTTCAAGCGTAACGAATACCTCATGGGATTAAACTACGTCCATTAGTCATGGGGCAACGCAGTGCTCAATCACGAAACGTCCGCCGTGTTTAGTAATAGACCGTCCGCAATGGACACATTACTGATGATTTATTAATAATCACATTTTATATCGCGGAGGTGGATTATTTTACATGTGATTAAAACTGCTCAAGTTTCACCGCAGCAAAATTTTCATTATTTAAAAAATTGAATATATACATTCAGCGGCTAGAGATGGATTGTTTTATTTTCTTTCAATCTTTCAAGTTTCGTTTTCGACAAATTAGATGTACTACAAATATATCCAGGAAGCAATTCTTTACGTCTTTGTAAAACATCGATATAACTCTGTTAACGAAAGTTTACAGATTTCGACTGTTCCAGTTGAAAATTTTACAAACTCTCACAGTAAATACTAAAATCTTCATAGATATTGGAGATAAGGTGATTTTGGTAGCTGCAATTACAATCTACACCAATAAACTACTCCAAAAACATTTTCTTCTGAATAAGAGAAACAGGAAGACATAAAACTACTATTTCAAAGAGTTAAATGGAAACATTTGTCAAATTTCAACAGTTGAGGTGGATACTGTTAGTTATTGCAAATTTTACAAAATCAGATAATTTCTTTAGAAAATTTTACAAATTTGGAAGTCAAGTTAGACCTGCCAGATTTCGACTGTTCGAGTTAAACAATCAGATTCTCACAAATGGCACAAAAACTTCATAGATTCATGAGAAAACTTCATTATTGGAAACTAGGCGATTTTCGTAGCTGCACTCAAAATCGATACCAATACACTACTTCAAAACAACTTTTTCTGAATAAGAAGACTCATAAAGCAAGAAGACGTAAACGTACGTATTTAAAGAGTAAAATGGCAAAATTCCGTCAATTTAAGTTCAAAATTTGAGACGGATAATTTTTTTGTAGATTTCGACAGTTGGAGTTGAAAACTTTATAGATTCTGGCAAATGGTATTAAAAACTTCATAGATTTGATGAAAAATAACTTGATTTTGATGACTGCTCCTTAAAAAAAGGTCCAATTTTCACTGCTGCAGCTTAGTATTTTATTATTTCACAATAATTAGGTGTCAAATATATCATTTTCAGCATTTTTTAGGTGTTTTATAACATTTAATAGAAGAGTCTGTAAAGGTTACTGAAAATTTATAGAAGGTTCCAAATTTTGCAGAGAATTAATATATTTGGTGATAATTTTATGGGATTTTATGGCAAATTTGTGAAATTTAAACAAACTTCTTCGATAATAAGTTTGTAAGGAATCTTATGGAATTTTATAGTATTTCATGACCACTTTGTGAAATTTCAATGAACTATCAGCAATTTTTACACTTTTTCTAATGTGTAATAGAAGATGTTTTAAACACTTAACGGTATTTTATAGATTTCTTAAAACTTTAATTTCATTTTCAGCAATTTTGAGGTCTTTTTTAAAATGTAATATAAGGGTGCATAAATATTACTGAAACTTTATTAAAAGTATCAATTCATTTTCAGCAATGTTTAGATGTTTTAAATTTTAATTAAAGAATATACCTATAAAGATTACTGAAAATTTATCAAAAATTGAAAGAAGATTCAAAATTTTGTAGAAATTTAATTTATTTTATATAAATCTGATAGTTATATATGAAAATTCGATCAATTTCCTATAATTTTTTATGAAATATATTTTATTTTATGAAATTTTATAGTGCCTAATGAAAACATTCTGATAGTTTATAAAAAAAAAAAATGACGATTCTGAATATAATGGAAATTTTATATAATTTTGTGAAATTTTATATATTTTCAGGTAATCACTATTCGTCAATCGAATGTGAGCAATAAAAATAGTTTTTGTTTTTTTTGCCTACACTTAACGATCATTACAAAGTATCGACCAAATGTCATACCAACCAATGAATATATCAACCAATCTTTCTAGTATGACAAGATAGTAATTTTTGAAGGATTCGTATGGAATTTTATAGTTTTTATAGTAGTGTGAAATTTCTCTGAACTATCAGCAATTGTTACACATTTTCAAATATGTAATAGATGACTTTATAGTAACTAAATAGTATTTAATAGATTTTTTGAAAGTTTCAATACATTTTTAGCAATTTTTAGGTGTTTTAAAATTTAATAGAAGAGTCTGTAAAGGTTACTGAAAATTTATAGAAGATTCCAAATTTTGCAGGGAATTAATATATTTGGTGATAATATAATGGGATTTTTTGGCAATTTTGTGAAATTTCTACGGACTTTCAGTAATAGTTACACATATTTTAAAGTGTAATAGAAGATTTTATGGAATTTTATTGATATTTTATGAATATTTTAAAGTTCCAATACCTTTTCAGCAAGTTTTAGGTATTTTTTAAAATGTAATATAAGGGTGCATAACTATTACTGAAACTTTTTAAAAAGTATAAATGCATTTTCAGTTCAATGTTTTGCATTTTAATAAAAGAGTATGCCTATAAAAATTACTGATTTTTTTTAGAAATTGAAAGAAAATTCTAAATTTTGTAGAATTTTAGTTGATTTTGTTGAATTGTGGTAGTTATTTATGTAAATTCAGTACATTTCCCATAAATTTTCAAGAATTATCTTTTATTGTATGAAATTTTATAGGTCTTATGAAAACATTCTGATAGTTTATAAAAAAATAAATGAAGATTCTGAATATAATGGAAATTTTATATAATTTTGTGAAATGTTATGTATTTTCAGCAAATGACTATTTTGTCAATCGAATGTGAGCAATAAAAATAGAAAATTTATTATTATTTACCTACACTTAACGATCATTGCCAACTATCGACGAAACATCTTTCTACTAGTATAAGATAGTAATTTTTGAAGGATTCTTATAGAATTTTATAGTGTTTAATGACAATTTTGTAAAATTTCTATGAACTATCAGCAATTGTTACACATTTTCAAATGTGTAATAGAAGTGTTTATAGTAACTAAATAGTATTTAATAGATTTTTTTTTAAGTTTCGATGCATTTTCAGCAATTTTTAGGTGTTTTAAACATTATAGAAGATTCCAAATTTTGCAGAGAATTAATATATTTGGTGATAATTTTTTAGCAGTTGTTATACATATTTTAAAATGTAATAGAATATTTTATGAAAATTTATTGATATTTTATGGAATTTTTAAACGTTTCAATACATTTTCAACAATGTTTGGTGTTTTAAATTTTAATTGAAGAGTGTACGTATAAAGATTACTGAAAATTTATAAAAAATTGAAAGAAGATTCAAAATTTTGTAGAAATTTAGTATGTTTTATGGAAATATGATAGTTATTTATGCAAATTCGATCAATTTGCCATACAGTTTTATGAAATATCTTTTATTTTATGAAATTTTACAGTGCCTTATGAACATATTCTGATAGTTTGTAAAAAAATAAATGAAGATTCTGAATATAATGGAAATTTTATAAAATTTTGTGAAATTTTATGTATTTTTAGCAAATTACTAGTTTATCAATCGAATGTGAGCAATAAAAATGAAAATTTTATTTTTATTTGCCTACACTTAACGATCATTACAAACTATCAACCAAAGTTCTTTCTACTGTTACAAGATAGTAATTTTGTAAGGAATCTTATGGAATTTTATTGCATTTCATGACAACTTTGTGAATTTTCAATGAACTCTCAGCAATTTTTACACGTTTTCTAATGTGTAATAGAAGATGTTTTAAACACTTAATGGTATTTTATAGATTTTTTTAAAACTTTAATTTGATTTTCAGCATTTTTAGGTGTTTTATAAAATTTTATAGAAGACTGTGAAGGTGAAAATGAAAACTGAACATTTATAGGTTCCAAATTTTGCAGAGAATTAATATGTTTGGTGATAATTTTATTTCATTTCATGGCAATTTTGTAAAATTTCTATGGACTTTCAGTAATTGTTACACATATTTTAAAGTGTATTAGAAGATATTATGGAATTATATTGATATTTTATGAATTTTTTAAAAGTTCCAATAGATTTTCAGCAATTTTTAGGTGTATTTTAAAATGTAATATAAGGGTGCATAACTATTACTGAAACTTATTTAAAAGTATCAATGCATTTTCAGCAATGTTGCAGTATTTTAAATTTTAATAAAAGAGTATGCCTTTAAATATTACTGATTTTTTAAAAAAAATTGAAAGAAAATTAAAAAAATTGTAGATTTTGTTGATGCTATGGAATTGTGGTAGTTATTTATGTAAATTCAGTACATTTCCCATAAATTTTCATGAATTATCTGTAATTGTATGAAATTTTATAGGTCTTATGAAAACATTCTGATATTTTATAAAAAAATAAATGACGATTCTGAATATAATGGAAATTTTATATAATATTGTGAAATTTTATGTATTTTCAGGAAATCACTATTCGTCAATCGAATGTGAACAATAAAAATGGAAATTTTATTATTATTTAATTACACTTAATGATCATTATAAACTATCAACCAAAGTTCTTTCTACTATTACAAGAAAGAAATTTTTGAAGGATTCTTATGGAATTTTATAGTTTTTATAGTAGTGTGAAATTTCTATAAACTATCAGCAATTGATACACATGTTCAAATGTATAATAAAACATTTTATAGTAACTAAATAGTATTTAATAGATTTTTTAAATGTTTCAATACATTTTTAGCAATTTTTAGGTGTTTTAAAATTTAATAGACGAGTCTGTAAAGATTACAGAAAATTTATAGAAGATTCCAAATTTTGCAGAGAATTAATATATTTGGTGATAATTTTATGGGATTTTATGCCAATTTTGTGAAATTTCTACGGACTTTCAGTAATTGTTACACATATTTTAAAGTGTAATAGAAGATTGTATGGAAATTTATTGATATTTTATGAATTTTTTAAAAGTTCCAATAGATTTTCAGCAATTTTTATTTACTACAACTATTACAACTATTACTGCATAACATAATAAGAGTGCATAACTATTACTGAAACTTTTTTAAAAGTGTCATTGCATTTTCAGCAAGAGTGTTTTAAATTTTAATAAAAGAGTATAACTATAAAAATTACTGTTTTTTTTTAAATTGAAAGAAAATTCAAAGTTTTTTACAAATTTAGTTGATTTTGTGGAATTGTGGTAGTTATTTATGTAAATTCAGTACATTTCCCATAAATTTCCATGAATTATCTTTTATTGTATGAAATTTTTAAGGTCTTATAAAAACATTCTGATAGTTTATAAAAAAATAAATGAAATTTTATGTTAATTGAAGAGTCTACTTATTAAGATTACTGAAATTTTATAAAAAATTGAAAGGAAATTCAAATTTTTTTAGAAATTGAGTTTGTTTTATGGAAATATGACAGTTGTTTATGCAAATTCGATCAATTTCCCATACAATTTCATGAACTATCTTTTATTTTTTGAAATTTTATAGTGTCTTATGATATCATACTGATAGTTTATAAAAAAAAATGAAGTTTGTGAATATAATGGAAATTTTATATAACTTTGTGAAATTTTATGTATTTTCTGGAAATCGCTATTCGTCAATCAATGTCAATGTCAATGTAAATGTCAATGTCAATGATGTGAGCAATAAAAATGGAAATATTATTTTTATTTGCCTACGCTTAACGATAATTACAAACTATCGACCCAACATCTTTCTACTATTACAAAATATTAATTTTTGAAGGATTCTTATGAAATTTTATAGTATTTCATGACAATTTTGTGAAAATTTCTATAAAGTATCAGCAATGTTTACACATTTTTTAATGTGTAATAGAATATGTTACAGACACTTAATGGTGTTACTCTATTCTTCAATCGACTGTGGACTACAGAAATGACAATTTTATTATTACCTACACTTAACGATCATTAGAAACTATTGACCAAAGATCTTTCTACTGTTACAAGATAGTAATTTTAGAAGACATAAAATTTTAATAATTTATGATTCATTTAGTTCTTGTATGATTTTACAATTATTCGATACAATTTTAGTATCGTATTTAAGCAATATAATATTATTCTTGTTGTTGTAAATATAATGAACGTTTTCGACATTTGTTGAAGATTTTTTAGGAACGGCAGTTATTTTCTGAATTAAGTTGTACATATGTTCACTTTTCAGTATTTAGTAATAGAAAAATTGAACCTAGTTTTATAATTTTTCAAACTGATTTGAATGTTATGCCAAATTTGATAAATTGCTTACAATTTTCTGTCATTTTCTGAAAATTTGGTTTAACTGGGATTGATTTTGTAGGAATTTTATAGAATTTTATGACATTTTGATAAATCGTGAATTCTTATATTGAATTAGTGAAGTGCGATGGAAATCGATACAACGGGCGTGTTTTTGTTTCGATTGAGAGATAGGGCTGTGAACAGGCACTTCATAAATTACGTCCACACAAAATCCCCAAGCTGCGACCATAATCGCCCCGGAAAACACGGAAAAAGCTAGTATCAGACGAATGAGCCCATTACTGTCGTGTGTACACGTAGAACAACAGACGTAACTCATTCCCTAGTCGGAGATCCGTATCTGGAAGGAAAATGTGGAGAGACCGGTTTAAAATCGAGCGAAAATATGACCCGGCATAATTCACCACCCTCCGTAATGCGACGACGAAAGCACAAATAATTACGTGCATTCGGCGGGGCATTATTTCACAAGGGGGCGCCGGCGAATTATCCGATAGCACAGGGGGGTTGGGGCGTCGGGGGGCGCACGTGTGACGCTCGCATCTGCCCCTAAACAGGCAGCTGCCAGCACGCGACATACTGCCCTACAGAAAAAAAAGTACACAGCGCAGGGGTGCGCCTCTGCGCAAATAAAGGGTTTAACGCGACTCCCCCGGCCGCGTAAGAGTGGCCCTTTGTGCGACGATAAGGCTCACCTTTGTGCCCTGCGCGGCCCCCTCGTGTGGCGCGCGTGCAGCTGACTATAACTGTTTCATTACGTCGCAAAAATGCGCTGCGCAAAAAAACATAAAAACCGTGCCAGGCACGCGAAAACCGTGGTTTAATAACGGATGCGCCCCGTGGCGAGTGCTCGAAACGGGGGTTGGGGGTGTCCACCCCTCGGCCGGCACTGTTGCGCCGCGTTTCAGCTGGCCGGTTCATTCTGGAGCAAAACGGTGCGGAAGGGGCGTCAAATTACAACTCATCATCATCAATTGCTTAGGCACAATCGGTCATTAACGAGGGTGGTTGCATTGGTAGGGTGGCCACACCGAACACGGCTCGTAATTGTATGCTTAAACAGAAACAAACTAGAAATCGAATTTATTTTACTTGGCTATTTTCCTGTTCATGTTTCTATTTCTATTATAGCTTTTCGTTTTTGTTTTTCCCTTCAATTATCTATTTTTCCTATTAGTAAAAAAATTTCAGTATAAAATAAGGGAGAAAATCATACACATAACTTTCGGCATTGACAAGTATGGGTTAGCTATTACTGAAATTTCTGAAAATTTATTATTTGCAAATTTTATATTAGATTCATGTACGAGGGCACCTGAAACTAATTCTCCTAAAAATTTGACCAAGTTTTAGTATGAAATACGGGAGAAAATCAAACACATAACTTTCTGCATTGACAACTATGGGTTACCTATTACTGAAATTTCTGAAAATTTATTGCTTGCAAATTTGATATAAGATTCGTGTACAATACACCTGAAACTAATTCTCCTGAAAATTTTACAAAGTTTCAGTATGAAATAAGGGAGAAAATCTAACACATAACTTTCAGCATTAACATGTATGGGTTAGCTATTACTGAAACTTCTAAAGATTTATTTTTTGCAAATTTGATATCAGATTCGTGTACAGTACACTTGAAACTAATTCTCTTGAAAATTTGACAAAGTTTCAGTATGAAATAAGGGTGAAAATCAAACACATAACTTTCTGCATTGACAACTATGGGTTAGCTATTACTGAAATTTTTGAAAATTTATTATTTGAAAATTTGGTATTAGATTCGTGTACAGTACACCTGAAAATAATTCTCCTGAAAATTTGACAAAGTTTCAGTATGAAATAAGGGAGAAACTCAAACACATAACTTTCTGCATTGACAAGTATGGGTTAGCTATTACTGAAATTTCTGACAATTTATTATTTGATAATTTGATATTAGATTCGTATACAGTACACCTGAAACTAATTCTCCCAAAAATTTGAGAAAGTTTAAGTACGAAATAAGAGAAAAAATCAAACACATAACTTTGTGCATTGACAAGTAGGGGTTTGTTATTAGTGAAATTTCTAAAAATTTATTATTTGCAAATTTGATATTAGATTCATATACAGTACACCTGAAACTAATTCTCCTGAAAATTTGACAAAGTTGCAGTATGAAATAAGGGAGAAAACCAAACACATAACTTTCAGCATTGACAAGTATGGGTTAGCGATTACTGAAATTTCTGAAAATTTATTATTAGCAAATTTGATATTAGATTCGTATGCAATACACCTGAAACTAATGCTCCTGAAAATTTGACAATGTTTCAGTATTAAATAAGGGAGAAAACCAAACACATAACTTTCAGCATTGACAAGTATTGGTTAGCGATTACTGAAATTTCTGTAAACTTATTATTTGCAAATTTGATACTAGATTTGTGTACAGTATACCTGAAACTAATTCTCCTGAAAATTTGACAAAGTTCCAGTATAAAATAAGGGAGAAAATCAAATACATAACTTTCAGTATTGACAAGTATGGGTTAGCTATTTGTGAAATTTCTGAAAATTTATTATTTGCAAATTTGATATTAGATTCGTGTACAGTACACCTGAAACTATTTCTGTTGAAAATTTTACAAAGTTGCAGTACGAAATAAGGGATAAAATCAAACACATAACTTTCTGCATTGACAAGTATGAGTTAGCTATTACTGAAGTTTCTGAAAATTTATAATTTGCAAATTTTATAATAGATTCGTGTACAGTACACCGGAAACTAATTCTCCTGAAAATTTGACAGAGTTTCAGTATGAAATAAGGGAGAAAATCAAACACATAACTTTCTGCATTGACAAGTATGAAATAGCTATTACTGAAATTTCTGAAAATTTATTATTTGCAAATTTGATATTAGATTCGTGTACAGTACACCTGAAACTAATACTCCTAAAAATTTGACAAAGTTTTAGTATGAAATAAGGGAGAAAATCAAACACATAACTTTCGGCATTGGCAAATATGGGTTAGCTATTACTGAAATTTATGAAAATTTATTATTTGCTAATTTGATATTAGATTCGTCTACAGTACACCTGAAACTAATTCTCCTGAAAATTTGACAACGTTTCTGTATGAAATAAGGGAGAAAATCAAACACATAACTTTCTGCATTGTCAACTATGGGTTAGCTATTATTTAAATTTCTGACAATTTATTATTTGCAAATTTGATGTTAGATTCGTGTACAGTGCACCTGAAACTAATTCTCTGGAAAATTTCATAAAGTTTCAGTATGAAATACGGGAGAAAATCAAACACATAACTTTCTGCATTGACAATTATAGGTTAGCTATTACTGAAATTTTTGAAAATTTATTATTTGCAAATTTGATATTAGTTTCATGTACAGTACACCTGATACTAATTCTCCTTAAAATTTGACAAAGTTTCAGTATGAAATAAGGGAGAAAATCAAACACATAACTTTCTGCATCGGCAAATATGAATTAGCTATTACTGAAATTTATGAAAATTTATTATTTGCAAATCTGATATTAGATTCGTGTACAGCACACCTGAAACTAATTCAGATTCGTGTACAGTACACCTGAAAGTAATTAGAAAGTAAGAATTAGATTCGTGTACAGTACACCTGAAAGTAATTCTCCTGAAAATTTGACAACGGTTCAGTATGAAATAAGGGAGAAAATCAAACACATAACTTTCTGCATTGTCAACTATGGGTTAGCTATTATTTAAATTTCTGACAATTTATTATTTGCAAATTTGATGTTAGATTCGTCTACAGTGCACCTGAAACTAATTCTCCTGAAAATTTGATAATGTTTCAGTATTAAATAAGGAAAAAATCAAACACACAACTTTCTGCATTGACAAGTATGTGTTAGCTATTAGTGAAACTTCTGAAAATTTATTAGTTGCAAATTTGATATTAGATTCGTATACAGTACACCTAAAGCTAATTCTCCTGAAAGTTTGACAAAGATGCAGTCTGAAATAAGGGAGAAAATCAAACACAACTTTCAGCATTGACAAGTATGGGTTAGCTATTACTGAAATTTCTGAAAATTTATTATTTGCAAATTTAATGATAGATTCGTGTACAGTACATCTGAAACTAATTCTCCTGAAAAGTTTACAAAGTTTCAGTATGAAATAAGGGAGAAAAGAAACACATAACTTTTTGCATTCACAAGTATGGGTTAGCTGTTACTGAAATTTCTGAAAATTTATTATTTGTAAATTTAATATTAGATTCGTATACAGTATACCTGAAAATAATTCTTATGAATATTTGACAAAGTTTCAGTATGAAATAAGGGAGAAAATCAAACACATATCATTCTGCATTTACAAGTATGGGTTAGCTATTACTGAAATTTCTGAAAATATATTATTTGCAAATTTGAACTTAAATTCGTGTACAGTACATCTGAAACCAATTCTTCTGAAAATTTGACAAAGTTGCAGTATGAAATAAGGGAGAAAACCAAACACATAACTTTCAGCATTGACAAGTATGGGTTAGCGATTACTGAAATTTCTGAAAATTTATTATTAGCAAATTTGATATTAGATTCGTATACAATACACCTGAAACTAATGCTCCTGAAAATTTGACAATGTTTCAGTATTAAATAAGGGAGAAAACCAAACACATAACTTTCAGCATTGACAAGTATGGGTTAGCGATTACTGAAATTTCTGTAAACTTATTATTTGCAAATTTGATACTAGATTTGTGTACAGTATACCTGAAACTAATTCTCCTGAAAATTTGACAAAGTTCCAGTATAAAATAAGGGAGAAAATCAAATACATAACTTTCAGTATTGACAAGTATGGGTTAGCTATTTGTGAAATTTCTGAAAATTTATTATTTGCAAATTTGATATTAGATTCGTGTACAGTACACCTGAAACTATTTCTGTTGAAAATTTTACAAAGTTGCAGTACGAAATAAGGGAGAAAATCAAACACATAACTTTCTGCATTGACAAGTATGAGTTAGCTATTACTGAAGTTTCTGAAAATTTATAATTTGCAAATTTTATAATAGATTCGTGTACAGTACACCGGAAACTAATTCTCCTGAAAATTTGACAAAGTTTCAGTATGAAATAAGGGAGAAAATCAAACACATAACTATCTGCATTGACAAATATGGGTTCGCTATTACTGAAATTTCTGAAAATTTATTATTTGCAAATTTGATTTTAGATTCGTATACAGTACACCTCAAACTAATTATCCTGAAAATTTGACAACGGTTCAGCATGAAATAAGGGAGAAAATCAAACATATAACTCTCTGCATTGACAAGTATGGGTTAGGTATTACTGAAATTTCTGAAAATTTATTATTTGCAAATTTGATATTAGATGCATGTAGAGTATACGTAAAATTAATTCTACTGAAAGTTTGACAAAGTTTCAGTATGAAATAAGGGAGAAAATCAAACACATAACTTCCAGCATTGACAAGTATGGGTTAGCTATTACCGAAATTTCTGAACATTTATTATTTGCAAATTTAATATTAGATTCGTGTACAGTACACCTTAAACTAATTATCCTAAGAATTTGACAAAGTTTCAGTATAAAATAATGGAGAAAATCAAACACATAACTTTATGCATTGACAACTATGGATTAGCTATTACTGAAATTTTTGAAAATTTATTATTTGCATATTTAATTTTAGATTCGTATACAGTAAACCTGAAACTAATTCTCCTGACAATTTAACTAAGTTTCAGTATGAAATAAGGGAGAAAATCAAGCACATAAGTTTCTTCATTGGCAAGTATGGGTTAGCTATTCATGAAACTTCTGAAAATTTATTATTTGCAAATTTGATATTATATTCTTATACAGTACACTTGAAACTAATTCTCCTAAAAATTTGACAAAGTTTCAGTATGAAATAAGGGAGAAAATCAAACACACAACTTTCTGCATTGACAACTATGGGTTAGCAATTACTGAAATTTCTGAAAATTTATTACTTACAAATTTGATATTAGATTCGTGTACAGTACACCTAAAACTAATTATCCTGAAAATTTAGCAAAGTTTCAGTATGAAATAAGGGAGAAAATCAAACACATAACTTTCTGCATTGACGGCTATCGGTTAGCTATTACTGAAATTTCTGAAAATATATAATTTGCAAAATTGATATTAGATTAGTTTACAGTATATCTGAAACTAATTCTCCTGAAAATTTGACAAGGTTTCAGTATGAAATAAGGGAGAAAATCAAACACATAACTTTCTGCATTGGCAGTGTGGGTTAGCTATTACTGAAATTTCTTCTTCATACACTTCGGTACTCTTTCATTTTGCTAAAAATACCTCTCTTCTGACCAACCCAGATTTACAAAAGTCATCCGGCTTTTGCCCGTTGATTGTACGATTCAGTTTACTAAGCTTCGTCCAGTTCTCATTTGGCTTCTGAACGCAGCATTGGCAATCAGCCTTTCTCCAGCACAATGCATGCCCACAGCGGAGATTACTCCCATGCATTCTTCCGCAACCGCAAATCTGAGGCGCTTCTGCACGCTCTGCTGCACCAGAACGGGGCTCCGCAAATTACACCCGATACCTGTCCGAAATGGGGGCGGTGAAATGGCCGGCTACCTTCACGGAGAGCGATCGCGTCCTTAAGAGGATGGGAGGAAGCCCGGCACAACAGGTGCTGGACAATGGGAACGGCGCTCCCGATAATCTACCAGGGAATGAATGGACGTTCGGTCGAAGGCGCTTATTGTGCCCCGGGAATTACAGGTTGAGACGTGGGGATTTTCACTTGCCGAGGCCCAGGTTCCCGGATCCGTCTTTTGTGGAGAGGAGCGTGGACAATGGTGCGTGGCGGTGATTGAACAGTGCGGAATCTCTGGATGGTTGGAGGATGACTTCCTAATTCGGTGTGGCGTAAGGAGTTATTCTACAAATAAATTACTTCTTCCTAATCCCTTTTCTAATTATCGAGATACCTCGTGAAATAACAAATTCTGTCAAAACTAGAAAGTATAGAAAACTAAAAATTTAATTAAATAAAAACATGCCAAAAATGTTATACTTAACAGTCTTGAAAATTGTTTGATTACAACTACTTAGAATATATCGTTGGTCAACAGGAGAAAATTCATTATTCATAATTTTAAGTTAAATTTTTCTCTTGTACATTTCATTTCCTGTACATTTAATTTAAAAATTGACTTGGTCAATTATATATATAAAAAAAGTACGAATTTCTTTGAAAATGGATGTAGTAAATGTCTCATGGAAAGATAAATATGTTTTAGATTCATTGATGTTAAAAGATCAAAATCTTTAATTTTTTTACTTGGCCACTTTCTTGGGTATACGATATAAAGAATTAATTTCCTAAAAAGTGTGATTGAAATTTAAAAGATAAATTGGCTTCTTCTTGGTTATATTTGGCTAATAACAGTCCTCTCAAAAATCTAAAGTTTGCTAACATTTTTTATGGTCTCATGGAAAGATAAGTATGTTTTAGACACATTAATGTTAAAAAAATCAAAATCTTTAAATTTTTGACTTGGTCACTTTCTTGGGTATACCAACGATGTTACGAAATCAATTCATAAAAACTGTGATCAAAATTTAAAAAAAATATTGGCTTCTTCTTGGTTATATTTAGCTAATAACAGTCTTCTAAAAAATCTTAACATCGCTAATTTTTTGTATGGTCTCATAGAAAGATAAGTATGTTTTAGATGCAATGATGTTAAACAATCAAAATCTTTAAATTTTGGACTTGGCCACTTTCTTGGTGGCCAAAGAAATCATTTCATAAACACCTGTGATCAAAATTTTAAACAAGGATTCTTTTTGGCTATTTTTGGCTAAAAACAGTCTTTTCAAAAATCTTAACTTTGCTATTTTTTTATGCAATACGCTTACTCATTGTTCAGTTGTTCATACAGATTACAGATTTATGTAATATTATTTATTTTTTAATACAATACGCTTACTCATTTTTCAGTTGTAACATTACAATAATATACGATGCTGTGAGAGCGAAAATCTTCATCAATATTGGATATCCAATAACCTGTCCTGCAACTGTAATGTGCAATTTCTTCTGCGTGACCAATTGGATCATGATTAGAATGTCCGTGTAAGTAGTGGTCCTGCTACTGCTTGCAGGGAGCGTGATCAAAATTTTGAAGCAGTTGCATCCAATGAGATGTGCCACTGAGTAGATTTTACTGCAGGAGGTCACCATATGTATAGCGAAGAACTAAAAAATCCACAAATTAAAAATTATTTCAAGAAGTTTCTGAGAAGTGTCCAATTTTCTAAAATTGTTCGTTGTAAATTTTCTAATACTAACATACACCTACAATATTTAATGAAAGTTTAGTCTAAACAAATTTATTATGATAGTTGCATCGGAAAGAGTAATAAAGATGATTCAAATTAAGAAAAATCATTGAAAATATAAATTTTACAAGTTGACAATCTACGATAATTTTCTGTCAGAAGTTTTTGAAAAGTTGATCAATTTTCTGAAATTTTTATTTATAAAGTTTCTAATACAGCTAAAACGGGTAATGAAAGTTTAATAAAAAGCAAAATATTCGCACAAAATGAATGCAAACTGATTTGTTTTTAAACATGAGAAGTACATATAAAAATACTAGTTTCAGAATTGTTTCTAAATTTTCAAAAATACACTTGTAAATCTAGATATACTTAACAAAAGCACATTGAAACTGAAGAAAGTAAACAATTCGAAAATTGCAGTTTCTGAAAGTAGTTCAATTTTTGGAAATTTTTATTTATATAGAATCTAATACATCTAAATCGCTTAAGGAAAGTTTAATAAAAAGCAAAAAAATCACACAATATGTATGCAAACTGTTTTTTTTTAAAACATCGGAAGTAGCAAATAAAAACCCAAAACAAATAATAATACTAGTTTCAGAATGGCTTCTAAAGTTTCCAAAACATACCAGTAAGTCTGGAAAAGCTTAACAAAATCGCCTTTAAAATGAAGAAAGCAAACAATTACAATATTGCTAAAAATTGAATTAAAAAATCAAAATTTCCAGATAAATATACAGTGTAATTTATAATAGGTAAACTAAAATATATAAAAAACTTTTTTATATTGTTCGGGATGGAAATATAAGATAAAAATGTTATATGCACATAAGTCATATTCCCATTAGTTACAGAACAACTTGTTCTTTTGTAATTTTATAAAGTAATTTAAAAAAAATATATACAAAAATCAGTGATGCCTTGGAATTAAGGAAACAAACAACGTTTTCTAGTTATATATTTGTTCAAATTATTAAATTACTCTTTAAATTATTGTTCTGCAACTAATGGGAATATGACCTGTGTCTATATGACGTTGATATCTTAAAATTACTTCTTACAGTACCATTTGTTATTTCTAGTTACTTATTTGAAAATGTTATGTAATAATCATTACTCAACAAACTGAAATTTGTTGTATTTTTGTAAGTAATGGGAATATGACCTATGTCCATGTGACATCTTTATCTTAAAATTACATGCCGAACAAAATGGAAACGTTTTTTACACCTATTATAAATCACCCTGTATAAGTTCACCAAATTTCATAGATTTCAGAAATTGCCAAAATAATATGTATGGAAAATTTCTATAATGTCAATCAAATGAGTCCAGAATTCAACAAATTTAAAGAATTGATGGTAAACGATAGATATATGCAACTATCTCAGGTAAACAATTTAGATTCACTAATGTGAAATCATAAGCTGCAAAGTTTAAACCGCATCATAAAGTGCAAATAATTATTACATTTAAAAAAGTTTAGAAACCCAAAATTTCGAAATTCAAATGATGTTACATAAAACATAATTATATTTTAAAATAATTATCAAGATATACAACTAATAGGCTAAACTTTCTATAATTTCATTAGAATATAACTAGTTTCCATGAAATTACACGATATTGCATAAAAATTTCAGAAAAGTACTATATAGATTGAAAATTTCCAAAGTAGGTATGCTATAAAAATGTCGTTAAAATTTCTAACATTTTAATCAAAAATGAAAAGGTAAAAGTAATACCATGTAATACCATGTCATGTTGTTATACAATATAAACCATATAGTAAATCTGAAGTAAAGTAATTATAATTTATTATCGTCAAAATTTGTCCAAAATTAGTTATAATTAATTATCTTTAAGTGTCAAAAGCTGTCCTATTCTCAGCTCTATTTATCATAATCTAGTAAGCATCTATAACTTCTATCTCTTTCAGCAGATGTAAAAATATGTAAAATTTTCAACTCCAACAGTCGAAATCTGACAAAATTTCTAATAAAACTCTCAAATATGTTCAATTTTCAATTGAAATTATTACAATTTATCAACTTTTCAAATGTATCTCTCAATCTTGATTGAGAGATCATTAATTTTAGATCTTAATAGATAAATTAAATTTTAAATTAATTAATATTAATATTTGTTAAATTTACAACTCTAACACATGAAAACAGTTATATTTTCTTGCCACTGTCAAACTATTAGTACCAACTATATAAATTTGCAAACTTTATAATTGCAACTGTCGAAATCGGCAAAATTTTCTCAGTTCATTAGACTTATACAACAATATACACTTTTGTATGACAATCATAATCTGTCAAATCTGTCAATCGTATACTGCCAATGAATATTATGTTAGGTTTTTCTTTTAGTTTTTGTAACATCATTTCAACTGGCGCTTAAAAAAGTACCGATTTTTATGATTTTTATTGATTTTTTTTATTTAACTAAAAATCTGGTATATATTTTATAGTATTGATGTACTATTTAAGATTACTTTGGATTTTTAAAGATCTTGCATTGTATTCCAGGTCGCATAATTTTTATTTGTTTTTTTTTAATAAATTTTCATCAGTAAATTAATTTGACTACATTTTATCTAGCGTTTTATGTAACATATTAGATTTTTGAATATTCTATGCGTTTTTAAAATATCGTTTATAAATGTATTATAAAATCTATTCTATTTCAAACTATTACCAGCAAATGATGTAGGCACTTAAAAAATACGGATTTGGAGGATTTTCATTGAAAATTTTACACATTTTTTAAATAACTTGAAATATCATATATGTTTTATAGTATTGATGTATTATTTAAGATTCGATTTTTTAAAGAGCTTGCATTGTATTCCAAGTAGCATATCAGTTACATAGGGTTTTTTTTTAATTTTTATGTTATTTTATAAATTTTTATCAGTAAATTAATTTGACTACATTTTATCTTAACGTTTTATGTAACATTGAATATTCTATTAGTTTAAAAATATTTTTTCTAAATTTATTATAAAATCTGTTCTATTTTCTTAATTCCTCTAATTTGAACTTCCATTTAATTTAATCAATTGAAATTGTTAGAATTTATGAAAATATCAAATGAATCTGTCAAAATCTGTTATTCTTTTAGCTTTATCCGTTAATTTTGGTCAAATTTCCATCTCTAATACATGAAATCGGTCATATATTCTTGCCACTTTCAAACTATTAGTAACAACTGTATAGATTTGCAAACTTTATAACTGCAACTGTGGAAATCTGCCAAATTTTTTCAGTTCGCTGCAAATCTGCGAAGTTTTCAAAATTTTAGGTCTGACTATCATGTAAATTTGTTAACTTATAGGTATGATAGTCATATTTTGTCAAATTTTCATCAGTACACTGGCAATGAAAATTGTGTTTTAGAAACGCCTTTTGTGTTTTTCTTAATTTTTGTAACATCTTCAACTGGCGCTAAAAAAATACAGATTTGAACCATCTTCATTAAAATTTTTACTGTTTTTTAAATAACTACAAATTTCATATATATATATATATATATATATATATATATATATATATATATATATATATATATATATATATATATATATATATATATAGTGATGTATTATTTAAGATTACTTCGGATTTTCAAAGATCTTTCATTGCATTCCAGGTAGCACTTTAATTACATACATAAACACTATGTTTTGAAAAATGTTTGTATTGCTTGTGTTCCATTTTAATATTGTTTTGTTTTGTTTTTGTTGAAATTATGTATATTATGTAGCGTTTTTTGCAAATAAATATTCTTTATTATTATTATTATGATATATTTTTGTTCTTCTATTAGACTTTCTGTGTATATTATGTAGCATTATGCTAATAATATTCATACAATTAACTACAAATTTCATGTATATTTTATAGTATGATGTATTATTTGATATATTTCAGGTAGCATTGCAATTACATTCGTTTTTTTTTAATTGTTATATATCTTAATCAATTTTCATCAGTAAATTAATTTGACTACATTTTATCTAAATTTTTATGTCGATATGGATACAACAGACTCGGTTGATTATAAAATCTCAACCTCGTCTGTTACATAACACATATCGGCCTAATACCGTTATATACTATAACAGATGGAGCTAAAAATTGCACAGATTTTGAAAGACGTATTGAAAAGTTTGATAAATTACAACAATTTTAAATCGGTGATATTTTCTTGCCACTGTCGAACTGTTAGTGACTGTTAGTGAACTGTATAGATTTGCAAACTTTATAACTGCAACTGCCGAAATCTGCCAAATTTTCTCAGTTGGCTGCAAATCTGTGAAGTTTTCAAAATTTCAGGTCTGACTATCATGTACTTGTGAAAATTTGTCAACTTATAGGTATGATAGTCATATTTTGTCAAATGTTTCATCGGTACAATTTTTAATTTTAACACGTTTGAAGATCAAGAACTCGTGAAAATGTTCTAGATTTACAATTATAAATAAGCATAAATTTTTAATTGAAGTGGGGGATAATCTAACCGACGGCTGTTGATTTGTAAGAGCCTTAACTTATTGCAAGGGCATAGGATGTAAATAATAATAATTGTTATTATAATTATTGTTATTAAATTAATTAATTGATTATTATTTAACTTTAACTGTCAAAATATTTTCAACTGAGCAGTTTTTAGAACCACCTGTGAATATCTCTTACATTTTTAATTCCAGCTTAAGTTATTAAATTAATGCTGTAAAGTTTGAACTTACGCAATGTACGCTGGTGTAAATAAAAATCATAGCCAAGTAAAAACGGTCATATTTTAGCATATCAAGCTTGTCGAACAAAGCGTAGAGGTTGTTAACGTTGAAAATAACTATAACCGTAGTTAGCCCCATCAGTGAGGAAACTTGAGCGCCAAACGCTCTGTTCATAATCACGAAAGCATCGCCGAGCATATTGTACTCCTGGATCATGGCTTTGAAGTTGGAGGACGCGCTAAAGCACTTTACGACCATCTCATCCTTAACACCAAGCGCGGTTAGTGCTTTGACATAATTAAGAGCAGCAAGAGTCCTGGCATTGATCTTCTCAGTGCTCTCCAGGAGTGCGGACATAAAGAAATGCAGATTCGTAATAACGATGATTGTGAGGTGCAATTCAACGTAGCGCACAATCCTGAACTGCTCATTTGGTGATTCGCCGATGAAGCACTCGATGCTTATAAGGAGTAGTGTTGAAATGAGTTGGCTGATAATGACTACCCAAATGACTCTGCGCCGGTAAATCCATTCATCGCAGCGCAGGTAATTATAAATTGTTTTGAAGTCGTCGTGGTGTAGAAGTGATAATGTGGTGCCTGACATCAAGAACATAGTTTTTACGGACGCTAATGTGATTTCAAATCCGGCAGTTGCAAGTTTTTTGCGTGGGTTTTTAAATATGTTGGTGTAAATTCTCGCGCCAAACATTAGTAGGAGTATCGTGTTGAGGATGGCGTAGTAAATCTTCGTCAGCAGTGGTTTGGGGTTGATGTAGGGAACAGCGCCCATAATAGTAGATAAGAGGAAGAAGATGTGCACGACGATAGCCATCGCTCCCTGAATGTCGCCGCAGTTTTGGGGGGTGCTGAATTATTCATAAACATCGTCGCTTGTAATTGCACTTCGGATGATTAAAAGATTTAATCGGGCGCCTCCATTCCGTTATTAGCGACTCTCTCGGGGCTATGTAATAAAAATATCAAGGGCGCTAATATCGCGCTCATAACCGTGTAAGTGCATTAAATATTCATCCCGGTACGTTGAGTGTATGATGCAAATGGCGAGGAGATGGAGGCTGCCTTGCACTTCATTAAAGTTTCAATTATTTTACGAGTGTTGCGCTTATTTAATAACCTATTCCTGCTATGTGCCATATTACACTTTTGCAAGTTGCAGCAAGTCATTATATTTCTACGTAAAAAAAATGTGAAAGGATGAGGCGCCTAATTAATTGGATTCACATAGGATTTTATTAACTCCATCCCCATATTTAAGACGAAATTGGATCCAGTTATATGTGATCTTCAATTCTGCAACCACAAGTCGTGGAACGATAAAAAAACTGGATGCAAGCTCGACATAATAATCTTGTCCAGCACGGCCAGTCAACCAGTGGCATATTGGGCCCCCCTCGCCCATAAAAGCTGCAGCCGCCGGGACTTCCTATGCCAGCCGTCAACCCCTCTGGTTATTGCCGGCTAATGAATGCATGACGTCACTCTCTGCAGCGGCAGATGTCCGAGGGGGTCGAACCCGGGACACGCGCCCGGGCACAAAGGGGGCTGCATGTGCATCCACCCCTCGGCCACCCGTTTCTGCACGCTGTTGATTCCGCGGGGGGCGGCATGTGCTCGAGTGGCGTTTGATTGGGGCCTCCTCGCGTCGCCTCGTATGCAAATCTCGCACATTGTGGACGTGAAACGGAGAAGTTTCGGAGGTGGTGTTTGGGGTGATCCTGGTCATTGTCGGTGGTGAATGAGGCCGCGTTTAATGTATTCCTGGAGGGGTGGCAGAGGATCGGATGCGTGCCCCGGTGCAGTGCCCTGGATTAAAGTGGAGCAATTTTGTCTGGATGCTGTGTCAACTTACCAACTGTTGTCACGAATCGCCCCTGGGCACTTATAAACGAGAAGGGAATCCACAATTTCTAATTGAACCTAAGCACTTACAACCTCCAATGTGTGTGAGCACACTGCACAATCGGTATTCTAAAATTGCAATTTTCACCAACTGTTGTCACGTCAAAATAACATTTCTGCATCACCATATATTGTATTATATTTTTACTAGTATTACCATTACAGGTGAATAAACATAACGTATTCTAATATTGCAATTTTCACCACTCTTTGCCAAAATAACATTTCTGCACCACCATCATTATTATATTATATCGTCGGCTTACAAGTGAAATCACGTAAGTCAAAAACTATAAAATGGGAGAAACTGCAATTCAAGTTTTATATTCTGCTATTACCTTTCCAATTCATGAGTTAAGAATTTTGAAGTTCGGCTACAGGACTCTTTACTATACCCCTACTGAGCCTGAGATTTGTTGCAATTTAGTAAACCATCAAAATAAAACTCAACTAAAAACAGCCAAAAATTGACTTTGAAGTGCATTTCACTTGTAAGCCGACGATATTATATTTTTACTAGTATCACTTAACAGGTTAATAAACATAACAATAATAGTACCTAATTCGTCTGGAATCAGGAGTAATTCAGAGTAAACGTGGACTAACCACGACTTATGAGAAGTTGATTTTGAAAGTGGGGCAAGTTCTTTTTTTTTAAATTCAGATCAGAAATACACAAGGAATCTTGTCCCTTGTATATTTCTGGACTTTCCCTATTTAAAAAAAAAAATAACTTACCCCACTTTCAAAATCAACGGCCCATATAACAAAATGAGCAATATGCAATTGAGAATAATGGACTTCAATAGCACTTAGTTTTATACAAATTGTAGCTTTTGTATTCTTGACCAGTAGCTTAACTAACTAAAATAAACGTTGTGTTTTGAAAACAAAACTTAATTTCACTACATATTGAATCATTTCATTTTTATTTGTGGCTTAGTCTAATTTTGCATTTAGCATTTTGAAGCTAAAAAAGCTTTGAATTATATTTTTTTGCATTATTTTGCAAAAACTGATTCAGAAAAGTCCAGAAATACAAAAGGAATCTTGTCCCTTGCATATTTCTGGAGTTTTCTCTATTTAAAAACTAGAACTTACCCCACTTTCAAAATAAACGGCTTATGTAACAAAATGAGCAATATGCAATTAAGAAAAATGGACTTCAACGGCATTTAATTTTGAAACAAATTGTAGCTTTTATATTTATGACCTGTAGCTTAACTTACTAAGAAAATCGTTGTGATTTGAAAATTAAACTTAATTTCACTACATCATCATCATCATCATAGATCTTTCCAATCCTGACGGATTATGGCTTACGCAGTAGAGTTTACTGTCCATTTGTTCAAGTGGATAACTAAGAAATATGTACTTCAATAGTTTAATTTTGTAACAAATTGTAGCTTTTCTATTCTTGACCAGTAGCCTAATTTACTAAGAAAATCGTTGAGATTTGAAAGCCAAACTTAATTTCACTACATCATCATCATCATCATAGAGCCTTCCAATATTCATGGATTATGGCTTACGCTGTTACGTTTATTATCCATTTGTTGATATGGATAACTAAGAAAAATGGACTTCAATAGCATTTAATATTGTAACAAATTGTAGCTCTTGTATCCTCGACCAGTAGCTTAACTTACTAAGAAAATCGTTGAGATTTGAAAGCCAAACGTAATTTCACTACATCATCATCATAGAACTTTCCAATTCTGATGGATTATGGTTTACGCTGTTGCTTTTACTATCCATTTGTTGAGGTGCATAACTAAGAAAAATGGACTTCAATAGCATTTAATGTTGTAACAAATTATAACTTTTGTATTCTTGACCAGCAGCTTAACTTACTAAGAAAATCGTTGAGATTTGAAAACCAAACTTAATTTCACTACATCATCATCATCGAGCCTTCCAATCCAGACAGATTACGGCTTATGCTGTAGCGTTTACTATCCATTTAATTAGGTGGATAACTCCTCTTGCTCCTTTGTTTATAATCTGTTGCGAGTCTTGGCTAATTCTGTTAATTTCTTCAACTATTTCCTGTCCCTGCATGTTACATTTCAGGAGAATTAGTTTCAGGTATACTGAACACAAATCTAATATTAAATAAACAGTTATCAAAATTTCAAAATTTTCAAGAATTTCAGTAATAGCTTTACCTAACCTAACCTATCCTAACCTACTTTTTATTTTTTTAGTACTGAAACTTTGTCAAATTTTCAGGAGAATTAGCTTCAAGTATACTGAACACAAATCTGATATTAAATTAACAGTTTTCAAAATTTCGAAATTTTCAAGAATTTCAGTAATAGCTTTACCAACCTAACCTAACCTATCCTAACCTACTCTTGATTTTTTTAGTACTGAAACTTTGTCAAATTTTCAGGAGAATTAGATTGAAGTATACTGAACACAAATCTAATATTAAATAAACAGATTCTAAATTTCAAAATTTTCAAGAATTTCAGTAATAGCTTTACCTAACCTAATCTAACTTACCCTAATCTATTTTAATATTTTCAGTACTGAAACTTTGTCAAATTTTCTGGAGAATTAGCTTCAGGTATACTGAACAGTTTTCCAGTCTCTAACTCCCATGGCTTTTACGTCTTCTTCTATGGCGTCCTTCTATATTTTCGTTGATTTTCCCCTCGTTCTTGGCCATATTGGGATCCACTGGGTGAGAAGATAGAAAGTCGTTTGAAGAGGCAAATATCAAAATACAAAAATTATATCCTAAAATTACAAGCTAACCAGAACGTCATTTGAAGAGCCAAAGACTAATATGAAAATATAAAAATAATATTCTAAAATTACAAAAAAAATAATAAAATGTTTAACGAAGTTACATAAGATTACATCTTTTTCAAAAACTCTTATGTAGATTGAAAATTTCCAAAATATACATCATATATCATATCGATATCATATCGATGATATCGATATCAAAATATCGATAGTTAAAAGTGTAGTGTTAACACAAATATTAAAAGTATCAGAATGTTCGGAAACGGCAAAGATAAATCAACAACTGTTACATATGACGTAAATTTTCAGAAAATGTATTTTTTTTAATATTTTAAACAGCACCATATCTCTATAATAATTGTTTTTGAAATTTCAACGGTTTCTATGATTGTTGTAAAATTTTCAATAATTTTTATTTAAACTTTTATTATTGTAACGTATTTAAATAATGACTGTAGAAGTTATATCGGTTTTTGCCAAACAATATTAGGAGTAGAACTTAAAGTATTTTTAGCATTAACATGCTAAATGCAAATGTTGACTACACCACAAATAAAAATGAAATTATTCAATATGTAGTGAATTACTAAATACTAAATTCTGGAGTGAAACAAGGAGACCCTATATCTCTCCTTAATTATCTCTTTCGGATTTCTTTGCATTATGTGTCCTGCCCATTGTAGTTTTTGTGATTTGATTGTTTTTACGATAGTTTCTCCTTGAAGCTGCTCTTCTATTTCTTTATTCGTTCTTCTTCTTATTTCGCCCTCTCGTGTCACAGCTGGCCCCAAGATTGTCCTGATGTTTATGCTCTCCAGTATTTTTAGATCCTCTTCTTCTTTCTTGGTTACGGTTCCTGTTTCCGTAGCATAAGTAATGTCTCCTCTTCTATTTCTTTATTCGTTCTTTCGGAAATTCTCAAATCAAAAACGTAACAGAAAAAATGTACATATCTCTGACATTATAGCTCCGGAAATACTGAAATTTGGAATAGTGCAGTATAGTGCCGAAAGATTAGGAGTTAATTAGGTGTAGTCAAAAAATCGTGATTTAATTTGGCGTAGTCAAAATTTTGTCAACTGTCATAGGAAGCTGTCTTATCTAAAAAATAATTGGAAAAACGTCAAAATCTATGCCATTATAGCTCTAAGAATGGTGAAATATGACAGCATAGTGCAAAAAAGTTCTGGCATAAATTTGATGTAATCAGAATTTTATCAGATGACAGCTGTAAAAATTATGTTTACACCTGATTACAGGAAGCTATCAAATCGAAAAAATAATAGGAAAAATGTGAATATATCTGACTATACCTCCGTGAATACTGAAATTGGGCTGACTGGTGCAGAAAAATTCAGGGTTTAATTTGTTGTAGTCAACATTTTGATAGATGTCATAGGAAACTGTTAAATCGAAAACATAACAGAAAAAACGTGAATATCTCTTCCATTGTAGCTCCAGGAATACTGAAATTTTACAGTATAGTGCGGAGAAATTCGGTAATCCTGTAATTTGGTGTAGTCAAAAAATAATAGAGCTTTAGCTGCAATATCGGAAAACTTACAGGAAAAAAACGTAAACAGTATGGTGCAAATAAATTCGGGCTTCAATTTAATCTAGTCAGTTTGTGAAGGTGCTTTAGGTTTATCTATTTTAGTTTCTAAGATTCGAACTAATGGAAAAAAAAAAACTTAAAAAAAATACCTAAATAAATAATACAAATTGATAAAAATATCTAAAATAATAGTAGTATATAATATCTTTTGGCGTATTTGAACATATGACATCCGTTTAACGCTGTTGAATGGAGTAAAAAAACAGGAAAAACGCAGGTATGATGAAAAACTTCGCGAAGAAAAGTCCCTGATGATATAACTGTGTTATTATAATTTATATAATTTCAATAAAATTTGCATTAACCTATGAAGGAATTTCTCAAATATTTATGAAATTAGGTGTAACTTATATATTTATTTGTATATATTTAATATTTTGATTGAAATTCTGGACTTTTAACCTGTGATATATTCAATGCACATTCTAGAAAATTGCATAAAACAATAAGGGACTCTCTAATATATTTATGAAATTTGGTAACTTGTATATTTATTTATATATTTTAATACCCATTATAATTAAATTTTCTGCAATTTCCCTTATAAATTACTTCCATTTCACTGTTGGTGATTTTTTTCCAGATTAAGGGGCACCTCTCGGAATTTTTAGATAAAACTAATGATTCTATTAAGTTTACTGAAATTTGCATACATTATCACGATATTTTCTGCGATATTTTCAATCTCATAAGTGTCGCAAATTAATAAATTAAATATTCAGATAGCTCTACTTGCAACATTTGATATTTTCATTAAATTTTCCACAATTACACAAATTTCCACAAAGTGCGCTCTGAATATGTTTCTCGATTTTTTATATTTTATGACTTAAGTCTTATCCTTATGATTAAGAGTCTTACCTTTATGACTAAGAGTCTTGCTCTTATTACTGAAGTCAAGTACATAAATAATTACAATTATGTTAGTATTAGATGCTGCTATTTTATATATACACCTACTTTAAGTATTATTACTTTTATTATTTTTATGTTAGTGTTAAGTGCTGCTTTGACTAATTGTAATAATTATAGTTTATATGTTAGTATTAAGTGCTGCTCTGACTCTAATTGTATACTCTTCCTTTTGTCTTGTGTAAAACTGTACAGTTACTCAACACCAATAAATACTAAAAATAGTATTTTGTTAAGTAGGTAGGTACTTATTTGAGATGTAAGTATTAGAAAATTAATCAAATTTTCCATAATTTAATTTTCTGCAACTTTTTTATGAATTACATTGCAGGCAAAGAACATGACAAACGACCGAAAGAAATGGAACAAATTTATAGAAAACTAATCGAAAGAAGAAAATGAGAAATGTAAAGTAAAACACATACACTAATTGGTAGAAGGTGTAATGATAAATATATATATATATATATATATATATATATATATATATATATATATATACATTGCAGGTCTACGGTTCTAGGTGTAGATATATTATTCATTAATACCATAATGAAGGTAAAAATAGATCAAACCCAGAATTTGCAAAATTCCTATGTGGCGAAGTTCAAAAATTAATTACTCGAGTTCAGTCATAGCTGGAAAAGATCAATTTGTAAGATTACATATTGGAGTAATCGGTGTTTCTACTTTTGGAAAAATCGACACCACCTTAACACAATCTAATCTCATTGATTATCTGAACATATTAAATGTGCGGCGGAAACAGATAGATTTTCCCACAATCTGCTTGTATTTATGTGCAGGGTGAGTATTTGTGTATATGTGAGTGTTGTTTGTACCCCTAACTTTGTGTATATTTTGTATGTGAGCGTATCTTAACGTATTGTGTGTTTATTTGTGTGTTAGTATGGCTCTGTATACACATGTGTATGTGACACATATACAACCCTCATCTGGGGGTGGGGGGTATTTTTGTGTGTCTGTGTGTTCATATGTGCGTGTGTGTGTGTAGGTGTGTTTGCACCAGCGCCCTTATCACCGGCCGATTTTATTATTCCATAAAACAGTCACGGGGGAAGGCAATGTTGCGGGGATTAACTGCGTTTTAGGACGGTGAGGCGGCTATATCCGGAGATTTAAACGCCGGGTAATCCCCCCGTTTCGGCGGAACGACCGCCACGAGGACGGCGTTCAGCCGCCCCCTGTATCGATCATAGGCCGCCGGCGTTTTAATTGCAGATGGTCGGATAGCGCTCGGGAATCACTGGGCCATGAATGCGGACTGATGAGGTATATGTGAGCCCGAACGGGAAATTATATGTAGGTAATGAAAACTAGCAAAGTGGAGGACATCGTGTTTGATTTGCATATTTGCGTTAGAATAGCACCACTGGCACTGGTTGAAAATTTGAACAATCAATTATTAACAAAAGCGAAGCAATATTCATTCACATCTGTTAACAATAATAATCACCATTATATTCATGAAACAGTAAAAGAAGGAGAAAAAGTAATATCAAATAACAGAGGAAATAAAATCTACCACAAAACCACCACAAAAAAATTGTATGAAATACACTTCCGGACAAAATTAAGGGACCACCAAATAAAATTGAAATATCTTTTTCAATTTACAAATTGTTCTGAATGGACTTTTTAAATGTCATAAATTGACGTTTATTAAGCATTATTCAAATAGTGTGCTACGAAATAATTAACAATATCAGGCCATTCTCTGCTAGGAAACGAAAAGTCAACAAAAAGCCCAAATTGATGACCACATTTTTAACTCATTTAACTAATAAAGCGTGCTTTATGATTCAAAAATTAGTGAATTTGTTTGCATTAAGTTAGTTAAATATGCCTAGATGCCATTGAAGACCAGAAGAAGTATCCTAAATGATTATTCTTCTTCGTGAAGGATTTTCACGAACAGAAATTGCTGGGATTCTAAATTCCAAAATAGTAAGCAGAAAACAGAAATACTGCTGAAATTTATTCAATAGCAGTAGACTAGACTAGTACCACTCAAAATGTGTTCAACAGACCAACGCTCGTTAATTTTTAAATATGTTCTTCAAAACCAAACAAAGAAAAGGTTAATCTCCATTTGAGAAACAAGAGAGTATGTAGTTGGTGGGTTGAAGAAAAACACTTTAAAAAATATTCGGTAAATACGGAATGTTGAGTCACCTTTGTATGTAGAAGTAAAATTGGTGTTAGAAACAATAGAGAAACCCAAAAAGACGAACAGTAATGTGAGGGCAATGGCAAAAAGTTTCACAGATAATATTTAAAATACGAAGTAATTTTAACAGCAACTATATTTTTCAAAAGATTCGGCATTACTGGACCACGATCAAAATATACGGGGAGGAATGATTTCTATTGCTTCATTTTGGTTCCATTTTTATTCCATTTCTATTGAAATCGAGCTGATGGTGCCATGTTGTAGTATGGGAAAAGTAGTTTCGACACGTGAAGTAAAACAGTGAAAAACGATCGCCGTTCGCTTCAAAAACGAAGAAATAGAATATGATGTTAACTTAAAACGAACAGAGATCTAGATGAAGAAGAATAATTTATAGACGACCCCCCTAATGGACAATAATCGGTAATCATAATAATATTTTATCAAAAATTTGTATTTCATTTGAAAATATATTATTTGTATGTACATACCTATACTGTACTGTACCCTACATCAAAAATCTAAAAATACGGTTAAAAACGATCAGAGTCCAAGACTTGTTAATAAAAATATATTGTTTTAATAGTTTTACTTATGTGTATTTCATGTTTTTGCTCAATATTCTAATTCACATCTTGTCAAAGTAGATCAATTATAATCAGTTAGTTTTTTCATTCATCCTTTCTGTCCTTTATTAGACTTGAAACTTTCAATTTTGTTTTCTGGAAAACGATCAAATTGGACTATGATTTACAAATTCCATTGCTACAAATCTACACAGATGGCGCAAAGTGCAAAAGTACAAAAGTACAGAAGTTTCAAAGAATTGCGACTCAGTAAAATATCTTTCAGGCAAATTCGCAGTATGGGCGGAAGAAAAATTAGTACATAATGAAACATACAGTACATAATTCGGAAATGACATTTGAGAGAATATTGAATGAACTGCGAAGAAAAAAAGTAATTCGTATACCGGAAGAATGGAGAAAAATGTGAAAATGAAACATTAGACGATGAATATGACAAATGTATGTTTGAAACATTCAATGTAATAAAAGATACCGTAATCAAGTCTATGATAAAACGATTCAAAAATACCTTTGATGTTTGTAAATATCTATCTGTATTAGATCCACAAAATTTGGATGAAATTAAACCAAATATTCCAAACAAGATCGACTTCTCTCTATATTGAAGATTTTAGCTAATAAATTACTAACAAAAATAGTAATGTAACATTAGAAAATTTAATAGAAGAACTTTTGATTTTAAATTTGTGATTTATTGGAACAAAATATTTGTGATATGTTAATAGTAGACCAAAATCTTCAACTGCAGATAGACTTTATAGAAGAACATATAGAAGAATTAAGCAAGCATGTGTGGGCATGTGGCAAAACAAATGAAGAAATACTAACTTGTAGAAGTTGCAAAACTGTGTAACTAGTTGTAACTACATTATTTTTAAATACAATTTATTTCGAGAAGTGTACTCCACCTTATACCCAATACTTATGCCCTAGTCTAGCGTATTTAGAACTCTTCCGATATCTCAAGTTTCCCGCAAAAGATATTTCTTAACGCTGAAATATGTAGAAATAGATTATGATCGATGATATCTCACACTCGCCTTGAAGCTCTTAGGTTCATGAGTTATGAGAAAAAGAATTTGAATGAACTAAATAATAAAGAAATTGTATCCGCGTTAGGTAATTCTAGTACTCTTCTATCAAAAACATTATTGATTCGAAGTAAAAATATTATATATTTTTTTCTTATACCTCTGAAAAACATTTGGTTTTTAATCGTAGAAAAAAATTACTTCTTTTCATTATAACCTCTTAAAACTGATATTTGAGCACTGATTCTTTCTGAATCTTTCAACTTTTGTCCACATTTTATGTATTACGCCGGTGAATGTATTCCTTGCGCCGGTTTTGCTAGTCCCATCCGCCCCTGGTAGATGTACATAAAATCTTGTATGCAACTCGTGCATAATAAGACTTTATTAACTCGCCCTATTCATCAGCTCTGCTTGCATGCTGGCTCGGCCACAAACTAGTTAGGTCCAATAAAGCTCCACATTGTGTTGCAGGTACATAAATAGCTATTTCGATTATTTCGAGCTGCCTGTCGGATTCCTGTTTTAAAAATATTCATAATTTTTCGGCGCGTCCAACTGTTCTCCGGCATTCACCAAGCTCAAGGTGTCGCACATTGTCGAATTAATGTAACCAAATCGAGAACTGGTCGGAGATCGTGGGGGATAATATTTTCTGCTGCAGCTGACGGTAGAGCACCGGCAACCGATCATTACAGCCAAAACCGCCCCTACAGCCCCCGTGTGTGTACGTGTGTGTCTGTGCCGAACAGCTGCATCCACACACATGTACACACACCCGATGCCCCCTCGTACACGGACACGACCCCTGCACACATGCACACTTTACAATTTACAGGCTCACCTCGCCCGGTCATCCTCACTACGGATCGGAATTAATCTCGCTTTATATAATACATCGCCGGCTCTCAATTACACGAGTCCCGCTCTGCGCCCGTCCTGATCCATTTAATCCCAGGTGCTCGCCCCCGGCCCCCACGGGGGAGGCTTTTTATCGGACGGGCCGTCACACTTCGGAAAAAATATCACAATGCGGAGGTCGCGCGGCTCCGGCACAATACAACCGCCCCCGGCCGCCCCCGGGGGGCGAAAATGCGAGCCGGAATTAATGTTTGCACAATGGGGGGCGGCCGGCGGACCCGTTCGATTCCGCGCTTATTAACAAGCGCCCCGGCGACAATGCGCCCCTTTGTGCGGCTTTTTAGTTCCTCTCTTCCGGGCTGCGCATTGTTCCGCCGGATGAATTTGCGTCCGCGATTGCCGCTTCGCGATGTAATTGAAACGGATCGGATGGAAAATTGCTATCGCGGCAGCCCACGGAACGGCTCGTATTGATTGATAACTCTGCAATTTCTGCAAATACACTCCTGAGGGTCTCAATTACTGTACTCCGCATATCAGCCGTCACATGCAGATATGCGATACGTACGCCTGAATTTCAAATATATATGTATTGCAATCATCAAACTAATCTATGAATTCTGGCCTGCCCAAATAACATGTGAATAGCGCCGATGGCGACGACCTTAATAACACAAATAACAGCCATCGCGGTAGATACATATCTGCACCAAAAATTATAAATTTTCAAGAAATTTCAGTACTTGCTCCCATACTTGTCAATGCAGAAAGTTATTTGTTTGATTTTCTCCCTTATTTAATATTGAAACTTTGTCAAATTTTCAGGAGAATTAGTTTCAGATGTACTGTATACTAATCTTATATTAAATTTGCAAATAATAAATTTTCCGAAAATTTCAGTACCTGCTACCCCATACTTGTCAATGCAGAAAGTTATAAGTTTGATTTTCTCTGTTATTTAATACTGACACTCTGCAAATTTTCAGGAGAATTAGTTTCAGATGTACTGTACATTAATCTAATGTTAAATTTGCAAATAATAAATTTTCAAGAAATTTCAGTACTTGCTCCCCATACTTGTCAATGCAGAAAGTTATATGTTTGATTTTCTCCTTTATTTAATACTGAAACTTTGTCAAATTTTTAGGAGAATTAGGTTCAGGTGTACTGTACACGAATCTAATATCAAATTTGCATATATTAAATTTTCAGATAATTTCAGTACTTGCTACCCCATACTTGTCAATGCAGGAAGTTATATGTTTGATTTTCTCCCTTATTTAATACTGAAACTTTGTCAAATTATCAGGAGGATTAGTTTCAGATGTACTGTACACTAATCTAAAATCAAATTTGCAAATAATAAATTTTCAAGAAATTTCAGTATTTGCTACCCCATACTTGTCAATGCAGAAAGTTATATGTTTGATTTTCTCCCTTATTTAATACTGAAACTTTGTCAAATTTTCAGGAATATTAGTTTTAGATGTACTGTACACTAATCTAATATAAAATTTGCAAATAATAAATTATCAAGAAATTTCAGTATTTGCTACCCCATACTTGTCACTGCAGAAAGTTATGTGTTTGATTTTCTCCCTTATTTCATACTGAAACATTGTCAAATTTTCAGGACAATTAGTTTCAGATATACTGTACACTAATCTAATATCAAATTTGCAAATAATAAATTTTCAGGAAATTTCAGTGCTTGCTACCCCATACTTGTCAATACAGAAAGTTATATGTTTGATTTTCTCCCTTATTTATTACTGAAACTTTAACAAATTTTCAGGAGAATTAGTTTCAGATGTACTGTACACTAATCTAATATTAAATTTGCAAGTAATAAATTTTCAGAAAATTTCAGTACTTGCTACCCCATACTTGTCAATACACAAAGTTATATGTTTGATTTTCTCCTTTATTTAAAACTGAAACTTTATCAAATTTTCAGGAGAATTAGTTTCAGATGTACTGTACACTAATGTAATATAAAATTTGCAAATAATAAATTTTCAGGAAATTTCAGTTCTTGCTACCCCATACTTGTAAATGCAGAAAGTTATATGCTTGATTTTCTCCCTTATTTATTACTGAAACTTTGTCAAATTTTCAGGAGAATTAGTTTCAGATGTACTGTACACTATTCTAATATCAAATTTGCAAATAATTCGTTTTCAGGAAATTTCAGTGCTTACTACCCCATACTTGTCCATGCAAAAAGTTATATGTTTGATTTTCTCCCATATTCAATACTAAAACTTAGTCAAATTTACAGGAGAATTAGTTTTAGATGTACTGTACACTAATCTAATATCAAATTTGCAAATAATAAATTTTCAGGAAATTTCAGTAATAGCTAACCCATACTTGCCAATGCAGAATGTTATGTATTTGATTTTCTCCCTTATTTCATACTGAAACTTTGTCAAATTTTCAGGAGAATTAGTTTCAGATGTACTGTACACTAATCTAATATTAAATTTGGAAAAAATAAATTTTCAGGAAATTTCAGTACTTGCTACCCCATACTTGTCAATCCAGAAAGTTATATGTATGATTTTCTCCCTTATTTAATACTTAAACTCTGTCAAATTTTCAGGAGAATTAGTTTCAGATGTACAGGATACTAATCTAATATAAAATTTGGATATAATAAATTTTCAGGAAATTTCAGTACATGCTACTCTATGGTTTTAAATGCAGAAAGTTATATGTTTGATTTTCTCCCTTATTTAATACTGAAACTTTGTCAAATTTTCAGCAGAATTAGTTTCAGGTGCACTGTACACGAATCTAATATCAAATTTGCATATAATAAATCTTCAGGAAATTTCAGTACTTGCTACCCCATACTTGTCAATGCAGAAAGTTATATGATTGATATTCTCCCTTATTTAATACTAAAACTTTGTCAAATTTTCAGGAGAATAAGTTTTAGATATATTGTACACTAATCTAATATCAAATTTGCAAATAATAAATTTTCAGGAAATTTCAGTACTTGCTACCTCATACTTGTCAATGCAGAAAGTTGGATGTTTGATTTTCTGCTTTATTTAATACTGAAACTTTGTCAAATTTTCAGGAGAATTAGTTTCAGATGTACTGTACACTAATCTAATATAAAATTTGCAAATAATAAATGTTCAGGAAATTTCAGTACTTGCTACCCCATACTTGTCAATGCAGAAAGTTATATGTCTGATTTTCTCCTTTATTTAATACTGAAACTTTGTCAAATTTTCAAGAGAATAAGTTTTAGATATACTGTACACTAATCTAATATCAAATTTACAAATAATAAATATTCAGGAAATTTCAGTGCTTGCTACCCCATACTTGTCAATACAGAAAGTTATATGTTTGATTTTTTCCCTTATTTATTACTGACACTTTAACAAATTTTCAGGTGAATTAATTTCAGATGTACTGTACACTATTCTAATATCAAATATGTAAGTATTAAATTTTCAAGAAATTTCAGTACTTGCTACCCCATACTTGTCAATGCATAAAGTTATATGTTTGATTTTCTCCCTTATTTAATACTGAAACTCTATCAAATTTTCAGGAGAATTATTTTCACATGTACTGTACACTAATCTAATATTAAATTTGCAAATAATAATTTTTCAGGAAATTTCAGAACTTGCTACCCGATACTTGTCAATGCAGAAAGTTATATGTTTGATTTTCTCCTTTATTTAATACTGAAACTATGTCAAATTTTTAGCAGAATTAGTTTTAGATGTACTGTACACTAATCTAATTTCAAATTTGCAAATACTAAATTTTCAAGAATTTTCAGTACTTGCTACCCCATACTTGTCAATCCAGACAGTTATATGTATGATTTTCACCCTTATTTAATACTAAAACTTTGTCAAATTTTCAGGAGAATTAGTTTCAGATGTATTGTACACTAATATAATATTAAATTTGCAAATAATACATTTTGACGAATTTTCAGTACTTGTTACCCCGTACATGAAAATGCAGAAAGTTATATGTTTGATTTTCTCCCTTATTTAATACTGAAACTCTGTTAAATTCTCAGGAGAATTAATTTCAGATGTACTGTACACAAATCTAATATCAAATTTGCAAATAATAAATGTTTAAGAAATTTTAGTACTTGCTACCCCATACTTGTCAATGCAGGAAGTTATATGTTTGATTTTCTCTGTTATTTAATACTAAAACTTTGTCAAATTTTCAGGAGAATTAGTTTCAGATATACTGTACACTAATGTAGTATTAAATTTGCAAATAATAAATTGTCAGGAAATTTCAGTACTTGCTACTCCATACTTGTCAACGCAGACAGTTATATGTTTGATTTTCTCCCTAATTAAATCTGAAACTATGTCAAATTTTCAGGAGAATTAGTTTCAGATGTACTGTACACTAATCTTATATCAAATTTGCAAATATTAAATTTTCAGGAAATTTCAGTTACCCCATACTTGTCAATGCAGAAAGTTATATGTTTGATTTTCTCCTTTATTTAATACTGAAACTTTGTCAAATTATCAGGAAAATTAGTTTCAGATGTACTCTACACTAATCTAATATTAAATTTGCAAATAATAAATTTTCAGGAATTTTCAGTACTTGCTACCCCATACTTGTAAATGCAGAAAATTATATGTTTGATTTTCTCCCTTATTTACTACTGAAACTTTGTCAAATTTTCAGGAGAATTAGATTCAGATGTACTGTATACGAATTTAATATCAAATTTGCAAGTAATAAATTTTGAGGAAATTTCAGTACTTGCTACTCTATACTTGTCAATACAGAAAGTTATATGTTTGATTATCTTCCTTATTTAAAACTGAAACTTTGTCAAATTTTCAGGAGAATTAGTTTCAGATGTACTGTATACTAATCTAATATCAAAGTTGCAAATAATAAATTTTCAGAAATTTCAGTATTTGCTACCCCATACTTGTCAATGCAGAAAGTTATATGTTTGATTTATCCCTTATTTAATACTGACACTTTTTCAAATTTTCAAGAGAATTAGTTTCAGATGTACTGTACACTAATCTAATACCAAATTTGCAAATAATAAATTTCAGGAAATTTCAGTACTTGCTACTCTATAGTAGTCAATGCAGAAAGTTATGTGTTTGATTTTCTTCCTTATTTAATACTGAAACTCTGTCAAATTTTCAGGAGAATTAGTTTCAGATGTAGTGTACACTATTCTTATATCAAATTTGCAAATTATAAATTTTCAGGAAATTTCAGTACTTGCTACCACATACTTGTCAATGCAGAAAGTTATATGTTTGATTTTCTCCCTTATTTAATACTGAAACTTTCTCAAATTTTCAGGAGAATTAGTTTCAGGTGTACTGTACACTAATCGGATGTCAAATTTGTAAATAATAAATTTTCAGGGAATTTCAGTACTTCCTACCCCATACTTATCAATGCAGAAAGTTATATGTTTGATTTTCTCCCTTATTTAATACTGAAACTCTGTTAAATTTTCATGAGAATTAATTTTAAATGTACTGTATACTAATCTAATATTAAACTTGCTAGTAATAAATTTTCAAGAAATTTCAGTATTTGCTACCCCATACTTGTCTATGCAGAAACTTATATGTTTTATTTTCTCCCTTATTTAATACTGAAACTTTGTCAAATTTTTAGGAGAATTAGTTGTAAATGTACTGTACACTAATCTAATATCCAATTTGCAAATAATAAATTTTCAGGAAATTTCAGTACTTGCTACTCTATAGTTGTCAATACAGAAAGTTATATGTTTGATCTTCTTCCTTATTTAATACTGAAACTTTGTCAAATTTTCAGGAGAATTAGTTTCAGATGTACTGTATACTAATCTAGTATAAAATTTGCAAATAACTATATTTCAGGAATATTCTGTACTTGCTACTCTATAGTTGTCAATGCAGAAAGTTATATGTTTGATTTTCCCCCTTATTTAATACTGAATTATTTTGAAATTTTCAGGAGAATAAGTTTTATATGTACTGTACACTAATCTAATATCAAATTTGCAAATAATAAATTTTCAGGAAATTTCAGTACTTGCTACTCTATAGTTGTCAATGCAGAAAGTAATATGTTTGTTTTTCTCACTTATTTAATACTGAAACTTTGACAAATTTTCTGGAGAATTAGTTTCAGGTGTACTGTACACGAATCTAATATTAAATTTGCAAATAATAAATTTTCAGGAAATTTCAGTACTTGCTACCCATACTTGTCAATGCAGAAAGTGATATGTAAACACTGCAATTTTCAGTTTAACATATATTTTTGTTTATTTTGATGGATTGATATTGTTTGGATAGAATTGTTGCTAAAAAATACAATGTTTTAACAATGTTTTTAAATGTAGATAGTAAATTTCATATATTTGGGAAGACTTTATCGCTATAAAGCTTTATAGGGCATCTTACTCGTCTGCTACATTTTTGCTACTCAGCTGGTCTACGTGATAATTTAATGCAACTATAACCATTTTGTACGTGTACTTAGATGAGGTTTGTTCATATTACTGGTGAACGGTAATAAAACCTTATAGTGTAATTTACTAATTACTATAAAACTAACTATTTATGTTTATAAACTTTACTGGTTAACGTGTTTTCAGTATAAATTTATATACAGTTTTACAGCCACAGATATTATTACGTCCAGTAACACAGTTTTAATTACGAATTATATTTTAATGTTATTATATTATATGCACACAGTTCATAGGGGAGTTATAACCACATAACTTTTAACAGTACCTGCAAATTCTTTTAGTGCTACACGTTAACATTTCTGCGCTACTGCGACATTAAATTCCGATCGAAACTCTGATGCAAGCCATAAAATAATTGCAGGCTCGGCCAGTGTAATGCAGGCACAAATTTCCAACAGGACCAAGGTCCTTATCGGTGCAACTCATGAAATATTAGGGTAGGCAGGGCGCCGATCGATCGTGATTATCGCGGTCCGACGGTCCCTTTGTTGGCATGAGCGTTTTAATTATGCAGGTCGAAAGAACGCTTATGTGGGACTGCGTAAAATATCGCAGGCGCATAATTAAACCGCACCCCCCACCCCCGGACGGGAATTGCGCCAGAATTTATCGAGCAGGCTTTGACACCGACCGACGCGATTATTCCCACCGTTTGTGCGTGCCTAATGCGCGATACGGACGCGAATCGGACCGTGTTATTGCTCCGATATTCCCTTCAGTCGGAAGGCTTTTAAATTTATTTTTAACTGTTGCGTTGACTGATGTAATCGTATATTTGATGTGTCGATAACAGCATTAGTTTTGGAATTAATAATTATTTGCGTTTTGGTGGAGGCGCCGGGCTCACAGATTTGCATGTATGAGGATGTATATTGGGTTTACTTCTACTGTAACGAGTATTTACGGTCGTAAACAATGCGCATATGTAGTTAGCAACATATTAACTTGGGTGCAATACGTTGCAGTTATTTGCTAATATTAATGCACCGAATATTATGCTTCTATATCCGAGACCAATTTCTGCCTCTATGGCCTTTCTGGTGGCAGTGCCGGGTAATACATTTTTCACGTATGTTCACGTTTTCACAATTGACAAAATCTTAAATGTGCAAATATTTTACAATACACTAACTAACTGAAAACATAATAACTAACAATTCATATTAAGTCTAAATAAGTATATAAATTTAAATACCCAATAATACGGAATCCTAAGGGCTTAAATTCTTATTTTTTACGTCAGATTATTTTATCATATAAATAATATGAATTTATAAGGATGAATTTTATACATCCGGAAGTGGGCTCTTACAAAAGTATATTACAAAAGTATTTGTTGAAATAAAGTTTGTTTATTATTGTTATTATTATTATTATTACAAAAACATTTTAACGAGAAAAATATCAATATAAATATATTACAGATTATGAAAAATATGTTAAAGATAATTTGATACGACTGTTATTCATTCATTTTCATATGGATTTCTTCTCCATTTGCGTGATGGTGGAAATCCCAAATCTTGGTGGCGTCTCCAAATTAGCGCGGCAGTTACACGTCGCAAACAATTAGGGGCGCACTAAGACGTCTGATGATCCGGTATAACTCCGGGCAGAACTCCGGGCAGGCATCCCCAGCAGCTGTAATATGCAGTGGAGTGGCAAATCTATCAAAGATATCAAAGGTAATTGAGAAACTTACCGCAAGTTGCCTGGCTTCCGGGAACTTGTAATACTATTTCATTAAGGAGCGCGTCCGCTTCCGGTACGCGATACCGCCGGAAGCGCCCCCGAAACGGCGGCGTACGGCCGCCCCCGGGGCCCACGGCCACCCCCGGGGCGCAGCCATCAAAGCGCCCTTAGTGCCGCGTAACTTTTGGGATGAACAATTGACGCTGCCGTCGGGAGGTCTAACTTTCTAGATCAGCGATGGTGAACCTATGACCCGTGGATCACACACTCGCCCACGTAACTATTTCAGGGACCCACATGTCCTGGTAAAATTGAATTATCCATGTTTTTTTATTTAACCATTAACCATTAACAAAATATCTAAGAAAATAATTATCAAATTGCAGATCATCTGTTGATGTGTTCAACGAAACAAACAACAAAAAATCAAATGATTGCAAACCAATTGTTTTAATTCTACTTAATTTACAGGCAATTATCAATATATTAAGATTTATTTCTGGAAACTAAATGTTCAAAATCACCAAAAGTGCAGAACTCGTAACTAATTTGTTTAACAATACATGTAAGATTCAAGAATGTAACAAACAGCAAAATATAAAATATTTGCTAAAAAAAATTGATTTATTTTATTTAATGGCATTTTGAAAAGTATTACAGGCAATTTTCGACATTTTAACAATTATTTCTGTCAATATAGAGACATTTTAGCAATACTACTATTGATTTTAAGACATTTTTCTACGCTGGATTAAAATTTTAAAACAATATCTTGAAATTGTTACTTTTAAAAATATTAGAAATCAATGGTGATTTCAATATATTTCATTAAAATTAGTAGCAGTCTTTAGGAATTTTTGCAACATTTAAAATCTATGTCATTTTAGCAAAATTACTGATAATTTTCAAACATTAGACAATTATTACTAAAAATTTTCAGACATGTTGGCAAAGTGTAAAAAAATACATTAAAATTGCCGAAATTTTGAAAACTATTTTGTTTAACAAAAAAAAAAAAACATTGAATTATCACATTGTATATCACTTGGTTACAAGGAATTTAAATCTTTGCAAACTACATTTTATATTTTATTATATATGTATTTGCCAAATTTGTTGAAATTTTGTATATTAGGTACCGTTTTATGCTAATAAATATTCTTTATTATTATAAATTGCTGATAATTTTTTTGATATGTTAACAATTATTGATGACAATTATCACGCCTAACTTTTGTAGTGTTCTTAATTCTCTCAACACTCATACTATTTCTTTTTTCCAAAAATACTTATCCTTTCCTTTAAAACGTGGAGACATTCTCAATAATTCTTATTGATTTCTGTAGATTTTGCATTTATTATCATTATTTCGAGATGTAGTTCAAAAATTCAATAATTCAATTGAGATTAATAAAATCATAAAATGCAACTTGGTTGGCACGATTAATACATACACTTTTTATGCTCCAAAATTCTCAATAATTTTTAAAATATCTACTTGGTCATTTCTAAAGAGTATCAAGAGATTTTCCAATAATTTCCATTATTTTCTCCAAAATTCTCGATAATTCTTAAAATATCTACTTCTTCATTTCTAAAAAGTATCAAGAGATTTTCCAATAATTTCCATTATTTTCCATTATATTAATTTGCCATTAATAATTAATATTTAATGATTTGTCAATATTTTTCATTACTAAGATTTCTGAAAATTTCTCAATCATTTCTAAGGTTTTTCAATGTTGTTCGAGATTTCTACATATTTCTCAAAAATTATCGAGATTTATATACATTTTTCAATAACTACCATGATTACATTAAAATTTTAGTGATCTATACATATTTATACACAATAAAGGATATACAGAATATACAGAAGAAATATTATAATTGTAAGACTTGTGCCAGTCGGGTACGACACGCATAAATATGAATTTCTAATCTATTTCTCATTAATTCTCAAAATTTCGTGAGAATTTTCGAATAATTTCGAGATCATTAAAATCAGAAAATCCAAATTGGTTGTCAGGATTGACCCGATTTCATTCTACACATTTTTCGATGATTCTTAAAATATCTAAACATTTCCAAACGATTTTCCTATAATTTCCTCAATTTTTCAACATTTTTGTAGATTTCTACAGGTTTCCCAATAATTATCATGATTTCTGCAGATTATTTCAAGATAAAGAAATGCAAATTGGTATTTTCAATAACTAAAGACTTCTCGATAATTTTCGAGATTTTCACAGATTTTCTAATAAATATGAATAATTCTAGAGATTGCTTAATAACACGCAAGATTTTCTAATAATTTTCGAGATTTATACAGACAATTTTTATGATTTTGAGAGATAATTCAAGATCATAAAAATCAAAAATGATTGACATGATTATTATTCATATTTCTTCCCTCTCCAAATTTGTCGATAATTTTAAAAAATATATCAATACATTTCTGAATATGTATTGTCATATTTCGAGAGTTTTTTTGGAAATTGGTATTTTCTGGTATTTGGTATTACTGATTACAATTTTTCTATCGAAACTACCAAACTTTAGCTCAAAAGGAAATAACAAAGTTGTCATTATAAATTATAGAATTTAGTTAGAAATTATTAAATTCTTATTGTAAATACCAAAATTTTAATTATATATTTTAATATTTAGTTAAAAATCTGCAATGTTTTTAAAAGAATATAGAATTTTTTTATTTTTAATTGAATTTTTTAGAGAAATTATAAAATTTTCGTTGCAAGTGACAAATTTTTAATAAAAATTTTCTACATTTTCTCTACAAATTTTAAGATTTATTACATATGATATTGAAATGATATCATTTCGGTTGTAAATTACAATTAATGTTGCATTTTTATTGAGTTTTAAAAGAATCTAATAAAAGTTTTATTAGATTATTTTAATATAATTACTCTAATTTTCATAAATTGTAAAGATTAATGGAACCTACGAGACTATTGTTGGAAATTATTACGTCTTTCCCCAGAAATCATATTCCTTGCAAAGTTATTAAAGAAATCTGCAAAAAGAATCAACATAAACTATGACATTTTCATTATTTTGAAAATTTCTATTCTATTTCTCAAGATTTCGTGAGATTTTTCAATAATATCGAGATCATTCAAATCAGAAAATCCAAATTGGTTCACACAATCGAGATTTTTTTTTTCATTCTACAATTTGTTCGATGATTCTTAACAAATCTAAACATTTCTAAATTTTTGCAAGATTCCGAGAGATTTTCTTATAATTTCCACAATTTCTCAATATTTTTGGACATTTCTACAGGTTTTCCAATAATTATCATGATTTCTGAGGATAGTTTCGAGATTAAGAAATCCAAATTGGTATTTTTATTAACTAAAGATTTCTCGATAATTTTCGAGATTTCCACAGATTTCCTAATAAATATAAATAATTCTAGAGTTTCTTAATAACACCCAAGATTTCCTAATATTTTTCGAGATTTCTACTCGAAAGCTATTTCTTAATATTTTGAGAAAAATGAAAAATGATTGACATGATTATTATTCACATTTATTCATTCTCCAAATAAGTCGATAATATTAAAATTATTTAAACATTTCTAAATATATATTGTCAAATTTCGAGATATCTTTCAATCATTTCTCCGATTTCTCAATTATATTTGACATCTCTACAGATACAGATCTCGGAATAGTGTTCAAATTTCTGGAGGTTTCTACAGGTTTCCCAATAATTATTATGATTGATTATTATGATTATGATCAAATTATATGATTGATAGAGATTATTTCGAGAGAAAGAAATGCAAATTCGTACTTTCAATAACTAAAGATTTCTCAATAGTTTTCTAAATTTCCTCAGATTTCCTAATAAATATCAATAATTGTAGAAGGTTTTTAATAACACTCAAGATTTCCTAATAAATTTCTAGATTTCTACAGATAATTCTTATAATTTTGAGAGACTATTTCGAGATCATAAAAATAAAAATGATTGACATGATTAATTATTCATATTTATTCATTTTCCAAATTTGTCGATAATTTAAAAAATATCAAAACATTTCTAAATATGTATTGTCAAATTTCAAGAGGTTTTTCAATCATTTCCCTGATTTCTCAATTATATTTGAGATCACTACAGATTTCGGAATAATTATCAAATTTCTGGAGATATTTCAATAAATCCAAAGATTTTCCGATAAACATTTTCATTTATTTTGAACTCCACTTTTTAAAGAATATAATAAGCATTTTTATAAAAAATAAAAATAACTAAAGAGAAATAAGAACTACTTTGTTCTCTATGTTTTATAATCTAAAATAAAATATATAATATAGGAATGCAAATTGGTATTTTCAATAGCTAAAGGTTTCTCAATAATTTTCGAGATTTCCATAGATTTTCTAATAAATATCAATAATTCTACAGATTTTTTAATAAAACCCAATATTCCTAATAATTTCCGAGATTTCTACAGATGATTCTTATGATTTTGAGAGATAGTTTCGAGATCATAAAAATAAAAAATGATTGACATGATTATTATTTATATTTCTTCATTCTCCTAATTGGTCGATAATTTAGAAAATATCAAAACATTTCTAAATATGTATTGTAAAATTTCGAGAGATTTTTCAATCATTTCCCTGATTTCTCAATTATATTTGAGATCTCTTCAGATTTCGGAATAATGATCAAACTTCTGGAGATATTTCAATAAATCCAAAGATTTCCCGATAAAACATTTTTATTTAAAACTCATTTTTATAAAAAATAAAAGTGACTAAAGAGAATTAAGAACTCTACTATGTTCTCTATGTTTTATAATCAAAAATAAAATATATAATATAGAAATGCAAATTGATATTTTCAATAACTAAAGGTTTCTCAATAATTTTCGAGATTTCCATAGATGTTCTAATAAATATCAATAATTCTACAGATTTTTTTAATAAAACCCAAGATTCCTAATAATTTTCGAGATTTCTACAGATGATTCTTATGATTTTGAGAGATAATTAAAGATTATAAAAATCAAAAGTGATTGACATGATTATTACTTATATTTCTTCATTCTCCAAATTAGTCGATAATTTAGAAAAAATCAAAACATTTCTAAATATGTTTTGTAAAAATTTGAGAGATTTTCCAATCATTTCCCTGATTTCCAATTATATTCGAGATCTCTACAGATTTCGGAATAATGATCAAATTTCTGAAGGTTTTTTCAATAAATCCAAAGATATCCCAATAAAAAATTGCTATTAAAAGCTTCACTTTTTAAAGGAAATTTTAAACATTTTTATAAAAAATATAAGTGACTAAAGAGAATTAAGAACTTTACTATGTTCTCTATGTTTTATAATCTAAAATAAAATATATAATATAGAAATGCAAATTGGTATTTTCAATAACTAAAGGTTTCTCAATAATTTCCGAGATTTCCATAAATTTCCTAGTAAATATCTATAATTCTACAGATTTTTTAATAAAACCCAAGATTGATAATAATTTTTGAGATTTCTATTGATGATTCTTATGATTTTGAGAGATAATTTCGAGATCATAAAAATAAAAAATGATTGACATGATTATTATTCATATTTATTCATTTTCCAAATTTGTCGATAATTTAAAAAATATCAAAACATTTCTAATTATGTATTGTCAAATTTCCTTCAGCCTGCAATCCTTGTTTACCGTGACCCTACCTTGCGGGACAGAACAAGGATAAGTAGACTGCTCGATCTTAAGGATGCGTCATTCCCATAGTCCGCGGCTGCACATGGTGTATGGCTTTCACCACATTAATATTGTTACATTAGAAGTTTTAACAGCAAATTTCTGGCAAATAATATTTTTTTCCAAAAATTTAAATAGATGATTGCGAGTGGAAACATATAAATGTTGTATAAAAATATATTTGATTAATCCTGGCGTGTGATTTGATTACTCAATTTGTATTTATGGCAGCGACTGGCGTGTCGCATTGTATTCGCATGCAACAGCAAATCCCTGGAATCTCGTCCAGATTTTCGATCATATCCTGGAGCGGCATTCTGGGGCCCGCCGGGGCGCATATGCACCTGTAGAATGCTTAATTAGCCCTGGATGCACACGCTCCAGTTTCCCGTCCGCTGATGCCGTTTGTCATTTCGCTCCATTATGCATCGCGCGTAACAAGAAGCGATGTGGGCTTATGTGTGTATTATATGTGCGCGAACACTCTCCGGCCGTCGTAAATTATTTACAGATGCGGCCGACTTTGTTGCCGGCCCCTGAATTACTGCGGCCCCGGCGTAATTTACGCAGTCCCAGGGCTCCAGCGGCAATGAAAAAATGGAGCGGAATGTGGTGCAGACGGAATTCGCTGAAAGATTTTTAAGCCCATTTCATTATTAGTTTGTAAAACATCAGAAACAAGCAAAGAACAAGAAAGTCATATTTTTTTGTGAGTCCATTAATATGTCTGTAATTGAATTTCTACTTGGTTGGAATGAATTCATTGCTCACATTTTTCTGCTGAAAAGCAAACGAAGAATGTAAATTCAACTGGTATTTAAAAGTTCGAAGTTTGTTAATTAATTCTTCTATTATTAAGTTTCTACTTACTATTATTAGGTCCACGTCCGGGATTTCGCTGTAAAATTATGCCGAGACGAAATTTGTTTGCTCGCGATTAATTAGCAGCCCCCGGGCGAAACTTGGCTGTGCTCCCGCGGGATATGTGCGGAAGAAGTTACGAGGCTGCCGGAGATATGAATTTGGGTGGAAAAATTGCGGCGGAGGGATTTGCGCCGGCGGCGATTACATCGGATTAGCTAAAAGTTTTCGGGGATAGTCAAGGTTGAGGCGGCTCAACAAACGCAGAAGTTCTCGGGATTATTATCCCGGCGAGGGTCGCTTGTCGCAGGATCCTCTTAAAAAATCGAAACGGATGACGTCGGGTCACCACAGTGAATAGTTTACGTGCGGCTTTAAGATTATCTGCGGAATTATTATTTTTAAGGTTTAATACATCTAATCCTCCATAAAAATGGTGATCCATGTCTTTCATTTATCTATAGCCTAATCTAACCTAACCTCATCTCACGTGAATGTATACATCTCACATATGTATCTGTATAATGTATATGTTTCTACTGACTTGTACATCCGCAATAATAGTATATTGTTTAGGAGAAAAAGTTGCCTTTTCTCCGAATATGAAATGTCCGAATGTCAAAATTTCGGCAGCGATTGTGCAAATTTGATTGTAAAATGCCAAAATTTCACTGTTAAATGCAAAATGTCATTGACATTTGAAAAATTTGTATTAAATAATTAAAATGTTCATAGTTATTTGTAGAAAATTTAATGAAAATTAGCTTAGTTGGAAATTGCGAACTTTTCATTAGAGATTACAAAATTTTCATTAGAAATTATGAAATTCACATTATAAAATCCAAAATTTTAATTAGAAATTTCAAAGTTTCATTGAAATGTGCAATTTTTAGTGAACATTATAAAGGTTTATCTGCAAAGCATAACACTCGCTAAGTTATTAATATTTTAATAGAAATTTGCTAAACTTTTAATCAAAAATACAAATATTTTATTATAAAGTAAAAACTTCATTTTTCAAAATTTTCTACATTTACCTTACAAATTACAAAATTTCATTAAAAATTGCAAAAAGGTAATCAGTCATTATGGAAAGGGAATGGAAATATAGAATGGAAACAATTATATCATAATCCAAGTATTCTGTTTACCATAAATCTTCATATGATTACGTAATGGTACAACTTTTTTTCACTCAAACGTATTAAACCGGGGCATCATTAATTCGTGCAGCTAGCACGGCTTCATCCTGAGGAATCAATCTTTTGCAACCTCGCTACAAGCATAATGCGTTTCTACATTTGATTAATGACCTGCCCGTACCTCATCCATTTCGTTGATGAACGCGGACGTTCGGTGCAACTCACAATACGGGGCAATCTAAAAAGTGCACAGCCGTGACAAATTGTCATACAGAACACCGAATAATAGATGCGAGCATTCGCAGCTGAGATGCTCCGCAAGATTGAGCTGCTCCTCAAGCATATGACTTGCCAGCGTCCATCTGACTCCGTTAAGTGGAAGCTGTACGCAGCTCTTCTGGTGGCCTTCCTGTACGCGAGCCCAGTTACGTATTTCTGCTGTGTTGAAGCAGCAGCCATCAGCAGCATACCAAAAGCATTATCGGTGGTTTCTTTGCCGCTTATTTCAACCATTATAATCTTCAATAAGGCGTTCATAAAACGAAAAGAATTTGCACTTATGGTCACCAATATTTACAATATATTAGAAACATACATACCTCAGAAGTACAACACAAGACTCCACAAAAATAACTTATTGAAATATTTGGGCATCAACATATGGGTCGTACTTATAAACGCTGATATTTATGGTTGGGTAAACGGTACGACATCATTAAGCAAAACGCTCAGTTTCATCAATGTTTTCGTCTATTTCAATGCTGCTCTCTACTACATAGAGCTTGTAAATACCTTGCGGGAAGTCACTGCTGCGGTTAACCGAAAAAGGTGTAAACTGCACGTAAAGATAATTGAATTTCAAGCCACTCTCTACGAATTGGGTTACTATTTTACGTACTACATAAAACTCTCGAAGATAATTAGTCATGTGAACAGCATTTATGGTGGCTACATCCTTTTGTTCCTCGGAAACTCCCTGTCTTTCCTGATTACCTCGTTCTACAGCCTGATCATGCTTATGCACGTCGATGAGATGGATTATCTTCAAGTTGCAATTTTCTTGTTGAAGATACATTACAATATGGCAAGTGAAAGTTTTGTTTTTAAATTATTTGCTTAGGTTAGGTTATATTATATTATGTTAGGTTAGGTTAGGTTTAGGTTATTAGGTGCTTTGGGCCAATTAAATACAAACAATACTTCAGACAAGGCAAACAGTGCTGATAAAATAGACACAACTCACAGATTGACAGCCAAAGAAAACAATACTGACAAAACAGACATAAATCACAGATAAGGCAGCCAAAGGAAGCAATACTGGCAAAACATACACAAATCACAGATTGGCAGCCAAAGGAAACAATACTGACAAAACAGACATAAATCACAGATAAGGCAGCTAATGGAAACAATACTGACAAAATAGACATAAATCACAAATTGACAGCGAAAGGAAACAATATTGACAAGACATACATAAATCACAGATAAGGCAGCTAAAGGAAGCAATACTGACAAAACAGACATAAATCACAGAAAACGCAGCCAATAGAAACAATACTGACAAAACAGACATAAATCACAGATAAGGCAGCTAAACGAAGCAATACTGGCAAAACATACATAAATCACAGATTGGCAGTCAAAGGAAACAATACTGACAAAACAGACATAAATCCCAGATAAGGCAGTCAAAGGAAGCAATACTGCCAAAACATACATAAATCACAGATTGGCAGCCAAAGGAAACAATACTGGCAAAACAGATATAAATCACAGATAAGGCAGTCAAAGGAAGCAATATTGACAAAACATACATAAATCACAGATTGACAACGAAAAAAAAACAATATTGACAAAACAGACATAAATCACAGCTAAGGCAGCTAAAGGAAGCAACACAGACAAAACGGACATAAATCACAGAAAACGCAGCCAAAGGAAACAATACCGACAAAACTGACATAAATTACAGATGCGGCAGTCAATGAAAGCAACACTAACAAAACAGATACTAAGTATAGATAAGGCTGCCAAAGCAAATATTCTGACAAAATAGACACAAATCACAGATAAGGTAGTGAAAGCACACAATACTGTCAGACGAGACACAAATCACAGAGAAGGCAATATGTTGCTAGCTCAGAAAGAACAGACAATATACAGAAGAAATGGCGCAGAAGTTAGATAATTATGACACATGAGATAGACAGGATAGCCATTAAAAAACAAAGCACAACAGACAAACAAATGGTACAACTTTCAAGTTTTCATAACATTTAAAGGAAAAGATTGAAAGTGATTGTCATAACATATTTGAAAAACTTTTTAAGTCTTAAGTTTTTTTTTTTAATTTTAAGTCCGTTGATAATAATTTTGTTATCTAGATTTTCAATTGTTATTGTGTTATGTATAAAGTTGCAATATTTTTGGCCCTGCTTATTTGTGTTTAGTTTGTTAGATAAGTTTCAAGCTTTTATGATATATAAAGTGAAAGCATTTGTGTCTATTTTGTCAAACAACAAAAATAGTACAAGGTTCAAGCTTTTATAACATGTAAAGTAAAAGATTGAAAGTGGTTCTCATAACATTTTTGAAAAACTAGTTCTCTGATAGACTTTTTTTTTCACAAATCACAGAGAAGGTAGTGAAAGCACACAATACTGTCAGAAGAGACACAAATCACAGAGAAGGCAAAATGTTGCTAGCTCAGAAAGAACAGACAATATACAGAAGAAATGGCGCCGAAGTTAGATAATTATGATACATGAGATAGACAAGATAGCCATTAAAAAACAAAACATAACAGACAAAGAAATGGAACAACTTTCAAGTTTTCATAACATTTAAAGAGAAAGATTGAAAGTGTTTGTTATAACATTTTTGAAAAACAAGTCCTTTGATGATTTTTTATTATCCTGATTTTTAAATTACTATCTCGTTATGGTATAAGGTTGCAGCACTCTTTTTGCTCTGCTTATTTGTGTCTATTTTGTCAGACAACAAAAATAGTATAAGTTTCAAGCTTTTATAGCATGTAAAGTGAAAGATCGAAAATAATTGTCCTAACATTTTTCAAAAACAAGTCCTTTGATTGACTATTTTGTTGTCCAATTTTCAAATGTTGTCTTGTTATGTTATAAACTTAGTTAGTAAACAAGTTGTTTGTACGAATCTTTTGTTATCTAGATTTTCAATTATTATCTTGTAATGTTATAAACTTGCAGTAACTTTTTTGTCCTGCTTATTTGTGTCTACTTTGTCAGACAACAAAAATAGTATAAGTTTCAAGCTTTTATAGCATGTAAAGTGAAAGAACGAAAATGATTGTCCTAACATTTTTGAAAAACAAGCCCTTTGACTGACTATTTTGTTATCCAATATTCAAATATTATCTTGTTATGATATAAACTTAATTAGTAAACAAGTTGTTTGCTCGAATATTTTGATATCTAGATTTTCAATTATTAATTTTCACAAAATTAAAATCATATTTTGATCCATAAACATAAATTTCAATACAATTCAGTCTAAATTTTAGAAAATGCCTAACAATTTTTGAAAATCTATTAAAAATTAATAAAACTCTCATAAAGCATATTAAATTGGGCCAAGTTTTCAAAACATTCATGAAATCTTCGGTTAACTTTCAGATATATTCATAAATCTTTATTATAGTAAAATGTCTAAAAATTGACAACAATTTTAGTATTAAATAAAAACCTATGAACCTATCAATAGGTACAATTAAATTTGCTATTAAATAAGTCACATAAAGTCTACAGAATTTCATAAAATTTCCCTGAAACATTTGAAATTTCTATTAAATTATGAATTTACATTCAATAGTCTATAATTTTTCCGAATATATCAGAAAACTAACTAATATTTATTAAAAGTATGAATAGATTTTCATAAAATACCATCAAATTTCAATGAAATCCTTTTCCAATGAAGTTTTTGTTATAAAAATTGCTGAAAATCTATAAAAAATGAATAAAATATAAAATTTTCTACAAGATTTCAAAATATTCATCCAATCTTCTGTTAATTTTCAGAAACATTAAAAAATTTCAATATTTTTAAATATTTTCATAAAATACCATCACATTTCTATGAAATCCTATTCAAATGAAGAATTTGTTACTAATCTTTCTGAAAATCTATAAAAAATGAATAATACATATCAAATTTTCAACAAGATTTCAAAATATTCATGCAATATTTTGTTAATTTTCAGAATTACTCAAAAAATTTATTATATTTTAGAAAATGTCTAAAAATTGTCTAATTCTAATTGTCTAATGTATAAAAATTAAAATCTTATTTTGAGAAACATTAAAAAATTTCAATATTTTTGAATATATTCATAAAATACCATTAAATTTCTATGAAATCCTATTCAAATGAAGAATTTGTTACAAATATTACTGAAAATCTATAAAACATGAATAATACATATCAAATTTTCTACAAGATTTCAAAATATTCATGCAATCTTTTGTTAATTTTCAGAAATACTCAAACAATTCTATTATATTTTAGAAAATGTTTAAAAATTGACAAAAAAATCTTTAACAGAATGTATACCCTTGAATTTCTATAAAAGTTTAAATCTTCGTTTAATTTTAGACTAATTTTCAAAAAAAATCATTCCAAATCTACAGAATTTGATAACATTTTACTGAAACATATGAAATTTGTAATAAATTGCGAATTTACATTCAATATTCTATAAATTTTCAAAATACATGAGAGAACTAACTAATGATTATTAAAATGTCATTAGATGTTCATCATTTCTTTAAAAACCAAAGGAAATTTCGATAAAATTCCTAATCTTCACACAATCTTTTATCAAAGTCTGGTAAATCTTAAAAATTGTTCAATTTCTGAGATTTACATATAATATCATAAAATTTCTATAAAATTCTTTTCAAATGTGGATTATGTTATAAAATATGTATTTGTTTTTTTTCAATGATGATAATTATAAAAACATGCGCTATTTTTTTCTTTGCCTATTTTTTACTTTACTTTGTATTTCGTCTGCCTTATAAAAACTTGCACAATTTTTTTTTTCTTTGCCTATTTTGTACTTTGCTCGGTATTTTGTCTGCCTTATAAAAACTTGCACTATTTAGTTTTCGTATCTTATTTGTCTAACTTTTGTGCCCTCCTACAGTAGTTTGCCTGTCCTCTATGATCTTTCTGAAATATTTTGTATTTTGTCTTATTTGTGATTCGTGATTTGTGACTTGTGACTTGTGATTTGTAATCTGTGATTTGTGATTTGTGATTTGTGATTTGTGTTGTCTCATTGGTCAGCATTGCTTGCCTTGACCTCCGTGTATCAATTGCATTGACTGCCTTGCCAAAAAAATAACGGGGAACTGAAGCAGGTGATCCCGTGTACTGTTAAATTGTGAAACAACGAAGGGGAACTGAAGCAGGTGATTCCGTATACTGTTAAATTGTGACGTTAAAGATCCAAAATGGATGAAGCCAAATTCATAAAGTCAATAATTTCCAAATAAGCTAGATCACTCCTTGGTTACGGTGATTAGCCATAGCATCAAAAATAGTATAATCATGTTTGCAACGTGCCAAAAGTAATAAATATATGATAATGAAATATTGGCAATTGATGTATCGAGATATTTCTTAATGAATAATGATAATAAATAGGCAGATTGACTTCAGGTCAATAGCCATTAAAATATTGTTACTACTACTGAAGATGAAATAGTAATTTTATATGCAGGATCTTTAGAAATCCATAATCCTTCGTTTTAAGTATGCCCCAGTTAATTAGTGGCAATTTCAGGTAATGTCCTGGCTCTTTTAGAAATCCATAATCCTTCATTTTAAGAATGCCCCAGCTAATTAGCAGCAATTTCAGGTAATCTCCTGACTCCTTTAGAAATCCATAATCCTTACTTTTATATATCAACCAATTTCTGGAAATTTCAGGTTATGTCCTGGCTGATAATATCCAGATGCCATCGTTTGCTGGACGAAACCAAACTGATATCTGCTACATGTTTCGGCCGCATATTAAAAAATGAACAACTGAAAGACGACCAGAACACGAACAAGCAGATACTGCAAATCATGCAACTGATGGTTGATACCAGACCCCAATTATCAGCTGCTGACTTCTTCGTCATGGACCGCCGTGTGGTCATCAAAATGTTGGGAACCATAGTCGTCAATCTGATTATAGTATTACAGTTTAGTAAAATACTTTGAATACTTATAATGCACAACTTCAAGATAGATAAAACATAATAAAAGTCAAAAGATAATAAACGATAAAAGTTAATAAAAGATAACAAAAGCGTAAAGATAAAAGATAAAAGATCATAAAAGCTAAAAGAAAGTAAAAAACAAAAGATAAATAAATGGAGTTTCTCAAATTAAAGAAATTTGAGGTCCTTTGGAGCAATTACAAACTTTTCGCAATGTTTTCATAGCTTAAATGTACCAAAAATATTTTTTAATTAGTAAAAAAAATCTTAATGGTATCATTAAATTTATATACAAATCTTTTTGAGTTTTTTCATCAAACATTTAATTTAGTCTTGAAATCGAAATGAAAAATTAAACAATATTGTTTTCAGCAGATCCCCTGAAATAATCCTTTTTTATGCCTTTGTGGCTTAATTATACAAAGTGATCGAATATTCAATGTAATTGCAATAAAATATTATGATTTGATTATTCAACTACTGCCTATTTGTATAATGGTCACCAAGTAGTGATCCACTACACACGTATACCTTTAAGGGTTTATTATACAAAGTGATCGAATATTCAAAGTAATATACGGAATAAAATATTATTACTTGCTTATTCAACTACAGCCTATTTGTGCTATTATGGCTAATAACGGTCGCTAAGGAGCCACCCACTGCATATACGTAAGTAAGTTTATGGGTTATTTATACAAAGTGATCGATAATTTCCGACTGCACATTTCAAGCTCTCACAACACTTCATTTAGCCCTAGATTCGAGCCGTGTTGCCCTTGGTCTGCTGGTCGTTCAACAGTTCACCAGCGCGACTTGTTGCGGAGGTCCGCGACCTGCGCAAGGTCAAGAGTGTTTTTGAGCCGCCGCTAGCGTCCCCTGGCGTAGGTCGGGGATCCACAGTTCCGAACTTTCCATGTAAAAGTGTGTCGTAAACGTTTTTACAGGCACGTTACGTCTTTATAATTACGTGCTCCATCTCGAGAACTTCTTACAGGAATTGCTTACAAGATTACTCAGCTAATGCACACACAGTTAATTAAGGCTCCGACTAATCGATACTTATAGAAGTTCATTAAAGCTCTGACTAATCGATACTTATAGAAGTTCATTCAGGCTCCGACTAATCGATACTTATAGAAGTTCATTAAGGCTCCGACTAATCGATACTTATAGAAGTACATTAAGGCTCCGACTAAGCGATACTTATAGAAGAAGATTAAGGCTCCAACTAATCAATACTTATGTACAGTAGATTAAGGTTCTGACTTACTCCACAGGTCGATTCTCGGGGCAATATGATTAGTACAATTACCCCCTTAAATTATGCAAGTATGAAATTGAATATGAAAATGAAGATGAAGAAAGAAACGTTTAATGAGAAGATTCGAGAGAACTTCGTTTTAGAATTGCTTACAAGACTACTTAACTAATGATTACATAACTAATATATACACTATTATCTATCTCAGGGCGATATGATTAGTACAATTACCCCCTTAAATTATGCAAGTATGAAATTGAATATGAAAATGAAGATGAAGAAAGAAACGTTTAATGAGAAGATTCGATAGAACTTCGTATAAGAATTGCTTACAAGACTACTTAACTAATGACTGCTTAACTAATATATACACGTAAATTAAGGCTTCGACTAATCGATACCTATATACAATAGACTAAGGATCTGACTAATCGATACTCGCGAGTTCGATTTTTCGTATTGCCCGAACATTAGTTCTATTCCAACTTAAATTATGACAGTATGAAATTGAATATGAAGATGAAGATGAAGATGAAGAAAGAAAACTTTAATGAGACGATAATGTAGAAAATGAAGGTAAAATTAAGAAGATGATGAATAAGAAGCTAATGTAGAAAAATGAGAAGCAGCATGAAATTACACATGAAGATGTAGATGGCTACTGTAAAGTTTAATGAGAAGAAAAAGTATGAGATGAAAGTCAAATTGAGGAGGTGATGAATCAAAAGCACAAGTAGAAAAATTAAAAGTTGAAAAGGAGGAGACAACTGGCGAGTTCGATTGTCGCCCTAACAACTTGGTAGAGGAGATGACTGGAAGAGAAAAATGTATGAAATTGAATAGAAAGATGAAGATGAACATAAAGAAAGAAAACTTTAATGAGACGATAAAGTACAAAATGAAAATCAACTTAAGGAGATGATGAATAAGTAGCTAAAGTAGAAAAATGAGGAGCAGCATGAAATTACACATGAAGATGTAGACGGCGAAAGTAAAGTTTAATGTGAAGAAAAAGTAGGAGATGAAAGTCAAAATGAGGAGGTGATGAATTAAAAGCTAAAGTAGAAAAAATAAAAGTTGAAAAAGGAGGAGACAACTGGCTAGTACGATTCTCGCCCTAACAACTTGATAGAGGAGGAGATGACTGGAAGAGGAAAATGTATGTCAAATTGAGGAAGTGTTGAATATGAAGCTAAAATAGAAAAATGAAGAGAAGCATGAAATTGAACATGAAGATGAAGACGAAAGGAAAGTTTAATGAGAAGACAAAGTAGAAAATGATGGCCAAATTGAGGAGAAGCTAAATTGTAAAAATGAGGAGAAGTTGGGAGAGGAGAAGACGAATCTCGATTTTCGCCCAGGGCAGTATGACAATTGTTCAATTCCGCCTCAAATAATAGAAGCGTAGAAGCGAAGAATAGAAGCGTAAGAATGAATATGAAGACGAAGATGAACGTCCAATTGTGGAGGTGATGAAAGAGAAGATAAAAGAGAAAAAAGAAATGTTTAAAGAGAAGGAGACGACTGGCGAGTTCGATTCGATTCGATTGTGGAAAATTAATGTGGAAAATAAAAGTCAAATTGAAGAGGTGATGAAAGAAGAGACAACGAAAAAAAAAGATGAGGGACTACTGGCAAATTCGATTTTTGCCAAGTGCAATAGGGCTATTGTTCAATTCCCTCTCAAATAATGGAAGCACGAAAATGAATACGAAAACAAGTTTAATGAGACGATAAAGTAGACAATGATAGCCAAATTGAGGAGAAGCTAAATTGGAAAAATAAGGAGAAATTTGGAGAGGAGAAGACGACTGTCGATTCTCGCCCAGGGCAGTATGACAATTGTTCCATTCCACCTCAAATAACAGAAGTGTAAGAATGAACATGAAGACGAAGATGAACGTCCAATTGAGTAGGTGATGAAACAGAAGATAAAAAAGAAAAAAGAAAAGTTTAATGAGAAGGAGACCACTGGCGAGTTCGATTCGATTCGATTGTGGAAAATTAAAGTGGAAAATAAAAGTCAAATTGAAGGGGCTATGAAAGAAGAGGCAAAGGAGAAAAATGAGAAGGAACTACTGGCAAGTTCGATTTTTGCCAAGTGCAATAGGGTTATTGTTCAATTCCATCTCAAATAATGGAAGCACGAAAATTTTCACGAATTTTTCACGAATTTTTCACGAAATTTTTCACGAAGCACGAAAAAGCACGAATTTTCGGACGTGATAAGAGAACATGGAATGAAAACGAGAGGACAGTAGAAATATAATGGAAACATATGAGTACAAACCAAATTCTCTCGTTCTTTGAATCATCCATAAACTACTTTATAACCCAACGTACAGAATTTAGAAGAAAACCCTATTTTATTATTTCTTCTAAATGCTATACTTGAGAACTGCCCAAAATTGAGCTTTTAGAAGAAATATCTATTCTCCTATTTCTTCTAAAAGCTACACTTGAGTATTGCCCACAATTTTAGCTTTTAGGAGAAATATCCATTCTCCTATTTCTACCATTAAAATGAATATGAAAAACATTAGAAGTGTAATGAAAATATAACGTAGAAAAAAAGTCAATTTTCGGATGTGACAAGAGAACGTGGAATGAAAACGAGAGGACAGTAGAAATAAAACGGAGACAGATGAGTAGAAAAAAAATCTCTCGTTTTTTGAATCATCCATTAACTACTTTATTACCCAACGTATAGAATGTAGAAAAAATAAATCCTATTCTAGTATTTCTTCTAAATGCTAAACTTGAGTATTGCCGAAAAGTTTAGCTTTTAGAAGAACTATATATTCTCCTATTTCTACCATAAAAATGAATATGATGAACATGAAAAATGTAATGAAAAGATAACGTAGAAAATAAAGTCAATTTTCGGACGTGATAAGAGAACATCGAATGAAAACCAGAGGACAGCAGAAATATAATGGAAACATATGTGTAGAAAACAAAAACTCTCGTTCTCTGAATCGTCCATGAACTACTTTATAACTCAACGTATAGAATTTAGAAGAAAACCTGATTCTCCTATATCTTCTAAATGCTAAACTTCAGTAGTGCCCAAAAGTTTAGCTTTTAGAAGAAATATCAATTCTCCTATTTTTTCTAAAAGCTAAACTTGAGTATTCCCTAAAAGTTTAGCTTTTAGAAGAAATATCTATTCTCTAATTTCTTCTAAAAGCTAAACTTTGAGTAATAAAGTAGATTATAGATGATTCAAATAATATGAGTATCTTTTATAGTAGTATTTAGTAGTTTTAGAACACGAGAAACTTTTATATTTAGAGTATGCGGTTGTGACCTTTCAATCTGCGATTATCTTAACCAATAGATAGTTTCCATGACAATCAATGTACAGCAGTCTCATCTAAGGGAATTAATCTCCGAATAAACTAAGCATCCTGTAATCTGGACTATTTTAATATTTGGTAGAAATTACTGATCACTCGGTATTCCAGGATGACGGCCGTCCCTCGGGACTTTATCAGCGTATCTGGGTGTTTGCTCCTCCTGCAGGAAGGGGGATAACTGTAGAACGTTCATCGGTTCACTTGCCTGATAACTTAAGCGCAAAGAAAAGTTTCAAACATCGCCGGTTACGCCTAAAATATTATTACAAAATTAGCATCAGACTTTCCCAATTCTCCCCAATGGACTTTCACAAGAATGTTAATTTGGCGCAAGATTCTTCGTATGGATAATCGAGAATTTGTTTACGCTACAATTCTTTCATATATTAATAATAATAATGAGACAGGAAAACCCAGTCTAAAGTAGAGAGTTAAAGCTCCGAATAAATAATAGTTGTAATCAATAGTAATCAAATAATCGAATAAAAATTAACGTGTATATATTGAATACCTTTTCTTATATATTACTAATATTAATAATAAATGTAATATGCAATATTTCACTCAAAACTATAGTCACAAATCAATAAACAATTTTAGGGATACTAACGAAGTCATTTATTTTATTTATATCAAAATTGTTATTATCATAAATTGCGAATTATTTAACTAATGATTATTCAACTAATATTTTATAATGAAAGTGTCGTGCAAGTAACGTATAGATAAGACTGAGGGATTGTTCACGCGGTCTTCACTATGTTAACCAGGGCTAAGGTGGTATTTACAGGGACAGAACCAACAACAGCAACAATAACAGCAACAACAACAGCAACAACAACAACAACAACAACAACAACGACAACAACAACAACAACAACAACAACAACAACAGAAGGTGGAGTAATGGAGATATTAGATCCCCCCACTGTAGACCGGTTTTGACCTGGTGGGTCTCATCAGTACAGTGCGTCCGAATATAGTTTCCAATTTGTGCACTTGTACATTTGTGGACCATTTGTTTGCCATATTTAGGTTTGCTGAGAAACTTCGCCTCTACTATCCACGAATAGCTCATAAATATATCGACTGCTCGCGTAGCAGAGGCGGCAAATGCAGACGAATGAACGACTAGGGACGACGTGGCTGAAATATTTGCCCGTGCGACTCCGGGAATACATTAGCCTTCGAGGTGCGACCTCCGGATTTATTCCCGGTCCCGGATCCTGGAGCGAGTGGTTCTCCCGCCGTGCGATTATGGTAAGTAATCCTCCGGCTCCCGCCGGGCTGGATGGCCGCCTCCTTGTTTACAAACACGAAGGACACAGGTCCAATATTATCACAATCTCGCCGAGTGCCCCCCCAAGGGGACGGCCGTCGATATATTATACTTTTATCGATCATTGGCCGTGGATTATATTTCCAGATATCCCACTTCATGTTTCCCGTATAAATTTATTCCCTGATTACTTCGTAGCAGATCCTGGATATCTTCGCTTCCTGGAAAATAGGAAAATACGAAAGGGGACAAGAATATGCCACGTAGGAGCCGCTGCTAATAATTTTGTTATTTTAAAGAAGTAAATAACTTGCGAAACCTTATTTTTGAAAGTGCTACACTGCCAATTTATTCATTGGCAAATTCTATCATATATGTATGATCAAAGGTAGGAGTTTCCATAATTAATTATTGACATGAAAACTTATTTCTAATACTGTCATACAAGTCCTAGTATGTGGTTTTAGCTAGCCATGGAAACAATTAAAGAAAGAACTAAAGGTGCTGGTAATATTTAAAAAAAAAGTAAATTTTAATTTTTTTTAAATAAATTATCATTTTTTGAAAAATCCTTAAATTGGCATTATAACGAAACTTATGTTAAATGAATTATAAAAAAAAATAATATGCCTCTTCAGTCAAAATTATTACTGATTTTTTTTTAATAATGCTCCCAATAGAAATATTTAATAAATTCCCGAAAAATATTATTGGGCCATTGGCTATTAGCCTGTTTGTCTAATAATTTGGAATTTGGAATTCTAAAGATTAAAAAACAGTGCAAAAATTAACAGAACTAAAGCAATGTTTAATATTCTTTGAAAAATATAAAATTTTCATCAATTTTTTTGTAAATTCTCAAAAATTTATAATATATAGGAAGGAAGATTCCATATGAGGTTGATATTGAGCTAATAAAAAACATGAAGATTAAAATATAGATATAGATATATTTGTTCATGCGTATGCTTTCACGGACGAAATGTGTTTGAACTTATTTCGGGTCTTTGAACTTCCGTGTATTGTTTTATGTGTCCTGAAAAGGACCCTTTTCACGACGTATCGGCAAAATCTCATTTTCCATCTTCTGGTGAATTCTTCTCGAATGTTAGGAGAGAGTATTGTTTCAACTCTCCTTAGTTCTCTCCTAACATTCGAGAAGAATTCACCAGAAGATGGCAAATGCGATTTTGCCGAAACGTCGTGAAAAAGGTCCTTTTCAGGACACACAAAACAATACAGTTTCGGGTCAAACACCCGAAACAAGTAGAGAACTTCCATAGAGAACTAAGGAGAGTTGAATCAATACTCTCTCCTAACATTCGAGAAGAATTCGCCAGAAGATGGCAAATGCGATTTTGCTGAATCGTCGTGAAAAAGGTCCTTGCCAGGACTCACAAAACAATACAGGGAATTTCAAAGACCCGAAAAAAGTAGAGAACTTCCTTAGAGAACTAAGGAGAGTTGAATCAATACTCTCTCCTAACATTCGAGAAGAATTCGCCAGAAGATGGCAAATGCGATTTTGCCGAAACGTCATGAAAAACGTCCTTTTCAGGACTCACAAAACAATATAGGGAAGTTGAAAGACCCAAAAGAAGTAGAGAACTTCCTTAGAGAACTAAGGAGAGTTGAAACAATACTGTCTCCTAACATTCGAGAAGAATTCGCCAGAAGATGGCAAATGCAACTTTCACAAAACAATACACGGAAGTTCAAAGATCCGAAACAAGTTCAAAAACATAGATCTAGATACAGATATAGATATAGCTGTAGATATAGATATAGATATAGATATAGATATAGATATAGATATAGATATAGATATAGATATAGATATAGATATAGATATAGATATAGATATAGATACAGACATATATAGGTATAGATATAGAATAGAATAAGAATTGTTATTGCAGTTTAAAAATTTAGTTTAATTAAAGGAATTCGGCAAATTTACTTTTCGCCTGTTTATTAAAAACATGTTATAATATGGTTGGATAATAATCTCTTTTTAGAGAATTGTTTGAATTAAAAAAAAATTAAGGAAATACTGTATGAATTTCCATTTTTTTTAAGTTTATCAAATTATTGGACATTCTGAAAAACTTACTTATACTACTTTCGGTTTGTTATCCCTCAATTTTAATTTCTTTATGTTCAAACAGTCACTTTTTTGTAGAATTCAATAGAATAGAATAGAATAATGGAATAAAATAATTGTAAATGTAAGTGTTCATGTGTCTATATAATACTGTTTCAAATTGTTTATTGTTTGATGCTTATACTATTTGTACAGAATTCAATCAATTTGTACAGTAAATGTAAACGTAAATGTAGTAAATGTACGTGTTCATATACATAAAACTCTTTCAAAATGTTTAAAATTTCATGCTTATTCTATTTGTACAGAATTCAACACAACTTGTACAATCAATTTATAAAGAAATAAGCTTCAATCTCGAAAAAAAAAATTATAGGAATTTCTTAATATAATAAGTATTACTATAAGTATAATAATAAATAATAACTAAGTATAAGTTAGTTATAACATATAGTTATTACTATAAGTATAGTATATAAGTATTTAAAAAAAAAAAAATCGGGACATTTTTATTTGGATAATAATTTCTAAATTTAGAATTTAATAATTGTTATAATTTAAAAAGGGCAAAAACTATAAGAATTCATTTTTTTTAAATAATTTAAACTTTTATTAAATTTTTGTATATTCTTAAAAAGTATACTTGGATTTGTTCCGACTGATATCCTTTCTTAGTTTCAAATAGTCAATTCGTTTGATTGAGTTAACGTTTCTATATAAAACTGTATAAAAATGTTAAAAATTTAATGCTTTTTCTATTTGTACATAATTATAGGAACTTCTTAACATGTATTTTATGAAAAAAAAAAACATTTTCAGTAAATTTTTGTAAATTTTCAAAAATTCATAACATGAATGGATAATAATTTTTAAATTTAGAGAATTGTTATAATTAAAAAAGGGCATGAAAACAGAACTATAACAATTCTTAAAATTTCTTTTGAAATAAATTAAACTTTTATCAATTTTTTGTAAATTCTTAAAAAGTATACTTGGATTTGTTCCGACTGATATCCTTTCTTAGTTTCAAATAGTCAATTTGTTTGATTGAGTTAATGTTTCTATGTAAAACTATACATATTACTATATACTATATACTATACTATATACACATTACTATGTACTATATACTATACTATGTACTATATACTATTAATAAATATATATTCTATTCTGTTCTATTCTATATAAATATGTTTCAAATTTAATGCTTTTTACATTTGTACAGAATTACAGGAAATTCTTAACATGTATTTTATGAAGAAAAAAATCATTTTCAGTTAATTTTTGTAAATTTTCAAAAATTTATAACATGTATGGATAATAAATTTTAAATTTAGAGAATTGTTAGAATTAAAACTGGAAAAAAACAGAACTATAACAATTCTTATTATTTTTTTGAATTAAATTAAAAATTTATCAAATTGTTGTAAATTCATAAAAAGTATACTTGGACTTGTTCCGGCTAATATCTTTTCTTAGTTTCAAATAGTCAATTTGTTTGATTGAGTTAACGTTTCCATATAAAACCAAATAAAATTGTTTCAAATTTAATGCTTTTTCTATTTGTACAGAATGATGCCAATTTGTTAACATGTATTTTATATAAAAAAAAAATATTTCCAGTAAATTTTTGTAAATCTTCAAAAATTTATAACATGTATGGATAATAATTTCTAAATTTAGAGAATTGTTAGAATTAAAAAAGGGCGATAAAACAGAACTATAACATTTCTTAATATTGTTTTGAAATAAATGAAACGTTCATCAAATTTTTGTAAATTCACAAAAATATACTTGGACTTGTTCCGGCTGATATCCTTTCTTAGTTTCAAATAGTCAATTTGTTTGATTCTATATAAAACTATATAAAAATGTTTAAAATTTGAAGAATTATCGAAATTTCTTAATACGTATTTAATAAAAATCAATTTACATACAATTTTAAAAAATTAGTAAAACGGATGGATTCTAATTTTAGAGAATTGTTAGAATTAATAAAGTAAGAAAAACAGAACTAGGTATACCAATTCTTAATACTGTTTTAAAAAAATCATTTTTTATCCAAACAAGTATTATTGTAATGTGGCCTAAATGAAATAAAGTATCTATCTATCAAATTTTTACATTCTCAAAAATTTACTTGGACTAGTTTCGGCATGTCATCCTTCTTTAGCTTAAAATAATCAATTTTCTTTGGTAATGTTTATGTTTCTACATAAAAATGTGTAAAATTAGATGCCTATGTTATGTGTAGATTATGTTTTTTAAGAGAAAAATATATTTGTAATCTGAGAGAGCACAGAACTGAAAATTATTATTATTATTATTGCTATCATTAGTAATATAATTATTATTTAATATTATGCTACGTGGAATACTGAACTTAATAATTAATTAATCGATTATTATAGCTGCAAGGCAATAACCAGACAAGTGAAAATCGCCCCGATAGATGATGGCAATATTGAGCGATCGACCACGAAAAATCCAGCAGCTGAGAGAGATACATCGTAATCTTCCACCATTTGCATTAGCAAGGTAATGGCAACAAAGCAATCGGATGAAACTGCTGCTGCTTCAGTAGATTGAGTAAGCATTGAGCAGCAGATTAGAGAAGTCTCCTTGGCACTTTGTCTTACATTTCCAGATACTGAAGCAATGGATATCAACATCATCTGGAATCAGCAATTTTATATCACTCTTACTTTATAATTTCTCTTTGTTACAAACAAAAGGTCGTAATTATAAAAAACCACCAATAAAATTTTAGCATATTGTTTTCTAACATTGTGAAGTAAAGTAAAGTAAAGTAAAGTAAAGTAAAGTAAAGTAAAGTTGAGCTTATCTATTAAATTTGTGAAACGTCAACCAAGTGCTCAATTTACCTTTACCTAACGTAAAGTAATCACGTGAAATCAGCAACTTGAATAACATTCTTGCTTTCAGGTTTTTCAAAAATGAATGTTACAATAAAAAAAAGTTATTTCAAGATTATGTCAGATCACTAAAGCAACAAAAAAAAGGAGAATGCCGTGTGTTAACATAGCAGAGACAATTGAGAACATTGATAGTAGCTTACTTTACTACTTTACCAATACCTCATTTACATCAATAGTAGTTATCTAGTACTGATTCTGGAGCACCCGATGAAATTTAGTACCAATTCTGGCCCACCTTGAGCGACTCTTTTAAAGTGTAGCGGCTTTTCATAATAGCTGTGGTAGAAAAAACTTTGTATGATACATTTTCGAAAAGTGGTGCTTAACGAACTTGTATCATAAATAAACATTTTAGTATTGAAAATTATAACTTTTACTCACTATATAAATAGGGCTACTGGTTGCTGTTTTGAGAAACAACTTAATCTTCTCCTGGTGCTCATCGTTATGGTGGTTCATTGTTTTCAAGCCAGTAATAACGTAAAAAAACGTCGTGGAGCACAACGTAACAATAACAAGAAACACGGGATAACCATACATCCTGTTCGTCCTTCTAACCAAAATATTCAGCTTATGGTAAACCCTTCCCAAATATTTCACCTGATCGCTCTGCGTAGGCTGAAATTGCTTCAGCTTGCTGTTCAGCAGCTTAAACTTTGCTTCGATTTCAATACAGTATATCAAGAAACACGTCACATTAAGATACAGTACATAGGCATTGAAGATCATTGCTGAAAATCGTGCTATTTGCGAGTAGTTTGGGTACACGTACCAAATCAGCCACGACCAAATTGGCACCATGAGGAGGTGGGATAAGAAAATTCTTGCTCTGATGTGGTTCTTTTTGGCGTTTGCTATTTCGGCGACCTCAACCATTGAAGAGTCGATATCTTTCCATAGCCGTTCAATTGTTTTAGTTTTGCGAATTGTTGCTATACAAATTGCGTTAGTGAGTGTCATTAGAGAGGCTACTACATTCTTCGTAATCAATAGCATAGGCATTTTCACATCAAAGTGAGCTTTTAATGTAGTATAACAACACGCTCCTAATGCTACTAATAATATTAATTTGAAGCAGTTAAAAGCTAGACGTGAGCAAAACACGTTTATAATTACGGCTGAAAATTTTAATGGCATTTTTGTGGAATCCAATTTTCTGCACTAAAGTATTATATAAGAAGTAATGGAGACATGTTTTTAATTACGTCTAAAAATTTTAATGGCATTTTTGTGGAATCAAATTATCTCCACTAAAACAAAGTATTATATAACAAGTAATGGAGCAGTAAGTTCATTATTATGCAGGTAATTTGATCAGTTTTTTTAAATCAATGAAAAATTACGTCCAAATTCTATTATATAGCAGATATATTTGTATAAACGTTGACCAACTTACGTGATTTGTATGGTACAAAAATAATATATTTCTGGTTTCAGTTAAAATCATTCCCTTTTGTACTTATTATCTGCACTAAAATAAAGTATTGGAGTAATGGAACAAGTAATGGAGCAGTAAGTTCATTATTATGCAGGTAATTTGATCAGTAGTTTTTAAAATCAATGAAAAATTACGTCCAAATTCTATTTTGTAGCAGATATATTTGTATAATCGTTGACCAATTTACGTCATTTGTTTGGTAAACAAAAAAATATTTCTTGTTTCAGTTTTAAAACCATTCCCTTTTGTATGCCAATCTTCGTTAATGTACTTAAATATTCTCAATAATTATTACTTTCTTAATATACTAAACGAACATGTAACGCTTTTCAGGGAACTGCTGAAACTTCTGATATATCGCAGAACTGCAATTCTACTAGGAGTGCTTGCAAACGAGTTTCTTATGTAATATCCATTACGCGATATTTCCCGAAGGTGGAAAATATATCAGATGTATGGAAGCAATTTAATGCATATACGTGTTCAAAACATTATTAGTTAGTAATTAATGATGAAAACAAATTTGCCTTTTTAAAGCAGCAATTTCGTTAATTGCACTGTACATATAAAAAATAGTTTAGGAATATACAAGCACGTGATAATGGGACAGAATCCTCTCTAAGAGATTATCCAGTAATAGCTTATATAAGATCAATCTTGAACGACTGAAAAAGCAAGCAATGATTTTTTAAAGATATCCGAATCCAGTAGTATAAGGAACTGATCGCCACATTTACGCTATTTTCAAGGTAATCGACGAACTTTCCAACACGATCCCAATCCTGTAATGGAACGAACTGGCCGCCATATTAGCGACAAATCATCACAAAATTGAACATGTAGTCCACAAACGTTTAAAGACGATCAGACTTCGGTAGCACAAGGAACTGATCGCCACGTTTGTGACGAATCTGAGGAGCGAATTAGCTATGGACTTAAAAACACATCGAGCTGCTAACAGATCGTATTTATTGAAATATTTTGTACCCAATTTCCACACCGGCCTAATTACGATTCTAATTACTCGCTGAACCGAGAGCACCTCCGCAATTATTATCATTGGCTGCTATGTGTAGCCTTATAAAGGCGCTTCCAAATCAGTGATTCGCTATTTGCGTCTTCATTGTCCTGGAGGACTCGTGTGCCCCGTGTTTGTCAATTTGCCGCAGCGTCGCACGTCTATTGTTTTCTCCATCCTCCCTTTTCCGCGCTACAAACTCGCACGCGTTAATTTGTTTGGCAAACAGAGCCGAAGAAAGTCCCGTTGATGTGGGGGCGGCCTTTCATCTCGGCCGGTATCAAAGAGCGCGCCAAAACCCCCTCGAACCTTCAGCTCTTGAAAGATCTGCTTTAATTATGCTAATTTTGGATCAATTAGCGTGCTCGAGATCAGAGTAAGAAGTAGAGTGAGCGAATTACATCGTTTTTAATAGCGAAGAATACCCTGAGGACGCATGAGAACAGCAAGTGGCAGTTTATCGCGAAGAGGTATGAAGCCATGAAATATATTTTTTAGAAATATCGATAATAAAATAGTTTCCTTTTGTTTTGAAAACTTTGATCCACACATTGTAAATAAAAAAGATTTAGAAATAATAACAAAAGAAAACTTTTAGAAATATTGATAATAAAATAGTTTCCTTTTGTTTTGAAAACTTTGGTCCACACATTGTAAATAAAAAAGATTTCCCATCTATTATATTATTTATTAATTTCTGCTAATACAGCTAATAACCATCACCAAGAAGCATTGTACAACATTTCAGAAATTTGATTCAATAGTTCAACGGACCAAGTCTTTGAATTTAGGTTAAATTCTGTATTTGATGTCGGAAACATTTAGTATGTTTAATATACTAATTATAAATTCAAATTAGCCCGTAGTAAATGTTTCGTAGCACTTCTGTAGATTTTTTTGTTTTATTGCTGCACGAAAGTTTCGCGGGATCACGAAGCCGCCCGGCTGTGAATTAAATCGGGATTTACAAGAGCGATTTTTAATTAACTCGTTACAAATTTATGAATATTCCACCTCCCAGGCCGCATTTATTAACGCCCGCATGAATATTGATGAGCGTTAAGCCGCTTAATGTTCATTCCTCCACAGTGATTATCGCTAAAAACTCCGCCGCAAACAACCATAACTTAGAAAAATCTTTCAGTTTACAGAATTTATAAAAATTTATTAACGCGTTTTAATAAACGGGCTTTGTAATTTCTGATGTTATGTTTACGGAGATGAACGTTATATCCTTATTTTTAATCGAAGCCCAACGCATAATTTCGCTAAACTCGCCTCTCTAGCACATTACATATTAACGATAGACTTCAAAATTGTACCAGCCATCAACCATCAGTTGCCAGTCATCAAATTATTGTAATATATTTACAATACAAGAAAATGTATGTAGCTTTCATACTAATTATTATAAAATTTAAAAACAATTACAAAAATATATTGTATATAAACACACACAATAATTTTGATTCATTTCAAATTGCATAGTAAAATTTCTGTGACTTGTAATTCTTTTTGGTTGACTTCAAAATCGTACCATTGGGACGTGTGTTTTTAAGTAAGTTAACAATGATAAGTTTTTTGTGGTTATAACCAAGACCGATTTTATCACAACGTGAACTCAACTAATGCACGTATTATACAATATTAAATTAAATCGATTAGATGCGAGCATTTTGATATTGTATTCCATAAATATCAGAATTATAAAGTAATTAACTCACAAAGTTAAAATAATACCGCAAATTCGAATTATATATAAATTTTCAATTACAAAATTTAACGACATATATTTAAAAAAAACTAATGCCATCAAAGGTAAGTGCTATTTCAAAAACGTTTTAGAATTATATACACATTACAAATAACTGGAGCAAACAACTTCTACTAACAAATTTTCGAGTCGGATTATGTTAAAAGACAACAAAGCTCTTCACATATAACAATTCACATATATCATGCATAATAAAAGTTTAGTCGAAGAAATTAATTAAATTTTCTGAAAATTCATCCGCTCACACACACATGCACACATCAATCATCAGTCACCAGTCATCAAATTATTGTAATATATTTACAATATAATAAAATGTATATAGCTTTCATGCTAATTATTATAAAATTTAAAAAAAAAAACAATTAAAAAAAATATTGTAAATATACACACACAATAATTTAAAATGTTATTTTTTAATCAGTCACATCTTTGATATGAAATCAACCTATTGCATAGTAAAATTTCTGTGACTTGTAATTCTATTAGGTAATAACATAAATTGAAAGGTCTTGTTACAATACTATTCAATAAATTTATTAACGTTTGCCAACATACATAGTAACAATATGAAGTTAATCTATGATTTTTTATGTATCATTCTATGATACGTAAATTTACAGAAATCTTCAATCTTATCTTGCAACTTCAGAAAATATTCTATTGCATTTCATGAAATGTCTTACATTTGCTGAAAATTTATAGAAAATTTTTGTAGAAATTTATAAAATTTACAGAAATCTTCAATATTATCTTGCAACTTCATAAAACATTCTATTATATTTCATGAAATCTCTTACACTTGCTGAAAGTTAATAGAAAATTAATCAAATTTCTATAAATTATCATCAAATTTCTACAAAATGTATTAAATTTCTACAAATTTTTGAATCTGCACTCTGCATTCCGTAAATTTTACACAGTGGATGTTATAGTCAAGGAGAATGATAATTATATATGAGTTATATTATTATTGTTAATAATACATTGACAAGTTCTAGTACCCATGTCAAAGGTGGATTTTCCTGTGTCTACAAGTTCTTATTCACATGACAAAGGATATACCGAAAATGAGGTAAAATTTCTAAACTTCATACAACGTTTTATAAAATATCACGAAATATCTAAAATTGTATAAAATTTATACAAGCATGCACAAAAGTAAAATAAAAAATCTTATTTCTATAAAATATAACACATTTCAATATAATTTAGTAACTTACAAACTTATAACTTGTAACTTAAAACATACTGTTCTATTGCAATTCATAAAATGTCTCATACTTATGGAAAACTTATGGAAAATGAATCAAATTTTCACAAAATATATCGAATTACTGCATTTTTTTTCTTCATATTCTGTAAGTTTTCAGAAATCTTTAATCTAATTCAGAAACTTTATACAATATTCTATTGAAATTTATAAAATGGCTAACAGTTGCTGAAAATTTATATAAAATTACCAAATTTCTAAAATATCATAAAATTTCCATAAAATATATCAAGTTTCTACATTATTTTTAATTTTCATTATATATTATGTAAATTTTCAGAAATCTTCAATCTAATCCAAAAACTTCGTCCAATATTCTATTACATGTCACGAAATCTAATACTTGCTGGAAATTACTGCATTACTGCATTTTTTTTCATTCAATATTCCGTAAGTTTTCAGAAAACTTTAATCAAATTCAGAAACCTTATTCAATATTCTATTGAAATTTATAAAATGACTAACACTAGCTGAAAATTTATATAAAATTCCAAATTTCTAAAATATCATAAAATTTCCATAAAATATATCAAGTTTTTACATTTTTTTTAATCTTCATTATATAATATGTAAATTTTCAGAAATCTTGAATCTAATCCAGAAACTTCGTACAATATTCTATAACATGTCACGAAATGCTGGACTTGCTCCACTTGCTGGAAATTTATAGAAAATTAATAAAATTTCCAAAAAAATATCATCATATCTCGACATTTTATTAAATGTTCAATGTATAATACGTAAATTTTTACAGAAATCTTCAATCTTATCTTGAAACTTCATAAAACATTGCATTGTATTACATGAAAAGTGTTACACTTGCTGAAAATTTATAGAAAAGTAATCAAATTTCTATAAGTAATTATCAAATTTCTACAAAATGTATCATGTTTCTAAAATAAATTAAATCTGCACTCTGCATTCCATATTTTTTTATAAATATTCAGTCTAATTCAGAAACTTCATACAATATTCTATTGAATTTCATTAAATGTCTTGCTCTTGTTGAAAATTTATAGAAAACTAATCAAATTTCTATAAGTTATTATCAAATTTATACAAAATGTATCAAATTTCTAAGAAAAAAATGATTCTGCACTCTGCATTCCATAATTTTTTATAAATATTCAGTCAAATTCAGGAACTTCATACAATATTCTATTGCATTTCATAAAATGTCTATCACTTGCTGCAAATTTATATAAATTTATTAAAATTTCAAAAAAATACCATCAAATGTCTACCATTTTTCCTTAACTTCCATCTATAATACGTAAATTTACAGAAATCTTCAATCTTATCTTGAAACTTCATAAAATATTCTATTGCATTTCATGAAATGTCTTCAACTTGCTGAAATTTTATAGAAAATTAATTAAATTTCTATAAAATATCATCAAATTTCTACAAAATGTATCAAATTTCTATAAATTTTTGAATCTGCACTCGGTAGTCCGTTTTTTTAAATAAATATTCAGTCTAATTCAGAAACTTCATACAATATTCTACTGCATTTCATAAAATGTCTATCACGTGCTACAAATTTATAGAAAATTATTAAAATTTCCAAAAAATATCATCATATCTCGACATTTTATTAAATTTTCAATGTATAATACGTAAATTTTTACAGAAATCTTCAATCTTATCTTGAAACTTCATAAAACATTGCATTGTATTTCATGAAAAGTGTTACACTCGCTGAAAATTTATAGAAAATTAGTCAGATTTCTATAAAATATCATTACTTTTCTACAAAATGTATCAAATATCTATAAATTTTTGAATCTGCACTCTGCATTCCGTAATTTTGTATAAATATTTAGTCCAATTCGGAAACTTCATACAATTTTCCATTGCATTTCATAAAATGTCTATAACTTGCCGGAAATTTATATAAAGTTATGAAAATTTCCAAAAAATACCATCAAATTTCTACCATTGTTCTTTAAGTTTCATTCTATAATACGTAAATTTACAGAAATATTCAATCTTATCTTGAAACTTCATAAAACATTCTATTGCATTTCATGAAATGTCTTACACTTGCTGAAAATTTATAGAAAATTAATCAAATTTCTATAAAATATCATCAATTTTTTTACAAAATGTATCAAATTTCTATAAATTTTTAAATCAGCACTCTGCATTCCGTAAGTTTTTATAAATATTCATTCTAAGTCATACAATATTCTATTGCATTTTATAAAATGTCTATTACTTGCTGCAAATTTATATAAAATTATGAAAATTTCCAAAAAATACCATCAAATTTCAACCATTGTTCTTTAAGTTTCATTCTATAATACGTAAATTTACAGAAATCTTCAATCTTATCTTGAAACTTCATAAAATATTCTATTGCATTTCATGAAATGTCTTACACTTGCTGAAATTTGATAGAAAATTAATCATATTTCGATAAAATATCATCAAATTTCTACAAAATGTATTAAATTTCTACAAATTTTTGAATCGGCACTCTGCATTCCGTAAATGTTTATAAATATTCAGTCAAATTCAGAAACTTCATACAATATTCCATTGCATTTCATAAAATGTCTATCACTTGCTGCAAATTTATATAAAATTATGAAAATTTTGAAAAAAATACCATCAAATGTCTACCATTGTTCTTTAACTTTCATATTATAATACGTAAATTTATTGAAATCTTAAATCTTATCTTGAAACTTCATAAAATATTCTATTGCATTTAATGAAATGTCTTCAACTTGCTGAAATTTTACAGAAAATTAATTAAATTTCTATAAAATATCATCAAATTTCTACAAAATGTATTAAATTTCTACAAATTTTTGGATCTGCACTATGCATTCCGTAATCTTTTATAAATATTTAGTCCAATTCAGAAACTTCATAAAATATTCTATTGCGTTTCATAAAACGTCTATCACCTGCTACAAATTTATAGAAAATTAATAAACGTTCCAAAAAATCACATCATATCTCGATTTTTTTTAAATTTTCAAACTATAATACGTAAATTTTTACAGAAATCTTCAATCTTATCTTGAAACTCCATAAAATATTGTATTGCATTTCATGAAAAGTGTTACATTTGCTGAGAATTTATAGAAAATTAATCAAATTTCTATAAAATATCATTAGATTTCTACAAAATGTATCAAATTTCTACAAATATTTGAATCTGCACTCTGTATTCCGCAAATGTTTATAAATGTATATAAGATCCTCACAAATGTTTTTGTTGGAGGAGAATAGTTGCTGCACGTCTTGAGTACTTTGACTTTCTTCCGGATCTAACTTTTCGCCATTTTTTTTATTTTCTCAAAATTGTCAGCGTAATATATTGCAGCATTATTCCACGTACCCCATCTAGTCACATTTGGTGCTGGAGGTAGAGCAACATCGGGAACATTTTCTCGGAAACGTTGCACTCGGCTAGGAGCTTTCAAAAATGTTTTTTTCATCGCTGATATTAGTGAATTAACATTAGGGAATGTAGATCTTATATATTCTGAGAGACGATGTAGTCTAGGTGCAACACATGTTACATGAATCATTTTTCGGTACAATACTTTCAGCCCTCTCATTGCTTTGCACATATATGGGGCAGCATCTGTACAAGTTACGAGAACGTTTTCGTATATGATGCCACTAGGATACAATATATTAATTGAATCCTGAAAAAAATAAAATCCTGCGATCGTACTGTTGTTTACCTTATCCAAAACTTTTAAATTAACTAAATATGATTTGGAACTTTTGGCCTCATCTCCAAGAATTCCAAATACAAAATTGGCTACAAGCCTGTGATCTACATCAGTGGTTTCATCAAGGGAAATCCAAATTTTCCTTTCTTTAGCGTTGCCTTGTAACGTTTTCAATGTAGATATGGGGCACGTAGTTTTTTTCGTAAAGTTGATTCACCAGGAATTTTCTGTGCTGTGCACTTCTCCAAGAATCCTAATAGATGATCATTTTTTTAGTTGTCCCAATGGAATATCTGCCTAGACAAAAGCTTTGCACAACTCATTGTTGAATGTTGTCATGTTGGGTCCAGATCGTTGTATTGCTGTACTAATTAGAGCATTATGATGAGTTATTTTCTTCATTATTTTGTTGTTCACATATTTGGCGGTTTTTATATGTTGCACGACTTTAAACTTCTTGTCCACTGATGCCGGAATTTCACAATATTTATATAGTAAAATGCTTCCATTGGTTGAAAGTCTTCGAATTTCTTCATTAAGTGATTTTATGTTTTATGTATTTTATTGTACATTAAGTGACTTTTGGACCTTTTATCCTTTGGCGTGTTTGTCAAAGGATGACAAACAATTATGTACGTATTTTGACAATTATGTACGTAGGTAATTAAGGCTTCCCCCCTTCACATAGTTCAGTTTCAGTTTTGCAAATTTGCAAGTTTCTAAAAATTATTATGTACCCTACCTACCAAAATATGCATTTCGGACCAAAAATGTTGAAAATATGCATTTAAGCCAAAAATGTTCAAAATATGCATATGCATTTATCCTTAATATTGGCAAAAATATGCAATTGGACATGAACATAAGCAAATGCAAAACAATCCTAAGCTTAGTAATAACCTAAAAAAAACGAGAATCGAATGTAAGTAGCCCGCGAAATTTGAAGTCACCTTTTTTTAACCAACCTCGTATATCGCTTTTGCATGAGCCTGTCGATGAAATTTTACTTGCACGCGACAATGTGTCACGACATATTTTTCAAAATCTCATATATCGCGCGACTGTTTCCATTAAGACATTAAATCGTTCGTGAGTGTATCTCATGACCCAAAAAGCTCACGAAAATATATCATCGTGGACGCGCAGCCTCGTGTAGTTGACTTGCTCTCACAGTTTGTGATACATTTTAGCGTCAGCTTTACAGCCTCGGTAGTTCCGTGGGGTACTTTTTCCAGAAACAAAGAGCTGCTCACCCTAATAAAATGCAAATCATCCGCGTTTCGTTAATATTAATTTTATTTCCCGAGATATATAAGACGACGCCGCAGCTTCGCCCCATAAAAGCTCCCCGGAAGCGGAGCCGAACTCCCCGGAACGGCCGACGGCGAATGGGTATACTTTTCCTCAATCAAATCTCCCTGAATGGATATAATTATGCAAATCCCCCCGTGCAATCCCGCGACGTTATTCGATTCCGCGTTGGAGCCGTGGATTTCCGCGGAAAAATTACGCCCACCCAAAGTCTTTATTTCAGCCGAGTTAGGCAAGTTTTTTCTTGCGGATTCCTCCTCTCGGGGGGCGGCTGCAGGTAATGCCCCTCGTGTGTGTGCGTGCGGGGGTGTTTTATGCCGGCATCGGCTTGTAGAAGGGTGGGCCCCGTAATGTTATTGACTCCGCAGCCAGAAGTTTCCCCAAGAATTTTCATCGTTCCTCGCGAGGAATTCGGCACTAAAAACCGTGTTGCAGAGTTTTGCGCTTAAGTGGATTTTCCCCCGCGACGTATTTTTTGCCGCCCCATTTATAGTTCGAGAGCTGCGAATCTCGGCATTATGCTCCAACTTTTACATATTTCTCAAAAACTCAAAAGAAAAACATTCATCCTGTAGAGATTAGATGTATAAATAGAATGCTGTGTACAGTGTGCTTCACTCATCACCTTCACACCCCTATAAATTTCTGATTTAATTTCAATACAACTTTGCTACAACTTTTTTAGAAGCACTGGCTTTATTTGTAAGAGTGTGACAAACTTTGTAACGTCGACTTACGTTATCCAATATCAATATTTCAGGCCCTCAATATGCTGCATTTTCAGTCTCGCTTATGGGCGAACTTAACTTGCAAGTTATGCCCGCTTAACTATCGCGCGGCCATAAGCCTGCACATGAACTAGGGTTGATTACAAGGGAAACTGTAGTCGCGAGCGCACACCGGCTCCGGCTTATTAAATTGCAAAAAGTGTGCGCGAGCGCATTTTCAAAATTAAAGCATAAACATCATCTTTATTAGCCCCGTTTACGATCCACCCCGTGAATAATGCCGGCCACCGCTTTTTTTTTTAATAACTTCACCCTCTCCTGCGGACAATTAGGCGACGCCCCCCACCCCCGACCACGGCCACCGCGCGCGCTTTTTAATTAGCCCCGCACTATGCCGCCCCCGGAGCTTGCCGCAGCCCCCGCGGGGCCGTCGCAGGGGATGAAATCGCCCTGGAAGTTCCGAAGAACGGGCACGTTTAATCGGGGGGCGGTTGTTTGCGCCTCGGCGGCGGCCGGGAGGAAGCCGGGTAAGTAAATACGAGCCGGGCGGGTTCGCAGTTAATTTAGTTATGAGCGGCGGTAATAGGATCTCCTAAGGTTACATAAATCAAACTAATAGACGAACCGCCGAAAGTTTGCTCATCACAACGAGCGCCATCGGGATACACACACCGTAAACTCCTCGGTATCATCACAAGTTATGGCTGATTAAAATTTGGATAAATTTCAAGCGCCTACCCTCAATTCCAATTAGCAATAACCCAGAAGTTACGTGGAACACGCGAAATATGCCGAAAACACATTAATTTGTATTGAAACTGGACATTTGTTAAAACACATTCGAGGAACTTAATCCCGACAACGAAATTAATTCACGAAACTAATTTTTACGCACACTTAACAAAATCAAAGAGATTTCAATTAGTTTCAGAAGCTGTAGGCCGAAAATGACCAACCGGAAGTAGATGTTGAGAAGATTTTATATGTTACGATATTTGTTAAGAATAAAGGTAAAAGAGCTCGCAAAACAAGCCAAACAACAAACCTGGGAGGAATTCGGCAAGAAAATGGAGGTGAAAGTGAAAGGAATAAAGAAAATGAATAGAATAAGAAACGATATTGTCAGGAAAGAACTGGGAACAGTGTGGTCAGATTGGGCGCTTTATCGCAAATTGGGCGATTCTTTGAGATGATTTGCTCTAACTTTTTTATAAAAATCGCAAACCGCAATTTGGGCGATTTTCTGTGCCGGCCAGTCCCGGAACGGGCGTTTCTGCCAAACATAGACAAAACGTATTTCGATTGCATGGCAGCGCAGTGACACTAGTAATAACTAATGCTAGCATAGTTTCAAATACAACCGCATAGGGAGTGATTCTGATTTCTGATGTGTCAGTTGTATACTCTTTTTTCGGGAATGAGAGTATGCTCTGTTTCTGCTTCCCGCCATTTCTATTAACGGTTATTCTGGGTTATTCGTTCTAACCATTAACCTAACGTACACGCTGTTATTTGTGACTGTGCTGTTGTTAACGTGCGAAAGTAATAAAAATGGGTAAATGGGCGAAATATAAAAAGCAGTATAAAAAGGAATGGGAGGAAGAACAACCGTTTAAAGGTAAGGTTTTATTTTAACGTTTGTTAGTCAATGGTGGTGTTATAACATTGATTTGAGTGTGATGTAAATGCAATAGCGATTAGCGACATTGTATGATCGGTGATGGTTGTGGTGTTGGTGTAATTGGTGTATTGTACTTTATTAGGCTGGTTAACAAGTAAGCAGGATGGCAGTTATTGCAAAATTTGTAATGTAGATTTGAGACCACACCGATCTGACCTCATACGGCATTCCCAGACAACCAAACATAAAACTCAGGCATCCAAAATAGGAAGTAATCAACCAAGTTTGAAAAACTATGGTATGTACTTAAATTTCACATACAAATTGTAAATTTTTATTTTTGTTAATTTTGTTAGGGGTTGCTGTTTCTAACAATTTAATGAAAAGGAAGGAGATCATTTTAGCGAGTTATATAGCAAGCCATTCATCGATAAGGAGTATCGATCATTTGTCGGACATTTTAAATAGGTTTTGCAAGAAGGATGGGCCTACAGCGTCAACGTCTACTGTGAACCAGGATACATTCCATCTTCATAAAACAAAATGTGCGGCAATTATTAGAAATGTAATCGCCCCCTCCTTATTGAAGGATTTAATTGAAGATGTAGGTGACTCGTATTTTTCATTAATATTAGATGAATCAACAGACGTAACCACTGAAAAATTGCTTTGTATTAACATTAAGTACTACTCGGTTAAAAGCAATAATATTAAGTTGCAATTCCTTACATTTATAACTGTCATAAAAACCACAGCCGAAGACTTGTATCAAGTAGTTGCTGATTATCTTTTGACAAATAAATTTAACATTAAAAAATTAATTGGCATTGGAACAGATGGGGCTTCAAATATGTGTGGTGTGCACAATTCACTATATACCCTGTTAAAAAAAAATTTTGAGTTGAATCATTTGGTATTGGTGAAATGTATATGTCATAGCTTGCATTTATGCTCTTCAAAGGCTACAGAAGTATTTTCAGATCAAATAGATTTTATTCTCAGAGAAACCTATAATTGGTTTAGATATAGTACAATTCGCCTAAATAAATATAAAGATATTTATAACCTGATAAATACAGGCAGTAATTTTAAAAAATTCACCCAGTCGTCGAGTACAAGATGGCTGTCAAGATATCGAGCTGTAGATAAAATTTTGTCTCAATATTTTGAGCTTGAAACTTTTTTTAATATTCATGCAGAGAAAGAGAGATGCCACACAGCACTATTACTTAGTGATGCATATAAGAATAAACAAAATAAAATAATTTTAACTTTTGTCAAACCAATATTAAAACAAATATACAGTTTAAATACTTATTTTCAAAAAACAAGTATTGATTATTTTCAGGCGTTTAATGACATAAACACAGTCATATGGACATTTGTCAGGCAAATCATGAAACCATCCTTGATTAATCATCTTAACAATGATTTTGATAATTTAAAAAATTCAATGACGTTGAACCAAAACTATTTGGCGTTAAATGTTTGCGATTTTGGATATGAATTTGAGCAAGAATTAAATGGAGCAAATTTATCACCTAAACAAGTTACAGATTTACAAGAACAATGTAAAGATTTTTTAAAAATTCTTATACAAGAATTAATTAAGCGAATGCCAACTCACCTAAATGTATTTTCACAAGTGAAAAATGTTAGCCCTAAAATAATAATAAATCCCCTAAGACCAAAATTTAATAATTTGCCAATACAATTTATACTCGGGGAAAAGATAAGTGACACAGAAACACAGTATAGACAATTGTTAAGTGTTCAATGGGAGGAAGTTTTTGAAGGAGACATTCCAGAAGATGCAGTTTTATTTTGGTCGAAGGTTATTAAATTAAAGAATGCTGCCGGTGAGTCGCTCTTTGAGGACATTTCCACGTTTGCATTCACCCTCTTAAGTTTACCCTCCTCCAATGCAACAGTGGAAAGAAGTTTTTCAATAATGAACATTATTAAATGTAAATTAAGAAATAAAATGTTGTTAAATTTGTTAAATTCTATTATGCTTGTAAGAGCACATTTTTACACAAATAACCTGTGTTGTAAAATATTTGAACCAACACAAGATATGTTTTCAAGATTCAATTCGAAAATGTACGAATCTGAAAATGATATAAATGAAGCGGATGAGGATATTGATGAAATATTGAGTTTAGTCGATCTATAAATTGTTTCCAATACTAATCCCATAAGAGGGTTTAATTTTTAAAAATGTATGTAAAATATTATAATAAAACAACTTGAGTATATTGTATAAGTATAGTTTTTGTATAAATATAAAGTTGCTTATCTTTATTATTATTTTTCTGTAGTAAGTGTTAAACTATTATTTTATCTACTTAAAATAATAGATAAAATAATATTTTAACAAGGGTAAAAGTAAAAAGGTTATTACTTTATGGATTGTGTTAATAAACATAACAACCGATAGTAACCTCTGAGGTTTGAATCGAGTAATCCTACTTGAAAGTGTGTTGTCGGCAGGTAAGTATTTGTGTTTCTGCTATAGAAAAAAATTGAATTTTACAAATGACAATAAATTAATTACATAACTATTCATTCGCCATTTCATCGCTCGTGAATTAACACGCCGCTACTCGATAATATAAAATATAAAAAATAGCTTAAAATTGTCATTCAACCTAAATAAATAATCATTTTAGCCTAAAACATTTGAATTTAGGCGCCATTTTGCTTAGTTGCGCTTTTGGGCGCTTTTTAATGTACGAGTTTGCGCCAACGTCTTCTGAAATCTGATAACACTGACTGGGAATAGAACCAATCTTCGATATAATAGAGAGACAACTGAAACAACTGAAACAACTGAAACAACTGAAATGGTTTGGACACATGTGCAGGATGGACGAGAATCGACAAGTAAAACAAATATGGGAAGCAGGTGTGTGCGCGAGAAGACCAAAGGGAAGACCCAAGAAAACATGGAATACACAATTAGAGGAAATATTATCAAGAAGAGGAAAATCATGGGCGGAAGGCAAAACGTTCGCCAGAAATAAAAAGAAGTGGACAAATTTCGTATACCGCAGAGACCAAGTGTGAATAAATTACTGTAAACTTAAATTGTACACCTTACACCTTACGGTAAAAGGTTATTGATTTTATATATATATATAATATTATATATATATATATATATATATATATATATATGTATATAAGATATTTTTTTAAATTGATTTTTTGAAAAAAAAATATTTTTGAATAAATCTTAATTAAATATTATTTGAGATTATTTTTATAAGGGAAGAATAGGAAACCAAAACACAGGGATAGAGAATGTGATGGGGATACATGGAGAAAAACATAGGAACAACAACGGAGATTGAGGCAGATTGACTGTGTAATAAATAACTTAACATAACTGAATTGAAGATACAAACATAAAAACATACACAAATACACGAGAGTTGAAAACAGTAGAAACGAAAAATCAATAATAGATTATATAATTACAAGAGACGAACAAAAAAAGATACTAAAGATGTACGAGTATATAGAAGCTGTGAAACAGGGAGCGACCTCTACCTAGTAGGAGCAACAATAAAGAGAGACAAAACAGAAGACACAGAAACAAATATAGAAGAAAAGTGCAGAACAAGTACAAAAATAAACACACATAAATTAATACACCCAGTAAAGTAACAACAGTGTCAAAAAAGTATGGAACAAAAAATTAAAAGACTTAAAAGAACACAATTAAATGAAACCGAAGATATCTGGGAAGCTTTCAAACAGGTAATAGAAGAGGCAACAATAGAAACCTGTGGAATAAGAAAAACCAACAGAAACTCGAAGCGAACCGGCTGGTGGATAGAGATACAAGAAGAAGTTAGAACCTAGAAGCAACTATGAAAACTATGAAAATAGTAGAAACGAAAAATCAATAATAAATTATATAATTACAAGAGACGAACAAAAAAATATACTAAAGATGTACGAGTATATAGAAGCTGTGAAACAGGGAGCGACCACTACCTAGTAGGAGCAACAATAAAGAGAGACAAAACAGAAGACACAGAAACAAATATAGAAGAAAAGTGCAGAACAAGTAAAAAAATAAACACACATAAATTAAAACACCCAGTAACGCAACAACAGTATCAAAAAAGTATGGAACAAAAAATTAAAAGACTTAACAGAACACAATTAAAAGAAACCGAAGATATCTGGAAAGCTTTCAAACAGGTACTAGAAGAGGCAACAATAGAAACCTGTGGAATAACAAAAACCAATAGAAACTCGAAGGGGACAAGCTGGTGGACAGAGATACAAGAAGAAGTTAGAACCTAGAAGCAACTATGAAAACTATGAAAATAGTAGAAACGAAAAATCAATAATAGATTATATAATTACAAGAGACAAACCGAATAAAAGATACTAAAGATGTACGAGTATATAGAAGCTGTGAAACAGGGAGCGACCACTACCTAGTAGAAGCAACAATAAAGAGAGACAAAACAGAAAACACAGAAACAAATATAGAAGAAAAGTGCATAACAAGTACAAAAATAAACACACATAAACTAAAACACCTAGTAAAGCGACAACAGTATAAAAAATTATGGAACAAAAAATTAAGAGACTTAACAGAACACAATTAAAAGAAACCGAAGATATCTGGAAAGCTTTCAAGCAGGTAATAGAAGAGGCAACAATAGAAACCTGTGGAATAACAAAAACCAATAGAAACTCGAAGCGGACAAGCTGGTGGATAGAGATACAAGAAGAAGTTAGAACCTAGAAGCAACTATGAAAACTATGAAAATAGTAGAAACGAAAAATCAATAATAGATTATATAATTACAAGAGACGAACAAAAAAAAGATACTAAAGATGTACGGGTATATAGAAGCTGTGAAACAGGGAGCGACCACTACCTAGTAGGAGCAACAATAAAGAGAGACAAAACAGAAGACACGGAAGGAAATATAGAAGAAAAGTGCAGAACAAGTACAAAAATAAACACACATAAATTAAAACACACAGCAAAGCAACAACAGTATCAAAAAAGTATGGAACAAAAAATTAAAAGACTTAACAGAACACAATTAAAAGAAACCGAAGATATCTGGAAAGCTTTCAAACAGGTACTAGAAGAGGCAACAATAGAAACCTGTGGAATAACAAAAACCAATAGAAACTCGAAGCGGACAAGCTGGTGGATAGAGATACAAGAAGAAGTTAGAACCTAGAAGCAACTATGAAAACTATGAAAATAGTAGAAACGAAAAATCAATAATAGATTATATAATTGCAAGAGACGAACAAAAAAAGATAATAAAGATGTACCAGTATATAGAAGCTGTGAAACAGGGAGCGACCACTACCTAGTAGGAGCAACAATAAAGAGAGACAAAACAGAAGACATGGAAACAAATATAGAAGAAAAGTGCAGAACAAGTACAAAAATAAACACACATAAATTAAAACACCTAGTAAAGCAACAACAGTATCAAAAAAGTATGGAACAAAAAATTAAGAGACTTAACAGAACACAATTAAAAGAAACCGAAGATATCTGGAAAGCTTTCAAACAGGTAATAGAAGAGGCAACAATAGAAACCTGTGGAATAACAAAAACCAATAGTAACTCGAAGCGGACAAGCTGGTGGATAGAGATACAAGAAGAAGTTAGAAACTAGAAGCAACAATGGAAAAAATACCTAGAATAGGGAACAATAGGGGAATAGGGAATTGTGCATACCTAGAATAGGGAACAGCACAAGAATATGGCAGATTCAAAGAACAAAGAAATAGATTCAAAAAGATAATAAAACAATCGTGGACATTGGTACAAGGATAGTGTAAGTTCGGTGTAAGTCGAAAAAATGAGTTTCGAGAAAAACGCGTCGAAAGATTCAAAATTTAATAAAAGTTGTAATATAGCAATTAGAGTCAGGTTTTTTTGCAATTTGTATGAATAGTAGTTATATATTTTTTAACAGACCTACAAATAAGGGTACATCTTTTTCCAGTAAACCTATATACTAACATGCTCATTTGCTCAAAAACCGCATAAATCTTGCACCCAGCTCTTCAATAAAAAGAAACATCAAGGAAGAAATTCGGAGAAAAAATGGAAAAATAGATATGAGAACCAGAAGCTATTCTACAATATTATCAGAAGAAACAAGAAGACAAAACTATAAAATTACAACCAAATAAAGGATGAAAACGGAAACATACTTACAAAGAAAGAAGAAATAGCAGAAAGATGGAAACAATACTTCAAACGTTTACTGGAAAAAGATGACAAAACAAAAGATAAACAGAATACAGAAAGCACAATAGAAAACAATAACAATAAGAGAGACAAACAAGATAACGAAGAAGAACAAGATATAGGTACAGCTTTCAAACAGGTAATAGAAGAGGCAACAATATAAATCTGTGGAATAACAAAAATACAGAATACCCGAAGCGGACAAGCTGGTGGACAGAAGAGATACAAAAAGAAGTTAGAACTAAGAAGCAACTATGGAAAAAATACCTTGAAAAGAGAACACCACAAGACTCTGGCAGATACAAAGAACAAAGAAATAGAGGCAAAAAGATAATAAAATAATCAAACGAAACAGCATGGGAAATATTGGGAGAAAAATTGGCAAAAATGAGAATCAGAAACTATTCTACAACATTATGAAAAGAAACAAGAAAGACGAAACGACAAAACTACACCAAATAAAGGATGCTAAGGTAAACATACTTACAAAGAAAGAACAAATAGGAGAAAGATGAAAACAATACTTTGAAGGTTTACTGGAAAAAGATGACAAAACAAAAGATAAACAAAATACAGAAAGCACAATAGAAAACAATAACAATAAGAGAGACAAACAATACAACGAAGAAGAACAATATATAGGTATAGCTTTCAAACAGGTAATAGAAGAGGCAACAATAGAAATCTGTGGAATAACAAAAATATAGAATACTCGAAGCGGACAAGCTGGTGGACAGAAGAGATACAAAAGAAACTAGAACTAAGAAGCAACTATGGAAAAAATACCTTGAAAAGAGAACAGCACAAGACTCTGGCAGATACAAAGAACAAAGAAATAGAGGCAAAAAGATAATAAAATAATCAAAAGAAACAGCATGGGAAATATTCGGAGAAAAAATGGCAAAAATGAGAATCAGAAACTATTCTACAACATTATCAGAAGAAACAAGAAAGACGAAACGACAAAACTACACCAAATAAAGGATGATAAGGTAAACATACTTACAAAGAAAGAACACATACAAGAAAGATGGAAACAATACTTTGAAGGTTTACTGGAAAAATATGACAAAACAAAAGATAAATAGAATACACAATGCACAATAGAAAACAATAACAATAAGAGAGACAAACAAGACAACGCAGAAGAACAAGATATAGGTATAGCTTTCAAACAGGTAATAGAAGAAGCAACAATACAAATCTGTGGAATAACAAAAATATAGAATAGTCGAAGCGGACAAGCTGTTGGACAGAAGAGATACAAAAAGAAGTTAGAACTAAGAAGCAACTATGGAAAAAATACCTTGAAAAGAGGACAGCACAAGACTCTCTCAGATACAAAGAACAAAGAAATAGAGTCAAAAAGATAATAAAATAAACAAAAGAAATAGCATGGGAAATATTCGGAGAAAAAATGGCAAAAATGAGAATCAGAAACTATTCTACAATATTATCAGAAGAAACAAGAAAGGCGAAACGATAAAACTACACCAAATAAAGGATCATATGGTAAACATACTTACAAAGAAAGAACAAATATGAGAAAGATGGAAACAATACTTTGAAGGTTTACTGTTTACTGGAAAAAGATGACAAAACAAAAGATATATAGAATACAGAGCACAATGGAAAGCAATAGCAATAAGAGAGACAAACAAAGATAACGAGGAAGAACAAGATATAGGTAAATAAGAAGTTAGAACAGCTACAGGAAAAATAAAACTTGACAAAGGACCAGGAATAGACAAAACGAAAAATGAACAGTTGAAATACATGGGAGAAGAAGGTATACAACTTTTTACAAGCATATTAAATATAATATGGAATTTAGGAGAAACACCTAGAGGATACTCAATAAGAGACAAAAAAACAAAATTCAAGCCCTTGAAATGAAATACCTGAGGAAAGTATACGGAGTAACAAAACTAGACAGAGTGAGAAATGTGGACATCAGAAATGAACTAGAAATAGTAGAACTTATTAAACAGATAGAAAATAGACAATTAGTACAATGGCTGGGACACCTAATCAGGAGAGAAGACAAAACAGAGAAGAAACAGAACAACCAAACAGAGAAGATACAGGAAACAAAGATAACAGGAAAGAGAAGAGTCAGAAGACCAAAATAGAAATGAGACAAAAATACTGGAAACATTTAATAAGAGGGGGATAACCAATGCACAAGTGAAGGAAAACGCAAGAAACAAGAAACGGTGGAACCAAATGATAAAAGAAATTATATGAAGAAAAGATAACACCACTTCGACACCCGACGGTGAGAATGGTCAAAGAAGGGGTGAAGGGGGAGAAGGGGGAGAAGGGGAGAAGGATCAAAGAAGAAAGATTAAAATAATTATTTATTTTAAATTGAAAAGAGTTGAGATCAAATAAATGTGATCCATAATCTCACAAATCATACCACAGAAATCTGCAATGTCAAGATATTTTTGAGATTTTTTTTTGAGCGAAATGATTTTTAAAACAAGTTTTGATTATCTTAGGACATTATAAAACGTGATGTGTAATAAATGTGATCCACCATCTCACAACAAAAATCTGCAACATCAAGATACTCATCCCTGAAATTGTTCCTGGAAAATCCGTGAAAATGCGAGCGTCGCCCGCGAAAATTACATTTGTTGCATAACTCGCCCTTTTCCCGGCGTCAAGACTGCGTTATTCGTACGGCGAGTACGTACAGCCGCCCCACATTGTCCCCGTTAATATTCCGGCCGCATTCGCGTATATGGGGAGGATTGTAAACTTTTATTATCCGCGGAAGTTTTATTACGCGCCGCACGAAAGTGGCCTGTTAAAATATTTATAAAAGACCAGGCGGACGCCAAACGTCGGGCCTTAAAGCCCCGGGAAAAACGGTAAATGCGGGGACGTGTGCTGGCTGCCCTGGCACAGGTTCACCGACAGAGTGTGTTAAAAATATCGTTAAAAGAAGTATATAGTAGAAAAGTAATTTGTTGCAAAGAAATGTATTAAAAGATATCATGCATAGGAAAGGTAATTGTGGTTAAAAAACGAATGCTGGGCAATAATTTCACGGTTTTCTAAAATCGTCAGTAAAATAAGAGAAATTGGCAGTAAAGTGAAAAGTAATGTTTTGCATAAAAATATGGTGTATTAAAAAAATCAAAATCAAAGAAATGGGGCTAAAAGAAGTGAATAGTAGAAAAGTAATTTGTTGCAAAAAACTGTGTTGTATTAAAAAAAAAAAAACGTGCATAGGAAATGTAATTGTTGTTATAACACGAATGCTGTGCAATAATTTCAACGTTTTCTGAAATCGTCAGTAACGAAAGAGAAATTGGCAGTGACGTGAAAAGTAATTTATTGCAATAAACTATGGTGTATTAAAAATATCAAAATCAAAGAAATGGGGCTAAAAGAAGTGTATAGTAGAAAAGTAATTTGTTGCAAAAAAACTGTATTAAAAAAAAGTAATTGTTGTTAAAACACGAGTGCTGTGCAATAATTTCACTATTATCTGAAATCGTCAGTAACGTGAGATAAATTGGCAGTACAGTGAAATGTAATTTGTTGCAAAAAAATGTATCAAAAAAGTAACCATAATTTGTTATATGTAAGGAGTTGGATGTTGGATGGATGAAAGTCTCAAGGTCACGTAATCACAAATCCGATCCTGCGACTATCAATTTACGTCTTCACTTAGTTACGTGATTGCAGGGATGTGCATCTCATCCTGCTAAATTATCCTTCGGACACGTGGAACGGAGAACGTGCGCTCATAACCTCTAACAGGAGCAAAAGAGGACACGTGCACCTTGCTCACGTGTCCCATCATCGTCTCCGGCGTTCGTAAGACTCGCCTCAAATCACAAATCGCCGTCAGTTCTTTTGAAGAGGGAATACTAACACTAGGAATAATTAAGATATTAAACACTAAATACTAAACCGATACCAACAGATGCGACTGCTTCAAGAATTCGCAGAAAATTTCACATGTTGCGTCAAAATCATGGTTGTTGGAAAAATAAAAAAAATGACAGTTATCATTGAGTTTTAACAGAAATTAATACAAATTGTACAGTAATTATTGAAATTTTGCAAATAATTAGTGAATGTTTGACAGAATAAAAGAAATTCTGGTAAATAATTTCTGGTTGTCATTGAAATTTTGATAGAAACATGATTTGTGTTTAAATTTTAATGGCAACTGTCGAATTTTCGATTATTTACAACAACATTTAATCATGTTTCACAAAATTTTATTCCTTAGTGGTAAAATTGCAGTAATATTCACCAGTATCTCAATTATTTATGTAATAGCACGTAAATAAATTATTCTATTCTATTCTGTAAAACGTTTACTAATTACTGCTAAAATTTCAAAAATTACTGTACAATTGTCAATAATTTTCAACAAAATATTGTTAAGATTATTAAATATTATTATATTATTATTAAATACGATTGAAAATGACTGCAAATAATAGAAAATTTAAAAGTTGTCAATGAAATTTTGATAGATATGAGTACAAATTTCACAGTAAAGTGAAAAGTAAAATTTCAGTTAATATTCAGCAGTATTTCAATTATTCTGTAAAACGTTTACTAAATACTGCTAAAATTTCAATAATGACTGTACAATTGTCAATAATTTTCAACAAAATGTTGTTAAGATTATTAAATATTATTATATTATTATTAAATACGATTGAAAATGACTGCAAATAATAGAAAATTTAAAAGTTGTCAATGAAATTTTGATAGATATGAGTACAAATTTCACAGTAATTATGAAAATAATTACTGTTAACTCATCAACTGTTAAATTTTCAAACAATTCCATTCCAATTCCAATTCCAACAAAATTTATTTATAGGTAGTCTAATATGAGCAATATTTACCATAATTTCAATTATTCTATCAAACATCTAATAATTACTGCTAAAATTTCAATAATTACTGTACAATTTGTATTCATTTCTGTCAAAATTTCAATGAGAACTGTAAGGTTGTCAATAATTTTCAACAATGTTTAATCATGTTATTCTTTACTGGCACATTTTCAGCACTTAACTTCAGAATATAAACATTAATGATGTAAACATTATGATTTTGACGTAATATGTAAAATTTTATATAAATAATTGAAAATTTGACAGTTGTCATTGAAATTTTAATAGAAATTAACAAATATTTTACAGTAATTTATGAAAATTTCATTTCTGTCAAAATGTCAATGGCAACTGTTGAATTTTCAACTATTTCCAACAAAATTTAGTCATGTTTGACAAAATTTTATTCATCACTGGGAAATTTTCAGTACTCCACTTCAGAATATAAATATTCATCATAATTTTGACGCAATATAAGAAATTTTCACAATACGATATACAAAAATTTGGTAGTTGTCATTGAAATTTTTATAGAAATGAATACAAATTTTACAGTAATTCTTATCAATATTTCATATTCGTCAAAATTTCATTGGCTCGACAGTTTTCAATTACATCCAACAAAATTTAACCATGTTTGACAAAATTTTATTGATTACTGTCAAATTTCTACTTCAGAATATAAACATTAATGATGTAAACATTATGATTTTGATGCATTATGCGAAATTTCCACAGTACCTTTCGAAGTTTGAGCAGAATAATTTAAATTTTAATAACAGTTCGTCGGATTAATGTTACAAGGTTGTATGTGCAAATTTGTAAATTTGGAAATAACTACTTTAAATATGTTTGTTATTATAGAAAATGATAATGACTGTAATTTGATTTTTTTTAATCACAGATTCTTAATAATCCGAATTTAACCTTCCAACAAGTTGAAAAGTCCCGCTTTGAAAATATATAGCCCTGTGAAGCTATAGATCTAAAAATAGAAAAAATGTTACATGCAACCTTATAAAACCAAGCAGACGAGCTGTCCTTGAAATTTTGATAGTAGTGCATACAAATTTTACAGTAATTACGAAAATTTCATTTCTGTCAAAATTTCAATGGCAACTGTCGAATTTTCAATTATTTCCAACAAAGTTTAATCATGTTTGACAAAATTTTATTCATTACTGGCAAATTTTCAGTACCCTACTTCAGAATATTCTGAAAATTGCATATTAGAACCCAAAATGTTATTCATGACTGGCAAAATTTCAGTTCTGCACTTGAGAATATTCTGAAAATTCTATGTTAGAACTTATGTCTGCGAATCCCTGGTCAATACATTACTCTTATGAGGATTTAATCATAATATGATATATATATATATATATCATATAATAATATATTATATTATGAGAATATGTCTGTACAATATGCTGTCTCATTTCAAAAATTCTGAGAGAACTTTAATATCTAATATTGAAATCCACAGATACATATATAAATGTCCAGTTGTGCTAGATACATAAAAAAACATTGTTTAAGACTCTTTCTCATTTCATACTATTTATGATATTTTTAATTTAAAAAAATCAAATATACACGTCGTACAAAACTACAAAAATACATGTATCACATGAAGCTTATATAACACATTCAAAAAAACATTGTTTAAGACGTTTTCTCATTTCATTACACTTTTTATAATTTTTTTAATTAAAAAAAAATCAACAATATACGTAGTACAAAAGTACAAAAGTACACGTATTCAATGAAGCTTATGAGAACATTGCTGATGATTACTTAGAACTTAGATGATCTTTCCATACTTTATTGCAAAACCAATTATTTAAATATTTGCTGCTAGTAACTTAAAAAATTGTGGTTTAAGAAAATTTTGTGTCTACTTATAAATCTCTATTTGTGAGTTTATTTAACTTCAATAAATATATGTCTAAAAAACACATAGCTTCATACAATTAAGCTAATAAGCTTATTACTGTTTTTTACTTGATGATTTTTACTTTATAAGATCATTACTGATGTGTACTTATATGATCTTTACTTGCTTTTAATAAACTGATAAGTTTGATTTTAAAAACGTTTAGCTAATTTATAAAATATTGCCGATTAATATGTGATGCTGGAAAGTTCAAAATTCAGTTTCAAGAAATAATCTTATAATCTGAAATGACCATTTCATTTTCATTTTTTTCTAATTTCAAATCGTCATTTTTCCTTTTTGATTTGTGTAAATTTCATCCACAGTATGTAAATGTCCAGTTGAACTAATGTATGCACTAAGTTATATTGCCTCGATAACAAAAAAAATGGTAAGCTGATTTAAAAAAACATTCATTAGCTCAACTGGACAATTACATTATGTGGATGAAATTTGCAAAAATCATAAACGAAAAAATATTTGAAATTAGAAAAAAAAAGAGTTTGTTTTATCAAGGAACTGTAAACGTAATGAATTAATTGTTTGAACTGGACATGGTCATTTCAGATTATTAGTTATTTTCTTAAAACAGCATCACATATTAATAGACAATATTTTATAAATCAGCTAAACGTTTTAAAAATCAACTTATCATTTTGGTTTTGGTTATCGGGGCAAGATAACTTGGTGCATTCATTAGCTCAACTTCACTTTGCCTGATTTATAAGATATTGCCTATTAATTCTTCAAAATTATCTGTTTTAAGAAAAAAGCTTATAATCTGAAATGACCATGTCCATTTCAAACCATTAATTCGTTACGGTTACAGTTTCTTGATAATTTTTTTTTTTCTAATTTCAAATCGTATTTTTTCGTTTATGATTTTTGCAAATTTCATCCACAGAATGTATTGTCCAGTTGAGACGACGTACGTTTGAATTTTTAATTTTTCCTCAAAAATTGTATGCATGAGACAGTTCTATGTGATCTTCCGTATAATTAACTTTAAACTAATAAATTGCTCCAGAATTACATGACTTTCTATTATAACAAATTATTTTATATTCGACTGGGTAGTTTAGCAGGAGTTCGTGAAATCAACCATTGAGCCTCTTATCGCTGCAGTTTTGTTTCGTGCAGCTCGCGCCAAATAGTTTATTGGGGCCATTCATTGCCGATAAAGCGTATTTCACGTTGCATCCTTCCTAAAATATGGCCTTTATCACGGTTTTTTGCGCCGGCAACGCGAATCCCGTGTAAAACACCAAACGACACGCCGTTATTCGTTATTTATTCTCGCAGCTTTATCACCAAAGCGCGATGGCCATATTCTGACCGGACGAGGAGCAGAAAGCCGATTAGGGGCTCGGAAATCCGGATAGAGGATGTTCTACACGCAAAAAAAGCGCCTTTGGCGATATTTTAATACGCGGGAAAAGCAACAGTGATAGATTATTATAAACCACTGCGGGAAAATAGGCCCATTGTGGGCGAGAGGTTGATGCAGTTGACTTGAAAACCAAAGGTCTCAGGTTCGAACCGCGATGAAGGGCGGCTTGAAAACCAAAGGTCTCGGGTTCGAACCACGATGAAGGGCGACTTGAAAACCAAAGGTCTCAGGTTCGAACCGCGATGAAGGTCGTTGAAGGATGACATCCACGAAGCGGCAAAGCAAACTGTATACGATAAATGGTGTAAAATGGGAGCCGATTGTATTTAGAGTTGTAACGGTCCGAAAACGGCTTTGGCAGAAACTGCATTTTAATAATTAATTGGCGCATGGACCTGCACTGTAGACAGCCGTGCTCGCACTTTTTTGTTGTGGTGACGCGTTTCCCCTGTGGGCGGTTTTTAAATTCGCCGGCGAGGAGCCGCCATCCGGCAGACTTCAGCTAACTCGTGCCCAGTACGGTGTGCCAGAAGAACCGTTGAGATAAGGTGTACCACCATCCGGTTTACGGGATAACCAACGGGGACTCAGTTAACCACCCTTGAGGGGATTGAGGCACCAGGTACAGGGCAAGGGACTTCCAGACGCTCATAACACCTGAGTAAGTAGTTAAGCCCGATATTTCTTTTCCTTTTCGTGAAGCCACGTGTCCGGCCATTGTTACTAAGGCCATGTGCTTTGCAGGCGTTTTGTTACGGGCTAAGTAGCTCGGCCAAACCATTCTTGGCTGGAGGCCGCGATCATCTTGGCTGGAGGCCGGAATCGAGCACTAGGCGTCTACGACGCAAACCGTCGCCCTTCCGGAGCTGTAGCCAGCCGCCAGCGACGACCACCAGGAACACAGGCCAGATATCCAGAGATATATATATATATATAGATATTGATACATTTTTTTGTGGTCTCAATTGAGCCAGATCTCCGTTTAATTCCTTATTGACATATCGTTTATTCTTTTGTGTAAGAGTTGCGTTTACGTGTTGCGTGCCGTACGTGCTTTGCGCTTGTGTAAGAGAAAGGTCGCTCCGTCGGCCCTTTGAATCGCGCGATCAGGAGCTTGCTATATTTGGCCGAATAGAGTGAACCCTGCGTGAAAGGGTTGCGTGCGGAGGTATTTATTTCAGGAGCGCAGACACGGTGTCCGTCGTTTGTGTGAATAAACGCCGATATTTTACACTACAAAACTCACACCTGTTATTTTTTGTTCCCCCCACGTTTTCTCGATCGGGCATTTATTTCAGTTTCAGTTTTTTTTATTCTCACTGCGAGATTTAAATCTGGTGGTGTTGGCGCCAAATGGTCAGCGTTGTGACAGTTCGTGATTTCTGAACTTCGCTGACTGTCTGCCGTCCACCCACGCAGGTAGGGTGGACCCACCCTTTGCGACGAAGTAGCGACGAGGTTAAAATTACGTGGAGCCTTTTTTAACCCCCCCACTCTCTGACACCGAGAGCCTGGCCCTCGTCACTGCTTCGAAGGGACCCTCCACTCGCTCCACGGCCTAACGCGCTGATTGCCCTTCAGGTACGTCACAGAGTGCAAGTTCAGCAAGGTTGTCAGGATTCAACATACGCAAAGTCCGGCATACGGCCATCACCCTGTCTGATGTACAAGCAGTATATCACACATATAAATGTATATAAGTGATAGATATAAGGAGACTAGATGATGTTTCGTCAAACGATTCGTCATGAATTTTCGTAATGAAAGTTATTAACGCGCTTCTGATACGTAAATGTGATGTGCAATTTTTAAACAATCTCCGTGTCCCAGAGGTCGCGGTTACACGGAATAATTACGTGGCGCACTTTAACGCTCCCCGTACGCCCAATTGCATGAATATTAACGATATTCGAGTCGAGTTGAGTTAACTATGTCGTTAGGCTTTATGAATATGTTATCACTCTATCAAACATACCGTCGCCGGGCTCGAGACGCTCCAACGCCGGGCAGAAGTGGGACAAGTAATGAATTTATAGCCACGGAATGCATAAATTCGGAACGCTACACGGACGGAATTTAAGAAGAGCTCCCAGCAGCCTGCCTCGATATTTTGCAGCGGGTAATGGGGGCGGGTGGAAAAATCTCCGCACGGGGGCCCACGAAAACCCCGCGATTGATCTGAACCCCCGGGGGGCCACAGGGAATGGCAATGATTTGCCTCACAAAGAGGAATACGGTTGCAACTGTAGCCATAGTAACCTTGGACATCGCGCTTAGGCGGATATGGCAATGGCTGGAGGAATCTGCCGGGGGTCGTGGATCGTTCCCCATGATGTGGCTCGTATCGAAAGTATGCTTTTGTGCGCGCATTTCATACATGAAAAATTTATCACAAACATTTTAACAACGTATAAATGCAGCAAAAGGAAATATTGGTTCTGAAAATATAGGAGTGAATAAAGTGAAATAAGGAGACAAAGATTAAAGTGCTACAGATTTTCCCGTAAGAAGTTTTGAAACGCAAGACTTATTTCTTACATAATTTCTATGTACATTTCGCCCGTTTTGCGATTATCTTCAGAAGAAAGTAGGAAGTACTGAAGCTCCTGCGACAACGCTCACATCGTGAATCGGTTGAACGATGGCCTGTAGCAGCGTGAGCTGTAGCATTTGCAAATCGACTGGCGAGACCATAGCGTTGCATGCCCACGCCGGCAATCCAGTGAGCATGCCCTATGCGCTCCTCCTGCACAATAACGTGTTTGTTTTCTCACACGCCAACGAGCGCACGAGAGCACCCCAGGCTTACCCTATGCGCGCCTCCTGCATACTAACGTGTTCGTTTTCTTGCACGCCAACGAGCGCACGAGAGCACCCCAGTCTTACCTTGTGCGCGCCTCCTACATACTAACGTGTTCGTTTTCACGCCAACGAGCGCACGAGAGCACCCCAGGCTTACCCTATGCGCGCCTCCTGCATGCTAACGTGTTCGTTTTCTTGCACGCCAACGAGCGCACGAGAGCACCCCAGGCTACAAACATCGTTTATCTAACTTGGTATTTTTCTGTTCCCAGATTTTCGTTATCAAACCCATTTTGCTCCGCGGAGCTACCCGGTGTCAAAGTTCAGTAGAAAGAAAGTAGAAGCAGTACAGTTTTCTGCTGAATATAATCGCATCGCGGTCGAAATGTACATGTAGTTAAAATGCACGTTTTTGTGAAACACTTGTTCTGGCTCTTATTTAACTTATCCAATTATTCCTATGCAATATTCACTTCCCCATAATGTAATCGGTACATTACGAGCGTTAACAGGTTACGTGTCCACTCTCCTTATCCCGACGCCATCGGCAGGTCTGTAATCAGCGCCCTTTATATTTCACCGGCGTTATTAATTCCTTCCGGCGCTGAGAGCGTCGTCGGCCAGTGCTTTTTCGACGCAAATTGATGAATGGACGCGTCTCGACGCTGTAATGCATTTTTTTCCACCCCCCAAGTCTCAGACTAATGACCGCCTTCGGATGGAATTTTATTGCGCGCATTATTTATTTTCATTAGCGCCCTCGCGCTCGCATTCACGCCGCTGGACAGTGACCAATTGGCCAGGATCGCAGACTAATGCGCCCGCGATAACAATGACCCCAAAAAATAAGATAATGACCACCATATGACTTTTTCCACGTTTTCATTTTGCTATGAAACAGAATGTTTTCAAATTTACATCGCCTGCTATGTGTTTTTTAGACATATATTTATTGAAGTTAAATAAACTCACAAAATTTTCTTAAACAACATTATTTTAAGTTACTATCAGCAAATATTTAAATAATTGATTTTGTAATACATTTTTGAAAGATCATCTAAGTTCTAAGTAATCATCAGCAAAAAAAAACAATTATTTGTTGTTCTGTGAACTGCGACGAGTTTTGAAACTTATATAGATTGCACATTTCTCAATAAACAACAATGAACAACAGCAATGTCGTTCAAACAACAGCAATGACTATTATTGATTGTTCTGTGGACTGTGACTAATTTTTGAAATTCATGTGGACTGCATATTTCTCAGAAAACATTTAAATATAAATATAACTGTAAAGAATATTTATTAGCAGAAAAGCTACAAAATATACAAAAGGTAAATATATACATGACAACAAACAACACACAAAACAACAAAAAGGAAAGCAAAGACACAAATAGTAATTTCAGTGTTTATATTACAATATTTTACCAATTTCTATTTACAGACCAATTTGAACAACGTATTCTCTCACCTGAGCATTATACTGATTAATATTGGTCTCATTTTTATGTGACAGGGCATCTTATTATGTTTTAAAATTCATATCGATTGCATTTTTCTCAAGAAAATGACTAATATATTTTCTATGAACAATTATGAGTTTTAACATTTATATTAACTGATGAATTTCTCCATATTTACAATCTTACCATAAAAAAGTATGTTTTGAAATTTATATCGACAATACATTCCTCAAAAAAAAAATGTGGTTCTAGTTTAATAGAAGTTTCATACATCTACATACATTTTCTCGAGAGGACTTAAGCTGTATAACAACATGCCCTGTCACATAAAAAATGAGATAAATTTTCATAAGTTTAAATCTCAGGTGAGGGAATATGTGTTCAAATTGATTGACTGTAAATAGAAAATAGTAGATGTGGTAAATAGAATAAAATATATGTTAATATGAAAATTGTAGTTGCTATTTGTGTGTTTTCTTTTGTTGTTTTGTTAAAATGTTGTATATTATGTAGCGTTTTTTGCTAATAAATATTCTTTATTATTATTATTATTATACATTTCAGAGAAATGTTATGAAATTAGACAGAGGTTATGAAATTTTCTGAAAATTTATGGAAGATCAAATTTAATGGTATTCATAGATTGTTTTGTCAATTTTTTTCCGAAATTCTCTAGATTTTATGGAATATTCTGAAAATTTGATATGAAGATTTCAACTTTTGCATACAAATTTGAAGTTGCTTTTGGATTTTTTTAAATTTCATGACTGCAATTTCCTCAAAAATAAAAATAGTGATTCTAGTTTAATAGAAGTTTCACACATTTCAGAATTTTTTTATAAAATTCAGTAGGCAGAATTCAGTTACGAAATTTTCTGAAAATTTATGGAAGATCAAATTTAATGGTACTCATAGATTGTTTTGTCAATATTTAGGCATTTTCTAGACATTTTTACACATCGTCGGCTTAATGTTACTAGGTTGTATGTGCAAATTTGTAAATTTGGGAATAAGGATTTTAAATATGTTTGCTACATCAAAAATGATAAATTTTGCACTCTTAATAGATATGTCTTTATCACAGGTTCCTAATGATCCAATTTTAATCTTCCAACAAGTTGAAAGGTCCCGTTTTGAAAACATATAGCCCTGCAAAGCCATAGGACTAAAAATAAAAAAATGTTACATGCAACCTTGTAACACCAAGCCGACGATATGTTTTATGAAGGTTTTATTCGTTTCTTGAAAATTTTCAGCAATTTTGAGGCATGTTCTAAAATTTGGTTTGAAGTCTGAACTGCATTGAAATTTATTTTTTTAATCAAAATATGTCGCTACTGTTTTTTTTTTCAATGGTTTAATGCTTCAATAAAGATTTTTTTAAATGTATATAAATGTTGAACAACATTTAGAGGTGTACCAGAATTTGAAAGAAGATTGTATGAAGATTTTCAATTTAATTGAAATTTCGTTTATTTTTGAAAGAAATGATGAAAATCTAATGACATTTTTATAAATATTAGTTTTCTGATAAGACCTGAAAATTTATAAAATATTGAATGAAACTTCGCAATTAATAGAATTTCCATATATTTGAGGTATAACTGTTACGAAATGCTCTCGATTTTATGTAATTTTCTGAAAATTTGTAGGACATTAAATGAAGATTCAAACTTGTTTCATGTTTTCATGACCATTTTCAGCAATTGTGGGGCATGTTCTAAAATTTGGTTGAAGCCTGAACTGCATTAAAATTTATTTTGTTTAATCAAAATATGTTTTTTTTCAATGGTTCAATGCATCAATGAAGATTTTTTTAAATGTATATAAATGTAGAACAATATTTAGAGATCTATCAGAATTTGACAGAAGATTCTATGAACACTATCAATTTAATTGAAATTTCGTTTATTTTTGAAAGAAATGATGAAAATCTAATGACATTTTTATAAATATTAGTTAGTTTTCTGATATGACCTGAAATTTTATAAAATATTGAATGAAACTTCGCCATTAATAGAATTTCCATATATTTGAGGTATAACTGTTACGAAATTCTCTCGATTTTATGGAATTTTGTGAAAATTTGTAGGACATTAAATGAAGATTCAAACTTGTTTCATGTTTTCATGACCATTTTAGGCAATTGTGGGGCATGTTCTAAAATTTGGTTGAAGCCTGAACTGCATTAAAATTTATTTTGTTTTATCAAAATATGTTTTTTTTTTCAATGGTTCAATGCTTCAATGAAGATTTTTTTAAATGTATATAAATGTGGAACAATATGTAGAGATCTACCAGAATTTGATATAAGATTGTATAAAGATTATCAATTTAATTGAAATTTCGTTTATTTTTGAAAGAAATGATGAAAATCTAATGACATTTTTTATAAATATTAGTTAAGTTTCCTGAAACCTGAAAATTTATAAAATCTTCGCAATTAATAGAATTTTCATATATTTGAGGTATAACTGTTACGAAATTCTCCAGTTTTATGGAATTTTCTGAAAATTTGTAGGACATTAAATGAAGATTCAAACTTGTTTCAATTCAATTCAATTCCAATGTTTATTTTTATATATAGTATTTTATTATTTTATTTTAGTGTAATATTGATAATGTAACACTCCACTGAGAGTCGATATTTAAATAAATTATTATTATTATTATTAATTTTGCATAAAAATTTAATGGTGCTTTTTGGATTTTAAAAAATTTCATATCTAAGTTATTTAGTTAGTTAAAACTTAATTCGTTTTTTGATATGACCTGAAAATTTATAAAATATTGAATGAAACTTCGCATATATTTTCCATATATTTGAGGTATGACTGTTACGAAATTCTCTAGATTTTATAGAATTATTTGAAAATTTGTAGGACATTAAATGAAGATTCAAACTTGTTTCAATTCAATTCAATTCCAATGTTTATATTTATATTTAGTATTTTATTATTTTATTTTAGTGCAATATTGGCAATGTAATACTCCACTGAGAGTCGACATATAAATAAATTATTATTATTATTATTACTTTTGCATAAAAATTTAATGGTGCTTTTTGGATTTTTTTAAATTTCATATGCAAGTTAAATTGAAAAAAAAAAGAATAAAATTTGATAGAACTTGTATAATAATGAAATTGAAACCTGCTGAAATCCTCTGAAACACTTCTGCTCCTACTCTACTCCTACTCCTAGACTCTTACTCTAGTGAAACTCTAGTGAAACTCTGAAAGAAAATATTTTCTTTTGGTATATTAAGAAAACATATAGAACTTTTAGTTTTAGTCAGTCTTCTAACATATTCTGATAGTTTATACAATATAGAATGGAAATTCCTAATACGAATTCCTAATACGAATTTACGAAATATTGAATAAATATTCTAAAGTTTGTAGTAAGTTGACATGTTTTGTGGAAATATGATGATATTTTATGGAAATTTGAATAATTTTATGGAAATGTTCAGCAAGTATTACGCATTTTAAGAAATGCTATAGAATAATGTATGAAGTTTCTGAATTTTATTGAAGATTCCTGCAAAATTACTGAATTTTGAGTGAATATTCACAAATTTGTACTAATTTGATGTATTTTGTGGAAATTTGATGATATTTTAGTGAAATTTTATTAACTTAATATTAATTTTTAGCAAGTCTTAAACATTTCATGATATGCAATAGAAGCTGTATGAAGTTTCTGATTTAGATTGAAGATTTCTAGAAAGTTACGTATAATAAAATGTAAATTAAAAAAATGTAGAAATTTGGTAGATTTTGTAGAAATTTGATGATAATTTTTAGAAATTTGATTAATTTCTTTAAATTTTCAGCAAGTGATACATGCTTTATGAAATGATTCTGAATTTCATTGAAGATTCCTTCAAATTTTCCGAATTTTGAATAAAGATTCAAAAATTTGTACTAATTTGATATATTTTGTGGAAATTTGATGATATTTTATAGAAATTTTATTAATTTTCTATAAATTAATAGCAAGTGATAGAAATTTTATTAATTGCAACAGAAGTTCTATGAAGTTTCTCAATTAGATAGAAGATATCTGAACATTTACGTATTACAGGATGAATATTTAAAAAAAATGCAGCAATTTGGCAGATATTGTGGAAATTTGATGATATTTTTTGAAAATTTGATTAATATTCTTTAAATTTTCAGCAAGTGATAGATGTGTTATGAAATGCAATAGAATGTTGTATGAAGTTTTTGGATTAACACTAATAAGAATATTTATTAACATAAAAGCTACATAACATAAGTACACACGAAGCATAATAGAAAACAAATTAGATTTGCATAATTAGATTATAGATTGTGAAAATTTACTGATTATTCGAAATCGACGACTTATATGGAATAAAAATTAATAAATTAATGTTATTTTGTTATCGCATGGAAAACCTTGTGACTAGGCAAGTGATTCTAAGATAAGTTAGTACGAATGGAACATTTTTAATATGAAATATTCTGGAAAATTATGGTTTCCTGAAAATTTGATATTTTGTACATATAAAACTTATTACGAGCACAAACGTTTTATATCAAACTCCATATTTGAAGGTTTCAAAGAATAATGATAACAAGTAGTGAGTTTCTTCTGAAAAGTCAGAAATCAGTTTTTATCTGAAAAATATAACAGATTCTGATGAATTTGACAATCTAAATAAAAACAAACGTGACTACTTGTTGTTCTAAATAAATTTTTATCTGGATATAAGGAGAAATTTGATTTTTTTTAATTATCCACATACTAGTTCATAATCATTTCAATATTTCGTTCTAGTTGAAGTGCCAATTACCACCAGATTTTTTACATTGCAAAATCACGTTAATATCGTTCAAGTGAGGTAACTTTCACCGAAGCCTGGTGCAAATCTCCCAAACCCACGTCCTCACATTGTTAGCCCGACAACATGCAAACAAAATCATTTACTTCATCCCGAGCTTAGACGGGGAGACAGTCTCCTCTTAAGAGCCTCCTAATGGGTACTTAGCATGCAGAAAATTTAATACGCAACACAGCCACGTCTACTTCGCTCCCCGTAAACGTCCGCCTGGAGATTGCAATTTGGCCGTTGCGAGGGCGCAATAAGGGCACGGCCGTCCGTCCACTTACGGGGCGTCGCGGCGCCGACGCCCGGACGGTAATTGCCCAGCCAAGGGCCAATTCGCGCCGGCACCGAGGGCCTTCGGGCAATTACACTCGAAACGGCGGAGGATTGAAAGCAAATCGAAAAGATAATCCAATATACCCGGCGTCTCATTACACGGTAAAAATAGAGCCCTTATTGCCTGGCACCGATGAGTTTTACGATACACCAGATCACGGCTCAAGCTTCAAACAATTTCGTTCATCGGAAAATCTATTATGAAAAACACGTCTGGAACGTCTGGAAAGCTGCGAATTTACTGAATCCAGCAGAATTTCGGTCTATAAAATCAGCCAGTGATTAATAAAAAAAATCAATTTTGAAAAACAAAAAAATGCGATTGCTACGTTGAAAAAACGTGCAAGCTCATATATTACATCTTTGTTGACCCATTGTGAATCAAGATTTTTATGGAAATGGAATTTTAAATGGCTGAAATGACTTTGATTTTACAGTCGTTCGACTTTCATTTTGATTTTTAATGCCCATTTTAATTAAACTGATGCGAACTTCAAATGCATGAACTTATTCATAAAAATTTAAAACGTGGTTTAGCGGTGATTTAGCGGTGTTTTACAAATGGTACCAAGGTAACTAAGATTAAACCACCGTTAAAACGCAGCTGAAATTTTTATGAATAACACTGTTAGACTTTATAGTCATTCGACTTTCATTAGCGTTTTTATTTGCCCATTATAATTAATTCAGCGTTACGAATTAAAAAATAGATATTAAAAGACATCGGCGGAAAACCTCCGTACGATAAAATATTCCTTAAATTAGGATAAAGGACATCATTTAATTAAAAGTGGGTTTCTCTTATATATCTCTCTAAAATGAAGCACAATGTAATACCGCAAAAATAAATTTTAATAAAACACATTCCTGTGAAACCCGCATTAAATTTAATATTGACTCGACTTAATATTAACAAATTTAATATGCTTGCAGCTCGCATTATGGGCAATTTTTTCTCCTCCTGTTGCGCGAAGCGCTGCGCTCGCTGAAAAACCGACACTGTTTGTTATTAATTTATTTAATAAACGCACTATTCCCGCACGTGCTCTCAAATGGCCGCCGCCGAATAATAAATTCTAATTTGAAATAATTTATAGTCAAATGTGGAATTGAAATTGTGAGTTTAATTTAATGAACGCGCGAAAATGGACTCGACAATGGACCATCATATCCGCACACGAGAGCGGGATGAAACGTGCGGGTTTTAAAAGTGATTATAACCACCAAGTGGAATTATTCATTGTTTATTGCTTGTTGAATCACATTATGTATGTGTGATTTTTTTATTGTAAATTTGGAGTAGTTCAAATTTATCGATCTATGGAATTTCAGTGAAATATACACAAAGTTTCAAATTTTGTTATAATTCATAATGCCCGCTCGTCCTTGACAACGGGCGTTATCAAATAATATGAACGTCGTATATGTTACACGTCACGTTAATCTTAATTATTATAAATATTCTTGGGTTCATAGTCGCCCTCCTGCCATTATAATTTTTATAACATCCTTTTTGCACAAATAAATGATTACCTAGCTACAATAATATTATATAAATTTAATAGTAAATCTGTAAATTTCGTAGAATTTATTATAACGGTAGTAAAATTCTTGAAAATTAAAACATACTATTAAATTAGTCAATTATCAACGAAAGAAAAACTTAATACATTAAGTGGACAAACCAGGAGTACGCCAGAGAGGACGAAATCTAAAGGGGAAAATGACTAATGGGCTGGAATAAATTTGAAGAAGTAGAAACATTCAAATATTTGGAATCCGCATTCACAAGAAAACCGGGTATAAAATTAGATATTCAAGCAAGGATAATGGCAGCAAATAGATGTTAAATGGCAATAAACAAAAATCTAAATCTCCCAGAACGCAAAAATTTATAAAACAATCATCAGACCGATAGTCTCACACGCAGCAGAGATATGGATAATTAACAAGGTGGAACAATAAAGAATATGGGAAAGGAAAGTTCCAAGGAATATTTTAGGGGGAAGGAGAATAGAACAAATATGGCCCATAAGACAAACCATTAAGTTAACAAATATGGTAACGGAAACAACATAGTGGGAATCATAAAAGTCCAAAGAATAAGACGCCAAGGCCACGTAACGAGAATGGAAGAAGCAAGAATGCCAAGCAGATTCTTACAAGAACGGCAGGAGAAAAAAAACGAAGGGAGAATAGAACAAATATGGACCCAAAGGACAAACAATGCTGTTAAAAAAATGCATAAAGGAAACAACATAGTGGGAATCATAAAAGTCCAATGAATAAGACGACTAAGCCACGTAACAAGACTGGAAGAAGCAAGAATGCCAAAGCAGATTCTTACAAGAACGGTGGAGGAAAAAAACGAAGGGAGAATAGAACAAATATGGACCCAAAGAACAAACAATGCTGTTAAAAAAATGTATATAGGAAACAACATAGTGGGAATCATAAAAGCCCAAAGAGTAAGACGCATAGGTTACGTAACGAGAATGGAAGAAGCAAGAATGCCAAAGCAGATTCTTACAAGAACGGCTGGAGGAAAAAAACGAAGGGAGAATAGAAGAAATATGGACCCAAAAGACAAACAATGCTGTTAAAAAAATGTATGAAGGAAACAACATTGTGGGAGTCATAAAAGCCCAAAGAGTAAGACGCCTAGGCCACGTAACGAGAATGGAAGAAGCAAGAATGCCAAAGCAGATTCTTACAAGAACGGCTGGAGGAAAAAACGAAGGGAAAATAGAACAAATATGGACCCAAAGGACAAACAATGCTGTTAAAAAAATGTACAAAGGAAACAATATAGTGGGAATCATAAAAGTCAAAAGAATAAGACGCCTAGGCCACGTAGCGAGAATGGAAGAAGCAAGAATGCCAAAGCAGATTCTTACAAGAACGGCTGGAGGAAAAAAACGAAGGGAGAATAGAAGAAATATGGACCCAAAGGACAAACAATGCTGTTAAAAAAATGTATAAAGGAAACAACATAGTGGGATTCATAAAAGTCAAAAGAATAAGACGCCTAGGCCACGTAACGAGAATGGAAGAAGCAATAATGCCAAAGCAGATTCTTACAAGAACGGCTGGAGGAAAAAACGAAGAGAGAATAGAACAAATATGGACCCAAAAGACAAACAATGCTGTTAAAAAATGTATGAAGGAAACAACATAGTGGGAATCATAAAAGTCCAAAGAATAAGACGACTAGACCACGTAACGAGAATTGAAGAAGACAGAATGCTAAAGCAGATTCTTACGTGAACGGCTGGAGGAAAAAGACGAAGGGAGAATATAACAAATATGGACCCAAAGGACAAACAATGATGTTAAAAAATGTATAAAGGAAACAACATAGTGGGAATCATAAAAGTCCAAAGAATAAGACGCCTAGGCCACGTAACGAGAATGGAAGAAGCAAGAATGCCATAGCAGATTCTTCCAAGAACAGCTGGAGGAAAAAAAACGAAGAGAAAACCCAAGAAACCGCCGCAAAATCGATTTAGAAATGGATCTGAAAGAGATGAAAATCACGGATTGGAAGGCAAAAGCGAAAGATAGGAAGCTATGAAAGACATAGTCAACCAAGCCATGGGCCAATTTGACTGGTAGTGCTACAAATAATAATAATAATTTTTTTTTTTCGAATATCAATCAATTCAGTAAAATTATTTGTAAATTTAGTAGAACTGCATGCAAATTTAGAAGAATTATTTAAATGTTATAGAATCTGTTGGTAAGTGTAATCAAACAATATATAGATTCATAAAAATATGTAAATATCGTAAAATTATTTAAAACGATAGTAACATTGTTAAGCAAATTAAAACTTACTAATGAAATTATTAGAATCTGTACAAATTTAGTAGTAATGTGTAAATTTTGAAGAAGATTTGGTAGAATTATGTGCAAATCTGGAAAACAACAAATTTGGTAGAATATCTATAAATTTAGTGAAATACTTTAGTAGAATAACTTTCATAGTAGGAAGTAGTTGGAAGTGTAAAAAATAATATGTAGATACATACAAATATGTAAATTTCGTAGAATTATTTATAACGATAGTAAAATTGTCAAGCAAATTAAAACTTACTATTAAAATTATTAGAATCAGTACAAATTTTTTGTAGTAAATGTGTAAATTTTGAAGAAGATTTGGTAGAATTATGTGCAAATCTGGAAAACAACTAACTTGGTAGAATATCTCTAAATTTTGTGAATATTTAATAGAATCCCTTGCATTTTGTAAACTCTGCTAAACACTTGGAAGAAGCTAAACACTTGGTATGATTATTCATAATTGAACAGTAAATATATTCAATTAAGAATAATATATGAATGTAATCGTTCTTTTTTGTAGTCACGTGCTTCTAGAACTTAGAAATTAGTAAGTAATTAGAGATAAATCAATAGAATTCAGAAAATAGTAAATTTAAAATTATCTGTAACTATTATTATCCACTTTCTCGTTTTCATTGTTTATGTTGATAAAATATTGCCAAATTTTGTGAAAAAAAATGAAAGAAATCTGGGTGTGAAGAGAAATAGAAATTTTCTACAAATTTCTATCCAAATTTATACAATACATATACAATACAATACAATACAATACAATATATACAACTTATACAATACAATACAATACAAAAAAATATATTTTAAAATACATAGATTTCTTTAATTGCCAAAATTTGTTCATGCAATATCACAAATTCATCTGACATTCGAATGTGATGCTCTAAAGTCGAGTCGTGTAGTTGCAAAATCGTTGTAAATCTCTATAGCCGTTAAATCACATTGAAAATTGTTATCAAATTTCGGTTTCTCTTCTGGAAAACCACAAATTTGGTTTTCTTTTTCATTTTGGCTAATGTAAAAATAATCAAACAAATCTTGGTGTGAAGAGAAATAAATGTTTTCCACAAATTTCTTTGCAAATTTATATAATACTTATCAAAAATTATTTTTTTAAAAGGACAGATTTCTGTAAATGCCATTTTTTTTTCATGGAATGTCACAAATTCATCTTATCAAAATACCTATCAAATTTTTTTTTTTAAATACACAGATTTCTTGAATCTTCCCTAGAATCACTTGCATTTTGTAACATCTGCTAAACACTTGGTAAAAGCACATTTAATATTCAAAAATGAATAACATATGAAGTTGTGTGCTTTTAGAATTTAAAATTTCGTAAGTAAATACAAATTAGTAAATGGACTTTAGAAAATTTTAAATTTAAAATTATCTAGTAAGTAAATAGAGATTACCAAATGGAATTTAGAAAATATTAAATTTAAAATTATCTGTTGCTATTATTATCCGCTTTTCCGTTTGCATATTTTATGTCGATCAAAAATTGCCAAATTTTGTGAAAATAAATCAAACAAATCTTGGTGTGATGAGAATTTCATTGAAAATTTATATAATACTTATCGAATATAATTTTAATATTCTAATTTGGTAGAATATCTGTAAATTTAGTGAAATACTTTAGTAGAATCACTTGCATTTTGTAAAATCTGCTAAACACTTGGTAAAAGCACATTTAATATTCAAAAATGAATAACATATGAATGTAATCGTTTTTTTTAAGTTGTGTGCTTTTAGAATTTAGAATTTCGTAAGTATATACAAATTAGTAAATGGAGTTTAGAAAATTTAAAATTTAAAATTATCTATTAAGTAAATAGAGATTACTAAATGGAATTTAGAAAATATTAAATTTAAAATTATCTGTTGCTATTATTATCCGCTTTTCCGTTTGCATTTTTTATGTCGATCAAAAATTGCCAAATTTTGTGTAAATAAATCAAACAAATCTTGGTGTGATGAGAATTTCATTGAAAATATATATAATACTTATCGAATATAATTTTAATATTCTAATTAGGTAGAATATCTGTAAATTTAGTGAAATACTTTAGTAGAATCACTTGCATTTTGTAAAATCTGCTAAACACTTGTAGAAGCATATTCAATATTTAATTATGAATAATATATGAATGTAATCGTTTTTTGAACTTTTTTGTATCTGAAAAATTTTCTAAAATTTACATATTAGATCTTTGTATGCTAATTATTCGTGGCTACATGTATCTCAGGTAGAATACACCATTAATGCTACAGAACTTCCCAAAGTTAGAATTTGGAAAAATCATGAGAGAAAAAAGTTACAATACTCCCCCCTTTAAACTTTTTTATTTCTGAAGAAATTTCTAAAATTTACATGTTAGATGTTTGTATGCTAATTATTCGTGGCTACATGGATCTCAGGTAGAATACACCATTAATGCTACAGAACTTCATATAGTTCGAATTTGGAAAAATCGCATTAGAGTTAAAAAAATCACCTTACTCCCTCCTTTGAACTTTTTTATTTCCAAAAAAAATTTCTAAAATTTACATATTAGATCTTTGTATGCTAATTATTCGTGGCTACATGGATCTCAGGTAGAATACACCATTAATGCTACAGAACTTCCCAAAGTTAGAATTTGGAAAAATCATGAGAGAAAAAAGTTACCATACTCCCCCCTTTAAACTTTTTTATTTCTGAAGAAATTTCTAAAATTTACATATTAGATGTTTGTATGCTAATTATTCATGGCTACATGGATCTCAGGTAGAATACACCATTAATGCTACAGATCTTCCCAAAGTTCGAATTTGGAAATATCGTATGAGAGAAAAAAAATCACCTTTGAACTTTTTTATTTCTGAAAAAATTCTAAAATTTATATATTAGATCTTTGTATGCTAATTATTCGTGGCTACATGGATCTCAGGTAGAATACACCATTAATGCTACAGAACTTCCCAAAGTTAGAATTTGGAAAAATCATGAGAGAAAAAAGTCACAATACTCCCCCCTTTAAACTTTTTTATTTCTGAAGAAATTTCTAAAATTTACATATTAGATGTTTGTATGCTAATTATTCGTGACTACATGGATCTCAGGTAGAATACACCATTAATGCTACAGAACTTCCCAAAGTTCGAATTTGGAAAAATCGCATGAGAGAAAAAATAGTCATAATACTCCCCCTTTGAACTTTTTTATTTCTGAATTTTTTTCTAAAATTTACATATTAGATCTTTGTATGCTAATTATTCGTGGCTACATGGATCTCAGCAGGATCTCACTATTAATGCTACAAAACTTCCCAAAGTTCGTATTTGGAAAAATAATATGAGAGAAAAAAAAGTCACAATCCTCCCCTCTTTAAACTTTTTTATAGTTGTGTGGTTTTAGAATTTAGAAATTAGTAAGTAAATAAAGATTAGTAAATGGAATTTTGAAAATATTAAGTTTAAAATTTTCTGTAAGAATGATTAGTAAGTAAATAGACCTTAGAAAATATTAAATAAAAGTATTGCATTATTTATGTCGACCAAAATTTGCCAAATTTCAATAAAAATAATTCAAACAAATCTTAGTGTGAAGAGAAATACAAATTTTTTACAAATTTCTTTACAAATTTATATAATACTTATCAAGTATTATCATGTTCTTATCTAAACTTATCATATTTATATATATATATATATATATATATATATATATATATATATATATATATATATATATATATATATATATATATATATATATATATATATAGTATATATATATATAAACAATCTTTATTAGGGTCGATAGCCTAATAAAGATTGTTTATATATCGATATATATCGATTGTTTATTAAAAATTATATTTTAAAATGCACAGATTTCTGAAAATGCTAATTTTTTTTCTTGGAATGTCACAAATTCATCTGACATTCGAATGTGATGCTCTAAAGTAACGTACACATTACTCATGGGCGCCCGAAGTAACTGCCCCCCCCCCCTGCATTGGCCAACCTCGCCCCGGAATCATCACTATAAATCTAATGTGGAAAATGATGGAAAATGAAATGAAAATTTTAACTGACTAAGATATCGATTTGCCTTTATATGATCATTTCTTCTGAACTTACATTTAAATATTGTTCTGAATTTATGATACTTTACTGTTGAATAAATTAAAAAATTTCACATAACTTTATGTTTTGTCCTTCCCCCTGAAAAAAATTCTGCGGGCGCCCTTAACATTACTGCTAACGTATTTTTGATACGCAATACAACTGAATGTGTGCAAAGTGCAGTTATACTATTTTTGGTGTATTTATAAAAAAAAAACTACAGTTCCTGTCATAACTTTCAGATATTTTTTCATTTTATTAATCGTAAAAGGAGAAAAAGGAAAATAATAAAAATCCTGAAACTGCAGATGCTGTCAATTTTTTTGAAACTTTCAGTTCAACGTTTCACGATTTTTTTCGTGATCATTGCAAAAATGTTATTTTTTATGATTTTCTATGTTCTCAATTTATGTATGACCAATCATTTATGGAAGGTTAAAAGTACAGTTGATTGCAAAAAAGTAGACAAAAACAGTTTTCTTCCTGTATTTGTTTCTTCTCAAAATGTTATTGTATAAATGTGGTTTTTCATAATCCCCATTTCTTTTAAACTTGACAATCTTTCAAAGTTTACATTCAGTTCAACTTGTATAAGTTAAGTATTAAAGTGCCTCTTCTAGATGACGAAACCAAAGCTTTAAAGCATTCAGGAACGGTGTTTCGGGGTACACTTTCGCCTCACCACTTCGCCAAATACAAAAAGTTTAGCTGATGTCAGTTGTTTAATTTTGCTTAATGACACTAACACTTACGTGTCTTCTAACATCAATGTTGTTCAAGCAGCCGAAAATTTCTTATTTTTTTGCTGTATTTTTTTTGTTTAACTGTTAACGCTGTTCCATTTTTATATTTAACTAAGTTAGCTTACTTGGCTAAATAAGACTTGAAAAAATATGTCATATTTAAGTCAGTTGTTTAATTGTGATTAATGACACTGACACTTACGTGACTTCTAACATCAATGTTGTTCAAGCAACCGAAAATGTCATGCCTTTCTTGCTGTATTTTTTTTTGTTTAACTGTAAACTCTGTTCCATTTTTATTTTTAACTAAGTTAGCTTACTTGGCTGAGTACGACATGAAAAAATATGTTATATTTAAGTCAGTTGTTTAGTTGTGACTAATGACACTGAAACTTGCGTGACTTCTAACATCAATGTTGTTCAAGCAGTCGAAAATGTCTTGCCTTTTTTGCCGTTTTTTTTTTGTTTAACCTTAAACTCTGTTCCATTTTTATTTTTAACTAAGTTAGCTTACTTGGCTAAGTAAGACTTGAAAAAATATGTTATATTTAAAAAAAGAGGTTATATTTTATGACAGTAAGCAATGGTGCCATCAAATTGAGTATCTTTTGAGTACAGAATTTATTTGCTATTTTGATTTTAATATATGAATTAGGCAATGTTGTTGAAATCTCATATTTAATCATTTTTTTCACTGTCAGATCATTATTGTTGCTGTTCATGTGTACAATTTTATAAAATGAAACCACAGCCTTCTTAGCTAAACATAAAAATAGAACAGAGCATAGTTGTGTATTTTTATGCTTTCGTGATTTTGATTGTATTTCAATTGTATGATTTATGGAATGTGTTTGAAATGATTTAGTATATTTTATCGCTAGACTAGTAAAGCACTCAATATATGACAGCTGGGGCAGCAGCCAAAGTCATTTCAAGAAAAGACGGCGAACCTTCAGTAATGTAGATGCACTCATCAGGTATTTAGAGGTTTGTGGAAGTTTCTGGATTCTGGATATACTTTGGAGGGTGACCATTTGCTTAGAGTACTTAGGCCTCGTTAGGCCCATTGTCCCCATCAGGTACTACCCTCCCGGGCATAAGTGTGTAGTGAAATTGTGGAAGTTTATAATTGAAGGCAATTTCAACAAATTGAGGTTTGTTCAAATGCAACTGTTAAATAACTATACTCGCCAAAGTATTAATTGATACTGGCAGTGTAGCAATTTGTCGAAACTGTTTAAATTTTCATTATTTCTTTACTAATTAATGGTTAATTAATTGATTTATTTGTTTGTCAACATGCACTCAATTGTACAGTAAATACATGTACCAACATATATTGAAAAATTCATTTGGTTCATAAGTTTGTTTTGTAATAACTATTATTTTTTCTAATTAATCTTCTGCTATTTAAATATTTTAAATGTTAGTCTGCTTTTGCTGTAAGATTTTAGCTACGCCTAGAAATGTTCTTAATAATTTATTCTAATTGATTTTCACTTCACTGAAATTTCAATGTTCGCAATGTTCGCATCAAGGAGCAGAAAGAGTCTGCATCGAGGAGTAAAAGGAGGATGTAATGATGGTACAAAAATAAATAATCCCCGTTTCTCGAATGTAAATTCGATCCCGAACTTCCGGAAAGTGATATGAATGGGGATTATCCGGACGGGGAAATCGCAGCGAGCGGCGATTATCGCGCGGATTTTTCTCCTCGGGCGTCGAACGCCTCGTCGCCGGGCATTAATAACGCCTATCGATCCCCAGGCGGCGTCGGGGGCGGCGGCGTCGGGGGCGTCGCGGCGCCCACCCCCCGCGCGCGCCCCCCAGGCTGCGGATGATGGATCTCCGCGGGAAGGTGATGCGCGGCTTTTTCTATTTGCAAAAGTGAATGACGATTCAAATCGGGATCGTTCATGAATCATGTATGCGATAAGCCCGCGCGCGGGGGGCGGCGGGCGTCGGGGCGCGGGAGCGACGCCCCAGACGTCGGGCGACGCCGCCGGCGCGCAGTCGTGCGCGCGGCGGCGTCGCCAGCGAGCGCCCGGGGACGCCGCCGCCGCCGCCGCTCTGCCACCCCCCGGCACGAAGCTGGGGCGTAATGTGTGCGGCCGAAGGCCCCCGACGCCCCCGGGCGCCGCCGAATTTTCCGCGCTCGCGATCAATCATCGGGGAGATGGGGTTAACTGCCGCGATCCGGGTCCATTAACACCCTAGCATCAGCAATTGGCTGATCGAAGATGATAGATACAATATAACATCTTCAATATAAATATTAGTTTGCTGCAAGATTATTATTGAGCAATAATTCTATAGTAAATATAAAGAAAAGTAAATTCAACGAAAATATTAACAGCAAGTTTTATAATCATCAAGAGTCTTGATAGTCTTGATTGCCATAGTCTTGATTCAAGACTATGGCAATTATTTTGATAATTTTGTAAATATCTAACTAAAGTGATCTTTAAAAAAATGACTTTTTTTTTGGACTTATATGTTATAACTATTATCACTATCTCTACTGCGATCAGTAGCGTCAGTAGCTCCGAAAAAATAGCTTTGGATTGACGAACTTACGATGCTTGATTCTTTCTCAATTTTTCGTACAATACAAATCCCTAAAAAGCCTAAATCAGTTCTCCACAACATTACAAAACTTTCCAAGGAATATTTCATAGTTGGTGTTCTTCTCCTGAAAATTTGACAAAGTTTCAGTATTAAATAAGTGAGAATATCAAACACTTAACTTTCTGCAATGACAAGTATCGGAATGTTACTACTGAAATTTCTGAAAATTTATTTATTGCATATTTATTATCAGATATCTGTTTGGTATACTTGAAGCTAATACTCCTGAAAATTTGACAAAGTTTCAGTATTAAATAAGTGAGAAATTCAAACACTTAACTTTCTGAAATGACAAGTGTCAGTTAGCTATTACTGAAATTTCTGAAAATTTATTTATTGCATATTTATTATCAGATATATGTTTGGTATACTTGAAGCTAATACTCCTGAAAATTTGACAAAGTTTCAGTATTAAATAAGTGAGAAAATCAAACACTTAACTTTCTGCAATGACAAGTATCGGAATGTTACTCCTGAAATTTCTGAAAATATATTTATTGCATATTTATTATCAGAGAATCTATATGGTATACTTGAAGCTAATACTCCTGAAAATTTGACAAAGTTTTAGTATTAAATCAGGGAGAAAATCAAACACTTAACTTTCTGCAATGACAAGTATCCGAATATTACTACTGAAATTTCTGAAAATTTATGTATTCCATATTTATTAGCAGATATCTGTTTGGTATACTTGAAGCTAATACTCCTGAAAATTTGACAAAGTTTCAGTATTAAATAAGTGAGAAAATCAAATACTTAACTTTCTGCAATGACAAGTATCGGAATGTTACTACTGAAATTTCTGAAAATATATTTATTGCATATTTATTATCAGAGAATCTATATGGTATACTTGAAGCTAATACTCCAGACAATTTGACAAAGTTTTAGTATTAAGTAGGTGAGAAAATCAAACACTTAACTTTCTGCAATGACAAGAATCAGTTAGCTCCTACTGAAATTTCTGAAAATGTATTTATTGCATATTTATTATCAGATATCTGTTTGGTATACTTGAAGCTAATACACCTGAAAATTTGACAAAGTTTCAGTATAAAATAAATGAGAAAATCAAACACATAACTTTCTGCAATGACATGTATCGGTTAGCTACCACTGAAATTTCTGAAAATGTATTTATTGCATATTTATTATCAGATATCTGTTTGGTATACTTGAAGCTAATCCTCCTGAAAATTTGACAAAGTTTCAGTATAAAATAAATGGGAAAATCAAACACTTAACTTTCTGCCATGACAAGTATCGGTTAGCTATAACTGAAATTTCTGAAAATGTATTTATTGCATATTTATTATCAGATATCTGTTTAGTATACTTGAAGCTGATACTCCTGAAAATTTGACAAAGTTTCAGTATTAAATAAATGAGAATATCAAACACTTGACTTTCTGCAATGACAAGTATCGGTTAGCTACCACTGAAATTTCTGAAAATGTATTTATTGCATATTTACTATCAGATATCTGTTTGGTATACTTGAAGCTAATCCTCCTGAAACTTTGACAAAGTTTCAGTATAAAATAAATGGGAAAATCAAACACTTAACTTTCTGTAATGACAAGTATCGGTTAGCTATTACTAAAATTTCTGAAAATGTATTTATTGTATATTTATTATCAGATATCTGTTTAGTATACTTGAAGCTGATACTCCTGAAAATTTGACAAAGTTTCAGTATTAAATAAATGAGAATATCAAACACTTGACTTTCTGCAATGACAAGTATCGGTTAGCTACCACTGAAATTTCTGAAAATGTATTTATTGCATATTTATTATCAGATATCTGTTTGGTATACTTGAAGCTAAGCCTCCTGAAAATTTGACAAAGTTGCAGTATTAAATAAGTGAGAATATCAAACACTTAACTTTCTGCAATGACAAGTATCGAAATCTTACTACTGAAATTTCTGAAAATTTATTTATTGCATATTTATTATCATATATCTGTTTGGTATACTTGAAGCTAATACTCCTGAAAATTTGACAAAGTTTCAGTATAAAATAAATGAGAAAATCAAACACTTAACTTTCTGTAATGACAAGTATCGGTTAGCTATTACTAAAATTTCTGAAAATGTATTTATTGCATATTTATTATCAGATATCTGTTTAGTATACTTGAAGCTAATCCTCCTGAAAATTAGACAAAGTTGCAGTATTAAATAAGTGAGAATATCAAACACTTAACTTTCTGCAATGACAAGTATCGAAATCTTACTACTGAAATTTCTGAAAATTTATTTATTGCATATTTATTATCATATATCTGTTTGGTATACTTGAAGCTAATACTCCTGAAAATTTGACAAAGTTTCAGTATAAAATAAATGAGAAAATCAAACACTTAACTTTCTGTAATGACAAGTATCGGTTAGCTATACTGAAATTTCTGAAAATTTATTTATTGCATATTTATTGTCATATATCTGTTTGGTATACTTGAAGCTAATACTCCTGAAAATTTGACAAAGTTGCAGTATAAAATAAGTGAGAAAATCAAACACTTAACTTTCTGCAATGACAAGTATCGGTTAGCTACTACTGAAATTTCTGAAAATGTATTTATTGCATATTTATTATCAGATATCTGTTTGGTATACTTGAAGCTAATACTCCTGAAAATTTGACAAAGTTTCAGTATAAAATAAATGAGAAAATCAAACACTTAACTTTCTGTAATGACAAGTATCGGTTAGCTATACTGAAATTTCTGAAAATTTATTTATTGCATATTTATTATTATATATCTGTTTGGTATACTTGAAGCTAATACTCCTGAAAATTTGACACAGTATCAGTATAAAATAAATGAGAAAATCAAACACTTAACTTTCTGCAATGACAAGTATCGGAATGTTACTACTGAAATTTCTGAAAATTTATTTATTGCATATTTATTATCAGATATCTGTTTGGTATATTTGAAGCTAATACTCCTGAAAATTTGACAAAGTTTCAGTATTAAATAAGTGAGAAAATCAATCACTTAACTTTCTGCAATGACAAGTATCGGAATGTTACTACTGAAATTTCTGAAAAATTATTTATTACATATTTATTATCAGAGTATCTATATGGTATACTTGAAGTTAATACTCCTGACAATTTGACAAAGTTTTTGTATTAAATAAGTGATAAAATCAAACACTTAACTTTCTGCAATGACAAGTATCGGAATGTTACTACTGAAATTTCTGAAAATTTATTTATTGCATATTTATTATCAGATATCTATTTGGTATACTTAAAGCTAATACTCCTGAAAATTTGACAAGGTTTCAGTATTAAATGAGGGAGAAAATTAAACACTTAACTTTCTGCAATGACAAGTATCGGTTAGCTACTACTGAAATTTCTGAAAATGTATTTATTGCATATTTATTATCATATATCTGTTTGGCATACTTGAAGCTAATACTCCTGAAAATTTGACAAGGTTTCAGTATTAAATAAGTGAGAAAATCAAACACTTAACTTTCTGCAATGACAAGTATCGGTTAGCTACTACTGAAATTTCTGAAAATTTATTTATTGCAAATTTATTATCAGATATCTGTTTGGTATACTAGAAGCTAATACTCCTGAAAATTTGACAAAGTTTCAGTAATAAATAAGTGAGAAAATCAAACACTTAACTTTCTGCAATGACAAGTATCGGTTAGCTATAACTGAAATTTCTGAAAATGTATTTATTGCATATTTATTATCAGATATCTGTTAAGTATACCTGAAGCTAATACTCTGGAAAATTTGACAAAGTTTCAGTATTAAATAAGTGAGAAAATCAAACACTTAACTTTCTGCAATGACAAGTATCGGTTAGCTACTACTGAAATTTCAGAAAATGTATTTATTGCATATTTATTATCAGATATCTGTTTGGTATACTTGAAGCTAATACTCCTGAAAAGTTGACTAAGTTTCAGTATTAAATAAGAGAGAAAATCAAACACTTAACTTTCTGCAATGACAAGTATCGGAATGTTACTACTGAAATTTCTGAAAATTTATTTATTGCATATTTATTATCAGATATTCGTTTGGTATACTCGAAGATAATACTCCTGAAAATTTGACAGTATATAATAAATGAGAAAATCAAACACTTAACTTTCTGCAATGACAAGTATCGGTTAGCTATACTGAAATTTCTGAAAATTTATTTATTGCATATTTATTATTATATATCTGTTTAATATACTTAAAGCTAATACTCTGATGAATGTCTACCCAAAAAAAGCAAATTTTTGTCTAACGAAAATTGCCTAGATTTCACATAAAACATTTGTATTTTGTTTAAACAATGTATTTTTATAAAAATTATTTAAAAAATTTACCCAAAACGTTTATCATACAATCTCAGCTTATACTTTTTAATGGAATATAATGTACCTATTCGCCATAAATTCGCAAAGTTTTCCGAAGATAATTTCTTCACAATACTTTTGATTCTTTCACAATTTTTCGTACAATACAAATCCCTTAAAAACCGAAACCTGTTCTCCACAAAACTAAAAAGCTTTCCGAGTAATATATTATAGTTTCGTGTTCTTCTTTCAAAATTGCAATGATTTCCATGCAAAGTCAATCAATTTCATCAAGAAATCCCCAATTTCACACACAAAATCGCAAAGCTTTCATGTAGAATTTGACAGTTTTACGTGTCAACCTTTCATTGTGTCAATCCCTTCAATTTTCATGAAAAAGCCCAAATGTTATCACACAAAAAAACAAATTGTTGTTTAACGAAAATTGCATAAGAAAATCGAAAAATGTTTACCCAAAAGAAGCAAATTTTTGTCTAAAGAAAATTGCATAGATTTCACATAAAACATAAAATGTATTTTTATAGAAATTATCAAAATATTCTACCCAAAACGTTTTTCATGCAATCTCATCTCATACTTATTAATGGAATATAATATACCTATTCGCCATAAATTCGCAAAGTTTTCCGAAGAAAATGTCCTACCTGTCAGTCCCCCCTTTGTAGGGGGCATGATTATAGCACAACAAATACATGTATTTATTGTAATCATTGTTGAACATGTAAACCACTGACCTGTATATGCATTGTTGTAATGGTAAAATTGGTAATTGGTGTAAATAAGAAGATGAAACACTTTGCTGAACATTTTACTTGCTTTAAAGTTATATTTTACTTGCTTTAAAGTTATAAAATCATATTTAGTATTGTAGATACTACTCATAGAAGATTGTAATATAAAAGGAATTGCAACTTCTAACTAAACTCTGCGATAAAACTTTCTTACATTTTTGATGGCCTGGCGCACAATTGCTGTTCTCCGAATATAGATAACGGAACGCATAAACGCTGGTTTTATTTTCAATCAGCGCTGAGGATGCGAGGCAAGAAACGCTGAAATAAAAACTGATCTCCGCCATAATCACGGAGTGCAGTTTTTCCATGCACGACGCGTCGCTTCAATTTTCCGAGGCAGCAAAATACAGGGATCTAATCAAGTGCCGCGACATTAAGCGACTCCGGGGCATTTCCTCCTAGGAGCGAAAAACTCGTGACGATATTAAAATTTCGGAACGACACAATGGGGCGGCTCGCGTTTATTGCGACGCTGAAAATTGTAATGGATGTTAACGGCCAGATTAAGAGTTTCTTTACGGGGCAGTGTAAATAACGGTCACGTAGCGTGGAAATTGCAGCGGAAAGAGATGTATAAAATGTTGCGAACGTGTGCCTTACTAATTTCGCGACGTGAATTTTTAATATTGTGTGTTTCACGGAGGATAATTTTTGTGTGCACTATTTGTAAAATTGTTATTACTGCAAGCAAGCAAGCAAGCAAGCAAGCAAGCAAGCAAGCAAGCAAAGCAAGCAAGATGTTCAAAACAATTGTTAACACTTATTACTAGATCGAAACAGCTTAACATTTTATTTTACTTTTTTGACTAATTATCTATCAAATTTGAAATCTATATTCTAAAATTTAAAGTCTTTTCTTTCAATATGTTAAACATTTTGATTAGTAACGCTTTGGACAGATAGTTCAAAAATTATTTTTGGACATGCCTGTCCAACAGATAACTTATCGATGATTTTCTATAGACTGTAAAATTTATCTGACTAAAATACCCACAACGAAAATAATGAAAGCCCATTCTACCCAATTGGCTTTCATTCATCGTTGTGGGTTTCATTCATCATGAAAGGATGACGAAATGAATGAAAGCCCATTGGGTAGTACTTTTTTCCTCGTGGGTAGGTCTACCCAGCAGATAACTTTCCATAACTTTGAACCACTTGAAGTATCGATTTGAAAGTAATCGAAACCCTGGCTTCAAACTTTTTAATATTTCTATAAATATCCTTGACTTGGCCGACTTCAAATTTTTAATTGATATATTTGTCATATATTTGACATTTTTTGTTGAATTTCCCTAATTTTGTCATATATTTAAAATTCACGGTATTTTCTGGAGCCGAGTTATTTTTTTTTAAATCACCTTTTCGACTCAAAACTAACAAGTTTCTTCAGAATGTGCTTCCAGAATTGTTTCGATGACACTATGACTTTGCAATTAAACTTTTTTTGAACGTTTATGATTTAGTTTGAAATTCAATTATAAGAAATAAAGCCCTTTAAATTGAATTTTCTTAGATATTTAACAAAAATCGTAGATTTCAATGGTTTCGTTACGTAAATTAAGAGGTTTTTCATCTTTTCAGTGCTTTCTAAAATTTTTTGGGAAAGTCGTAACATAGACTTGCACCTTCTATCATGGAACCATTTTTTTCACAGAATATGGACAAATTTTTACAGAAAAATCGAAGATTTTGATAAGATATTCATAGATTTTCATAGAATATTTCTAGGTTTTAATGGGTTTGTTATACCGAGTGATCATTTAAATTTCTGCTCTAGTTATCCATTTCTGAGACCTTTGGAGACGAGCTATCATATAATCTACTCAGAGCCATTTTATTACTATATATTTTTGTATTTTTTGAAATACCTTGACATGTGTAGAATGTCAATATTTTTTATAATGTACTAAATTCTCCAAAAATTCATAAATACCCTATCAAAATCTGTAAAAATTTGTGAATATTATATTAATAAACAATATATGCACATACACTACGCAAAAGAATTATCCCATGTTCATTATTGATAATAATGATTATATCTTATTGTAACTACAAAAATGTATATTATAAACATATGCATTTTTTTGGAATATGCGATAATTTTGTTTAGTAATGTATCAATTCTACGTTTTTTTATTAATATTTTTCTACTTTTCTCTCAAGTAATTTTATTTTCATTTATTTTCATAATAGTGTAGAATGTCAATATTTTTTATAATGTACAAAATTCTCCAAAAATACATAAATATCCTATCAAAACCTGTGAAAATTTGTGAATATTATATTAATAAACAATATATGCACATACACTACGCAAAAGAATTATCCCACATTTATTGTTGATAATAATGATTATATCTTATTGTAACTACAAAAATGTATATTATTAACATATGCATTTTATGGAATATGCGATAATACTCTTTAGTAATATATCAATTCTACGTTCTTTTTTATTAATATTTTTCTACTTTTCTCTCAAGTAATTTTATTTTCATAGAACCTCCACAGATTTTAACAGAATATTCGCGATTTTTTTAACAAACTACATTGTACGTACATTTCCGCAGAATACATGTAGATTTTAATAAAGTATTTGTAGATTTTCATAAGTTGCATAACAATTTCAGAGATTATTTATATTATTAGTACTTTCTGAACATTTTTGTTAAGGTCGTAGAGTAGACTTGCACCTGCTATCATGGAAACAATTTTTCATAGGAATTGACGAATTTTGTAGATAATAGATTGTATAATAATAATAATAATAAAGAATATTTATTAGCAAAGAACGCTACATAATATACAAAATTTCAACAATGTCATTGAACATTTGTAGCTTTTTATGGGTTGTTGTAAATTAACACACAAAAATAGTATCGCCTCAAGTTACTTGTTTTTTAGTACTTTCTGAATATTTTTTGGAAGATCAAAGAACTGATATGTACAACATTTTTCCTACCTTTTCATAGAATTTTTACAAATTTTCACAGTGTATTCATAAAATTTGGTAGGATGTTCATGAATTAAAAAAAAACGATTTTCTTCATTTCTATTATCATATTACCATATTTTTACAATATTTGTAAATTTTATATTATCGAAGAGTTATTTTAGCTTTTTGAATAGGAGTATATATGTTTTATAAATTTTATATTTTATTTTAGTTTTCTGAATATTTTTCTCTCCTGGAAATTCATTTTTTATACATTATACACAGATTTTCGCAGAATATTCATAAATCTATCTAGCATTTTTTTCCATTGAACTAACAAAGATTTTCACAGAGAATTCGCATGCATTTTTAGCACATATTTTAGGATATAATAGAACATTTGTAGATTTTTAGTTTTTCCGGAAAATTGTTAAATTTCGAGTACCTATTCGAAAATTTTAATGGAATATTTGTAGATTTTCATAGGTTTCATAACATTCCGAATATTTTCTGAAAACTCCTAGCACAGATTTGCACTTCTATTTCATGGAAATATTTTTTTCATATAATATTTATAAATGTTCATAGAATATTCGTAATTTCATGTTTTATTTTTTATATATTTTCACTTGCTGAATATTTTTCAGAAGGTCGAAAAATAAATTTTCACCACTTACATACAACGTAATACAATGTATCCAAAATCTTAAATTTTCGTTAAGTTTATTTCGTTTTCATTGAATTTTCATAGATTTTCATTGAATTTTCATAGATTTTCATTGAATATTCCTAGATATTCATAGGATTTTCATAGGATTTCATAGGTTTTCATTGAAAATTCGTAATTTCTTGTTTCATTTTTTATATGTTTTCACTTGCTGAATATTTTTCAAAAGGTCGTAATATAAATTTTCACCACTTATATACAACGTAATATAACTATAACGTATCCAAGATTTTAAATTTTCGTCAAGTTTATTTTGTTTTCATTGAATTTTCATAGATTTTCATTGAATTTTGATAGATTTTCATCGAACATTCCTAGATTTTCATGGGATTTCATAGGTTTTGATAGAATATTCGCAATTTCATGTTTTATTTTTTATATATTTTTACTTGCTGAATATTTTTCAGAAGGTTGTAAAGTTGATTTTCACTATTTACAAACAACATATACAACATTTTAAATTTTAGTTATGTTTCTTTTGTATTCAATGGATTTTCAAAGATTTCCATTGGATTTTCATAGATTTTCATTGAATATTCTTAGATATTCATAGGATTTTCATAGGATGTCATAGGTTTTCATTGAAAATTCGTAATTTCTTGTTTTATTTTTTATATATTTTCACTTGCTGAATATTTTTCAGAGGGTCGAAAAATAAATTTTCACCCCTTACATACAACGTAATACAACATATCCAAAATTTTAAATTTTAGTTAAGCTTTCATAGGATTTAATAGGTTTTTATAGAATATTCGTAATTTCTTGTTTTATTTTTTATATATTTTCACTTGCTGAATATTTTTCAGAAGGTAGTAAAATAAATTTTCACCACTTACGTACAACGTAATACAACATATCCAAAATTTTAAATTTTAGTTAAGCTTTCATAGGATTTAATAGGTTTTTATAGAATATTCGCAATTTCATGTTTTATATTTTATATATTTTCACTTGCTGAATATTTTTCAGAAGGTCGTAAAATAAATTTTCACTATTTACGAACAACATATCCAATATTTTAAATTTTAGTTAAGTTTATTTTGTTTTCATTGAATTTTCATAGATTTTCATCGAATATTCCTAGATTTTCGTAGGATTTTCACAGGATTTTCATAAGATTTCATAGGTTTTCACGGAGTATTCGGAATTTTATGTTTTATTTTTTATATATTTACAAACAGTATATCAAAAATTTTAAATTTTAGTAAAGCTTCTTTTGTTTTCATTGAATTCTCATAGATATTCATTGAATTTTCATAGATTTTCATTGAATATTCCTAGATTTTCATAGTATTTTCATAGGACTTCCTAGATATTCGTAGATTTTCGTAGTTCTGTTTGAGAGAGGTTTTTTTTATAACTTCTCAAAACTGTTTGGATAGTCGTAAAATACATTTGAAATGTTCTGTTTTAAATGTTCCAACAATATCATAATAATTTGATGATGTGTTTTTTAAGTGTTACGTTTTAAATGTTCCATTTTTTAATCACTTCTTGTGATGACTTGTGACTTGTGTAAACTGTATAGTGAAACATGAATAAACTTACTTACTTACTTACTTGCTAAAATTTTTGTCATGGAAGTATGAGCTGTTGATTTTTAAAGTGAGTAGTGTTGTCCCTTGAATATTTCTGGATTTTTCTCATTTAAAAAAAATGGATTTGCCACACTTTCAAAATCAATGGCTCATATTATGGTTATTAGTATACAAAATTTCAAGGTTTGGGTACACTTTCGTTTGTTTTCACACAATTTTCATACTACTTTGCGTTATATTGATATTTTTGTAATTGTTGGCAAAACTGTTGACAGTTTTATATATTCAGTAAATTTTCTCTGCTTTTTATAGCATTTCTACAGATTTGCAAGTTTCTACGAACTATTCTTTATTTTTGCGATTTTTAAATAAAACTGTTGTTTAGTGTAGAAAAATTTACCCAAACCTTGAAATTTCGTTTAATAATAACCATAATATGAGCCGTTGATTTTGAAAGTGGGGAATGTTTGTTCCATGTATATTTCTGGACTTTTCTCAATTTAAAACAAAAATGAACCCCACTTTTAAACCACACTTTCACAGTCAATATCTCATATTATGGTTATTATTGTACAAAATTTAAAGGTTTGGGTAAATTTTCGTTGGTTTTCACAGAATTTCCATGCTACTTTACGTAATATTGATATTTTTGTAATTTTTGAAAAACTGTTTAGTATGAACAAACCATCAAAATTAATTGTATAAATAATTTCAATATTCAGTATATTTCCCTGCTTTTTATAGAATTTCTACAGATTTGCAAGTTTCTACGAACTATTCTTTATTTTTGCGATTTTTAAATAAAACTGTTGTTTAGTATAGGAAAATTTACCCAAACCTTGAAATTTTGTATAATAATAACCATAATATGAGCCGTTGATTTTGAAAGTGGGGAATGTTTGTCCCATGAATATTTCTGGACTTTTCTCAATTTAAAAAAAAATTGGCCCCACTTTCAAAGCCAACGTCTCATATTATGGTTATTATTGTACAAAATTTAAAGGTTTAGGTACATTTTCGTTGGTTTTCGCAGAATTTGCATGCTACTTTACGTTATATTGATATTTTTGTAATTTTTTAGAAAACTGTTTAGTATGAACACACCATCAAGATTAATTGTATAAACAATTTCAATATTCAGTATATTTCCCTGCTTTTTATAGAGTTCCTACAGATTTGCAAGTTTTATACGAACTATTCTTTATTTTTACGATTTTTAAACAAAACTTTTGTTTAGTGTGGGAAAATTTCTGAAAAATAATCGTTTGAAATCTCTAAAATATTTTTTTTTTGTTTCGAATAGGCAATAGACAACAAAGTTATTCTGAAATTATTTTTGCAGAAACGGCTGTAAAATATACAAGACGTGTTTAAGGGATTCAACCTTCTTTACGAACTATTCTTTATTTTTGTAATTTTTAGCAAAAATGTGGTTTAGTGTGAAAAAACCTCAGGAAAATAATCGTTTGAAATCTCTAAAATATGTTTCTGTTCAAATTGGCAATAAACAACAAAGTGATTCTGAAATGATTCTTGCAGAAACGGCTGTAATATATACAAGACATGTTTAAGGGATTCAAGCGTCTTTACGAACTATTCTTTATTTTTGGAAATTTTCAGCAAAACTGTTGTTTTGTGTGAGAAAACCTCTGGAAAATAATCGTTTGAAATCTCTAAAATATGTTTCGGTTCAAATTGGCAATCGACAACAAAGTGATTCTGAAATTATTCTTGCAGAAATGGCTGTAATCTATACAAGATGTGTTTAAGTTAATCAAGCTAGTTTACGAACTATTCTATATTTTCGGAAAATTTCAGCAAAACTGTTGTTTTGTGTAAGAAAACCTCTGGAAAATGATCTTTCGAAATCTCTAAAATATTTTTTCAACAAAGTTATTCTGAAATTATTCCTGAAGAAATTGCTTTAAAATATATTGATATAAAATCTACAATTGTCCCATATAGATTTATGAATATTCCCGAAATACTGTGTGTATATTCTATAAAATATATTAGAATATGTTCTAATATAGATAAAAGGAGGCAAGGGCAAAATCTCTGGAATATAATTGTGTGAAATCTCTAAAAATATGTGTTGTTCGAATAGCTAATAGACGATGAAATTATTTCAGACGATTCGAAGGCATCTTGCAGCAGAAACGGCTTTAAAATATACAAGACGTGCTTGAGGGATTATTAAAGTATTCCCTGGGAGGATTAAAAATGGATTTAGCATCGGGCGTTTCCTGCAAGCGGCGTCCTTTCAAATTGTCCCGTTTAATTTTTCACGTGTCGCTTATGAAATTCCGTGGGAATTAAATCGAGTCGCGACAAATTTCGTTCAGACGCCCTGAAATTGAACGCGAAACGGAATTTCAAGCTGAATTAATCAAACATCATAAGTACTTGCATATTCCAGTCGAATTTGATGGATTGCCACTGTTGGTTATTTTGAGAGATTTGTTATTAATTTTAGGAAGTTTTTGTCGAAGTTTTCATTTTTATAGTTTCAAAATAGTTCTCTACTTAGTGGAATATTATTGGGTACAGTTTTGAAATATTTTGAGAACCATTTTATGATTTTAGGGAAGTTTTTACCGAAGTTTTCAAATTTAGGTACACTTGCATCTGTTTTCGAATATATGGACCTACTGGCATATTTTACAGTTTCAAGATAGATAGATACACTGCTCAACAAAATTAGGGGAACACCTTTAAAAAAGGGTTAAAATAAAAATTTAACAACTATACGAAATTAATGATTTCTGTTTCATCTTAATTCATGTTTATTTAAACAGAAAGAGGCATTTTAAAACCATGTGCTCAAAATAAGCAAAAAAATACCACCTACTATAAAAAAAAAAACATTTTTACCCTTTTTTATAGGTGTTCCCCTAATTTTGTTGAGCAGTGTATATATTTATTAATAATCGATCACATATACATGATATTTGTCCTGTCAATCAAATAATAAAGTATGCATTTTAAAATCAAGCAATGCTCAAAACACATAAAATCAACAACATAAAATTAAACAACAAATAGTGAGAGATATAACAATCTTTATTGGCTTTATCTTTATTATCTTTGCAGGCTATTGTCTTTCGGCCTTTCAGAATATTTTGATAGATGATAGTTTAAATAGAATTTATTAAATTTTTCAGTTCCATACTTTGTAAAAAAATTGAAGATAGTTTTTTACCGAAGTGTATATTGTGATAGTTGATAGTTTAAATAGAATTTATTAAATTTTTCAGTTCAATACTTTGTAAAACAAAAGTTGAAGAACGTTTTTCACAGAAGTGCTCGATAAATTTTGAATTCATAAATCTGTCATTGTAAATGTTCTAAATTAAGCAGTTTTAATCAATAAGTCCTGGGTTCAATAACACTGGTTAAAAAAATCACATCTGCCCAAAATGTTCTCTTTTGTTCTCTTTTGATATTTCGGTAGATCTTTATGCGGAGAGAAATTATTTTTTATTGACTAGGAGAGATCTTTATTAGGCTATTGGACCTCGCCTTTTCTGCCTTATCATACATTCTTTTTACACAATTCATAATTTTCGTTCCCTTTTTGGAACTTGTCTGGGTAACGTCCCTCTCTCAAAGTTTGAATAGTAAGTAATCCCCAGTCGGCTGCGTACGGCGTTTTAATCGACTTTTCTGTTTGTTTCAGTTTTATCGTTTGATTCGAGTAATCGTGGGGCACAGCTTCGATTAAGGTAAGAACTTTTAATCTTGTTTGACTTGGAACGGCGATGCGCCCAAGTTCCACATAGCCGTGACTCTTCCGACTTGTGTTTGAGTTGCCCCGATTGCGACGAGGCGAAAACGGTTTCCGTCGGTAATTTGGGGGGCCGTAATTAATTAATCAAGTAATTTCGATCCGGAATCAATTATTTGAGCCCTCGCAAAGCGATTTGGCGCACTGAAAGAATTTTCCCCGGCAAGGCACTTACCGTTTTCTTCATCTAATCGTAATTACATTTAAACACAAATTAATCTGGGAGATTTAGCAGTGCCAATTTGAAAATTTGTGAAGAGGGAATGGAAGACCCCCCCCCCCCCCCCCCCCCCCCCAAGTCTACAAAATACAAACCAAAACGAAAACATGATTTTGTCGCAAAAAGTGCAGTTTTTGAATCAGCAAGAGACACAACAAATAAATCTGGGAGATTTAGCAGTGCCTATTTGAAAATCTGTGAAGAGGGAATTGCTGAAACCCTCGCAAAGTCTACAAAAAACAAACCTAAACGAAAACAAGATTTTGTCGCAAAAAGCACAGTTTTTGAATCACTAAGAGGCACAACAAATGAATCTGGGAGATTTAGCAGTGCCTATTTGAAAATTTGTGAAGAGGGAATTGATGAAACCCTCGCAAAGTCTACAAAAGACAAACCAAAACGAAAACAAGATTTTGTCGACAAAAGCACAGTTTTTGAATCAGTAAGAGGAACAACAAATGAATCTCGGAGATTAAGAAGTATCAATTTGGAAATATTGTGAAGAGGGGAATGCAAGAAACCATTCTACAAGTAGTCTATAGTGGTCATAGTCTACAAATTTGCGCAGAAAGTACTGTTTTTGAATGGGTTAGAGACACAAACATACATGAATTCAATATTAACTTCGATTAATTTGCAGGTATTTAGTGGGCAACGTTTACGATAGAATAATTTCATCAAATTCTTCCGCACTGTTGTCAACCTTCTTTGCTGGTATTCCTTGGAGCGTTCATATATAGACGACCCAAAATGCATTCGCGAGAAACTAGCATACCATGGATCACAGCAACCAGTATAATACTGTGTGAGCTCTTCTGCTACAATAATCCATTGCCTGCTTTTGCTCTAATTAATGACTCGTAATGACTCATATAACAGATGGATTATTATAATTATTGATACTCAATATTTCCCACAGACGTTTCAAAAGTTATAAGTTATAACATAGAATAGAATAGACTAGAAACTAATAGAATAGAATAGAATAAAATGTGTATTAACACACAAATATATTATTCTATTCTATTCTATTCTATATTATGACTTTTGAAACATCTGTGGAAAATATTGAGTATTAATAATTATAATTGTGTGTTTATACATATACAATTATGTTTACACTTGTCAAATAAGATAAACAGCAAGATAACCTGCTAGATATAGATACAATAAAATAGTAATAACAATATTAAGAATAATATTACACATTACACATGTTTACACTTGTCAAATAAGATAAACAGCAAAATAACCTGCTAGATATAGAAACAATAAAATGGTAATAACAATATTAACAATAACATTACACATTACACAGTACTGATGTTAAAATCCAGGAATCTATTGGATAGACACTTTTCCACAGTGTAGAACGCCTTACTGGCAAGGTTTTTTAACTGCTTATAGAGTCTAGATTCAGTAAGTACTTTAACGACATCAGGAAGTAGATAGATAGGTAAATTATTTACTGAATCATTTATATTTGATCACATCTGCAAGAATAAAGAGAATAAATACATTATTTCTGTTATAATTAATAATTAATTATAACAAATAAATAAATAATTAAAAGTCAAAACATTTATGAAAAATTTCATCTAATATCATATATATTGTACTTATAAAAATAACAGTTCTGAAGATGGCTCACAATATTATACATGGATTTTCTATAATAACGGTATACAAATACATTCAATACATTATTATGTTAATATTATACCAATAGCCGAAACTAGTCAGGTAAAGAAGAAATAATAAAAATAATAAAAACATCACAAACCCAGAAAGATTTTTATATTTAAATACTACCTGTAAGTACTCCTGACAAAGAAGAAATAAAACAATAAAAATATATTATTATTATAAATGTTATTATTTCTAGGTAAATTTTTGATACTTGAAGACTTAATAAACGAAATCTTTTCAAATTGTTTTTTTTTTGTATGTACAGACTTTAAACTATTGAAATTTTTGCAGCATATTTTAAATTTTGACAGAAATAATTCATGTGTGACAATTACTTGTGAAGTCTCTTGTGAAACTCCATAAGTTATTTTATCTATTGGTTCCATTCATTTACATGTTAGAAGAAGATCTTATGAAAGAGCGAGCATAAAATACAAATTTTTGGAAAATCAATGTTGTAAAAATCTCAGAACTCTGAAAGTTAACTACTTAATTTTCTCACTAATTTGAGACATACTCGAGGTCAAATTTCCTGAGGATTTATCTTTAGGCACACTGCGTATAGATCTGGCAAAAAAAAAATCAAAATATCAGAGAGATAAATTTTCAGAAATTTCAGTGACTGATAACTAGTCAACTCGGAAAGTTAAATATTCAGATTATTTTAAAATAACATAAAAAGTTAGCATCAAACTGCCACTCAATGAAACTTATGTATGTTAGACCTAAAGTGCCTATGACACATAAGAGCCTATGTTAAAGGCATCGGCACCATTCTAGGGACTAAAATAAGAGACATATTTTTTCTCTCTCAAAACTAACTAGCCCATACTGTTCATTGGTCATAGAAGGGCTGTGTGATTTTTTTCAGAATTTTCAGAATAAAAGAAATTTCACGAAATTTCTAAGCAAATGTATCGATTTTTGGCGAAAACTCGAAAATTGTCAAATTACTTCACCTTATACCAAAATGTTTGCAATGAATTGGAGAATATTCTGTGCACATTTGAGCGCTATAAAAAAATAAGTTTTTGCACAATCCGCTCGCAAAGTGGACATTTAATTTTGGGCCTTCGAAATTCGCCAGAATTTAGAGCGAAGCAGCCGGCTTATCTATTTATGAATTTTCTTAAAATTTGGATGGGATAATCCAATATTATTCCCGAGTAGAATAGTGTAAGAAAAAATCTTCTGGCACATCTGGGAGTTGAACAATCAGCGATCAACTGAGCGCACCTCTGAAACTGACAACCGGGACAGCTGTAACTATTCCGTTCCCATAAGAGCCTATGTTAAAGGCATTTGCGCTATTCTGAGCGACGGAAATGGGAGAAATAATATTTTTTTCGCAAAACTGACTAGCCCACGTGATTTTGTAGGTCTCGAATAGGCTGTATGATTTTTTTTCAGATTTATCTGAAACAAAAAAAACTCACGAAATTTGGCGTAATTTCTAAGCATATGTATGGAAAAACATCGATTTTTGGCGAAAACTCAAAAATCGCCACATAAATGTATCTTTTACCAAAATGTTCCCAATGAATTGGAGAATAAGCTGTGTAAATTTGAGCGCTATAAAAAAAAAGTTTTTGCACAATCCTGTTGCAAAGTAGACATTTCATTTCGAGCCTTCGGAAATCGCTCGAATTTGGACCGACGCAGCTAGTTTATCTGTTTATGGAATTTCTTCAAATTTGAAGGTGGTAATCCGCAATTCTTCCCCAGCAGAATGATGCAAGAAAAAATCTTTTGGCACCTCTGGGAGTTGAGCAATCGGCGATCAACTGAGCGCACCTCTGAAACTGGCAGCCGGGACAGCTGACACTATTCCGTTCCCATAAGAGCCTATGTAAAAGTATTGGTGCCATTCTGAGCGACGGAAATGGGAGAAATAAATTTTTATTTCACAAAAATAACTGGCCCACGTGACTTTGTAGGTCTTAAATTGGCTGTGTGATTTTTTTCAGGTTTATCTGAAGCAAAAAAAATCTCACGAAATTCGGCGAAATTTCTAAGCATATGTATGGAAAAACATCGATTTTTGGCGAAAACTCAAAAATCGCCAAATAACTTAATCTTTTACCAAAATATTCCCAATGAATGGGAGAATAAGCTGTACAAATTTGAGTGCTACAAAAAAATTAGTTTTTGCACAATCCGCTCGCAAAATGGACATTTAATTTTGGGCCTTCGAAATTCTCCAGAATTAGGAGCAAAGCAGCCAGCTTATCTGTTTATTAATTTTGTTCAAATTTGGATGGGATAATCCAACATTATTCTCGAGTAAAATGGTGTAAGAAAAAATCTTCTGGCACCTCTGGGAGTTGAACAATCAGCGATCAACTGAGCGCACCTCTGAAACTGGCAACCGGGACAGCTGTAACTATTTCGTTCCCATAAGAGCCTATGTTAAAGGCATTTGCGCTATTCTGAGCGACGGAAATGGGAGAAATAATATTTTTTTCGCAAAATTGACTAGCCCACGTGATTTTGTAGGTCTCGAATAGGTTGTATGATTTTTTTTTCAGATTTATCTGAAACAAAAAAAAACTCACGAAATTTGGCGTAATTTCTAAGCATATGTATGGAAAAACATCGATTTTTGGCGAAAACTCAAAAATCGCCAAATAACTTTATCTTTTACCAAAATGTTCCCAATCAATGGAAGAATATGCTGTGCAAATTTAAGTGCTACAAGAAAATTGGTTTTTGCACAATCCGCTCGCATAGTGGACATTTAATATTGGGCCTTCGAAACTCGCCAGAATTTGGAGCGAAGCAGCCGGCTTATCTGTTTTTGGATTTTCTTTAAATTTGAAGGTGATAATCCGCAATTCTTTCCGAGCAGAATGATGCAAGAAAAAATCTTTTGGCATCTCTGGGAGTTGAGCAATCGGCGATCAACTGAGCGCACCTCTGAAACTGGCAGCCTGGACAGATGACACTATTCCGTTCCCATAAGAGCCTATGTTAAAGGCATTTGCGCTATTCTGAGCGACGGAAATGGGAGAAATAATATTTTTTTTAGCAAAACTGACCAGCCAACGTAATTTTGTAGGTCTGAAATAGGCTGTGTGACGTTTTTCAGATTTATCTGAAGCAAAAAAAATCTCACGAAATTTGGCGAAATTTCTAAGCATATGTATGAAAAAACATCGATTTTTGCCGAAAAGTCAAAAACGCCAAATAACTTTATCTTTTACCAAAATGTTCCCAATGAATGGGAGTATAAGCTGTGCAAATTTGAGTGCTACAAAAAAGTTAGTTTTTGCAGAATCCGCTTGCAAAGTGGACATTTCATTTCGAGCCTTCGGGACTTGCTCGAATTTGGACCGACGCATCTAGTTTATCTGTTTATGGAATTTCTTCAAATTTGAAGGTGATAATGCGCAATTCTTCCCGAGTAGAATGATGCAAGAAAATATATTTTGGCACCTCTGGCAGCTGAGCAATCTGCGATCAACTGAGCGCACCTCTGAAACTGGCAGTCGAGACACCTGACACTATTCCGTTCCCATAAGAGCCTATGTAAAAGCCATTTGCGCTATTCTGAGCGACGGAAATTTGAGAAATAATATGTTTTTCGCAAAACTGACTAGCCCACGTAATTTTGTAGGTCTTAAATAGGCTGTGTGATTTTTTTCAGACTTTTCTGAAACAAAAAGAAATCTTATGACATATGACGAAATTTATGGAAACACGTCGATTTTGGCGAAAACTCAAAAATCGTCAAATAACTTTATCTTTTAGCAAAATGTTCCCAATAAATGGGAGAATAAGCTGTGCAGATTTGAGTGTTACAAAAAAAATAGTTTTTGCACAATTCGCTTGCAAAGTGGATATTTCATTTTGGGCCTTCGGAACTCGCTCGAATTTGGACCGACGCAGCTAGTTTATCTGTTTATGGAATTTCTTCAAATTTGAAGATGATAATGCGCAATTTTTCCCGAGCAAAGTGATGCAAGAAAAAATCTTTTGGCACCTCTGGAAGTTGAGCAATCGGCGATCAACTGACCGCACCTCTGAAACTGGCAGCCGGGACAGCTGACACTATTCCGTTCCCATAAGAGCCTATGTTAAAGGCATTTGCGCTATTCTGACCGACGGAAATGGGAGAAATAATATTTCTTTCGCAAAACTGACTTGCCCACGTGATTTTGTAGGTCTTAAATAGGCTGTGTAATTTTTTTTCAGATTTATCTGAAGCAAAAAAAAATCTCACGAAATTTGGCGAAATTTCTAAGCATATGTATCGAAAACATCGATTTCTGGCGAAAACTTGAAAATCATCAAATGACTTCACCTTACACCAAAATCTTCCCAATGAATGAAAGAATAAGTTGTGCTCAATTTTCTCGCAAATTTGAGACATAATCGAGGGCAAATTTCCTGAGAATTATATGATATGTAATAAAGTATATTGAAAATATTGAAATATCGATTTTGAGAAATCTATTGAAAATATTGAATTATGATTAGATAAATGTATTGAAAATATTGATGGAATATTGTAATTGATTGAATGTGGGTGAATAATTATTCAGTAATTTATTATTATTAATTGTTTTAGGGGAAACGTGTCCGTTACGTGATGTATTTTCCACCGTGCATTAGTCATTTTCCCCGTTTCCCGTTTTTAGGTGTGAAAGCGACGTGCGACGCCGTTAGTCCACGGGATCCACCTCATTACGCCCGGCGTCGTTTCGTGTCGCCTGCGAAACAAATCGTTGTTTTCCCCCTTGGTGCCTCCTCAAACTCAAACTCAAAGGCCCCGGCGAGCGATGAAATCGCTTTGGCGCTTCAAAAGCTCTCGCCGTCTCTCTCCGGCCCGTTCCTCGAGAGAGCTTCGCGCTGAAGAGTCCCTTTGTTCCGGCGGCCGGGGCGCAGCATAGGGGACCATTATTGCCATAAGTTCCCATAACATGCCTCATTTCAATATTTCGAGTGCTTCCGAGAGCGCGGGGAGTCCAGGGCTGCGTGAACTGTCAGGAAGCCGTCATTAATTATACACTTTATGCGGCCACTTAGGCGCTCCGGGGCGTTCCGGTGTGAACGGGAAAAATTCACATGTGTCGCGACGTCTGCGTCTGTCGATTCGTTATTCCGCCAACGGATAAATCCCGGATCCCGGATCCGGGATAAGGGGGATGGGGCAGAGATCCCGATCGCCGTGATTCGCGCGGAACGGCTACTTCCCCGCTGCAGCAGCGCTCGCTGCTCCAGAGATAAAGTAATTACTAAGGTGAGGGAAGGATTCGTAGCACGGTCTGAATACTAATGCAATTTCGCCCACAACCTATACGAATATCGAATTTCCCAGCGTTCTGCTCATCACTGCGAGCAAGAAAACAGCACTTTAAAATTAAACGTGCCAGGAACAAGACAATATTTAATTAACACTCGCAATACTTAGGTTTGACCCAGATATCGTTCTTTATTTTAATCATTTTTGGTAACAATTTTTCTGGCCGGAATCTATTTATACACCCTGGGCAGTAAATTCCTTATTTTAAGGGCGATCATTGCAGAACACAATATAGTTTGCATTTAGTCTGATTTTTTTTTTTACAATTTTCAATAGTTTCATTTAGTTTTCATATATTTTTAATTGTTTTTACTATTTTCAATAGCACATCAAATCTTCTTTAGCCTTCTGTGAATTACACAGTCCGGTGACTAGCTTATTGCCATTTCTATTGCGAGGGCCATCACTCTAACAATTTCTTATCATTAAGCCAATTCTAGTTTTTCGTTCACCTCATTACTGTAGTTTCCTGTTCTCTCTAAGCAGGAGAAATAGTCTCTCCTGTGACTCGGTTAGAACGTAATTCAGTGATAAATGTGGGCCAGAAAAAGGAAGTTGATTAATAGTTAATATTCATCTTGCCGGGGAAAGTTTGGGGAAAACGCCGGCGAACAATGGGAGCCGTGGGTGGCGTGCGTGGGGGATATCTACGCGGAAAACGCATTTCCCGGGCTTTTCTCCGGCGTTCCCTGTTTGTGTTCGTTCCTCCCACGCCCCCGAGACTTCCATTATCCTGACGTAGTGTACACATAAACGGGATTAATGCGGCGCTGCGGGTGAATGCAAGTCACCGCGAAACACACGGAAAAAAATTATGTGTTGCTGGATGCAACAGCGCGGAACTGCGCCAAAGAATATTTATGACGCGCTATTGAGCTACATAAAAGTGCTGCGTTGTGACAGTAATAATAGTAATCACGTCAGTAAAGTTATTACTATTCTAATTTTATATAATTTACTATTGACATGCTTAACGACTATGGTTGAAAGCTCGGTGAGACTTAATACATTTGTTAGGCAATTTTCTTTTCAAATGGAATACAAATAATACACAAATATAGCAGAAAGTTAGGTGTTTGATTTTCTCCCTTATTTAATACTGAAACTTTGTCAAATTTTCAGGAGAATTAGTTTCAGGTGTACTGTATACGAATCTAATATCAAATTTACAAATAAGAAATTTTCAGAAATTTCAGTAATAGCTAACCCATACTTGTCAATACAGAAAGTAAAGTGTTTGATTTTCTCCCTTATTTAATACTGAAACTTTGTCATATATATACATAATATGTATAAAATACTATTACAAAAACTGCATAAATGCAGACAAATGAAAATTTCCTTTCAGCTTTCTTAATGCTTTCTGGGGGGTGTCTCCAACTTGAGCAAGTACTATGCTAGTCAAAATAACACAACACAATATTTCAAACCGTGAGCATTACCAAAAGACTGCTAATGAGGACGTCATATTTCGCTACAAGCGACGCGACGTCTCTTTGTTGTGCAGCCGAGATCCATCCGCCGTCGACTTTTGCGCTCGCAAATTGCATCCAAACACCAGCAATTTCCCTAATCACGCAGCATTGTTTTACACGGCTGAACGGGGTCATCCGCGAATTTCCATACAGAAATTAGTACACGGAAACGCCGGTGCATTCCATGAATACGTGCGCGTGGCCCAGCGTGGGGGAGATCTATTAATTAAGCGAAATTTCCGGGCCTTTGTTGCGCGCAAATTAGCCCGCAGCCGCGCTAAATAATTAAAAATCGCAAAGCGCCGGATTTAATTCGGCCGCGCGCGCCCCGGATCACCTGGCGCGGCCCCCGCCAGACGTCTCGGATTTATTAATTAATACCGGAAAAATATAGGCGCCATAATTAATCCGGCCGTCTTTTGTTTTCGGGGCGGGGGCGGCATTAAACGCACCCTGCGCGCCCGACGCGTTCCCGCTTTCAATTATAAAGTTTGCCGGATTTTATTATGATTTGCGGAAGTTTTTGGGGCCTCCGCCAGATACACAGCCCCTTTTTTACTGTCATCTTTGCAAAGAACCGCCGTCGTTCTTACGGCTCGGCACAAGCAGTTACCACCGATTTACCACCGTCTTGCCAGAGTTTAAGATAAGTTATCTGCCGGGTAAACACAAAATTTATTATTTGCAAATTTGATATTAGATTTGTATACAGTATACCTAAAACTAATACTCCTGAAAATTTGACAAAGTTTCAGTATTAAATGAGGGAGAAAATCAAACACATAACTTTCTGCATTGACAAGTATGCGTGAGCAACTACTGAAATTTCTGAAAATTTATTATTTGTAAATGTCATACTAGATTCGTGAACAGTACACCTGAAACTAATTCTCCTGAAAATTTGACGAAGTTTCAGTGTTAAATGTAAGAGACAATCAAACACTTAACTGTGTGCATTGACAAGTATGGGTTAGCTGTTACTGAAATTTCTGAAAATTTATTATTTGTAAATTTGATTTTAGATTCGTATACAGTACACATAAAACTAATTCTCCTGAAAATTGGACAAAGTTTCACTATCTATTAAATAAGGGAGAAAATGAAACACTTAAGTTTCTGCATTGACAAGTATGGGTTAGCGATTACTGAAATTTCTAAAAACTTATTATTTGTAAATTTGATATTAGATTCGTGTACAGTACACCTGAAACTAATTCTCCTGAAAATTTAACAAAGTTTCAGTATTAAATAAGGGAGAAATTCAGACACTTTACTTTCTGTATTGACAAGTATGGGTTAGCTATTACTGAAACTTCTAAACATTTATTTTTTGCAAATTTGATATCAGATTCGTGTACACTACACCTGAAACAAATTCTGCTGATAATTTAACATAGTTTCAGTACTAAATGGGGGAGAAAATCAAACACTTAACTTTCTGCATTGACAAATACGGGTTAGTTAGTACCGAAATTTCTAAAAAAAAAAATTATTTGCAAATTTGATATAAAATTCGTATACAGTACACCTGAAACTAATTCTCCTGCAAATTTGACAAAGTTTCCGTATTAAATAATGGAGAAAACCAAACACCTAACTTTCTGCATTGACAAGTATTAGTTAGCTGTTATCGAATTTCTGAAAATGTACTAAATTCATATTTCATATTAGATTTGTATTTAGTACACCTAAAGATAATTCTCCTGAAAAATTGACAAAGTTTCAGTATTAAATAAGGGAGAAAATCAAACACTTTACTGTCTGCATTGACAAGAATGGGTTAGCTATTACTGAAATTTCTGAAAATTTATTAAATGCATATTTCATATTAGATTGGTATTTAGTACATCTGAAACTAATTCTCCTGAAAATTGGACAAAGTTTCTGTATTAAATAAGGGAGCAAATCAAACACTTAACTTTCTGCATTGACAAGTATGGGTTAGGTATTACTGAAATTTCTGAAAATTTCCTATTTGCGAATTTCATATTAGATTCGTGTACAGTAAACCTGAAACTAATTCTCCTGAAAATTTGACAAAGTTTCAGTATTAAATGAGGGAGAAAATCAAACACTTAACTTTCTGCATTGACAAGTATGGGTTAGCTATTACTAATATTTCTAAAAATTCATTATTTGCGAATTTGATATAAGATTCGTGTACAGTACACCTGAAACTAATTCTCCTCAAAATTTGACAAAGTTTTAGTTATAAATAAGAGAGAAAATCAAACACTTAACTTTCTGCATTGACAAGTAGGGGTTAGCTATTACTGAAATTTCTAAAAATTCATTATTTGCGAATTTCATATTAGATTCGTGTACAGTAAACCTGAAACTAATTCGTCTGAAAATTTGACAAAGTTTCAGCATTAAATAAGGCAGAAAATTAAACACTTAACGTTCTGCATTGACAAGTATGGGTTAGCTGTTACTGAAATTTCTGAAAATATATTATTTGCAAATTTGATATTAGATTCGTCTACAGTATACCTGAAACTAATTCTCCTAAAAATTTTACAAAGTTATAAATGTTATAAATGTATAAATGTTAGAGAAAATCAAACACTTAACTTTCTGCATTGGCAAGTATGGGTTAGCGATTACTGAAATTTCTGAAAATTTATTATATACAAATTTGATATTAGATTCGTGTAGAGTACACCTGAAACTAATTCTCTAGAAAATTTGACAAAGTTTCAGTATGAAATAAGGGAGAAAATCAAACACTTAACTTTTTCTACGAAAGTGTTGAAAGACACGTTTTCCGTCATAAAATTTAACCTTGAAAGTTAGTATTTGTTACAAGGAGTGCAGAAAGTACTTTTTCTACTCCTATATGTATATTAGCATATTCTTTCATAGACTACTATACATATATGTGGCCTATTGCAATGAACAATGTGGATATATTTTCATTCCCACACACGTGTGCGGATATGATATCCACCAATCAGAGAGATGGAAAATTGCAGAGCAACATGCTTATGTTTTTGTAAAAGATATTAATTCTAATATATTAAATGTATTGAATGATGAATGACATTCAAATGTGTCACACTGACATTTATTAGTAAATGCCATTTACATAACATTGTTATTCGTTTTTGTCGTAGAAAAAGTAGTGTGTACAACTCGAGTGGATTGCCCATATCGCACTCGGAGGTTTGGCGCACTCCGCCTGCGGCGTCGTGCGCCAAACTCCACCTCGTGCGATATGGGCATCGTATCCACTCTAGTTGTACAAACTACTATTCCGCACTTATATGAGTGCGGAAAGTACTTTCCGCACTCACTTTCCGCACTCCAATACCTCTCTTTTGATTCTTGAGGCAATAAATCGGACGAAACTGTGGATGCAATGGCCGCAAGTTCCGGCGGAGTGTTTGTTATATCGTCACTATCGGAATCCATTATTGATATTCTTCTACTTCCAGTATTAATGTATAAATTTCGAGTCTCGATTTGGTGACAAGCGATTTATAAATTTTCTGACGTTTAAATTAATGACAATGACATTTATTTTAAATTAATGATTAAATTTACATTAATCTTTAGTTTTCTACACTTTCGTAGAAAAAATAGTATGTAACACTCGTGCGGAAATGGCCATTGCAAAACTCGTATGAATGGAGCACTCGCTGGCGCTCGTGCTCCACCTTTCATACTCGTTTTGCAATGAAGCCCTTTCCGCACTCTTATTACAATATACTATTCTGCATTGACAAGTATGGGTTAGCTATAAGTGAAATTTCTGAAAATTTATTATTTGGAAATTTGCTATTAGATTCGTGTACAGTACACCTGAAACCATTTTTTATGAAAATTTTGACAAAGTTTCAGTATTAAATGAGGAAGAAAATCAAACACTCAACTCTCTGCATTGACAAGCATGGGTTAGCTATTACTGATATTTCTGAAAACTCATTATTTGCAAATTTGATATTAGATTCGAATACAGTACATCTGAAACTAATTCTCCTGAAAATTTGACAAAGTTTCAGAATTAAATAAGGGAGGTAATCAAACGCTTAACTTTTTTCATTGACATGTATGGGTTACCTATTACTGAAATTTCTGAAAGTTTATTATTTGCCAATTTGATATCAGATTCGTATACAGTACATCTGAAACAAAATCTCTTGAAAATTTGACAAAGTTTTAGCATTAAAAAAAGGAGAAAATCAAACATATAACGTTCTGCAATGACAAGTATTGGTTAGCTGTTACTAAATTTTATGAAAATGTATAATTTGCAAATTTGATATAAGTTTCGTGTACAGTACACCTGAAACTTATTCTCCTAAAAATTTGACAAAGTTTCACAATTTAATAAGGGAGAAATCAAACACTTAACTTTCTGCATTGACAAGTATGGGTTAGCTATTACTGAAATTTCTGAAAATTTATTATTTGAAAATTTGATATTAGATTCGTGTACAATACACCTGAAAATAACTGTCCTCAAAATTTGACAAACTTTCACAATTTAATAAGGGAGAAATCAAACACTTAACTTTCTGCATTGACAAGTATGGGTTACCTATTACTGAAATTTCTGAAAGTTTATTATTTGCGAATTTGATATTAGATTCGTGTACAGTACACCTTTAGTTAATTATCCTGAAAATTTGACAAAATTTTAGTATTAAGTGAGGAAGAAAATCAAACACTTAACTTTCTGCATTGACAAGTATGGGTTAGCTATTACTGAAATTTCTGAAAATTTATTATTTGCAAATTTGATATTAGATTCGCGTACATTACACCTGAAACTAATTCTCCTGAAAATTTGACAAAGTTTCAGTATTAAATAAGGGAGGAAATCAAACACTTAACTTTCTGCATTGACAAGTATGGGTTACCTATTACTGAAATTTCTGAAAGTTTATTATTTGCGAATTTGATATTAGATTCGTGTACAGTACACCTTTAGTTAATTATCCTGAAAATTTGACAAAATTTTAGTATTAAGTGAGGAAGAAAATCAAACACTTAACTTTCTGCATTGACAAGTATGGGTTAGCTATTACTGAAATTTCTGAAAATTTATTATTTGCAAATTTGATATTAGATTCGCGTACATTACACCTGAAACTAATTCTCCTGAAAATTTGACAAAGTTTCAGTATTAAATAAGGGAGGAAATCAAACACTTAACTTTATGCATTGACAAGTATGGGTTAGCTATTTCTGAAATTTCTGAAAATTTATTATTTGCCAATTTGATATCAGATTCGTGTACAGTACACCTGAAACTAATTCTCCTGAAAATTTGACATAGTTTCAGTAATAAATAAGGGAGACAATCAAACACTTAACTTTCTGCATTGACAAGTATGGGTTAGCTATTACTGAAATTTCTGAAAATTTATTATTTGCGAATTTGATATTAGTTTCGCGTACAGTACATCTGAAACTAATTCTCCTGAAAATTTGACAAAGTTTTAGTATTAACTTAGGGAGAAAATCAAACACTTAACTTTGTGCATTGACAAGAATGGGTTAGCTATTTCTGAAATTTCTGAAAATTTATTATTTGGATATTTGATATTAGATTCGTATATAGTACACCTGAAGCTAGTTCTCCTGAAAATTTGACAAAGTTTCAGTATTAAATAAGGGAGAAAATCAAACACTTAACTTTCTGCATTGGCAAGTATGGGTTAGCTATTACTGAAATTTTTGAAAATTCACAATTTACGAATTTGATATTAGATTCATGTACAGTATACCTGAAATAAATACTCCTAAAAATTTGATAAAGTTTCAGTATTAAATGAGGGAAAAAATCAAGCACTTGACTTTCTGCATTGACAAGTAAGGGTCAGCTATTACTGCAATTACTAAAAATTTATTAATTGCAAATTTTATATTAGATTCGTATACAGTACACCTGAAACTAATTCTTTTAAAAATTTGACAAAGTTTCAGTATTAAATAAAGGAGAAAATCAAACACTTAACTTTCTGCATTGACAAGTATGGGTTATCTATTACTGAAATTTCTGTAAATGTATTAAATTCATATTTCACATTAGATTTGTATTTAGTACACCTGAAACTAATTCTCCTGAAAATTTGACAAAGTTTCAGTATTAAATGAGGGAGAAAATCAAACACTTAACTTTCTGTATTGACAAGTGTGGATTAGCTATTACTGAATTTTTTGAAACTTTATTAATAGCATATTTCATATTAGATTTGTGTTTAGTATACCTGAAGCTAAATTTCCTAAAAATTTGAAAATGTTTCAGTATTAAATAAGTGAGAAAACCAAACACTTAACTTTCTGTATTAACAAGTATGGGTTAGCTATTACTGAAATTTCTGAAAATGTATTAAATTTATATTTCATATTATATTTGTATTTAGTACACCTGAAGGTAATTCTTCTAAAAATTAACAAAGTTTCAGTATTAAATAAGGGAGTAAATCAAACATTTACTTTCTGCACTGATAGGTATGGATTATCTATGAAATTTCTGAAACAATTTTTATTTGTAAATTTGATATTAGATTCGTATACAGACAACCTCAGACTAATTATCCTGAAAATTTGACAAAGTTTCAGAAATAAATGAGGGAAAAAATCAAACATTTAACTTTCTGCATTGACAAGTATGGGTTTATTACTGAAATTTCTGAAAATGTATTGTTTTGAAAATTGATATTATATTCGTATACAGTATACCTGAAACTATTTCTCCTGAAAATCTGACAAAGTTTCAGTAGTAAATAGGGAGAAAATCAAACACTTAACTTTCTGCATTGACAAGTATGGGTTAGCTATTACTGAAATTTCTGAAAATTTATTATTTGCAAATATGATATTAGATTCGTGGACAGTATACCTTAAGCTAATTCTCCTGAAAATTTGACAAAGTTTCAGTATTAAATGAGGGAGAAAATCAAACGCTTAACTTTCTGCATTGACAAGTATGGGTTAGCTATTACTGAAATTTCTGAAAATACATTAGTTGCGAATTTAATCTTATATTCGCGTACAGTACACCTGAAACTAATTCTCCTGAAATTTTGATAAAGTTTCAGTATTAAATGCGGGAGACAATCAAACACTTAACTTTCTGAATTGAGAAGTATGTGTTAGCAATTACTGAAATTTCTGAAAATTCATTATTTGCGAATTTGATATTAGATTCGTGTACAGTACACCTAAAACTAATTCTCCTGAAAATTTGACAAAGTTTCACTATTAAATAAAGGAGAAAATCAAACACTTAACTTTCTTCATTGACAAGTATGGGTTAGCTATTACTGAAATTTCTGAAAATTTATTATTTGCGAATTTGATATCAGATTCGTGTACAGTACATATGAAACTAATTCTCCTGAAAATTTGACAAAGCTTCAGTATTAAATGAGGGAGAAAATCAAACACTTTACTTTCTGCATTGAAAGTATGGGTTAGCTATTACTGAAATTTCTGAAAATTTATTATTTGAAAATTTGATATTAGATTCGTGTACAATACACCTGAAACTAATTGTCCTGAAAATTTGCCAAACTTTCACAATTTAATAAGGGAGAAATCAAACACTTAACTTTCTGCATTGACAAGTATGGGTTACCTATTACTGAAATTTCTGAAAGTTTATTATTTGCGAATTTGATATTAGATTCGTGTACAGTACACCTTTAGTTAATTATCCTGAAAATTTGACAAAATTTTAGTATTAAGTGACGGAGAAAATCAACCACTTAACTTTCTGCATTGACAAGTATGGGTTAGCTATTACTGAAATTTCTGAAAATTTATTATTTGAAAATTTGATATTAGATTCGTGTACAATACACCTGAAACTAATTGTCCTGAAAATTTGCCAAACTTTCACAATTTAATAAGGGAGAAAATCAAACACTTAGCTTTCTGCATTGACAAGTATGGTTTAGCTATTACTGAAATTTCTGAAAATTTATTATTTGCAAATTTGATATTAGAATCGAATACAGTACATCTGAAACTAATTCTCCTGAAAATTTGACAAAGGTTCAGTATTAAATAAGGGAGGAAATCAAACGCTTAACTTTTTTCATTGACAAGTATGGGTTACCTATTACTGAAATTTCTGAAAGTTATTATTTGCCAATTTGATATCAGATTCGTATACAGTACACCTGAAACAAATTCTGCTGAAAATTTGATAAAGGTTTAGCATTAAAAAAAGGAGAAAATCAAACATAGCACGTTCTGCAATGACAATTATTGGTTAGCTGTTACTAAATTTTATGAAAATATATAATTTGCAAATTTGATATAAGTTTCGTGTACAGTACACCTGAAACTAATTCTCCTAAAAATTTGACAAAGTTTCACAATTTAATAAGGGAGAAATCAAACACTTAACTTTCTGCATTGACAAGTATGGGTTAGCTATTACTGAAATTTCTGAAAATTTACTATTTGCAAATTTGATATTAGATTCGTGTACAGTATACCTTAAACTAATTATCCTGGAAATTTGACATTGTTTTAGTATTAAATGAAGGACAAATCAAACGCTTAACTTTCTGCATTGACGAGTATGAGTTAGCTATTACTGAAATTTCTGAAAATTCATTATTTGTAAATATGATATTAGATTCGTGTATAGTACACTTAAACACTTAAAACAAATTCTCCTAAAAATTTGACAAAGTTTCAGTATCAAATTATGGAGAAAATAAAACACTTAACTTTCTGCATTGACAAGTTTGGGTTAGCTATTACTGAAATTTCTGAAAATGTATTATTTTCAAATTTGAGATTAGATTCGTATACAGTACACCTGAAACTAATTCTCCTGAAAATTTGACAAAGCTTCAGTATTAAATGAGGGAGAAAATTAAACACTTAACTTTCTGCATTGACAAGTATGGGTTAGCTATTACTGAAATTCCTGAAAATTCATTATTTGCGAATTTGATATTAGATTCGTGTACAGTACACCTGTACTGTACACCTGTACTGTACACATTATACACCTGTATTTACAAATCATTAGGTAGGTATGCAAATATGAATCATTACTAACATATTCTCACCCAGTGCAATACGTATTTTAGGGTGATAAAAGATAGTGCACTTACAAATGCAGTGAATTATTAATTCCTTGTGCATTGTAGACGGGCGTCTCGCGCAGAGAGCAACACGTCGATGCACTAAGAGAGAAGAGACGCGCCCGAATCCGCGATATAAATAGGAAATTTAAAATCGCTCCCTTAATTCATTAGCCGCGCGGCGATATATTTCGGGGCATCACGTGAGGGGATGACTGGCTATAAATAAGCGGCGAGGCGTAATGGTGATTTATAGGCGCGCGCGCTTGAAGGTGGATAATTGCGTGGGCGCGTGTACACGTGAGCGTGTACAATTCTGTGCGTGTACGAAGTGCGTACGCGGGGGTGGCCCGCGGGGGTTGCGCGACACGCATTAACAGGTCCGCGGCGTGTACGCCACCCCCTGTTGAATGGGACTCGCCCCGGAAGCCAGGCCGCGGGGGTGACTCAATTGAAAGTCCGGGTGATGAGTCATCCCCGGAGCGCTTTGTAGGGAAATGGCCGCCGGCTCAGGGGGACAAATAGTGCGCAATGACCAGGTCCGCATTGATTTTAATCTCGCAATTAACTCGCAGCAAATACAAAGGACCTTGAGAACACATCTGGGAAAATTAATAAGATTTTGTACGTCTGCAAGAATTTTGAAGCAACGAAATCGAGAGGCCAAAATAAAGTGTTAAGCGTTGAAGTAAAAATAATTTGTATCAGTAAATGCGAGCAAATGCAAAAATATGTCTGCGGGAAAAACGCCGATTCGACGGTGACTGAAAAAGTTCTCAAAGACCTGTTTAATATATTACGAAGGGTGCTGCGGATGAGAAGAGACATATGGGCTTAAGGGCAAATGTTCTAAAACAAACGCGGAAAGGAATGGATATTAGGGGGCATAACCGTGGAAACGGGAAGAGAGGAAAAGCGTGTTCGGCGTCGCGACGCCGGCAAGGGGGCTCCCCCACGGAGCGCCCTAAGCAAAGAATCGCGGCCGTAATTAGCGAACCGGCCTTCTCTCGAGAGCCCCGATCCTCCCGTGGAGACGGGTCGATACGGAAATTGCGTGGCGCCCGCAAGGACCCATTTATGGGGCCTTGTGGGGCCGACAGTGGGGGGCGGCGCACGCACTTCCTGGCGCTTACACGTGTGCAAACTCACCCCTTCACCGCCAATTGTCCGTCCGGCGATCTTCATTATTGGACAGGTGCGCGCCTTTTAGCGATATAATTTCTGTTTGGTGTAATTTATTCAAAGCCGTGGGGGCGGCGAAATGGATTTCTCCGGTTGCTCCTTTCGGCTTATTTATTATGCATTCAAGTGTTTCGTGCGATTTTATTTGGGGGGTATCTTATTGTAATTTATTCCCCATTGTTCGCACCCCCAGCATCGGGGGGCGGCTAGCGGCTATGTTAATGCCGGGCGGCTGTGGAATACGTGCGCCCGCCAGACGCGTCTCCAACCGACGAAATGGATTTTGATGAATACAAATCGCCAATGAAACTGGCGAAAACATTTAATTTTGATTAATTGATACAATTTTTATTATATGATTAATTAAATTTGGAATTTGGAATATTTGACATTTAATTAAAGCCACTTAACCTCCATTTCAAAGTATATGACATATATATTTGTAAAAATATGAATTTGATATTTTATTTGACATATTTTTTACTATTTGAGATTACATTTTTTGAGTATGTGACATACTCAAATGATTCCTGCCAAAGTTTTAGCTGTTAGTATCAGAATTTCAAATATTACTGTCACACCTGCAGTTATAATTGACAAACCTGACAACTTCAATTCCAATAACCTTTCAAAGATTCCTGCCAAAGTTTTAGTTTTTAGTATCAGAATTTCAAATATTACTGTCACACCTGCAATTATAATTGACAAAACTGTCAAACCTTGAATTACGTTGAAGTACTTGACATAAACTGAATTAATTTTCATTTAATTTACAGTGCTTTACAAAAATTTTACCATTGATAATCTAATTTAGATTATTTGACATCTATTTTGGAATATTTGATATAGTTTTTACGATTTGAAATTTTATATTGACCATCACTGTTCAAATTCCACTGATTTATGTCAAAACTGCTGTGATGTACTGACAAAACTTGAATTCCAACAATATTTCAAAGATTCATGCCAAAGTTTCGGTTGTTAGTATGAGAATTTCAAATATTACTGTCACATCTGCAATTATAATTGACAAAACTGACAAAACTTGAATTCAAACCACATTTCAAAGATTCCTGCCAAAGTTTTAGTTGTTAGTATCAGAATATCAAATATGACTGTCATACCTGCAGTTATAATTGACAAAACTGACAAAACTTGAATTCCAACAACATTTCAAAGATTCCTGCCAAAGTTTGAGTTTTTAGTATCAGAATTTCAAATATTTCTGACGCACACCTGCAATTATAATTGAAAAAACTGACAAAACTTGAATTACGTTAATCTATTTGACATAAATTGGATGATTTGGTATTTAATTTAGAGTGTTTGACAAAAGTTCTACCATTGAAAATTAAATTTAGATTGTTTGACATCTATTTTGGAATATTTGAGATAGTTTTTACGATTTGAAATTTTATATTGATCATCACTGTTCAAATTCCACTGATTTATGTGACGACACTGTGATATACTGACAAAACTGGAATTCCAACAGCATTTCAAAGATTACTGCTAAAGTTTTAGTTGTTAGTATCAGAATGTCAAATATTACAATCACACCTGCAATTATAATTGCAGGCAATTTGACATATATAATTATTAATCCCACATTGCAATGATAAACTGTCAAAGTTTTGATTTCGCTGAAAGTGATTTCGCAACGATTACGGCAAATTTTCATCAGTATCATCAGTTTTCTTCAATAGTATAGTTTCAGTTATGTCAGTGAAATGTTCGTACCTCACTGTAAAAGTATTAACTTTTACAGGCAACATTTAATTTATTTCTGTCAAAATTGCAACGATAAACTATCAAAGATTTAGATTTTATCACGATTTCTAATATTTCTCGAACTTGTTTATTTTCAGTAAATTTTCAGTTATTTCTGCTAAAATTTCAATTATTACTGTCTAAATTCCAATGATTTATGTCAAAATTGCAATGATATACTGACAAAGCTTTAATTCTACTGACATTTCATTTTTGACCCCGATTTTGGAATATTTAACATAGTTTTTACAATTTGAAATTTTATTTTGACTATCACTGTCCAAATTCCACTTATATATGTCAAAATTGCAATGGTATACTGACAAAGCTCTAATTATATCGATATTTCAAAGTTTCTGCCAAAGGTTTAGTTGTTATTATCAGAATTTCAGATATTACTGTCACACCTGCAATTATAATTGCTTGTGTGATAGTTTGACATTTATAATTATTAATCCCTAATTGCAATGATATACTGTCAAAGCCTAGATTTCTCTAAAAGTTCTAGGATTACTGGCAATTTTCATCTTTAGTATACTTTCAGTTATTACAATCAAAGTTTCGTACATTACTGTAAAAGTATTACCTTTTAGCATCAAAATTTAATTTATTACTGTCAAAATTGCAATGATAGACTATCAAAGATTTAGATTTTATCAAGGTTTCCAATATTTCTCGAAATTGTTTACTTTTAGTAAATTTTCAGTTATTTCTGCTAAAATGTCAATTATTGCTGTCTAACTTTCAATGACTTTTGTCAAAATTGCAATGATATACTGACAAACCCTTAATTATAACGACACTTCAAAGTTTTTGCCAAATGTTTAGTTGTTAGGATCAGAATTTCCAATATTGCTATCACACCTGCAATTATAATTACAGATGTGACAGTTTGACATCTATAATTATTAATCCCTAGTTGCAATGATATACTATCAATGCTTTGATTTCTCTAAAAGTTCTACGATTACTAGCAATTTTCATCTTTAGTATACTTTCAGTTATTACAATCAAAGTTTCGTACATTACTGTAAAAGTATTACCTTTTAGCGTCAAAATTTAATTTATTATTGTCAAAATTGCAACGATAAACTATCAAAGATTTAAATTCTATTATGATTTCTAAGATTAATCAAAATTTTTCATGTTTGGTAAATTTTTAGTAATTACTGCTAAATATTCAATGATAACTAGCTAAATTCCAATGATTTATGTTAAAATTGCCAAAAAATATCGAAAATCCTTAAATTCTAACGAGATTTCAAAGTTTCTGCCAAAGTTTTTGTTGTTTGTATCAGAATTTCAAGTATACTGTGCATATTTAATGTCAAATATTAATCCCAAGTTACAATGATATACTGTCAATGCTTTGATTTCGCTGAAAGTTCAACGAGTACTAGCAAATTTTCATCTTTAGTATACTTTCAGTTATTACAGTCAAATTTTCGTACTTCACTGTAAAAGTATTACCTTTTAGCGTCAAAATTTAATTTATTACTGTCAAAATTGCAACGATAAACTATCAAAGATTTAAATTCTATTATGATTTCTAAGATTAATCAAAATTTTTCATGTTTGGTAAATTTTTTAGTAATTACTGCTAAAAATTCAATGATAACTATCTAAATTCCAATGATTTATGTTAAAATTGCCAAAAATTATTGAAAAAGCTTTAATTCTAACGAGATTTCAAAGTTTCTGCCAAAGTTTTTGTTGTTTGTATCCGAATTGCAAGTATACTGTGCATAATTAATGTCAAAATTGCAATGAAAAACTGTCAAAGCTTTGATTTTACAGAAGTGTCAACATTGCCTACATTTCAGTAGTATCAGGAATTCTGGAAAAATTTCATCTTGAGTAAAGGTTCAGTTTTGCAGTCAAGTTTTCTTAGATTACTCAAAATTTTTCATTTATTATAAATTTTCAATTATTACTGCTAAAATTTCAATGATAACTATCTAAATGCCAATGACTTATGTTAAAATTGCGAAAAATTATTGAAAAACCTTTAATTCTAACGAGATTTCAAAGTTTCTGCCAAAGTTTTTGTTGTTTGTATCAGAATTGCAAGTATACTGTGCATAATTAATGTCAAAATTGCAATGATAAACTGTCAAAGCTTTGATTTTACAGAAATTTTAACATTGTCTACATTTCAGTAGTATCAGGAATTCTGGAAAATTATCATCTTGAGTAAAGATTCAGTTTTGCACTCAAGTTTTTTAAGATTACTTCAAATTTTTCATTTTTTATAAATTTTCAATTATGTCTGCTAAAATTTCAATGATAACTATGTAAATGCCAATGATTTATATTAAAATTGCCAAAAATTATTGAAAAAGCTTTAATTCTAACGAGATTTCAAAGTTTCTGCCAAAGTTTTTGTTGCTTGTATCAGAATTTCAAGTATGCTGTGCATAATTAATGTCAAAATTGCAATGGTAAACTGTCAAAGCTTGGATTTTACAGAAATTTCAACATTGCCTACATTTCAGTAGTATCAGGAACTCGGGAAATTTTCATGCAACGATAAACTATCAAAGATTTAATTTCAATTATGATTTCTAAGATTACTCCAAATTTTTCATTATTTATAAATTTTCAATTATTAATGTTAAAATTTCAATGATTATTGTCTAAATTCCGATGATTTATGTTAAAATTGCCAAAAATTATTGAAAAACCTTTAATTCTAACGAGATTTCAAAGTTTCTGCCAAAGTTTTTGTTATTATTAAATTAATTAATTTAATTAAATTATTAATGTCAAAATTGCATTGATAAACTCTCAAAGCATTGATTTTACAGAAATTTTAACATTGCCAACATTTCAGTAGTATCAGGAATTCTGGAAAATTTTCATCTTGAGTAAAGGTTCAGTTTTGCAGTCAAGTTTTCGTACAGCACCGTAAAAATTTTGGTTTTACGTGTCAAAATATTATTTTTTACGGTCAAAATTGCAACGATAATCTGTCAAACTTTTAAATTCCATAGCAATTTTTAAGATTACGTAAAAAACTTATTTTTTTATAAAAGTTTCAGTTTAATGTGCTCAAATTTCAATTGTTTTGATAGTAACAATTGAAATTTGAGCACATTAAACTGAAACTTTCAGTTTTCAGATATTTCTGCTAAAATTTCAATTATTACTGTCTAAATTTCAATTATTGATGTCAAAATTGCAATGGTATTGAGACAAAGCTTTAATTCTAGCGACATTTCGAAGATTCTGTCAAAGTTTTAGTTGTTTGTATCAAAATTTCAAGTATACTGATACACTTGCATTATTAATGTCAACATTGCAATGATGCAGTGTCAAAGCTTTGATTTTACAGAAATTTCAACATTACCTACATTTCAGTAGTAGAAAGACATTTCAGTACATTTCAGAATTATTACTGACACACTTGCAATTGTTAATATTACAATAATAAACTGGCAACGCTGTGATTCTATCAATTTTTTGTATCAATTACTGCCAAATTTTTTATCTTTAGTAAAGTTTCAGTTATTATAGTAATTTTTTTGTGTATCACTGTACAAGTCTTATTTTTTCATAATTGAAAATGGCACTTCGCACCTTTCAAAATGTTTGTCTTTAAAAAAGTAATGAGGTACCAAAATTTCTCTATAATTTAAAACGACGTTTGAAACTTTGTGTCTTCTAATTAGAAATAGTGCTTTCAGGTGGAAGAGCAGTAGGATTGTTATTGTTCTACGAAAAAAGTGATATCTCAAAATAAGTGAAAACTACGTTTGTTAGTGAACTTTGAAACTTTGTGTCTTCGATCAGCAAATATGGATTTCGGGTGGAAGAGGATTTATATTATTTTAAGAAAAGATTAGAAAATCTTGCTGGTGACCATTTAATGGTTGAAACTAACTCAACTTGTAAATAAATCTGGTGATACTGACAAAGAAATCTGGGTGTCTTCTAATTTGAAATAGTGATTTCAGGTGGAAGAGCAGTAAGATTATTGTTGTTCTAAGAAAAAAGTGATAACTCAAATTAAGTGAAAACTACGTTTGTTAGTGAACTTTGAAATATGAATTTCAGGTGCAAGAGGATTTATATTATTCTAAGAAAATATTTGAAAATTAAAACAAGTGAAGACACTGCGCATGCTGGTGACCTGTTAATGGTTGAGACTATATCCACTTGTAAGTGAATCTAGTGATACGGACAAGAAATCTGCGTTTCCGTTTAGTACAGATTCTTCACTTGTTGAGTACCTCTGCGCATCTGCCTGCCAGGCTCTCTCGTGAGTCATCTTTATCTGCTCTAATAATTGTAACACGAATATTGCGCCACTCTCCTCGCTGGATGCTAATAGGTGCAGTTGGCTGAAAGCAAGATTCGTTTTGAAATTGAGAGTGCACCTCGAGATGCTTTGCACAATGCGGTCAGGACGAAACCGAAAGTAACGCTCATTAACATCCCAGCCTGAGCGCCTCTGCTCATCCCACCGCTCATCGTTGCGCAATTTTCCGGGCGATTAATTAAAGAGAAATGACTCATTAATCAATCAGCCGCAGTCCTGAAGATTGTTGCCCGTTCGTGGCACGTCTCCGTTTCGTCACGGCCACAAAGTGCGGGTGGCCGTAGATGGACATATTTTAATGGTCACTTCCAAGAATGGCCACTGTAAACCTGCTAGCATGCACGCAAATCGAAAGTTAGGTCTTACTCCATTTAAGTCATATTATTTATGCCTGTGCATTATGAGACCACATTAAAATTTAATGCCGCCAATGCGCAGTATAGCGACAACAACATATTAGGCACGGAAAATTGTGAACACCTGAAGACCTCCATGAATTGGCAGAAATATGTTTTTCATTTATTTTAGCCGTCACAAAACTTTGATGAACATAAACCAAAATAATATCACAAACTAAACCAACAGAAAAGTGACCTAGTCCAGCTCAGTAGTTTTTAATTTCGTCAACAGGTGGCATTTATGGCTTCAACTTTACTTTATTTTTCAGGAAGCGCTTAAAGAAATAACTGAAAATAAAGTCCTGAAGAATATTACTTGAAAACCAAAGTAGTAACAATTTATCTATGAGAAATTTTGTCTACCAAACAAAACTATCAATAAATATATGGAGAACAAAAATAGTAGGAATTTTTTTAAGAGAAATTTTGTATTACAACTATTAATAAATATATGGTGCAAGTCATTTAACAACCATCAAAAATAGGGTAAAGGTGAATTTTCATTTTACATAATATATCTGCCAGATGAAGTGCGAATCAATTACTACTTGTAATAAAATTAATATTATTTCAAAGTTTGCCAAGCATCAGTCTCATCGATCCTACACAATCGCAATTGGGAAATTTTGTTACTGTTTCCCTTTTTTTTTTGTTATTTATACAGTAATTCTTTATTTTCGCATTTGTCCTCGTCTTTTGCAAGCTGCATTGCTTTAAACAGATACAATGTGTCAATTTGCGGGCCGTAAACGCGACAGTGTGTAAGATCGAGAAGGAATGCTGTACTCGAGCTGTTTTGCGCCGGCATTTCATCACATTGCCCGACAATGGAGTGACGTTTAAAGTGCATTTTTAGGCCGCTCCCTGTGAAGCGGCAATTCCGGGCATGCGGCAAACCGCCGCGTTCGCACCCTCGTCCGCCACCCTACCCTTGTCGGTGATCGGTCATGTAGGCGCTGACCGTTCGACACATCTACATCCCCCGAACTGTCTGATACCGATGATAAAACGGCGGGCATCAACAAAATAAAGTTTACTCGATAAACTGCTACTTCAACACTAACATTTCTTCGGATTAATCATTAGAAATAATAAAAAATAATCAAGGATTTATTTTCATTCACCAATACATGCTATAGTCCATGTGAAGTAAGATGCCACTTTACACTTAAAACAGAAGTTCCTCCTCTGTCCTATCGGACTAGTGCAAATGCATCTCTTGGAGCATCCTAGTTTATTGAGGTACGATAGTAATCATTATAATAGCTGCATCAATTTTATCCAAAAAAACATTCATAGATCGAGAAAAAATAAGGGAAGTCCCTGAGCAATGCGGTTGCTTATTCCAAAGCACTTAATTTCTAACAGCGTTGTTCATAAAAAAATAAACCGTGGTTTAGCTGTGGTTTAGCGCTGTTTTACGAACGGTTGCCAATATTACTATGATTAAACCACCCTTAAACCGCGGCTTAAATGTTCATGAAGAACACTGTAAGGGATGAAAGCATTAAATTAATGGTTTATAACTTTATGGCTCATAACAGCTACCGCAGTTTTGGGATGAATTCTCATTAGTCTAATTACACCAATGGAGGGGATTTAGGTTTTATGTGAGAAGTGACATCATATCTGGCATGGACTAGAGTATGAAGCACCAGCTGTATTAACAATATTGTTATTAACTCGAAACGGAAGTAGATAGGCTATGAAAGTTCTGCGGCAATTTCCCATAAGGATTTACAAAGTTGCAATAAATAAATTGCTTTTTTTCTGTCGTCGACATGGGAGAGCGATATTGATATAGTCCATGTCAGATGAGTTGTCACTTTTGCAGTAAAATTGTACCCAGCCTTCTCTTTTGTTAACTTCCTGGCGGTCAGTCCTCACGCGGGCAAGGAAGAAAACACCCTTTAAACGATAATGTGCTTTAAGGCGAGGGGAGGTAAAGCCGTAAATCGATACAATTAATACAATTTAATGGAAAATAAGCTAAGTGGAATGGTGATGAAAGTAATCATCTATGCGATATAATAGCGCGTTTATGAACCATAAAGCTCATAATAGTTCAAAGACCCCCCTTGCCTGGATTTTAATAAGGGTCGGCCGGGTTTTTACTGCAAAAGTGACAAAACACCTGACATGGACTATACTACCCTCCTAATACTCTCCCAATACCCTCCTAAAAGCCTCCCATACCCACCCAATCCCGCCCCCCCCCCCCCCATACCTACCCGATTCCCTACCTGATTTCCTCTATCTCACACCTGTCTCACACCTGTCTCATAGCCGTGTCACACCTGTCTCGCATCCCTGTATATATTCCTGAGACAGGTGTGTGACAGTTGTCTCACACCTGTCTGACATCCATCACATATCTGTATTGGGGGGGGGGGGGTACGGGAGGTTACTGGGAGGGTACTGGGGAGGGTATTAGAAGGGTACCGTTGTTCAAATATCGCTCCCAAAACTCGACGACCGGAAAAAAAAATTTTTTTACTCCAATGTAATAAATCGTTAAGGGAAATTGTCGCAGAACTCTCATAGCCCTTCTACTAACGGACACAGCACTCCATGGAGGAGATTAACATTCTATGAAGGAGATTAATACTCCATACAGGAGATTAGCACTCCATGAAAGAGATGTACTGTACAAATATTTCAACTTTCTTCACAATGCTAACTGTGAAAATTACAAGAAAACTTTTGAGAAGTTTATTCTTATACATCATTCCCCCAAATTTTAGTAAAAAGTAAAAGTAAAACCATTACTTAATTAATTATTACAATGCTTTTTTTGTGTTCAAAATGTTTGTATGATCATAGATCACCTTGACCATGGTTCAATTACCTAGGATACTATTGTTAATACAATGGTATCCTAGGCAACTAAACCATGGTCAAGGATGATCCACGATCGTACAACTGGGCCTAAATATCATTTTCATACGAGTCGATCGGATTTCCAGCACTTTTACGAAATATCCATCAATTCTTATTCAATTCATTATTCTTACACATCATTCCCCCAAATTTTGTCTAAAACCATTACTTAATTAATCATTACAAAGTTTTTTTTGTGTTCAAAATGTTTGTATGATCATAGATCACCTTGACCATGGTTCAATTACCTAGGATACAATTGTTAATACAATGGTATCCTAGGCAACTGAACCATGGTCAAGGATGATCCACGGTCATACAACTGGGCCTAAATATCATTTTCATACAAGTCGATCGGATTTCTAGCACATATACGAAATATCCATCAATATTGATTGCATTTTTATGATTGTAAAAATTGTTGCCAAATTTTTGTAGTTAAAAAGTTATCGAATTAAATTTCTTTCAACTTTGACTGGTGATTTTATGAAATTTTAAAATTGAAGAAGAAATTCTGAACCTATTTTGAGCAGCTTCCCCAGAAATATTCTATTAAATTACAATGTTTCTGTTTAATAGAAAATTTCTGGGGAAAATTTTGAAAATATGTTCAGAAATGTTTCTACAATATCGAAATACATACAGAGAGGTTTTTATGAAAGTATACATACGAGTTATATCGCCATGCATAGTTTTATAAAACCGCATCAATTACATGCCCTCCCTGTATATTGCAAATTCGTAATCGGCAAAATTAAATAAAAATTGTTGCCAAATTTTTGTAGTTAAAAAGTTGTCGAATTAAATTTCTTTCAACTTTGACTGGAAATTTTATGAAATTTTAAAATTGAAGAAGAAATTCTGAACCTATTTTGAGCAGCTTCCCCTGAAATATTCTATTAAATTACAATATTTCTGTTTAATAGAAAATGTATGGTGAAAATTCTGAAAATATGTTCAGAAATGTTTCTACAATATCGAAATACATACAGAGAGGTTTTTATGAAAGTATACGTACGAGTTATGTCGCCTATGTATAGTTTTATAAAACCGCATCAATTACATGCCCTCCCTGTATATTGCAAATTCGTAATCGGCAAAATTAAATAAAAATTGTTGCCAAATTTTTGTAGTTAAAAAGTTGTCGAATTAAATTTCTTTCAACTTTCACTGGAAATTTTATGAAATTTTAAAATTAAAGAAGAAATTCTGAACCTATTTTGAGCAGCTTCCCCAGAAATGTTCTATTAAATTACATTTCTGTTTAATAGAAAATTTCTGGGGAAAATTCTGAAAATATGTTCAGAAATGTTTCTACAATATCGAAATACATACAGAGAGGATTTTATAAAAGTATTCATACGAGTTATATCGCCTATGTATAGTTTTATAAAAACCGCATCAATCACATGCCCTCCCTGTATATTGCAAATTCGTAATCGGCAAAATTAAATAAAAATTGTTGCCAAATTTTTGTAGTTAAAAAGTTATCGAATTAAATTTCTTTCAACTTTGACTGGAAATTTTATGAAATTTTAAAATTGAAGAAGAAATTCTGAACCTAATTTGAGCGGCTTCCCCAGAAATGTTCTATTAAATTACAATATTTCTGTTTAATAGAAAACTTCTGGGGAAAATTCTGAAAATATGTTCAGAAATGTTTCTACAATATCGAAATACATACAGAGAGGTTTTTATAAAAGTATACATACGAGTTATATTGCCTATGTATAGTTTTATAAAACCGCATCAATTACATGCCCTCCCTGTATATTGCAAATTCGTAATCGGCAAAATTAAATAAAAATTGTTGCCAAATTTTTGTAGTTAAAAAGTTGTCGAATTAATTTTCTTTCAACTTTGACAGGAAATTTTATAAAATTTTAATATTGAAGAAGAAATTCTGAACCTATTTTAAGCAGCTTCCCCAGAAATGTTCTATTAAATTACAATGTTTCTGTTTAATAGAAAATTTCTGGGGAAAATTCTGAAAATATGTTCAGAAATGTTTCTACAATATCGAAATACATACAGAGAGCTTTTTATAGTATACATGAGTTATATCGCCTATGTATAGTTTTATAAAACCGTATCAATTACATGCCCTCCCTGTATATTGCAAATTCGTAATCGGCAAAATTATATAAAAATTCATCAAATTCTGATTAAAAATGATAAAACTTTCAAAATATTAAAAAATATACGAGTATATAGATCGTTAAAAATATTATGACTATGGTTAAACATATTAAAAACGGTGTAGCAAAACGTGTTGAAATTTGGTACACGATCAAAATATTTAAATTCTATAATCTGAGATAATTTTTAAATTTCTGCTGTTATTTGTATTGGAGAGTCATTTTTTTTTTGTTATGCAACATCATGGCATGTTTACATGTTCGTGAAAAGAAAAACAAATCCCATTACACTATTTAATAGAAAAAAATAGATTAACATTTAAAAAAGTAACAATGATGTCATTTTCAAAAAGTGTAGCGTCACGAAATAATTGAAACCGTCAAATTGTGGCAAATAATTAGCCATCAAACGTTTATTCAAAACTATATTTTCTAAAAATAATAATAGAGGCTTCAGACAGGTGGCTGTTTACTTTATACTCACCCTGTATATACTGTATTATATATAAACAATCTTTATTGGCTTAAAAAAATATTGTTCATATACTTATATAAATCATTTGATTTTTTGATTTATTTTGAAGAATTGAATTTTATATACGTAAAATCATAAAATTTTCCTAGTGAAATTTTACTGTAAATTATATAAATAATTTAGTTTTCTCTCTCTAGGCAATAGAGATGCCTAGAATAAAATATGATAGAGAAATATAATACTAATTTAGGACTCCTCTACAAGTTACTATACTATGGTTACTATGCTAGTAGTGAAGGTTGCTAACCTATGGGTAAATTGGGAATTTTCCTGGGGGCTGTCTGACAGATCCCAGCCCCCAGGCAAATGCCCAATTTACCCATAGGATAGAAACCTCCACTACTAGCATAGTAACCATAGGATAGTAACTAGTAGAGAGAGTAAGCTCTCTGGTGTGAGAAAATGTAACTTTAGTGTTTCTTTGCCATTTTCTTTATATGTCACTATCAATAAAAGTTGATCAAATTCTCAAATTAATTAATCAAATCCCCAACATTTGATCAATTATATTGGTTTCCGAAATTAAATAATACAACCATAATTTGACCGAAATGACGATATGTACAGGGTGGCCCAATTTTAATGTTACTATAGGGGATTTCGGTAACTAGAAGAAATAGAGAAAATCGGATGGCGTATCCTCGATCTCTTTTTTCAAGACAAACTCAATGGTTTAAATGAAAATTGGCTATCGTCTTTTGTTTTCGAGTTATGGCCAAAAACTCATAAATCTCAATAAAATCTATAAATGCAGAACGTAATTTTACAGTGAATTATGTATAAATTATTAGAAATATTTGCATTTTGTGAAAGCAGCTAGAAATTTAGAAGAATAATGTGTAGTAAAAAAAAAACGTTTGAATTAAGTAGGATAACCGTAAATTCAGTAGCATTTTCTTTTATAGATTTTATTTTCTATTTTCGTTTTCGTTTGTGCAAGTAGAAATTTAGTAGAATAATGTGTAAGTTAAAAGAATGTTTTAATTAAGTTTAATAACCTTAAATTCATTTGCATTTTCTTTTATACATTTTTTTTTCTATTTTAGTTTCAAATATTGAAACATGAACTTGAAAATTGATCAAATATTCTATAAATGCAGAACGTGAAAATGCATGTGGAAATTATTAGAAATATTTGCATTTTGTGAATGCTGCTAGAAATTTGTGGGAATCTAGTAGAATAATGTGTAGTTTAAAAAAAAAATGTTTGAAATAATTAGAATGACCGCAAATTCAGTAGACTTTTTTTTATAGATTTTCTTTTCTAGGTTGGTTTCAAATATAGAAGAAAAATCTTGAAAATTGATAAAATATTTTATAAATATAGAACGTGAAATTGCATTAAATTATCAATAAAATTGTTTCAATCAAGTAGAATAACAGTATATTAAGTGGCATTTTCTTTTATAGATTTTGTTTTCTATTTTCGTTTTCGTTTGTGAAAGCTGCTATAAATTTAGCAGAATAATGTGGAGTTTAAAAAAAATGTTTGAATTAAGTAGAATAACTGTAAATTCAGTAGAATTTTCATTTATAGAGTTTCTTTTTTATTTTCGTTTCAAATATAGAAGAATGATCTTGACAATTAATAAAATATTCTATAAATGCAGAACGTAATTCTACATTGAATTATGTACAAATTATTAGAAATATTTGCTTTTTGTGAAGGCTGCTAGAAATTTAGTAGAATAATGTGTAGTTTCAATACAATTGTTAGAGTTAAATTAAGTAGAATTAGGTAGAATAAGCTTGGATTTACTAGCATTTTCTATTATAGATTTTCTTTTCTATTTTCGTTTCAGATATAGAAGAATAAACTTGAAAATTGATAAAATCTTCTATAATACAAAACGTTCAAGAAAGTGATGTCAACTTTTACTGTGGATACCAATAGATGACACTGCTTTCTCTTCTAGTTTTTTGCAAATGTTATTATTTATTACTAGTTCATTGAAACTAGTCTTAAGAGTTTACATAACATTCTTTATCGCTCTATATAAGTACTTGTAAGAATTTATAAATATATCAGTAGACCAGCAAATTTCATATTTATTACAATTAGAAGAAAGTTTTATGAATCAGTCGGTTTATCTTAAAAACAAAGACATTTTATGGATTTTGACTGTATTTTAAACATGCAAATAACAGTCAAAATCCATAAAATGTCTTTGTTTTTAACATAAACCGACTGATTCATAAAACTTCCTTGTAATTGTAATAAATATGAAATTTGCAGGTCTACTGATATATTTATAAATTCTTACAAATTCTCATACAGAGCGATAAAGAAAGTTGTGTTAACTCTTAAGACTAGTTTCAATGAACTAGTATATTTTAAACATGCAAATAACAGTCAAAATCCATAAAATGTCTTTGTTTTCAACATAAACCGACTGATTCATACAACTTCCTTGTAATTGTAATAAATATGAAATTTGCTGGTCTACTGATAAATTTATAGATTCTTACAAATTCTTGTACAGAGGGATAAAGAAGGTTGTGTCAACTCTTATGACTAGTTTCAATGAACTAGTAAATATATCAGTAGAAAAGCAAATTTCATATATATTCTAATTACAAGGAAGTTTTATTAATCAGTCGCTTTATGTTAAAAATAAAGACATTTTATGGACTTTGACTGTAATTTGCATGTTTATTTTAAATTTTTTTACTGATTTTTCTAAATTTCTCTTTGATAAATGTGTGAAATGTTGTAGGCAAATTTCACCTGTAATTTTAACAAAAACTCTGAAATTTCATTGTCTGAGTCTAAATATCAAATACCAAGAAATGGTAACAATGATAATTTTCATCAAATTTACTCTGAATTATGAAATTCTGCTTAATTGTTATCAAAGTTATCATAGTTATGCTTGAAAGTTATCAAATGTGATCTTTGATGTTAACATAACTCTTCACAATGCAAAGGAAATTTTACAATTTTACCTGAAATTCACATATTTGAAATATTGATAAAAATCGAAAATGAAAAATAATGAGTTTTTATTTTTCATTTTCGATTTTTATCAATATTTCATTTATTTATCATTTCATTAAGATAAGAGTTGCATGTTCTATACTTACTTTTTTGCGGGGAATTGAATGAGTTTTAGAGAATTTTTATATCTTAGGTAATAAACAAGGTACCATACAAAGTTGTGTTTTTTTAAATAGAAGTCATAATTGGCATTGACCTTAATAAATAGGTTATTTTTTTCTCTTTTCAATGATGTATCACACCCAAATTCACTTATAATATCCACAATTATAAGTGCATTTTGGTTGAAATCTATTAAAATTCTATCAATACGTCCTATGTTCTCTTATTGGGCGTAATAGACTGGTAATAATAATAATCTTTATTACGGTAATACCAATTTAGCCTACATAGAAACAAGTACTAATTCTAATTCTTCTGTAATTAGGCTTGTATTGTTTCGATTCAAATTATTTATTGACAAATACATACATTTGCCACCCGTAAATTATAAAATGGTATGTGAATACAATATTATATATGCTAGAATGGTTTATTAAATAAATAACAATTATCATACTGCCTTAGAAACCTATTACAATATCTATCAAAAAGAAAGACAATCCAATAAATTTATTTTTCTAAGATTAAAAGAAAAACCCGTCAATGGATCATTAAGAAGCACAGACCCAATATTTAAATTACAATGTTCAAATGTATGTTAATTATTCAAAATGCATATGTTGCATCTATTAATAACACTTCTGCAAACATTATGAATGTGAAAATTTGAAATTGAATTGTTATTGCTTTGAATAAAGCATTCTTACATATAATTTTTTCATCATTTTCGTACGCCATTGTTACACACTTCGAAATAAAAAAATCACGTAAATGTGTTAGTTTGACAATCAAACAATTTAAACAAAACAAGCCTACTACGCCCAATAAGAGAATGTATGACGTGTTGATAGAATTTTAATAGATTTCAACAAAAATGCAGTTATATCATCCACATGTGAAACATCATTGAAAAGAGAAAAAAATAACCTATATATTAAGGTCAAAGCCAACTATGACTTCTATTTAAAAAAACACAACTTTCTATTGTATTTTGTTTATTAACAAAGATATCAAAATTCTGTAACACTCATTCAATTCCAAGTAAAAAAGTGCCTGAAGAACATGCAACTCGTATCTTCATAAAATGATAAATAATTGAAACATTGATAAAAATCGGATATGAAAAATACTGAGTCTTTGGCCATAACTCAAAACAGAAGACGATAGCCAATTTCTATTTTCACTATTGAGTTTGTCTTGAAAGAGGAGATCGAGGATACGCCATCCGATATGCTCTACCTCTTCTAGTTACCGAGATCCCCTATAGAAACATCCAAATTGGGCCACCCTGTACAGCAAAAACCAGTTGTTATATGCAACAACTAATGAAATATTTGAATTCAGCACTTCACATTTACTTACACCATAATTTTACCGAAAATGACGATGTGTACAGCAAAAACCTGTCGTTATAGGCAAAAACTAATGAAAGATTTGAATTCAGCTCTTAGATTTACTAAGAAACAGGTATTGGATGTAAGTTAGCAAAAAGCGTGTTTCCCAGTGTTATCAGGCACAATTATAACAACTAATAAAAACTAACAAGCGCAAACTTTACAATACGCACAAATACGTATAATTAATACCTCTTTTTTTATATTTCTGATGGATATTTAAATTTCAATAGCGCTCATATATTGCGTGTCCACTAAACGCGTACCAATTATTCTCGATTTATCGGCGTAATTGCAAACGCGACGATGCACGAGCGCAACAATTAAAATTAAACAAAGATAAATTAGGGCCATTCGTTATAATGCAAAATTTCCATGCAAATCACATGCAATTGGGGCACATATTCAACTGATTTTTAAATTGACTAATAAATAATTTAAGAAAATTTGTACGATATACGTATTAATAATTATTTATTGTAATGTATAACTAATTATTGAAAAATAAAATCTTATATGCACCACGAGCGTTATTAGGTGATAATGCCCATCGGGTGACATCTATCGCTCGGGCCAGGAGCCCTCGCGCTGAATCACGTCGCCCTCCTAGAATTATCATCGGCATAACGCCCTTGGAACATAAATAACTATAATTTATAATGCATGGAAGAGGCTGAGAAACAACTGATTTATAATTGTACGAAGGATTAATTTCTTGCACATACACAGGCGTCCGCAAAGGCGTGCAAGACTTTGTTATTAGGTCGAAGAAATATTTATATATTATTACACAGATGTACAACATTATTTTTAATCCATAACGTACTGAACAGTTTCTGGATAGCACTAAAATATAATGAACATTTTTCTGTAGCAATATTTATGTTTAAAAATCTGTTCAGTTAATTAACGTCGGTGAGGTGGCCCAGAAAAAGTTATTTTATCCATTAAGGTACGAAATTTCTTCTGATCAATCCGCTGATAAAGAGTGCTTTAGTTTGGCAGACACCATAAACCCTGTCTCGGCTCGTCCTTCCCATTACCTCGGCAGCGATAAGTCGAACACCGGAACGGAAGTCGTTGGGAATTCAGCAGACGCGCCCGCATTATTATCAACAACAAACAGTTCCAAGGAACCGGGGTCTGCCTGAGTGGGTGGCCGCGGGCCTGTTTTCCTTCTGCGGCAGGAAAAAACCGCCGCCAAATCCTAATCTGCATTTCGGACGTGTTTTTTAAGCCATCAGGATTCCGGGAGTTGTTTATGCTGCGGCGACAAAGAATCGATCACATTTGAAGGACTCTGCGGTAAACACACAAGAGCTGTTGTTCGGTTTTAACGGCCAAACGTCGTTTTAATCGGAATTAGAACACCCACCAACGAGTCAATTACGCAGCGGACTCTTAACAGTCGCATCCACGACGGGCTATTTTTAACCGTAATTACTCTGTTTTATAGGAAAATAAAAAAGGGCGCTGTAAGCCAGGGGATTTATAGCATTAAAAGCTGCGCTTTTATGCATCCGGTTTCAATAACGTCTAATTTATTTTACGAGAGAATTGTGATGAATAACGTAAAAATTACTGCGCCATATTTCACGTGTCAAATAAAGTGTGCCGGAGGACGAGGCCAGTCAGGGCGTTAATTCACGACCGAGTCGGACGCGGGAGATGCAGTCAGGAGTGGCGCTTTTTTCGCTCCAGGACAAGAACGTTATATTGGATCTTTTCCGGGAGCGAATCCGGGATCCTCCTGTTTCCGCGTGTCTCGTCCCCTTTTTTTGCCATTCCCCGACTCTACGTGGGAACGTGGAAGTTTCCCCGAAGCCCCCCAGGACGTTTCGCCCCGTACCGCCCGGGGGTCGCGCATCCTGCAGATCCTGCGAACGGATCCCACGACGGGGGCAGGTAATTACGCCAGGACGTCTCAGGAAAATCGCGCTTTCCCCCCCATAAAAAGCCCGAATATATCAAAGTTTACAACTCGATTAACGTCTCGCTGCATACCCCCCATTAATGCATCCCCAACACTTACGATGTAAGCGCAAACTGCAGCGTTTAATTAAACCTCGCGGATTTATAAATTACACCAATTAGTAGCATCGGCGACAAGGTGTGAGAGCGACAATGAAATTACGAGATGATCGCTTATTACCTGCACCAGGCTAAGGGGGAAATCATTGCATAGTTGCAGTACAGCTATTTACTGTACAACTAGAGATGGCCTCATATATCAGCGCTGATTTAATTTCACGCAATTATTGCAGTTTTCACACGCCAAGCTCGTTACACCGGAAATTGTTATAATTATTTGATAAAGCGCAATGTGCAATATTTTGATTGCAATTACACGACGTGCAAATTAATCACTCGCGCGGAATACATCAAATTCTAATTAATTTGGTTAATTATTGTATTCAATAACCTACTCGTACATACACACAAAATTTCAATTTTACAAAAACAAATGACACAAATGCTATGGGATGACATAAAGATACTTGCGAGGAAAAAAAACGGATACAGCAAGAACCAGAGAATGGAAGCAACTTGGGGAGGCCTACCTTCAAAGAGGATTAAAAGAAGGCTGAAAAGAATAAGTCGTACATATACATATACTCGTACATATACACAACATTTTAATTTTGTCCTGGCCAGATGGCTTAAAGAAACTTGTGAAGAAAATAAGACGGAAACAGCAAGAACCAGAGTATGGCTGAAAGAAGGCTGAACTAGAAAGCTGAAAAGAAAAAGATGAACACATTTCTGGGGAGAGTACTGAAAATATGCCCAGAATTGTCTGTAAAAATAAATCAAAATTCCTTAAGCTCTGATTAAAAGACAAAACCATAAACTAGTACAAATTTGAGGTTGATTTTATAATTAAGATATTCAAAGCGCCAGTGCTGATGAAATTATGGTTGAAAATCGGCAATCGAAAGTGGAAGTTTGTCAATATTTTGTTTTTTTATGAACATTTTCTAAATATGAATGATGAGTGAAAAATTAAAAAATCAAAGCGCTAGTGCTGATGAAATTATGGTTGAAAATTGGCAACCGAAAGTGTAAGTTTGTACATATTTTGTTTTTAATGAAAATTTACTAAAATATCAATGAGTGAAAAATATTTCAAAAGATGGAGGAAATTGAATACTGCCTGATTTTTTGCAAAGGGTGAATTATTATACTGTGACAAAAAGTCGGCAATATATGGAAAAAAATTGATATTTGATTAAAAAAAATATGGCATTAATTTGGTCTTGCCTAAAACCTCATTACGCCAAGCTCGTTACACCGGAAATTGTTATAATTATTTGATAAAACACAATGTGCAATATTTTGATTGCAATTACACGACGTGCAAATTAATCACTCGCGCGGAATTGTATTAAATATTCTACAATGAGTAACTGTACATCAAATTCTAATTAATATGATTAATTATTGAATTCAATAACCTACTCGTACATATTCACATAAATTTTATTAGAAAAAATTGACAAAAATGCGATGGGCAGATGAAATACAAATACTTGCGAGAAAAAAAAACCGAAACAGCAAGAATCAGAGAATGGAAGCAACTTGGGGAGGCCTATGTTCAAAGGGCAACAAAATTAATAACAAATTATTAATTATTAATAGTACGAATTTGAGGCTGATTTTATAATTAAGATATTCAAAGCTCCAGTGCTGATGAAATTATTGTTGAAAATCAGCAACCGAAAGTGGAAGTTTGTTAATATTTTGTTTTTTTATGAACATTTTCTAAAATATGAATGATGAGTGAAAAACATTTTAATGAAAGATGGAGATAATTGAATATTGTCTGAGTAATATAGCCACCGGGCTGACAGGACACTTCGATGGCGTGTCCATCAGGAGAGACCATTTTAGTGAAAATTCTTGGCTGAAGAAGCTGAAGAAGTGTTGTCGACAATGACCCGAGGTTCTTTCAAGGTAATTTTCAGAAGTGTTTTTGGCAATGATCAGAACGTTTTTTCAAGGTCATTTGTAGAAGAAGTTGTCAATGACCAGAAGGTACTGTCAGTTTAACTTGCTGAAGAAGTCGACAATGTCCAGAAGGTCTTCGGCGCACAAGACTTTTGTAATTTTCCATGAGTAGTTAACAATAACCAGAAGGAACGACTTGCCAAAGAAGTGTTGTTGACAATGACCGAAAGATTATTTCAAGGTCATTTGCAGAAGAAGTGTTTTCGGCAATGACCAGAAGGTTCTTTCAAGGTCATTTGCAAAAGAATTCGTCAATGACCAGAAGGTCCTTTCAGTTTAACTTGCTGAAGAAGTTGACAATATCCAGAAGGTATTCGGAGAAGAAGACTTTTTTACTGCCTGAATAGTATAGCCACCGGGCTGATAGGACACTTCGAAGGCGTGTCCATCAGGAGAGACAATTTTAGCGTATATTCTTGGCTGAAGAAGTGTTGTTGACAATGACCGAAAGATTCTTTCAAGGTCTTTTGCAGAAGAAGTGTTTTCGGCAATGACCAGAAGGTTCTTTCAATGTCATTTGCAGAAGAATTCGTCAATGACCAGAAGGTCCTTTCAGTCTAACTTGCTGAAGAAGTCGACAATATCCAGAAGGTATTCGGCGAAGAGGACTTTTTTAATTTTCCATGAGCAGTCAGCAATGACCAGAAGGAACGACTTGCCGAAGAAGTGTTGTTGACAATGACCGAAAGATTCTTTCAAGGTTATTTGCAGAAGAAGTCGTCAATGACCAGAAGGTCCTTTCAGTTTAGCTTGCTGAAGAAGTTGACAATATCCAGAAGGTATTCGGCGAAGAAGACTTTTTATTTCTTTTCCAGAAGCAGTCAGTGCAATGACCAGAAGGAACGACCGCGAGATATTCAAACTTCACTCGCGTGTTCTGTACTTGTATAGTAGGTTGTCAATGACCAGAAGGTCCGTTCAGTTTAACTTGATGAAGAAGTTTACAATATCCAGAAGATATTCGGCGAAGAGGATTTTTTAAATTTTCCATGAGGAAGGAATGACTTGCCGAAGAAGTGTTGTTGACAATGACCGAAAGATTGTTTCAAGGTCATTTGCAGACGAAGTGTTTTCATCCATGACCAGAAGGTTCTTTCAAGGTCATTTGCAGAAGAAGTCGTCAATGACCAGAAGGTCCTTTCAGTTTAACTTGCTGAAGAAGTTGACAATATCCAGAAGGTATTCGGCGAAGACGACTTTTTTAATTTTCCATGAGCAGTCAGCAATGACCAGAAGGAACAACCTCGGGAAATTCAAACTTCACTCGCGTGTTCTGTATTTGTATAGTTGGTCGTCAATGACCAGAAGGTCCTTTCAGTTTAACTTGCTGAAGAAGTTGACAATATCCAGAAGGTATTCGGCGAAGAGGACCTTTTTTAATTTTCCATGAGCAGTCAGCAATGACCAGAAGGAACGACTTGCCGAAGAAGTGTTGTTGACAATGCCCGAAAGATTCTTTCAAGATCAATTGCAGAAGAAGTGTTTTCGGCAATGACCAGAAGGTTCTTTCAAGGTCATTTGCAGAAGAAGTCGTCAATGACCAGAAGGTCCTTTCAGTTTAACTTGCTGAAGAAGATTACAATATCCAGAAGGTATTCGGCGAAGAAGACTTTTTTTAATTTTCCATGAGCAGTCAGGAATGACCAGAAGGAACGACTTGCCCAAGAAGTGTTGTTGACAACGACCGAAAGATTCTTTCAAGGTCATTTGCAGAAGAAGTGTTTTCGGAAATGCCCAGATGGTTCTTTCAAGGTCATTTGCAGAAGAAGTCGTCAATGACCAGAAGGTCCTTTCAGTTTAACTTGCTGGAGAAGTCGACAATATTCAGAAGGTATTCGGTGAAGAGGACTTTTTTAATTTTCCATGAGCAGTCAGCAATGACCAGAAGGAATGACTTGCCGAATAAGTGTTGTTGACAATGACCGAAAGATTCTTTCAAGGTCATTTGCAGAAGAAGTGTTTTCGCCAATGACCAGAAGGTTCTTTCAAGGTCATTTGCAAAAGAAGTCGTCAATGACCAGAAGGTCCTTTCAGTTTAACTTGCTGAAGAAGTTGACAATATCCAGAAGGTATTCGGCGAAGAAGACTTTTTTAATATTCCATGAGCAGTCTGCAGTGACCAGAAGGAAAGACTTGCCGAGGAAGTGTTGTTGACAATGACCGAAAGATTCTTATGGTTATTTGCAGAAGAAGTGTTTTCAGCAATGACCAGAAGGTTCTTTCAAGGTCATTTGCAGAAGAAGTCGTCAATAACGAGAAGGTCCTTTCAGTTTAACTTGCTGAAGAAGTTGACAATATCCAGAAGGTGTTCGGCGAAGACGACATTTTTAGTTTTTCATGAGCAGTCAGCAATGACCAGAAGGAACGACCGCGGGAAATGCAAACTTCACTCGCGTGTTCTGTATTTGTATAGTTGTCAGTGACCAGAAGGTCCTTTCAGTTTAACTTGCTGAAGAAGTTGACAATATCCAGAAGATATTCGGCGAAGAAGACTTTTTAATTTTCCACGAGCAGTCAGCAATGACCAGAAGGAGCGACCGCGGGAAATTCAAACTTCACTCGCGTGTTCTGTATTTGTACAGTTGGTCGTCAATGACCAGAAGGTCCTTTCAGCTTAACTTGCTGAAGAAGTTGACAATATCCAGAAGGTATTCGGCGAAGAAGACTTTTTTAAACTTTTCCATGAGCAGTCAGCAATGACCAGAAGGAACGGCTTGCCGAAGAAGTGTTGTTGACAATGACCGAAAGATTCTTTCAAGGTCATTTGCAGAAGAAGTGTTTTCAGCAATTACCAGAAGGTTCTTTCAAGGTCATTTGCAGAAGAAATCGTCAATGACCAGAAGGTCCGTTCAGTTTAACTTGCTGCAGAAGTTAACAATATCCAGAAGGTATTAGGCGAAGAAAACTTTTATAATTTTTCATGAATAGTCACCAATGACCAGAAGGAACGACCGCGGAAAATTCAAACTTCACTCGCGTGTTCTGAATTTGTATAGTTGGTCGTCAATGACCAGAAGGCCCTTTCAGTTTAACTTGCTGAAGATGTCGACAACATCCAGAAGGTATTCGGCGAAGAAGACTTTTTTTAAATGTTCCATGAGCAGTCAGCAATGACCAGAAGGAACGACTTGCCGAAGAAGTGTTGTTGACAATGACCGAATGATTCTTTCAAGGTCAGTGGCAGAAGAAGTCATCAATGACCAGAAGGTCCTTTCAGTTTAACTTACTGAAGAAGTTGACAATATCCAGAAGGTATTTGGCAAAGAAGATTTTTTTAATTTTTCATGAGCAGTCAGCAATGACAAGAAGGAACGACTTGCCGAAGAAGTGTTGTTGACAATGACCGAAAGATTCTTTCAAGGTCATTTGCAGAAGAAGTGTTTTCGGCAATGACCAGAAGGTTCTTTCAATGTCATTTGCAGAAGAAGTCGTCAATGACCAAAAGGTCCTTCAGTTTAACTTGCCGAATAAGTTGACAATATCGAGAAGGTATTCGGCGAAGAAGACTTTTTTTAATTTTCCATAAGCAGTCAGCAATGACCAGAAGGAACGATCGTGGGAAATTCAAACTTCACTCGCGTGTTCTGTATTTGTATAGTTGGTCGTCACTGACCAGAAGGTCATTTCAGTTTAACTTGCTGAAGAAGTTGACAATATCCAGAAGGTATTCGGCGAAGAAGGTTTTTTAATTTTTTTATGAGCAGTCAGCAATGACCAGAAAGAACGACTTGCTGAAGAAGTGTTGACAATGATTGAAAGATTCTGTATACGTTTCTGTATGCGTTTTCTGTATATTCTCTCGACAAGGGTTAACCAAGTATGAAAAACCGTTACCTTATTTAGCGCGGGAAAATTAATCTAATTTTTGTATGTAAATTTTGTTTATTTCAATTCAAATTACAATAAAGATACTTAAATAAAATATCTACTAGAGGAAAGAGGACTTAATTCTTCGTGACAAGTTAAACTAAGTGGTGTTCTTGTTGACATTGGAAGACTTTCTTTGTTACCATTTAAATTCAAAATATTGTTTTCTATTTTCACAAAGAAACTCGTTTTATTAAAAATATTATGTGTTCCAAGTGTTTTTTTTACAAAAACAAAATACAATTTTTTTTTTGTACGAGCGTTAATTTTATTACATGGCGAATATTTAAATAAATAACTGTTTTTTAATTGGTGAGTGAATGAATTATATATAAAACTTATTTTATTTACTATAAATATGTAATGTGAACCTTTACGATGTTCACTTTCAGATTGTAATGACGTACATTACAGCACCAGTGCGGTAAAGTGACACTTTACCGCACTATTTTAATCTATACCATTTGTTGAATTTATTGTAATCTTTCTCGTACTTCTGTCCCGATTTCACCCACTCAAATGTATTGAGAGCAGCATTTGCTGCTGCTTCTGCATCAGAATCAATGTTTTCTTCGTCACTCACTTCATACAACAAATACTGACAGAAGAGACTTCAAAACCTACACTGTGAAGAGTGCGTAAAAACTTGGTTTACGCACTGTCAGAAAAATTATTTAATGAAATTAATAGGTTTTCCTAACTTTATAGCCAGCAATCTGGTCCGTAAGCTAAATTCCACCGTAAAGGTAGCCCATTGTAGCCGCTCGTCATCGTCCCTTAAACCATTACCATCTAAGGCAACCGCACGATCCTTCAGAAACACAAACGGATACGTCCGCTCATTTATCTTGTAGCCCACGCCCGATCAACAGCGGCCCTCAGCAGCAAAAAAAAAACGATAAATGAAAACGTCCCTCCCTTATAAATGTGCGTGATTTTTTCCCCAGTGTTCCCATCGCAATAATTACACCGGTAGGAGAAGGTCTGGACGGTCGGCGAAGAAACCTTTTTTGCACCTGCAAGGAATCCGAATCCGTGACCCAGTGAGTTTAGGCCCCGACTTTTAGTCTACAAAGGAGCATTCGATTCTCATCCAAGGAAATATTAGAATTATACATTACTGCAATGCATACTCTTTCATTGTCTCGAAATTTCTGCACATTACCTCTTATGGAGCTGAGAAACTTTCCGCCCAATCTGCAACCGAGCTGACCGGAAATGCATGTTAATTCTTATGGGAGCTCACTTTTGAATGTCCCCTTTATTTCCCTACTTTGATCGATAGCTGGTTAGGGATAACATCCCTAATAAATAGTTCACTACTGGTGTTTTTTTTCAGTAAAATATGCTTTATGAAATTTTGCTCAAAAAACTTTCGTTAAGTTACAAATTGGAGTGTAATTTTCGTTTGCGTGCCACATCAGATTTTTTCAAGTCTTCATCTGCCGGAATTTTGTTCTGCACGAGGCAATGAACATAAAACAAGCCGGCGCCCTCCATTTTCGCTTCTGCGGTTAATTACGCCCGAAAACATCAACACGTCCACCCCCGAGCCGCTCGCGGTTTTCCGCCAAATTCGCCGACCTAATGAAACATTATGCAGCCCCATTAGGGCGAAACTACCCCCAGGGATGCGCAAAGGGGGCGGCGGTGTTAACGGACCGCCACGGCGAACGCGCCCCCCAGCCCCCGGCTGCCGCCCCGCGCAGACCAGCGAAATTTAATATGCGGACGAGGAAGAATGCAAATAAGGAACCCAAACTGGCCGCGAGCTTAATATTGAGACTTTTGTATGCGTGTATGCATGGCGTGTATGTATGCGGGGGTGTGATTTCATGTGTATGTAAAGGGCGCAAAATTGGGCAAATTTTTGGCAAGAAAATTGATGAATTTTCAGGTCTCCATGGCTTGGTAATCTCAAGTACCTTGGAGAGATATTTTACTTGAAATAAAAATATTCGGCCAATTTTTGGCAAGAAAATTGATGAATTTTCAGGTTTCTGTGGTTGGTTATCTCAAGTACCTTTAGATAGAAATATTCGGCCAATATTACTTCAAAAGTTTTGATACCTTTACAGCTAATCAAAATTTTCGAATAAGTAAGAAAATCATTTTGTATAATTTCTGAATTTCTTCCATCCAACTAACTTTAATTATTGGGGTTGCCATTTTTTTCTGGCACCCCCCTCCTGTTCAGCTGCGGGCTTATTTTTTCTGAGCTTCTTTATTTTTTTCACATATGTCTGCAAAACAAACCCAAAACGTAAAACCCTAGCAAAACCAATCACAATTTAAGCGTTTTGTTAACAGAAAATAAAATATTAAAATTAAAATCAATCCTATCTCTGGAACGGTCATTTTAGAACACCTATTTATTAAACTTTTTGGTATATTTTGGTCTGTACTATATGAGGCATTCAGAGCTAAAGTGGATCAAGTCCAAAAGTTAAAAAAAAAATTGTTACGGATTAAAACTTGTTAAAGGTGTATATTTTCGGAGCTACAATGAACCAAGTCCTTGTTATTGCTATTTTTTAGCAGATATCAGCAGTCGTCTTTAGCTTAGAAAAACTTTCATAAAATTTCCGCGCTAAGTGCTATTTTCTAACAGATGTCAGCAGTTGTCTTTACCCTGGAAAAACTTTCATAACATTTCCGCGCTAAAGTGGGCCAAGTCCAAAATCGTAGCACGTGGTTTTTGTTTGTGTACTTGTGCACATGTTGGTTGGCAAAACTTCAAAATAATGGATTCAGGTGAATGTGTGGACTTTTCTGACTATTCATCCTCAGACTATGTGCCTTCGCAAAATGAATCACCTACCAAATAAGTATGACAAAACAACAAGTTATAACATAACCTCTTCTGCATGCAATTTGATTTATTTGATAGTCTGTGTTTTTATTGTTTTCACGGTTGATTACCCATAATTATTTTGAAATTTATGATCTAGTTATATCAGAAACTTATTAACAAAAAAGGAGATCGTGCATACCTTTTCTGTAAGATAACTCCGATTCAAGCCAGGTGGAACTAATCGCACCTTCTTCTTCGTCACTTCCTAGGACAAGTAGCCCTATTCAAGAAGACGAGCAGGCAAATAAAGAATGGGGTATAAAAACAAAGAAAAATAAAAACACTTGGAAAAAAAGGAAAAGGCAGAATTTAAGAAACAGTGGACTTGTTAACCATTCAGTAAAAAGCAAGGAAATTTCAATATAGTGATTTACCACTGAAACATGTCACTGTAAAAGGAATTGTAACAAAAAATTCTCAGAGAACGAAAGAAATCGCATAATCGAATCATTTTGGAAGTTTGGAGTTTTCAACAAACAAAATGTATACATTAGGTAAACGAAAACGAGATGGAAGTGGTAATGAAAAGAATGTTTCGTATTTGTACATCTTAAGGGATGGTACCAATTCTCAAACGGTATGCAAACAGTATTTACTTAAAACTCATCGGCTTTGCCATGGTAGGGTTTATAGGTGCATATCAAAGTCTGAAGTTCGTGCCGTCATTGTTTCGCATGGTAAAAAAGCTCTAATTAATAGACTTGATGATTCCTATATAGTAGCACATATCAAATCAAATATTTTCCAGCGTATCGAAGCCACTACAGTAGAAAAAAAAACAGAAAGGAGATGTCTTCAAACTGATTTAAATATTAGAAAAATGTACGACTTATACGTTGAGAAATGCCTAAGTGAAGGAAAACAAGCTTCGAAACAAAAGTTTTACTATAATGTTTTCTTTAGTAAGTTTAGTAAGTTTTCTTTAGTAAAATATACATGTAGTCGATATGATGAACTTCAGTTGAAGATAGTAGCTGAAAAAAATGACCCGGAACAGCGTGATAAATTTGAATTGGAAATGAAACTGCACTTGGCCAAAGCTTTGCAAGCTAGACAGTCTCTTAACAATAGCAAAGCTGCAGCATTAAATGTATGTTATATTGCAACATTTGACCTACACAAGATTTCGGAGTAATAGAATCAGCGCCACGAAAGTGTATTCAAATCTTTACTGCCGAGGACTGGGCCAAGAAAGCCAAGACCAAGAAGCCTTTCGCCTTGGTTGTCCAAGTAACAACACCTGAAATTTCGTCCACCAAATAACTTGAAGACATGATAGTCAGCAGGAAAAAAAACAGGAAATGATGAAGGCATCCCGTTAAAGAAAAGGCTCTCCAATATCCAAAACTGACTATGTCTATAGCATAATATAAGCGAAATATGTATATGCACAATTTTTTAATCCATTTTTTTAACAATGATAATAGGTACATGCATTTATGGGCCGAAACAGAAGGAGGGAAAGAGAAGTAGCATCTGTGCTTGCTGAACATGTTAGGCAAGAGGCTAAAAACCATACACATGTTATTATCTACTCTCGACTCATGCACTGATCAAAATCGAAATATTAAAATCTATTATGTTGTATCAGAAACTTATTGACAAAAAGGAGATCAGACATACTTTTTCTTTCAAAATAACTCCGACTCAAGTCAGGTGGAACTAATCGCAGCTAATTAAATTCTCCATTAATGAACTTGATCTTAGATCCTCAGTTAAGCATTAAAACAATTGATCATAAATGTTTGGTGTCAAGCCATTCATTTTTGGCAAGTGATCAAGATTTCGGAGTAACAGAATCAGCGTCACGAAAGTATACTAAAATCTTTACTCCGGAGGACTGGAGTCATGTGGCCAAAAAACTCAAGACCAAGAAGCCTTTCGTGGTTGTCAAAGTAACAACACCTGAAATAGTATCCACCAAAAAACTTGAAGGCATGATACAACAGGTTCATGATGAGTCAACAGGAAAAAAACAGGAAATGATGAAGGCCATCCCTTCAAGTGGTTAGAGATGAGGTGGACGAGGTTTGAGCGAGCGCAACCTTGGACACTGCAGTTTGAAAATACTTTAAATGTAGATTTTGACTTCTCGAAAGTAACCATGTCTACGATAAACTCTAAATTTGTTGGGAAACAAGACCCACTGTAGAAAACTCCAAGAGTAGTCACTAAGGCAAAGAAAAAGAATATGCTTTCACTTTTATCTTTTCTTCCCCCAAACACTCACGCCCATTTCAAAAGCCTACTGACAGATACTGCCAATAGGTCACAACATTTCACTCTTTGATAATACCATTTAAAGCTTAATTTAAAACTGTTTAGATTATTTTATGAAACAGGTATAAAAAACTAATAAATATTTCCATTTCACACTGTGTCTATTCATTTGATCGACGTTATGTAAAAAAAAATCAGGGCAAAAGTGGATCAAGTAATGTAAATTCTGATTTAAAATTGAATTGCCACATTAATTAAAACACTTGGTTGGAGCTTGTGAAATATTAATACTTATACAAAGTACAAATACAGTACAAATGTATACTGAAGATAACCACGTAGTGGTTGAAATGAACATTTAGGGAAATAAATGTCGTTGTGAAAAAGGATAATTTGTTATATTTCTTTGAGTGCCACATTAATTATTATTTAAAATTATAACCCATATTTAAGTTAGTCTTCGTACTGCAACAATAAAACAAAAATTACCCACTAAATCACTTTAAGAACTAGTGTTAATAAACTTCAACCTTGATTATCTCAAAACTATAATTTATAGACTTGATCCAATTTAATTGTGAACGCCTCATATGTCTAACAAAATGCATACATCTTATGCATGACTATGATGATTTTTAACACTCTGTATAATATAAATTATCTTTTTATTTTTCAAAAAAGGTTTAAACTTTATAAATTGTGTGTAAATCGTTTGTGATTTACAATTAAAATTGAAATTTTTAATATGAATATTTTATTATTTTTACTTTTAATAATTTGTGGTTTGCATGGATTTTCTGCAAAATGGGCTATTATTTGATAAATAAATAAATCAACTGTCATAATAAATTATCTATTTATTTTTTCTAAAAAAATATTTAAACTTGTGGGTAAATCATTTGTACTAATCTGATGCCAGATTTACAATTAAAATTGAAATTTTTAATATGAATATTTTGTTATTTTTACTTTTAATAATTTATTGTTTGCATGGATTTTCTTCAAATTGGACTGCTATTTGATAATAAATAAAACAACTGCACATCTTATGTCATAAACTATTTTTTTTACCGCTCTCTCGATTTATGGGGATATTGAATAATTGAAATAAAATACTCTTGTGAAAACATATTTGTACTGTCAAAACGTATGAAAAAGTCACGTCAACATACTATTCTGCAAGTCTTCGCCTATTTGTAGTTTCAAAATTGCACTGGACACTTTCACAAGATTGATGTCGTATTATTGCGAACATTCTTGCGTTCACACAATACGTTGCGTTATGAAAAACATCGTTTAATCACCAATCGCCTCGGTCGATAATGGCAAATCCATGCTAATTTTATGCGCATCAATTACGCGTTCAGACGGCGTGTGCCATTAATTCACATCAGCGACCGTCGCTTCTCCGCGGCCGTTATTATATTATTGATTGTAATTCATAATAATGTGCACTGATTAATCCAAATTAATTATGACTCGGCCGTATTTTCTTCCCGAGTCCCCATGATTCATATTCTATTAGCGCAAAATTATAAAATACTGTTTGCATTTCATTACGGCCGCAAATTGCGATGATGCATATGGTCGTGATATCAATTAGATAAGGTTTGAACAGGTAAACACAGTGCTCACGAATCGTGTTATTTATAGAATAACAAATCTGGTGTAGCCACTGCATGACATTATCATACTAATTGACAGGGCATTTGTAATCATAATAAATAAAAAAAATCAAAATCAAATAATTTAATTAATTAAAGCAATGTATTGCCCAGTTGAAGATCCATACTTTATTACTGGCAAAATTGTCACTATTTATAAGGATACAATAAAAGAATTTACAGGGCATTTGTAATCATAATAAATAAATTATTTCAAAATCAAATAATTTATTAATTGAGGCTAAAACAATTATAGAACAGTTAATAGATAATATTCAATGAAAGTCAAACAAATTGTAATTTTGTATTCCTGTATTTTTGAATTTTGTAATTTTTGTAAATTGTAAAGTGTAAAGTTTTAGATTTTAATCTGGATTCTAGATTTTAAGGTATTGGTACAGAATAGGGTATTATATTGTATAGGATAAGACAGTTAATATAAAAGTACACAGACAACCCAAGGCTTTTGTAGAAAATGTTACTTTGTAAGCATTTTTGATAATTATTTATTTATTTATTGCCCAGTTGAAGATCCATATTTTATTACTGGCAGAATTCTCACTATTTATAAGGATACAGTAAAAATTATCAAATATTTAGCAAATCCGATGCATTTTTATTCACCAAATAAACTTCGCAGTTAAAGTTTTATTAAAGCTTTCATTTTAATTAACTTTTATTAGTAATTGGATTTCACCACGAGATGGCCCTTAAAGCTTATCTTATTAGTTTTATTATTATGATATATCAATCATATTTAAATATATATTGTATATGAAAATTATCGATTAAAAGTCGGAGCCCAAACTCAGTATTTGCGACTCGGTTGCAGTTGCAAGAATGGTTTAATTTTATATTGCCCTACATAGATTTGAATGTATTTATTTTTTTCTTAGTTATTGACCCCTTGTACCCTCTTGGGTGTCGGGGTTTTGCTCTACTGCTTGTAGAACTCTATCCACAGTTTTCTCTCGTTTGTTAGGTCCTTTGCCTGTTTCCAGCTTTTACCTCTACTATTTAGCATTTGCATAATGCTTAATATAATGCTTATACGTAAATGGCGCTATTTAAGAAAATGTGAAAAAAATTAATACTGCATGCGTAATTTTTCCAGAATTTTCCACTCTATTTTTATACAAAGCTAGTACAAAGCTGTTACCAGCGTTTACCTCTATTCTTTAGCGTCTGCATAATGCTTAATATAATGCTTATAATTAAATGGTGCTATTTAAGAAAATGTAAAATAAAAATAATACTGCTTGCGTAATTTTTCCAGAATTTACCCCTCCATTTTTATACAAAGCTAGTACATGATTTTTGATCGAGTTTTGCATAATGCTTAATATCATTTGCCTTTTAATAATCCTTTGCCTGTTTCCAGCTTTTACCTCCCTCTACTCTTTAGCGTTTGCATAATGCTTAATGCTTAAAATTTGTAATACTGATTGCGTAATTTTTCCAGAATTTTCCAGAAAGGTCATTTCAAAGTTACCACTAAATAGATTTTTTCAAGCCCTACAAGTTGTGTCTGAAACATTTTTCACGAAACCGTTTTCCTTCCGAGATTTCCTGGTGTGTCCATCTATTTCTATTTCATCAGCTATTTGGAAAGCATGAGTAACTGCAATACTGCACTGGTGTGTGTGTGTATTGATGTATTTGTAATGTATTGTAATTGTATTACTGTATTTAACTCTAATGTAACTTTGACACCCATTTCATTTGTTTGTACTTCACAAAATCTGAAATAAAGAAAAAAATATTATTTCAACCCTGTATAGTCTTCTTTCAGAAAATGTGAGAAATTAAAAGTACTCCGAGTATAATTTTTCCTGTGTATTTTTAATTAAATAAAATGCCACAGTTTAATATGGAAAAACATTTTATTATAATAAACTGCCAGTCTCGTCTTTAGGAAAATATAAAATCTGAAATCCACCCATCCATAGTTTTCACTTGAACATGATTTTCGTGACTATCTTGAGATCATAATTTTCTGAAAATTTAGAAAATCATTAAAACGTAAGTTAAACTGAAAACGTATTTTGATCGAAACACAGTTTGAAAAATTAAATAATTTAAGGTAGAAATACATTTCCAAATTCGTAAGACATATCACATAAATCTAGTACAAACAAATTGACATTGCTATATAAAATTGCTATTGTAACCTAATTTCTTGTACTAGATTTATGTGAGCATGACTGTACCTAGATACAGTTGCCAAATATCATGAAAATTTCATCGCAGACAAAGAAATACCAAAACATTTTTATTTATGTTAAAGAACAAGCATACAATCTGAATAAAAATTGCTTTAGAAATTCTGGAAATTTCTTAATTTATTATGTGGGAATCGTCCAAAATTAACAATTATCTGTTAGTCAAAGAGCAAACGCAATGGCAGAATGGAAAATTTGCATTTAAACATTGTTTAAATGTCCTTGTCCCTATTTCAAATTCGGGAAATATTAACGGGAAACATCAAACTTGTTTGCGTCTTGTCCAATAGCACCCCGCTTCAAGTTGATGTCAGTTTTTGAATTGCAGCAAGAAACCTAAAATTCCAAAAATGGGTTCACTGTTTTGATTTTTATTCCCGTCTTTTGTTTATTTGTTTATTTGTTAACGGCTTTTAACTTTTCTGAGCTGTCTCTTCCATAGTTTTGTCACAACAAGTATGCTTTTGATTTTCTGATATTTTTCCGTTTTCTAACTGGCAGACTGTAAAGGCTGATTTTTTTATGCACAGCCATCTAAGACTCAATTAAAAACAAGATATCTAGATTATATTAAACTGATAAAAACTCATCATTTCCGCAAATACTCGATAATCCATGAATTTTAGAGAAATGTATACCATAATTTGGGATGGAGGGAATATTTGTTTACTGTATAAAAATGCATTGTTACTTTATGGAAATAGTTTTACATAATAACTAATCCGAGCAATAAAATATTCGCATTGGTTTTTGAATCGTTTCGCAACACTTTCCATTCCTCTTCCAATTTTTTACCTACCATAAATTTTGTGATCAATTATTTCCATTTGTAGATGTATCTTAGTCTTTTTTTCTGTATAATTGGAGAGATGGATTATAAAAGTACAGTTATCATATAACAATCATATAACTGCTCTATCACAGCACAAAACTATCATTGTAATTATATCAATTGTAAATTACATTGAATGATTGTGATACAACTCCTGAAAATATCAAGGTCAAGGGATCGGCGATTATGGGCGGGGGCAGTCTGGCAATACCAGAGGTCGCCGGGGATTTCAGCTGTATCGGCTCACGTAACTCGCCGCCCCCGCAATTTAAACTGATGGGCGTCGATGATCCTGAGCCTTCTTCAAATCGGGCGGCAGGGGCGCCCCCCGCCGCCCCCATCAATTCCCCGGCTGTCATCCGCACTCTGGGGGGGCGCGTCAGCCCGCCGCCCCCGGGGGCCCGCCCGTAAACCGGCCCCGCAGTCGGCACCCGCGCTAATTGAAGCCCCGGTGTTTGCACAAGTCTTCCAACTCCGGATTTGGCGTATCAAACTTCGGTCCAGATTTCTGTACAAATATCGATTTTATCACATCACATCCGACAGTTAAGCCAAACAAGTATCTTGTAATATGAATGGATATATTGTACTGTAACAAGAAACAATGCTATTTGTAGCTGTTCACTTTGTAAAATTGCAAGATTTTTAGTCCTCCCTCATTTATAGAAATGAAAAAAAGCCAGACGCCCATCGAAATGCGAAAATAGTAAAATAAGAAGTAGAAGAAGAATTAACAAAATATGTAATCATTGTTTGGTTGCTGTTCTTATTAGTTAATGTATTGATTACTGATAGTTTTCCAATTATAAATAAATGTTTAATACAATTATTTTATTTTGCTATCGATATAGCAGTTAGAAGGAGTACTTTGAAACTAAAATTGGGTAAACCAACTAAACCAACTATGATTTATCCAAAAAGCATATGCAAAACTTTAATGGAAAATACAAAATTTTGATTTTAAATTAAAAATTTAAATTAAAATATAATTATAACATTTTCTTATCAAATGACAATTTTGTTATGCAAATTTTCTACATTTTTCTTACAAATTACATAATTTATTTAAAAAAAAATATTGCACCGTGTTAAAATACTAAATATTGATTGTAAATTAAAAATTTAAACAGAAATTATAACATTTTCGTTGCAAATGACAATTTTTTATACAAATTATCTACATTTTTCTTACAAATTACATAATTTATTTAAAAAAAACGATGGGCCAAACCAAGCGTTTCATTAACAGAATTAATTGTCACTGCTCAGAATGAAAAGCACCATGTTTAAAGACATTTTTCTTTCCTTTACATAAAAGGTCCCAACAAATGAAAAGATTATTACAGTAGAAAAAACTATGCTCTTTCCAGTGGTACTGAAATAAATAGAATTCGAGGAGACTCATTTTGGATATTTGACTTTGAAAATGGGCAAAATTCGCCTTTTAAGCATACAACACCATGTTTGTGGGCAAATATTTTCATAAGAATTTAATCAATTGGTCTGATATTCCAGCAATGTTATGTCCTATAGTTGGGTAGTAAATCAGTGAAAGAACCACTTATCAACTGTTTCCATTCTTGAGTTACTTGCTGCCAAAATATGGTAAAAGCATCGTGCATTATAATTTTAAGGCCACTTTGAGATTAAATTGTGATTGGTGTATTGCTTTCGGAGTGTTACTACTATTTGTATCGCATTAATCAGCAAATGTTGATCTAAGCAGCTGAATTTCAGCTTCATAGCTAATCTATATGAGCAGTGGGAACACGTGAAACTTCAAAATTCGCGCTGCAGACGTTTCTAGTTTGGAGTGACCTCAACGGGTCAGTGGGAGGCTGCAGCGACTCAGATATTTGATAACTGGAGCTTAGACAGCACATATATCTTTCCCTCACACTCTAATGATAAAATATTTTTTCTAAATTCATCTTCTAGATAGATTTAAAACAAATTACTTATCTAAAATTTGATCAATCTAAGTTTTTAATTTTTTGCTTGCAAAACTGATTATATAATTTGGAAATTTTACAATTTTAGCCATTTCAATTTAAAACATTTTGTATTTGGTGCCAATGTCAAATATTTTCAATTTTTCTAAAAACAGGATCTAAACTTCTAATTCTATTCTCATATTTATTCCTTAAACAAAATAATTTCATCATTTTAAACAATTTCTTGTTGTTTTGCTTCATCAATCTATTAAACTAATGATCTAAGAATTCATTAAAATAGACAACATATTTTTTTTAAATTGTAGAAAATATGTAGAAAAATAGAGAAAGCCAAAACATCATAGAAATATATTTTTAAATACCTAAACAAGTTTTATAGTTTGGATATTTTTCTATTGTCTTTGGACGAAAAATGTCAACAAAATGAATGCTGAAAGTAGCACTACTGGAAAAACTATTACAAACGTTTTTTTTGTTGCTAAAAAGAGGTAATTACTAAGGAATTTTAAATTATATTATACAGGATGTAACTGAAATGCTTGGCCAAACTTAGAACCAAACGGTGAAAAATAAAGGGAACTAAAGAACAAAACGGTGAAAATATTGCTATGGACACAAGTCAGAAATTACATTTTTTCATAACTTTGAAAATTTAAAACTTTGTTGATGTAACAAAAAAAAACAATATCTAATTCGAGTTCATCACATTTGATAATTTTAAAATTTTAAAACATTATAGAAATATATTTTTAAATACCTAAACAAGTTTTATAATTTGGATATTGTTCTATTGTCTCTGGACGAAAATTGTCAACAAAATGAATGTTAAAAATTAGCACTACCGGAAAAACTATTACAAATGTTTTTTTGTTGTTAAAAAGAAGTAATTACTGAGGAATTTTAAACTATATTATACAGGGTGTAACTGAAAAGCTTGGCCAAACTTGGAACTAAACGTGAACAGAAAAGTGAACTAAAGAACAAAACGGTGAAAATGTTGCTATAGACATGAGTCAGAAATTACATTTTTTCATAACTTTGAAAATTTAAAACTTTGTTGATGGAACAAAAAAAACATTATCTAATTCGAGTTCATCACATTTGATAATTTTAAAATTTTAAAACTTTATAGAAATATATTTTTAAATACCTAAACAAGTTTTATAATTTGGATATTGTTCTATTGTCTCTGGACGAAAAATGTCAACAAAATGAATGCTGAAAATTAGTACTACTGGAAACACTCTTACAAATGTTTTTCTTTTGTTTCTAAAAAAAGGTAATTACTGAGGAATTTTAGATTATATTATACAGGGTGTAACTGAAATGTTTGACCAATCTTGGAACTAAACGGTGAAAAAAAAGTGAACTAAAGAACAAAACGGTGAAAATGTTGCTATAGACATGAGTCAGAAATTACATTTGTTCATAACTTTGAAAATTTAAAACTTTGTTGATGGAACAAAAAAAAACAATAGATTTCGGTACAAATATCCATTTTATCACATCACATCCGACAGTTTAGCTAAACAAGTATCTTTACTACTGATATCACTACTGGAAAAAGTATTACAAATGTTTCTTTGTTGTTGCTACAAAGAGGTAATTGCTAAGTAATTTTAAATCGTATTATACAGGGTGTAACTGAAATGCCTGGCCAAACTTGGAACTAAACGTGAAAAAAAAAAAGTTAACTAAAGAACAAAACGGTGAAAATGTTGCTATAGACATGAGTCAGAAATTACATTTTTTCATAACTTTGAAAATTTAAGACTTTGCTGATGGAACAAAAAAAACAATATCTAATTCGAGTTCATCACATTTGATAAGTTTAAAATTCGCGTCTAAGTTTTTACGTAACCATTTCTGGACACATGTCTGCAAGAACTTTTTTTACAGTTTTGTTCATACGTCACGTTCATGGAGATTAGCCTAGCATTCAGTTTTACCCTGTATAATTTAGCAATTTTAACCAGCTCAAATTAAAACCACTTGGTATTTTGTACTAATGATCAAATATTTTTCAATCTATTCTCACATGAATTTACATTTTAAACATTTTCTTTTTAAATACACTTCCGGACAAAATTAAGGGACTACTAGTTAAATTCAAAATAAATATAAAACAAGATAAGGAAATTTAATAAACAATAATTGATGGAACAAAAAAAACAAAATCTAATTCGAGTTCATCACATGTGATAATTTTAAAATTCGCGTCTAACTTTTTACATAAGCATTTCTGGACACATGCCTGCAGGAACTTTTTTTACAGTTTTGTTCATACGTCACGTTCATGGAGATTAGCCTAGCATTCAGTTACACCCTGTATAATTTAGCAATTTTAACCATTTCAAATTAAAACTACTTTGTATTTTGTACGAATGATCGAATATTTTTCAATCTATTCTCATATCTACTTCATATTTACAAAATGATTTCATCATTTTAAACATTTTCTTTTTAAATACACTTCCGGACAAAATTAAGGGACCACTAGTTAAATTCAAAATAAATATAAACAAGATAAGGAAATTTAATAAACAATAATTGATGGAACAAAAAAAACAAAATCTAATTCGAGTTCATCACATGTGATAATTTTAAAATTCGCGTCTAACTTTTTACATAAGCATTTCTGGACACATGCCTGCAAGAACTTTTTTTACAGTTTTGTTCATACGTCACGTTCAGGGAGATTAGCCTAGCATTCAGTTACACCCTGTATAATTTGGCAATTTTAACCATTTTAAATTAAAACCACTTTGTATTTTGTACCAATGATCAAATATTTTTCAATCTATTCTCATATCTATTTCATATTTACAAAATGATTTCGTCATTTTAAACATTTTCTTTTTAAATAATATAAAATAAAATACTTGGTTGAGTTTCACTATGTCAGTGAAACTCAACGAAGTGTTTTATTTTAGTTTATTTGATATTGTTCAAAAATGTTTCACCAAGGCGTAACTACAGAGACTTAGAATGTTTTTTTTTGTGCTACATTAATCTACCAATCTAATGATTTTTTAATTCATTAAAGTAGACAACATAATGTTTTTTTTTAAATTGTAGAACAAATATCAACTTGAATAGTAAACAGTAGTAACTAAACATAGTAATACATATGAAACGTTAACAGTAACGTGTACGTTAATTGCAGCATTAAGACCTAATTGCATTTGACATTTGAATGGGATGCTGCAACTAACGTACACGTTACTGTTAACGTTTCTTGATATGCAGTACACCTGAATAGCTCGTTAACGGTTACGTTTAGGACATACGCTTTATGGACATTTCGGCTCAAAATAAGTTCTGAAATTCATCTTTGAAATATTGTCGATTTGTTTTGGGACACCCTTTATAAGTACAGTCATGCTCACATAAATGTAGTGCAAGAAATTAGGTTACAAAAGCAATTTTATATAGCAATGTCAAATTGTTTGTACTAGATTTATGTGAGCATGACCGTACCTACATGTGTTGTTAAATTGAATTTACTCATTTTACGGGGTGTAAAGTTAGTTCGCCTCCTCGTGGTGCACCCTGGATAACGCTAAATGAACTAACATACTGGCAGTCTAATCAGTCTAATCATTGAGGCAGTCTAATCATTGAGTGACGTCAACGGGTCAGTTGGAGGCTGCAGCGACTCAGATATTTGATATCTGGAGCCTAGACTTCACAGAAGTCCTTTTGAAATATGCATATACATACATATTAACTTTCATCAAAATTGGAGATGGTTGAGCTGTTGAGTCGAAACTCTTGCACATGGTATTGCTATTGTCCAGTTTTTCGTTCATCTTTCTACGTGTTTCTGTTTGTTTATCTATATTGGTGTGTTCTTGTTGTACAAGAAGAAAAAATAGTACAAAAATTGTGCAGTTTTAAATAATTTTCAGTTTTCGTTGAAATACTTTTTACGCACAACTGATTGGAATTGTAAAGCATTGGAAAATTGATGAATGAAATGTGTGAATACACAACAACCGCAGCAGCTTGGTGTGTTCTTGTTGTACAAGAAAACAAATCAATACAAAAATTGTGCAGTTTTAAATAATTTTCAGTTTTCGTTAAAATACGTTTTACGCAAACTGATTTGAATTACAAAGCATTGGAAAATTGATGAATGAAATGTGTGAATACACAACAACCGCAGCAGCTTTATGTAACGATATTTGTGTGGCAATTTCTTGTTATGCTCCGCCGTTTGAAGGGCTTCGCCGGAATTGGCGCGCCGAAGGGCTGCCGAAAAAAAAATCGTCCTCGTTATTTTCGAGTCTCGTGCAGCATCGATGGGGCTAATTGGAAATAAAAGACACGAAACCGGAGCGCGAAAGACGTACTTGCGCAGGGGCGACGCCCGGAGCCCTCGCAGGTAAATAATAGCCCCACAAAGCGGCGTTATCTGCAGGAAGTCGCTATCTGATTACCGGCGGTTCCGGCGGTAATGACGCACGGTCAAGTCGCGCGACTCCGCGCGGATTAGAGCCCTAATCGCGCGGAGGTCACCTGCTATAATACCTGAGGTCGCCTGCAGTTATTCATCCAGAGTTTTCCGATTTTCCCTCGATTTTCCCGTTGTGCGCGAATTGCACAACGTGCCCGATAAAGGATACGTAATAACAATGCGACTTTCTATTCCGCGCCGGCTGCACTCGCGTCTCTCGGGCTGCATTAAATAATTGCGAGTAATTACGCCGACAAAAAATCATGGAAATAGGTTAATAGAAAGTGTAGATGTTATATTTTATACCCAATTACGTAACATTTGCATATGAGTTTATAACTGAAACCGCGCGCCGAAACACATAACATTGTATTTTTCCCGCGCAAGTCCGCGCCAACGTTTCTGCCTTTTAAATTTCTCCTCCGGGGCAGGGTAATTGGCTTGATATTCAGGTGATCTTTCAAATGCCAGGACTGCATCTTCTGGTTGCACAAGCAGCCTTAAATACCACCGCAAACCGGGGCCTTGATCTGCAATGCCCGATCAGATCACAATCGCGATTCGAAAGTGATGGTGGTGGCGACGGTTGCAGAAACCAATGGCCACAATTTGTCACCAACACGCTCGTTTCCGGCGATTGTTGGCACCGTGAGGCAACAAGTAAACTTGTGTTTTTGAATGTCAACGTACGCAAGAATTCGCGTATCCGGAGAAAGGTCAGCGATCAGACGTTGATACGACCGCATGCAGACTCGCTCAAGAGTTATAAGAGTTATAATAGTTTGTAGTTATTGCTGCAGTGGAGTAATTTATTAGTTGGAAAACTCACTTAAACGGTGAGTTCGTCATTAAATTCCACGCCGTGTGCGAATTCGAATTCACTCTCGAATTCGTAGGGTTCGTTGGGGTTGTGGTGTCCAGCCCGTCTGAGGGGTTATAATTTTGACCGAGCGCCCATTCATTAATGGCGTTTACCGCTGAAAATTGTGTTCGGCAAGCGCAAATTTCGGAAAATGTCGTTATAACGCCGAGTAATTCCGCACGAGTCTGTTCACCCATGGAGCGCTTTAGGACCCCCCCCAACCCCGCCGCCCCCGCGCCACCCCCTAGCCGCCCCCGCGCTGCACGAAATTAAGCCGCCCGATAATCGCGTTACCGGCGCAGTTTTCGCTTCCACGTACTAATTGCTTCATTACACACGCTCGCGTAATTTTCACGGCCGCCCCCTTTTCCGCCGGTGAGTGGCGGGCGCGGTCCAACAGGTCCGCCAGGCTCGGACACGCCCGAATTAATGAAGAGAAAATGTATGTGTGCACACACAATTTTGTTTTTTTATTATTGTTGGCGCAAAGTGCTCCCATTAATGTGCGCATTATGCGGCCCCGCATTGTTCTTCGGGTTAAATATGGGCGCAACGATTGATCGCGGCGATGAACGGCTTTTCGTTTCGCCGTTCTTGTTTGCACCGCTAATTACCCTAATGAACCGAAACTGAATTGCAAATGTAGTGCGGCTTCACCCCAATTTAGAACAATGATGAATATGTTATGTTATAACTTAGAAGTTCAGGATGTTAAAAAGAGCATTATTGAGGCAATAAAACTTATATATTGGGATAATGAAGCCACTATTAAAAACGGAAAAACAATGTCTCTACCCATCAGACCGGACAAAGGACTAAGACAGGGTTGCTGCCTCTCGCCTATGCTTTTCAATCTATACTTGGAGACAGTGCTGAAGGGATGGAGGAGAAGATGCAGTGGCATGGGGGTGCCGATTGGGAATGACTGTCTCTTTAACCTGAACTTTGCTGATGACCAAGTGGTCATAGCTCAGGACGCGTTTGATCTAGAGTTTATGCTGGAACGCCTGAATAATGAATATAAGGAATGGGGAATGAAAATAAACTTCAATAAAACAGAATTCATAGCAGCTAACTGTCAGGCAAACTTCCTTATCATGTTGGAAAACAGCATCCAAATTCGACAAGTCCAACAGTTCAAATATCTAGGAGCTATGATTACCCAGGATGGATTAGGCTCTCATGAAATTAAGCGGAGAATAGAGAGCAGCCGCAGAGTTTTGGGATGTCTAAACTCTGTGTTCTGGGACCAGCACATCTCAAGAAAGACCAAGAAACATATTGGAAAGTCTATGGTGGAGTCCGTGCTCTGCTACGGTAGTGAGGTATGGGTAATGAATGCGGAAATGGAACGTCGGGTGAATGCAGTAGAGATGGACTACTTGCGGCGAAGTGCTAGAGTGTCCAGACTCCAGAGAATGCGAAACGATCAGATAAGAGATTGCATGGGGGCAGAGGAAACTATCAACCAACGAATTCAAAAGCGAGGTCTGAAATGGTTTGGACACCTCATGCGCATGGAAGAGGAACGATGGCCCAAGCGAATATTCCAGTGGGTTCCCCCCGGAAAACGTAAGAGGGGACGTCCGAGAAGATCTTGGAATGAAGGCATGAGGAAGGCCATGACAGCCCGAGGATTAGACGAAGAAGACGCTAGGGATAGAAGAGGATGGAGATTAGGAGTGGGAAGGCAGCCTGCGGCTGTATAACAACCCTTAAATTTTTTTTTTTTTAAATGAATATGTTATACGCAATTGCCAAATTTGTCCAATGACAATTTTTTTACCCAGTACTTATTGGTATTTATTTTTATTAATTTTATTATTTATTTTTATCGCCTGACTAATTGCGATCTATAAAAAAACAGCCGTCAGGCGATAAAAATAAATAATGAAATAAATAAAAGTAAATACCAGTAAGTACTTATTAAAACAACATTACTATTTTTGTTATTTAAACTATTGGAAGCTCTACATCCAAATGTCAAATTTTTCCAAAATCTGTTCAAATGTAGCATATTTAACAAATGATCTGGAGGAAGTGATATATTCACAAAGAAATGTCACACACAACTAAAACAAATACACAGACCGAAATTTTCCAAAAATATAATCTCTGTTCGACATCCAAATGTCGCATTTTTCCAAAATCTTTTCAAATCTAGGATATTTAACAAAGGATCTGGAAGAAGTGATATATTCACAAAGAAATGTCACACACAATTCAAAGAAATACACAGACCGAAATTTTACAAAAATATAAACTCCGTTCCATTTTTATTTTTCACTAAGAATACTATAGTTTCATTTTATAAAGTTTTACAAATGAACACTTTATTGGAAATTAATAAAATAACTCTGGAGTCATTGATATTTATTAGGAAATCTGTGTAAATCTTTGCAATTATTAAAAAATCTTGGGAATCAATGAAAAATATTTAGAAATCTCGATAATTTTTGGGAAACTGTTGAAATCTCAAATACTATCGAGAAATTGTGGAAATTATTGGAAAATCTATTGGACATTTGATAAAATTTAGAAATGTTTACATATTTTAAGAATCATCGAAAAATTTGTAGAATTTAAAAAGTGTATGTAACCATCGTGCGATGCCAATTTTGATTTTTCTAGTTAAATGTGGGTTTAGCCAGTATTCAGCTTCAAAGTTAATTAAAAAAAAAACAAAATTTGCTTATAAAAAGAGAACGTTTACATTGATTTTGCTTTGGTTACATTGGTTTGGTACGACACTTTATACGAGTGTAACTCATATTTTAACATAATATTGTTATTATCAGTAGACCGGTTGTGTATAAAACAAGTGAGGCCCAATATTAATACATTTATATTTTTTAAAGACAAAAGCAAATAAATTTAAAAAAAATCAAATCGGACGCAGGCATTCATTATTAAGTTTTTTGTATCGTTATAGTTTTTGATATCTGTTACAGTTTTGGCATAAAAAAATAAAATATGAGAGACTGCCCTACATTCGTTCCAAAAATTTGTAGAATGAAAAAATTGTATGTAACCATCGTGCGAAACCAATTTTGATTTTGTTATTTAAATGATGTTAAAATTATTGTAAATACTCTCGAAATTCTGAGAATTAATGAAAAATCTGTATAAATCTCGAAAATTATTAAGAAATCTTGGGAATCATTAAAAAATCTCTAGAAATCTTGATAATTATTGGGAAATCTGTTGGAATCTCAAAAACTATCGAGAAATCGTTTAAATTATTGGAAAATCTCTAGGAAACTTGATAAAATTTAGAAATGTTTAGATATTTTAACAATCATCGAAACATTTGTAGAATGAAAAAAGTGTATGTAACCATCGTGCGAAACCAATTTGGATTTTTTTTATTTAGATGATGTTAAAATTATTGAAAATACTTTCGAAATTCTGAAAATTAATGAGAAATCTGTATAAATCTCGAAAATTATTAAGAAATCTTGGGAATCATTAAAAATCTCTAGAAATCTCGATAATTATTGACAAATCTATAGAAATCCCAAAAACTATTGAGAAATCGTGGAAATTATTGGAAAATCTCTCTGAAACTTGATAGAATATAGAAATGTTTAGATATTTTAAGAATCATCGATAAATTTGTAAAATGAAAAAAGTGTATGTACCACCGTGCGAAAAAAAATTTAGATTTTTTAATTTTTATAAATGATCTCGAAATTATTTAAAGATCTCTCGAAATCCTGAAAATTGATGAGAAATCTGTAGGAATCTCTGAAATTATTATGAAATCTTGGGAGTTATTGAAAAATCCTAGAAATCTCGATATTTATTGGGAAATCTGTTGGAATCTCAAAAACTATCGAGAAATCGTGGAAATTATTGGAAACTCTCTCGGAAACTTGATAAAATTTAGAAATGTTTAGATATTTTAAGAATCATCGAAAAAATTGTAGAACGAAAAAAACGTGAATGTAAAATGATCTCGAAATTATTGAAAAATCTCTCGAAATCCTGAGAATTAATGAGAAATCTGTATAAATATCTGAAATTATTAAGAAATCTTGGGAATCATTGAAAAATCCTAGAAATCTCGATAATTATATTTTATATTATACGAAAATAGTTGATAAGACAGTACAAAAGTTAATATGTGGCAGCTGGGGAATTGACAACATTTTGTATATATTAATTAAACACCTCATTTTACTTGTCATTTAAACCTTGACTAGCAATAAGATGTTTTGTCAATGCCATATGAAGGTATGTTGAAATATCAAAAACTATCGAGAAATCCTGGAAATTATTGGAAAATCTCTTGAAAACTTGATAAAATTTAGGAATGTTTAGATATTTTAAGAATCATCAAAACAATTTTAGAATGAAAACAGTGTATGTAACCACTGTGCGAAACCAATTTTGATTTTTTTATTTAAATGATCTCGAAATTATTGAAAAATCTCTTCAAATTCTGAGAATTAATGAGAAATCTGTATACATTTTTAAAAGTATTAAAAAATCCCGGGAATCAATGAAAAATCTCTAGAAATCTCGATAATTATTGGAAAATCTATTGTAATCTCAAAAACTATCGAGAAATCGTTTAAATTATTGGAAAATCTCTCGAAAACTTTATAAAATTCAGAAATGTTTAGATATTTTAAGAATCATCGAAAAATTTGTAGAATTAAAAGAGTGTATGTAACCATCGTGCGAAACCAATTTGGATTTTTTGAGTTAATAGATCTCAAAATTATTGAAAAATCTCTCGAAGTTCAGAGAATTAATGACAAATCTCTATAAATCTCTGAAATTATTAAGAAATCTTAGGAATTATTGAAAAATCCTAGAAATCTCAATAATTATTGGGAAATCTGTCGAGATCCCAAAAACTATTGAGAAATTGTTGAAATTATTGGAAAATCTCTTGGAAACTTGATAAAATTTAGAAATGTTTAGATATTATAAGAATCATCGAAAAAAAATAGAACGACAAATAGTGTACGTAAGTGTATGTAAGTGTATGTGTATCGTGCGAATCTTGTGAACCAATTTGGATTTTTTTTATTTAAATGATCTCGAAATTTGAGAAAAACTCTCAAAATTCTGAGAATTAATGAGAAATCTCTATAAATCTCGAAAATTATTAAGAAATCTTGGGAATCATTGAAAATTCTCTAGAAATCACCATAATTATTGGGAAATCTGTTGGAATCTCAAAAACTATCGAGAAATTGTGGAAATTATTGGAAAATCTCTTGGAAACTTAATAAAATGTGTTTAGACATTTTAAAAATCATCAAAAAATTTCTAGAATTAAATCAGTGTATGTAACCATTGAGTGAAACCAATTTGGATTTTTTGATTTAAATGATTCGAAATTATTGAAAAATCTCTCGAAATTCTGAGATTAATGAGGAATCTCTATAAATCTCGAAAATTATTAAGAAATCTTGGGAATAATTGAAAAATCTCTATTGGGAAATCTGTTGAAATCTCAAAAACTATCAAGAAATTGTGGAAACTATTGGGAAATCTGTTGAAATCTCAAAAACTATCGAGAAATCGTTTAAATTATTGGAAAATCTCTAGGAAACTTGATAAAATTTAGAATTGTTTAGATATTTTAACAATCATCGAAACAGTTGTAGAATGAAAAAAGAGTATGTAACCATCGTGCAAAATCAATTTGGATTTTTTGATTTAAATGATCTCGAAATTATTGAAAAATCTCTCGAGGTTCAGAGAATGAATGAGAAATCTGTATAAATCTCTGAAATTATTAAGAAATCTTGGAAATCGATGAAAAATCTCTAGAAATCTCGATAATTATTAGAAAATCTGTTGACATCTCAAAAACTATCGAGAAATTGTGGAAATTATTGGGAAATCTGTTGAAATCTCAAAAACTATCGAGAAATTGTGGAAATTATTATAAATTCTCTTGGAAACTTGATACAATCTAGAAATGTTTAGACATTTAAGAATCATCGAATATTTGTAGAATGAAAAAAAGTGTATCTAACCATTGTGCGAAACCAATTTTGATTTTTTTATATAAGTGATGTTAAAATTATTGAAAATACTCTCGAATTTCTGAAAATTAATGAGAAATTTGTATAAATCTCGAAAATTATTAAGAAATCTAGGGAATCATTAAAACATCTCTAGAAATCTCGATAATTATGGGGAAATCTGTGGAAATCTCGAACGATCATGAAAAATTTTAGAAATTATAGAGCAATTTCTAGAAATCTTAGTAACGTAAAATATTGATAAATGATGAAAATGACGGGATATTCTCTAGAAATATTGAAACTGCTTACAAATGAGTGGTCACTTTTAAGACGCCTACCATTAGGATCTATTAAACGGAAATATATACAGAGTGGGTCAAATGGGATTAAAGTTTCCCATTTTTGTGCCTTTCAATATATTGACACGAAATCCTGAATATCTTGCACAATTCCTGAAATATTGCTGGAAAACTGAAAAAGTGCACTTTCCTTTTCCTTTTATAACTTTTTTACTTTTGATGGAAATTTTACGAAACTTGGCACTCTTACATTTTTCAACGTCAGTTTTCTGATCACAGTGACAAACATTTTCTGCACCACCTAGATGCCAAAATTTTCATAGTCAACTTTTGATTTTCTTATGGCCGCAATATTGGATTTTAATGGTATTCAAAACAGCGCAAAATTTCGATTTCAACCATGTATAACACATGGGTAATCTGACATTATTTTCTTCCGAAAATCGATAATTTAAAAATATGTTGCAAAAATCAAACTGTTGTTTGATTGACTCATTTCTTCATACAAAGAAAATAACTTCTGAGTAATTTTATTGTGTATAAAGTGAAAGTTTGATTAGTAAGAATGGCAATCATTAAATATCCTAAATTTTAATTCAAGATTGATATTTGATCAGATTATTTAATGAACACAATATGATTTATGATTTGCAATCTCAGCCAGGGAAATCTAATGTAAGATATTACATTATAGAGATTGTAGATGTAATTTTTTTCATGTTGAGGATAATATCTTGCCATTTTTACTAATCAAAGATATTATCTCCTTTTTGCACTTCATACACAATAAAATTACTCAGAAGTTATTTTCTTTGTATGAAGAAATGTCAAAATGGTAATTTGATGTTTGATTTTTGCAACACATTCTTAAATTATCGATTTTTGGTGGTATATAATGTAAGATTACCCATGTGTTATACATAGTTGAAATCGGAATTTTTCACTTTTTTTCAATTTTTTTGAATGCTATTAAAATCCAATATAGCGGCCATAAGAAAATCAAAAGTTGACTATGAAAATTTGGGCATCTAGTTGGCGCAGAAAATGTTTGGCACTGTCATCTGAAAGCTCACATTGAAATATGTAAGAGTGCTAAGTTTCATAAAATTTCTTTCAAAAGTAAAAAAGTTATAAAAGGAAAAGGAAAGTGCACTTTTTCAGTTTTTCAGCGATATTTCAGGAACTGTGCAAGATATCCTGGATTTCGTTTCAGTATATTGAAAGACACAAATATGAGAAACTTTCATCCCATTTGACTGACCAACTCTGTATATATATATACCGTTTCCGATAGAACATTTTCTCAACTCAGAACGTAATTTTGTAAGTAAAAGGGAAACACGTTAAAAATCTAAAAAAAAAATGACCTCCAACACATTTTTTTTGCAATTCGTATGTATGCATAGTCTACACTTTCCAAAAAATGTATTTAAATTGAAGGGACAACACATTCGTCAAAATTTGTAGACCAGTGTTTGTGTGGAATTGACCAGTCTAATTCCACCAATTGTATTTCTAAATTATCAATTCCTCGACAAGTAAATATGGTTAATTTCAAATACAATTAAAAATTAATGGAATGTACCTTCCAAATTCACAAATTGTTGAAATATCTTTCAAAATCTTCCATGTTCAAATCTTTCAAAACCTTCCTTTGTAACCATGGAAAGTTTTGCATTATTTTCATTCACAAATCATTACCGAAAATATCAAGTTTTGCCATAAACATGGTGTATGTAACTTGGGAACGTGGGTCACTTGAAATACTTACGTGGGTCAGTGTGTGACCCATGGGTCCTTATTCACCATCGCTGGACTAGGACTAGGAAAACCAGGGAACTGATTTTTCAGTTGATATTTTGAGTTTTCACGGAAATGATACTTTCCCCTTAGGCTTATGTATTTAGAAAATTATTAAAGGAAGAATAAATATTCCCTTTGCGTATTTCCTGTACCTTAAATTGCCGGCGGACGATTTATCTGCAACATCATTCGTCCCGCAAGAACTCTGCACAGAACGCAAACATTTCGTGAACAAGTCCTGAATCATTAACGCTCGGCTGGCGACGTTTGTTCGAGCCCGGGCAACGAATTTTATTACAAATTCATGAAGTACATGATTAATTATCGATATGAATTATTGTGCTCTCCGTTCCCATTGTGTGTCCCCGGGTAAACGGTCGAGCGAATTCAATGACGCGCATGGGTGCGTACATGTAAGCCGCACACACTCGCAAGAATGAGGTCTGCAGTTTGTGCTCGGCACGCAAACAGGGGGGCCCCCAGAATGTGATTGTGACACTGACACAATGCGATAATGGCCCGACCGGAGAGCGAAACGTTTTGCATTCCCAGCGCGGCCGCGCGGTTTCGATCCATTAACTCCTCCGGTTATCGGAACGCGCTCCCACTCGAATCTGAATATTTCCCAGCGGCTTTTCTGGGCGTTATTTCTCACCGGCTCATAAATATTTCGTGTTTATTTTTATTCCATTAGAGTTTCAGCGTGCAATAAATTTCAATTTGGCCGGTGCATTGTGCCGAAAGCGGGCGATCAAAAGGAACCCGGCGACTGGGAAAACGCGGACGGGGAATTGCACGCAGGAAGTCGTTAGCGATCGATGCGTGAAGAGGAGGGCCCAATAAAAACCCGAACGGGACGAAAACGCCATCCCAGCTCCAAATACCTCCTGCCTGATTGAGGATGCTGGAGATATTTTATTTGTGCCCTCAAAATATCACCCAACTGAACTTGTTTATCCGCAGCTCAACGCAACAAATTTTACGAAAATTTCCTACCCTAAAGTAATCGTCACCAAAACCCACACGCATATTTCTCTCGCTGCATACTCGACAACTGTTAACGTGCACCCTCGCAAACCGCCCCACTAAACGCTACACATGAAACGATCAATTGCTCTACATAACAATGGCACGCATCCACCCTGTGATTCGCACACACACACACACTCACGCGTGCCACGGGGGTGAGATTCCCAGAATCGAACGCCGATCGATCATCCCCCCGAAAAACGCGCCCCTCGCTGCCCCCGCCCGGGGGCGACGTGCGCCTCACAAAGCTCTCCTTTGTACCGCAGGATGCACTGGGGGAGCGCATCATCTCTAGTGACGGGTAGGGGGGTGGCCGCGTGAAAATCGAGCGGGTGGCTCGGTGAGTCACCCCCTGGCTGTGGGAAAATAATTTATTAATTTCCCAGCAGATAAACGGATGTTTTAAGCTGCTTAACCACCCCCTCTCCCCCCGACACACCCCGCTCGCAACGCTTATCAGGAAATTAGGGAGGGGGCTGGTAATTAATAAGGCTTAGAGGTAATTGATTATTTTCAGCAATCACGTTCTAAAATATTAACCGGCTTAATACAATGGCAGTGTGAACAAGCTATGTATTATGGTTGTACATAATTTATTGAGTTTATAAGCTACATTAGCCAGTAGATTTACTAACAATTTTAAAATTTGGATACTTATATATTGACAGTTTACAGATCTCCTGGGAAAGGAGATTTCAAAATATTTAAACATAAATTAGAACAAGTACTAGACCAAATTGGGTTATGTAAACGAATAATTCTGGTAGGGAATTTTAATGTGCCTTTCGGGACAAACGATCAAGATGCGATCTCCCTGGAGGAATCACTTGAATCCTTTGGCTTCCTAAAAATGGTCTATGGACCAACAAGAAAACAGAATTGTATTGATAACGTGTTCATCAATTTCGATGCTCAGAGAGCTATGGAAAGACAGATGCTCCACATACGATTATCAGATAGGAAAAGAAACGTATGAATCCGAAAAAAACTAAAGTTAAAGATGTAAGAGAGGAAGCTGCAAAGCTAAAATGGAAATTTGCTAGTCACAACATCAGACAAATCGATGAAAGATGGAACAAACTTATTGTACACTGGAGACCATGGGAAAATACGAGAGGACGAGGAAGGCCACAAATGCGTTGGGCAGACGACTTTAAGAAACATGCAGGAAAGAAATGGACTGAAATAGCAAGTAGTAGAGAGGAATGGAAGCAACTTGGGGAGGCCTATGTCCAAAGATGGATGACAGAAAGCTGAAAAGAAAAATAGAAGAGTAGACCAAATTAAGTTAAGTAAACGAATAATTCTGGTAGGGAATTTTAATGTGCTTTTCGGGACAAACGATCAAAATGTGATCTCGCTGGAGGACCCACTTAAATCCTTTGGCTTCCGAAAAATGGTCTGTGGACCAACAAGAAAACAGAATTGTATTGATAACGTGTTCTTCAATTTCAATGCTGATCTGAGCACCACCACAATACTTCAATCAAATCTTTCCGATCACTCAGCTCAGATATTATCATTCTCAGCTAAATCAAAACAGAATGAAAAAGAGACCAAAATATTCAGACCTATCACTGACCAAGGTAAATTACTTTTATTTCTTCTTTTTATGCCTATCTTCTTCTTCTGCCTAAGTGCCTATCCGTTCCGGATGTTGGCTATCATATTGGCTCATCTGTACTTTGTTCACAGCTGCCCGGAAGAGGCCTATGGTTGTCGTGGAGAACCAACTCCTCAAGTTTTTAAGCCACGAGATTTTTCTTCTCCCAATCTTTATTTTTCCTTCAACTTTGTTCCTTCAAATTTTTTCACAATTTTTCAGTAATCGTTGTCAATTGTCGTTGTCAGCAGTCGTTGCCACTAGTCATTAAAATAGTGAAGAAGACAATTAGCCAATATTGGCCAGTAATGTAAAAAAATTTGACAACAATAACTGAAACTTATGTAAAAATGATAATTTTTCAGTAATCGTTGTCAGTTGTCGTTGTCAGCAGTCATTGTCACTAGTCATTAAAATAATGAAGAAGACAATGAGCCAATATTTGCCAGTAATGTATGAAATTTTGACAACAATAACTGTAACTTAGGTAAAAATGAGAATTTTTCAGTAATCGTTGTCAGTTGTCGTTGTCAGCAGTCGTTTGCAGCACTTGTCAGCAGTCACCAGTCATTAAAATAACGAAGAAGACAAATATTGACAGTAATGTTTGAAATTTTGACAACAATAACTGAAACTTATGTAAAAGTGATAATTTTTCAGTAATCGTTGTCAGTTGTCGTTGTCAGCAGTCATTGTCACTAGTCATTAAAATAATGAAATCGACAATGAGCCAATATTTGCCAGTAATGTATGAAATTTTGACAACAATAACTGAAACTTAGGTAAAAATGATAATTTTTCAGTAATCGTTGTCAGTTGTCGTTGTCAGCAGTCGTTTGCAGCAGTTATCAGCAGTCACTAGTCATTAAAATAATGAACAAGACAAATATTTCACAGTAATGTTTGAAATTTTGACAACAATAACTGAAACTTATGAAAAATGATAATTTTTCAGTAATAGTTATCAGTTGCCGTTGTCAGCAGTCATTGTCACCAGTCATTAAATTAATGAAGAAGACAATGAGCCAATATTTGCCAGTAATATATGAAATTTTAACAACAATAACTGAAACTTAAGTAAAAATGATAATTTTTCAGTAATCGTTGTCAGTTGTTGTCAGCAGTCGTTTGCAGCAGTTGTCAGCAGTCACCAGTCATTAAAATAATGAAAAAGATAAATATTTGACAGTAATGTATGAAATTTTGACAACAATAACTGAAACTTTACAGTGATAAAAATTAAAACTTTTACACTGATTTGCAAATATTTGACTGCAACAACTAAACTCTTCGAAAAATGCAAATTTACCAGTAATCGTTGAAATTTCAGTAGAATTACAATTTCAAATTTTAGTATTTCAAATGATCGTCTTTGGCTAAAGCTAGGCACATCAATTTCACATAATTCTATCTCATGTTTGTAATTTTAGACACTATTACTACTTGTTTACAGTGAAAACGTCGAATTAAATTTTCTGTAACTTTGACTAGAAATGTTATGAAATGTCGAAATTTGATTAGTAATCATTAATATATCAATAGAATGACGAATGAAATTGAAATATCTACACCATATATTATAATTTTGACAGTAATGATTATATTAAAATTAAAATTTTGAGAATACTCATTAATCCACAGAAAAATATAAAATCACAATTAAAAGTTCGGTAATACTAATTGCAATTTGTATAGTAATCAATCATTAACATATTCAGAGAATATTTAAAAGGTGGTTTATGGTTTTTTAAATTAAAATACCCATGTTTGTTCATTTGTGATTGTGATTTATAGAAAAGAAACCTGCTATGGAGGCGATTTTTTCTGAAAATATACCGACCTGCTTCAAAATGATCGAAATGAAAATTTCAATGAAAATTCACAAAATTTCATCATTTTGTCCGAAGTTACTCTTTCAACATTGAAATATTTATAGTCATTGTTGAAATTTTGACAGTACAATTCTCAAAATTACTGAAATTATCAAATAATATTATATATTCTATCGATATTGCAATGATTACTTCCAAAATGTTAATCATTACTGCTAAAATTTCAACAATAACTAATAAAATTGCAATAGAATAATGATATTGAAATATTGTCAGAATATATTATAAGTTTGACAATAATGACTGCAATTTTAATAATAAACATTAAAATCTTGAGAGTAGTAATTAATTCTGACAGAAAACATGAAAATACTGTGATAATTTCAAAGAAAATTTGCAGATTGTCATTATTTTGGCTATTTGTTTTATTAATCATCGAAACTTTTACAATAATGATTCAAATTTTGACATCACTCAATTTTTTAAATAATATTATATATTCTGTCGAATAGCATTGATTACTGTCAGAATGTTAATCATCACTGCGAAATTATTAAAAATTACTCATATTAGTTCAATATAACAATGAATACAATATATTATAAGTTTGGCAATAATGATTGCAATTTTAATGATAAACATTAAAATTTTGAGAGTGGTAATTAATTCTGACAGTAAACATGAAAATACTGTGATAATTCCAAAGAAAACTTGCAAAATGTCATTATTTTGCCTAAATTTTCTCATTAATTATTGAAATTTTTACAATCACCATTCAAATTTTTAACATCACTCAATTTTTTAAACAATATTATATATTCTGTCGTTATTGCATTGAGTACTGTCAAAATATTAATCATCACTACAAGAATTTTAAAAATTACTCATATAATTTCAACATAACAATGATAATGAACACAATATATTATAAGTTTGGCAAAAATTATTGCAATTTTAATGATAAACTTTGAAATCTTGCGAGTAGAATTTAATTCAGGCATAAAACATGAACATACTGTGGTAATTTCAAAGAAAATTTACAAAATGTCATTATTTTGGCCAAATTTTCTCAATAATCATTGAAACTTTTACAATAATCATTCAAATTTTAACATCACTCAATTTTTCAAATAATATTATATATTCTGTCGATATTGCATTGATTACTGTCAAAATGTTAATCATCACTGCGAAAATTTCAAAGATTACTCATAGATTTCAACATAACAATGATAATGAACACAATATATTATAATTTTGACTGTAATGATTGCAATTTTAAACATAAACTTTGAAATTTTGAGAATATTCATTAATTGACAGAAAAAATCAATATCTTTTAAATTACAAAACAAAGAGTTCAGAATCACAATAGAAATTTTAATATTTAGTAGGTGTTAATTACAATCATTTATAGGCTAAAGATATCAATTTTCTATAAATTTTACCAGACATTTTAAAAACTTCGATGAATATTGTATACAATTTGGAATATTTTATTTTAATACAATTTCAAATTTTAGTGTTCCAAATATTCGTCATTGTCTAAAGCTATGAATCAATTTCACATAATTCTATGTTTTCATTTTAATTATTTCAATTTTAAAAACTATTACCAAAGTATGTGATTTTGAAACACAATGTATGAAGTGATTCACGTTGTAGAATTCAGTTTTCTGTAACTTTGATTAGAAATTTTATGAAAGTTCGAAATTTGAATAGTAATCATTTACTAGACAGAATGTTTATAAGATTGACGATATACATTGAAATATTGATAATAAAGCGTTACGGCACTCGAAGGAGGATTTTTTTTTCAAATATTTCAACTGCCCTAGAAAATTGAATGAAAACTTTTCAATTTTCACAATAGTTGTTCTGTTCAAATTTTAAATCAATGAAATTTGTGCAAGAAAAAATTATATTTAAATATGTGCACGCTATAAATAATTTATATAATTTTCCTATAATTTGTATACAAGAAAATCTGAGGACATCGCTTATTAACTCAGTATTGCAAATATTTTCAAATTATTAAAAAATGAATTTTTAAACACTTTATAGTTTCGAAGCAAACTGTAACTATCTTTTGTACAAAAATGTGCTGCCAGAGGTGTGAATTTTGGATCTTCTACATAGCAAAAATCTGCAAACTTTTGCAAAATCTCACCTGATTACTTTTCAAATGTTTTGATTTTTGTCTGTTATAGAAAAAAATGCTTCTTAAAACGCGTTTTTTTTTAGATATTGATCAAAATTGTAAATTTACTCTAAATAATGTATGTTTTCCATGAAAAATACAGCATTAATGTGTTCTTATAAGTAACTGCCAGACTATGAATGTTAGGTCTGCTTCAAAACAAAACACTGTAAAATTTGGCAAAATGCTGTTTTCAGTATATATATATATTTTTTTGTCTGGTTTAGAAATAAATCGTACTAATTCAAAATGGTATTTTTACATTTTGATCAAAATTACAATTTTAGGTTTCCAAATTTTGTTTAGATATTGTTCTAATGTTGAACATTGCGATTAAAAATTTAAATTTTGAACAATTTATGGTTTAGAAGCAAACTGTAACTTTATTTTGTACAAAAATGTGCTGCCAGAGGTGTGAATTTTGGATCTTCTACATAGCAAAAATCTGAAAACTTTTGCAAAATCTCACCAGATTACTTTTCAAATGTTTTGAATTTTGTCTATTTTAAAAGAAATTGTACCATCTTAAAAAGCGTTTTTAATGATTTTGATCAAAATTGCAGTTACTCTTAAAAATGTTATGTTTTCCATGAAAACTACAACATTATTTTGTATTTGTTAGTAATTGCCAGAGTATGAATGTTCATGAAATTGTACTTATTTAAAAAGGTATTTTACATTTTAATCAAAATTACAATTGAAGGTTTCTAAATCTGTTTTAGATATTGTTCTAATGAAGAACATTGCGATTAAAAAACCAAGAGTCTAACGTTCTACAAATACGCGAAATGCTAATTGATTTGAAGAACTGACCCTATAATAAAAAAAAAGGAAATATTATATCATGTATGAAATGTACATGTTATATGTAATAAACTATATTAGTCATATTTGTTAAGAACTTCTTATTTTAGTGTAATTTTCATTACACAGGGTACATGTTACGGTACACATATCTGCCATACGTTAAGGGTGTAATTATGAGGTAATTTTAAACCAAATTAAAAAAAAAAATAATAATAATATTTAAAAAATAAACAATAAACCACAGAACAGTAAATTTATGACATTTACTAAATGATATTTATGAGAAAAACGATAAATTCATAGTAAACTAGATTTTATTTACGAGAAACGAACGATGAACACCTAAAATTACTTAAAATTAAAAATGCTTGTAGGAACTTCTGTAACTTGCGAGTTTTAGGTATTGGTTCGTAGACATTTTTGACTTAAAATGACCTCAGCATTACATCCTTAACGTATGGCAGGTATATCATGGGAACATGGGACACCCTGTATAGAGATAACTGAATATGTAATTTATTTTACGATAATTAATATTTCCGTTGAATAATTAAGAAAATAATCATAACGTTGCAAATAACGCAGTTACACCTATAACATTGCTATAGATTTTATTAATGTCGTGCACAATTAAATGATACAGATCAATTATCTTACGTACCTGTCGAAATGATACGTCTGTCCGGAAATAATTGATTAAACTGCTCAAATGATACCGATCAGTTTTCTTGCACATTAATTCTCCGGACCCAATTTCGCCGTTCTCACTGTGAATTTATGATTGATAAGCGCTGCTCGGCGAAATGCTATTTTTATTTGGAAAGTTCATCCTCCGTCTTAATTAGAATTAATTAGCGCCTCGAAACCGGCGAACTTTTACTTTCGATATTATTCAATTTATGCAAATCGAATTTCGTTTTCGGCACGTTTCCATGACCGCCCGTTACGACAGGAAGTGTATAGTATTCTTGGCGAAACGACGACCTCGACCGTAAATTTGTAAATTCCGACGTAAATTCCTCAGTGGTTTTTGATTTTGTGTGAATTGTGAGTAGGTACTTGTATGAGTATGTTGTGTATGTTGAGTAGGTACTTGTATATGTTCTCTAAAGTTCTCCACGTTGGAGAAAACTAATTTTGTAAATGTACAATTCGTCGTAAAAATGCATAAAAACTCTTCTGTGATATAAAATTTTTGATTATTTGTTTTTTCGTAAATTCCATCAGCTGCTGTGAGATCCTCAATGGTTTCTAGTTTTCATTGGATTATGAATACCTATTGTATTCACATTGAAGAAAACTGATTTTTTGTAAATGTACAATTTGCCCCAAATGTGCATAAACATTAATCTGTAACATAAAATTCTTGTTTTTTTTTGTAAATTCCACAGCTCTTGAATTCCTCAGTGGGTATTTTAAAAATATATGCCAGATTTGTAGAAACAAAATTTGGATTATATGTTTGTGCATGTTGCGAAGCAGTTCTATTGCAATTGTTCGTCTTGCTTATAGAATCTTGAACCTATCAACCTACAGTTCGCCCTAAATGTGCAGAAAATTTCATCTGCAACAGAAAATACTTAATTTATGTCTTGTAAAGTTATTTATGTCTTGTTAAAATATCCATTGAGGAATTCGGAGCTGTGGAATACAGCTCCGAATTCCTCAATGGATATTTTAAAAATTTAGCGAAATTTGTACAAACAAAATTTGAATTATTTCTTTGTGCATGTTTCGAAGCAGCTCTATTGCAATTGTTTTCTTGCTTATAGAATCTTGAACCTATCAACCTACAATTCGCCCTAAATGTGCAGAAAATTTCATCTGTAACATAAAATACTTAATTTATGTTTCGTAAATTCCACAGCTCCGAATTCCTCAATGGATATTTTGAAAATTTATGCCAGAATTGTACAAACAAAATTTGGATTATGTCTTTGTGCATGTAGCGAAGCAGCTGTATTGCAATTGTTCGTCTTGCTTATAGAATCTTGAACCTATCAACCTCCGAGGCCTTTAGCTTTCAATGGCGATTATTTGCGAAGAAACTAGAAATTGCAACAGCTATTCATTACACGTAAAATTGGATACACGCAAAATTTTATAAACGGTTGTACATGTGGTTGTATACAATACTCACACGCAACCTCTACCAGTCTGCAATCACCAGAAACGTCGTAAACCTTGCTGGAAATTTACACCACACTTCCTATCCCAATAAACTGGCCATAATTATGCGAATTAATTAGCCAAGGCGCAGATAAGCGCTCGCGAGGATAATGCAAAATCGCAAAATCACACAAGGCGTTAATCTGTCCACATTGTCGCGAATATCGCGATTTTCAGGCGCGATTTGCACGGATTTCGCAAGGAATTGCCGCAACTTCCTCCGTTACGTTCTTTAGCTGGAGTACTTAGTTTTTTTAATGGCTTATTGTGCGGATTTGGTTTCACCTTCAACTACTTGAAATTGAACCGAGAATTTCGCAAAGCGCGCGGATTCAGAGCGTGAATTTTAGCAACTCATGCCAATGTTAATGCGACGTTCAAGTTGATGTGTTACAATAGTTAATTGAGAAACTAAATCCCTACGCTCAATAGAATTTGAACCGGAACGACGGATAATCGAGTGTTCATATATGTTTTGATTGCTAATGTTGGAAGTGGAAACTTAGTGGAAAGTGGTAAGACCCCAAATCTTAATAACCATCACGGAATCATCTAGTTTTGCCATCAGATTATATCTTCATATAAACTAATTAAAAGCAAACCATATAAGATTTCTTTTCTTCTTCTTCAGCAATTTAGTATCAGCTGTTGGACATAGGCATCACCTAATAAATCCCCTAAAATAGAAAAAAAAATCTGATCAAATTCAAGTTTGCATTGAGTTCGGATTTTGGGTAACAATAAATTTTGCGATACACAAAAAAATGCTGCAACAGCGTTTGCTCGTCGACAATCTGGTATCCAAAACCGAGTGGTGTTTTAATCTCCACGTTTATGAATATTAAAATCTGCGCTGTCCGCGACAAAACATGGGGGGATTCATTAAAATTGCAAAGCAGTTCGAATGCAAGGCACAACAGCGATACGACTGCACCGGCGGTTGATGATGGCAGTGATGACTGCGATGATGGCGAACCGTTTATTTATGTTAAACGCTGTTTGCCGATGATTTAAATTTTGCGCCTGGCATATTTCGCCCGTTAATCACCCGCTGAATATGCAGATTCCTCCATTTCCGGCCGCTTTAATGTCCCAATCGATTTTTACGATGGACAATTAATTTAATCAGGCCCCGCCGCAGACCCATGCAAAAACGAGTGTATAGAAAACGCATAACGGATAATTGCGTTTTTCCAGTCGTTCCGACATTAAATAGGAACACGTTTATTGGTTTGTGGTTTATGCGAGCACATAATATGCTGAAAATAAAATTCAGAGCTTAAATGCTGAACAGTGTTTAACAATGTTTTCAAAGCAGACTAATTGGCATTATTAAAACAAAGTATCATGTAACGTTATTGGGACTAATGGGGCTGTTGAGGGGCATGAAATTCAAGAAACGAGCAAAAAAGTGACCTAAAAGTGTTACAAAAATATTAATAGGGTTTGCTACGTAACCCTATTAATAATTTTTTATCATGAAATTGTGTTTGAATTCATTACAAATTTGTATGCAGAAGCTGTAAAAAATTTCAACCCAATACACTATTAATTTTATCCTAAAATACTTTCATAGATCGAGAAAAAAGAAGACCTTTAAATGTTAAAAAAAACACTTTTATAGATTGAAAAAAATCAATCAATACCTACTTCATCAAACAACCCTTGTTATGAAAATGCAAAACAATTGAAAACACATTTTTAAACAAAGCCAGTACATGATTTTTGATCGAGTTTTGCATAATGCTTTATTAAATGGTGTTCTTTAAGAAAATGTGAAAAAATGTAATACTCCTTGCGTAATTTTCCAGAAAAGTCATTTCAAGGTCACAGCACGTCAGCACTAAATAGATTTTTTCAAGCCCTACAACTTGTGTCTGAAACATTTTTCACGAAACCGTTTTCCTTCCGCCATTTCCTGGTGTATCGTCACCACTAAATAATGTTTTTCAAGCCCTACAACTTGTGCCTGAAAAATTTTTCACGAACAGTTTTCCTTCCGAGATTTTCTGTAAAGAGGTGTACCCAACTTTTTTCAACCCCCTGGCTAACCTTTCTTAAAAAAATGTGAAAAATTAAAAATACTCGTGGTATAATTTTTCATGTGTATTTCATGTGTAATGTTGCAATTTTTTATGTCTGGCTATCGTTCAAACTAAAATAGAAATAATAATATTTTAAGTGTAAAAACTTTCGTAATAGAAAGTGATGCAAATTGAAAAATTTTATATGCGCGAGAAAGCTCCAAATACCAAAATAAATTGTTATGTTGTTAAAAGACAAAAAAAAATATTAGAACTGAGGTAGTTTTTGTTTAAGGAAAAATATGTATTATAAATGTGCAGATTCAGATGACAATTTTACAGTTTTCATAGTTGTAGTTGAAAATTTTGATAGCTAAGTTGAAAGATTGATGAATTTTTACAAATGCAGTTTATAATTTGCAAATGCAGTTAAAATTTTCAGAGTTTCTGACAGAATTTGTAGATGCAGTTAAAAATATAATACATTTTGATACTTGTAGTTGTAGAAAATTTGATGTTTTGATAATTAAGTTGAAAAATTGACGGGTTTTGACAAATGCAGTTGATAATTTGCAAATGCAGTTAAAACTTTTAGAGTTTTTGACAGAATTTGTACATGCAGTTAAAAATGTAATAGTTTTTGAAAGTTTAAGTTGAAAATTTGGCAGGGTTGGACAGTTGAATTTGAAAATTTTACACTGTTTGACAGTTGTAGTTTGACAGTTTGGAGCGAAAAAGTTGACAGGTTATTATAGTTGCAGTTGAAACTTTGACAAATATGAAAATTTTACGGGGTTTGACAGTTTGTGTTAAAATTTGAAAGATTTTAATAGTGAGAGTTGAAACTTTACAAGTTCAGATAACATTTTTACAGTTTTCATAGATGCAGTTGAAAATTTCATAAGTATTGCTGGTTAAAATTGAAAAATTGATGGGTTTTGACAAATGCAGTTGATAATTTTCAAATAAAATTAAAAAAATTGACAGAATTTGTACATGCAGTTAAAAATACAATACATTTTTACAGCTGCAGTTGAAAATTTGACAGGTTTTTACAGTGGCAATTGAAAATTTGACAGGTTTTGACAATCGCAATAAACATTTGACACTTGTAGTGGAAATTTGATAGAGTTTTATACCTTCCGTTGAAAATGTTGTGAGAAACGTCCAAAATCCAAACTAAGTTGTAATGTTTCAATTTTTTGAGTGGCAATTGTTCAAATTAAAAAATTATATATTGCAAGAGTAAAGAAATTCGTAATAGAATATAATGCAAATTCCAAAATTTTATATGTGCGAGAAAGCACCAAAAACCAAAATAAACTGTTTTGTTGTTAAGAGACAAAAAATAAAAATGTTATGTTGTTAAGAGACAAAAAATAAAAATGTCATGTTGTTAAGAGACAAAAAATAAAAATGTTATGTTGTTAAGAGACAAAAAATAAAAATGTTATAACGGAGGTAGTTTTTGTTAAGGGAACCACAAAATATGTATTACAAATGTGTAGATTCAGATAACAATTTTACAGTTTTGATAGTTGTAGATGAAAATTTGATAAGTTTGGCCAGATGTAGTTGAAAAATTGACGGGTTTTGACAAATGCAGTTTAAACTTTTACAGTTTTTGATAGAATTTGTACATACAATTAAAAATTTAATACTTTTTGGCAGTTGTAGTTGAAAATTTGGCAGGTTTGGATAATTGAATTTGAAAATTTTACACTTTTTGACAGTTGCAGTAAATTTTTTTAATAAAGTTTGACAGTTTGGGGCGGAAAATTTGACAGGTTATAATAGCTGCAGTACAAACTTTGACAAGTTTGACTGTTGAAATTGAAAGTTTTACGGATTTGGATGGATAAGGTGGTGTTTAAAGATTTTGATACTGGGAGTTGAAAATTTGTTAATGCAGTTAACAATTTAACAGTTGTTGATAGTTGTAGTCGAAAATTTCAGATGGAATTGAATATTTATGGCTTTCTTCAGTTGTGATTGAAAATTTGGCATGTTTGGACAGTTTCAATGAAAATTTGACACTTTTTGACAGTTGTAGAGAAAATTTTAATAGAGTTTTACAGTTTGGGGTGGAAAATTTGATAGGTTGTAATTTTGTTAGGCACAGTTGAAAATTTTACAGGGTTTCACAGTTCGAGTTGAAAGTTGAAAAGATTTAAACAGTGCGAGTTGAAACTTTGCAGATTCAGATAATAATTTTACAGTATTGAAAGTTGTAGTTGAAAATTTGATAAGTTTTGATAGTTGAAGTTGAAAATTTTACGGTTTTTGATAGGTGGAGTTATAAACTTGATGAATTTTAACAGCTTCAGTTGAAACGTTTAAAGATTTTGATACTGGGAGTCGAAAATTTGTTAATGCAGTTAACAGTTTAATAGATGTTGATAGTTGTAGTCGAAAATTTTTAGGGTGAGTTGAATATTTAACGCTTTTTTCAATTCTGATTGAAAATTTGGCAGGTTTGGACAGTTATAATTTAAATGTAACACATTTTGACAGTTGTAGTGAAAATTTTAATAGAGTTTAACAGTTTGGGGCTGACAATTTGACAGGTTATATTAGCTGCAGTACAAAATTTGACAGATATGACTGTTAAAGTTGAAAATTTTACGGCTTTTGATAGGCACAGTCGAAATTATACGGGGTTTGACAATTCGAGTTGAAAATTTGAAACATTTTAATAGTGAGAGTTGAAACTTTATATATTCAGATAACAATTTTACAGTTTTGATAGATGCAGTTGAAAATTTGATAAGTTTTGCTGGTTAAAGTTGAAAAATTGACGGGTTTTGACAAATGTAGTTGATAATTTGCAAATGCAGTTAAACTTTTTTTTTGACAGAATTTGTACATGCAGTTAAAAGTTTAATACTGTTTGACAGTTGTAGTATAAAATTTGGCGGGTTTGGATAGTTGCATTAGATAATTTTACATTTTCTGACAGTTGTAGTAAAATTTGTTATAAAGTTTGACAGTTTGGGGTGGAAATTTTGACAGGTTATAATAGCTGAAATTGAAAATTTGACAAGTTTGACTGTTACAGTTGAAAGATTAGAAAGATTTCAATAGTGAGAGTTGAAACTTTTGAAATTCAGATACCAATTTCACAGTTTTAATAGATGCAGTTAAAAATTTAATTATGTTTGCTTGTTCAAGTTGAAAAATTGACGTGTTTTGACACATGCTGTTGATAATTTGCAAATGCAATTATAGTTTTCAGCGTTTTTGAAAAAATTTGTAGATGCAGTTAAAAATACAATATATTTTAACAGTTGCAGTTGAAAATTTGACAGGTTTTGATAGTCGCGATGAAAATTTGATACTTTTTGAAAGTTGTAGTGAAAATTTGATAGACTGTGATAGTTTGAGGTGAAAAACTTAACAGTTTATGATAGTGTCAGTTGAAAATTTGACAAGTTTGACTGTTATAGTTGAAAGATTTGAAAGATTTTAATAGTTAGAGCTAAAACTTTAGAAATTCAGATAAAAATTTTACAGTTTTGATAGATGCAGTTGAAAATTCAATAAGTTTTGCTGGTTAAAGTTGAAAAATTGACGGGTCTTGATACATGCAGTTGATAATTTGCAAATGCAATCAAAGTGTTCAGCGTTTTTGATAGAATTTGTAGATGCAGTTAAAAATATAATACATTTTAACTGTTGCAGTTGAAAATTTGTCAGGTTTTGATAATTTCAATAAAAATTTGACACTTTTTGACAGTTGTAGTGAAAATTTGATAGAGTGTGATAGTTTGGGGTGAAAAATTTGAAAGGTTACGATAGTTTCAGTTGAAAATTTAACTGTTAGAGTTGAAAATTTTACGGCTTTTGATAGGCGCAGTCGAAAATTTTACGAGGTTTGACAGTTCGAGTTGAAAATTTAAAATATTTTAATAGGTTTACGAATAAGACAGATACCCATGCAATCATGCTGTATTTAGGACACCCTGTATACTTTGCATATCCTTGCAGTAATAAATACACATAATGATTTGATATATCTTGAACGTTCTCTATTGGAAAACTTCTGCTTACACGAGTTTCAGTAAAATTTTCATTTTACAATATTTAATAACCGGAGTAGTTATAAATTTTCCGCTTTAGAATTGAGGCTGAACGTTGGCACTGTTTCCTGAATGGTGCTCTAATATTTGATGTTTTTTTATCATCTGATAACAATGGCTTATGCAAGACGCGCTGTTAGTCGGTCCGTTTTGTACTTAGCAATTAAAAACGTGGAGCAAATATTTGCAGCTGGCCGATTATCAAAGCCGCTGCTCACAGATTATCCGCCGCCGCACAGCACATCGCAATTGCATTCCAACAAACAATGGGAATTACCGCCAGAACAAGCAACTGGTTTTATTTCATCTCGCATTTTTATCTGCTTCGTGCTGTCTGGGCGCAATCCTAGGAGTAGTCGCGCCATCGAACGGGTTTTTTCACTTCCACCTCCGAAATTTCATTATTTCCAGCCCTTTTGTGCTGACCATAATGCGGGTCAGAGTCTCTCCTAACGTCGCACGAAAATATTGTAATTTCTCTATGAATGGCGCCCCATTTTTTGTCACCTCTTTCACGCCGTCTATTATGGTAAATTCCGAACGAGTTATTTAACATGAATGCGAGGAAACAGTGCGTGTGAGAAACCCATCCCGGCCACGCACAATGGGATTCTTAGTGCGTCTAAATATTATAAATTGCCGCGTTTTCCTCCGCGAGGAAACGTCTGCGGCGGAAACTGGAGGCGATCAGGGCGCTTCCTGGCATCCAGGGGATGGAGTCCTCTGATGGCCCTTGTAATAGCCCACATGGAATAAAGCGATGTGGGTAGTCACAATCCCCTTTGTGCCATAAATGAATACGTAATACCCCAATAACGGTTTTTATTAAAATGATACAACTAGTTTGCAACAAAAAACCCTGGTGATTACCAGTGGATTCATTTTTTTTGCAATGCTCATGGATGCACATAGTAAAGGGACTTTTTCTACCCCCTTGGCGAAGGTAAATAGCCACAGCCACACAAAAAACCACGTAAAAAAATTATAATAATCTCTGCTTTTGACCTTGCTATTTTCTTTCACCCTTAACGTTATCTGTAAGTATTTTTCATTATTGATATTTATTTGATATTTTCTGTTATGATTAAATATTAATCGGCTTTTAAATTCATTTTAATCATCTCCTAGCCGAATTACAATTAATTAAATGATTACACAACTTTATTGTATTGTAAAAATTAACCAGTTAAAAATACGGCTTAAATATTATGTAACCAAGAATGTTATGACAGTAAATCCTCTTTATACAATGCACATATTAATATAACATAAACATTAATAATCCTCTGCCAGCGCGATAATTAGTTACATAATACAAACATTAGACTTCAGCTATCACGTCCATTCATTTGCCGGACTAAATTCGGGCGTTTCAATTGAACTTCGTCCTCTTTAATCAACTGACACTATCGGCAACCGCTGCTTCATTCAAGTGTGATTAAATAACTCATTAAATATAATTAAATTTGGTTTAATGAATATCAATGCCGCAAAATAAAGCGTGGTCATGTAATTGCGTTGAAATTCGATGTATTAATTAATTACATTTCATGGTAATGCGCTCGCGTCGATATGATGATATTCGCTGTAATTACTAATTTATTATGTTAATTCAAAATTTCAATTAGGCAAAACATTTTAATGCACCAATTAACAGATTAAAATTCAATCTATATGGGCAGCTCACGACTTGTATTATTTCATTTGTACGAAAAATTGGGTAGCATTTTCGAAGCAAATCTATTGCTCGATATTCTTTTAGGAAAAACGTTTCAACGCATCAAATAAGAGATTTAAATTTACTCGTATGTGGGCAGTTTTGAAAATAGTTTTCGTAGCAAACTTCGTAGATTTTCACATAGGTACATATTTTGTAAAATTAATTCTTTCCTTGCTAATATCTTGATGAAACATTTTATTATTATTATTATGAATATTTGATACAGTTTGAGGTGAAAAATTTGACAGGCTATGATAGATTCAGTTAAAATTTTGACTAGTTTGTCTCTTAGAGCTGAAAATTTTTAAGCTTCTGATAGGCACAGACGAAAATTTCACGGGCTTTGACAGTGCGAGTTGAAAATTTTAAAGATTTTAATAGTGGAAGTTGAAACTTTACAGAAGCAGATAACAATTTAACAGTTTTGGTAGTTGTAGTTGAAAATTTGATAAGTTTTGATAGTTCTGTTGAAAAATTGATGGGTTTTGACAAATGCAGTTGATAATTTGCAAATGCAGTTAAAATTTTCAGCGTTTTTGACAGAATTTGTTCATGCAATTACAAATACAATACATTTTGACAGTCGTAGTTGAAATTTTGGCAGCTTTGGAGAGTTGCATTTGAAAGATTTTCACTTTCTGGCAGTTCTAGTAAATATTTTAATAAATTTTGACAGTTTGGGGCGAAAATTTTGACTGGTTATAATAGCTGCAGTTGAAAATTTGACTGTTAAAGTTGAAAGGTTTACGGATTTTGATAGACCCAGTCGAAAATTTTACGGGATTTGACAGTTCGAGTTGAAAATTTGAAAGATTTTAATAGTGGGAGTTGAAACTTTGCAGATGCAGATAAGACTTTAACAGATTTGATTGTTGGAGTTAAATATTTGATAAGTTTTGATTGATATGTTGAAATTTCGGCAATAGCTAACCCATACTTGTCAATGTAGAATATTATATACTCGATTTTTGTACTTATTTACTACTAACACTTTGTCAAATTTTCAGCAGAATTAGTGTCACGTGTACTAAACACAATTTTAAAATTAAATACGCAATTAATGAATTTTTATAAATTTCAGCAATAGCAAACTTATACTTGTCATCTCAGAAAGTTATATCCTCAATTTTCTCACTTATTTACTATTATGACTTTGTCAAATTTTCATTTGCAAATGCAATTGAAAATTTAATTTTAAGTTTCGTAGTTAAAATTTAATACTTTTTGGCAGTTGTAGAAAATTTGACAGGTTTTGATAGCTGCAATTCAAAATTTTACACTTTTTGACAATTGTATTGAAAATTTGATTAAGTTTCATAAAGTTTGTCGGTTTGGGGTAGAAAATTTGACAGGTTTTGATAGTTGCAGTTGACAATTTTACAAGGCTTGACAGTTGGAGTTAAAAATTTGTAAGATTTTGATAGAGTGCGTTAAAAATTTGCAGTTTCACATCACAATTTTACAGTATTGATAGTTGCAATTGAAAATTTGATAAGTTTTGATAGTTAAAGTTGAAAAATTTACGGTTTTTGATAGGTGGTGTTATAAACTTGATAAATTTTAACAGCTTCAGTTGAAACTTTCGAAGATTTTGATACTGGGAGTTGAAAATTTGTAAATCCAGTTAACAATTCAACAGTTGACGATAGTCGAAAATTTTCAGGTGGACTTGAATATTTAACTCTGTTTTTAGTTGTGATTAAAAATTTTGCAGGTTTGGACAGTTACAATGAAAATTTGTTCAGTTGTAGTGAAAATGTGAATAGAGTTTGACAGTTTGTGGTGAAACATTAGGCAGGTTGTGATTTTGTTAGGCAATTTTACAGGGTTTCACAGTTAACTAGTGGGAGTTGAAACTTTACAAATTCAGATTACAATTTAACAGTTTTGATAATTGGAGTTGAAAATTTGTGAAGTTTCGCCAGTTATAGTTGAAAATTTGTTAAGTTCCGCCAGTAATAGTTGAAAAATTGACGGATTTTGACAAATGCAGTTAAAACTTTTATAGTTTTTGACAGAATTTGTAGATGCATAAAAATGTAATGCTTTTTTACAGTTGGAGTTAAAAATTGGTAAGATGTTAATGGAGGGTTAAAAATTTGCAGTTTCATATCACAATTTTACAGTATTGCTAGTTGTAGTTTAAAATTTGATAAGTTTTCATAGATAAAGTAGAAAATTTTACGGTGTTTGATAGGTGGTGTTATAAACTTGATGAATTTTAACAGCTTCAGTTGAAACTTTTAAAGATTTTCATACTGGGAATTGAAAATGTGTAAATCCAGTCAACAATTTATCAGTTGTTGATAGTTGTAGTCAAACATTTTTAGATGGAGTCGAATATTTAACGCTTTTTTTTCAGTTGTGATTACAAATTTGGGCGGTTTGGACAGTTGCAATGAATATTTGACAGTTGTAGTGAATATTTTAATAGAGTTTGAGAGTTTGGGGTGGGAAATTTAACAGGTTATGATTTTGATAGGCACAGTTGAATATTTTACAGGGTTTCACAGCTCGAGTTGAAAATTGAAAAGATTGAAACGGTGGGAGTTGAAACTTTGCAGATGTAGGTAACAATTTTACAGTTTTGATAGTTGTAGTTGAAAATTTGATAAGTTTCGCCAGTTGTCATTGAAAAATTGACGGGTTTTGACAAATGCAGTTAAGACTTGTAGAGTTTTTGACGGAATTTGTAGATGCGGTTAAAAATTAATCCTTTTTGGCAGTTGTTGTTGAAAATTTGACAGGTTTGGACAGTTGCATTTGAAAAATTCACACTTTCTGACAGTTGTAGTAAAAAAAATGAATAAAGTTTGACAGTTTGGGGCGGAAAATTTTACAGGTTATAAAAGCTGCAGTAAAATATTTGCAGTTTCAGATATCTATTTTTCAGTGTTGATAAGTTTTGATAGTGAAAGTTGAATATTTTACGGGTTTTGATATGTGCTGTTATATACTTGATGAGTGCTAACAATTTAAAAAAAAATCATAAAAACTATATTTAGAAACTTTATGATATACTTATTTACAGTAACTTTCTAATCTTTACGAGTACGCTTATCCGGCAGATAACTCATCCCAAATTTTGATTCTGCTTGCCCTCGGTGGCTGCATTTTTTTGTGGGAATATCTCCGATCATCTTTGTGCCCCCTTACAATAAAACCCCGGGCACGTCCTTGTCGGGGGGCCTCTGCCGTCTCGGCGGGGCGAGATTAAGTGACCGTTGGCAACGGACCGGGGGCATCAGGTGCGCCCGGTTCTGTTAATTCTGTTATACCTGTGGCGAGATACAAGTCTCCTTCTCCACAGGTACGAGGAGCGTTCCCAAACGTCTTAAAGGAATTCCACACACGCACCGGGTGTCGGGGCGCGCGACCCCATTATGGGCGCGCCCCCCGTTCCATTATCCATCGCCTCGGTCGTGTTCTCCGCATTTTTTTACGCGCGAGACGTTGGAGTTTTCCCAGAGTCGTTTCGACGCTTTTTACGCTCTAATTGCCTGTTTTTACCACCAATGTAAGAAGATAGCCCAGCCAGACGTTTCAACAGCGAAATAGTCGAATGTGGTATTAATAAGGCGATGAAGATAAACTGGAGCTCGTAAATTAGGGCAAAATTTAAACACCGGCACGCATATTAGAAGATTATAAATCAATTTTACACATTAAAACTCGTTGGAATTACGCGGGGCACGTAAACGTACTCAGAACGCCCATTATGGATGGAAATTTATCGCATTATTCCGGTGGGCATGCGTCTCATAATTATAGCGAGAATGCAGGTAAAAACCGAGTACCTGGCGAGGGATGGGAACGTATTCAATTTCGTTCCAACCAAAACACGGCTTATTTGCATCAAGGGACAACAGAAAAATTAAATAAAACACGCGTCCGTTTTATGTGGTCGCGTAATTCCTTTGAAAATTGAACCACTTTACTAATTACGCCTAATTGTTTATTGCCATTAAGTGTTGACATGTGCGTGTTCTCGCTACATAGAATTGAATGGTAAACAAATGCGATTATGCTCCTATCAAAAGTTAAGAGTTTAATACAATAATTCCTTTATTAATCGCAGGAAATATGTCACGCATAATTCGGGCTCAATTTACATATTTTTTTGTATCAAATCTCAATCGCACACTAAAATCGTGTTTAGACCTAAAAATTAAATTCACGAGTTATATTTTGAATATAATTTTCCAAAATTGTGATGTAACATCCAAAACTTTTGTTACATATATTTGATATTAATCGTTTATGAATGTTGCATTCATGAATGGTGCTTATCAAATGCCATTTTCAACTGAAACTACCATAACCTGTCAAAATTTTCACCACAAACTGTGAAATTCTATAAAATTTTCACTACAACAGACAAAAAGTGTCAAATTTTCATTGCACCTGTCAAAACCTGCCAAATTTTCAACTACAACTGTCAAAATGTATTATATTTTTAACTGCATCTAACAATTCTGTCAAAAACTCTGAAAGGTTTAACTGCATTTGCAAATTATCAACTGCATGTGCCAAAACCCGTCAATTTTTCAACTTCAACCAGCAAAAGTTTTCAAATTTTCTACTGCATCTATCAAAAATATGAAATTGTTATCTGAATATCTAAAGTTTCAACTCTCTCTATTAAAATATTTCATATCTTTCAACTATAACAGTCAAATTTGTGAAATTTTCAACTTCAGCTATTATAACTTGTCAAAATTTCCGCCCCAAACTGTCAAACTTATTAAAATTTTTACTACAACTGTCAGAATGTGTAAAATTTTCATTGGAATTATCAAAACCTGTCAAATTTTCAACTGCAACTGTCAAATTGTATATATTTCTAACTGCATCTACAAATTCTATCAAAAATGCTGAAAATTTCAACTGCATTTGCAAATTATCAATTGCATTTGTCAAAATCTGTCAATTTTTCAACTATCAAAACTGTAAAATTATTATCTCAATTTGTAAAGTTTCAACTCTCACTAATCTTTCGCATTTTCAACTCGAACTGTCAAACCCTGAAAAATGTTCGACTGTGCCTATCAAAAGCCGAAACATTTTCAACTCTAACAGTCAAACTTGTCAAATTTTCAACTGAAACTATCATAACCTGTCAAATTTTTCACCCAAAACTGAAGTGGAAATGTTTAAAATGCATACAAATTGAAAAATTATATTCAAATTAAAACTTTTCTAAGATTTTTTTTTTTTTTAATACCTACTAAAAAATTTATCCAAATATCACTGAAAACTGCTAAAACATGGGAACAAACATTAGGCTTCACGAATAAATTAATGTTTATCAACATCAAATCAATTTTTTCATAAAAATTGTGAAAACTATAAGTTTCAAAAAACATATACTCGCGAGTTATGTTCTTACTATAATTTATAACTAGTATTTTCCAAAATTGAGGTATGACATCCAAAACTTTTATTACTTATATTGGCTATTAATAGTTTATCAATATTACATTTAATTTTGTATCAAAATTGGCAAAATGAAGCCAAATGAAATCCAAAAATGGAAAAATTTAAAGGTATTACAAAATAATATAATCATGTCATTAACTGAGATTTTGATTTTGTTTTCACATTTCAAATTCTATTCAAATATCAATGAAAAAACATGAGAAAATGCAATCAATAAAAAATAAGGCTTAAAGAATAAATTATATTTTAATAGGTTGTCAACATTGCTTTCAAATTTCAATCAAAACTATCAAAATGGCAAAAATTTAAACGTACCAAAAACAATAACTGCTTGAAATGGCAAAAACACTAAAAAAATTATGATAATTTCATCGTCTTTGTACAAACTTTGTACAAATAATTGGAATTTTTACATTTTTGATGTGGATTTCATTCCATTCTGTATAAGACATGAGTTTTTGCAGATTTAAAGACTACTAAATTATTTTTAACCGAGGACGTCCAGCATTTTCAAGAATTTTTCTTCTGAGCATCGTATAGGTGGCAAGATTGTAGAATGACTTCCATTAAAAAAAAATGATAATAATAATAATAATTTTATATTACGGGAATTATTATACACAAATTTCACATGTATGCATATACAAAACAAAACATTTCTACAGGAAAACCTTTTACATTTTTTTGAATCTTTAACGAAGTTCCAAAATGATTTACTATTTTGGCTAATACTATTTCCTACCTTATCTAGATAGTTTTTGTACAGGGTATGAATCAATTCTTTACATTGGGACCCTATGGCCTTACGGTGATTTGGATTTTTAATATTTTTGAATCTATATACTTTTCTTATGATGATGATATGATTATATTTCATTTCATTTTATTTAATAATTATGATGATTTTATCGTCTTTATAAAAAAAACTTCGTAGAAACATTTTAATTTTTATTATTTTTAAATCTATACTATTTTCGTATGATTGTGATATGATGATATTTCATTTTCATTTCATCGTGTATTAGGCATAAGTGTTTGCAGAATTAAAGAATTTTAAATTAGCTCGTCTTTATAAAAAAACTTCATAGAAATATTTGGATTTTTATTATTTCTGAATCTATATTATTTTCGTATGATGGTGATATGGTGATATATCATTTTCATTTCATCGTGTATTAGGCATAAGTGTTTGCAGAATTAAAGAATTTTAAATTTGCTCGTCTTTATAAAAAAACTTCATAGAAATATTTGTATTTTTATTATTTCTGAATCCATATTATTTTCGTATGATGATGATATGATGATATTTCATTTTCATTTAATCGTGTTTCATAAGTGTTTGCAGAATTAAAGAATACTAAATTATTTTTAACAGAGGTGGTCCAGTATTGATCAAGATATCTTCATCTGATGATTACATCGTCCAGATCCAGATGATAAGACATTTTAATTCGAGTACATCAATGATAATCTGGGTACATAAAAAAAAACGCAAATTTTGTTTTCATTTTTGTTGGCCGATTTTATATGGCCTCAATTAGCTTGGAATTTTTTTCTCGTTTCGGCGAATTTATTTAAAAATGTGGAAATATTCAAATCTACGCCTCTATCTCCGCCTCTACGCCTATATCTTCAATTTCATATCTACGCCTACTTCTTTTAAATTCGGTATATCATTCTATACATAATGGTAGTCATAGTAACTAATTGTTGGCAATTAGTATTGTATATATTGTTGGTATTTAGACATAGCAGCAGAAATGGGCCATCGCTAAATAAATCATTTTAGTTTTTTAATGAAACTAAACGTCATTTAAAATTAACCGAAGTCTGTGAGACTCGTTCTAAATATGATATAATGGCTTGTGAACCTAATGTGAGCATTTATTCAGTTGCTCTGCTCGATGGTAATAACTTCAAATCTTGGTTGTTTACTTCATTATTACCACCGCTGTTCGCCCTGTTTTACATTCGGAATTTACATTTTAGTGTGTAGTCTGCAGACAATAAACGGGGGCCCTTAGACCTGCCCGCCGCCTGAAAAGGAGTCACCGGCGCGGATTAACCGGGCCCCATAAATCTCCTACATTAATTATCACTTAGCGCAGTGTAACCCGAACGGCAGTTAAAATTATTACGCCAGGTACCTCGAGGTCTCCGTCTATCGATCGGGGCACGGCCGTAAACTAATAGAGAGCCTCGCGGGGCGTCGCGACGCCGACGCCCCTCAACGTCGTGCACATTAGGGCCGCGCCGTAATTATTACGTAACGCGCGTCTCAGTTTTCGGCGCCAGGAAATTAAGGACGGGGTGCGTCCGTTTAACGCCGGACTTTGCCGCCAGAGGGCGTTTTTTTTATCGGGCGGAATAAATTAGGATTTTTGGGGGGCGAATGAATTGCACGCGAAAGCCGAGCGGAAATTTTGCAGGGTTATTAATTAGTTAACCGCGCGCACACATTCATTTTTTGGACAATACTCGAATTCCCCTGGGGGCGAAATATTGCGTATTGATTCATGAGGCCCGGACGGTCACTTGAATGGGCGCGCAACATATTCGTGCGTTCAAAACAAATTTGTGCAATAAATAAATACCCATTGAAATTGAACTTGTTTGATTTTATTCAGTATTTATTACTTTGATTCAGTATTTAGTACTACTGGAGCAAAATTATTAATACCAGGTAAAAATATTATTACAAAAGCAATATTTAAATAAAAACAATGTTATAATTAACTAGCAGTCGCTGGGAGTGACTTCCGTGATGTATCGGAACTTGCAGTATACCTAACTTATAGTTATCTAACGTAATTCTGAGACTAAAACTCAGTGGCGCTCAAATTATCTGCTTAGCTTTTCATTATTGTTGTTTTATATTGTGATTATATACATGCATTATAATTGTAAATGCGTTATTGTGATTTTTTTAATTTTGTCATTCGGAATGACGAAAGCACTGTAAAAGGCTAGAAATAGGATCTCAATGTTTTTTGACCCTAATGAGGTCTTAATTAAAAAAATAAACAATGACATTATTAATTTTACATACTAAAATTCTTCTCTTGTCTTGTACTCTTGTACTAGCAGAAATAATATTTTTCATTGTCGAGATCTAGAGATTTCGACATTTTTTTTTCTTTCAAAATTGAAAAGAAATTTGAAAATTATTTCAAAATTTTGCATTACAAATAAAAATCCAATCTCATAAAAAGTCGAGAATAAACCGTCCACGACTATAATGCGTACAAAAATTATGCAAATCCACCCAATTGAAAACAGTTTTAAAAGCAGCCCCCGTCAACCAAGCTCTGTTTTGCCGGAGTGTTACCTGGACGACAAGCGTGCTATCTGATTACTTAGCGGCGTAATTAATTAGCGAACGCCCCATCCCATTGAATCGATATCCAATTAAATTATGGGCGATTACAACGGCGGGGTCGTCTCGGTTCGTCAGGTGAAAGCGCGACTCTTGGCGACCCCCTGTTTCCGCGATGACTCTGCGTATTTAAAGATGATGAATTGAATGGGGGGCTTAATTAATCGAGCGCACTGGTTCGGGCGGTAAATCGGGGCGACTTTCACTATTTGGGCGTAATCCATTAAATTTGAGCCGGATTGTTCGTTGGGACAATTCATTGTTCAGGTGTAATTAAATAGTGTTAAGCTCACCGAATTATTTGACCACAAATGTTTTTATTTTTTACTGCAACTGGGACTGCAGTTTTGTTGCAGTTGCTTCCAGTAACTGGGTAATAATGTGACAATGGAATAAGTAGTTTCTTTAGAAATAAAGCCCAAAAAAATTTAAAAAAAATTGTTACAGAATGTTTTTTTAGCACGAATTGTACATTTGCAAAATCACGTTTTCTAAGTAATAATGTGTGTAGACCCAATTTTGTTTCATTTTTGATTGTAACTGGTGCAGGATGGAATAAGTAGTTTTATTAGAAATAAAGCCCAAAGAAATCAAGAATTTTTAGATACAAGTGATTTTTTTAGGACGAATTTTGCATTTGCAAAATCACCTAATTTCTAGGTAATAATGTGTGTAGTCCCAAAAGTTTTTTTATTTTCGATTGTAACTGGGGCAGGATGGAATAAGTAATTTTATTAGAAATAAAACCCAAAAAAATCAAGATTTTTTTTGTTACAGATGGTTTTTTTTACGAATTGTACATTTGCAAAATCACATTTTCTAGGTAATAGTGTGTGTAGACCCAACAAATTTTCAGTTTTGATTGTAACTGGGGCAGGATGGAATAAGTAGTTTCGTTAGATATAAAGTTAGATAATATATAGATATAAAACCTAAAAACATCAATCATTTTATGTTACATATGTTTTTTTTAAGACGAATTGTACATTTGCAAAATCAGGTTGTTACAATGTGGATACAATACTTATAATCCACGTAAAAATAAAAACCATTTAGAAATTCAGGAGGTGTGGAAATTACAAAAAAAAACATGTTTTTTGTTACAGATGCTTTTTTTAGGACGAATTGTACATCTCCAAAATCACATTTTCTAGGTAATAGTGTGTGTAGACCCAAAAAAATTTCAGTTTTGTTGTAACTGGGGCAGGATGGAATAAGTAGTTTCGTTAGATATAAAGATATAAAACCTAAAAACATCAAGAATTTTATGTTACAAATGGTTTTTTTTTTCGGTCGAATTGTACATTTGCAAAATCACGTTATTTTCAACGTGGATACAATACTCATAATCCACGTAAAAATGAATACCATTGAGGAATTCAGGAGCTGTGGAATTTATAAAAAAAGAACAATTATATTTTGTTACAGACGGTTTTTTTAGGACGAATTGCACATCTGAAAAATCAAATTTTTTAGGTAATAATATGTCTAGACGTAAACATTTTTCATTATTGATTCTAACTGAGGCAGGAAAAAATAAGTACTCTCGTTAGAAATAAAGCCTACAAAATCAAAAATTTTATGTTACAAAGGTTTTTTTTTTATCACGAATTGTACATTTGCAAAATCAGATTTTTTTTCATTGTGGATACAATACTCATAATCCACGTAAAAATAAAACCCATTGAGGAGCTGTGGAATTTAAAAATAAAAAATCATGATTTTTTTGTTATAGATGGTTTTTTTTCTGACGAATTGTACATTTTCAAAATCACATTTTCTAGGTAATAGTGTGTGTAGACCTAAATAATTTTCAGTTTTGATTGTAACTGGGGCAGGATGGAATAAGTAGTTTCGTTAGATATAAAGATATAAAACCTAAAAAAAATCAAGAATTTTATGTTACAGATGGTTTTTTTTTTAGAGCGATTTGTACATTTGCAAAATCAGGTTTTTGTCAATGTGGATACAATATTCATAATCCACGTAAAAAATAAAAACCATTGAGGAATTCATGATCTGTGGAATTTACAAAAAAAATCAAGAATTTGTTGTTACAGATGGTTTTTTTTAGGACGAATTGTGCATTTGCAAAATCACCTTTTCTAGGTAATAATGTGTGTAGACCCAATTTTTTTTTCATTTTTGATTGTATCTTGGGCAGGATGGAATAAGTAGTTTCGTTAAAAATAAAGCCCAAAAAAATCAAGAATATTATGTTACAGATCGTTTTTTTTTTTAGAGCGAATTGTATATTTGAAAAATTAGGTTTTTTCAATGTAGATACAATACTTATCCACGTAAAAATAGAAACCATTGAGGAATTCGGAGCTGTGGAATTTACAAACAAAAATCAAGAATGTTATGTTACAGACGAATTTTTAAGCATATTTCGGGGGAATTGTACATTTGCAAAAAAAACAGTTTTCTTCAATGTGAATACAATATTCATAATACAATGAAAAATAGAAACCATTGAGGATCTCACGGCAGCTGATGGAATTTGCGAAAAGATAAAAAATCAAGTTATGTTACAGCTCCAGAAATGTTATACAGGGTGTCAATTTAAAAAATTTGCCAGCAGTGTGCAGCAAAAGTTCAGCACACACAACGAATAATATTTGGTTCTGTGAAAGTCTCTAATGATAGGTTTATTGCCTTTCCAATTCTTGAGGTACCACAGTTGCAATACGTTTAGGCATTGCAAACACAATCTACCTTTAGGCACAATAACTACCATACAAATGTTGACCAAGTAAACGTTGTAAATAAATTTTAAAAACAAAATCCGAGTTTTAGGTATTAATTAGGTTAATTAATCCAAAATTGGATTTGTTTGATAATCATGAAATTTACAGTTCCCTTGTTTCCCAGACCTCTCCGGATATGATTGATTTTGTAGTATCTCATTCTCAATAAGTTTATGAAATTTAAGCTCAATAGTAATAGAATTACTATAATTACAAAATATATATATATATATAAAACAATCCAAATACGAGAAGATTCATCTTTGTCTTCTACTTGTGAAATGAAACATGAAATTTGTGAAAAAATCCATTCTGTTTTTCATAACTTTTGGTATAATATATACAGGGTGTCAATTTGAAAAGTTGCCATCGACGTTTTTCATAGAACACATGATTATTTTTAAAATTACTCAAAACCGTTTAGGTGGTTCCAATGGGGAACCAAAATGGCGTAGGTAGTGTCAACCCCCGATCAACCCTTAAAGCCACAGCCAACTCCATCTATAAAATTTAAATGGCACCCCCTACATGTGACAAATTGTTGGAAAGCTCTTGAAAAATGCTTTCCAATTATTATTAATACAATACGATTTGGTAAATTAGTTTCGGAATTGAGTAAAAATAAAGTGCAAAAGTTTTCAATAAATTAAATTCAAATAACATGTTAAAGTAAATGTTGGAAATGGTTTCCATTGTTTTCTAAACAAAAATAGAGCCTGCTTTCAAACTCCTCGTAAACTTTCTGAAAGGTTTGTCTAGTAAAAGCTCGACATTATTGTGCTATTCTTTCTAGTCATGAAAAAGGTCAATGGTAACTTTTCAAATTGACACCCTGTATAGTTAAAGAAAAATAACAAATTATCGTTTTTCACAACGACATTTATTTCTCTAAGTGTACATTTCAACCACTATGCGGTCATCTTCAGTAGACATTTGTACTTGAAGATGACCACGTAGTGGTTGAAATGTACATTTAGAGAAATAATAATAATAAATAATAATAATGAAAAAGGATAATTTGTTATTTTTCTTTAAGTGTTAATATTTCACAAGCTCCAACCGAAATTTTACCCTGTATAGTATCTATATAGTAATACTATATACATACTAATTTACCTTCTTTAGTAGGTGCTAATAGCTGCTAGTTCTTTCGCTTCTTTTCATATTTCCCTCTTTCTTCAATTATTGTTTCCATTCTGCCATCCCATATCTTTCTCAGTCTTCCTTTCATTTTATTTTTGTTTCGCTTTGCTTCCTACACTTTTTTCACTATTCTTTGGTTGTCCATTCTCTGCATATGTCCTCACCATTCGAGCTGTCGTTTTTCCATGTAATGTTGTATTGACTCTTTGGCAATTTTTTTTCTTATTTTTGTGCTTCTTATTTTGTCTATTTTCGTTACTCTTTTCATTCTATTAGGACTTTCATATCGCTTGCATGTATTTTATTTTTTCCCGTTCTGTCCATCTTCCAGGTTTCGCATCCCCATGTTAGTATTGGTCGGTATATTGTTTTGTACACGTTTATCTTTGTTTCTTTATTTATTTCTTTTTTGTTTATAATTGTGTTTTTGATTGCCTGGTATAGTTTTTGAGTTTTTCTTTTATGTTACAGATGGTTTTTTTAGGACGAATTGTACATTTGCAAAATCAGCCTTTTTTTTCAATGTGGATACAATACTCATAATCCACGTAAAAGTATTAAAAAAAAGTAAAAACGTAAAAAAATCATGAATTTTACCTCTGTTCTTAGTGACATGTGGGAGGGTATGATGTCAGGAGAATCATGAATTTTATGTTACAGATGATTTTTTATGCATAGTTCGGGTGAATTCTACATTTGCTAAAAACAGTTTTCTTCAATGTGAATACAATACTCATAATCCAATGAAAAATAGAAATTATTGAGGATCTCACCAAAACCATTGAGTTTTCTTATTCTGCTGTTTATTTCAGTCTCTTCATTTCTGTCTGCATTCAGTTCTACTCCCAGGTATTTTTGTGTCTCTACTTGTTCAAATTTTTTGTTGTCAATTTCTATTTGTATCTGCTCCTGTTTCCGTACTACCATTACTTTAGTTTTGTTTATGTTCAGCTTCATTCATTTTACCTTTAGTTTTGTGTTACATAAGTTTACTATTTCTTGTAGCTGTTATGATGTTCTTGTTTTTCAGAAATTTCAGGCTGATACATTCGATTTTCTGACTTATATAAGACAGACTCGTCGCCAAATATTCAGAGGAATTATAATTCAGGCATTCTATAGATAAATTTTCAAAAATTTCACTGAATGCAAAACTCGACGTAATATAGTCGAGTATTTTAAAAGCTTTACTTTAAAAATTAGTTTATATGATTCAGAAACAAAATAATACTTTAAATAAATATATTTTCACTAACATTTTATGGCTCCCATTTCTATAACAGTGCAGCATCACTGATTTCGCATACTCGTAATATCCTGTACGCTGCGAGCTTTGAGCTTTGCGTGGATACGATTTCTATAGCGTTTCATGCGTTTTCAATGGGAGCTTTGAGATTTGCTTTACGCATGTGATTCCGCGCTTGGTTTCGCATGCCCGTGCTTCCTGCGGCGGCCGCGCCTTGCCCGCGCTCCTCGTCCTTGCCTCGCAAATGAAATTACGACCGGAAGTGCTCCGGTTTCCTCATTAATCTGCGGCCGTCCGCTCGGCCCTTTTTTCACATCCGCACACGTCCGGGGATTTAAATTGCTAAACATCGACAAACAAGCGAAACGTTTGCTGCCGCACCCCGGTCCGGGCGTTATTTATTCAGGCGCCCGCTTCTTTGCGAGTCCGGCCCTGCATCGATGGTGGCGGAGGCGCCGGGCGCTCAGGGCGCTAACGCTGTACGTGGTGGGATTATCAATTCATGTGAGCGTGTCAATATTGGCGCCGAATTAGGCGCAGTTACATATTCATTAGCGGGGGAGGAATTTAATAAACTCACCCCCCCCCCCCCCCCCCCCGCACGCCGCTGTGTGCGTACGAGCACGCCAGTGTGTGCCGGGGCGCTAATTGGTTGCGGTTACCAATTAAATTGGTATTTATTGTTACGCGGGCACTTTATTTACCAGTGCCGGATTTATACTTCTGCTGCCTAGGGGCTACCCTCAACTTGCCCCAGCAGGATGTATAAAACAAAAGACGCTTCCAAAGTACATAAATGGTTTTGAGACTTTTTTGGCTAGAATTTTGCCGGACGCTGTAATTCAGCATTCTGCTTCCAGAACTGCTTTTATTGCAGAATATGCTTCTTCTTGCTGAATTCTAAAGCATCTGTCAGATATGTAGGATTCTAATATTTGCTGATACAGTTTGTCAATGCTGAAAGTTAAGTGTTTGATTTTCTACCTTATTTAATACTGAAACTTTGTCAAATTTTCAGGAGAATTAGTTTCAGGTGTACTGTACACGAATCTAATATCAAATTTACAAATAAAAATTGTTTCAGGAATTTCAATAATAAATAACTCATACTTGTCAGTGCAGAAAGTTAAGTGTTTAATTTTCTCCCTCATTTAATGCTGAAACTTTGTCAAATTTTCAGGAGAATTAGTTTCAGATATACTGTATACGAATCTAATATGAAATTTGCAAATAATAAGTTTTCAGAAATTTCAGTAATAGCTAACCCATACTTGTCAATGCAGAAATTTTAGTGTTTGATTTTCTCCCTCATTTAATACTGAAACGTCAAATTTTCAGGAGAATTAGTTTCAGGTGTACTGTATACGAATCTACTATCATATTTACAAATAAAAATTGTTTCAGGAATTTCAGTAATAGATAACTCATAATTGTCAATGCAGAAAGTTAAGTGTTTGATTTTCTCCCTTATTTAATACTGAAACTTTGTCAAATTTTTAGGAGAATTAGTTTCAGGTACACTGTACACGAATCTAATATCAAATTTACAAATAGTAAATTTTCAGAAATTTCAGTAATAGATAACCCATACTTGCCAATGCAGAATGTTATATGTTTGATTTTCTTCCTTATTTAATACTGAAACTTTGTAAACTTTTCAGCAGAATTAGTTTTAGGTATACTGTATACATTTCTAACATCAAATTCGCAAATAATGAATTTTCATAAATTTCAGTAATAGCTAACCCATACTTGTCAATGCAGAAAGTTAGGTGTTTGATTTTCTCCCTCATTTAATACTGAAACTTTGTAAACTTTTCAGCAGAATTAGTTTCAGGTATACTGTACACAAATCTAATATCAAATTCGCAAATAATGAATTTTCATAAATTTCAGTAATAGCTAACCCATACTTATCAATGCAGAAAGTTAAGTGTTTGATTTTCTCCTTTATTTAATACTAACACTTTGTCAAATTTTCAGGACTATAAGTTTCAGGTGTACTGTATACGAATCTAATATCATATTTACAAATAAAAATGTTTCAGGAATTTCAATAATAGATAACTCATACTTGTCAGCGCAGAAAGGTAAGTGTTTGATTTTCTCCCTTATTTAATACTGAAACTTTGTCAAATTTTCAGCAAAATTAGTTTCAGGTGTACTGTATACGAATCTAATATCAAATTTGCAAATAGTAAATATTCAGAAATTTCAGTAATAGCTAACCCATACTTGCCAATGCAGAATGTTACATGTTTGATTTTCTCCCTTATTTAATACTGAAACTTTGTAAACTTTTCAGCAGAATTAGTTTCAGGTATACTGTACACAAATCTAGTATCAAATTTGCAAATAATGAATTTTCAGAAATTTCAGTAATAGCTAACCCTTACTTGTCAATGCAGAAAATTAAGTGTTTGACTTTCTCCCTCATTTAATACTGAAACATTGTCAAATTTTTAGGAGAATTAGTTTGAGGTGTACTGTATACGAATCTAATATCAAATTTACAAATAAAAATTGTTTCAGGAATTACAGTAATAGATAACTCACACTTGTTAATGCTGAAAGTTAAGTGTTTGATTTTCACCCTTATTTAATACTGAAACTTTGTCAAATTTTCAGAAGAATCAGTTTCAGGTGTACTTTATACGAATGTAATATCAAATTTGCAAATAGTAAATTTTCAGAAATTTCAGTAATAGCTAACCCATACTTGTCAATGCAGAAATTTAAGTGTTTGATTTTCTCCCTCATATAATCCTGAAACATTATGAAATTTTCAGAAGAATTAGTTTCAGGTGTACTTTATACGAATCTAATATCAAATTTGCAAATAGTAAATTTTCACAAATCTCAGTAATAGCTAACTCATACTTGCCAATGCAGAATGTTATATGTTTGATTTATCCCTTATTTAATACTGAAACTTTGTACACTTTAGGAGAATTAGTTTCAAGTATACTGTACACAAATATAATATCAAATTTGCAAATAATGAATTTTCAGAAATTTTAGTAATAGCTAACCCATACTTGTCAATGCAGAAAGTTAAGTGTTTGATTTTCTCCCTCATTTAATACTGAAACATTGTCAAATTTTCAGGAGAATTAGTTTCAGGTGTATTGTACACGAATATAATATCAAATTTACAAATAAAAATTATTTCAGGAATTTCAGTAATCGATAACTCATACTTGTCAATGCTGAAAGTTAAGTGTTTGATTTTCTCCCGTATTAAATACTGAAATTTTAAAATTTTCAGGACAATTATTTTGAGGTGTACTGTATATGAATCTAATATCAAATTTACAAATAGTAAATTTTTAGATATTTCAGTAATGGCTAACCCATACTTGTCAATGCAGAAAGATAGTGTTTGATTTTATCCCTTATTTAATACTGAAACGTTATCAAATTTTGAGGAAAATTAGCATCAGGTATATTGAACAGATATCTGATATTTATTATGCAAAAAAAATATTTTCAAGAATTTCAGTATACTCGTCATTGCAGAAATTTATATCTTTGATTTTCTCATTTATTTAATACTTAAATTTTATTTAATTTTCAGGAGAATTAGCTTTAGGTATACTGAACAGATATCTGACAATTAATATGCAAGAACTAAATGTTCAGAAATTTCAGTATTATCTAATTCATACTTGTCATTACAGAAAGTTATACTTTTTATTTTCTCACTTATTTAATACTTAAACTTTATCAAATTTTCAGGTGAAGTAGCTTTAGATATACTGAACAGATGTCTGATAAATAATTTGCAAAAAATATATTTTCATAAATTTCAGTATACTCGTCATTGCTGAAATTTATACTTTGGATTTTCTCACTTATTTAATACTTAAACTTAATCAAAGTTTCAGGAGAATTAGCTTCAGGTATACTGAAAAGATATTTGATAATTAATATGCAAGAAATACATTTTCAGTAATTTCAGTGTTGTGTAATTCATACTTGTCATTGCAGAACGTTATATGTTTGATTTTCTCCCTTATTTAAAACTGAAACTTTCTCAAATTTTCAGGAGAATTAGTTTCAGGTGTACTGTATACGAATCTAATATCAAATTGGCAAATAATAAGTTTTGAGAAATTTCAGTAATAGCTAACCCATATTTGTCAATGTTGCTTGTCGGATATGCTTAATTAGTTTTGCAACTTCATTATCTGAATGTTATTCATTCTTTAGTGAGGCTGCTAGATTGATTTTGTCTTCAAGATCTTTTTTGATGCTTTGCCAATCTGTTAGCTTATTTACTAATGTGGGGTTGTTTTCTCGCTTGATGATTTTTTCACTGAGTGTTAGTACAATTGCTGAGTGATCCGAGTTCATATCCCAACCTTCTTCTACATTCGTATAATGTGCAGATATGTTTCTAATAATGAAAAAGTCTATAAGATCTGGTATCTTATTTGGGTCAGTAGGCCAATAGGTTGGTTTTCCTGTAGATAGTGATTCACATCTAAGTTCCCTGATTGCTTGTAAAAGTTCTTTGCTCTTAGTGGTAGTCAATTTAGATCCCCAATGGGTGTTCTTAGAATTGAAGTCACCTCCATTAATGAATCTGTATCCTTGGCTTTCTAGAAACTGTAAATATTCATTTATCTTGAGGGCATGCTTAGGGGGACAATAAATTGCTGTTACTGTAAGTTGAGAGTTTATGGTTTTGTAGAAATTTGTATTGCAACGTGTACGATGAAATCATCCACACGGTTACAAAATCTTGAAGCACTACAAGTTCCATGTGGTTCAGAAAAATATTGACCAATGGAATTGGTTATGATTGAAGGATTATTTGTCTGTATCGCACATATGATTTGTTGCTGCTTCGCTGGTCGTTCGGCGGCGCTTGACCCATGTAAACCCGCCCTGACGGACGTTCACTCCTGCTCACAATGCGACGCACACACAACGCATCGCCCGCAATCACTCCCACGCATCTTCACGCTTTTATGCGCCCCGGTGCGTTGTAGATGTTTATTTTTTATGCGCGCATTTCTTTTTGTTCGGCTCGTTGTGGCGCTGCTTAAATTACGATTGTAAAGTTGCGCGTGCTGCGGCGCTATTTTTTATTAATTCAATTACGCCGTGACGCCGGCCCCACTCGGTGCCGCATTAATGTGACAGATGTCCGTTGATTACCTTATTATTTAAAAAAAGGGAAATGCTGACAATGGGGTGAATGGCGGAGGCCGGCGATTTAAATGTCTTGATAGCACGCATGCCGTTCGCAAATACGACCTGTACGCAGCAGGATCGATACGTGTGTGGTATTAATATGTATAAACAATGAGTGGGGAATAGGGGGCGGAAATTGAGGTCTAAAACGAGCGCGCGATGAGATTTTCACCGTAGGATATGGAATGTAATTCAATAGTTGCTTTTTATGCACGAATCCCTGTTTGCTCACAGACAGTTGCTAACATTTGTTCAAGATATGATAGAAATGCGGTGTATTGATTGCGTGGGTGGATAACGAGCAAGCGATTTTATCACCAACTGGTATACTCGTATACTAGACGTGCCTTTTCGTGCCGCGTTGAACCATGGTGTAGCACTTGCTTTAAAATATGGCAACGTTTTGGTCGGTATAATTCAAAACTCAAGAAAAAAAATTTGAAAAAGAATTTTAGAAAATCCAAACATGAAAAGCTTATCTATACTAATACTCCAATAGATGCATGGGACAGCAGGGACATTATGTGAAAACTGACCTCCTTCTGGCCGAATGTTATTTCACTCTGCGCGACTCCACCCCTAATATCTCCAGAAAATTTGGCCTGCCCTTAGCTGGTGAACGAAATGTAAGCGACAATCGCATATAAACTTCGCCCATCATACATAAACCATCTTAACTTTTGCTTTTTTCTTGAACCATTCAACTGTGAATGTCGAAACTGTAAATTTAACGCGCTTCAAAATACGTTTTCTTCCATTTGGGGTGGCCTTATTATTGAGATAGAAAATTAATCGCGCCGAGCCCTCCCCTTTATTGAATGTAATCGTCGGCCGCTCTGCGGAGACGGCGAGGAAAGAAAAAAGTTCTTAATTTCGCCGCCGGCGTGAGGATTTTAATTTGGAATTGTCGGCGCGTGTAATTAAAAAATACTATTGGGACGGCCGTCGCGCCCCAAGGGAAACTCGCGAGGAAATTATTAACGAGGGAGGGAAGCGGTGCATTTTTTAAGACGCCCGCAGCGAGTTTCAGACCGCAGCGGTTTAAACAATTATTTGCCCAGAAATACGAAAGGTAGGGACCTGAAGTTCCAATGAGGTTATTTCATTTACTCAATAGTACAAATAAATCTAATAAAACACCAATGAAGAAGAAATAACTAATGAAGAAGACGAAGGTCCATTCGAAGTCGACAACAGCCAAAAAAACAGAACACAGTCAAGGAACAAAAAATGAAATTTCTAGAAAAAAAAGATAGATATAAATTGCGTACATGGCATACAAGAGAAATAACAGGAAAAAAAGAGGAATTCGCAAAGAAATGGAGAAGGAAAACCTGCAGATACTCGCAAAACAAAACTGCTCTCAAACTCGTCTTTGAAACAAAAAAGAAAGGACCATAGTATTAGAAAGAGGATACGTACTATACTATAGCGGAGTGAGTGAAACTGAAAACGCAAGTGCAGGAGTGGGAATATTATTCACGGATGCACATGCAAAAGAAGTTAAATAATGAAAATACATAACAGAGAATCATAGTGATAGAACTGGAAAATAAACAGGAAGGAGGAATGGGGAGAGTAATAGTGTACAGCCCGAATGAAGATACAGCAAAGAATCTAAAAACACATTTTGGGAAGAATTGGAGCAAACTGTAGAGGAAACTAGAGGTCAGACAATAGTAGCAGAATATTTCAACAGTAGGATGGGTAATAAAATGGAAGGGCATGAGGGGATAATAGGAAAGCACGAAGAAAAAGCAAAAAAGCAATGGGAAAATAATGCTAGACTTCTATCTAATAAACAACATGGCGATTGTGTCAGATTCAGACACAAAGAAATACAGCATAAAGGTTATAGACGCAAGATTGAAAATAGAATCGGAAATAGGTAGCGACCAGTATGTACTGACCACAGAAATAACGAAAACACGAAAGGACAGGGTAATACAAAGTAAAGAGGTGAAAAATAAAGGGAAAATAACTGTCAAAACTCACGAGCTAAAAAACAGGAGGTACGGAATGAATACGAAAGACTAGGCTTTGTATTCCCAAGAGGAGACTGACAAGCAAGAAACAGAGGTTGAATTTATATGGGGAAAGTTCAAAAAAACGACAAGAACAGCAGCGAAAGTAACATGCGGGACAACATATGAGCGGCAGGGAGGAAGCAAATAAAGTGGTGGAAGAAAAGGTACAGCAGGAAGTAACAAGGAAGAAGATAATATGGAAACAGTACCTGCAGACAGGAACAGAAAAGGACTACGAGAGATACAAGAAACACGGAAAGAGAGCTAAAGAAGAAATTCAAAGTGCCAAAGCAAATGTCTGGGAGGAGTTTGGAGAGAAGATGGAAGAAGATAGTAGAGGGAACCAAAAACTTTTCGTTAAAGTATTAAAAAATCTCAGAACAGAGAAAAAAAATCAGCCAAAACCAAATCAGCCAAAGAGTAAAAAACGAGTAGTACTGAAAGAAGAACAGGAAGTCATGAACAGATGGAAATAACACTTCAAGGAGCTACTTGAAGGAGAGGATGGAAAGACGCAAGAACCCAAACAAGGAAACGAAAAAGGCGAGGGATGTAAAAGCCAGTCAGGAGAAATAAACGAAGAAACAATAACAGAGCTAGGACACAACTAGGAAAGACAGCAGGCCATAATTGTCAAAGAGAGCTGAAGAAGAAATACAAAGTGCCAAAGCAAAAGCGTGAGAGGAGTTTGGAGAGAAGATGGAAGAAGATAACAGAGGAAACCAGAAAGTTTTCTTTAAAGTAATAAAAAATCTTAGAATAGAGGAAGAAACCAGCCAAAACAATTAAAGAGCAAAAAATGAGTAATACTGATAGAAGAAGAAGAGGCAGAATTAGTAAAAGCAATAGGCAGTATAAAGCTGGGAAAGGCAGCAGAACAGGATGGCATTACAACCGAAGAAATAAAATATATGGGAAAGAAAGTACAGAAAGTACTTTCTGTACTTTTACTTTCATTACTAAGAAGTAAAGAAACAGCTGCTACTAGAGATCTGCAAACTGGCATGAAAACACAAAAGAATACCAAAAGACTGGGAAGTAGCAGTGATAATTCTAGAGTATAATAATAATAATAATATAATAATAATATATTTATTTCAAATTATCTTAAATATGTACATACACCAAAAAATAGAAGGAAATACATGTCAAATACAGTTCAATACAATACGATTCCACACAACTATTACAAAGAAAAGTGTAAAAAAAAGGAAATTAAGATGCTAAACGTTTACTAGCTATGATTACCATAATTCACCAACTTCTCTAAGTTAAGAATAAAGCTGCACAGTCGCTTTTTAAATAACTTGTATCTTGTAATGTTTTTTATATCATCTGGTATAAGAAGGGAGACAGCACACAATGTAACAACTACAGATTGTTCAGGCACATAAACAGTCTGAGTGAAGAGAGGCAAGTTAAACAAGTGTGGGAGGCAAGAGCAAACGGGAAGAGAGCAAGAGGAAGGCTACGAGAAACATGGAACGGTACAATAAACAAAACATTGCAGAAAAAAGGGAAGAGTTGGAAGCAAGCAAAGGAACTAACAGGCAACAGAAAATAATGGATAAAATTTTATAAAAAATAGAATTACACCTTAACACCCAAAAGGGTAAAAGAGAGAAAGTTAAGAAAGAAAAAATAAATCTCCTTTTGGAGTTGGCCAGGGATACAAATAGTATGTCTTAGAATGAAAACTCGTGAGATAAATGTAGAGAACAACTTTCGATTTATAAATTTACTTTCGGAGTTGGCTAGGGATACAAATAGTAAGTCTTAGAATGAAAGCTCGTGAGATAAATGTAGAGAACAACTTTATATGTATAAATTTACTTTTGGAGTTGGCTAGGGATACAAATAGTATGTCTTGGAATAAAAACTCGTTAGATAAATGTAGAGAACAACTTTCTATACATAAATTTACTTTTGAATTTGGCTTAGGATAGTATGTCTTAGAATGAAAACTCGTGAGATAAAAGCAGAGAACAACTTAGAGAGTATAGAAAACGAAGTTTAAAGAAAAATCATAATATGTTCATGATTTCTACCATTACAAATATCTATAGATAGACAATAGTAATGAAAAATAAATAATCGAAAGTTGTTTAACTTTCTGTGTAGTTTTCAGATAACACTAGTCGACAAATGTTGACGAATGTGTTGTCCCTTCAATTTAAATGCATTTTTCGGAAAGAATTTACTATAAGTATGTACGAAATGCAAAAAAAAAATGTTGGAGGTCGCTTTTTTTTTGGATTTTTTGCATAGTTTTTCCACTATTTACTTACAAAACACGTTCTAAGTTAAAGATAGGAATTAAAAGTGATACCGGTAGCTGTCAAACTGAGTTGGCCAGGGATACAACTAGTATGTCTTAGAATGAAAACTCGTGAGATAAATGTAGAGAACAAATTTCTATGTATAAATTTACTTTTGAATTTGGCTTAAGATAGTATGTCTTAGAATGAAAACTCGTGAGATAAATGCAACAACTTTCAATTTATAAATTTACTTTTGGAGTTGGCTAGGGATACAAATAGTGTGTCTTAAATTGAAAACTCATGAGATAAATGTGGAGAATAAATTTCTATGTATAAATTTACTTTTGAACTTGGTTTAGGATAGTATGTCTTAGAATGAAAACTCGTGAGATAAATGAAACAACTTTCAATTCATAAATTTAGTTTTGGAGTAGGCTAGGGATACAAATAGTATGTCTTAAAATGAAAACTCATGAGATAAATGTGGAGAACAAATTTGTATGTATAAATTTACTTTTTAATTTGGTTTAGGAGAGTATGTCTTAGAATGAAAACTCGTGAGACAAATGCAGAGTACAACTTAGAGAGTAAAGAAAAATAAGTTTAAAGAAAAATCGTAATAATTTCATGATTTCTACCATTACAAATATCTATAGAAAGACAATAGTAATAATAACAATAATAATAATAATAATATTTATTATCAGAAAGCTACATACATATTCCAAAAAATAAATACAAATCAAATAAATAACAACAAAAAATAAAAATAAAACACAAATAGCAAAAACATTTTTCACCCTACAATCTTTAGCGCTATTTGCAGGTCCATTTGACAAACATACTCCCTCATCTTTGCTTTATTATTATTATCAAAAACACCCTTTACCTTTCGGTGTGGGCTATCTTTGCTTTATACAGATGAATATTAGATTCATCCCTTATTTCACACGGCATAATGTTGGAGGTCGATTTTCTTGGATTTTTTGCATAGTTTTTCCACTATTTACTTACAAAAACACGTTCTCAGTTAAAATTAGGTTAGAAAAATAATACCGGTAGCTGTCAAACTGAAACTTGAATCCAGTATTGCCATAAAAAACATTGGAATCGGTCTTGCATCCCGAAAAAAAATTAAATTACACATTTTGCAAATATAGAAATATCACAAAAACCTGACGTCCTAGAATATTTTTGTTGACGTTTCTGAAATCAGCAAAAATAATTCTATCGGAATTGGCTATTTACGTCTTCTTCTTCTGCAAGTGCCTATCCGTTCCGGATGTTGGCTATCATATTGGCTCATCTTTACTTTGTTCACAGCTGCCCGGAAGAGGCCTGTGGTTGTCGTGGAGAACCAACTCCTCAAGTTTTTAAGCCACGAGATTTTTCTTCTCCCAATGTTCCTTTTTCCTTCAACTTTACCTTGTAGGACGTATTTACGTCTAAGAAACAAAAAATGTGTTCACCAGTGTAGATCTAACAGAAATTTCATAAAAAAATCAATCAATCAAAAATTGTAAACTTTCTGTGTAGTTTTCAAATAATATGACAGATTTTTGTGAAATTGTCTGAATTATCGTAATATGTACATCATCTAGACATTAGTGAAAATTAAAGCAAGAAAAACGAAAATTAAAGAAAATTAAATATAGTGATGCCCAAAAGGCGTGCTTGTATGGTAAAAATTGACGGTCATAAGGCTAATGATGGCAGCCTTTATGGGATATTTATGATGATAACCATTTTGTTTAAAGAATAAAAATGTTGCCAATTATGTCATGTTTGTATGTGTGAAACGAAGTATTTGTTAAAATATTAGTCGTCACCATTAACCGAATTCTTCGTATCCTTGAACTTCATTCTGGTAGTAATGATTATCATTAACGTGGTTGCCTATCGGTCTGTTCGGACCCGCATCCGGCGATTCCCATCGAATAAACAATGGCCGGGGGAGCGTTGATTCTGTTATTGCTAAAATATGCACATAATTCTGGTTCGACGCGGAACATTTGCATACGTAAACATTCCATTACGGTAATCGTGGCGTTAATTGGGTTTCGACAATTTCCCAATTGGGCGTTTTACAGAAGTTACGCACAAATGAACTGCACTTCGAATTGCACAAATCTGCGGAAACAAAACGCTCGAATCATTGTGTGATCAATTTTATTTTAATATTATATAAATTAATACTGTATGCCTTACACCAAAAGGTAGAAAGGCAAAGGAAGTGGAACAGCGCAATGAAAGAAGAGGCAACAAGAAAAGGGAACACATGGAAATAAACAAAGGAATTAACAAATGGTTTTAGTTAATTCCTTTAATTTTCAATCAATTTAGACACAGTGTCATGGTTTTTAATGTTTTTTATGTCTTCCGCAATGCAGCATTCTGAATTTCATTCTCATATATTAAAGCTATCAACGCATGTAATCACTTAGCAAAAAAATTCACGTGAAGCTGCCCAACAACAATTTGCAACAAATTACACAGATAACGGTGGAAATTACGGCCCCCATGCACGTGCACGTGAGTGTCTGTGCATGGGTGTGATCGCCTGCACTCGACTAGTGGCTGTGTGTGTGTTATCTTAGCGTCGCATATGATGAATTCGTGGCGTCTAGACAGTTCTGGACTTTATAAATGTGGGCACGCAAAGCGCAGTCATTAAAAATTCAACCCACCACATGTGTGCAAGTGTGTGTGTGTCTGGTCGTGCATCGGTCGATTCCCGCCGAAGAGAAACATCCCCGTAATTAGTGGCTCGCAACGGGTCATTACTCGATGCGGCGGCGTGCAATTTCTGTCATTCGTTTTATGAACCGGAGACGTTCGAGGGAAACATGTGTTAGGGACCACTTAAGCGAATATGCGAAATATTTACTCGTTTATTCGTGTTTTTGTTGCTATTAAGCCAGTTACGCTGCTCTGGCTAATTACCATCTAACATTCTTCTTTCCTACGTCCCTTCATTATATGCTAAAAGACAGTAGACAGTAGAAAGATCATATTGATACTTCCAAAATTTAAATTTAGATAGAAAAGATTTACATAATTGTTATGATCATATTGATACTTCCAAGATCTAGAATTAGAAAGAAAAGATTTAGATCATTATTAAGATAATACTGATATTTCCAAGATTTAGATTTCGATAGAAAAGATATAGATCATTGTTATGATCATATTGATACTTCTAAAATCTAGCTTTAGATAGAAAAGATTTAGATCATTGTTATGATCATATTGATACTTCTAAGATCTAGCTTTAGATAGAAAAGATTTAGATCATTGTTACGATCATATTGATACTTCTAAGATCTAGCTTTAGATAGAAAAGATTTAGATCATTGTTATGAACATATTGATGATAAACAGCGAACTGCCAAAATATGGATTTAGATTTAGATAGTTATGAAAATTTCATGCACTTGCAGCGTTCATTCTGCTCCACGATTAGATTCCCATTATTGTCGTTCTTACCTCTCAGATCGTGCAAAATCTAAACTAAATTCTTAACGTAAACAAAATATACTCCCATCTTGCAAAGCTGCCGTATCAAATGACTTAGAAGAAATAAGATCAGTTCATAACTTCCAATCCAAACTTTGGAACAAACTTAACGTTTAGCACGCATTTCGTCTTGCTGCACTTATTGCTCAGTTTGCGCTGTAATAAGATCAGTTCGGAACTTCCCATCCGAATTTTCGATAAACATTTAGGGCTCGTACGTACTTCATCCGGCTGCACTTGTTTGTTTAGTTTACGCGGGCGACTAATTAAGCCTTTCTGCCTTACAAGCTGCTTCACTTTTACGGCGCTTCGTTTTAACGCGTCCCATCAAATTTTCGTAATTTAATAGGTGAAACCTAACGAATTCACGTTATGAATATTTTACGCGCCGTAAATTGCCCTCCGCCGCGGCAGAAACATCGTAAAGTGTGTAATGGCCGGGCTGATTATAATTTTTATTGCCCGGCGATACACGGACGCGATAAAGGCGCGAGAACTGTCGGCACCACTGTTTCAAATTAAATTATGCCCCGTAGATCGATGCAGTGCAATAGATTGCATCTGGAAATCAATTGAATGCATGTGGAACTCGTGTTCGATAAATATATAATAAATGCGTAGGATTACATAAGACTGTTTCCAATCTGGCCCCAAAAGTATGCCCCCAATTCAAAATTTTCTCAAACTTTTTGAACTTGTTTGAATATTTTCAAAATGAATATTTTTTCATTTCAAAAAGTGCTCAGTTATTAAATCCGAATTATATACATAACGAGCGAGTACTAGCATCAGCAGGACTGCCAGTAGTATGAAGGAAAACGTAAGGAGCAAGTAGTGAAGAAAAATCAGCGGAGTGAAAGGCAGGAAGGGAAGAAAGACGAGACAAAACAATAGAATATAGTCATAACCTATAAATTGCACAGCAACTGCTACAGTTGTTTCGAGGGGCCGATCCAGCAACTGTAACAGCGGGGCCTTGTGAAAAGGTAGATGAGTGAAAACAATAAGAGAGGGCGAACAGAACTAGATTCAAGTGAAGAAGAATGCAAACTCAATCCAAAAAGGTACCTAATCAAGTGATAAATGAAATGGAGGAATTGAAGAAAATAATACAAACGATGATAACAGCGCAACAAGACCTTAGGGAAGAAGTGGCACAGCTAAGATCTGAAATAATATCGAAAGAATAAGAATGGAATGAGGAAAAAACCGAAATGATGATAAGAATTGAGGGACTGGAAAATTAAATAGAGACATCGAGAGAAGTAAACGAAGGCATAATATAGTAGTGAAAGGGCTGGTAGAAAAAGAAAATATAGAGTAACATATACACAAATTAATAAATGAAGATCTGGGAACAGAGGCAAAAATCTGAAAGACCTACTAAGTAAGAAATGCTAACACATATATTATTGTTGTAGAGCTCGAGACAATGGAGGACAAAATAAAGCTATTGAAGAACAAGAAAAAATTGAGAAGGAGTGTGTACATTGATAATGACTTAACGAAGAAGGAACAAGGAGTGCAAAAGATGATACGCAAAACTGCTCAAAATCGAACGAGAAAGGGGAAATAATGCGCAAAGTGGATACAAGAAACTTATCATAAATAATAGAATATGGAGATGAGATGAAAGAGAATGCAAATTGATAGAAAAAATAGATGACAACTAAAGACTAATGACAATAAGAAAAATGAAAGGCGAGAAGAAAGCGGTAGAATTAAAATAGGCACATGGAATGTTTGAGCAATGGGGGACAAAGAAGAGGAAATTGAGGGGGAGTTCCAGACAGCAAAACTGAGTGAATTAGGAACAACGGAAACGAAAGACACAACGAACACATTTTAATATGAAGTGGAGTGGAAGAAAAGGAGAGAGCAAGAGCAGGTGTGGCGTGCATTATACGTAGAGAAAAAAAAAACATAAAATAAGGAAATGGGACACAATCGATGAAAGCATCTTATAAATAGAAATGTAAATAGGCAATAATCATAATATACGGGCCAGACGAAGATGAGAAGAAAGACAATAATGACAAATTTTGGGATACTTTAGGTGAGTAAAATAATACCAAATCACTTTAAATAATCGGCGACATGAACGCGAGAGTGGGAAGAAGGGATTACGGAGAAGAGGAACAGAGAAACAATCAAAATATCAGAGTAAGAAGAGGTTTTCAGATCGGTGATCACCACCTACTGACATCAACATTAAAGATACCACATAGAGAAGACATAGAAACTAAAGCAGAGATGAGAAATAACCGAAACAATAGGAAGGCATGGAGAGAATAAACGCAATAACAATGGAATAAGGCTGTTAGATTTTGGTATGCCAAATGATTTAATAGTAGTAGTAGTAGTTTAATAGTAGTAATAGTAGAAATAGTTAATGGGAGAGGAGGAACAGAGAAACGATAAAAAATATCAGAGTAGGAGAGGTTTTGAGATCGGAAGTGATCACCACCTACTCACATCAACATTGAAGTTACCACATAGAGAAGACATAGAAACTAAAGCAGATAAGAGAAATGCCCGAAACAATTGGAAGGCATGGAGAGAATAAACGTAATAACAATGGAATAAGGCTGTTAGATTTTGGTATGCCAAATGATTTAATAGTAGTAGTAGTAGTTTAATAGTAGTAATAGTTGAAATAGTTAATGGGAGAGGAGGAACAGAGAAACGATAAAAAATATCAGAGTAGGAGAGGTTTTGAGATCGGAAGTGATCACCACCTACAGACAGCAACATTGAAGATACTACACAGAGAAGACATAGAAACTAAAGGAGACACGAAAAAGTAGAAGCCATTAAGTATAATCGATTAAGTAATGAACAAGTATCACTAAGGTATGAAGAAGAAGTAGCCAGATTTCTTGAAAAGGAAGGGGATAACAAGGAACGAAGTGTAGAAGGCATGTAGAAGGGGTTGAAGATGAAAATTTTAGAAACTGCTAAAAGAACATGTGGTATGAGTAGACAGAACCCAAACCAGAAGACAACCAAGTTGGTGGAATTCATATGTTAAAGAACAAGTAAGGAAGAAGAAGAATAAGTGGAAAATATATCTAGGGAAAAGGAGTGAGGAAAGCTATCTAGAGTACAGAGAACAAAGACCTTGGTATTCAGTCTTTGTTCTCTGTACTCTAGATAGCTTTCCTCGCTCCTTTTCCCTAGATATATTTTCCACTTATTCTTCTTCTTCCTTACTTGTTCTTTAACATACGAATTCCACCAACTTGTTTGCTTCTTGTTTGGGTAATAGTAAGGCCCAAACAAAAACTATAGGAAGAATTTGGACATAAGATAGAAGACAACTGTGTGAGTACCCAGAAACTATTTTACCGTACAGTGAAATACTTAAAAGAATACAAAAATTAGAATCTTAAGGAACATGTGGTATGAGTAGACAGAACCCAAACAAAAAGCAAACAAGTTGGTGGAATTCGTTTGTTAACGAGCAAGTAAGGAAGAAGAAGAATAACTGGAAAATATATGTAGGGAAAAGGACCGAGGAAAGCTATCTAGAGTATAGAGAGCAAAGACTGAATACCAAGACAGAAATAGTGAGGGCCAAATAGATATTATGGGAAGAATTTGGACATAAGATGAAAGACAACTGTGTGAACAACCAGAAAGCATTTTACCTTACTACAGAGAAGACAAAAATAAGAATCTACTAACGTTAAAGAATGACAACGGAGAAATTATTACCAATGGAGACGAACTAATGGAGAGGTGGAGGAACCACTTCAATGAGCTGCTAAAAAAGGGAGTTGAAGAAACCAATGAAAGTGAAGATAACATTGAAGAGTATGAAGAACAAACGGAAGCAGAGGAAAGACTTGGCTTCCTAACGGATGAAGACATTGCAGAAGCAGTACAGAGTCCGAAGGGAGGTAAAACACCAGGAATAGATAAGATAACATCGGAAATGATACAGAAAAGGGGACAAAAGGGAAAAAAAAAAACTAAATCAGTTACTACAAGAAATAAGGAATCAAGACCAAATACCAGAAGAGTGGAGACAAGCCCAATATTACCAATCCATAAGAATGGAGATAAAAATGTGTGTAGAAACTACAGAGGAATATCACTAATAGGAACAGGGTCGAAAGTGCTGGAGAAGATAATAGAAAATAAGACTAGACAAGTCGAAGAAAAATTATTAGAAGCACAGAGCGGGTTTTCGCAGTAGAAAAGTACACAAGATCACATATTCACGTTAAAAAGTATAATAAATAGAGCAATAACAGTGAAGAAAGATGTGCACGTCTTCTTTATTGACATGAAAAGGCATTTAATCTAGTACTGAAAGCAACAATATGGGATAGTCTAAAATATAAGACGGTGAGCAAAAAAATAGTGAAAACGTGCAAATGCATACACGAAAGAACAACAAATGTAGTAATCAGCAAAAACCTAAAATCGAGGAAATTTGAAACAAAATAAGGTGTAAGACAAGATTGCTTTTCATATGCTTTATAGATGGCATTATGAGAGAAATCGAGCTGAAGACTAAACCATTTCATGTAGGAAATATAAATTTAGAAAGAATGTACATAAACGCTCTTTGCGGATGATGTGGCAATAGTCGCGAAGAGTGAAATGAGCTGCAAGATAAACTAAAGAAATGGAATGAGGAGCAGGTAAAGAATGGAATGGAAATGAATGAGGAAAACACAACATTGCTTGTGATATCAAAGAAGATAATGCAAACAAAGATAACAGTAGGTACGAGATGGCAGAGTGCCGCATGCTTGAAGTTTGGTTTTGCATAATTTTTGATATCTAGCTTTAGTTTTAGAGATGCATATGTTTCTTTGTTTACCTTTCATTTACACATGTTAACCTTTAGTTGAAATTTTGAAATGTTTGAAATGTTAGATTGTTTAACCATAAACCCAGTGGATAATTTGATAGTGAATAGTTTTGGGAACTAAAATGAAAGATGATTTTTCTTTGCCAAAATCGTTTTTGGCAAAAATGGGAATATTTCTACCAAAAAGTTATAGAATCAATTATTACAGTTTCTATAAAATACACTGGAAAGAGTGTGTTAAACATATAACTTTTGCATTCTTTTTGAGAAACTAAAATGAAAATTGGTATTTTTATCGTATATTTTATCTTTTTTTTTCGAAAGTGAATATTACACTGGTCTACAAATAAAAATTAAAAAATTGACTGGTAAATAGGAGGATGTTTTCTAAGTAATTTGGGTGCGTAGATTTCAAATTTACCACCAGAATTGCGCTATCAGGTCTAGTTCAGGAGCTAGTGTAAAGTAATTTGACCGAAACCCGCATTTATTCTTTATCTTCATAATAATAGTGCTTAAATATGTCAAGTAGATCGTGTGTTACTAATTCAAGCTATTTCTAGAAAAAAAAATTATGTTGCATGGATGGCGCTGCTATAAAGTAATTTGACGAAAACCCACATTTATTCTCTATTTTCATAATAATAGTGCTTAAATATGTCAAGTAGATCGTGTGATACTAATTCAAGCTATTTCGGATTTGTTTGTGGTAAATATTTGGTTGATTGGGTTATTTGGGTTTTCATTAATTGATGCAAATGACGTTCGACTTCCACTACTGCATATACAACCAGGTCTTTTAAAAAACTTTGTCAAGGCTCTGAATAAAGATGGTGCTGCTTTTAAACGTTTGTTAGCAGTTTTTCCTACAATTTCATATGCTAAAATTAAAGAAGGCATATTTGTTGGTGCTCAGATCAGGAAGTTATTGAATGATGATTATTTCTCACAATGTTTATCAGAGAAAGAATCTGCAGCCTGGAAATCTTTCAAAAGCATTGTAGATTCATTGGAAATAAGAAAAGTGATAACTAGAGACAGGATGTTCAGGCAAAATGCCTAAAATGCCTAAAAATGCCTATTTCAACAATATTTATGCATAAATGCCTTTTTTACAAGAATTTTCAAGAAATATTACTTACCTACTCCTAGTTTCTAAAATTCTCACATAAGTTATTAAAGCTATAACTACCTGGAAACTATTGTTGCTAATTGTATTTTAAAAAGGCAATAAAAACCCTTGCAAGATTTAAACACTCACTGTATTATAGCGCGATGACAAAATGCCAAAAGTACGCGCTTCTGTTAACGACAAATTGAGCAAATTTGTAAAGGAATTTGGAAGCGACATATTTTCAAGTGAAGGGTCGGTGTTATTTTGCAAAGTTTATAAAAAGTCGGTGAACTTTGAAAAAAAAAATTCATAAAAACCATAACCATAAAAAACAGTGCAAAATAAAGTGGGTGCCCCTAAAACTTCCATGCTTAAAACATTTCTATCGAGACGTGAATCGGAATTTTCATTGGACCTTTGCAACGTATTTGTAAGTACTGGAATTCCACTCTGGAAATCGGAAAATTTAGATATGCGTAATTTTTTGGAAAAATACACCAAAGAAAAAGTACCGAGTGATTCAACATTGAGAAGACATTACCTGCATCGAGCTTATCAAAGGAAAATGACGGAAATTCGAGAATATATGAGAGATAAAAAGATATGGAAAGATATGGATATCCATAGACGAGACCACCGATGCAATGGGAAGGTAATTAAACAAAAGCTTTCCTTTTTTTATATTAATGTAACTGTAAACTGGACTGTTGCAGGCATATTGCTTATGTCATTATTGAATCCCTAACCCATGATGGAACCTCCAAGATGTACCTGCTGGATTCTGATTGCTTGGGGAAAACTAACAGCACCACAATTGCACAGTTTTTCACAAATTCTCTCTCCCTTCTTTGGCTGGGAAATATTGAACATGACAACGTTCAGATGTTCGTCAGTGACATGAAAAAGGCCTTACATGCAAAAGGCAGGGAATACGTTAAAAGTTTTATTTCCTCGAATGATACATTTAACATGTGTTGTTCATGGGCTTCAAGGAGTAGCTGAGGAAATCCGCGAAATGTTTTCTAACGTAGATTTATTAATATCATCTCTAAAAAAAATATTTTTGAAAGCCCCATCATGTGTAAGATTGTTTAAAGAAATTGCTCCCGATTTGGCATTACCACCTCAACCAGTATTAACTCGTTGGGGCACCTGGACAACTGCTGCCTGCTACTACGCTACACATATTGCAAAAATTTAAGAGATCATTTCACATTTACATGAAGATTCAGTGGCTTCCATCAAAAAGGATACAATGGTTTTGGAAAACAAAACAATAGAAAACGATTTTTTTTTATTTTTGCAAATTATTTTCATCCTGAAAAAATTCCATCTCTAGAAAATAGAGACCTAACTTTATGCAATGCTGTTAATATTATTAATACTACAATTACACGAATTTGTGATTTTTCTGGTAACAAAGGTCGGCTGATATAAAACAAAATGTGAAACTGTATTCAATGCGAATAAAGATTTTGACGTTTTAAAGAAAATTGCCGGTGCCCTTCTGGGAAACACGAAAGAACAAATAAATTATGATGCAATTAAAACTGCAAGTTTTAAATATGCGCCGGTTACATCGGTGGACGTGGAAAGATCATTTTCGCAATTGAAATACGTCTTATCGGACAGTAGACAACACCTTGTAATCAGCTGCAATTAAAATATGTAACAAATTATTTTGTAAGAAATATTGTAAAATCAATTTTATTATTATGCCTGTTACACATTATTCACTTTGAATAAATATTTTAAATGCCTATTTCGTACTTTTAATGCCTTTTTATCACACTTTTAGTGCCTTTTTGCCTGCCTATTTTAATGCGTTTTAGTGCCTGAACATCCTGCCTCTAGTGATAACTATAGACAAATTGTTACTGAATTATTGAAAAATTATTGGTGCACGAATGTCACTCAAGATGCATTTTTTGCATTCACATTTGAACTTTTTTCCACCAAACCTGGGCGCGGTGAGTGATGAACAAGGAGAAAGTGCTCATCAAAATTTAATGAAAATTGAAAGAAATTATCAAGGATTTTGTGAAGTGATAACTACAGACAAATTGTTACTGAATTATTGAAAAAATATTGTAAATTAGGTGTATGGATGTCACTCAAGATGCATTTTTTGCATTCACAATTGAACTTTTCTCCACTAAACCTGGATGCAGTGAGTGGTAAACAAGAAAAATGTGCTCATCAAGATTTACTGAAAATTGAAAGAAATTATCAAGGATTTTGGGACAAAAGTATGCTGGGAGATTATTACTGGGCGTTAAACTGACCCAGATAAATACAAACGATGTTCAAACACTGCAATTTGCTTTTGAATTTTGATTTATTTTTGAATATATTCACGATTTTTTATTAAAAACAGATTCGTATTCAGCGCACCAAATTGCCTAATGCCTCGTTTACAATTGGAAAATTTACTGAAGGAAAGTACATGCCGCCAGTAAACTTACAATGTGTAAACAAGAAAAACGTCTTACTTTCTTGTTTAGTTTCTTTCTTGACAGACGTTTTTCTTGTTTACTCATCGTAAGTTTACTGGCGGCAAGTACTTCCCACCAGCAAATTTTCCAAATATAAACTTTTTGCTTTAGAATACTATTAGGTTGCTTCAGTCCAAAACCTTGTATACCAGTGTTATTTAATGTCTATAAATTTTTGTGTGACTTGAAATTATTTCTATGTCGTTTAGTACTGGACTGCTATACGTACATAATTTCAAGCTTTCAGATTGTGTTTATGTTCTGGCTAGCACTCACAAACTCCGACAAGTTTTATTAGCATAGATCAGCGTATTGCGCTATATAGTTTTGTACTGTCGTAAACTAAAGTAATGGATTATTAAAAGCAGTATCATATACGGCTGGCCGTAAACATCCACCCATAAACGCGTGCCCGTTTTTGGGAGACCTGGACTCAACAACGCAGTGACAAAGCCGCCGTCCATTACCGAGCCATCCCGGGCTTTTATCCATCCAATCCCGTTTGCATATTAATCCCCATTAAATTGGCAATTTCCATCGCGAGCGGCGGGCGGACGCCGCCCCTGCAGCCCCAGCCGCCCCCAGCCCCAGCAGACCACCCCCGCCATGAACGAAGAACCGAGGGCCGAGCATAATCGATACGCAAGCCCAGATTGACATTTCAACACCGTTTAAACTACAAATAGGTGCGGAGGTTAAGAGACCGCAGGAAATTGCAGTTTTCTGCGCATCGATCCTGCGGGGTTACGAACGAACATCGAGAGCATTGCCGCAATTTACGACGCAGAGGTGCACATATAATTACCATTAAATGTTTATCGCGCAAATTAGGTTACCGCGATACGGATTCAATTAACACAGCCTGTATTTAAATGGGATATTGCGCTGAACCTCGCGGATAACAAAAAAATTAAACTCTATGTTGCGCGGGAATATTACTCACATTGATGTAATTATTAGTTGCAATGGCACGTGAAGATTATTTAAAAAAAACCATTACATCCTGTGGATGATGTTGTTATTACAGCTTTTAAATGTAAGGTGATTACGCAGCCTTCCACTCGTATCAATATAATGGAAGAGTAATTGGAATCAGCAAGCTTCCATTATACCGCCTCATAGCGTATTTTATAAGCTATTTTCAAGCGGGGTTTCTAAGAAACTAAAAAAGCAGTTTTCTATAGTTATATCTGTTGTATTGGAGGGAAAAACTAATTCCCAGACGTCCCCAATCCAGACCCAATCTTACCGATGTAATCGCTCCGGATTCGGAATTTCCGCCAAGAAAACACTCGACGAATTCCCACTTGTGGCCGCAATAACGCAAACAATCGCTCAAGTGGCCTGTCCGGAGGCCGCCCCCGCCGCCCCAATTTCCACCTGCGATTAACCTGTCGCTCGGTGGACACGGAGGACGCAAATTAAAATTCCCCGATAACTGCTCAGCGCAGGATTAATGGTCGTCCTGGAAGTCGTCCTGCTGGCTGGGGAGCACCTCGCAGGAATTAATTGTGTCTTATATCTTTCGAATTTATATAAGCAGGGCGTTATCGTTCGAACCAGCTGCATGGGTCTTCTAAGCCAGTGTAAAAATAAGAGCCCCATTCGGGATCAGTTGCGTTTTGTAGCTGTAGCAATTGCGTGGATTATTCACTCACGGGGTATTGACGGGAATTAGGCGGGAGCCTTTCCTAACGTCTGCTTAGAGGCATTATTCACCTGTGTACACACTCTTTTACGACTTAGGGGAGTGAGTTATTGCATTTTCGTGCAGGGTGTAAGATGTGTAAAATTAACTCGTTAAAACAATATCCAATGCTCGACACGATACAATTATTTTTGGCAACGTTAAATGGCTTAATAGTAAGACAAGAAGAAGTAGAAGAATAAGTAGAAGTAGAAATAGAAGTAGAGGAGATAGTAAGACTCGCCCTTGTGGCAGTGGCATAGTAAGTTTAAGGCTCTGACTGACAAATAAACATGAACACTTTTCGATGATATCGAAAATATTTATCTGAATGCTAAATTCGGCAACAATATCCAATGCTCGATACGATACAATTATTTTTGGCAATGTTAAATGGCTTAATAGTAAGACAAGAAGAAGTAGAAGAATAAGTAGAAGTAGAAATAGAAGTAGAAGAGATAGTAAGACTCGCCCTTGTGGCAGTGGCATAGTAAGCTTAAGGCTCTGACTGATAAATAAACATGAAAACTTTTCGATGATATCGAAAACTTTTATCTGAATGCTAAATTCGGCAACAATATCCAATGCTCGACACGATACAATTATTTTTGGCAATGTTAAATGGCTCAATAATAGCAACACTAAAGCTTTACTGCTGTTATGCCATGCACTTCCCCGCAAGTTGTGTTGGCAACTTACACTACAGGACCCAACATGAAGAAGCGTTTTCAGCAGGACATCGTGTTTTTTTGTGAACTGTATTCCTGTTTTTGTAGGTGTGTGCACAAAATCTTATATTACAATAAATTAAAAAAAAAACGCTACAAATGCTCCATTCATTTTTAAAAACATTTAGTTAATCAGAATGTGAAGACGTTAGTATCATTAATATATATATACAGGGTGTATCAGCCAAATGGAATAAATTCAATAATAAATAAATGGGGGCGTGTTCGAAAAAACGCTCGGGCACGTCGATTGTTATTTTTAGTTGCGCATTTTTTTCAACAAAAACTTTTCATACAGGGTGTGTCATGTGACCGTGGCCAATACCAACTTTCTTATTTTAAATGCAACACCTGGTATATTATTCAATTTTTGGATTCTTCAGAAAATTCTAGACATATTTCATGTTCAATGTCCTATACCTATCTTCAACTGTTTCGGAAATATTAAGTGTTTTCAGATTTATTGCAAAAATTAACATTAAAAAAAGAAAATTATTTGATTACAGAAATTCGTTACAACACATTCAATAATTATTTCCCACTTAGGTCTTGTATAAATCTAAATTTCTGCTAATAATTATTCTTTATTATTATTATTATTACATCTATAAGAATTACAACATCGGCGATCGATAACTTGCAGCCTTCGTGTGCATAAATGAGGGTTGATTGCCGAAGATCGGTCTTTGTACGTGTAAGGTGCAGCGGTAATCTCAGGCGTTTCATTAAACTTCCTGATGCGATATCAGGCGGAAATGTGCAAAGTTTCGGCCCGCGGGCTTGCATGTATCAATGCCAGGGCGCGTAAATTGGGAAAGTTACGTTATGATTTCAATCGGCTGAAAGGGCCGGGCACTGGCTGGAACGCCAGCAGTCATGCACCCAGGGCTATACCCTTCATAAACTAGACGATATTAGTTCGTACAGACTCGAAGATTTAAAGGAGAAAATCAAAAATATGTAGTTTTTTGTATGCAGAGGTCCTTAGGAGCAACTTGAAATATTCTGAAAAACAAAGTCATCCACCCTTTATAAATAAGACGATTTTTGTTCATATACTTATGCAGACTAAGATTTATATAACTTTCTGCATTGACTAGTATGGGTTAGCTATTACTGAAATTTCAGAACATTTATTATTTGCAAATTTGATATTATATTCGTGTACAGTACGCCTGAAACTAATTCTCCTAAATATTTGACAAAGTTTCAGTATTAAATAAGGAAGAAAATCAAAAATATAACTTTCTGCATTGGCAAGTATGCGTTAGCTATTACTGAAATTTCAGAAAATTTATAATTTGCAAATTTGATATAAGATTAATGTACAGAACACCTGAAACTAATTCTCCTGAAAATTTGACAAAGTTTGAGTATTAAATAAGGGAAAAAACAGACACTTAACGTTCTGCAATGACAAGTATGGGTTAGCTATTACTGAAATTTTAGAAAATTTATAATTTGTAAATTTAATATTAGATTCGTGTACAGTACGCCTGAAACTAATTCTCCTGAAAATTTGACAAAGTTTGAGTATTAAATAAGCGAGAAAATAAAACACTTGACGTTCTGTAATGAAAAGTATAGGTTACATAATACTGAAATTTCTGAAAATTTATTATTTGTAAATTTTATATTAGATTAGTGTACAGTACACCTGAAACTAATTCTTCTGAAAATTTGATAAAGTTTCAGTATTAAATAAGGGAGAAAATTAAATACTTAACGTTCTGCATTGACAAGTATGGGTTAGCTAATACTGAAATTTCAGAAAATTTATAATTTGCAAATTTGATATTAGATTCATGTAAAGTATACCTGAAACTAATTCTCCTGAAAATTTGATAAAGTTTGAGAATTAAATAAGGGAGAAAATTAAACACTTGACATTCTGCAATGACAAGTATAAGTTACATATTACTGAAATTTCTGAAAATTTATTATTTGTAAATTTGATATCAGATTCATGTACAGTACACCTGAGACTAATTTTCCTGAAAATTTGACGAAGTTTGAGTATTAAATAAGAGAGAAAATTAAACACTTAACGTTCTACATTGACATGTATGGGTTAGCTATTACTGAAATTTCTGAAATTTTATTATTTGCAAATTTGATATTAGATTCGCATACAGAACACCTAAAACTAATTATCCTGAAAATTTGACAAAGTTTCAGTAATAAATAAGGGAGAAAATCAAACACATTACGTTCTGCAATGACAAGTATGGGTTAGCTATTACTGAAATTTCTGAAAATTTATTATTTGCAAATTTGATATTAGATTCGTGTACAGTACACCTGAAACTAATTCTCCTGAAGATTTGACAAAGTTTCAGTTTTAAATAAGGCAGAAAATCTAAGATATAAATTTCTGCATTGGCAAGTATGGCTTAGCTATTTATGAAATTTCAGAACATTTATTCTTTGCAAATGTGATATAAGATTCGTGTACAGTACACCTGAAACTAATTCTTCTAAAAATTTAACAAAGTTTCAGTAATATATAAGGGAGAAAAGTAAACACTTAACGTTCTGCAATGACAAGTATGGGTTAGCTATTACTGAAATTCCAGAAAATTTATTATTTGCAAATTCGATATTATATTCATGTACAGTACACCTGAAACTAATTCTCCTGAAAATTTGACAAAGTTTTAGTAATAAATAAGGGAGAAAATCAAACACTTAACGTTTTGCAATGACAAGTATGGGTTAGCTATTACTGAAATTTCTGAAAATTTATTATTTGCAAATTTGATATTATATTCGTGTACAGTACACCTTAAACTAATTCTCCTGAAAATTTTACAAAGCTTCAGTATTAAATAAGGGAGAAAATTAACCACTTAACGATCTGCAATGACAAGAATAGGTTACCTATTACTGAAGTTTTTGAAAATTTATTATTTGAAAATTTGATATTAGAATCGTGTACAGTACACCTGAAACTAATTCTCCTGAAAATTTGACAAAGTTTGAGTATTAAATTAGGGAAAAAATCAAACACTTAACGATCTGCAATGACAAGTATGGGTTAGCTATTACTGAAATTTCTGAAAATTTATTGTTTGCAAATTTGATATTAGATTCGTATACAGAACACCTGAAGCTAATTCTCCTTAAAATTTAACAAAGTTTCAGTAATAAATATGGGAGAAAATTAAACACTTAACGTTCTGCAATGACAAGTATGGGTTAGCTATTACTGAAATTTATGAAAATTTATTATTTGCAAATTTGATATTATATTCGTATACAGTACACCTTAAACTAATTCTCCTGAAAATTTTACAAAGTTTCAGTATTAAATAAGGGAGAAAATTAACCACTTAACGATCTGCAATGACAAGAATAGGTTAGCTATTACTGAAGTTTTTGAAAATTTATTATTTGAAAATTTGATATTAGAATCGTATACAGTACACCTGAAACTAATTCTCCTGAAAATTTGACAAAGTTTGAGTATTAAATTAGGGAAAAAATCAAACACTTAACGATCTGCAATGACAAGTATGGGTTAGCTATTACTGAAATTTCTGAAAATTTATTGTTTGCAAATTTGATATTAGATTCGTATACAGAACACCTGAAGCTAATTCTCCTGAAAATTTAACAAAGTTTCAGTAATAAATATGGGAGAAAATTAAACACTTAACGTTCTGCAATGACAAGTATGGGTTAGCTATTACTGAAATTTATGAAAATTTATTATTTGCAAATTTGATATTAGATTTGTATACAGTACAACTGAAACTAATTCTCCTGAAAATTTGCCAAAGTTTCAGTATTAAATAAGGGAGAAAATTAAATACTTGACGTTCTGCAATGACAAGTATAGGTTACATATTACTGAAATTTCTGAAAATTTATTATTTGTAAATTTGATATTAGATTCATGTACAGTACACCTGAGACTAATTTTCCTGAAAATTTGACGAAGTTTGAGTATTAAATAAGGGAAAAAATCAAACACTTAACGATCTGCAATGACAAGTATGGGTTAGCTATTACTGAAATTTCTGAATATTTATTATTTGCAAATTTGATAATAACACAAATATTAAAAGTATCTGAATGTTCGAAAACTGCAAAGATAGTATCAACTACTGGTACAAATTACGTAATTTTTTATAAAATGTATTTTTTTTAATGTTTTAAACAGTACAAAATCTCTATAATAATTGTTTTTAAAATTTCAACGATTTCTGTGATTGCTGAAAAATTTTCAATAATTTTTATCAACACTTCTATTATTGTAACGTATTTAATTAATGACTGCACAAGTTACATCGGTTTTTGCAAACTAATGCAAACAATTTCAAGTATTTTAGCATTAAAATGTTAAATGCGAAAGTGGACTAAGCCACAAATAAAAATGAAATGATTTAATATGTAGTAAATTGACTAATTTACATTCTACACTCTTTATCAGGATTTCTCATGTTGTTCCAATTAGTGCGTCATCTGCATATGCTATTAGTTCAATTTGATTTTTCATTATATGTTTGGTATGTAGTTTTGTCCTTCTTAAAATACCTTCCAGGACTAGATTAAATAATGTCGAGGATATATTGTCTCCTTGTTTCACTCCAGTATTTAGTATTTACCAATTTCACTACATATTGAATCATTTAATTTTTATTTGTGGTTTATTTGTATTTTAATGCTAAAAATGCTTCAAATTTTTTTTCTTCATTATTTTGCAAAAACCGATGTTACTTGTACAGTCATTATTTATATACGTTACAATAATAGAATCTTTGATTAACATTATTGAAAATTCGACAGCAATTTCCAAAGTTTTTATATAATCTTATGTAAATTCACTAAATATTTTATTAATTATTTGTAATTTTAGACTATTATTTTTCGCATCATTATTTAGCAATTTCACTACATATTGAATCATTTAATTGTTATTTGTGGTTTATTTGTATTTTAATGCTAAAAATGCTTCATTTTTTTTTCATTATTTTGCAAAAATCGATGTTACTTTTACAGTCATTATTTATATTCGTTACAATAATAGAAACTTTGATAAACATAATTGAAAATTTGACAGCAATTTCTTAAGTTTTTATATAATCTTATCTAACTTCACTAATTTTTTTTTTTTTTGTAATTTTAGACTATTATTTTTAATTTCGATAAGATTCTTCAAATAACTTAATAGCTTGTCAAATGTCAAAAATTATATGTTATATTACATGCTTCATTTGAAAAATCAATTTCACATTGAACCAAATGCTTTTCCCATATTTATATCAGATATTTTAATATACTACATGTACAGGGTGTATCAAAAGTGACTGGTTTTGAGATTTGATTCGACCCAACCGATAGTTTTTTTGTTTTCTCTCTGCATTTCGTTGTTATGTCGTCCATTATAATGATGAAGAGAATTGGGCTAAGTACTCCTCCCTGCCTCAGTCCCTATTTTGTGGTGAACTCTTCTGACTGGGTGTTATTTGTCCTAATATAATTTCTGGTTGTTGTATACATACTTTTGATGGCTATTATTAATTTCGGTGCAATCCTTCTTTTATATAGACTAGAGGTGGGTTGGGGTTCTTGTTGCTTTCCGAAGAAGACAAATAATAAGCCTCTCGTGTTAACTTTTCCGGCATAATTTTCGCACAAGATTTAATCAATCTAACTATTTTTGATGGCACCATAAGTTAAGATTCCACACTCTCTTTCAGGGTATTCTATCAAAGGCCTTTTCTTGATCGATGAAGGCCAGGTAGGCCTCTTTATTCTGGGTTCGTATTTTTTCAATAACCTGGTTTAGGGTAAATATATGATCTTGGGCACTATGTCCTATTCTGAAGCCACTTTGCGAGTCAAGAATTTGGTTGGTGATTTTACTTCTTAGTTTTGTTTCAAGTACACTTTCATATATTTCTCCCGCTACACTTAGGAGAGTTATGCCTCTATAGTTTTGGCAATCGATCTTGTCTCCTTTTTTATAGATTGGTAGTCTCGATTGGTATTATAGATTGGTAGATTGGTATAGATTTTTATAGACTGGTAGTATAACCCCTACTTCCCAGTCTTATGGGACTCTTCCTTCCTCCCATGCCCTCTTGAATATTTCCCACAATGTCATTTCAGCTTTCCTTCCCATGTTCTTTATCATTTCAGGAATAATACGATCATGTACACTTGCCTTGCCTCCTTTAAGGGTCTTTATTGCCAATTTGATTTCGTCGAGTTTTATTTGATCTTGGTGATCGATTGTTCTTTCATTGTTTATTGAGGTTACTACTATATATTCGTCTGCTTCTATGTCTAGGAGTTCTTTAAAATATTCGCACAGAACACATACAACTTCTTAAATACGCCTAAACGACAGAATGATATAACAAATAAAGTTGAAGAATTACCTGTGATATCAAAATCTAACGAGTCTGCCTGGAAATTAGCCATGGTAGAACAAATAGGCTCCCGATTAAAAACTCAACCCAAACATAACATTCTCCTCTATCTAAAACTTTTCCACTCGTGCGAGTTACGCGCGGGGGCGGCCAACCCTATCCTCCCACTCGGGCACCATCCGCCCCCACTTTCGGCCGCCGCCGTGCGTATTTTCGGGCCAATTTTGCTGTAAGCGAGGGCATTACAAGTTCCGTGGAAGTTTATTAGCACGTGTACTTCGGCGCCCGGGGGAGGAAAAAACCGAAACTTTTTAATCGATAGCCAGTTTCGCGCCCGATCCCGCCGCCCCCGGCGCCCCTGCCGCCCCCTGAGTTAAACAAGCAGTTACGTTCCGGAGCGCCGCCGATGGGCGGGGGCGGCAGACGCCGGGCGTCGCTCGCTCACATTGTTTTAACGATTGCGCGTTTCCGCGGCGGGCGCCGGCAGGTGCTCCCCTCGGCCGCCCCCAAGCGCGCAACTTTGTTGGAAGTGCAGCGAGACGCGAAGAGTGAGGTGGGTTGGGGTTCTTGTTGCTTTCCGAAGAAAAAAAATAAGCCTCTCGTGTTAACTTTTCCGGCATAATTTTCGCACAAGATTTAATCAATCTAACTATTTTTGATGGCACCATAAGTTAAGATGAAAAACAAATCATTTGCTTTGAGCTTGGTGAACGAATAATATCAACAATATAACAAGATTTCTACAATACAGTGCTTAAAATAAGATGGAGGACACCGCCAGCACAACACAAATCATAAGTCAATAAGTTCATACAACTAGATAACATCTACAAGGAAACAATCCCTGAAATCGTACAAAGATAGTCCGAGTAGCAGTCTCTTAAGGGTGTTTTCGCATTTCGGTTTTCGTCGATGTTGAGGATCTCGGCACAGCAATGTGTCCAGCCTGTTATTCTGTAATGTCTTGAAATGTCCAGCCTGCATCATACGTAGGATGTGGTTCCATGCCTTTACCGCCCAGTACATTCCTCCTTGTTGACAATATTTCTGATAATCTGAACTGCGTCTAGCGACATCAAATAAAAAATTACAAAATTATAGAGCATTGACAAGATTTCTAATAATCTGAACTGCGTCTAGCAACATCAAATAAAAATTTAAAAAATATAGAGCATTGACAAGATTTCTGATAATCTGAACTGCGTCTAGCGACATCAAATAAAAAATTACAAAATTATAGAGCATTGACAAGATTTCTAATAATCTGAACTGCGTCTAGCAACATAAAATAAAAATTTAAAACATTTAGCAACATCAAATAAAAAATTACAAAATTATAGAGCATTGCAGCAATTTTATACTGTCAGTATGTTGAGCCTCCAATTAAAAGTATGTAGCAAAATTCAAAAACACCCTGTACGAAAGATTATGAGAGAATACTTACCTTCAATTTTCGACCTAAATCTCCACCTAAAAATAAAAAAAATATGTAATGTTTAATACTACGCTACGTGTTTGTTTATTTCTAAATATTTGTTTTCCTCATTTAGAAATTTCCCTAAGCCTCTCGTGCAATCAACTTAATTCCGCATACTAAATTTTTTTATAAGTATTCGCTGCGAACGAAATAATAGGCCAATTTGTAAACGTACGCACTCTCGTGCGTGCGTGTGTGGGTGCGAGGACGGTTCGGCGGGGCCGCTCCTACGCCCACGCATGCCTCGCGTGGCGCAATAAGGGCTGGAGAGGGGGCCCCTCTTGTCGGACACAAAAGAAAATTAAATCAGGCGACGGCGAAGGTCCCCCCGTCCGCGTCGAGATAAGGGAAAAAGTTGAATTTTAATGGGACCCGCTTAAAATGCGGCCGGCAATCTGTCACCTCCGATTGGGGCCGCCGCCCCATCTAGATAACGGCTTTATATTTATATCTGTGTCGCGCATCGGGGGTTCTCGGACAATTAACAAGTTCAGTGCTGATTTTGATTTCTCCTCCAAGTAGTAAAACATATCAGGTTCCAATGCACAATGTACAGTACAATGCAATTTATCGTCGCACCGAAAATAGATGTAAAAAAATCCGACACAGGTAATATTGTTGCATATTTAAAATGACTGTCATTAAACGTATTATCTATTGAAATCGAACCTAAAATAAGACAGGTTTTTCGTCAGTCATAATAGGCCGAAAATTTAAAAACAATACTCTAAACAATAGTCTAAAATTTGGTTCTCAGTGGTTTAACACTAGACCAACTTTTAGCTGAAATAGAGGATATATATGCCACGCCTAGCACATTAATCAATGATATTGTCATTTTACCACCAACGAATGCAAATGATGATTTCACTGACGAGGATTCAGGGGACGAGCAACAAGTTTCAATAAACAATTTGCCTGGCTCACAATTATTAGCCGAAGCAGAAATAATCATCAGGGACGAAGAAGCTGATATAGAAGATTTAGAAAACATCGAAGAAGAGACAGAAGTATGGGATGAGTCTGACGAATTACCATTATCACACTATGTGTCAGTTCAAATTCAAAAGCGAAATCCAAGAGATCATATACATGGGAGAAAGCAGATCTTAGCACTCACTTCAATACTGAATGGCTACCTTCTCTTACGGTTGAAATGAAAACTCACCATCACAGTTATTCTCAAATTTTTTTGATGATGAAATTATTTGTAAATATTCACTTGAATACTGAATGGCTACCTTTTCTTGTACGGTTGCAAATGAAAATTCACCATCACAGTTATTCTCAAATTTTTTTGATGATGAAATTATTTTTAACGTTGGTTCGGTTTACAAACTTATATGCTTTAAAACGAAAGATTAAATCCGATATTAAATCTGCAGAAATCAAATACTTTCAGGCAGAGCTATTAGTGTCTGGATACTGTACAGCTAGTAGACGAGGAATGTATTGAGAATATTCTGAAGATACCCACAACTATCTTATTTCAAATACTATAAGCAGAGATCGATTTGCCCACTGCTGCAATAATGATGATCTCGATGAAACTAACCGATTTGCTAAACTTAGACTTCTGTTTGAGAAGATGAATGACATATGTTTAGAATACGCACCACACGTGGAGCATCATAGTATTGACGAGGCAATGGTACCATATTTTGGAAGGCATCCTGGGAAACAGTTCATCAAGGGAGAACCTGTACGGTATGGTTACAAACTTTGGGTAGGTACAACGTTTAATGGTTACATTGTCTGATTTGAACCCACCAGAGAGCAATATCTGCAATGAAGAATTACAACAATCTAGTATTAGTAGGTACATCAGTTATTATGAATTGTGCCGGCGTAGTGTGCTCTAAAATAAATGTACTATATCATTTATTTTTTGATAATTTTTTTACAACAGTTCCACTGATAGAAGAACTGACTAAGAGACAAATAAAGGCAACAGGCACACTCCGCGAAAATAGAAGATCAAAATGTCCTTTACCTTCTAAACAAAATATTCACAAAGAGTAAAAGAGGAACTTTTGACTTCAGAACTACAAATAAACGTTCAATATTACTTGCAAAGTGGAATGACAATAATATTGTCACCGTTGTATCGAATTATATACTCGTACAACTAACTGATACAGTATCCCGATTTTCATGTTCTGACAAAAAACGCATAAATCTGGAACATCCTCAAAACATAAAACTCTATAATACATACATGGATGGAATCGACCGCAACCATCAGAACATAAAACTCTATAATACATACATGGATGGAATCGACCGCTACGATCAGAACATAAGTTTATTTCGAAATGGAATCAGAAGACAAAAGAGGTACTTTCTTTTACTTGTGCTTTTTTTTTATTTAGCAGTACAAAATGTATGGGTGCTGCACAAAAAAACGAAAAAACGAAAGATCATTAGATGGAAACAGAAACATTTTCCGAAGGAGGGTGGCTAAATCTCTTCTGGAGACTAACTCTTAAAAATAAGCAACAAACTATCAAGACATAGTAATTTAGAAAATGCTGATTCGAGATTCGATAGACATGATCACTTGGTCGGCACGCAAGAATAGCCTACACGTTGTAGGGTATGCCATAAAGCAATTTCGGTAATTTGTATCAAATACATTACACATAAGATGCTTTTCTACACATCACACTCCTGGATCAATTTAATCATTATATACAGTGTGGAAATTAAGTAGCGGATAAATTCGGTAACTCCGTTAATGTGTATGAGAGAATAAATATCAAAAGAGTTAGCCAGAATTTCCAGCTTACAATATTCCAGAATATTAAACGTGTGTTCAGAAACTGTGAATATTATCATGAAAATTGCCAAAAAAATTTTTATTGAAGAATAAATAATATAGTATACAACTTAGGTATTTGGCCGATATGGGTTATATAACAGACGAGGTTGAGATATTGCGGAGTCTGTTATATCCATATCAACCATATGTTCTTTTATAGTTTTTGTGATACTAAAATATACAGGGCGTTAAATAAAGAATGTAAAATATTCAAGGGGGTACTAGTATGAACCACAACAAAGAAAATAGTCTTCATAAACATGGGTCCTTAAAGTAACGGTTTCGGAGAAATGTAAGATTATTCTTTAGCTTAATAAAGAAAACACTTGGTAAAGTTTTACCAGTTTTATAGAATTGCTCTACAATTTGTTCGGCACTGCTGCCATTCTCAAGAGAGATACCCTGTATCTCTTGAGTGTATCTCTTGAGAATGGCAGCAGTGCCGAAACAATTGTAGAGCAATTCTATAAAACTTGTGAAACTTTACCAAGTGTTTTTAACCTTGAATTAAACCTTGATTAACCTAAACAAAATGTTTCACCAAGAAGTAACCACTTTCTCATACAATTTGATTATTCTTTTTATCTCCTATTTTTGTTTTGCTAAAATTTGCATTTTCTTATCATAGTTGGCTGATGTTTGTGAAATAAACAGTCAGTATTTGACAGTTGTTATTTGACGTGCAGTGCCGAAACAATTGTAGAGCAATTCTATAAAACTTGTGAAACTTTACCAAGTGTTTTCTATATTAACCTAATCAACATGTTTCACCAAGAAGTAACCACTTGCTCATACAATTTCATTATTCTTTTTATCTCCTATTTTTGTTTTGCTAAAACTTGCATTTTCTTATCATAATTGGCTGATGTTTTGTGAAATTAACATTCCGTATTTGACAGTTGTTCTTAGTGCACAAGTTTCCATTGCTATGACTGATTACTCTAATGCAGAATTAGTCGACATGCATTTCATGTATGGTCGTGCTGATGGAATTGCCACCGAAGCACGGCGTCTTTATGTAGAAGCTTATCCAAATTGCCAGATTTCTTCACATCGTATGTTTGGAAGAATTCGCCATATTCCTTCACATCGTATGTTTGAAAGAATTCGCCAGATTCCTTCACATCGTATGTTTGGAAGAATTCGCCTGAGATTGTGTGATTAGTCTATGGTACTCCTGTAAATTACCAATAGCCAATGAGGGTGTTTTAGAAAGAGTTCGAATATCCTTCAGACGAAGATGTCGTGCCTGGAAATGCTTGGAAATGCCATGCTTGGCCATGCTTGGAAATGGAAATGGCCATGGCCATGCTTGGAAATGGAAGGAGGGCACTTCGAACATCCTCAGTAACTCTGTTCTTTGTTTTTGCTAAAAGCTCGATTTGTTTGTTTGCACATAATCAATAAGTAATGGCAAATAGGCAAATAAATGTTGCAAACAAGAATATTCTTCCATATGTCCGAAACCGTTACTTTGAGGATTTTGTGCACTAACAACAACTGTCGAATGATAAATGTTTATTTCGCAAAACATCAGCCAACTATGATAAGAAAATGCAAGTTTTAGCAAAATAAAAAAGGAGGTAAAAAAGAATAATCTTCTATATCTCCGAAACCGTTATTTTGAGGACCCATGTTTATCAAGACTTTTTTTATTGTGGTTCATACTACTACCAAAGAGCAAAAACAAAGAACAGAGTTACTGAGGGTGTTCGAAGTGCCTTCCTTCCATTTCCAAGTATGGCCATGGCCATTGCCATTTCCAAGCATGGCCAAGCATGGCATTTCCTAGCATTTCCAGGCACGATATATTTGTCTGAAGGATATTCGAACTCTTTCTAAAACACCGTCATTGGCTATTGGTTATTTACAGGAGTACCATAGACTAATCACCCTTGAATATTTTACGCTCTTTTTTTTACATCCTGTATATGTTTGCTCTCCAGGCCCATGGCTTAATTTACAATTTCTCTCCATGCTCTTTTATCCTTCGTTTTTCCTTCCAGTTGGAAATGTAGCATTGTTCCAAGTTTCTTTAACTTCTTCCTTCCTTCTTGTTTTAGGTCTGCCGGCGATTTGTAATTGTAACAGTTAAGGCTATCGTAACTGTTTACATTAAAATTGCTTAAATTAAATTCTATGTATAAACATCTAATGTAAAAAAATGGTCATTCCAAGAATTTGTTTGTGAAGAATCCGTTATTCATTTTAGGAATGAATTTCGGAGTTTTCGGGATTCATTTTCGACAATATGGTTTTCGAAAATTTGACTTTTGGAAAGATTATTTTCGTAGAATTTGCGTTTCCATCACTCATCTGTTACCACTGTTGATAAGCAATAATATAAATATAACCGTTTGGGGACTTTAAAAAGGCCCAAAGAGATGGTATTGCTTGGTACTTGGTGTGCAACCAACTAGATGCAGATCTTGCTCGGATGTAGCTCTTCAACAACTCAAAGCTAATCACATCCGCAAGATTAATGTCACATGGCGGAATGAACCATTGGAGCTATAACGGTTGTATACGGAGCAATTCCAAAGTCTCTATTGCTTCCAAAACTGGGATTTGATACAAGCTAACAAGAAGAAATGACAGCATCAGTGATGTAATTATTGAGGCACGCCCGCCACGTAGCCGGCATCCTCGTGTGCTCCGGGTCGAGGCGGTTTCCAGTTTATCAAGGAGAAATCCCGACTGGAATTGATTCCCCTCGCGGCTGGTGTTCGAGATTTTTCTAAAAGTGTGACGGCGAGCGGTTTTAATGGTCGGCCACGGTGCACCAAGAACGGGTTGTCGACTAGAAGACGCTCTCGTGAGCGCGGCCGAGAAGAATGCGCACACACACACATGCACACACATGCACGTCCGTACACAATGAGAAAGAGAGACTAGTGATAATAGTGCAGGTAGAACCCTGGCCTTGGAGTCCCCGCACTGCGCAACCTGCGTGCCAAGGAGGACACTGACTTCCACCAGCTGCCCTTGTCTGCCTCCTCGGCGGGCACCAGCCCCGAGACCACGTCTCCGTGACCCCGTGTGGATTCTGCGCGAGAGGAGAGAGCCGTAAATCCGCCTCGTGCATCCCCTGTCACGACGCCCTCCGAAGCACCAAGCCAGTGGGCACAATTACCAAAGGCGTGCAAATACTTTTCTCCTATTACACTCCTGAGAACCCTCGGGGTACCATCTTGGGCGATTACTGTTTGTAAATAATTGTGGGCGCCAATTATATCGCCAGTCGATAGCTTTCTACACCTGAAGAATGTTGGGTGTCACGCCTCGCGTAAGATGGTAATAAAACTAATGCATAGGAGAGCATAATATAACCATGCATTCTTGAAGGTTACATACAAAATTACTTACTAGAATAGAAATTCACTCCAAAATTTCACTAGAATTTAGACACGCCAAAACTCTGTTCAAAATTCAATCGAAAACTATTACAACACCAAACGTCACTTCAAAATTGGACCGAATCTGATACACACCAAAATGCCATTCAAAATTATATAAAAAGCTGATTCACATCAAAATTCCATTCAAAATGATATAAAAAACTGACACTGAAAAGTGTTAATTTTTATGTAGTGTCACTGTTGTTTTCAACGTACGATCTGATAGCTTTTTACATTTTTGCACCGGGATATTAAAATTAGACAAATTTTGGCAAAAATTTACAGGTTTTCACAGCTGAAGCTAAGAATTTGGCATATTTCGACAGTCTCAAATGAAATTTTGACAGATTTCTACGGTTTTAATTGAGAATTTGATGTGTGTAAACTGTTGCACTCCTAAAACTAGGATATAAAAAATTGCCAATATTTAACAGATTCGGCCAGATCTATTGACAGATTTTCATATCAAAAGCTTTGAATTTGATAGATTCTGAATGTCTCAGTAGGCAATTGAACCCATTTAGGAAGTTTTAATAGATTTTGACAACTATAATTGTAAATTTTTCAGATTTCGACAGTTTTTAATTAAATTTGACAAACAGGATGGTAGAGTAGGGTCTAAACATTTAGGTGTAATTGGTGATATTCAAATACCAATTCCGTCATAACAAATTTGCATTTGTTTGATATATTTTAAATTATGACTTGATTTAACAGAACAAGATGAAAATAACAAAAAAATGACAGATTTTCGTAGCAGAAGCTTTGAATTTTATAGATTTTGAACGTCTCAGTCGGGAATTCCTAAACTTCCATTTAGGAAGTTTTAACAGATTTTGACAACTATAATTGTAAATTTTTCAGATTTCGGCAGTTTTTAATTAAATTTGACAAACAGGATGATTAAAAAGGTAGGGTTCAAACATTTAGGTATAATTGGTGATATTCAAATGCCAATTCCGTTATAACAAATTAGCATTTGTTTGATATATTTTTAATCATGACTTGATTTAACAGAACATGATGAAAACAACGAAATCCTCTGTAACTAGATAACGGTTGGAAATAAGACATAGCTTTATTAACATTTTTTTCTTCACGTAGCATCACACATCACACCTATAAGTTTTGACCGTACCTTTTGAATCACCTTGTATATCCGTAAGAGGGGTTGTCCAGCGATTATTACTTCGCAGTACTCATCACTTTGTATAAATACAAAAGAAAAAATTGATATTTTAAATTTCCCTTTTTTTAAACTGATTGTTCATTTAATGATTATTTCATTGAAAATAACCCAAAATAGTCATTTATTTAATTTGAAACTATCATTCGCGTTTGCAAAATTTGTTCTTCTTATTATTTGTTCAATTAGCCATTTTGCACCAATTTTTAAATTCGTTCCTATTATATTTTAAATTTCTGAATTCGTTAATTTTTAATCCATTGAGCAACTACTTCCCAATTTAGTTGTTTGTTTTTAATTTAGTTGTAGTTGTTTAGTACCTGCAACCTTGTTTGTCTTTGATGACATCAGTCGACAATGACATTGCTCTCACAAATGATGAAGCAAATCACAATAACTTTCAAGAATATGAAAAGAGTTTATTATGATACAAATAAAAAGATTTGTTTTTTCGTTATAGCGATAGCGTAAATGAATAATTAGTATTTTTTTCTTTAATATCAAGTTATAAATTAAAACGGGTTTTCCAATAAGAGGTGTTATTTTGAATAGCCCGCTATTTTGGGAGATGTCACTTTTGAAGCTGTCATTTCTTGGCATTTGACAAGTAGAAACTACGCCATTAATAAAAATGGTACGATACACGCTTCAACAACGCATTGAAATTATTAAAATTCACTATAAAAATGGTGAAAATTTGGCAGAGACGGTTCGTAAAACTCGAACATTTTTGGGTCGTCGTGAAGCACCTTGTCGGACCGCAATACAGAAATTGGTGGAAAAATTCGAGCTGTTGGGACAAGTTAGTGATGAGAAGAATAAAACCCGTGCACGTCGCTCAAGAACAGCCGAGAATATTGCTGCTGTAGCCGAAAGTGTTGAAGAAAACCCAGGTTTGTCCATTCCTCGTCGTTCTTTGGAATTAGGTATTCCACAAACGTCATTACACCGTATTTTGCATAAAGATTTGGGTCTTAAGGCTTATAAAGTCCAGTTAACACAAGAACTCAAGCCGGCCGATCATCAACAACGTCGTGACTTTGCTGATTGGGTCGTTGAAATGCATGAAAATGATCCGGAATTCCATCGAAAAATCATCTTCAGTCATGAGGCCCATTTCCACCTCGGTGGCTTCGTCAACAAGCAAAATTGTCGCATCTGGGGCTCAGAAAACCCAAGAGTTATTGTTGAAAAGCCTCTCTATCCTCAACGTGTGACTGTTTGGTGCGGTTTATGGTCCGGCGGAGTCATTGGACCTTACTTTTTCGAAAATGAGGCTGGCGCAACAGTTACGGTGAATGGATTGCGCTATCAAGAGATGATTAACGATTTTTTATGGCCGGAATTGGATGGTATTGATCTGGACAACGTTCACTTTCAACAAGACGGCGCTACGTGCCACACAAGCAACGAAACCATTGATCTTTTAAGGGAAAAGTTTCCGGACCGTGTTATCTCTCGAAGAGGTGATCACAATTGGCCACCGAGATCTTGTGATTTAACACCTTGCGACTTCTTTCTTTGGGGCCACGTGAAGGAGAAGGTCTACGCCAACAGCCCAGTATCGATTCAAGACCTCAAAGATGGAATTCGTGAGGCTATCGAGGACATACAGCAGCCACTTTGCGATTTAGTTATGGAAAATTTCATGAAAAGGATTTTGTCCTGTAAGCGTGGCCGTGGTGGTCATTTGCTTGATGTTATTTTCCACTATTAACGGCATACCTTCCTCTTTGTAATGAAATAAACATCTGATGATTTATAATAAAAAATGGCATTTTTCTTTGAATATCAAAATAACACCTCTTATTGGAAAACCCTTTATAATTAAAAATTAAAACGTCCAACTCTCAGAAGACTAAACTTAAATCTAAGAATAAAATGAAAGCATCGCAATCCAAAACTATTATTTTCGAATCCAAAAATGAAGATACCATAATTGCAGCTACTGATCGCAGTAGAGATAGTGATGATAATAATTATAACATTGAAGTTCAAATAGAAAATCAGTGTCAAATGGATTGACGAGCTCAAAAATCAATCGAAGAAGAAGGTAATGCTAGATGTGAACCTGTTGCATCTGAAGAAGAAATCGGAAGTGGAAATGCTAGTATTGTAAAGTATTTACAAGATAGTTGAAATGAGTTCGATTAGACTTCTGAATGCAATTTACGGCAAAAAACTATTAATTCGCAGTACTCATCACTTTGTATAAATACAAAAACACAAATTGATATTATATATTTTGTTTTTTTAAACCGTTTGTTCAATTAATAATGGTTTCGTTGAAAACAGCCCTAACACATTTATTTATTTTCAATGTATGAATGAATAACCTAACCTAACCTACTTTTGATTTTCTCACTTATTTAATACTGAAATTTTCTGAAAATTTTCAGGAGAATTAGCTTCTGGTATACTGAACACAAATTGGTCATCAGAAAGCTCACTTGGAAAAATGTAAGAGCGCCAATTTTCGTAAAATTCCCTTCAAAACTCGAAAAGTTATAAATGGTAAAGGAAAGTGCAGTTTTCTGTTTTTCAGCGATATTTCAGGAACTGTGCAAGATATCTCGGATTTCTTTTCAGAATATTAAAAGGCATGAAATGAATGAATTACTTTGAATGAATGAATGAATAATCTAACCTTACCTAATTTAGTTTTCTCACTTATTGAATACTGAGACTTTGTCAAATTTTCAGGAGTATTAGCTTCAGGTATATTGAACACAAATCTAATATTAAATATACAATAGATAAATTTTTAAAAATTTCAGTAATAGAGACCTAACCTAACTTGCTTTTAATTTTCTCACTTATTTAATACTGAAACTTTGTCAAATTTTCAGGATTATTAGCTTCAGGCTACACAAATCCTGAACACAACTGAACACAATACTGAATACAATACTGAACACAAATCTAATATTAAATATACAAAAAAAAAAAAATTGGGATATAGAGACTTAACCTAACCTAACCTAACCTTAATAAAGAAAAAAACAGTAATATTTCTACTGAAGATGGTCGCCTAGCGATCGAAATGTACATTTAGATCAAATAAATGTGTTTTGTGAAAAAGGTGTTTTTTTCTTTATTAATACGAATCTTTTACAAGCTCCAAGATACCACTTAACCTTACCAAACCTAACGTGCTTTTGATTTTCTCACTTATTTAATACTGAAACTTTGTCAAATTTTCAGGAGAATTAGCTACAGGTATACTGAACATATATCTAATATTAAATATTAAAAAAAAAACAAAAATTTCGAAAATAGAGACCTAACCTAACCTACTTTTGATTTTCTCACTTATTTAATACCGAAACTTTGTCAAATTTTCAAGAGAATTAGATTCAGGTATACAGAACACAAATCTTATATTAAATATTAAAAAAAACAAAAATTTCGGAAATAGAGACATAACCTAACCTAACCTAACCTACTTTTGATATTCTCACTTATTTAATACTGAAAATTTGTCAAATTTTCAGGAGTATTAGCTTCAGGTGTACTGAACACAAATCTAATATTAAATATACAATAATTGTCCAGATCTTTATCCAGATAAATACCCAAACATTTCACTTTTGTTAGATTTATGTTATTGGTTCTGGTTCTTCTAGTATGAAAGTGTAAGCATTGGGTTTCACGTTCATTTAATATCATTTGATTCCTATACCATCTGTTGAATTTCGTTGTTAACTTCCGTTATATTGTCTTCCAAATGTTCAGGGTATTCTACTGAAACAGCTACCAACGTATCATCAGCACACATAGCCTTTAATCCAGTTGAAAATTTCGGCAATAGAGACCTAACCTAACCTGCTTTTGATTTTCTCACTTATTTAATACTGAAACTTTGTCAAATTTTCAGGAGTATTAGCTTCAGGTGTACTGAAGACAAATCTAATATTAAATAAACTATAATTGTCCAGATCTTTGTCCAGATAGATACCCAAAAATTTCACTTTTGTTAGATTTATGTTATTAGTTTTGGTTCTTCTAGTATGAAAGTATAAGCATTGAGTTTTACGTTCATTTAATATCATTTTATTCCTATCACACCATCTGTTGAATTTCGTTGTTAATTTCCGCCGATATTATCTTCCAAATGTTCAGGCTATTCTGCTGAAACAGCTACCAACGTATCATCAGCATACATAGCCTTTAATCCAGTTGAAATAAACTTTGGAAGATCGTTAGCGAAAATTACAAAGAATATTGGTTCAAAGGTGTTTTTCTCACTTATTTAATACTGAAACTTTGTCAAATTTTCAGTAGAATTAGCTTCAGGTATACAGAACACAAATCTAACATTAAATATAAAACAAAAAGCAAAATATTCGGAAATAGAGACCTAACCTAACCTGCTTTTGATTTTCTCCTTTATTTAATACTGAAACTTTGTCAAACTTTCAGGAGTATTAGCTTCAGGTGTACTGAACACAAATTTAATATTAAATATACCTACTATAATTGTCCTGATCTTTGTCCAGATAAATACTCAAAAATTTCAACTTTTTCAACAGACTTTTCCATTTCTTCGAAATTCACATATTGTATTATCTGAAGTTCATGTGTATCCTCTGTCTAGAGCTGTACCCACAGAAAGTAGGTTAAATTTTAATTTTGGTACATATAAAACATTGTTCAGTTCTGTTGGAATCCAGTTCAAGTGGTCAAATGCTAGTACTCTATTTTTTCTAATACCTATAGCTCTGATTGGTGATCCATCTCCTATCCTAATAAGTTTCGGTTCTTTCAATTCTTCGTAAGCCTCGAATGTTTCCTTTTCTCGGTTGCACCGCTATCTAGATACCATTGGTTATTTTTAGCTTCTTCATTACACATTGCAGAACCGATAAATGCATTGCTTTCGCCTGTATGCTTGTGCTCCTTTTCCTTTTTATGCCAACAATCTTTCATTTTATGACCAAGCTTCTTACTATAGTGGCACACAATCTTGCCTTTCTCGATCTTTGTTTTGAAGCAATTTTTCTTCAAGTGTCCCTTTTTTCCGCATCCAAAACATTTTGTTGTTTCTGAATACAATACCAATGCTGATACAGGTGTTACATTCGTTCTTCTTCAATTAACAACCTCAATGTCAGCTCATTCATCCTCTGGTCTGCTACAGGAACTGATTCCCAGGCTGATACAAAATACTTAAACTGCTCAGGAAGACACATGAACACTTTTGTAATCAGCATCTGTTCAGAAATATTTTCTCCCATATTCTTTAGCTGGTTTTTCACATCTTCTAATTGTGGCACGAAACATGCAATTTCTTGGCCTTCATATTTGCAAGTAAAAAATCTCTGTTGGGTTAAATGTAAGCTAACCTCGGACTTCCTTTCATAAACTGCCAACAATTTGCTGCACATTTCACATGCAGTTGCGCAGGTTAAAATATGGCTCATCGGTCCTTCCTCTAATCATGTCTAAACATCTCTAAACATGTCTAAACATGTCTTTATGCTCTGTACCGGTATTTAAAAAGCCACTGCTGATCCAACTCACTTTCTTTGTTTTTATCTCTTTGTGTTGCTTTATGGGACTTACATTGTCCAGTGACCATTGACCAGTGACCAAACTGATCGATCGTAAAATTTCGTGATATCTATGCGGGGGATTGAGGCATTCAAATCGGGAAAATGTGATTCAATTTCGTCTGCCGCGTTTCGTGCTGCAGGATGATAGTTTTTGTGATGATATATACAGGGATCGGCGAGACATCCGAGCCGAGGGCCGCCTGGGGTACGTTTCCATCCTCGCTCCTGCATTTTTTCGATTTCCAGCTCGTCGGGTTCTTGGCCCTAGGGGGCGCGGCAAGGAGACGGAGAGGAAGAGTGTGGGTGCTGGTTTTCTGTCGGGCGGAATGCGGCTCAGTGAGAGTGGAGCGGGGTCAAGGGGCGGGCGGGGGGGTCATCGCCGGCCGGCGACCATTGTCTGACCACCCTCGTCCGTTACGCAGGCCCGGACTGGACTGGATCTTCCCCGGGCCCCCTCAGCGACAATGATACGTGCTCACACCGATAAGTGCTTTATTTGTGGGTAATTGAGGTCGCGGCCCGTCTGGCCCAGTCAGACGGGCCCCATTGTTTACGCCGTGAGCGAGGTGCGCGCCGACGGCGATGGCCGAGGGGAAGTTCTTTGTCCTCCGCAGCACTAATTATAACCACCTAGATAATCGTATTGATTGATACCAATCCGAGGCGCGATTGAAATATCAATTAGAAGCGCGTTCTTTGGGCCGAAACGCACTCGACGTTTAAATTTTCATCGTTTTATTTTCACCGAGCGCGCACATAAAACCGCTTTAATATGCGCGCGGCGCTCGTAATTTCAAATTTTACGGCGCACCGTCTGGCATCCAGCTCATATCTATCTCATTTGTTTGCATTGCAAATTCTATCGCATATTTTAAACGGATAGATTACTTATTGAAGACTCGCCCCGTGGCAGTCACGTCCCGTGGGATGCGAGCCTGGAAAAGTCGTCTGACGTTGACGAGATCCGATGCAACCTCGTAGCATACATTTAAAGATGTATGCATGCACATAAACTCTGTTCCATTTTTATTTTTAACTAAGTTGGCTCTTCTAGGGTGACAGTTTTGTTGACCAATGTAAAAAGTCAAAAAAAATTATATTTTATAACAGTTGGCAATGTTGCCATCAAAATGAATATCTATTGAGTACAGAATTTATTTGCTATTTTTACTTTACAAAGGCAAATCTCAAAGCAGAGGAATGGCTGATGATCTTCGAATAATGGAATGGAATGCCAATGGATTGAGGCAACATCAACAAGAATTACAAGCAGTCCTTAATATTGAAGAGATAGATGTGTGTCTTATTGCTGAAACACATTTTACTATTCAATCATTTATCAAATTTAAAGGGTATAAAACATATCACACCACACATCCCGATAACGTACCAGAGGAGGTAGTGCCATTATAATTAAGGATACTATTTTACCAACTCATAAATGGAATACAAGTCCGACGAAATTCAAGCTACTGCGGTAAGCATTAAGACCATAAACTCTCAACTTACAGTAACAGCAAATTATTGTCCCCCTAAACACGCCCTCAAGATTAATGAATATATACAGTTTCTTGAAAGCCAAGGATACAAATTCATTATTGGAGGTGACTTCAATGCTAAAAACACCCATTGGGGATCTAAATTGACTTCCACTAAGGGCAAAGAACTTTTACAAGCAATCAGGGAACTTAGATGTGAATCACTACCTACAGGAAAACCAACCTATTGGCCAACTGACCCAAATGAAATACTAGATCTTATAGACTTCTTCATTATTAGAAGCCTATCTGCACATTATATGAATGTAGAAGAAGGTTGGGATATGAACTCGGATCACTCACCAATTGTACTAATACTCAGTGAAAAAATCATCAAGCGTGAAAACAACCCTACATTAATAAATAAACTAACAGATTGCCAAAGCTTTAAAAAAGATCTTGAAGACTAAATCAATCTAGCAGCCCCACTAAAGAATGAATAACATTCAGATAATGAAGTTGCAAAACTAATTAAGCATATCCAACAAGAAACATTGACAAATATGGGTTAGCTATTACTGAAATTTCTGAAAATTTATTATTTGCGAATTTGATATTAGATTTGTGTACAGTACACCTGATACTAATTCTCCTGAAAATTTGACACTGTTTCAGTATTAAATTAGGGAGAAAATCAAACACTTAACTTTCTACACTGACAAGTATGAGTTATCTATTACTGAAATTCTTAAACATTTTTTATTTGTAAATTTGATATTAGATTCGTATACAGTACACCTGAAAATAATTCTCCTGAAAATTTGACAATGTTTCAGTATTAAATGAGGGAGTAAATCAGACACTTAATTTTCTGCATTGACAAGTATGGGTTAGCTATTACTGAAATTTCTGAAATATCATTATTTGCGAATTTGATATTAGATTCGTATACAGTACACCTGAAACTAATTCTCCTGAAAATTTGACAAAATTTCAGTATTAAATGAGGGAAAAAATCAAACACTTAACTTTCTGCATGACAACTATGAGTTAGCTATTACCGAAATTTCAGAAAATTTGTTATTTGCAAATTTGATATTAGATTCGTATACAGTACACCTGAAACTAATTCTCCTGAAAATTTGACAATGTTTCAGTAATAAATGAGGGAGAAAATCAAACACTTAATTTTCTGCTTTGACAAGTATGGGTTAGCTATTATTAAAATTTCTGAAAATTCATTATTTGCGAATTTGATATTAGATTTGTGTACAGTATATATACTTGAAACTAATTCTCCTGCAAATTTGACAAAGTTTCAGTATTAAATGAGGGATAAAATTAAACACTTAACTTTCTGCATTGACAAGTATGGGTTAGCTATTACTGAAATTTCTGAAAATTTATTATTTCAAAATTTGATAATAGATTCGTATACAGTACATCTGAAACTATTTCTCCTGAAAATTTGACAACGTTTCAGTATTAAATGAGGGAGAAAATCAAACACTTAAGTTTCTGCATTGGCAAGTATGGGTTAGCTATTACTGAAATTTCTGAAAATTCATTATTTGCCAATTTGATAATAGATTTGTGTACAGTACACTTGAAACTAATTCTCCTGAAAATTTGACAAAGTTACAGTATTAAATGAGGGACAAAATCAAACACTTAACATTCTCCATTGACAAGTATGGGTTAGCTATTACTGAAATTCCTGAAAATAATTTTATTTGTAAATTTGATATTAGATTCGTATACAGTACACCTGAAACTAATTCTCCTGAAAAGTGTATAAAGTTTCAGTATTAAATAAGGGCGAAAATCAAACATATAACTTTCTGCATTGACAAGTATGGGTTAGCTATTACAGAAATTTATGAAAATTTACTATTTGCAAATTTGATATTAGATTCGTATAAAGTACATTTTAAACAAATAGTTCTGAAAATTTGACAATGTTTCAGTATTAAATGAGGCAGAAAATCAAACACTTAACTTTCTACATTGATAAGTATGGGTTAACTATTACTGAAATTTCTGACAATGTATTATTTGCGAATTTGATATTAGATTCGTGTACAGTACACCTGAAACTAATTCTCATGAAAATTTGACAAAGTTTCAGTATTAAATAAGGGAGAAAATCATACACCTAACTTTCTGCATTGACAAGTATGAGTTATCTATTACTGAAATTCCTGAAACAATTTTTATTTGTAAATTTGATATTAGATTCATATACAGTACACCTAAAACTAATTCTCCTGAAAATTCGACAAAGTTTTAGTATTAAATAAGGGAGAAAATTAAACAACTTAACTTTCTGCATTGACAACTATGGGTTAGCTATTACTGAAATTTCTAAAAAATTATTATTTGCGAATTTGATATTAGATTTGTGTACAGTACACCTGAAACTCATTCTCCTGAAAATTTGACAAAGTTTTAGTATTAAATGAGGAAGAAAATCAAGCACTTAACTTTCTGCAATGATAAGTATGAGTTATCTATTACTGAAATTCCTGAAACAACTTTATTTGTGAATTTGATATGGGATTCGTATACAGTACACCTGAAACTAATTCTCCTGAAAATTTGACAAAGTTTTAGTATTAAATATGGTAGAAAATTAAACACTTAACTTTCTGCATTGACAAGTATGGGTTAGCTTTTACTGAAATTTCTGAAAATTCATTATTTGCGAATTTGATATTAAATTCGTGTACAATACTCCTGAAACTAATTTTCCTGAAAGTTTGACAAAGTGTCAGTATTAAATAAGGGAGGAAATCAAATACATAACATTCTCCATTGGCAAGTATTAGTTAGCTATTACTGAAATTTCTGAAAATTCATTATTTGCGAATTTGATATAAGATTCCTGTACATACAGTACACCTGAAACTAATTCTCCTGAAAAGTTTACAGAGTTTCAGTATTAAATAAGGGATCAAATCAAACATATAACATTCTGCATTGGCAAGTATGGGTTAGCTATTTCTGAAATTTCTGACAATTTACTATTTGCAGATTTGATATTAGATTCGTATACAGTACACGTGAAACTAACTGTCCTGAAAATTTGACAAAGTTTCAGTATTAAATAAGGGAGAAAATCAAACACTTAACTTTCTGCATTGACAAGTATGGGTTAGCTATTACTGAAATTTCTGAAAATTTATCATTTGCAATTTTGATATTAGATTCGTATACAGTACACCTAAAAATAATTCTCCTAAATAGTTGACAAAGTTTCAGTATTAAATAAGGGAGAAAATCAAACATATACCTTTCTGCATTGACAACTATGGGTTAGCTATTACCGAAATTTCTGAAAATTCATAATTTGTGAATTTGATATTTGATTTGTGTACAGTACACTGAAACTAATTCTCCTGAAAATTTGTCAAATTTTCAGTATTAAATAAGGGAGAAAATCAAACACTTAACTTTCTGCACTGACAAGTATGAGTTATCTATTACTGAAATTTCTGAAAATGTATTAATTTCATATTTCATATTAGATATGTATTTAGTACACCTGAAACTAATTCTCCTGAAAAGTTTACAAAGTTTCAGTATTAAATAAGGGAGAAAATCAAACACTTAAATTTCTGCATTCACACGTATAGGTTAGCCATTACTGAAGTTTCTGAAATTTCATTATTTGCGAATTTGATATTAGATTTGTGTACATTACACCTGAAACTAATTCTCCTGAAAATTTGACAAAGTTTCAGTTTTAAACAAGGGAGAAAATCAAACACTTAACTTTCTGCATTCATAAGTATGGGTTAGCTATTACTGAAATTTCTGAAAATTTATTATTTGCAAGTTTGATATTAGACTTGTATACAATACACCTGAACCTAATTCTCCAGAAAATTTGACAAAGTTTCAGTATTAAATAAGGGAGAAAATTAAACACTTAACTTTCTGCATTGACAAGTATGGGTTAGCCATTACTGAAATTTCTGAAAATTTATTATTTGCAAATTGGATACTAGATTTGTGTACAGTACACCTGAAACTAATTCTCCTGAAAATTTGACAAAGTTTCAGTATTAAATGAGGAAGAAAATCAAACACTTAACTTTCTGCATTGACAAGTATGGGTTAGCTATTACTGAAATTTCAGAAAATTAATTATTTGCTAATTTGATATTAGATTCGTATACAGTACACCTGAAACTAATTCTCCGGAAAATTTGACAATGTTTTAGTATTAAATGAGGGAGAAAATCAAACACTTAACTTTCTGCATTGACAACTATGGGTTAGCTATTAGTGAAATTTCAGAAAATTTATTATTTTCAAATTTTATATTAGATTTGTATACAGTACACCTGAAACTAATTCTCCTGAAAAGTTTACAAACTTTCAGTAATAAATAAGGGAGAGAATCAAATATATAACATTCTGCATTGGCAAGTATGGGTTAGCTATTTACTGAAATTTCTGAAAATTTATTATTTGCAAATTTGATATTAGATTCGGGTACAGTACACCTGAAACTAATTCTCCTGAAAATTTGACAAAGTTTCAGTATTAAATAAGGGAGAAAATCAAACACTTAACGTTCAGCAATGACAAGAATGGGTTAGCTATTACTGGATTAGTCTGGACATGTGCCTCTAAGGTCATTTGGAACAACTTAAAAAAATCGCAATTTTTTGGATTTTCATTTTAATCGATTTGATCGGAAAATCAGCGATTTTACGTTCTGCCAACTGGGTGCTCTACCAAGCGGCACATTTTCAAATCATTCTATGGGGACTTAGCCCCATATATGGCGGCATTTTCCAACTCCCAAAGATGTTTTATGCCACGATAAAATGTACATTAACACCGAACTGCGACAACACTGTTGCCACAATCGATGCGACAATTTGTTAAAGTTCAGTAAGTCGAGCGACTTACGGCTGTAAAACGCGCCGAAGCGGGCGTTATATTTCAAAAACTGTCCGCAACTTCGTCTCCACTTTTCACTCCCTCTCCGGCAGTAAAGGGTATTATCTTCTCAAGGCCATTTCAACACATACGTATATAAATAAAATGTGTGTTCACTTAAAATTTGCTCATCTAACTTCCATCAAACCTGATGTTTTTTATCTTTTTTCTCCTTTTGTTTAAAATATTTCATTTTAATTGTTTCATGATTTGAATTTTCTTCTTCTGGCTCAGTCACCCTTCGTGAGGGTTTGGTAAAGTCATAGATGTGTTGATTCTATTTCTGCCGTCCATATATCCCTATCTTGAGCAGCTCGAGCAATTTTAATGTATCTAACAAAATAACTCGATTATAATAATTATTATTGTAAAGGCAGAATGACTTCAGGTCGATAGCGAATCAAGATAGTTGCTACTACTTAAAAATGAGTTTCTCGTGAAATATTTTTATTTCAGATATTGGATACCCGCACTCGTACACGATTTTTTTTACATTGTGCAAATACGCGATCGAATCATATAACATATTGCAAATATCGACACAATTCGTGCATTCCCCAAATCAAATTGTCGAGCGCCGATGGATAAAACGCGATGCGATTTAATTGCCGAGTCGCGCGCTTTGTTGGGAGTCGAATCTGCAGCGGCCCTGTTCAAAGGTTAAGTGGTTTATTGAAATTATAGTGCATCCATTAATTCCGCTGCATGCGCTCAGCTCTCCCGCATTAATTGTGACACGCGACCCGTTTATCAGAGAGCGCACACTTATCGGGGCCGAGCGCTTATCGGGTCCACTTGCCCGCGTCAATTGCCCGGTTGATTTTCCATTTTCCGCGAAAAATCCGTGATTTCCAATAAGCGGTCAGTGCGGAAATTGGACGGTTTAGGTGCACTACATTTTGTTCCTGGACAGATGGTTTGATGGTTTTTGACAGAACACACATTTTTAGCCATAGGATAAATTTAAACAGATTCTAATAGCTGAACTATAAATTACTGCGAAAGTAAATTTTCTGGTACAGTATTCCATACAGAAAATCGCTCTAAACCCGAATCTATGTTATCATCCCTGAAAACCTGACCTTCGTCATCCAGCCCACACTGACTCCATGAGCCAAACCGGGCAACGACCGGAGTTTGGGGTGACCCGGAGGACCCGGAGACGCCGCCGCAGCCGCCGCCGCCCCCATTAGGGACCCTGCACAAAAGTTCCCTAATTGGCGGACTAATTCGAGGAATGTTTTTGCCGGCGCTCGTTTGGGGGGAAACTTAACGGCTAGGTGGCCGACCCCGGGGGGCCCAAAAAACCGGGGCGGCTAGACGAGGGCGGGGGCGAAATGGAATTTCGCGCGGCCCGGGAAATTGAATCGCCGTAATGGAAAGTGGACGCAATTTAAATCGAAAGGTGAAGGGAGCGTGAGAAAGGGGCGCCGAGGATGGGCCCGGGAAAAATTGAGGGTCGCAATTTCGGAAAATGAGATGCAATATAAATTTCCGGGGCCGGGTTAGGGCAAACTTTGTTAAATAATCCTCGCAAACTGCCTAGTTTATATACCCAAGGTTTGGATCGCAAGTTTTATTTGAGAAGTTCCCTTCGTGAGCTTGTTCGTTGGAATAGGCTTAAATTGTAAAGCTTTTTTATTTCAGTGGGATCCCTAATATTTTTCACTATTACACCAAGGCACCGTTTTTTAGTATAGGAAATAGGAAGTTTCCATAAATACCATAATATCGACAGACGATAACACTTAACAACTGAACACGTGCATCTGTAGTAAGAAGTCATTTATCGTCGACTAGCATTAGAATTATATGATTACGAATGTCAAAATCTTTAATAATCTCTCACTTTATGGCACAGTGACAATACCGAGCCATAAAATGAGAATGTTGCGCCAAAAAATCATCTTGACAACGCAATAAATATGTTTTGACACTTATACAAAAACTGTAGTAACCACATACAATCTTTCAATGATTACTGACTAATAATATTGATTTATGGAACGACCTGAATAATTTTCAAAACTTATAAAAAACTGTAGTAACCACATACAATCTTTCAATGATTACTGACTAATACTATTGATTTATGGAACGATCTGAATAATTTTAAAAACTTAATTGTTTTGTAAAACGCTAGTTCGATGATAAAATAATGGATGAAATTCGTTTATAATGCACGATTATGGCATTTGTAAAATTATCATGCCACAATCCTTACATTATTAACTAATTTCAAAATATACTAGAGTATTATGTTACTAGTAGCATATAGGCATTATTATGTAACCAGTGCAAAGGATTTCACGACGAGGCATATCCTTTATCTCATATGTGACATATAAAAAATGTGATATACGGCGGCCAAAAACTTGATTAAAGTCGATATTTTTACTCGAAATTACTTTTGTACCTTGGAAGTAAAACAGCTAAAGTCCAAATTATACTATTTCAGGTTACTAGTATGTACACCATTCATCTCAATCCTATCAGTTCCATAAGTAGAAGAAAAGCCAAAAATACTTATTATTATTATTATTATTACGATAAAAATTATCCTGCTTCTACCAAATAACTGATCAAATTGCACAGTTTGTATAAAATAAGCTGGAAAGTATCTGCAAATAATTTATCCTTTACATTCTGTTTGATAAACTTATACAATACCAATTTTGTTTCTCATCAAAATCGACAATTTTTAAGACTTAAAATACACTGTTTCTACATAATTTTCTAAAAAATAGTTATTTATATAACAAGTGTGTTAAGTGGATGTTTTTCACGAGAATAAATATTCTTTTTAGTTTCTCAAAATAATGTAAGACATACATTTTTAACAGACACTTTCCTTTTTTTATATAAACATTGTTATTTTTGACAAATCAGTCGTTTTGATAGAAACAGCGCAATTTTTGCCATAAACGTTATCTATTTTGACAACGAGAATATATGCATTGAGTAGCAGTAGTAAATATTAAGTTTATTTTTTAATATTTTCAATAACGCGACCATTAATCATTAAAATATTGTCTGAAAAATGAAGAAAGGAATACAGTATACTTGATAATTGGGCAAAAGCCAACAACATTTAATGGAAATTATTGAATTTAGACAGAAACAATTGAAAAATTGAAAAATTGCTATAAACCATTACAATTGTTAGACAGACATTGAATAATTCAATATCAGGGATATAATTAAGGTATAATTTTAGATATGTTTACTTTAACCATTGTTCATCATCCAAATTGGAAATTTTTGATGCACTATATTGATCATTAGGCAAAAGTTATTAAAATTTTGATGGTATGATAAAAGTTTTATAATTATTGAAATTTTGACTGAAATAATTGAATATTTAAGAAAGCAGTTGCTAATACCCATTAAATTTTTGACTGAATCACTAAGTTTTGATATACATATGCTTAAATCTAGACTTGATTTTTATATGTTTGCAGATTTAATCATTGATCATCAAAATATTGGCCGAAAAATGAACAAAAACACTATCATTGGTAACTATTGACTGTGCATTGAATATCAGTGATAAAATTAAAGTATTTTTTTTTTATATTTCCACGTTTATTCATTGATCATCCTAATATTGAATGGAACTATAAAAATGTTGGTACAATTAATTGATCATTTGGCAAAATTTTGACAGTTTTTTTTAACATAAATAATTGAAAAATTTGGTAAAAATAATTGCAAAGTTGCTAAAACCCATTAAAATGTTAACTGACTAGCTAAGTTTTGATATGCATTGAGTATCAGTAATAAAATTAAACTTTCATTTTAGATATTTGCTGACTTACTCATTGATCATTAAAATATTGACTGAAAAGTAAAGAAATTAAAACATTATGATTTAAAATTCGGCAAAATCCAAGAACTTTTGGATGGAAATGATTGAATTTAGACAAAAACAATTGAAAATTTGAAAAATTGCTAAAAACCATTAGAATTGTTAGACAAACATTAAGTAAGTTTTATTATGAATTAAATATCAGTGGTAAATTTAAAATATAATTTTAGATATTTTCACTCTAAATCATTGTTTATCGTGAAAATTGAAAAATAGTGATCCAATAAATTGATCATTAGCCAAAGTTATTAAAATTTTGATAGCCTGATAAAATCTTTGACATTATTGAAATTTTAAAATATTGATAACAAAGAATATTTATTAGCAGAACTATTATTATTTTGACCGAATTAATTGAAAATTTAACAAAACAGTAGCTAAAACCCATTAAAATTTTGACTGAATCACTAAGTTTTGATATGAATTGAGTATCAGTAATAAATCTAAGCCTGAATTTTATATATTTGCAGATTTAATAATTCATCAAAAAAATATTCCCGAAGAATTGAAAAAAAAACAATAATAGGTGACTATAGACTATTTGTACAAAAATTATTAAAAATATGGAAAAATTATTGAAAAATAGATAAAAACCATTGAAATTCTGACAGAAACCTAAAGTTTTGACATGCATTGAATATCTGTGATCAAATTTAAGGATAATTTTAGATATTTTCACGTTTAATCACTCATCCTAATACTGAATGAAAATATAAATTTTTTTATACGATTAGTAGATCATTTGGCAAGTTATTGAAATTTTGACAGTTATTATTGAAATTTTGACAAAAGTAATTGTTAAATTTGTTAAAAATTATTGAAAAGTTGCTAAAAACCAATTAAATGTTGACTGAATCTTCAATCTGAAACTAAGTTTTAATATGCATTGAGTATCAGTAATAAAATTGAACTTTAATTTTAGATATTTGGTGACTTATTCATTGATAATCGAAATATTGACTGAAAACTTAAAGAATTACACTATAATTGATAATTTGTCAGTGATATTTTTTTGGATACTATAGAAATTTAGTCAAAAACCCTTAAAATTTAGAAAAAAATGAAACATTGCTAAAAACCGTTAAAATTTTTACTGGATCATTAAGTTTTAATATGCATTGAATATCTGTGATAAAATGAAACTATAATTTTAGATATTTTCAACACTTAATCATTGGTCATCAAGAAAATGGAACAATTTTGATGCAGTAAATTAATCATTTGGCAAAAGTCATCAAAGTTTTGATTGTTATAATTGAAATTTTGAGAGCAATAATTGAAAATTTGACAAAAATAATTAAAAAGTTGCTAAATATCATCAAACTGAATATATTTTGATATGGAATGAGTATTAGTAATAAAATTAAACTTTTTTTTAGATATTTGTGGACTTAGCCATTGATTACCGAAATATTGACTGAATAATATGATATTACATAGTTTAGAAATAGTTTATCAAAAATACTTGTGACCAATAGTTTCTATAGTTTTACAGGAAATTTAAATTTAGATTAAAGTTCTGGGAAGATTCTTAAGGAGCGTTTTGAGTTTCTCGCGTTTTCTGAAAGACGAGTATTCAATGCAGCTTGATGCATAGTATAGTATTTGTTTGCAGTTTTCCAGTTTTTCCTAAAATATTTTGCTAAAATAATCGAGGATTTTTTATCTGTATGATTGCATAAAATTGCAGTGAAAATTGTACCAAACTTATTGATTCAGATTTTTCCATTTGCTAATTTCCATCTATGTAAAATTATATGCAAGCAGTTTCTATATAAAATATATATTATTCTAAAAGAAAATATGTGAAATCGTGAAAGACTGGTACGACCAAAGCAAAGACAAAGAAGAACCACCAAACGTTACAGAAGACCAATACCATGAATACTAAATTTAAAAGTATATATATATATATATATATATATATATATATATATATATATATATATATATATATATATATATATATATATATATATATTAATTTCGTAGTACTTGTTTACACATTATCCACTAACAGTGGAACAATGATACAAGAATTACTACTGTTTTTTTACAAAAGAAAATTATTCTCAAAAGGGTTATGTACATTCATGAAGATTACAAAAAAGTATAAAACCTCTTATGTGAACTGTTATTATTGACCTAATAACAGTTCACATAATTAAAGTAAAGTAATTCTTACTTACTAAAATATGCATTTGCCAGTTTTCCAGCATCACCTAAAACTGCAGTACTTTCAACAAATTGCAGGTACTCTCTGTGAATTGATGGTCTGATTTACAATACTGAATTGATGAATACTAAAATACCTCTTGGTTTATAATGATTCATCTAATGTTGAACTGTTGTAAATAAAGCTGCCCAATTCACTGATGCCGTTATCTTTTTATTTTATACATGAGAGATCTCGCCTGGAGCCGAATTTTACTCATGTAAGTAAGGTTGCAAAAAAATCAGATTCTCTAGAAAATCTAATGGCCCAAAGATAGCTCGATGGACGAAGTCCATGAGGAAGATCACCAACTCGCTGGGTAGACGGACTAACAAATTTTGTTAGTCATTTTCTACACGAGGACACATAAGTCATAGAAATGTCCCACCACAGAAATGTTCCAGGACCATCAGGCATGGAGAACCATAGTCCAAATCGCTCAGGCATGTTGCCACCAAACCCAAACAAGGGGTATAAGAATACCCTTAAGGATAAGGATATAAGGGTATAAGGGTATAATGATCGAAGAGAGAGAATAAGGTTCCTGAAAGAGATCATTCTATTGTTCGTACTTGGAACTCACAAGTACTATACATTAAAATTAAAGAGAAAATGTTTAGAGGAACCCAATATAGGTGCAGTTTATATACTTATATACAATTATTTCTTTTTCGCAAGAACTCGACGGCAATTCTTCTTGAAAACTTGAGCAAGGCAGTAATACTATCAGCTCGGATGATCTCTTTTCAAAGGCTACATGAGTTACTGGCCCGGATTTTAATTAAGGACTCGGATCGTCCTTTCATTTTTATGTCCTGAGTACGAAGCCTTTCCACGTCCTCAATCGGGGAAATGGATTATCGGCGGCGGCGATCGACCTGTGGCGTGGCCGGGCTGCATCCATCACGTGCCGCCCCCAGCGCCCCCAGGGCGGTAAATTATCGCCAGAGGCGAGGGCCGAGGCGCGCGTTAAAAACGGGCGGACGATACCGCCATCGATGGCGCGCTCTGGAATTCCGCAGGGGGGTGGTTAATAAAAATAGCGCCTGTCGAGGGGCCGCCACTTGTCTTCCTCCAATTTGCCCTGGCGGCGATTAAATTCGAGCCCGGCGTGATTTATCTGCGGCGGCCGATTGGAAAACTAGTAAAAAATTACCGGGGGCGGCAAATTGAAGAGGAGGCAGTAAATTCACATTATGTGGAGAGGACGTGCGAAGGCTGGATGCTGGGGAAGTTCCTGAGTTCCCAGCGGTTTTGTGGAAAGCAGGAATTAAATACGAATCATTCTTTTTCCCGTTAAAATCATGCTTTTTCTACAAAATTAATTATACCGTACAACTACGTACTAATGTAATTTCGTACGTAGGTATGAAATTTCGAAAAATTTAACAATTTTAGTAGAACTATTTTTATATTTTTATTTGGATCGCCAACCTTCGGAAGCAGGCTCTTTCCTAAGAATAAGAAGAAGACGATTTTTTATAGGTTTAAATGCTTAAAGATCCTTCTGAATGGAAACTAATATTTAGAAAATTATCGCATAATAAAGCCAAACCAAATTAGACAGTTCATTGAGAAGTAATTTTCGGGGAACATTTCAATCAACTATAGGAAAAAGTATCTTAGATTTTCATAAAAGGGCTGATATATACAGGGTGCCTCAAAAATGAGGCCCGTCCTTTTGGGATTTGATCAGGGGGCTAAAACAAGTTGAAAATAGAGAATAATACATTTTCCGTTCGCCCCTCGTTATAGAGTTATTAATAAAAATGTAAACAATAACTTTTTCGACCACTATGTAACACAAGATTTTGATGTCTGCATTTTGTTAAATCTGTCAACTGTCATATTTGACAATTAGTTTCACAGATGTGGACAATATCTTGTTTTTTAATATGTATGATTAGTTTTTAATAAAGTTTAAAGTTGAAATGTTAATTTCTTGTATTTTTAACAATGACTCTATAACGAGGGACAAACGGAAAGTTTTCCACTCTTAATACTCAATTTATTTCGGGCCCCTAAATCAAATCCCGAAAACACGGGCGTCACTTTTGAGACACCCTGTATAATTCAGCACTCTTATTACACCCTGAATAACGTAATGCAAAAAATTGGCTTAGAAAATATTTTTTATCAAAAAATGACGAATGCAGAATTCATCGAGAAATATGAGTTTAAGAATTAGCACTACCCAAAATTTGATTTCAATACAACGTCAAAATTATTGAAGATAATTCAGTCTGGAAATTTTCAGAATTTTACAAAATAAATTCGAAAAATTAAAGAATATTGGTGTTGCTTCATACTTCATAGAAAAAACAACCTTTTTTTAATTTCATCTTTCTGAATTGAAACGATGTTTTGCAAAATTGACGCATATCAATGCATAGTCTCAAAAATCTTTCTCAATGGAAGCGAGTTTTTGAACAATTATCGCATATTAATGCCAAACTAAATTACTCATTGAATTCTGAGTTGAATTGAACATTGAGTTCATTGAAATAAACTTTCTGGGAACATTTAATGTTAATAAACAATGGTAAGAACCGAAAGATTTTATGAACATTTTGCAAAATGATGAAAATTAAAATTACATAGAAAACGTCTTCAGGAACGTCTTCGTTTAGGACAAATTGATGCTGATTTTGTCTACAAAATCATCAGTAAAGTAATATAAATTGGCAATAAAGTAATTTGTTATCGTGCAATTTTTGCAAGTTGAGCTTCTTTCATAGCACGGTATCACCACCGATGGTTATATGATCAGTCTGGCAATTTTCAGAAGTTTGAAAATGAATTTCGAAAAATTAAACAATTTTAGTATATCTTCATATTTAATAGAAAAAAACAATCTTGTTTTGGTTTAATCTCTCTGAATTGAAACGATTTTTTGGAAAATTGTCGCATGTTAATGCCAAACTAAAGCACTTGTATTATACCCTATATAACGTAATGCGAAAAATTGTCGGAGAAAATATTTTTTAACAAAAAATGACAAATGCAGAATTTATCAAGAAATATGAACTTAAGAATTAACACTTCTTAAAATATTATTTTATTACAACGTCAAAATTATAGAAGATAATTCAGTCTGGTAATTTTCAGAATTTTGCAAAATAAATTCGAAAAATTAAATAATTTTGGTATAGCTTCATATTTAATAGAAAAAAAACATCTTTTTTGGTTTTATCTTTTTGAATTGAAACGATGTTTTGGAAAATTGACGCATATCAATACATAGTCTCAAAAATCTTTCTCAATGGAAACGAATTTTTGGAAAATAGTCGTATATTAATGCCACACTAAAGCATTTGTATCATTCCCTGCGAAAAATTGGCCGAGAAAAATTAAACATTGAATTCTGAGTTGAGTTGAACATTGAGTTCATTGAAAAATACTTTCTGGGAACATTTAATTTTAATAAACAATGGTAAGAACCGAAAGATTTTATGAACATTTTGCAAGATGGTGGAAATAAAAATTACATAGAAAACGTCTTCAGAAACGTCTTCGATCAGGACAAATTGATGCTGATTTTGTCTACAAAATCGTCAGCAAAGTAATTTAAATTGGCAATAAAGTAATTTGTTATCGTGCAATTTTTGCAAGTTGAGTTTCTTTCATAGCACGATATAACCACCGATTGTTATATGATCAGTCTGGCAATTTTCAGAATTTTGCAAAATAAATTCGAAAAATTAAACAATTTTCGTGTAAGATTCATACTTAATAGAAAAAATAACCTTTTTTTGGTTTTATCTTTCTGAATTGAAACGATGTTTTAAAAAATTGACGTATATCAATACATAGTCTCAAAAATCTTTCTCAATGGAAACGAATTTTTGAAAAATTATCGCATATTAATGCCAAACTAAATTACTCATTGAATTCTGAGATGAGGTGAACATTGAGTTCATTGAAAAAAAATGTATGGGAACATTTCAATTTAATAAAAAATGGTAAGAACCATTGTTCTAACCATTAGTAAATGGTAAGATTTTATGAACATTTTTCAAGAGGATGAAAATTAAAATTACATAGAAAACGTCTTCAGGAACGTCTTCGTTCAGGAAAAATTGATCCTGATTTTGTTTTCAAAATCATCGGTAAAGTAATATAAATCGGCAATGAAGTAATTTATAATCGTGATTTTTTTGCAAGTTTGGTTCCTTTCATAGCATGATATAACCAACGATGGGAAGAAGTATATTAAATTTTCATAAAATTCAAAAAAGTGCTGATATATAACGTAGTGAGAAAAATTGTCGTAGAAAACATTTTGAAAGTTGGGCAAGTCCATTTTTTTTAATTGAGAAAAGTTTAGAAATATACAAGGGACAACATTCATTGTGTATTTCTGGACTTATACAAATTTTATATAGGGCCAGGGAACAGTACTATCAAGGGAATTTTTGTATCTAAGAAAAATTAACTTATAAGTTTTCTGTACAATAATTTGGGACAAATAAAAGAGGCAAATGTATACCATAATTTGGGACAGACAGAGTATATAGTACATTTGGCCTTACTTTCTGTATGTATGTCTAAGAAAAAATAACTTTAATAGTTTTCTATACAATAATTTGGGACAAATTAAAGAGGCAAATGTAAACCATATTTTGGGACAGACAGACTATATAGTACATTTGGCGTTACGTTCTGTATGTATTACAGGAAAATCTGCATCGGAAACTTCTACTTTGCGTTAATATGTTATAAATTCAAATCGATAATAGCAAACGAGTATTGCTATAAAAGCAACTTTTTTTGACACGTGGAATCAGGCATGTTGCATTTATCAATTTTGGACTGTATTATAAAGAGGATCGGATAAAATTGAATGGTGTTTCATATTTTATCTGAATTAAAACAAAATGGACTTTCAAAATCAACGGCTCATTTCTTGAGAAAAAAATATGATTGCCGAGTAGATAAGCAAAGAGAGTTCGGGCTCAAACGACGCCCACCACCATATTAGTTGTTGTTGTTGTTGCTGGTGTTAGTGATCCGTGCATATCTCACGCTTAAGAAGTATATCAGTAGTTTGGTTAGTTTTGAAAAGTTTGAAGTGGTCCAGTACCGACACTGGCTACCTCAGGGACTTAGAAAACACTTCAAAAGCGTCTCTCAACGAGTCTATCACTCTTTAAAAGTGTCTCTCAACATGTCTCTCATCACGTAGAAACAATTGCATTGTATCCCTCAACAAATGAAAACGTCTCTCATTGTGTATATTAGTAGTTTGGTTGGTTTTGAAAAGTTTGAAGTGGTCCAGTACCGACACTGGCTATCTCCTGGACTTAGAAAACGTTTCTCGTCATTTGAGCCAGAACCCTCTTTGCTTATCTACTCGGCAATAATTTATTTTTCTCAAGAAATGAGAAGTCCCCGAGGTAGCCAGTGTCGGTAATGGACTACTTCAAACTTTTAAAAACTAAGCAAACTACTGATCTTCATAATTAGAGACGATTTTATATGTTCAGAGATGCAATACAATTCTTTTTCTAAGTGATTTAAGACACTTTTAAAGTGTGAGAGACTAGTTGAGGGACGTTTTTTAAAGTATGAGAGACAGACTGACCACTAACACTACCAACACCAACAAATATGGTGATGGTCGTCGTTCGAGCCAGAACTCTCTTTGCTTATCTACTTTATTGAAATAATTGAGAAACAGACGGACCACTAACACTACCAACAACAACAACAAATATGGTGGTGGACGTCGTTTGAGCCAGAACTCTCTTTGCTTATCTACTTTGCTGAAATCATTGAGAAATATTAATTTAAGAATAAGCACTTCATCAAATGTAATGTTATTATAACGTCAGGATTATTGGAGAAGATTCAATGGGGCAATTTTCAGAATTTTACGAAAAAAGTTCGAAACTCGACCCTAGAGTCCGAGCTGAAAAGTGCTATTTTACGCCCGCAGATCGGGTCTTAGATCGAACTTTACGTCCGCAAGTGCGAAAAACCCTTTTTGAACATTCTTGTGGTTAATCCACACGTTTGGAAGAATAACTTTTAGTATCCAGTTACACATTTTAATCATAAATTACGTCAACACGTGCATTTGCATTTTTTTTATGTCGAGCGTAGATACTTACATTTACGTAGTAAACTGATGAATTTTGTAAGTAGATTAAAATTTCGCACGTCTCGCCGTGCATCGCTCGCAGATGATAATATTTTAATTCCGGTCCCGTCGGTGGGCCTGAAGGAAATTACTCAAATTACAGCGCAGTGGTCGACACTGCCGGAGATTGGGGATGCAAATCCTCGTTCGCCCGAAGAGCGTCGGTCCAATTAAAACTTGGAACAGGTGGAATCGCGGAAAACCACCCCACGGCAGCAACGTCCGCGGCAACATCCCTAATTTAATCCCACCCCCCTCCAAGCCGCCGCTATCTTATCTCGGGAGTAATTACGGGACGGCGGCTCGCTTCGGGCATTCGTCAATTTTCGCTTCAAATTGCGCAATTCTGGGGGGGTGGGGGCGGCTGACCCGGAAGTGCGAAATTTTAATGGACGCCAATTATTTGTCTCGTTAATTACTCTGCACGCGCAAATTTCGCCCGATCATTATTAAGGGGCGTGAAAGCGCTTCCGGAAGAATTAGATTTTTTACGGTCCATTAGCAGCCGCCCCCCGATTTACGCATAAAAAAATCCATATGTACACTGTGTGCAATGTACATCTCCCACGGGGCGATGATTGACCCTCGGGCTAATGGGTCGCCGGCGGTGGTGGGGGTGGGGGGCGCCCTGCGGGATGTGTTTAATAAAACAGGAGCCCGTATACAGAATGAGAAAGTAATTTAATTTCGTTTGATTCAATTTTGAAGTCTGAAGGTCTTGTCTCACTCGAGTTTAGCATCTCGGGCGAAATAGAGACGAGATTCCCCCGAAACTTGCGAAACTCCGCCGCCCCTGCGTGCATTTGATCTCCCCCCACCCCCCGCTCCGGCCCCCGGGGGCCCCGGCAAATCAAATTTATCTTTCCGAATTTCGCTAATTATTCCGCGGCTTAAACGTCTGCCCCGACCGAAGAGAAAAAGAAACCGAAGAGGGGGATTAAAGTGCGAACACGTCGATAAACTTCACGCAGCCCAGCTCCAAATTGGCGTTTAATTTCCTCCTTCGGCGTTACTTTTATATTGGCATTCATCTCCCGATCGCAAGAAACAACACAGATTTACAAATAAACATGTCTAGAAGCTATGCGCTCCTTTGGGTTAGGATATACAGGGTGTTAATAATAAGTTGTAATATCCGAAAATGGCAATTAGAACTCATTGAAACGAACAACTTTTCTTAGTTCTAATTTTTGAATTGGACCCCAAGTTCATGGTTATTGGCTTTTTTTTTCGAAAAATCGTCATTGCTCCCTTATTTTAAGCAATATTTAACAAACACAAAAAGTTTCAGCACTTGCTTTTGGTTCCCCAAAACATTTGCATTTACAATTATTTTCCATTTTATCATATAACAAAATGGCGACCAATCAAAATTTTCAAAAAAGATTATTGAAAACAAAACATTTATAAAACCTTATAAGTTATCAGCCACTGAAATTTCTGAAAATTTATCTAATGGATATTTTGAAAATTTTATGCCAGATTTGCATACAGTATACCTAAATACATATCCTCTGAAAATTTGCCTTCTAGTCTATCTCAAATAAGTGAGAAAATCGAGTTATTAACTTTCCGAGTTTGCCAGTATAAATTATCAGTAACGGAAATTTCTGAAAATTTATCTAATGGATATTTTGAAATTTTTATTCCAGATCTATATACAGTAAGCCTGAAGATAAATCCTGAGAAAATTTGAACACGAGTCTTATATAGGTGAGAACATCGAGTTAATAAGTTTCCGAGTTTGCCTGTATAAGTTATCAGTTCCTGAAATTGCTGAATTTTTATCTAACGGATTTTTAGAAAATGTTATGCCAGATCTGTATACAGTATGTCTGCACATAAAACTTCTGAAAATTTACCATGAGTATGTCTTAAATAAGTGAGAAAATCGAGTTATTAACTTTTCGAGTTGATCGGATATTTATATATATTTTAAGGGTTGCTTTACTACCCTCCAACGGCATATTGGAGAGTATCACCTACAGGGTAAATTCACTCCTCCTTTAGGACTAACATACATAAGTTTCATTGAGCGACAGTTTAATGCACACTTTTTGTGATATTTTTAAATATGCTGAATGTTAAACTTTCCGAATTGACCTGTATAAGTTATCACTCACTAAAATTTCTGAAAATTGATTTAATGGCTATTTTGAAAATTTTATGCCAGATCTGTACACAGTATGCCTCAATACAAATCTTCCAAAAAAATATTCACGAGTATGTCTTAAATAAGTGAGAAAATCGAGTTGTTAACTTTTCGAGTTGGCAAGTAGTTACACGCACAAACAATAATTTTCGTATTATATTTTTTAATTGTATATGCACTTTCGTATGTTTCTATATATATATATATATATATATTTATTATTTATCATATAATATTGGGTATAAACTGTGCCACAATAGCTATTTTTGCAATAAGTTAGGAAAAGTATTTTTTTCCGTACTAGAAAAATGAAAATACAAAAACCTTTCAATTTCTACAAAATCAACACTCTTACTTTTGTGGAAAATATGCAATAATGCAAAGATTGTAAATATGCAAGTCCAGAAATTATACAATATGATCAAATTATGATTTTGTTTTTAATTTTCAAAGATTTAAACAAATTTATAAGCTGCTGTTTTCATAAATGGATAAAATTTATGATTTTTTTTTAATTTTCAAAGATTTAGACAAATTTATAGTTTTCATAAAAGGATCAAATAAACTGACAATCTATATAAACTAAAGCACTGAAATTACTGACAATTTGGTAAGAAATGTATGAAAATGTTCACTAAAGTTCACAAAGGCCAGTATCTATAGTCCGTACTTGAGCTTGAGTATGGCTCAAGTGGTATATTTGGTTGCGTTTGGTGTAAAATGAAAATTTACGACTTGAGTCGAATTCATGCTCAAGTACGGACTATATATATGTTCCTAAATTTGTCTAAATTCCTGAAATTTTGATTGGAAATGTACATAAAAACTAGACACGTTACGTTAAATTTTGCTGAAATTGATAGCAACTGTTTGGTAACATAATGAAAATTTCGCTCAAAATCATGAAATTTTATACAATTCGATGGGACACTTATAGAAATACTTTGACATGACTAACTTATTGACATTTCCGTCTGAATTCAGTTCTACTCCCAGGTATTTGTATGTCTATACTTGTTCGAGTTTTTTATCGTCAATTTCAATTTGTATCTGCTCCTGTTTCCCTGCTACGATTACTTTTGTTTTGTTTACGTTCAGCTTCATTCCTTTTGCCTTTAGTTCTGTGTTCCATAAGTTTGAACTGTGCCACAATAGCTATTTTTGCAATAAGTTAGGAAATGTAATATTTTTCCGTACTAGCAATATGAAAATACAAAAACCTTTCAATTTAAAAAAAACAACATTTCACTTTTCTTTTCCACTTTTCCACTTTTGTGGAAAATATGCAATAATGCAAAGATTACAAATATGCATCTGCAGAAATTATACAATATGATCAATTTATGATTTTTTTTTTTAATTTTCAAAGTTTTAAACAAATTTATAAGCTGCTGTTTTTATAAATAAATCAAATTTATGATTTTTTTAAAATTTTCAAAGATTTAAACAAATTTATAAGCTGCTGTTTTCATAAATGGATCAATTAAACTGACAATATCTGACAATTGAATATAAACTTTATGAACAATCTATATAAACTAAACCACTGAAATACTAACAATTTGATAAGAAATGCATGAAAATGTTTACTAAAGTTCACTAAATTTGTCAAAATTGCTGAAATTTTGATAGGAAATGTACATTAAAACTGGAAACTTTACTAATACCACTGACATTTTGCTGAAATTGATAGCAACTGTTTGCATAATGAAAATTTCTACTGAAAATCATGAAATTTGGTAAGAAATGTATGAAAATGTTCACCAAACTTCATTAAATATGTCAAAATTCCTGAAATTTTGATTGGAAATGTATATAACAACTGGAAACTTTACTAATATTACTGAAATTTTGCTGAAAATTATAGCAACTGTTTGATAACATAATGAAAATTTCGCGGAACATCATGAAATTTACACAATTCGATGGGATACTTATAGAAATACTTTGACATGACTTTGACTTATTGACCATTTTTCTCTGCATCCAGTTCTACTCCCAGGTATTTGTATGTATCTACGTGTTCTACTATGTACTATATTTCGGGCAAATTCTACATTTGCAAAAAAAAAAACAGTTTTCTTCAACGTGAATACAATATTCATAATCCAATGAAAAATAGAAATTAAGTTGAAAGTATGTGTGGATACCACTTGGTGAAACATGATAATTAAGGTAAATCAAACACTTGGTTGAAGTTTTACTATATTCAATATAGTGAAACTTCAACCAAGTGTTCGATTTACCTCAAAAATAGAAATCATTGAGGATCTCACCAAAACCATTGGGTTTTTCTTATTCTGTTGTTTATTTCCGTCTCTTCATTTCCGCCTGCAATGAGTTCTACTCCCAGGTATTTGTGTGCCTCTACTTGTTCAAGTTTTTTGTTGTAAATTTCTATTTGTATCTGCTCCTGTTTGCCTGCTACGATTACTTTTGTTTTGTTTATGTTCAGCTTCATTCCTTTTGCCTTTAGTTTTGTGTTCCATAAGTTTACTCTTTCTTGTAGCTGTTTTGATGTTCTGGTTATTATTATTACATCGTCTGCAAATGCTCCTTCCGATATTCCCATTTTTTCCATGTTTTTGTAGCCTACAATCCATTTCTTGTGCTATCTGGTGTGCATTTCTTTATTATGTCGTCCATGTAAGTAATGAATATCAATTCAAATTGACTCAGGTTGTAACGGTTCGCACCCAGGTATTATACAAATTCCCATAATTTGTAATATTTATTTGGCTCGTGATTTAGTGGTAGTACTTTACGTTATGTTTGATTTTAAAATCATTATCGTGACAACTTAATTGGGTTCGTTTAATGGGTAATGTGTCTGTTAGTAATTCTTGTTAGTAAGTAAAACACAGATATTTATAGATTCAGTGAGATTTATTCATTTTGAAAGATTATGCCAGCGACAGGTAAATAAAATACAGTTTTATCATTCAAATTAGACGTTATTTATTTAATTTATTTAATTCAAAATTTTGCAAATATTTTATCTAATAATTATTGAATCTTTATTTATAATTTCTGACCTTAACTGTTTGACTTTATTTCGTAAAATTGGTTATCGTTAATAATCAATATTGGAATTACAAAGTGAAATAAATTAACGACTTCATATACGAATACATGTCATCACTGCATAGAAATTCATTAGCAGTTGTGTCAACCAATGCATTTCAACGCCACCTTGTGGATAGGAACCAATGAAATAAATGACTTCATCAGAACTTTACGAGGTGATATTATAGAAAGAAAACATATTCAAGTTTAGTATTATCATGTTCAATTCTACCACTACGTTCATTTATACATGCGTACATTCATTCATACGATTGGTTTTCTTTGGAATGCTCAGATTGACTGAATGTCGGAGCGCTGACAATTTAATTGAAAATATTACGTCTACCCGGAATATCATTGAATTATCTATATTGAGAGATTTATATACCCATTTTATGTACTCGTTGCTAGTTAGATTTTTAGTAAATAACCTTGATTCGTTATATCGGTCTTCATCGTTTCGAAGTGTGAAAGGAATGAAGTTTACAATATTCTACTGTCATATGAAAATATTGTCAGGACAAGATATGAAATATGGTTAAGTTGCACTGCGCTGATTCAGCGAAAGGCATACATATTCCTACCTTTATTAAATTCGATCCACCCACTAACGCCATCGCGATGTGGTGTCACTAGATAGGTAACATCATTAGTAAGGAATTGACTTTAGAGCATGTTAATAAGGTGTTATGACCGCCCCTACGTTCTCCCCTGATTCGGTAAGATCTTTAATTATGTTTCTAATCAATGGACATGTACGATTATCAAATGTTTTGCGACGAGGGAAAGGAATGAAATTCACAATATTCTACTGTCATATGAAAATATTGTCAGGACAAGATATGAAATATGGTTAAGTTGCACTGCGCTGATTCAGCGAAAGGCATACATATTCCTACCTTTATTAAATTCGATCCACCCACTAACGCCATCGCGATGTGGTGTCACTAGATAGGTAACATCATTAGTAAGGAATTGACTTTAGAGTATGTTAATAAGGTGTACATTTGATATCGTTGTTCGTATAATTACCTGAGAAATTAACGCTCGATTTCTGGACGTCGTCGGGCAGCGTAACGCTTTACGTGGTGGTTGTTTGTAAGAGGGCTGAGTACGTGGAGAATTTCTGACTTTATACTATTTCTCCTTCCACATTCTACCACCTATGCCCTATTTTCGCTTATTTTTCTGTATTTCATCTCTCTCTATACAAATATACGCCACCCAAGATTACTACGTCGGTGGCGAATTCGGCCTCCCCCAGATAGCTAGTTTGAAATTCAAGTTGACGTTAGTTATGCGTTCGCATTAATATATGTCAGCTCTCTCTCTATTGTGCATGTCCCAAAATGCGGGTGGTCACATGGTTTTTCGTGTGCTTCTAAAACCTTTATACATATGCGTTTTTGTATCATACGTTTTAATTATAGAATAATTATATTTAATTAATATTAAATATGAATCGGGTTCTTACAAGGTTAGGATCCATATAATTATTAAATAATTAAATAATAAATAATTGTCGATGTGGGACTTAGACTCCCTTCCTGTCTTAGCCCATTTTTGGTTTTAAATGTTTTCGTGGAACATTGTTAGTAATTTTTATGGTCTGAATTTTTGACATGTTTCGTTGACATTTCAATGCAATATTGAAGAACTATTTAAGTAAATTCTCATGATTTTTTGATTCTCATGATTTCTTCATGATTGATGGCTTATACATTTAATTATTGAAATTCACGAAACAAATGCATTGATAACCTTTGATAATCGTGACAATCTTTGAAGAAAACTGTTGTTCCCATCTTCGGTGAGATCGTGCCATTTGCATGTAGAAATTATTGTCAGCTCACTGTCGATATGATGATGGTATCGTTTATCTGGGCCACGTGGTCCTTCGGATTGATAACAGTTATTTATTGCAAACTTGCATAGCCGATGCTTGGAATGCAAATCATTCCATCCGACCGCAGATTCGCAATAAGTGCAGCTGAAACCGCGTCTTGATCCGCGTCGGAAAATTCGCAGTCCTCGACCTGGTTGTCGATGCAGTTTTTCCTTTCCACGACAATCCCTGCATTAATCCGCCGCCTCGGCAGCGGCGCGAGTCACGGCCGATAAAATAATTGGCGGCTAGCCGCATTCGGTGCACTAACACGTAATAACGGCGCATGGAAGGCCGCAAAGGGGCCCCCATTACAGCGCAAATTGGCCGCAATTTGGGCCCCCAATATCGAGGATTAAAATGAGCGCGCCAAATCGACGGGCAGCGGCCCTTTGGCCGTGTGATCGAGACCTCCGCCTGGAGGTTGCGTGCGAAGTGGATTAATTTGTATCGTGGCGAAGAAGCCTTCTCACTTCCGGGCGCGATTGCGAAAAGCGCAACACCTCGTTGAAAAGAATCGAGCGGATTACGATCTTGCGAGTTTCGCTAAACGCGAATGCTGACTAATTAATTCCGGAATCACATACTACAGTAATTCCGCGCCGAAATTCATTTCATAACCGGCTTACTTCGCGGAAACACGTACGAGCACTCACATACACACACACACACATAGCATCAGCCGTTAATTACATCCGAATTACACTAATTGCGTTCGCACGGGGTGCACCACCCCTTTACCGCGGACGGCGATTTTTCCCCCACTACTGCAACCGGATAAATTAATTTTCCGCATGCATTGCGCTACACAACCAAATTAATACTCAGATTTGCGAATATCTAAATTGAAATCATTAATTACATGCAGCAGGCAGGATGCCTGTCTGTTGCAGATTATAATTGTTAGTTTTTGTTCAACGGCGATAACATATGAACAGAACAATCCAAAATAAAAATTAAACGTTTTGGAAATTTGACATTTACAAAAAAAAATCACACCAGCTCAAAACATAATTATTGACACTCCCATTCAGACTCCCATTCAGACTCTGCATCTCTTCAAATTTTATTCAAGAGATAGCAGTTTTAGAAAAAAAATCAAAATATTTATACGCTGACTTGTAATAATAAAGTCAAAAAATGTTTGTAGATCACATTTAAACAGCAATCATTTTGTTAATAACAGGTTTTGAAACAGCGATTTTAAGAAATGATTTATAATGTATTTGTACATATCAAGGTAATAATTGCGGTAGAGATAATATATACGAGACAAATTGGTGGATGCTGCTTCGGCAACATTAGGCAAACTTGCGAACAAATAGTCTGTTATTATTTGTAAATAGATGAAATGTTATATGATGTAAACTGATGTGTTGAATAATGTTGAATAAATCAAATCAAACCAAATCAATTATTTAGACTCTACATTTTATAGTATGATAAATAATTGGTTTGGCAACTAAAATAAAAAAAAGTTGGCATATTTCCTCTTTACATTTATATTTTGGGCAAAATGTATGATGAATCGCACAATTCTGAGGTGATTCATGTGAAAATTTACCAATCCTGGCAAAGATTTAAGATGAATTTAAAAAAAATATCTTTTTTGTGACTGATAACTTATAAACTTATCAACTGGTCTATATACTGGTCAACTCGGAAAGTTGAACATTCAGAATATTTAAAAATGACATAAAAAGTGTGCATTAATCTGTCATTCAAGTTGTTCAACAGCTGTTGACTGATTACTTATACTGGCCAATTTGGAAAGTTAATAACTCGATTTTGTCACTTATTTAAGACATACACGTGGTCAAATTTTTAGAGCATTTGTATTCAGGCATACTGTATACAGATCTGGCATAAAATTTTCCAAATATCCCTTAGATAAATTTTCAGAAATTTCAGTGACTGATAACTTATACTGGCCAACTCGGAAAGTTAATAACTCGATTTTCAAACTTAATGAAGGCATGCTCGTGGTCAAATTATCAGAAAATTTGTATTCAGGCATACCGTATACAGATCTGGAATAAAGATTTCCAAATATCCATTATATAAATTTTTAGAAATTTCAGTGGCTGATAACGTATACTGGCTAATTTGGAAATGTACATAAAAATGCACACTGACAGACCACACAACACAAATCGTAATTTTTCATTAATACATCTGATACCCTTAATATACAGGACAAACGCTAACAACAACATACAATAAAGCAAACATGAATAAATGAAAACCTCTGAAGATGGCTTAAATTTTAAACAAAGCCGAAACTGGTTTGGTAGAACAACTTATTTTAATAAAGGACAAAAACAAAGACATAATTGATATTTTATACAAATACCAGTAAGTACTCCAAAACCCCACTACATATAATTTATATAACTGGTAATTATGGATACAACTCTTACGAAATTTCTACATATAGTGTAAAATGAATACTACGTATTTCTAAGTTATTAAATTGAATGTCACTTAGGGTTTAGGGTGTGTGTGTGCGTAATGTATATGGTACATATACCTAACAAGGTGCACTATGTAAATATTTAGATAATTAGCTATCCATGTGCATACATCTACAGATTTCCCCAACCGTATGAATATTACGGAGTGATCAATCAGATGCCTAATTACATGTAATATCTGCTTACATTATTACCTGGCACAATAAACGTAATTCGAAATGCACAGTATAGTTCTAATCGAAATAAATTGCTTGAAAAATAGTTTCTCGAATGGAAAATTGCTGGAAACCTGAGTTGCTCGAATAAAACTGATAATAATAATAATAATGGTACCAACAATAATAATAATTAAAATATATTTCTATTGGGTTCCGAAAAATTGCTCCAAAACATTTGAACAAAAGAAAATTGCCCGAAAAATAGTTCCTCGAATGGAAAATTGCTCGAATAATAATTCCTCGAATTGAAAATGGTTCGAGCAATAGAGACAATTTTCTACCAAAAAATGGAAAAAATTAAGAGCAATCGAAATTGACATCAATTGCTGCATAAATATATCCTCGAATGGAAAATTCCCGAGGAACAGAGACACTTTTCCAGCAGAAAATGGAACAACCAACTTTTAGTTTTTCCTGAGTTTTCGTTTAAACTCTTGAATGCATTGAATGCACTCGATTTTTTGTAAATAAATTTGCAGCTTTCATTTGAGACATATCTCAGACGATAAAATTTACATTCTTTTAGGAGTGTACCAAATTTGCACAATTTTTGGTAAACAGTTTACAAAATTTTTAACCGTATCCATACTTTTAAGCGAACCTGTAGATATATGTATCTGTGGATTTCAATTTTCAAAATTACAGAACTTAAACTTTCAAGAATTTTATAATCAGACATATTGTATATTCTCACCTTATGACCAAACCCTTGTAAAAGTGATGGATGGAGCAGGATTTATAAATAAAGCATCAAATTCGCAGACATTAGTTGTCACATACAATTTTCAGAATATTCTGAAGTAGAATACTGAAATTTTGCCAGTAATGAATAACATTTTGTTAAATATGACTAAATTGTTGTTGGAAATATTTAAAAATCTAGCAGTTATTTGGCACATGCAGTTATCTTTGAAATTTTCACACAAAGACAATTTTCGTAATTATTGTTAAATTTGTACTCATTGTATCAAAAATTGCAAATTTAGGATTAACTGATCAAACTACTTTTGACTTGTGGCCAAAGTTTGTACCACACGTTGTGACTCACCTTGTATGTATTTATGTTTTGAGTTTAATTTAGAACTGTGGTTCCCAAACTTTTTGAGAGTATAGCCCCATTTAGCCCCAGTTAATTAGCACTTGCAGTTGTCTTTGCAATTATCACAGAAATGAAATTTTCGTAATTAGTGTTAAAATATTTACTCATTTCTGTCAAGTTTTCAATGAAACTATGAGATTTTCAATTGTATAGAAAGGTGGAATTGGTTTGAGGATGATATTGAGGTGTAAAAATGAACAGTTGCGTCACTGCATAAGCGTCTTTTGCGCTAACGACGTTATATTTTTTTACACTTTTCTATTCATTAAAAATTGCAAATTTAGCATTAACCGATCGAACTACTTTTGACTTGTGGCCAAAGTCTGTACCACAAAATTTATTATTTGTAAATTTGATATTAGATTCGTATACAGTACACCTGAAACTAATTCTCTTGAAAATTGGACAATGTTTCAGTATTAAATAATGGAGAAAATCAAACACTTAACTTTTTGCATTGACAAGTATGGGTTAGCTATTACTGAAATTTCTGAAAATTCATTATTTGCGAATTTAATATTAGATTTGTGTATAGTACACCTGAAACTAATTCATCTGAAAATGTAACAAAGTTTTAGTATTAAATGAGGGAGAAAATCAAACACTTGACTTTCTGCATTGACAAGTATGGGTTAGCTATTACTGAAATTTCTGAAAATTTATTATTTGAAAATAATTTGTTATTAGATTCGTATACAGTACATCTTAAACTAATTCTCCTGAAAATTTGACAAAGTTTCGGTATTAAATAAGGGAGAGAATCAAACACTTAACTTTCAGCACTGACAAGTATGAGTTATCTATTACTGAAATTTCTAAAACAATTTTATTTGTAAATTTGATTTAAGATTCGCATACAATACACATAAAGCTGATTTTCCTTAAAATTTTACCATGTTTCAGTGTTAAATAATGGAGAAAATCAAACACTTAACTTTCTGCATTGACAAGTATGGGTTAGCTATTACTGAAATTTCTGAAAATTTATTATTTGCAAATTTGATATTAGATTCGTGTACAGTACACCTGAAACTAATTCTCCTGAAAATTTGACAATATTTCAGTATTAAATGAGGGAGAAAATCAAACACTTAACTTTATGCATTGACAAGTATGGGTTAGCTATTACTGAAATTTCTAAAAATTTATTATTTGCAAAATAAATATTAGATTCGTGTATAGTACACCTGAAAGTAATTATCCTGAAAATTTGACAAAGTTTCAGTTTTAAATGAGTGAGAAAATCAAATACTTTACTCTCTGCATTGACAAGTATGGGTTAGCTATTACTGAAATTTATAAAAAATCATTATTTGCGAATTTGATATTAGATTCGTATATAGTACGCCTGAAACTAATTCTCCTGAAAATTTGACAATATTTCAGTATTAAATGAGGGAGAAAATCAAACACTTAACTTTATGCATTGACAAGTATGGGTTAGCTATTACTGAAATTTATAAAAAATCATTATTTGCGAATTTGATATTAGATTCGTATATAGTACGCCTGAAACTAATTCTTCTGAAAATTTGACAATGTTTCAGTATTAAATGAGGGAAAAAATGAAACACTTGACTTTCTGCATTGATAAGTATGGGTTAGCTATTACTGAAATTTCTGAAAATTTATTATTTGCAAATTTGATATTTGATTCTTATACAGTACACCTGAAACTAATTCTCCTGAAAATTTGACAATGTTTCACTATTAAATGAGGGAAAAAATGAAACACTTGACTTTCTTCATTGACAAGTATGGGTTAGCTATTACTGAAATTTCTGAATCCCGCTTCAACCGGCAATATAAATTATGGTAAATGATATTGTCAGTCCGGCGTTAGAATTATTGATTGTTGATGGGATGTTGGTGGGTCGTTGAGCTGGTTAACGGGCGGAATTTGTTCAATGGGCGTGAGGACCGTGAAGCACCTGTCCCAACCGAAATGCCGGCCCGTGACGTGCCAAACACCTGCCCCATGTGCTGATTACAAAAAGTACACGTACGATGGGCACATATGGCGGGGTAAACAGAGCGGGGGCCGGTTCCAAGCGCCTCCAGTTCGATGTCGGCCACCTTGTCAAGGCCCACATCCGAGCAGGTGATTTCCAGTCGTTTGCCCAGCGCAGACCCAACGGTTCTTGTAATTCAATTGATATGTTATAATTGCATCATTTTTTTAATACAATTATTACACCATTTCAAGCTGGAATACATTTTACTACACATTTTTTGTAATTTGTAAAAAAAGATCGTAATTATTATTAATTAAAGAGAGAGGCACCAAACGCCATTTCAGCGCCAAAAGGCGAACACCGTTTACGAACATATGAAAAAGGAGATTCGTTACGTTAAATACGTTTGAGGAAACACTATACAGACAAACTGGCAAACCGGTATCGACCTAGTTGGGTCTCGTCAGTTCAGTAGACTTTGACTCCACGAACTGATGAGACCCAACTAGGTCGAAACCGGTCTTCAGTTAGTCTGTATAGTGTTTGCTAAAACGTACTTAACGTAATGAATCTACCTTTTCATATGTTGCTAAACAGTGTTCACCTTATGGCGAAAAAAAAACCTAATCAATTTTGATAAAAAAAAAAAAACAGATTTTTCAGTTTTACTTTAAGTCAGACATTAGTAATTTCAGCTGTGCCCAAAATATCAATTTCGATACAAATTCAATAATCAATAGTTAATTTGTAAATATTAGACGTATAATTTTAGTAGTTCTAGCTGTAAGACTTAATTTAATTTTTGCCCGTAGCATTTTAACCGCTTGTTAAAACAGCCTAATTGTGATTTATACATTTATTAGGGTTTGTTTAGTGCGAATAACGCAGGGTGATTTAATTTTAATGAAAACGTTACAGTTGTCCGTGTTCGAGGGGACGAAATGGGTATTTAATAAAACACTTAAATTCGCGTTAAAACCAGCGGGGGAAATTTATGATTGTGCAGAACTATGCATTGCTTGCATAACAAGTCGATTGTGGCAGAGCTGTACAGATAAATGGGCTAAAAATGGCCATATGTATGCAAAATTTGCGCTCAGGCATTCCTACCGCTGTATTGCTCTAAACGCACGTTCCACTGAATTTACTGCATTTGCGGAATTTAAACGTGTCATCATGCTTTTAATAGAGTGGGCGATACTATAGTAATGTCGTCGGAAAATGTCTTCAGCTCTAACAGCAAGTGAGCAAATAAATTTGGACCCTGTGTAGTGAAGCGAATGCATGAAAACAGTACAGCAGCTGACCTTCAATTTTCCTTCAATTTTCCCGAACCTTCAATTCATTTGTGCAGAAATAGGTCTAATCACATTGCTCCTCGACAACCTATAATTTGGCTAAAGTTTCTTATAGGTAATTTTTGTGTGCTTCAAATACATGTCTATAAAGTCTTGAGCTCCAGATAAAGCCTCTTATTAGTATTGATACACACTTCAAATCTTCAAAAGGTCTTCAAAGTTTTGGGCTCCAGATAAGGTTTGATTGACACACCAGGATATTTTAAGTAGAACTCACCAGATGCTGTGCATTTAAGTATGGTGATTAAGGTCCAATTGACTAGAAGCTTCTTTATGTATCATAAAAAATCTTATTTTTTTTAGTATTTAAGTATGATCACCAGGCTTCAATTGATTCCCTCTGTGTCATGGAAAAACTTATATTTTAGAAACCTTAAATTTTTTTAGCATTTAAGTATGGTCACCAGAGTTCAATTGACAAGAAGTTTCCCTCTGTGTCATAAGAAATCTTGTATTTGAAGAACCCATAAATTTTTGTAGCATTTAAGTATGATCACCAGGTTCACTTGACTACAAGTTTCCCTCTGTATCATCGAAAATCTTATATTAGGAGAAACTTTACATTTTTTTTAGCATTTATGACCAGGGTTCAATGACTAGAAGCTTCTCTCGGTATTATGAAAAATCTTATATATGGAGAAGCCTTAATTTTGTTTAGCATTTAAGTATGATGACCAGGGTTCAATTGACTGAAAGCTGCCTTCTTTACTCATAAAAATCTTATATTTGGAAGAACCTAAAATTATTTTAGTATTGAAGTATGATCACCAGAGTGACTAAAAGTTTCCCTCTGTGTCATAAGAAATCTTGTATTTGGAAAAAACTTTACTTTTTTTTAGGATTTAAAGTATGATCATCAGGGTTCAATTGACTAGAAGCTTTCTACTATGTTAACAAAAATCTTGTATTAGGAGACACCTTATTTTTTTTAGTATTGAAGTATGATCACCTGGGTTCACTAGAAGTTTCCATCTGTGTTATAAGAAATCTTGTATATGGAGAAACCTTAATTGTTTTAGTATTTAAGGTACGATCATTAGGATTCAATTGACTAGAAGCTTCCCTCTGTGTCATCAAAAATTTGATATTTGGAGAAACCTTACATTATTTTAGCATTTATGACTAGGGTTCAATTGAGTAGAACCTTCTTTCTTTACTAATAAGAATCTTATATTTGGAGAAACCTTAAATTTTTAGTATTGAAGTATGATCATTAGGGTTCAATTGACCAGAAGCTTCTCTCGGTATCACGAAAAATCTTATATTTACATCAACCTTAATTTCTTTTAGTATTTAAAGTATGATCATCATCGTTCAATTAACTAAAAGCTTTCTTCTGTGTCATAAGAAATCTTGTATTTGGAGAAACCTTAAATTTTTTTAGCATTTGAGTATGATCACTAGAAGTTTTCCTCTGCGTCATAAAAAATGTTGTATTTGGAGAAACCTTAGTTTTTTTTTAAGTATTTAAAGTATGACCATCAGGATTCAATTGACAAGAAGCTCCTCTCTGTGTCATCAAAAATCTTATATTAGGAGCAACTTTACATTTCTTTTAGCATTTATGACTAGGGTTCAATTGACTAGAAGCTTCTCTCTGTATCATGAAAAATCTTATATTTGGAGAAACCTTAATTTTTTTTAGTATTTAAGAATGATAATCAGGGTTCAATTGACTGGAAGCTTCCTTCTTTACTCATAAAAAATCTTATATTTGGAGAAACCTTATTTTTTTTAGTATTGAAGTATGATTACCAAGGTTCAATTGACTAGAGTTTTCCCTCTGTGTCGTAAGAAATCTTGTATTTGGAGAAACCTTATTTTGTTTTAGTATTAAAGTATGATAATCAGGTTTCAATTGACCAGAAGCTTCGCTCTGTGTCATCAAAAATCTTATATTATAAGCAACCTTACTTTTATTAGCATTCACGACCAGGGTTCAAATGACTAGAAGCTTCTCTCGGTATCATGAAAAATCTTATATTTGGAGAAACCTTAAATTCTTTTAGCATTTAAGTATGATGACCAGGGTGCAAGTAACTGGAAGTTTGCCTCTTTACTCATAAAAAATCTTATAATTGAAGAAACCTCATTTTTTTAGTAATTAAGTATGATCACCAGGGTTTAATTGACTAGAAGTTTCCCTCTGTGTCATAAGAAATCTTGTATTTGGAGAAACCTTATGTTTCTTAGTATTTAAAGTATGATCATCTGATCATCAGCGTAAACTTGACTAGAAGGTTCCCTCTGTGTCATCAAAAATCTTATATTAGGGGAAACCTTACATTTTTTTAGCATTTATGACCTGGGTTTAATGATATAGAAGCTTCTTTCGCTACCATGAAAAGTCTTATATTTGGAGAAACCTTAAATTTTTTTAGTACTGCAGGATGATCCCCAGGGTTCAATTTCCTAAGTATGGTCATCAGGGTCCAATTTACTAGAAGCTTCCCTCTGTGTCATCAAAAATTTTATATTTGGAGAAACGTTACATTATTTTAGCATTTATGACTAGGGTTCAATTGACTAGAAGCTCTTCTCGCTATCACTAAAAATCTTATATTTTGAGAAACCTTATTTTTTTAAACATTTAAGTATGATGACCAGGGTTCAATTGACTGGAAGCTTCCTTCTTTACTCATAAAAATCTTATATTCGGAGAAACCTTAAATCTTTAGTATTGAAGTATGATCACCAGGGTTCAATTGACTAGAAGTTGCCCTCTGTGTCATAAGAAATCTTGTATTTTAAGAAACCTTATTTTTTTGGTAGTATTTCAAGTATGATCATCAGGGTTCAATTGACTAGAAGCTTTCTTCTGTGTCATCAAATATCTTATATTAGGAGAAACGTTAATTTGTTTAGTATTGAAGTATGATCACCAGGGTTCAATAGAAGTTTCCCTCTGGGTCATAAGAAATGTTGTATTTGGAGAAATCTTAATTTGTTTAGTATTGAAGTATGATCACCAGGGTTCAATAGAAGTTTCCCTCTGGGTCATAAGAAATGTTGTATTTGGAGAAACCTTCATTTTTTTTTATCATTTAAAGTATGATCATCAGGGTTTAATTTACTAGAAGCTTTCCTTTGTCTCATCAAAAATGTTATATTTGGAGAAAACTTTCTTTCTTTTAGTATGTAAGTATGATCACATGGGTTCAATTGATCAGAAGCTTCCCTCTGTATCTTAAAAAAACATCTTATATTTGGAGAAACCTTAATTGTTTTTTTTTTAGCATTTAGGTATCACGGTTCAATTGGCTACAAGTTTTGCCTGTGTCGTAAAATTATTCGATATTTGGCAAAACCTTACTTAACTTTTTTGAAAAGTTCCTATCCAGTCCGCCCCTGTGTCGAACCAGGGGGCTATCGAGGCGAAGCCCCAGCTCCAGCAGTATCTCCCTCCACTCCTCGTTCCAGGAGTTGCGAAAGTGCCGCGTGAATTAGTGATGAAATAGGGCAAGAAATTTCGGCGCCGCCCCTCAAAGCACCTAGAGCGGAAAAAACAGAAACTCAGGCCGCAACAATGGCCGGACGAAATAATACATATCCCCTGGAATTACCTGAATATTTGATGGGGCCTTAAACCTTGCCCGGGCGCGGCGCAAAGTTCGACCCTGTGAATATTTCATCCCCCGGCGAATTCGGCGGCGCGCGTAAACGCCTCGTGAAAAAGCCAGGGGTGGAGCGGCAGAATTTGCACGCAAATAGGGATGCTGGGACCTGGGTTCAAGGGGGCTGACCGGCCGGGGTTGGGCTTCTTCCCGGGGATGCGGGAACTGGAATGATCCTGCAGGAATTGCGTTACTATAGTTCCTGCACAGAATAATCCAGGTTCACATAGCTATAAAATCTGAATCTGCAGCAGGACCAAATGTCAGTGTGCTTCTTCTCGGGGATTCGGGAACTGAAATGGTCCTGCAGGAATTGCGTTAATATGATTCCACTAGAGAATAATCCAGGTTCACATAGCTATAAAATCTGAATCTGCAACAGGACCAAATGTCAGTGGGCTGCTTCCCGGGGGTTCGGGAACTGGAATAACCCTGCAGGAATTTCGTTACAATAGTTCATTTTTTCTGCAGAGAATAATCCAGGTTCACATAGCAACAAAATCTGAATCTGCAGCAGGATTAAATGTTAAAACATGGCTATGAAAAACGGCGCGAAATTTAAACTTGTAGGCAAAATTCTACCGTTGTTATTTGTTGTTGTTGTTTAGTTTGGAGCCAATTTCATGCCTGTAGCTCATCAAAATTCACTAAAATCTCATATATCCACTTCCCATGCCATGCGATCCTATGCCTTAGATACGCGGGCAATCAGCTGTCATTCATCGGCGAGTGCTAAATAACTGCTAAATTATTGCTAAATCTTCAATAATTTCCAGCAAAATTTAGTCATATTTCACAAAATTTTATTCATTACTGGCAATAGTGGTTATTTTCAGTACTCTACTTGAGAATATTCTGAAAATTGTATGTGAGAACTAATGTTAATTTGATGTTATATTTATAACTCCTACTCAATCCATATCTTTTATAATAGTTTGGTCATATTGTCAGAATATACAATATGTCTAAGTCTGATTTTATATATCTTGAAAGCTCTTTAATTTCGACAATTGAAATCCACAGATATAGGGTTGCTAAAAAGTATGGGTCTAAATCATGAAAGTTCAAGTTCTTTAATTTTGAAAATTGAAATCCACAGATACATATATCTACAGGTTGGTCTAAATCTTGAAAGTTTAAGTTCTTTAATTTTGAAAATTGAAATCCACAGATACATATATCTACAGGTTCGCTAAAAAGTATGGATACGGTTAAATATTTTGTTAACCACCAAAAATTGTGGAAATTTGGTACACGTCTAAAATAATGTATATTTTATCGTCTGAGATATTTTTCAAATTTCTGCTAGATTTACTTGAAACCTACAAAGTTATCTACAAAAAATCACAATGCATTTAAGAGTTTAAACGAAAATTCAGGAAAAACTAAAGATTGGTTGTTCGCATATTTTTCCATGTCTGTCTGATTTTCAAAATCTTGGAAGTTTTGAAAATGGAAATCGACCGATACATATACCTTCAGAGTCAATAAAAAGTATGGATACGGTTAATTATTTTGTAAACGGTTTACCAAAAGCTGGCGAAATTTGCTAGACGCCTAAAAAAAATTTTTATTGCCTGAGATATTTTTCAAATTTCCGCCAGATTTTCTTGAAACCTGTAAAATGGTCTACATAAAATCGAGTATCACAATGCATTCAAGAGTTTAAACGAAAATTCAGGAAAAAACTAAAAATTGGTTGTTGAAATTTTTCCATTTTCTGCTAGAAAATATTGTGTGCAATAAGTGTGCATCAATTTATCGGCTGAAATTCAACAAAAATGTTGTTTTGTATAAACCCAATTTTGCACCGCAATATACTCCTGCTTCAGGTGAAAATACCTCTAAGTCCAACCCTGGTATCTACTATCTGTGAGATTTCAAGATGCCACACAACATATCATTTCTGATTGCTCATTAATAACATTCTTTCAGAGAGTTCTGTTTTTAACTCTTCCATTTTAGTCTCTAACTTTCCTAACATGCTGATCTTATTTCTTCTTTGCAACTATCTACTACTAGATTCCAAGAAATCGCAATCATAGGTTAAGTTACGTTAGGTTAGCAAATATTACAAGGCGTTTCCATCATAACAACCAGTTAATTGTAATTAAACCAAATTGAGTATAAAATTTAGCATGTAATAAATAATTTTTGAACCACCAGCCGCATCAAATTCGGATTTTCTTTACGAGGATCGCGGGAATCGTACATTCGCACAGACCGTGCAATTAAACATGTGTTCTCCGGCGTCGCGTTGTTCGTCTTAATGAGCCGACGACAATAACTCGAGTGGCTCTTCTGCGCGTCTCGCGAACGTTCACCGAGCAGGGCCGTCCTCAGCGGCTGAGCCCGCGGGCGCCAGGGCAATCAGGCCTCGTTAAAAATGCACATAATAATAGCGGCCGCAAGAACCGGCCGGTTGGCCTAGGTCACACTTTGCATAGCGCACACCACTCTGGTTCCGAGCGAAAAGTTTTAATGCAAATGTCGTGTAAGGCGGTCTCGACTCGACAGCATCGATTTCCACCACTAGAGAATAAACTGGAGCAAGTCCAGCGTGAGGCTTAAATGTTGAAGAAGAAAAGGACTATGATGGTTTGCACGTTAACTGTTATATAAATCGAAGAACAAAGAGTATAAGCAGAGATATAGTCGATGACAGATAAAATGTCACTTTTCACATAAATCCGAAGTCCCTCCTCTGTCCGTGAGGCTTAGATGTTTAAGAATACAAAGCTATGATGGCTTCCACGTTAACTGTTATCTGAATCGAAAAATAACAAGTATAAGCAGAGATATGGTCCATGCCAGATGAAATGTCACTTTTCACATAAATCTGAAGTCCCTCCTCTGTCCGTAAGGCTTAGATGTTGAAGAATACAAAGACTAGATGGCTTCCACGTTAACTGTTATCTGAATCGAAGAACAACAAGTATAAGCAGAGATATGGTCCATGCCAGATGAAATATCACTTTTCACATAAATCTGAAGTCCCTCCTCTGTCCGTAGCGCTTAGGTGTTGAAGAATACAAAGCTATGATGGCTTCCAGTTAACTGTTATCTAAATCGAAGAACATCAAGTATCAGTTCTTTGGGGGCGGAGACCCCTTATGTTTCCATTGCATAGATTCTTGTTTGCTTTCAGGATCATAGTGATAAATCCAAGTTTCATCGCCAGTGACAATTCTTCATATAATCCCTTCTTCCTGCCCTTCACAAAGCTCCAAAAACTGTTGAGAAGTTCCAACTCGACGCTGCTTATCGAATGGAGTCAGCATTTTTGGGACCCATCTTGCACTGACCTTTGACATGCCTAAATAGTCATTAATGATAGTCCAAACACGTTCACTGCAGACTTTCAGCTAGTATATCCATTTTGACTCGTCGATCTTCAAGAATAAATTCTTCCACTTTCCTAATAGTTTCTTGGGTGATGGCTGCATTTGGACGGCCACTGCGAGGATCATCTTCAATAGACTCTCGACCCTACTTAGATTGTTTTGACCAGAATTTAACAATTTTATAGTATGGAGAAGAATCGCCATAAACAGCTAAAAGACGATTATTAATTTCCATTGGACTATTTCCTTCTTTTGTTAGAAACTTCGTGCCGTCATCAAGTTTCTAACTAAAGAAGGAAATAGTCCAACGGTGGTGCTCAATTTCTTCCATTATAAAAAAACTTTGACACGTCAGTAATAGAAAATTTCTGTAGAAATGTACAACCAGAACTGGACAATGCCAATTGCGTGATAGTTTTCTGACAGTTTAAGAAATATAATTTAAAAAAAAGTTTTAATGGCCTCCTTCATAGTTAGGTACCTTTTTTTTATCAAATTGCTCTCGTAACTTACTACTTAACTACAAACTTAACTACATACTTTACTGCATACTATTTAACTTATTCCCCAATCTGTACATCTATCATTAATAATAATATACAAACCAATTCGTATTATAAACATGACGTTTTGGTTAGTGTTTTGTGAGCTATTCATCAACATTGGTTATTGAGTAAAAATTAACTCAAATTAGTTTTGTTTCGTTAGCATTGCGAAAAAGGATAAACTTTCTTGTTCAAATTCTCTGTTTTGATGGAAGTACTAAAATATCTCGATCAGTTCGTTTAGCCATTTTTATTCGTTATTGTATTGGAAATAGTCCCAAAGAAGAATTGATCAGTCTGGTATCATAGGCAACAACAAGAACAGCTACTTACTCAGGGACTTTTACGTACGAGCCATGTTAGCTATATTTATTCGTTATTGTATTGGAAATAGTCCCAAAGAAGAATTGATCAGTCTGCTATCATAGGCAACAACAAGAGCAGCTACTTACTCAGGTACTTTTACGTACGAGCCATTTTAGCTATATTTATTCGTTATTGTATTGGAAATAGTCCCAAAGAAGAATTTATCAGTCTGGTATCATAGGCAACAACAAGAACAGCTACTTACTCAGGGACTTTTACGTACGAGCCATTTTAGCTATATTTATTCGTTATTATATTGGAAATAGTCCCAAAGAAGAATTGATCAGTCTGGTATCATAGGCAACTACAAGAACAGCTACTTACTCAGGGACTTTTACGTACGAGCCATTTTAGCTATATTTATTCGTTATTGTATTGGAAATAGTCCCAAAGAAGAATTGATCAGTCTGCTATCATAGGCAACAACAAGAACAGCTATTTACTCAGGGACTTTTACGTACGAATTATTATCAGAACTATTATTAGTACGAGTTATACATAAGGTAGGTAATTCCACTTTTCAAGATCTGCACCGTATTCATCAACATTGGTTATTTTTTTGGTAAGAATTATCTCACATCCTATGAGAACATAATTAAGCTTAAAGTAGTTGCGACCTCTTAAATCAGTAGTTTGCAAAACGCTGCTATACTCTTTCTTTCGTTTAAATTAAACCTACTTTTGTCTAAGTGAATTTGAAAGATTGCCCTCGTAACTTACTACTTCACTACAAACTTAACTACATACTTAACTGCATACAATTTAACTTATTTCCCAATCTGTGCATATATCATTACTACTGATATATAAACCAATTCGTATTATAAACATGACGTTTTGTTAGTGTTTTGTGAAACTAATCTTCAGATTGAGTGTGCCAAAATTCACGTCATCTTCACATCGAGTATATTTGACTGGCGATTATGCAAATGCCAGCGCTAATTAGTGTTGTGATTTCGCTTCGTGCATCGTGCGCAAAGTGATTGAATAAAATTTCAAGTAACGCAAGAGACTGTAGCCGATTTCGGTGGTTGTGTAAGCCGGGACTGTCCAGGATGTGGCGGACTGTGAAATTAATGGTGTTCATTTGCGTGGGTTATCCAAACAATTTCGCCAAAATGCAAAGCGAAATGCGTAAATCACGAAATTAACCGTCTGCAGTGTTACAAGAAAGTGATTGCAAAAAACTTAATTATATTTTTTTAATGGTTTAAGATGTTGGCGAATGACTGGCGAATCTATGGGGGAAAGCACAATGAAACTGCCAAATAGAGGTCCCAAAACTATATATGCGTAAATCACGAAATTAACGGTGAAATGTGACAAGAAAGTGATTGCAAATAACATAATTATATATTTTTTTATGGTTTTTTTAATATGTTGGCGTATGACTGGAAAATCTATGAGGGAAAGCACAATGGGACTGCCAAACAGAGGTCCCAAAACTATATATGCGTAAATATGCGTAAATCACGAAATTAACGGTGAAATGTGACAAGAAAGTAATTGCAAATAACTTAATTATGTATTTTTTATGATTTAAGATGTTGGTGTATGACTGGCGAATCTATGAGGGAAACTACAACGCGACTATACAGCAGAGGTCCTCAAACTATATACAGAGTGATCATTTGAATTTCAGCTCTAGTTATAAATGGAAATTTTGGCAGCTAATAAGAAAGTTGGGGTTTTATTTATCGCGCCGAAATCACCAATCTAGTGAGCTGAAATTTAAATGACAGTGAAACAGTGTTACAAGAAGACATGATGATAATTGCAAGATGGAAAGAATACTTCGAATAACTACATGTACAAGCAACAGTAGTAAAAGACAAGCAGAATATGATCTGGAAAATGATATGGAAAACCAAGAAAATATAGAAGAAGAAAATGAAGAGCAGATAACATTGGAAGAGTTAACATGCTGTGAAGAGTATCAAACGAGTGAAAGCGCCAGGAGATGGTGAGCTGAAATTTAAATAACCATTAGGTACATGGGAGGTTATTTATTTATAAAGTATATGTATTTGTTTATCCATTATAATGGATAAATGGCCATTTGATCAATAATGGATACAGTGTTTCAAGAAGACATGATGATAATGGCAAGATGGAAAGAATACTTCGAATAACTATATGTCCAAACAACAGTAGTAAAGGAGAAGCGGAATATGATCTAGAAAATGATATGGAAAACCAAAAAAATATAGAAGAAGAAGATGAAGAGCAGAAAACATTAGAAGAATTAAGACATGCTGTGAAGAGTATCAAACGAGTGAAAGCTCCAGTAGATGGTGAGCTGAAATTTAATTGACCACTAGGTACATGGGAGGTTACTTATTTATAAAGTATATGTATTTGTTTATTCATTATTAAGGATAAATTCCCATTTTATCAATAATGGATACAAATGGAACAGAGTTACAAGATTATTTTTATTTAATCCTTTCTCATATAAGGATCAAATTTAAAAAAATTGTTACAACATAATACGTCTTGTTTGTAATATAGGTGAAACATCGGTTACATTTATATAAAATCGTTAATAATAATAATTTAATAATCCCTAATACTCCTCCACCTATGTTTGTAGTTTACTAAGAAAATAGTAAAATAAATTGAAAAGTAAATGAACGTCTAGGCTCACATAAACTTATTTGTTTGGTTTCCTTCGCTGACTCAATATCCAAATTTACGGAACACCTTTAGCAAACACCCTGTATATGTATATATCTCTATTGCTCCTTCACATGTGGAAGGGCAGTAGGGGTTATTATTATAATTATTCTTCTTTGGTCCTATTACTCCACCAGGGAGTGTAGGGCATCTTTCGATGTTTCTGTGACTGATGTCTGATGACTGATTTCGATTATAATTATTAAGTAATAATAATTATTATTATTATAAAAAATGTATTCAAAAATCACCGAAAACTGAAAAATATTGCAAAACCAAACGGTCTGACTGCACTTCCGAACAACTCGTATCGTGATATCGCATACTCAACTGCATTTAACACGAAATCACTCTACGAGTACTTAACTGACTTCAGTTGCACTCATATCGCACACAATCATCCGCATTGATATTCCCCGCTCACAAATTCCTGAAAACCCTGAAGTGATCTCGTTAGCTTCTGGCGGAATAACGCAATCGTCTGCTTGTTTGTGTTTTCTTCTTCGCTCGTATACCACAGAGGGAAACGTCCCCCCGAGGACCCCGTTCACGCCCACGGCATGTGCCTTTTTAATCCATCCTGTTTTTGCGGATTACGCCGCGATGTGGGTGGAAGACAAAGGACCGGATGGATCCGATTTGCCGTGGAAGCGCGCTCGCATTTCCTCCGATGTGATGATGCCTCGCGGTTGGGAACGAAGCGCTTTGATCAAGAGATTGGATGGAATTACGGGAGCTCGCATCCATCTGCGGCTGAATTGGTGATTGAGGAAGCGCGCGAATTGAAATTATTCCGCGTCTCGATAAAACGACCTGAGCTAAGAATTTATTCAGAATTTAAATATTTTCAGGATGTTCGTCAAATTTTTAGAAAATTGTGCGAAACTTTTAACGAATCTACAAAATATTGCGTCTTATAACATATCGAGAAAATATAACCCCCTTTTCTCGTTAATTTGACGTCTTAGAACTTTAAGGGAGAAAATAGCGTAAGCTACCTGAAGAATATATAACGACACGAGTGGTGTAATTTTTCGAAATAGGTGCTTTGCTGGCACATGAACGTACGAAGCATTATGATGAAAGAAGTAGTATTAGTAGTAGAAGAAAAAAATAAAGCACCGGGTTGAAATAATGGAAACCACTTTGGTGATGCATTAGAAATGGTATGCAAAGGGTTAAAAAAAAGGAGCATGGGCCCACGGCTCTGGCTTTAATTAAAACACACTACTTATACGATGTGCGCACACATTAGCTGTACTCCACTATTCTATTTTCCCACATTCCTCGAGCTCGCACCAGAAAATCCCAAGCCAGCGAGTGCATTGATCGCCGCTGCTCCTGGGCCGCTCTCGCTCTAGCCCGTGTCACTCATCGATCCCGTCCGTTTTTTTTTTCTTCCTTCGGGAGTGATTTACGTGCCGGCGGGGTCCCGCAGGATAGGGACGTGCACATAAACAGCGCTCCAGAAGTTCCAGAACGGTCGATGGTAACGTAAACAGGGGCCCTCGCCACCCCGAAACGGGACCGCTCCGGCACCGGATGGGGGATAAACACATGTGTTTCGTAAATAAACTACGGCATAAATAAGCTGCCAGGCTCTCTTGGAACGGACTTCCTCTCCTCGGACCACAAGTCGCGTGCGTGCCGAAGACCGGATGAGAACGTGCTGGAGGTGTGTGGGCCTTGAGAGTTTATTGGCACTCGGATCGGATTTGCATAATTCCATTTTTTATCGCCATCCGTCGCTTTCAATGAAACCACGAGAGTTTCTACATTCAGATTTTTATACGAGCGCAAGTTTGAAATCGAGAAGACAATTGGTAATAATGACCGAAAAGGACAATTCTGTGGTCAGATGCTTTAAGGCAGGGGTCTCCAAACTTTTTGGTAGAAGGGCCACATACAAATATTACAAGCTTTTAGCGGGCCAGGCCCCGAAAAGAAAATATTTGTGGATAAGTGTAGCAAAATAAGTTTTTAAAAAGTTGTCTTCTTGACAAATAATTATAACTAAAAAATATGTGTGTGTGTTTGACTGATTAAAAATTGACTACGCCTCTGCATTCTTATCAAAAAAGTGCCTGAAGAACGCAGAAAAATATTTATTTCTATTCCCATAAATAAGTGACCTACAGCCGTAAAACGAAATGTAAAAACATGTTTTGCGAATAACCTTGAAACAAAGGACAATAGCCTATTTTTTTAAGTTTTAGTTTTTTAAACATTAAGTTTTTCTCGAAAAAAGAGATCAAGGATGGGGGGTCCACTCTATCATACCTGTCATAGTTATCGAGATTCACTATTAAAACATCTAAATTTACCCACCCTGTACAATTAAGTAACTTTTTTATTCCAAAATGTCTCACATATGATGTTATCAGTTGAAGCTAAAATATGTGTCAGTTGAATTTCAAGAAATTTCACAAATTTGAACAATTTACAATATATGCAGTTATGTGTCGGATATCAATTGCTTCGTTGAAATAAATTGAAGATTTTGACAGGCGCAGATGCATCTATCAAAATCTGTTAATAGCTCCCACCTGTTTGTCCAATTTTAATTAAAAAAATTAAAAAATCAAAGAGTTTGGTTTGGAAAATTTGGAAGATTTGTCAACTGGAATTGGATTAATATATTTTTTTTAGAAATTTTCACAGTTAGTACAGTTGAAAATATTTTGACAATTGCAGTAAAATATCAATAAATAATCATTTATTATTACACACTTATAATGTGGCCACATATATTATAACGAATATAAAATATGCCAAAAGGTGTTTATGAATCACAATATTCAATGGCAGAGAATTAATGAAAGTTTTTAAAATATGATTATTATTCGTGTAAATTGACAAATTTTCACAATTGGAAGTAATTATTTGTCAAATTTTGTTAGTAGCCTCAAAATTTGAAGATTTGAAGCACACTTCAGAATTTGGCAAATTTTGATAGTTGCAGTTATAAATTGTACAGATTTTCACATCTGATGCCAGTAGATTGAGAGTGGCAAGAAAATATAACACACTTCAATTGTTAGAGTAGTAAATATGACAAAATTTAACAGGTGATGCTTAAAAATTAACAGATTTTGGCAGATGCATTTGAAAATTTAACAAATTTTAACAGTTTATGAAAATTTAAAATAATTACAGTACAGAGAGTTCAGATTTCACAGTTCAGAGAGTTCAGAGTAGACTTCAGATGGAAAATAGGTCAAATATCTACACTATCTATCTATCTACAAAGTTGAGGTTGAAAGTTGAAGTTGAAAATTTTACTGATATTTATGAATTAACAATATTGTAACTATAGATTTGACAAATTTTTATTTTTTGAGATTTGTAGTACTCTACAGAAAATTTGACAGTGGCAGTTAATATATAAAACTATTACCTAAACTTCAATTTCAGAAGAAGTAAAGTGAATTTCTGAAAAAGTAAAATCAATTTTAGAAAATGTAAAATAAATTTCTGGAAAAGTAACATCATATTCAGAAGAATAAACTTCGACTTCAGAGAAAGTCCATTAAGATTGGTTTTTGTTTCAAAAATTGTATCTTGAATAAGTTACCTAGTATTTACAACACAGTTAAGAATACTCACTACAATATTTGATGTACATTACTATTAATTTATATCGTACAGTGTCTTCCTAATTTCCGTTTTCCTTCTGCTTCAGTTTCTTGCATTATTCGCGCGCACGAGATTCATCGCTGGCTTTGTTATACCTTCTTTTGCATCTATTTTGACGATTTTCATTATCATTTTCCAATAGTTTATCGATTATTTATAGTTATCGTAGTGATTTTACAATATTAAATACAAAACTATTGAACGTTCATTCAGTTTTATTCACTCTAGCACTCTACTGTATAAATATTCTGAAATTTAAATTACTTCTGAAGTCGATGTTACTTTTTTCTGAATTTGATGTTCCTTGTTCTAAAATTGATTATTCACTCTAGCAGTCTACTGTATAAACATTCTGAAATTTAAATTACTTCAGAAGCCGATGTTACTTTTTCTGAATTTGATGATCCTTGTTTTAAAATTGATTTTACTTTTTTTCTGAAATTGACTTTACTTTTTTTGAAATAGAAGTTAAACATGTCTAGTATTCGACAGATGTGCCCAGTTGCGTTGCTAAAAGGTCATAAGGTTACAACGGTTTAGACGAAAATATGACAGTTTTTGAATGTAGCAGTTGAAACTTTTGACATCGGCAATAAAAGTTTTAACGAATTCTACCTCTGCGGCATAGTATTTAAATAGTTGTGTAGATAAATTGACATATTTTGACAATTACAAGTGAAAATTGAACAGATTTAATAACTTCATTGTGAAAATTGGCCATGATACGACTATGCTATTGCAAATTACAGCTGTAAATAAAAATTTCATAGATTTTGATACAGATGGATGCAAATGACATATTTCGATTATTCCACTTTTAAAATGGTAGTTTTTGACACCCGTAAATAAAAGTTTGAGAAATTTGGGTAGTTGCAATAGAAAATATTTCAAATTTAATCTGTTGCACTTGTAGATTTAATATAATTTTTCAATAAGCAATCAGAAATGAACACCCCCGGAAATTTATATTTGGAAATTTGACATTTAATAGCATAAATTTGTTTAATTTTGTTAACACGACCAATATAATTCGCTGCAAATGAATTTAATTTCATATCATATGTGACATAAATTTAAACTTTCAATTGAAGCATTTGATCTTTAAAAATAATTCCCACATTTAACTGCAAATATTAAACATTGAATAATAATTTGAGTACGAAAATAATTGGTGTAATTGTAATGACAAAAGGCAAATAAATTTGTGGTACGCTAATTTTAATTTTATTTATATTTTTGATTGGCTGAGAAAATTGAACCATCCTTAGGTTACAGTCGGGTTTTTTTTTCAGTAGGTTTTGCAATAGCATTTAAAAAAATTCTACATATAGCTACCACCCTTCAGCTCCATATTGTGAATTTTATGCAGTGTCAGTAAAATCTGTGTTTTCTGTACCAATCACAAATGTTATTATTCACTTATAAAAACACAGTTAACATATTTTTTAATTGACTTAAAGAATAAAATATTGGCGGGCCGGATTGAATCGTCTCGAGGGCCGGATCTAGCCCGCGGGCCGTAGTTTGGGGACCCCTGCTTTAAGGGAATAAGTAAAAATATGTAGTTTTTCAGGAGACAGGTTTTTGTTCCAACACCCATGTGGAAAAACTAAAAGTGCACCAAACAAAAAACAAACAAGCTGGTGGAACAAAGAAGTGAAGGAAGAAGTTAGGAAAAAGAAACAACAATGAAAAAAATACCTAAACACAAAAAAAGAAGAAGACGATATATACAAGCAGCAAAGAAAGATAGTAAAAGCTATAATAAGAAAGAAAAAAGACAGAAAATGGGAGGATTTCAGAACCAAATTAGAGGAACATTTTTAAGGAAATCAAAAACTATTCTACAGAACACTGAAAAGCTGCAGAAAGGAAACAGAAACAAACCTAAAGCTACTCAAAAACAAACATGGTGTACTAATGAAAGAGGATAAAGAAATCACGAACAGATGGAAAGAGCACTTCCAAGACCTTCCGTCTGGAAAAGAGACAACCAATGAAGGAAATGAAAACGAAGAGGAACAAGAAAATAGTAACCAAACATAAGAAGAAGAGGAATCTATAACAGAAGAAGAGTAAAAAAAACGCACTAAAGAAGTTATAGGAGGGAAAAGCCCCAGGTCACGACAAAATCAAATCTGAACAGCTGAAATACATAGGCAAGGATGTGAAACAACTACTGCTACCGTTAACAAATAGAATATGGGAAACAGGATAAATACCAGCAGACTGGCAAAAAGCAGTGATCTTCCCAATACATAAAAAAGGAGACAGTAGAAATTGCAACAACTTTAGGGGAATTTCCCTGCCGTGCACAGCGGCAAAACTGTATGAATCAATACTAGAGAACAAACTAAGAAAATAAATTTAAAAAAAAGGAAAAGTCACAACGTGGATTCAAGGACATTCAACACTAGACCATATCTTCACAATTAAAAAGATGACCAAAAATATTCAGACAAAACAACAAACTATACATGATATTCGTGGACTTAGAAAAGGCATTTGATACAGTCCCAAGAGCCAAACTGTGGGAAATACTTGAAGAAAGGAAGATAAAAGTGCATTTAATAAAAGCAATCAAGAGTATGTATGAAACCACATAAAACTACGTAAGGACAAATAATTCAACATCTGAGAAGTTCACAACCACACAAGGCCTTCGACAAGGGGGCGCTTTAAGCCCTTTGCTCTTTATTATATTCCTAGACAACATAATAAAAAAAATTAAGGGTAACACTAAGAAGGTAGAAATAGGATACTATAAAATGAAAAGAATAGTGATAGCAGAATGTGCTTTTGCTGATGACTAAGTCATGCTTGCCAAATGCGAAGAAGACCTGCAACACAATATAAGCATATAGGAGATGGACCTGAAAAAACACAACATGGTAATTAATATAAACAAAACAAAAGTAATGGTAGTAGTAAAAGAGGAAACATAAGCAATAATACTAATAAATTTGAAAAGGACAGAACAAGTTGAAACCTTCAAATATTTAGGTACAATAATACATAATAAAGAACCCTGGAAAACAGAATCATGGCCGCAAATAAAACCTACTATGCAATGTACAAGTACATTCTAAACAATAGAAGAATTTCCAAAAACACGAAAATGACACTCTTCAAGACAATTTATAGACCAACACTCTTATATGGAAGCGAAACCTGGACAACAAATGAAAAGACAATGAACAAAATACAAGCAACCGAAATGAGATACTTAAGAAAAGTTGAAGGAGCCACGAGATTAGACAGAGTAAGGAACGAACAGATCAGGGAAAACCTACAAATACAAAGTGTAAAAAAATTACACGTAGAAAGTGCAAAAATTAATACAGAAACAACAACTACAATGGTTCGGGCACCTGATGAGAATGCCAGAAGACAGATAAACAAAAATAGTATGGACATCAAAAGACGAAAATAAAAAGAAGGAAAGAGGAAGACCAAGGAAAAGATGGTACAACAACATACCCGTTGTGAAGCCATACCCGTGGTGAAATTTTTAGAAGATTTGTATTCAGGCATACTGTATACAGATCAGGCATAAAATTTTCAAAATATCCATTAGATAAATTTTCAGAAATTTCATTGACTGATAACTTATACTGGCAAATTAGTAAAGTTAATAACTCCATTTTCTCACTTACTTAAGACATACCTGAGCTCACATCTTTAGAGGATTTGTATCTATACATACTGTATACAAACCTAGTATAATATTTTCAAAATATTAATTAGATAAATTTTCAGAAATTTGTAACTTGAATACAAGATTTGTATTCAGGCATAGATAACTGATTTTGTAACATAATATATGTTTTCGTTTTTCCGTATAAGAAAGAGCTCCTAAAAACGAACCATTTTCCAGTAATATTCAAACAAATGTCTATGAATGATTAAGATATTTACAACTTTACAAAAATTACGAAACTTTCGAAAAAGTTTTATTTTTTAAGAAATGTTAAACAGCTCCTAAAAATGAACCATTTTCCAATTATTTTTTCCAACAAATTTCTACGAAGTGTAAGTAATTTATAACTACATGAATCATGAATTATGAATATATTTTTATTTTGTTATTTGAGACTACGAAAATAAAGACCAGCTGATATAGCCAAACTGTGATAATAATAATTCCCGCAGCGTTTTCGTAATATTTTCAAATTTGGTTGCAATATTGCATTATGTTTGCAAAAATCGATCATTATTATCGAAGAAATCATGATTTCTTTTTCGTAATATTCTCAAATTCGATTTCAAAGATCAAACGTTTTCGAGTCGAGTTTTTGTGATGAAATAAAATGAGTGAAGATTTGTTTTGTTATTTGATACATCCAAGATATGGGCTAACATCATCATTAGATTGGAATACAGGGTGTCCGAAATAGAGTAGGATTGCATGGGAATCTTTTTTATTACGAACGCTAGAGATCTGGTTAAATAGGCAATGTATGCAGTTTTGTATGCTGGTTCAGATTATGTGATGTAATTTTGATTTTTATTCTATAATGTATTTTTAAAACAAATACAAAAAAATTAAAAAAAACATAATACAAATAAGTAGTAGTACATTAAATTATAAAAAAATGCTCAAAATACTGAATCTGGTCTGGTCTGGTTAGAGATCTGGTTAAAGAAGCAATATTGCCCGGTTTTATACAATATTGCTCCTTTAACCAGATCTCATTTCATTTCAATTCATCATTTATTTGTATTATAACTCTAAATAGAGTATTACATTGTCTTCTCTTACTTGATTCTCTAGCTTTAAGAATAAGAAAGATACCCATGCATTCCCAATCTCTTTAGGACACTCTGTATATCAGATATGCTGGTATGGACAAACTGCGATAATAATACTTCCTTCAGAGTTTTTGTAAAAAAATTTAATTTGGTTTTGTGCGACGAAATTGGGTGATTACTCATCGTAATTCATCATATCATAATTTATCATTTATTTGTATTATGACTCTAAATAGAGTATTACATTGTCTTCTCTTACTAGATTCTCTAGCTTTAAGAATAAGAAAGATACCCAAGCAATCCCAATCTCCTTAGGACACCCTGTATATCAGATATGCTGTTATGGCCAAACTGGGGTAATAATAATTCCTTCAGAGTTTTTGTAAAAATTTGTTTTGTGGGACGAAATTCGGTGATTACTCTCGAAGATAAAAAATGTTTTTTTTGTAATTCTTTTTAAATTCTACATCAAAGCTCAAACATTTTTCTTTGGGCAAAAATAGAGAAGGTGCAGATTTGATTTGTTATTTGAGAACGAAATTTTTGTAACTTGGTGAAACATTTTTAGGTCGAGTTTTTGGGAAAACATAGAAAAAGTGGAGATTTTGTTATCTCAGTTATCTGTTTATTAACATTTTTGGGTCGAGTTTTTGGGAAAAATAGTGGATATTTTGTTATCCGTGTTATCCGAATCTGTGCCCATCTATTCGTGGTTGTTTGTGCCTTCATGCAGATTCAAAAATTGGTTCATCTTGCTTAGATCGGAGAGGAGGGTGGAAGGTAATTGCAGTGACTGTGTGGGATTGACCGCGATTCGATTTTTTCCCTCGGCTGAGCGAGCACTGAGGTAATCGCCGCTAATTAATCATTAAGCGCAAACCCATTAATAGTTGCTTTGAAAGTAGAAGTGCGCCTTCGGCCGCGCAATTGTGCATACGAAAAAAGAGCGCCGATGACATTTATTTCGCGCGCTCGGATTTTGCACAAGAGCGAACAATACCCGGCTGGCAGAAGAAAAAAAACCGCGACACGCTCCGCAACGGACGAAAGTGAAACGCTCACCTTGAAAACGAGAACGAGGAATGGGCACGGAATCCGCGGCCAGCGAAGAGCTCTTCATCACCGACCAGCGAGCGCCGGACCAGAAGATCATCGCGATCCTCGACGGCCGGCCATCGGTCAATCAGCCGGCCGACGTGACTAATTACGCTCGAAATTTTTGCGCGTGCCAACTTTTCGGGTCGAGGACGCGCCTCGGCTGATGGATGGCTCTCCAAGAACGGCGAAAACCGTGATCAGCCTAATTGACTTTCGCGCACTTAAATTAGAAAAATAACGGCCCCGGTGATGGATACGTTTCGCAAGCTGCAGACCGTCACTTCTGGAGCTCTGACCCAAATGACACGCCGATATGGTAAACGCGATTGCGCAACTTCTGTGCATGATTACATGCACATTACAAAGATCACCTCAGATATGCACGATAGTAAAAGCAATCGCCTGTGCGATATGCCCTGGCGCGAAATTACCCATAAGAAGTTTGAAACCGAGGGAGTAGATACATCGCATATAAATATGTGCATACCTACTACTTGTTCGTGAATGGGTCAAGATTTACGAAATCTCACATCTCAAGCTTAAATCCAACGACTTCAGAGCCAAACACACAATTTTGCATGTGTGTTAAATTTTTCGAATATAGGAAAGCATCATTCCATACTATCAAGAGAATATACTAATTTGATACACCGTTTTGACGTTTCAAAAATATAAAAATTACATACCCAGGTTTATGGTGGGAATGTTGAAAAATCAATTACAGGGCCTGGCAAGATCGGGCCCAAGACTAAGAAAGTGTTGAGGTTCTTGAAACCCTACTTTTTTGATTAAACCTTAAAATAAATATACGTATTTCGTTTTCCTCTTAGCAGATGAATTGTGATCCTCTCTTACTTGGAAGGACCATTACCTCTGCAAACCTCTGCCTTCATTAATACTGAAAACGACCTGCACATGTTGAACTCGCCAGCAATTTCCGATTGGAAAAGTCCTGAATGTAAAAAATATATATTCAGTGCTGCGGCTCGACGAAAGTGATCCCTTCATTAAACAACTCTCGGCCGCAGCATATGAATGCCGGGCGTAAGGATATGCAAGGATTGCCGAGGATCTCGGCTCGTTTATTGAATGGTCCAGGGTCGAATTGCGAGGGTGGCGGCGGACGCATTCCGACACTCGACCTTCCGAATGGAAAATTCCGAAAGGGCTATGGGTTTTCTCCTCTGGAGGGCGGCCCACTTTTGCGGCGCCCCTTCGGCCTCCACATCAAAGATATCATTTCCGGGAATCCGACGGTCGCCGGCGTCAAATTAAACCCCCAAGCCTCATGCATATTCACACGTTTAATAAGTTATATTAAATTCGTTTATAAGGGACGAGCCAAGACACTCACACTGAAAGCTTTGGACCAGTGAAATTATTTGGTTACGATAAAATTAACAATGATCATATTTCTTCTATCGCATTAAAACAGCTTATTTTGCAAATTTTGATACCATATTAATATTTTATGGACAGCATCCTAAAGAATATAATGGATAAAACGAAGAAAGTAACAGTGGGATTACACAATATTCTGCTTTTACTTATTTGGTCGAACACCCAAGATTCGCACCCATGTACTGGAGATGGTAAAGATAAAGTTTTGTACAATGACAATTTCGTTTTCTTAGCAATATATTTGTTGTTTAGTATTGTATTTTTCATACAGAAATAACTTTTGTTTGCTACCTGGCTTTTGTTGCTCGCGGCAACCACAATAAGAGAATGTGTTTTTGCTGATGATCTAGCAGTATCAGCCAAGAACGAAGAAGATATGCAACACAACCTAAATGTTTTGAATGAGGAACCGCATAAACACAATATGGTGATAAACATAGAAAAAGCAAAAGTTATGTAAGTAGCGAAAGCAGAGATAACGACAAATATAACGTTAAACGACATAAGAATGGTGGAAACAGGTGGAAAGCTTTACATATTTAGGGGCAGTTTTAACCAGTAAGGGAGACAAATCAACAAAAAACATCAGGTAACCAACAAAAGTTATTTCAGCATGAAAAATACAACACTAAACAATAAACAAATTACTAAGAATACGAAAATGACATTGTACAAAACTTTATCTTTACCAACTCTGGTATATGGGAGCGAATCTTGAGTGTTAGACCAAATAAGTAAAAGCAGAATACAAGCTACGGAGATGAGGTATTCTAATGAAAGTGGAAGGTTTAACCAAACTAGACAGACTTAGAAATGAGTAGATAAGAAACCTCATAGACATAGAAAGTGCAGAGAAAACCATCGAGAAAAACAGCTAGCCTGGTATAGACATCTCATAAGAATGGCAGAGGAAACACAAACCAGACAGATATAGAACACAAACAGCGGGTAAGAGGAGAAGAGGAAGACCGAAGAAAACCTGGGAAGGAAAAGTGAAGAAATACTAAAGAGAAAAAATATCAGCGTATGTAGGAAACGAGCGAAGAACCGAATGGCATGTATTGAGCTATTGCAGATTTGTTTTAATATTTTAATATAAAAGTCAACAGCAAAATTTAGGCAGCCAACAAAATTTATTTCAGCATGAAAATTTCAATACTAAACTACAAAGAAATTGCTAAGAAAAGGAAAACGACATAGTACAAAACTGTATCTTTACCAACTCTAGTATATGGGAGCGAATCTTGGGTGTCAGACCAAATAAGTAAAAGCACAATACAAGCTACAGAGATGAGATTTCTAAAGAAAGTGGAAGGTTTCACCAAACTAGACAGACTTGGAAATGAATAGATAAGAAACCCCATAGAAATAGAAAGTGCAGACAAAACCATCGAGAAAACCAGCTGCCTGGTATGGACACCTCATAAGAATGGCAGAGGAAACACAACCAGACAGATATAGAACACAAACAGCGGGTAAGAGGAGAAGAGGAAGACCGAAGACAACATGGCAAGGAAAAGTGGAAGAAATACTAAAGAGAAATAACTTCAGCGTACAAGAAAAGTAGGAAACGAGCGAAGAATCGAATGGCATGTAAGGAGCTAATACAGATTTTTTTTATATTTTATATTTTTTAATTTTAAGATAAAATGTACAGAAAACTAAATATCCAGACACTCTATGAGGGTACAAGAGATTAAAGACAATAAATAAATTAATATTTGATAGCCTAATGTGACTGATTAACAGACACATATTTGAAATCTACTGAGAAACGTGCCTCATTAATGCCAAAATATCATTTTGGCACACAATTCTATTACACAAATTCGATTAAACGAGCTAGAGCGTACAATTGAAACTGCGTCTTTCTTTTTGCTTTTTCTCCAATGGCTGCCAAACCATTAAATTTTTGAAACATAATTTTTTCTTAATAATAATAATAAAGAATATTTATTAGCAGAAAAGCTACATGATGAGTAGGAGTAGAGTAGATATAGAAAATATGACATTTTGCAAGTTTTTTTTAAATTTGTTATTGAAATTTCTAAAACAATACTATATACGTAATAATTGTGAAATAATAAAAAACACCAAAACATCGGGCAAAAGTTTACATAAAATGTAGAAAATTTAATGAAAATACCGCAAAAAATATAAAAAAATCGCCGAAAATGTATGTCAATTTCAACTAAAGATGCAACTAAAAAATGATACTAAAGAAACTCTAAAAAGAATACTGCAGAAAATTCTGTTATAATATACAAATAAATATGCTAAATATTCAGAAATTTTAATCAAAATGGGCAATGAAGTTACACAAAATTTCATAAAGATTTACATGGTTTTATGGAAATTTCTAGAACGTGATACATTCTCAATACATTTTCAAATTTTGATATTGTTTTTGTCTATCAAACTGAATGGGCTAGATCCAATCAAAATCGATTAGAAAAACCGTCTTTTTCTATGAATATTTACGAAAACATTTAAGAATTCTAAATATTTTGACATTTAGTGATTTTTTCTAATAACAATTACTAACATTTTCTATGAACTAGTCATTTTTCGATGAATATTTTATGGAAGGTTGCAAAATATTATTGAAAAATTTATAAAATGTCCCTGAATGTCTATGAAATCAACATGAGTGTAATTTTCTAAAAGTTATCATAAATATTCCATTGCCACACAGTTTTATTGAAATCTCTAGAATTTGCAACTTATAGAAATTTGCAATTCAAAATTTTGCTATTTTCCTCTCAATCTCATTGAATCCAGTCCATTAGGATTCAATGAAAATCGCAAGTTTTGTATGAATATTTTGGGAAATACTTGAGAATTCTAAATATTTTAACATTAATTGATTCTTTTCCAATAGCAACTTCAGGAATATTCTATGAATTAGACATTTTTCGACGAATATCTTATGAAAGTTTTCAAAATATTGAAAATTTGAAATTGCCCTAAATGTTTATAAAATCAACATAATGAGTGGAATTTTCTTCACAATACATACATTTCAATTGCCACATAGTTTTGTAGAAATTTCTAGAAGTTGCTACATTCTAGAAATGTCCATTTCCAAAATTTGCTATTTTTCTCCCAATCTCAATTCAATGGAACCTCGCAACTTTTCTATAAATATTTTAAGAAATATTAAGAATTCTTAAGATTTTCACATCAATATAAAAATAATAATAAATTGTATTTATTAGCAGACAAGCAACATAATATACAAAAGGTAAATATATACCTGACAACAAACTGGAAATGAAGATGGATGACAAACTGAATCAACTGGATTTTTTTATTTTTATTCATTAACTACGAATATCTACTACAACTTTTATAGGATATTCTCAAATTTGGACATATTGATGTAATTTTGTACATATTTTCATGAAAATCTTCTGGAATTATCTAGGAACGTTTCAAAATTCGAAGGTTACATGACATTTCCAAATGTAAAACTATCATGATCTCTTAAATATCTCTATAAATATGTTACGGATTTATCAAGGATTTTTTTGTGTTCAATAATTTTTCATAAATGTTCAGGAATGATGTAACAAATTTTCAAATTCTGTAATAGTAATAAATTTTCAATGAAAATATTCAATGAAGTTTTCAAATATGATTTTATTGAAATATTGATTCATTTTCAATATTTTGGGAATTTTTCAAATCATTGGCCATCATTACGAAATTTTACATGAATGGCTTAGAGAGTTATACATGTTTGAGAGAATATCTTGCTAATTTTTAAATGATATATGCGAGACACTATAAACAATGAGTTGGATTCAATGAATCTCGTATATTAAATATCTCGTAAATATTTGGGAAACATTTAAGATTTTGATACTAAGTGTTTTTTTTTTAAAGTTATTATGCAATGGAATTTTCTAGTCATTTTTTGATTAATATCTTATAAAAGTTTTCAAATTTTGCCTTTGGAAAACTAACGAAATTTTTTGAAAATGACACTCATGTTGATTTCATGGATATTCATATCAAATCAACATAATGAGTGTAATAGTCTGAAATTTTCGTATCAAATATTGCCTTTGGAAAACTTACGAATTTTTTTGAAAATTACCCTCATGTCGATTTCATAGATTCATATCAAATCAACATAATGAGTGTAATAATCTGAAATTTTCGTATGAACATATGAACCACTTATAAAAATTTCATGGAATTGCCTTTGGAAAACTTATAGATATGCTATATACTCATAGATATTGATATATAATCAACATAATGAGTATAATTTTCGTAAGTTTTTCATTACCTACTTCGCAACTTTTCTATAAATACCTTAAGAAATATTGAAGAATTCTTGAAGATTTTCATCACCTGGTTTACCTAGATCACCTGGATCACCTGGAATTTATTATTTTTATTCATTATTTAGAAATATCTATTCGAATTTTATAGTCTAATATAGAATTGTCAAGTTTGGACAAAATTAGTGTAATTGTGTAATTTTTTCTTAAAAATCTTATGGAATTATCTAGAAACGTTTTAAAATTTGAACATTAACTGAAATTTACAAATGCCAAATTATCATGATCTCTTCATAAATATGTTATGGGTTTGTCAGGAATATATTAACATTATTATTATTATTATTATTATTTAACATTAACAATATTATTAACATTTATTATTATGTTCAATAATTTTTCATGAATATTATGGTATTATCTATTATAGAATTCCATATTATTGAAACGCAGAAATAAAAATTCGCTACGATCCACGAATATCTACTGGAATTTTATAGGCAATTGACAAATTTGTACATAATGGTGTAATTTTGTATATATTTTCATGAAAATCCTATGACATTATCTAGGAACGTTTCAAAAATCGAAAATGAAATGAAATTTACAAATACCAAATTACATGATCTCTTCATAAATATGTTATGGGTTTATCAAGGATTTATTTTTAGTATATATTATGTTCAATAATTTTTCATAAATAATATGAAATTATCTGTTATTGAATTCCATATTATTGAAATGCATAAAAAAATATTTTCACTATTATCATGCAATTTATTTAATGACTCTTGAAATACTTTTTTAAGGTTTGATCATCAAGTCAATCACTAATTTATTTCATGATGATCGAACTATATTCATTTGAGTTTGATCATCACGTCAGTCTTTCTTATTTATGTTTTGATACTTACAAATATATTTATTTGATTATGATCACCCACAAAAAACTAGTGAATCAATTTCAGTCATTTTTGGGCCTGATTTAGGATATAACCAGGTTATTAATGCCCTTAATTGAATCATTAACTGCCTGAAATATTTGGGGTTTGGCTTGGTATGATTTTGGAAGCTCTCTCAAGAGCTCTTATACTTCAACAATTATATCTCAAAAACCAAGAAGCTAATATTTAGTGAAATATTGGTATTTATATCATGTATTTACTTAATGAATGTTCGTGATTCTTAGATATCTTCATTTTAAGTTCGCCACAAGTATCTACAACATATGGTCTAAAGACCTATAAGATCTATAAGCTTATCTATAAGGCCTAAAGATCTATAAGGCCCATAATTCTGTGGTCGTTTTTCAGTGATGATAATGCAGGGTTGATGTGGTGAGGAGTGACACAAAACATTATCTTAAGACTATTCTTCTTCTTTTTCGGCGTTACAACCCATCATGAGTTTTAGCATCTTCAACAATTTTCCTTCAAAGGTTCTTTCTAAGATAATTCTGCACCACCACTCTCATTCTTTATTACGGTTCATTTATTATCTTGATACGTCTTAGGCTTATTAGTATCAAAATAATAAATGAACCGCCAAGTACGGGGCTAGTTCCTTTGTGCTCCCATTTCGCATTGTCTGAGAGAAAAGTTTCACTTCTTCCACCTCTGCGCCGTGCTTGCTCTTATTGGCAAATTTTTCCTGCCAAGATCAAATGGCTTTCCCTCTATTGACGGATGCAGGCCCAACAGGCTTTGTCGAATCAAAGGGCTCAGGTTCAATGCAATTTTCCGGCGCGGCTCCGAGAGCTGAGTGGATTTCTTAAGAACGAACGCCAACAATGAGTGCAGCGGGAAAGCGTAATCTCCTATCTCGCTGTATGCAAAGCTTCGTATATCACATTAACCAGACTTTTGAGCGGCGATAATACCTCATGATGTTTATTTTCCTCGCATTTCCGAAGGAATTAACTTAACACGCAAAAGCGGGATTATTATAACGCAGACGGCCAAAGCGTTTGGTTCGATCAATAAGCATCAATATTTATCTACTAAGCTGTTACATGGAAGCAATTAGTTGCTATAGATTTTGTCATCATCGCCGGTATATTTTTTATGCCGCGGTACACATAATTATTTACGTTCTTCGTAAAAGCTTGGATTGTTATCATAAAGAGAATTTAAAGTTTAGTGGCTATAGAAATGCTGTTCTGAAATGACTCTATGCTACACATAGATATTGTATATTCCACAGAAAAACTGTTTTGTTTTTGTAAAATGTCGATTAAGTCAAATTGTTTATAATTTCTGAACAAATCCAAACTTTGTTTCAAAATTTCATGCAGATTCCTAAACTATTATAACCAGTTAACGAAATTACATAATTGAAAATTTTGTAGTAATGTTTCATAAATAATCTTATAGTAAATGAAGATTTTGGGATATACTCATGCTATAGTGAGAAAAATTGATAAAACATTTTAAACTATTCAGATTGGAGCTCATACTAAATTTTGTAAATTGAAAATTGAATGTAATTTTCATATAAATACAATACCTCTAAACTTGTTAGTCAAAATTTCGTAAAAAAAGCTTAGAGTTTTTCAAAATTATCATGAATATTTCTTCAATTTTAAAAGTTATAATTTTGGAAAGTTATGGAACATTTCATGGATTTTTTTCATATTTAGAATATGTTTGCAATATGGAAACTATACATCTGTTTGTGTCAATTGACAAAATCAATCAAGTAATGTACTAAATTTTGTAAATTGAATATAGAATGTAATTTTCAAATAAATACAATACCTCTAAATTCATTAGTCAAAGTTTCGTAAAAAAACTTGACTTTTCCGAAAATATCATGAAAATGTCTTCAATTTTAAAAGTTATAAATTTGTGGATTTTTTGAATATTTCATGGAAATTTGTTTATATTTAGAATATGTTTGCATTATGGAAACGATAAATTGCTTTGTGTCATTTGGCAAAATCAGTAATATACAAAATTTTGTAAATTGAAAATTGAATGTAATTTTCAAGTAAATACAATACCTCTAAAATGATTCTTCAAAATTTCGTGACAAAATGCTTAGACTTTTGAGCTTTTAGAGCTTTAGACTTTATAAGTTTGGGATTTTTGGAACATTTCATGGAATTATTTTCATATTCAGAATATGTTTGCATTATGGAAACGATAAATTGCTTTGTGTCATTTGACAAAATCAGTAATCTACTAAATTTTGTAAATTGAAAATTGAATGTAATTTTCAAGTAAATACCTCTAAGATCATTAGTCAAAATTTCATGAAAAAAGCTTACACTTTTTCGAAAATATCATGAAAATTCATTCGATTTTAAAAGTTATAAATTTGTGAATTTTTGGAACATTTCATGGAAATTTTTTCATATTTAGAATATGTTTGTATTATTGAAATGATACATTGCTTTGTGTGTTTTGACAAAATCAGTAATATACTAAATTTTGTAAATTGAAAATTGAATGTAATTTTGAAGTAAATACAATACCTCTAAAATCATTAGTCAAAATTTCGTAAAACAATGCGTAGACTTTTGAGCTTTTAGAGCTTTAGACTTTATAAATTTTGGGATTTTTGTTGGAAGATCTCATGGAAATGTTTTCATATAATAATAATAAGAATAATAATTTAATTTATTGTAGTTAGATTCAAAGAGAATATTACAGAGTCAATTTACAAGTAATGTCATATAATGGCAAACATTTTAAAAAGAAAGATACACAGACACATAAGACACACCAAAATAAGAACAAATTTGAACAATACCTCTAAAATGATTCTTCAAAATTTCGTGACAAAATGCTTAGACTTTTGAGCTTTTAGAGCTTCAGACTTTATAAATTTTGGGATTTTTGGAACATTTCATGGAATTTTTTTCATATTCAGAATATGTTTGCATTATGGAAACGATAAATTGCTTTGTGTCGTTTGACAAAATCAGTAATATACTAAATTTTGTAAATTGAAAATTGAATGTAATTTTCAAGTAAATATAATACCTCTAAAATTATTAGTCAAAATTTCTTTAAAAACACTTGGATTTATTCTAAAATATCATGAAAATTAATTCAATTTTAAAAGTTATAAATTAGGGAATTTTTGGAACATTTTATGAACATTTTTTCATACTTAGAATATGTTTGCATTATGGAAACGATAAATTACTTTGTGTCATTTGGCAAAATCAGTAATATACAAAATTTTGTAAATTGAACATTGAATGTAATTTTCAAGTAAATACAATACCTCTAAAATGATTCTTCAAAATTTCGTGACAAAATGCTTAGACTTTTGAGCTTTTAGAGCTTTAGACTTTATAAATTTTGGGATTTTTGGAACATTTCATGGAATTTTTTTCATATTCAGAATATGTTTGCATTATGGAATAATGATAAATTAGTGTAATTAAATAAGTGCATTCATCTTGTTCATTAATTATATAAAAATTATTTAATTGTTTATTACTATTTATCTACTTAAACGTTAACGTGTAGTTCATTGTATGTAATTTAATGTGTATAACTCTAAGATTAGGACTAGATCAGTTCCATACATATTTAATACATTTGAAGATTAAGAATGTATTGATACTGTACTTGATGTAATGGTCTTATAAAAAAATCAAATTGTCCATATATTTTCGACCAAATATGTATGATACAAAATCCAGACTTCTTCCAAAATTAGATTAAATAGACAGATTAGATTGATAATACACTTATACATAAGGATGTATCGACACTGTAGTTGGAAATGGTCTTATAAAAATTAAAATAACAAAAAATCAAATAGTCCAGGAGTTTTCGAGCAAAAATTCAGACTTTTTCGAAAACGATATAAATTGTTTCTGCAATATTATTTAAAACTTCGTAGATTCCTTATGTTAAAGTTTTAATATTTTATAAATAAGATAATAATATTAATTATAAGGCGGAAAGACCCTATGGGGTCGATAGCCTTATAAAGATTGTTTATATATATATATATATATATATTAATTATAATAGATAATAATGAAAAATTAGTGTACCTAATTAAAGAAGTGCATTCGTCTTATTTATTAATTATATAAAAATTATATATTTGTTTATTATTATTTATCTACTTAAACGTTAACGTGTAGTTCATTGTATGTAATTTAATGTGTATAACCCTAGGATTAGGACTAGATCAGTTACATATATATTTAATACATTTGAAAATTACGAATGTATCGATACTGTACTTGATGTAATGGTCTTATAAAAAAAAATGTTTTCGACCAAATATGTATAATACAAACTCCAGACTTTTTCCAAAATCAGATTAGATAGATAGATTAGATAGATAATACACTTATACATACATAAGGATGTATCTACACTGTAGTTGGAAATGGTCAAATTAAAAAAAAATTAAAAAAAATTAAAGAGTCCAGAAGTTTTCGAACAAATAATTAAGACTTTTTCGAAAACGATATAAATTGTTTCTACAATATTATTTAAAACTTCGTGGGTACCTCATGTTAAAGATTTAATATTTTATAAATAAGATAACAATAATAATAATAGATAATAATGATAAATTAGTGTAATTAAAGAAGTGCATTCGTCTTGTTTATTAATTATATAAAAATTATTTAATTATTTATTAGTATTTATCTACTTAAACGTTAACGTTCATTGTATGTAATTTATTGTGTATAACTCTAAGATTAGGACTAGATCAGTTACATACATATTTAATACATTTGAAGATTAAGAGTGCATCGATACTGTACTTGATGTAATGGTCTTATAAAAAAAAATCAAATTGTCCACATATTTTCGACCAAATATCTATAATACAAATTCCAGAAAAATTCCAAATTCCTTTTTCCAAAATCAGATTAGATAGATAGATTAGATAGATAATACACTTATACATAAGGATGTATCGACACTGTAGTTGGAAATGGTCTTTTAAAATTTAAAATTAAAAAAAATCAAATAGTCCAGAACTTTTCGAGCAAATATCCAGACTTTTTTGAAAACGATATAAATTGTTTCTGCAACATTATTTAAAACTTCGTGGGTACCTCATGGTAAAGGTTTAATATTTTATAAATAAGATAATAATATTAAAAATTATAGATAATAATGATAAATTGTTTATTATTATTTATCTACTTAAACGTTAACGTGTAGTTCATTGTATGTAATTTAATGTGTATATTTATTTATTTTATTTATTTATACAATAATCACATAGGCCATTATAACATTCCATGCATGATTGCAATCGGACATGGATGTGAGTCTTCATAATTAACAAAACATTCTAAAAAATCTAAAAATTATAACATAGAAGAAAAATGTAAAATGTAAAATGTAAAATGTAGGTGACAATATACAAAATAATACAAACAACACATTACATACACAATATCAAAAGTATTCAATGGTCAAGCATTACAGTCATTAGTATAACCCTAGGATTAGAACTCTTAATTTTAATAGAAGTCATAACTTTTATATCTTGACAATGTAATACTCTGTAAAGAGTCAAATAGTAGTATTAATAAAGTGAATACTTGAATACTTGAAAACATAAATTTGGGAATTTTTGAAACATGTCATGGAAATTTGTTCATATATAGAATCTGTTTGCTTTATGGTAACGATAAATTGAATTTTGTTACAAAATCAATAATCTACATTCATATTTAATGGCCTTGAAGATTTAGAATGTATCGACACTTCACTTGATGGGATCGTCTTATAAAATTTAAAAACAAATCAAATTGCCCAAAAGTTCTCGACCAAATATAAATAATATGTACAAAATCGAGACTTTTTCGAAAATTTAATGATTTTTGTGAAGTTGTAAATATCTTAATCATTCGTAGAAATTGGTTTGAAAATAACTGAAAATAGTTCACTTTCAGGAGATGTTTCTTATACAGAAAAACGAAAACATATATATTATATTACAAAATCAGTAATCTACATTTATATCTAATACACTTAAAAAAAATTTAATGCATTAACGCTGTAACTGTCTCTGTATGAAAATAATTCGATTAAGTAAAGTTGTCTTTAATTTCTCACCAATATTTGTATACAATTTTCAAGAAAATTCAATTTGTTAAGAAATTATAGACAATTTGACAATTTGAATTGTTTCGAAAATTTCATGGAAATGTCGGAAATTCTTGTGATTATCAAACGGATTTAAAAAAATCAAATTTTCCAAAAGTTTTCGACCAAATATAAGTGATATGTACAAAATCCAGACTTTTTAGAAAATTTCATGGAAATTTCGGAAATTCTTTTGATTTTCAAAAGGTATGTGTATAGTCGTATACTTATGTTAACAAATCTATAGTAATTTCTTTAACATTTAATGGATACTTTTTTTACTACATAATTTTTATAACCTGTTTCTCTCAATGTTGGAATTCTTCTATGTAAAAATTGAATTTATGACTGCCTCACATAGAATGTGTAGTATATGTATGTATGTACATGTATGTATATATGTATATATGCATATGTGTATATTTATATATGTATATGTGTATCTCTATATATGTAGATGTATATGTATGTACAACAAATTTATAATTTCTTAAATATTTAATGGATATATTTTATTGTCCCATTTTTAGAACCTGTTTTCCTCAATGTTGGAATTCTTCCACGTAAATATTGAACTTATGGTAGTCTCATATGGTCATGGAGAGAAACCAAACTTTGAATTTTACCATGGTAGACGAAATGAAAAAAAAATACTTTTACGTCACTTTCCAGAAAGGTACTGTCCAGTCCGTTTCTAATATCTGTGCTGATGTCTTAAAGCACTTTGCGATTAATATATAATATTAATCGCAACTTTAGCAGTGGCTGGAAAAACTGACTGTTGTCAGTAATTGCCCTGCATGTTTAGTTGTGTTTTTTTTTCTGTAATTTTGTAATTAGTGTAATTAGTCGGGTTAAATATATCCAAATGAATTAACTGTAAGTGCAAGCAAGGAATACAAGAATGCAATGCGTCAGAAGCGCAGAGCACGCTGGAATTTTCACCATTATCCTCACACGCGGAAGAAAATGCCGCGCGGTCGTTTACATTAGTTAATTACACGCGTTGTCGGCATTTTAGTTAATTAATCTATGGCTATATTTAAACCCTAATGGGGCAAATCATTGCCGGCGCAGATAAGATTGTAATGCGATTTTTATTGCGCCGTCTGGCCGATTTTTCCGGTTTGTTTTGCGCGCAAACACCGCCCGCTTTCCACGATTTTCCATCAGCGGCCGGAAAAGCGTTCCCGACCGTTGGGGGGTGGGGGGAGGGCGGTGATCCGAATTCCGCCAGGCGCATTATCTTTTTGTGTAATCCGGGCTCTTGCGGAAAATTCGGAGTGGATATGGTGATAACCAGCGCGTGCAGGAGACAGATTTCCGGTTCCGGCCGTTATTAGGCGCCGATTGATTATCACTTAACACGCCGAACTGTCTCCTCAGGTGCCGGGGCATTCCGGCCTCGAGCAATTAAATCGGACATTAACTTTACGGTCGGATCGGCAGATTCCATTGCGACGATTAAATAGTGGACCTCGGTTTAATGGAAAATATTAATTAATTAATTCCCCCCGGCCCAAAGGGCGGGCGACTGCGGAGGTCATCGCTTGAACGTCAGGATGAATCATCGGATAGCTATGTTTATTGTAGGTTTATGGCTAACCGGGAGTTAAATATTTCTCCAATGCAGCGTAAATAAATAAGCGGTGTAAAATTGAAATGTTTACGCGACACGTGCCCAGGAAAATTACATGTGTATTCCAGCGATCCTGGGAAGCTATACGTGGACATATTGAGAGAGTTACGATCCGATGAGTGGCAGACAGTGGAGCCAGTGCGGGATAATAAAAATAAAGTGTGCACTGTTTCAATGTTTAACAGTATTTCCCGCACGTATCCAATACACCACAAAATTGCAGTAAATTGTTGCAAATTATACACAACTTCACATCTACATTTCATTTTGAAAATTTATGGCACCCCAATAATCTAGACTAAAGGACCAAACTCAAGCCAAAAATTTTCTTATTGCAATATTATGAAGACATATGTACACATGTGAGCCAATAACCCGTTTTATTGCTCCTACTGACTGGTCGCAACTGCTTATCGTCATTCTATTTGAAAATTGGAAATATAAATATCGATATAAACCACATTGTGCTTATGTCGAAATAAAACTTGGCTCAAATATGCTTCTATTACGTTTTGCTTCATCATCACACGAAAAACTGATTTTCCTGTAACTGGACTTTTCATGGAAATTGCTGCGATTTTAAAAAGCTTTGTACGAGGGCTGTTTGACGGAAGAGTGACTTTTCAAAGGTTGGTAACACTTTCGTTATAATGATTATGTTGCTAGCTCCTGAGGTCTTTCGGAGGTCTACTGTCAAAATTTGGCACCAATCTGACAGATAGATTATGTTTTATACTTATTTGAAGGAAACTGTTTTCGTTGTTTTGTAAATATGTAAAAAAAAAAAATTCGAGTGTTGATTAAACATTATTTTCTACGTGAAAAAACAATTAAAGAAACCGAGGAAAAGTTACGTAAATATTATCCAGAATCTGCTCCGTCCCATGGAATGATTTGTAAGTGGTTTCTGCTTTTAAAAGTGGCCATATGAGCACGGTTGATGCAGATCGTCCGAAACCATCATTTACTGTGACTACTCCAGAAATGGTTAATAAACTCTATGGCCTTGTAATTGGCAATCGTCGAATAAAAGTTTGTGAGATAGCTAATGAAGTAAACATCTCAACCGAACGGGTATACAATATTTTGCATGAACATTTCAATAAGAAAAAGCTATCCGCGAGATGGTTGCCGCGTTTGCTTAATGGTGATCAAATGCGCGCTCGCATTAAGAATTCAGAAGAATGTTTTGCCGTTTTCAACGTAACTCAAAGAATTTTTTTCGTCGATATGTCGCAGTAGATGAAACTTGGATACATCATTATACTCCAGAAACAAGAATACAGTCTAAATACTGGATTTCTCCATGCGAATATGCTCCCAAAAAGGCAAACACACTTTTTTCGACCAATAAGGTCATGGCCACAGTTTTTTGGGATTCTAAAGGTGTAATCTTTATTAATTGTTTACAAAAAGGAAAAACCATAACTGGCCAGTATTATGCTGATTATGCAGACATGTATTGATGCCGAACTTGAAAAACAACGACCGCATTTGATGAAGAAAAAAAGTGTTGTTCCATCACGATAATGCGCCCTCTCATTCGTCTGCAATTGCTACAACTAAATTGACTGAATTGCATTACGAATTACTGCTTTATCCGCCATATTCGCCAGATCTGGCTCCCAGTGATTTCTTCTTATTTCCAAATTTAAAAAAATGGCTGTGTGGAAAAAGATTTCAGGCAAATGAAGAGGAGATAACCGACACAAATGCATATTTTGAAGACTTTCCGAAAGATTACTTTTTGGAAGGTTTAAAAAAATTGTAAACTCGCCGGGCTAAGTGTGTACACTTGAAAGGGTGTTATGTTGACAAATAAAATATATTTTGAACAGAAAAATAACGTTTTCATTAAAAAGTCACTCTTCCGTCAAACAGCCCTCGTACATATATACCTATCTTAAAAATGTTGCAGTAATTATCACTGAAATCGATTGGAACATTGAAAATTTATAATTCATTATTTTAATTACACTTACAACAAAAAATTTTAATTAACTAATTTTTTAAAACATATTGGGTTAATGAAAGACAACTGTGTATAAACCACATTGTGCTTATGTCGAAATAAAACTTGGCTCAAATATGCTTCCATTACGTTTTTCTTCATCATCACATGAAAAACTGATTTTTCTGTAACTGATATCAGAGTTTTCATGAAAATTACTGCAATTTAAAAGCTTAGTTTATAATAGTGTCTTGTTTGCTAAAATTCATAATACCGCAAAAAAATTAGGAAATTACCATTAAAAATATATGTTTCTCTAAAAATCGTATTTTATTGCAGAAACGAGTCACCTCAAATATTATCAATATTTTTTTTTAATTAAGGGAGAAATATTATAATTTAATTATAGGCAGCATTAACTTCGGTAAGATGTTAACTAATACTACAGGCGAAAATATGTTTAAATATCAGATATATAATGTTTTTCTTTGTTTCCCAACAATTTTAAAAGGTGCACTTGACCAGTTTCTGAAATAAACGATTCAATTTGTGTTTTTCTACTAAACTTGTTTTAGTAGTTACAATATTTCATTGGCTTGTCGTCTTCTTATTTTGTGTACTTATTTTGTATTACATGTTTGTGTACTTTGGAAATTGAAGGATAAATTCATATTTATCAATATTATTATTCAAACAAGTAACACACAATTTGTATAAGTTCCAATAATGACTTGTATTTAATTTTTGCTTGAAAATACTTACATATTTAAGATATTTTCTTTGTGTGTCTTGGAAATTGAAGGATTTTCTGCCCGCCGTGCATGTGAGGCTTAAACGTTTTCAGTTACTTGCCATCCGGGCCCCATTTATCCTCGGGGAATTCAACAAGAATGATTAAATGCCATCATTTGGGGTTTACTGAAAGTAGCACGAATCTGTGTAGGATTCCCAATTTCTGCTCCCTATCTCTTCTGTCACGCGAACGTCTTATCATCTACCAAACTACATCATCTACTCAATCACCACCGTAAGGACCACATTTACAAGATAATTAATCTGGAAATGTATAGCCTTTCGCGTACATATGAAGAAAAATTTGGTACTAAAGTGTGGCATAGGCAACAAGATAATTTATTAAAACAGTATTCTCTATTTTTTTTTTTTTTTTTAAATATATGTGTATGTAAATATAACAACGTATATATTTTTGATTTGATTCTATTTAAGCTTTAAATTAAGAAAATTAAGAAAAACTAATTTTCATTAATCGATTTGTTACTGCATATTTGATATTTTTTATGTACAATTGATTGAATTTGATAACTTTTCTTGGAATTTTATGGACTTTCTTTTTTAAAATATTATTATGAACGAAGAAAAGTGATTTAGTTAACTTTAAGTAAGAATGGATAATAGAAATTTATAAATAAAATAAATAAATAATAGTACACGAGATCACCAAGCTGATATTTTTATTTTTTATTAACACAATATGTAGAATAATGAAGATAATTGTGATTTAATGTAAATGCATAAATATTGATATGATCTCATAAAACTCCACCGTTTGATTATATCAATAAGTGATGTCATTTCATAATGTTGGTGTCATTAGCATACCTTCTATAAATAAAATTTGACGATTAAGAACGAAAACGGGATTTTCGAATAGGACAAAAAATCGGACAAGCAAAAAAAGCGCGACTGTGGCATTGACATTTCAATTCCAATCCATTTGAAAACAAATCCCAGATTTATGATAAATATAATTGGCAATGGTGCAGTATAATAAGAAATTCGGAAATTAATATCTTAATTGGCTATTGACATTCGATCTTTCTACCTTTCACTGATATATTATATTATAACTTTTATTTGTTTGACTATTTAAAACAGTTATTTTAGTAGAAATAAGTACTTTCTCCCACTTTTCCTGCAAAAATGGCACTGCCATGTGAAATTTTGATATTTTTATTTGTTTGACTATTTAAAACAGCTTGTTGCGTACAATTCATAACTTTCTTCATCACTTTTCCTGCAAAGATGAAATGGTCATGTAAAATTTTGATGTTTTTATTTTGCTTTACACTGTCATCTGAAATTTTGATTTTTTTTTTGTTTGACTATTTAAAACAGCTGGTTAAGTAGAATTCATGACTTTCTTCATCACTTTTTTTGCAAAGATGAAACTGTCATGTAAAATGTTGATGTTTTTATTTTGTTTTACACTGTCATCTGAAATTTTGATATTTTTATTTATTTGACTATTTAAAACAGCTAGTTAAGTAGAATTCATGACTTTCTTCATCACTATTCCTGCAAAGATGAAACTGTCATGAATTTTTTTTATATTTTTATTTATTTGACTATTTAAAACAGCTACTTAAGTATTATTCATGACTTTCTTCATCACTTTTCCTGCAAAGATGAAACTGTCATGTAAAATTTTCATATTTGTATTTGTTTGAATATTTAAAATTTAATTTAGACCATTTAAAATATGGTTAATTAAGTAGAATTCATGACTTTGCTCATCAATTTTCCTGCAAAGATGAAACTATCATATAAAGTTTTGATTTTTTTTATTTGTTCGACTATTTCAAATGGTTAATTAAGTAGAATTCATGACTTTCCTCATCAATTTTGCTGCAAAGAAGAAACTGTCATGTAAAATTTTGATATTTTGATATGTTTGACTATTTAAAATGGTTAATTAAGTAGAATTCATGACTTTCCTCATCAATTTTGCTGCACAGATGACACTGTCATGTAACATTTTGAAATTTGTATTTGTTTGACTATTTAAAACAGCTAGTTAAGTAGAATTCATGACTTTCTTTAACACTTTTCCTGCAAAGATGACACTGTCATGTAACATTTTGATATTTTTATTTATTTGACTATTTATAACAGCTACTTAAGTAGAATTCATGACTTTCTTTATCACTTTTCCTGCAAATATGAAACTGTCATGTAATATTTTGATATTTTTATTTGTTTGACTATTAAAAATGGTTAATTAAGTAGAATTCATGACTTTACTCATCAATTTTGCTGCAAAAAAGAAACTGTCATGTAAAATTTTGATATTTTTATTTGTCTGACTATTTAAAATGGTCAATTAAGTAGAATTCATGACTTTCTTCATCAATTCTCCTCCAAAGATGAAACTGTCATGTAAAATTTTTATATTTTTATTTGTTTGACTATTTAAAACAACTACTTGAGTAGAATTCATGACTTTCATCACTTTTCTTGCAAAGATGAAACTGTTATGTAAATTTTTTATATATTTATTTGTTTGAATCTTTAAAATGGTTAATTACGTAGAATTCATGATTTTCCTCATCAATTTTGCTTCAAAGATGACACTGTCATGTAACATTTTGATATTTTTATTTGTTTGACTATTTAAAACAGCTAGTTAAGTAGAATTCATTACTTTCTTTATCACTTTTCAGGCATAGATGTAACTGTCATGTAAAATTTTGATATTATTATTTGTTTGACTATTTAAAATGGTCAATTAAGTAGAATTCATGACTTTCTTCTTCAATTTTTCTGCATAGATGACACTGTCATGATTTTTTTAAATATTTTTATTTGTTTGACTATTTAAAACAGCTACTTAAGTAAAATTCATGATTTTCTTTATCAATTTTCCTGTAAAGATGAAACTGTCACGTAAAATTTTTATGTTTTATTTTGTTTGACTATTTACAGTGGTTAATTAAGTAGAATTCATGACTTTCCTCATCAATTTTGCTTCAAAGATGACACTGTCATGTAACATTTTGATATTTTTATTTGTTTGACTATTTAAAACAGCTAGTTAAGTAGAATTCATTACTTTCTTTATCACTTTTCAGGCATAGATGTAACTGTCATGTAAAATTTTGATATTATTATTTGTTTGACTATTTAAAATGGTCAATTAAGTAGAATTCATGACTTTCTTCTTCAATTTTTCTGCATAGATGACACTGTCATGATTTTTTTAAATATTTTTATTTGTTTGACTATTTAAAATAGCTACTTAAGTAAAATTCATGATTTTCTTTATCAATTTTCCTGTAAAGATGAAACTGTCACGTGAAATTTTTATGTTTTATTTTGTTTGACTATTTACAGTGGTTAATTAAGTAGAATTCATGACTTTCCTCATCAATTTTGCTGCAAAGATGATATTGTCATGTAACATTTTGATATTTTTATTTGTTTGATTATTTAAAACAGTTGCTTAAGTAGAATTCATGACTTTCTTCATAAATTTTCCTGCAAAGATGAAACTGTCATATAAAATTTTAATATTTTTATTTGTTTGACTATTGAAAATGGTTAATTAAGTAGAATTCATGTCTTTCTTCATCAATTTTCCTGCAAAGATACCACTGTCATGTACATTTTTTATATTTTTATTTGTTTGACTATTTAAAACAGCTAGTTAAGTAGAATTCATGACTTTCTTTATCACTTTTCAGGCATAGATGTAACTGTCATGTAAAATTTTGATATTTTTATTTGTTTGACTATTTAAAGTGGTTAATTAATTAGAATTCATGACTTTCCTTATCAATTTTGCTCCAAAGATGACACTGCCATGGAACATTTTGATAATTTTATTTGTTTGACTATTTAAAACAGCTAGTTAAGTAGAATTCATGAGTTTCTTCATCACTTTTTCTGCGAAGATGAAACTTTCAAGTAAAATTTTGATATTTTTTACTTGTTTGACTATTCAAAATGGTTAATTAAATAGAATTCATTACTTTTCTCATCAATTTTGCCGCAAAGATGATACTGTCATGTAAAATTTTGATATTTTTATTTGTTTGACTATTTAAAACAGCTGGTGGAGTAGAATTCATGATTTTCTTTATCATTTTTCCTGAAAAGATGAAACTGTCATCTAAAATTTTGATATTTTTATTTTTTTTTTTTTTTTATTTTTTTTTTTTTTTTAATTGGTTTATCGGCGTCGACTACTATGGTCATTGGCCGTCAATATAAGGTACATTTAACAATATTACAAGAAAATCAGGGGAAAAAGAACGAGGGACACACTCTTCACCTTACGGGGTCTGTCGTAAGGACTTATTTTCATTAACAAACATAGGTCGACCGTCGGAAAAAGGGTTATCCCACAAAGGAACGATTACAGAGGGTATATAGATATAGGTAATACATGTATATTTAAACTTTTTGTAGAAGCTCTGCTTCTCGCAGAAACGTAATGACAGTGTCAGTGGATTCTTGGCTGTTGCTTAGAATTGCTTGGATGTTGTTTGCAAGCCCTAGTCTTTGCCGTATGTGCGCTAGTGTTATACATTCCTCTAGGATGTGCCGCACTGTCAGTGGGGTGTTGCAAGCATCACACATCGGGGAGTCTGTACCAGCTAGAAGGTGGGAATGGGTAAGATTGGTGTGGCCCACTCTGAGGCGCACAAGAGCTATCTCTTCCCTTCTTGACAGTGTTCTCGGTGATCTCCACTTGGTCACATTAGGTTTTATTGGTGCTAGCTTGCTGTCCTTGCTTGTCCACTCCTGCTGCCAGGCCGCCACAATCGATTGGGTACAGAAGCTCTTAATGTCTTCTGCTCTACACGGGATGTCATCTATAATATTGGAATTGGCTGCCTGGTAAGCGGCCTCATCTGCCATTTCGTTGCCTTTTATACCGACGTGTGACGGGATCCACACGAAAGTGATTGTCTTCTGAGACTTCGCTAGGTGATCGACAGTGGCAAGAATCATTTGGACCAGTGGGTCATCCGATGTCGTGTTTGAGATACTCTGCAGAGCAGATAGAGAGTCTGAACATATGAGGAATGTGCTGCCCCTCGACATGTCACAATATCGAAGGGCCTGCCAGATCGCACACAGCTCAGCCGTGTATATGCTCGACGATGTAGCCAGTGACCATGAGTGACTATTATTTTCTGCCGTAAATGCAGAGCCTACACCGTTTTCGGTTTTCGACCCGTCTGTATAGATTTGGCAGTAGTTAGGGTACTCCTGTGCCAATTCGCGGAATTTGTTCTTCAAGATAATTTCGGGAGTGTCTGCTTTAGTGAATCGGACTAAGTCTGTGCGAATAGAAATCTTGGGGAGTAGCCAAGGGGGTACTTCGCACAGACCAGTAGAGAGCATACTTGGAATATGTATATCTAGATTTTCGCGTAATTCCCGTGCTCGTATACAGACAGGTCTTGTTGTTGTCGGCCGTGTGGTATATTTTTGGTAAGTCTGTTGATCGTTAAACAATGAGAAATTAAGGTGTTTAGGATTTGCTTTCATAGATGTTTCATACTTAATTATGTAGCGATTGATAATGTGTTGCAGTGGTGGGAGTCCTGCCTCACAACAGAGACTGGCACACGGGCTAGTACGGAACGCTCCTGTGGCATATCTAATGCCTGTGCAGTGAATACTCTCAAGAATTTTCAGGCGAGATCTTCGTGCAGAAGAGTATACAATACATCCGTAGCATATTTTTGACAGTACAAGGGACTGGTATAAGCGGAGCAGTACTTCTCTACTAGCACCCCATTTAATACTGGCCATACATCTAACGATATTCAGAGCTTTCTTACAACGGATTGCTAGCTCGCTGATATGTTCAAAGAATGTTAGCTTTTTATCGAAAACAAGTCCCAGAAATCTGTGAGATGTAGTACAATTAATTTTTGTGTTCCTAAGGAAAAGGGTAGGATCTCGATGACGTTTTCTTAGGCGGCAGAAGTGGACGCAGGATGTCTTTTCCGGAGAAAACCGGAAGCCTCTTCCCTCTGCATCAGCATTTATAGAATTTATAGCATTTTGTAGATTATTATTAATACAAGGCATCGTATCTCCTGCCGTATAGATGACAAGGTCGTCCACATATAGGCAGCAGTGTACAGGAGTACTTATTCTATAGGCGATATCATTTACCGCTATGGAAAACAGTATTACGCTAAGCGTAGATCCTTGAGGTATCCCGTTTTCCAATTTGTGGTAGGAGGAAAAAGATGACCCGACCCGAACTCTAAATCCTCGGTCAGTCAAAAATGACCGAACAAATAGTGGGAGGTTTCCTCTGATTCCCCAAGCGTGGAGTTTTTGTAGAACACCGTATCGCCAGGTCATATCGTATGCCTTCTCTAGATCAAAGAACACTGCTACGAGGTGCCTACGATCCAGGAAGGCACTCTGTATGGCATTCTCCAGACGGACCAAATGGTCAATAGTGGAGTGGTGCTTTCGGAAACCTGCTTGATAATTTGCAATCAGACCTCTGGATTCCATGACCCATGTCATTCGCTTATATATCATTTTTTCAAAGATTTTACTCATACAACAAGTTAGTGATATAGGGCGATAACTTGCAGCTAGTTTTGGGTCTTTTCCGGTTTTCAGAAGTGGCACGACGATAGCTTCTCTCCAAGAGTTGGGATAGTTTCCAGTAGCCCAAATAAGGTTAAAAATTTCCATGAGCCAGTCTTTCGCCGTGGAAGGTAGCTGTCGAATCATCTCATATGGGATATTATCTGGACCTGCGGCTGTTTTACCTGTCGTACTAAGTGAAGATTCCAACTCTCTACGGGAGAAGGGAGAGTTGTATTGTTCTTCATTCTGTGTGTCGAAGTTTAAAGGAGTCTCGAGTCGATCTTTTTGGTTAAGAAATTGGTCGGAATAATTATGTGTACTACTTGCAGATGAGAATTGGAGCGCTAATGCCTCTGCTACATCTTCAGGTTTAGAAATGACTACACTTCCGTCTTCGAGGCATGGGGTGTAGTTTGGGAATTTCTTCCCAGCTATGTTTCTTACTTTGTTCCAGACTTCTGAAATGGGGGATTGTGCTGTGATTGACGATATATATGTTTCCCAAGTGCGTTTCTTGCTTCCTAATATTGATTTTCTGGCTAAAGCTCTTAATTTCTTAAAACTTATAAGATTATCCAACGTCGGATGTCGTCGAAATACATTGAAGGCATGTTTCTTTTGTTTAATGGCTTGTTTGACGTCCTCATTCCACCATGGGACAGATTTTCTTACCGAACTGGCTGCTGTTATAGGAATATTTCTTCCAGCGGCGTCTAAGATACTCCGTTGGAAGTCAGAAAGCGCATCGTCGGAATTGTTACCGAGAGGTAGCACTTCCACATCACGACGGAATCCATCCCAATCAGCGTCGGCGAGGCGCCATCGTTGTGGGATGAGTTGTTTCGTCCCGGTTGCAGTTGTGGATATAACAATCGGAAAGTGATCGCTACTATATAAATCGTCAAGAGGGTGCCAAGTTAGTTGAGTGGCTAGGGTCGCAGAACAAATTGAGAGGTCTATAGATGAGAAGCTAGGAGAACGTGCGTTGAAGAATGTAGGCGACCCATCGTTAAGTAAGACAGCGTTGGTTTGATCGAGGAGATTTTCGACTGCACGTCCCCTTACGTCTTTGTTCAGTGAACCCCAAATTGGGTTGTGAGCGTTAAAATCTCCCAATAATATAAATGGGAGGGGTAATTGTCTTACCAGATCAATGAGATCGTTAAGTTCCCAATTAGCATCTGGAAGATATACATTGCATATTGCCATTTTAATTGGGTGAGATATCGAGCATGCAACGGCCTGAAGGTCAGTGGTAAGAGGAATTTCCTGAAATGGAATATTATCTCTAAGAATGATTGCCACACCTCCCTTGTTCTTTTTTTTGTTTTTTTGTTTTTTTGTTTGACTATTTAAAATAGTTAATTAAGTAGAACTCATGACTTTCACTCACCTTTACTGCAAAGATGCCATGTGAAATTTTGTCATTTTAAAACTTTATGTGGTCCTGGGCGAGATTCGAACTCGGGACTATCTACTAGCTGAGGCCTTAACTCATCACACCATTTATAAACATGGGAAACACTGCAACACGACAATATAAGTTTATTCATCGGTTTAAGTTAATCGTAGACTGTAAGATTGAGCCTTAGAATTGTCCTTAATGACTTTCTTCCACTTTTCCTGCAAAGATGACACTGTCGTGTGAAATTTTGATATTTTTATTTGTTTGACTATTTAAAACAGCTAGTTAAGTAGAATTCGTGACTTTCTTCATCACTTTTCCTGCAAAGATGCAACTGTCATGTAAAATTTTGATATTTTTATTTTGTTTTACAGTGTCATCTGAAATTTTTTTTTTTTTTTTGTTTGACTATTTAAAACTGTTAATTAAGTAGAATTCATGACTTCCACTCACTTTTCCTGCAAAGATGCCATGTGAAATTTTGTCATTATTAAACTTTATGTGGCCCTGGGCGAGATTCGAACTCGGGACTATCTACTAGCTGGGGCCTTAACTCATCACACCACTTATAAACATGGGAAAGACTGCTACAAGACAATATAAGTTTATTCATCGGTTTAAGTTAATCGTAGACTGTAAGATTGAGCCTTAGAATAGTCCTTAATGACATTCTCCTACTTTTACTGCAAAGATGACACTGTCATGTGAAATTTTGATATTTTTTTTTTTTTGACTATTTAAAACAGCTAGTTAAGTAGAATTCATGACTTTCTTCGTCACTTTTCATGCAAAGATGAAACTGCTATGTAAAATGTTGATGTTTTTATTTTGTTTTATACTTGTCATCTGAAATTTTGATATTTTTATTTGTTTGACTATTTAAAATGGTTAATTAAGTAGAATCCATGGCTTCCACTCACTTTTCCTGCAGAGATGCCATGGGAAATTTTGTCATTTTTAAACTTTATGCGGCCCTGGGCGAGATTCGAACTCGCGACTATCTACTAGCTGGGGCCTTAACTCATCACACCACCTATACACATGGGAAATACTGCTACACGACAATATAAGTTTATTTATCGGTTAAAGTTAATCGAAGACTAAGATTGAGTCTCAGAATAGTCCTTAATGACTTTCTCATACTTTTCCCGCAAAAATGACACTGTCATGTGAAATTTTGATATTTTTATTTGTTTGACTATTTGAAACAGCTAGTTAAGTAGAATTCATGACTTTCTTCGTCACTTTTCATGCAAAGATGAAACTGTCATGTGAAATTTTGATATTTTTATTTTGTTTTACACTGTCATCTGAAATTTTGATATTTTTATTTGTTTGACTATTTAAAATGGTTAATTAAGTAGAATTCATGACTTACACTCACTTTTCCTGCTAAGATGCCATGTGAAATTTTGTCATTTTTAAACTTTATGTGGCCCTGGGCGAGATTCGAACTCGGGACTATCTACTAGCTGGGGCCTTAACTCATCACACCACTTATAAACATGGGAAAGACTGCTACAAGACAATATAAGTTTATTCATCGGTTTAAGTTAATCGTAGACTGTAAGATTGAGCCTTAGAATAGTCCTTAATGACATTCTCCTACTTTTCCTGCAAAGATGACACTGTCATGTGAAATTTTGGTATTTTTATTTATTTGACTATTTAAAACAGCTAGTTAAGTAGAATTCATGACTTTCTTCGTCACTTTTCATGCAAAGATGAAACTGCTATGTAAAATGTTGATGTTTTTATTTTGTTTTATACTTGTCATCTGAAATTTTGATATTTTTATTTGTTTGACTATTTAAAATGGTTAATTAAGTAGAATCCATGGCTTCCACTCACTTTTCCTGCAAAGATGCCATGAAAAATTTTGACATTTTTAAACTTTATGTGGCCCTGGACGAGATTCGAACTCGGGACTATCTACTAACTGGGGGCTTAACTCATCACACCACTTATAAACATGGGAAAGACTGCAACAAGACAATATAAGTTTATTCATCGGTCAAAGTAAATCGTAGACTATAAGATTGAGCCTCAGAATAGTCCTTAATGACTTTCTCCCACTTTTCCTGCAAAGATGACACTGTCATGTGAAATTTTGATATTTTTATTTGTTTGACTATTTAAAACAGCTAGTTAAGTAGAATCCATGACTTTCTTCGTCACTTTTCCTGCAAAGATGAAACCGTCATGTAAAATTTTGATATTTTTAGTAGTTTAATAAGAAATGATTTGTGAAGCCCGCATGAAGCAGATTCTAAAAATGAAAGAATATACTAGGTGATCCATTAAAAAAAAGGACCAAATTTTGTTTCCCTTATTTATTGTACACTCTGTACTGTAGCCATGAAGAAAAAACCTCTCAACGTAGTCCATATGACCATTAATGACTTTAAAAACTTTGCTGATATGTCAAAAGGACCAGGAAGTCCATTTAAGAGTAGAAAAGTTAATAATGGAAACGAACCGTTTTCGATGTCTAGGGTAGTATGGTTAAGAGTTGAACAATACACACTTCGAAGTAGATGTTGTACACTCCATCATAGAAAGAAAAAGGAAGACAATAATCACAGACTTCGAAATTTTCCTCCCACGTGATTGGGATTTTTTTTATGAAGACTGTAATCATGAAGAAAAAACCTCTTAATGTAGTCCATATGAGCATTAATGACTTTATAAACTTTGCTGGTATGTCAAAAGGAGCAGGAAGTCTATTTGTGAATAGAAAAGTTAATAATGAAAACTATGTATAATGTAAAACAATAATAACGAAATTGACAAATTTCTTTATAGAATATTTGAAGTCGTTATTCTTGCAAGAAGTAAAATGCGTATTTTGAAATCCCTAGGTGAAGCAAGAATTCAAAGTATTGAGAATTGGTTTCGTCTGCGTTTTATGTCTTTACTGGAAGACCTGCAAGTCTCCTAGCAACAGCGGCCGCTCGGCGGCCCAAGAGAGAGGAGTCGTTCTCCCCGGCCGCTCATTTAGTAGAAAACACATAATCAAGGTCACAAAACATGTGTCTTGTGTTCCCCGACAGGTTCTGACCCGTCTGTTTATTTATAGTCTCCATCGGGACTTTCGGTGCAAGGACCCTTTGGGGCCGGGGCGCGCGGGGGGATCGATGGGGGATCGATTGACCCGAAGGGCGGCCGCGGACGGGTCCCTGGAAATCGCAACGTTTCGAACACCGGGAACCCGTAACACGATCCTCAGGATGCCGAAGAAAGCCATATGCGTGCGTGGAACATTCCACATGTCTAGGTCACAGAACGCAGCCGTCCGATGCACTCTCACTCCTCGTGGGACCTGCCTCGTACCTGTAATTACGTCTCGTGGAAAATGCGCTCTTCGGACGTGATTCCTTATCTGACGCTCAGATGTGTGCAATGTTCGCCGATTTGCGCCCATCCCTCAGCCGGGCAACCAAATGGGGCGCATTCGTATGCAGCCCTTGCCCAAGCTGCAGAGGAACAATCCAGGGTTGAATCCGAGATTGAAGATTCCGGAGGCAGCTAGGTGTACGTATATGTATCAGGCACGTCCCTCGCAAATTGAATCGCAAAAGTCGGAGTAAAATTTTCAGACGGGGAATTAGCCTGATGTTTGCAACAGCGGGGGTGGGTTTTACTGCCGCCCCCGCCTCCGGGAATTAACGGCGGCAGACGCTTCGATCGCCGGGCGGCGCGATGCAAATGAAGATACAAAGTGGAAATGAGTAAATACAGGTTTATTACCATCGATTGAAGCCGTTAAACCGATATAGCTTCTGATATCATTAATGCCAGTGCAATTTGTAGTAAATTCTAGAACCGATCGGCTAAGTGAAATACGGCTACAAGAATACAATGAGGAAATGGTGATTTTTTATTTTAAATTACTCTACAATTCCTATAAGCACGAGTATGATAGGCAGAGCACTGTTAAACCCATTTACCATTTTTGATGAGTATCACCAACAAACGTACAGAAAAATCCCTCATAATAGTGACAAACAACAGTATTATTTGTGGAATTGTTAAAACTTGATGAGCTGCTTTCTAAAATTATTTTCGACTGTCTTCGTTAAAAATTCCCAATCACGTGGGAGGAAAATTTCGAAGTCTTTGATTTATGTCTTCCTTTTTCTTTCTATGATGGAGTGTACAACATCTACTTCCAAGTGTGTATTGTTCAACTCTTAACCATACTACCTTAGACATCGAAAACGGTTCGTTTTCATTATTAACTTTTCTATTCACAAATGGACTTCCTGGTCCTTTTGACATATCAGCAAAGTTTTTAAAGTCATTAATACTCATATGGACTACATTAAGAGGTTTTTTTCTTCATGGTTGCAGTCTTCATAAAAACATCCAAATCACGTGGGAGCAAAATTTCGAAGTCTTTGATTATTGTCTTCCTTCTTCTTTCTATGATGGAGTGTACAACATCTACTTCCAAGAGTGTATGACCCCGGAGGAGAAATTTATGATCTATAGTCTCAAGATTAGGATACTGGCTTTGATAATTGTTAACTAGACGAGGAAAAGCTTCAGACGTGGGAAATTTCTTTGAATGTGATTTTTCTTCCTGTGTCGACTTTTATCGAAGGTTGGCGACTATCACTTTATAAACTGCTCTATTAGTAGTAAAAACAGTGCTAGTTCTACTTCAGATTCATCCAATTATGGATGCCGCTGATTAGTAACAGGGAAATTGTGAGCGAGACGAGTGAAAAACTCCAGATTTTTTTTATGAATCTGCTTTTTCTTCCTCTGTCGACTTTTATCGAACTTTTTACTTTGTAAACTTCTCTATTAGTAGTAAAAACAGTGCGAGTTCAAGTTCAGATTCATCTAATTAACGATTTCGATTAAAATATTGATTAAACTCGATTAATCTACGGGGCAGGATGGACCATACGTCGAAATCCGTCTAATTTGGCGGAGGTAGGAGATATGCAACCCATCTACCTGACTCTCAGTTTTATTGAGTTGAATCGAGATTCAAATCGAAATCGATAATTGGATAAATTTGAAGCAGAACTATCCCAGTTTTTACTACTAATAGAAAAGTTTACAAAGTGATAGTCGCCAACCTTCGATAAAATATGACACAGGAAGAAAAAGCAAATTCGATGAAATTTTCCACGTCTGAGACAATACAAATAAATAACAAAACATCAGGTACACATTCCGATTTTGTCCAGGGCAGTTATCCGACCAAAATGTTATTTTGGTGCTTTGGGCGCTTTTGTGCCCTTTTGTAAATTCAAGAAGCTACCTCCTTTCCTTCGCGAGCTCAATCACTTTCATTCCACATCATGCAAAATACATTTCCATTAGTGCTATTGTAAATCGTTGCATTGAATACCCTTAATTTAAGTAAATAAAAAGATTGAGTTTGTTAAACTTAGTATTGGAAGGCACGTTTGCATATCAAACATAACTACCAATTTATCATTTTCAGCCTTTTCTTCTAATATTTAAAATTATATCTAGATTTAGCATCATCCAAATGAATATTTTTTTCTTCTTCTAAATGATGCTTCTCTTCTCCTGTTGCTGCTGGTATGGTTGCCGGGCCTAAATTAAATTTCTCATTAAAAGTTTTTCTGTATATCCATTCTGATGCAGGTTCTTCATTGTTTGTTTTACAATTATCAGTATATCGACTATACAGGGTGGTCACTTTTACGACGCCCACCATTAGGATCTATTAAACCGAAATACATACAGAGTTGGTCAAATTCGATAAAAGTTTCTTATTTTTGTGCCTTCCAATATACTGAAACGAAATCCGGGATATCTTGCACAGTTCCTGAATATCGCTGAAAAACTGAAAAGTGCACTTTCATTTTCCTCTTATAACTTTTTTACTTTTGAAGGAAATTTTACGAAACTTGGCACGCTTACATTTTTCGACGTGAGCTTTCTGATGACAGTACCAAACATTTTTTGCGCCAAATTTTCATAGTCAACTTTTGATTTTGTTATGGCCGCAATATTGGATTTTAATAGCATTAATAGCAAAATGTAAGAGTGCCAAGTTTCGTAATATTTCATTCAATATATATTTCCATTTAATAGATCTTAATGGTAGGCATCGTAAAAGTGACCACCCTATATATATATATATAAATATATATATATATATATATATATATATATATATAACTGTTAAATTTAATTCCGAGCCAAGGTATTTTCTCTTGATCCATTCCCTTGAATAATGCGATTCATAAACAGGACAGGATTCAATGTGTTGTTTAACAGAATCTATAATGTTGTCTGCAGTCTTATTACTGGAGGTATGATTCCCTCTCTGAACAGCCCTTATTATGTTATAGCGTTTTAGTGACTTGGAAAGAAGATTAGATACACATTTTTTCAGATATCAGAAAAGTATTTAGAAACATTAGCTGGCCCACACTAATATCTTGTTTTTCTATTATGAACTTGTATATTCTTGTTTCCTTAACTTTCCTTTTTCGTTCTTCATTTCTACATCTATCTCTTTCTGCTGGCTTTGCTGAAACACTATCTGCTACATACTGATTTATTTGCTCACATGTCGACCAGAAACACTTGTGCAGTTCTTTTTTCTGTTCTTCAGATATTTTGTCATAACATTTCATTCTACAATTACTCGGATTTCTTATGTCACGTCTTTAGTACATTTATGAGCAGCTGAAACATATGCTTCCTCTTTTAATCTTTTTTGTTTTGCTTGTGATCTTTTCCACGTTCTAGATTCTCTATTTTCTTTTTTCCTTTGTTAGGAGTTTCTGCATTGCTCTTGGTTTTCTTATTCATTATTGATGGTTCTTTCTCAATGTTTTCTTCTTGTTCACTGTATCCTGCTTCATCATCTTCCACATTATTTCCTTCCTCTTGTGGATAATACTCGGAATGTTCATCACTCATATGAAATTCTTCCTCGATTTTTCCCTTTTTTCGATTTTTAATACTTTCAGCATGTCATTGTTCTTCTTGTTTTTTTTAATACTTTCAGAATGTCATTGTTCTTCTTCTTTTTTTAATACTTTCAGCATGTCATTGTTCTTCTTGTCATTTATCGTTTCTTCTTAATTTTTTTTTGTTCAATATATACTTAATTATCTTCATTCTAGCCCTTGCTTTTCATATTGTTCTTCAAACCCAAGTTCTACCTACACAACTTGGCCTAATTCTTCTCCCATAATGGCATTCATTAATTCTACATTATTCATTTCAGATGTCTGAATACATTGTTAAATGAAAAGGAAAGTGCACTTTTTCAGTTTTTCAGCGATATTTCAGGAACCGTGCAAGATATCGCGGATTTCGTTTCAGTATATTGAAAGGCACAAAAATGAGAAACTTTTATCCCATTTGACCAACTCTGTATATATTTCCGTTTAATAGATCCTAATGGTGGGCGTCGTAAAAGTAACCACCTTGCATATGAAGACCTATAATTTGAAGAAAAAAAATGATCGTTTAAAGATGATTTTCCCATGTTAAGGGGAATCCCGTCATTTCATTTGGCTGCAGGCACGCGAAAATACAGTTACCAATGAGTTTTTTTAAATTTCAAAATCATTATTTACCATGAAAAGAAGACATTTAGGTAGTCTTCTCAAAAAAAATCGCGATTTGCATACATCCTTCTGCTTCTCAGGGACAGAGATAATTAACACTGTTTTGAAAACTTGATGAATTACTACTTCTTTAAACTTATGAATTTCCATTCTGCTTTGACCTTCATTATTCTAAATTTTGACTCATATTTTATTTTCAACAGAGCCATCATAAATATATAGAATTTGAATTACTTTTTTGGATACTAGCCGAATTTCTATAGTTTTACAAAATGTAGATACTGGTTTGACAATTCGGCGATTTTCATTCATTTTTTTTTCATAAATTGAGTAACATTTTAGTGGAATTATAATTAACAAAATCCATGTTATAAATTTTTAATTATTAATTATCAATTGATCGATTATTCGACCCAAATCCGTTCGCACAATGCATCTGCTCCATTACGCCTGCTATTTGGAGCGTTCAATTACGTTTTTTTTTTGCTTAATTGCCCGTGGAGCGACTTATGTAACAAGATTTCCGATCAATTGAGTCTCTTCCCACGAAGGTAGACGCCTTATGGGAACCGGACGACCGCCGACTTTCTCCGCCCATGTGTGTGTATGGGTATAATACCGTTACACATTTCTCGGAGAGTTATGCAACGGCGACAATGTCACTTTTCGCGTACGCAATGCCAATGTAACAGGCGAGAGCGAAAGCTAATTCGTGAAAGTGGCCAGGCTAGACGAGATGTCTGCTATTTTTCGAAGAACCGTATTTTCGAAGCCTGCCACCCAAATCAATCACTAATTTACTGCAATATTAATTGGATCGGTAGATCAATTATCAAAATTTATTATAACAGCCCCCATAAGAGGATTTAGTATAAAAATAATGAAACTTAAACCATATGCTTTTATTTAATCTACTAATCAAGTTATTAATAACGGCGTGAAGTTGTTAGATAACCACAATGAGAACTAATTATTAGCCTCCTTATGGGTATGTACATAACAAAAATAATAATTTAATGATGTGAGTTTTATAGTTTACACAAATCATATAATAGTGTAGGTATTATTTGCAAGTTTTTTTTTTATGAATAACACTGTTAGTAACTTGGGGCTCCTTGGAATCCTAAAAATATTGTATTACCCATACTGTAAAGATTCTTATAAGTAGAGTAACTAGGAGAGTTCGGGGACAAATTCCCATAAGAATTAACATAGGGGTCCAAATTTACATTTGCATCAACAGTTATTTCGTTTAGAGAATCGTTTCTCAATCTTTTAAGTGGCGACCCCATAAAAAGCCAAAAATATAGTAAATAGCCTCACGACCTAGCTGATAATTATGGGTGAATTATACAAGATGTCCCACAAAAGCGGTCCATTTAAAGTTCATGGGGAAACACAAACACTAGTGTCGCATCTTAATATCGAACTAAATTATAATTTATTAATCAATAAATTTTTTTTTCGTACATTTTTTCTGACTGATTGCGAAAACCCCGAAAAAAAGTTTTAATTAAAGAAGTACGATTACGTATTGAATACGATAGTTAGAAAATCCTTAATATGAGTTTTGTACAAGAAATATATTTATGTAAGGCGGTTTCTGGTACTTCATTGTATCAGTGTACTTCCATAATTAAAACTTTTATATTCATTTGCAACCGATTTCGACTGTGTTCTCAGCCATCATCAGGCAAACCTACAAACGTCATAGATGATTCTCAGTCATCATCTATGACGTTTGTAGGTTGTCTCAGTCATCATCAGGCAATACTACAAACGTCATAGTTGACGACTGAGAACAAGTCGAAACAGCCGAAAATGAAAAAAAAATTAATTAAGGTTTTAATTAAGGAAGTACGATTATGTATTGAATGCGATAGTTAGAAAATCCTTAATATGAGTTTTGTACAAGAAATATATTTATGTACGGCCGTTTCTAGAAAGGCCACTTTATATGTTTCATCTGAAAGCGTATACTTTATGGCCCTAGTGCAATAAAGTACCATTATAGCCCACTTTGACCCTATTTCAAATATTGCGTGTCACTGTAACAACCATAAACCTGTGAGTAAATAACACTTGGCTTCAGTCGTGCATAAACAATGTTTATGGTCCTTAGCGCGTTTAATTGTCACGCCGCGGGTCATAAAGGCTTTGTTATGCCCTTGACACATAAATTACAATTAAAAACGAAGCGATTTTCGAGGGTGGAATTTCATGGAGTTTAATTTAGAAAATTAATGCACCACTTAAATACTTTAAATACTTTTTACTTCTTTAATTACTTCTTTAAATACTAAATACGTTTAAAATCGAAACACTTTTTGAGGTATTCATGCTTAAATTGCATGAAATCAATACAATCTTACTACACCAATTAAATGTATAAGGAATTTATACATTTCATTTTAATATTTTTGATTAAATACTGTGGCAAAATCCAATACTTTACGTCGTCAGTTTCAGTCCGGGGAAACGCACAAAACGGCCTTGTCCGGTAAAGTGTTGCTAACAATTGCCAACGGCTGTTGCTAATCATTCAATACTTTAAGTCATCAGTTTCAGTCCGGGGAAATGCACAAAACGGCCTTGTCCGGTAAAGTGTTGCTAACAATTGGCAAACGGCCGTTGCTAATCATCCAATACTTTACGTCGTCAGTTTCAGTCCGGGGAAATGCACAAAACGGCCTTATCCGGTAAAGTGTTGCTAACAATTTCCAAACAGCCTTTGCCAATCATGTTCCAAAAAAGTAACTACTTTTGTAGCTTTTGCTAAATTATTTTGAAATTAATTTCAATGTTTCTTTGAAACGAAATATAGCACAGGATGAAATCAAATATTTAACGACATTCGTCCGTGAACTCGCCTCCTTCGTCGCCTCGTCTTTAAACGTCTCACTCGTACTGTAAAATATAAGTTCGCGGACTTATAACGTAAATTACTATAATATTAGACCGTCCGGTGAACTGTGACGTTTTTAAACTAACACATCATACATCTAATTGTTACAAAAATACAATTTAAATTACTATAATATTAATCAATCCAGTGAAACTATAGTTTTTCTGTTTATTAAATAGCTCGTTCTTAGAGAATATTAGATACGTTTTTGAACTTGCAAATCATACATCTAATTGTTACAAACATACAATCTTAATTACCATAATATTAATCCATCCAGTGAAACTATAGTTTTTCTGTTTATTAAATAGCTCGTTCTTAGAGAATATTAGATACGTTTTTGAACTTGCAAATCATACATATAATTGTTACAAACATACAATCTTAATTACTATAATATTAATCCATCCAGTGAAACTATAGTTTTTCTGTTTATTAAATAGCTCGTTCTTAGAGAATATAAGAAGATACGTTTTTGAACTTGCAAATCATACATATAATTGTTACAAACATACAATCTTAATTACTATAATATTAATCCATCCAGTGAAACTATAGTTTTTCTGTTTATTAAATAGCTCGTTCTTAGAGAATATTAGATACGTTTTTGAACTTGCAAATCATACATCTAATTGTTACAAACATACAATCTTAGTTACTATAATATTAATTTATCCAGTGAAACTATAGTTTTTCTGTTTATTAAATAGCTCGTTCTTAGAGAATATAAGAAGATACGTTTTTGAACTTGCAAATCATACATCTAATTGTTACAAACATACAATCTTAATTACTATAATATTAATCCATCCAGTAAAACTATCGTTTTTCTGTTTATTAAACAGCTCGTTCTTTAGAGAATATAAGAAGACACGTTTTTAAACTTGAAAATCATACATCTAATTGTTACAAACATACAATCTTAATTACTATAATACTAATCCATCCAGTGAAACTATAGTTTTTCTGTTTATTAAATAGCTCATTCTTAGAGAATATAAGAAGATTTGTTTTTGAACTTGCAAACCATACATCTAATTATTACAAACATACAATCTTAATTACCATAATATTAATCCATCCAGTGAAACTATAGTTTTTCTGTTTATTAAATAGCTCGTTCTTAGAGAATATAAGAAGATACGTTTTTGAACTTGCAAATCATACATATAATTGTTACAAACATACAATCTTAATTACTATAATATTAATCCATCCAGTGAAACTATCGTTTTTCTGTTTATTAAACAGCTCGTTCTTTAGAGAATATAAGAAGATACGTTTTTAAACTTGAAAATCATACATCTAATTGTTACAAACATACAATCTTAATTACTATAATATTAATCCATCAAGTGAAACTGTACTTTTTCTATTTATTAAATAGCTCATTCTTAGAGAATATAAGAAGATTTGTTTTTGAACTTGCAAACCATACATCTAATTATTACAAACATACAACCTTAATTACCATAATATTAATCCATCCAGTGAAACTATAGTTTTTCTGTTTATTAAATAGCTCGTTCTTAGAGAATATAAGAAGATACGTTTTTGAACTTGCAAATCATACATATAATTGTTACAAACATACAATCTTAATTACTATAATATTAATCCATCCAGTGAAACTATAGTTTTTCTGTTTATTAAAAAGCTCGTCCTTAGAGATAATAAGAAGATACGTTTCTGAACTTGCAAATCATACATCAATTTTCAATATTAATTAAAAAAATCATTATCTCGCAGATTCGATAAGTCAAAGATTGATAAGTGATTTTTACAGCCTTTGGATATACTCCGAAAATTATACAATTCAATAGAAACAATTCATATAGATAAATCAATTCAAGAGTTTGTTCTTAGAGAATCTAAGATATTCACGAACACATTAAAAGTTAGACAGTAGTTCTTGATAGCAATATTGAGCCAATTTAAAAAAAATAGTGGCTGATATTTCAAAAACAAACTGCGAAATTTGACAACAATATTCTGAATTTTAAATAGAAAAATTCAAAATCACAATAAAATTTTACTGGTAATTATTTTGATAGTAATCATAACAATATTACTAAAATTTTTGACAGTTATTAATAAAATTTTAGCAATAATCTTCTTATTCCATTATTCCATTAAGATTCTATGTATTCGGTAAATTTACAATTATTATTCTGAAAATGTTATTGACCAATGAAATATGGACAGAATATCAAAATTTGACACTAGAAATTTAAAGATATTTCAGAATAATAAATGGAATGTTCATAATCACATGAAATTTTAACACTAATCATTACATGGAACATCACGTGTAATTTATTACATTACATGTAATAATTTCATGGAACTATTGTAAATTTTAAAATAATGATCAAAGTTATATTGAAGAATAATAACATTTTTGAATTTTTGAAAGTAATAATTGCAAGTATGACATCAATCATTAAAACTTTTACAGTAATAATTGAAAATTTGACAGAAACAATTCAAAATTTGGCAATGAATCAAATTTACAGTTGCTTCAAACTTTTTATATTTTATTTTAGCATTAGTTATTATTTAAATATTATCAGAATAATTGAAATTTTTGAATATATAATTGAAATTTTAGCAGAAATAATTCAAGATTTTACTCTTTACCTACAAAATCATTACATGGAACATCACATGAAATTTATTACATTACATATAATAATTTCATGGAACTATTGTAAATTTTACAATAATGATCCAAGTTATATTGAAGAATAATAACATTTTTGAATTTTTGAAAGAAGTAAATGCAAATATGACATCAATCATTTAAAATTTGACGGTAATAATTGAAAATTTGACAGAAACAATTCAAAATTTGGCAATGAATCAAATTTACAGTGTCTTCAAACTTTTTATATTTTATTCTAGCATTAGTTATTATTGAAATATTATCAGAATAATTAAAAAAATTGAATATATAATTGAAATTTTAGCAGAAATAATTCGAAATTTTACTCTTTACCTACACTAATCATTACATGGAACATCACATGTAATTTATTACATTACATGTAATTTATTACATTACATGTAATAATTTCATGGAACTATTGTAAATTTTACAATAACGATCAAAGTTATATTAAAGAATAATAACATTTTTGAATTTTTGAAAGAAATAATTGCAAGTATGACATCAATCATTAAGACTTTACAGTAATAATTGAAAATTTGACAGAAACAATTCAAAATTTGGCAATGAATCAAATTTACAGTGCCTTCAAACTTTTTATATTTTATTTTAGCATTAGTTATTATTAAAATATTATCAGAATAATTGAAATTTTTGAATGTATAATTGAAATTTTAGCAGAAATAATTCAAAATGTTACTCTTTACCTACACTAATAATTACATGGAACATCACATGTAATTTATTACATTACATGTAATAATTTCATGGAACTATTGTAAATTTTACAATAATGATCAAAGTTATATTGAAGACTAATAACATTTTTGAATTTTTGAAAGTAATAATTGCAAGTATGACATCAATCATTAAAACTTTTACAGTAATAATTGAAAATTTGACAGAAACAATTCAAAATTTGGCAATGAATAAAATTTACAGTGTCTACAAACTTTTTATATTTTATTCTAGCATTAGTTATTATTGAAACTATATTATCAAAATAATTGAATTTTTGAATATATAATTGAAATTTTAGCAGAAATAATTCAAAATTTTACTCTGTACCTACATTAGAAATTTGGCAATAATAATTGATATAGGTATTTACAATAATTATTACACCCTCGACAGAAAAAAACAAATTTTCGTAGATATATTAGATATTTTGAGAAAAATAACTCAAAATGTAACAGTGATACGTATAATTCTTGCAGTAATCATAGAATTTTCAATAGTAATTCTAACGAATGGAAATCTAACGATTTTAATTCAAACAATTCAAAATTTGGCAATGAATCAAATTTACAGTGTCTTCCAACTTTTTATATTTTATTTTAGCATTAGTTATTATTAAAATATTATCAGAATAATTGAAATTTTTGAATGTATAATTGAAATTTTAGCAGAAATAATTCAAAATGTTACTCTTTACCTACACTAATAATTACATGGAACATCACATGTAATTTATTACATTACATGTAATAATTTCATGGAACTATTGTAAATTTTACAATAATGATCAAAGTTATATTGAAGACTAATAACATTTTTGAATTTTTGAAAGTAATAATTGCAAGTATGACATCAATCATTAAAACTTTTACAGTAATAATTGAAAATTTGACAGAAACAATTCAAAATTTGGCAATGAATAAAATTTACAGTGTCTACAAACTTTTTATATTTTATTCTAGCATTAGTTATTATTGAAACTATATTATCAAAATAATTGAATTTTTGAATATATAATTGAAATTTTAGCAGAAATAATTCAAAATTTTACTCTGTACCTACATTAGAAATTTGGCAATAATAATTGATATAGGTATTTACAATAATTATTACACCCTCGACAGAAAAAAACAAATTTTCGTAGATATATTAGATATTTTGAGAAAAATAACTCAAAATGTAACAGTGATACGTATAATTCTTGCAGTAATCATAGAATTTTCAATAGTAATTCTAACGAATGGAAATCTAACGATTTTAATTCAAACAATTCAAAATTTGGCAATGAATCAAATTTACAGTGTCTTCCAACTTTTTATATTTTATTTTAGCATTAGTTATTATTAAAATATTATCAGAATAATTGAAATTTTTGAATGTATAATTGAAATTTTAGCAGAAATAATTCAAAATGTTACTCTTTACCTACACTAATAATTACATGGAACATCACATGTAATTTATTACATTACATGTAATAATTTCATGGAACTATTGTAAATTTTTCAATAATGATCAAAGTTATATTGAAGAATAATAACATTTTTGAATTTTTGAAAGAAATAATTGCATATATGACCTCAATCATTAAAACTTTTACAGTAATAATTGAAAATTTGGCAATGAATCAAATTTTCAGTGTCTTTAAACTTTTTATATTTTATTTTAGCATTAGTTATTATTGAAATATTATCAGAATAATTGAAATTTTTGAATATATAATTGAAATTTTAGCCGAAATAACTCAAAATTTACTCTTAACTACATTAGAAATTTGGCAATAATAATTGATACAGGTATTTACAGTAATTATTACACCCTTGACAGAAAAAATCAAGTTTTCGTAGATATATTTGATATTTTGAGAAAAATAACTTAAAATGTAACAGTAATACGTATAATTCTTGCAGTAATTATAGAATTTTCAATAGTAATTCTAACGATTTTAATTCAAACAATTCAAAATTTGGCAATGAATCAAATTTACAGTGTCTTCAAACTTTTTATATTTTATTTTAGTTAGTATTGAAATATTATCAGAATAATTGAAATTTTTGAATATATAATTGTAATTGTAGCAGAAATAATTAAAATTTTACTCTTTACCTACATTAGAAATTTTGCAATAATAATTGATATAGGTATTTACAGGTATTATTACACCGTTGACAGAAAAAATCTAATTTTCGTAGATATATTTGATATTTTGAGAAAGATAAATCAAAATGTAACAGTGATACTTATAGTTCTTGCAGTAATCATAGAATTTTCAATAGTAATTCTAACGAATGGAATTCTAATGTTTTTAATTTCGTACTTAATTTCATATTAATAAATATTTGACAATTATGGGGGTTGTGATTGTGATGGAATTCTAACGTTAATTATTACACCCTTGACAGAAAAAAACAAATTGTCGTAGATATAATTGATATTTCGAGAAAAATAACTCAAAATGTAATAGTGATACTTATCATTCTTGCAGTAATCATAGAATTTTCAATAGTAATTCTAACGAGTAGAATTCTAACGTTTTTAATTCCGTATTTATTTTCATAATACCAAATACTTGAAAATTATGAGGAGATTATGTATATTTGTTGTATATTTTTTTAATACAATTGAATTTGTATGTACTTCAACTTGTCAAATCTTCAACTAGTAAAAAAACATTCTGACCACATAAACATCAAATTGAAACATTGTTTTTCAATCCTATTTGTTTTTGATTTTTATAAAAACCAATTTGCAATCATCATTTGTTTTTGAGTAAATTCGTCTTCGACATTGTTCTAAATACAAACCCCTATTTTTTATGATTTCAGATGCTTTAATCATATAAAGTTTTTAACATATTCAATCAAATTGAAGCATTTTTCTTTGATCCTATTTTTTATGAAAATATTTTTTGAACCATAATTTTTGAAGAAAATAATCACATATTTTTCAATTTTCTACACAGGAATCAATGTAATAATAACGTTTTAATCATGTAACATAAATTGATTTATTGGTACATAGTTGCAACAAATTTACTAGGATATAAAACAAAACGAATAAAACATACACAAATTTACGTATTATTTTATTAACCGCACAATTTTCTACACATGTATCAATGTAATAAAAACGTTTTAATCATGTAACATAAATTGATTTATTGGTACATTGTTGCAACAAATTTACTAGGATATAAAACTAAACGAATAAAACATACACAAATTTACTTGAACGCAAATTGAACCCGCCGTTAATCAGAGGAAGTGTTCAAGCATAAAACGGTTAAAAATAAAGTATCAATCACGTTGTAATTATAAATAAGCCACTATTTATAACGCACTATAAAACTGCTCCATTTATGCATCCGGGGTTTTCAAAGCATTACGAAACCGCACAAATTCAGGCACAGATTGAAATTTTGTATGTTTATTTGTTTTGTTCACTCCATTCCTGCACCAACAGCGCGCGTAATAAAAAAATAATAATAATTCGTAACCACAATATACAAAAAGTGATGTATAAGATCAACAACTAAAATTATAATCAATATAAATACAACGTAAATAAATGTTATTACACGTAATTTAAAATCCAGGGCAATAATTATTAAAAATACTATTTCAACGCTTAGGGCCAAACAGGCAAAACATATTTTTGTGTTATTATAAGAGCCGTGAATAATTCAATACATATTTGAAAGTTTTAATGCAACAATTGTTGAAAGAATAATTCAATAAATATTTGAAAGTTTTGAACAAACAAAATTTTCTATTTCTTGTGAAGTTTAGAGGTGAAAATATATATGAGCCAAAGTGGTGCGTCTCATTTTTTTTTTATTATTTCCGACGAAGACCAGAATATTGTCCCTTGTATTTATAGTTCACAGTTTGTCTCAATTAATAAAAAAAATTGAGTACACCACTCCGATTTTCAACGGCTCATATACACTTATCGGCCGTTTTAGACCTTTAAGTAAGAGTTTGCTTTTTTTATCACACGTGGTATTCATACCACTTCCTATCTTTAGACATGTTTTCCTTTACGGGGTACGACCCCATGGTGTATTTATTAGATTTTTCTGCAGGACATACAAAAATTGTTCAATATTCCTACTGAGTGAGAAATAGACCTACACATTTCACTGGCTTGTCAATTCGTAAATATACTACGAAATACGCAAATTCTTTACCACAATCTTGGCATTAACTTGTTAAGCCACACTGGCTTGTCAATTTGTAAATATACTACGAAATACACTAATTCTGTACCGCAATCTTGGTGTAGAATCCATCCACTCGAATTGTCCACATAAATCTTGCACACACGAAGTGTTCTCCCCCAACCCGTCTAATATTACCCTACTAATTTTAAACCTGCACACCCGACACTTATTTACGTTGGCGGGTCCTGCAGGAAAACACCTTGTGCGTCGGATCCTCTCCTGCTGCTCGCAACAATGGCCAAGGACGCGGCGATGATCCTGGGATGATGATATTGAAGGTCCTTCTGTTGTGTGCTCTGCGTTATTGCTAAAAAATAATCATATTTTGGATCATAATCGTCAGTAAGCCTACGTGCGTTGTTCCTGCCAATGGCCCAGATTCGCAATTCTGGAGCATGAGTGGTCTTGGCTGGAGCTTTGACGCCTTTAGTGGTAAACATTTGCAAAATTAAATTACCAAGCGTTTAATTGGGTCATGAGTGCGAATCTAGCACAGCGTAGGCCCAGGATATTATTAATCTACGGTTTATGGTAGCAAATTTACAATGAATGTGGCAATTGATACTTGAATCTCAGAAAAAACTTCCACTTTTTTTATAGTCGTTATATGATGATAGTCGAATATCGACGAAATTCGATATTTCTTAAAACTTTCATTCTCATTTCTGTCTCAAAATTAATGGGACAGTGTGTACTTGTTTTTAACTATGTGGTGTTGAAATCGCATTGACGAAATGCTGGTTGCATGCAACAAACGCAGGTAATGAAATAAAGAAACTCAATTTGTCGGTCATGGCATCGCAATGGGGCCTCGACAAGCAGAAATTAGCCGGCAATCGATAGATAACCGTTTGCGTAATGCTGGCGATTAAAAATGGGTAGCCGATCCATCAAAATCCTCATTTGCATCGGGGCCGATAGCGGTGCGCGCCGTAGGTGAAATTGAAAACGGCGATCCGCGTCCGATTAATTACCATCCAACGGGACCGCTGATTAATGAGCCGCGGATGATATCCGCGCTTTGTTTGTTCTCCTGCGCGTCTGAAAGCGCTCTCGGTTTCGAACTCGACAGCCTTGACACGCAGCGAAGGCGCAGATGTGCACTTCTATTCTCAGCCGCGTCTGCAGGCGCAGATGCGATTCTGGGTAAGCGGATCGACGCACTTTCCAACAACGAACGAGGATGTATACACATACACAGATTACGATTTGAAAACTTGAAGTATCTGAAGAAAGAAAAGTCATGTATTTCCTATAAATGTGTAAGATAACAAAATCTGAAATGTCTGAAGAAAATTTGTTTTTCATCAACAAATTTTCTTCAGACACTTCTGAGTTTGTCATTGCTTGGTTTAAAATATCTTGGTTTAAAAAAAATGAACATTTTGATAAATTGATTGTTAAAACATTAAAGTTTTGAAAGCTGAAAAACATCTGTAGTGTCTGAAGAAAGAGAAGAAATGTTTTTCTTATACATGTGTAAGATAAGAAAATCTGAAATGTCTGAAGAAAATTTGTTTTTCATCAACAAATTTTCTTCTGATTTTGTCATTGTTTGGTTTAAAATATTTTGGTTTCCAAAAAATACTGAACATTTTTATCAATTGATTGTTAAAACATTAAAGTTTTGAAAGCTGAAAACCATCTGTAGTGTCTGAAGAAAGAGAAGTAATGTTTTTCTTATAACTGTTTAAGATAAGAAAATCTCCAATATCTGAAGAAAATTTGTTTTTCATCAACAAATTTTCTTCAGACACTTCTGATGTTGTCATTATTTGGTTTAAAATATTTTGGTTTCCAAAAAAAAACTGAACATTTTGATAAATTGATTGTTAAAACATTAAAGTTTTGAAAGCTGAAAAAAATCTGTAGTGTCTGAAGAAAGAGAAGTAATGTTTTTCTTAAAAATGTGTAAGGAAAGAAAATCTGAAATGTCTGAAGAAAATTTGTTTTTCATCAACAAATTTTCTTCAGACACTTCTGATTTTGTCATTGTTTGGTTTAAAATATTTTGGTTTCCAAAAAAAACTGAACATTTTGATAAATTGATTGTAAAAACATTTAGGTTTTGATAGCTGAAAAAAATCTGCAGTGTCTGGAGAAAGAGAAGTAATGTTTCTCTTATAAATGTGTAAGATAAGAAAATCTGAAATGTCTGAAGAAAATTTGTTTTTCAACAACAAATTTTCTTCAGACACTTCTGATTTTGTCATTGTTTGGTTTAAAATATTTTGGTTTCCAAGAAAAAACTGAACACTTTGATAAATTGATTGTTAAAACATTAAAGTTTTGAAAGCTGAAAAAAATCTGTAGTGTCTGAAGAAAGAGAAGTAATGTTTTTCTTATAAATGTGTAAGATAAGAAAATCTGAAATGTCTGAAGAAAATTTATTTTTCATCAACAAATTTTCAGATTTATCTACAGATTTTGTCATTGTTTGGTTTAAAATATTTTGGTTTCGAAACAAAAACTGAACATTTTGATAAATTGATTGTTAAAGCATTAAAGTTTTGAAAGCTGAAAAAAGTCTGCAATCAAGTAAGAGAGAAAAAAAATTGGTTAATAAAATTTAAAATCCTATACAGATTGAATGAAGTATCTGAAAAAAATCTGTTGATGAAAAGTCATTTATCATTTTTGTAAGTATTATACAGATTTGAAGTGTCTGAAGAATATCTGTTGATGAAACTTTTTTTTTTTACTTCAATGTTCAAGTTTTCAGAACACCTGAACGTTTTGATAAATTGATTGTTAGACATAAAGTTCTGAAAGCTGTAAAAAACTGCAGTCAAGTAAAAGAAAATCCAATATGGCGCCTAATGAAAAAGTTGACATTTGATTGATTGCATCCGGAAGTTTTAGGGCAAATGTAATAGTATTTTTACTTCCTCGTTGAAAAATTGATTACTAAAACATTTATGAAGTGTGAAGAAAATTTGTTTATAAGTATTTTTTTTTTTAAATTCGATAAATTGGTTATTGAAACATTAAGTATTATACAGATTTGAATTGCCTGAAGAACATTTGTTGGTGAAAAGTTTTTTTAGATAAAAATGTTTTCGTTTCCAAAAAAACCTGAAGGTTTTGAATAAATTGATTGTAAAACATTAAGTTTTGAACGGTGAGACATACATCTGCATTTATGTAAAAGAACATCCAATATTACATCCAATAAAAAAAAGTTGATGTTCGACTGTTTGCATTCTGAAGTTCTAGAGCAAATGTAATACTATTTTTGAAATCCTCGTTGAATATTTGATTATTAAAACATAAAGTATTGTAAATACAGATTCGAAGTTTCTGAAGGAAATTTGTTGATGATAAGTAATTTATTAGTTATAAATTTCGATAAATTGGTTATCAAAACATTATGTACTAGTAGTATTATACAGATTTGAGGTGTCTGAAGAAAATCTGTTGGGAAAAGTTATCTTTTAGATAAAGATGTTTTGATTTCCAAAACAACCTGAGCATTTTGATAAATTAATTGCTAAAGCGATAAGTTTTGAAAACTGAAACAAAATCTGCATTTAAGTAAAAGATAATCCAAATTGACGTCCAATGAAAATAGAAGTTGACGTCCGATTATTTGCATTCTGAAGTTCTAGAGCAAATGTTATAGTATTTTTGAATTCCTCGTTGAAAAATTGGTTATTAATAATACATCAAATATTGTAAGTACAGATTCGAAGTGTCTGAAGAAAATTTGTTGATGAAAAGTCATTTATTAGTTATAAATTTCGATAAATTGGTTATTAAAACATTAAGTATTATAAAGATTTGAAGTGTCTGAAGAAAATCTGTTGATGAAACGTCTTTTTTTTACTTCAATGTTCAAGTTTTCAGAACACCCGAACTTTTTGATAAATTGATTGTTTGACATAAAGTTTTGAAAACTGTAGAAAATCTGCATTCAAGTAAAAGAAAATCCAAAATGATGTCCAATGAAAAAACAGTTGACGTTCGATTGATTGCATTCTGAAGTTCTAAAGCAAATGTAGTAGTATTTTTGAATTCCTCGTTGAAAAATTGATTATTAAAACATTAAGTATTGTAAATACAGATTCAAAGTGTCTGAAGAAAATTTGTATATGAAAAGTCATTTATTAGTTACAACTTTCGATAAATTGGTTATTAAAACATTAAGTACAATACAGATTGAATTTATTGTTAAAACATAAAGCTTTTGAAAAAACTGGAAAAAATCTGCATACAAGTAGAAGAAAAACCAATATGGCGTCTAATGAAAAAATAAGTTAACGTTCGATTGATTGCATTCTGAAATTCTGGAGCTAATATAGTAGAATTTTTGAATTCCTCGTTGGAAATTAGATTATTATTAAAACATTAATGAAGTGTCTGAAGAAAATTTGTTGATGATAAATCATTTTCTAGTTCAAAATTTTGATAAATTGGTCATTAAAACATTAAGTATTATACACATTTGGAGTGCCTGAAAAAAATTTGTAGATGAAAAGTCATATTTTAGATGAAAATGTTTTGGTTTGCAAAAAAACCTGAACAATTTGATAAATTGATCGTTAAAACGTTAAGTTTTGAAAGCCGAAAAACTATCTGCATTTAAGTATAATGCATAACATTATGTATAAATTTCCTTTTAAATGTGATACTTGTGTTGCCTAAAGTTAATGGCAAAATGCAGAATGGACCAATAACTTACACACTTATTATAGAAAATAATTTTTCATGCAAAGACAAATCATTGTAAATGTGAACAATTTTTCATGGAAAGCAAACCATCGTAAATGTGAACAATTTTTCATGCATATAAAAATCATTGTAGGTGTAATACTATTTCTGCCTTAAATCAGTGACAAAATGTAGAAGTGAAAACTAAATAATAAATTTTATACAGAAAACAATTTTTCGTGCATAGAAAATCGTCATAACCGTGAACAATTTTTCATGCAAATAGGAAATCATTTTATATGTAATACTATTTTTGCCTTTAATGATTTACTAACTGTAGAAGTGAAAGACTGAAAACTGAAAAGCGATTCTTCTGTTACCTGAAATTATTACTCCTATTAACTTAACAATTAACAATTTTTCATGCAAATAGGGAATCATTTTAAATGTAATACTATTTTTGCCTACAATGAATGACTAACTGTAGAAGTGAAAGACAGAAAACTGAAAAGTGATTCTTCTTTTACCTAAAGTTATTATTCCTATTAACTTAGTATTATTATTTGAATGTTGTATAAATAATTCAAATGCCAGTGCTAATGTTAATGCTAAAAATGTTAAAATATACCCAGTAAACAACTTTCGAAGAACTATTTAATACTTTGAAAACTGCTATTTAGAATAATATCATCTCTAAATATTCATATAAAAGATGCTACAATTTATCAAAGTAATATGCTAAAAGTTATACCATATTAAAAGATATTAATATATTCAAGAATATGAATATGAATATGAATATGAATGTGAATGTGAATATGAATATGAATAAGTAGTAGCAAACTATTTCAACCTAAAAAATCATATTTGACAGATTTTTGACATATATAAAGATATTTGACAATAAGCTGATTGCGATTTGTTAAAATAAAGTTTTTGGTGATGACAATATGAATTTTGTCATATTTGACTGGACAGATTTTTGACATATTTGAGACATTAGCGTTTGACAGGTATATTTTGTATATCTGTCTTTATGAATTTCTGTTGTTTTTATAAAAAATCACACATTTTTCCTTAAACTAAATTTTCGACCTTCATTTGTTTTCGAATAATTTTATCATTAACATTGTTTTAAATGACCAATATTGGTTGTTTCTTGATTTTTCAGATCATTTATTAATCTAAATATAATTAGCAACAAATTCATTAAAATTGCAGTTTTTTTTAGTAAGTTTGATAAACTTAAAGGAAAATAACAAATTATCCTTTTTCACAACTACATTTATTTCGCTAAATGTACATTTCAACCACTACGTGCTCATCTTCAGTAGACATTTGTACTCTACAAACAATTTCTACAAATCTACAAATTTTTCACAAGCTCCAACCGATTATTTTAAGTTTGATAAAATTTGCATGATTTTTATTCCTTCGATGTACTGATTATTTCAATCTCGGTGAAACCATTTATTAAATAAATTTATTATAATTCTTCAAAATTAGCTTAAAATTTTAAAGGGAAAACAATATAAAAGTAAGAACCGTCATTTGTGTTGCAATATTTTCAAATATTTTATTTAATAATCTCAATCAGAAATATTTAACCAATATTTGACAGATTTTTTACATATTTGATATACACATTTGACATATCATATTTAATTGAAAATAAGATAGATTTGACTGTTATTTGAAACATCTTCAAGAGATATTTGATATATATTTATATAAATATTTATTTCTTATATTTCAACGACAATGCTTTGTGGCAATACATTAACAGTCATTGGTAAAATAAAGAAGTTTAAGGAGATAACATTACGGATCTTTGTCAAATTTGACAATTTTTTGACATATTTGATAAACGCATAACAAATTTGATTGTTATTTGACATTGAAGTGATTCTGATAGATATTTAACAATAAATTGACAGATTTGACAGTTATTTGAAATATATTCAAGAGATATTTGATATATATTTCAACGACAATATTTTGTGATAATACATTGACAGACATTGTTAAAATAATAATAATAAAAATAATAATAAAATCTTTATTGTATTTTGATTCACATAATGTTACAATGTCGAGGGGATAAATTATATAAACTTCATACCCTAATTGGTATTAATTTTGTAATTAGTAATATCAATTTGGTATTAGCTAAAATAAAAAGTTTAAGTTGACATCATCACGGATCGTTGTCAAATTTGACAAATTTTTAACATAATTCATAAACGTATGACAGATATGACTGATATTTTACACTGAAGAGATTTTGATAGATATTTGACAATAAATTGATAAATAATTAGCAAAATTGGACACATTATTTTTTTTTCTGTTAAAATTTTACTGTTTAAAGTACAACAGTCCACTAATTGACTTATCGCTTCAATGGAATGAGAAATCACTACTTTTACTGTTTAATGAAGTATTCTATAATTATTGTTATTACTGAATTTCAATCTACTCGAATATATTGAATCATTAATGATAACCAATGTAGTCATTAAAGATTGTTAGGACTATGATACTTGCTATTTTCAATTATTTCTGGTGATAACCAATGTAGTCATTAATGATTGTTAGAACTATGTTACTTGCTAATTTCAATTAATTCTGGTGATAAGCTATATAGTCATTAATGATTGTTAGGACTATGATACTTGCTAATTTCAATTAATTCTGGTGATAACCAATACAGTCATTAATGATTGTTAGGACTATGTTACTTGCTAATTTCAATTAATTCTGGTGATAACCAATAGTCATTAATGATTGTTAGGACTATGGTACTTGCTAATTTCAATTAATTCTGGTGATAAAGTCACTACACTGCATGTACGTTATTTGATATTTTGAATGAATTCCGGTGATAAAGTGACTACACTGCATGTCAATTACGGTTTGTTTTCAATGTTTACGATTCGTTTACAAGAAACGGAAATTAGTTGGATGCGTAGCATTTCAGTAGTCCACAATGTGTGTTTGGTTTATCCGAGAAACACGCACACTTGAGTATAAAAACGGCCATAAAAGTGACACAGCAACGTAAATAAGCATGGATAACTCGGCCTGTTTATTTTCACATGGTGCTTGCATCAGTAGCAGATAGGAAAACGGCAGCCTGATTAATGTATGAAAGTGCAGAAGGACAAACGCGCACATTTAAGGCCCGAGAATTGAACACGCCTTCACAATTAACTGCAGGCAAGAATAAATCGTTATAACAGTATTTGTATAATCGATCATTAAATATGCTATTAATTGAGTAATATCGAGAAAACTGTACGGTTTTTTTTAGTACTGATTCGTCAATTCTGAATAAAAGTTTTGAATAGAAGTTTTGAAATAAAGGTTATGAAAGAAGTTATTAGACTCAATAAAAGTTATAACTTTTCCTCATAATATAAAAATTGTAAAATATTTCATTTTACTACTTATGTACTCAAGTGATCATAATATTAATCGATATTCGATATTCATGCAATTTGTTTTAATTATGATCACTTGAGTAGATAAGTTTTAAAAAATATATGATCACCTGAATTAACTCATTTAGGTGATCATTTTTTTTTAAACTTATCTACTCAAGTGATCATAATATTAATCGACAAGAATGTTTGAAAATGCAAATGTTTATTGAATGAAAAATGTTTAAATAAAGCAAAATATTTTCATTATTATGTTCGTGCAATTTGTTTTAATTATGATCACTTGAGTAGATAAGTTTAAAAAAATATATGATCACCTGAATTAACTCATTTAGGTGATCATTTTTTTTAAACTTATCTACTCAAGTGATCATAATATTAATCGACAAGAATGTTTGAAAATGCAAATGTTTATTGAATGAAAAATGTTTAAATAAAGCAAAATATTTTCATTATTATATTCGTGCAATTTGTTTTAATTATGATCACTTGAGTAGATAAGTTTAAAAAAATATATGATCACCTGAATTAACTCATTTAGATGATCATATATTTTTTTAAACTTATCTACTCAAGTGATCATAATATTAATCGACAAGAATGTTTAAAAATGCGAATGTTTATTGAATGCAAAATGTTTAAATAAAGCAAAATATTTTCATTATTATATTGGTGCAATTTGTTTTCATTAAAATACAAAATTTCTTACTGTTTTTTTCTAAAATGGTATGTTTCTAAATATTGTCATTGTTATTTAATTACTGCTACTATTATAATTAGGATTCGTTTATTTAGACACGGTATATTTATTTTGCTACGGCTAATTACCATAATAAGGAGCTATCCACGACACTTGGAAATTTCTTGAGACAATGCACTATTATTATTACTGCAACGAGCTTAAAATATAATTCCTGCACCGAATCAGGAGCATATTTACAAAAACACAATTCACGCTCCGAGAATAAACGAAATTTAAACCGCATTAAACCACGCACTTTATTTTTATCCCAAGGTCTGCGGAATTGGGACTCGTAAAATTTTAACACATTTAGGAAACGCGCTTCAAAAATTACGCACGGCGAACGGGATTTCCGAATCAATTTCGGAGTTCGTTAATAATTCAGCGCGGAATCGGCGCGCTCCCCAAAAATTATTAATTGAAAATCGGGGCGAATTTTGCTCAGCGCCCCACGAATGGTTAATACATTTATGATCGATCTGCAGTTGAAACATAATTTAATGATGCATATAACTTTGTTACGTTATTGGCGTATCGTTATTAATAATATTCATTATCTAATGTTACTATTAATTACAGTAATTGTACGTATACAATAGATGAAAAAAATGAGGGCATGATTAGTTGCATTATAATGCCGATTTTAAAATTTCTTAAATTTAATGTTATTGGTATGATCATTTTTAATTCTTGGCTATACTTTGTTAATAATTCTGAGATTTTAGACAATCTGACCCTCATTTTTAACGTTTGAAATTAGGGCCAGTATCTATAGTCCGTACTTAAGCACGAGATCGACTCAAGTCGTATATTTGGTTGCGTATTCTCTATGAACCAAACGCAACCAAATGTACGCAAATATACGACTTGAGTCGAACTCATGCTCAAGTACGGACTACAGATACCGGCCTAAGTATAGGTAAATGCCAAAGTATTCGAATTTCTCATACGTCTGGTAGAAATTTTGGTATCTAAGGAAGTAGTATATTCTAAATTTTTATTCTTGGGAGTAGAGCGTTTATAATTTGTGGCAGCAAATTTAGGATTCCTGATTTTTATTTGGCTATCGATTAAAGGCATTTCCTAAGGAAGTTAGAAGGAACCATTGCATGCAAATATTTAATCAGTCGTGTTGCATACTTTGTAGATCTAATCTAGTCTGAGCCAGGAGTTTAACGAGTTGAGCGCTTTTTATTGAAAGCAGACTGTGCAGCTCTTTAAATTGAATCCCAAGCGTCGTCGACGGTTCGTGCAAATCGCCCTTTCAAACAAACACGCGCAGATGCAGCGGCTCTTAATAAATTGGAACGCGGCGGCTGCCGTAAATGGCTCCGAAACTGTTGCGACTGGAAACCAGACGCAATCTGAATAACGCGAGGATTTACAATCCGCGAGACGTCGGCGACAAACCGGATTTTCACTGCGAAGGCGATCGCTTTTCCAGCGTTTCCAGCTCCAGTTGCATACGTATCCGGTCGTATTTTTTTTTGTACGTTCCGAGGCCAACAATCTGTGGGTTATGACTTGTAAGCTCACGACTCGTTTCTTGGAAGTGAGTTCTTAGAAGAGCCTCACCCACACCCGACGCTCGCGCCGAACTGGTCCCGGCCATTGTGGCCCGTTCACTCGCGTGTGTATACGTTTAGAACACGTGCAGGTTAAACAAGATTGTATTACATTGTTGACGAGTATTCACTCCAACGTATGGAGAAGAAAATGTAAAATTTATAACAAGAAATTCTTAAGAAGAACTTCAATTTAACATATCATAATCACAAGATGATTCAGATAATTAACCTGTCGTGTTATCTTAATACAACTTGTAACAATTTCACAAGAAATATACATAACCAACTAACCATCGTCAAAGTACTTGTGATGATTCCTTGGTCATATTTATCCATTACAAGAAACTCAGATAATTATATAAGAAATTCAAGTGATTCTTTTTTTTAATCATCAAAGTCTTACAACTTGTGATGATTTTTCGCTTATTTTCAAAAGTGTTACATTCACAATCATATACCTGTAGAAATCGTCAAAGTCGCAAATTGTATGTGATGATTTTTGCTTACTTTCAAAAGTGTTACAATCACAAAAAAATATAAGATTTATATTGGCATTGTGGTCGCAACTTATGATGATTGTTCGTTCATACTGAAGAGTACTGGTATCACAAGAAATTCAAATGATTAACTGATCATCATGAATGTTTAGATTAGAGATAATTTCATAAGAAATTCAAGTGATTATTTTTTCATCTTGTCACGATTTTTCGCTTATTTTCAAAAGTGTCACAATCACATTAATATACCTCTAGAAGATTAATCATCAAAGTCGCAAGTTGTATGTGATGATATTTGCTTATTTTCAAAAGTGTTACAATTACAATAAAAAAAAGATTAATCTTCAAAGTCTTACAACTTCTGACGATTTTTCGCTTATTTTCAAAAGTGTTACAGTCACAAAAAAAAATAGAAGATTAATATTGTCACTGTGGTCGCAACTTGTGATGATTTTTCGATCATACTGAAGAGTACTGTTATCACAAGACATTCAAATGATTAACTGATCATCGTGAACTTATTGCAACGTATGATAATTTTTAGTTCATATCCAAGAGTACTGTTATCACAAGAAACACAAATGATTAACTGATCATCGTGAAGGTATTACAATGTATGATGATTTTTAGTTCATATCCAAGAGTAGTGTTACCACAAGAAATACAGAAGATTAACTGATCATCGTCGAGGTATTACAACTTATGAGTTTTCGTTCATTTTCAAGAAGATAATTTTTTAATCATCAAAGTCTGTAATTTGTAATGATTTTTCGCTAATTTTTAATAGAATTGCAATAAAAAAAATAGAAGATTAATATTGTCAAGGTATTGCAACTTATGACGATTTTTCGTTCACACTGAAGAGTACTGTTATCACAAGAAATTCAAATGATTAATTTTGTTATTGTGGGAGCAACTTACGATGATTTTTTGTTCATACTGAAGAGTACTGTTATCACAAGAAATTCAAATGATTAACTGATCATCGTGTAGTTATTACAATGTATGATCATTTTTAGTCCATATCCAAGAGTGCTGTTATTATAAGAAATATAGATGATTAACTGATCATCGTCGAGGTATTACAACTTACGAGTTTTCCTTCATATTCAAGATGATTAGTTTTTAATCACGAAAGTTTTGCAATGGTTATGATTTTTTGCTTATTTTTAAAAGTATTACAATCACCAAAATGTTAGTAGATTAATATTGTCAAGGTAATGCAATTATGAGGATTTTTCGTTCACACTAAAGAGTACTGTTATCACAAGACATTCAAATGATTAACTGATCATCGTGAACTTATTGAAACGTATGATAATTTTTAGTTCATATCCAAGAGTACTGTTATCACAAGAAACACAAATGATTAACTGATCATCGTGAAGGTATTACAATGTATGATGATTTTTAGTTCATATCCAAGAGTAGTGTTCATCTCACAAGAATTCTTCAGATGATTCACTGATCACAGTCAGAGCCTTGAGAGTACTATGATGATTTTTGGTTCATATTCTAGATGATTATTTTTTAATTATGAAAGTCTTATAACTTGTGATGATTTTACGCTCATTTTTAAAAGTATTACAATCACCAAAAAGTTCGAAGATTAATATTGTCAAGGTAATGCAACTTATGACGATTTTTCGTTCACACTCAAGAGTACTATTATCACAAGAAATTCAAATGATTAATATTGTCATTGTGGTAGCAACTTACGATGATTTTTTGTTCATACTGAAGAGTACTGTTATCACAAGAAATTCAATTGATTAACTGATCATCGTGAAGGTATCACAATGTATGATGATTTTTAGTTCATATCCAAGAGTACTGTTATCACAAGAAATGCAGATGATTAACTGATCATAGTCGAGGTATTACAACTTATGAGTTTTCGTTCATATTCAAGATGATTATGTTTTAATCATCAAAGTCTTGCAACATGTGATGATTTTTCGCTTACTTTTAAAAGTATTACAATCAAACAAAAATTAGAAGATTAATATTGTCAAGGTAATGCAACTTATGACGATTTTTCCTTCACACACAAGAGTACTGTTCTCACAAAAAAAATTCAGATGATTCTCTGATCATAGTCAGAGCCTTGAGACTACTATGATGATTTTTTGTTCATATTCTAAATGACTATTTTTCAATCATCAAAAACTTGTGATGATTTTTTGGCGATTTTTAAAAGTATTACAATTACAGAAAAAGTTAGAAGATAAATATTGTCAAGGTAATGCAACTTATGATGATTTTTCATTTTTTGTAGTCGATATTTTCAAAAGTAGTAAGGACAGGTCAAATTTCTCTTGAGATTATCGACCAGCATGAAAAAATTCTCAAATTTAACCAAATTCAACTGTGATATTTTATTTGTTACATTGCATAGATGAATTGTAATAGAATCGATTTCCGAAAAACTTGCGTTTAAAACATATCTTAATATGAACTTTGTTTCTTCAAATAACCCATACAATGATCTTAATATTTCTGCATGTCCTTATAAAACGCTTCGTATAATCACACGAAAACACTATTCACGATCTATTTTCGCCAAATTTGGCTGTTATTTTTTATTTTGTCAAGTGGCATGCATACATTTTAATAGGATTGGTTATCGAAATAAAAATTAAAAACGAAAATCACAATTTCCAGTTTTTTTGCAATATTTTGAAAACTAATGCTCTTCTTTGGTCCTATTACTCCAGCAGGGAGTGTAGGACATCTTTCGATGTCTCTATGACTTGAAAACTAATAATGACATGTCAAAGTTTTCTTCGGATTATTGATCAGTATAAAAGTGTACCCCAATTTAACCAAATTCGGCTGTGACATTTTTTTTTGTAAAGTTGCATGCTGCAGTTATCGTTGAATTAGTTTTAAAAAAATATATGAAACTAAAAACTACAATTTTCAGTTTTATTGCGACATTTTGAAAACTAATAATAATGCCAAGTCAAATTTCTCTTCGGATTATTGACGAGCATAAAAATACGGCCCAATTTGACCGAATTCGGAAGTGACTTTTTTTTGTCAATTTGCACACATCAATTTTTATAGAATTGAATTTTTTGAAAATGTAAAAATTATCACAAGAAATTCTTAAGAAGAACTTCAATTTAATAGTATCATAATCACAAGATGATTCAGATATTTAACCTGTCACGTTACCTTAATACAACTTCTAACAATTTCACAAGAAATATACATAAATAACTAACCATCGTCAAAGTACATCACAATTTCACAAGATATATACATAACTAACTAACCATCGTCAAAGTACTTGTGATTATTCTTTGGTCAAATTTAACAATACCATTACAAGAAACTCAGATAATTACATAAGAAATTCAAGTGATTCTTTTTTTTAATCATCAAAATCTTACAACTTGTGATGATTTTTCGTTCATACTGAAGAGTACTGTTATCACAAGACATTAAAATGATTAACTCATCATCTTGTAGGTATTACAATTAATGATAATGTTGAGTTCATATCCAAAAGTACTGTTATCATAAGAAATACAGATGATTAACTGATCATCGTCGAGGTATTACAACTTATTAGTTTTCGTTCATATTGAAGATGATTATTTTTTAATCATCAAAGTCTTGCAATTTGTGATGATTTTTCGCATATTTTTAAAAGTATTACAATGGCCAAAAAGTTAGAAGATTGATATTGTCAGATTGTCAGATCATAGTCAGAGCCTTCAGACTACTATGATGATTTTTGGTTCATATTCTAGATGATTATATTTTAATCATCAAATTCTTGCAATTTGTGATAATTTTCGCTAATTTTTAAAAGTATTACTATCACCAAAAAGTTAGAACATTAATATTGTCAAGGTATTGCAACTTATGTTGTTTTTTCGTTCAGATTCAAGAGTAACATGTTCTCAGAAGAAATTCAGATGGTTTTCGCTTATTTTCAAAAGTGTTACAATTACAATAAAATAGAAGATTAATCATCAAAGTCTTACAACTTGTGATGATTTTTCGCTTATTTGCAAAAGTGTTACAATCACAAAAAAATTGAACAATAACATTGTCATTGTGGTCGAAACTTATGATGTTCGTATACTCGTTCAGACTGAAGACTACTGTTATCATACGAAATTCAAATGATTTACTGATCATCGTGAAGGTATTAATTACAATGTATGATGATTTTTAGTTCATATCCAAGAGTACTGTTATTACAAGAAATACAGTTGATTAACTGATCATCGTCGAGGTATTACAACTTATTAGTTTTCGTTCATATTCAAAATGATTATTTTTTAATCATCAAAGTCTTGCAATTTGTAACAATTTATCGCTCATTTTTAAAAGTATTATAATGACCAAAATGTTAGATGATTAATATTGCCAAGGTAATGCAACTTATGATATTAATAATAAAGAATATTTATTAGCAAAAACGATGATTCTTCGTTAACACTCAAGAGTACTCTTCTTACAAGAATTCGTCAGATGATCCACTGATCATAGTCAGAGCTTTCAGCCTACTATGATGATTTTTTGTTCATATTCTAGATAATTATATTTTAATCATCAAATTCTTGCAGTTTGTGATGATTTTTCGCTCATTTTTGAAAGTGTTGCAATCACCAACAAGTTAGAAGATTAATATTGTGAAGGTAATGCAACTTATGACGATTTTTCGTTCACACTCAAGAGTACTGTTCTCACAAGAATTCTTCAGATGATCCACTGATCATAGTCAGAGGTTTGAGACTACTATGATGATTTTTTGTTCATATTCCAGATGATTATATTTTAATCATCAAATTCTTGCAATTTGTGATAATTGTTCGCTAATTTTTAAAAGTATTACGATCACCAAAAAGTTAGAAGATTAATATTATCAAGATATTGCAACTTATGATGATATTTCGTTCATATTTAAGAATAACTGTTCTCAGAAGGAATTCAGATGAGTTTCGCTTATTTTCAAAAGTGTTACAATCACAATAAAATAGAAGATTAATCCTCAAAGTCTTACAACTTATTGATGATTTTTGCTTATTTTCAAAAGTGTTACAATCACAAAAAAAAAGAAGATTAATATTGTCATTGTGGTCGAAATTTAAGAAGCTCGTATAATCGTTCATACTGAAGAGTACTGTTATCACACGAAATTCAAATTATTAACTGATCATCGTGAAGGTATTACAATGTATGATGTATGATAATCATCATCGAGGTATACAACTTATTAGTTTTCGTTCATATTCAAGATGATTATTTTTTAATCATGAAAGTCTTGCAATTTGTGGTGATTTTTCATTCATGTTTAAAAGTATTACAGAACCAAAAAGTTAGAAGATTAATACTGCCAAGGTAATGCAACTTATGATGATTTTTCGTTCACACTTATGAGTACTGTTATCACAAGAAATTCAAATGATTAATATTGTCATTGTGGTAGCAACTTATTATAATTTTTCGTTCATACTGAAGAGTACAATTATCACAAGAAATTAAAATGATTAACTGGTCATCGTGAAGGTATTACAATGTATGATGATTTTTAGTTCATATCGAAGAGTACTATTATAATTAGAAAAACAGATGATTAACTGATCATTGCCGAGGTATTACAACTTATGAGTATTCGTTCATATTCAAGATGATTATTTTTGAATCATCGAAGTCTTGCGATTTGTAACGATTTTTCGCTTATTTTTAAAAGTATTACAATCACCAAAAAGTTAGAAGATTAATACTGTCAAGGTAATGCAACTTATGATTATTTTTCGTTCACACTCAAAAGTACTGTTCTCACAAGAATTCTTCAGATGATACACTGATCATAGTCAGAACCTTGACACTACTATGATGATTTTTGGTTCATATTCTAGATGATTATTTTTTAATTATGAAAGTCTTACAACTTGTGACGATTTTTCGCCCATTTTTAAAAGTATTACAATCACAGAAAAAGTTAGAAGGTTAATATTGTCAAGTTAATGCAACGTATGAAGATTTTTTGTTAATATTTAAGAGTAACTGTTCTCAGAAGAAATTCAGATGATTTTCACGTATTTTCAAAAGTGTTACAATCACAATAAAATAGAAGATTAATCATCGAAGTCTTACAACTTGTGATGATTTTTCGCTTATTTTCAAAAGTGTTACAATCACAAAAAAATAGAAGATCATTATTGTCATTGTGGTCGAAACTTATGATGTTTGTATACTCGTTCATACTGAAGAGTACTGTTATCACACGAAATTCAAATGATTTACTGATCATCGCGAAGCTAGTACAATGTATGATGATTTTTAGTTCATATCCAAGAGTACTGTTATCACAAGAAATACAGATGATTAACTTATCATCGTCGAGGTATTACAAGTTATGAGTTTTCGTTAATATTCAAGATGATTATTTTTTAATCATAAAAGTCTTGTAATTTGTGATGATTTTTAACAGTATTAGAATCACCAAAAAGTTAGAAGATTAATATTGTCAAGATAATGCAACTTATGATGATTTTTCGACTATTTTGTACTATTTTCACAAGAATTCATGCCTTGAGCCTTGAGCCTTGAGACTACTATGATGATTTTATTTTCATATTCTAGATGATTATTGTTTAATCATCAAAGTCTTACAACTTGTGATGATTTTTCGGTCATTTTTAAGAGTATTACAATCACAAAAAAAGTTTGAAGATTAATATTGTCACGGTATTGTAACTTATGATGATTTTTCGTTAGATGAAAATGATGAAGATGATGTGATTTTCGTCAGAGCCTTGAAGCTACTGATTCTGAGCTCGTATTAAAAAGTTTCAAAATTACATTAAATATAAATTACAACTTACGATAATACTTTTAGAAGAACATTCATGAATATTATACTACGTGGCGGTAGTAAGTAAAAGAAAATATCATATGATAAATATTAATATAACCAATCCCACTAACTTAAAAATTTACATTCATTCATCCCTTCGTTTCAAATTCGATTGTGCTCCCAGCGACACATATTTCCATGCCTTTCATGCACAGACTGATAAAATCTTCGCCAGTTCATCAGCCATCGAAACGGGCGTCTGCTTCGCTTCTTGCTTGCCGTCTAGACTCCACTTTGCGCTGGGGTCGTACATTACATTCGTTCGTTTGATTGAGATTTATAAAGTCTGCCCCCTTCTGCCCGACCCTAGACCGGGTTCAAATCTCAATTCGGCCCGCATTCCACGGATTCCTTGCGCGGATACCCGCATGGGTGATCGTATATCCCAACACATGTTTTCTAAAATATCCTATTCACTTGTGTTAATTTGGATTTTATTGTGTGAGGACGCGTCGGTCGGATTTCCGTTATGCTTTGTTTATATGTATCGGGTATCTGGAAAGATCATACACCAATTATGTTGGTATCTTGGATTTTATTTTTCTTCAGTTGGTGCAGTTCAATGGCGTGCGGGGTAATTTCAACGGGGTCGAATAACATAACCAACAAATATTGGAAATCAAATAAAAACAGGATTAAAGAGCATAACTCTATGATCCGTTTTTTTTTTGCGTTGCACACCTAAAATGGGTCATAAGAATGTACGCATCTTGTTCTGTTGTAAACATTTTCGGATAGACAAGAAACCGGTTTTTAATCATTCTATCAGCACGCCACTGCAAACCGTCACATTGACAGCTAAACTGCCAAAACGTCAGTGTTGACAACTGTAGTTTTAATCTTTGCAGTGTTGTCAACATAATTTGCGTACGGGTTTTTCCAGACACGATAGACACAATATAGTACTTTGTAAAACTATATAAATTTCTACTAGTGATGTCTTACATTTTAAATAATATTATAATAACAATAGTAACAATAGTATTATAAACAAAGTTTTTTTTTGTTTTGAGAATACAAAATTTAAAAGTTTGTCAATACCACGGATAGTCCGTTTATAGTTAGTTAAATGATGAAAGTAAAGCAAAATTCGTCAAAACTGTCAATCAACAGTATCCAATTATTTTAATCATTGAGAGCGGAGAGACGGGAGCCAATGACGGAAAATGACAATGTAACACGGGCTCATTAGCGTCAGCATTACGAAACCAAGCACCTCCTGCCATCACGGTTACAGACACCCCTCTAAAAAAAACCCCACAAAGAGCCCTTTCATCCGCCGCAGCGCGGAGGAAAAAACCACCCCTGCATTGTTTCCTCCCCCGGTTTTTCGCGCACTTTCCGCCGGGACGCGACTTAAAAATTCATCCGGGCGCGGCCATTTCAATTATCGCCGCCCCTCGCAGCCGCCCCGAAAGCCCGCGGTTTTACACCATATTTACACGGGGAAATTTCAAAGTTCGCCGAAGCCCTCGTGGCGCGGCGGAAGTGCACCGTGGGGAAATAATTTCGGGGCACAGTATATTATTTTATTTAATTACGTGCTCAGGGATAATTAGGGCAGCGGCATTGGCGAGGGGTACGCGTCTTCAGCGAAACCGCCCCCGGAATTCGTTGGCGCTAGCGTGTTGCGCGGCCGTTGAGGGATGATGGACTGGGCGCGTTGTTGAAGGGTCGTCTTTTACCAACGAGGAGGTAGATGGAAATGTATCCAAAATGCTATTGCACGATCTAAAATATCGAGTTATGAAAAACCCATTGAGATTACAACAATTGCTGGTCACTTACATGCGTTACTTTGGGATGCAAAACGCGTCAGCGGCCTCATAAAGGCTTTGCAAGACATCTTCTCGTAAAGTAGTAGTTTTCGCTTTGGTAACCACGCTGTAAACAACTGGTTTACATGGAGTTGTGCGTAAAATATTAAATGGGATTTTACCATTGTGATGTCAACATTTGCTGGTCACTCACATACGTTACTATGGGCTGAAAAACGCGCCAGCGGCCTCGTAAAGACTTTGCGAAAGATCTTCTTGTAAAGTTGTAGTTTTCGCTTTGGTAACCACTTTGCAAAAAAACAGGTTTACATAGAGTTCTGCGTAAAATATTAAATGGGATTTTACTGCAAATAAAGAATATTTGTAACCGACTGTTTTGAGAGAAATTTTGAAAACTTTTTAGTCTCCACGTTTCTTGCTTATATTTATCATAATCTCAATGATCTCAACTTATGATAGACTTATTGCTTGTCCATGAAAAATAATTTTCCATCGGTTCACACCTTGGCCGTATTTTGAAATAAAAAAATACACAACGGCGAGGGTTGCACAATGGCATCGATTCCGAAATAAGGGGCTTCTTCCGTATTCCTCATCTTCTGGAGGAAAACTTGAAAGTGCGGCTATACGCGGTGCGATAAATATCAGCGGCTGCGAAGTGTAAACAGTCGAGAGACGGAGGGCCATCACTTAATTTATACGGAGTAAACAGACGGCGATGTTTTGAAACACACTTCTGCCGGCGTTGATGCATTTCAATTAGTTTGTCTTTCAGTTCTTCGCGGAATCCTTGTAAACACAGCCCAGGACTACTATTCCGCTCGTTGTCGCGGCTCCCAAAGTTCGTTAAGCTCGCTTCTTCCACGGAAATACATCGCCAAAACAAACAACTATCTAACAGAAGTTTCAGTGCAGCACACAGAACGAATAATATTTGGTTCTGTGAAAGTCTCTAATGATAGGTTTATTGCCTTTTCAATTCTTGAGATAACGCAGTTACAATACGTTTAGGCATTGCAAAAACCATCCACAGCACAATAACTACAATAAAAAATGTTGGCCAGGTAAACGTTAGAAATCTATTTTAAAAGTAAAATTCGAGTTTTAGGTGTTGCCAATAATTAATCCATTTTTTTTTTATAATCATGAAGGGCAGTAATTAAATATTTGACAGATTTTGACAGTTGCAAATGTTCAATTGAATTTCACAAAATATGACAGGTGCCATACAAAAAATTATAGATTTGGATGTTTGCATATGAAAATTTGATAGATTTAGACAGATTAACCAAAAAGTTTAACAAAAACAATTCGTTTCAATTGAAAATTTGACAGATGTGAACTATTTCAGTTGAAAGTTTGACAGATTTGGACTGTTGAAGTTAAAAATTCGACAGATACAGGGCCGCGCCTAGGTAGTTGGCCGCCCGTGTGCAATAGTATTTTGGCCGCCCTACACAGAGTAGCTATCCATTCTAAAGACAGGTGGGGAATAATAATAATAATTAAGAAAAAAATAATAATAATAATATAAAATACATTATTTTTTCGCAATGATACTAACATTTATTCAGAATATAATATAAATAATAAATTACATTTTTATCACTAATCACAACATAGGAAGAATATTGAAAAATCTACAAGCAAAAAACTACAAATAATTTGTGTTTCGCGCTTGGCGCAGAGCAAATTCTGATATTAAATCGTGCATGACTCGCTAATCCAATATCTCATGTTCAATAGATATCACTGATAAATTTACTAACGTTCTTGTGACATTGTAGATCGTAAGTATTTTTTTATAATCTTTAATTTCGAAAAAGATCGCTCACGAGATGCTACGGATACTGGCAATGTTAACAAAATTCTGATAGAAATAAATATATTCGGGATCGTTGCCTGAAGATCATTTTCCAATATGTATTCAAGAATTCTTTGTGGTTCTGTGACATCTTTTGATGGTAAATGGTTTTTCAAGGATAAATTTTCTTGAAAGAGGTCTATCCCATCAATATCAGACTCTTTTCTTTGCTCATCTCTTAGTTTAATTTGCAAATCCTTGCAAGATTTTAACAACATTTCATTTCGAAATGCTATTAATATTGGTCATAAAGCCAAATAAATCGTTGTAATACACAAGTGTTTCAATTCTGGTCTCGATAGATGATAAAGCTTGGTTCAATAAACAAAAATAAAAATTTACTTTAAAATTGGTTTTTGGATCTAAAATTGGCTCATCCGCAGATTGATGATCAAAAATTTTGGGTGTTCGCTATTCCATAGCTAAAGTGTTAGCTGCAACAATAAAGTCTTCAAAACTTTTATCGGTGCGATATTTCTTTAAAAGGTTTGTCAAATTTGTTAAATACGTCAAAGACGATCTTACCTTTAGTTTTGGGTTTTGAAAAATGACTACGTTGATATCAAATAAAATTTGATGCCAAATCACAATTGAGCATAAACATTTTTGAAACTCGATATCTTTATTAGCAATGAATGCGCCATATGTACAGTTTTAAACTCTTAAGTTTTATCTACATAAATTTCGTATTAAGCGTCGTACACTTGTACAATGTGATATCGTAAAGGCTTTATTGCATCGACTCTACAGGACCATCGAGTATCACTTAGTGGTTTTAATTTAACTTTCCTACATATTTTTTAAGAACTGTCCATCTTTGTGTCTTCCAGAAAAAAAAACCGTACAATTCTTGAACAAGATAAAAAAAATACAGTTTCATGTGAAATATTAGCTGAATCATTTACGACCAGATTTAAACTATGTGCTGAACGTGGCACAAAAAAGCACGAGGGTTTATGTTTAATTTTTGTTTTTGTAATCCATTGTGCTTTCCTCGCATATCTGCACCATTATCATAGCCTTGCTCCCGCATATCAAAAATATTTAATTTCAAAATCGATAATTCTTCTAAGAGAAATTCAGATATACTTTCTCGTGTACTTTTTGTTGTTAGACTGAATACAAGAAAATGTTCCCTTACTTCTACTCTTTTCTCATCTAAGAGTACAAATCGCACGATAACGGTAAGCTATTCTACATGGCTTACGTCCAGTGTATAATCTAATATAATGGAAAAATATCTCGACTTTCTGAGCAAATCCAATATAGCACATTTAATTTTTGATCCAATTAGATTAATAATTTCATTTTTAATTTTATCGCCCAAATAATGGGGAATTCGTTTATTGCTATCTTTCTGCTTCTCAATACGCTGGATATGTTTAGTTTTTATTTCCGACATACTAAATAAATGAAAAGGTTGTAAGTTGCAACTATTTAGTTTAAAATATTTTTTGTAGAACTGACAGAAGTGTGGGCATCCACTGTATTTGGTTTGGGGCGCTGCTGAGCACATCGGCAAACGGCCGCCCCCAAACTTGGCCGCCCGCGTGCGCCGCACGCGTTGCACGCCCGTCAGGCGCGCCCCTGGACAGATACTATTTGTTTCAGACAGAAATATGACAGATTTTCGCATTTTCACATTTACTATAAAACAAATGAGAGATTCGGGTAGTAACTGCTGAACATTTGACAGGTTTTCTTAGTTGTGCCTTCGAATTTGACAGATTTCGACGTCTGTTATTGAAATTTGAAGTATTTCGTGGAGATTTGAAGGTTTTTTGAACACTTTACAAGGAGTGTCAATTAGTTATCTGCTGGTTAGATATACCTACATTGTTCTAAAGTTTAAGATTAACTTAAAAAATATAATATTTAAATCTTGTAAAAAAAATTGGCAGTTGTAATTGAACATTTTACAAAATATGACAGCTGCAATTCAAAAAAATGATAGATTCGAATGTAGACAAATATTTTTTTTATAGATTTAAATAGAGTAACTAACAAATTTAAGAAAAACAGATCGTTGCAATTAAAAATTTGACAGATTTGGACTATTTATATTGAAAGTTTGACAGATTTGGACAGTTGAGGTAAAAAAATCGACAGATTCTATTGGTTTCAGACAGAAATTTGACAGGCATTCCCATGTTTATATTTAATACAAAACAAATGAGGTATTCGGGTAGTAACTGCTGAAAATTTGACAGGTTTTCTTAGTTGTAGCTTCGAATTTGACAGATTTCGACGTCTGTTATTGAAATTTGAAGCATTTGGTGGGGGTTTGAAGGTTTGACAAAAAATTTACAGATTTTCCCATTTTCACATTTACTATAGAACAAATGAGAGATTCGGGTAGTAACTGCTGAAAATTTTACAGGTTTTCTTAGTTCTAGCTTTGAATTTGATAGATTTCGACGTTTATTATTGAAATTTGAAGCATTTCGTGGGGATTTGAAGGTTTTTTGAACACTTTACAAGGAGTGCCAATTAGTTATCTGCTAGTTAGATATACCGACATTGTTCTAAACTTTAAGATTAACTTAAAAATCATAATATTTCAATCTTGTAAAAAAAATTTACAGTTGAAATTGAAAATTTTACAAAATATGACAGCTGCAATTCAAAGAATGATAGATTCGAATGTTGACAAATGAAAGTTTGATAGATTTAAACAGAGTAACTAGCAAATTTAACAAAAACAGATCGTTGTAATTAAAAATTTGACAGATTTGGACTATTTCTATTGAAAGTTTGACAGATTTGGACAGTTGAGGTAAAAAAATCGACAGATTCTATTGGTTTCAGACAGAAATTAGACAGACATTCCCATTTTCATATTTAATACAAAACAAATGCGGTATTCGCGTAGTAACTGCTGAAAATTTGACAGATTTTCTTAGTTGTGGCTTCGAATTTGACAGATTTCGACGTCTTTTATTGAAATTTGAAGCATTTGGTGGGGTTTGAAGGTTTGACAAAAATTTGACAGATTTTCCCATTTTCACATTTACTATAAAACAAATGAGAGATTCGGGTAGTAACTGCTGAAAATCTGACAGGTTTTCTTAGTTGTAGCTTTGAATTTGACAGATTTCGACGTTTATTATTGAAATTTGAAACATTTCGTGGCGATTTGAAGGATTTTTGAACACTTTACAAGGAGTGCCAATTAATTATCTGGTGGTTAGATATAGCTGCATTGTTCTAAACTTTAAGATTAACTTATAAATTATAATATTAATATCTTGTAAACAAAATTGACAGTTGCAATTGAACATTTTACAAAATATGATAGCTGCGTTTCAAAAAATATAGATTCAAATGTTGCAAATGAAAATTTGATAGATGTAAACAGAGTAACTAGCAAATTTAACAAACACAGATAGTTGCCATTAAAAATTTGACAAATCTGCACTATTTCAGTTAAAAGTTTAATAGATTTGGACAGTTAAAGTTAAAAATTCGACAGATTCTATTTGTTTCAGCCAGAAATTTGACAGGTTTTTGCATTTTCACATTTGATATAAAACTTATAAGGGATTCGGGTAATAACTGCTGAAAATCTGACAAGTTTTCTTAGTTGTAGCTTTGAATTTGACAGATTTCGACGTTTATTATTGAAATTTTAAGCATTTTGTGGGGATTAGAAGGTTTTTTGAACACTTTACAAGGAGTGCCAATTAGTTATCTGCTGGTTAGATGTACCTACATTGTTCTAAACTTTAGGATTACCTTAAAATTAATCCCCACGACATGGTTCAAATTTCAATAATCAAGGTCGAAATCTGTCAAATTCGAAGACACAACTAAGAAAACCTGTAAAATTTTCAGCAGTTACTACCTGAATCCCTCAGAGAAACTGTAAGATTTTTAAATTTTTAGATATCTCATATTAAAGTTGTCAGTTTAATTAAAGAAATCCGTACTTCCGTAATTTTGTTAAAATAAGCAAATTCGCAAATTAAGGAAGTTAGGAAGTAAGTAATTAAGGAAGTTAATTTTTTTAAATTTAATTTTTAGGTTAAGTTAATCTAGACAACACCGATTTTTTCGTGTTAATTAATTCTAGAACAAAACAATGTTCTTCATATTTGCTGTAAGTGATACTAAGAAAATAATTTTCATTCTACGATTTCAGTCATTTACGCTTTGTCTAATATTTACCACGTTAAATGAAAAAAAAATACAATTAATAATAACCGTATAAAAACACAACACACCAGCGCAACTGGCAACTTTACAAACAAACGTTTGTTCGCCCCTTCATTAATATGCTTTGAAAAATCCGTAATGAAACGCGCACAAGTTCTTATAAAAACGAACTTAGTACAGTATTTATTAAGCACTGCAGTTTTAATTACAACATCTTTTACAAACGAACCTTTATTAATTAACTCACAAGTACATGTGCATATTTTCCATTGTTTCATAATTGTTTTTTTTCAGTTACCATTCTCTCAATTGTAATATTGCTACAATCTCTACAATCGCTCAGAGCTCACATTCCAGTACACTTTTCTTGCACATTGACTTGTGAACAAAATCATGAATAATTTACACCTTCACACATACATAAAATTCGAGCAATATAAATAATCGATTATCAGAATTTAAGCAACATAAATAATCGATATAAGTATTCAATGAATAATTGAATTATATAAAAATAATGGATTGCAAGTATTCCAATAAATATTTGCCTGTATTTCAATTCCAAAACAATCTTTGAGTGAAAAGTGCAAACCTGAACTTGCAGAAAACTTATGAAAATGCTTTGAATAATTCGTAATGAAACGCGCAGAAGTTCTTATAAAAACGAGCTTACTACAGGATTTATTAAGTACTGCAGTTTTAATTACATCTTTTACAAGCGAACCTTCATTAATTAACTTACAAGTACATGTGCATATTTTCCATTGTTTCATAATTGTCCCCTTTTTTTAGTTACCATTCTCTCAATTGTAATATTTTTACAATCGCTCATAGCACACATTCTAGTACACTTATCTTGCACATTAACTTGTGGACAAAATTATGAGTAATTATACGTATGAAATTATGTCCGTATACGCTAAATTAATAATGCAATAGCATAAGGAGTATTCGATAATACCAATAATCGTTTTACAAAATTCGAGCAATATAAATAATCGGTTATCAGAATTTGAGCAATGTAAATAATCGATATACGTGTATCGATAATTTCAACGAGCAATATAAATAATCGATCATCAGAATTTAAGCAATAAGCAATATAAATAATCGATAGACGTGTAGCGATAGTTTCAATAAACGATGATTAAAATTCGAGCAATATAAAAAATAGATTATCAGAATTTAAGCAATAAGTAATGTAAATAATCGACAGACGCGTATAGATAATTTCAATAAACGATGATTAAAATTCGACTAATATAAATAATCGATTATCAGAATTTAAGCAATATAAATATTCGACATCTCTACGTGTATCGATAATTTCAATAATCGATTATAAAAATTCGAGCAATATAAATAATCTATTAACAGAATCTAAACAATAAACAATAAGCAATGAGCAATAAGCAATATAAATAATCGACATACGTGTATCAATAATTTCAAAAATCAATTATCACAATTCGACCAATATAAATATTCGATATAAATATTTCAATAATCGATTATAAAAATTCAAGCAATATAAATAATCGATTATAAGAATCTAAACAATAAACAATAAGCAATGAGCAAAAAGCAATATAAATAATCAACATACGTCTATCGATAATTTCAAAAATCAATTATCAAAATTCGACCAGTATAAATATTCGATATAAATACGTGTATCGATTATTAAAATTCAAGCAATATAAATAATCGATTATCAGAATTTAAGCAATATAAAAAATCGATATAAGTATTCAATGAATAACTGAATAAAATAACAATAATCGATTGGCAGTATTCCAATATACGAATGACTGAATAAGAATTATACAGGGTGTTTTATAACAGGAGTTCAAAAATTAAATTACGTATTAAGAATCACATTCTAAGTCGAAATGAGAGGCTACACTTTTTACAAATTTTCCACTCGTTTTTGAGCCAATGAGTCATTTTTATCTGAAGGGTTTTTAGTTGCAACTTCCGATTTATTCTGCAAATTGCATACATTTTTGCGAAAATTAATTTATTGAATTTGCATATACAGTCATGCTCACATAAATCTAGTACAACAATTTGACAATTGCTATATAAAATTGCTGTTGTAACCCAATTTCTTGTACTAGATTTATGTGAGCATGAGTGTATACTCTGTTCCATTTTAATTTTTAACTGAGAAGGATGTGATTTCATTTTATAAAGTTTTACACATAAACACCAACAAAAATGATCTAACAGTGAAAAAATTATGAAATGCCAGATTTCTAACAACGTTGCCCAATTTATTTATTAAAATAATTAAATTATTGCTTCAATCATTTAAGTGTGCTTGAATTATTAAGTAAACCAATGATCAACTATATTTTATATTATAATTTTACTGATTTGCTTTTGTATAATAAATATAGCAAATAAAGTCTGTACTCAATATATACTGAATTTGTATATATTGTCATAAAATATAACCTCTTTTTTTTAATATAACTTTTTTTTTTTCAAGTCTAGTGACTTTTTACATTGGCCAACAATACTGTCACCCTAAACAAAGCCAACTTAGTTAAAAACAAAAAGGGAACAGTATAAACAGCATTTTATAAAGATTTCAGCAATTGCCCAAAAAAGGTTTTTAAGATTTAAAATGTGCAGAATGTTAAGTAACATAGGTATTAGAAGATACATTTCAAAATCTTAATACAGGCTTTCTGAAGCCAAAGAAACTGAAAATTTAATTAAAGATTATGGAGACTAAAAATTTCTAAAATCTAGAATGTGCAATCAAAATATCAAAATTTAAAATGTGACGCTCTATCCTTCAGTAAAAACTGAAACTTTAATTGAAGTTTTATGGAAACTGAAAATTTCGAAAATCAAAAATATGCAATCAAGGTATCAAGATTTAAAATATGTGGATCTATGATGAGTTAAACGAAATAATTCAGATTTGTGCACTCTCAGGTATATCAAATAAAAATTGTTATAACCTGACACTTGCACTATACATACCTGTACTGCAATAATTGTATAGAATACATTCATACAATGCAAGCAATAAGTAGTCGATTTTTTTTTCAATCGATTATAATAATAGTTGACCAAAAAATCAGAAATTATTTGCTGAATTTGCAAAATGCTGAATTTTGGTATTTTCAAATAATATGCATAGTTTTCAATACTGCAGTTACACAACGTTTTATAAAGATTTCAGCAATTGCCCAAAAGTTTTATGGAGTTTTATGGTTTAAAATGTGCAGAATTTAAAGTCAAATTTCAAAGTATTAGAAGGTACATTTGAAAATCCTAATACGGGTTTCTCAAACCGAAGAAACTGAAAATGTAATTGAAGTTTTATGGAGACTGAATATTTGCAAAATCTAAAATGTGCAATTAAAATATTAAGATTTAAATGTGAGGCACTATCCTTTAGTAAAAACTGAAAATTTTATTGAAGTTTTATGGAGACTGAAAATTTGGAAAATCAAAAATATGCTATCAAAGTATCAAGATTTAAAATGTGAGGATCTATCCCCAGTTAAACGAATTAATTCAGAATTGTACACTCTCAGGTATAGCAAATTATTTTTTTTATAACCAGACACTTGCACTACATATACCTGTACTGCAGTGATTGTATTGAATACATTCACATAATATAATAAGTATACACTATAAGTAATTGGAATTTGACAGATTTCGGAGACGTGTTCAAAAAATCTTCAAACCCTCACAAAATGCTTCAAATTTCAATAACAGACGTCGAAATCTGGCAAATTCGAAGCCACAACTAAGAAAACCGGTCAAATTTTCAGCAGTTACTACCCGAATCCCTCATTTGTTTTGTATAAAATTTTAAAAGGGGGAAAACCTGTCAAATTTCTGTCTGAAACTAATCAAATCTGTCGAATTTTTAATTTCAACTGTCCAAATATGTCAAACTAAAAACTGAAATAGTCTAAATCTGTCACATTTTTAATTGCAACGGTCTGTTTTTGTTAAATTTTCTAGTTAATCTGTATAAATCTATCAAATTTTCATTTGCAAACATCCAAATCTATCATTTTTTGAAATGCAGGTGTCATATTTTGTGAAATGTTCAATTGCAACTGTCAAAATCTGTCAAATATTTAATTACAACTGCCCTTCATGATAATAAAAAAAACACTTTTGGATTAATTGAGGGGTCTAGAAGTAAAAGGCTTTAAGTGCATTTTTGGTAGTTAGTACTTCTGAGATAAATGTGTAAAGTTAACTTGAATTTCAAAATTCCAGGAATAAGTTTAGAAAACTGTGTTAATATTTTAGTCTAAATTATTGAAAACATTCACACAATATAATAAGTATACACTATGAGTAATCGAAATAAGTAATCGAATTTTTCTTTCAATCGATTGTAACTGTCGACAAAAAAATCAGAAATAATTTATTTGTATAAAATATCTGATACTCGGATAAAAAAAGCGTTTCGTTTATTTTATTCGAATACGCGTATACTTATTATTGAATTATTAATCCTCAACTCCATTTACTTCCTGGGGGCTTTCATCTTATGTATGAGGGAGGTATCTCGTTCAACTGAACCATTTTCCTTATTTCCCGGAGATCTGCATAAACATGCGTGCGTTGTTTTTGATTATTTGCAGCAATCGATAAACCCTGCATTTTAATATCGCCCTCGTCGCAGGTTGTTTTTCAAAGGGGGCGGCGGCACGTAAACTTCCAAAGGGCTCGGCGTAATAGAATTGAAAACCTATCCGCCGAAGCCCCCTAAACACCCCCCGGCCGCGCCTCACGTGGCGGGGGCGGCGAAGAGACGGGGAAAAAATAACACACTATTTTGCATTCGAGCCGGTCGCGGGGCTCAAATTCAAATTACCCGATAACACCGCCACCCCCGGAGGCGGCACGTTTGCGCCGAGCAGGCGAGCCGCCGCTCAGTGATTATTCCGCGGATAACGGCGGCGACGCGGGCGGCGAAAGCCATTGCCAAGGGAGGCGGCGGCGCGCGTTTTAATTAAATGGCGCTTTTTGCGCGCCCCTCGATCGCCTCGGGGTGGATTAATGCGGTCCCCGTGGGGAATGCGGGCTTCGAGGGGGTGGCTACGTGAACTCCGCCGCCTCCGCCGCCGCCCCACGGTGCTGAAAAAGTGTGATTAAATTAGCGCTTTGTTCGTGCTCATGTAGCCATGATTAGGAATGTAGAGCGAGGGATCTAACTTTGTGTACAAGATTTCATCGAACTCAATGTGCTGCAAAATTCAGAAGCTTTACAGGAATGAGAAATAAAAATAATTTATTATTAAAACCATCTACTACTATAATAGTAACTGCAGAAAAGTCCTCCGAGCATCAAGCAATATAAATATAAATATATTTTATACTGAGGTACATACTTAGTATGTACATACTAAGGTCTCGTACATGATACGAGCGGTGAGCGGCGGCGAATATTAATATCTTGGAGCAGCAGTGAGCGGCAAGCGCAAAGCGTCAAACCCCGTTTTACACTCACAGAATAACTTTGATCAACTCGGTTAAGTTAAGATCTCGATTTTCTCACTTATTTGAGATGTACTCGTGGTCAAATTTTCAGAGGATTTATCTTTAAGCATACTGTATGCAGATCTCCAAAAAAAACAAAATTTCCGACAGATAAATTTTCAGAAACTTTAGTGACTGATAACTGGTCATCTTGGAAAGTTGAACATTCAGAATATTTAAAAGTATCATAAAAAGTGTGCATCAAATTGTCGATCAATGAAACTTATGTATGATAGACCTAAAGGGTCTGTGAATATACCCTGTAATTAGACTTAACTCTTCATAAAAACATAAAAATCTAAAAATACCCAATCCATAGTTTTCCCAGAATATTCGTTTAATAGTATGGCAATGTGCAAATTTTATCATTACATATTTTTGCAAAAATTTGGCAAATTTTATTAAAATTTTGCAGAATACTTAAATAAATATCTCTTCAAGAAAACAGTAAAATCTGAAAATACCCCATACATAGTTTTCCTGCAATTTTCGCTTGTTAAGGCATATCATAATAGTGAAAATTATAATTGTTACATATTTTTTGGAAAATATTTTTTTATATGGAAACAATATGTCAGATTTTGTAAAATTTTTACACAATACTTAATTAGACATAACTCTTCAAGAAAACATAAAAATCTAAAAATACCCCATCGATAGTTTTCCCAGAAAATTCGTATAAAAGTATGGTAGAAGTGCAAACTTAATCATTACATATTTTTGTAAAAATTTGACAAATTTTATTAAAATTTTGCAGATTACTTAAATAAATATAACTCTTCAAGAAAACAGTAAAATCTCAAAATACCCCATAGATAGTTTTTCTTCAATTTTCGTTTGTTAAGGCACATCATAATAGTGAAAATTATAATCGTTACATATTTTTCGGAAGATATTTTTTTATATGGAAACAATATGTCAGATTTTGTAAAAATTTTACACAATACTTAATTAGACATAACTCTTCAAGAAAACATAAAAATCTAAAAATACCCCATCGATAGTTTTCCCAGAATATTCGTATAAAAGTATGGTAGAAGTGCAAACTTAATCATTACATATTTTTGTAAAAATTTGACAAATTTTAGTAAAATTTTGCAGATTACTTAAAAAAAGTATCACTCTTCAAGAATACATCAATATTTGAAAACGCCCCATCGATAGTTTTTCCCGAATTTTCATTAAAAACCATTTTACAACAAGAATTTTTATGGTAAAAAAATGGCACAATCCCTTTTTTTTCTGTTTCTTCAAAATTTTCAGTCAGTAATCAGTCTTCTGTTAACCATATTAAAAATCTGAAAATACCCCATGGGTAGTTTTGCCATAAATTTTCATTTAACGTCATTGCAAAAAAGAGCAAATCCTAATTGTTACTTTTTTCCTGAAAATACTGTTATTTTGTACATAAACCATAGGACAAATATTAATAAAATTGTACAGTGTAGTTAACTAGGCAATACTCTTCAAGAAAATCTAAATATCTGAAAATACCCCATCGATAGTTTTCCCGTAATTTTTATGTAAATGTATGCCTCAAAAGTGTAAATTATGATAGTGAGGTATTTTTGTAAATATAATTATTTTTTTCTTCAAGAAAATCTAAATATCTGAATATACCCCATCGATAGTTTTTCCGTAATCTTCATGTAAATGTATGCCTCAAAACTGTAAATTATGATAGTGAGGTATTTTTGTAAAAATAATTATTTTATAAGGAAACCAAAGCGCATATTTTGATAAAATTTCCCGGAATATCTAATTGGATAGTAGTCTTCAAGAAAATATAAAAATCTAAAAATACCCCTTCGATACTTTTATCCCGTAAATGGTATTCAATTTCATCCGTCAAAAGTGCAAATTAAGGAAGTTAAATATCTTTGGAAAAATTATTATTTTATACAGAAAATAAGCGACAAATTTTGATAAAACTTCCTGGTATACCTACTTAATTGGATCTTCGAGTAAATATAAAAATCTCAAAATATTCGATAGATAGTTTTTCCGTAATTTTTTTACGCAATGGAAAATAGTTCAAATTCTTATAAAAAAAATTTCTTGAAAAACTTGTTACTTTATACACAAACCATATAACAACATAGTAATAAAATTTAACAGAATACTTAAATAGACAGTACTAATAGACATGAAACGGTACAGTACAAGAAAATGAAAAAATCTGAAATACCCCATCTATAGTTTTCCTGTAAATTTCTTCTTGCCTCAAAATTTGACATGATTTTTTTAAATTATTAAATATTATTGGAAAAATAATTATTTTATCCTGAAACCATGCGAAAAATTCTAATACATGTGACTTAGGTTCTTAATTAGATAGCACTCTTGAAGAAAACGTAAAAATCTAAAAATACCCCATCGATAGTTTTTCCGGAATTTTCGTGAAAAAACATTTCATTACAAGATTTTTATGGTCAAAAAATGGACACAATCCTCTGTACAATAAACTCTGCATTAACTATTGTTGGCATTATTTTTCTATTAATAATATCATTAATAATATCAAACTTAGTTTTATTTTTCTGTTGCTTTAAAATTTTAAGTCAGTTTTCAGTTAACCATATTAATTCTTAAAATCATTAAAATGAAAAAACATAGATAGGGTTTTTTAAGATATTTAATTTTTTTTGAAGACTACTATCCAATTAAATATACCGGGAAATTTTACGAAAATTTGTCGCTTGTTTTCTGTATAAAACAATGATTTGTCCAAAAATAATATACTATCATAATTTGAACTTTTTAGGCATAGCTTTAAATGAAATATACGGGAAATCTATCGATGGGGTATTTTCAGATTTTCTTGAAGGGCAGGGTTGGAAGAAATCATGATTTCAAAAAATATCAAAAATCAATGATTTATAAAAAAATCAAAAATCAATGATTTCAAAAAAATCTAATAAAACCTGATTCATTTCTTTTATATTTCTAATCAGTTTTTGTCAATTTTGATGTGATTTAAATCAATTGATATTCATCACGATTTAAATCATATGATTTTTTTGTAACACACTGCAATTTTGTGTTACTTTCTGCACTTAAAACTACTTCATTTCTAATCTACCTATGTTCACTCACATTACTGTATACAGAGCTGGCATTTTTTTTTAAATTTCCGACAGATACATTTTCAGAAATTTCAGTGACTGATAACAGGTCATCTCAGAAAGTTGAACATTCAGAATATTTAAAAGTATCATAAAAAGTGTGCATCAAATTGTCGCTCAAAAAAACTTATGTATGTTAGACCTAAAGAGTCTGTGAATTTACCCTGTAAGTGACACTTATAAATTTGCCGTGGGAGGGTAGTTAATCAACCCTGAATAATTGTAATATTCCGATCAACTCGGTTAAGTTAAGATCTCGATTTTTGCACTTATTTGAGATGTACTCGTGGTCAAATTTTCAAAGGATTGATCTTTGGGCATACTGAATTCAGATCTGGCAAACAAAATCAAAATTTCCGACAGATAAATTTTCAGAAATTTCAGTGACTGATAACTGGCTAACTCTGGCTAACTGGTTGAATGGGCTTTGTATGTTGGGTCTTGTTTAGGTCGCCTCCGATACATATGTTTCCTCACATTGATCATAAGAGATTAATAATCAGATTTTTCGTTTCAAATAAAGCAATTATTTTGGGACAGAGGGATTAATTATTAGATTTAGAATTATAAAATCGTCCAGTTAAGCATTACTCTAGGAATGCTCACCCTGTATATTATTTTACAAGCCGGCCCCTTCCTCTGAATGATGCAGTGCAAAGCTATTGCTTCTCTCTTCACATGTCAGTAATTTGTAACGAAGGGGTGCCGTTAAATTTTAATGTAAGCCCCTACATATAAATTCAGTAATTTGTATATCCTGACGATCATTTCTTCCCACTCAATGTTAATAGACTTGCCCCTATTTAATAGAGCCGTGTTTTTGCGCCGGCACATACATTACACGATGAAGGGGTTGTGCGATTGCCGCCCCCTTGTTTGCGCGCGGGGCGGCTTAATTTGCAGCCCCGTGCGGCGCAATTGCATCCCCCGGGCCGAAAATAGAAATAGAAAAGTGGCGTCTAGACGGCCGAAGACGTGGGAATCCCTTTGTCACCGCTCGTATTGATTTTCCCCGAAACGCATAAAATATGCCCCGCGTTGGAGCCCCGTGTGGGGGGTGGCACGGGGGCGGCTGCCCCGTGAATGGGAGCGCGCCAGACAAAAAGTAATCCGCGTTTATCTACGGTTAGTCAATGAAGTTTTTCGACTTCCTGCGAGGCCCCCGCGGCCTTATCTCCTGCCCAGATGCTGGGGATGCTGGGGATGCTGGAGGGAAAAGCTCGGGAGAAGCTGGAGAAGAAATTGCACGCCAGCGATCGATTAGGGCTTTTTTTTGTTATCCTCGTCGTCATCGTCGTAGTGGTTGTTGCGGTCGCCTCAAGGGCTTCTCCTGTGCGCTTATTTTAATGTATCCATGAATTACGTATGAGCCTTAATGTGCTCTCCACGTAACGACGTAAAATTCTTAATCTAAAGCTGATTAAACTTAATAAGAAACTATCAACATCATATTTCATCTTTCAGCTTCCCTCGCTCCATCAGAAACAAAGTGGATTACTAGTTTCCGTACCGTGGCGTAATTAACTCAACAAAATAACACATTTACAAGATTTAAAAGAAAATCTAAAAGCTCAATAAAAGTAAGCGGTTTTATGCATTATGGCAATTTATGAGATTTAAAAGAAAATTTAAAACTCAATAAAAATAAGCTGTTTTTTGCGTTATATCAATTTATGAAATTTAAAAGAAAATTTAAATGCTCAATAAAAATCAGATAATTTACGAGATTTAAAAGAAAATTTAAAAGCTCAATAAAAGTCAGTGAAATTTACTTCTTATTAGTAAAAACGCCTTCTAAAGCTAGATAACGCTATGGTACAAAACCTACAGCAATCCACCTTTATAATAACACCTAAATAGTTTAACAAGAAAAAATAAAATGTTCAAGATTTAATTATGTAAGAACAACTTGAAAGATTCAAATTTAGTACGAAAATTTAAAAGCATAATAAAAGTCAGCGATTGTATTAATATTGTATATATTGTATCATATATTATATTATATTTATAATAGCATAATATGGCATTCATAACAGCGCCAAAAATAGAGCCAAAAGAGATAACAAACAAAATTGGAAATATTAAAGGTTCTTCAATTTCAATTTTGTAAATAGAAATTCAAAGCTGTGACAAGACTTCATAAAATTTAGAACATTAATAAATCTTCTGATAAACTTAGTGAGGGAATTAAAAGCATAATAAAAATCAGCGATTGTATGCATGATAGCATAATATAGCATTCTTACCAACGCCAAAATAAAATAATAACAAAAAATTGAAATATTACAGAATCTTCAATTTCCTTCAATTTGTGTATATAAAAATTCATAGCTGTGACATAATTGGAGAATAAAAATATAGAGAAGAATAAAAATATCAGAATATATAAAAATATTTAAATTTTGAAAATAAGAATGTCAAAAATGTTCAATACTTACCTTGTCAATTTCAATTTTGTAAATAGAAATTCAAAGCTGTGACAAGACTTCATAAAATATAGAAGATTCATAAATCTTCTGATAAATTTAGTGAGAGAATTAAAAACAAAATAAAAATCAGCGATTGTATGCATGATAGCGTAACATAGCATTCATAACATCGCCAAAATAAAAAAGGAACAAAAAAAATGGAAATATTAAAGATTCTTCAATATCCATTCTGTATATAAAAATTCAAAGCTGTGACATAATTGGAGAATAAAAATATAGAGAAGAATAGAAATCTTAAAATATATAAAAATATTTAAAATTTGAAAAATAATGTCAAAAATGTTCAATATTTACCTTGTCTACATATTACTCTTCTGACTTTAGATTAAATTTCCGGAAAATCTGGAGGTGGCGTATATTCCAAATATTGCGTTTTCTAATAGTTCTAAGTCTACTTAATAATCGCGTAAAATTTGTATCTCATTAAACTACTAAAACTGTGTTATAAAAACTACTTCTAAAAGTTATAAAATGTATTCAGTATTCAGTATTCAGTATTCACTTTATTAGTATTTTGAATCTTTACAGAGTATTACATTGTCAATATAAGTGTTTGTTGCAATAATGCGTCTAAAGTTTCAGATTCAAGTTCCGGAAAAACTAGAGACCGAAAATACTCTATTTTTTGCTATATTTTTCTAGTAGAATTGAGTGTAGGTACTTACTAATCTTGTGAAAAATTTAATTTCATGTTCCGCTATTTTGAAAGAAAATATCAAAAATGCCTCGTCTACATATCACTCTTTGTCATTTTTCTGCTCACTTGTCTTATCATTTTTTTAAGTTTTCTTTTGTGTTACGTAGTTTTTGTTGATATTTCTGTACTTTTCCTCACACTTCCTTTGTTTCTATGAAGTTTTCTCTAAATTTTTATGACATGGAGTTTTCTTTTGTTTTGCGTAGTTTTTGTTAACTTTTCGGTACTCTTCCTCACATTTTCTTTGTTTCTATAAAGTTTTTTCTAAACATTTATGTAGTTGTCCCATTTTTATTAAGTTTTCAGTTACAGTTTTTCAGTTTTGTTTCAGATTTAAGTTCCGGAAAAATAGAGAGGGAAAATCCTTTGATTTTTTGTATTTTCTAATTGAATTATGTATAGGTACTTAATCTTATGAAAAAACCTTATAACCTTGTGAAAAATTTAATTTTATATTGCACTATTTTTGAATAAAAAATAAAAAATGTGTAATATATGCCTCGTCTACATTGTTACTCTTTATCGTTATTGTGCTCATTTGTCTATCATTTTTATGAAGTTTTCTTTTGTTTTGCGTAGTCTTTCTTGATTTTTCTATACTTTTCCTCACACTTCCATTATTTCTATGAAGTTTTCTCATTTTTTTTTATAATATGAGGTTTTGTTTTGTTATTCGTAGTTTTTGTTGGTTTTCCCCCCATTCAATTTTCAGTTTTTGCTTCAATTTTTAGTTTCAGTTTTTCACATAAGTTTCAGATTCAAATTCCAGGAAAACTAGAGACGGAAAATACTCACACACTTCATTTGTTTCTATGAAGTCTACTCTAAGTTTTTATGATATGGAGTTTTCTTTTGTTATGCGTTGTTTTTGTTGGTATTCCCCCCATTAAATTTTCAATTTTTGCTTCAATTTTTAGTTTCAGTTTTCAAGTTTAGTTTCAGATCCAAATTCCGGGAAAACTAGAGAGGGAAAATACTCAATTTTTTGCATTTTCTAGTAGAATTAAGTCTACTTAATAACCTTGTGAAATATATAAATTCATATTCCGCTATTTTTGAAAAAAATGTTAAAAATGTATAATATATGCCTCGTCTAAATATTACTGTTTGTCATTATTGTGCTCACTTGTCTTACCTTCATTTTTATGATGGTTTCTTTTGTTTTACGTAGTTTTTGTTGATTTTTCGGTGCTTTTACTCACATTTCCTTTGTTTCTATGAAGTTTTCTCTAAACATTTATATAGTTGTCCCATTTTTATTTAGTTTTAAGTTTCAGTTTTTCAGTTTCATTTTATATTCAAGTCTCTGAAAAACTAGAGAGGGAAAAACTCTATTTTTTTAGATTTTCTAGTAGAATTAAGTGTACTTAATAACCTATTATTACTCTTTGTTATTATTGTGCTCACTTGTCTATCATTTCTATGAAATTTTCTTTTGATTTACGTGGTTTTTGTTGCTTTTTCTGTACTTTTCCTTACACTTCCTTTGTTTTTATAAAGTTTTCTCTAAATTTTTATGATATGGAGTTTTTTTTTTGTTTTGCCTAGTTTTTGTTCATTTTTCGGAACTTTTTCTCACATTTCCGTTTTCTCTAAACATTTATATAGTTATCCAATATTTCTGTAGTATTTAGTTTCAGTTTTTCAGTTTAGTTACACATTCAAGTTCCGGAAAAATAGAGAAGGAAAATAATCTAATTTTAGCATTTACTAGTAGAATTAAGTGTACTTAATAACCTTGTGAAAAATTTAATTTCATATTACACTAGTTTTGACAAAAATATCAAAATAGTATATTAAAGTATAAGTGGATATCAAGGCCTTTCAAGCACGAACGTTTTTCAAAAAACCGACCCGTCGCTCCCCGCTGCGCGGGGAGGCGGGGAGGTTTTTTGAATAGAGTGAGTGCTTGAAAGGCCAGATATCCACGCATACTTTACGCTATTTTTTATCATTGATGCCGTAAATTGGCCTAAACATTTGTAATTATAATTTCTATCTGATGTGCCGTCGATTTTGCCGTACAGTTTTAGTATCGTTGCTAAGATACTGAATAAATAACTAGCTAACATGGCGGCTGATACTATGCAATCGTTCTAGCCTTGGTTGTCAAAGTGTTGAATATCGTATGTAACAATCTTTCAATTTGGCGTCAGTTTTGATTTTGGTTGAAAATGCAACGAAACATTGATCAATTAAGCTCCGAAGCAGAGAGGCGTTTAATTCCCCAAAAATCGGAATTGGCATATAAGAAGGAATACGATAAATTGGTAAAATGGATGGACGAACAGGAGGTGAAAACTGTAGATGAAAGAATGATTCTTGCTTACATGCAGAAAATGTCTACATGCTATAAGGCGTCAACAATGTGGGCAATACATTCCATTTGTATCCATGGAAACCTTTACAGGAAACGCGCGTTTTTGAAAGCCTGTTTTATGCACGCTACACGATGTTTTAAACAAGCAATATGATGCATCAATGATAAAAATGTATAATATATGCCTCGTCTACATATTACTGTTTGTCATTATAGTGTTCACTTGTCTGCCAATTTAAAAAGTTTTGTTTTGTTTTACGTAGTTTTTGTTGCTTTTTCTGTACTTTTCCTCACATTTCCTTTGTTTCTATGAAGTTTTCTGTAAATATTTATGTAGTTGTTCCATTTTTCTTTAGTTTTGAATTTATATTTTCAGTTTAGTTTCAAATTCAAGTTCCGGAAAAACTAGAGAGGGAAAATACTCCAAGTTTTGCATTTTGTAGAGGAATTAAGTTTACTTAATAACCTTTTGAAAATTTAATTTCATATTCCACTACTTTTGAAAAAAATATCAGAAATGTATAATATATGCCTCGTTTACATGTTACTCTTTGTCATTATTGTGCTCACTTGTCTATCATTTTCATGAAGTTTTCTTTTGTTTTGCGTAGTTTTCGTTGATTTTTCGGTACTTTTGTTCACATTTTCTTTGTTTCTATGAAGTTTTCTATAAATATTTATATAGTTGTCCAATTTTTCTTTTGTTTTTAGTTTCAGTTTTTCAGTTTAGCCTCATGTTACTCTTTGGCATTATTGTGCTCACTTGTCAATCATTTTTATTTAAGTTTTCTTTTGTTTTACGTAGTTTTTGTTAATTTTTCTGTGCTTTTCCACACACTTCCTTTGTTTCTATGAAGTTTTCTCTAAATTTTTATGATATGGAGTTTTTTTTTTGTTTTGCGTAGTTTTTGTTATTTTTTTGGTACTTTCCCTCAGACTTCCTTTGTTTCTATGAAGTTTTCTCTAAATATTTATATAGTTGTCTCATTTTTCCTTAGTTTTTGTTTCAGTTTTTCACTTTAGTTTCAGATTCAAGTTCCAGAACAACTAGAGAGGGATTTTTTTTTGCATTTTCAAGTAGAATTAAGTGTACTTAATAACTTTGTGAAATATATAATTTCATATTCCACTATTTAGTTTTAAGACTATAGAAAACTGCCCTAAAACTACATACAACTACTGACCAACTTTAAACGGTTACGAAAAACTATAGAAAATTATATAAACATTACATAATAGCTCACCTTTCTGTGGTTTTTGTATATACCTCTGAGGAGGTATAAAGTTTTTTCTCACTTTTCTGGAGTTTTCACGAAGATTTCTTCGTGAGCAGAAAAATTTCTGCTCAGTTTTCGTGGCTTCTCTGTAATTTTCAAATATCAAAAATGCATAATACATTCCTCGTCTACATATTACTCTGTCATTATTGTGCTCCCTTCCCTTATCTATCATTTTTATGAAGGTTTCTATTGTTTTACATAGTTTTTGTTAATTTTTCTTTGAGTATAAGCTTTCCTCACACTTCCTTTGTTTCTGTGAAGTGTTTTTTTTTTTTAATGTAATAAGTGTTTTCACTCTACTTTCATAACCTTTCGTAACCACGTCCATATGGAAGCTGTATCCATAAAACAGTATCCTTCAATGAATAATTAAATAATTTATAAAAATTTGCGACATTTTCATAGAAACACTGAAAGCTCTGATTACAAATTGAAAATTTCCATTCTAAACTGCAAAATTTGATTGAAATTTGCATAATGTTTATATGAATTGTTTATATTTCATGTTACTTTCGGATAATTTCATTAAAGTCTCTGCAGACTTTATAAATTTTATGATTTATATTTTTTATTCATATTTTCTTGTATAATCCTGACGAATTTTAAAAACCCTCTAGATATTTGATATATTTATGATATTTTGTACTGAAATTGTGATCCTTTAGATTTCTGAAATTAAATTATTCAGGCTTCACCTGTAAACGAAAATTAATTCACTGTTCATAGAAAGTATGTAAATTTTTATGATATCAGCAAAAGACTGAGGTGGCTAAGTTGTCTTCTGAGAAGGGGATGACGAAAAAGGAGGAAAAAAGGAGGGCTCACTAAGAACAAAATGGAGAGGTAGTTCCAATTGAAGTTATGAGTAGTACGAGTATGTTACTACTCATATGTCTTACTACTTGAGTAGTATGTTCACTGTTCATGGAAAGTATGTAATTGTTTATGATATCAGTAAGAGACTGAGGTGGCTAAGTTGTCTTCTGAGAATGGGATGACGAAAAAGGAGGAAAAAAGGAGGGCTCACTAAGAACAAATTGGAGAGGTAGTTCCAATTGGAGTTCTGAGTGGTATGTTACAGTGCCGGATCTAGAAATTTCTTGACGGGGGGCAATTTTTGGATTGGGCCTCATATTGCCGCCTCCACCCCACCGCCGTGCGTCCGGGGCACTTGCCCTCTTTTGCCCCCCCTTCCGCCCCCAGATCCGACACTGGTATGTTAAAGTCACTTGAGATGGGAGCAAAAAACACCAAGATGTAACATGAGCTGGTGCATAAAGTCTAAATGGCTAGTAGAGCTATGTTATGTAATTGGATTGACAGGAAGTATGATAAAGTTATGTGGTGATCAAATGGTTTTCAGAAATGTTCGCGTCTAAAATAAGTGTCTTTCATTTCTTTGTAATGTTCTGCGGCGTTTGATCAATACGTTTTATTGTTTGCAAAAACACTAAACATGCCCCCCGGACAAACGATAGCCACGGGCAATAAATTAGCCCGCGGACACGGCAATTTAACGCGGCCTAATGGCGTGCGGTGTTCGCTCGGATGCCCGCGTCAGTCGCCAGCGAGTTGCCAAACTGTAAATTTGTAATGTTCTCGCTGACAAATGGCTCATAATTGCTGCCCACGCGGTCGGAACGGGGATTTCGGAAGGCCCCCCTCTCGCGGAGCCTTCGAGTATGTCTCCCGGAAATCGATCCCGCCGGGCTTCCGGTGTCGCGCGCGCGTCGTCGCCGCCGCCGCCGGCGCTTCCGGTTGTCCCGCGGATCTCGCCCATTACCGGAAATTGCGCGCACAATGCGCGGGTCCGTCTGTTTGAGGAGCGCTCCTCGGGGGCACTCAGGGGGCCCCAGTCCGTTCGGCAATTACCCCGGCGCAATATCCGTGCATAAATATTGGACCTGGGCCTTCGACTCTTGCGAGGCATCCGCCGAGGTGCTTAGGTAGAAGAACCTACCTACACATCCTGTCCCAGAGAGCCCACGCGAGTGAAAAAATTATACACAACTCGCCAGTCATCGTGGGCCAGACTGGTCCCTTGACGGCTACTTTGTCTCGACAATGGGAACCTATACCCATTTTTTTCCGACGGTGTCGCCGAGGAATTCTTTGGATCCCTTGTGGGCTTAATCTCCGATCCCGTGTTGAGATCCCTCTGGATGGGCTCGCCCAGACTCAACAAATTTCCGCGGAAACGACGCCTGTGAAACTAATTTGATGAAACGCGATGTTTTTCTTGCTTCCGCTTCCGGTTTTATTTGCCCGGAAAATTTCCCCCCGGAAAAAAATGCGGGCCATCCGTGTGCGAGGACGGCCCACGGACGAACGGTTTGGGCAAGGCCCGGCCCAAGTCTAGACAGGCTCCTGTGCATTTCTGGTGCGTGATAAAACTATCCGAAACTGGATGTTCCTGTCTGCCAGAGCGGCCGATTCCGCTCGGTCGGGCCCAATGTTTAAATTACGGCCGTTCAAGTGCTCGCCGTAATGTCGCCTTTTTATATTCAGAGAGCTCCCCGACGGGACGCGGTTTCATTTCCATTCATTCATCAGTAATACAGTCGACGCCACTCAATTTTCCCGGCAGCGACGAGAGCACATATCCATCCCTTTTCATACGCCGCCGAGCAATTCCAGTAACCACGTCGGAATCTTCCACTCAGACACAGACTCGAAATCTTGCGAAAACCACAACCAAATATATAACCAACAGCGACTAGCCACCAGCTAACAGATACTAATACCTCCCACCCAACTATCATCATTTTTGAAACTGAAACTGAAACTGAAACTTGAAAATTTTGAAACAAATCCGCCCAAATATTTGCAAGAAATCTTGAAAAATGTATAAGAAAAGTGAGCAATAGAACTATAGCAAGCTTTAGGACAAAACCACTGTTAATATAGGCACGTGGAACGTAAGATCGATGGCCCAAGCAGGAAAGGTTCAGAATGCCATAAAGGAGATGGAAAGAATGAACATCAAGATCTTGGGAATCAGCGAGATAAGATGGCCTGGAACAAGCTATGTCAACATCTTCCACGTAGACACAGACTCGAAATCTTGCGAAAACCACAACCAAATATATATCTAACAGCGACTAGCCACCAGCTAACATATACTAATACCTCCCACCAAACTACCATCATATTACAGTCGTAATGAAAAATTTTAAACAAATCTACCCAAAAATTTGCAAAAAAATTTGGAAAATGTATAAGAAAAGTGAGCAATAGAACTATAGCAAGCTTTAGGGCAAAACCATGATTAAGATAGGCACGTACAACGTAAGATCGATGGCCCAAGCAGGAAAGGCTCAGAATGCCAAAGGAGATGGAAAGAATGAAGATCAAGATCTTGAGAATCAGCGAGATGAGATGGCCTGGAACAAGCTATGTCAACATCTTCCACGTAGACACAGACTCGAAATCTTGCGAAAACCACAACCAAATATATAACTAACAGCGACTAGCCACCAGCTAACATATACTAATACCTCCCACCAAACTACCATCATATTACAGTCGTAATGAAAAATTTGAAACAAATGCACCCAAAAATGTGCAAGAAATCTTGAAAAATGTATAAGAAAAGTGAGCAATAGAATTGTAGCAAACTTTAGGACAAAACCATTATTTAGGCACGTGGAACGTAAGATCGATGCCCCAAGCAGGAAAGGCTCAGAATGCCATAAAGGAGATGGAAAGAATGAACATCAAGATCTTGGGAATCAGTGAGATGAGATGGCCTGGAACAAGCTATGTCAACATCTTCCACGTAGACACAAACTCGAAATCTTGCGAAAACCACAACCAAATACATAACTAACAGCGACTAGCAACCAGCTAACAGATACTACTACCTCCCACCCAACTATTGTCATATTACAGACGTAATGAAAAATTTGAAACATATCCACCCAAAAATTTGCAAGAAATCTTGAAAAATGTATAAGAAAAGTGAGCAATAGAACTATAGCAAGCTTTAGGACAAAAGCATTGTTAAGATAGGCACGTGGAACGTAAGATCGATGGCCCAAGCAGGAAAAGCTCAGAATGCCCTAAAGGAGATGGATTGATGGACTTCTCTGGGATTGATGACCCAAGACATCGATACGGCGTAGGTGTCCTTGTCGACAAAGTAACAAACAGATCCGTACTCGATTTCACACCAATTTCGGAACGCGTCATGATGCTAAGACTACAATCAGACAATGCCCCCATCAACATTATCCAAGTTTACGCTCCCAATGCGGACAAGAGCGATGACGAAGCTGAACAGTTTTATGAACAACTTACTTCGGCTCTCAGAGCAACCAAAAACCATGAAGTAACAATTATTTTAGAAGACTTTAATGCCAAAGTCGGGCGAGGAGCAACTACGTCATTTGTGGGGGAATATGGATTGGGTCTACGTAACGAAAGAGGCGACACACTCGTTCAATTCTGCCAGAATGAAGAATTTACCATCATGTATACCATGTACAAGTTGCCAAAACGAAGACTGTACACATGGAAATCTCCTGCGGATGGGGTTAATGGTGTAGTGAGAAATCAAATAGACTACATCCTCATTAAAGTCAGATATAAAAATTCGATCAAATCTGTCAAGACATACCCGGGAGCCGACATCTGCTCAGACCACAATCCCGTGGTAGCAATACTGAAAACAAAATTAAAGAAACTGATCCCCAAAAGAAAGCAACCGAAATTAACATCAGCAGATTCATAGACACGTGCATCTATCAAAGAGCAAAGGAAAAAATGAACCACAACATCCGAAATATTGACAACATAGGTACTACAGATGTAGATAATAACTGGATATACATCCAGGGAGCCCTATTAAGTGCTGGTAAGGAGACCTTAAGGCCAGCAGGAACACCGAAACAAAGATGGTTGACGGATTAAATTTTAGATCTTTTGAAAGAAAGGAGATTATTTAAGAGCAAAAATACGACAATATACAAAATGATAAACCGTGAAATCAAAAGCAAAATTAAACTGGCTAAGGAAAACTGGCTAATGGAAAAGTGTAAGGAAGTAGAAGACGGGAAATGTCGGCTACAAAAAGAAAACAACAAACAAATGTACTGAATGATACTAACTGCAATGTAATCACAAGCATAAAAGAAAAATGAGAGAGATGGACGAAGTATATTACCGCGTTATTCGAAGATGATAGACCAGAACCGGTGGTTAATAATGACAGCGAAAGTGGACCAGAAATACTAAGAGCAGAGGTGGTACATGCTATAAAGCAAACCAAAGGACGTAAAGCCACTGGACCTGACGCTGTGCCAATAGAACTCGTAAAACTTATCAACGAGGAAGAAGTAGATATCTTGGTTAAACTATTTAACCAAATCTACAGCACAGGACAGATACCACAGATACAACAGTGGCGAGAATCTACATTTGTTACCTTACCTAAGAAGAATAGGACCAAGGAATGCCCTGATTACAGAACAATAGCATTAATGAGTCATGCCCTAAAGGCGTTTTTAAGAATCATCCATAACCGCATCTACAGGAAGATGGACTATGAAATAAGTGACAACCAAATGGGCTTCAGGAATGGAGTGGGCACTAGAGAAGCATTATTTGGTACAAATGTTCTGGTGCAGCGATGCCTAGATATGAATCAAAACTTATATGCGTGTTTTATTGACTTCGAAAAAGAATTTGACAAGGTTCAACCCGCAAAGCTAATAGACATCTTGAAGATGAAAAACATCGACAGTCAAGATATTAGAATTATAAGCAATCTCTATTGGAACCAAAAGATCAGGATTAAAGTTGACGATGAACTAACGGAGGATATAGACATTCTCCGTGGAGTTCGCCAAGGCTGCGTTTTATCACCTATACTTTTTAACGTTTATAGTGAGGCTATTTTTCAAGAATGCATGAAAAACATCTCAGAAGACATTGTGATAAACGGCGAAGTCAATAACCTGAGATTTGCGGACGATACAGTAATATTTACAGCGTACTATATCTTCAAAACGTACTAGAAAACCTCAATACTGCGTCTAACAACTACGGTCTAAAAATGAATCTAACAAAAACAAAATTCATGATCATCACCAAAAATCTCATAGGTAACGAAAATCTGTATACGAGGGCTGTTTGATGGAAGAGTGACTTTTCAAAGGTTGGTAACACTTTCGCTATAATGATTATGTTGCTAGCTCCTGAGGTCTTTCGGAGGTCTACTGTAAAAATTTGGCACCAATCTCACAGATAGATTATGTTTTATACTTATTTGAAGAAAACTGTTTTCATTGTTGTGAAAATATGGAGAAAAAATAATTTCGAGTGTTGATTAAACATTATTTTCTACGTGACAAAACAACTAAAGAAACAGAGGAAAAGTTACGTAAATATTATCCAGAATCTGCTCCGTCCCATGGAATGATTTTTAAGTGGTTTCTGCCTTTAAAAGTGGCCATATGAGCACGGTTGGTGCAGATCGTCCGAAACCATCATTTACTGTAACTACTCCAGAAATGGTTAATAAACTCTATGGCCTTGAAATTGGCAATCGTCGAATAAATGCTCGTGAGATAGTTGATGAAGTAGACATCTCAACCGAACGAGTATACAATATTTTGCATGAATATTTCAATAAGAAAAAGCTATCCGCGAAATGGTTGCCGCGTTTGCCTAATGGTGATCAAATGCGCGCTCGCATTAAGAATTTAGAAGAATGTTTGGCCATCTTCAACGTAATTCAAAGGATTTTTTTCGTCGATATGTCACAGTAGATGAAACTTTGATACATCATTATACTCCAGAAACAAGAATACAGTCTAAATAATGGATTTCTCCATGCGAACATGCTCCCAAAAAGGCAAAAACACTTTTTTCGGCCAATAAGGTCATGGACACAGTTTTTTTGGGATTCTAAAGGTGTAATCTTTATTAATTGTTTACAAAAAGGAAAAACTATAACTGGCCAGTATTATGCTGATTATGCAGACACGTTTTGATGCCGAACTTGAAAAACAACGACCGCATTTGATGAAGAAAAAAAGTGCTGTTCCATCACGATACTGCGCCCTCATATTCGTCTGCAATTGCTACACTAAATTGGCTGAATTGCATTACAAATTACTGCTTTATCCACCATACTCGCCAGATCTGGCTCCCAGTGATTTCTTCTTATTTCCAAATTTAAAAAAATGGCTGGGTGGACAAAGATTTTAGGCAAATGAAGAGGTAATAACCGAGACAAATGCATATTTTGAAGACTTTTCGAAAGATTACTTTTTGGAAGGTTTAAAAAAACTGTAAACTCGCTGGGCTAAGTGTGTACAGTTAAAAGGGTGTTATGTTGAAAAATAAATAAAAAATTCAACAGAAAAATAACGTTTTCATTAAAAAGTCACTCTTCCGTCAAACAGCCCTCGTATATCTGGAAAACGAGTGGAAAATGTAACGCAGCATAAGTACGCTGGTCACCCAAAATGCAGAACAAGGTAAAGAAGTAAAAGCTCTTATAGAAATTGCTAGAGCTGCATTTATTAAAATGAAGAAGCTATTGTGCAGCCGTGGCATCAAATTAGAATTAAGGCTGCGAATGCTACGTTGCTACATATTTTCTACCTTGTTATACGAAGCGGAGGCCTGGACATTAAAACAGACAGATACGAACAAATTAGTAGCATTCGAAAAATGAAGTTACAGAAGAATTCTAAAGATATCGTAGGTGGACCAAGTTAAAAATCGTCGGCTTGGTGTTACAAGGTTGCAGGTAACATTTTTTTTAATTTTTAGTTCTATAGCTTTGCAGGGCTATATGTTTTCAAAGCGGGACCTTTCAACTTGTTGGAAGATTAAAATTGGATCATTAGGAACCCGTGATAAAAACATATCTATTGACAGTGCAAAATGTATCATATTTTGATATAGCAAACATATTTAAAATCCTTATTCCCAAATTTACAAATTTGCACATACAACCTTGTAACATCAAGTCGACGAAATATCGAGGTGCTACAAAGACTCGATAAAGAAAAGGAACTTATAAACACCATTAAAAAGCGGAAACTGTAATATCTCGGTCATATAATGAGGGGGAAACGCTGCAGGTTGCTGCGACTGTTTATGGAAGGAAAAATAAAGGGGAAAAGAACCATAGGAAGAAGAAGGATTTCCTGGCTCAGAAATTTAAGAGTATGGTTCGGATTAACATCAAGACAACTATTTAGAACAGTCGTTAATAAAGTTAGGATTGCCATGATGATTTCCAACCTTCGATAGAAGATGGGACTTTAAGAAGAAGAAGAACGACAAAGATACAGAAAGAGCTAGGTGGACCGCGTTACAAATATCGAGGTGCTACAAAGACTTCATAAACAAGAGGAACTTATAAACACCATTAAAAAGCGGAAACTGCAATATCTCTGTCATATAATAAGGGGGAAACGCTACAGGTTGCTGCGACTGATCATGGAAGGAAAAATACAGGGGAAAAGAACCATAGGAAGAAGAGGGATTTCCTGGCTCAGAAATTTAAGAGAATGGTTCGGATTAACATGAAGCCAACTATTTAGAACAGTTGTTAATAAAGTTAGGATTGCCATGATGATTTCCAACCTGCAATAGGAAATGGGACTTTAAGAAGAAGAAGGACAAAGATACAGAAAGAGCTTTACCTCTGTAAAAATATACCCAGGAGCAGACATAAATTCCGACCACAACCCAGTCGTGGGACGATTGAGATTCCGAACGAAAAAAGTAGAAAAGAAAATAACTACCAACACAAGATTCGACATTTGTAAGCTAAAGGAGACAACCGCAAAGCTCAAGTAGCTCAAGTAGAGAAAGAACTAACAGACATATTTGTAGCAACAAACTATACCACATACACAGAAGATGAGATAAAAAGAGTAGATGCAGAAGTAGAAAAGATTAAGAGAAAGCTCCTAAAACTAGGAAAAGGCATCAAACGAAAATCCTGGATGACAGATGAGATTCTGCAATTAATGGAAAGGAGAAGAGGCTTCAAGAATACAGATAACATACAGTATAATAGAACACACAAAATAATTATACAAAAGATAAGACAAGCAAAAGAAGAGGAAACGAAACAGAAGTGTGCAGAGATAGAAGCGCTGCAGATCAAACATGATATTTTTAACGTACATAGAAAGGTGAAGGAAGTTTCTAGAACATGCCAAAAGAAAAGAAGTGAGCAAACTTGTTGACAACGATGGCAACATACTAATAGACAAAATGCTGGGTGACAGATGAGATTTTCAAATTAATAGAAAGAAGAAGAGGCTTCACGAACACAGATAACATACACTATAATAGAACACACAAAATAATTAGACAAGAGATAACGTCACGATAATGACGAATGGCACTAGTTTTTCAGTTCTACCTGTATTGCGGCTCGAACCCAGGTCTACGTGCATGCCAAGCAAGGTTTCTAACATGTCTGCCAAACTGGCCTTTCTCTAATATCACTTACAAACAAACTCGAAAATAATTCTCACTTTCCAGGAAAGTAATTCCCAAATGGATTTGTTTTTTTATTAACAATATATTAATTAGTAGTATTATTTATTAATAATTATTATAAAAACTTTTAATTACAAAAAACACTCAAAGTTGTTTCTTAGAATCTCGTGCATAATTAGTGACAATGTGTGATTATTAATGGATTAAATGTACCTGCAGGATTGGGGGAGTCCTATGTGTAAATGCAGTGATTCTTAACTAGCGCCGTCCGTGCCACCCCCACATTTGGTATCAAAAGAAGCCTGGGGGTCACTTTGGTGGTCAATTTCGCGAGAATGCATGCACTGTTCGCCGTAAATTTCCAAATTTGCAGCAGCCTCCCCACTATTGCAATTATAACCCCCAATTCCAAGTAGCTTTGCCCACGATTTTTAGTTAGCATAAAACATTTTTACGAAATAAAAACCAAGTGTTTACTGCTTCGCATGCCAATGGACGTATATTATCATAAATGTACCATAATTATAATAATTTGAATATGATAATTGCTATATTTGGTAAAAAGTGCATGTTTATGAAATTGCGGAAAATCGCGGGCCAATGCACAAGGCATGTGGTACGCCTCGGCATGCGCACTGCGCAGTCCGCGCGGGGTGAATATTCAACAAGGCGAACCTGCGTAAGCGCTCCCGATATTTGCAAATTTTCGCGAAAATTTGTTCGCCAGTGTCCGAAAGTGCCCACCAAAATCCTCCCCAGTGGACGGGGGTTCTTTTGGTACAAAGTGCTGGGGTGCAGCGGCCGGCGCCAGTTCACCCGAACGATGAAATGATCACGGGCCGATTAGACGGACCCCCACGGGAACAGGTAGGCGTGACGACGTCACGATTCATTTTCAATTTTCAAAAATGCGAATTTAAATAAATCGTGCGAGCACGGCAAGTACACAGGAAGTTTTAGTCAAAGTCTTCCCGACGTTTTTCCACCCGTTTCAGAGCTTGAACGGGCGTCATCAGGTAATAATCAGTAATTAAAATTTTGACTTTGCTGAGGTGGACATGTCCGCCATGTTGATGTGCCTTGCACGAAGACGTGTGTGAGCCATCTTCATTCACCCCGTGAAAATGTATAAGAGGCGAATGATTGATATTACGTATAAATGTTTTACGTGATATAAGCGCGACGTCGCGAGTTTAGGCTCTGACTTGTAATCTACGGCCGTGAGTTGATTCTCGCTCACAGATACTTAAAATAATAATAATAATATCAATAATGATGGTGTAAAAATAATTATTTTATTAATAATAATCGTAACATAATAATTAATAAAGGTCAGTATAAATAAAGCACTTGGTTAAGTTTCACAAATTTGTGAAACTTAACCAAGTGCTTTATTTATACAATCTAATTAAAAAAAGTATTGAAAATAATTATACAGGGTGTTCGGTGAGAAACGAAGCGTTTAATTAGGGCACGCACAACTGAACAGTACACGAGATCGCCTGCTTTAGTCCTCCTTCAAAGAGGCACTTTTATGATAATTAGTTTTAATACATACATAATATATTATTATTATTAGTAAATACAGGGTGTTCATGAAAGAAAACACCATAAATATCTACTATATCACCCTTCATATTTAGGGTGTTTTCTTTTTCACTGAACACCTGTATTTCTAATACAGATACTTAAAATAATAACAATACAATAAATAATGATGGTGCAAAAATAATTATTTCATTAATAATAATCGTAACATAATAATTAATAAAGGTAAGGATAAATAAAGCACTTGGTTAAGTTTCACATTTGTACTAATTTAAAGATGTTACACCATGCATTAACCACATATTCACACAATCTAATAAAAAACGGTATTAAAAATAATTATACAGGGTGTTCGGTGAGAAACGATATTAGGGCACGCACAATTGTACAATACACGAGATCACCTGTTTCAGTCTTCCTCCAAAGAGGCACTTTAATGATAATTCGTTTTAATACATACATAATATATTATTATTATTAGTAATACAGTGTGTTCATGATAGAAAACATTAGAAATATCTACTAGACCAACCTTTATATTTAGTGTTTTTTTCTCCCGTATTTATGTAATAAATTTTTTCTATTGTCTAATGAGTTTTTAAATTTGAGGACAATTGTGAAATTTTCATTGCAATTTAAAATCGAAATGTTGCAATTTCCACATAATTACTGCCAATTTCAAACATTTTTCTAACAAAACTTCATAATTTGAGAAACTGACTGCTAATTGTAGGACTTCAAGGTATTTTCATATATTTTGGCAAAATGACTATTAATAAATTAAAATATCTGTCATTATTTTTACACTTTGCTGCAATTGCTTCCTAATTGAAGGCAATTGCGTTCAAATTTAAGGCAATTTGGCATAATTACTGCCAATTTCAAAAATTTTCAAACAGAACTTTATACTGTGAGATACTGACTGCAAATTTTATGTATTTATAGAATGTTCATATATTTTGGCAAAATTACTATTCTTTTTACACTTTGCCATAATTGCTTTCAAATTTAAGATAATTTGGCATAATTACCGCCAATTTGTACACATTTTCCCAAATTAGAGCCAATTTTTGAAAATTTTATATTTTACAACTAGTATTACATAATTTTAATGGGCAATGAATTAAATATCGTTTGCACATAAAGCCTGACAATTTAATTTAAAAATTATGCAAATTCCTATGAAATTAACTAACTGATATGTAATGTAACTCATTGAAACTCCAATATCTTACAGTTATTACAACAATAATAACCACATTCTCAAAATACCAACACAAAAGTTTGTACTCATTATTATTGAAAACTTATGATAGTAGGTTTTAATCATATAGTAGATTTGATTGTAAGGGTGGGTGGGTAGGCACACTATAACTATTCTCTAGTTATATCCTGTACAGAATGGTTGAATCTATGATTTTGTACCACTAAAAAATTAGTAACTTAAAGTTACTAAGTGTTACTTAGTGTTGGGTTAAATTAGGTGATAGTTATAGTGTGCCCACCCACCCACCTTTCAATCCAACTGATATGTAATGTAAATCATTGAACCTTCAATATCTTACAGTTATTATAATAATAATAACCACATTCTCAAAATACCAACACAAAACTTTGTAATCATTATTATTGAAAACTGATAGTCGGTTTTAATCATCTTCTGGATTTGATTGTAAGGGTGGGTGGCCACACTATAACAACTATAATGTTATAGTGTGTTTTCGCGTTCTGACCTGGGTCATTCCAGGTCATCCCAGGATGATCTGGGATGACCAGATCATCCCAAGCTGATCTGGTCTCAACTATATCTATTGTTTATAATTGGTACCAGATAAACTTGGGTCTCATTGATTTGTCTCATTTGATTGACTATGATAAACAATGTTTATATTCTCAGTACATTAACCAATTATTGTTCCATTTCCTTCGTATATAAAAATTGAGGACTGAATCAAGTTAATCTGGTTCTGACTATATAAAATATCGTTGGTGTTAATAGCGAGGCATATAAGTTATATCCCTCGCAATTTACAAACAACTGCAATGGATCACATTCTCAAGCTAATTTGGCCCCAACTATATCTATTGATTATAATTTGGACCATATAAACTTGAGTGTCATTAATCTCTCTCATTTGCTTGACTGTGATAAAAATTGTAAAATTATTTAAGCTTGAGCCAATTTGTATAACACTTGAAGTGTCTCAACATTTTGTATAGAATCACAAGAATTGTGCTAATCTGGTCTCAACTATATCTATTATTTATAATTGGGACCAAATAAACTTGGGTGACAATAATCTGCCTCATTTGCTTGACTGTGATAAAAATGTCTATATTCGCATTGTAGAATAACCAATTATTGTTCCATTATAGTCGTGTATAAAAAATGAAGCCTGCATCAAGTTAATCTGGTCTCAACTATAGCTATTGTTTATAATTGGGACCAGATAAACTTGGGTGTCAATGATCTATCTCATTTGCTTAGGTGTCATAAAAAATGTTTATATTCGCATTACAGAATAACCTATTATTGTTTCATTAAATTCGTGTACAAAAATTGAGGTCTCAATCAAGTTAATCTGGTTCTGACTATATAAAATATCGTTAATGTTAACAGCGAAGCATATAAGTTATATGCCTCCAATTAACAAACAAGATTGTCTTTATTTAATTTTATTATGATTTTTATGTTTAACATTAAATTACAATATTCAGTTTTTGTGATAAATACTGTTTTTTGAAAACTAGTTTCAACAAAGCTATAGTTGAGACCAGATTAACTTGGGATAATGATCTATTGTATATTTAGGCCCGATTTGTTCACTTCCCAGTAAAGTGTCCGTTAGTCATGTGAAAGTTAACCCTACTTGATAGATTTTATCAGAGTTATGTCTTTACATCAATTCTGTCCTGTAGAGTAGGCTATAAGTAGTTACTGGACAGAAGCGAACATTTTCTATCCATTAACTACTTACAGGATACTTTATAGAACATAATTCATGAAAAGAGGAACTTTGATAAAATCTATTAAGTAAGGTTAACAGTCACCTAACCTAACCTGACCTAACCTAACCTAACCTAACCTAACCTAACCTAACCTAACCTAACCTAACCTAACTTACAGACTCTTTATTGGGAGGTGAATAAATCGGGCCTAAATATGGATATATGGAAATATTATTGTGCCATTTCCTTGGTGTATAAAATTTGAGGACATAACCAAGTTAATCTGGTTCTGACTATATTAAATATCGCAAATGTTAGTAGCGAGCATTTAAGTTATATGCCTCGATATTAACAAACAACTTCAATGAATCATATTTCCAAGCTAATCAGGTCTCAACTATAGCTTTGTTGAAACTACTTTGCTAAAAACAGTATTTATCACAAAAACAAACAAAAATATAAGTACATATAGAGAAAATGAAGAACAAAAAAATAGTACCACAGATCACCCAACTCTTAATTGTATGGTTGCAATCCGTATATACTTAATGACGAAGCTATTGTTTATAATCAGAACCAGATAATCTTGGGTATAATCTGTATAATTTATTAGTTGGTATTAGTGCAGTATAAGTCTGTACCGATATCACACCGTCCATAATTCCATTTGCAATACTTGAAAATTGACAAGAATTTGATGTGGTCTACAAAATTTTACACACAATTTCTGTTTGTAATCAAATCAATAATAATTTCATGGGTAATGCAGCAAAATTCAGGACTAGATAAAAATGTCCTCAAAACATAGCAATAAGTTTATCTCTAGAATCTCAAATTACAAAAGTTTGCACAATTTTTACGCATATTTTGTCATTTCAGATCATCATCTTTGGGTATTCCAGTCTGCTGATAGCAATACCACCGAGACCTATGGATGGCATGCCTATCATTCATTTGTGTGTGGAACGAAATTTCCATGTAAGTATTTAATTTTTTTTTTACATTCAAATCTCAAATCAAATTTTTGCATAATTTTCACAATCATTGTAAATCTGTATAATTTATTAGTTCATGTTAATGCAGTATAAGTCTGTACCGATATCACACCGTCAATAATTCCATTTGCAAAATACAAGTACAAAATTTACCAGAATTTAATGTGGTCTACGAAAATTTACACACAATTTCAGTTTGTAATCAAATTAATAATAATTTCATGTGTAATGCAGCAAAAATCAGGTCTAGATAAAAAATGCCCTCAAAAGTTAGCAATAAGTTTATCTCCAGAATCACAAATTACAAAAGTTTGCACAATTTCTACGCATATTGTGTCATTTTAGATCACCATCTTTGGGTATTCCAGTCTGCTGATAGCAATACCACCGAGACCTGTGGATGGCATGCCTATCATTCATTTGTGTGTGGAACGAAATTTCCATGTAAGTATTTAATATTTAATTTGCTTTCAATGTTAAAATTACAAAATTTTGCACATTTTTTAGGCATATTGTGTCATTTCAGATCACCATCATTCGGTATTCCAGTCTGCTGATAGCAATACCACCGAGACCTGTGGATGGCATGCCTATCATTCATTTGTGTGAGGAACGAAATGTCCATGTAAGTATTTAATATCTTATTAGCTTTCAAATATCAAATTACAAAATTTTGCATAATTTTGACAAGTATATTGTCATTGCAGTTGACTATCATCATTCAGTATTCCAGTCTGCTGATAGGAACATCATCGATAACAATGGATGACTTTCCCATCATTCATTTGTCTGTGGAACGAAATTCCCTGTAAGTATTTAATATTTAATTTGCTTTCAAAGTTAAAATTACAAAATTTTGCATAATTTTGACAAGTTTTTTGTCATTGCAGTTGACCATCATTCAGTATTCCAGTCTGCTGGTAGGAATATCATCGATAACAATGGATGACTTTCCTATCATTCATTTGTCTGTGGAGCGAAATTCCCTGTAAGTATTTAATATTTAATTTTATTTCAAAGTTAAAATTACAAAATTTTGCATAATTTTGACAAGTATTTTGTCATTGCAGTTCACCATCATTCGGTGTTCCAGTCTGCTGATAGAAATATCATTATTCTTGTGGATACACGTGCCTAGCATTCCTTTGTCTACGAGCAAAATCCGAATATTTTTCACTTTTTCCGAATTATTTTCATATCTTTTCTTTTTTTTATCTTTTTCACTTCTGATTTCCTGACCTTTCATTTTATTTGTTGCATCAGAATGCCAACACAATTTACACAACTCATTACATTTTCACAAGCCATCACAAGTCATTTTAGTCAAATCATTACAAAAAAATACATAAGTATAATGCCTTTTTAGCATTGGTATACTGTTTTTTGTTATTGCTGCTACTGTTGATACTATTATTGTAGCTTTTTTCGTTTTTATTTTAATTGGCATATTTATCTTGCCTTTTTTTTATTTTTGTATCTGTAATTGTTTGCTGTATGTTTTTGGAAAGGTTTAGCAATGATTGAATTTGAGCAGAACGCGTTGCATATTTGTATAACAGATACTAACACTCTTTCTTTTGCTTCCCAACAAATGTATTGATTGCTATACGTATTCTCAAAGATTTAGGAATTCTGTATCTGAATTTAAGCAGAACCCTGATTTTCATTGTTATTATAGATTTATCCATCCCTTGTCATTGGCACACCCTATAAAATAATAATAGAAACTGCAAATTATCTACATACAAAAATGTAAATACGTGAGTGTGCAAAAATGTTGAGCCAGATTGAGATTTGTAATCTCAGAGACTAATCCCAGACTGTGGGACTGTGGGAATCCCAGACTGTCTAATCCCAGACTGTAACATTGTAATTACTCATTCAGTTCTGGTAGAATACTGTAGAATGCGAATTGGGAGTTATATGTTGAGCCCAATCCAGACTTATCTGTTGCATCTAAGCTTGTTGAGTGTTGGCGTTGCATTCCAGATTGGTATTTTGAACAGAATTTCATTATTTTATAATTTTTTCAGGGCAGCAGTGCAAGAAATCTTCTGGGTGAATCATGAGGTATGATCTTCTGAAAATTTCCCACTCCATCGGGGGCTCGCGCCCCCGAATTTGGTGGGAGCCTGACTTATAATTTGCGTGCTCACTAATTTTGAAATTTCTTTCAGCAAGTGTTAACTTCGCGATTATACCTTGGGATTACCTTCCCAGGTCAAACGAATATTGCCTAATCTGTTTGTGCGTCGCGAAAAGTCATGTTTGTTGGTTATAATAATAAGTGCAAGTTTCTAAACGTCCAGATTACCTTCTGGCTTCAATAATGGTCATTTTGTAAGCGAGCCCTCCCTGCTCTTGTTGACTTGCGAGAGGCCCCAAACCAAAAGTGCCGCGTTATGGTTGATTTGGATTTCTACAGGGGGATCGCATCCGCCCCGGGGCAGGATCTCTCCAACCACGCCCAGGCTGCTCCGAAAAGGTACCACAGATTCTGGATCTTCGCCAACTCAACTTTAAACGTAAACTCACAAGGTAGGTCTTTTTTTTGAGAAGAGCTCCAAGACGTCCCACAGTGAGTACCCATTTTGATCCCTTCAGCGCAACCAAGGTTTGTAGGTCTCCCCCCAATTGCGCCCCAACTTATTCATCGCCTTCCTCCTTTTTACAGCGGTATTAGAGCGCCCTACGTACACTTGTTGTACGGTTTCGCAAAAAACCATGGTTTTAGAACCTTACTTGTTTAATGTTTCTTAGATGCGCACAAACCTTGTGATCGTAATTGCGCCACTGAAAACGCTTTATGCTATTAAAGTGCATCGCTTGAGTGAGTAAGGTTTTTCTTGCAGGTGTAGTAGTAGCTACCACTATGTATATACTATGTACTTGTATGTTGTCGGCGCAATCCTCACTATAAGAGATCCACTATAAACGCTTGCGCCCTAAGGTTGTTTTCCACAACCATGTTTTGGGGTTTTCTTTAGTGATGCTCCGCAACTTTAAGGTTTTTAACCTCAATTTTTCTATTAATCTGTGCGCCACTCGTAACAATCTGTTAGCCAATAGGCTATCTGTCTATACTTTTGCACTTTAACTAGTGCACACAATCCTATTCTTAACATGAGCATAATAGGGCTTTTGGCGAATCTCTCATGTCTAAAATAAAAAGATAACGGCATCAGTGAATCGGACAGCTTCATTTGCATCAGCAGATGATTAGATTTTGCGACCTCAAGAGATTACATGTAAGAGATTCATCAGTGTTAATCATTGTATACTTTTCTGCGATGGAAATAAAACTTCCCATTCACCGACAGAACCTGTAACTTGCAATTATTTCCAGAATATTCTGGAAAGTGATGTAAGTTAAGGTGATGCTGGAATCTGTCTTGTGTATGTTTAATATAAACTGATAAAAATCAATTGATTCTAAATCAATAATTGATTCTGAATCAATAATTGATTCCAAATCAATAATTGATTCTCAGTCAATAATTGATTCTAAATCAATAATTGATTCTGAATCAATATTTGATTAAGAATCAACGTTTGATGTGAGTTCAGTTATTGAACTTCATCAAACTTCTACAAAATGAATTAAAACTGTATTAAATATTAAAATCTCTACACACATTAAAAAACTTTTGAAGATTTGTAAATTTCAACTTACCAGAAAACAAAAAAAATTCCATTTGGAATATGTATCTTTGTTTGCAAGTTAAACCTTGGAAATGTTAAAAATTGGTTACTCAATTTGTTTCAAGATTTTTTTAAATACGTAGGTAGGTATATATTTTTTATTACAATCATTTGTCAAAAAGTTTTCATTTTCTCTGAGTTGTTTCATCCAATTATTGGTTTCAATCCTTGAATTCATCAACACCAAACCAGGATCCTCTCTCCCCATTCCTGCAATTCCGCTTCAATATCAATGATTAAACGTTGTAGGGTGGAGGTCCTAGGCGCTAGAATTGTCGATGCATCCGAACGTTTTCGATCGTTGGCGTGTTCACGCTCATGAATGAAACATCAACTGCTGGAGGAGCAAATGCATTCTGGAGGAGATGGCTCCGGCTCCAGAGCTATTAACCTGCCCGTTGTGATGCAAATGGGACTGGCTCTAGTTTTTCTAGTCGGTCTGGACGTCCGGCCATTAGAGAAAAGGGCCCCGTTGAAGCGACCCCGAACGACCCGTTGGCCATTATACCGAGCTCAGGCTGGTCCATCCTCCTTGCAGCAAGGGAATCTGCCCGTGGATTTAATACTTGAGATAAAACAATAAAGGTCGGAGAACAGCGGTAGATGCCACAAAAAATATTTAGGGTTATTTTGTTGGCAGGTTATAATATGCGACTAAAGCTTAGTTCATGCACTGGCGATATGCGATTTGCGGTTTTTGTTCTGATTGGTTAAATTTGAAATCATATTACGTGGGAACTTATACCAAAACAATCAGAACAAAAATCGCAAATCGCAAATCGCCAGTGCATGAACTAGGCTTTACTAGTATGATCACGTATTTGTAGGTCGTACAAATAAGCAATATACAGAGTGTCTTAGAATGAATTACATCCAGTTGCCGGTGAAATTGGTTTGCATATATTTGTAGTGCCACTCGATTATTGTTGTTCTTGCATTATCCAGAACTGTCGTTAAAACTGCCAACAATTTCAGTTCTTTTTCTTTCTACTAGCATTACAGCATTGCGCGAGAGCGGCATTAAGCTTTGTTACAATTTTTGTTTATTTCTGAACTTTTCTAATATTATATTTATCTCGTTTAGATTTTTTTAGACTGTTACTAGCAATATTAACAATAACATCCTTCTGCCTTTTTTATATTTTCATGATTTTTCCTTTTAAATTTATGGAATTTTACTAGAATTTGCTAAATTTACTGTGAATATTTGTTAGATTTCTTACGTTTCTAAAAATTTTACATTTTAATTCTGGTCTTAGGATTTTTTTCATGTTTACTGGTATATATAAGAACTTGGAGTACTTTAGCCCTTTGTGTACGTAACTGTGGCTTTGAGAAACTACAATTAAAAGTTATATTAAAACTATGTGGTCATATGAAAGTTGTCAAAAAAGCCAAAGTTGTCTGTGATATTTTATTTAAGTCAAAATTGGATTGACAACAAAAATTACACTTTGTCACAATTATTTCTGTAATACAACAGAAAGTATTAAAATGACATATTTATATTACAATAAAATTAATTTACAATTAATATTATATTTTATTTATAAATGACAAAATTTCAAAAATAAATTTATATTCTAACAAAAATCCAAAACAGTTATTACATATTCCAGTCACACTCAAAATTCTAAAACGGCAAATAAAATATGAAAAATAATTAAAAAATAAATCAAAACCAGAACAGTAATCCACAAAAAGTTCTTGTGAATTTATGTATTAATCGTGAAAATCCTATAAGGACAATTTAAATACTAAATATTTTCGAATATAAGCAATAATTCTAACAACAATTTATAACAAATACTTGCAAATTTCAGTTAAAACTAAAAAGAAATCCTAAGATCGCCGATTAAAATATTATAAAATTGTTAGTTATAAATTCTATCAAAAATTCAGAGCAAATTTATTAAATTCCAGTAAACTTCCAGAAATTAAAAAGGATAAATCCAGAAAATACACCGAAGAGTTTCTGTCTATAAATTTGCTCCGAGTTTTGTTTAGAATTTTTAAGTATTACTAACAATTTTCTAATATTTTAATGGTGATCTTAGGATTTCTTTTTCGTTTTAACTGAAATGACTTTCTGTCCTCTGTTTATTTTCTGGATTTATCCTTTATAATTTCTGGAATTTAACTGGAATTTAATAAATTTGCTCTGAATTTTCGTAAAAAAAATATCAACTTTGACTGTTTTGACAATTTTCATTTCGAAGATAAATAACATTTCTAAGCAAAATTGACAATTAAGTTCTTGTAACCAGTACTTATATGTATGTATGCATACATGTATATATGCATATATACATATATGGCAATTCCACTAATACTCCAAAAACTCGTAAAATGATTATTATAAGAGAAATTTTTATAAATATAGAAATACACAAAATAATAATTAAAATCTTGGAATTTTTTTAATAACTTTTAAGATGTAAAAATAAAGCAAAAATTGACAGCAAATTTAGGAAATTCCAGTAAAATTCCCAAAATTAAAAGAAAAATCAGGAAACTACAAGGATGACGATAAAGTACTCACTAAAAATTTCGAAGATAATTTAAATTTTAACTAAAATTGACAATGAAGTTAATCTAAATTCCAGCAATACAGAAAATCGTAATATTATTATCATAATATTAAAAATTTTAGAAATACAAAAATACACAAAAACTGTAACGAAATTTCATTATTAGGCCTTGTAAATTCCAGTAGAAGTTTTAAAAAATCTAACCAGCTAAATATAATATTAGAAAAGTTCATAAATAAACAAAAATTATAACAAAGCTTTCGCCGAAAGTGCTGTGATATTTTTTGTAAGAATTTTAAGCCAAAATTTGCATTTGACAAAAAAACGACATTTTGTAAAAATTAGTTGAGTAATACTTCTAAAAGGACAAATAAAATATGATCAAAATTCAAATATAAATGAAAACCAGAATATTAATCCACAAAAAGTTCTTGTGAATTTATGTATTAATCGTGAAAATCCTATAAGGACAATTTAAATACTAAATAAATAATAATAAATAATAATAAATAAATAATTCTTGCAAATTTCAGTTAAAACGAAAAAGAAATCCGAAGATCACCATTCAAATATTAGAAAATTGTTAGGAATACTTAAAAATTCTAACCAAAATTCACAATTAATTTCTTGTAAATTTCGCCAATACTCCAAAAACTCGTAAAATGATTATTATAATAGAAAATTTTATAAATATAGAAATACACATAGTAATAATTAAAATATTGGATTTTTTTTAGACATATTTAAGAAACATACAAAAATTCACAGTAAATTTAGGAAATTCCAGTAAAATTCCAGAAATTAACAGAAAAATCAGGAACCTACAAGGAAGACGACAAAGTACTTACTAAAAATTTCGAAGATAAATTAAATGTTAACTAAAATTGACAATGAATTTCTTCCAAATTCCAGCAATACTACAGAAAATCGTAACATTATTATTATAATATTAAAAAATTTAGCAATAAAAAATACACAAAAATTGCAACGAAATTTCGCTATTGGGCCTTGTAAATTCCAGAAACAGTCTAAAAAAATTTAACCAGATAAATATAATATTAGAAAAGTTCAGAAGTAAACAAAAATTGTTACAAAGCTTAGTCCAAAAGTGCTGTGATATTTTTTGTAAGAATTTTAAGGCAAAATTTGCATTGGACAAAAAAAACGACACTTTGTCAAAATTATTTGAGTAATACTTCAGAAAGTAGTAAGAAATCAATGATTACTATTTTAGAAATAAATAAGAAACAGATCTTGTTACAGTTTAGAAAATTCTGAAATGACTCTTATACTATCATTTATACTTATACTTATACTTATACTTATACTTCAGGACTTATTGCTCAAATAAAATATGAGCAAATTTTAAAACTATATCAAAACTAGAACAATCCACATTACGTTTTTGTAATTGCATGTGTTAACTAATCTTATTAATTAAATATTTTCAGTTATAAATAATAATGTTAACAACAATCCAAGTTATTGTATATTCTACTAAACATTAAAAAAATCCTAAGATCAGAATTAAAATGTAGTAAAATATTTAGGAACAGATAAAAATTCTAATACACATTTACAGTAAATTTATCAAATTCTATGAAAATTCCATAAATTAAATAGGAAATCATGAAAATACAAAAAAATGCAGAAGGATGTTATTGTTAATATTGCTAGTAACAGTCTAAAAAAATCTAACCAGACTAAAATATTAATTATATAATATTAAAAAAGCTCAGAAATAAACAAAAATTGTAACAAAGCTTTCGCCAAAACTGCTGTGATATTTTTTGTAAGAATTTAAGCCAAAATTTTCATTTGACAAAAAAAAACACATTTTGTCAAAATTATTTGAGTAATGCTTCATAAAGTAGTAAGAAGACAAATATTAATATTTCAGAAATAAATAGGAAACAGATCTTCTAAATTTCAGTTACAGTTTAGAAAATTCTTAAATGACAAATAAAATATGAGCAAATTTTAAAACTATATCAAATCTAGAACAATCCACATATCGTTTTTTGTAAATGCATGTGTTAATTAATGTAATGAAATCGTGTAAAACTTTGTTATTAGCACCAAATAAATATTATTTTTATTATTATAATCATATTAATTAAATATTTTCAGTTATAAATAATAATGTTAACAATAATCCAAGTTCTTGTACATTCCAGTAAACATGCAAAAAATCTTAAGATAAGAATTAAAATGTTGTAAAATTTTTAGAAACATAAAAATTCTAACAAACATTCACAGTAAATGTTGCAAATTCTAGTAAAATTCCATAAAATAAAAAGGAAAAATCATAATAAAAATACAAAAAGGGCAGAAGGATGTTATTGTTAATATTGCTAATAACAATCTAAAAAAATCTAACCAGATAAATATAATATTAGAAAAGTTCAGAAATAAACAAAAATTGTAACAAAGCTTTCGTCAAAAGTGCTGTGATAGTTTTGTAAGAATTTTTAACCAAAATTTGCTTTTGAAAAAAAACGAAATTTTGGCAAAATTATTTGAGTAATACTTTCTGAAAGTAGTAAGAAGATAATTATTAATATTTCAGAAATAAATAGGAAACAAAACTTGTAAATTCAGTAACAGTTTAGAAAATTCTGAAATGACAAATAAAAAATGAGCAAATTTTAAAACAATAGAAATAAATATTTTTTTTTAGAACAATCCACCTAACATTTTTGTGAATGCATGCATTAATTTATCTTATTAATCAAATATTTTCAGTTATAAATAATAATGTTAACAACAATCCAAGTTATTGTATATTCCAGTAAACATGAAAAAAATCCTAAGATCAGTATTAAAATGTTGTAAAGTTTTTAGAAACATATAAAAATTCTAACAATCATTCACAGTAAATTTAGCAAATTCTAGTAAAATTCAATAAATTAGAAAGGAAACATCATGAAAATATAAAAAAGGCAGAAGGATGTTATTGTTAATATTGCTAAATTTTAAGATGTGAACGATGTAATTTTCCACGACGGAATTATTTTCAAGAATTTAATAAAATAAATAAAGTAATTGAAAAAAATCAAATTTAATTAAAAAAGTAATAAAGTAAACTAAAAATTAAAAATGTATAAACAAAATTGACAATTTCTAATTCCTTGTAAATTAAACCTATATTTACTCCAGGAAATCGTAAAATATATAATATAATATTAGAAAATTTCATAAATACAGAAATGCTCTTAAAGAAGAAGACCCTTGTAAATCCCACAACAGATATTTCTGTTTCCAGAACGTTTTTGTGAATGCATGTGTTAATTAATCTTAACATAATAATAACATAACAATACAATAACTTAATAACATAACAATATTAAATATTTTCAGTTATAAATAATAATGTTAACAATCCAAGTTCGTGTATATTCCAGTAAACATGAAAAAATCCTAATGATCCTAATCATGAAAATCCTAATGTTATGAACCCCCAATACCTTCTTCCCTGAGTCGATAAGATGTTTTAGTTAATGTTTCTAATCAATGGACACATACGATTATCAAATGTTTTGCGACGAGGGAAAGGAATGAAATTTTCAATATTCTACTGTCATATGAAAATATTGTCAGGGTAATCAGGGTAATGTAGTTAAGCTCGACTACGCTGATACAGCGATATAAACCTACATTTCTAGCTTTATTAAATTCTTTCCACCCACAAACGCCATTGCGATGTAGTGTCATTAGATAGGTGTGGAAATTGATTTTAGAATTGGTTAATAAGGTGTACATTTGATTTCGACGTTCGTATAATTGAGAAATTACGTTAGAAGAAACGTAATTACGTAAATTACGTTTCTTGTACCTGAGAAATTAATGCTCAATCTCTTGAGACTTCGTCGAGTGGTTATTTCTCTCTGATCTGAGTAATTGCCAACATTCTGAATTCATACCTTTTCTCCCTCCATATTCTACCACCCCGATCCCTATTTTGGCTAGGGAAGTTTTCTAAACTTGATCTCTCTCTGCACATGTGCACCCCCAAGTTCGCTACGCCGGTGGCAAGATCACCACGGCGTTATCTCATATTGGCAGATTTTCGGCCATCTGAACATGTAGTTTAAAATTCGAGTTGACTAGTTTATGCGTACCCAACATTGTAAGTTATTCTTTTTAAAGCTATGTAAGCAAATGAACATAAAAAATTGCAAATATATAGTCCGTGCCAGATAAGATGTCACATTTCTCATAAAACCGTGATTTGCTTGTGATTTATTTCCACATCTTAGTTAATCATTTTGGCGTGGTAAAATGCAATGTGTCTGCGAATTAAATCTGAATATCAGATTACTTACTTTCACATTTAAACGTTTCACGGCCACACTCACATTGTATTCAAACACACTCGCCCCATGCTCGACAAAAAAAAGCAATAATTCAACCCGGACAATAGCCGTGTCGATTGCTAGTGAAAGCTTTACCTTGTTTTCGGTATTAATTTGCATTGTGCAAATGCACATACGCTACAAATGCAATAAGGAACGCATTTCAATGCCCGCCGGCTCCAGCACAGCGTACCTGAAATATTGGTAAGGCCGTTGGCTGTACAGGCATAACACGCCTATGGATCATTGGGTACGTGTACTGAAAAAAACCAACACGTGTTAAAAAAATAGGTGTCGAGGAATCGCCGGCGGTTAATGCTATTAAGAGGTGCGAACTTAATCTGCGATTTCTATGGGGGTTACAGGCTCAGGTACTGGCACGCTTGTTTATTATCCGATTATGGAGTTCGGCATGTTTTTTTGTTATTGTTGATTCTGGCATTTGGTGTTTCTCACGTTAGCATTTACATATTATCCGTTTGAATATTAAATTCAATCCCTTAAATTATCTGTGCGCACAAAACATAACTCGGTAGTCTTACGATGGTTTTCATTTGTTATCATGAAATTCTAAAATCCATTAAACGAAATCCTCTAAGGATTTTTTTGTATGTGATTAAGCAGCTGAAATATGCCTTCGTGAAACACTAATATTAAAAAAAGTTTAAGCATCCCTGAGAACTGCATTTTTGCAACTGAATGAGCGTTTTTTAAGTTTAATTTTCTTTTATGAAGATTTTTTTTTAGACACAAAAAGTTTAATTTTTGTTAGAAGCACTAAGTTCTCTTTCAATTTTGAAGAAATAATAAAATTATTATAATAACTACTATTAAATAATACATAATAATAGTAATACTAATAATAATAATTACTTATAGATATTCAGGTTTTCCCAAAAACTCTATAAAATCTGATTGAACAGTTGATCAGCTATAATATCATTAAAATTGTATTTATAAAGACACACAATTATTTACCTCTACTCGTTAAGGTAGATGAGAACCGATTATGTTATAAAATTATACTTCCTTCTTAATGAAATTATTGCATTATTATAAAAAATAAAATTATCATAATAATTACGAAGAAATAATACACAATAATAAAAGTACTAACAATAATATTTACTAATAGATATTCAGGTTTTCGCAAAAACTCAATAAAATCTGTTTCAATAGCTCAACCGATTTCATCAAATATTTGCTTTAACCTGAATATTTGAATAAAATAAATATGAACCTGAATGAAATGAAATGTAATTTGACAGAAAGTATAAACAATATTGTAAATTCTGGACAAAATTTATAAACTATAGCAAATATTTGAAGCGAATTTGTTCTATAATCACGTAACTGGAAATTTGTATATACTGTATACTGTATCTTACATATAAATTTTGGTTTGATAATATCAAATATCAAAGTGGCTCATATTTAAATAACGCTATCTCAAAAACTGCTGCTATGGTGATCTATGATATACTAATATTAAATGGGTCTATACTTTTAAAGTAAAATACTAAATGAATCATTTAGTTCAGAAAAACTATTAAGCGTACTTTTTCAAATTTTTGGGAAACGAAGAAAAACACTATCACGTTTCATATTTTATATATTGTAATTAAATATCCCATATAGAAGTGTCAGTTAACCGGACAAAAAAAATATGCGTTTTGATTACTGATATATCGTATTCTGTGAAAAAGAAAAATTTGATTGTATTTGAAAATGCCTCAAATGGTTAGACATGAATGAATTTTCTTGAATTGCTGAAATGTGACAGACATAACATAAATAATTCAAGAAATCGCATTTTTTTTAAATTTTCTACATTAGATCTGTACAAAATCTGTACAAAATTTATAAACAATAGCAAATATTTGAAGTGAATTGGCATAAAATCACTTAAGTGGAAATTTGTATCTACTGTAATGGTCTATACTTGTTTCTTTTTAAAGTAGAATCGTAAATGAATCGTTTAGTTCAGAAAAACTGTTAAGCGTACTTTTTCAAATTTTTGGGAAACGATGAAAAACACTATCACTTTTCATATTTTAAGTATTGTAATTAAATATCCTATATAGGAGTGTCAGTTAAACGGAAAAAATGCGTTTGGATTACTGATATATCGTATTATGTAAAAAAGAAACATTCGATTCAATTTGAAAATTCCTCAAATGGTTAGACATGAATGAATTTTTTTAAATTGCTGAAATTTGACATACAAAACATAAATATTTCAAGAAATTGCATTTTTTATATTTTTCTACAATAGGTATAATTATTTGATAATTTAACGCCGGTATAATTCTACAACTTTGGCTAATTTCCGTGATCAATCGGCTACCACATTACCACAAAATTCTAGAAGTTCTGACAATATGCGATGCAAAATTACAAAAAAAGAAACTTTCGTCAAAAGTTCCTTGAAAATAAATAATTATTCCAAAATTGCCCAAAACCTACCAAAATTATGGACTTGGATACTAGGAAAAATTCTATATTTGCAAAAATCCCCCAAGGACAAAATTTATAAACAATTGCAAATTTAGGAAGTGAATTGGCATAGATTCACGTAAGTGGAAATTTGTATCTACTGTATGGGTCTATACTTTTTTTTAAAGTAAAATCGTAAATGAATCATTTAGTTCAGAAAAACTGTTAAGCGTACTTTTTCAAATTTTTGGGAAACGAAGAAAAATACTATCTCTTTTCATATTTTATATACTGTAATTAAATACTCCTATATAGGAGTGTCAGTTAAACGGACAAAAAAAATGCGTTTTGATTACTGATATATCGTATTCTGTAAAAAAGAAAAATTGTATTCAATTTGGAAATTGCTGAAATTTGACAGACATAGCATAAATAATTCAAGATATTGCATTTTTTTAATTTTCTACATTAGATCTGTACAAAATCTGTACAAAATTTATGAACAATAGCAAATATTTGAAGTGAATTGGCATAAAATCACGTAAGTGGAAATTTGTATCTACTGTATTGTTCTATACTTTTTTTTTAAGTAAAATCGTAAATGAATCTTTAGTTCAGAATATCTGTTAAGCGTACTTTTTCAAGATTTTGGGAAACGAAGAAAAACACTATCTCTTTTCATATTTTATATATTGTAATTAAATATACCATATAGGAGTATCAGTTAAACGGCCAAAAATGATATGCGCTTTGATTACTGTTATATCGTATTCCGTAAAAAAGAAAAATTCGATTCAATTTGAAAATTCCTCAAATGGTTAGACATGAATGATTTTTTTTAAAAGTCTGAAATGTGACAGACAACATAAATAATTCAAGAAATTGCATTTTTTTTAAATTTTCTACATAAGGTATAATTATTTGATAATTATAAACGCCGGTCTAATTTTACAACTTAGGCTAATTTCTGTGACCAATCGGCTATCACAAAATTCTATAAGTTCTGACAATATGCGATGCAAAATTACAAAGAAAGGAAACTTTCGTCAAAAGTTCCTTGAAAATCAATCATTATTCCAAAATTGCCTAAAACCTACGAAAATTATGGACTTAAATACCAGGAAAAATTCTATATTTGTCAAAATTCCTCACGAACAAAATTTATAAACAATTGCAAATTTCGGAAGTGAATTGGCATAGAATCACGTATGTGGAAATTTATATCTACTGTATTGGTCTATACTTTTTTAAAAAGTAAAATCTCAAATGAATCGTTTAGTTTAGAAACCCGTTTAGCGCACTTTTTCAAATTTTCGGGAAACGCAGAAAAACACTATCTCTTTATCCCATATAGGAGTGTCAGTTACACGGATAATGGAAAAAAATATGCGTTTTGATTACTTATATATCGTATTATGTAAAAAGAAAAATTCATAAAAATGACGGGCTTCTGTAATAAACGATTCAATTTGAATATTTCTCAAATGGTTAGACATGAATGATTTTTTTAAACTGCTGAAATTTGACAAAACATAAATAATTCAAGAAATCGCATATTTTTTTAAATTTTCTACTTTAGGTATAATTATTTGATAATTATAAACGCCGGTCTAATTTTACAACTTTGGCTAATTTCTGTGACCAATCAGCTATCACAAAATTCAATAAGTTCTGACAATATGCAAAGCAAAATTACAAAAAAAAGGAAACTTTCGTCAAAAGTTCCTTGAAAATCAATCATTATTCCAAAATTGCCTAAAACCCACCAAAATTATAGACTTGGATACTAGGAAAAATTCTATATTTGAAAAAATCTATAACCCACAAGATTTGAATTCATAAAAGGGGAAAATTTCATCGGAAATTAGTTATCATAATTCCAAAATTTATATGTGTTAGATATCGTAGAAATGTATACGTTTTATGAAATTGTAAAAATTCACAACCTGGGCTGAAATAAATCATGATTTAAAAAAAAGAAAAATTGATTTTTCTTTTAAATTATAAAAATCATGATTTTTTAAATCATGGCTCCTATTTAAATCAAAGATTTATTTAAAAAAATCGTCTGATTAAAATCATGATTTAGCCTCAGCCCTTGAGAGATATATACAAATATCAATTTTTGTTTGAAATATCAAATATTACAAATTAGAACTATTTTAAGTGTCAAAGTGGCTCATATTTAAATATCTCAAAAACCACTGCATCAATATTAATATAATTTATTGCTGCTATGGTGATATGCTCTATAATATAACTAATATTATAAAAGGTATAATTAATACCTTAATATATAAAAGAAAAGGTATAATTAAATTTAGATCCAATGATGGATTTTTGAGATATATCAATTTTTGTTTGAAAATATCGAATATTACAACTATTTTAAGTCTTCCTTCAATTAGGCTCATATATTAATAACAATATCTCAAAAACCAGCGTATCAATATCAATGTAATTTATTGCAAATATAGATCGATATACTGATATTAAATGGGAATAATTAAATTTATATGCAATGAGGGATTCTTGCGGTATTTTTGTTTGATAATATCAAATATTCAAAGCTGTTTTTCTAATTTTCACACATTAATAATGGAATCTAGAGAAATAGTATATCAATGTAATTGCTGTTTCTTGCTAACATAAACCGATATACTAGTATTTGATATCTGCTATTTAAATAAAATCCAATGAGAGATACTTGAGATTTTAGTTTGAATATATCGTATATTAGAACTATTTTAAATGTTCCTTCAATTAGGCTCATATTTTAATAACGATATCTCAAAAACCACCGCATCAATATTAATGTAATTTATTGATAATATAGATCGATATATTGATATTGAATAGGCATAATTAAATTTAAATGCAATGAGGGATTATTGAGATATATCAATTTTGTTTGAAAATATCAAATATTCAAAGCTGTTTTTCCAAATTTCCAAACATTAATAATGAAATCTAGAGAACTAGTGTATCAATGTAATTTACTTTTCTTGATAATGTAAACTGATATACAAGTATTTGATATCTGCAATATATAAAATATCCAATGAGAGATACTTGAGATATATCAATTTTTGTTTGAAAATATCGTACATTAGAACTATTTCAAGTGCCCCTTCAATTAGGCTCATATTTTAATAATGATATCTCTAAAACCACCGTATTAATATCAATGTAATTTATTTCTGATATAGATCGATATACTGACATTGAATAGGAATAATTAAATTTAAATGCAATGAGGGATTATTGAGATATATCAATTTTGTTTGAAAATATTAAATATTCAATGCTGTTTTTCCAAATTTCCACACATTAATAATGAAATCTAGAGAACTAGGGTATCAATGTAATTTAATTTTTTTGATAATATAAACTAATATACTTGTATTTGATATCTCTAATTTATAAAATATCCAATGTGAGATACTTGAGATATATCAATTTTTGTTTGAAAATATCGTATATTAGAACAGTTTTAAGTGTTTCTTCAATTGAGCTCTTATAAAAATAACGATATCTCAAAAACCACCGTATCAATATCAACGTAATTTATTACTGATATAGATCGATATACGCGCACTGAATAGGATTAATTAAATTTAAATGCAATGAGGGATTATTGAGATATATCAATTTTGTTTGCATATATCAAATATTCAAAGCTAATTTTCCAAATTTCGACACATTAATAATGAAATCTAGAGAACTAGTGAATCAATGTAATTACGTTTTCTTGCTAACATAAACCGATATACTAGTATTTGATTTCCGAAATTTAAAAAAAAAAAGCAATGAGAGATACTTGAGATATATGAATTTTTGTTAGAAAATATTGTAATCCTTCAATTAGGCTCATATTTTAATAACGATATCTCAAAAACCACCGTATCAATATAAATATAATTTATTGTTGATATAGATCGATATACTGATATTGAATTAGTATAATTAAATATAAATGCAATGAGAGATTTTTGAAATATATCAATTTTGTTTGAAAATATCAAATATTCAAAGCTGTTTTTCCAAATTTCCACACATTAATAATGAAATCTAGAGAACTAGGGTATCAATGTAATTTAATTTTTTTGATGATATAAACTAATATACTAGTATTTTATATCTGTAATTTATAAAAAAATCCAATGAGAGATACTTGAGATATATCAATTTTTGTTTGAAAATATCTTATATTTCAACTATTGTAAGTGTTCCTTCAATTAGGCTCATATATTAATAACGATATCTCAAAAACCACCGTATCAATATCAATGTAATATATTGCTGATATAGATCGATACATTGATTTTGAATAGGCATAATTAAATTGAAATACAATAAGTGATTCTTGAAATATATCAATTTTCTTTGAAAATATCACATATTCAAAGCTGTTTTTCCAAATCTTTACACATAAATAATGATATCTCGAGAACTAGTGTATCAATGTAGTTTAATTTTTTGTAATAATATAAACTGATATACTTGTATTTGATATCTGTAATTTATAAAATATCCAATGAGAGATACTTGAGATATATCAATTTTTGTAACTATTTAAAGTGTTTCTTCAATTGAGCTCTTATTTAAATAACTATATCTCAAAAACCACCGTATCAATATCAATGTATTTTATTGCTGATATACATTGATATACTGGTATTGAATTGGCATAATTAAATTTAAATTCAATAATGGATTATTGAGATATATCAATTTTTGTTTGAAAATATTAAAAATTCCACGCTGTTTTTCTAAATTTTCACACATTATTAATGAAATCAAGAGAACTAGTGTATCAATGCAATTTAATGTTTTTGATAATATAAACCGATATACTATTATTTCATATCTGCAATTTGTATAATATCAAAGGAGAGATACTTGAGATATATCAATTTTTATTTGAATATATAGTAAATATTACAAATGATTTTTTCGTGTTTACGATTGTAACAGTTAAAAGTTTAGTTTTTATTAGAAGCACTAAGTTCTCTTCAGTTTTGAAGAAATTTATAAAGTAATTAGTCAAAACTAAGTACGATTAGTAAATATTACAAATTCTTTAGTTTTGACGATTGTAACATAGTATAATTCTGCATCTTCTTATGGCATTCTTATGAACAAACTTATTGTTGCATTTAACATTCCCAAAGAGCTTTTGTGTTTCGGAATGTCGAATGGATTCCCAAAGTTTTTTTGTATTTTTTGTCGAATAACATTTGAATCAAAGATTTTGAAAATTAAAAAAAAAAAATTACTGAGAACGAATCGCCCTAAAGTCCGCCCAAATCTCTTTGCAATTTGTATTTCGGAGTGTCGAATGGATTTCCAAAGTGCTTTTGTAGTTCGGAATGTCGAATAACATATGGATCAAGGATTTATAGAATTAAAAATGTATGTAACTGAGAACGAATCGCCCTAAAGTCAGCCCAAATCTCTTTGCTATTGAAGAAGTGAAAAATACAACAGGACCTCGTAATCCAGATAACAACCGAGACAGGAACAAGGACACGCAGTTCATACATACAGAAACGTTTCGATACGGTGGGTGGTGGCCGTCTCCTGTCCTTTTAGTGCCCCGAGGGCCATCGAGGGGGCCTTCCGGATGTAAAAATAGATCGCCTTATTAAGGACTGAATGGGCCCCGTGGAGAGGGCCTGAAATAAAACGCTGGGTAATGGCGTTTGGTGGACTGGAAATTATTCAGGAGCACGTACGGGAAATCGCAGGATGAAACGAAACGGCCTCCTCTCATCGCATTAGGCCGAGCCTATGTCATAGGGGTCTGCGGAGATAAATTTCCTGTTTGGCGAAAAGACGCGTGACGCTTTGTAAGACGTCCCCTGCATTGAGGGAGGAGGTAATGTAACGGAATAAGATACAAGGCGTACAAATTGAAACAATTGATTGGTATCAAGTTTCTACCACTCAACTCAAAAATTCTACCTCTAATCTAACAAGGCGTTTAACACTAAATGTACATTCAGCACGTTATCATCACAGAAATGGCCGTTATCAGCACATAAACATGGTTTCATGTACGTGATTCTTCGAGAGCTTTATTAATTTCTGGCATACGCTTTGAGCGGTGTCGTGGATTTTAATGAGGTAATCTTTCCTGTTTCATATATAGTTTTCCTGGAAAGCTTTATTAATTTCTGGCATCTGCTTTGAGCGGTGTCGTGGATTTTAATGAGGTAATCTTTCCTGTTTCATATACAGTTTTCCTGGAAAGCTTTATTAATTTCTGGCATCTGCTTTGAGCGGTGTCGTGGATTTTAATACGGTAATCTTTCCGGTTTCATATACATGGCTCTTCGAAAGCTTTATTAATTTCTGGCATCTGCTTTGAGCGGTGTCGTGGATTTTAATGAGGTAATCTTTCCGGTTTCATATACATGGTTCTTTGAAAGCTTTATTAATTTCTGGCATCTGCTTTGAGCGGTGTCGTGGATTTTAATGAGGTAATCTTTCCTGTTTCATATACAGTTTTCCTGGAAAGCTTTATAAATTTCTGGCATCTGCTTTGAGCGGTGTCGTGGATTTTAATGAGGTAATCTTTGCGGTTTCATATACGTTTCATATAACGTCATTGACGTTAAGTACATCTTTTATCCAAAACTAACTAACACTTTTTGAGTCAATAAAGAAAGTCATTAAATTTAAATTGATGTTTATTTATTGGTGAAAAATCCTTCAAAGTGAATAAATTACACTTAATCCATAAATATGTGATTTTGTTTTATCAATATTATTGTTATAACACACCTCTAAAAGTAGTTGGAGTTGTCACGATAATGATATAATATCAAACATAACGTAAAGAAGTACTGCCATTATACGATCACACAAAATAAAAGTAAATTAGATAAATCACGAGCCAAAACAAATATCATAAATTATAAGAATTTATGATTATAAGTAAAATATACCTAATTACTAAATATTGGGGAAACCGAAGTCTTGGAAAGATATCCTCCATATATCAACTCTGTAAATTATGAATGGAACGAAAATATCCCAAAGGAAATATTATAAGGTTCTAATGGTTTGTTTTCTTATTCAACCAATCTAGTCTTTCCATACTATGTAGTCTATGTAGTAACAGTAAGCAATGAACTGTAGGTAATGATTGTCACTTTAGTTAATTATGTAATTTTACGTAATTAGCTAACTTTAAATTAAAAAGAATAAAACAGTTTTTGAGAAAGCTAAGTAATTAACTAAAAACAAAATAAATTTAAATAATACGCCAGCATTTTGCCATGGTTTTAGAGAAAAACCATGGCAAAATGGTTTTAGATAAAAATGTCAGTAATAAACGAAAAATAGACTTTTTGGTGTGACATTCTCAGTACAGGTTTTATAAAAACAGTTAATAATTAAACAATGTTAGAATGTTCACTCTATTGCAATTTTCGACTTGTTTTTTACAGTAGAGGAGATTTTTTACCGTACCTAAAAATTACTTGATTGTTTACTGATCGCAATTTAAATATTATAAGCTAAAATATTTAAGCAAAAGGTTTCGAAACAAAATAATAAAAATAAAACAAATTGCCACCATTTTTTTAAAGAATATGAATTAATACGATTAATATAATTGGTAGAAGATAGAATAAGAGTTTTTTTTTTTTAATTCATGTAGGCCAGGGGTCCCCAAACTACTTTGGATACTGTTGAATCCAAAACTATTGGAGTTTACTTTTTTTTTTTTATTTGAGTACTTTTTTGATTAACTTTTGCAGATTTCTTATAAGTTCCTTGCAATTTTCTGAAAATTTGAGGAACTACTTTGGATACTTTTAAATCCAAAACAATTGGAGTTAATTTTTTTTTTAATTTTGACTACTTTTTTGATTAACTTTTACATATTTCTTAGAAGTTCCATGCAATTTTGTGAAAATTTGGGGAATATCTAAAGCTGTTTTCATAGAGGTATTGTAGATTTAAAAAAAACATATAAAAATCTAATTTTCAGCCAATTTGCATAATTTATAAAATTGATTGATATAATGTTCGCAGTTTCTGAATATCTCTTAATATTTTTATTGCATATTTTGGAATTTTCATTTTCCATAAATCTTTATGAAACGTTGTGTAAATTATTAATAAGTTTTCGATGATTTCAATAAACTTTTCTGTTTTTTTTTACTTTCTTCTGTTTTGTAATACATTCGATTTTTGTAATTTATAACATTGATTTATATAACGTTCGCAATTTCTGGACATCTTTTAATATTTATATTGCATATTTTGGAAATCGTTCTCATCAAACTTTCTAAAATATTTTCGCAATTTAAATATTAAGTATATGCTAAAATATGTTAAACAAAAGATTTCAAAACAATATCTAATAATAACAAATTACTACATTTTTTCTAAAGGATACGACTTAGTACGTTTAATAGAATACGAAGAATAAGAGTTTTTTTTTTTTTAATTCGTGTAATCCAGGGATCCCCAAACTACTATCGATACTGTCAAATCCAAAACTCTTGGAGTTTCAGTTTTATTTTAATTTGTCTATTTTTTGTATTAACCTTTGCAGATTTCTTAAAAGTTTGCAATTTTCTGAAAATTTGTTGAATAGCTGAAACTGTTTTGATAGAGGTTTTGTAGATTGTTTTACCATCAAGAATATGAATTAATACGATTAATAGAATTGATAGAATACCCAGAATAATAGGTTTTTTTTAAATTCATGTAGGCCAAGGGTCCCTAAACTAATATTGATACTATTAAATCCAAAAATCTTGGAGTTTTGTTTTTGTTTTAATTTGACTGTTTTTTTTTTACTAACTTGCAGATTTCTTAAGATACAGATAAGTTCTTTGCAATTTTCTGAACATTTAAGGTAATATCTGAAGCTGCTTTCATAGAAGTTTTGTATATTTTTAAAAAACATTTAAAATAATAATTTTCTGTCAATTTTTATAATTTATAACATTGATTGATATAATGTCCTCAATCTTTTAATATTTTTATTATATATTTTAGACTATAAAATTAGACTATAATTCCCATAAAACTTTCTAAAATGTTTTCGCACTTTAAATGTTAAGTATATGCTAAAATATGTTAATCAAAACATTTTGAAACTATATGTAATAATAACAAATTGCCACAATTTTGTTTATTTGACTACCTTTTTTGTTACTTTTTGCAGATTTCTTAAGATACACATAAGTTCCTTGCAATGTTCTGAGCATTTCGGTAATCTCTGAAGCTGTTTTCATAGAGGTTTTGTAGATTTTTCAAAAACATTTAAAAACATCATTTTCTGCCAATTTTTGAAATTTATAACACTGATTGATATAATTTCTTCAATTTATGGACATCTCTTAATATTTTTATTATATATTTTGGACTATATAATTGGACTATAATTCTTATAAAATTTTCTAAAATGTTTTCGCACTTTAAATGTTAAGTATATACTAAAATATGTTAATCAAAACATTTTGAAACTATATCTAATAATAACAAATTGCCACAATTTTTCTAAAGAATACGTATTAATACGATTAATAGAATACGAAGAATAAGAGTTTTTTTTTATTATTTCGTATAGGTCAGTGATCCCCAAACTACTATCGATACTGTTAAATTCAAAACTCTTGGAGTTTTAGTTTTGTTTTTAATTTGTTTATTTTTTTATTAACTTTTGCAGGTTTCTTAAAAGTCCCTTGCAATTTTCTGGAAATTTGGGGAACACCTGAAACTGATTTCATAGAGGTTTTGCACATTTTTTTAATATCAAGAATATGAATATGAATATGAATATGAAGAATATGAATTAGTACGAGTTATAGAATTGATAGAATGCGCAGAATTATAGTTTTTGTTTTTAATTCATGTTGGTCAAGGATCCCCAAACTACTGCTGATACTATTCAATCAAAAATTCGTGGAGTTTAGTTTTTTTTTAAATTTTACTATTTTTTTAATTAACTTTTGCAGTTAGAGTTTTTAGAGTGCAGAGTTTTTAAGATACATAATAATAATAAAGAATAAATAATAAATATATAATAATATATATAATATATATATATATATATATATATATATATATATATATATATATATAATAATATATATAATAATATTAAATATTTATTAGCAGAAAAGCTACATAATCAATCACATACCTTTTGTACCTTTTGTATAACACATAAGTTCCTTGCAATTTTCTGAACATTTTTTTAATATCTGAAACTGTTTTCATAGAAGTTTTGTAGATTTTTAAAAAACATCAAACAATTCATTTTCTGCTATTTTTCGTAATTTATAACATTTATTGATATAATGTTCGCAGTTTCTGAATGTCTTAATATTGTTATTGCATATTTTAGAAATTTCCATTCTCCATAAATCTTTATAAAACTTTGTGTAAATTATTAATAAGTTTTTGATAATTTCAATAACATTTTCTGTTTTTTTTACTTTCTTCTGTTTTGTAATGCCTTCGATGAGTGAGGTTTACTGCAATATTCGCAATTTCTGAACCTTCTCATACTTTTGATATTTTACGTAAAACTCAGAACTTTTGAACTATTATGATACTTATTTTGATTGCACATTCAACACGTTTCCATACTTTGTGACAATTTCTGAAATCTGAATTTGATATTTTGATATCTACATATATAACAACTTATAATATTTGATATTATACTTATGTCAGTTTCATTTGGATGAAACTCGCATATTTTTGTGTACATTTATTATTTTAATAAAACATTATGTATTTCTGCCTGCCAACTTTCCATAAAATCTAAGGATGTTTTTTAATTGTACAAAAAAGTGCAGACCTAAAATACTAAAATAAAACATCATACCTGATATTTATTTTACATCTACGTGCTTAAGTCCTAAGTGCTTTTTGCAATTTTCAGTAGACTTTAAAAAAATTTCAGTCCTAGAAATCAATTGGAAATTGCTGAATTGATAGAATGCGCAGAATTATATAGTGTAGCAGGTTTTGCCAACTTTCCGCAAAATCTGATGAATTTTAGAAAAATGTTTTCAAATAAGCAGATTTAGAACAATGACGGTTTTGTAGAACATTTTCTGAAACAAATGCGCTTTAAAAATAAATTTTAAACTTTGAAGTCAAATAAACATAAATCAAAATTTTTAATACGATTATTTGTGATAATAGCACAAAAGCAACGTTTCCAAAAATCTCAGAATTTTAAATACCATTATTTGTGATTATAAAGCAGCGTTTCCAAAAATCTCAGGTATAGTAGAAAATTCATAATTTTCAATTAATACCAGTGTCTGGTGTAAAGGCTAGCGGGAGGTCCTGAATGTTTCACGGGAATCAACAAATATTTATGAATCGATACGTCTGGCGGTAATGAATTTCCGGCAGGACGCTAATCCCGACGTTGTCGGCTGCACACGCGTCCGCGTGGTTGCCATTTCCGGGCATCGCGGCGCAAAACAAAGGGCAATAGAAACAAACTTGTACCGCCAAATAATTGGATACTTGTGTATCACCAGATAATTGGCTGCCTGTTTCAATATCTATTACGGCATAGATAATGGCATGCTGAATTAAGTTGAGCAAGCTTTCCTCGATCCTATAATTGGATAATAATCCAATATAATATTGGATCAAAATACTGTATTGTAATTTGATATTGGATATAATTAAACAAAAATATGCCACCATACTAAAAGCATATTCATAGATTTCTTACACGATTTAACGCTACGCTATGGCAATACTATCGCTATAGGCATTTTCAACAGCGTATTGATGCTGTTGAAAATGCCCATAGCGATAGCATTGTCACAACGTAGCGGGCCTTAGAAACCTATGAATGGACCTTTAGAGTATAATTATTACAATTATCTACCAAAATATGGCAGTAACAATTTAGGCCATATGAGAGTATCATTATTATTTAGCAATAAAATGGTAATAACCAATTAATCCATATGTCGATGATCAGTTGGAATTCTAATTATTGTGTGCCACCCACGTAATAACTAAATAATTATCGCCTTTTAAACAGAATTGCTTCTAATTTTTAAGCTGTCGTAAATAACATATGTTTTCAGTAACTCCCAATAAAATAAACGAAATGACATACTAATGCCTGTGAGCGAAGTCGCCAGTTTCCTGCTGGCTGTGTTTATGTGCGTTTTAATGGCTGTGAGGAACTGTGACTGCCTGGCTACAAAGTTGACATGCGACGATTGAGTTTAATTTCGCCCGCAGCCGAGAGGGAGAAATTCCGGAATATCACGCTTGTTGTTTTCATAAAGGTCAAATTGGGCCTCATTGAAGTTTATTGGAGTTAACGAGTTTGGAATTAGATCGGATTAAATGTGCATTAATTCGGTTAATGTGTGGGGCGTGCGTTTTCACCGAAATTTCTCATCCTCGCGGATTACGCCAGTAAACGTTGTGCTCTTACTCGAATAAATATCTACACAAATATTTTGCATTTCACACTTTTCAACGTCGTCGAAGTTGTTATTTTGTGAAAATGAAAGTGCCTGTGCTTGTATATCTGTTAATTAATAATAATTTAGTTAACATTATAAGAACAACGTAATTACAATGATACAACAATAATTTGTTGTAGCATTATGTATCGTAAATATTTATATAGTGAAAATGAAAGTGGCATAAGATGTTCAAAATATCCAATAGATAAATTTTCAGAAATTTCAGTGACTGATATCTTATACAGGCCAACTCGGAAAGTTAATAGCTCGATTTCCTGACTTATTTGAGACATACTAGCAGTCAAATTTTCAGAGGATTTATCTTCATGTATACAGTATATAGATCAGACATAAAATTTTAAAAATTTCCATCATCTAAATTTTCAGAAATTTCAGTGACTGATAACTTATACTGTCCAACTCGGAAAGTTAATAACTCGATTTTCTCACTTATTTGAGACATACTAGCGGCCAAATTTTCAAAGGATTTATCTTCAGGCATACTTTATACAAATCTGGCATAAAATTTTCAAAATATCTATCAGATAAATGTTCAGAAATATTAGTGGCTGATAACTTATACTGGCCAACTTGAAAAGTTAACTACTCGATTTTCTCCCTTATTTGGGCCATACTAGTAGTTAATTTTTAAGAGGATTCATCTTTAGATTTACTGTATACAGATCTGGCATAAAAGTTCCAAAATATCCAATAGATAAATTTTCAAAAATTTCAGTGACTGATAACTTATACTGGCCAACTCGTAAAGTTAATAACTCGTTTTCCTAACTTATTTAAGACATGCTAGTGGTCAAATTTTCGGACAATTTATCTTCAGGCATACTGTATAGAGATCTGGCATAAAATTTTCAAAATATCTAGTAGATAAATTTTCAGAAAATTCAGTGACAGATAACTTATACTGGCCAACTCGGAAAGATAATAACTCGATTTTCTCACTTAATTTGCACATACCTGTTGTGAAATTTGCAGAGGATTTATCTTCGGGCATACTGTATACAAATCTGGCATAAAATTTTCAAAATAATTATCAGATAAATGTTCATAAATTTTAGTGGCTGTTAACTTATACTGGCCAACTCGTAAAGTTAATAACTCGTTTTCCTAACTTATTTGAGACATACTGGTGGTCAAATTTTCAGACAATTTATCTTCAGGCATACTGTATAGAGATCTCGCATAAAATTTTCAAAATATCTGGTAGATAAATTTTCAGAAATTTCAGTGACAGATAACTTATAATGGTTAGCTCGAAAAGTTAATAACTTGATTTTCTCACTTAATTTTCACATACCTGTTGTGAAATTTGCAGAGGATTTATCTTCAGGCAAACTGTATACAAATCTGGCATAAAATTTTCAAAATATCCATCAGATAAATTTTCAGAAATTTCAGTGACTGATATCTTATACAGGCCAACTCGGAAAGTTAATAGCTCGATTTCCTGACTTATTTGAGACATACTAGCAGTCAAATTTTCAGAGGATTTATCTTTATGTATACTGTATGCAGATCTGGCATTAAATTTTGAAAATATCCATTAGATAAATTTTCAGAAATTTCATTGACAGATAACTTATACTGTCCAACTCGGAAAGTTAATAACTCTATTTTCTCACTTATTTGAGACATACCTGTAGTAAAATTTTCAAAGGATTTATCTTCAGGCATACTGTATACAAATAAGGCATAAAATTTTCAAAATATCCATCAGATAAATGTTCAGAAATTTTAGTGGCTGATAACTTATACTGGCCAACTCGGAAAGTTAACTACTCGATTTTCTCACTTATTTGGGACATACTAGTGATTGATTTTTCAGAGGATTCATCTTTAGGTTTACTTTATACAGATCAGGCATAAAATTTTCAAAATATCCAGTAGATAAATTTTCAGAAATTTCAGTGACTGATAACTTATACTGGCCAACTCGTAAAGTTAATAACTCGTTTTCCTAAATTATTTGAGACATACTAGTGGTCAAATTTTCAGACAATTTATCTTCGGGCATACTGTATAGAGATCTGGCATAAAATTTTCAAAATATCTAGTAGATAAATTTTCAGAAATTTCAGTGACAGATAACTTATACTGGTTAACTCGAAAAGATAATAACTCGATTTTCTCACTTAATTTACACATACCTGTTGTGAAATTTGCAGAGGATTTATCTTCAGGCATACTGTATACAAATATGGTATAAAATTTTCAGAATATCCATCAGATAAATGTTCAGAAATTTTAGTTGCTGATAACTTGTATTGGCCAACTCGGAAATTTAACTACTCGATTTTCTCACTTATTTGGGACATACTAGTAGTTAATTTTTCAGAGGATTCATCTTTAGGTTTACTGTACACAGATCTAGCATAAAATTTTCAAAATATCCAGTAGATAAATTTTCAGAAATTTCAGTGACAGATAACTTATACTGGCCAACTCGTTACGTTATTAACTCGTTTTCCTAACTTATTTGAGACATACTAGTGGTCAAATTTTCAGACAATTTATCTTCAGGCATACTGTATAGAGATCTGGCATAATTTTTTTTAAATAATCATTAGATAAATTTTCAGAAATTTCATTGAGAGATAACTTATACTGGTTAACTCGAAAAGTTAATAACTCGATTTTCTCACTTATTTGAGACATACTACTGATCAAATATTTAGAGAATTTATCTTCAGGTATACTGTATACAGATCTAGTATAAAAAATTTAAAATATCCGTTAGATAAATTTTCAGAAATTTCAGTGACAGATAACTTATACTGGTCAACTCGGAAAGTTAATAACTCGATTTTCTCACTTAATTTTCTCATAACCTTTGTTAAATATTTTTTTAGAGAATTTATCTTCAGGCATACTGTATACAGATCTGGCATAAAATTTTCAAAATAATTCTCAGATATATTTTCAAAATTTTCAGTGCCTGATAACTTATACTGGCCAACTCTGTAAGTTAATAACTCAATTTTCTCACTTGTTTGAGACATACTATTTGTCAAATTTTCGAAGGATTTATCTTTAGGCATACTGTATATAGATCTGGCATAAAATTTTCAAAATATGCATTAGATAAATTTTCAGAAATTTCAGAGACTTAACTTATACTCGCCTGCTCGGAAAGTTATTGACTCGATTTTCTCTCTTATTTAACACATACTTATGGTCAAATTTGCAGAGGATTTATCTTCAGGCATAGTGTTCAGAGATCTGGCATAAAATTTTCAAAATATTCATCAGATAAATTTTCAGGAATTTCAGTGACTGATAATTTATACTGGCCAACTCAGAAAGTTTGTAACTCGATTTTCTCATTTATTTGAGACATACAAGTGGGCAAATTTTCAGACGATTTATATTCAGGCATACTGTATACAAATCTGGAGAAAACAAATCAAAATATTCATTAGATAAATTTTAAGAAATTTCAATGAGTGATAACTTACACTGGTTAACTCGGAAAGTTAATAACTCGACTTTCTCACTTATTTAAGACAAACTTGTATTCATATTTTTAGAAGATTTATCTTCAGGCATAGGTACTGTATACTAATCAGGTATAAAATTTTCTAAATAACCATTAGATAAATTTTCAGAAATTTCAGTGTCTGATAACTTATACTTGTCAACTTGGAAAGTTAATAACTCGATTTTCTCACTTGATTTATACATATACCTTGTCAAATAATAATAAACTAATTAACATTATAAAAACAACATGATTACAATGATATAACCATAATTTTAGGAGCAATTATTTAGAAAATAAATTTTCTGTGAGATATTTTAAGAAATTTGCCCTGATAGTTATCATGGTTTTAAATATAAAATAAATATATATTCATAATATATATATATATATATATATATATATATATATATATATATATATATATATATATATATATATATATATTTAATATTTCTCTGAGAAACAATCAAAACTTCGGTACTTAATCCCTCCGCAAATCTTAACTATGTCTATGTTGGTACTTAACCCCGCCCCCCCCTATAGTGCTATATAAAATTGCTATTTTAACCTAATTTCTAGTACTAGAATTATGTGAGCATGACTGTACAATAATATTAGTATAGGGCCAATGCAAAATTGTAAGTAATTCAATTTTTTTTTAATCCTCAAATTTGATAAGAAATTCAACGAATGCAAAAATGTTGCAACAAGAATAAACAATCATTATCCTTTTGATTATTTAGAGGCGATGTACGCTGCAAAGTGAATCACGCGGATTTCCGCTAATGACGGAATCAGATACCAAATGTTTGCGATAATGACATAATCCTTCCGCGTGCGAAATTTACATTACATGTGTTAGCCTCCACGTGTGCATAGAAATGTTAATTTGTAGTTACATGTTCAAATTAACGAACGTCACATTGCGCGCCGCTTTCATAAACACAAATTAGCGGTTTAGATTTTCAAATTTGCAGGCGAAGTTTTGAACCCAAACTGCGTATTTGTAGCTAATAAGAACGACAAGATCGCCAATTATTGGCAACGTAAATTTCCATGGATAACTAGAGCTGAAATTTAAATAATCACTCGGTATATTTGTTGTGACTGCGTATAGCTGATGAGACCCAAAAGTATGAATAGGCTCTTGAGTTGTATGGATATCCAAATCTTGGAGTTAATAAAATAATGTGTGGATTCAGGTATGCACAAGACGTCCAAATCTTGAATTCTATGGAAATTTCTTTGTTCAGGAAAAGACGGTTTACTGTGGTAGAAATATCACCTCTCCTCTTTCTGTAATTTATTGAGCTGTGTCGAAATTCGAGCTCCCATCATACATTATCCCGACCGCGGTGAGGTATAATCTTCTAATATTTTATTGTCCTTTGCGTAATCCGTAAGTCAAACAGGAAACCGAAAGCAAATTACATATCAATTACCCGTGCGTTTCTACCTGTCCCTGTGTGTCTCTGCGGCGTGTTCTGGGGGCCGTTGAAAAATTCGACAATGATCCCAGTACGTGGGGCCCCCTGGCCGCATTTACTTAGCCGCAGATCGACAAAGCTGGGGCCCACAAATGAGTAGTTTACGACCTGGGCCGCACAATATCCCCAAATTGCGCGCCGTTCCTAATTTATGACCTGGACGTGGCCCGTCGAACTTCCACGGGATCCGGGCCCTTTGTGATCGCACCCTGCTCCCGGCACGGCCAGGAGAATTGATCCGGCCTCGTCCTGGGCAGGCTCCAGGAGTTCCAGGAGTCAGCGCGCAAGGATTGAGCCGTCGTCGTCGGCTCGTATTATTTATTTGTAGTATTTACGATTTGCCTAATTGCGCGGTGCAGCGTATAAATAGAAGAACCTGTTGATGCCGATAGCCATTAGCGTTTCCAGTGCATTATTAATGCGCCCGATGTAATATAAATAAATCGTGAGCTAGTCTCCCATCGAGCTCCTAAGTGTCCGTGCTCGAATTAACGAGGCCGTCTAATGTGCGACTTCTCATAACTAATGGTAATCCATAATTGATACCCGAACCAAACCTGGTAACAACCAACGTGATGTTTAAAACGCAAACACCGTGAGAAAAATGTGTTGAAATTTTTCTCCGAACAATTCCAGTCGTTTCCTGTATTCTACATAAATTTATTCACAGCTTTTCTATTTATAGAATAACAACATTTTGCACATACAGAACTTTGATACTTATGTAACAAGAACCATATTTTCGGATTATGCTTATTGGTGCTTACTTGATTTATGCTGGGGAGATACCCAGCATAATTGTCTATTCCTAAAAGTTTTTGTCACAACATCCAGTAATAAGATATGTACTGGAAGACGAAGAAGTTCTTACAAATTGCTCTTCCAAATATTGAAAAGTACGTGGGCGATAGGTACACTGCCCAAGCAGTGTCAAACAAACTGTCCACTTCCTCTTAAGTAACTTCGGCAAGACTTCCAGGAAAGTTCGCCTGGACGTTTCGTGTGAGGAGGAAACGTCCTGGATTTCGAGGAAGTGAGCCGCGAAGGATAACGCGTCCTATTCTAGATCCCGCCGAGGCGTAATTGGAGTGAACTTATTAAAGAGCCGCGGCCGTTGCATTTAAAAGTTCACGCCGTGGCATTGATGGCAATTAAATTCGTTTCTTTTTCTTTCTCCTGCGAGCTCGCAATTACGGCGGGAAGGCTGCAATAACACCGAGGGGGAATCGAGAGGCTGATTGATGACTAAAGCGAAAATTGGGTTCTGTGGCCTGAGCATTTCAACATCGGGATTTAATGGGATTGTTGGTGGAAACCTGAAAGTTAATAATCTAATGCGGTGGGTGTTGTTGGTGCAGACAGATAATTCCACATGATCACCACATGTCGCATTTATACAGGATGACAGCTTCTACGAAACATCCTTTAGTGCTGACATGAAGTCTTAGGAGATTTTATTTTCTGTAACACCAAAACTGCTGAGATCATCCAAAGAATTTTCCACAATTTTTCTGTCTCAAACCCAAAACTCTGTCTTCCAATTCATCGTTGCCTCTTCGCTTTTGAAATAATATTTGTTGAAATTGTAGTATTAAAATACCCTTTGAAACATATGCCACTACACTTGATGTATTTTCAAACTTTTTCACAAACCTGCTAATTGTTGATACAGACGAAATTGGTCGATTGCTAAATTTAACCGAAAATAAGTCACGAACTCTTCGTAAACTGACGCCACTGTAAAATGTTAATGTTTTTGAAATAATATATATAATCGATCTTTATTGGGCTATCGACCCCATATGGGGTCTTTCCGCCTTATTTGAAATAATATTTGTTAAAATTGGAGTATTAAAATACCTTTTGAATCATATGCCACTACACTTGCTGAATTTTCAAACTTTTTCACAAACCTGATAATTGCTGATTCAGACGAAATTGGTCGATTGTTAAATTTAACCAAAAATAAGTCACGAACTCTGCATAAACTGACGCCACTGTTAAATGTTTTGATACTGAATAAATTATCTTTCATTTATTTACCATGAAAAGGAGACATTTAACTAGTCCTCTCAACAAAAGAATCGCGATCCACTAATTACGTGTTATTATTATGATTTGTACCAAACGACAAGCATGAATTTATAATTATGTCATCATTTAAAAAAATATTCCTTTACGATTTTTCTCTAAAATTACTTGGGGAGATTGCTGATACAGACGGAATTGGTCGATTATTGAATTTAACCGAAAATAAGTCACGAACTCTGCGTAAACTGATGCCACTGTAAAATGTTTTGATAATGAATAAATTATCTTTCAGTTATTTGCTATGAAAAGGAGACATTTAACTAGTCCTCTCAAAATAAAAAATAGCGATCCACTAATTAGGTGTTATTATTATGATTTGTACCAAACGACAAGCATGAATCTATAATTATTTGTCATCTTTGAAAAAAAAAATCCTTTACGATTTTTCTCTAAAATTAATAGGGGAGCTAATAATTACCCATATTTAATTTTACATGTTAAATTCCTATATTCGCCTAATCCCATACACTCGGTATATTGAAGTTATACACAATACCCAAGTGAAATCATGAATAACCAATGGACTTCGAAATTGTTCCAAAAATCCAGAAGTATTGTAAAGACTATTGATTAATTGAAGACGTACACAAGTGAAACCGTCCACGGATGGAAGTACCAAGTTACCAAATCTACGTACGTAAGTTGCTCAATTTCTACATAAGCGACCATTCCTGGTGTTGCTACATCTTGACAGATACACATCTGAGTAATGGGATTTTAATTGCCGAACGCCGGACGGCCTCATAGGAGCGAATCGGACGAGGCGACTTGCGGACGCGGAGCTTCCGCCTCGTTTCGAACAATTAACTCCTCCACGCGACTCAAAACACGTCGTTAACGCATTCGTGTCGTCTTCTTCTGCTATATTATTCAAAAACAATCGAATATGCCTCGAACACGTTCAAGTTTTTCAAATAACTCCAAGGATCATCTCAGGGTCTTGAAATGTCTCTAAACTGTAATCCAGAATTTCCCTTGAAAGAGCTGAAATGTGTCTAAACTGTAATCCAGAATTTCCCTTGAAAGAGCTGAAATGTCTCTAAACTGTAATCCAGAATTTTCCTTTAAGGAGCTGAAATGTCTCTAAACAGTAATCCAGAATTTTCTTTGAAAGAGCTGAAAAGACTAATATGTAAGCCAGAATTTCCTTTGAAAGAACTGAAATGTCTCTAAACTGTTATCCAGAATTGCCCTTGAAAGAGCTGAAATGTCTCTAAACTGTAATCCAGAATTTCCCTTTAAAGAGCTGAAATGTCTCTAAACAGTAATCCAGAATTTTCTTTGAAAGAGCTGAAAAGACTTTAATATGTAAGCCAGAATTTCCCTTGAAAGAACTGAAATGTCTCTAAACTGCAATCCAGAATTTCCCTTGAAAGAGCTGAAATGTCTCTAAACTCAAATCCAGAATTTCCCATGAAATAACTGAAATGTATCTAAACTGAAATCCAAAATTTCCCTTGAAAGAGCTCTCTCTCTACATTTTTTATTTTGGCTGATCATCTAAATTTTCAAGCAATTTTCGTACTCATATTGAAAATAGTTTGGCGGATACTTGTTTAAACTCCAATATCTCAGGTCATCTCAGGGTCTTGAAATGTCTCTAAACTGTAATCCAGAATTTTCCTATATAGAGCTGAAATGTCTCTAAACTGTAATCCAGAATTTCCCTTGAAAGAGCTGAAATGTCTCTAAACTACAATCCAGAATTTCCCTAGAAGGAGCTGAAATGTCTCTAAACTGTAATCTAGAATATCCCTTGAAATAATTGAAATGTATCTAAACTGTAATCCAATATTTCCCTTGACAGGGCTCTCTTTACATTTTTTATATTGGCTGAACATCTAAATTTTCAAGCAATTTTCGTACTCATATTGAAAATAGATTTGGTGGATACTTGTTTAAACTCCATTATCTCAGGTCATCTCAGGGTCTTGAAATGTCTCTAAAACTGTAATGCAGAATTTCCCTTGAAAGAGCTGAAATGTCTAAACAGTAATCCAGAATTTTCCTTGAAAGAGCTGAAAAGTTTTTAAAATGTAATCCAGAATTTTCCTTGAAAGAGCTGAAATGTCTCTAAGCTGTAATCCAGAATTTCCCTTGAAAGAGCTGAACTGTCTCTGAACTGTAATCCAGAATTTCCCTTGAAATAGCTGAAATGTCTCTAAACTGTAATCTTCTTCTGAAAGAGCTCTCTCTATATATTTTTATTTTGGCAGAACATCTAAATTTTCAAACAATTTTCGTCCTCAGATTGAGCACGATCGTTTGATTCTGATATACTTAAAGGTACAGAGAGTTTTTTTTATCGTGAAACATAGGGGTGATAATTGTTTCTTATACACTTGTGTCACAATGACATCAGTGTATCAAAGCGTCTTTTTTAAAATGCAACATACAAGTAATAGCTATTTATGGTACAAGTGAATAAAGTCGAATTTTATCCACGAAAAAACGGTTTAGGCGAAGCCGAGTGCGATACTGTTTTCGAGAGTTTTCTGCTGTATTATTCAAAAACAATCGAATGTGCCTAGAACATCTTCATGTTTTCCAAATAATTCCAAGAATGGAAATAGATTTGGCGGATACTTGTTTAAACTCCATTATCTCAGGTCATCTCAGGGTCTTGAAATGTCTCTAAGCTGTAATCCAGAATTTCCCTTGAAAGAGCTGAAATGTCTCTAAACTGTAATCCAGAATTTCCCTTGAAAGAGCTGAAATGTCTCTTAACTGTAATCCAGAATTTCCCTTGAAAAAGCTGAAATGTCTGTAAACTGTCATCCAGAATTTCATAGCTCTCTTTTTATTTTTTATTTTGGCTGAACAACAAAATTTTCAAGCAATTTTCGTCCTCATATTGAGCTCGATCCTTTAATTCTGATATACTTGAACATACAGAGAGTTTTTTTTAATCGTGAAACATGGGGTTAATATTTTTTTGTTTTTTTTAAACAACGGATTTTCATAATTTATAATACACGGAGTTGTTTCATCGTAGAACATGGGTTAATCATTTCAATAGTAATACCCTAAACTGTAATCCAGAATTTCCCTTGAAAGAGCTGAAATGTCTCTAAACTGTAATCCAAAATTTCCAATGGAAGAGCTGAAAGAGCTGAAAAGTCTTTAAAATGTAATCCAGAATTTCCCTTGAAAGAGCTTTCTTTACATTTTTTGTTTTAGCTGAACATCTAAATTTTCAAGAAATTTTTGTACTCATATTGAAAATAGATTTGGCGGATACTTGTTTAAACTGCAATATCTCAGGTCATCTCAGGGTCTTGAAATGTCTCTAAACTGTAATCCAGAATTTCCATTGAAAGAGCTGAAATGTCTCTAAACTGTAATCCAGAATTTCCCTTGAAATAGTTGAAATGTCTCTAAACAGTAATGCAAAATTTTCCTTAAAAGAGCTGTAATGTCTTTAAAATGTAATCCAGAATTTCCCGTAAAAGAACTGAAATGTACCTAAACTGCAATCCAGAATTTCCCTAGAAAGAGCCGAAACTGTAATTCAAAATTTCCCTTGACACAGCTCTCTTTTTATTTTTTATTTTGGCTTAACATTTAAATTTTCAAGCAATTTTGAACATACAGAGAGTTTTTTTTAATCGTGAAACAGGGTTAATATCTTTTTGTTTTTTTTTAAACAACGGATTTTTATAATTTATAATTCAAAGAGTTTTTTTTTATCGTGCAACATGGGTTAATCATTTCAATAGACATACACTAAACTGTAATCTAGAATTTCCCTTGAAAGAGCTGAAATGTCTCTAAACTGTAATCCAGAGTTTCCCTTGAAAGAGCTGAAATGTCACTAAACTGCAATCCAGAATTTCCCTTGAAAGAGCTGAGATGTATCTAAACTATAACCCAAAATTTCCATTGACAGAGCTCTTTATCCCTATTTCTTATTTTGGCTGAACATCTAAATTTTTAAGCAATTTTCGTACTCATATTGAAAATAGATTTGGCGTATACTTGTTTAAACTCCATTATCTCAGGTCATCTCAGGGTCTTGAAATGTCTCTAAAACTGTAATGCAGAATTTCCCTTGAAAGAGCTGAAATGTCTCTAAACAGTAATCCAGAATTTTCCTTGAAAGAGCTGAAAAGTCTTTAAAATGTAATCCAGAATTTTCCTTGAAAGAGCTGAAATGTCTCTAAGCTGTAATCCAGAATTTCCCTTGAAAGAGCTGAACTGTCTCTGAACTGTATTCCAGAATTTCCCTTGAAATAGCTGAAATGTCTCTAAACTGTAATCTTCTTCTGAAAGAGCTCTCTCTATATATTTTTATTTTGGCAGAACATCTACATTTTCAAACAATTTTCGTCCTCAGATTGAGCACGATCGTTTGATTCTGATATACTTAAAGGTACAGAGAGTTTTTTTTATCGTGAAACATAGGGGTGATAATTGTTTCTTATACACTTGTGTCACAATGACATCAGTGTATCAAAGCGTCTTTTTTAAAATGCAACATACAAGTAATAGCTATTTATGGTACAAGTGAATAAAGTCGAATTTTATCCACGAAAAAACGGTTTAGGCGAAGCCGAGTGCGATACTGTTTTCGAGAGTTTTCTGCTGTATTATTCAAAAACAATCGAATGTGCCTAGAACATCTTCATGTTTTCCAAATAATTCCAAGAATGGAAATAGATTTGGCGGATACTTGTTTAAACTCCATTATCTCAGGTCATCTCAGGGTCTTGAAATGTCTCTAAGCTGTAATCCAGAATTTCCCTTGAAAGAGCTGAAATGTCTCAAAACTGTAATCCAGAATTTCCCTTGAAAGAGCTGAAATGTCTCTTAACTGTAATCCAGAATTTCCCTTGAAAAAGCTGAAATGTCTGTAAACTGTCATCCAGAATTTCATACCTCTCTTTTTATTTTTTATTTTGGCTGAACAACAAAATTTTCAAGCAATTTTCGTCCTCATATTGAGCTCGATCCTTTAATTCTGATATACTTGAACATACAGAGAGTTTTTTTTAATCGTGAAACATGGGGTTAATATTTTTTTGTTTTTTTTAAACTACGGATTTTCATAATTTATAATACACGGAGTTGTTTCATCGTAGAACATGGGTTAATCATTTCAATAGTAATACCCTAAACTGTAACCCAGAATTTCCCTTGAAAGAGCTGAAAAGTCTTTAAAATGTAATCCAGAATTTCCCTTGAAAGAACTGAAATGTCTCTAAACTGCAATCCAGAATTTCCCTAGAAAGAGCTGAAATGTCTCTAAACTGCAATCCAGAATTTCTGTAGAAAGAGCTGAAATGTATCCAAACTGTTATCCAAAATTTCCCTTGATAGAGCTCTCTTTATATTTTTTATTTTGGCTGAACGTCTAAATTTTCAAGCAATTTTCGTCCTCATATTGAGCTCGATCGATTGATTCTGATATACTTAAATGTACAGAGAGCTTTTTTTATCGTGAAACATAGGGGTAATAATTGTTTGTTACTGTAATTATGGCATTCATAAAATTAGTTTTGAACAATTATTTATCAGAAATTTATAATAATGCTCTAATCGACTACAAAATAGTATATGAAATTCGTTTATTTTATAATTCCGGATTATGGCATTCGTGAAATTAGCGCTTCGCTCATACGTCATTGCCATAATCCTATGAATTATAAGCCAATTTCATAATATACTATTGTGTTTAGGTGGAGAAGTGATACAATCATTATTATTGTTTATTTGAAAGTGTACAAATGTACGGATCCGTCATGAGTTAAGTGATTTTTTTGGGAATTATATCCTCGGACTGAGTTAAATGATTTTTTTGGACGAGAGTTGAGTTTGAATACTTTGTAGATTTCGACAGTTGGAGTTCAGAAATTTACAAAATTTTGCAGTTGCATAAAAACATGGGTAAAAACATATTTATCTTTGACAGTTTGACAGTTATTTTTTAAATAATTGTCATATTTGGACAGTTTCCTTAATTTTTTTTCAATTGAGTTGAGTTTGAATTTCATAGATTTCGACAGTTGGAGTCGAAAATGTTACAGATTTTTGCAGCCGGTGCTAAGAATTTCATAGATTTACAGAAATATGACGATTTGGAGGAGAGTTGAGTTTGATTACTTTGTAGATGTCGACAGTTGGAGTTGAGAAATTTACAAAATTTCGTAGTTGATTCTAATTTTGTTGTAGATTATAACAGTTTCAGTTAGAAATATCTCCATTTTTACAGTTGCATAAAAACATGGTTAAAAACATATTTATCTATGACAGTTTGACAATTTTTTTGAAATAATTGTCATATTTAGACAGATTACTTACTTTTTTTTCAATTGTGTTGATTTTGAAAATTTCGTATAATTCGACAGTTGGAGTCGAAAATGTTACAGAGATTTGCAGCCGGTGCTAATAATTTCATAGATTTACAGAAATATGACGATTTGGAGGAGAGTTGAGTTTGAATACTTTGTAGATTTCGATAGTTGGAGTTGATAAATTTACAAAATTTCGTAGTTGGTTCTAATTTTGTTGTAGATTATAACAGTTTCAGTTAGAAATATCACCATTTTCACAGTTGCATAAAAACACGGTTAAAAACATATTTATCTTTGACAGTTATTATTGACAATATTTTTTAAATAATTGTCATATTTGGACAGTTTCCTTTTCATTTCTGAGCTGAACCCAGGGCCGGTTTATCAAATGTTGGCGCCCTAGGCGATTTTTAAGGTGGCGCCTCTTGAACCTCCCTTTTAATGTGATCAAAGGTATTGCAGGTATTGTAATAATTGGAAATTTTTATATTGATAAATTTTATTACAATTTTAAAAACAAAACAAAAAATTGTACATAATAAGCACATTTTAATAAAAAATATATAACAAAAATAAACATGAAAATAAAAAGCATTTCTCAAAGTACATAAATGCATATTAAAATATTTAACAATGCATAGAAATAAAAATCACAACAAAATAAATAAATAATACTACTATTACTTAAACATATAACTTTGGCTTAAATACAGTGGAAAAAAAGATTTATATCTAAATTCATGACAAAAAACCAATGCTCCCAATTGTATCATTTATAATATCATTACATAGAAAAAATTCCTAAGCCAAAAACCGATTTTTTTAATTTATATTTTTTTCCTACATTTGGAATTTGCAAATGTTTCAATTAGTTTGTCACAGCACATATAATTAACCATGTCTGAATTTATTGCAAGAGTTGCCAAGCCTGATAATTTTTCATGGGACAGCGTGTTTCTCAAATAATTTTTAATTCGTTTTAAGACTGAAAACGAACGTTCACCAGAGGCATTTGCAACAGGAATGCATAAATAAATCCTTAATATAACATCCATATTCGGAAAAGTAGATATTATCTTTTTCTCTTGTATAAGTTTTAACATTTTTAAAACACTTGATTGTCCATCATCTACTATTAATACTTCCTTATTTTTTAAAAACTGTTTAAAATGTTTGCATTCTTCTGTAAATTCGGGACCAAGGTCCGATGGGTATAATTTTATAAGCGCGTTTGTTTTTTCTTCAATGATATTATCCTCCACTTCTCCTAACCTCGTCAAAAACTCAAACAAGCCCTCTATATCAGTGTATGTATTTTTACGACGCTTCAATTGTTCAATTAAGTTATCAATTATGACATAAAATGTATTTATTCTCATATTATCACGCCCATTCGTATTCAGATCATTATTGGGTTCTAAAAATTGGAGTTTCCTTTTACGATTCCGAGTTAATTCTTTTTTGTATTCGCTGCAGTTGGATTTCTTTTTTCCTGCTTCCTCATAAAGATCAAATTTAGATCTTTGTTCTGTTAAATATTCAATTAAAGAATTATAAATTTGAACAACGACTGTTATATCTATATTAACTTTTTGCAATGTTTTATTACAGGCATCGATTCTCTCCAAAATATTGTTCCAAAATTCAGTAAGGATGCCAGTTTCTAATAAATGAAATTTACAAAGTAATCCATTTGCTTCAGCGTGTGTTTGAGGTTTTTCAGTTTCGTTGTTCAATATCTCTTCAAAGGCATCTCTAAAACAGGAATAGCCTAAAGATAAGGCGCTGCACGCATCTGCTCTGGCAGACCACCTCGTTGCCGACAGAGTTTTAGGAAGCAGGTATTTATTTTTATTATTATTTGCAAAACATTTTTTTTAAATGTCCCATCTATGGGTAGAAGCTGACCAAAAATTATAAATTTCCTGTATAAACATGAAAAATGTAGTTGCTTCCAGACAAGATTCAGCAGCAAATACACCAACTAAATTTAAAGAGTGTGCTGCACAAGGTACGTAATGTATTAATGTATTGTGAGCTTTCATTCTAACTTGCAAACCAGAGTATTGGCCAGACAAATTACTGGCGTTGTCATATGATTGACCTCTGCAATCCATAATATTGATTTTTAGATCTTCAAGTTTTTTTAAAATGGCAACTTTCATTTCTTTTGCCTTATGTCCTACATTTGGCAAAAATGAAATAAATCTTTCGACTGGCGTACCATCTGCATAAATATATCTTACTACAAAAGTTAACTCGTCCACCTTGGCAATATCTGGTGTCAATAATTATGGAAAAATATTTACTTGACTTTAATTCTTCGACAATTAAATCAGTGATTGAAAAACTCATCAAAATAATAAATTCATTGCATATATCTTTGGATAAATATGAAACGGTCCCTTTGCCTTTGTTTGCATATTTTTGTATGTGAGCTTGCAAAAATGGATCAAATGTTGAAATCAATTCTAACAGACCAATGTATTTGCCATTATTCGGTTCCCCAAATACATCACTTTCACCACGAAAAGCCAAAGTACGAGTGGACAAATACTTAACAACTTCAACTATTCGTACAAGAACATTTTTCCAATATTGTAATTCCAAAGAATATTGTTTTTTTAATTCACCATCAATTTTCCCTAGAGCGTCAACTCAACATATATAAATCCGCGTATTTTCTCGGTGTTCTAAAGATTGTTCGTGATGTTTTAAACGATGTTCGTTCTTCCAATCGTTAAAGCCAGTATGAGTAAATGAAGTTTTATGTTTGCTAAATAATTTGCACGGCATACAATAAATACATCCTGTCGTTTTAGAAAAAATAAGCCATTCTCGTCTCTTTGTCTCCCCATTTATGGATTGGTGCAAAAATATACGCTTTGAAGCATATCTCACCCGATCATTATATGATCTTTTAGATATTTTAAAATCTAATTCATTAATATTTTGTTGTGGTGGATTTTGAATGATATAATCCACAAAATTATTATCGATTCTCCACTTCGAAGGGTCCAACAAATCTGTGACTGAAATTGTTTGATTTTCTGTTATCGACGATGCAAAGTTCTCGCTTTCAATTGTGGCCTCACTCACCAAATTTGGTAAATTATAATTTTCATTGGTGCTTTCATGAGAAGTTGATGGCAAATTTGTAACATCGTCAAATATGCTCGATCTTGGTAACAAAGTGTCTGGGGACTGCACTTTGGATTCCTCACTTTTCGAAAAAAACGAAGTTATTTTATGCACTTTGTCCAACAATTTGGCAGTTTTTTCATTTTGTTCCAATTTTCGTAATTTATTCTGATATCCAGATAATTTACGCGACATATTTCTGCAAACAAATTTAACATTTGAAACATGCGTACTTTGAATTAATAAATTATTGTCCTTTGAACACAAATAGCATGTTGTATTCAAAATAATAGTGCAGTTTGGTGTCAGCATTTAATTTGAACTTTATAATAAAAAAAAGTGCACTTACTTTTATTAAAGTGTTCACTATTCACATGATTTTTTTGTTTAATCGAATTACTCAAAGTAATTTTTATTGCAATTTCACAGGAGACACCAGACCCATACAACTAGTTAACATCGAATGAACTAATGACATAAAACTATAAAAGGGTCCAGCATGTACATAAATCTATTTACTCTCAAGAAATATAGGTCGGGAAAAATATGTTAACGTAGTCCTTATTTCTTATTGATTGGTTTCAAAGCATAGAAATAAAAACACGTGTAGGCGCCAGTACCATGTTTTTACCTTAGCTTATTTATTGATAGATAAACAAACATAATCATACTATGTATACATATACAAAACGACTCGAGTTGGGATTTATAAATAAACTGTGAGCGGGCCTTACGAGTGCGACCGCCGAAAACAATATTATTTAATTGGAAAGAAATACGAATATAAAAATTAATTGGCCCAAATTTTCGCGCCCCTATTTACTTGGCGCCCCTAGGCGATCGCCTAGGTTGGCCTATTGGGTAAACCGGCCCTGGCTGAACCTGAAATTTTGCCACCGCACTGCATTCAATTCGTGAACAAAACGTTTGTTTTGTCGGTCTGGCGCTCACCGCTGGTATCGTACCCGTGGCCTTTACTTTACAATACAAATCACAATACTATGAGTAGGATAAACTATACGGTTTCTGGACCATTTTATTGACCCCATTAAAATCTCAATCAAATTGGTTCCGCGTGATTTTTATTCGTCGAGATCGGGGCTGTGACGAGCCACATTGATGCTATTTTATCAATACGCGAGATTTTAATTGTGTCAATCAAATGGTTCAGAAGGCGTATAGTTTACCCTACTATATGAAAATAATAATTATAACAATAATTCTGCTGCTCTTCCGTACGTATTACTTCCATGTTTATTAAGGGACTTCCTCCATTGTCTTTTAGATCTAGTTTGGTCTCCATCCTCCATCCTCTTTTAAAAAGTGTTGGCTTCACGACTGTAATTGTATTATTAACCAATGTAAATATTGATGTGATGAAACAAAATGTTCGCTAATTTGAGTATTTCGAGCTACAAACTGACGATCGTGACCGATCAAGCCTATTATTGTTATTAGTGGATTTGTGTCGATGGTTCGAGTCGCCCTTCCCAAACGAAAACCGAATTCCGCTTATTGATTTCCGCGCGGTGGATTTCTGCATGCACCCCTGCCCCAATTGGATTATTAAGCTGCATGCATGTGTCATCGGGGCGCGCCCCGACCCCCCAACCCCCTGTCGGGGGTGGGTGAAATGCGTCTGTGTGAAAAAGCGGCCGTTTGATGTTCGAGGGGAGTCCGCACTGGAGTAGATTATTTCCTCTCCTTTGACGGGGCACCATTTGCGGAAGGGACAGTTTAATCAGATTACGATCCGGACCCCGCGAACTTAATACTCGGACCGACCCTGCGGGGGGCGCCGCTGGGTGCCGCGCTCATTACGGGTCACCCCGGATGGCGCCATTGTGGCTCGCGAATGTGCGTATTTTTTTCCTGCGTTTCTTTGTTGCAAGGGCGGTTATCGCGCACAAGGGCACGCACAGCCCTTTGGAAACGCGCCCCGGCTCTGTTGCATCGGCGGGGGGTGGCGCTGGGCGGATCAATAGAAACGCATTTGGAAGTGCACGTAGGGAGAGACGGTTGCTATAAGAGTCCCCCCTTAGCAACGGCGACTTCAGCGGTGGGTGGTCGGGGTTTGTTTGGCCCGGGAGTTAGGGTAGGACATGGATCGTCCCACGCGTCCGAGAGGGGCGCCTCGGCGATCGATGCGGGGCCCAGCGGAGAAAAAATTATGTAACCGCCGGAGGCCCGGGGGGGCTCGCCCAGGAGGCGGCGATCACGGGAGGGACGTCCAGGAGGAGGAGGCGGCAAAAAAAACGGCTCGTGAGGAGCCTGGGGATCGCTTAAATGTTTTATGTAGTTAATGCGGAGGTGGAGATTATGGGGCTTGATGAAATTTACGAAACTGAGCGCCCATCAAGGTCTCTGAGGCGATGTAATGGCCTGGGCCATTTAATAAACTCCGATGGTTTCGAATCGTAACAGCACTACAGAGTGGTATATATTTTTAATGCTGCAGATCTAATTATTGTTCTCTCCTTTTTATATTCATGACACCAGAAGTAGCAGACAATAAATTACAAGGTGGTACGAATACACAGACAATACAGAAAATGATTGAATATGTACGGAGTGTACATATGACCCCATGCATTTTGGGACACGCACAATTGAGAGAAAGCGAGCATATATGAATGGGTACGCATAAACTAGTCAACTGGAATTTTAAACTTCATATTCAGATGGCCGTAAATCTGCCAATGTGAAATAACGGCGTGGCGATCTTGCCACCGGCGGCGTAGCGAACTTGGAGGTGCACCCATGCAAAGAAAGATCAAATTTATAAAACAAGCCAAAATGAGGTTCGGGGTGGTAGAATATGGAGGGATAAAAGGTATCAATTCAGAAGTTCGGCATTTACTCGGATCAGTTAGAAATTACCACCAGCGCAGAACGTTACGCTGCTCGACGAAGTCTCGAGAGCTTGAGCATTAATTTCTCCGGTAATTATCCTTACGACGAAATCAAATGTACACATTATTAACCAATTGACATACTAATGATAACACCTATCTAGTGACACTGCATCACGATGGCGTTTGTGGGTAGAACGAATTTAATTAAGGTCGAAATGTAGGTTTCTATCGCTGTATCAACGTAGTCGAGCTTAACTACAATTCATACCTTGTCCTGACAATATTTTCATATGGCAGTAGAATATTGTAAATTTCTTCCCTTTCCTACTTCGAAACAATGGAATACCGATATTATGAATCAAGTTTGTTTACTGAAATCTAACTACTAACAAGTAAACATAGTGGGTATATAAATTTCTAAATACAGATAATTCAATGATATTCTGTCGATTAAAAAAATCGATTTTCGTTAATATATTGACCGTGTAAGTGGCCCTTTAGCCGAATAATTGTAACCCAGTATCTCTATATTCCTAGATTCCAGAGTAATCTATCTAATTATCATAACAATAAATTATCACACCAGCCGTAACAAAATGCGTCAAACTCGTAAAGGTCAACGCTCGCCAGATACATCAACTTCCATACACACATACAAACATACAAGCAATTTATAATGTACTTGATTTTAAACGAATTCACTGGAAGCTATGCGGAACAATCAGCTGTTATTGTTTTCAATGCCGTCACACGGCGCGCAGGTTATCGGTTTACTTTGCATGTTTAACTCGCTGTTTTCAAAATATTATTGGAAGTTTTAATTCATATACAAGGTCTCGGGTGTACCTTCCACATGCATACAAGGTAGTGTTGTACAATATCATCCGTCATACAAAGTTCTTAAGTAATCGTTTTTGTAATAAGATATGATTAAAACATCATAAGTATACCGGGTGATTCAAGTTTATTGTCGAATAATATGTACAGGCGAATGCAGGCGAATTAAACTTATTTACGGTTGTGCAAAAATTATAATATTATAGAATTAGATACCTACGATATTAATCTACTTATTGGTGGTTCAAAATGTTCAATATAATTTTAAATACGGCTATAAATTACAAAAAAAAAGAAGTTTAACCCAACGTTCAATTTTTATTCTATTATATAAAATAGCCCAAAATTACCCTTTTAATTCATAGGTACTAATTATGAAATCGTCGTTTAAAAAAAATTATTAGAATGTAAGTGTGTCGCACATTTATTTTAATTCTACTATGATTTATGGTCTCCCGTAAACTAGAAAAGTCGAGTCGTTCAGATATTTATGACAACAATGGTCTTAGCAAATGCAGAGAGGTATAATTTATGTCTTAAACCCTCGCCGCTTCGCAAACCAATGATTTCCAGGCCGAAATAAATATTTTAGAAAATTAAACTAGAGAAGATACCATCATAACATCATAAGTACTTATTACACATAGCAAAACTTCTGCATACATGAAGAGTTACGTAGAATAGCTTTTCGTACTACTTTATTAATAATCGTTAACACATTCATGAAGAGATATTAATAATTCCACATTTGGAAATTTCATTCGAAATTTTCGAATTTTGAAACGTTCTTAGATGATTTCCATCAAAAATGTAACAAAACCTTGCAATTTTGTTCATTCATTTATTCATTATGTCAAATTTTGACAATTTCCTAGAAAAATCCAGTAGATATTCGTGGATAATGAATAAAACTAAAACAATCCAGTTGATGTGAAAATGTTTAGAATATATCTTAAGGCATTTATAGAATAGTTGAGAAGTATAGTAAAACTTATGAATGAAAATTTTAGAAAATTACACTCATTATATTGCTTATTCTTCTTACGTAGAATAACTTTTCGTACTAATTTATTAATAAATATTAAAAATCTTAGATAAATCCTAAACATATTCATGAAGAGATAATAATAATTCCACGTATGGAACATTCATTCGAAATTATCAAATTTTGAAACGTTCTGAGATAATTGAGATAAAAATCATCAACATTTTAAGAAAATCATGCCATTTTGTTCATTCGTTTGCTCATTATATCCAAATTTGACACAATTTCCTACAAAAATTCGGTAGATATTCGTGGATAATGAATATTACTAAAAAAATCCAGTTCACGTAAAATTTTTTAGAATATTTCTTAAGGTTAGGATGGTTGAGACCGTTACTTTGTGGTAATCCATATTAAATTCAGAATAAAACACTACTATGTTTTAACCACACAATTAGAATTATTGTGTGGTTAAAACATAGTAGTGTTTTATTCTGAATTTCTTAAGGTATTTATACAAAAGTTGCGAAGTAATGGAAAACTTATGAAAATTTTAGAAAATTGCACCCATTATGTTGTGTAGAGTAGCTTTTCGTATTTCTCTATGTTGTGTAGAGTAGCTTTTCATATTACTTCATTAATATATATGTATTTTTTTTTTATTAATCCTTAACACATTCATGACGAGATCTTGATAATTCCACTTTTGGAAATTTTATTCGAAATTTTCGAATTTTGAAACGTTCTTAGATAATTCCAAAAGATTTGCATAATTATTTTAACAAAATCATGGCATTTTGTTTATTCATTTGTTTATTATGTCCAGATTTGACAAGTTCCTACAAAAATCCAGTAGATATTCGTCTATAAGGAATAAAACTAAAACAATCCAGTTGATGTGAAAATCTTTAGAATATTTCCTAAGATATTTATCGAAAACTTAGTTATTTTGTTACATTTTGTTCATTCATTTGTTCATTATGTCAGAATTCAGCAATTTTCTAGAAAAATCGATAATGAATACAACTAAAAAAAATCCAGTTGATGTGAAAATCTTTAGAATATTTCTTAAGATATTTATAGAAAAATTGCGAAGTAACGGAAAACTACTACAAATTTTAGAAAATTACACTTATTATGTTTCTTGCGTAGAATAGCTTTTCGTACAAATTTATTTTTTTAATTGTTCGTCTGAATAAAAAATCTTGAATATTACCATTGATATAGTACACTTGGGCAACCAAAAATACACAAATATACAATCCACGTCGAAGTCTATGCTCAAGTATAGATACGGGCCCATAATATTTTCAAGGGCATATTACAGAACTATGCTAAATATTTTTGCCAATGTTTGTTCTCGGCACATTTTTACTAATTTTATTTCCAAGTAACGATTTGGATTCAAATAATCAAACTACTGACAGCAATATTTCAAAATTTGTCAGTAATGATTGTAATTTTAACTGAATAATAGAAATTTGGTTAGAAATAGTTAAAATTCAGCGAGAAGTAATTCAAAATTTGATGCTATATATTGAAAGTTTTGCAAAAATCATTGAAATATAATTATATTGTAAATCGAGAAAAATTGAAACTAATCCTATAGTGGGTACTGAAAGATGCTGGTCCTCCTTTAATCCACCTATCTGAACGGTCCTCCAGTTAGATAGAGTTAATGATCTTAAATCTCGTAATTAGTACATACAATGCTTTACAAAACTTTGGAAAAATTTCGGATCGGTTCCATTTTTTTTTTTTTTTGTACTTTTGTTTCGTCCCAAAATAACAAAATAAAGGGGTCTGGACTAAAACAAATTCGAATTTTAAGAAGAAAGACAGCCCTAATAGAAAACTGGAAGTTGTTTTGGTCCATCCTGATTTTTATGGGTGTAATTGATTAAGGGTTGGTATACTATCAGGTTAATTATGTTTTTTGTCCTCTATAATGTCGGATGCTCGTCATCATTGTCGTTTTTTGATTAGTTTTCTTAATATTTCTTATTTTCTCTATTGATTTTAATTCATCTGATAATTCGCTGTGTCGTTCTTTGATGAGTTTTGTCAATATTTCTTAATTTCTCTATTGATTTTAATAAACCTTAGCTTAGGTTAGGTTGGGTTAGGTTAGGTTAGGTTAAGTTACTGATTACAGTAACCTAATCTGATTACAGATTACAGATCTGATTATAGATTTGAATTCGATTTTGTTTTTCTTATGTCAAGGCATCGTTATCTATGTGCATCAGCTTTTGAAAATTTAAGACAATCCTCACATACACTTGTAACAAATCACATTATAACAGATAAGCTCGCTAATTATGGCACTGAAACTTCAATTAATCGCAAATATTTATTTCCCGCGAACACCGCGAGGTTATCAAATTGCTTGTAAACCAACATTTGCATTGACCCATGAGCACCAATAAACAACATCCTCAGCTGCGATCGATCGCGGAATAACACTCTGCACCTCCGACGTAATCTAATTATTCACGTCCTCATTTTTTTGCGCGTAACCGTGGAAACGCCCGCGTGAACCTCGTCCCGATTAATCGTGCGATTCCATCGAGGGCCAGAGGACATACGCATAACACGCACAATAAATATTATTGTTTACGTAAAAAGAGGCGACACACTTACTCACAGCGACGATAAACCTCTCCACCTACGATGATAATTGCGCAGATAAGGCTTATTTATTTATTGCTATCGCGACGTTTCTATGAGTAATCTGCGGGATTTTTCCTGCTAATCGGTTTGCGCATAAATCCTGCTGACTGGCGATTAATTAACCCCTTGTAGGGTGGATTGATTTCCCGCATTGTTTTCACTGTGACATCGCGGTAATGAATTGTTGATTGCGTTTTAGTGCCTGAGCTGCTGACGCAGTTTTCCGTTGATAAGGCATTGAATGTCCGGAGATGTTATTTTTAGAATGAAAACATGGTTTCGTAATTAATTACTTAATTATTAATTAGTACTAATACAGTACTAAAAATAGTCACATTATTAATCATCAGTATAGTTGCAATCGTTAGTACATACGAATCCATATTTATACAGAAAATAAAATTTTCACTATATTTTATATAATAACTATATACAGGGTGTCTACGCTAAACCGTTCGTTAAAAGTTTACGGGGTTGCCGTTGTCCTAAAAATTTCAAAAAAATCGTCGTCGCGCGGTTGAATCAGTTATCCTCATGTGAAATATTTTCAAGTTTCTATCACTTCCGGTTCCACCGGAAGTAGCACCAACTTTCTTATTTTAAATGGAACACCCCATATATTATTATATTTTTGAATTCCTCGCTTAAATTGGAACATATTTTGTAAGAACGTATGTACACTTATCTCTTCTAGTTTTCAAGAAAAAAAATGTTTTCTAAAATTTTGACCTCTAAAAGGTAACCTGAAATCTGTCTATAACTTCTCTTAGGAATAAGATAAAATTATGAATTAAATTTCTAATTATAGATAGAGGATGCCTCTATGAGTGACATAATTGGAAACTGTCAATTTTGATAATAAGTGTTCATAAAATGTCAATATCTAAGTGCCCTCTTAAATATCCTGTAATTCATTTTTTTTTAATGGAATGACCCATTTTTTATTGCATAGCACGATAGGGAGAAAAATTTACTACAAAAAAGTATAATACAACCATACTCCTAAAGCAAGTATTTTTTGAAATATTTCGAGGATTACTTTTTCGTCGCATTTCTGCAGGGTATAATTTTGCAAGTCACAAGTGCACTTTAGCAGGCTTGTGATATGTTTTTGTTTTGTCGCCATTGTAATGCAAACTGTCAAATAATAAAAACATTTAGAATAAAGTATTACAGAAATCAAAATGAACAAAATGAATCATTACACAAATCAACAAATTATCAATTTATTTTTTATACATGGCAACTGCGATAAAATTGTTGCTCTAACATGTAGAGTATTCAATAAAACTTATCCACATTTGCCGCCGATGAATAAAACAAGATTTAGAAGATTGGAATCAAATGTTGTTTAATTTGGACAAGTGAATGCAATAAGACATCGACAAAAGCCAGTTATGGAAAATGAGGAAGTGCAAGAAATAGTGTCGGCCGGCCTATTTTCAAGTTAATCCACAAGCATCTATCCGCTGTGCTCAAGAGAATTTAGGCGTTGATAAATCTTCAGTACAGACAATTTTGAAAAAACATGGCATGCACAATTATCACTTATTATCAAAATTGACAGTTTCCAATTATTTTACTCATAGAGGTATCCTCTAGGTACAATTAGAAATATAACTCATAATTTTATCTTATTCCTAAGAGAAGTTGTAGACATATTTCAGGCTACCTTTTAGAGGTCAAACTTTTAGAACAAATTTTTTTTCTTGGTAACGTATGTACACTTAACATACGTTCTTACAAAACATGTTCCAATTTAAGCAGGGAATTGATTTATTCATCGGCGGCAAATGTGGATAAGTTTTATTGAATACTCTACATGTCAGAACAACAATTCTATCACAGTTGCCATGTAAAAATAATAAATTGATAATTTGTTGATTTGTGTAATGATTCATTTTGTTGATTTTGATTTCTGTAATACTTTATTCTAAATAGTTTAATTATTTGACAGTTGCATTACAATGGCGATAAAACAAAAGCATATCACATGCCTACTAAAGTGCACTTGTGACATGCACAATTATACCCTGCAGAAATGCGACGAAAAAGTAATCCTCGAAATATTTCAAAAAATACTTGCTTTAGGAGTATGGTTGTATTATACTTTTTTGTAGTAAATTTTTCTCCCTATCGTGCTATGCAATAAAAAATGGGTCATTCCATTAAAAAAAAATGAATTACAGGATATTTAAGAGGGCACTTAGATATTGACATTTTATGAACACTTATTATCAAAATTGACAGTTTCCAATTATGTCACTCATAGAGGCATCCTCTATCTATAATTAGAAATTTAATTCATAATTTTATCTTATTCCTAAGAGAAGTTATAGACAGATTTCAGGTTACCTTTTAGAGGTCAAAATTTTAGAAAACATTTTTTTTCTTGAAAACTAGAAGAGATAAGTGTACATACGTTCTTACAAAATATGTTCCAATTTAAGCGAGGAATTCAAAAATATAATAATATATGGGGTATTCCATTTAAAATAAGAAAGTTGGTGCTACTTCCGGTGGAACCGGAAGTGATAGAAACTTGAAAATATTTCACATGAGGACAACTGATTCAACCGTGTAACGAGGATTTTTTTGAAATTTTTAGTACAACGGCAACCCCGTAAACTTTTAACGAACGGTTTAGCGTAGACACCCTGTATATATATATATAGTTATTATATAAAACTATATATATAACTATATTGACTTTAGGTATATTTTATATTTATTTAATGAAATAAAAATAAAAACACTTGATTGAGTTTCACTTTTTATAATTGATTTCTCCACAATTGTTTATACAAATTTATTGTGTGAATTTTGTAAATTTTTCATCCAACTATCCATCTACATTATGTTTTTATATTTTATATTTTTTACTATATTTTTATAACTAATCAGGAGTATAGGTAATAAGATTTCTCCACAATTGTTTATACATATGTATTGCGTGAATTTTGTGATTTTTTTCTTCAAACTATCCATCTACATTATATTTTTAAATTTTATATTTTTTACTATATTTTTATAACTAATCAGGAGTATAGGTAATAAGATTTCTCCACAATTGCTTATACATATTTATTGTGTGAATTTTGTACATTTTTTATCCATCTATCCACCTATATTACATTTTTAAATTTTATAATTTTTACTAGCCATTAGCCACTAAAATTTTCAACAATTATTTATTTATTTTATTTGTTCCTTTGTCTTTCTACCTTTCGGTGTAAGGCATACATTTTTATAATATTCTCTCCATTTCCTCCTTTCTTTTGTTAAGTCCTTCATTTCTTCCCATGTGTTCCCTTTTTTTGTATTTTTGGTACCTCACAAAATTCTCAGTCTCTCTTTCACATAATTTCGTCCATGACATTTGTTTTGCTTCTTTTATTATTAAATTCGTTTTGTTTCTCTTTTCTTTGTATTTTTCATAATCTTCATATTTTGTATGTAGGTCACTTTACCATTTCTCTTTTTTTGTCTTTTATCTCCTTTTTGACTTCTTCTAATGAAATAAATTGAATTTTAAATGAAGGGTAAAAATTTTATTTAATCAAAATATATTTTATTTGGATATTTTTGATTATTTCCACCAGTTTGTCGTTTTCATTTCCCTGTTTCCAATTTTTGTTATTCCGTAGGAACAACAAAAAATGTTGTTTTGAATGTTTCACATTTTCCTTCTATGTTTAGCTTCATTTCGCTCTCGCTGAATTTATTTTTCTCTTTGTATTTCTCTTGTGTTTGTTTTTGTGTTTGTGTTGTTGTGTTTAGATACATCTTAACTTTACTAAATAGTATTACTATTACTATTATTACTATTAAAATCGATGTATCCATAATATAGTACTATGAAAAACTATACAAATTTCTACTGGGGTCCCCATTTCAACGAAACAAAAAATACCAATTATTGCTCTTAACGCTGCAGACGACTTAAAAAACCTTGAAATGAGACCAATTTTCAGCGCTTGTCGTCGGTGGCTGCACTCAAAATTTCATCTCGTCGTTTGATGAGCGCCCCGGGGGCAGCTCGGTCTGGGGGCGGCTCGGTTGGGGGCGGCGGTTCCCCCCAACCGGATTGCGGGGGGGATTAATTTGGGAGACGCCAGCGCGCATTCCGCCTGTCTGTTTACTTTATTGACATTCCGCCTGCGGCCCCCGAAAGCCACCTTGATTCAATTAATCCGCGCGTTATAAAACTGGCGCGTTTCGTCGGAAAATGTTTGCGGAAAAAACAGGCCGGCGCCGCCCCTTTTTTTTGCAGGGAAAAACGGAGTCACAATTCAATTTCGGGCCCCACCACGCGAAAGAAATGTAATGAAATTTCGGTATGAGTTTTGCGGTGTTTGGGGATGTTTTAGACAGTGTCGGCTCTGGGGCAATTAGGTAACGTAATTTGTAAAACGGGAGGGCCTATTTTTTTTACGTACGTTATCGAATAAGTATTTCTTCTTCAATTGGAGCGCAGTTTTTCTCCTTCACAAAATATTTTCCAGATTATTTTTTGACGTTTCTCAAAACCAATGATATATTTCGATTTTTGTCATATTGATACTTCTGGACCAATCCCGTCATTATTATACTGGGAATATTCTCTAGAGATTATTATAGTGGGAATAATCTCGGTAGCTAGGTTCACTCTTGTCAATCAAAATATTTGTCAAATTATTAATTTATCAATCATATTAAAGTGTCATACAAAATGAATAAAAGTCGCTTTAGCTGCGTTTCGCATACTGAAATTGATAAAGAAATACTAGAAAGCAAAAAACGTCAAAAAATAATCTAATCAAATATAACTCGAGAGTTCGATAAATTAGAAAATAATTTGACAGATTATGTCTCAAACTTGTTGCCATTTGGCAATAGTCACTCGAGCCCTTCGGGCTCTCGTGACTATTGCCTGGCAACAAGTTTTCGACAATCTGTCAAATTATTTTCAATTTATTCCCACTCTCTTGTTATATTATTACTGAGAATTTTTAGTTCTACATACATTTCTAGAAAGGTGAAAGGTGAAGGTAATGTCTAATAACTAAAGTTTTGCCTCATGGATGATCACTCAAAAACTTTGGAACGCAATCATTAAAATTTTCAAGTTTAACGATGTCATTGAAAATCAGGAAGAAGAAAATTTATCAATTTTGTTTTTATTTTCCACAATAAATATCTTGACTGACTCCTCACAAAAAACTTTTGTACAATTCGATAAAATTTATGATTACTTATGAATTACTAATGAATACTTATGATTTCATCACTAACTAATACATTCTACTAGGACGAATTCACCAATTTTGATTATTTCAAAGTTTGCATTTTTTTTTCAAAGTTTCAAATTTGCGACACTCGCAATATTTACTGAGACATATTGAGTTCAGAAATGAACATGCACAGACATAAGCTATGTTTGTAAATGATCACTTTGGAACTTTAGAGTGAATCATTGAAATTTTCAAGTTTAATTTAATTTAATAAAATTTTCGAATTTATTACGTAATGTGGCCTCCATATTACTCATGCCTCATGTCTAATAACTAAAGTTTTGCCTCATGGATGATCACTCAAAAACTTTGGAACGCAATCATTAAAATTTTCAAGTTTAATCAAATCATTGAAAATCAGGAAGAAGGAAATTTATCAAATGCGTTTTTTTCCACAATAAATATCTCGACTGAGTCCTCACAAAAAACTTTGTACAATTCGATCAAATTTACGATTACTTATGAATTACTTATGAATACTTATGATTCCATCATATACTAACTAATACATTCTACTAGAGCGAATTGACTAATATTGATGATTTCAAAATTTGCATTTTTTTTTCAAAGTTTCAAATTTGCGCCACTCGCAATATTTACGGAGACGTATTGAGTTCAAAAGTGAACATGCACAGACATAAGCTATGTTTGTACATGATCACTTTGGAACTTTAGAGTGAATCTTTGAAATTTTCAAGTTTAATATCATTTTATAAAATTTTCAAATTTATTACGTAATGTCGACTCAATATTACTTAAAAGTTTTGCCTCATGGATGATCACTCAAAAACTTTGGAACGCAATCATTAAAATTTTCAAGTTTAATCAAATCATTGAAAATCAGGAAGAAGGAAATTTATCAATTGCGATTTTTTTCCACAATAAATATCTCGACTGACTCCTCACAAAAACTTTTGTACAATTCGATAAAATTTATGATTTCTTATGAATTACTCATGAATACTTATGATTTCATCACATACTAACTAATACATTCTACTAGAACGAATTCACTAATTTTGATGATTTCAAAGTTTGCATTTTTTTTTTCTAAGTTTCAAATTTGCGCCACTCGCAATATTTACTGAGACATATTGAGTTCAAAAGTGAACATGCACAGACATAAGCTATGTTTGTACATGATCACTTTGGAACTTTAGAGTGAATCTTTGAAATTTTCACGTTTAGTTTCATTTTATAAAATTTTCTATTTTATTACGCAATGTGGACTCAATATTACTCATGCCTCATGTCTAATAACTAAAGTTTTGCCTCATGGATGATCACTCAAAAACTTTGGAACGCAATCATTAAAATTTTCAAGCTTAATCAAATCATTGAAATTCAGGAAGAAGGAAATTTATCATTTTTTTTCCACAATAAATATCTCGACTGACTCCTCACAAAAAAACGTTTGTACAATTCGATAAAATTTATGATTACTTATGAATACTTATGATTTCATCACATACTAACTAATACATTCTACTAAGACTAATTCACTAATTTTGATGATTTCAAAGTTTGCATTTTTTTTTCAAAGTTTCAAATTTGCGACACTCGCAATATTTACTGAGACATATTGAGTTCAAAGTATGTTTGTACATGATCACTTTGGAACTTTAGAGTGAATCTTTGTAATTTTCGAGTTTAATTTCATTTTATAAAATTTTCAAATTTATTACGTAATGTGGACTCAATATTACTTAAAAGTTTTGCCTCATGGATGATCACTCAAAAATTTTGGAATGCAATCATTAAAATTTTCAAGTTTAATCAAATCATTGAAAATCAGGAAGAAGGAAATTTATCAATTGCGATTTTTTTCCACAATAAATATCTCGACTGACTCCTCACAAAAAACTTTTGTAGAATTCGATAAAATTTGAAAATACAAAAGAATCTAAATATTGTATGCTAAAGTAGTCATTCCTCGAATATTTTTTTCGAAAATCAGGAAGAAACAGTTAATTACTTTGTTATTTGTCAATTACATTTTTTTTACACTATATAAATCAACTTTTTTTACAATATGTAAATCAACTTTTTTTCACAAAAAATAAATCAATCTTTATTTACCTATTAAAAAGTATTATTAGATTACAGTCCATATGCTACCATTTAATAGCTCTTTAGATGAGCACTCACTCCCTATATACAGGGTGTTCCATTTGAGAACAACGAGTTTTAGCCATTTAAAAATAGCAAAATTGTATCGTTGTTTCATACGCAGATTTTTTATTGATCTCTTATAATAAGGTTTTGTTGAATTTTTTTCCATGTCCATGATTTTTCGTTAAATTTTATTAAAATGTGAAAAACTTGGCAACGTTGCATCTGATCTCAAAAAATAAAAATGATCTGTGAAGCCCACCTAAAGCAGGTTCTAAAAATGAAATAATGTACAGGGCGATCAATTTTAAAAAGAGACTAAATTTTGTGTTCCGGATTTATGGTACACTCTGTATACTCAAAAATAATTTTGAAAGGTAGCACATTAAGTGTCAAGTGTCAATAACTCATCAACACATCAACCACATCAACAATCAAGTGTCAATAACATCAAATCAGATGTTTTCCAAAAAAATTATTAGTCTAGCAGCAATGGTCCGAAGGAAGATAAGTGGGCCACCCTGTATATTCTGCTTGCGTGGAATAGCTTTTCGTACTAATTTATTAATTAATATTAAAAAATCTTTGATAAATCCTTAACACATTCATGAAGAAATCATAATAATTCCATATATGGAAATTTCATTCGAGATTTTCAAATTTTGAAACGTTCTTAGATAATTTCAAAAGATTTTCATCAAAAATTTAACATAATAATGGCATTGTGTTCATTCATTTACTCATTATGTCCATATTTGACAATTTTCTACAAGAATCCAGTAGATATTTGTGGATAATGAATAAAACTAAGAAAATCCAGTTCATGTGGAAATCTTTAGAATATTTTTTAAGATAATTATAGAAAAGTTGTGAAGTTATGGAAAACTGATGAAAATAGTAGAAAATTACATGTTGCTTGCGATATATTCTGCTTGCGTAGAATAGTTTTACGTACTAATTTATTAATAAATATTGAAAAATCTTTGATAAATCCTTAACACATTCATGAAGAAATCATAATAATTCCACATATGGAAATTTCATTCGAAATTTTCGAATTTTGAGACGTTCTTAGATAATTCCAAAAGATTTTCATCAAAACTTTTACAAAATCATGCCATTTTGTGCAATCATTTGCTCATTATATCCAAATTTGATAATTTCCTACAAAAATTGAGTAGACATTTGTGGACAATGAATAAAACTAAAAAATTCCAGTTCATGTAAAAATCTTTTGAATATTTCTTAAGATATTTGTGGAAAAGGTTGCGAAGTAATGAAAATTTTAGAAAATTACACTCATTATGTTGCTTGCGATATATTCTGCTTTTCGTACTAATTTATTAATAGATATTAAAAAATCTTTGATAAATACTTATCACATTCATGAAGAGATAATAATAAAACCACATATGCAAATATCATTCGAAATTTTCGAATTTTGAATCGTTCTTAGATAATTCCAAAAGATTCTCATCCAAAATTATACAAAATCATGCCATTTTGTTCATTAATTTGCTCATTATGTCCAAATTTGACAATTTCCTACAAAAATTCAGTAGACATTCGTGGATACTGTATAAAACTAAAAATATCCAGTTCATGTGAAAATCTTTTGAATATTTCTTAAGATATTTGTGGAAAAAGTTGCAAATGTAATGAAAAATCTAGAAAATTACACGCATTATGTTGCTTGCGATATATTCTGCTTTTTAAAACTGCTTTTTAAAGTGACTTTTAAGTCACTGAAATTTTCAGAAATTTCAGTGACTGATAACTGGTCAACTCGGAAAGTTGAACATTCAGAATATTGAAAAATATCGTAAAAAGTGTGCATCTCATTGTGGCTTAATGAAACTAATGTATGTTAGACCTAATGGGTCTGCGAATATACCCTGTAAGTGACACTTACCAATTTGCCGTTGGAGGGTAGTAAATCAACCCTGATAATTATAATATTCCGATCAACTCGGTTAAGTTAAGATCTCGATTTTCTTACTTATTTGAGATGTACTCGTGGTCAAATTTTCAGAGGATTTATCTTTAGGCATACTGTATACAGATCTGGCAAACAAAATCAAAATTTCCGACAGATGATTTTTCAGAATTTTCAGTGACTGATAACTGGTCAACTCGGAAAGGTGAACAATCAGAATATTTAAAAATATCATAAAAAGTGTATTGAAATTCGAAATCGAATGAATTCGGAATTCGTCTTCAAGAAATAAATAAAAATATTTTCCAAGTAACAATGAAGGCCTTCGATATTTTCTTATAATCGCATATAAACGTCTCGAGAGTTAACGATCACTCCTGAATTTGATAACGTGTTATAATATTAATGTAATCGTAAACGTGAAATTCAAGTTAGAGTGGAGCATTGTAATCAAGAGCGGATACATTACGGAGGCGTGGGAGAAAATTTACACCCAACAATAACCCTTAAGGCTCAAGCGATTGCCGAGACAATTATTGGTGTTCCCTTTGAAGGTTATTACACCGATTTCCGTTAAGTGCTGCCCCAGGCGTAATCAACTTAATGATACTCAGAGTTTGAAGTATTTTCAATATCAGTGACTTGTTGAGAATTTAAGAGGCCGGAGCACTTTCTTAAAGGAAAATGCGAGAACTATATTTTCTTCTTATTACTTCGAAAACGATATTTAGAATATTTACAAGTGATTGGGCAAATAACGCACAGTTTGAGTTTAAAAATCTTTTTTAATATTATCTGCGATAATGCTGTGTGTCGAAACATGTCGTAGACAATATAAAAAAGTTTTTTATACTCAAACTGTGCGTTATTTGCCCAATCACTTGTAAATATTCTAAATATCGTTTTCGAAGTAATAAGAAGAAAATATAGTTTTCGCATTTTCCTTTAAGAAACTGCTCCAGTTATTTACCCAATCACAATAATAGAGTTGAAACAAATATTCGCCAAAGCTATGTCTATATTCACAAGTATTTTCAAATTTTATTGAGTTTAGGCAAAATTTTGATATTTTCTGTGAGTATCTTGTCAAAGCATTGATTTTTTTTGGGGGTAAGCGCATCACCATCTATGGGCGCTCTTCAAAACATATAGGTGCAAATTTACAATTATGTAACTGGTAGAATAGTGTCAGTGGTTTTTTTTTACTAGCGTCGCTTAAAATTTCATGAGTATAAATTTTAGTAGACATTTTTTTGTAACCCTAATTTTTATAAAAAAAGTCTATACTTTTTTTGTCATAATGTTCCCAATATTTTCTCGCATATTTGAAGTTTTGTTTTATAAAGTCTTCTACAAGTTCTATGGAACCTATGAGTAAACTATTTCAGAATGAAACTGTTTCAATTAATAAGTTCTATTTTTAATAATCAAAAATTACATGCCAAAAAGTCAAACTGAAGCCATAAAAAGAAATAATAAGTCTGTATTCGCATATTTAAAGTTCCAAATGCAAAAAAACCCAGCAAAATATGCTAAATAAATGTAGTGTCAAATGCTCTCTCTTCTTGAGAAAATTGAACTATTTGGGAAAATTGATGAGCTTGAACAAAAATGCAAAAACCCAAATCCGCACTCTATTGATAACATAAAGAAAGTTCAATCGTTTAATAAGCTAAATAAAGCTAAATAAATGTAGTTTCAAATGCTCTCTCTTTTTGAGAATTTTTTTCTTTTTGGGAAAATTGATGAGCTTGAACAAAAAAGCAAAAACCCAAAATCCGCACTCTATTGATAACATAAAGAAAATTCAATCGTTTAATAATTATTATAAACGTATATTATGTATACACTTACAATAACACTTACACAATTACACACAATTACATCACTTACAATTACACTTGTTTTGTTTCATATATTTTATCAGTTTCTTGACACGATCTGTTTCGGCTTATTCGGCCATTTTCAAAGGATTATGTTTAGAATTTGATTGATGACTTGATTGATGACATATTGACACATTCATTTCAAATGAATCCCTGCTATAAAAATATCATTGCCCTGGAAAAGCTCGTTTTGATTATTCATTTTGTTTTTTCCTTGCTTAATAGCTTTTTTGATCTCTATCCCTTCTAACATGTTTAATCTATCTCCTTTTCCAGAAAATTGAATGCGTTTGATATCTCTTAAATGGTGTCCTGTTTCTATACAATGGCACGTTAATCCTGTTTATCAACTTAAATTCTGTATCGTCTATTTATGTTCATTGTACCTTGTTTTAAAGTAACTCCCTATTTCACATATGTATATACCATCACAATGTTTACAATTAATTTGATATATTCGTGATTTATTAAATTTGTCTATATTTTCTTCTTATTATTGATTATAAGTTTTCCGATATTATTTTTGTTAATTTCTAATGCTTTAATATTATATTTCTTAAATTCTTTACATGTTTTTTTACTTGTGTTTGTCACATATGGTAATGTAACATGTTTTTTCCTCTAACATTCAATTTCCTCATTATACAGGATGTCTCTAAATTCTGTTCACTGTTGATTTCTTTCCTAATGAGTGTAGGGCTGTAGGGATTATGTTTACAATTTGATTGATGACTTGATTGAGATGACATATTGACACATTCATTTAAAATGAATCCCTGCTATAAAATATCATTGCCTTGGAAAAGCTCGTTTTGATTATTCATTTTGTTTTTTGCTTCCATAATGGCTTTTTGATCTCTATCTCTTCTAACATGTTTAATCTATCTCAGTTTTCTGAAAATTTAATGGGTTTGATATCTCTTAAATGTTGTGTCCTGTTTTTATGCAATGGCACGTTAATCCTGTTTGTCCACTTAATTTTTTTATCGCCTATTTATGTTCATTGTACCTTGTTTTAAAGTTCCTCCCTGTTTGACATTTCACAATGTTTACAATTAATTTGATATATTCCTGATTTATTAAATTTGTCTATATTTTCTTCTTATTATTGATTATAAGTTTTCCGATATTATTTTTGTTAATTTCTAATGCTTTAATATTATATTTCTTAAATTCTTTACATGTTTTTTTACTTGTGTTTGTCACATATGGTAATGTAACATGTTTTTTCCTCTAACATTCAATTTCCTCATTATACAGGATGTCTCTAAATTCTGTTCACTGTTGATTTCTTTCCTAATGAGTGTAGGGCTGTAGGGATTATGTTTACAATTTGATTGATGACTTGATTGAGATGACATATTGACACATTCATTTAAAATGAATCCCTGCTATAAAATATCATTGCCTTGGAAAAGCTCGTTTTGATTATTCATTTTGTTTTTTGCTTCCATAATGGCTTTTTGATCTCTATCTCTTCTAACATGTTTAATCTATCTCAGTTTTCTGAAAATTTAATGGGTTTGATATCTCTTAAATGTTGTGTCCTGTTTTTATGCAATGGCACGTTAATCCTGTTTGTCCACTTAATTTTTTTATCGCCTATTTATGTTCATTGTACCTTGTTTTAAAGTTCCTCCCTGTTTGACATATGTATATACCATCACAATGTTTTCAATTAATTTCATATACTCCTGATTTATTAAATTTGTCTATATTTTCTATTTTATTATTGATTATAAATTTTCCCATATTATTTTTGTTAATTTCAAATGCCTTAATATTATATTTCTTAAATTCTTTACATGTTTTTTTACTTGTGTTTGTCACATATGGTAATGTAACATGTAATTCATATCCTCATTATACAGTATGTCCCCGGATTTTGTTTACAAGAGGGATTTTGTTTTAAATTTTAACTTTTAAGTAAAAATGTTATAGGAATTAAAATTCGTGCATGGTCTGAAACTACTATTTCAGTTATAAAAACACTGATTTATTTATACAGGGCGATGGCTAAATTAAAAAAACCTGATTTTGACACTTTATGTCAAATAATTATGAAGAATAACATCATTTATACAATCCTTCACCATTTTCTACACACAGTTCAAGCAGTTATTGATGCAAATGCCTCTCGCAGGTGACTTTTTATATTTTCAGTATCAGTTTCTGCGTTTGGGGGATTGTTTGAATGATTTTATTTTTCTTTAATGCTGTTAAATGTAATTTTAAATTTCTTTGGCAAATAGTAAATAAATAAGTGTCACAATAAGATATCAAAATTTTGATTTTGCCAGCACTCAATTTTTTGTGTAAATAAATCAAAGTTTCAATAACTGAACTGGTAGTTTCAGACCAAGCATCAATTATAATTCCTATAACATTTTTACTTAAAAGTAAAAATTGAAAAAAATATCCCTCTTGAACAAGCCCCAACTCAATACACACATTTACACAAATCACACGGCAGAAGGACCCACGTTGGTCGATAGCCAGTTAGGGATGATGTCCCTAACAAATACACTCACTACGACTCTTGTAAACTCAATCCGGGAACATAGTGTATATAAATTTAATTATTTTCGTTCTTAATTTTCTTTTAAGTAATTTATTAATAAATTTCTTATTAAATCCATTGATAATAAAAATTATTTAATTCATTATTATAATCTTCTTTCTCCATTGGTATATTTATTAAACAGTGTATATATGAATTTAGAGCTGATTGTTTTATATGTTGTGATTGCTATGAGGCAGATGGAATTATTATTTCTGTTGTTGATGGTTTTCTATGTATTGAGAATTTTAATTTGCATTTTTCAATTTTTGTTGTTAGGTCTAGAAAATTAATTTCACATTTTGTTCTTTTTCCATTGTGAATTGAATTTGTGTGTTTATAGAGTTTAAGATTATTAAGAACGATTCTAGTTGTCTCTATGTACCATCCATATGCAAAATATATCGTCCACATATCTGCACCAAAACATCACATTTTTGCTTATTGCCTAATTATTGTCCAAGAATATTTGTTCTTCAAAATCTTTCATATATATTTCTGCAAACATCGGTGACACTGGTGATTGCTAGGCCTTCTTCTTGAATATAATTTTTTTAATTAAATCTGAAGTAGTTTTGGTCTAGACAGGAGTGTACTAAAGTCATTATTTCTGTTGTATTATATGTTGAGCTTTGTGTTTGTAGATTTTTATTGATTATATATTTTTTATTCGGGTACTGGTATAGATGTGAAACGACTCTTTACGTCGAAAGATTCCATTGTTGCATAATAATAATAATAATAATAATAATCATTTTTTGTATGTTGACTCTCAGTGGAGTATTTCATTGTCAATATTACACTAAAATAAGCATTTTTATTTATTTTAAGGTATACCGTTTTTTCGATAAATTCTAATGAATTTTTGATTAAAATTGTGATCTACAATTTATCATTGTTGGAAGTGTTTTGTTAATCATGTAGCAAATTTTAAATGTTGGAGCATTAATGTATGAGACAACTGGCCTTATTGGAATATCTTATTTATGCATTTTGGGCACTCCATAAAATATTCATGACTTCAAATTTGAATATTTCCTATTCCGGAATGATGGATTTTGCTGATTTCATTGCTTCTAATATATATTTTTTGAAATTTTTGAAATTTTATCTTCAATGAACTTGTTGACTTTATTTATGTATTCTTCTTTTTTCATGATAGTTATAGTATCACGTTTATCTGCTTTACAGATTATTACATTTCTGTCTCTGTATTTTGTTCTAATATTATTTATAGTTTTTCCATCTCTGTTGTCTTTATTCCCTGTTCTCATTGATTTATCAAGGCCTTGTTTGATAATATTTGCAAGAGGATTTTTTTCTATACACATGTATACATGTACATGTACATGTTTTTTTACTCGTTTAATAATTGTTTTGAGATGTACACGAGGCAGTGGTAATTTCGAGCTCAGTAAAGTTGGAGTTGAAATAAAAAGTTTTCCGGACAGGATGCACGTAGGTACGGAGTGAAATAGCGAGTCAAGGACGCTCTAAACGCTTCGATTGTGTACGTGGAAAGCGTTTGCTCTTATTGTCCGTTTCTTGTTGTTTCAACTGCATCATTATCCCAGGCAAGACTCGGGGGGCACTTGAGCGGTAAAGCAGGCGCATCTGATGGCCGGTTTCGGAGGAGAGCCCACTCCTCTTGGCTTTTATTTCAGGCCGTGGCTGTTTGTTTTTCATTTGTACGAGTGGACACTGTGCTGATACATCTCCGGTCTGAGGTCACGGCTGCACTCGATAGGGCCCCCATTGGATGCGCTCCGTGCACTCGGCTGCAGTGCAAGTGTGGGCTTAACAGATCGGAAATTCCTCAATGGCCCATGCATAATACATGCGCGAGCGGAGTAATGCAGGCAGCATCCAGTGCATCATCGGAGCGCCTGGAGAACTGGGAGTGTATAGAAATTATACACTTTCCTCGGTTTCTTTTTGGGGCTTACGTCGCTCCGTATACGCTATATATTCACTTCGGCGGTGGTAAGCGGCCACCGGGCAGAGCCGTCTGGATAAGCCGTCCCGAATCCACGCCGTATTTATAGGATGCGCTTCCGGAGCGGCGATAGATTATAGATACGCCAGATGCGCGTGGGATTTCGGAAGTTGCAGATAGATCTATCTATATCCACATTATATTCATGTGTCGGCCTCGTCTCCCCCTCGCCCGGGTCAATTCCTCCTCCGGCCTTTCGGCGGAAGCTGGGTCTTCGGCGACGAGCACCAGGTCCGGATCGATCGGCCCGGGGACTCCCGGCACATTGATTTTTCCTGGGATCACTCCCAGCATCCGACCAATATTTGTTTTGAATGCGGCGACGGTGCTCGTTGACCTCGGCGACCCCGGGGGGCGCCGGCCCCCAGTCCCGCACGCCCACGACTCGCCGCGTCGACGGCTATTTCTAAAGGACCCCGCGCTCTTCTCGTGCTGGCTTTCCACGACCAAGAATCGTCGACCGGATGCTAGCACAAGGGCAAGCACACGAGCGACACATACACAAACGCATTCGAACTACACGTCAATCAGGGTTCCTAATGCCATCCATCATACTAATCATCAAACTAATCTTCTTCGCATACAATGTATGCATACTAATAATTGCACATGTTTAAAAAACGCCAAAAAATATACTGTTCTATAATGGTATATGTTGGCCAGTGGTTCCCAAACTTATTTGGCTCAGCGCCCCCTTTCTCAGGAGAATAATTCTTACAGCCCACTAAAGAGAGCCCTAATTTAAACGAACACAAATAAATTTGTCACAAGATTGGGTTCTTTTAAGCCACTAAATGTATATTAGGAAGAATACCTTATAGTAGTAAAGTTATTGAATGAAACCAACAATAGTGGCAGGATATGATAATCCTAATGCGAGGGATGAATCTTGTGCGCTGCGACCAATTTATTGAAATTCAGCTCCATAGTTATCAAAACCATCCGTAAATCACCGTGATTGGCTATTTGCAGTCTTGGTTTCTTTTTTTGTTTATACTTGATCGTTCCACTTGATACGATGACGAAGGAAATCCAATTAATATGTTTTGTACTGTAGCCCACACTATAGGATACAGTGTAGGAATCTTCTTTTGTAGTTTTGTAGCCAGAATTGTTGGTAACCGTATTTATATTTAAATTTCAATACTTCAATCTCAATCAGCTCTTCATGTAACTTTGTAGATTTTGTCTCTGTATCTGTATTTGAAAATGGATCGAAAATCCAATCAGGTATATTCATTTTCAAAATATCTTAAATCATTGGTTAATTCAGAATGCAGAGCATCCAAGTGCTGACAATATGCATGGAAATCTTCATTGGGCTTTTCTTCTGCTAAAGAATATGGGAATTGACTTAATTCCCCTCGTCCTAAATACAGAGCATCCAAGTACTGACAATATGCATGGAAATCTTCATTGGGCTTTTCTTCTGCTAAAGAATTGAAGGTAATTGACTGAATTCCCCTCGTCCTAAATTTCGTTTTTAAAGAACTGGTTCTCCCATAAAAGCAGAAATCGCAGCTTTTGTTTTTTATCAAATGCTGTACATCGCATTGAAGCTGCAGATTTGTTGGATGAAATTTATTAAACAAGTTTGTCAAACAAGCTATATCAGTTTTGAAAATCTATCAAACTTGCCCGTAATGCATCATATTTATTTTCTAGAAACTGTAAGACAGAATCACCTTATAGCCAACGTACTTCTTTATGAAGCATTAAGTGATTACATTCTTTAGCATTGACAATACAAAGTTGTTTAAACAGTCAATCATTCAATCAAAACGCTTCAAGTTTTGTTGATTGCTCTTATGACATAATATAATGACTTATGTAGGCGTTTACTCAGATTTTAGACGCAGTGCTTGAAAAGCCCTTATGCACGTATATTATACGTTGTTTTTTTGTAGTACCTGCGGAAATGTGGTAATAACGAGAAAATAAGAAACATTCCTTTCATTTTACAAAGTTGTTTAAACAGTCTGTCATTCAATCAATTGCTTCAAATTTTGTTGATTGCTTTTATAACATAATATAATGACTTATGTAGACGTTCACTCAGTTTTTATTCTCAGTGCTTGAAAAGCCCTTATGCACGTATATTATACGTTGTCTTTTGTAATACCTGCGGAAATGTGGAAATAACGAGAAAATAAGAAACATTCCTTTCATTTACAAGGTTGGTATGCGTGGATGTTATTTTTAATTATGGAGGGTTGGTATTTGTTGCATCAATAACATCTGCTATAGACATCAGTGTCAACAAAATTCTGAAGGTTTGAAATTGCTAGTTTCCAAATAAATAATAAATAAATAATAATAAATAATAAAATAATAAATAATAAAATAATAAATAATAAAATAATAAATAATAAATTTATTCATGTCAATATCCAGGAGGATTTACATATGTCAAATTAAAAGTTACATGCTAAAGAGAGTAAATTCACATATACATACAATAAATACACATATATCTATAAAACCAAGAAGCGAGAAAGTTGCAGATTTAATTATAATATCAAAATATCATATTACACCAAATTTCATAAAGATTTCAGTACAAAAAACAAATGCAAGGTTTTCCCAGAAAATTTTAGAATAATCTAACAAATACTAATATTTCCAAGAAAAAGTATAAATTTCATTAGGTGTTTCCTAAACATGGATTTCCTAAACATGGCCAAAAATGCATAGGGGTTTTCCATGGGTTATTCTAAGACTATTTCGTCTTTTTTTTATTTACCTTTATATAAAAATATATAAATATATAAAAATAACCAATTATAAGAAGTATGAAGCTTCTGGTTTCTTTATTTCGGATTTCCAGCAATAGTAAGTGTATACAAGGTGTTAAAAAAAGAGTGTAAAATATTTAAGTGGGTTGTACTATGATCCACAATGAAAAAAGTCTTGATAAACATCTGTTGAGATATGAAAGATTATTCTTTTTTACCTCCTTTTTTTTGCTAAAACTTGCATTTTCTTATCATAGTTGGCTGATAAGTTTGACTTGAAAATTGCAGTGGGAAAAAATAGAAATTATTTGGATTTCTTTTTATTAAAATCATCATAGGCATTATAGTTGGCACAAGAAAAATTAGGGGCATTTTTAAAGAATTCAATATAAAATCTAAATTTTTTTATTCTATTTCAAAGAAACTTCAATTTTTAAAATTACAATGCGAGTTTACGAATTTCACGAGAATCTTCAAAAGTTTAATACAAATAAATCCAAATAATTTACTATAATATTTCATTTATCACCTTCAGCATTTCATTTATCAGCAATTATCACCTCACATGTTAGTAAGATTTTCATAAATCCCTTGGGAAATCATTACACTTTTCATGAACCTCATGGGAAATATTTTCATGGATTCAGTGGCACAGTTTTATATATTTCATCAGGAAATATATGTTTTTTTACAATTTCCTTGGGTCATTTTTCTTTTTTCGTACATTTATATATACCTACCATAAAAAAAACGTAGGTATAACTCCCCTATACTATACCATATTAGTATCTTTATAGTTGCCACCAAAGAAATTAGGCTGGTGTTAAAATAAATCCTGCGGAAACTAATTTTGTTTTCAATTAAATATTTTTTTAATTCTTGAAAATTTTAAGAAATTTTCTATATTATGATATGGTTTGAAAATATTTTCTTGCATAAATTTCCTGTGAAGGGCAAACCATTCTATTATTTTAATGAATTGCTTGATAATTTTGGACAATTTAATACAGAGAAATCCAAATAATCATTTTTTAGTATGAACATTTATTCCGTATACAGGTACATATCTACAGATATCTACAGATATTATCTACTTAATATACATAATAATATAATAGTGATGATGATAGATAGATAGATATAATATGATATATGATGTAATACATGATATATGGAATGGGCTATTACAATTTATTACAGTTGTCACTTCAAACTTTAGTACGATTTTCAAAAATATTGGGAAAATCATTACTTTTCATGAACCTGATGTGAAAACTTTCATTTTTTCATGGATTACGACATGGAACGACATGGAACGACTAAAAACGAAATGTTGGAATATTTGACAAATTACATGAGAAATCAAGGAACAATTTCAAAAACTTTATCAAACAATTAAAAGTTTTCTTTAAAAAAACCGAAACTAGTCGGACGAAAGAAATAAATAATAAAATAAAATTATAATAAATATTACTTACCAGTAAGTACTAAATAAAACAAGCATAAATTACTTTTATATTCCAAATGCAATGGTAATGCAAGGCAATGCAAGAAGATTCACAATAAATGAATCGATTATCTGCTCTCAAATAAATCAAAATTTCGCATAAATTGAATAAAATTTGAAAATACATGTAAATATTCTAAATATTGGAGGTGTTAATAATTGAGTAGTCATCTCCTGTTTTTTTTTTTTTTTTAATTAGGAAAGAGTAGTATTTGTCAATTGCGATTTTTTTGCGCAATCAATTAAATCAATTGACTGCTTTTAAAATAAATCAACATTTTGGGTACATTGAGAGTTATTGATTTTACTTATTAGATTGTATGTATCTGTGGTTATTACTTGGTGAATCATCTTTAAATTAGAATTAATAAGGCTCTTGGTTAAAAAAAAAAGTTTGTGAAACTTAACCAAGTTACTTATATTAAATTTAATTCCAAATTGGTATGTTTCCAAATTTTGCCCAAAATCCTTTCTGACTTTACGAACTTTTGATCTTGCAAGATGTTTATACAACTTTTTTCTGTTTATTGAAATTCCTAGTTATCAAGCAAATAAATCTGTTTGTGGCCACGGAAACGAATGCTTGTTCAAACACCATAAATCTCACGTAAGTCGCATTACGGTGTGCTTCAAAGTTGCACGAGCCAATGCGCTCTCTCGGCCGTGCTATTTTTGCGACGGAGTTGTTGCACCGGAGCTGGAGAATTGCTCGATTGCCCGCGATAAGTAAACAAAGCTGGTTGCTTTAGTTGACCACGGTCGTTTTATTGAAAATATTTCCAGCCGGGCAATTGCTGGACGTGAAAGTGCACCATTGTTTTGCTTATTGGCTGAAAAGCGAAGCCGTTTTCCGCGAACGTCGAGTTTCCAACGTGAGGCCAGTGTGTGGAAATCTGTCCACACGGTAAGCAACTAATTGCTGCTTTCACGGTCGGCTTGCATAATTCGTCGAGAAGGATATCCGTGCGTCGGTTTTAATGCGAGCCTGTGCCAAGTTTCCAGTAGATCGACAAGATTAGATGGGAATTAGACTGCATTTTTTTGGAGCTGGATCTCTATGCAAGAAAATTCTCGGAGAATAATAATTCTCGTAATAATAATAACCCAGAGATTTGTTTTATGATGGGTAGCAGAGACGCAACTTTTGCCAAAGTGATTCACTTCCCTTTTTCGGATCGATAGAAAATTTAAATATTTAAAATTAATTTTACAATCTATTTTACGGTTTTTAGTGCAAGCTCATATGGTGCTTGCACTCTGTTATCGCCTCGCAATCTCCGTCTCAACCATTGCCTGTTAGGGAGGAAAACCGAAACGAAAAGTCCATTATTGATTACATATTAGTAGAGCAAAACAGAAAAGCCAAAATCAGGGACGCAATAGAAAGAAGAAGCTTTGAAATAGGAAGTGACCATTACCTACTTATGACAACAGTGCAAGAGAAACATGAATGCAATGGAAGAGAACAAACGAGTCAGGAAGCGATCATATACAACAAGATAAAAACACCCAAACTTAGGAACCCAGAAATAGCTGTACAATACATAGCAAAACTAGAAGAAAAACTATCGCAAAGGAGGATGGAATATGAATGCAAAAGAAGAGAACAAACGAGTCAGGAAGCGATCACATACAAAAAGATAAGAACACACAAACTTAGGAACCCAGAAATAGCTGTAGAATACATGGTAAAACTAGAAGACAAACTATCGCAAAGGAGGATGGAAGATGATGTAGATCAAATGTGGAATGAACTTAAAAGAAATATGTTAGAAGTAGCTCAAGAGGTATGTGAACAGCAGAAAAGATCAAACAAGAAGCAGCAAACATCGTGGTGGTCAGAGGAAATAAAACAAATGATACAGGACAAGAAGAAGGCATGGCAAAGATACGTGTTGGGCAGAAATAGCATTAATTACCAGATATATAAGGAAAATGGGACGATAGTCAAAGAGGCAATTAAGAAAGCCAAAGCAAGAGCATGGGAACTATTTGGTGAAAAGATGGAGGAAGACAGCAAAGGAAACCTGAAACTCTTTTATAGGGTATTAAAAACGTGCAGGAAAGGGACAAAACAAGAAACAACGTTTATAAACGATAAAGATGGAAGAGTGATAAGAAACAAAGAAGAGATAATGGCACGCTGGAAAGAGTATTTTGAAGTACTACTAACAGCAGAGAGGCAGAGTAGTAAGGAGGAAAAGAATAACGACAACCAAGAAACGGAAAACATCAATAACGGTATAGAAGAAGATGAACTTAAAGAAGCCATAAAGGATACATGAAGACGGGAAAGGCACCAGAACGAGATCAAATTACAAGATCTAATCTTATCTTGTTAGTGTCTTGTTTTTAGTCTGTCAGTCAGTTTTTTGCTATTAATTCGTCCTTTCTTTTATCCCACCGTCACACTCTACTATTTATTATCAGGTTTTTGTATTGTTTTGTATAAAGATGGAAGAGTGATCAGAAACAAAGAAGAGATAATGACACGCCGGAAAGAGTATTTTGAAGAACTACTAACAGCAGAGAGGCAGAATAGAAGGAGGAAAAGAATAACGATAACCAAGAAACGGAAAACATCAATAATGGTATAGAAGAAGATGAACTTAAAGAAGCCATAAAGGACATGAAGACGGGAAAGGCACCACGACGAGATCAAATTGCAAGATCTAATCTAATCTTGTTAGTGTCTTTTGTTTTTAGTCTGTCAGTCAGTTTTTGGCTATTCTTTCGTCTTCTCTTTCATCCCACCGCCACACTCTACTATTTATTATCAGGTTTTTGTATTGTTTTGTATAAAGATGGAAGAGTGGTAAGAAACAAAGAAGAGATAATGACACGCTTGAAAGAGTATTTTCAAGAACTATTATCAGCAGAGAGGCAGAATAGTAAGGAGGAAAAGAATAACGACAACCAAGAAACGGAAAACATCAATAACGGTATAGAAGAAGATGAACTTAAAGAAGCCATAAGGACATGAAGACGGGAAAGGCAGCAGGAGGAGATCAAATTGGAAGATCAAGTCTAATCTTGTTAGTGTCTTTTGTTTTTAGTCTGTCAGTCAGTTTTTTGCTATTAATTCGTCTTCTCTTTCATCCCACCGCCACATTCTACTATTTATTATCAGGTTTTTGTATCCCACTTTTGTTGTGTTTCCATGTTCCCTTTCTGCTTTAGCCATTTCTCTTATCTTTCTTTGTATTTCTTGTTCTTTGGTAGTTAGGTCGTCATCAATGTATACTTTCCTTCTCAGAAAGTTGGAAGAGTGATAAGAAATAAAGAAGAGACAATGACACGCTTGAAAGAGTATTTTGAAGAACTACTAATAGCAGAGAGTCAGAGTAGTAAGAAGGAAAAGAATAACGACAACCAAGAAACGGAAAACATCAATAACGGTATAGAAGAAGATGAACTTAAAGAAGCCATAAAGGACATGAAGACGGGAAAGGCACCAGGACGAGATCACATTGCAAGATCTAATCTAATCTTGTTGGTGTCTTTTGTTTTTAGTCTGTCAGTCCGTTATTGGCTATTAATTCGTCTTCTCTTTCATCACACAGCCACACTTTACTATTCATTATCAGGTTTTTGTGTTGTTTTGTATAAAGATGGAAGAGTGGTAAGAAACAAAGAACAGATAATGACACGCTGGAAAGAGTATTTTGAAGAACTACTAACAGCAGAGAGGGAGAATAGAAGGAGGAAAAGAATAACGATAACCAAGAAACGGAAAACATCAATAATGGTATAGAAGAAGATGAACTTAAAGAAGCCATAAAGGACATGAAGACGGGAAAGGCACTACGACGAGATCAAATTGCAAGATCTAATCTAATCTTTTTAGTGTCTTTTGTTTTTAGTCTCTCAGTCCGTTTTTGGCTATTAATTCGTCTTCTCTTTCATCCCACCGCCACACTCTACTATCTATTATCAGGTTTTTGTATTGTTTTGTATACAGATGGAAGAGTGATAAGAAACAAAGAAGAGATAATGACACGCTGGAAAGAGTATTTTGAAGAACTACTAACAGCAGAGAGGCAGAGTAGTAAGGAGGAAAAGAATAACGACAACCAAGAAACGGAAAACATCAATAACGGTATAGAAGAAGATGAACTTCAAGAAGCCATAAAGGACATGAAGACGGGAAAGGCACCAGGAGGAGATCAAATTGGAAGATCTAATATAATCTTGTTAGTGTCTTTTGTTTTTAGTCTGTCAGTCCGTTTTTGGCTATTAATTCGTCTTCTCTTTCATCACACCGCCACAGCCTATGATCAGGTTTTTGTATCCCACTTTTGTTGTGTTTCCATTTTCCCTTTCTGCTTTAGCCATTTCTCTTATCTTCCTTTGTATTTCTTGTTCTTTGGTAGTTAGGTCGTCATCAATGTATACTTTCCTTCACAGATTCTTTAACTTATTCTTGTTTCTCATTACCTTAATTTTATCGTCCATTGGCTCCAGTTCTATAATAACCATATCTGTTTTTACATTTCTCAGCTTGTAGGTTTTACTTATTTTTGCATCAGTTCCCATATCTTCTGTTATGTTATGTTACTTTCCTTCTGAGATTCTTTAACTTATTCTTGTTTGTCATTAAATTTATTTTATCGTCCATTGACTCCAGTTCCATTGGTAGTTCATTGGTAGTTAGGTCGCCATCAATGTATACTTTTCTTCTCAGATTCTATAACTTATTCTTGTTTCTCATTACCTTTATTGTATCGTCCATTGACTCCAGTGCTACAATAACTATATCTGTATTTACATTTTTCAGCTTGTAGGTTTTACTTATTTTTGCATCAGTTCCCATATCTTCTGTTATGTTATGTTAATTTCCTTCTCAGATTCTTTAACTTATTCTTGTTTCTCATTGAATTTATTTTATCGTCCATTGACTCCAGTTCTACAATAACCATATCTGTATTTACATTTCTCAGCTTGTAGGTTTTAGTAATTTTTGCATCAGTTCCCATATCTTCTGTTATTAATTTGTGATTTTTTCTTCTACATTGTCTCTGATTGCCATGATATTCTTTCGTCTTAATCTTTCTCTTCTTTCCAAATCGTTTTCCTGCCTATCTATTCTTCGTTAGCTCCATTTTCTCCTGCTTCCATTCATCCTCTTTTGTTCTTATGTCTGTTATTACTTGTGTAATTTCCTCTTTTGTTGCTTGTTGTGCTGTTAGCATTTATTTTATCATTTGCTTGATTTTATCCATCTCATTGCCCATTTTGGTAGTTGTCTTCTTTAGGTTTTACTTATCTTGTTCTCCACTGGAGTCTTCAAAGCTCGGCCTCTTTTCGTTCATTCATCTGCCTCTCCTATGCTTTGCAGCTTCGCGATAATATCCGCCGGATCAACTCCTAGGGGCTGCTATAACAGTTGCCGCGTGGTCTATAGGCTATATTCTTCAGACTTTCTGTTGTCTTCACTTTATGCCTTTCTGTTTGTTGTTTCCACTCACACTTCATCACTTTTATCAAATTCACTTCACTATCGTCAATATTTCACGCTCGTTATGTCCTAGTTTAGGGTTTTAATAACGGAGCTCATTTTCTGCAACTGATGCGACCTAGGTTGCATACCACTGTCCAATTATTTTGATAATTTTTCAAATAATTTTCAGTAAATGACTGAAAAAGTATCAAAATAAATGTGATCCGGGAACGATTATATTGATCACAGTTTGGGAAACGCTGCATAACTTTATACGACGGTTAGAAGAGTCGCGATTATGCAAGTGAAATTCCACACGGAAATAGGTACGCTCAAAAATTACAATCGCACGAGAATCGAACCGACAATTATGTATTATATAAGCGAGGCGGTCTTCCTCCTGAATCAAAAATTTCGTGCAGCACAAGGTCCGCCCGCCCCCTTGCATCACCGAAGACACAGGCCAGGCCGAGTTACATTCTATTCGAACCTTACCACAAACTTTCACCGTTCTCTACTCTCGCAATTGCAGGCCACGAGCGTCACAATCCGCCCGTTTTCCACCCCCGCACAAGGGAAGGAAAATCCTTCTACCTACCATACCTCAGGGTGTCTGAGACATATGTGCCTGATTATGTGTCTGCGGTCTCTGCCTGCGTCTCTGCGCCTGCATGTGTATCTCTATGTGTCTGCATGTGTATCTCTATGTGTCTGCGTGTGCGAGCGTGGGATGTGTGGAAATGCCGCTGTGGAAATTCGATTTGTTCGAGAGCGCGCTAACTTAATTTAATATGCTCTAAGCTAACTCAAACCAACTATACATAAATTAATTTAAACTAAGTTAGTCGGGCCCAATCCGCGAGCAAATTATTATTCGTGCGGCCGAAAGTGGAGACACCGGCGCAATTTAGTGTGGGAAATTTCCGGCGGGTTGCACGCGAAAATCTGGGCCCGGAAAGGGTTCCGGAAAGGAAGGGTCAAAACTTGGGCCTCGATTAATTAGCTCATTAAAATGACCCTCCGCGGATGTGTGTGTTGGGGATGTTGCGAGAATTACAAGCTGCCTATTTATGTATACATGATGTTCACATGTTGTCCTGTACACTAGGGCAGGAACATTTTCAAATATACGAGGGCTGTTTGACGGAAGAGTGACTTTTTAATGAAAACGTTATTTTTCTGTTCAAAATATATTTTATTTGTCAACATAACACCCTTTCAAGTGTACACACTTAGCCCGGCGAGTTTACAATTTTTTTAAACCTTCCAAAAAGTAATCTTTCGGAAAGTCTTCAAAATATGCATTTGTGTCGGTTATCTCCTCTTCATTTGCCTGAAATCTTTTTCCACACAGCCATTTTTTTAAATTTGGAAATAAGAAGAAATCACTGGGAGCCAGATCTGGCGAATATGGCGGATAAAGCAGTAATTCGTAATGCAATTCGGTCAATTTAGTTGTAGCAATTGCAGACGAATGAGAGGGCGCATTATCGTGATGGAACAACACTTTTTTTCTTCATCAAATGCGGTCGTTGTTTTTCAAGTTCGGCATCAATACATGTCTGCATAATCAGTATAATACTGGCCAGTTATGGTTTTTCCTTTTTGTAAACAATTAATAAAGATTACACCTTTAGAATCCCAAAAAACTGTGGCCATGACCTTATTGGTCGAAAAAAGTGTGTTTGCCTTTTTGAGAGCATATTCGCATGGAGAAATCCAGTATTTAGACTGTATTCTTGTTTCTGGAGTATAATGATGTATCCAAGTTTCATCTACTGCGACATATCGACGAAAAAAATCCTTTGAGTTACGTTGAAACCGGCCAAACATTCTTCTGAATTCTTAATGCGAGCGCGCATTTGATCACCATTAAGCAAACGCGGCAACCATCTCGCGGATAGCTTTTTCTTATTGAAATGTTCATGCAAAATATTGTATACCCGTTCGGTTGAGATGTTTACTTCATTAGCTATCTCACAAACTTTTATTCGACGATTGCCAATTACAAGGCCATGGAGTTTATTAACCATTTCTGGAGTAGTCACAGTAAATGATGGTTTCGGACGATCTGCATCAACCGTGCTCATATGGCCACTTTTAAAAGCAGAAACCACTTACAAATCATTCCATGGGACGGAGCAGATTCTGGATAATATTTACGTAACTTTTCCTCGGTTACTTTAATTGTTTTTTCACGTAGAAAATAATGTTTAACAACACTCGAATTTTTTTTTTTTACATATTTACAAAACAACGAAAACAGTTTCCTTCAAATAAGTATAAAACATAATCTATCTGTCAGATTGGTGCCAAATTTTGACAGTAGACCTCCGAAAGACCTCAGGAGCTAGCAACATAATCATTATAACGAAAGTATTACCAACCTTTGAAAAGTCACTCTTCCGTCAAACAGCCCTCATAAAGTCGAAGTACTGTGTACAGGGGCGAATAATACAGGGGAAATAACTTTTTTCTACGAAAGTGTTGAAAGACACGTTTTCTGTCATAAAATTTAACCTTGAAAGTTGGTATTTGTTACAAGGAGTGCAGAAAGTACTTTCCGCACGTATATGAGTGCGGAAAGTACTTTCCGCACTCACTTTCCGCACTCCAATACCTCTCTTTTGATTTTTGAGGCAATAAATCGGACGAAACTGTGGATGCAATGGCCGCAAGTTCCGGCGGAGTGTTTGTTATATCGTCACTATCGGAATCCATTATTAATATTCTTCTATTTCCAGTATTAATGTATAAATTTCGAGTCTCGATTTGGTGACAAGCGATTTATAAATTTTCTGACGTTTAAATTAATGACAATGACATTTATTTTAAATTAATGATTAAATTTACATTAATCTTTTGTTTTCTACACTTTCGTAGAAAAAATAGTATGTAACACTCTTGCGGAAATGGCCATTGCAAAACTCGTATGAATGGAGCAGTCGCTGGCGCTCGTGCTCCAACTTTCATACTCGTTTTGCAATGAAGCCCTTTCCGCACTCTTATTACAATATACTATTGTCGGCTCATTTTAGATTCACATAAAATTGCAACAATACCATTTAAATTTTTTTTATAGTTTTAAAGTTTAAATTATTTTTATATTTTTTATTGTTTTCTTCCTTCTTTATTGGAGTACTTACTGGTATTGTTTAGATACAAAGATGTTTTGTTTAATTTAAATTTTTCTTATAGTTTCAAAGTTTAAATTATTTTTATAGTTTTTATTGTTTTCTTCCTTCTTTATTGGAGTACTTACTGGTATTGTTTAGATATAAAGATGTTTTGTTGTTTTTATTATTTTTATTATTTCTTCTTCAACTAACTAAGTAGTCTAGTAATCAACAATCCAACAATCAAATGATGAGTTGGTTGATGAATTTATCGAAATAAATCACAGATTTGCAATAATATTATCTTTTTGGAATGCAGCATAATTGCCCCCTTAACCCGAATTGTTACACCACTGTACTTCCACTGATCGATTTCGCATTCGTCTCATCATTTCGGACGATGGACACACATAAGGTTGAATCATCAGTTCGGAATTTTAACACTTATCGCTCTCGCGCAGTCCGTACGTGTTGCGCATGAAGTCACTCGCCTGCAAGGATGAATAAAACGGCATGCAAATATTGAAATATCGAACAAGGATCGAGAAGTGGAGCGCAGCATTGAACGCAAAATAACTATGTGTACATGTAGATAGCGAAATCTCGACTCTGGCAGGAGGCGGTTTCACAGATTTCGAGAGTAGTGGATAAGTTTTATGCTGTGGAGGTCAAATTTGCTTAGAAAATTTATCCCTGGAAAACTTGCTAGAATTAAATACCATTTCGATGAGTGCTAGGCGCAAACACACACACACAAACATTTATGATACGATTGCTCAAGTAAAATGAAAATGTGTTACTAATCTTAGAGCATAATTAGATATTAAATAACTATGGTCTTATCACATTTTATTCTTATAAATGTACTACTCGAGTTTCGGCTTATGACTGTCATAAAAATGAAAATTTCGATGAAAACTGACAAATAAAGTGGACATCCTTTTTCCGCCTCCTTGCAGAGTTACAAAGAGTTACAAGCACAATAATCCAGACTGAAATTGAAGTGCTCTAGTCTCCAAGTCCGACATGGATCAGACTTGGACCACACGGCGACGGTTTTCAGTCATAGAAGCACAAATAGGTCGTCGGTAAATAAATAAACCATACATCTAATACTGATCCGTCTTCTCTGATGGTGTGAGAAAGTTTTTCAATAAACTGTAACCAGCAAATATTTGCGGTTCTCATTTATCTCTCTGGTTTTACAAAACCCCTTGATTCCGTCGAGAGTTCTCAATAGCTGATAAGCGCTATCAGCTGTATCAGTTCAAGTACGGTCTTTGTGCATTTTTATTAGCCGCCGATGCAAAAAAATGTGAAGCACAATTAAATTTTGTAATTCGAAATAGCATTTATGTCAAATAGCAACGAGCAGCATTACTAATAGAATTAAGTAAACAAAGCAAATTTGTTTAATTTAAAGTGATATTATTAAAAATCAACAATGTTATTTCTCGTACTTTAATAAATCTTACAATGACCCTATCTCTATTAACGATGGGACACATGCTCATATGATATTTTTTCCTTAGAATCATCCATACTACAACTGCCCAAAATATTTGCACTACCTCCTGAAATACCCTGTATAATTAAAATTTTGTAATTTACAATAAAAATTTCATAATTTACAACTAAATTCTATAATTTATATATTATAACGATGGGACACACGCTCATATGATTTTTTTTTCTTAGAATCATCCATACTACAACTGCCTAAAATATTTGCACTTTCTCCTGAAACACCCTGTATAATTAAAATTTCATAATTTACAATAAAAATTTCATAATTTATAACTAAATTATATAATTTATATATTATAAGGATGGGACACATGCTCATATGATATTTTTTACTTAGAATCATCCATACTACAACTGCCCAAAATATTTGCACTTCCTCCTGAAACACTCTCTATAATTAAAATTTTGTAATTTACAATAAAAATTTCATCATTTACAACTAAATTCTATAATTTATATATTATAACGATGGGACACATGCTCATATGATATTTTTTACATAGAATCATCCATACTGCAACTGCCCAAAATATTTGCACTTCCTCCTGAAACCCCTGTATAATTAAAATTTTGTAATTTACAATAAAAATGTCATAATTTACAACTACATTCTATAATTTATATATTATAACGATGGGACACATGCTCATATGATACTTTTTACTTAGAATCAGCCATACTAATACTGCCCAAAACATTTGCACTTCCTCCTGAAACACCTTGTATAATTAAAATTTTGTAATTTACAATATATATTTCATAATTTACATCTAAATTCTATAATTTATCATGACAACTTTGTTATTTCCTTTGAGTTCATAATACAAATTTCGGGATTTCGGGAAATATTCAAAATTTCGGGATTAATTATGAAGATGTCGTAATTTACTAGAACTAAACTTTGTAATTTATTGAAGCCACTTTGTTATTTCCATTATATTTTGGTTGTTCAGATAGAAAAAATTGCAGCAATAAAAAACGCAATATTCATTGTAATTATGCAATTTATAATATAAATTATATAATTGCTATTGTGAACTTATACATTTTTCAATTACATTTTGTAATTTAATAATAATAATAATAATAATAATAATCCGTACTACTCCTCCACCTATTCCGTAATTGGTTACTGTCATAATTTTTGACAGAGAATTCTGACCCAATTACATTTTATTTTAAAGATAAATAATTTGTAAAGATGTCGAAAGTTTCCATTTAATTTTTTTGTTTGGAATGAAAATCATCGCGTTTATAGAAAATATGAAAATCGGAAAAAGTCCATTGCCAGTTATCTAAAAATTTCCTTCGAAACTCATTAGAGCACTATTATAGTTACTTTCAGCGAAATCAGCGAAAAAAAGTTTCCATTTATTTAAAATTTGCACCACAAGATTGCATGTTGTATATTTGTTATTATTATTTATTTTGCAATAGCAAATTCTATAATTTATTACTACGTATACTTAATGTTATAATTAAACTATAAACTTATCAGCAATGAATAAAGCATTTGATGGCATTTAATATTATTATGATCGAATTTTGGGATATAAGGATAATAGAATATATATATATAGAATATATATAGATAATAGAATATATATCACACTATCAAAATAATCACTCATGAATCACATATAGGTAATGTTATATAATATAATATGTAATGTAATGTATAATGTAACGTACGTATAATGTAATGTATTATGTTAGGCAAGGCGGAAAGACCCTATGGGGTCGATAGCCTAATAAAGATTGTTTATATATATATATAGAATATATAATAGGATAATAGGATATTAGTCAAAGCATGACTAATTTTAATTAATCTTTTTCATATTTTATTTAATATCATTGAAAGCAGTCTCATTAGAAATGTTGAAGAGAGTTCGCAAATTAGACAGGTTTTCGTGTAGAATATACAGTGAACGCCTAAAGTATGGAATCAATTAATTAAAACCGAAATAAAAAAAATCCATGAACACGTCGATTTTCTTTGATAAAAATATACATTTTTGCATGACAGTCGATCTTCACCCATCATTTGTTTGTGAGTAATGACGTCATCCATTGTTTTTTTAAATGACGACCCCCTATTTTTGTTCTTGATTTTGAGACATATTTTCATTGTCAAAGTGACAGTATACAAATTTTGCCATGTCACATCAAAAATTTTTCGAGTAAATGACAATTGAAAGTGAAAAACGGCAAATCATGAAAAATGAAGCAAAAACGTCATCATATCCGATTTAGTTCAGTTAAATGTGCCATTATGCTTAAATTGCAATAATTTCTCTAGATTTCTAAACTCAAAACTAATTTTACCGTGTACGAATTGAAAACCAAATTTCTTGACCCGGCGCCTCCACCATGTAAAAATGATTAAAATTAATTCATAATAATTTCAAATTTTAGAACATATCATCTAAAATAATAGTATCTTCAAATTTTTCGAGTGATTCTTAAGAGTATCAGTTACTTTTGTGTTGCTGATTCTCTTGTTTGGTCTCTGATAATTTCACAATTGTTATGGAGAGATTATAATTATAAATTTTGAAAATTGTCCAATTATATCATCTAAAATAATAGTATTTCAAAATTTTTGACTGATTCTTAAGAATACTAGTTAATTTTGCATTGCTTATTCTCTTGTTAGGTTCCTTTGGCTTTGGCTTTGGTTCATTATTTTTATGTACGGGTTATAATTATTACTTTTGAAAGTAGCGCAATCGTATCATCTGAAATAATAGTATTTTCAATTTTTTTTAGTGATTCTTAAGAGTATCAGATACGTTTGCGTTGCTGATTCTCTTGTTTGGTTCCTGATAATATCATTATTGTTATGGATAGATTACAATTATAAATTTTGAAAGTTTTAAAGTGAATATCGAATCAGATTTTAACTACAGCTATCATAAATCCCTTATCTATGAAGTTTTTGGTACCATTTGTATGAATGTAAAATTTTCATTTGCAACAGTGGAAATCTGCCAATATCTGCCTTATGGATAGATTGAAATTAGAAATTTTGAAAATTCATATGCGATGGACAGCTCAGAATTATTAATTTTGAAAGTAGTAAAGTAGAAAGTAGTAGTATCATATCTCTTGTTTGGTTCCCGATAATTTTATTATTGTTATGGACAGATTAGAACTATAAATTTTGAAAGTAGCCCTATCATATCATCTAAAATAATAGTTTTTTTCAAAATTTTCGAGTGATTCTTAAGAGTATCAGTTTTTTTTGCATTGCTGATTATCTGTTTTGGTTCCTTTGGTTATAGATTTGGTACACTATTCTTATGGATAGATTAGAATTGAAAATTTTGAAAATTTTCCCATCATATCGTCTAAAATAATATAATTTTCGAATTTTTTGAGTGATTTTTAAGAATACCAGTTAATTTTGCGTTGCTGATTCTCTTGTTTGGTTCCTACTAATTTCAATATTGTTATCGACAGATTAGAATTATAATTTTGAAAATAGCCCAATCATACCATCTGAAATAATAGTTTTTTCAAAAATTTTGAGTGACCCTTAAGAGTATCAGTTATTTTTGCATTGCTGATTCTCTTGTTTGGTTCCTTTGGTTCTGAATTTGGTTCATTATTGTTATGTACCGATTATAATTATTACTTTTGAAAGTAGCCCAATCGTATCATCTGAAATAATAGTATTTTCAAAAATTTTGAGTGATTCTTACGAGTATTAGATACGTTTGCGTTGCTGATTCTCTTGTTTGGTTCCTGATAATATCATTATTTTTATGGATAGATTGGAATTAGAAATTTTGAAAATCCATATGCTATGGACAGATTAGAATTATAAATTTTGAAAGTAGCTAAATCATATCGTCTAAAATAATAGTTTTTTCAAAAATTTGGAGTGATTTTTAAGAGTATCAGTTACCTTTTATGGCTGACTCTCTTGTTTGGTTCCTGATAATTTCATTATTTTTATGGATAGATTGGAATTAGAAATTTTGAAAATCCATATGCTATGGACATATTAGAATTATAAATTTTGAAAGCAGCCAAATCATATCGTCTAAAATAATAGTTTTTTTCTAAAATTTTGAGTGATTTTTAAGAGTACCAGTTACCTTTTCATGGCTGACTCTCTTGTTTGGTTCCTGATAATTTCATTATTGATATGGGCAGATTAGAATTATAAATTTTGAAAGTAGCTCAATCATATCATCTAAAATAATAGTTTTCGAGTGATTTTTCGAGTATCAGTTATTTTTGCGTTGTTGATTATCTTTTTTTGTTCCTTTGGTTATGGATTTGGTTCACTATTATTATGGATAGATTAAAATTTAAATTTTTGAAAATTGTTCAATCATATTATCTAAAATAATAGAATTTTTTGAAATTTTTGAGTGATTTTTAAGAATACCAGTTCATTTTGCGTTGTTGATTCTCTTGTTTGGTCCCAGATCATTTCACTATTGTTATGCACAGATTAGAATTATACACTTTGAAAATGATCCAATCATAAAATAAAATAAAAGATTATTCAAAAATTTTGAGTGATTCTTAAGAATACTAGTTATTTTTGCGTTGCTGATTCTCTTGTTTGGTTGCTTTGGTTTTGGATTTGGTTCATTATTTTTATGGACAGATTATATTTATTAATTTTCAAAGTTGCCCAAATATCATTTAAAATTGGAGATTTTTCCTGGAAAAAAGCTTGGTGGTGATTGTTTTGTTTTTAAGAATTACATCTCATAATTCTACACAATTAAACAACTGGTAACAATATAATATAAATAATTACAACGTAGTTGGACTTTTGCCATTTCGTCACATTTTACTTGCCTAGAGATCCTCTATGCACTGCCGAAATGGCGGTGTTATCAGTCGGTGCGTTCTCGATTTGGAAATTCATCAAAATCGCAAAAAAAACATGAGAAACCTGAAAATTTCGTAAAGTTAAAACCATCGCAAATATTCTAATCCTGGTGTCGTTTAACCCGTAAAAGCTTTTTGAGCCTAATGAGACTAAAGGCAAGCAGATCGGACCGACTTTTCTCAAAACAAAAAAAATCGCTTTAATTTGAATTTTTACTGGTTAAATATTTTTTTGCTGTAGTTTCATCTATTTTGGATACCAATTATTATTATATTTTTTATTGCTTTCTTCCTTTTTTATTGGAGTACTTAATGGTAGTTTATATGTTTAGATATAACGATGTATCTTTTATATTTTACTTTTTTTTTCTCTTAAATTTCAAACTTTGAGGGCGCATATCTCATGAACCGCTGGGCGCACGGATCTGGGAGTAGACTTTTTGGACTCAGGAAGGTTCAATTAGTCGGGTAACGTGCCCTATCCCGTATATTACTCTACATTTCTAAACTAAAAACCCATTTTACCGTGTACGAATTACAAACCAATGTTATTTACCCGGCGCCTCCACCATCTAAAAGTAATCAAAATTAGTTAATAATAATTTCAAATTAAGCAAAACAAATTACTCGCTAATAATTTTAGCAAATTAATTACGTCAAAAGGACGTCCAATCAGTTTTTCGCGAATCATTTGAGTTGTTTTAAGAATGACATGAAAATTCAAATAATTTTTTATCGATTTGATAGAAAACTTCATTTTTACGATTTGTCAGCCATCTACTTAACCAAGTGACAGAATGGAAAACTGTTTTGTGGGGAAAACTGTTTTGTGTGCAGCCCTATATGGGGGACACATTTTCAGAAACTGCCATTCATCTTCCCCCACAGCTCACTGACGTACGACACAAAAATTAATCATTAATAATTTTAGCAAACTAATTATGTCAAATGGACGTTTAATCAGTTTTTAGCGATTTAAAAAAAAAAAATAAGAATTACTTGAAAAGTCACATATTTTTATAACGATTTGATAGAAAATTCTTGATTGTTACATTTTGTCAACTATCTTAACCAACCATTACTTAACCAACTAGCAGAATGGAATTTTTTTTTGTGGGGATATAGCCCAATATGGGGGGTAAATTTTAAAAACCATGCCATTCATCCGCCCCTACAGCTCACCGACGTACGACACCAAAATTTCTCACTAATAATTTTAGCAAATTAATTATGTCAAAAGGACGTCCAATCAGTTTTTTGCGACTTTTTTTAATTACTGTGTAAAAAATATGTGAATTTTTAATTCACATATTTTTTTATCGAGTAGTATGAACATTTATTCCATACACATATCTACAGCATACTTAATACATATAATATTATAATATACTGTGATGATATATATTAGTAAATTTTATAGTTATTTACGAATTTTGTTTACAGTTTTATTTAAATTAGTAGAGTAGGAATAGGTTTAGTTAGATAGTTATCGAGTTAGGTAATTAATTAGTGCTTTTTAGTTAATATTGTGAATCATCAGGGCACAATGAACAATTAATAAGTTAATTAAAACTCGCAATTACATTGAAAACCTCAAATATGACGTACAAGGACGTACGACATTTCATTGGAAGCGGAAAATTATCAGGATAATGAATATGGCATTAAATTTTGGATTGGACATTTGTATTTCCGAGAATTTGAAAAAGTAAATTAGAAATTATACAATATTGAATGATCACCATGGCAACGATTATGAATTGTCGGATGACGCTGTAAATTTTCAAGTTCTGAAGAACGAAAAACTAAAAACGAAAAATCAATAATGGAAAAGTGACTGTCTCGTCGGTGTTTATAAATATGACCGAGTGTACTCGTGGTCGAACTGAATATGGCATTAAATTTTGGATTGGACATTTGGATTTGCGAGAATTTAAAGAGGTAAATTAGAAATTATACATTATTGAATGATCACTATGGCGACGCTTATGAATTGTCGGATGATGGTGTAAATTTTTAAAGTTCTGAAGAACGAAAAACGAAAAATCAATAATGGACAAGTGACTGTCTGGTCTGTGTTTACAAATATGACCGAGTGTATTCGTGGTCGAACTGACCCTTCCAAAAATCTGATAATCCCTCGATGCAGAGGTGGTGGTCGAACTGACCGGTAATCAAGGGTACCCCCTGGAGCACGTGGTCGAACTGACCGGTAATTAAGGGTACCCCCAGGAGCGCGTGGCGAACTGACTGGTGGCCATGACACCAGACGCCGCAGTTTACATTCATTCCCGGTAAAGCTCACGTCTCAATGATGGAAAAGTGACTGTCTGATCAGTGTTTATAAATATGACCGAGTGTATTCGTGGCCGAACTGACCCTTCCAAGAATCTGATAATCCCTCGATGCAGAGGTGGTGGTCGAACTGACCGGTAATCAAGGGTACCCCCTGGAGCACGTGGTCGAACTGACTGGAGGCCAAGGCACCCCAGTTTACATTCGTTCCCGGTAAAGCTCACGTCTCAATGATGGAAAAGTGACTGTCTGATCAGTGTTTATAAATATGACCGAGGGTATTCGTGGTCGAACTGACCCTTCCAAGAATCTGATAATCCCTCGATGCAGAGGTGGTGGTCGAACTGACCGGTAATCAAGGGTACCCCCTGGAGCACGTGGTCGAACTGACTGGTGGCCATGACACCAGACGCCCCAGTTTACATTCGTTCCCGGTAAATCTCACGTCTCGATGCGGAAGGAACGGATTGAACATTCTTCATTTCCATGTTTTGTCAACTATCTTAACCAACCATTACGTAACCAAGTGGCAGAATGGAAAAGTTTTTTGTGGGGATTTAGCCCAATATGGGGGATACTTTTTCAGGTCAATGATGTGCCCTCACAGCAGCTACAGATTTGGAAGTTTTTTGTGGGGATTTAGCCCAATGTTTGGGATACTTTTTCAGGTCAATGGACAGAGACACTAATTTAGGACAGATAGGCGTGACAGGGATGCCTGATGCGGACGGCGGGACAGATCGGTTGAAAATCCCGTACGTGTGTGCCTGCCTAATGATGTGCCCCCACAGCTCACCAAGGTACGGCCCTTTATCTCTTTTGGTGTTAGGTTATAATGCTGCTGCGTTGGGCGTTGACTGGGGGTGGAAGGTTTTTCTTGGGACAGACCAATTTTCATTAGGGCGACAGTCTGGTCGGTGTTTATAAATATGACTGATGACATGACATTCGTGGTCGAACTGACCCTTCCAAGAATGTGATAATCCCTCGATGCAGACGTGGTGGTCGAACAGACCGGTAATTAAGGGTACCCCCTGGAGCACGTGGTCGAACTGACCGGTAAATAAGGGTACCTCCTGGAGCACGTGGTCGAACTGACTGGTGGCCATGACGCCAGACGCCCAAGTGTACATTCATTCCCGGTAAAGCTCACGTCTCAATGCGGAAGGAACGGATTGAAAATTCTTCATTTCTATGTTTTGTCAACTATCTTAACCAACCATTCCGTAACCAAGTGGCAGAATGGAAAACTTTTTTGTGGGGATATAACCCAACATGGGGGATACTTTTTCAGGTCAATGATGTGCCCCCACAGCTCGCCAAGGTTCTACACTTTATCTCTTTTGGTGTTAGGTTATAATGTTGCTGCGTTAGGCGTTGACTGGGGGTGGAAGGTTTTTCTTTGGACAGACCAATTTTCATTAGGACAGTCAACAAGTACGCCAGGGCGGGTGCAGCGCCGGCCCGAAGTGATCAATAGGCATTTATTCCGTGTATATTTTCGATCCGTGATATCAACAAGTCCGTCTATTTCGGGTGCGCGCGGACCTGGCACGCCAGCCGCCCCCTCCGGCGCTGGCCCGGCGCCGCCCGTGCACCGGGTGGACGTGTTTTGGTAAACAGAGGACCCAGGAGGTGGGTGGACCACGGAGAAGAGGCGCACGAGAGAGGCGCGAGACCGGGAGGTCAAGAGCCGATCCAAAGGGCGTCGCGGCGCGTCCCGTCATTGACCAGGTATAATTATCCGGCGGGCGGTCATAGGCACGCGGGGGTGGGGTGCAGCAGACTGTGGAGGGCGGCTGCGTCGATGGGAGGCGGCGGGGGCCCTTCGCGCAGCCCCACGTGGTCCCCCTTCCGTGCCCCCACCGTGGCTGCGCGGCCCGGTCGCCGGCTTCTCCACTCTCGCCTATGCCTGACGCCGCCGCCTGGCCCCCTCATTGTGCCGCGACTCTCTCTGACAGACGCATCGTTGCTCGTTAAAAAGTTAATAACCAAACACTGCGCTGCATCACGTATATCTTTAAAATAACCAGTACTCGCCACCACCGAAGATTATCGTTGTGTTTTGTTTGTTCCGGCTGTAATCCGTACCTAACCTATCAGTGAACCATCTTCTGGGACTATATTTCTTTGTCTGACTACCTTAGGATCGCATGGCGACTCAAAGGTAAGAAACCCAGCTCAGCACCACCAGGCTATATAAAACTTGTCGACGGACGTCCATCACCGCCGAAGACGCCCTCGGTTTTAATTAGCGCGCGCGTCTGCCGGCGCCGCGACGCTTGTAAACAAAGGAGAGCGCCGGCCGTCCTTTGTTTTGCCGCAAACAAAGGGCACGCACCTGCATGTGCACCGCCAGGGATGCAACCGGGGGAAGTACCGCACCGCACCGCTCGGTGCCATACTGCCACTCCGCCTCGCGCGGTACTCCGCCGACCTACCCACCAACCTTCCACCAGCAACCCACCGCAGCTACGCTTCGGGTTTTCGTTTCAATTACATCAACTCCATCGGTCGGGTTTCCTGTTTGAAAGTGTGTGCGTTTTACAAGATACATTTTCCGTGTTACTATGAGCGCGGAATACATAACGTGGACGCCGGCCTCGTACGTGCTCGCACCCACGGACTTTTACCGCCGCGAAGGCGAGGCCCCCCGGGGGCCGAACAGTCCGGGGACGGCGCCATCGCGCCCCCCAAACCCTCTTTATCGCCCGCACGATAACGATTTACCGCCCGCCGATCCTCTCTTTGTGATCGGCCGTTGCACGCGGACCTCGCCGATGATGTCATCCCAGCCAGACGCGGAGATTAGAAAGTGTTATTTTTTTACGTAACCGCGACGATGCTGGCCGGATCGTGTGTTCTCTCCCGAGTACCCACGCCGAGCCGTGCCATTAATCACGCCGTAAAACCAGATATCACCCGAGATATACTTCAAACAACCAATCTCCAATGGACTTACACGACCACCAACCAAATAAACCACTAAACCCAAAAACAACCTATTGAAAATCAAAGTAATCCCATCAAAGAGGATCAAAACAAACGTCAAACATAACAACAACATTCAAAAAAGACAAAACAATCAAATTGATAAAACCAAAACAAAACAGACTTCAAACAACTTCACCATAAAGAAACTACGAAAACAAAACAACATTGAAAAACAGGCGAAACAAAATCAAATTTATAATATAAAACGATCAAATCAAATAATAAAGAAACTATCAACAAAACAGATTTCAAACTAATTTACAATAAAGACACTACCAAAATAACAACAATATTGAGGAACGGGCAATACAAAATCATACTGATATTGTAAAACGCAAAACGATCAATCTTCAATAGACGACACTACCACCAACCAAATAAACCACTAAACCCAAAAACAACCTATCGAAAATCAAAGTAATCCCATCAAAGAGGATCAAAGCAAACATCAAACAACTTTACCATAACAACAACATTCAAAAGCAGACAAAACAATCAAATTGATAATACCAAAACAAAACAGACTTCAAACAACTTCACCATAAAGAAACTACGAAAGCAAAACAATATTGAAAAACAGGCGAAACTAAATCAAATTGATGATGTAAAACGATCAAATCAAATCACGAATAAGCTACCAAAACAAAACTTCAAACAAATTTACGATAAAGAAACAACAAAAATATTGAATCACGGGGAGCACAAACTCAAATTGATTATGTAAAACGATCAAATAAAATCATAAAGGCATTGCCGAAACAAAACAAACTTCATTAACTTTACCATAAAGGAACTACCAAAGCAACAACAATACTGAAAACAGGCAAAACAAAATCAAATTCATAATGTAAAACGAAAAACGATCAAATCAAAACATAAATGAACGACTAAAACAAGCAGACTTCAAACAACTTTGCCTTAAAGGAACTACCGGAACAAAACAATATAGAAAAACAGGCAAAATAAAATCAAATTGATAATGTAATACGATGAATTCATATCATAAAGAAACTACCAGATATACGAGACTTTAACGAACTTTACTTTAAAGAAACTGCCAATTCAAAACAATATCGAAAAACAGGCAAACAAAATCAAATTGATAATGCAAATAATGCGATCAAATCAAATCATAAATAGTCTACCAAAACAAAACAAACGTCAAACATATTTACCATAAAGAGACTACCAAAGAAACAACAATATTGAAAAGCAGGCAAAACAAAATCAAATTCGTAATGTAAAACGAAAACCGATCAAATCAAATCATAAAAAATCTACCAAAACAAGACAGACTTCAAACAACTTTACCATAAAGAAACTACCAAATAAAAACTATAATGTAAAACAGGAAAAACAAAATCAAATTGATAATGTATAACGATCAAATCATCATATCATTAAATCAATCAATCAATCAATGTATTCATGTTATTGGCTTTGCAGCCTTACAATTGTCATTACATAATATATTCTCATATTCTCATAAAGAGACTACCAAAACAAAACAAACGTCAAACATATTTACCCTAAAGAAACTACCAAAACTACAACAATATTGAAAAACGGGCAAAAGAAAATCAAATTCATAATATAAAACTAAAAACTATCAAATCAAATCATAAAGAAACTACCATATGAAAACAATAGTGTAAAGCAGGCAGAACAAAATCAAATTTATAATGTAAAACAATCAAATCAAATCGTAAAGAGACTAGCAAAACAAAACAAACTTCAAATATGTTTACCACAAAGAAATTACCAAAGCAACAACAATAGAATAAAATGGAAATAATAGAATAGAAATTTATTACGTGATATTGTCAAAACAATTAACAGGCAAAAGAAATATTGCAAAACAGAAGAGTATCAAATTACTATTTAAGGACCAAAGATTATCAAAAGAAAATTTTCATAATCTTGATATATTTTTCATATTTTATTATTATTATTACTTCACATATTTTCAGTATTACTGATTACTTCAGTATATTTCATATATACTTTTTTTTCTTCTCTAAATCAACTCTAAAAGTACCAAATGAATCAAAATGCACGAAAAGAAACTAAAGAAAATCACATTAAAATTGAAAAATGGAAAGGCATCAAAAACAATATCGCAAAATCAAAACGGTTCAAATTAATATTGCAGCGCCAAAGAATTACAGGAATTCGTCTCTAAATAAACACAGAAACATAACCAATTGCTTAATTAATCACAATTATAAAAAATAATCAGGATGGTAAAACGTAGTGAGAGGTGTATTCTATGTTTTAATAATAACTGTCGAAATTATTATTATATAACCAAAGACGATGACAAAAGTTCGAAGAACTATATTGTATCACCAAATACAGGACTATTTAAAAAAATAATCACAATAAGCGAAAAGAAACAAAAGAACACAAAATTAATATCGCAAAACCAAAGAGTTGTTGGAAAAATGTTTGAAGCAATATATCTTTGTATGAACACCAAAATAGGACTATTTCCCAAACTAATCACATTAATAAAAAATAAACCAAAAAATATAAAATTTAAGTGCAAAACTAAAAAGTATTAAGACCCTTTTATCCCAATAATAAAAAAGCAACCATATAAAATGAAATTAAAAGCGAAACTATACAGGATCAAAACCCTTTAAACACTATATCCATACAACACCGAAAGAGCTATTAGCCATATTTATCACAATAATAGAATAATCAAAAACAAACTAAAAAAATGCTATAAATATAGTTACTCTACCAATAAATATTCATTAAATAATCAATTATATTATATGAATAACCTTAACTTCTGGCACAAATTTTGTTAATATTATTATATATCACTAAATCTAAATTTATTTAATTAATTTTTTTTTTGTATCATTCTTCTGAGGAGTTTTCCGTAGTAGATGAGTTCCAACAATTGAATTAGGAATTATTTGCCCCCCTAAAGAAATTGAGACATTTAACCCCATTCAAATTCCTCATACATTAATATCTTGCTAATCTATTATATTATTATATCTATTAATATATAATTAATGTTAAAAAAGCAATAAGCGGTTCAATACTTTAATGATGCATATTCATGCATTGATGATATTAATTGATACAATGATATATATATATATCGCATCATTTCGATGATGCAATATGCAGAGAATAATTATTATAATACCAAAGGCGATCTAAGAAATACTGTGCATCCAATAAGAAACAATATTGAAATTAATATTGTAAAATCAAAGAATATTAACTTCTTAGATTCGTCTATTACATTACAAATTACTCATTTGTCGGCAATGACAGAATATAAATCAATTTCGATCAAATTAACAATTAAATATTGCAATTAATAATGCAAGGTATTTTATTACCAAATACTATTTTATTACCATAGAGTAAATGAAATTACAAACAGTTTCAAATCTCCTTCTACGTATGTCTAGATAAGGTAATAAAAACTGGGTCTAACTCACGACTCTAATTTACGTAATAATTATAACTATTCGTAATATTTTTAAACGCCGGTGAACTGAGACGCTGTACTGGAAAAGAATAGCTGCTTTGACGTCCGACAAGCACGATTATAAAAACTGGTGTTAGGTTTCATTCACTGGAATTAGATTTGACCACCGGTGTGTGGAAACTGGCCTCAAAAGCGACTCATGCCTGACCTTCACCCGAAAGTCAAGGTAAACAACGCAGGACGCTCACTGATGAGATAAATTCTCGTACGATTCGTGTGATATGAATTATTATAAACGAGGAGTACAATGGTGTTGATTATATTCGTTACTAAGCGAAATTATGAGCTTTTGAACGTGTCGTGGCAAAATGTACAATTATTAATGTTTTTTTCTACGACAGTGCGTAAACTGAGGTTTTAGGCACTATTCGCAGTGCGTAAAAAGATACTTTTTATCACAGGTGCGTAAAAAAATCACATGTGCGTAAAAACATTAACTGTGCGTAGAATGAGTTGTTCACACAATTTATTCAGTCACCAATTGAAAAAATATAGTGTTTTGCATCAAATTTTAGCTGTTTTTCATAAAACAGGTTGCTGTAGAAAAAACTTTGTATGATACATTTTTCGTAAAGTAGTGCTTTACGATATGAGGACTGATCCACCTCGGAAATTGGATTGTGAAGACTCCTTAGGAGTGGCCAAATTCCAAAAGGTAGTGTAAAGTCTTAATAAGAAATAATAATAGTGCTTTACGAACTTGTAGCATAAATAACGAAATTATCTGTATTTCCTCTAATTGCAAGCAGATATAATTAATGGAAAAAAAATATGTAGACAAATTATCTTCTATAAGTTCTCTAAATATTACATATCCTAAAAAATATTGTATATTTTTGTTATTACATATTATTATTAGTATTGCTATAGTATATTGAGAAATTAATTACGAAGAAAACTAATTCAATATATTCCAACTTGACTACAGAATGATGTTATATGTGTTATGTAATAATTTATTTCTCAACATATCAATTATTTATCATTGCCATAAAAATCAGGAACGAATAAAGTTAGGTTTGATATACTACCTAACAACGTTAATATCGAAAGTGATTATTTACGTCAAAATATGCAAACAAATAATTGTACAGAAAAATATGCTTTATTTTGGTTCACAAAATGTCTCTATGCAATGGAAAAATGTGTCGTTTTAAAATCAGAAGAATCTGAGTTTAATGTATTTCCTCCCGTTATTTTCGCAAAGCGCGAATAAAAATACACATTGTTTTGAGTCGATTAAACGGTCCGTGCGAAGTTTGTTTTTGTATGTTATTACCTTAACTGGGGAGATTAAAAAAAAGTTTACGAATTTGCGTCATTAAGCCAGACAGAAAATACATGGCTATTTCGTAGACTGTTCGTCAGGATTTAAATGTAATGTTAATATTTATATATATATATATATATATATATATATATATATATATATATATATATATATATATATATGACTGTTGAATAATACATTGGTTATTTGGGAAACTATGAATAATACAGTCCCTTCATGAAACCCCATGAAAATCGAACCGAAAACATATCTGGAATTTGAAAATGTAAATTGTATATTTTCAAGTAGTAGTAGTAGTAGTAAGATCGTTTTTTAGTGACGTGAATTAGCCATAAAAGCAATCAAGTTATGTTAGATGGTACTTAAAGACAGAAAGAGATAACAATTGTTATTAGGCTATTGGTCTTCGACCTTTCCGCTTTAGATACATTTTTATACAAAAGATACATTTTTAGACGTTTCTGGTAATAAAATTATTATCTTTGGTTTAGCAATATTTATTTTGATTAATTCCAATTTTGAATGTTGGAAAATTTGCAAGGAAATAAATAATATTTGGTGGGAACTTTATGAAACAGGTGCAGCTGATACTTGTCCAATTCCAATAGGAAAGCCCATTCGAGAAAATTCTTTAAAGTAAATTTCCAGAATGGAAGCAACTACTACTGAAAATTCCAATTTTTAATGATAATGTTAGAAAATTTGCAAGAAAATAAATGATGTTTGGTGGGAAATGTATGGAATACATATCCAATTTTGAATGAAAATGTTGGAAAATTTGCAAGGAGATAAATTATATTTGGTGGGAACTTTATGGAACGAAGTTTAGCTGATACTTGTCCAATTGCAATAGGAATACCAGTTCAAGAAAATTCTTAAAGTAAATTTCCAGAATCGAAGCAGCTACTACTGAAAATTCCAATGTTTACTGATAATGTTAGCAAATTTGCAAGAAAATAAATTATGTTTGGTGGGAAATTTGTGGAATAAATATCCAACTTCGAATGAAAATGTTGGAAAATTTGCAAGAATATAAATTATATTTGGTGGGAAATTTATGGAACAGAGGTTCAGATGATACTTCTCCAATTCCAATAGGAATTCCAGTTCGAGAAAATTCTTTAAAGTAAATTTCCAGAATGGAAGCAACTACTACTGAAAATTCCAATGTTTATTGATAATGTATGGTGGGAAATTTCAGATTTCCCAGATTTAGTTCAGAAACGTGGGAAATGAGGTAGGCGATTGTGAAGATGCAGAGATGTTAGGGAAACTATTGATTAGATGTTGATCCTAACTAATAACATTTTTTGTGTCGAGCATCAATCTGGTAACAGAAAGCCTAATCCTAGATGGTTAATATTTAAAATTTGTAATTAGAGAGCAACTCATGGCTAGATCATAATCTGTTCAGACTCATAAGTCTTGACTGCAGTTATGACTACAGCATATGAGTCTGATTATAATTCTGGGCCTGCACTCATTCTTGAGTCTAGATTATGATTCTGGGCCTGCACTCATTATTGAGTCTAGATTATGATTCTGGGCCTGCACTCATTATTGAGCCTAGATTGTAATTCTGAGCCTGCAGGTTACGAGTCTTTATTATGTTGGGCCTGCATGTTCAGACTCATAATCTCAGATTATGAATCTGAGACATCACTCCGGATCACAGAATTATGAGCCTGAATCAAAATGATATATATTTTTTTATTTCGTATTGAGCGAGAAGCTAACTAATGATTACAGATTATGAGTCTGAGCCTGCACTCATGACTATAGATTTATGTTTCTGAGCCAGCACTCATGATTACAGATTATGAGTCTGGGCCAGCACTAGTGTTCATACTGATAATCTCAGATTATATGTCTGGGCCTGCAATCATGATCAGACTCATAATCTCAGATTATAAGCCTGTAACTAAACCATTATTATGGTTAAATTTCGTCCTGAGCGAGCAGTAAACTCATGGCTACAGATTATTGAATCTAGATTATGATTCTGGTCCTGCACTCATGACTACTGATTATTGAGTCTAGATTATGATTCTGGGCCTGCACTCATTATTGAGTCTAGATTATGATTATGAGCCTGCAGGTTATAAGTCTTTATTGTGTTTCTGAGCCTGCACTCATGATTACAGATTATGCGGCCGGGCCTGCATGATCAGACTCATAATCTCAGATTATGAGTCTGAGACATCATTCTGGATCACAGAATTATGAGCCTGAATCAAAATTATATTTTTGTTTTTATTTCGTATTAAGCGAGAAGCAAAGTAATGATAAATTATGAGTCTGGGTCTGCACTCATGACTACAGATTTATGTTTCTGAGCCAGCACTCATGATTACAGATTATAAGTCTCGGTCAGCACTAGTGTTCATACTGACAATCTCAGATTATAAGTCTGGGCCTGCAATCATGATCAGACTCATAATCTGAGATTATGAGCCTGTACCTAAACCATTATTATAGTTAAATTTCGTCCTGACCGAGCAGTAAACTCATGGCTACAGATTATTGAATCTAAATTATGATTCTGATCCTGCACTCATGACTACTGATTATTGAGTCTACATTATGATTCTGAGCCTGCACTCTGACTATAGATAATGAGTCTTAAGCTGCACTATGGATCACAGAATTTTGAGCATGAACAAAAACCGATATATATTTTTGTATTTCGTGTTGAGCATGATGCAAACTGATGGCTAGAGATTATGATATATTTTTGTATTTCGTGTTGAGCATGAAGCAAAATTATGTCCAGAGATTATGAGTCTGAGCCTGCACTCATGACTACAGATTTATGTTTCTGAGCCTGCACTCATTATTACCGATTATGAGTCTGGGCCAGCACTAAAGATAAGACTGATTATCTCAGATTATAAGTCTGGGCCTGCAATCATGATCAGACTCATAATCTGAGATTATGAGCCTGTACCTAAATCATTATTATAATTAAATTTCGTCCCGAGTGAGCAGTAAGCTGATGGCTACAGATTATTGCATCTAAATTATGATTCTGGGCCTGCACTCATGACTACTAATTATTGAGTCTACATTATGATTCTGAGCCTGCACTCGGACTACAGATTATAAGTCTGAAGCTGCATTATGGAACACAGAATTTTGGGCCAGAGCCAAAACTGATATATATTTTTGTATTTCGCGTTGAGCATGAAGAAAACTGATGGCTAGAGATTATGAGTCTGAGCCTGCACTCATGACTACAGATTTATGTTTCTGCGCCAGCACTCATGATTACAGATTATGAGTCTGGGTCAGCACTAGTGTTCATACTGATTATCTCAGATTATAAGTCTGGGTCTAAACCATTATTATAGTTAAACTTCGTCCTGAGCGAGCAGTAAACTCATGGCTACAGACTATTGAATCTAGATTATGATTCTGAGCCTGCACTCATGACTACTGATTATTGAGTCTAAATTATGATTCTGAGCCTGCACACTGACTACTGATTAATGAGTATAGATTATGATTCTGAGCCTGCAGGTTATGAGTCTAAATTATGTTTTTAGGCTTGCACTCATGCTTACAGGTTATGGGTATTTGCCTGCATTCATGATCAGACACATACTCTCAGATTATGAGCCTGCATCTTAACCATTCTTATTATTAAATTTTGTCATGAGCGAGCAGTAAACTCATGGCTACAGATTATTGAATCTAAATTATGATTCTGATCCCGCACTCATGACTACTGATTATTGAGTCTAGCTTATGATTCTGAGCCTGCACTTTGACTACTGATTATTGAGTCCAGATTATGATGGCCTGCATGTTATGAGTCTAAATTATGTTTTTCAGCCTGCACTCATGATTACAGATTATGGCTATGGGCCTGCATCCATGATCAGACACATAATCTCAGATTACGAGCCTGTACCTAAACCATTTTGTTTTATTTCGTCCTGCGCGAGCAGTAAACTCATGGCTACAGATAATTGAATCTAGATTATGATTCTGAGCCTGCACTCATGACTACTGATTATTAAGTCTACATTATAATTCTGAGCCTACACTCTGACTACTGATTAATGAGTCTAGATTATGATTCTGAGCCTGCAGGTTATGAGTCTAAATTATGTTTCTAGGCCTGCACTCATGATTACAGATTATGGGTATGGGCCTGCATTCATGATAAGACTCATAATCCCAGATTATCAGCCTGTACCTAAACCATTACTATAGTTAAATTTCGTCCTGAGCGAGCAGTAAACTCAGTGCTACAGATTATTGAGTCTAGATTATGATTCTGATCCTGCACTCATGACTACTAATTATTGAGTCTAGATTATGATTCTGAGCCTGCACTCTGACTACTGATTATTGAGTCTAGATTATGATTGTGAGCCTGCAGGTTATGAGTCTAAATTATGTTTTTCAGCCTGCACTCATGATTACAGATTATGAGTCTGGGCTTGCACTCTTGACTCATAATCTCAGATTATGAATCTGGGCATGCACATGATCAGACTCATAATCTCAGATTATGAGCCAGTACCTCATGAAACTTTTTTTTTAAATTTCGTCTTGAGCGAGCAGTAAACTCATGGCTACAGATTTTGAGTTCGAGTTTGCACTCATGATTACAGATTATGAGTCTGAGCCTGCACATAATCATAAGCCTGAACCAAAACTGTTATTTTCTTTTTTAATTTCGTCCTAAGCGAGCAGCAAACCTCATGGCTGCTGATTATGAGTCTGAGCCTGCACCATGCCTACAAATTGCGACTCTGAGCCTGCGCTCTTCGCCCCGAGCTATGATCAAAGACATGCATTAAAAGCCTTCCACGCTGTGCATCATAAACGCTAACAAATTCAAATTGTTTCCACGATTTGCATCGGCTCGTTAAAAACCCATACATGTGTGGCGAGCCGCACAATGCAGCCGTTTCCGAGCTCTGTGTCCTGAGTGTCGTTGAACCCGCGATCATGAATTTACTGCGCGGATCGCGATTTCAGACCGACAACATCGGGTTCAGAGGTTACAAGTGTGATGTGCGCGAGGCACTCCGTGTGTGTGTCTCTGTGTGCGAGAGTTATTGCTGGACTGCCATAAATTAATCATCTCCAGCTCAGGGGGAACCACGTTGACGGTGTTTCGCGGTTTTACCAGTGCTGATATGCCGGTGAGCAACCAAAATATTTGGCTGATGACAGGTGTTTAAAAGGAGACTAATGAAAATTTCTTTGAAAAGAAACGTCAGTGAAACTTTAAACAGGAGTAAAAAAATAACAAGCAGATTGTGCATCTATTGAAGATGATTGTACTAATGTATATACATGTACAATTATGTTTACCATAATTTTAGTCATAATTTTTGTCATACTTTAATCATACTTTACTCATAATGTAATCTTGCAGAAAACTTTGTTCTCCAAATAATAATGATTTGAAGATCCACCAAAATCCCAATATAGAGTTCTTCGAAACCGAGGTTACGGTTCAATATGTAGTGATTTTTGTTTTGACCATGTGCATGTTGGCAGCATTGTTAAAAACTGCCCGTACAAGAAATTCTCATCACGAAATAATAAAAAAAGAAAATGTCAGTATTGTATAATAATTTGATTTAAAAATGATCGCCATAATTGCTTTAGATTTCGAAAAATATTTTGATTTTTTTTCGTATGAGATTATCTTTAAAATCACTGTGTTCTTCACTGCTTTGGCTCCACGATGTCTTCGAATTGTGTCGATGACTGCGCGCAGTTTGGTGCGAACAAATATTTGCTGTCGTGTCAATATTTGCCGGCTTAATCACGTTATATTTTATTTAGCCATTATCGCTGGTCGAATACTAATCATTTATGTGGCGTATTCATTATTAATAGGATTCGTAAGCCGGCTCGCCTGTGCTCGCTCGATCAGGCCATAAAAAGCCTGTATGTGTAATTGACCTTAGAACTTCGTTAATTAGCATTCATTAATTATCATTACCTAACGAGTAAAATAGTACAAAATGCGGTAAAAGTAAATCAATTAGGAATAATTATGTCTGCTATATCATACATTGTCTAGGTGCAATGATGCTAATGGTGTAATGGTATTGTAATGGTGCAAAATATACTTGGGTGTGTGCCAACTCTATAAAATTCTTACATCTTGATCCGTTATTATTATTTATTTATTTACAAATATGCTCGTTTCACATTTACATTAATACATACACTAATAATAAATATAATAAATAATAATATGTATTGTGTTTAGAACTATACATCATACACAAGTCAAAGTAGGAACATAGTTTGTAAAGTATATTAGTGAAGAAAAATATCACGACATCTGGAAACACTAATATAGTAACATACGAAAACTGTTCAACATAAAAACAGGAGATAAATACACATACAGTACATAACAGAAATTTCAAAAAAACAGGAAATAATATAATGTATAGATATGACTATATATCGACTAGAATTAACTACAATATTTATGTGCTATAATGCATTATAAACAATCCAATTACTAAAAAATACTAAAAAATACATTCAGCTTCTGGTAACAAAAATAATAGTAGTACATAATTCATAAATTATTAATTATTAAATAAGTAAAAATCATAATTATTAAACTATGACTAACTTGTACCAAAATTGTGACCAACAAAGTTGTACCAAGATTGTGTAATGTGACTTTTGTTCAATTGGCTACTTTGGCCATTTGTTCAATTGGCCAAATTTGAATAATTTCGATTTTTTAATATAAAATATATTAACTTTGCATAACTTTGCATGCAATCAGCTTGCAAAGTTTGATGATTGTGTGATTTTTGTTTAATTGGGGTACAAAATATTGAAAAATTTCAAACGTTTTATACGATCGATCAAACTTTAGGCAGCTCTGTAGTATTATTCAAGAGGAGTTCTACTTGAAAAGCAAGTCAATATTCATAATCAGTAATTAAAGTTTGATGATTGATGTGACTTTAGTTCAATTGGGTCAAAAAAAAATCGAAACATGTCCAATTTTTATATTATCTGTTCAACTGTAGTCAGCTATGTAGCATAACTGCAGTGTTTTACTTGAAAACCAAGTCAATATTCACATCTACTTGAAAACCAAGTCAATAATCGTAATCAGCATGCAAAGTTTTATGATCAATGTGACTCTTGTTTAATTGGCATAAAAAATACGATTTTTTTCGAATTTTTACACGTTTGATTAAACTGTAGGCAGCTCTGTAGCATTACTGAAGTTTTCTACTTGAAAACCAAGTCAATATTCATATCTACTTGAAAACCAATTCAATATTCGTAATCAGCATGGAAATTTGATGATTGTATGATTTTTGTTTAATTGATATACAAGATATTGAAATGTTTCAAATTTTTATACCTTCGATCAAACTTTTGGCAGCTCTGTAGCATTACTGAAGAGATATAGTTGCAAACCAAGTCAATGTTAGTAATCAGCGTGCAATGTTTGATGATTGATGTAATTTTTGTTCAATTGGTATACAAAGTTTGAGAAAAATCTATTTTTCGTTCGATCAGTGAAACTTTAGGCAGCTCTGCAGCATTACTGAAGAGTTTTGCTTGAAAAACAAGTCAATTTCTATAATCAGCAATTAAAGTTTGATGATTGATGTGACTTTTGTTCAATTGGGTTAAAAAAACGAAAAATGTACAATTTTTATCTATTCTGTTCAACTGTAGGCAGCTCTGTAGCATTACTAAAGTTTTCTACTTGAAAACCAAGTCAATATTCATATCTACTTGAAAACCAAGTCAATATTCGTAATCAGTAATTAAAGTGTGATGATTTATGTGGCTTTTGTTCAATTGTTACATTAATGAAGAGATCTAGTTGCAAACCAAGTCAATATTCGCAATCAGCATGCAAAGTTTGATGATTGATGTAACTTTTGTTAAATTGGGATACAAAATTCGAAATAATTCGATTTTTTATACGATTGGTCAGACTTTAAGCAGCTCTGTAGCATTACTGAAGAGGAGTTCTATTTGAAAACCAAGTCAATATTCATAATCAGCAATTAAAGTTTGATGATTGATGTGACTTTTGTTCAATTGGGTTAAAAAAATCGAAAAATGTCGAATTTTTATCTATTCTGTTCAACTGTAGGCAGCTCTGTAGCATTACTAAAGTTTTCTACTTGAAAACCAAGTCAATATTCATATCTACTTGAAAACCAAGTCAATATTTGTAATCAGCATGCAAAGTTTTATGATTAATGTGACTTTAGTTCAATTGGAATTAAAAAATTCGAAAAAATTCGAAATTTTATACGTTTGATTAAACTTTAGGTATCTCTGTAGCATTACTGAAGAGATCTATTGCAAACCAAATCAATATTCGTAATCAGCATGCAATGTTTGATGTTTGATGTAATTTTGGTTCAATTGGGCTACAAAGTTTGAAAAATTTCGATTTTTCGTACGATCAGTCAAACTTTAGGCAGCTCTGTAGCATTACTGAAGAGTTCTGCTTGAAAACCAAGACAATTTCTATAATCAGCATGCAAAGTTTGATGATTTATGTAATTTTTGTTCAATTGGGTTACATAAATCGAAAAATTTCCTATTTTATCCAATCTGTTATACTGTAGGCAGCTTCGTAGCATTACTGAAGTGTTCTACTTGAAAACCAAGTCAATATTAGTAATCAGCATGCAAAGTTTTATGATTTATGTGACTTTTGTTCAATTGGCATAAAAAAAACTGAGAATTTCTAATTTTTATTCGATCGGTCAAACTTTAGGCATCTCTGGGGCATTACTGAAGAGCTCTACTTGACAACCAAGTCAATATTTGTAATCGACATGCAAAGTTTGATGATTATTATGACTTTTGTTCAATTTGGCATAAAAAATTCGAAAAAGTTAAAATTTTAGTTCGATCAGTTAATCTTTATGCAGCTGTATAGCATTACTAAAGTGTTCTACTTAAAAACTATTTTGAATTTCGAATTTTCGATTGCAATAACAACTATAATTATTAAAAATTGCACTCGAACTTCCTTGACCCTAACTAAAGATAAAATTTTCATAAAATATTAATAAATTTAATGATAGTTTTATGATAAGTATCAAAATTATAAACATTTTTTGAAAATTCTGCAAAAAAAAAATAATTTTCTATAGCAGAACAACTCAAATTAACGAAACTTCGCAAAATATTCACAAAATATTGATAAACTGAATAAGTTTTAAAGTTTAGTGACAATAAAGATCAAACTTCATTTGTTTTACAAAATTGTATCTAATTTTTAATTCTAGAAACGGCTAAATCAACGAAAATTGTACTCAAAATTCGTTGATATTAACCAAAAATAAAAGTTTCACAAAAAACTAGATATTTTGTAGTTATATGGGGATTAACAATAGAAATGGAAAGCATTTTTCAACCTTGTCTTAAATTTCTATCTTTTTAATAAGCATTGCACTAAATTCAATGAAAATGAAACAGAAACTCCAGAAATTCCAAAGAATTTTATCAAATAGTCCTGAATTTCCATTGAGAATAACAGTTTCGCGATGTTTGAAAATGGAAAATAATTATGTGATAAACCATGATTTATTCACAAAATAGTTAAACCAGTACACTAAGTTTTCCATGAAGTAATTTCCATGGGGTTTTTTCCACAAACTCAACAAATTAAAAAAAATATATATCAAATAGTCCAGAATTCAGATTGAAAATAACGGCAATTTCACGATGATTGAAAATGGAAAATAATTATATCACAAATCATGATTTATTCACAAAATAGTTAAACCAGTACACTAAGTTTTCCATGGGGTTAGGTTAGGTCATTTTAAAATTTTCCATCTTAAATTTTGTGTTCAAACTTTAAAGTTATCTATAATTTAATTGTTGTAAGATTAACATTGTTGTAACATTAACGTTATTCATTGTTGTAAGATTACCAACTAGGATTATCAAGTTCAGTTTATCAATTCAGGAATGGACACGTGGAAAATAGAGAAATTAGAAATTAAATCATGGAAAATCCTGAAAATTGACAGAGTTGAGGAAATTCTAATTTGGAAAATCGGGTCCGCAATAGTTGGATTTTGTAGCCTTCATTTTTCAAAGTGAGACATTTCTACTCTTAATTTTTGGATTATCAATTGTGATAATGTTTCATGACTTTCCAATAAATCGATGGGTAACAGTACAAGCTTTGCATGTCCATTATTTTTAATAAATTATTTCACATTGTAATTGTTAATTTTTATTTAACTTCTGCAGCATGAAGTGTTGCCTCGGAGATAAGCAAGTTTTTGCACAAACATTATACAGGGTGTTCGTAAAATGGAATTATATTATTGATTATTAATTTATTATGGAATTATTATATTCATATATAACGATCTTTATTAAAGCTATCGACCCCAGAAGGGGTATTTCCGCCCAGAATAAATTCATTATTTCGGAAATTGAAAATATTTTGGAAAAATCCTCGGACACGTCGATTTCTAATTTTATAAATACACATTTTGTTATAAATCTTAAATTTCTGTCACTTTTTGGTTTTGAGTTATGACGTCATAGATTTTTCTTTAAGTTGCAACCCTAATATTTTATATTTGCTAATGAATTTATTCCATGCCTTACTAACACCCTATATATCCTAATGTATACTGAAAGCTTTATTTTAGAATTTAAATCTGTGAATTAGGGACCTTAGACAATTACAGCTTTCGAAATTTGTAAATCACTTACTCAAAAATTGGGGTTTTTGACATACAATTATTGTCCATAGATTTTTTTTTAAATTGCAACCCTAATATTTTATATTTGCTAATGAATTTATTCTATGCTTTACGAACATCCTGTATATCCTAATGTATACTGAAAGCTTTATTTTAGAATTTAAATCTGTGAATTAAGGACCTTAGACACTTACAGCTTTCGAACTTTATAAATCAGTTACTCAAAAATTGGGGTTTCTGACATACAATGATTGTGCCCATCGAAATTTTTATTCATTATGTAAACGCATTACCATCTGATTAATTCTTGCAACATACGAAAACAATAACATCGCGCACAATCGAAAACGGTGCAATTATCGTTTACTAAACGATTCGCTTATTGTGTGTTTGCTTCCTCTGGAAGTTAGAACGTTTAGTATAATTGACTTGTTAATGTCTGCTATCAAAACCTGTAACGTAAACAATTTCAAGAGTGTAAATGTTGACAGAGAGGCTTGTTTAATAACGTAGGCCCACTTATCGCCGTTGAAACTCGGCGAGATCAAACTGCTTGCAGTGGAGTTATCACTTACAAATTAAATTGAAGGAATTTCAGGGATATATTTATGTTTACAAAATTTCAAAGTTTTTCTATTTTCGAAGAAAATACATTAGAATATTTATCTTTAAAAATTAATACAGTTTTTCTGCATTCGATATTTATCTTTAAAACAAATGGACAGGTTTTATATTCTTTAAAAAAAATGACGGTTTTTAATTTATTTAGCTTTAAAAACCTTCACAATTTTTCTGCAAGTTTTCGAAGGAAATACATTAGAATATTTATCTTTAAAAATAAATACAGTTTTTCTGCATTCGATATTTATCTTTAAAAAAAATGGCAGTTATTATATTCTTTAAAAAAATTTACGGTTTTTATATTTATTTAGTTTTAAAACCTTCACAGCTTTTCTGCAAGTTTAGCAAGTTTATAGCAACATTCGAAAAAAAAATACAAGGAATATTTATATTTAAAAAAATTGACAGTTTTTCTACATTCTTAGGTAATACAACGGTAGAATTTTTTTTTTTAAATAGATAGTTGTCATATTTGTTAATCTTTTAATTTTTTGACTGGTTTTCTATAAATTTATAGCAACTTTCGAAGAAAATGCTAATATATATATTTTTTAAACTTGACAGTTGTTCTTCAAATTTATAGCAACATTCGAAGAAAATGCTAATATATTTATTTTTTTGAAACTTGACAGTTGTTCTTCAAATTTATAGCAACATTCGAAGAAAATGCTAATATATTTATTTTTTTGAAACTTGACAGTTGTTCTTTAAAATTTATAGCAACATAAGGAATATTTGAAGTAAATATATGAAAATATTTATCTTATTTTTTAAGAATTTTAATTTAATTTAATTTTTTTTTTTTAAATTGACAGTTTTTCTACATTCGAAGGAAATACAACGGAAACATTACAATCTTTAAAAATTTTGACAGTTTTCATATTTATGTATAAGATTTTGAGTGTCCAGAGTACTTTACTCATTTCAATAACTCTATACGGATAATTACCTAAAAGGTTGGGGAAAACTCTTTCAGGAAAACACTTTAGTAACAAAGACATCTCACTGGTTCAACCATATTTTCCTTCAAGAACCAATATACATTGCATCTGCTCTTTTGGGATATCCAAAGCTTTGGAGTTTGCAGAGTACACGAGTTATTTCATTAACTCCAGAATTAATAAGCGGATATCGCTTAAATGGGAGGACAACATTAAGCCTTTCGCGAAAAGTTTTCCCGTCCGGACTTTCCTTACGTTTTCGCGAATCGCTGGGGATTATTACAATCCCCCCAGCCCCCTTCACCGGCCTTGGCGCACGTGAGGAAAGTTTATCGCAAACGGTGCAGCGGAAAATTGCAGGGCATAAATTCGGGCGGCGAGTTTTCCGCGCGACTATACAGGTAAGAGTATCCGGGGGAAACTTTAAACATTTTATAATGAGTTTCCTCCTGTTATTAATGGCTCCCAGGCGCGTCGCCAAACTTTCGGCCGAGTTTACGCTTTCCGTACGATTGAACACTCGAGCGCCATATGGTGACTCCGGAGACACGTGAAGGAAGAACTCAAGCGCAGGATGTCGTACAAGCAGCCGGAAAATTCGTCACTAATGTGATATGCATAATACTGGATCAATAGATTTAATATGATTTTGATTCGAAAAAGGGTAGCATTGCTTCGTGTTCGCACTGAGGTGTTAATTTTGTGACCAATGAGGCAAAAAATGAGCCATATTGAGACCAGAATAGCTTTGTAACTCAGTAGATAGGCTCAGATGGTTCTGGACCAAAATGGCCCAGAACTGTCCTAGAATATCTACTTAACTCCTTCACTGAGATTTTAATTGTGTCACCTAACAGGTCAAAAATTAACTATATTGATACCAGAATAGCTTGTAACTTATTCACCGAGATATTAATTTTGCGACCAACCACGTCAAAAATGAACCACTATAGTCGAGACCAGATGAACTGGTAACTTGCTCACAAAACTCGTATATAGTCGAAATTTCAAGTTCTATAAACTAGCGGCCACAAATGATTCCAAATATTCTGCTTCAGGTATAAAGAAGATTTCGTCACCAGTTTTCTAATCCATTAAAGGATGTTTAATTTATCACCAAGTACAAAATTCTTCGCTGTAGTTATTTTTGACAAACAGTGTGTTTTGTTCAAGTTTCTGTCCATGTTGTCTGCCATTGTATGCTTGAAATGTTGTCTCATAAATCCCAAATTATTGAGAAATGGCCCTAGCAACTATTTTTTTTTGTCCAGACATATACGTTTTGACAAAACTTGGGGTTTTCATCATGGGTTTCTGCCCATGATGTCTGCACTTGTGTGCTTGAAATGTCTTTTCATAAATCCCAAATTATTGAGAAATGGCCCTAGCAGCTATTTTTTTTTGTCCAGACATATGTTGAGACAAAACTGATCAAAATTGATCCTTGTTGAATTGCCCTGTTTTAAAATTTCCCCGTAAATCTCAAATTGTTGGGCGGTCAAACAACAAAGCGCCTCAACAATCGATCACTTGTAAATAAATGTAACGAGCAATCGATGGCGCACACCGATGTGAAAAAAAGTTCAGTTCCCATGAAGAGCTAATGATGACTGGTCTATTCACTGGAATCATAGCCGTCCGCCCTTGACCCATGCGTAATGTAATGGTCGAGCTCCGCTATTTACGAGGAGTACCAATTAGGCGATCTTTCTGCAGAGGTAACTAGCAGTGCTGCGAGCCTCTCTCGGTAGCTGCAATTTGCTTGTGTGCAAAAAAGCGCTCCACTGCAGCGTTTCGTGCGAGTGCAGCCCAAACGCACGAGAGCTAATGATAATCTGCACAGAAAACATTGCAAATTATGCACTTAGAAGTTACGAGCACGATTTGCGAATGGCATTAAAAACGTTTATGCACATTTCAGCCGCCATCTTCATTGGTAATTCAAGAGATAATAAAAGTGCTAAAGTATTAGTAATTGCTATTATGAGCCATGAGTAGATAAACAGTAGATTAATTTAGAGTCTTAAAACTTCAAACTTCCCTGAGATTACAACGTTCTGTATGAAATTTGGAAACTTGAAAACTAACAACTTTAGGTAACTTTTTAAAGTCTAATCAAAACTTTGGAACTGAACACAATTTGAATATTTTCGTTAAAAAAGAAAAAAAAACAATGCGACAATTTCCATACTGTGTTTTATTTTGACTATAAGATCCTTGGTGTAAGGATTTAAAAGTCTAATCAAAACTTTGTAACTGAACACAATTTGAATATTTTCGTTAAAAAACAAAAAAAAAACAAATGCGACAATTTCGATACTGTGTTTTATTTTGACTATAAGATCCTTAGTGTAAGGATAGATGTCATTAAGCACAACTATATGTGTTAAGTATAAGAAAGACAATGATCTTAAAACTGCAATGCACTTCCCTTCCATTACAAGATTCCTTAGATTACAAGGTTCTGTATGAAATTTGGAAACTTTTAAACAAACAACTTTGGGTAACTTTTAAAAGTCTAATCAAAACTTTTGAACTGAACACAATTTGAATATTTTCGTTAAAAAACAAAAAACAATGTGACAATTTCCATACTGTATTTTATTTTGACTATAAGATCCTTGTAAGGATATATGTCATTAAGCACAACTATATGTGTTAAGGTATAGGAAAGACAAAGATCTTAAAACTGCAATGCACTTGCCTTGCATTACAAGGTGCCTACCTTAGATTACAAGGCTCTGTATGAAATTTGGAAACTTGAAAACTAACAACTTTGGCTAACTTGTAAAAGTACTGTCTTTTATTTTGACTATAAGATCCTTGGTGTAAGGATAAATGTCAATAAGCACAACTATGTGTTAGGGGATAAGAAAGGCATAGATATATAATGTACAGGACAATTCAGAACAATAGGTCATATAGTTGAAAACTTCCGTCTCTTACAATGTGAATATCAAACTGAATTATCAAAAAAAAAAAAAAAATATTCCAATAAAAGATTGCAGTTATAGCCAATTTTTGAGAAAAATATTTGGAAAACTTAATTATCTCGGAGAAGTTTTCGTGTGTTACCTCATTAAAAAGTAGTATCTGTCAGATTACTTATTTTGACTAATAATACTATTAGAGTCTTAAAACAGCAATCTGTCAAATTATTAAAAAACACAACATTATTTTAGAAACTTAAAAAAATTAAATATAACAAATGTAAGAACAAATGAATGAAATAAAACAATTTTACTTTGTTGCTTCCACTAACACATTTATTTTACAAAAAATAATTTAGTGACTGCAGTTTCGACTACTTTATAGTCATTGTCAAACTAAGTACACTAAGTTTTTTGTAAAATAAATGTGTTAGTGGAAGCAACAAAGTAAAATTGTTTTATTTCATTCATTTACCATGTTCCACAAAGTAATGGCTACCAGTATACAGTATGTAAGAACAAATGTTCAACAAACTAGACAAACTAGTTCAAAAAATTAAAAAAAAATCACTATATACTTATTTTGACTCATAATACTGCAAATTGCAGAAAATTTAAAAAACTAAAAAATTTTGAATTCGCTTGAGTTATTTTCAACTATAATGCTCTGTCGACAACAATGTGGATAAAAATCATATTAGACAGATTACATTAATTTCTAAGCAATATTTTACAAAAGTTTATCTTCGACTGGTTATCTAAACAAACTTTTTTAAAACTTATTTTAGTAATGTTTATTCATCTTGGAGCTAACAGTACAACAAACATGTTCAACAAATTAAAAAAATGATTAAGCACCATATATTTTGACTAATACTAACTACTGTAAATTGTAGAAGATCTTGAAAACTTTAATAATTTTGAATTTCGTTGAGTAAATTTTACTGTTGTTCTTGTTAAAACAAACAGTATCAGTAAAAACGTTCAAAATATTGATTATTTTCTTTATTATTCTATTAATCTCTACCAATAATACTTTGTACTGTAGAAGATCTCAGAAAACTTTTTTTCAATTTTTGAACTTATATATAATCGATCTTTATTGGGCTATCGACCTTATTTTGAACTTATTTGAGTGATTTTTGTTGTTTAATAACGTCTGGTTTCACTAAACATGTTCAGAATATTAACATTTTTAGTGAACCACAATAAATCTTGATGAGTAGTATATATTTTCTTTGAGCTCTATTAATCTTTACCGATAATACTTTGTACTGTAGAAGATCTAGAAAACTTTTTAATATTTGAACTTATTTGACTAATTTTTGTTGTTTAAAAACGTCTGGTATTACTAAACATGTTCAGAATATTAACATTTTTAGTGAAGCACAATACATCTTCATGAACAATTAGGCAAATTGCCGAAAACTTTTAATACTTATTCTTATTTTAGTATTTTTTATTATTGTTGGAACCAATAGTATTACAACTTTTTTTAAACATTAAAATTACATTATCATGTAATTATTAACATTTTTTTTAAATCACTATATATTTTGACTAATAATACTGCGAATTGCGGAATATTTCAAAAAAAACTTAATTTTTGGAACTCGTTGGAACTGGAAAAATGAGCAGTATCAGTAAAAACGTTCAAAATATGTATTTTCTTCATTGGTGCTATCAACAATAAGTTTTACACAGGTCATACATATTTCGGATTGTATACAAATTTAAAATCAGTACATAAAAGTAAAAATATAAAATCCATTGCACATATATAAAATAATCGTCTTAATTTACTTAATTTTACAATAATACTTTGTACTGTAACTAGAAAACTTAAAAAAAAAATTAAACATATTTGAGTAATGTTTATTGTTGTTCTTGTAAAAACAAACAGTATCACTAAACATGTTCAGAATATTAATATTTTTGATTATACGAAATCAAGTTTGATGAAAATATTGCAAATTGCAGAAGACCTTTCCATTTTTTTTTTATTAAAAAATATTTAGAGAACTTCTAAATTTTTAAACTATTTTAAATTCAAAATATTAATATTCTGAACATATTTGAGTAATGTTTATTGTTCTTCTTGTAAAAACGAACAGTATCACTAAATATGTTCAGAATATTAATATTTTTTATTATGCGAAATAATGTTTGATGAAAATATTGCAAATGTAGAAGACCTTTACATTTTATTTTTTTTATTAAAAAAACATTTAGAAAACTTCTTAATTTTTTAACTCATTTGAGTATTTAAGACTGTTTGACTTTGACTTATTTGTATTTTTGTATTTTTCTATATACAATATGTTATGTAACCTGACATTGTGATGTTCTTGTTACAGCTGACAGTCATAAGTATATATGTTTAAAATACTTTTTTTTTAATTAAATATAAATATTGGCCAAATACTACTGTACACTGCAGAAAAAATGAGATATTTCAAATTTTTGAGAAGACAGATGTTCACTAAATCAGTGCAAATAATTAATTTTTAGTAAAAATTAAAAAAAACTTTCAGAATGTAATAAAATCGCCTAAACCAGACTTGAAAACTATAATTTAATAATATATAATTTAATAACTAATAATTTATTAATTAATAAAATCTTATAATCTAATAACTAATAATTTATCAAATTTTCCAATATGTTCGGAGGGCTATGAAAACAATTAAAAATTGTTATTTATGATACAAGTTCGTAAAGCACTACTTTACGATAATGTATCATGCAAAGTTTTTTTCTGTGACAGCTGTTATGAAAAACAGTTAAAAATTAATGCATAATACTATATTTTTTTTAATTGGTGAGTGAATGAATTATGTGTAAAACTTATTTTACGCATAGGTGATTTTTTTGCGCACTTGTACTAAAAAGTATCATTTACTCAGTGTCACAAAAAAAAATCGGGAATGGTGCCTTTTTCACATGTTTTTTTCTTTCTTTGGATACGTGCACATTAATTGTGTACATCTAATATGTTGTACGTTCATTTGATGATGTGTGGTGCTTTGTGAATGGAAAGGTCGCTTTTCACTCTCACGGCGAACTTATTTTAAGAGTTTGATGGATTATTAATAACCGCACTTTGCATACCCGTTTACTTTTATATCCGAGTGATAGACGCTAGGACTTTTACAGCTGCACACACAAAAGTAAAAGTATGTTCTAACGCTTGGAGATTGTAAGATCGAGTCTGCAATTTGCAGTGCTCATGAGCACGTTTGCAAAGACGTTCTACTATTTTTTTATGCAATGACCATTTCGCTAATCTGATTGTAATTAAGGAATGTTATTTTTTTTAAATTTTGCATTTAATTATGGCCCGGCTTTGCTGCTATAGCCAATTAGAAAATTTCCGAAAAGACATGCATACAATTAATGAGATGGATAAAAAAATAAAAAAACACAATTCTATCGTATTCATTCGTTTTAGTTCGTGAAGTAGTAACTTTGTATGATGTAAACTATTTTTGTGAAGAGCATTTTTGTACGAGCGTGAATTTTGTTGAACTAGGCACAGCCGAGTTCAACAAAAAGTGTTCCGAGTGTTCAACAAAATTCACGCTCGTTCAAAATTGCTTTTTACAAAAATACTTTACATGTTACTTTACAAGTTTTTTCTGCGACTGCATCTATTATGAAACAATTGAATACCTCACATTATACCCAATTGTATGAATGTTTGAATTAATTGAATGAATATGAATAAATTTAATGTTTAAAGTTGTGAACTTCTTTCGTATTATTGAATGTTAACTTTTAAGTCAAATTTCATGCAATTTTTTTTTCATTGGTAGTGAATGAGTGGTAGTGACTGAATGTCTTAGGGATATTATCCCTGACTGGCTATCGAAGAGTGAATGAATTGTGTGTAAAATTTATTTTACGCATAGTTGATCTTTTTACGCACTTGTGAGAATAAGAATAAGAATAGAATAAGAAAAATAAGAATAAAAAGTGCTAAAAAGTGCTTGTGCTAAAAAGTATCACTTTATGCACTGTGAACAATGCGTAAAGACTTAGTTTACGCACTGTCGCAAAACAAATTTCGTGTTTTCTCAAAACTTCAGTTCACTGATTTGTATCATTTCTGCAGTTTTGTTTTTCTTCTTCTAAACAGTACGCAGTATCATCAGTATCAGCCCCCCTCTAAACAGGCGCCACTAAATATTGTTATTATTATTTTTTTACATATAGAAGTACATATAATTAAAAAGTAATTAATCTAGAAAGTGATTTTACCGTTTGCCGCATTTAAAAACCAATACATTAGCGGAATGCATAAACATAATTCAATTAATATAATTAATGCATTCAACGCGCTATTGAATAATTATGTCGGGCAAAAAGCGACTGACATTAAAATAAATATTGTTACCGTTATTACTACGTGTCCACGCTATTTCTGTCGTCACAAAGATAAACGCACAATCGATACAGCGAGCAGCTGTTTACGGAAATATTAGCAAATATTGCATTATTGGATATTAAAATTATTAATATTAAACCGTTGGAGTGTTTATTATTAATAATGTTCATACCTCCATTACTATTATTATTCTTTTATTATTTATATCAAAACCCTAATCACCACTTCAATAATACCTAATTAACAATTGAATGAAAGAAGCATATGAGTGCCATCTTGTGGTGAAATCCAATTCAACGTGGAAAACGGAAAACCTAAAACAACGAAATACGGATTAAACCAAATCCATAGATAATAAATTCTCGGTAGTCATTTTTTGTAGCTAATATCCAAAAAAACTGAAATTCTATTATTATTTTTTGGAGCAATCTCCGTCTCCGGCCGAACGTACTTTGATTTGAACGCCAAAAAAATATTTACGTGTAAATATTTGGCAACTTAATTTGCAACACCATACATTTCTGGAATGATTGCAAATATATTGAAAACGAATCACAAAATATTTATTTATAAGTGTCTTATATAAATTAAGTTACATAATAAAATGTATTGCTAAGTTTTTATTTATTTAATATTTTAAAAGTACATTAGCTATGAGGCCTTTATAAAAAAATAGGCCTGTATTTTCCGGTACCATGAAAAGTCTCATTTTTTTTTCTTAAGTAACATGAAAAACCGAAAGGTTTGCCACCATTTGTTTTGCTGCACATGAAAATGTAGACAAAATATGCTTTTTTGAATTTCAGAAAATTTGCAGAAATTTCAAAATATGCTTTGAATATAGCAGATTTTACATACAGCGACCTAATTGGAGAATGGAAGATGTAAATTTTCTTTGCACAAAGAATGAAGAATTTCTTTGTAATTTTGTTCAAATTTCTTTTGGAATTCCCTTTGAATTGTTCATGATGATTACATCCCGTTCCATAAGAAAATCCCATAAAATCCCAGAATATCCCAGAAAAAATCCCATAAGCGGACCATGGTCTATGTTAATATAAGAATTTCATTATATTTTTTTCGAAGTTTCTATTTAGAATTTTTCATGATGATAACATGCCATTAGATACGAAAATCCCATAAAATTTCAAAAATCCCAGAAATAATTCATGAAATCTCAGAAAAAAATCCATAAGAGTCCATTAATATATACACTAATATAACATTAATATTAATATAAGAAATGCATTGTAATTTTTACGAAATTTCTATTATATCTTCTTAAAATTGGTCATGATGATTCAATCTTATCCCATAAGAAAATCCCCTAAAATCCCACAAAAAATCCCGTAACAGGAGCATAAGGTCATAATGACTCCATCCCTTCTCATAAGAAAATCCTATAAAATCTCATAAAATCCCTGAAATAATTCCTGAAATTTCAGGAAAAATCCCATAAGAAGACCATGGTCCATGTTAATATAAGAATTTCATTTAAGCTTTTTCGAAATTTCTATTGGATCTTCTTAGAAATAGACATGATGATTCCATCCCATCCCATAATAAAATCTTATAAAATAGCATAAAAAATGCAATCAAATCACAGAGAAAATGCAAATAATCCCTGAAAATCTCATAACAGGAGCATCAGGTCATGATGATTCCATCCCATCTCTTAAGAAAATCCTATCAAATCTCATAAAATCCCAGAAGATTTTCTTGGAATTAGTCATGATGATTCCATCCCATACCATAAGAAAATCCCATCAAATCCTATAAAAAATCCCATCAAATCCCAGACTAATTGCCAAAAGTCCCTGAAAATCCTATTACAGGAGCATCAGGTCATGATGATTCCATCCCATCTCTTAAGAAAATCATTTCAAATCTCATAAAATCCCAGAAATAATTCCTGAAATTTCAGAAAAAATCCTATAAGAGGACTATGGTCCATATTGATATAAGAATTTCATTGACATTTTCTCGACATTTTTATTGGATCTTCTTAGAATTGGTCTTGATGATTCCATCCCATCCCATAAAAAATCCCATCAAATCCCATAAAAAATCCCATCATATCCCAGACAAAATGCCAAAAATCCCTGAAAGAGCTCCTCTTCTGGGATTTTCTTGGAAATAAATGTTCCTTATGGATTTAGTTTACAATTTCTTATAATAAAATCTTATAAAATCCCTTAAAAAATGCAATCAAATCACAGAGAAAATGCCAAAAATCCCTGAAAATCCCATAACAGGAGCATCAAGTCATGATGATTCCATCCCATCTCTTAAGAAAATTCTAACAAATCTCATAATATCCCAAAAATAATTCCTGAAATCTCATAAAAAAATCCCATAAGAGGACCATGGTTCATATTAATAAAAGAATTTCATTGTCATTTTTTCGACATTTCTATTGGATCTTCTTAGAATTGGTCATGATGATTCCATCCCATTCCATAAGAAAATCCCATCAAATCCCATAAAAAATCCCATCAAATCCCAGACAAAATGCCAAAAATCCCTGAAAATCCCATAAGAGGAGCATGGTCCATATTAATATAACAATTTCATTAAAGTTTTTTCGAAATTTCTATTGGATCTTCTTAGAATTAGTCATGATGATTCCATCCCATCCCATAATAAAATCTTATAAAATCCCATAAAAAATGCAATCAAATCACAGAGAAAATGCCAAAAATCCCTGAAAATCCCATAACAGGAGCATCAAGTCATGATGATTCCATCCCTTCTCTTAAGAAAATCCTAACAAATCTCATAAAATCCCAAAAATAATTCCTGAAATCTCAGAAAAAAATCCCATAAGAGGACCTCCATATTAATATAAAAATTTCATTGTAATTTTTCGACATTTCTAGTAGAATTGGCCATGATGATTCCATCCCATCCCATAAGCAAATCCCATAAAAAATCCCATCAAATCCCAGACAAAATGCCAAAAATCCTTGAAATTCTATAATAGGTGCTCTTATGGGATTTTCTTGGAAATAAATCTTCCTTATGAATTTAGTTTAGAATTTCTTATTTGGAATTTACTTATCAAATTTCTTGAAATTCCTTCTTATTAAATTTTCGTAATAATTTCCCAACACTAAATACTGGAATCTAAGAAACACCAGTTGATAACTAGCACTGTTACAGTATCTCGTCAATTATCACGGAATCTTGATTTTTTAAATAATTTCTTAGCCATTTCTTAGGTTCTTTGAATAGTTTGCACAAATGGAAGAAATCAAATGGAAATCAATGTATGCAGTTGATATGTAAATGTCTTTATAGTTATGAGTTCACCAAATAAATGTCCTACAATTTTTGTATTTTTTCGTATTGCATTTTTTTTGCAATTTCACATTGAGTTTTTGTTTTTGTTTAATTTTTTTATAAAAATTATATGATTCTCCAAACTATTGCATAGAGTTGTTATAACTGTTTTTTTTGGAAATTTTCCAGAAGTTGAATGAAAAATCATCAGATATTATCTGTGTACACTTAAATCAATGTACACAGTGTACACAGATTAAGTGTACAAGATGATATCTGATGGTATTTGCCCAAATACGATCTGTTTGCCCAATAATTTCTTCCCCAAGGCATTTCTTAGGTTCTTTGAATGGTTTACACATATGGAAGAAATTAAATTGAAATCAATGTATTCAGTTCAATTCTTGATAGTTTTGTGTTCAGTAAACAAATTTCTCAAAATTTTGTAAGTTTTATTATTGCATTTTTGCAATTAACATCAAGTTTTTGATTTTTCATTTTAAATTTATGAAAATTATATTATTTTCCAAACTATTGTATAGATGTTATAAATGTTTTTTTTTTAACTTTCCAGAAGTTGAATGAAATGTCATCAGATATCATCTGTGTACACTTAAAATCAATATACATAGTATGCACAGATTAAGTGTACAAGATGATATATGATGGTATTTGCCCATATACGATCTGTTTGCTCAAAAAAAAGTGTTTCTCTCTGTGTGCTCTTAAAGCAGTGTGCTATGGGTATACATTATACAGTGTACACAGATTAAGTGTACAAGATGATATCTGATGATATTTAATTCAACTTCTGGAAAATTTCCGAAACCAAAAAAACATTTATAACAACTCAATGCATGCAGAATGAAATTATTTTCATAAAATTAAAAATTCACTTCAAAATTCCGATAACATGAAAAAAAATGGGCGTTTTTATTTTCCATTGCCATAAAAAATAGTTATATTTTTATAAGTACTAAATGAAATATGAAACACGAAAAATAGGCATTTGTACACCCAATATACTTTTAATGTTTTTTTTTTGCTGAAACACGAGAAATAAGCATTTGTGGCTACTAAAGCTTAGTAGATACTAAATCTTAGTAGCTACTAAAGCTTAGTAGATACTAAATCTTAGTAGCTACTAAAGCTTAGTAGATACTAAATCTTAGTAGCTACTAATGCTAATCAGAATGTGATTTATCTGGCAGAAATAACGTTCAGTGATGTACTTTCTAACCGTTAACCTTCTTTATGGTTTAGACTTAGACCTATTGGTTTAGCTTTAGGTTATAAGGTTTAGACGCTACTAAGCTGTTATGGCTGTTAATGTTTGGTTTTTTTTGCAAAAGCATGAACATATTTACATGTTTACTCTGTGTGTACATTTAATTTGTATTGCTGTAGGTAAAATAAACCAAAAATAGGCGGAATTAATAATTCAACAACATCTCGCCTGTCTGCTGTGTTTGCACAGGTCCATTCAATTAAACTCTGTTTTGGTTTCAATTTACAAATTGCATTTCCCCATAGCCGATCCAACTGAAATCGTTGATATCCTAGGGCCAGGCACTCACGTGACCGTTCATTGTGTGCTCCGGCCGTTATCTACACGAAAGCAAATATTGGAGCGCCGATAGGGGCCCCAATATTGTCATAACCAATCAATGATTTGTTGAAAACCAGTACAACGTGCTTTCCTGAAGCCGAAAAGTTACATATTACTCAAATAATTGGTACGAAGGCCAATTGAACCTAGATAATAAAATTCTTCTCTACTTATACGAAAGCCAATTGAACCTAGCTAATAAAATTCGGCACTACTTATATGAAGGCCAATTGAAGCTAGAAGACTGTAGATAGAGCCGAATTTTATTGCTCTACTTATTGCAAATGTATCTGTATCTTCAGTGCAAGAAGTGCCAATGTTACTTTTAGGACAAATTGAGTTTAAAAACGTCTGTATTTTTAGTGCCAAAGTCAATATCTCATTCCGAGCGGACGAGAATGACGTGAAACAAATCACTATTTTACCGAATTCGTTTTTGTGCAAGATCAACTGCAATTTTCTCAATGGGCATTGTCACTTCTTATACCAAACTACAGATATGGATTTGATGATCTGGAACTCACCACATAATTTTTAATTACAATGTAGGTTGTAGGCCATTTAAAAAAAAACCTAAATTGCTTGATTGTTAAAAATTAATATAAAGAGGAAATTGAAGGGAATTGAATTAAATTCTGAATCCCTATTGACCACCACAAAAAGAAGATGTATAAAATTTTATCATATCAATTAGTTTTTGTATTTGTTCATAAGTAATTATAGCCAGAGCAAAATTATTAACGATTTTTATAACATTCGATTTACTGCATTATGCATTATGTTTGCTTAAGATGTATTATTTAAATTTTAGCAATGCTTGTTATCTGGTTTTGTTTTGCATGCACTTACTGGATGCAACGTGACACGTCACAGCAGAGCCACGTCCATGTAAAACCAGAAACGATTTAATTGTACAGCTTGAGTTCATTATTCGCCTCTGCTGCCATTGACGCGACACTTGTAATGAAGTGCAATTTAAGTGGGCGAGTGATTCACTGGGCAGACCGATTAAAAATTCACGCAAATCGATCGGAACGTCCGAGTTAAAAATTCGCTGTGATTCACCAATGACCGGCTTTGTTTTCCATAGTTTCGACGACGTCGACGCGTAACAGGCACCAAGTTTTTCTTTAGATCCGGTATTTCCACTCACTGACAAAGTTACGAATAGTTATCTGAAAGTAATCGCATTATAGGTATCCACAGGAGACTTATGCACATTCGCAATTTTGATGTGCAGCTCCAAATTTAAATGTTCTCTAAATATCTTGAAAATTAATATCATTCTCAAATATCTCGAGAAGTGCAGCTACAATTTATAGAATATTTAAATTTTCTCTAAATATCTTGAGATTTAATACCAGTCTCAAACGTCCAAAGCTTTTAAGCACAAACTGAATTTCTCGAATTTTTTGAAAAACGGAGAATAATGACTATTAGGAACGTACTTCGATTTGAACGCCAAAAAAATATTTTTCGAAATTTCTATTGGTTCTTCTTAGAATTGGTCATGATGATTCCATCCCATTCCATAAGAACATCCCATAAAATCTCATAAATTACCAGGAAATCCCAGAAATAATCCCAGAAACAATACCAGAAATCCCGAAAACAATCCCATAAGAGGACCATGGTCCATATTAATATAACAATTTCATTGTAATTTATTCTAAATTTCTATTTCATCTTCTTAGAATGTGTCATGATTATTCCATCCCATCTCATAAGAAAATCTCATCAAATCCCAGAGAAAGTGCCAAAAATCCCTGAGATAATCCCAGATATCCTGGAAAAAATGGCATAAGAGGACCATGGTCGTTTTCATTTCATTTCATTGTATTTAACTTATGCACATTCGCAATTTTTATGTGCAGCTCCAAATTTAAATGTTCTCTGAATATCTTGAGAATTAATACCAGTCTCAAACGTCCAATGCTTTTTAAGCACAAACTGAATTTCTCGAAAAATTTTGAAAAACTGAGAATAATGACTACTAAGAAATGTCTAGCAAATTTTGATGTGCAAGTCCAAATTATACAATAATTAAGTTTTCTCCTAACATCTTGACAATTAATACCATTCTCAAATGCGTCGAGCTTCTTAATAACAAATAACAAATAATACTATTAGTAGTAGTTAATTAAATTCAGAAAGTTAAGTGTTTGATTTTCTCCTTTATTTAATACTGAAACTTTGTCAAATTTTCAGGAAAATTAGTTTCAGGTGTACTGTACACGAATCTAATATCAAATTTGCAAATAATAAATTTTCAGAAATTTCAGTAATAGCTAACCCATACTTGTCAATGCACAAAGTTAAGTGTTTGATTTTCTCCCTTATTTAATACCGAAACTCAGTCAATTTTTAGGAGAATTAGTTTCAAGTGTACTGTACACGAATCTACAATCAAATTTGCAAATAATATATTTTCAGAAATTTCAGCAATAGCTAACCCATTCTTGTCAATGCAGAAACTTAAGTGTTTGATTTTCTCCTTTATTTGATACTGAAACTTTGTCAAATTTTACTAATACTACTAATAGTACTATTAACAAATGGTAAGCTTAATGTTACAAGGTTGTATGTGCAAATTTGTAAATTTGGGAATAAGGATTTTAAATATGTTTGCTATATCAAAAAATGATAAATTTTGCACTGTCAATAGATATGTTTTTATCACAGGTTCCTAATGGTCCAATTTTAATCTTCCAACAAGTTGAAAGGTCCCGCTTTGAAAACATATAGCCCTGCAAAGCTATAGCAAAAAAAAATAAAGAAATGTTACATACAACCTTGTAACACTAAGCTGACGAAATGTCTAGCAAATTTTGATGTGCAAGTCAAAATTATACAATATCCAAGTTTTCTCCAAATATATTGAGACTTAATACCATTCTCAAACGTCTCGAGCTTCTTACCAAAATAAATTTCTAGAAATTTTTGCTATTGCTATTTAACTAAAATAATGACTATTAGCAAATTTCGAGGCAATTTTGATGTGCAGCTATAAATTGTACATCTAAATTTTCTCTTGACAATTAATATATATAATTAAATTAATATCTTGAGAATTTATCATTCTCAAACGTGTAGAGCTTCTATCGCCAAAATGAATTACTTAAAATTTTTGAAAAATTAATATATATATATATATATATATATATATATATATATATATATATATATATATGTTTGAACATGTTCCGGGTCTTTGAACTTCCGTGTATTGTTTTGTGTGTCCTGAAAAAGACCTTTTTCACGACGTTTCGGCAAAATCGCATTTGCCATCTTCTGGTGGATTCTTCTCGAGTGTTAGGAGAGAACTGACTGAACAGATGAAATGCGATTTTGCCGAAACGTCGTGAAAAAGGTCCTTTTCAGGACACACAAAACAATACACGGAAGTTCAAAGACCCGGAACATGTTCAAACACATTTCGTCCGTGAAAACATACACATGAACATATATATATATATATATATATATATATATATATATTCTCAAACATATCGAGCATCTTAACCCCAAAATGAATTTCTAGATTTTTTTAAAAACGGAGAATAAATATCTAGCTAATTTTGTAACACATAGAGAAGGTTCAATATGAACAAGGTAATGTATCTTTCTGTTGTGATTTTTGTGGACAATACGTTTCAGTTTCAGCTAACATTTGCTGTATTTAAGAGAACTAATTTTAATTAATCAGTAAAGTCAACATTTGCTGTATTTAAGAGAACTAATTTTGATTAATCGGCAAAGAGAACTTACTCATTGCCTGATAATGGGTTTTAGTCACTGTATATTATTCCGTTTGAATCATACCCACGTAGCAATAACAGAGTTACTCACCCAAGACGTATTATTGTTAAACCGCTGATTTGAATTTGCGGCAACGAGCCGAAATTCGCAGAGGCTTTCACGTTCATCCACTCATACCTCGAAACAATGGTCACGCAAGCCCGCATCGCACCTCGGCCCGTCTTTTTTTTCTCTTGCCATTTCGTGCAGCCGAAGACCTTTCAATGCAAATGCCCTCTGAACGCGAATCCCCTTCGCGTTCACGTTGTGATTCACAGGCCAAAACTCCGGGCGGAAGTTTCCGCCAGATGGACGGACCCTCCGCTCCGGGCGAGGTTTTCCGGGCCCTTCAGGAGGAGCGTGTTTACAAACAAGTTTATTGCGGTGTTTTTCCGGGTCCCGGAAAAATTAATCGGTTCATCGTGTGCGGCGCTCCCCGATTCCGTGGAAAATTTATGGCTCAATCGGCCCAAAATGCTCGGCTGCAGTTCTCCGGAATCGCCGATGACGAGCTGACGACCGACACAGCGAAAATTTCACTTGCACGCAGTAAATGAGTTTGCGTTTGGCAGTGCATAAAATTTATGGACGTTATTAATTGGTGAATATATCAAATAGTATACTACTACTTTTTATTCTAAACATTATATGTTAGATTTTTTAAATCTCACAATTTTTGAATAATCTTTGGCCAGTTTTCTAAAATTTGTGGTGCTCACCATACTTTTATATCTATTATAAAAAAAAATGTAATTATTATTGGCAGAGAAAAATTTTAAAAAAAATGTAAATTAATTTGAAACTAAAGAAAAAATTAAATATTTAAAAAAAAATTAGACAAAATTAGCCTCGTTTTATAAAGATGTTTTTTCATGCTGTTTTCTCAAATTCGTGGTGTTAACCTTAGTTTTACCATTTATAAAAAAATCGTAATTATTATTGGCAATGCAAAACTTTTTTTTTTAGAAAAAAATAGATGATAGGCTAATTATAATGAAGATTTTTTTTCACGCTAGTTGCCTTTTTTTTCATTGTAAATAAATGAAGTTGACTGAAATATTACTCCTATAATTTTGACGTGAATTGCTCGTAAAAAATTAGCCGAGTTCAATCTGTAATCAAATTAATCACTCACGATAACTTATTCCAATCGAGTTTTCACACACACACCTTGCCTCCACGCGACTTCCGCAGTCCTGTAGGTACAACGGACGAGACCAAGGACACCTTGCTGGTAATTTTTATGTTTTTCGACGGAAAAAAACGCGCTGACTTTCACCGGCTTCAGCCGCAGCAGCAGCAAATCCCTCTGCGAAAATGCGCTCTTGTGCCCTTGAAGGATTGCGATATGTGTATGTGCACAGTTCTCTCCTGCTATCACGTCTTTTACTGCAATTCAGATCGCACGTTTGCGCTGATCCTGCAAGGTCACCGAGCTGGGATTACGTGTGGCGTAGGGTTACCGCGATAATTGTTTGTTATTGTGGAAAATGGACACAAACCGTTACAAAGGCGATATGTGCTGTACATATTGTAATGCTGCGATAAGCATAAATATATACATATGCGGGACGATCGTAAAACGTATCTGCTAAAAGCGATTAGTGATAGCTGCCTATGCTGATCATAAACCATTTATAAATCATATATGTTCATAAACATAAACTTTGTGTTTCGGCTCGATTATAATAGAGAAATTCTGAATTTGTATGTGGGAGAGAACAATCTTTATTAGGCTATTAAGGCTGATTCATAGATTTCTTACGCTGTGACAAAGCTATCGCTATGGGCATTTTCAACAGCGTTCAATATGTATTGAAAATACCCATAGCAATATGAGCGGCAAGCGCTAAGCGTCAAGTTTTCCCAGCACGCTGCATTCAAATCGTGAACAAAACGTTTTGCCGCGCTGCCGCTCACCGCTGGTATCGTACCCGAGGCCTTGCTGTACAAAAATATCGATACATTTAAAAAAAAAGTTGTTATTTCCATTTAAAAAAATGCCCCGTAATTTAATCTCACCATTGCGACATATGGCTGTGTGGCCCAACAAATTAATATAATTACCATCTAGATGTCAGCGCCATTTTGATATACTTCAAAATTATAGATGAAGCCATCTCATTTTCTACTTACGAAAGAGCTGTTCAAGGAATAGGACGCTCGGGAAGAAAGATAAGAGGAGAGCGATTACTTTTTATTGTACCTCCGAATGGCTCTGTCCTAAACGGAAAAGGAGATGTGTACTTCCAAGTACAGTTTTGTAGCCAATCAAAATTTTTGTGCCTTCTGAGATACAGAGCAGCAAATACACGAAATTAAAAACGAACAAGAATGAACATATAAATCCGAACATAATATTCTCGAAAACATGGAAATAAAATAAACCTTTCATTTTATCCATACCTGTTAAAACAATTTAAGCTTTCAGCTGAACAGAAAACTTTTGTTTTTTGGTGTGTACCAAACAATTTCAGATGAGCTGCAAAAACGTTAGCTAGTTTAAATATTTTGTTTTGTATCCGATTGTGTTTCCTTTTCGTTAATTGCATGGCTCATGACACGGAGCTTCGAGGAAGCCGCTCATATTAGCTGCAAATTACGTACTTGCCTATTGAAATTTCATCACGGCAATTACTCCAATCTCCGCTTTGGATTCGTAAGACAACAAAGCGAAAGATAACAGGACACCATTACATAGTGCGCAATTTCCGTGGAAGTTCCGCCTGTTGCATCACCGCAATTGCGTACATCCCATCGTCGGATCTTTTATTTCAACTCTTATCGCGGTTTACGATCTGATGTTAGCACAGGCACTATTAATTAAATCAAGAAATCTAGCACAAACGTGGAATTAGTAATAGGTGTACTTAATTAATCAGGCATCACACCCATTGCTTAAAAAAATAATGGAAGAATAATCTAAGAGAGAAAGACCTAAACCTCCAGAAATAACTTGGAAAGAGCTGAAATGCGATGGCCTACATCCAAGTTACTCTGCTCCCAACTATATCAATATTTTATTTCATATCATATCAATAAGTATTTTTTGAGTATAATTTGATTGCAGAAAAAATGTATCCATCCACAATGCAAAGTGCAAAGTGCAAAATGCATAGAACTATTGTGGACTTGGTGCACCCCAAGTTAATATGGTCTCGACTATATTGCTACTTGATTTTTGTAGTAACCCATAGTATAAAAAAAATTGAAACTAAAGTGCCAAGTTTCAACTACATGGAATTGTTTAAGAAACTAATTCATCAAAACTAAATCATCAATCAAACTAAATCATCATCATCATCAAAATCAATCAAACTAAATCATCATCATCATCATTATTGTAATTGATTGTGATATCATTTATGGCCTGACGTGTGTAAAACATTTATGTTGTAAACACTAATAAAGCATTATTATTATTATTATTATTATTATTATTATTACTTCGAAAGAGCACGAAGTGCGATTGTTAACACCCAAGTTATCTGCTCCCAACTACATTACTATTTTATTTTATATCATATCAATAGGTAGTTTTTGAGATTTTGATTTGATTTGGATTTAATTTTGATTTAATTTTTTATTTCATTTTGATTCATTTTTGATTTGATTTTTATTTCATTTTTTATTTTTGATTGATTGAAGATAAAACTTCTACAATGCAAAGTGAAATGAACTATTTGGGACTTGGTTCGCCCCATGTTAATCTGGTCTCGACTATATTGCTACCTGATTTTGGCGGTAGCACAATCCATAGTATAAATAAAATGAAACTAAAGTGCCAGGTTTCAACTAAAAAGAATTGCTTAAGAAATAACTTGGAAAGAGCACGAAGTGCGATAGGGAACACCCAAGTTAAGCTGCTCGCAACTACATTACTATTTTATTTAATATCATATCTCATCAATATCATATCAATATCATATCATATTAATATCATATCTACTTTTTGAGATTTTGATTTTATTTTGATTTCATTTTTGATTTGATTGAAGATAAAACTTCTACAATGCAAAGTGAAATGAACTATTTGGGACTTGGTTCGCCCCAAGTTAATCTGGTGTCGACTATATTGCTATCTGATTTTATCGGTAGCACAACCCATAGTATAAATTAAATGAAACGATAGTGACAAGTTTCAACTAAAAAGAATTGCTTAAGAAATAACTTGGAAGGAGCACGAAGTGCGAAAAGGAACACCCAAGTTAATTTGCTCCCAACTACATTACTATTTTATTTTATATCATATCAATAGGTACTTTTTGAGATTTTGATTTTATTTTGATTTGATTTTTGATTTGATTTTGATTTCATTTTTGATTTGATTTTGATTCATTTGTGATTTGATTTTGATTTCATTTTTTATTTCATTTTGATTCATTTGTGCTTTGATTTTGATTTGATTTTGATTCATTTTTGATTTGATTCTGATTTTATTTTTCATTTTTCATTTTATTGAAGATATATCTTCCACAATGCAAAGTGAAGTGCAAGTGAACTATTTGAGACTTGTGATATTTGTGGGCATCTAAGTGTTATCTTTAAATGAAGTGTGTGTGGTGCATCCGGGAGCTGCTGATCTGCAGCCAGATGTCTCGCTTCTGCGAAATTGAGGCATGCATATTAATAATTCGCGTACGCCATTTAAAACGCAGTCATCGAAACCGGCATAGTGTGCTCATGTTGCGAGCTTCAGCAGAAACCTCATTAACTGATGACCTCACGGTTCCCGCGAATTATCGCAACACACATGCAGGGAATTTGATTAGAAACGCAGGAATCGTTGCAGCGAATCCTTGGCTCAACCGCCGTTTCAGTCCCAGCTGGTACAAAAGTTAAGCCAATGCAGAAAGATGTATTGAGAAACATTCAATTTGTTTCTCAATACATCTGTACATCAATAAAATGTAGGACTCATTTTTGGTTCAAGTTTTTTAGTTTTTTTGTGTTTCAAGATAATTTAAAAAAAATGATTAGTGCCAAGTGATTTTTGGTTCAAGATATTTTCTTTAATAAAGACAAATTATCGGAAATGATCAAGAATTTGTTTGAATCGAATAAAACATATGAATGGAATCAAAGTACGATTTTCTTTTCTGTGAAAAGTTGGTTTCCAAGATTTTCATGTATAGTCATGCTCATATAAATCTAGTACAAATAAAAATGACATTGCTATATAAAATTGCTATTGTAACCTAATTTCTTGTACTAGATTTATGTTAGCATAACTGTACAATACATGTATGATACATGTATAATAATTATAATGCATAACTTATGATAATAAATGACGATGTGATATCCAGAAATGGATCTGAAATTAATAAAATATTCTATGCTATTCTATTCTGTAATTTGTCAAGTAAAGTAAATCAATAAAAATTGCTAAATATGGATTCAAATTGAATATTTTCAAAGTTTTTAACAAACTTATTTGGTATAAAAGGATTTGTTTCCCAATTATTCACTTTGGAATATTTTGCGAACAAAATGTAGAAAATGTATTATTTATAGAGCAAATAATTGCAAAACAAATACTCAAAGATGAATATTTTCTAGGCAAATTAAAATGTCGTCCTTAATAAATTTCATAAAAAGGTTATTGCAAATATTTTGCACATTTTCTAGTCATCGAATCTTTATTTTGTAATCTTTAGTAATTTAAATGTATATTTTGGCAAATTTGTGTACACTTTTCTTGTTAATAACCGAAAATTTGCAAAATTTGTAAAATATACTTACGTTTAAATAAAAGACTAAAGGTTTCAAAATTAGCGCTCTAAAATTATAATTGTATTAATGTATATACAACGTGTCCTAGAAAGTTTGCAACAAATCGATTTTTGTTATTATTTATTTCTCAAAAAAAAAACTATTTATAGCAGAAAAACTGATATTTTTTTATAATCTGATATTCCTTGCCAAAATGGTTACCAAAATCGTAACATTTTATTATACCTAATAACATAATGAAGGTATTTAAAACCTGTGAAGGCCTTTTCATTCGATTTGCAAAAATTCATTCTAGTTTTGAAACTCCCCAAAACTGACGTCATATATTGTATACCAATGTGTAACGGTTGACAGTATAATTATAGCATAATTAAAGTTCTTGCAAATACTTTCACATGTTCGGTCATTGACAAGAAAAGTGTAAGAACACAAAAATATTGTCAAAATATAGATACTTACATATAAATTACTAAAAATTATAAAATAAAGATACAAAATTTAACATATTCTCTTGTACAAAAAAATGTAACCTAACCTAACCTAACCTATTACCAAGGTATTCATAATTCCATACCGATCTTTTACTTATTAGTTAGGTGTGAAATGCGTTCATTTTGAACCCTTTTTTGTGACGTCTTTATTTATTTATTTTTTGCCCGGTATTACCTACTCGTATTTTCAGAGTTCATTCTCTCGTTCATTTTCAGAGTCAAGAAAACATCACAAACTTTGCAAAATATATTTATTTTATGTGTTTCACAAATTAATATTGAATTTTTTAGAGTTTTGATTTTATTTTTTAAAATGGTATGGAATTCAATCATTTTTAAACCTTTTTTGTGAAGTCTTTGGTTAATTTTTGTGAAATACCTTCTAGACCGGAAATAAATATTGAATTTTTTAGAGTATTGATTTTATTTTTTAGTTAGGTATGGAATAACATTCATTTTGAATCCTTTTTTGTTACGTCTTAATTTTTTTATTTGGGTTTTGCCCGGTATTACCTACTCGTATTTTTAGAGTTTTAAGGAAAAATTACAAACTCTGTGAAGATATAATTATTTTATGTATTTCACAAATTAATATTGAATTTTTTAGAGTTTTGATTTTATTTTTTTTGAATAGTATGGAGTACAATCATTTTGAAACCTTTTTTGTGAAGTCTTTGGTTTGTTTGTGAAATACCTTCTATACCGGAAATTAATATTGAATTTTTTAGAATTTTGATTTTATTTTTTAGTTAGGTATGGAATACATTAATTTTGAACATTCTTTTGTAAAGTCTTTGGTTTTTTATTTGAGTTTTGCCCGGTATTACCTACTCGTATTTTTAGAGTTTTAAGAAAAAAAATCACAAACTTTGTGAAAGTATAATTATTTAATGTATATCACAAATTAATATTGATTTTTTTAAAGTTTTGATTTTATTTTTTAGTACGGTATGAAATACAATCATGTTGAAACCTTTTTTGTGAAGTCTTTGGTTTTTTTCTGTGAAATCTTTGTTTTTTTTGTGAAATACCTTCTATACCTACACTTTATTTTTTTATGAGGATGGAAGGTTATATTAAAGTTTGTAATATTTTTTTAAATATATTTTTTAGAGTTTTTATTTTATTTTTTAGTATTGCATAATAAATTTATTTTGAACCCTATTTTGTAACGCCTTGTTGTTTTTTTTTTGTGAAATACATTAAATATCCACTTAAATATCCACTTAGATATCAAAGCCATTAAATTTTCTGAAAACGAGATTAAACATGTTAGAAGGGATGAGATCAAAAAAGCTATTATGGAAGGAAAAACATAATGAATAATCAAATCGAGCTTTTCCAAAGCAATGATATTTCTATAGCAGAGATTCATTTGAATTAATCAAATGTGTCATCAATAAAATAAATTTTATTGTAAACCTAATCCTTTTAAAATTGCTTAATAAGCCGAAACACGTATCAGGAAACTGATCAAATATACATATTAAACATAACAAGAGTAATTATACATAATATACATTTATAATAATAATAAAATGTTTCATCAAGATATTAGCAAGGAAAGTATTACTTTTAATATTGAATTTTTTAGAGTTTTGATTTTATTTTTTTGGTACGGTATGGAATACAATCATTTTAAAATCATTTTTGTGAAGTCATTGTTTTTTTTTGTGAAATACCTTCTATACCGGAAATTAATATTGAATTTTTTAGAGTTTTGATTTTATTTTTTTTGTACGGTATCGAATGCAATCATTTTTAAACCATTTTTGTGAAGTCATTGTTTTTTTTGTGAAATACCTTCTATACCGGAAATTAATATTGAATTTTTTAGAGTTTTGATTTTATTTTTTAGTTTTTCATAATACATTCATTTTGAACCCTTTTTTGTGACGTCTTTTTTTTGTGAAATACATGCTACACATATACTTTCTTTTTTTGGGGATGGAAGGTTATATTAAAGTTGATCAGATTCTGTAATGACTCTGTCTAGGAGAGTCACTTATATAAATAAAACGAAGTAAATAAATATAGTCTGTGTACTATTTTTTACGTCTCCTGAAAAGTTTATGTTTTTCTACATAGTAGGTATTGTTCCGAAAGCTTAATGGCAAATTTGAAACATTTTGTTCGCATATTACTCAAAAGTGTGAAAAACATAGAAACAAATCTTATTATTATTAAACCTTAATATATCTGGTAATTATGGATAAAACTTTAAACTTAAGAACCCTTATTAACTTAAGAAAAATATATACTCGCTTCAGATTTTCTTACTGGTGTCGTTAATGGACTTAAGGCTACCACTCTTAATCTCTAATTCATAGCGAGTATAAGCAATAATTTTCTATGTAGATAAAGATTATTATAAAAAACACGAAGCAATACTTTTTCGTGTATAGACAATTCTGGGTGATTGCAGTAACAGAATTGTTCAATTTTCGTCACAGATTGCGTAGATAGAATAATACTAAGTAATTGGCTAGAATAAGGCTAATGTTGCAATCCAAGTACCAAATCAAGGTAAAAGATGGTTCGTATTATTTCATATGTTTAAGGGGTTGTGAAACATTGAGGCGTTTTCGTCGTTTTTCCTTCGCATGTCTCGATTTGTCTGTGCAGATTCCAATTATTCAATTTTCATCATATAGATTGCATAGATAAAATAATACTAAGTAATTGGCTAGAGTAAGGCCAATGTGGCAATCGAAGCACCAAATCAAGGTAAAAAAATGTTTCGTATTATATTATATGTTTAAGGGGTTGTGAAACATTGAGGCGAAACATGCTCGATTTGTCTGTGAAGATTCCGGCTTGTGCGCCTCGCAGCCGCCGCCCTTCGTCGCCTTTCCTTTTTATTATTTTCCCATTTTCCCCCTCGGAAAATAAATAAAAGGCAAAGTGCGAGAATGTACATAATTCAATTTCCCTTGTAAAGTGAGTTCTGGGGGGTGGTGCTGGCCGGGGTAGGAAGTCATGCGTGCGCGTGTCTGCGGCAGATAAAGCGCTCCCACTTTGAAAAATGGTGCTAAATATTTCCATTACCGGGGGGCTCCTCGCGGGCGCACCTTGCCGCCCCCGGAGGCGCCGGGGGCGGGGGGTAAATGCGCGCGACTTTTAACGAGGGCGGCGATTAATAATTCACCCGCGCGATGAATCACGCGCGCTTTATTATTTTTTTTGGGAAGGTTGTGGGGGTGAGTCAGGCTGGCACCCCCGGCGTCGCCGAGGCGTCGCGCGTGCCGTTTTTTTCCCTCTGATAATTTACGGATTTACACGAGAGGCGTATTTATAGGGCGGCTATTTCTGAAATTCGGTTCAGTAAACAGTGGCCGGCCGCGACAAGATGCAATGAATGTACGTTATCTATTAATAAGCGCGCAATTCTCAAAAGCGAGCGAGTTATTTTGACCTTGGTCAATTTGCAAAAGTCACCGAGTTAAATGCGGGTTATTCACCTGGCGTTCACAATACGCGGACGAAAAAACAGATTATCGTGGAAAATGTTGAGCGGCGGAGGGGCGTAATTACAGAGACGGATATTCACGAGGAGGATGTGGAGTCCAATCTTATCACGCGGATAATAAGTTCGCGCGCGAAAAGTGCGCGCGGCAATTCCGCACGCGCGCACTTTCGAAATCGCGACCCAGATTCCATTATCTAACAGAGTTCGCTGAGAGCTGCATATGGGAGAACCGTTCCTTATTCGCCTGCCACCGATTTAATTTCACCATGAGAAAAGTGGAAGTGGCTAGGCGCTCGTTGCGAGCGTGTAAACAACTCGGGGCGATCTTTTTTATGGTTAATTGCCAAACGCGAGGTCAGTGAGAACGAAATTGGAGAGCGGCGATCGGCCCGCGGTGTGCCGAGTCAATGGTACTTGCGTCAGGAGTTCGCGGTGCGCACTTCGCTGGGCACATAACTCGGACGAAATCCCAAATTAGTATGGAAATGGTTTATGCGGCCTGAGGTCGCGGGCTTTAATTAAAAAGTTATAAGTAGATTGGGGCGGGGTTGCACCAACAATTTTAATCACGACTCCAACCATACCAAAACCATCTCAAATATAAGAAATAAGTAAAACCCATTCGTTCGGAATATCGACGGTTAGGGATGAATCTGCTAAAAACTACTGGATTCAAAAAAACTACGCAAACCGACGACTTCCGGACACAGAAAACATAAGAGCAAACGAGATGACATACAAAAAAAAACGCCACGCATACAGAACGCAAGCCAACGTCTACCAGACACAGAAAACTTAAGCACAAACGGAATGGCATACCAAAATAACGCTACGCATACCAAACCCAAACCAACGACTACAGGACACAGAAAACATTAGCGCAGGATAGAAAGTACATAATGGAAATGGGCCACTACATAATAAGTATCATGAAGATTAATATCAAATGGCATAGACAAAAATTATTTGATAACAAGCAATTCGAATACATAATTCCCTAAGTTCTCTGGAACCAAATTGTACAAAAATCTGAGTTCTGAAAACAAATTTTACAAAAATATGTCTTCAGGAACTAAGTTTTACAAAAATATGTCTTCTTGAACCAAATTGCACAACGTATTATTGACAAAAATGGGTAAAATAGTCCACATTCAAGGTTCGATTACTCCTATCAAAATGACAATGATTATAGTGAAATTTTCAGATTTCTGTAAAATTTTCAACCATTTCTAAGAAACACTTCAATGATCACTGCGTAATTTTTAATGATTACTGACAAAATGTCAATAAAACTGGCAGATTTTTGGTTTTTGGTGGATTTTATTTTTGGTAAAAAGACAATAATTATCTTTACAAAAATTTCAGTATTCTGGGCAACATTGCAATTGTTTGAAGCTTTAGGGACAATACATCCTATGTGGAAAACCTTAAACTTTTCAGGAGACGAAAAAACATTACACATACTATATTTATTTATTTATAAATCTTCAAAATACAAGTCATCATAAATTACCTAAGTAATTTTGAAGTTTTGACGACTTACATTTACAAGATTGTATGCTATAAATCTTGAAAATACAAGTCATCATAAATTGCCTAAGTAATTTCGAAGTTTTGACGACTCACATTTACAAGATTGTATGCTATAAATCTTCAAAATACAAGTCATCGTAAATTGCCTAAGTAATTCCCTAAGTAATTTCGATGTTTTGACGACTTACATTTACAAGATTGTATGCTATAAATCTTCAAAATACAAATAATCATAAATTGCCTTAGTAATTCCCTACGTAATTTCGAAGTTTTGACGTTTACTTTTACAAGATTGTATGGTATAAATCTTCAAAATACAAGTCATCATAAATTGCCTAAGTAATTCCCTAAGTAATTTCGAAGTTTTGACGTTTACATTTACGAGATTCTATGCTATAAATCTACAAAATACAAGTCATCATAAATTGCCTAAGTGATTCCCTACGTAATTTTGAAGTTTTGACGACTTACATTTATAAGATTGTATGCTATATATCTTCAAAATACAAGTCATCATAAATTGACTAGGTAATTTCAAAGTTTTGAAGTCTTACATTTACAAGATTGTATGCTATAAATTTTCAAAATACAAGTCATCATAAATTGCATAAGTAATTTCGAAGTTTCGACGACTTACATTTACAAGATTGTATGCTATAAATCTTCAAAATACAAGTCATCATAAATTGCCTAAGTGATTCCCTGTGTAATTTTGAAGTTTTGATGACTTACATTTACAAGATTCTATGCTATAAATCTTCAAAATACAAGTCATCATAAATTGCCTAAGTAATTTCGAAGTTTCGACGACTTACATTTACAGGATTGTATGCTATAAATCTTCAAAATACAAGTCATCATAAATTGCCTAAGTGATTCCCTATGTAATTTTGAAGTTTTGATGACTTACATTTACAAGATTTTATGCTATAAATCTTCAAAATACAAGTCATTATAAATTGCCTAAGTGATTCCCTACGTAATTTTGAAGTTTTGACGACTTACATTTATAAGATTGTATGCTATATATCTTCAAAATACAAGTCATCATAAATTGACTAGGTAATTTCAAAGTTTTGAAGTCTTACATTTACAAGATTGTATGCTATAAATTTTCAAAATACAAGTCATCATAAATGGCATAAGTAATTTCGAAGTTTCGACGACTTACATTTACAAGATTGTATGCTATAAATTTTCAAAATACAAGTCATCATAAATTGCATAAGTAATTTCGAAGTTTCGACGACTTACATTTACAAGATTGTATGCTATAAATCTTCAAAATACAAGTCATCATAAATTGCCTAAGTGATTCCCTGCGTAATTTTGAAGTTTTGATGACTTACATTTACAAGATTCTATGCTATAAATCTTCAAAATACAAGTCATCATAAATTGCCTAAGTAATTTCGAAGTTTCGACGACTTACATTTACAAGATTGTATGCTATAAATCTTCAAAATACAAGTCATCATAAATTGCCTAAGTGATTCCCTACGTAATTTTGAAGTTTTGATGACTTACATTTACAAGATTTTATGCTATAAATCTTCAAAATACAAGTCATCATAAATTGCCTAAGTGATTCCCTACCTAATTTTGAAGTTTTGACGACTTACATTTATAAGATTGTATGCTATATATCTTCAAAATACAAGTCATCATAAATTGACTAGGTAATTTCAAAGTTTTGAAGTCTTACATTTACAAGATTGTATGCTATAAATTTTCAAAATATAAGTCATCATAAATTGCATAAGTAATTTCAAGATTGTATGCTATAAATCTTCAAAATACAAGTCATCATAAGTTGCCTATGTAATTTTGAAGTTTTGACGATATACATTTACAAGATTGTATACTATAAATCTACAAAATACAAGTCATCATAAATTGTCAGGTGTGTCAACAATAATATAATCGGTAAACAAAATATTGAAAATGAACTGTTTCAACGATGACTGTCCGGTTTTAATTTGGTACCTGACTTTTAATCGAAATTGTTTCAATTACTTCGAGCACCCACCGGAACTCGTCCATCACAGAGGCCGCAAAAATGTAACAATTTACTCAAAAATCACACCCACTCGTATACACGTGCATGCACCAGTCGATTTTCGTTTTTTATAAGTCCTTTGCAAAATATTTCCTGTGGACCAAATCAAGTTCATCTCTGGTCATTTGAAATATTGGTTTTACAAAAGTTTGCCACTCTATATGAATGTCTCCCCTTTTTTTCTGGTTCTAAAGTTCCTGAAGTTCTGCTGTGCTGGCAAAATTTTAGATCTGTCAGCTTTGACGAAATTTTATAAATATCTGTCTACAAATTTTACAAGTATCTGTCTTCTGAAACTAAATTGTACAAAAATATGTCTTCTAGAACCAAATTGTACAAAAATCTGTCTTCTGGAAACAAATTTTACAAAAAGCTGTCTTCTGAAAACAAATTTTACAAGAATCTGTCTTCTGAAAACAATTTTACAAAATTCTGTCTTCTGAAAACAATTTTAGAAAAATCTGTCTTCACACATTTTACAAAAGTATGTTTTCTGAATCCAAATTGTACAAAAATCTGTCTTTTGGAATTTTTTTTTTTTGAAAACTATGTTGTCTGGAACCAAATTATGCAACACTTGTTTTCTGAAAACATTTTTTACAAATATCTGTTTTGAACAAAATCATACAAAAATGAATCTTCTGAAAACAAATTTTTACAAGTATCTGTCTTCTGGAACCAAATTGTCCAAAAATATGTCTTCTGAAAACAATTTTTTACAAATATCTGTCTTACAAACCAAATTGTACATAAGTGTCCTCTCAATTTTTTTTTATACAAAAATCTGTCTGGAATCAAAGTTTACTAACGTATGTTTTCTGGAAACAAATTTTGCAAAAATGTGCCATCTCTAAATAAATTTTTAAGTTTTAGGAAAAGCAGCTTTCCTATTGGATAAATTTTACGAAAACTTGTACCCTTGGACAAACTTTTACAATAATCAGTCTCTTGGAAGAAATGTTATCTTAATTTTATTTTAAAATCTTATCTCTAGTTCAATAAACCACAAAACATTACATCTCAACTTCTATGGATTACGTCAAATTTCACTGATTAACGTACAATTTCAACCATTTCTGTTAACATTGACGAAATTTTACAAATTGTACAAAATTTTCCCTCCACCTGTTTACATATGTTACAAAAATCTGTCTTCTGCAAATAAGTTTTACAAAAATATGCCTTCTACAACAAAATTGTAAAAAATCTGTCGTCTGGAAACAAATTTTACCTAAATCTCTTTTCTGGAACAAAGTTGTACAAAAATCTGTGTTCTGGAAACAAATTTTACCTAAATCTCTCTTCTGGAACCAAATTGTACAAAAATCTATCTTCTGGAAACACATTTTATAAAAATATGTCATCTTGAACCAAATTGCACAAAAATCTGTCTTCTGAAAATAATTTCTTACAAATGACAGGTATTTTACAATTTGCAAATTTCTGCCCTCTCTAAATAAATTTGTGAGTTTTAGAAAAAGCAGCTTTCCTATTGAACACATTTTACAAAAACTTGTACTCTTGGACTAATTTTTTCAATAATCAGTCTCTTGGAAGAAATGTTATGTTAATTTTATTTTAAAATATCTTGTTCAATAAACTACAAAAATGTAACCTCAATTTCAATGGATTGCGTCAAATTTTTACTGATTAATGTAACATCTCAATTATTTTTGTCGACATTAACGAAATATTACAAATACCCGTCTACAAATTTTATTAAAAGCTGTCTTCTGGAACTAAGTTTTACAAATATATGTCTTCCGAAGCCAAATTATACAAAAATCTGCCTTCTGGAAATAAGTTTTATAAGAATATGACTTGTGAAGCCAAATTTTACAAAATCTGTCATCTAGAAACAAATCTTACAAAAAATATGTCTTTTGGAACCAAATTGTACGAAAATCTGTCTTCTGGAAATAAATTTTGCAGAAATATGTCTTCTGGAACCAAATTGTACAAATATCTGTCTTCTTCAAACAAATTTTACAAATATCTGTTTTCTGGAAATAAATTTTGCAAAAATCTGCCATCTCTGAATAAATTTGTAAGTTTTAGAAAAAGCAGTTTTCCTATTGAATAAATTTTTACGAAAACATGTACTCTTGGACCAAATTTTTCAATAATTAGTCTCTTCGAAGAAATGTTATGTCAATTTTATTTTAAAAACTGCTCTCTAGTTCAGTAAACTACAAAAAAATACACCTCAATTTCAATGGATTGCGTCAAATTTTCAATGGTTATGGTGAAACGTTCAACCATTTCTGTCAATATTGACGACATTTTACAAATACCTGTCTACAAATTTTACAAAAATCTGTCTTCCGGGACTAAGGCCCGTATCTATAATCCGTACTTGAACTTGAGTACGACTCAAGTCGTATATTTCGTTGCTTTTGGTGCATAAACGTGTATAGAAAATACGCAACCATATATACGATTTAGTCGTACTCATGCTCCAGTACGGACTATAGATACGTGCCTTAGTTTTACAAAAATATGTCTTCTAGAACCAAATTGTACAAAAATCTGTCTTCTGAAAACAAATTTTACAAATATCTGTCTTCTGAAAACATGTTTTACACAAATATCTGTCTTCTAAAAACAAATGTTGCAAATATATGTCTCCTGGAAACAAATATTACTAAAATATGTCTTCTAGAATGAAATTGTACAAAAATATTTGTCTTCTGAAAACAAATTTTACAAATATATGTTTTCAGGAAACAAATTTTACAAAAATATGTCCTCTGGAACCAATTTGTACATAAATCTGAGTTCGGAAAAAAAATTGAACAATTATCTCTCTTCTGGCAACACATTTTACAAAAATCTTTTTGTGGAGCTAAGTTTTACAAAAATATATGTTCTGGAACCAAATTGTACTGGATATTACCGAGAAAGTATTACCGGGTATTAAAAATTATTAATAATTCTTTAATTGATCTCCCCAAATATTATTCTATTTTTAATAATTATGTATCTTTTCATTCGATAAAAATGGGTGAAATATTCCTCTTTCAATGTTCGACTACTCCAATCAAAATTTTAAGGATTATAGTGACATTTTCACAGATTACTATCAAAGGTTTAACCATTTCTGAGAAACACATCATTGAATCACTGCCTAACTATCAGTAAAAGTTAAGCAGTGATTCAATGATGTGTTTCTCAGAAATGGTTAAACCTTTGATAGTAATCTGTGAAAATGTCGCTATAATCGTTAAAATTTTGATTGGAGTAGTCGAACATTGAACACTGACAAAATTTCAATAAAATTGTTATTTTTGGTAAAAAGACAATTATTTTTGCATAAATGTCAGTATTTTGGGCAAAATTTCAATTGTTCTGTAAATATTTCAATGATCGCTATTTAATTTTTAATTGTTTTGTCAAATTTTCAATGATTACTGTCAAAGTATTAAGTTATAAAAATTTCAAAAAAAAATGTTCAGCTGTTTCTGCCAACGCTTCAATAATCACAGCCTAATTTTTAATGATTACTGATAACATTTCAATAAATCTGTTAGATTTTCAATATTTTGTGGTAAATAGACAATTATTAGATTGTCTGTCAGAATTTCAATGATGACTGCCAAACTTTTAATAATATCTTTATTGGTGCTATTGACAAATAAGTCTTACACAGGTTATAAAACAATGAATTTTAATGATTACTGCCAAAATTTCAATCAAAACTGTTCGATTTTCTATTATTTTTGTTAGAAAGAGAATCATAATCCACCACATTACATACAGGCAAACACACAATGCCACTTATAATTAATCTTCACATACTCATGAAACATACCAAATTTATTATGACTACGGATGAGTAATTTTACCATTCATTATAGGTACTCCTGAAGCACTGCTGATAAGCATAAATATTATGGTGACTTACATTTTTAATGGTTTATTTACAATTCGATTATTTGATCGCTGACTCATGTGTTCGTTATGATAAGTCACCATTGAAACAGCCTTCAGATATAAAATGTTGAAAATTCGTCACTATTGAAACCGACTTCACATATAAAATTTGGGAAGCTCAAGTCATCATTTACAGATGATTATCTTGATGATTCAGATCTCGATACAGATCATGATCTTGATTGAGACCATGATCTTGATAGAGACCATGATCTTGATACAGATCATGATCTTGATACAGATGATTATCACATTGTTTTTCGGTTTTTTTTTTTTTTTTGAAAAGATATTAATAAAGTTAACGTGTGTTTTTAGGAATAACTGAAGATTAATAAATCGGGCTTAATTGATAACAGTTGCTGCAATTATTTAATACGTCTTGGGGGATGGTTGCATTTGGCATCTGCAAATTGCTTGCAGGCTGTTTTAAGAACTGTCTTTTCACGTGTGCCATCTGGAAATCTTTGTCCGTCTTCACGGAAATCTAAAAATAATCGAGTGGACACTATAAAATTTACGAGTTTTTGTGGCCGCCGCACCAGAAAGGTGTCATCAATCGGTGGCTCGCTTCGCCTCGCTTCGCCAGCAGGTTTCGCAGAAGGCCGACCTTGATCCGAGACCGCACCATCACCGTGGGTACGTTTACCCAGCGTGGCACAATGATCCGCATCGCGCGTACCTGAGAGCCAGCTTTTTTACCTCCTCGCTTTCGCTTTCGACCCAGCAAACGTGTACATGCAGAAGGCGAATCTGTTACCCCAAAAAAACGCAACTCCTCCGGTGGAAACAAACGGCGCTCCAGTTTCGCTTGCGCAACAAAGCCCGGAAATCTTTTGATGGTAATTTCAAGTGCCCGGAATTAAGCTTTCAATATCCGATATGATTTAGTGCTTCCGGGGCTCCTCGAGGGCCCTCACATGTTCGGTAACCAGAGACGGGGCGCTGGAAGAAAGAAGTGTCCTCGAGGGTAACGGGGATGTTCCGCGGTCTGTCAGTGTCACGTTAACGACGCCGTTTCCTCGGGGCACAAAAGAGGCATGAAAAACATCGGGAAAAACACCCCCCGGGGCCCGCCCGGGACGCGCGCTAATTTTCATTTCAATTAAAACTTAATCAAATTCCGCCCCTCGAGTGCGCACCGGAGATTCGCAGTCCTTGGGGGAAAAGAAAACAATAATTGCGGCGAATTAATTATGCCGCGGGGAGCGTCTTAAGGGGCGCTGTTATTAAATTACCAGTACGTGGCGGCGGAGCGAGCAACTCGTTAAAATTACTGATAGCTGCAAGCATTGTAAGCAAGGAAATTAGTTCGACTACAACAGGCTTTAATATCATTGAGCATAAATCTGTTTGTGCCGAGGTAAAAACGACCACCAATATTTAGATATTTGAAAATTTAATATTGATGAACAAAAGATTCAAAATAAAATATTAATACCGACTCAAAAACAACAATCAAAATTTAGATATTTGGGAATTTCATATTGAGTAAACAACCAGTTGCAAATTAACATAAGAATGCTAATAAAGACGATACGACATAATTATACACAAAACTCTTACAGCGTTATTCATAAAAAAATAAACCATGGTTTAGTGATGTCTTACAAAGGGTTACCATGGTTACTAAGCCTAAACCACCGTTAAACCGCGGCTTAAATTTTAATTAATAACACTGTAAGAAACTATTCACAAGGTGTCCATTTCCCCTCTTTTTAGTTTTTTTTTTTTAATATTTCTGGAGAAATTGCAAGCTCAAACTCCTTAAAATTAAAATAAAACAATAATTTTCGATTGAATCTATTTCGATAATTACATTGTTGCGATCGATAATTGTGTTAAAAGTGCTACGCTAGCATGGCCCACTCTGTTTTGATAGTGATTGCAATTTGTACTCACGAATAGTCACGACTCCACCCGAACATGCGCGATCCTCACTAGTACACTCCCTAATGGGGCATAAAACGCGCCACTATTGATAATAAAATAGTCGCTACGTAGTTATAAACCATTCCATATGTTACACTGAAGACTAATTTGTTTTTATTTTGTTCCAGGTAAACCATTTCTAGAATTATATATAAACCGATTGACAGTAAGAACTGGTAAGAATAATCTCGTATCAAATTTGATTATTTTTACATTATATTGCCAATACAGCTGATATACATATTTGCGTTTATGTAAAAATTTTCGTAACATTTTCGAACATTTTCATGAATATTTAAAAAAAATGTAACGACGACATATGTTAATTTCATTTTTAGTATTTCTCATTTCCACCAGTATGTTTTAAAAAGTGCAGAGAATACCAAATTTGCCAATTTAGTTTTAACAGCATTCGCATTTTTGTAAATATTTAAATTGTTATATATTTGTAAATGTCTTCTGCCAAATTACTGCGAATGTGTTGTATGTTCATTGTTTTTTGTTTTGTTTTTTAAAATTTGTATAAAAATGCTAAGAATAAATGTAGTCATTGTTTTTGGATTTCTCAACATTTTCGATGATATTCCTTCAACATTTTCTATGCAGTGAATACAAATTAACTAATACAATGTTGAGAAAGGGATTTGCATTTTTGTAAAAAGAATCGTACATTTTCGAAGATTTCAATGATTATTTTGAAAAAAAATTAATGCATGCAAAAATATACTACCTACTAGTCTGTTCTAAAAAGTGAACATTTTCGAAAGAACTTCCTACATTTTCTAAAAAGTGCAGTGAATACCATTAACTACTCATTATAATTTGCATTTTTGTAAATATATTCGTACATTTTCGAAGATTGCTATGAATAACGATGAGGTGGAGAAAGTATTGTAGAAAATGAAATACACCTTTTTCACAAAAAACATTTATTTACTAAATGCACATTTCGGCCGCAATGCAGCCATTTTCAGTAGTACTGTACAGTACAGTACTGTACAGTATAGTACAGTACTGTACAGTATACTACAGTACTGTACAGTATAGTACAGTACTGTACAGTATAGTACAGTACTGCACAGTACTACAATTTCTATGAATATTTTGTAGAAAGTGTAATACCTATGAAAATATTCTGATTTAATTTTTAGTATTTGCATTTTCCTTAAATTTTCAAAAACACTTCCACCAGTGTGTTCTAAATAGTGCAGTGAATATAAAATTTACCAATTTAGTTTCGAGAACAATTACATTTTAGTAAATATTTTAAAGGATTTGATAATAATAATAATAATCCATAATACTCCTCCACCTAGGCCGTAATTGGTTACTGCCATTATTTGACATAGAATTCTGACCCAAGAATATTTTATTTCTGCCAAATGACTTAAATACGTAATATGTCCATTGTTTTATTTTTTGTTTGTGTTTGAAATATTGCATAAAAATTCTAAACAAAAAATGCTACGAACAAATGAAAACTCAAAGGTTTTGGGGTATTAAGATTTCCCAACTTTTTCGAAGAACTTCTGCAACAATTTCTAAAAATTCAGTGCATACCAAATTAACTAATTTAGTTTTGTGTGAGTAGATAAATAATTGCAGTTATGTAAAAATGTGGTATATCGGTTTCGTATATGTCCATGAATATTTTGTAAAAAGTGTAATGCATATGCATATTTGCTGATTAAATTGTTAGTCTTTATATTCTCAAATTTAAAAAAAAACTTCCACTAGTATTTTTAAAATTTGAGTGAATTCAAAATTTACAAATTTAATTTTGAGACCATTTGCATTTTTCTAAATATTTCAAGGATTTTTGCCAAATTACTGCGAATGTGTTTTTCAAAAATAAAGAACCATTAACTTACTTGTTCTTCGTTTTTGAAAAATTGCATAGAAACTCTAAACAAAAATGCCAAATGAAATATCACTGTCTTTGGATTTCTCAACATTTTCTCTAAAAAGTTTAGCGCATACCAAATTAACTAATTTCGTTTTGTGTGGGTAGATACATAGTTGCAGTTATGTAAAATATATGTATATCGGTTTCGTAGATTTCCATGAATATTTTGTAAACAGTGTAATGCATATTCATATTTACTGATTAAATTGTTAGTCTTTATATTCTCAAATTTAAAAAAAAACTTCCACTAGTATTTTTCAAATTTCAGTGAATTCAAAATTTACAAATTTAATTTTGAGATCATTTGCATTTTTCTAAATATTTCAAAGGATTTTTGCCAAATTACTGCGAACGTGTTTTTCAAAAATAAAGAACCATGAACTTACTTGTTCTTTGTTTTTGAAAAATTGCATACAAATTCTAAACCAAAAATGCTACGAACAAATGAAAACTCAAAGGTTTTGGTGTATTAAGATTTCCGAACTTTTTCGAAGAACTTCTGCCAACAATTTCAAAAAAGTTCAGCGCATACCAAATTAACTAATTTAGTTTTGTGAGAGTAGATACATAGTTGCAGTTATGTAAAAAAAATGTATATCCGTTTCGTAGATTTCCATGAATATTTTGTGAACAGTGTGACATTTTGTGAACATAATGCATATGCATATTTGCTGATTAAATCCTTAGACGTTATATTCTCAAATTAAAAAAAAAAACTTCCACTAGTATTTTTTAAATTTCAGTGAATTAAAAATTTACAAATTTATTTTTTGAGATCATTTGCATTTTTCTAAATTGGTGCCAAATTACTGCGAATGTGTTTTTGAAAAATTGCATAGAAATTCTAAACAAAAATGCCAAATGAAATGTCATTGTCTTTGGATTTGTCAACGTTTTCTATGAAATTGCTTCAACATTTTCTGTGTAGTGAATACCAAATTTACTAATACAAGTTTAAACTCCTTAAAATGAATAAAACACTTATTTACGATTGAATATATTTCGATAGTTGAATTGTTGCGATCGATAATTGTGCTAAGAGTGCTACGCTAACATGGCCCACTCGGTTTTGATAATGAATGCAATTTGTAGTCGCGAATAGTCACGACTCCACCCGAACATGCGCGATCCTCACCAGTACACTCGATAATGGGGCATACAAAGCGCCACTATTGTTAATAAAACAGGCAATGCAGAAAGCATGTGCATTTTTCTAAATTATTATTCTATTATTCTCTTATTATCTATTATTATGTTGTAAATGCTATTAATATATTAAATGTCATTGTTTTTGGATTTCTCAACATTTTCTATATGAAATTGCTTCAACATGTTCTGTGCAGTGAATACTAAATTAACTAATACAATGTTGAGAGTATTTGTATTATTATGTTATAAATGCTACGAATAAATTATATGTCAGTGTTTTTTGATTTTCCAACATTTTCGATAAAATTCCTTCAACATTTTCTAAGCAGTGATTACCAAATTAACTAATACAATGTTGAGAAAGGCATTTGCATTTTTGTTATAAAAATCGTACATTTTGGAAGATTTCCATTATTATTTTGAAAAAAGTTTAATGCATACGATAATGTATTCCAAAACTTTTTCTAAATAATCATGGAAATCTTCGAAAATGCACGATTTTTTTTACAAAATTGCAAATACTCTGAACATTGTATTAGTTAATTTGGTATTCAGTACACAGAAAATGTGGAATTTCATCGAACTACTAAAATGTCTGTTCTAAAATGTAAATTCTAATGTGAAAAGTGAATACGAAATTTACCAATTTAGTTACCAAATTAGTTTTGAGAGCATTTGCATTATTTTCTTTTTCAAAGAATTTCTGCCAAATATTTTCGTAACATTTTCAAAGAACTTTATATAAACATTATATAAAAAGTGCAGTGAATATCAAATTTGCCAAATTAGTTTTGAGATTAATTTCAATGTATGTAATATTTTTAAAAAGAATCTGCCAATTTATTATTAAAAAGTGATTGTTCCGTTCGCAGAGCCATTTTAGTAGATGTTACGTTATTAAACTGAGCATGCCCACATTAGATTATTATCATTGTTATCTTTATCACAATTATTATCATTACATTACTGTTGAAAGTTAGAAAAAAATGGGCTTATCATATTTTTTAATCATTGTTATCAATTATTATCGTTATTACTGTTGAAAGTTAGAAAAAATGAGCTTATCAAATTTTTTTATCATTGTTATTATAACAATTGTGATAGCTTATACTGCTGAAAGTTGAAAAACGTGCTCATTAAATATTTTTGATTATCACAATTATTATCATTACTTCTGCTAATATGTATTTAAATGAAATATGCTCATCAGTTTTTTTTTTAAATTATGATGATTGATATTGTAGGTTGTGGTTATATATCTTTATTACTTCGCCTTAGAAGATAATTACAATGAAGAAAGTACTACAATACTACATAGATTGAACTTTTGGGAAAATATTTCAAATATTTTCTGATTCACTTTTTATTTATTTTTTTCATCTCTATAGTCACATGCAAAGCTTCCTCGATCCTTAACACAAACCGCCAGAATATCATTTTCAGCGTTCTTATCATTATTTCTGCTGAATGTAGAAAAAAAAATGCGCCACAACACGTAGATGTTAGAAATATGTTCACAATCACGTCTCGTCGGCGACGCAAAAACGTCCGGATCGATTAACTCCGCGTCTTCGGCGTCAGAACGACCCCACTTCGTCAGCAAACTCCGCGCCACACAGGGAATTGATCCCCATCGGCGAAGTAATTAAGTGCCGGGGATCTGCCGCGCATTTCACAATTGATAAGCGATTATTTCCCGCGCCATTACCAAAGAATGGGATTTAATCGGCCCAGCTCGCTGCACCCTGTTGCTTCACCACCCCAAAAACAATCGATAATCATAACCAAAATGTATTTTTCGTAAATATGCCTCTGAAGATGGTTTTTCATTACCGAAACTAGTTAGGCGAAAGAAATAAGTGATAAAATAAAATAAAAATAAATATTACTTCCCAGTAAGCACTAAATATAACAACGTTAAATATGTATTAAAAGTTATAGTTGGTTCTACATATACAGGCGGTGCAATTTGCATAGCAGAAGTTCCCTTGGCGTTAAACTTATTGCCTCCCTTTCTTCAATAGGAAACTATTGATAATATAGTTTTTGTGCCAAATAATGAGTCTCTTTCTCAATAGGAAACTATTGATAATATAGTTTTAAGCCAAATATAATCCACTTCTAATGCAAGACTTTTATTTTTCTGTGTAAGTTCTGTTGTTCATAACTTTTGCATATTTTCCATTAATTTATGTGGAATTTTCAAACCATTCTGTCAATTTTGTTTTAACTTTTCAACATTTTAAGAAATATTTGCACATACGTTAGCTTACAAGTGAAATACACTAAGTCAATTTTGGGCTGTTTTTGTTTAAGTTTTATTTTGATGGTTCACTAAATTGTAACAAATCTCAGGCTCAGTAGGGGTATATGTAGCTGAACTTCCAAATTCTTAACTCATTAAATGACTGAGTAGGAAAGGTAACAGCAGAATATAAAACTTTAATTGCAGTTTCTCACATTTGATAGTTTTTGACTTACACTTGTAAGCCGACGATATGAACTATCATCGTCAATGATTATTTATTTTACTAAATTGGCTTGGAAACAATTTTTAATCGCAGGATGACTTTTTCATACGTATAAGTTTGCACATGTATAGACATTTTTTTTATGAACATTCTGTGTTTTGAGTAATTAAGTTTTTACCCCAAATCTAATTCACTTCCAATACCTTTATTTTTCTGGGTATAGTTAAGAGTCAGAGGCTAAACTTGTCGTATAATTATTTTTAGCAAATCCAAGCCCTTTGTGTTTCCTGTTGCTCTGCGCCCTTTGATTCATCCTCCGGATTGAAGCCAGATGGTGCAATTACGACAATCGGCCGCATTTTCGTAATTAATTCATCGGCATCGATCCGGCGCGATGGGGGCCGCAGGAGCGCGCCATAATCTCGCCCCCGCGCGGCGTCGCGACGCAATTTCACGCTCCCCGACGCCATTAAACGGCGCATAAATTAGCCGCCCGGCCGCCGGGGAGCGTCGCGACGCTAATCGAGGCGCGGCGCGTCCCCCGCCGCCGCCCCCGCACGCACGTTTTTTTTGCCCCCCCGCCCCCTGGAACCCGGAGTCACGCCGGAATAATGCATGAGAGCCCCCAACTAACGAGTCCCCGGTTTTGTTATCATTTGTCGGGCTTCGGCGTATCGATTGGCTGTTTGCATTTAATTAAATTGAAGCGTGACGCAAGTGTGTGCGCGTAATTCTTCGGTAATGAGGATCGTGTGGAAATCCCCGTTTCTGGACTGAATTATTAATGCTTCCGATAATAAAATAAGGCGGAAATCGGGGGTGGCGTATGGCAATACTGTTGAGTGTCTCAGGCGATGTGGTTTACATACATTTCAAATTTTAGGTTGTCATCCGTTTCGGAGGCAATAAAAATGTGTAACAACCCTCCAGTAAGCAATTTATGTAAGATTTTTGCGAGTATCCGAAGTTTTTTTTTTGTTTTTTGCGATGAATTTTCAGATCCAGAATGCCACAAGTAATATTTTTAAGAGGAGGGGTAAAAAAAATGATAGATAAAATTTAAAAAAACCATGGCATATATTAAGAAATCGTCCTCATAATAGGGTTAGCAGGATCCACGTCCTGAATCAAGTGAAAATGTCACAAGTTTTGAATGTTTTATTCTTGCAATAACGCAAAGTGAAAGAAATGTTATTAGGGCAAATGTATTCCTCCCTTTTATTGTGATATGGGAATTGTGATTCCGAGTGGTAACAAGGGTACCTGCTAACTCTTTCCGACCGGCTCATCCGTTAATCTAATATCGCGACATTATTCAATTTATTAGGCGGGCCCCCGTTTCCTGAGTGTGGTGCTTCAAAAACCCGAACGGCCCGCCACACGTCGCAATCCTAATCGAGTTTCCGCAGGCAGCGCCAACTTGACGCTGACGTTCGCGGCCCGGACACGTCTTCCCCGTTTTAATAATTTAGGCCGTCCCGCTTCGACGGCCCGTCCTATTGGATTAAAGGGCCGGCAGGGCGCTGGCAGACCCTCTGGAAGAGTGAAAAATCGAAACAGCCCCCGGGCGGCCTCGTCCCGGCCGGTTTAATAAGACCGGGCGACACGCGACAAATTGTCACCATTAATTACGTGGGAATTTTCACGAGTCCATGATGCGGGCGGATTACGGCGAGGGGGTTAACGAGACCACTTCATCCGTCTTGATCCGGGTCGACGCGGCGCCCCCGCAGCGCCCCACCCACTCACCGGGGGCCCCATTGTCCGCCGCCGGTTTTTTCAGCGCTAATCCGCCGCGACGCTAACGGAATTACCACGTGCAGGTAATCCAGTTACGGGCATGTCGAACACAGGAAGCGACGCCGTTCCCAGAGATATCTTCAATGTCAATAATCCATTGTGGGCATTTGAGCGTATTTATCTAAGCGCGGAAATGCGACGCAAATTCCCCAATTTTATCACGAACCAGCGTAGATAAGAAATAATGTTGCTAATAACTCGACGAAACGAGCTATTCCACTCCAAAGCAATGCATATACATCGGACTGCCACGCTGAAGGTCGTAGGTTCAAAAACCCACAAAACCAATTTTAATTTTAAAGCTCTGCACGTTAACCCCAACCCACCTAGCCATCATCGAGTATAATGGATCAAAAACCTTCTTAGTTCCGCAGATGATATAATCATCTCCAGCATTTCGCAATCAACATAAAACCCTAGGTCCACCTAAACAACATCTTCAGGCCAGAGAAGAGCCCTTGGGAAATTTCCCTAGATCTAGGGATTTTCATTTCAATGAACTGATGATTCCCATTGCTGGATCAAATTCGAAGATGAATATAGTGTGCCCACCCACCCACCCTCCAATACAAATTCTATACAAAGTAAAGCATTGGATGTCCAATTCTTTGTAATGACTATAACTGGTACAGAGGTAGAAGGATGATTCCCATAGTTGCTGGATCAAATTAGAAGATGATTATAGTGTGCCCACCCACCCACCCTGCAATACAAATGCTATGCAAAGTAAACCATTGGACGTCCTATTTTTTGTAATGACTATAACTGCTAACAAAGTAGAAGGGTGATTCCCATCGTTGCTGAATCAAATTAGAAGATGATTATAGTGTGCACACCCACCCACCCTCCAATACAAATTCTATGCAAAGTAAAGCATTGGACGTTCAATTTTTTGTAATGACTATAACTGTTGAAGAAATAGAAGGGTTATTCCCATAGTTGCTGGATCAAATTAGAACATGATTATAGTGTGCCCACCCACCCTCCAATACAAATTCTATGCAAGGTAAAGCATTGGACGTCCAATTTTTTGTAATGACTATAACTGGTAAAGAGGTAGAAGGGTGATTCCCATTGTTGCTGGATCAAATTAGAAGATGATTATAGTGTCCCCACCCACCCACCCTCCAATACAAATTATTGGAAAGCAATGCAAAGTAAAGCATTGGACGTCCAATTTTTTGTACTGACTATAACTGGTAAAGAGGTAGAAGGGCGATTCCCATCGTTGCTGAATCAAATTAGAACATGATTATAGTGTGCCCACCCACCCACCCTCCTATACAAATTCTATGCAAAGTAATGCATTGGGCGTCCATTTTTTTGTAATGACTATAACTTGTAAATTGAAGTCTAGAAGTAAAAGGGTTTAACTGCATTTTTGGTAGTCCTGAGATAAATGAGATAATTAATATTTTAGTCTAAACCTAAGTCTAAAATATTAACACAGTTTTCTAAACTTTTGCTGGAATTTTGTAATTCAAGTTAACTTTAAAGCCATTTATCTCAGAACACAAAAAATGCACTTAAACTTAGAAGTAAAGGTACTTCTAAACCCCTCAATTGTATTTTTTTTTGCAATGACTGTAACTTTCATGTTTATTTTATAATTATCTTTAGAAAGCATTGTAGTCTAAGTGTTAATCGTTATTTGAGTACAATTGGAGGATGGGCAGGTGGGCACAAGTATAATCATACCCTAATATGAACCGGAAGTAATGGAAATAATCATTTTATTAAGTCAACCATGAAACCATGAATTACCCAGATGATAAGAATCATGTTCTAATAAAACTAATTGTAAGTCCAGTTCTAAACATGACTATAAGGACTAGCGGAGAGTGGGCAGATAGTCATCACTTGTACAGTAATCCTCTAAATTCTTCGTGTCAGCTGTAAATTTACTATTTCGTTTCGATGAACTGATGATTCCCATTCCTGCTGGATCAAATTAGAAGATGATCATAGTGTGCCCATCCACCCACCCTCCAATACAAATTCGATGCAAAGTAAAGCTTTGGACGTCCTATTTTTGCCATTGACTTGTAACTTGTAAATTGTATTTTTTTTTGCAATGACTGTAACGTTGATGATTAATTTATAATTATCTTTTTGTAGTTTAAGTGTTAATAAGTATTTGAATACAATTGGAGGGTGGGCAGGTAGGCACAAGTATAATCATCTCCTAATATGAACCGGGAGTAATGGAAATCATCATTTTATTAATCCGAAACCATGAATTACCCAAATGATTAGAATCATATTTTAATCAAACTAATTATAAGTTCAGTTCTAAACATCGCTATAAGGACTAGTGGAGGGTAGGCAGACAGTCATCACAAGTACAGTCATCCTCTAAATTTTCCGTATCAGCTGTAAATTTATTATTTCGTTTCAATAAAGCGATGATTTCAATTGCTGATGCATCAAATTAAAAGATGATTATAGATTATAATTGATGATGATAGATTACTAGTGAAGAGTAGGCAGGTAGTCATCGCAAATGTAGTCATCCTCTAAATTATTCGTGTCAGCTATAACTATTTGAACCATCCAGAAAATGTATTATTTCGTTTCAATAAAGCGATGATGATGAGATCGGTCATGACACACCAAGAAAAAGAAAACGATGATTCCCATTGTTGTTGGATCAAATTAGAAGATGATTATAGTGTGCCCATCCACCCACCCTTCAATAGAAATTCTATGCAAAGTAAAGCAGTGGACGTCCAATTTTTTGTAATGACTATAACTGGTAAAGAGGTAGAATGGTGATTCCCATCGTTGCTGGATCAAATTAGAAGATGATTATAGTGTGCCATCACAAGTACAATCATCCTCTGAATTCTTCGTGTCAGCTGTAAATTTATTATTTCGTTTCAATAAAACGATGATTCCAATTGCTGCTGGATCAAATTAGAAGATGATTATAGATTATAGTTGATGATGATAGATTACTAGTGGAGAGTAGGCAGGTAGTCATCACAAGTACAGCCATCCTGTAAATTATTCGTGTCAGCTATAACTATTTGAATCATCCAGAAAATGTATTATTTCGTTTCAATAAAGCAATGATGATGAGATCGCTCATGACATACTAAGAAAAAGAAAACTGATTGCCATTGCTGCTGGATCAAATTTGAAGATGATTATAGTGTGCCCATCCACCCACTCTTCAATAGAAATTCTATGCAAAGTAAAGCAGTGGACGTCCAATTTTTTGTAATGACTATAACTAGTAAAGAGGTAGAAGGGTGATTCCCATCGTTGCTGGATCAAATTAGAAGATGATTATAGTGTGCCATCACAAGTACAATCATTCTCTAAATTCTTCGTGTCAGCTGTAAATTTATTATTTCGTTTCAATGAAACGTTGATTCCAATTGCTGCTCGATCAAATTAGAAGATGATTATAGATTATAGTCGATGATGATAGGTTACTAGTGGAGAGTAGGCAGGTAGTCATCAGAAGTACAGTCATCCTCTAAATTATTCGTGTCAGCTATAACTATTTGAATCATCTAGAAAATGTATTATTTCGTTTCAATAAAACGATGATGATGAGATCGGTCATGACACACCAAGAAAAAGAAAACGATGATTCCCATTGCTGTTAGATCAAATTAGAAGATGATTATAGTGTGCCCACCCTCCAATACAAATTCTATGCAAAGTAAAGCATTGGACGTCCAATTTTTTGCAATTACTAACTTTGATGATAATTTATAATTATCTTTGGAAAACTTTGTAGTTCTAGTGTTAATTATTATTCGAGTACAATTGGAGGGCGGGCGGGTGGGCACTAGTATAATCATCCCCTAATATAAACCGGCAATAATGGAAATAATCGTTTTTATTGATCATAAAACAATAAGTACCTAGATGATTAAAATCATATTTTAGTAAAACTAATTGTAAATTCAGTTGTAAACATCATTATAAGAAGTAGCGGAGAGTGAGCAGGTAGGCACTAGTATATCATCCCCTACATAAGTCGGCAGTAATGGAAATCATCCTTTTATTGATTCGAAACCATGAATTACCCAGATGATTAAAATCATATTTTAATTAAACTAATTACAAATCAGTTCTAAACATCATTATAAGGACTAGTGGAGAGTAGGCAGGCAGTCATCACAAGTACAGCCATCCTCTAATTTCTTCGTGTCAGCTATTTGAATCATCCAAATTTATTATTTCGTTTCAATAAAACGATGGTTCCCATTGCTGCTGGATCAAATTAAGAGATGATTATAGTGTGCTCAACCACCCACCCTCCAATACATATTGTATGCAAAGTAAAGCTTTGGACGTCCAGTTTTTTACAATGACTAACTTTGATGATTAATTTATAATTATCTTTGGAAAACTTTGTAGCTCTAGTGTTAATCATTTTTCTAGTACAATTGGAGGGCGGGCGGGTGGGCACTAGAATAATCATCCCCTAATTTGAACCGGCAATAATGGAAATAATCGTTTTTATTGATCATAAAACAATAATTACCAAGATGATTGAAATCATATTTTATTAAAACTAATTGTAAATTCAGTTGTAAACATCATTATAAGAAGTAGTGGAGAGTATGGAGGTACGCACTAGAATATCGTCCCCTAATATAAAGCGGCAGTAATGGAAATCATCCTTTTATTAATCCGAAACCATGAATTGCCCAGATGATTAAAATCATATTTTGATTAAACTAATTTCAAATTCAGTTCTAAGCATCATTACAAGGACTAGTGGAGAGTAGGCAGGTAGTCATCAGTAGTACAGTCATCTTCTAAATTCTTCTTGTCAGCTGTAAATTTATTATTTCGTTTCAATAAAATGATGATTCCAATTGCTGCTGGATCAAATTAGAAGATGATTATAGTGTGCCCACCCTCCAATACAAATTCTATGCATAGTAAAGCATTGTACGTCTATTTTTTTGCAATGACTGTAACTTTGATGATTAATTTATAATTATCTTTGGAAAACTTTGTAGTTCATGTGTTAATAATTATTCGAGTACAATTGCAGGGCGGGCAGGTGGGCACTAGTATAATCATTCCCTAATATGAACCGGCAACAAAGGAAATAATCGTTTTTATTGATCATAAAACAATAATTACCAAGATGATTAAAATCATATTTTAATCAAACTAATTCTAAATTCAGTTGTAAACATAATTATAAAAAGTAGCGGAGACTAAGCAGGACTAGTATATCATCCCCTAATATAAACCGGCAGTAATGGAAATCATCCTTTTATTGATTTGAAACCATGAATTACCCAAATGATTAAAATCATTAAACTAATTGCAAATTCAGTTCTAAACATCATTATAAGGACTAGTGGAGAGTAGGCAGGTAGTCATCACAAGTACAGTCATCCTCTAAATTCTTCGTGTCAGCTATTTGAATCATCCAAATTTATTATTTCGTTTCAATAAAACGATGATTCCTATTGCTGCTGTATCAAATTGGAAGATGATTATAGTGTGCCCATCCTCCAATACAAATTCTATGCAAAGTAAAGCATTGGACGTCCAATTTTTTGCAATGACTGTAACTTTCATGATTATATTGGAAATCATTGCAGTTCAAGAGTTAATCATAATTCGAGTACAATTGGAGGGTGGGAGGGTGGGTACAAGTATAATCATCCCCAAATATAAACGGGCAGTAATGGAAATCATCCCTTTATTAATTCGAAACTATGACTTTACTGTATGATAATAATATTTCAGTAAAAATTGTAATTTTTGTCATGGAGATATAAAAATAATTATTATTATTGTACAAGCTTTTAAAACAAAAGCTAAATATAAATATAGCTAAATAGCTAAATAAAAGCTTTTATAACAATAGAAATTGAAAATTCTTCAAATATTCTATGACGTACATCATTTTTAATGTTATTTTCATCTACTTAAAGTGTTTCATACATATTTTTGTATAGACATTCCATAGTGTACTGGAATTGTGATTGTTACAACATTAGGACTTCAGAAGACCTAGAAGATACCCAAAATCAGAAGGTTGCGTGTTCATATCACGTCGGGGTCACCAGTTTCGCTCTCTTCTAGTTCGGCTGAAGTCCTAATGTTGTAAGATTAACATAAACATTACACCTTTTTTGTTTAAATAACTAAACAGCTATCTTCTTGTTCTTCTGAAGTCCTAATGTTGTAAGATTAACATTAAAATTGCACCTTTTTTTGTCTAAATAACTAAACAGCTATCTTCTTGTTCTTCTGAAGTCCTAATGTTGTAAGATTAACATTAACAATACACCTTTTTTTGTCAAAATAACTAAACATAGTTACTTATGCAATAAGTGAATAAAGTAATTTATTTTCACGAGAGCAGTAATAGGTCAGTCAACCAATAGGGTTGACATTAAGGATAACCTTAAGGTTTAAGGTGCTTAATATAAGTCAAGATCTGAGAAATTTCACATTCTGATAGTAACAGTGATTGAATCTGTTTACATCAGAATGTGACTCCAGCAGTGATTTCTCAAATCTTGAGTTCTAAAAAGTACCTCAAACTTCGAGATACATTTCATGGGCTTCCAATTATGAAATGCAAGTGCTTATGTACTTAAACCACGAAGGTACATTTTCAGAGATTGAAAGTACATTTTCTTGTCAAAATAACTAAAAATAATTATGCAACAAGTGAGTAAAGTAATGTTTTTTTTTTCACGAGAGCAGTAATAGGTCAGTCAACCAACAGGGAGGTTGGTTAACCTCCCTGTGATTCCCTGTGGTTGCCCCAGGGCAACCTTAAGGTTTGAGGTGCTTATTAGAAATCAAGAGCTGAGAAATTTCACATTCTAATAATAACTGTGATTGAATCTGTTTACATCAGAATGTGACTCCAGCAGTGATTTCTCAAATCTTGACTTCTAAAATTCACCTCAAACTTCGAGGTACATTTCATTGACTTTCAATGATGAAATGCAAGTACTTATGTACGTAATCCACGAAGGTATATTTTCAGAGATTTAAAGAACCTTTTTTTGTCAAAATAACTATAAATAGTTATGTAACAAGTGAGTAACGTAATGCCTTTTCACGAGAGCGGTAATAGGGGAGGCAACCAACTGAGAGGTGTAACCTTAAGGTTTGAGGTGCTTATTAGAAGTCAAGAGCAGAGAAATTTCACATTCTGATAATAACAGTGATTGAATCAGTTTACATCAGAATGTGACTCCAGCAGTGATTTCTCAAATCTTGACTTCTAAAACGGACCTCAAACTTCGAGATACATTTCATGGACTTCCAATTATGAAATGCAAGTGCTTATGCACTTAATCCGTTCTTCCACGAAAGTATATTTTCAGAAATTTAAAGTACCTATTTTTTTGTCAAAATAACTAAAAATAGTTATTTATGCAAGAAGTGGGTTAAGTAATACTTTTGTCACGAGAGCGATAATAGGGGAGTCAACCAACTAGGAGGTATAACCTTAGGTTTGAGGTGCTTATTAGAAGTATAACCTTAAGGTTTGAGGTGCTTATTAGAGGTATAACCTTAAGGTTTGAGGTGCTTATTAGAGGTATAACCTTAAGGTTTGAGGTGCTTATTAGAACTCAAAAATTGAGAGATCATTGCCGGAGTCACATTCTGATAATAAAAGTGATTAAGTCTGTTTACAAATAATTAAAAAATATTGTTTTTTACTCCAATAATATGGCATTTTTTATAGCCCTGAAAAGCAGGAATAGTCCTGCCGATTCTTCAACGGAACAGATTCTGAGAAGTGATTATGTACTTAATCCGTTCTTCCACGAAAGTACATTTTTAGATATATATATTTTTTTTATTAAAGTACTTTGTTTTGTCAAAATAACTAAAAATACTTATTTATGCAAGAATGCATTTTCACGAGAACCTTAAGGTTTGAGGTGCTTATTAGAAGTTAATAATTGAGAGATCACTGCCGTAGTCAGATTTCGATAATAGCAGTGATTTAATCTGTTTACAAATAATTAAAAAATACTGTTTTTTATTTCAAAAATAGGTATTTTTTATAGCTCAGAAAAGCAGGAATAGTCCTGCCGGCTCTTCATCGGTACAAATTCTGAGTAGTGCTTCATTCATTCATCCATTCATCCTGTGGCATTACAACCCTCTGTGGGTCTTGGCCTCAGAAAAGCAGGAATAGTCCTACCGACTCTTCATCGGAACAAATTCTGAGTAGTGCTTCATTCATTCATCCATTCGTCCTGTGGCACTACAACCCTCTGTGGGTCTTGGCCTCCTTCACCAGCCTCTTCCAGGACACTCTATCCTTGACAACCTCCCTTCAACTTCCAACCTTCATTATGCGAAGGTCATTCATAACATCTTCCCTCCATTTCTTCTTTGGTCTCCCTCTGCTACGTGCTTCCGCAGGTACCCAGTCTGAGAGCTATCGGCATAGCCTCGACTTTTCCATCCTCATCACATGCCCGAACCACCTCAACCGTTGGGCTTTTATCAAGCCTACTATATTCGCACCCCTAATTAGTGTTGTCACTTGTACAAACTACTAAATACTTATTTATGGACAGATATGGACAATATTAGACGAGGTCTAATTCATGATTCATTTTAACTCTCCATTCATTGTTTTCTTGTGTGGGGTCGAAGATCATACGTAGCACCTTCTTCTCTGTGATCATCCGTTTTTTATCTGCGTGATTTAGAGTCCAGGTTTCGCATACATACGTTGGTACTGGTCGTATAATTGTGTTGTACACTTGCAACTTAAAATTTTTGGAGACTGCCTTTGATGTGAGCATCTTCTTATATGCATATGTAGTTCGATTTCCTGCGTTAATTTTATTTTTAAGTTTGTTGCTTATCTGGTTATTATGGTTGATTTCAGACCCAAGGTACGTAAATCTTCGCACTTCCTCGTAGTTGTTCTGGTTAACTTGTAGATGGTTTCTTTGATCATTCGCATTTATTTGGTGTTTCATATACTTCGTCTTGTCTTTATTAATTTGAAGTATTGAGAAATCACATTCTGATATTAACAGTGATTGAATCTGTTTACATCAGAATGTGACTCCGGCAGTTATTTCTCAAATGTTGACTTCTAAAATGGACCTCAAACGTTTCGTGGACTTTCAATTTAAAATGCCTTAGACCAAGTGTTGGGGTGATATTAAAGGGCGCAAGTTCTTGCGTTGTACATGGTGTGAACTGCCTGTATAGGCGGCATGTCGAGTCTTGTTATAGATAAGTTTTTGCCGCTGTAATTTTCGCGAGCTGTCTCCGCCTGCATCGTGCTGAAGTCGTCGATTTATCTTTGCAGCGGTTTTCCTCCACGAACGTTCCAGTTCCAATTATTTTCCCTGCGACGTTGATGCTCGACGGTGGTAACAAATTTCGCAACAGTTGAACGGAAGCGGCTGAAAGCGGCGTGACTGACGTATCTCTGGCGCGGTGAATGAAATTTTCGCAGATACGCCGCCGGAGAGGTGCCAATAAATTAGCAGCGGAGGGGTGCTATCACGGACGCGTGCCGTCGCCGCGCGGACGTTTCCCAGGCGGTGAAAAGGAAAAAAACTGGCGATGAATCGTCGTGACCCGGCGCTGCGGCGGAGGGTTCACGAGCCGTTGGTCGTGGTACTTGGAAGTACGTATTTAAATTATGTGCCATTGCTCCTCGGCTGGAGGAATAACGAGTCTTTGTTCGCGGCGGCGGCGGCGTGTACCGCGGGAACGTCGTCACGGTCGGCCGCCCAGGAGGAGAGGTCGTCCACATGCGAGGGCGATCGGACGGCGAGATCCGAAATTCACCATCTTCATCTCCGAGCGCCGTAGTGCTCGAGCCCGGCGTGCGTCCCCCCTAACCCCAGGCACAGGGGCGCTTAATGAGCCCGACATGGGGGCGAAATTTCGCAGCACGGCCTATCGATCGGAATGGGGCGACGGCGGCGGCGTCCGTCCACCCCCGGGGCTGCGAAGGGGCGAGAACGGCGAGGTCCGCATCACGTCATCTCCCTCTCGCCCGTTGCATGCAGCTCGTGTGTGTGTGTTGGGAGTAAATTATAGACCTCTCTCTGCACCGCGGATGGCGCGTACGTTAACCCGTCTGCCCGGTTGAAGGTGACGCGGAATGTGCCTTACTCATTTTATTTGCACGCCGCTGGCCTTGAAATCTCTGTACATTATCCGCGCTCGCACACACACCAACAAAGGCCCAGGCCAGCTCACGCGTGTCTGTGTGCTGAACAGGAAATTGTTTCTTCTTAATCATTTTGTTTAATTTCTGGCCGGTGATCCGCATCGTGTTTTCACATGTACGCCGTGAACAATGGAACGTCGCCGCACGCAACGCCGTAACGTGATCACCGGGTCCGTGACTGTACATCCTTTGTTGGGCCGACGGCTCTTGATAAATAGTGAAATTGTACCGGGATATCGGGCCGATCGATTTACGTTTCCCGTCGCCCTCGGCTCACCTGCGAGCCGCTTCAATCCGGCCACAAACTCTTTCTGTGCCCACAAAGATATTAGATAACGCCCGGAACACGTTTTGGGCATTGGTAACGCATTCCGGCCATCACCAACGAGCCAACAATCGATACTTGAAAACCACAGGCAGAGCCCAGCCCCGTTCTGATAAGCAAACACGCCGAATCTCTGCATGCCAAAATGCTAAGCCCAAGACTACAAATCTCTTTCAGGCCTTAGTCATCGCCTAGCAGTAAAGCAACAAATAGCAGTTCTTAATCAAATTGTCCAAAATACCAAGAAAACACATATGAAGGAAGGAGAAAAGGAAAAGAAGAAGAAATCATGGATGACAAACGAGATACTAATATTAATGAAGCAGAGACGAAAACAAAAGAACAACAATAAAGAATACAGAGAAATAAGACAATTAGACAAGAAATTATAAAGGCCATACAAATAGAAAGAACGGAAGCATGCCAAGAGAAAACACATATGAAGGAAAGAGAAAAGGAAAAGAAGAAGAAATCATGGATGACAAACGAGATACCAATATTAATGGAGCAGAGACGAAAACAAAAGAACAACAATGAAGAATACATAAAAATAAACAAGACAATTAGACAAGAAAGGCCAAAGAAATAGAAAGAGCGGAAACATGTCAAGAGATAGAAGAGCTGCAGAAAAGATATGGCGATTTTAACATGCTCCGAAGAATTAGAGACCTGACAGGCAAAACAAGAAAAAAGGACTTTGGAAAACTGGCGAACAACGACGGAAAAATCATCATAAACTTGGAAGACAAGAAGAAAACGTGGAGGGAATATCTCAACAAACTTTTTGAAGATGAAGAGAGAGCAACACCAATCATCGAAGAAGAAACAGGACCTCACATCTTAGAAGAGGAAGTGGACGTAGCAATAAAACGAATGAAAGATGTGAAGGCGGCGGGGCCGGATGACATACATGTTGAAATGAACTGTTAAGTGAGAAGCATATCAAAATACTCACCAACATATTCAACAGAATATAGAACTCGGGCAGCATACCAGAAGAGTGCTTGAAGTCGGAATTCATTGTATTACCAAAGAAAGTAGGAGCAAAAAGGTGCGAGGAATATAGAAGTATCATGAGTCCTCCTCAAAATATTCCTAAAAATAATACACAAGAGAATTTATAACAAGTGCGAAGAACAAATCCCCGCAAATCAATTTGGATTCATCAACGCTGTAGGCACAAGGGAAGCGCTTTTCTCAGTAAAAGTGCTCTTCCAAAGATCTAGAGACGTAAACTGTGATATCTACGTATGCCTAATTGACTATTAGAAAGCGTTTGATCGGGTGCAACATTTCATATTCAACAGATTATTTTTTGACGTTTCTCAAAACCAATGATATATTTCGATTTTTGTCATATTGATACTTCTGGACCAATCCCGTCATTATTATACTGGGAATATTCTCTAGAGATTATTATAGTGGGAATAATCTCGGTAGCTAGGTTCACTCTTGTCAATCAAAATAATTGTCAAATTATTAATTTATCAATCATATTAAAGTGTCATACAAAATGAATAAAAGTCGCTTTAGCTGCGTTTCGCATACTGAAATTGATAAAGAAATACTAGAAAGCAAAAAACGTCAAAAAATAATCTAATCAAATATAACTCGAGAGTTCGATAAATTAGAAAATAATTTGACAGATTATGTCTCAAACTTGTTGCCATTTGGCAATAGTCACTCGAGCCCTTCGGGCTCTCGTGACTATTGCCTGGCAACAAGTTTTCGACAATCTGTCAAATTATTTTCAATTTATTCTCACTCTCTTGTTATATTATTACTGAATATACAACTCGGGTAACATACCAGAAGAGTGCTTGAAGTCGGAATTCATTGTATTACCAAAGAAAGTAGGAGCAAAAAGGTGCGAGGAATATAGAAGTATCATGAGTCCTCCTCAAAATATTCCTAAAAATAATACACCAGAGAATAACAAGTGCGAAGAACAAATCTCCGCAAATCAATTTGGATTCGTCAACGCTGTAGGCACAAGGGAAGCGCTCTTCTCAGTACAGGTGCTCTTCCAAAGATCTAGAGACGTAAACTGCGATATCTACGTATGCCTAATTGACTATCAGAAAGCGTTTGATCGGGTGCAATATTTCATACTCAACAGAATATACAACTCGGGCAGCATACCAGAAGAGTGGTTGAAGTCGGAATTCATCGTATTACCAAAGAACGTAGGAGCAAAGAGGTGCGAGGAATATAGAAGTATCATGAGTCCTCCTCAAAATATTCCTAAAAATAATACACAAGAGAATTTATAACAAGTGCGAAGAACAAATCTCCGCAAATGAATTTGGATTCATCAACGCTGTAGGCACAAGCGAAGCGCTTTTCTCAGTACAGGTGCTCTTCCAAAGATCTAGAGACATAAACTGCGACATCTACGTATGCCTCATTGACTATCAGAAAGCGTTTGATCGGGTGCAACATCGCAAGATGATAGACATCCTAAAACAAGTGGGAATTGATGCCAAAGACCTACAAATCATCACTAACTTGTACTGAAACCAGACCGCATCCATGAAAATTGAAGAGGAACAGCGTTTGATCGGGTGCAACATCACAAGATGATAAACATCCTAAAACAAGTGGGAATTGATGCCAAAGACCTCCGGATCATCACTAACTTGTACTGAAACCAGACCGCATCCATGAAAATTGAAGAGGAACAGCGTTTGATCGGGTGCAACATCACAAGATGATAGACATTCTAAAACAAGTGGGAATTGATGCCAAAGACCTCCGGATCATCACTAACTTGTACTGGAACCAGACCGCATCCATGAAAATTGAAGAGGAACAAATTGAAAACAATGAAATAGCTAGAGGGGTAAGACAGGGGTATATTCTTTCTCCGATTCTGTTCAATTTATACTCCGAACAGATATTGAAATAGTTAGAGGGGTAAGGCAGGGGTGTATTCTTTCTCCGATTCTGTCCAATTTATACTCCGAACAGATCTTTAAAGAAGCGTTAGAAGGCATAGAAGAAGTCATTTTACTGAACGGAGCTAGATTGAACAACATCCGATATGCCGACGACACAATGGTATTCGCTGACTCTCTTGAAGGACTCCAAACACTATTGAACAGAATTTTAGCGGCTAGTGAAAATATGGACTTAATATCAATAGCAACAAAACAAAATTCATGGTCATAAGCAAAGAAAATATAGCCAATGTAAATCTCTACGTTCACAATCAACAAATAGTGAGAGTGAGACAAGCAACATACTTAGGTACACTTGTGAACGAAACTGGGACAATAGCCAAGAGATAAAAAGTAGAAGTGGGAAAGCTCGAGCTGCCTTCAATACAATGAATAACCTCTTCAAAAATCACGATCTCCATCTTGATATCAAAGTACGCATGTTGAGGTGCTACATATTCCCAATATTGCTTCACGGAGTCGAGTCCTGGACACTAAATGAAGCAACAACAAAAAAGATTAAAGCCTTTGAGATGTGGCTATATCGACGTATCCTGCGGATATCTTGGAAGGACCGGGTAACAAAGTCCTCCGCAGGATGAAGAAAGAGAAGGAGATCATGGAGACCATCAAAACCCGCAAACTCTGAAAACCTGAGGCAGAGGTACTCTGGAAACCCTTTCGTGGTACCAAAGACAGTCAGCAGCTTTGCACCTAAAGTTATTCTGGTTGTTTTTAAAGGAACAGGTCGCATGGATGAAAGCTGAGTCCACAGGGGAAAGCACGAAAGGACTATAGAGGCCAAAGTGCTGAGGAGCTTTAGGGAACCTACCCAAGGAAAAAAAACTCCACCTTCTCTTGAATGTTGAAGTAACTCGGATTCGAGGATGGCACTGTAGTGTGTTGCAGTGCTGTAATGTATCTAGATACATTTCAAGTATCTAGATACGTATCTCGATACATTCTTTCTTGAGTATCTAAAATTGTATCTAGATACATTTTCCAAGTATCTCAGATTCTCAGATACTCAAAATGAGCAATATAGGCTGTGTGAAGAGGACGAGGAACGTCCTATGCGAGTGCCCGGCGGTAAGCGCCCTGACGTCGAAGTACTTTGGAAACCCGTTCGTGGTACCTAAGACAGTCAGCAGCTTTGCACCCAAAGTGATTCTGGACTTTTTTAAAGGAACAGGGCTCATGGATGAAAGCTGAGTCCACAGGGGAAAGCACAAGAGGACTACTGAGGCCAAAGTGCCGAGGGGCTTTAGGGAACCTACCCAAGGAAAAAAACTCCACCTTCTTTTGAATGTAGAAGTAATTCTGATTCCAGGATGGCAGTGTAGGGTAGTGTGGTGCAGTGTTGTAATGTATCAAGATACATTTCAAGTATCTAGATACATATCTCGATACATTCTTGCTCGAGTATCTAAAATTGTATCTAGATACATTTTCCAAGTATCTCAGATACTCAGATACACCTTCCGCATCAAACACAAATGCTGTTGATATCGAGTATTACACTGGTCAACACAATTTTTGTCCCTTAGACGTAAATAGCCGATTCCGATAGAATTTTTTTTGTTGATTTCGGAGACTTCAACAATCATTTTCTAGGTTTTTGTTATATTTCATTTTTTGCAAAATGTGTAACTTGATTTTTTTCGGGATGCAAGACCCATTCCAATGATTTTTTATGGCAATACTGGATTCAAGTTTTAGTTTGACAGCTACCCGTATCACTTTTCTAACCTAACTTTAACTGAGAACGTGTTTTTGTCAGTACATAGTGGAAAAACTATGTAAAAAATCCAAAAAAAAATGCCCTCCAACATTTTTTTTCAATTTGTACATATTTATAATAAGCACTTTGCGAAAAATGCATTCAAATTGAAACGACAACACATTCGTTAAAATTTGTCGACCGATTCCAATGATTTTTTATGGCAGTGCTGCTTTCAAGTTTCAGTTTGACAGCTACCGGTAACCTTTTTGCTAACCTATCTTTAACTGAGAACGTGTTTTTGTAAGTAAATAGTGGAAAAACTATGTAAAAAATCCAAAAATAAGCGGCCTCCAACATTTTTTTTTCATTTTGTACATATTTTTAATAAGTGCTTTCCGAAAAATGTACTTAAATTGAAGGGACAACACATTCGTCAAAATTTGTCGACCAGTGTAATTAATAGGTTTTAATTAAATTACGATTGAGGCACTAATTAGTAGCGAAAGTGTTATCAGTACATGAGTAATAATTCCCGCGATTTATCAAGTCTGAAAAATTTGAAAATTGAAAATTTTATACTATTTCCAATATTTTTTGAAAATTTTAGATTTTGTCAGAGATACAGAAGAATCTTCATTAGGCTCTTGGCCCTCGGCCTTTCTGCCTTCTTTCCCATCTTTAAGTTTCTGTTTCATTTTTGAAAACTTCGAACCTTTTTACACCTTAAATATACTATTTACTATACTATATGTACTCTTTCTATACTACTATATAAATTCAATTTTCGCCTCCGTCTCATTCATTTTAAAAAAATTACATCATTGACCATTTATTTTTCAAATTCAGTCTTTATGATATTGTTTTTAACAAGTTCACACCATTGATTCGATTTTGTATCAAATTTGAAACATTTCCTCTTGATTTTTGAAGATTTCATTTCGTTTTTCCTTACTTTATTATTCTTTCGTATTATTGCTTGTTGGTTTTTAAAAACCACCGTATTTTTTTCTATATTTTGACATTGGTAAACTTGGTGAAAATTTAGTCTTAAATTAGATGAGTGGACGATTGTTCCAATTTATATTTTTGTACGTCCCATTGAATTCGCAAATCACTGTCGAAACCGGACTTCGCTTCGCGATCATTACAAGCAAATATCCAAAAAGCAAAACTTTCAAAAATAGCACCGGCCGACGCCCACGTCTGTGCCGACAGGTCTGCCTGCCGATTTAACATTAACGCCGTCCTCTGGCATTGTGAATCGGAGCGTAGGTCACGAAATAAACATTGATGAAGCGCGCTCATTACGAAACCTACGCCGAAACAGGGGCTCACGTCGCACCTCACAACAGCGAATTATCATCGGCCAACGCGGGCATTATTTTTTGTTCATCGAGCGTGTCGCATGCCGAAATTGCCCTGTTTATGGCGCTGCACGTCTCGTGTTTGCCATAAATTATGTCTGCGCAATTTCAGCGCGCCTCGAGTTGTAAATATTTTGGCCGGCGACCATACATTGTTGGGACGCCAGCGTTGGGCATGAGCAGTTCGAATAGTGCTTACGTTTGCCATACAAATCGACAATTCGAAAATAGAGCGCGATATTCATACTGAAAATACATTTATTTTTTCGTGATTAGTTTCGTTCTTGAATTGCACATGTTATGCATTAAAGGTGTTCGAGATGAATAAGAAGCTATATTTCTAAAAATAACTTCAGTGCTGATAGGTATGAGCGAACCTACCCAGTAGAGGCGCAATTATCTGACTGATACGTTCACACAAGTCGTCTCTCTCATGCGGCAGTCGATATGGTGCGCTTATTTATAAAATCAACTTCAGTGCTGATAGGTATGAGTGAACCTACCCAGTAAAGACGCAATTATCTGACTGATAAGTTCACACACGCGTCTCCCTCATGCGGCAGCCGATATGGGGTGCTTATTTATAAAAAAAAAACTTCAGTGCTGATAGGTATGAGCGAACCTGTCTAGTAGAGACGCAACTGTCTTACTGATACGTTTACACAATTCGTCTCCCTCATGCGGCAGTCGACATGGCGCGCTACTTCCGCACAATAATCCATTGTAACGCATTGTTTATGCTAACAAAACAAACGATTTGGTGATACAAACGAACCGGTTCGGTACAATTTCTGGAAGTGCTGTGCGTCCGCAGATCTTGACGCGATTTGCGCATAATTGAATGCGTTCCGTTCGAACCCCGTTCGCTTTATGAATGACGGGCGGGGTTCATCGGGAACTCGCTCACCCCGGGGCCCGAGGGTGACTTATCGTCGGGCTGTCGCCCCATTCAGGCCAATGTTCCCGCAGGATCCCCGGGAATTCCGTCGCAATTAGACGGAGCCCCGCGCCTACCAGGCCGATGACAGCGCGAAACCCCGAAAATTGACGCGCCGTCGTGTACGGCCCGTTAAATATTCATTAATTGTCTCTTCTCTTCCGCTCTTCGCAGCATCCGAAACCCCACAGCCGACTGATCAGACGATGCGTGGGAGGGTTGACGATAATCTGCTTCGAAATGCGAGTTTTACTAAAACTGCGACTCGTTTGATTAAATCAAGCAAATACTGTATAAAATCCATGAAAAAATTAAATTATTACATTTAAGAGGTGCTATGTTCGAGACCCTACTAATAGCTCTATTGTTATTAGAAATGTATAACTGCAGTTATAAAGGACACAAGGACATACCTCTCCTTAATGCAATTACTGTAGATATAAAGGACACCAGGACACACCTCTCCTTAATACAATTATTAGGACATACCTCTCCTTAATGCAATTACTGCAGGTATAAAGGCCACAAGGACATACCTCTCCTTAATGCAATTACCGTAGATATAAAGGCCACAAGGACATACCTCTCCTTAATACAATTACTGTAGTTATACAGGACACAAGGACATACCTCTCTTTTTAAAGCAATTACTGTAGTTATGAAGAACACAAACATACTTCTCCTTAATATAATCAGTAGGACGTACCTCTCTTTAATACAATTACTAGGACATACCTCCCGTTAATGCAATTACTGTAGTTATAAAGGACACAAGGATGTACTTCTCCTTAATACAATTACTGTAGTTATAAAGGACACCAGAACATACCTCTCCTTAATACAATCACTGGGACATACCTCTCCTATTATTATTACTGTAGTTATAGAGGACACAAGGACATACTTCTCCTTAAAGCAATTACCTTAGTTATAAAGATTCCAGCGCAAGCTGTTTCCTCCTTAGCTGTTTCCATTTGGTAAAATTCTATCTTGTCATCTGTAAATCCTTCTATCGTCATCTGATAGGGTATTATCATCTGCGAATGTTTCTATTATAAAATTTCTGTTCAAATCGTTCAAGCATGCTAATGTCATCTATCATGTCAACTGTCACTCTTTCTATTGTCATCTGATTAGGTATTATCATCTGCGAATGTTTCTATTGTCATCTGTTAAAATTTCTGTTCTAATTGTTCAAGTATGCTGATGTCATTTGTCAATGTCATCTGATTGGGTTAATCATAGGTTAATGTTTCCATTGGCAATTGGCATCTATTAAAATATGTCAGTGGTGTTATTGCAAAACATGCTATATGCCTTTTTTTTAAATGCATTTTTTGGCATTAAGTGGCCACAAATAAAGTATACTTTTAGTTGATAAATCTGTTTTTCGTGTTGTCAAAAACTACAAATTATAAATAACTATGGCAGTGATACATGCTAATCTACATTCACAATTATAAATAGACAAATGTTCTTGCTTCTCCTGAAAAATAACAAAAGTGGCAGATAACTTGTTTTGCCGTAACACTACTGATGTATTCTAATATTTCAAGTTTGCTAATGGCAATTGTCAGTGTCATCTGAGTGTAAAAATTACTGTAATCTGTAATGTAAATGTGCATTCTCATCTGTAAGATAATTGGTAACAAGGATACAGGTGGCAATGTCTATTGCCACCTGTCATTATTTTCAATGTCATGTGTAAAGAAATCTATTGTCATTGTAAAACTTTATATTGTCATCTGTCAATATTTCTATATTCTGGCATCAAAATATGTGAATGTTTCCATTGTCATCTGTTGAAATATGTGTTCTAATAGTGCAAGCTTGCAAATGTCATCTGATTGGGTATTATCATCTGTAAATACTTCCATTGTCGTCTGCTAAAATTTCTGTTCCAATCCTTCAAACTTGCTAATGTTATCTGCCAAAGTTTATATTTTCTTCCGTCAAAATGTAATTTGTAATTGTCTTATATAAGAAATGAATTATATAAGAATATTGTCACCTTAGGTAGTTCCTGTTGTCTTCTTCGGTTGGTAGTTCCATTGGCATCTGTTAAAATTGCTATTGTTATCTGTAATAGTCAATAATTTTTCTGGTCATCCGTAAAAATTTCTATTGTCATCTGTAAAAATGTACACTTTCATCTGAAAGCTTTTCCATTGTCACCGCCAATACGTCAATATTTTATTATCCACTGTTAAAATTCGTCATGGTAAATAAAACTTTGTATTGTCATCTAAAACTTTCTATTGTAATCTGCCAATATTTCTATTTTCTGTCATCAAATTCATAATCTGTATCAAATATAACTTTCAAACTTTCAATTGTCCGGTGTAATACTGTACACCGTCATCTTGTTTTGTTTCGTAAACTTGTACTTGTACACAAAAATTCTATGGGTATCTGTAACAGGTTCCAATGTCATATCTAACACTTCCCATTGTTATCTGCAAAAGTGTAATGTCAGCTGTCATTTTTTTCCTTTCTAATCTGTTAACCATAAGTTTGTCATATGTCAGTCTTTTAGTTCTCAACTGTCAAATACGTTATGGTTATCTGTAACACTTTCTAGTATCGATGGTTGATCAATTTATTTGCATTTGTTAAGATTTCTATTATTAAATGCAATAATTTCTATTACTATCTGAAAATCTTTTCATTATATGGTCATCTGTTCACTTTCTGATTGTGAAAATCTTGCCATTGCCAATTGTGAAAGTTTCTATTAACAATTATCAACTTTTCTATTTTCTACGGTTAAAATCTTAATATTCGACCTGTAAAAAAACTGTTGTCATCTGTAACACTTTCTATTGTTATCTGTAAAAGTGTATTTCCAGCTGACAACTGTTGCTTTCTAATATGTAAAACATTATTTTGCCATGTGTAAATCTTTCTATTTTCTACCTCAAAAACAAAAATTAAATTTAATGTCTCAGCCTTTCAGTCAGCTGTCAAAAACTGTATGCTAAGCAACACTTTCTAGTATCGTTTGTTGATCTTTTCATAAGTATAATGTCTCAGCCTTTCAGTCGGGTGTTGAAAACTTTATGCTCATATGTAACACTTTTTAGTATCGTTTGTTGATCTTTCTATTAGCATTTACTAATTACCTGTCCATTTTATGATGATCTGTAACACTTTCTGGTAAAATTTGTCATCTTTTGATAGTTTGTAAAGATTTTTCTGTTCGTTTGTGTTAAAATTACTATTGTTATCTGCAATAATTTTTATTGCAATGTGTTACCTTTTCATTGCCAGCTTGGAAAATTTCTATTAACTGGCATTTCTATGTTTTACAGTTAAAGTACAAATACCGAATCTGTAAAAAAAAACTGTGGTTATCTGTAACACTTTATTTTATCGTCTATTGAACTTTCCAATTACATATCTTAATGAAAATTTGCATTGTCGTGTATTGTGTTGCCTAGTGAATATGTTCTAAAATTTTAATTTTCGCCCTGTTTGTTTATCTTTTCATTGGCAAATGATAAATTGTTTTATATTTATCTGTATGGTTTTCATTCTGATCTGTATAAATTGTTATTATCATCTGTAGAATTGTCATTTTCATGTGCCAATATTTTAATTTTTTTCTGCAAAAATCGTAATGTATTTGATACATGCATATCAATATACTATGATATTATGCGTATATATTATGCGTATATATACTATGATCGCACTTTCTATTGTCGTGATCTTTCCATTGGCACACGTTAAAATTTATGTCATATTATAAAACTCATCTGCATATATTTTTTTTTATCTTGAGATGATCAAACATTTTGTTGTTCAGCTTCTTCAATTGCTGGATTTGAGGTACCTTAAGGATGCATGTATAGTAGTCACTATAGAGCTATCTAAAATTCCCAATGGTATTTACCTAACATAAATCAAATCGGCACCTAAATAGATTCTATTACTCTATAGGTACTATTACCGTATAGTTTTTACTTGGTCTTGGGGTACCTCGAGGGTCAGTATTTTAGGACTTGGGGTACCTCAAGGATTCATGTTGAGTTCATTACTGTATGTATAGTTTTTACTTGGTCTTGGGGTACCTCGAGGGTCTGTATTTTGGAACTTGGGGTACCTGAAGGATTCATGTTGAGACCATTACTGCATAGTTTTTACTTGGTCTTAAGGTACCTCAAGGGCCTGTATTACCTTTGCGGTGTATTTATTTACGTGGACTTGGGGTACCTCAAGGATCCATATTGGGACCATTACCGTATAGATTTTACTTGGTCTTGAGGTACCTCCAGGGTCTGCATTTTAACTGAACCTTTGCTGTGAATCTTTTTACACGAACTTGGGTACCTCAAGGGTCTATAATGGAACCTTTGCTGTGAATCTTTTTACATGTACTTGGGGTAAACCAACTTGGGGTACTTCAAAGGTCTACAATGGAACCATTTCTGTACATTTTTTACATGGACAGCAGTACATTTTTACTTGGAATACATCAAGGGTCAGCATTTTTTTTATGTTTGCCTGGTCTTGACGTCTAATTACTTCTACTTCAGATGTGGTGTCATGTCTGGGAGATGTGGATCTGTAGAAGGACGAATACTTCTACTTCAGTTGTGGTGTCATATCTGGTGTGAGGTCAGAAGTGCCAAGTGAAGGTGGTGGTTGTCGAAGGTGGCTACGTAGGCCATGGTGAAGGGTCGAGTCAGGCAGTCGGGGTTGTATACGTTTATTCGGTGAATAGGTGATACATGTGTAATCCATTACGCTGGGAGATGTGGATCTGTAGAAGGACGAATACTTCTACTTCAGATGTGGTTTCATATCTGGGAGATGGGGATCTGTAGAAGGACGAATACTTCTGCTTTAGATGTGGTGTCATATCTGGGAGATGGGGATCTGTAGAAGGACGAATTCTTCTACATCAGATGTGGTATCGTATCTGGGAGATGTGGATCTGTACGAATACTTCTAGTTCAGATGTGGTGTCATATCTGGGAGATGGGGATCTATAGAAGGACGAATACTTCTGCTTCAGATGTGGTGTCATATCTGGGAGATGGGGATCTGTAGAAGGACGAATTCTTCTACATCAAATGTGGTATCGTATCTGGGAGATGTGGATCTGTACGAATACTTCTACTTCAGATGTGGTGTCATATCTGGGAGATGGGGATCTGTAGAAGGACGAATTCTTCTACATCAGATGTGGTATCGTATCTGGGAGATGTGGATCTGTACGAATACTTCTACTTCAGATGTGGTGTCATATCTGGTAGATGTGGATCTGTAGAAGGACGAATACTTGTGTTTCAGATGTGGTGTCGTATCTGGGAGATGTGGATCTGTATAAGGACGAATACTTCTACTTCAGATGTGGTTTTATATCTGGGAGATGTGGATCTGTACGAAAACTTTTACTTCAGATGTGGTGTCATATCTGGAAGATGGGGATCTGTAGAAGGAGGAATACTTCAACTTCAGATGTGGTGTCTATCTGTGAGATGGGGATCTGTAGAAGGAGGAATACTTCTAATTCAGATGTGGTGTCGTATCTGGGAGATGTGGATCTGCAGAAGGACGAAATAGTTTTTGAACTGTTTTGTTTTTACTGTAGTAACAGTTCGCATTGATGCATACTTTATGTGGTGCAGAAGCTTCTTTGGAACTAAATTTGCCACTTTTGCTGGAGTTTCGTGGAAAATCGCAAGTGATGTCTCCTCCTGGGGGGAGGGGGGGATTAGAGTTCCCGCGCCGCTGCGCGTTCCCAGCGTTCCGCGACGAGAAACAAAAGGTTACTTCTCCATTGTTGCGATTTCAAGAAGTGATGTAATTCTGGGTCGCAGCTCGTGGAAGTTCGCGGCGTGCGTGCTAATTAGGCACGGGCGCCGGGAGTGGGGCATCAAGGGGGGCCCGCCGCCGCGTGGCTATTGAACTTATTTTTTCGCTAGATAAACATTTGCCGGCGATAAGCGCCGTTTTGTTTGTGTCGCCGCGGGAAATTATTAATAGCGCAGGCGCGCGCGCGCTTCCCCCCGCGCTATCTTTTGTTTTTCTTTTCTTGAACTTGAACTCGGCGCGGCCGCGCTCCATTATTTTGACGTGACGCTTTCTGTTTACGCGCTTCTAAATATAAGGAGCCCGAGCCGGGGGGGACCCTTTTTGCGCTCATTGATCTACCCGTCTCACTCTCTGGGGCCCCCCTGATTTGTCCGGCGCGGGAATCTGCGTTTTGCGCCTGCTACGTGCGGTATTTCATCTTTGACCGGCGGATAAATTTAGAATCGCACGCCGCGCGCGCCTCTGACCGCGGTGATTCGCGGTGGAGGGGGCGGCGATGGATCATCGAGATCGAGTGAGTATTGGGAGCACACAGGACGCCACTGCCTCCCGTTGACAAGTGCCGCTCGCCCACGACGGTCTTCGGTTGTTTTTCTTGTGTGTTTGTGGTAGTCGCGTGAGTGCTCAACCCCAGCGCGTGATTCTTGTGTGCTTCATTCAGAACGCTTAAGTGCAACGCCGGTTCATTGTGGTCAACTAAATGGTCATGTGCGTTTCACTCGTTTTTCAACTTACTTGGATTATTAGGTGAGCTCTAAAGAACTTCATAACATGCACAATGAATAACTTATGTCTAACAACTTCATATTAGCTGCCATGAAATGCCTTACTTCTATCAAAGATGTTTATCGCAAAACATCTTATATCTTCATAATAGGGGTGGTTCGGACCAAAAATATTCCCCCTTAATATTTTGAATGAAAATAGGAGTTAATCTGCCCAGTTAATCTGCCCATGGATGTTTCCTCAAAAACCAGTCGTTCGCAGCCGACGTTAAACTGTAGGTGCCATACATCACTGTAACTACGATACAGATACTCGTACACTGACGTATGCGGGGAAATAGCCGACGCTCGACATCGAGTATGGCAATCCAAGAAGAAGAAGGAGTTAATAATAATAATAATCATTTATTTTCCAGACTATTGTATGAATATACAAAATTTGAGCATACTAAAATATACTTAACAAACTTTCTAAAATATCTGTGGGAACTACTAAAATATGTTCAGCAATCTTTCTAAAATATCTGTGGAAGCTACTATAATATGTTCATCAAACTTTCTAAATTATCTGTGGGAACTACTAAAATATGTTCAACAATCTGTATCAGCAATATTTATAAATCAGAATTAAATAAAAATTAATTGACTTTTTATGAAGAATAAATATTAAATTCAATGAAAAATATTAAAAGAAATGACAATATTTCGATAAGTGTAATGGAATTTTATATTCATGATATGGAATTTAATTCTTTCCATGAATGAAATTTCGTTTTCATTTTGAATGAAAATTGGAGTAAATAGTTATAAATAACATTTCTTTTCTAATAGAATATATATTTTCGATGTACAAGATTTCTATTTGATAGAAAATTTCTATGGAAACCACTAAAATGTGCTCATCAAACTTTCTAAAATTTCTGTGGGAACTACTAAAATAGGTTCAGCAATCTTTCTAAAATTGCTGTGGAAGCTACTTGAATATGTTCATCAATCTTTCTAAATATCTGTGGAAACTACTAAAATATGTTCATTTCATTTTCATTTTGAATGAAAATTGGAGTAAATAATTATAAATAACATTTCTTTTCCGATAGAATGTATATTTTCAATGTACAAAATTTCTATTTCATAGAAAATGTATGTGGAAACTACTAAAATATGATCATTAAACTTTCTAAAATATCTGTGGGAACTACTAAAATATGTTCAACAATCTGTATCAGCAATATTTATAAATCAGAATTTACTAATTAATAATTTACTAAAATATGTTCTTCAAACTTACTAAAATTGCTGTGGAAGCTACTCAAATATGTTCATCAATCTTTCTAAATATCTGTGGAAACTACTAAAATATGTTCGGCAGTTTTTCTAGATATCTGTATAAACTACTAAAATATGTTCAGCAGTATTTCTAAAATGTCTAGGGAAATACCTAAATATGTTCAGCAATCTTTATAAGAAACTTAAATATATCTATTACGGATTACAATGGAATATATCTTATAAGATTTTATAAGAAATAGTTGTAGTTATATATTTTTTAAATGTGTATTTCATAGAAAATGTCTGGAAACTACTGGTAAAAATATTTCGAAAATCATTAGTATCAGTTTCATAAAGTTTTTCATGAAATGGAGTTTAATTCATTTCATTTCATGAAATTTAATTTTAATTTTGAATGAAAATTGGAGTAAAAAATTAAAAATAACATTTCTTTTCCAATAGAATATATATTTTCAATGTACAAAATTTCTATTTCGCAGAAAATTTCTGTGGAAACTACTAAAACATGCTCATCAATCTTTCTAAAATATCTGTGGGAACTACTAAAATATGTTCAGCAATCTTTCTAAAGTTGCTGTGGAAGCTACTAAAATATGTTCAGCAATCAGCAATCGTTCTAAAATTTCTGTGGAAACTACTAAAATATGTCCATCAATCTTTCTAAACATCTGTGAAAACTACTACAATATTTCAGCAGTATTTCTAAAATTTCTGTGGAAATACTAAAATATGTTCAGCAATCTTTATAAAAAAATTAAATATATCTATTACGGATTACGGATTTAAAATTTCTGTGGAAACTACCAAAATATGTCCATCAATCTTTCTAAATATCTGTGAAAACTACTACAATATTTCAGAAGTATTTCTAAAATTTCTGTGGAAATACTAAAATATGTTCAGCAATCTTTATGAAATATTTAAATATATCTATTACGGATTACAATAGAAGATATCTTATAAGATTTTATAAGAATTAGTTGTAGTTACATATTTTTTAAATATGTATAGGAAATGTCTGTGGAAAGTACTGATAAATATATTCCGAAAAACATTAGTGTCAGTTTCATAAAGTTGTTCATGAAATGGAATTTAATTCATTTCGTGAATAAAATATTGTTTAAATTTTGAATGAAAATTGGAGTAAATAATTATAAAAAACATTTATTTTCCAATAGAATATATATTTTCAATGCACAAAATTTCTATTTTATAGAAACTTTCTGTGGAAACTACTAAAATATGCTCATCAAACTTTCTAAAATATCTGTGGGAACTACTAAAATTGTTCAGCAATCTTTCTAAAGTTGCTTTGGAAGCTACAAAAATATGTTCAGCAATCAGCAATCGTTCTAAAATTTCTGTGGAAACTACTAAAATATGTCCATCAATCTTTCTAAATATCTGTGAAAACTACTAGAATATTTCAGCAGTATTTCTAAAATTTCTGTGGAAATACTAAATATGTTCAGCAATCTTTATAAAAAATTTAAATATATCGATTACGGATTTTAAATTTCTGTGGAAACTACTAAAATATGTCCATTACTGGTAAATATATTCCGAAAAACATTAGTGTCAGTTTCATGAAGTTTTTCATGAAATGGAATTTAATTCATTTCATGAATGAAATTTAATTTTAATTTTGAATGAAAATTGGAGTAAATAATTATAAATAACATTTCTTTTCCAATAGAATATATATTTTCAATGTACAAAATTTCTATTTCATAGAAAATTTCTGTGGAAACTACTAAAATATGCTCATCAAACTTTATGAAATATCTGTGGGAACTACTAAAAAATGTTCAGCAATCTTTCTAAATTTTTTAAATCTGTCTATTACGGATTACAATAGAAGAACACATAGAAACATTAATAAAAATTCAATGTAACTCTGATAAAAAAAACTATACAATTTTCAGACTTACTTACAAATTACAAATTACAAAGTTCTAGTTAAGATACTTGAAATTCAATTCATTCATCACTATCTGACCAAAATTCACAACGAAGCCCAAAAATTTATTGGAGAATATCATATTCTAAACTTGATAGAATCGGATATCCCATTGAATAGGATTCTTGAAATTCTGTTCGTCAATATCTGACTAAAATTCACAATAAAGTCCAAAAATAAATAAGATGATAAGATATCCTATTCATTTTTGTGCATTGCCATGAATATCTGACCAAAAATCACAACAAACCCCAAAATTGAATAGGATAATAGGATATCCTATTCATGTTTGGGCTTTCTTATCTTTTGGGTCAGATATTAATGACAAAGCCCAAAAATGAATAGGATAATAGGATATCCTATTAATTTTTGTGCTTTTCCATCAATATCTGATCAAAAATCACAACAAATCCCAAAAATGAATAGGATAAAAGGATATCCTATTCATTTTTGGGCTTTGTCATAAATATCTGACCAAAAATCACAACAAAACCGAAAAATGAATAAGCAAATCCTATTCAATGTTGGGCTTTGTTGTGATATTTGCAGAGATATTGATAAATAGTTTGAATTTCAAGTATCTTCAATAACATTTTGTAATTTGTAATTTGTAAGTAATGCTGACAACTAAATGGTCATGTGCATTTCACTCATTTTTCAACTTACTTGGATTATTAGGTGAGCTCTAAAGAACTTCATAACATGCACAATGAATAACTTATGTCTACAATAAAAACATCACAGCAAAACCGAAAAATGAATAAGATAATAGGAAATCCTATTCAATGTTGGGCTTTGTTGTGATTTTTTGACAGATATTGATAAATAGTTTCAATTTCAATTTCAAGTATCTTCAATAAAATTTTGTAATTTGTAATTTGTAAGTAATGCTGATTTTTTTTTCAAACGCATCTTTCTTCACATAATTGCTTCATCCTTGTTTTTTTTAAGCAATTCCATGTTTTCCTTTCTAGTTTTCATTTGCTATGGATCTAGCACGAATATTGTTCTTATATCATTAGATATTTCTTATAAATACATATACACAGTGAGCCAAAAAAAAACCGGTACCAATTGGAAATATTTATATTTTCAATAACAATTAATGCATTAAATATTTCTTTGAAAAACAAAATGTTTACAGTTTGTAGATTGCAAAACTGATTGATTTTTTTCAAAAGTTTTTTATCGACGTTATTTCACATTAAGTCTCTGCATGGGGACTTACCGTTCAGGACTCAGTGGCTATCCCTGAGTGGCATGCTGTTGAGCTTGTCCACTATTTTTGGGACACCCTGTATATTATATAACACCAGTGACTTTTCATTACATAACAGTGTTACATAATATATGATTTACTGTCCATAAGTCCGTTTGTAATTGATAACTTACTAATGTGGGAGTAGAAAAAAATCGTTGCTATGCATTTGAACATGTTTTTTTTTGGCAGCCTTCTGGATATTTCTCTAGATTAGCCATTTATAGAATACATATACATATAGAATATAGATACATTTTAAATTTCCCGCCACCTGACTATTGCGTGCACTACATGATTCAAATGAATATAATTATATTGGCAATAATGCAATTCACGTGTCTGTCAGATTTGGCAACTGTTTACATTTAAAGTTTGCAAGCTGTCTTAGTTCAAACAGTTCAAATTTAAGTGAGTTTTTGCCTGGTGCTAAGTGAGTATTTAAATTTAAGTATCTGCTGGTACATTGCGTTTAGTTGTGAATATATGCAATTTGTAGCGAAATCTTACATTATTATATAAAACTTACGTTATTTAGTAAAATGTAACCTGTAAAGTATGTGCAGTGACAGTTCTGAAAAATCTGTCAGTTGCAAATGTAGTCAAATTTGTTCATGCTATACCAGTAGATGTATTTGTTAGGCAATGGATGACTATACTACTACATAATACTATTCCTGGCACATATATAAACTGCTACTTGAGCAGCCATGTTTTGCAGTTGCCCACAAAAGTTTTTCACCTAGCTCACATGTTTTGAGGTTGATAAAGCTTTTGATACACGTGCAAATATTCATTATTAAAATAATTGAGTGCAACTGGATGACTTGGGCCTGTATCTATACTCCGTAATTAAGCTTGAGTTCGACTCAAGTCATATATTTGGTTGGGTATTCTTTATTAATGTTTATGCACCAAACCCAAGCAAATATACGCAAATATACGACTTGAGCATGAGTACAACTCAAGTCGTATATTTGGTTGCGTATTCACTATAAACATTTATGCACCAAACGCAACCAAATACACGACTTGAGTTGTACTCAACTCAAGTACGGATTATAGATACCCGCCTAATATCTTACTAAATAATCATATCCTTAATTAATATGTCTACTACTACTAATCTTAACCTATTACACAATAAAAAAAACAAATGCCAAATCTGCTGTCTTATATCAGCCAAGTTTTGTAGTTGTCCAGAAAAGTTTTTGACGTAGCTAACATGTTTTGGGTTGATAAAACTTTTGATTCACTGAGAAATATTCATCCTGTGAGCTTTGTCATCCATATCTGTCCAAAAATCACAAGAAAACCGAAAAATGAATAAGATAATAGAAAATCCTATTCATTTTTGAGCTTTGTTGCGATTTTTGGTCAGGCATTGATGAATAGTTTGTATGTCAAGTATATTCATTGATTCTTACTTCATCCTTTTTTCCTGCATAAATTCCTCAATTCTTAATTTACCAACTCGTATTTCTAGGTGTATTCTTTTTATAGGTAGAAGTTTGTTATGATTATGAATACATGTACAAAGATGTCCAGAATATTTTCTTAAACATATTTTTTTTGCTATACCTACTTACATGTATAATGCATAAAACTGCAAATTATATGTATAAATGTGATGATGTCATGATGTGATGATGTGATGAAACATACAGCGTTATTCATAAAAATCTAAACCGTAGTGTTTTTCAAAAGGTTGCCAAGGTTACTAAGATTTAACCACCTTTAAAACCACGGTTTAAATTGTTATGAATAACACTGGAACAGTGTCTATGATTAATTAAACCAAAATTTTCATTTTTCACAAAAGTTTTTATTTATTTAAATTTACATTTCGAAGAACCTATATTTTAAAAAGATATACATCGCATATCTATGTATTCCTAATTTTTGCATATCTTCTGGAAATGGTAGTTTCACAGTGAAAATTACCATTTAGATAAATAAATGGTTTTTAAATGAGGAAAACTTTGGCTGTGTTGCTTGATTTCACAAATATTTTATTCCCCAATTCTTTGTGTTAACATTTACTTTTTGTTACAGGTAATATTTGAAGACCACATGAACTACCCTATAATATCTGCGTATGTAAGTAATTCTTGGCTTTAATTACTTCCCATTTGAATATATATATATATATATATATATATATATATATATATATATATATATATATATATATATATATATATATATATATGGCCTTAGACTCCTAGCGGAGTATTAGCCGCTCCTTTCCTTTTTTGCGGTGGATCAGTCCACATTTTCAATTTTTCATTTGAATATTGTTCAATTATTATGAAAACACATTAAGGTGCGTTCTAACAAATCAAGTTTAATTAATCGATTAATCTCCTCCACTCCTATAATCGTATTTCTGAAAAAAGTTCAGTTTTTTTTCTGACTCATGTTGTCGTGTGATGGTCCTCCACTCCGTACTCGCCTGAATGTTCGTGCGCGCAAATATTCTCTAATGAGTACGTGCCTTTATAATCGTATTTCTAAAATGTTCAGCTTGTTTTCTGACTGATGTTGTCGTGTGATGCTCCTCCACTCTATACTCACCTGCACGTTCGTGCGCGCAAAGTTTGTCATATGAATACGTGCCTTTATATCGTATTTCTAAAAATAATCTTTATCTAATGATGATAAAATGTATCATATGTATACAATATTTTAACCTTTCAACAACATTATCCAAGTAGATTAACCTGCGATTAAAGTTAATCGGAGACTGTCAGACTGGGTCTTGGCCTTCCTTTTACCAGAACACGCTCATCTGTCCTGAATCCTGATTTTTTGCTGAGGACATCTTTCCATTCCCCGTCTGCGTTTCGATACAACAATTAATCATTTTTAAACAGCCACACTCGACTAATTGTTCGTGCGCGCAAATTTTCTCAAATGAGTACGTGCCTTTATAGTCGTATTTATAAAATGTTCATCTTTTTTGGCCTAATAGTGAGAAAATTGAACCTCCAACCTACATTATGACAAGAATGGTGTCCATGTAGATTAACCTGCGTTTAAAGTTAATCGGAGACTGTCAGACTGGGCCTTGGCCTTCCTTTCACCACTCATCTTTCGTGAATCTTGATTTTCTGCAAGGGACATGTTTCCATTGTGTCTGCGATTGTAAACAACAATTAATAATTTTTAAACAGCCACACATTATTTATTTACCCAACACTTTCGATAAGTGAGTTTGATTTGACGGCGTTTGCACTGCGCCGGCACGCAATTCGATTGCCAGTCTAGACACGGCCGAGCCGACTGATAAAACGAAAAACGCCGTTTCCATTCAATTTTTATTAGAACTCTCTGCCAGCCCCGGCTTATAAATTATTCATCGCCAGTCCGCTGCACAAGTGCATGTTAATTCCCAGCGCTAACTGGACACATACAGGAGAGTTTACCTGCCTCTGCCCTCTTCCCTGGCCCAAATTAAAGCACGGAAATTGCGAGCTGCAACTGCGAAACTTCCATTTGCATTGCAAATCGCGAAAATTGCGGGAAATCGTAATTAACTGCCTGCATGAAGTTTTTTTTTTCGTGATTTTACTGCACCGCCGAAATCTCTTTCGCAACTGCCGAATTTATATTCTCGTTTAATGTTATGTATTCAGGCGGAAAGTCGATGGCCAATAATCATTGATTTCATAATTCGTTTTTATTTACATTTTTTTGTGTAGCGTTTTCAGTAGTTATTTAATTAACGCAGTTTATACGTATTATATTTCGTCCGTGTAGCAGTACAAGTTAATAAACCATGACCATTTTTATTTTTTACTAAGTTGGCTATGTTAGGGTGACAGTAGTGACTTAAAAAAATAGGTTATGTTTAAGAAAAAAAGAGGTTATATTTTATGACAGTTTTTTTTTACTAAGTTGGCTTTGTTAGGGTGACAATATTGTTGGCTAATGTAAAAAGTCACTAGACTTGAAAAAATAGGTTATGTTTAAGAAAAAGAGAGATTATATTTTATGACAGTGGGCAATGTTGCCAAAAAATTGAGTAATTATTGAGTACAAAATGTATTTGCTATTTTTATTTTACAAAAACAAATTAGTCAAATTATAATATAATATATAGTTGATGATTGGTTTACTTACTAATAATTAAAAATACGGTACACTTGAATGATTGAAGCAATAATTTAATTATTTTAATATATGGATTAGGCAACGTTGCTATAAATCTGACATTTATTAATTTTTTCACTGTCAGATCTTTTTTGTTGGTGTTCATGTGTTAAACTTTATAAAATGAAACCACAGCCTTTATAGTTAAAAATAAAAATGGAACAGAGTATACACGTTGGTCTAACTTAATGTTTCAGTCGGCCGAAAATATCACGCACATAATTTCTTGATGAGTGAGGTGTTGCTAAACAATTAAACTGGTTATAGCGTAAACCTGCGGATGTATAATTCTGTAGGCAAAACCGCAAATTAATGGGGAAAAAATCTTGCTCCATTTTAATGGGGATATCGAAGGAATTGTTAATTAATTTGGGCAAAAATTAAAACCCATAATGACACACTTACGTGTGAATCATTTTTTTATGTGCGTTTACGACTAACGCCGCGTTACATCAGAGGTGGTTATGAAAAAAAAAGTGTAATTCCTTCGTTAATTGCCGATCCTATCTGGACTTCCTCAGGACGAGTTGCCATTAGGAAGCGTTAAAACAAAAGGTAATGCCAGTAATCGCTCCTAATAACGCTTAATTTATGATAATCTTAATAGAAAATTACTTCATCGAAGTAGGCTCCCAAGGTTGCGCAGGAATCGGACAGGATGGATGTGGAAGGTACGTGCCTCGACTTGCAAGCTGTTCGCCTCCAACAGCACACGGCAATGCTGGAATTAAATATTACAACGTGAGACGTGTGCAATGTTTGAAATTTATTTTTAACTTTTCCGTTAATAAACGATATTAGTTGAAAAAAATATTTACGCGCTATTTTAAACACGCGGGCCGTGAATAATATTACTATGAAAACAAATATTTATCTCAGCAAGTCCTCTTCTGCGAGGATGCTCTTGCAAATTCCTCTCTTCGAATGTATCAGCTGTTTCGGAATTTAATTCCTTCGCATATGCACAAAACTGTTTTGTCTATTTCACTAATGGAGACAAATATCGGTGTATTGAAACTAATTGTTTTTAATTTGGTTTCCCTAATTATCGCTGAGATGCGGAGATTTGATCGGATGCGAAATGATTATTGTTTTTAAATTGTTTGTTTATGTGTTCGTACACACACCCACGTGTAGCTCTTTTGTTTGTTACTTTCCACAACGGAAACAATTATCGGCGTATCGATACAGTTGTTTCTAAACTATCTTCCGTTTCTTCTGCACTGAGACGTGAGCTTTACCAGGAATGAATGTCAACTGGGGTGTCTGGTGTCATTTATAAACACCGACCACACAGTCACTTTTCCATTATTGATTTTTCGTTTGTCGTTCTTCAGAACTTGAAAATTTACGGCGTCATCCGACAATTCATAATCGTTGCCTTTGTGATCATTCAATAATGTATAATTTCGGTTTAACTGCAGAATTCGTTGTTGCTGCTCTAATTGTAATACAAAGTATTTTCTCTTTGTTGTTTGTTTCCTTGCTTGTCACGATCTTCGTGTCTCTTTGGGGTGTTAATAATGCAGACGCCTGGGGCGCCGTGTTTGTTGCGTCCTCCAGGATTAGTGCTGCGAATGTGTGCGCGGCGGTAGCAAAATATTTAATAATTAAGGCGGATTAGGGGGGTGGAGGGAGTAAATTAAAGACAATCGCCTGAATAAACCACGAGGGCGCGTTTTTCTCTTTGATATGCATATACCTGGGGGTTTTGTTATTCACAAAGCGAGCATGTGTGCTCCGAGGTGTACTCCGGGCGGCATCGTCATATATTATAAAATTCGTGCCACCCCCAGGTGGGGTCGGGCGGATTTGCATCGATAGCTGCCACCGCCGCCGCGCCTCGCATGTTTTCCCGTCGGAATCAATCGATGCGAGGAGGCGTTCCGGCCCCCCAGGGGGGCGGCGAAAGGTCGGAGCGGCGCCGTCGATAATTTCGAAAGTAATCCGAGCCGGAGGGCCATCTGCTCCCGATCGGCCATCTGTGGAATGCCGCCGCTTTGGGGGGGGGTCATCGTTCCGGGGGTTGCCCCCCACCCCCACACCCCACGCGAATGCCCGCTGAATTATTAATCCCGCGGTGTGTTTTCGCCGTCAATCCGATATTCCGAAGGCGCCCGTGGAGAGAATGAATTTTCTTTTATCGGGACACTTACGTTTCCTTCAATTACTCCCTGGCAGCTTTTCCAGGCGCCCAGCACCCCGGGAAATTCACATGATTTAATATTCGTAAACTATCGACAAGTTCCGTACTCCGTCTCGCCACAAAAACACCTAACCTGTTGGATGACATAACAACTTACTTCTTAACTAATATAATGCATAATGTAACAGCCCCAAGTTGAACAAGCTTTTCACATCAACTGCCATTATCTATATTAACAACAAGCACTTTGCGGTAAAAATGTCACGAAAATTATATAAAAAACAACTATTATGTTATGATTATCCATAGCAAACCACCATCTTCAAACTGCTTTTTTTTATTGTTGCTTAACATCATTTGGTCGCAATTGTCGAAACAATAAGTGTCGGTGTTTTCATCCAATTTAAACTTTCGAATAGTTATATGGCGCTTTTATATACCCACGTCGATAGCCACCATCTCCATACTGAGTTGTTTATCATTGCTTATGATCATTTAGTCTCAATTCTAGAAACATCTTAAGTGCCAGTGTTTTCATCCAATGGCAACTTTCGAATAGTTATCTGTTGCTTTAAAATACCTTCATCGATATTCACCATTTCCAAACTAATTTTTTTGGTCATTGCTTATCATCATTTTGTCCCAATTCTAGAAACATTAAATGCCAATGATTTCATCCAATGACAATCTTTCCAATAGTTATCTGACGATATAAAATAACCACGTCAATAGCCACCGTCTCCAAACTACTTTTTTTATCCTTGCTTATCATCATTTAGTCATTCGCAATTTTGGAAACATTCAGTGCTTAATAGAAACTTATAATTTACTAGAATATTTGTAGATTTTGACGGGTTACATGGCAATTTCATGAGTTATTTATATTTTTAGTACTTTTTGAATATTTTTTGGAAGGTGATATACCGATTTGCATTTCTTTAACATGAAAATATTTAGTCGTAGAATATTTATAGATTCTCATAGAGTAATCGTAGCTTGTCGTAGTTTTTTTTAATATTATTTCCCTTTTTGGCTATTTTTCGGAAGTTCGTAGAAAATTTTCATCTTTTTATCACGAACAGGCAATTGCATCAAAATTTTATATATTCCTTAATTTTTCTTTGGTTTTCATTGACATTTCATAGATTTTCATTGAACATTCCTAGATTTTCATAGGATATTTGTAGATTTTCATATTTCAATTTTAGAGTACTTTTTTATATGACTTCTGAATCCTGCTTGGCTAGTTGTGAAATACATTTTCATATTTTTGTCATCAATTCATTGTTATTATTGTAAAAAATTTCAAAATTTGGTTAAATTTTCCTTGTTTTTCATTTACTTTTAATAGATTTTCCTCGGTTTTCATTGACTTTTATTAGATTTTCTCTGAATTTTCACAGACATTCATTGAATTTTTATAGTTTTTCATCGAATTTTCATTGACTGTTCCTGGATTTTCATATACTAGTGGATATTTGTACATTTTCGTAGTTCTGTTTGAGAGGTTTTTCGATGACTCATGAATACTGTTTGGATAGTCGTAAATTTCATTTTTATCATAAACATATTATTAATCTTGTACAAAATTTCAAATTTGGTTAAATATTTCGATGGATTTCATAGAATTTTCATGCAATATTGATATTTTTTTAATTTTTAAGAAAAACTGTTTGGCATTGGCGAACTAAAATAGTTAATTCTATGAAAAGATTAAATTTCCATTAAATTTTCTCTGCTTTTATAGAATTTCAATAGATTTTCGAGCCTCTATACGAACTGTTCTTTATTTTCTTTTTTAACTGTTGTTGTGCTGTTAGTGTGAACCTGTGAAAAATAATCGTTTGAAGATGTTTACCTTTTCAGCATGGAATACTAGTAGTCATAACTTTATTTTTCATTGAATTTTCTTACAGTTTCATACAATTTTCACGGTGTTCTAACGGAATTTTCATTTTTAACAAAACTATTATAAAATATTTAGGCTAGACTAAAAAAATGCATTTTACTGAATCCAACCTATGAGTATAGAATTTAATCTATGACAAATTCGATAAGAAGAAGTTTGGTGACTCTTTTGTATCATCTTGTGACAAGATAGGCGGATGATAATATTTGTAAACGAAAACTTTTATAGGTTCTATGTAGGAGGAACATGACACGTTCCAAGCTGTTATCAACATAATTGTATTATCATATCAATCATGATTATATTATCATCGTGATGATGTTATTCGACGTCTAATTATCAAACAAGGTACCTGAAGAAGATTAATTACCATTTGGAATCATTATACATAGTTAAAAACTAGAGTGGTATAACTCATTTAAAAAATATATGTTTTTATTTATTACCATTTGGAATCATTATACATAGTTGAAAACCAGAATGGTATAAATCATTTAAAAAATATATATTTTTTGTTATTAACTATAATAATTCAAAATAGTAATTAATTTTCCCCTTCTCTTTCTTGTGTAAGTTCCCCCCCCCCCCCCCCCCCCCTTTTTTTTTATTTGAGTCTGGTCCAGAAATATTCAAGGGAATCCCTGTAAAAGATTAATTACCATTTGCAATTATTATACATAGTTGAAAACAAGAGTGGTATGAGTCATTTAAGAAAAATATATTTTTATTTATTAACTATAATAATTCAAAATAGTAATTAATTTTCCCCTTCTCTTTCTTATGTAAGTTCCCCTTTTTTTTAATTGAGATTGGTCCAGATATATTCAAGGGACAACATCCCTGTGAAAGATGAATTACAATTTGCAATTGTTATACATAGTTGAAAACAAGAGTGGTATAAGTCATTTGATTTTTTTTTTATTTATTAACTATAATAATTCAAAATAGTAATTAATTTTCATCTTCTCTTTCTTGTGTAAGTTTTTTTTTTAACTGAGATTAGTCCAGAAATATTAAAAGGACAACATCCCTTGTATATTTCTGCACTCACCTGAATTTAAAAAAATGGACTTACACCACTCTGGTTTTCAACGGCTTATATGTATACAGATTTTTTTTTTTACAATAAATTGGCCAGAAGACTCCTCAAGCTTTTTGAAAGGGGATGGTATTTATCTTTGAAGCTATTTGCAATAACTTACCAAATTACTGTTTTTATATAGTAATTTGGTAAGTTATTGCAAATAGCTAGGAACAGATAGGATTTTGGAAACTGAATTGATCCGTAACACGTTTAAAAATCTCCATCCAATGTCATAATTTCAATACACCTTTTAGAATGTTGGAGAAAACATATTTTTAAGCATCTCAAACATGGAATTTCTCTCATTTATACAATTTAATTGGGGAACTCCCTGTAATTTCCTGTAAAGTAACAGTAATGTAAAATATGGGGTTTTTGAGTAATTGTATTCATCATCGAATCATGAAATTTCTTGCATTTAAACAATTTAATTAGGGAACTCCTTGTAACTACTTGTAAAGTAATAGTATTGTAAAAAAAGGGGGTTTTTGAGTAATTTTATTCATCATCGAATAATGAAATTTCTTGCATTCAAACTATTTAATTAGGGAACTCCCTGTAACTTCTTGTAAAGTTACAGTAATGATTTTGGGTAATTTTATTCTTTACACTTTTGGCACATTCCGTCCTCAATTATTGTACTTGAAATATACCCTGGGTTTTTGAATGCTTTTGTTCTTGGCACCTTTTGAACTTTATATCCTCGATTATTTTCGGTAATTTTATTCTTTACACCTTTGGCACATTCCGTCCTCAATTATTACACTTGAAATATACCCAGGATTTTGAATGCTTTTTCCTTGGCATCTTTCACTTTCCATCCTCGATTATTACAGTTAGCGTACAACCTGCTGGGGTGCGCTGGGACAGTTACGAGGCTGGCACAAAGAAGTGGGGCTTGCAGTAGCCGCCCCCGTTGAAAATTAGTTTGGATGATCTGTTCTGACTCATTGTTGGAGCTGTATGATTAGTTAGATTAGTTGAATTAATGGGCTACTGCATTGTAAACAAAACGTCACTTTCAATCCCCCGTGGCTTTCAAACTTTCCGTGCTGGCGGTGAATCGCTCCGGCAGTGTTTAATCGTGAATGGCGGACAATGCTGTAATGTATTATATATATATATATATATAATATATTATTTCTGAGTAACCGGAGGCGAGGAGTTATCACCGCCCGATACCGAGCAAACAACATTAATACGTGACTTCATTGTCCGATAACGTTTGATCCTCGCAAAAACGCCCTCCGCAAAGTTCCCTTTCAATCAAGCCGTTATGGATCACTCAGCTCGGCCCCATTGTGATCGTGAGATCCTGTGCGTTGAGCGCTGAGTGTTTTGCAGATGCGAAATGTGCGCGGGCCCCGTTTCCATTGCGTCGCTAATTGTAACAATAAGGAGTACATTGACCGATTGTTCCCCTTTTGAGGACGCTGGTTTCGCATTCGCGCACTAAATTAATGCCAATCCACCAATTTCAGCGGTGAAAGTTCTCTGGCTCTAATAACGAGCTAATTATCGCTGCCCGCTGTACACGTTCCTATGCGACGTTACGCAACTCCTCTGTCCTCCGTCTCCTCTGCGCACGGTTTTTGGCCACCCCTTTAATCGCGCGCTCCTTTCGCCCCCTGTAATTAACGACGTGGGGCTCAAGCCCCGGCCGCAGGAGCCGTCCACGTCCTCCGGGCGACACAACTGGAGCCCCATTATGTTCGCAAGGCGGTGATGTCATGCACGCTAAAAAGGCGAGCGAGAGCGCCTCAATTACAAAACGCTAAATGCGTGTTTGTGAGAACTCGACGGGTGAATAAACTTCGTGAACTTGGAAAATGTGGGGAAGGCTCCTAATGGATGTGGGCACAAAAAAAGCGTAGAGAGGGCTTCTGCAAAACTACATCTGAAATTGCTTGCACCTTTTTTTTTTAACAAGAAAAGTGAAAAACTTATTTAAAACGTGATTTTTATAATTACAATATAAACACTGCAGTTTTTTTTATGAACTCTGTGCTTACGAAAGAACCAATGGTCGATAGCTCTAATAATTATTGTTTGCCTAAAATAATTATGAATTCAACAAAAATCTACTAAAAATTGTTCGTGGACTATTTTAAAATTTAGAAATTTTCATCATTAATACCACATCTAAATGTGTTTTAAATTTACCAATGTCTTTTTGTTGATAAATTTTGAAAAAAAAATTACCAAGAAGAATCAATGGTATAACTACTACTCGTATACTCGTACCAGTAATCAAATTACTCCAAACATCTTTTTAGTACAACTGCTCGCACACGCTTCCGTTGCGGAGTTTTCGGCTGCCGTGCAGTTAATGAATTAGTGAGCACCCCCCGAAACATGCATGCAAGCTTTAACTTTAACGAGCACGCGAAACGAAAATTGCATTTCTGATTCGGCCAAAGCGCCGCGCGGAATGCCGACGCGGGCAATAATTGAAATCCCGCGCCGGATTCTGCGGAGGCGGCAATTACCGGCCCCCCAACCCCATTCGGCCTCCGCTGCATTTTTAAGCGCGACCGCCGCCCCCATTACGGCCTCGCCCCGTGTATTTGCGTCGTTTGGCCCCCGTTATGGGGCCCCGGCATGAAATTTCGGCGCTTGTTTATTGCGGCCGTAAATGTCTACCCTCCTTGCCGCCCCCCGGGCCTCGAGCCCCGTGGGGGAGGACCAGTGTTTGGTCGATTAAGTGCGTGCACGCGTTCAACCCGGCCCTAACGGTCTTCGGTTCGTCGAGACGCGACTCGTTTGAAACTATAATTTGGAAATTATCGTTTTGAAACTGAAGTTTCGTTTATTGTAACACTGGCAATCGTTTTGTTTAACAAACCTTCATCTCCACAATCACACATGAAAAAATATTGAGTTTAAAGACTGTCATGTGTATTACAAACATCAACCTCCGAAAATTTTACAGTTTTCATCCACCTCTTAAAATTTTACACTGTCGTCCATAAAAAATTAAGCCTCCGCTTAGCGGTGGTTGAATCTTAGTAACCTTGGTAACCCCTTGGTAGAAAGAAAGAAAGAACCTTGGTAAACCTTTGTAAAACACCGCTAAACCACGGTTTATATTTTTATGAATGACTTCATTTTTACATGTACGAATTACAAGCCAAATGTCTTGACCCGGCGCCTCCACCATCGTAAAATCATCCAAAATTAATTAATATTTCATTTTTTTAAGAAAAAAACTTACTTATCAATAATTTTAGTTAACTAATCAGGTCAAAAGGACGCCCAATCAGTTTTCCGCAAATTATTTTTCGTTAATTTGGAAACCTCGCCAATCCTTGTAAATAAAGTTTTGTTTATTGTAAAACCTACTTAAACTGGTAATCATTTAGTTTAACATATATTTGTCTCGAGGATCAAACTTAAAAAATATTTAGTATTAAGAATAAATGTATAATAAAAAGATCCACCTCCTAAAATCTGATTTTTGCCTTATACGAATTACAAACAGAATTTCTTGACCCGGCGCCTCCACCATGGAAAAATTATCCAATTCAATAAATAATAATTTCAATTTTTGCAATAATTTTGGCAATTATTACGGTCGAAGGGACGCCCAATCAGTTTTAAGCAAATGATTTTTTTTGTTTTAAGAATTTCGTCGGTATAATTGAGGCGTTTATTTTTAAAAGAGCACATGTCCAAAAATCAGTTTTGTGGGAAATTAAAAAAAACTTCCTTTGTAGTTATACTCAAAGTACTGGGAAAATAAAACTCAAACTGTTAATCGTTTAGTCTAACATGTATTTATCTCGAGGATCAAACTTAAAAAATATTGCGTATTAAGAATAAATGTGTAATAGAAAGATCCAGTTAAAATACTGATAATAAAGTCGTCTATGATTTATGTTTTAAAATACTGATAATAAAGTCGTCTATGATTTATGTTTTTTGAAACTTAATTTTTTTTTTAATTTTTATTTATTTAAACAAAAATTTAGTATTTTCTAAGGACTCAGTGGCCATCCCTGAATGGCGTGCTGTTGAACTTGTCCACTATTTTTGGGACCCCCTGTATAAAGGTCAAATTATACCATAATTTTTTTCATACTATAAATGTCTTCCAAAATTCGAGTTCTAAAAAGTTTAATTATTATGTAATGCAAAATTAGAAAGGCAAGCGAATTTTCAAATTTGTGAAATGTTTATAGATATTTGTAGAACTTTTTAGAATTTGTTAATGCATTTTTTTGGTATTATTTATAATGAAAATCATGTTCATTATAGAAATAAAATAGATTTGTTTAATACATTTCTGGTTATTTCTAGTCTCTCAAATTTCTGAGGAAATTCGTGTTTTTTTTAAATTTTTGTTTACATTTATGGAAATTTATGGTAGTTTTTAACCTTTATATACATATTATGTTGTATGTTGTAATGAAATATTAGAAAGACATACGGATTATAGAAATGCTATAGATTTTTGTAATACATTTCTGGTTATTTCTTCTCTCTCAATTTCCGAGGAAATTCGTGTTTTCTATTTTTCGTGGACATTTATAGATATTTATGCTATATTTTGACGTTTATACACATAGTGTTCTGTTTATGTAATGAAAAATTAGAAAGACATACGAATTATAGAAATGCTGTAGATTTTTCTGGTTATTCTTGTCTCTCAAATTTCCAAGGAAAATCGTGTTTTCTACTTTTCGTGGATTTTTATAGAAATTTAAGGTACATTTTGACCTTTATATACATATTATGTTCCGATTATGTAATAGAAAATTAGAAAGACATACGAATTTTCAATTTTCTGTAATGTTTATAGATATTTGTATAACTTTTTAGAACTTTTTATGGATTTTTTGGCATTATTTATAATGAAAAAATGTTTGTTATAGAAATGCTATAGATTTTTTTTAATGCATTTCTCGTCTCTCAAATTTCCGAGGAAATTCGTGTATTGATTTATATAGAAATTTAAGTTGTTGAATCTGGAAACTGATTGTGAATCTGTATCTGAGAGGAAATTCTACATTACTAGTAATGAAAACTTGTGTATTTCAGAAAAGCTGTTGATTTTTTTTGTACATTTTTAATAAACTCTTGCTCCTTGGAATTTTCTATACATGAAAAATTTAAAGTTTCATTTTTAAATATATTTTATTTTACATTCTGTAGAAAGATTTATAGTTTCATAGAATTTATACGATTTTCGAGGAAGCATTCATAATAATAATAATAAGTATTTTATTTACTTAACTGTTAAATGAAGAGTGATGTCAGTTAATGAAAAACAAAACATAAAAAACAAAAATAGTACAACATATAAAAATGAGTACATCAGTTAATGAAAAACAAAAGATAAAAAATAAAAATAGTACAACATATAAAAATGAGTACATGGTGCACATTATAGCATACCAATTTTCAAATATTTGCTCACCCTGTACATGAAAAAAATTAAGTTGAATTTGTTTTGGTATACCTAATTACTTATTTTTGTACATTATTTGGAAAAAAATATACGAGAATTTCGTGCTTTAATAGAATTTCGTAAATTTCCTTGGAAATTTTAATTGTTCCGATCTTTGTGACAATTCTCAAATGATGATATTAAAATGATATGAGCGTTGATTTTGAAAGTAGGGCATTTTTTTTTAATAAATACATTATAGCATACCAATTTTCAAATATTTGCTCACCCTGTACATGAAAAAATATTATGTTGAATTTGTTTTGGTATATCTACTTACTTATTTTTGTACATTATTTGGAAAAAATTATACGAAAATTTCGTACTTTAATAGAATTTCGTAAATTTCCTTGGAAAATTTTAATTGTTTAGATCTTCGTGACAATTCTCAAATGATGATATTGAAATGATATGAGCGTTGATTTTGAAAGTGAGGCATTTTTTTTAATATAGGTAAGTCTAGAAATACGCAAGGAATGTTGTACCTTGTATATTTCTGGACTTTTCTCTATTTTAAAAAAATGGACTCATTTACAAAATCAATAGCTCATATACTGAATGATGATATTGAAAAATTGGTCATTTTAGAAAAGCCATAGATTTGTTTGTAAACTCCTGGCTAATTCATGTATCTTAAATTTCTATTGAATTTATTTTTTATTTTTCGTAGAATCTCTATGTTATTGAATCTGCGTGAAAAGTCTACATTAATGTATAGTGAAACATTGCTGATTTCAGAAAAGCTGTAAATTTTTGAAACTGTTATTTGTTTGTCAATTGCATTTTCGGATACATTTTTATGATTTTTAATTGCAAGAGAAAAAATGTCTGGTGCCTAATATAGAGGTTAATTCGGATGTTTTTATTAGAAAAGCTGTAGATTATTTGTTAATTTCTGGCTAATTCATGTCTTTTAAATTTCGGTGGAAATTCGTGTTTTTGAATTTTCGTACAAAATTCTATTTGTTTGAATCTGCGTGGAAAGTCTACATTAGTTATAATGAAAAATTGCTCGTTTCAGGAATGTCGTAGATGTTTATGTAAACTTCTAGTTTTTTTTTATCTGATTCATCTTCGGATACATTTTTAGATTTTTAATTGCAAGGTAAAAGTGTCCTATGGAGGTTAATGCGGAAAACTTGAGTTTCCCAAAGGAAATGTGGAAATAATTTTTGAGGGAGATATAATTCCAGTGCAAAATATGGAGAACTGGGATACAGACACAGTTATATGAAATTCAAAAGGACCTTCAGAAAGAACTTTTTGTAACTGTATGTAAATCTTTAGACGGTGCCCAAAGAATTTTCGGACCAAATATTCCTGACAAGGCCACGTCGCCTATTGCGAAGTATAAATGGTGAGTTTAGGACTCCAGTCGAGCGGAAGTTTGTTGAGTTCATTAAATGAATCCGTGCGAAGTTATACGGCAGATGAACAACTTTTGCTGAAAATTTTGCGATAACTCGCAACTTTTTTTTTAAGTGGGGAGTATCGGCGTAATTTTTGCACGTTCATTAAACGGATCTGCGAGCCCGTTCAGGTTCGACGCAGAAGCCTCCCCATCCCCTTGGCATGAAAAAATCGTATAATTCGCCCGTTTCGCGCCCCGTAAGGGTGGCTGACGCGCAGAAAAACCGTGCCACCCCTCGCATTCGGATGAATTCGTGACGAGTGTCTTATTACGCTTTATTTCATAATACACTTTTATGCAAAGTTAAAATCTCATTTGAAAGTAAAACTCGTTTCGGTTTTATTGCCTCGTTCTAAAAGAGCATCGGATATTTTATGTAACGTTGCCTGCGCGCAATTAAACCGGGTCCACCTTTATTTTTTACGGCCGCCACCCGGGGCCCCGGGCGTGGCGGGGCCCCGCAGTCGTCGGCGCGGTGCATCGGGTATTTGTGCAGCGTCTGGCCCGCATTGACCCGGCTTCCCCACAGGAAGATTAATGGCCATCCCGTGGAATACACACACACACGTATGGCAGTTCGGCATCCGAGGCGCGTCCCGGTTGCCTGATTGCCAGCGCAGGGGCGTCCAGATAAATTGAATGAGGGTGGTCGCGTCGTTTGTCAAAAAGTGCACTTCCGGCCTCCAGGATCGTGTCGTTAATTTCATTTTTTTCCACTGTCTGGGGGCGGCCACTGAAATATTCACGCTCCGGCGGCGTCCCGCTCGAATATTTCAGGTTAGTTACGAGGCGTCCGCGCGTTGCCATGGGGCGCGTCGCTATGGAGACGGCGCCCGCCGCCGGCGCCCTCACGGTGGGGCTACAGCCCCCGCAGCGATGCGGAAATGAGGCGCTTCTTGGCGTCGTTGTGTGTGGCAACCGCCGTCTATCCCGCAGGAGTCGGGGGGCCCTTGATGCCGAGGCATTTGTTATCGCGGGCGCTTTGCTTTTTATGCCTGGCAATTTCAAGATTATTGCCTAAATGACGAGACACTTTGCAGCACCGCTAAGTATCTTCTTACTTCGTCAACCTTGAAGATACGCAACAATTTAAGTTAGGCAAGCAACAATAACTATACATAATCCAACCCATTGGTTGCGTATCTTATACGCAAAGAAGAAAAAGAAAAAGGAAAACAAAAAAGAAACAAAGAAAACAAAACAAACGAAAAACAAAACAAATTCAACAATAAAAGAAGCAAAACAAAAACCATGGACGAAATTTGGTGAAAGAATGAATGAACATTTTGGGCAGCACCAAAAACTATTCTACGCAACACTAAAGCAACTCATAAATCATAAATAAACCACAACCAGTAACTCTCGCAAATAAGCGAACCGACTGGGAACGTTACAAAGACCTGATTACAGAAAGACTTAATATAAACATACCACTGAAAACACCAGGTGACGTAGATCTGGCGGTGGAAACCTGACTTCTGTGATCCAGCAAGCAGCTTGGGACTCCACACCTAACACATCACCAAAGACCAGTCAACAAAACTACTCAAACATTATCAAAGAGGCAATACGCAAAAAACGACACCTGAGGATAACATGGATGTCCACTAGGGCCTCTAAAGATAAAGAGCACCTAAACCGTGCAACAAGGAACATCAAAGAACTAATCAAAAAAGAGCAAAACAAACCATTCCTAGCTTACTTATCAATACTAACACCAATATACGCAACCGACTACTCGCTATGGAAAGCGACATCTAAATTAAATAGAACACAAACAAACATCCACCCAATTAGAAAGGAGGACTACTCGTGGGCAAAAACGGACATGGAAAATTTGCCGAGCACTTGGCAAAAGTCTTCCAGCCATTCCCTTCCGAGCTACCAGATGAAGAAGATGTAACCATTACCTCCTTCCTCGAAACTCCACACCAGATGGCTCTACCTATAAAGCTTACCAAAATGTCCGAAGTCAGAGACACCAGGCAAAAGTCTTCCAGCCATTCCCTTCCTAGCTACCAGATGAAGAAGATGAAACCATTACCTCCTTCCTCGAAACTCCACACCAGATGGCTCTACCTATAAAGCTTATCTAAATGTCCGAAGTCAAAGACACCAGGCAAAAGTTTTCCAGCCATTCCCTTCCGAGCTACCAGATGAAGAGGATGAAACCATTACCTCCTTCCTCGAAACTCCACACCAGATGGGTTTACCTATAAAGCTTACCAATATGTCCGAAGTCAAAGACACCAGGCAAAAGTCTTCCAGCAATTCCCTTCCGAGCTACCAGATGAAGAAGATGAAACCATTACCTCCTTCCTCGAAACTTCACACCAGATGGCTCTACCTATAATGCTTATCAAAATGTCCGAAGTCAAAGACACCATCCAAAACAACCTAAACCCTAAAAAATCTCCAGGTTTCGATCTGATAACTGGACACACCATCAAACAACTACCCAATAAAGTGCTAATCGCACTTACCCAGATCTTTAACGCAATCTTAAGATGCGGATACTTCCCAATCCAATGGAAAGTCGCACAAGTGATACTTATTCAAAAGTCTGGTAAACCAGCAACGGAAGCCACGTCCTATAGGCCAATCAGTCTACTTCCCATGTTGTCGAAAATATTCGAAAACTCTTCGTGAAGCGGCTAAAGCTCGTGGTGGAGAGACTTAAGCTAATGCCGGAGCACCAGTTTGGCTTCCGTGAAGGGCACGCCACCATTGAGCAAGTCCACCAGGTAGCTAAAACTATAAAAGAAACATTCGAAAAAAAAATTCTTCGGCCGCATTCTTGGACATCACACAAGAATTCGACAAATTGAAATCTTGTCTGCCAGCACCTTACTACACAGTACTATCCTCATACCTGACCATGGCTTGCTCTACAAAATCTCTACAAGCATTCGACAAAGTCTGGGACAATGGCTTGCTCTACAAATTGAAATCTTGTCTGCCAGCACCTTACTACACAGTACTATCTTCATACCTGACCATGGCTTGCTGTACAAAATCTCTACAAGCGTTCGACAAAGTCTTGCACAATGGCTTGCTCTGCAAATTGAAATATTGTCTGCCGGCACCTTACTACACAGTACTATCCTCATACCTGACCATGGCTTGCTTTACAAATTGAAATCTTGTCTGCCAGCACCTTACTACACAGTACTATCCTCATACCTGACCATGGCTTGCTCTACAAATTGAAATCTTGTCTGCCAGCACCTTACTACACAGTACTATCTTCATACCTGACCATGGCTTGCTCTACAAATTGAAATCTCGTCTGCCATAACCTTACTATATCCTCATACCTGACCAATAGATACTTCACGGTAAAGTACTAAGAAGAAATAACAAGTCTGCGCTCGGTCCGCTCGGGAGTCCCTCAGGGCAGCGTTCTGGGACCAGTGCTCTACTTACTGTTTACTGCAGACATACCCACAACAGAAAACACATTGCTGCTACCTTTGCAGATGATACCAGTCATGGCAACAAGTGAGATACCAAAACACGCCTCAGAAAAACTCCAGGCAGCTCTGGATAAGATCTAAGTATGGCTGAGGAAATGGCGTATAAAGGTCAACGAAGCTAAGTCCCAGCACATAACTTTCACCCTCAGAAGAGAAACATGCCCTACGGTGGAGGTCCAGGCGCGCAATTAATAATAAGACAGTTTCCGTCGGAGGCAAAACCGGACCGTTACAAAGTGTATCCCTGAACGGACACCATCTTCCAATGGCGGAAAACGCGAAATACCTTGGTATTCACCTAGATAGAAGGCTAAACTGGCAACACCACCTAATGACAATGCTCAAACAACTGGGCCTGAAGTTCTTCAAACTCCTCTGGCTCATTGACAGGACATCCATCCTATCGCTATCCAGCAAACTTGCTGTGTATACAGCTATACTCAAACCAGTGTGGCTATATGGAATTCAACTATGGGGTACTGCGAGAGCAGCCAACATTGCGATCATCCAGCGGTTTCAATCCAAAACCTTGGTTTGTTACAAACGACACCATACATCGAGACCTACAGGTTCCCAAAGTGCTCGAAGAACTGAAGTGCGCGAGTGAAAGGTATATTTCGAGACTAAATCTACACCTGAACCAGCTTGCTGTTGAACTACTGGACAACAACCAAAACACATACCGGCTGAAACGACTAGACCTTTTGGACTTGTGCAATCATAACCTGAGCCGTACTAAATCACATATACCACATCACATTAAATTTTATCAAAAAAATTCAAAAATTGCTAAAGGGATATGAGATGCATCATATCAGATGCAAAATAGAATCCACGGTTCTACAACTATCTAATTAATTGTCGCAGAAAAGAGAGGAACAGCGCAATATAAGAAGAAGCAACAACAAAAGGGAACACACGGGAAGAAATAAAGGAATTAGCAAAAGATAGGAGGAAGTGGAGATAATGTTATAAAAATTAATAATGTAGGCCTCACACCGAAAGGTAGATCTGCAAAGGAATAAATATATAAATTTCAAATTTCAAAAATTGCTAAAGGTATGCCTGCAATTAACTAAAATATCAAGATGCAAAACAGAATCCACGGTTCTACAACCGTCTAATTAATTGTCGCAGATTAACCCGATGATCTCTTAACTCGCTTATTAAATACTGACCCAGTTGCGCCCAACTGTTTGCATTCGCTTTAAAGTCGATCGCCAGTGAACGTAACGATTGGCGTAATTATGCGCAATGGGTTCCTCGTGAGAAGCGGGAATACCGCCAGTGGTTTACGATCGTGCCCCTAATACGGCTAAATTGCACCGAAAATCAACTGCACTGCATACGTAGAGATAATTACGCTCCGCAACGGCCATGCAATTTATTGCTGAATATGTTCGAGCTGGCAATACTGAATGATTTATACTTCTGCGGCACGGAAATTCGTATGTGTGTCGTGGCTTTTATTACTGCCATTAGCTTATGCACAGTATACATTTAAAGATTTCAGGTAGAATTGATAATATTCACACATTATGGTTTCCACAAAATTGATATTTTTGGTCGTAAATAAAACACCATGTGATATTATTGAGGGTTCTTGCCCGATGTCGAGGTAGAAACGTTCATGGCAGTGGCTGATTTAGGAGCGGCTATGAGGGCGGCAAAATCCAGGGGCGGCGATTTTTTGGAAAAATACCAAAGCACAAGTCATAATAAAAAATAAACATACAAATAAATAAATAAATGACGAACTAAAAAAGGCAAATACAAGAGTGAAGCATCTAACTACCTCCTTCAACTTAAAAGATTAGAAACAACTTTTTTGTCAATTTTTTGCTGAGATATGTTCTCGATTTCTCGATCTCGATTGGAAAAGACTCACTATGGAAAGCTACAAAAAATATCAACAAGACACAACAGCATATTCCACCCTTTAGGAAAAAAACTCCAGACCTCATTGACTTCTGTATCACCAAAAACATTGCCCAAAACTACCTACAAATAGAATCCAGCCTAGACCTTACTCACCCTCCATAATTACACTAAGCACACAAGTCAAGCTGAAACAGAGACCATTAACACTCCACAACAAAAAAACAAACTGGGAGAAATTCAGAATACTTGTGGACGAAAACCTAAACACCAAAATCCGCCTGAAAACAAAGGGATTTGGAAGAAGCCATAGAACACTTTAACCAAGTGGTCCAATTAGCAGCATGGGAATCCTCACCAATTGAAAAAATATATAATACAAAGTACAGAGTACACTAGCACCAGTAAATATAAGAAACAAAATAACCGAAAAAAGAAAACTTTGCCGACAATGACAAATTCAATGTTCTATAGATTTTCAGAAAATGTCTTAAAAAGTACAAAATTTTATATATATTTTTTTTGTATAATATATGAAATTAATTGGGAAAATTGTAAATATAGAAGACAGTTTCCTGAAACTTACAATGATACCTATATACTTTTAAGAAAAGTGAAAGTTTCACCTCAAATTAACCAATTTTGAGATTTGAGCACTGGAGATCAGAATTTAGAAAAATTGAATTGTTTAATTGTATGAAGCTGAATTTGGACTGTATGTGCCTGTGAAAAATCCAATCTTTTATAGATTTTCAAAATAGAAGTTTCAAAAAATATAAAATTTCATCAAAATATATCAATTTTCAACAAACCTTGAAATTTTCAATGAATTTTCTTTAGATTTTAAGTAACCTTCTATTAAATTTGATAAAATCTCGTAATAGATCATTTTTTTGCAAAATTTAAAGTTTTCATTGAGTTTTCTATACATTTTCAGTAATCTTTTATTATTTTTTATAAAAAATTTAAAATTGTTGAAAACAAAATTTTATAATTTCTAACAAAATCCATAATATACAATGTACTAATGTACAAATATATATACAATGTACTAACATTTCAATAAATTTTACATAAAATTTCACAATCATGAAATTCAATGTTCTATAGATTTTCAGAAAGTTTCTTAAAATGTACAAAATTTTATATATATTTTTTTTGTATAATATATGAAATTAATTGGGAAAATTGTAAATATAGAAGACAGTTTCCTGAAACTTACAATGATACCTATATAGTTTTGAGAAAAGTGAAAGTTTCACCTCAAATTAACCAATTCTGAGATTTGATCACTGCGAGAACAGAATTTAGAAAAATTGAGTTGTTTGATTGTATAAAACTGAATTTGGACTGTATGTGCCTGTGTAAAATCCAATCTTGTATGTATTTAAAAAAAAAGTAGACACAAAATACAAAATTTCCTCAAAATATATCAATTTTAAACAAAACTTTAAATGTTCAATGAATATTCCCTAAATTTTAAGTAATATTCTTTTAAATTTAATAACATATATCAGAATATACCTCAAATTAACCAATTCTGAGATTTGATCACTGCGAGAACAGAATTTAGAAAAATTGAATTGTTTGATTGTATAAAATTGAATTTGGACTGTATGTGCTTGTGTAAAATCCAGTCTTGTATGTATTTAAAAAAAAGTAGCCACAAAATATAAAATTTCCTCAAAATATATCAATTTTCAACAAAACTTGAAATGTTCAATGAATTTTCTCTAAATTTTAAGTAATGTTCTTTTAAATTTTATAACATATATCAGAATATACCTCAAATTAACCAATTCTGAGATTTGATCACTGCGAGAACAGAATTTAGAAAAATTGAATTGTTTGATTGTATAAAACTGAATTTGGACTGTATGTGCCTGTGTAAAATCCAATCTTGTACGTATTTAAAAAAAAGTAGACACAAAATATAAAATTTCCTCAAAATATATCAATTTTAAACAAAACTTTAAATGTTCAATGAATATTCTCTAAATTTTAAGTAATATTCTTTTAAATGTAATAACATATATCAGAATATACCTCAAATTAACCAATTCTGAGATTTGATCACTACGAGAACAGAATTTAGAAAAAATGAATTGTTTGATTGTATAAAACTGAATTTGGACTGTACGTGCTTGTGTAAAATCCAATCTTGTATGTATTTTTAAAAAAAGTAGACACAAAATATAAAATTTCCTCAAAATATATCAATTTTAAACAAAACTTGAAATGTTCAATGAATTTTCTCTAAATTTTAAGTAATATTCTTTTAAATTTTATAACATATATCAGAATATACCTCAAATTAACCAATTCTCAGATTTGATCACTGCGAGAACAGAATTTAGAAAAAATGAATTGTTTGATTGTATAAAACTGAATTTGGACTGTATGTGCCTGTGTAAAATCCAATCTTGTATATATTTAAAAAAAAAGTAGTTACAAAATATAAAATTTCCTCAAAATATATCAATTTTCAACAAAACTTGAAAAGTTCAATGAATTTTCTCTAAATGTTAAGTAATGTTCTTTTAAATTTAATAACATATATCAGACTATATCAAATTTCAACATAACTCAAAGTTTTCAATGAGTTTTCTATAAATTTTCAGTAGTCTTCTATTATTTTTTATAAAACATTTTAAAATTGTTGAAACCAAAATTTTATAATTTCTTTAAAAATCCATAATATACTAATACGTTTTAATAAATTTTATATCAAATTTCACAAATATGAAATTCAATGTTCTATAGATTTTCAGCAATTTTTTTAAAATGTACAAAATGTTACATTTTTTTTATGATATATGAAATTAATTGGAAAAATTGAAAATATATAAGACAATTGTCTGAAAGATAAAATTATACCTGCAAAATTTTAAGAAAAGTTAAAAGTTTCGCCTCAAATTAATCAAATTTGAGATTTTAGCACGAGAGGTCAGAATTTAGCAAAATTGAATTGTTTAATTGTATGAAACTGAATTTGGACTGTATGTGGTTGTGTGAAATCCAATCTTGTATGGGTTATCAAAATAAAAGTTGCCACAAAATATAAAATTTCTTCAAAATATATCAAATTTCAACAAAACTTGAAATTTTCAATAAATTTAAAATAATCTTCTTTTAAATTTGATAACATCTCAGAATATATCAATTTTCAACCAAAATTAAAAGTTTTCAATAAGTTTTCTATAAATTTTCAGTAATCTGCTATTATTTTTTATTAAATTTGTTGAAAACAAAATTTTATTATATCTACAATAATCCATATTATATTAATAGATTTCAATACAAATTTTATATCTAATTTCAGAAACATGAAATTGAATGTTTTATAGATTTTCAGTACAAAAATGTACAAAATTTTACGAAACCAGAGCAGGGGATGTAGAATTGATTGGTAGAGAAAATTTCAGTATCAATCAAGAGTACTAAAATTCTTCAAAAGTTCAACGTCCAAGAAGCACTTTGACATTGTGTGCAAAGCTACCCTTAGAATATTTTACTTTTTCGGAAAATTCACTTTAATTTCTACGAACATTTTATTTGGTATTTAGTCGTAAATATTACTTCGAAAATTAACCAATTGAACAAGTATCATCATACTACAAGAATGATTGTACTGTTTTTGGACGTTTTCGCTTTCTTGGCGCTGTTTTATCTTTCATTTAACTGCAGTTTGAACTAAAATTTATTTGTGTGATATTTCTTATATTACGGTTCAATGATTCTATAATTTAAGTAATAAGATTAAGGACGTACAATTATTACTTAAACTATAAAATTTATTTATTTTTATATAATTTATCAAAGCGTTGTTCATTTTCCCCCAGAGTTTCAAAGGTTACAATTAAAGTTTTAGTACCACGAGAAGCTTTAGATGAGTCAAACTTTTCACTCTGAAGCAATTGATGAATTCCTGAAGCGAGTTCAAGAATTTGTTCAAATATAAGAACAGACACAAAATGGTACATTTTTTAATGAGCCCTTTTGCTGTTGCATCAGATATTCTTTAAAATAATCTAAAATTGTCGGATATGTTAATTTAACTGCCCTAATGGCATACATGTGATTTACCATCATTCTTAATTTATCTTCTGTTCTACTATCATCGGCCATAACAGCAAAATAATATGCATCAATAGTTTCTTTTACAAACATATTCAATAAGCAATTAGCGGTACTGACTACAATTCCATTTAGATGCACATCATCTAGACACAATTCTTGGGAGGATTATAACTTTGCAAAAATGGTTAATTTTTTTTTCAAAACTTCAAAAACTTCTTCTAAACAGTTTCCACTATTTGTACTTTCGGCCTTTCATTATGGCCTCTAAACAAAACAAATTTCATGTTTGTTTTGTAATAAAACAACTTCTACAGTGATCCATTTAGATTCACATCATCTAGACAAAATTCTTGGGAAGATTATAAGTTTGTAAAAATGGTTCATTTTTTTCAAAACTTCAAAAACTTCTTCTAAACAGTTTCCACTATTTGTACTTTCGGCCTTTCATTATGGCCTCTAAACAAAACAAATTTCATGTTTGTTTTGTAACAAAACAACTTCTACAGTGATCGTATTTGAGAGTGCTGTTAAATTTGTGTGGTATTTTGTATTTCTGTATTTTGCAACAGGTACGGTTGCTAATAGAAATTGATTGATTAGCGAGCGAAACATGCAAAGGAGATTCGTATCTCGTGCAGCAAAGTTTTAAAGTTCGAATCCCCCGGCTTTATCAATTTTAATATTCCTGCCAGACGCGGCCAGCTGTTTATATATAGAGATTCTCTTTCAATCTCCCATTTCGTTGCGTGAGTGTCTGGCTGTATTTTTACACGGTGCCTGTTTCTTCGGGGAGGTCTGGGAACGCCCGACCTACGCTTCCAGTTGCACGATGCATCGGCGGTAGGAATTTCAGGGACAGCGCGCCAGTTGTAGACCAGCTCGACGTCTCCAGATGTTAACAGACGCATAATTTCTGTAATGATTATAGAGAGTCGAAGCAATCTTTTATGTAGAACTGTTTTAGACGATCTTAAATTTTGTTTGTTTTTAATTTTAATTTTTTTTAACGAAGGTTTATTTCTTCTTCTATGGCTCTTAAAGTTTTAATCAAATTATGTTTACAGAACGAATTATTTTAAAATAAGTTCTATATTATTCTCTTCTATTCTATATTATTCACAATGACATTATTTATTTTAAGTTTTCAAATTTTGAAAGTAATTTTCTTGCAAAGTTTATTTTTTAACAATTGATGCTTTTCAATTGTAAGAGAATGAATTCGTAAAATTTTATATCATGTTGCATTGTAGATTCTCTTCTATTCTATATTATTCACGATGACATTATTTCTTTTGAGTTTTCAAATTTTGAAATTAATTTTCTTGCAAAGTTTTTTTTTAACAATTGATGGTTTTCAATTGTAAGAGAATTAATTCGTAAAATTTTATATCATGTTACATTTTGTATTAATGTAACCTCTCATATTTTTAATGAATCTTCTCACAATGAAATTAAATACGGACATATTTTTAGAAATTTTAGAAATTTGAAATTTACGAGTCAGTCTAAGAAATTTGTCATTATTTTGATTGAAATTTGAAGATTTGAAGAAGATTAATTTCTCATGACAAATTTCAACTGGCCAATTTATCACGACAAATTTCAAGTTAAATATCAATGTTATTGGGAATCAAATACAAGAAATTAAACACGAAAGTTGAGAGAAGATTAATTTCCCATGACAAATTTCAACTGGCCAATTGATCACGACAAATTTCAAGTTAAATATCAATGTTATTGGGAATCAAATACAAGAAATTAAACATTGCCCTGGCTGTGTCGAACCCACGACCACATATTAAAAGTCGCAGCCTTAACCGGCCCCCACGCACGATTGAACCCCAGATTAATCCCCCTTCTCGGTAATTTGTGCCTGCTACGTGGCCGCCCGTCATCTTACCTGCTCCTTGATTGTTTATCGCGGTCGTTTAGGGACAGGTTCATGGAACCCACCCAGACAAGGCCCCCGAGTCTTGGGGCCGAGGCACGCAGCGCCGAGACCGACCATCTCGCCCCCGCCCCACCCGGAAAGACAAACAATACCGAGAACGGGCCCCGGACAGGTTGAGGCATCCCCGAATTCCTGCGCAGGTAGAGGACCGCTCATAGGTCCTCGCGGCTACTTCGGCCTCGACAGTTAGGTGATCACGGTGTGTGTAGTGTGTTTAGATTACAAGACGTGGAAGATTTTCGTAGAAAATCAGGTCAGTTCGTAAGTAGTTGGTTAAATGACTTGGGATGATCGAATTTTTGGAGGTTAGAAAAGTTGTATTGCGTGGATCCAAATTTTTAATTTGAAATCCACTAACACGTGGAAGCATTGATTAATCCATAACCAGTCAGTTGGGATGATCGAATTTTTGGAGGTTAGAAAAGTTGTATTGCGTGGATCCAAATTTTTAATTTGTATTCCACTAACACGTGGAAGCATTGATTAATCCATAATCAGTCAGTTAAGATGATCAATTTTTTGTAGCTTAGAAAAGTTGTATTGCGTGGATCCAAATTTTTAATTTGTATTCCACTAACACGTGGAAGCATTGATTAATCCATAATCAGTCAGTTAAGATGATCAATTTTTTGTAGCTTAGAAATGTTGTATTGCGTGGATCCAAATTTTTAATTTGAATTCCACTAACACGTGGAAGCATTGATAAATCAATAATCAGTCAGTTGGGGTGATCGAATTTTTGGAGGTTAGAAAAGTTGTATTGCGTGGAAAAATTTTTAATTTGAATTCCACTAACACGTGGAAGCATTGATTAATCCATAATGAGTCAGTTGGGTTGATCGAATTTTTGGAGGTTAGAAAAGTTGTATTGCATGGATCCAAATTTTTAATTTGAATTCCACTAACACGTGGAAGCATTGATTAATCCATAATAAAAAAAAATCAGTCGAATTGTAAGCAAGATGTGGGCTGCAACTAAGTTTTTAACGATAGCCAAGTTTCATTATGTCATTATCGTGTTAAAATTTTCAATTTGGAACAATGCTGGGCCTTTTGAATTATCAAACACGTGTGGGAAGCGTTGAGTTACTGAAACACATGTGAGGTTACGTATTCAAGTGCTGTATTACTAAAACACGTGTTGGAAGGGTTGAATTACTAAAACACATGTGAAGTTACGTATCATTCACGTGCTGTGTTACTAAAACACGTGTTGGAAAGGTTGAATTACTAAAGCACATGTTGGAAGGGTTGAATTTTTAAAATCACGTGTGAAGTGTTACTTATACACGTGCTGTATTAATAAAATACGTGTTAGAAGGGTTGAATGGTGCTGTACTACTATAACACGTGTTGGAAGGGTTGAATTTGTAAAACACATGTGAAGTATCACTTATTCACGTGCTAGATACGTGTTAGAAGGGTTGAATGGTGTGCTGTATTACTAAAACACGTGTTGGAAGGGTTCAATTACTAAAACACTCGTGCAGTTACTTATTCACGGGCTGTATTATTAAAACAACGTGTTGCAAAGGTTGAGTTACTAAAACACATGTGAAGTTACTTATTCACGTTCTGTATTACTAAAATACATGTTAAAATGGTTAATGGTGTGCTGTATTACTAAAGCACGTGTTGAAAGAGTTTAACTACTAAAACACATGTGACTTATTCACGTGGTGTATTACTCTAATACGTATTAGAAGGGTTGAATGGTGTGCTGTAGTACTAAAACACGCGCTGAAAGGGTTCAATTAGTAAACCACATGTAGTGTTACTTATTCACGTGCTGTATTACTAAAACACGTGCAGAAAGTGCTAGTAATGTGAATGACAAGTTAGATGTACTAAAACATCGGTTTGATTTGCCAAAATCACGTGTTGAATGTGGAATAATAATAGATTTATAAAGTGGTGCAAGTGTTTCTTACTGAAACACATGAAACAAAACATTCGTGATAATGCTGAAACATGTGTTTCGGCATTACTGAAACATGTGTTTCGGCATTACTGAAACATGTATTTCAGCATTACTGAAACACATATTTGAGGAGTTCTACTTGCTGAAACACGTGTTGGTAGATTTTTACTAATTAAATCACTAAAACAAAAGGTGGAAGTTTTGAAATATATATAACATTGTTGATATGTTTGATGCTCTATTGTATGCTAAAACACGTACAGTAAGTGCTAGTAACGTGGATGACGAGTTAGATGTACCAAAACTTCAGTTTGATTTGCCAAAAACAGGTGTTGAATGTGGAATAATGATATATTTATAACACGGTTGAAGTGTTTGAATTACTAAAACACGAGTTTGGGGAGTTCTACTTACTGAATCACGTGTAGGTAGATTTTTATTTATTAAATTACTAAAACAAAGGTAGAACATTTGAAATATTCATATTATTGATCAGTTTGAAGTACTAAAACAACAGTATAATTTCCCAAAAACACGCCTTGAATTAATTATATTTCCAAAACCAATGGTGGAACATGACAATATTAATAACGTTGTGAAAGTATTTCAATTACTAAAACACGTGTTTGGGGGAATTTACTTACTGAAACTCGTGTTATTTATAACGTGGTGCAAGTGTTTGAATTACTAACACACGAGTTTTTGGAGTTCTACTTACTGAAACACGTCTAGGTAGATTTTTATGTATTAAATTACTAATACAAAGGTGGAAAATTTGAAATATTTATAACATTAGTGATGAGTTTGAAGTACTAAAGCATCAGTTTAATTTCCCAAAAACACGCCTTGAATTAATTACATTTCTAAAACCAATGGTGGAATAAGAAAATATTAATAACGTTGTGAAAGTATTTCAATTACTAAAACACGTGTTTGGGGGAATTCACTTACTGAAACTCGTGTTATTTATAACGTGGTGCAAGTATTTGAATTACTAAAACACGAGTTTGGGGAGTTCTACTTACTGAAACACGTGTTGGTAGATTTTTATTTATTAAATTACTAATACAAAGGTGGGAAATTTGAAATATTTATAAAATTATTGATGAGTTTGAAGTACTAAAGCATCAGTTTAATTTCCCAAAAACACGCCTTGAATTTATTACATTTCCAAAACCAATGGTGGAACAAGACAATATTATTAACGTGGTGAAAGTGTTTCATTTACTAAAACACGTGATTGAAAAGTTCTAGTAACTGAAACAGGTGTTGGTATATTTTAATTTATTAAATGACTAAAACAAATGTTAGAAACATTGGAATATTAATAACGTAATGAAAAAGATTAAATTTATGAAACACATGTTGGAAACGTGGTGTAAGAGTTCAAAATACTAAAACACATGGTGACGTACATACTAAAACAGGTTAGATTTACCAAAAACACGTGTTTTTATTACATTTCTAAAATCAATGGTGGAATAAGAAAATATTAATAACGTGGTGGAATATAGTGTCCAATTACCAAAACACGTGTTTCAGTAAGTTCTACTAAATGAAACACTTGTTGGTAGATTTTAATTTATTGAATTACCAAAACAAAAGTTAGAAACATTGGACTATTAATAACGTAGTGGAAAGATTGAATTTATGAAACACATGTTGGAAACGTGGTGTAAGAGTTCAAAATACTAAAACACATGGTGGAAGATTTCAGTTACTATAACATGTGGTGGAAAAGAGTCGAATTATTAAAAAGCGTAGTGGAAAGAGTTTCAAATATCATAACACATGGCGAAATATTTCACTTACTAAAGCACATGGCAAAGAGGTTAAATTACTAAAGATCGAAATTTATTAAATTAAATTAAAAATCAAAATTAAATTACTTGAGCACGTGGTATTTTAAATTATTAAAACAGTTTACGTTTACGTTAACGTTAACAGTTGACAGTTTATGTTTATGTATGTCTACAAAGTGAATGTATGTATGTATAGCAGATTTTTGTAGATTGTAAAAGTTGTACTAATTCTTCTCATTAAAATATAAATTAATATTTGCATCAATCTATAAGTTGCTTAAAAATACAGTTATAAGCACTACAACTAGAAAAAATAAAAATCTTAAAATTTGAATGAAAGCCGATCTTTAAAACGTTCTAAGATTTTTTGTTTATTTTAACTTACATTTCAATATTTCCTAAAATAGAATACATACGTGAAAAATATTTTTTATGAAATTTAATGATGATGAAAACTCCATACTTTTGTCGAGTATGTAAAAGATCTTTGGTTTACTGAGGAATGTAATATTTATTTATCAGTATTACACACATATCCGTTAAATATATTTGGTTCAAATGTTCTTTAAACATTCTACAAAAGTATAATTCACATCAATTTTTTTTTACAAACTCTCTTGAAATTATTGAAACTTTTAACCAAATTGCTAGATCTTCGTGAAATGTTGATGTACGAAATGTAAAAAATGTATGAAAAACCAATAATTCAGTTATGTGGATTATCGGTTTTTCATACAGTTCTTATAAAAATTTGAATATTTCGGAAAAAAATGGCCGATGAAGTTTTATGGATTTTTCTATAGTAACATAAAGAATTCAGTGCAATTAATAGAAAATTGAATTCATGTAAATTTAAACAATTATACCTTTAATTTTAGCTTGTCTTATTTTTCCTACTTTTAACTTTAGTGAATTATGTATCTGTGGCGATTTCTATAGAAAATAGATCAAGTCAGATGCTCATTTATAGCCACGTAAAAAATAATTGAATATTTTCTAAAATAGAATAGAACCGTGAAAAATATTTTTATGATATTTAAAGATTGGTTTACTGAGCAATGTAATATTCATTTTTAGTTTTACACACATATTCTTTGAAAATCCTTTGTTCAAATATCCTTTGAACATTCTACAAACTAATAATTCACATCAAATTCTTTTGATAAATTTGCTTGTAATTATTGAAACTTTTAACCAAATTGCTAGAATTTCGAGAAATTTTGATGTACCTACATAACTGAATTATTTATTTTTCATGCATTTCTTATGACAATTTGAATATTTCGAGAAAAAATTGACCAACCGATGAAGAAATTCTACGGATGTTTCTCTGGTAAAATAAGGAATTTAGTGCAATTAATAGAAAACTGAATACATTTATAATCGGAAATTTAATCAATAATCCCCAGGGTTGACAAAGAGACGGGACACTTTGGAAAAAGACTGTACACTTGGACTTTTCCGGGTTTTTTTGGGCTGTTCAGTTTTTTTATGAAATTTCAAGAGGATGAACACTGCATACCTTTGTAGAATATGCAAGGGATCTTTGGTTTACTGAGGAATGTAATATTAATTTCTTAGAATTACACACATATCCTTTGAACATCCTTTGTTCAAATGTTATTTGAACACTCTACATAAGTATAGTTCACATCAAATTCATTTGATAAACTTTCTTGAAATTATTGAAACTTTTAACGAAATTGCTAAAATTTCTCGAAATTTTGATGTATCCACATTACTGAATTATCGATTTTTCATGCATTTCTTATGAAAATTTGAATATTTCGGGGGAAAAATTGGCCGATGAAGTTTTATGTATTTTTCTATGGTAAAATAAAGAACGTAGTGCAATTGATAGATAACTGAATTCATGTAAATTAAAGCAATAATACCTTTAATTTTAGCTTATCTAACTTTGGTGAATTATTTATATGTGGCGATTTCTATAGAAAATATATCAAGTCAGATGCTCGTTTATAGCTACTTAAAAAATAACTGAATATTTTCTAAAATAGAATAGATATATTTTTATCAAATTTAAAGATGATGTAAACTGCATACTTTTGTAGAATATTCAAAGGATCTTTGGTTTACTGAGGAATGTAATATTCACTTCTCAGTATTACACACATAACCTTTGAATATCCTTTGTTCAAATGTTTTTTAAACATTCTACAAAAGTATAATTCACATCAAATTTTGTTGATAAACTTTCTTGGAATTATTGAAACTTTTGACCCAATTCGAGAAATTTTCATGTACCGACATAAGTGAATTGTGGATTTTTCATGCATTTCTTATGAAAATTTGAATATTTTGAGGGAACAAATGGCCAACCAAGGAATAAATGAAGATGAAGAAATTCTACGGATTTTTCTCTGGTAAAATAAGGAATTTAGTGCAATTAATAGAAAACTGAATACATGGCAATTTAATCTTATACTTTATATCTTTACAGTTGATCTGTAGATATTGCATATATTTGATGTTCTATTAGTTTTTTACTGCACTACAATAACATTGTAATACACCTGATCCATGCCTTCAGGATTTGAAATTCCAGTGCAAAATGCCCAAGAAGGTATCAACTTTTGATACCCATTGATACCCAAGAAGGTATCAACTTTTACGCTGGATACTAATAGATGATACTGTTGAAGATGCAAACGAAATATGTTTTGCAACGTTTCTGAATTGCTTCTTGGAATACAAGTAAATCACCTAACTAGATTTGTTAATGGATATTTTCTTGCATTAGTGCTCAAAGGGATGTTCTATTAGTTTTTGACTGCTCTACAATAAAATGTAGTACATCTGATCCATGCCTTCAGGATTTGAAATTCCATTGCAAAATGCCCAGGAAGGTATCAACTTTTGATACCCATTGATACCCAAGAAGGTATCAAGTTTTGATACCCATTGATACCCAATAAGGTATCAACTTTTACGCTGGATACTAATAGATGAGACTGTTGAATATGCAAATGAAATATGTTTTGCAACATTTCTGAATTGCTTCCTAGGACACAACTAAATTACTTAACTAGATTTTTTTCCTAGACTTTTTCGAGTATAGATTTTTCTTGAGTAGATTGGACATTCTATCGTTGGAACTAGTTGAAAAAGTTTACGTTTTTTTCTTGGGCGGTCTGTATGATACATTTTACGCACCACGATTTTGCTGTTTGGTGTGCAGAATTTAAAAGTTTTGTGAACATTTTTTTACAATCGTGAGCAACTTTTTGTGACTAATGTGCAGCTTATCCCCAATGACACAAAACAATTACAAACTCAACAATCCACGCCCGCCTTATCAGCAAACTGCCTCATCGCTGGGCGCAATTCCGTCGGCCGTTATCAGGGGCCACCTTATCAGCCGCGATGGATTTCCGGAACGCCTGGCAGCGCGCAGTACCGTGCCGACTTATGCCGCGGATTCCTCAGCCCATTAAAACCCACTTTCCTTCTCGGCACCGCGAAAGTAAGAGTCGCTTTCGTAACAGTGATTCGCGTGCTGGATGGACGTGCAAGAGGCGAAACCGCGGATCCCACGAGCCGGCGCAGGTAGGCGCGCGTTCGAACTTGCGGGGGCGGCCGGTCCACCCCCTTAATAACAACCCCCCGACGTGTGGGAATGCGCCCACGCTGAACCGATTATTAACGTGACGTTATCATGTGTTGGATTAATGAGAGTCGCCTGTCAATGGGCGCCCGGACGTCAGCCGTGACTAATGGTTGTTCTTTTCGCTTGGTTTCAGGTAAACTGGATTTACATTGTGTGTCTCTGTGTCGAGCCCCGAACGAGTCTCGAGTGGCTGGTAAGGAAAATATGCGCATTGTGTGCCCGCTTATCGGGGATATTGTGTCAGGCCAACTGAGGCGTTGAGATATCCCCAGCGTCCACGTCAAACTTGGCCACCGAAAGCAATTCGCTTCCAAAGGTTATCTACCAAATTGAATTTTAAGTCCTGGGAATCACGGAGATGTGTTAATGGTCGCTCGGATGGTACGGCGATAGTACCCCAAAAATCAATTTAATCTCGGGTTCAATGTACACCACTCGCTCACCTTCAAAAGAGGTCAGAAGCCTTTGTTACCAAACTCAGTTCTCCTAACATCTACACACAAACGGTTTGTCGTACAAAATTTTCACAAACAGTGAATCTGTAATTAAGTAAGCCACAAGCAAAATGAAAGTTGCAAATTTGCGAAATTAAAATTTTAAACAACGCCATGGACATATACAGATCAGAGGCATATGTATCACAATTTAATCTCCAAGTGGCCTTAAAATTATAATGCGCGATGTTTTTGCCATACTTTGGCAGCATGCAACTCAAAAACGGAAACAGTTGGTAAGTGGTTATTTAACTGATTTACTAACCAACTATGGGACATTTCATTGCTGGAATATCAGACCAATGGCTTATATTCTTGTGGAAATATTAGCCCACAAACATGGTCTTAAATGCGTAAAAGGCAAATTTTGCCTATTTTCGAAATAAAATATCCAAGAGTCCCCTCGAAGTCGTATTCATTTTAGTACCACTGGAATGAGCATATTTGTTTCTTAAATTTGATGTGTGAGTGCTCACCACTTGGTGAAACATATTAGTATAGAAATAATACAACACTTGGTTGACGTTTCACAGTATACAGGGTGGTCACTTTTACGACGCCCACCATTAGGATCTCTGTAATTCCTTACATAGAGATTGTACATGTCTATATTTTCATGTTGAGGATACTATCTTGCCAGTTTTACTAATCAAAGATATTATCTCCTTTTGTACATTTTATACACAACAAGTTACTCAGAAGTTATTTTCTTTGTATGAAGAAATGTCAAAATGGTATTTTTTTAATTTCATGGCAGCTTGATTTTTAGAGCAGTCCACAACAGTTTGATGTTTGCAACACATTTTTAAATTATTGATTTTTGGTGCTAAATAATGTCAGATTACCCATGTGCATGGTTGAAATCGGAATTTTTTGCTCTTTTGAGTGCTATTATAATTCAATATTGCGGCCATAAGAAAATCAAAAGTTGACTATGAAAATTTAGGCATCTAGTTGGCGCAGAAAATGTTTGGCACTGTCATCAGAAAGCTCAAAAGTAAAAAAGTTATTATAGGAAAAGGAAAGTGCACTTTTTCAGTTTTTCAGCAATATTTCAGGAACTGTGCAAGATATCCCGGATTTCGTTTCAATATATTGAAAGGCACAAAAATGGAAAACTTTCGTCCCATTTGACCAACTCTGTATATATTTCCGTTCAATAGATCCTAAGGGTGGAATTTTAAAAGTGACCACCCTGTATATAGAAAATAACTCTATAGTTGTTTCGGGCTCTCAGCCATTCTTAAGAGTATAAACTGAGTGTATTCCTATATTTGTTTCTTCTGGAATCATATTTTTATTTGTTGGGACCTTTTAGGTAAAGGCAAGAAAATTGTCTTTAAACATGATGCTTTTCATTCTGTGCAATGAACATTAATTCTGTATATCAGACCAATGAATTACATTCTTGTGGAAATATTTGCCCACAAATATGGTGTTAAATGCTTAATATGCGATTTTTGCCTATGTTCAATATCAAATATGAAGAATGGTACAATTTTCAAGCAAAACTACACAAAAAGCAAACAATTTGCACAAATTTTGTGGAATATTGTATAATTTAATGGAAAATTTCATAATTCGTAACATTTTCATTGAAACTTTTATAATTTTCGCGAAAAATTGCAAAAATTATGTAAACGAGTATAAATTATATGCAAAACTGCCTAAATTTCATGGAAAACTACACAAATTGCAAAGAAATTTGCGCAAATATTATAGAAACTAGTATAGGTTTATGGAATGTTGCACAACATTTTGGAAAATTGCCTAAATCATGGGAAACTGTATCATTGTACACCTTTCATGAAAAATTGTAGAATTAATTTCAAGTTGTATAAATTTCATGGACAATTGTATGAAAACTTGTATGTATATAAATGTAAATTGGCTCAAATTTTATGGAAAATGAGATAAGTTCATGGAATATTTCATAACTCATTGAAAACTGCACAATTTCATGGAACTTGTATAATTTTTACTGAAAATTGTAAAAAGTCCCCAGAATAAGTACAATTTTCATGAATAATGGTACAATTTTCATGGAAAACTAAACGGGTACAATTTTCAAGGAAAACTTAACAAAAAGCAAACAGAAGTGCATAAATTATGTGGAATATTGTATAATTTAATGGAAAATTTCATAATTCGTAGCATTTTCATTGAAACTTTTATAATTTTTGTGAAAAATTGCAAAAATTATGCAAACGAGTATAAATTATATGCAAGACTGCATAAATTTCATGGAAAACTACACAAATTGCAAATAAATTTGCGCAATATGCGCATATAATTTAATGGAAAATTTCATAATTCGTAACATTTTCATTGAAACTTTTATAATTTTCGCGAAAAATTGCAAAAATTATGCAAACGAGTATAAATTATGTCGAAAACTGCATAAATTTCAAGGAAGAGTACACAAATTGCATCGAAAATGCACAAATTTTATGAAAAATAGTATAGGTTTATGGAATCTTACATAGAATTTTGGAAAATTACCTAATTAATGGGAAACTGTATCATTGTACACCCTTCGTGGAAAATTGTAGAATTAATTTCAAGTTGTAAAAATTTCATGGATAATTGTATGAAAACTTGTATGTATATAAATGTAAATTGGCTCAAATTTTAAGGAAAATGAGATAATTTCATGGAAAATTTCGCAACTCATTGAAAACTGCGACAATTTCATGGAACTTGTATAATTTTTACGGAAAATTGTAAAAAGTCCCCGGAATAAGTACAATTTTCATGAATAATGGTACAATTTTCATGAATAATGGTACAATTTTCAAGGAAAACTAAACGGGTACAATTTTCAAGGAAAACTTAACAAAAAGTAAACAGAAGTGCATAAATTATGTGGAATATTGTATAATTTAATGGAAAATTTCATAATTCGTAACATTTTAATTGAAACTTTTATAATTTTCGCGAAAAATTGAAAAAATTATGCAAACGAGTATAAATTATATGCAAAACTGCATAAATTTCATGGAAAACTACACAAATTGCAAAGAAATTTGCGCAAATATTATAAAAACTAGTATAGATTTGTGGAATCTTGCACAAAATGTTGGAAAATTACCTAATTAATGGGAAACTGTATCATTGGACACCTTTCGTGGAAAATTGTTGAATTATTTTCAAATTGTAAAAATTTCCTGGAAAATTGTATGAAAACTTGTATGAATATCAATGTAAAGTGGCTCACATTTTAAGTAACATGAGATTATTTCATGGAACATTTCAGAACTCATTGAAAATTTCATGGAACTAGTATAATTTTCACGGAAAAACTCCATAATTTTTAAGGAAAATACACAAATTGCAACAAAAATTGCACAAATTTTATGAAAAATAGTATATGTTTATGGAATCTTGCATAAAACTTTGGAAAATTACCTAATTAATGGGAAACTGTATCATTGTACACCTTTCGTTTAAAATTGTAGAATTATTTTCAAATTGTAAAAATTTCCAGAAAAATTGTATGAAAACTCGTATGAATATCAATGTAAAGTGGCTCATATTTTAAGGAACATGAGATTATTTCATTGAAAATTTCATAACTCATTGAAAATTTCATGGAACTAGTATAATTTTCACGGAAAATTGTTAAAAGTCCTTTGGAATAAGTACAGTTTTTATAAAGAACGGCACAATTTTCAAGGAAAACTACACGAAATGCAAACATAATTGCACAAATTATGTGGTATATTGTATAATTTAATGGAAAACTTCGTAATTCGTAACATTTTCATTAAAACTTTTATAATGTTCGTGAGAAAAATTGCAAACATTATGTGGTATATTGTATAATTTAATGGAAAATTTTGTAATTCGTAACCTTTTCATTGAAACTTTTATAATTTTCGCGATAAATTGCAAGAATATGCAAACGAGTATAAATTATATGCAAAACTACAAAAAATTCAAAATAAGCTACACAAATTGTAAAGAAACATGCACAAATTTTATTAAAACTTGTAAAGGTTTATGGACTCTTACACAAAATTTTGGAAAATCACCTAATTCATAGGAAGCTGTATCATTGTACCATTGTTGTAAAACTTTCATGGAAAATTGTATGAAAACTTGTATGACTAATCGTCAATGTAAACTGGCTCATTTTTTTTAAATAACGTGAAGAGGTATTTAAGTGCCCCGTACTTAGTTTTTGCAATAAAAAGAGAACCTGTTAGAAAATGCAGGTAAACCAGGACTTTGTTATAAAGTTCGGAATATTTAATTGTAAAAGTTGTTTAACAGTTGAATGGTACGTAAAGGGCTTCGTGTATTTACCATTGCCCGCATATATCCGCTCTCTAAGACCTTCTGGTCTATTTATTTATCCATTATCCGCGCGCGCTGGATCGATGTAGCGCTGAGGGACGACATCCAATAATCCGGACGTAATTGAATCCCCTCGGACTTTGCGCTCCGTTCCTATTTTATTTTATTCGGATTTATTACTTCACGACTATCGGATTATCGGGCGCTGCCGGTGATCAAAAAAACCCGGGGCGCAATTAGGCGGGGCGTAATGGGGCATAATTGGAGAAATTATCGGGCCGAGGGGGCCCCAATTAGCCACTTTACGGCGTAAATAATAATAATAACGAGGATGCGGGTCCAGGACCTCGAGATTAAGATAAATGCCCGTGTGACAGCGTCTGGTCCGTGGATAAGCATCTTCCACGCATCCACGGCGCACCTAGGCAGATGGGGATCATTTATTTTATTACCGCTGTCACAGCTATGCGCCGCTCATAATGCCCATTGTAATGACAGACAATGGGGATTGTAAGCGGGAATGGATTATTTGGACGTTCGGGAGTAATTTCGCCTGTCCACCGAGCTCATGGTGCACGCCACCTGGGCCTGCAGAATTGCGGCAGATTAAAGTATTAATAACGAATTTGTTATTGCAATCTGGACTGTTGGGCAACGCAAAATAGACCTACATACCGCATGAATATCGCACCAGGAGATTGTTTGGCGCAATTTAGCATATCAAATTCGCCCAGGCCGACCTTGCGTTCCCATTATTCAAAATAAAAAAGAAAGGAACGTTTCTCTGGTCGCACCGGCAACCGCACTTTCCAATTAAACACCGATAAATCCTAATCTAATCGGTTCCGTGTTGGGTTTATCTTAAGGCAACGTAAAACGAAACGTGCGTGTCCTGGGCAGCGTCTTCCGGGCCGCCCCCAAGGGCCCCCCGTGCGGCGGCGGTGATGAATAATGCCCCAAGTGTAATGGGCGGTTCACTGAATAATGCACCGTGGGCAACAGAATTATGCGACGGTTTATTAATGTTTACGCCGAGCTAATTCCGGATTATCGGATTAAGTTTCGCGAAGGCGTGGGGGGCGGCGGCCCCGGCGGCGACTTGCTCCTGGTGGGGCTTCCACCCCGGAAGCGGCGGTTTGGGGCGGCGGGGAAGCCGCACGGACCGACCGCAAGGGTACACACGGCTAAGTAGAAGCCGTGGCTAGGAGTACTTTAGCACTCTGCGTGCATAATTATGCGATGGGATTAGGGCAAAGCTTCCCTCAGATCATCTCTCATCACCGACACAATTTTGAGCACCACCTAAATCCAAGTTAGAAACTCAACATAGTTTTTGTACTACAAGCTTCTGTAACCAATTGCCTAGAAAAGCCACGAACAAAAGATAGAGCTGCTTTTGTATTACACCAATAAGATTACCAAAGTAAGTGTTAATGGTGCATTCATCATTCTTAAAAGCCACCGCATTTCCTTTACCTACATCTCTCAGAAATTTTCTTCAAATTCCATTCAGAATTTGAGAATAATTATGATGAACGAACGAAAATTGTATGGGGGTTTTTGCACTACAAACTTCTGTAACCCATTGCATAGAAAAACCAGGAACAAGATATAAAGCTGATTTTGTATTGCACCAATAAGATTACCAAATTAATGAAAATGCTAATGGTGCGTTCATAATTCGTAAGAAAAACACCGCATTTTCTATACAAAATTTACATTACAAATTTGCTTTAAATTCCATTCAGAATTTGAGAATAATCTGGATGAACGTACAAAAATTGTATGATAGTTTTTGCACTACAAACTTCTGTAACCCATTGCATAGAAAAGCCAGGAACAAGATATAAAGCTGCTTTTGTATTACACCAATAAGATAACGAAATTAAAGAAAATGTTAATGGTCCATCATTCATAAAAAAAACGCATTTTTCATTTAAAGCTCACACCTCTTAGAAATTTTCTTCAAAATTCCGTTCAGAATATTAAGGAAAATAAATTTTGCGAAAGTTTTGCACTAACAAGTGCATAGACATAGACCGACAGTCTATGTCTTGTACAATGCGCTCAAGAAAGTGGTGTCAACTTTTCCAACTCTGACGAACACAAAATTATTCTCAAATTCTGAACGGAATTTGAGGAAAATGTCTGAGAGATGTAAATTTTTTTATGAAGCCCCATTAACAATAATAATTTTAGGAAAGTTTTGCACTAACAAAATTTATTAAAAAAGTCTCAATATTGACAGACTGTCTCTTGTACAGAGCGTTCAAAAAAGGGGTGTCAACTTTCCCAACCAACGAAATAATAACAAATAATAACATTCGAAAACATCTAGTTATATGATTTGCTTGTAACCTATGAAACATTTCAGCAACGTTACAAAACATATTTGATTTGCATCTTAAATAGTGTCATCTATTAGTATCCAGTGTAAAAGTTGACACCTGTTTCTTGAACGCTCTGTATATTTATTTCCTTTAAATGCCTCTTTCGAACTTTTTTTATAAGTATAATGTCCAAAACGAATTAAGAAAATTTGAGAATCATCTAGCGTGAATTAAGAAATCGCCGATTCATGAAAATTCCACCCTAAATTTAGCAAAACTACGAAAAACCAACAGGTATTTTAAATTTTTTAAGAAAATCCATCATAAATTGCGAGAATTTTAAGAAAATTCACCACGAACTTAGAAGATATAAAAAAATCATCGTTCACATAGACAATGTACTAAAATTACAAGATAAAATTACTCTTCTTAACTTTAACAATTTAAAGAAAATCAAGCATCAATTACGCTGATCTATGAAATATCATTAAAAAATTTTGGAAAATTTACTAAAATCCGATATCACAAGAAACTTATCTTGTATTACGAAAATTTACGAAAATCTCTAATATACTTTGAATATTCAAAGAAAATCAGTCATTAATTTAGGCAATAATATACAAAATTTCAACAAAACAACAAAAGAAAACACACAAATAGCAACCACAGTTTTCATATTAACATATATTTTATTCTATTTACTAAATCTACAATTTTCTATTTACAGTTAATCAATTTGAATACGTATTCCCTCACCTGAGCTTTATACTTATGAAAATTGATCTCACTTTTTATGTGACAGGGCATGTTATTATATAGCTTAAATCCTCTCGAGAAAAACGATTTTTCCGCTTTATCTGTCCTATACCTATCAACATAAAAAAAGTTTAATATCACCCATGTCACCTTTTTGTAAGCGAAAAATCACTATTTTATCTATTAGATTTTTTTTAAGAAAATCCATAATGAGTTACAACAATTTTAAGAAAATTCACCATGAATTTAAAAGATATCAAAAAAATAATCATCCATATAGAAAATATACGAAAATCTCTTGTTAACTTTGAAAATTTATAGAAAATCACACATCAATTAAGGCTTTTTATGAAAAATCAATCAAATATTTGGAAAATTTACTAAAATCCAACATGACATGAACACTTAGAGAAAATTATCTTGTATTACTAATATTTGCGAAAATAAATCACGAGTTTTAAAAATTTATCATAATTTAGAATAAACCAATATTTTTCATGTTTAAGGTGTTCCGTATATATTTTTTATGGGATTTACCAACAATTTTTGTATGAATGTCCTATGAAATGAAATTAAAATCATTTTAAATCCGAACTAGTTTATTGTTCACATCACCTAATGCGGTTGTTTTAATTGTTTTTTCATGAGATTTATCTACGATTTTTGATAGAATATCCTGTGAAATTCGATAAAAACTGTAATCGAAACTAGTTTATTGCTCACATATTTTACTTAATGGAGTTGATTTTTGAAAATTCAGTATTTCAAAAATCGCTTCTCGATTTTTTTAGTAAAATAGAGCTTTAACAGTTGAAATACGAAAGTAATTATAGATCAGTAAAACCTAGCTAAAAAGTTGTCTGTTGGAAGGCAACTTAAAAAAAAAACTAGCCTCCACTTTTTTATATTTTCATGAGTTAAGCCACGATTTTTGAGTAAAATTTTGTATGAAATTCTATTAAAAAAAATTGTTTAAATCTGAACTACTTCATTACTAATATATTTCACATGGAGTTGTGTAACTTGGAATTTTTCAATTTCTGAAAGCTTATGCTTCCTATATAAGCTTCGCGAAATTTTGACTTACGAGAATTTTAAGAAAATTCACAATGAAGTTAAAAGATATAAAAAATAATCTGGAATCGTCCAGCATGAATTAACAAAACATCGATTTATAAAAAAATACACAATAAATTTAGCAAAATTACGAAAAACCAACAGGAATTTAGAAATTTTAAAGAAAATCCATCATGAAATGCGAAGATTTTAAGAAAATTCATCATGAACTTAGAAGACACCAAATATTCCATCCTGCATATAGAAAATGTACCAAATCCCGTAAAATGTAGGAATTTCGTTAAATTTTCTTATATAATGTCGAAAATCAATTAAGAAAATTGAAAACTCGTCCAGCATTAATTAACAATATGTCAATTTATGAAAAATCCACTATAAACTTCGTTAAAATTCAGAAAATTCAACAGGAATTTTGAAAATTTAAAGAAAATTCTTATCAATTCTGAAAATTTAAAGAAAATTATCATGGATTGTAAACATTACTCTTGCATTATTACATGTTCAATGTATTGCTTATAAAACTATGTTCTGTTGATTTTTACCATCAAATATACAATAACCATTAAAGAATATTTAATGACTTTGTTCGAGATAGAGACCCAATATTTTTTAGGTCTTGGGCTTTAGGTTTTAGCTCATGGGGTATTTCCGCCTGGTAATATTCAATTATTTCAAATTCTAATATGAATATTTGGAAATAAAATTTACATTGCTACATGTTTAATATTATGCTCTAATCATGGTCATTTACATTTTAAAAAACCAGGAAATTGTTTGAGAAACCGTTACTTAGACTTACATTTAGACTTAGAGTTAGACTTAGAGTTAGACTTAGAGTTAGACTTAGGCAGATACTCCGTAGAGTTTCTCTCAACTTTTAACTAGACTAAGACTTATCTTACACTTAGACTTAGAGATAGACTTAAACTTAGACAGATACAGATACTCCGTAGAGTTACTTTCAACTAGACTAAGACTTACACGTACACTTAGGCCCAGTTGTATGATCGTGGATTATCTTTGATTATGGTTCAATTTATATGGATTCAATTGTGTTGACAATTGTAACCTAAGTAACTGAACCACTATCAAGTATGATTCACGATCATACAACTAGGCCTTAGGCCGAAAAGTTTAGGACCGAAAAGTGAACTTTCAGACCATGTAGGCGGAAAACATTTTTTTTAGTCATCAATTTTTGTGCAGGGGATGCCAATTCTTGTAAATCCCTTGAAATCTGTTTTTTTTTAGGCCAAAACAAAATAAACTAGTCAGTACCAATCGCACTTAGACCCAGTTGTACGATCATGGATCATCCTTGACCGAGGTTCAGTTACCTAGGATACAATTGTTAATACAATATTATCTTTAGCAACTGAACCACGATCAAAGATAATTCACATTCGTACAACTGGGTATTAGAGATACAGTTAGACAGATACTCCATAGAGTTTTTTTCAACTTACAAGTTGCATATTATTTTTCTGATTCACAGTACCTACGAGTAAGTTTGTCAAAAACTTTTCAAAAGTAAATTCTTCGAAGATTAATTAGTCGAAAACCTGTTCTTCGGCATTAAGAATAATGTAATTTTTCGAATAATTGATAATTAGAAGAATTTGTTTTCAAAGATTTTACTTTCGAATTTTTTTTTTCGAGTGTCGCTTACTTATTCTTTTGCATCCTAGTGATACCGGATAGTTTATTAAACAATAACTTATATATAATTACTTAATTTGTATTTATTTGTAAATAGTCCGGGGTTTCGAGCAATGCACAACTTCGAATTGGCTCTCTCGCAACGGCGCCCCAAGAACGCGTAATTACCCGCTAGACTTCTCAAGGTCGCGACACCGAAAGCCAGAGCGCGTGAAACTGCTGCCCGACAAAAACCTCCGGCCAATTTCACTTGCAGAAATTGCCGCGAAATCCGGCCAAGTGGCCGTTGTTGCGCAATAGAATTCGGAAGTCACTTTCGTTTTCGCATTGTCTCGTTCGCGCGTAAATTCCGCCGAATCTCGCGGAGAGATTTTATGCAAATGCGAGGAGACCACTTAGTCCCGGCGAACAAAGCAGGGCATTTATGTAACTGTATCACCGCGATAAGTATGCGAATGGACAGGAATGGATGGATTGATAAATGGACGGGCAGGCAGATGTATGAATGAATGGGTGTATAGATAGACAGATGAAACTGATAGATACGTATAATATAGATTTGCAGATGCAAATAGCTGGAGTGCCATTGGGAGAAGTCCGCACACGCTCGGTCCTGATTGCAGTTTGTACATAATTCAGTACTGTTTACTATTTCAGAATTTTTGCAAATTTCTAAAAATACATGATTTTAATGAAAACCAATCTAGATTACTAACAATATTGCTACTACATCTACATGAGTTTGTAGATGTAGTAGCAGTATTGTTTGTAATCTAGATTGGTTTTCATTAAAATCATGTATTTTTAGAAATTTGCCAAATTGTAATAATACCCACCAAGATAGTTTTCCTATCTTCTGTTGCTGCATAGAGCAAATTACCAATTCAATTTTGATGTCTCTTCAATATATGCGATTTTTTTTTTGCAACTAAAGCTGTAACAGCAAACGTAGTAGATTGATAATAATTGTGCCCTATTTGTCATCCTCTTAGATTATTTTCATAGTTTTCTCCTTATTCGTTAAACTGGGACTAGAAATGATGGCACAAACTTCTCGCTTGGTTACGTCTGCACTTGTGCACACACACACACGAGGATCGGAGCCAGGAGAACGTTTACCCAGATGGGAAAATAAACATTCTACAGAAATAACGTGGAAACAATTTCACATATTCATGTGCGTGAGCCGACATTCAACAAATGCCGCGCCGTGACGGCGGCGAGGGGAGGGTTTTTAAAAATTTCCGATACGCGTTTTGATGTCTGGCCACATGGTCTCTGGGAGAGAGAACATATGGCCTCTCGCCGGAACCGGCAGCATTGTGCCGAAGAGCCGACGTGTTTGATGTGTCCTTTGGCGCTTTGACGATCGGCCAAAACTCAAGTGAGACCTTTCAGTGGCGGCATTTCGTGGCAACAAGCTTTACGATACTCGATGAAATAGCCACAGAAAATAACTTCACTACAACACAACAACAACAAAAATAATAATAATAATTGCACAAGAAGCATTTATTTTTACATTTCGGACTTTACATTTCGGAAAAAATTCAAGTACAAATTCCTAAAAAAATGTAATTCATAAAATTTATACAGAGAGCTCAAAACAGTGGAAACTATTTCCAACGAAATAATGATATTTGAAAAAATCTAGTAAACATGATTTGCTTGTATCCTACGAAATATTTCAGCAACGTTGCAAAACATATTTGATGTGCATCTTAAACAGTGTCATCTGTTAGTACCCAGCATAAAAGTTAACATAACTTTCTTGAGCGTACTGTAGATAAGCACTGCTGTGCATTGATGCTCGAACTCAGGATCTCGCTACTGCGATTTTTTCCACACCGCTAACGATACTGTCTGTAATAAAACTCGTTTTTATATTGTGCACAATTTAATTAATAAGCAAAAAAAGCTGTATCTTAAATCTGTCAAATTTTCTACTGTATCTATCCAAATCTGTCAATTATCAACAGCAACTGTCAAAATCAGTTAAACGTTCAATTGGGCGTGTTAAAATAATCAACTGATATTGTCAGAATAAGCCATATTTGAAGTAAAACTGTCTAAATCTGTCATTTTCTACTGTATCTATCAAAATATATCAAATAGTTCTAATGTATCTAACTGTATAGTGCTAACTGTTCTCTTTTTGTCTTAGAATTAATAACACTAAATATTGACAAACTGTTATTTTCCGCATTAGAATTATTAACACTATCATGTAATATAAATAATTATCACTACAGAAGTGCGAAAGGGTTTGTTTTCATTAGGCCGGCTTTACAGTCCTATTGCGTTTGGAGTAGGAAGAGCGAAAATCGCAGCGCATCAATCCCGAGCTAAACCTGGCCTGGGGGCCGAAAACAAAAACACAAAGCAGTCGAGTTGTGTTTCGTCTGCCGTGTTTACGTTCAATTTACATCCACACAAGTTCACGGTCGAACAATTTAATGTTCATTCGCTTTCAACGTGGAAATACGCTCGCGTAATTTTCAGAAACCAAACACGATGTATAGAGGTCATCGAAAAGTTATGGGCACAATTGAAATATTTGAGATGGAATGGTAAACAAGTTATTGTTTTGAATTCAATGCTATCAAATTATTATATAATACAAACAAGTTAAAAGCAAACAAGTTTTTTGATATATTTTTAATATGAATACTTTGTGTTGCAAACCAATTTAATGGCAATTTTCTTCTAGCTACAATTTTTGTTTTCAAGGTTAAGTTAAGTTGGTGTAGATAGATAGATAGATATTGTTTACTTAAATGTACAGGCATATGGATCACAGTATTCAACGATGTGTTGTCTACAGCTAGCAGCTTGATCTACAGCTTTCTCGTCAGTTTTCTTGGTTTCTTGGCTATCAAACACCTATTGTTACTGACAATTGAACCAGCAAGGACGAAGTTCATATGCACTTTTATATTATGTTTAGCTTTTATTGAAATATTTTTCGGAGTCTGATAAGCTCCCATGTAATTCTTGTGGAGACTCGGACCCAGAACTGTCATAGCTTCTCTACTACTGTCATTGTAATGACAGTTGTGAACTGTCAAATGGTGATCACTGTAATTAAGTGGTTATTGATGAAAAAACATAAAATTTGGTGCATTTCTGTGTACAATCAATAATCATGTTTGATTCCGTACATTGGTCCAACAGTTTTCTCAAAGTGTTGATGTGAGCCTCAAGGATTAAAGGCGAATTGATGACGGAGACGGGGAGACGAAAATAGACACAGCGGCACGATGAGCAATGACAAATGAACGCCGACACGTAAAACGACGCGAAAACAAATAACATCGCGTCGCGATAACAGCCTGTCCGCTGACAATGCTGACAATTAACACGTGAGGGCCGAAACAAACGAAGCGAGAAACAAACGAAAACGCACGCTAGATTTTTAATTCTGCAGCCGTCTTCGATCGCATCTGCTCCGCCCACGCAGAGACAGAATCGTCTCTGGGATCCGTACGTGCGGCATTTATATTAATTCGGCGCCCACTTTCTGGGCGAGCAACATGTGGCGTTGAATTATTAATTTACGTGTGTCCTGGCCGGGCGGAAATCGAAAGTGCCGGAAGAAATTCGGCGGATTTGCGTGGGAGGATCTGCACGAATCCGGCATTAGCCGAAGAATGGGACCGTCGATGTAACCACTTATGTAAGGCCGTGCAGCGCTAATTGGATAACCACTCGGGATGTTTGTGAATGAGAGTGGCGCTCGAGGTTTTTCTGAATGGGAGATATATTTTCGGAACGGTGGAATGGGTTCGAGATATTTTAGAATGAGGAAAGAAAGAACTGTTTCGCTGCTAATTGACCCGATCAAGTAGTACAGGACGTTTCTTTATTTTATTTGCATTGCATAGGTCAGGGACTTGCAACGAATTGTTTACACAAACAATTTTTTTTTCAGAATTCCATTTTTTCAATTAATACTTTTATGAAAATAAACAATAGCCTTCAACTATGCTCGAAATGAGGCCTCTGCTTTAACAAGCAATATCATTAACTGCTAGGTTACAGAACCCAGCAAACAATCCTTTCTAACTACATTTTTGCAAACAGAATTATGTGGTCACACGTCATAAGTTTTAATTAACAATTACAAAACATAAATTACGCATAACTTGCTTACTATAATAAATAATTAGATATTACTCAAGATGTCTTACAAATCGCCTGTTAAAGGACATAACATTGAAACCATCAAAATAAAACTTTTCACAAATAATACAACAAATAATAGCCCAATAAAGATCGATTATATATAAAACTTTTCAAAGCGATTATAACATACGCATACAGAGCGCCCAAAATAGTTGTGTATCAACTTTTACGCCAGATACGAATAGATGACACTATTCAAGATACAAATCAAATATGTTTTGCAACATTGTTGAAGTAGTTGTATGAACATATATTCCATATACAGGTACATATGTACAGCATACTTAATACATATAATAATATTGATGATAGATAGATAGCTATATGATATATGATGTGATATATGTGATGGCTATCGACTTTCGTCTTTCGGCCCGTTGTTGATGTATTTCCTAGGATGCAAGCAAATAATTTAACAAGATTTCTTCAAATGCCCATCTGAAGATGCTTCTTCAAATTATCTGTCATATATTTGGGATGATATTTTGCCATCAGATGCAGCTCATCTGAAGATGCTATACAAATCATCATATTTTCTGATAGCATTTTGCCATCAGATGCAGCTCATCTGAAGATGCTCTTCAAATTATCATATTTTGCTGATAGCATTTTGCCATCAGATGCAGCTCATCTAAAGATGCTCTTCAAATCATCATATTTTTCTGAAAGCAGTTTGCCATCATATGCAGCTCATCTGAAGATGCTCTTCAAATTATCATATATTTCTGATCGCATTTTCCAATTAGATGCAGCTCATCTGAATATTCTCTTCAAATTATCACATGTTTCTGATAGCATTTTGTCATCAGATGCAGCTCATCTGAAAATGCTCTTCAAATTATCATGTTTCTGATAGCATTTTGTCATCAGATGCAGCTCATCTGAAAATGCTCTTCAAATTATCATATTTTTCTGATGGCAAGTTGCCATCAGATGCAGTTTCAGATGCAGCTCACCTGAAGTTGCTCTCCAAATTATCATATGTTTCTGATGGCAAGTTGCCATCATCAGATGCAGTTCTTTCCGCGAAGTTGTAAAATAGTTTTCGTGTTCCTGTTTTTGGCGCCGTATTTGTCGATTTTCGTGATTGTGTTGAGTCACTTTGCTGTGTCGACGTGGCCGCTGGCTTGCCAAACGAGCGAATTTTTCGACCCGATTCGGAAAGAGTGGAAAAAAATCGGCACGGCACGCTCGATCGCGCGCGCTGCAAACGTTTCGCACTGCGCCCGTCCTTGATCACTTTCTTGGCCTGCGAGCGTCCTACTTACGGTTAAGTAACCGCGAAAACGAAATGCCAGCCGCTCGAAATGCTGCTGCTGCGCACAGAAAGCAAACACGAATGTTCGACCGAAAAAAATATTAACAGAGGATTGTAACTTTTCATTGTCGTAATTGTAATGAAAAAAAAAATGTGTCGGCGTAAAGACCTCCGATCCATGGAATAATTAAGGTTGCTAATTATACCGACGTATCTCAAAATTGATTTATTTTAAATTTAGTACCAGACTTCCATCTTTATAGACATCTTTATGACTGATAGACAACAATCTAAGAAGTTAGGATCGTTTAATTTTACAAATTCAGAGGTCAATTGTGAAATTTGGCAAATTTAGACAGCAATTTCACAAGTTAGGACCGTTCTATTTAACAAATTTGGAGAGGTTAATTGTGAAATTTATCAGATTTTGACAGCTGTCAAACGCTTGAAAAACTTGAAACATGTCAATGTTGACAGCATTTTTACTGGTGATACTGACAGATATAGACGACTTTCGTTATAAATTTGGACTATTTGGATAGATTCGACCAATCGCACTTACAGGCATGAAATGTTAATAATAAAAATAATAATAATAATCACATTAACAAACATCTGTATACATATTACGTAACACTAGTGCTTTTCCATTCATAACTGTGTTACGTAATAATTGATTTGCCACGAAGTCCATTTGTAATGGACAAAAAATATAAAAGTGTCCTCGTTTTGTCGATAGAAAGTTTTACAAATGTTGACTGTTTCAATCGATTTTTTAATAAATTTTGACTGTTTCAATAGAAAATTTCATAAATTTTGGTGTATCAATCGAAATTTTTATCAATTTTGAGTTTCAATCGAAAATTTGAAAAATTTTAACTGTTTCAATCGAAAATTTGATAGATTAGCAATATTTACAATTGTAAATTTATTTCAACAGTTCCATCAATTTGTTTGACAGATTTTATTCACTCCATTGATAAACTTAGAAGAATTCTACAGTTATTTTCTACAGACTACCCGTAAATTTTACGGGTTTTTTACTTTTGAATGTAAAAACTTGACAGTTTTTGATAATAGTAGTAATATAGTACTATTTATTTATTCACGTAGCTGTATTGTACATATGTGATTAGTCAAAGTACATAAATTCAAATACAAAAAAAACTTAGTTACAGATTTAGTTGCAGTTGATTTAGACAGTATCACTAAAAAAATAGTAATTTTGACAATAGCAGTTGAATATTTTGACGTTCAAATGAAAGTTAAACTGATTACGACAGTTTCTGTTAAAAAATGTACAGATTTTTATAGCTACAGTAGAAAATGTAATACATTTTTAGAGAAACATTAAAAATATTTAACAAATTTTGAAAGACACAGTAGAAAAATTGACACATTTTTATAGATACCGTAGAAAATAAGACATATGTTCTGATAGAGTTGCAAATTTGTTACAATTTTACAGATTTGGATTAATGCTTAGGAAAAATGATAAATTTGCATAGTTCCAATTGAAAATATAACAAACTTGAATATTTCAGCTGGAAATTTTGGCGGATTTTGACAGCTGAGGTTGAAAATATGTTACAATTTTACAGATTTGGATTATTGCTTTTGAAAAATGATAAATTTGGATAGTTCCAATTGAAAATATAACATATTTAGATATTTGAGTTGAAAAATTTGGCGGATTTTGACAGCTGACGTTAAAAAGTTTGCAATTTTGACAGTTTTTTTTTGTTTGGGTTTTGTTTAGTTATTTAATTAACTCATTACATTTTCAATTCTTATGCCCATTTTCATCATTTCCTCCGACAGTAAAAAAAATATCGCTAGTGAAAAAAAAAACTTGGTTCAATTCAATTCAATTCTTTATTTCACGTGGCCATTATAATAAATGGATGTGATTAGTCAAGTATAATAAAATAGTAATACAGTATACATAATATAGAATATAAAATAAAGAATACAAAAATATAAGTGCATTATAAGTTTATATCACGAGAAACGCTCAAACATATTTCTAATAGCAATTCCCCAAACATTAAGGATGCACGATTCACGGAATTTTCCTGCATTTTCACGTGAAAACTTCTCCGCATTTTCCACTTAATTTAGATCTTTGAAGAATCGCGCTCGCGTTCGGTATTTACTTAATTAACTCGTTTACATTTTCAATTTATTTTTCACCGTTTTTGTCTTGCACCTCATTTTTCACTGTTTTTGTCTTGCACCTTAGAATTTTCCCGCAATAACATTAGCATTAATTAATTATTTTTTCTGGCAGTTTTTTATGTTTTGTATATCTTATTTTTGTACCTATTTGTATTTTGTATTGTTATTTTTTGTGTTTTTGTATTAATTACCGCATTTACATTTTCATTTTTTTGCATTTTCTTTAGTCTTGCGCTTTCATAATATCCTCCAATAGTTAATATACTTGTCTTGAATTTGGTGTATCATAAGTTTTATACCACGAGAAACGCTCAAGCAAATTTCTAATAGCAATTCCCGAAACATTAAGGATGCACGATTCACGGAATTTTCCTGCATTTTCACGTGAAAACTAGATGAAATTTAGATCTTTGAAGCATTGCGCTCGCGTTCGGTATTTACTTAATTAACTCGTTTACATTTTCAATTTATTTTTCACCGTTTTTGTCTTGCACCTCATTTTCACCGTTTTTGTCTTGCACCTCAGAATTTCCCTCTATAAAATAAGCATTCATTAATTAAATATTTCTGGTAGTTTTTTTGTGTTTTGTTTATCTTATTTTTGTACCTATTTGTATTTTGTATCATTGTTATTTTTTGTGTGTTTTTGTATTAATTACCTCATTTAGATTTTTTTTTGGATTTTTTTTGTCTTGCGCCTACATAATTTCCTCCAATAGTGAAAATACTTGTCTTGAATTTAGTGTAGGTATTATAAGTTTTATTCCAGGTGAAACGCTCAAACAAATTTCTAATAACAATTCCCCAAACATTATTCGTGCACGTTTCGCGGAATTTTCCCGCATTTTCACGTGAAAACTCCTCGGCATTTTCCGCTTAATTTGCGTCTTTGAGGAATCGCGCTCGCCGCTCCGGGAAAACCGGCCAGGTATAACATAATCACCTCGTGGAAAGTGAACAAGTTTCCCGACCGACTGAGAGCGGGGCTTCGATTTTCACGGACCTGCGGGGCTATTTCAGCCCCGCTTCGCACTAGCGCGGCCCCCGGGTTTTCCGGGAAAAACGCTCTTTTGTTATAATCAATTTCCACCTTTTGCAGCAGTGGAATTGACGGGGCTTCCACGAATTTCTTCGAGAACATGAGTAACGCCTGGCAATAACAGAGCTCTGAGGTCGTAATGAGGGCCCGCGAGGCGTGGCGAGTTAAGGCTTAGATTTTCACTCGCGGCAGTATTAAAATAGGGCAGTATTAAAATAGTTCAGTTAAGGCTTTGACTAATCAGTTATTGGTTCTATTAACGCTATAGCAGAGTTATAAAAGTTTCCTATTTTCTCCGACTATAAGTATTCTGTAGAAAATTCAATGGCTACGAATACCAAAGGCTGCAAATTACATATACTTCAAATGCTGCTACTTTAAATACTACTACTGTATACGTAATACTACTATTTTATAGTAATACTCCTACTTTAAATACTAAATACAAAAGTATACTACTACTATATACGTAATACTACTATTTGATAGTAATACTCTTACTTTAAATACTAAATACAAAAGCATACTAGTACTTTATACGTAATACTACTATTTTATAGTAATACTCCTACTTTAAATACTAAATACAAAAGCATACTACTACTTTATACGTAATACTTCTATTTTATAGTAATACTCCTACTTTAAATACTGAATACAAGAGCATACTACTGCTTTATACGTAATACTACTATTTTATAGTAATACTCCTACTTTAAATACTAATTACAAAAGCATATACTACTTTATACGTAATACTACTATTTTATAGTAATACTCCTACTTTAAATACTGAATAAAAAAGCATACTACTGCTTTATACGTAATACTACTATTTTATAGTAATACTCCTACTTTAAATACTAATTACAAAAGCATACTACTACTTTATACGTAATACTACTATTTTATAGTAATACTCCTACTTTAAATACTTAATACAAAAGCATACTACTACTTTATACGTAATACTACTATTTTATAGTAATACTCCTACTTTAAATACTAAATACAAAAGCTTCAATTCATATAGCGCAAAACGTAATAAAACAGAAGGGAAAATTGCCTACCAAGCGAGAGAAAAGCTGCAGCTTACGAAACGAGACGAAAAAGCATATTCAAATCAATTTTCCTCGTCTGCAGCTTATTACTTGTCTCACTCACAATTTTCCCTGTAACTAATTATCAGATAATTTCCCCGAATTTGCTTTTTCTTCCTATGTCGTTTTTTATCGAAGGTTGGCGACTTAGTTTAATTTAATTTAATTATTAGGAGAATTAGTTTCAGGTGTACTGTACACAAATCTAATATCAAATTTGATAATAAAATAATAAATTTTCAGAAATTTCAGTAATAGCTAACCCATACTTGTCATTGCAGAACGTCAAGTGTTTAATTTTCTCCCTTATTTAGTACTCAAACTTTGTCAAATTTTCAGGAGAATTAGTTTCAGGTGTACTATACACGAATCTAATATCAAATTTACAAATAATAAAATTTCCGAAATTTCAGTAATAACTAACCCATACTTGTCAATGCAGATACTTATGTCTTTGATTGTCTCCCTTATTTAATACTGAAACTAAATAAAATTTTCAGGAGAATTAGTTTCAGGTGTACTGTACACGAATCTAATATCAAATTTACAAATAATATATTTTTAGAAATTTCAGTAATAGCTCACCCATTCTTGTCATTACAGAACGTTAAGTGTTTAATTTTATCCCTTATTTAGTACTGAAACTTTGTCAAATTTTCAGGAGAATTAGTTTCAGGTGTACTGTAAAGGAATCTAATATCAAATTTACAAATAATAAATTTTCAGAAATTTCAGTAAAAGCTAACCCTTACTTGTCATTGCAGAAAGTTATGTCTTTGATTTTCTCCTTTATTTAATACTGAAAGTAAATCAAATTTTCAGGAGAATTAGTTACAGGTGTACTGTACACGAATCTAATATCAAATTTAAAAATAATAAATTTTCAGAAATTTCAGTAATAGCTAACCCATACTTGTCATTGCAGAACGTTAAGTGTTTAATTTTCTCCCTTATTTAGTGCTGAAACTTTGTCAAATTTTGAGGAGAATTAGTTTCAGGTGTACTGTACAGGAATCTAATATCAAATTTACTAATAATAAATTTTCAGAAATTTCAGTAATATCTAACCCATACTTGTCGTTGCAGAACGTTAAGTGTTTAATTTTCTTCCTTATTTAGTAATGAAACTTTGTCAAGTTTTCAGGAGAATTAGTTTCAGGTGTACTGTACACGAATCTAATATCAAATTTACAAATAATATTTTTTTAGAATTTTCAGTAATAGCTAACCCATACTTGTCATTGCAGAACGTTAAGTGTTTAATTTTCTCCCTTATTTAGTTCTGAAACTTTGTCAAATTTTCAGGAGAATTAGTTTCAGGTGTACTGTACGCGAATCTAATATCAAATTTACAAATAATAATTTTTTTGAAATTTCAGTAATAGCTAACCCATACTTGTCAATGTGAAAGTTATGTCTTTGATTTTCTCCCTTATTTAATACTGAAACTAAATCAAATTTTCAGGAGAATTAGTTTCAGGTGTACTATACACGAATCTAATATCAAATTTACTAATAATAAGTTTTTAGAAATTTCAATAATAGATAACCCATACTTTTCGATGCAGAAAGTTATGTCTTTGATTTTCTCCCTTATTTAATACTGAAACTAAATCAAATTTTCAGGAGAATTAGTTTCAGGTGTACTGTACACGAATCTAATATCAAATTTACAAATAATATTTTTTTAGAAATTTCAGTAATAGCTAACCCATACTTGTCAATTCAGAAAGTTATGTCGTTGATTTTCTCCATTATTTAAATCTGAAACTAAATCAAATTTTCAGGAGAATTAGTTTCAGGTGTACTGTATGCGAATCCAATATCAAATTTACAAATAATATTTTTTTAGAAGTTTCAGTAATAGCTTACCCATACTTGTCATTGCAGAACGTTAAGTGTTTAATTTTCTCCCTTATTTAGTACTGAAACTTTGTCAAATTTTCAGGAGAATTAGTTTCAGGTGTACTGTACACGAATCTATTATCAAATTTACAAATAATATATTTTCAGAAATTTCAGTAATAGCTAACCCATACTTGTCATTGCAGAACGTTAAGTGTTTAATTTTCTCCCTTATTTAATACTGAAACTAAATCAAATTTTCAGGAGAATTAGTTTCAGGTGTACTCTACACGAATCTAATATCAAATTTGCAAATAATAAATTTTCAGAAATTTCAGTAATAGCTAACCCTTACTTGTCATTGCAGAACGTTAAGTGTTTAATTTTCTCCCTTATTTAGTACTGAAACTTTGTCCAATTTTTAGGGGAATTAGTTTCGGGTGTACTGTATACGAATCTAATATCAAATTTACTAATAATATGTTTTTAGATATTTCAGTAATAGCTAACCCATACTTGTCAATGCAGAAAGTTATGTCTTTGATATTCTCCTTTATTTAATACTGAAACTAAATCAAATTTTCAGGAGAATTAGTTTCAGGTGTACTGTACAGAAATCTAATATGAAATTTACAAATAATAAATTTTCAGATATTTCAGTAATAGCTAACCCATACTTGTCAATGCAGAAAGTTATGTTTTTGATTTTCTCCATTATTTAATACTGAAACTAAATCAAATTTTCGGGAGAATTAGTTTCCGGTGTACTGTACAGAAATCTATTATGAAATTTACAAATAATAAATTTTCTGAAATTTCTGTAATAGCTAACCCATACTTGTCATTGCAGAACGTTAAGTGTTTAATTTTCTCCCTTATTTAGTACTGAAACTTTGTCAAATTTTCAGGAGAATTAGTTCCAGGTGTACTGTACACGAATCTGATTTAAAATTTACAAAAAATAAATTTTCAGAAATTTCAGTAATAGCTAACCCATACTTGTCATTGCAGGACGTTAAGTGTTCAATTTTCTCCCTTATTTAATACTGAATCTTTGTCAAATTTTCAGGAGAATTAGTTTCAGGTGTATTGTACAGGAATCTTATATCAAATTTACAAATAATAAGTTTTCATAAATTTCAGTTATAGCTAACCCATACTTGTCAATGCAGAAAGTTATGTCTTTGATTTTCTCCCTTATTTAATACTGAAACTAAATCAAATTTTCAGGAGAATTAGTTTCAGGTGTACTGTACAGAAATCTAATATGAAATTTACAAATAATAAATTTTCAGATATTTCAGTAATAGCTAACCCATACTTGTCAATGCAGAAAGTTATGTTTTTGATTTTCTCCATTATTTAATACTGAAACTAAATCAAATTTTCGGGAGAATTAGTTTCAGGTGTACTGTACACGAATCTAATATCAAATTTACAAATAATAAATTTTCAGAAATTTAAGCAATAGCTAAGGCATACTTGTCAATGCAGAAAGTTAAATGTTTAATTTTCTCCCTTATTTAATACTGAAACTTTGTCAAATTTTCAGGAGAATTAGTTTCAGGTGTGCTGTACAGGAATCTAATATCAAATTTACAAATAATAAAGTTTCAGAAATTTCAGTAATAGCTAATCCTTACTTGTCATTGCAGAACGTTAAGTGTTTAATTTTCTCCCTTATTTAGTACTGAAACTTTGTCCAATTTTTAGGGGAATTAGTTTCGGGTGTACTGTATACGAATCTAATATCAAATTTAAAAATAATAAATTTTCCAAAATTTCAGTAATGGCTAACCCAAACTTGTCATTGCAGAACGTTAAGTGTTTAATTTTCTCCCTTATTTAATACTGAAACTTTGTCAAGTATTTAGGAGAATTAATTTCAGGTGTACTGTACACGAATCTAATATCAAATTTACAAATAATAAATTTTCTGAAATTTCAGTAATAGCTGACCAATACTTGTCATTGCAGAACGTTAAGTGTTTAATTTTCTCCCTTATTTAGTACTGCAACTTTGTCAAATTTTCAGGAGAATTAGTTGTACTGTACACGAATCTGATATCAAATTTACAAATAATAAATTTTCAGAAATTTCAGTAATAGCTAACCCATACTTGTCAATGCAGAAAGTTATGTCTTTGATTTTCTCCCTTATTTAATACTGAAACTAAATCAAATTTTCAGAAGAATTAGTTTCAGGTGTACTGTACTCGAATCTAATATCAAATTTACAAATAATAAATTTTCAGAAATTTCAGTAATAGCTGACCCATACTTGTCATTGCAGAACGTTAAGTGTTTAATTTTCTCCCTCATTTAATACTGAAACTTTGTCAAATTTTTAGGAGAATTAGTTTCAGGTGTACTGTACACGAATCTAATATCAAATTTACAAATAATAAATTTTCAGAAATTTCAGTAATATCTAACCCATACTTGTCATTGCAGAACGTTAAGTGTTTAATTTTCTTCCTTATTTAGTAATGAAACTTTGTCAAATTTTCAGGAGAATTAGTTTCAGGTGTACTGTACACGAATCTAATATGAAATTCACAAATAATAAATTTTCAGAAATTTCAGTAATAGCTAGCCCATACTTGTCAATGCAGAACGTTAAGTGTTTGATTTTCTGCCTTATTTAGTACTGAAACTTTGTCAAATTTTCAGGAGAATTAGTTTCAGGTGTACTGTACACGAATCTAATGTCAAATTTACAAATAATAAATTTTCAGAAATTTCAGTAATAGCTAACCCATACTTGTCATTGCAGAACGTTAAGCGTTTAATTTTCTCCCTTATTTAGTACTGAAACTTTGTCAAATTTTCAGGAGAATAAGTTTCAGGTGTACTGTACACGAATCTAATATCAAATTTACAAATAATAAATTTTCAGAAATTTCAGTAATAGCTAACCCATACTTGTCATTGCAGAACGTTAAGTGTTTAATTTTCTCCCTTATTTAGTACTGAAACTTTGCCAAATTTTTAGGAGAATTAGTTTCAGGTGTATTGTATACAAATCTAATATCAAATTAACAAATAATAAATTTTCCGAATATTCAGTAATAGCTAACCCATACTTGTCATTTCAGAACGTTAAGTGTTTAATTTTCCCCCTTATTTAGTACTGAAAGTTAGTCAAATTTTCAGGAGAATTAGTTTCAGGTGTACTGTACAGGAATCTAATATCAAATTTACAAATAATACATTTTCAGAAATTTCAGTAATAGCTAACCCATACTTGTCATTGCAGAACGTTAAGTGTTTAATTTTCTCCCTTATTTGGTACTGAAACTTTGTCATATTTTCAGGAGATTTAGTTTCAGATGTACTCTAAAGGAATCTAATATCAAATTTACAAATAATACATTTTCAGAAATTTCAGTAATAGCTAACCCATACTTGTCATTGCAGAACGTTAAGTGTTTAATTTTCTCCCTTATTTAGTACTGAAAGTTAGTCAAATTTTTAGGAGAATTAGTTTCAGGTGTACTGTACAGGAATCTAATATCAAATTTACAAATAATAAATTTTCAGAAATTTCAGTAATAGCTAACCCATGCTTGTCATTTGCAGAACGTTAAGTGTTTATTTTCTCCCTTATTTAGTACTGAAACATTGTCAAATTTTTAGGAGAATTAGTTTCAGGTGTACTATACATGAATCTAATATCAAATTTACAAATAATAAATTTTCAGAAATTTCAGTAATAGCTAACCCATACTTGTCATTGCAGAACGTTATGTGTTTAATTTTCTCCCTTATTTAGTACTGAAACTTTGTTAAATTTTCAGGAGAATTCCTTTCAGGTGTACTGTACAGGAATCTAATATCAAATTTACAAATTATAAATTTTCAGAAATTTCAGCAATAGCTAACGCATACTTGTCATTGCCGAACGTTAAGTGTTTATTTTCTCCCTTATTTAGTACTGAAACTTTGTCAAATTTTCAGGAGAATTAGTTTCAGGTGTACTGTACACGAATCTAATATCAAATTTACAAATAATAAATTTTCAGAAATTTCAGTAATAGCTGACGCTTACTTGTCATTGCAGAACGTTAAGTGTTTAATTTTCTCCCTTATTTAATACTGAAACTTTGTCAAATTTTCAGGAGAATTAGTTTTAGGTGTACTGTAGAGGAATCGAATATCAAATTTACAAATAATAAATTTTCATAAATTTCAGTAATAGCTAACCCATAGTTGTCAATGCAGAAAGTTAAGTGTTTGATTTTCTCCCTTATTTAGTACTGAAACTTTGTCAAATTTTTAGGAGAATTAGTTTCAGGTGTACTGTGCAGGAATCTAATATCAAAATTACAAATAATAAATTTTCAGAAATTTCAGTAATAGCTATCCCATACTTGTCATTGCAGAACGCTAAGTGTTTAATTTTCTCCCTTATTTAGTACTGAAACTTTGTCAAATTTTCATGAGAATTAGTTTTAGGTGTACTGTAGAGGAATCTAATATCAAATTTACAAATAATAAATTTTCAGAAATTTCAGTAATAGCTAACCCATACTTGTCAATGCAGAAAGTTATGTTTTTGATTTTCTCCCTTATTTAATATTGAAGCTAAATCAAATTTTCAGGAGAATTTGTTTCAGGTGTACTGTACAGGAATCTAATATAAAATTTACAAATAATAAATTTTCAGAAATTTCACAGCTACTTGATCTCAAGAAATTGCGATTTTCGCTTGTTTCTTTCGTGGCTAGATAGTATGGCTACTGGTTAGGTAGATGGTAGCTAGTATAAAATGTCCCCTCGTAATTTTTGGGTCCTGTAAGGCATGTTCTAGTTGTAAATATGTATCTAATTATTTTGAGGTCTGAGTTGATAGGAGTTGTGTCGCACGTGGCGGCTGGTTGTCTGTAGTTGAAGAATTGAAGTCTGCTTAGTGCTTAGTTGAGAGATTTGATAATGTGCTCTGGATTGTGTAACTTTCGCGATTTCGGGGTGCGATTAAGGCGGGCAATTAATAAAGGCGAGCGCAGAGCTGAGGTGCTGGAAGTGGAGCACGCTCGTAACGTGGAGGCAGCCCGGGGCCGGAGAAATTACTCAATTCCGCCGCGCGAGATGCCAGATTAGAGCAGCGACGACAGAGGCGGCGGTTTATGCAACGATCAAGGTGGATGTGCACTTTCACTTTGATAGAAGTTATGCGTTATGCAACCGAGGAGGAATGAGCGAGCGCCCGCGAGGCCACGAAGACGGTCTCCAGGTGCGCACCGGAAGCCCACGCTTTTGTTTTTCGGCGGTTGCGTAACCGCCGGCGGTGGCGCCATCTGGCGTGCGCGCTCGCCGCCATCGGTCACAGTTGAGAAAGTGCCGGTAGTAAGCCAGTCCACCTCTACGTGCACCTTTGTTTACAAGTGCCAGTGCTAGTGATAAGGAGCCCCCAGGAGACGACGTCGCCTACGAGCTGCCCCCCAGTGATCGAGGGGCTTCCCCAGATACGCTGCAGCCCGGAGGACGGCCGAGATCAGCGGTACGAGTTCTAGGTTATGTCTGCACACGGTGGTATACACGTGCTAATACAACAACACGCCGTCCATCGATCGCTGGACGTGCACGTCGTCGCGGCCGTTGCACACGCCGGTTACAGCAACAATTTACGTAATTGCATAACGCAACGTAAGAGGATGGTGCTGGCGCACACCAGCGCGAGCACGCAGAAGAAGAAAAAGCTCGTACGGGCGTACGTAACGCGCGGGCGTATTTGAAACTTTCCAAAGTGAAAGTGCGACCGTGGCGGAGACAAAACCGGCCGCCCGATTCAGCCCGCGCCTCCTGCAGTTGCCCCACGTTTATCGGGGGGCATCTGGACGGCGTGGCCACAGGAAGCCCCGAGCGCCCTGGCACTTCCGCCCGCCTTTTGAGACAATGGGGGGGCCTGCACGCTCCGCCGGCCCCGGCGTCGGCGCTCCTGGCGAGGGCCGGCGCGACTCCTCCACGGTTCGCCTCCCGCAGGGACGTGGGGCGCGTCGTTAATCGGGGGGCTCGATTCGAGTGCCCGGGGCTTCATGCGCCGCCGGATCCGCAAAGAGCGCCTCCGGACCGATCGAACTAAGGAGTAAATTGCTCATAGTTCAGGCCCCCACGCGAATGGTCAAGGACCCATTGTTCGCCGCGAGCGAACAATGCAGAACTAAATCTCGCATACACAAGTATCCAGAAAGGGCAACTCCGTAATCGGCTGATCGTTCTTAATTGAAACGCGTTTGCCCCTCGGGGAAGTCCTCCTTTAACCCGAGCAAACGCTCCAAATACGATCCCCAACCAATCTGATACCACAAAGAGATCCACCATTGACACAAATAATTTTATACTTATTCGGTGGCAGACGTTCGCGAAGATCGCGTACCTTCGGCTGTTGATCGGGTGTACATTCAATGATGACAACAGAACTTGTACATCCTTTGCACTTGCAAGTATGCAATTGCATACTCAAAATCAAGGTCATTTCGCACTCATTTTCAGAACACACTTCATTAGGCAATAGGAGTTAATACAAACCTTAGTTGCAGAGCTACCAGGGTTTTTATTCTATATTTTGATTTGTGTTCTGTATTTTGAGTATCAAAATTTTATATCATCACAAATGGTATAGAGATGTCCACATCAAAATACAAATAAGCCAGGTCATTTTACACTCACAAAGTTTGCTTGTTCATTGCGCTGTAAGAGTTTATCAAAAACAGTTTTGGCATTTTGGCTAATGAAAATTTGACAAAGTTTCAGTATTAAATAAGTGAGAAAATCAAATATATAACTTTCTACAATGACAAGTATCGGTTAGCTACTACTGAAATTTCTGAAAATTTATTTATTGCATATTTATTATCAGATATCTGTTTGGTATACTTGAAGCTAATACTCCTGAAAATTTGACAAAGTTTCAGTATAAAATAAGTGAGAAATCAAACACTTAACTTTCTACAATGACAACTATCGGTTAGCTACTACTGAAATTTCTGAAAATTGATTAATTGCATATTTATTCCCAGATATCTGTATGGTATACTTGATGCTAAAACTCCTGAAAATTTGACAAAGTTTCAGTATAAAATAAGCGAGAAAATCAAACACTTAACTTTCTACAATGACAAAGATCGGTTGGCTAGTACTTAAATTTCTGAAAAATTATTTATTGCATATTTATTATCAGATATCTGTTTGGTATACTTGAAGCTAATACTCCTGAAAATTTGACAAAGTTTCAGTATAAAATAAGTGAGAAAATCAAACACTTAACTTTCTGCAATGACAAGTACCGGTTAGCTACTACTGAAATTTCTGAAAACTTATTTATTGCATATTTATTATCAGATATCTGTTTGGTATACTTGAAGCTAATACTCCTGAAAATTTGACAGAGTTTCAGTATAAAATAAGCGAGAAAATCAAACACTTAACTTTCTACAATGACAAAGATCGGTTGGCTAGTACTTAAATTTCTGAAAAATTATTTATTGCATATTTATTATCAGATATCTGTTTGGTATACTTGAAGCTAATACTCCTGAAAATTTGACAAAGTTTCAGTATAAAATAAGTGAGAAAATCAAACACTTAACTTTCTGCAATGACAAGTACCGGTTAGCTACTACTGAAATTTCTGAAAACTTATTTATTGCATATGTATTATCAGTTATCTGTTTGGTATACTTGAAGCTAAAACTCCTGAAAATTTGACAAAGTTTCAGTATAAAATAAGTGAGAAACTCAAACACTTAACTTTCTACAATGACAAGGATCGGTTGGCTACTACTGATATTTCTAAAAATTTATTTATTCCATATTTATTAGCAGATATCTGTTTGGTATACTTGAAGCTAATACTCCTGAAAATTTGACTAAGTTTCAGTATAAAATAAGTGAGAAAATCAAACACTTAACTTTCTGCAATGACAAGGATCGGTTGGCTACTACTGAAATTTCAGAAAATTTATTGCATATTTATTATCAGATATCTGTTTGGTATACTTGAAGCTAATACTCCTGAATATTTGACAAAGTTTCAGTATAAAATAAGTGAGAAAATCAAACACTTCACTTTCTACAAGACAAGTATCGGTTAGCTACTACTGAAATTTCTGAAAATTTATTTATTGCATATTTATTATCAGATATCTGCTTGGTATACTTGAAGCTAAAACTCCTGAAAATTTGACAAAGTTTCAGTATAAAATAAGTGAGAAAATCAAACACTTAACTTTCTACAATGACAAGTATCGGTTAGCTACTACTGAAATTTCAAAAATGTATTTATTGCATATTTATTATCAGATATCTGTTTGGTATACTTGAAGCTAAAACTCCTGAAAATTTCACCAAGTTTCAGTATTAAATAAGTGAAAAAATCAAACACTTAACTTTCTACAATGACAAGTACCGGTTAGCTACTGCTGAAATTTCTGAAAATTTATTTATTGCAAATTTATTATCTGATATCTGTTTGGTATACTTGAAGCTAATACTCCTGAAAATTTGACAAAGTTTCAGTATAAAATAAGTGAGAAAATCAAACACTTAACTTTCTACAATGACAAGGATCTGTTGGCTACTACTGAAATTTCTGAAAATTTGTTTATTGCATATTTATAATCAGATATCTGTTTGGTATACTTGAAGCTAAAAGTTCTGAAAATTTGACAAAGTTTCAGTATTAAATAAGTGAGAAAATCAAACACTTAACTTTCTGCAATGACAAGTATCGGTTAGCTACTACTGAAATTTCTGAAAATTTATTTATGGCATATTTATTATCAGATATCTGTTTGGTATACTTAAAGCTAATACTCCTGAAAATTTGACAAAGTTTCAGTAGAAAATAAGTGACAAAATCAAACACTTAACTTTCTGCAATGACAAGTATCGGTTAGCTACTACTGAAATTTCTGAAAATTTATTTATTGCATATTTATTATCAGATATCTGTTTGGTATACTTGAAGCTAAAACTCCTGAAAATTTCACAAAGTTTCAGTATTAAATAAGTGAGAAAATCAACACTATAACTTTTTGCAATGGCAAGTATGAATTAGTCAATACAGAAATTTCTGAAAATTTATTTATTGCATATTTATTATCAGGTGTCTGTTTGGTATACTTGAAGCTAATACTCCTGAATATTTGACAAAGTTTCAGTATAAAATAAGTGAGAAAATCAAACACATAACTTTCTACAATGACAAGTATCGGTTAGCTACTACTGAAATTTCTGAAAATTTATTTATTGCATATTTATTAGCAGATATCTGTTTGGTATACTTGAAGCTAAAACTCCTGAAAATTTGACAAAGTTTCAGTATTAAATAAGTGAGAAAACCAAACACTTAGCTTTCTACAATGACAAGTATCGGTTAGCTACTACTGAAATTTCTGAAAATTTATTTATTGCATATTTATTAGCAGATATCTGTTTGGTATACTTGAAGCTAATACTCCTGAAAATTTGACAAAGTTTCAGTATAAAGTAAGTGAGAAAATCAAACACTTAACTTTCTACAATGACAAGGATCGGTTGGCTACTACTGAAATTTCTGAAAATTTATTTATTGCATATTTATTATCAGATATCTGTTTGGTATACTTGAAGCTAATACTCCTGAAAATTTGATAAAGTTTCAGTATTAAATAAGTGAGAAAATCAAACACTTAACTTTAATGTTCAGGCATGATGATGACAAAATTCATCAAATATCAGAACGAGATAAACAAAAATGTTCCAGCAACTATAGGTCTATGTCTAATGACATATACCAATAGACATAGATCAATGACATGGACCATAGACCAACTTATCTGAAAGTTAACAGAAATTTACTAATGATAGGTCTTTCAATCCACTGATAACGTTGTGAATTGTTACCTACGAGTCAAGATATTTACTTAAGGTCATTGGCATTGAAAAACATTGGCCATCGGGATATATTGTCGTCGTCCTCAGGCCATTACCATCTTCATAACGCCCTTGATGCTTACATAACTGTTTTGATGATATCATATATGAGGTTTTGTCTCAAAATTCATCATATATCAATAAAAGATGAACAAACACTTTCCAGCAACTTCGGTTTATGTCATTAGTTACATGAATATTGTATTGAGACTGCGATGAATATAAGAACAAATTGACGTAACTTAACTAGAGATCGGTATTTTCATCCACGGATAAAATAGCGAATAGTTCTCAGGCGGTTTAAGATACCCCCACAAGTAATTGGCAAATAAAAAAAATCTTCATAGTCACCAATAATTTCGTGATTATTATATTGAGAGTTGTAGATAATAGACAACCAAACAACGTATCTCGACCTTGACTTATAATCAACTTTTCCGTCCATTGGTAAAGAAAGGATTATTTGATTTTTTTCTGGGTGTTTAAATCATTGATTCTGTCAAAAAATAAAGTTTATTGATGATTTTTATGAATTAATGATTATTGGCAAATTTGCATTAATTTCTTTAAAAAAATTGATTAATATGTAAAAATTTCATTGATTCCTAGCAATTTTTCAATTATGTTTAACAACATTTTAATAATTCCTGTAAATTTAACAATTGTTTCTGCAAATTTTCAGTGATTACTACTATCAAATGTTCCATTATTTATCAAAATTTAATTATTCTTCATCCGAAAAATCTATGAATAATATAATGATAATCAATAAATTGATTATTATCATTTTTTTATAATTAACTTTCTTAAGCTACTGGGCTTTGCTAATTATTTCGTGAATATTATTTGGAGAGTTTTAGGTAATACAAAACTGAACAACTTAACTGAAAGTTGACTAATGTATAATGATCGGGTATTTCCATCCAATGATAAGGGAACGATTACTTGATTATTTATCTGGGGGTGTAAATCAACAATTTTGTTGATTTGATTATTGATTATTGCTTAACATTTGATTATTGTCAAATTTTTAATAATTTCTATCAAAAATTTCATTAATCTATCAAAATTTCATTGAATACTATAAATTTTTTAATTAGTTTGAACAAATTTTTAATGATTACTGTCAATTTACTCAATAATTCTGACAAAATGTCTTCTTATTAAAGTAAATTTATGAATTATTCCATTAAAATTTGAAGAATTCTGCCAAAATTACTATACTATTTCCACGATTACTATAAAGTATATAATTATTTATTAAAATTTAGTCATTTGATCAAAAATAATACCTGCCAATGTTCATTTATGAATAATTATTCCGTCAAAACTTCAGTAATAATAATTTTATGATTTTTTGAAAGTATGTAAGTATAAAATTTCTTAAAACTGCAGAAATTTATTCGTCTAAAAAGTGATGCGGGAAAAATCTTCCTTATGAACTATTAATTAATTAATATACTATATTATTTACGTATATATGGCACTGTACTAAAGTTGTTTTCTTTTGTTTCCAGGTAAGAGAAGTTTCTGGTCTAGACTACCCATGATTTCGTGAAAATGTGAAATGTAAGTGTGAACAAAAACGTAATGGACATAATTCGTCCCGTCGTGTTTTTAATTTAAATTCGGGCATTGCAATAATAGGCACCGGAAACTGTGGTTTTTAATTGTTCCATAAACGAGACAATAGAATGCGTTATTCGTTCCAGGAATTAACGATGAGTTATTGTCCAGGAAATTTCTCGTCTGAGAAATAATTTTAAACGACATTAAGTTTGTCATCTATTAGTACTATTGTGCTATTTCGGGAATTCTGTAAATTGACATTAATTAATTATTGGAAAACATGTTCTCGATAAATCAACAGGCCCATTTCATAATTAAATGAGCATTTAATTAAAATGTGTAGATATGGTCCAAATTCACAACTTATCCGAAAGTTAACGGAAGTTTACCACAAATACTTTACAAAGTATTAAAGTTAATTAAACAATTCATAATTAAATGAGCATTTAATAAAAATTTGTAGATATTGTCCAAATTAACAACTTATCCGAAAGTTTACGGAAGTTTACTACAAATACTTTACAAATTAAAATTTGTAGATATAGCCATACACTATGGCTAATTACCATCGCCAAGAAACTGTCTATCCACATGTTATTACTACCGCACGTTATTTTGGTAGCCATTCGTTCTTGTCTATGGTTTCGCTGCAAATTGCGACAGATGTTGGTAATCTTTGATCTGAATTGACATTTCTTGAACATCATAGTTTCAGTAATCATATTTTTGGCATATTGATTGGCGAGTCATTGCCGGTTCAGATTCATCCCAAATTGCTCTACACCGTAACTATTACAAACGAGCCACGGCTGGATGATAATATTCAAATCTCCGTTGTTTACAACAGCGGCGCTGATTACACCAGAAATCCGGCGGGCGCCCTTCATTTGTTTCCACAGCCGACTTCGTATCTTATCTGTCGTGTTTTTCATTTCGTACTGTGAGGGGGAAAAACAATATAAAAACGCAATTACCTGGAAGTGCGCCGCAATAATCCCGCGGGAGATATGATTAATCGATCGGAAGCGATTGCGATTGGGAAATCCCAGTTCGTCGTACGACTCCTAAATGTGGGATTGAAAACGGTTTATACCTACATAAGAGACATGTTTAACGAATGATAATTATATCTGTAGAACATTTGAGTAGATTTTTAGGAATATTACACCTCCATGTAGGTATGTTAATAAAAATTTACATAGATGAATTTGTGGTAGTAGTAGTTAAGCTAGGAGAGTTCCACTTCACCCTCAGCAGAGATTTGAGGTTGTAATAAGTTTATGATAGGCTTTAGATTGCTTCCAAATAATAAAGATATAATTCAATTATGATTTTGTACATTTGGATATCTTCGCGGACAAATAGAGACAGGTTTCGACCTGGTGGGTCTCATCAGTCCAGTGCGTCCGGAGTATGTGAACTTGCAGGACTTATATACCAATATTAAATAGATTTCTCCCGCGTAATTCTTTTTTTTTTCTTAAGTTTGTGAGAAATGCATTATATTCTACGACATATCTACTTTGTGATGATGTAGGACTTCGATATGTTTTTTTGTGCAAAGTGAGGGTTATTAAATGGCGCGCAGGTCGTAGGATTGATTGTTTCCAGTCACACGTCTCCGTATTAATTCCGTCATCCTGTTGGGATTTGACTATCCAGGACTTGGGGCGTTCAAGACGTTGAGTAGTTTCTGCAGGATTGAAGCGAGGCAATAAATCCTTATTAAAGTTCCAGCTGCGAGTTCGTCGTGAATTCTTGATGCCGGCCTCGGCTGTTCCAAGGATCTGCTGCAGCGGAGGTGCAAACAGTGCGCTTCCAATTGCAATCGGCCCCAATTAGGGGGCTTTAAATTTTCGATTACCGCGGCGGGCGGCTTATAATTTATCAGCCGCCCCCACGGTCGGAATTGGATTCCGTTAATAAACGCGCCCCCGTCCCCCCGGGGGCGGCGGAAAAACAAACGATCCGGATTTTAATTTTACCCTCCGAGCAACCTGGGGAAAAAATTAAATCCACGGGAATGAGACGGCCGCATCCCCCGAGGACCCCGGGGTGGGGCAATAAGAAGCGGGGCAGACGCCGCCGGCTTGGGGGCGGGAGGGCTGTGCTCCCCGGCTGGCTCGGGGGCGCTGGTGTCGGGGGTGCGATTGCCCGCCCTCGCCCAGCCGGCGGGCAATTAAAGTCGAAACTATCGAGCCCCGAACGTTATGGCTCCGCGGCGCTTCCGGCCCTGCCTCGCCAGGTGCTCGCGTAATTCAGGGCGCTCCTCTTCTCTTTGTCGACCCCTTAATTAATTTCCAACCGAACGCGGCGACCGTTTCTGCCCGTTTCTGCCGTTTTCGCGCCATTTCCGCGGCGCGCCAGCTCGCGAACCCGTTGGGGGTGAATATTATTAAAGTCCAGCGAAACAAAGACGAGTCCGGCCCATACATATTTAAATTACGCTCATACATACATCACCACATTCTAATAACAAATAAGGGGTTTGTGGGGCACAATGTTTATAAATAACGAATATCGGGGGTTCCCCGTTGGTGCGCATTTACAGCGACCAAAATTAAATTTAGTCAAAACTACTGTCGTATCAAGTTTTCTATTTTTTCTTCTTTTTTTTATTGTTTATTTTTATTATTTTACAAAATTTCTATCAAAACTCTTTCCGGTGTTCTGAAACTCAAACTATCAAAACTCGTTTACCTTTTGTATATTATGTGGCTTTTCCGCAAATATTCTTTATTATTATTATTATTAGAATATTCCTCAATTTTTCAAAAAGTGCATCAAAGTTACAAAAAAATCCGCAAATGTATTAACCATAATCAAACTAAAAGCACAACTCATACAAGTTTTGGATGCAGCAATATTTAAGTTAGACAAAATAATTTAAACTATATTGAAAAATTTCCTAGTTAGAAAATTTGCTAACAATATTGAAACAATTATGTTGTATTTCGATATTAATAAGCAGGGTTGGTGTGATTTAAATCAACTGTTTTTTTTTAAATAAGTCATTGATTTAAATCAAAATTGAGTTTTTTTTAATTAATCCTTGTTTTTGCACTGTTTGTGCATTCCAATAGGTGAGCAATGAAAGTAATGTAACTATAGAGTTAGCATGCTTTAAAGTAAATAATTGTAAATAAGTAAAAAAAAATCTTTTCTTCCATCTTTGGTCCATGGTACACATATGGTATGATTTAGCCATGGTACAGATGCACCGATTTTTTTATTATCATTAATTCCTGTTCACATTAAAGAATTAATTTAAAAAAAAACATATTATTTAAGTCGTGATGTAAATCAATGGATATAAATCACATAAAAACGGGCAAAAACTGATCAGAAATATAAAAAAAAATTAATCAAATAACTTTCAAATTTCAAATTACAATTAAAATAAGTTCACATTAAATACAAATACATATGGACATGGACAGATAGAAAATAAAATACGGAACACCTTTTTCACAAAAAAAACCCATTTATTTACTAAATGCACATTTCATCAAATGCCATCTTCAGTAGCAACAGTACTGATGCTATTGCTACTGAAGATGGCTGCATTGCGGTCGAAATGTGCAAGTAAATATTTTTTTTTCTGTGTGAAAAAAGTGTATTTTATTTCGTACAATACTTTCACAAGCACCATAACTCATCGTTATGGTACAGATACACCGTTTTTTTTTTAATCATCAATTCCTGTTCACATTTAAGAATTATATTTTAAAAAATCAATAGAATTTAAATCGTGATATAAATCAATGGATATATATCACATCAAAACTGGCAAAAACTGATCAGAAATATAAAAAAATCAAATAAATCATGATTTATTTGATTTTTTTTATTCATGACTTATTCCAACCCTGTTAATAATAAATCATGATTTATTTGATTTTTTTTTAATCAATAATTTTGAATTTTTTTTTTAATCATGATTTATTCCAACCCTGTTATAAGTAAATAATATTTAACATTTTGCTAGATTTAACTGTTCTTTAAAAACAAATGCTAAAAATTGTTTATTTTTCTTGTCTTATATTTAGGTATATAACATTCAATTTTTTGTTTGTTTTGAACTAATTGTAGAAAAATCTAAATTATCCCAGTATTTCCGAATAAAATACTGCTGTTAAAAACAGTTTCATTGCAATAAGAAAAATGCAATGAAACTAAATTCTCTATTTTATTTTGGTTGAAAATGCTATGATTATTCATTGAATTAAAACTATTTTTTATCTACTGAGTTCTATCATGCTATGTATTAAACCTTACTGGGTCCTTTTTTGAATGGGATTTTTTTATATTTCTGATCAGCTTTTGCAGGTTTTGATGTGATTTATATCACATCAATAGATCAATATTATTCATCAATATTGATAAATCAATATAGATATTGATTTACATCACGTTTTAAATCAACTTATTTATTTGTTGTTTTTTTTAAATCATAATTTTTTTTATTATTTTTTTTAAATCTTGATGTATTCCAACCCTGGTAATAAGTAAATACTCCAGTATTTCCGAATAAAAAATTTGCAATAAAATTAAATTCTCTATTTTATTTTGGTTGAAAATTCTATACTTATTCATTGCATTGAAACTTTCTATCATCTTTCATGCTCTATCATGCTATGTATATATTAAATCTTACTGGATCCTTTTTTGAATGGGATATTTTTATATTTATGATCAGTTTTTGCCAGTTTTGATGTGATTTATATTATATCCATTGATTTACATCACGATTTAAATCAACTGATTTTGTTTTTAAATAAATCATTGATTTTAATCAAAATTGATTTTTTTTCTTAAATTAATCCTTGTTTTTGCACTGTTTGTGCATTCCAATAGGTGAACAATGAAAGTAATGTAACTATAGAGTTAGCATGCTTTAAAGTAGATAATTGTAAATAAGTAATGTTTTTTTCTTTTTTTTTCCATTATTTGGTCCATCACATGTACAGATACACCGATTTTTTTTAATCATCAATTCCTGTTCACATTCAAGAATTAATTTTTAAAAAATCAGTTAATTTAAATCGTGATGTAAATCAATGGGCATAAATCACATAACAACTGGCAAAACCTGATCAGAAATATAAAAAAATCTAATAAACCAAATAAACCATGATTTATTTGATTTAAAAAATAATAATTAATTTTTTATTTTTATTTAAAATCATGACTTATTCCAACCCTGTTAATTTTAATAAGTAATAAGTAAATAACATTAAACATGTTTCTAGATTTAACTGTTCTTTCAAAAAATATGCTTAACATTGTTTATTTCTTGCTGTACTGATATTTATATAACATTCTATTTTTGTTTTGTTTTTAGACAAATTGTAGAACAATCTAAATTGTCCCACAGTAATTCAGAATAAAAAAATTGCAATGAAACTAAATTCTCTATTATCTATATATATCAACTGTGTATAAAACCATACTGGGCCCTTTTTTGAATTTGTAAATGTGTTTTACTACATCTGCGAATTCCTTGCGCCTATTAATTTTTTTATTACTTATACTTTCTTTACATATTTATACATTTTTTATTTTTTTTGTCTACTGGGTTCTATCATTCCACCAAACAATGCTGGGGCCTTTTTTGAATGTGTGATGTGTGAATGTGTTTTACTACATCTTTCAGTTTCTTGCTCCTTTCCAAAATCTATTGCGTTCTATCATTCTTTCAACCAATACTGGGTCCTTTTTTGAATATGTGATGTGTGAATGTGTTTTACTATATCTTCCAGTTCCTTGCTCCTTTCCAAATTAATAAAACTATTCTTTTTTTGATCTACTGGATTCTATCATTCTATCAAACAATACTGGGCCCTTTTTTGAATGTGTGAATGTGTTTTACAACATCTTCCAGGTCCTTGCTCCTTTCCAAATTAATAAAACTATTCTTTTTTTATCTACTGGGTTATATCACTACTAACTGTATATCAAACCATACTGGGTCACTTTTTGAATGTGCGAAGGTGTGATATGTGAATGTGTTTTACTACATCTTCCAGTTCCTTCTCCTTTCCAAAATCTATTACGTTCTATCATTCTTTCAAACAATACTGGGTCCTTTTTTTAATGTGTGATGTGTGAATGTGTTTTACTATATCTTCCAGTTCCTTGCTCTTTTCCAAATTAATAAAACTATTCTTTTTTTGATCTACTGGGTTCTATCATTCTATCAAACAATACTGGGTCATTTTTGAATGTGTGAATATGTGAGGTGTGAATGTGTTTTACTACATCTTCCAGTTCATTGCTCCTTTCCAAATAAATAAAACTATTCTTTTTTTGATCTACTGGGTTCTATCATTCTATCAAACAACACTGGTCCTTTTTTGAATGTGTGAATGTGTTTTACTACATCTTCCAGTTCATTGCTCGTTTCCAAAATCTACTGGGTTATGTCATTCTATCAAACAATACTGGGTACTTTTTTGAATGTGTGAATGTGTTACATGTAAATGTGTTTTAGTACATCTTCCAGTTCCTTTTTCTTGTACTTATGGATACTTACAGAGTACTTATAGAGATATTGATAAATGCTCCTTTCCAAATCAATAAAACTATTCTTTTTTTGATCTACTGGGTTCTGTCATTCTATCAAACAATACTGGGTCATTTTTTGAATGTGTGAATGTGTTTTACTACATCTTCCAGTTCATTGCTCCTTTCCAAATTAATAACACTATTATTTTTTTGATCTACTGGGTTCTATCATTCTATCAAACAATACTGGGTCATTTTTGAATGTGTGAATATGTGAGGTGTGAATGTGTTTTACTACATCTTCCAGTTCATTGCTCCTTTCCAAATAAATAAAACTATTCTTTTTTTGATCTACTGGGTTCTATCATTCTATCAAACAATACTGGTCCTTTTTTGAATGTGTGAATGTGTTTTACTACATCTTCCAGTTCATTGCTCGTTTCCAAAATCTACTGGGTTATGTCATTCTATCAAACAATACTGGGTACTTTTTTGAATGTGTGAATGTGTTACATGTAAATGTGTCTTAGTACATCTTCCAGTTCCTTTTTCTTGTACTTATGGATACTTACAGAGTACTTATAGAGATATTGATAAATGCTCCTTTCCAAATCAATAAAACTATTCTTTTTTTGATCTACTGGGTTCTGTCATTCTATCAAACAATACTGGGTCATTTTTTTAATGTGTGAATGTGTTTTACTACATCTTCCAGTTCATTGCTCCTTTCCAAATTAATAACACTATTATTTTTTGATCTACTGGGTTATGTCATTCTATCAAACAATACTGCGTACTTTTTTTGAATGTGTGAATGTGTCATGTGTATATGTGTCTTACTACATCTTCCAGTTCATTTTTGTTGTACATATGGATACTTATAGAGTACTTATAGAGATATTGATAAATGCTCCTTTCCAAATCAATAAAACTATTCTTTTTTTGATCTACTGGGTTCTATCATTCTATCAAACAATACTGTGTCCTTTTTTGAACCTGTGAATGTGTGATAGTTGGATGCGTTTTACTACATGTTTCCATGCTCCTTTCCAAATAAATTTACATAATAAAAAATTGGCGTGTCGAAGTGAATCCTCACGAGAGCCGCCTCGGGCCGCAGGTTGGTGACCTGAGTTCTAGGGTCGTTGGGGTAATTTAGAAATGTTATTATTCAATTTAAATTCCCATACATTTCGGCTCTTTGAAGCAGGCCACAAAGCTCTAAAGCCAATTCAGCAGTCGAATAATTAGTTATTTTGCGTTATTCTCTACGGTCTATCAGGCAACTTTGAAGTTTTACTGAATACTAAATCCCCATTGAAGTTGTTCACAACAGTTAGGCCAAAGCTCACCTGTAAAGCAATTAGATGTCTTTGTGTTATATATTTATGAGGTATTTAAGAAGCTTTAAATATTTTTCACGATAGCCACATTATGTTAGAAATAGTCATCAAAACCCTAGAAGCATATGAGTGTTTTTTTTTTTACTTGCTTTGACTTGACACTAAAACCTGATTAGTTTCTTGTAATATGCAGAGTCTTTTTATCGTGCAACATAGGGTTAATCATTTCAATAGTTACATAGTTCTGTTATAATGACAACAATGTATCAACAATTATAACTGGGCTTGCAATAAAACGTCAGAAAAGAGCAGTTTCAAGATAATTGCTTTTGAAAATTCAACTTTTTAGAATATTTTGGATTAACATTCCAGTGAACCAACATACAACATACAAACTTTTTCCTAGTAAATACAACGAAGTTTTATGGTACCTAGCCAACTAATTTTTGTTAAATTTTGACTTGGTCACTTGTTCTTGTATGCCCACGATATTGTAGTGTTTGGATCCACCCTGGTAACTATTTGATGTGGAATTTGGGCCCCCACAGACTAACCTCAAATTCCACATAACGTAACAACGTAACACGTAACAACTTGACTTGAAAACTAATCATTGGTTAACGTTAATTTGATGCTGTGAGACTAGTCCTTTAACCTCCTAAATGTCGTATTCAAAATGTTTTAATGTTTGTAACTGCATTGGGAGTTTGCCCAGTAAATAATGCCCTTAAATATGCCCTCTTTTGGCCCTTAAGCCACGGCTTCGGCTAACTACAATGAAGACGGAAGTAGGTACTTCTGTCGCTGGTCAGTTGGTGAAAGGGCTCCACACAATTTTTAACGTGATGTAGGGCAGTTTGGGCAAATCTCATGCAGATTTGAATGTTACGAGTTTTTTGTTTGTATAAATTATTTTCTGAGCTTCGTGTGTAAGGTTCTTAGAAAATCGGCTGCTATCTGGAAGTAATTAAATTTTCCGCTGGGAGCCGTTAACTTCGAGGGCTTTAAGCCGAAACTATTTGCGCGACGTTGGGAAGATGGGCACGTTTTCCCAGACAGGGCTTAAAGGCCTTAATAGCCCGTAAATGCGCCGCGGGCATTAAAATACCTGGCGAAATTTCGGGCGAACTCCTCGCCGTGTGGTCCTCCGGGGCGTCGACTCCTCTCTGCGTGTCGCAAGAAGTTAACGAGCGGCGATTAGGCGAATTCTCGAAACCCGCCGTAATCCCTGCGCTCCTCGAGAGAGCCAGTTGTGTCATTGTTGGCCGCTTGCGCAATCCGACGTGAAAGGAGCGCGTAAATCACGCCTCTGTGAGACGATTAATAATTTCACGCGGCTTCTTCGATTCCGCGCGATTTAATTGCCCATGAGAAACGCAAAGACAGGATAATGCGTTCGGTGCGATTACGCCGGCCGACGCATTACACGGTGGAGAGGAGACGGCCCCCGTTCTCACGGCCGATCCTCCGGAGCGCCGAAGGACGGCCGAGTCCTGGGGAATTTACATTTTTTGCCCGGCGCGCAGCCGCCTGTGAAACGGAAAGGGCCCCCACAATTACGACCACTTAACTCCCGAGACGTTCAGGGTGCACGCTTGACTTCCGGCCCCCTCGCGCCACACCCGTCCTTTTAAAACCAGGATCCGCACGTTTGAGACAAAATGTGGAAGTGAAGGAGGAATGCTTAATACAATTCATGAAATTTATACAATCCATTACAGAAGTTATTTTACAAATTGAAATCAGTTGGACGAGATCTTCAGTGTGCAAATGTGATTTCTATTATCGGTGCATTTTACTTATTCTTAGCTTCTTTTATTGCTTCATATGAACTATTTATTTTCGTTGCAAATGACAAATTATGAATGAAATTTTTCTACATTTTCCCCACAAATCATGAGATTTATTACATATGATATTGAAATGATATCATTTATGTTGTTAATTACAATGAATGTTGCATTTTTATTGGAAATTACAAAATTTTCATTAGATTTTTTAATATAATTACCCAAATTTTCATAAACTATACAGATTAAAGAAACCTGTGAGTTTTTTGTTGGAAATTATTAAGTCGTTCCCCAGAAATCATTTTCCTTGCAAGGAATATGATTTCTGGGGAACGACGTAGTAATTTCCAACAAAAAACTCACAGGTTTCTTTAATCTTTACAGTTTATGAAATTTGGGAAAGACTTCATAGAAATCTGCAAAAAAAATCAATAGAAACTACGAAATTTTCATCATATTAAACAAATTATAAAACTTCTTCGAAAATCCCATAAATAATAATAACATTATGATGAATATTACGACATTTTTATGATGGATTTCAATATTTCAATAGAAATTATGGTACATTAATTACATATTACAAAATTTCTGTAGAATTTGTAAAATGTTGAATTAAAATTTGAACTTTGTAGTGAAAATTGCAATGTTTTTATTATAAATACAATATTTCAATAAAATTCGAACCAATCATTAAGTAATAAATAAGTTTTATAGGAATTGTGTAATTTTCATTGTGAAAATTAGCAATCTAAATTAAAAAAATTGCAATATCTTTACGAAAATTTTATTGTAAATTGATAAATTTCACTATAAAATGTATATCATTGGTAATTTCAACATTTTTATTATAATGTACAAAATTTCAGCAGCGATTGTGATAATTTTATTGTAAATTGCCTAAATTTCACTGTAAATGCATAATGTGGCAATTTCAAAATTTGTATTAAGTTATTCATAGTTATTTGTAGAAAACTTAATGAAAATTAGCTTAGTTGGAAATTACGAACTTTTCATTAGAGATTACAAAATTTTCATTAGAAATGATGAAATTTTCGGTATAAATACCAACATTTTAATTCGAAATTTCAAAGTTGGATTGAAATCTCCAATTTTTAGTGGACATTATAAACGTTTATCTGCAAAGCATATACTAGGCATATACTAGGCACTCACTAGGCTATTAATATTTTAATAGAAATTTGCAAAACTTTTAAGCAAAATTACAAAAATGTTATCATAAGTTAAAGATTTCAATTTTCAATATTTTATACATTTTCCTTACGAATTACAAAATTTTATTAAAAAGTAGGTAATCATACCACAAAATTCTTATTCACATTATATTATTTCGATTGTAAATACAATGAATGCTGCATTTCTGTTAGAAATTTCGAACTTTTCATTAGAGATTACAAAGTGTTCATTACAAATTAAGAAATTCTCATTATAAATACCAACATTTTAGTTATAAATTTCAAAGTTTGATTGAAACGTGCTATTTTTAATGGACATTATAAAGGTTTATCTGTAAAGCAGAATTTTACATAAATTAAAAGCTTCAATTTTCAAAATTTTCTAAAATTGCAAAAAGGTAATCAAACCACCAAATTCTTATTAAAATTATATTATGTCGATTGTAAATTACAATGAATGCCGCATTTATGTTGGATATTTTGAACTTTTCATTAGAGATTACAAAATGTTCATTAGAAATTGTGTAATTCTCGTTATAAATACCAACATTTTAATTAGAAATTTCGAAGTTTGATTGAAACGTGCAATTTTTAGAGGACATTATAAAGGTTTATATGTAAAGCATATCAATCACTATTTTATTAATATTTTAATAGTCATTTACAACACTTTTAAGCAAAATTATATAAACTTGATCTCATGAATGAAAAACAATTTTCATAATTTTCTACATTTTTCTTACAATTTACAAAATTTTATTAAAAATTGCAAAAGGGTAATCGAACCATAAAATTCTTATTAAAATTATATTATGTTGATTGAAAATAACAATGAATGCTGCATTTCTGTTGGAAATTTTGAACTTTACATTAGAGATTACAAAATGTTCATTAGAAATTAAGAAATTCTCGTTATAAATACCAACATTTTAATTATAAATTTCAAAGTTTGATTGAAACGAGCAATTTTTAGTGGCCATTATAAAGGTTTATATGCAAAGCATATCAATCACTAATTTATTAATATCTTAATAGTCATTTACAAAACTTTTAAGCAAAATTATATAAACTTGAGCATAAATGAAAAACAATTTTCATAATTTTCTACATTTTCCTTACAAATTACAATATTTTATTCAAAATTGCAAAACGATAATCAAACCACAAAATTCTTATTAAAATTATAGTATTATGAATATTTATTCCATATACAGGTACACATGTACAGCATACTTAATACATACAGGGTGGTCACTTTTACGACGCCCACCATTAGGAACTATTAAACGAAAATATATACAGAGTTGGTCAAATGGGATCAAAGTTTCTCATTTTTGTGCCTTTCAATATACTGAAACGAAATCTGGGATATCTTGCACAGTTCCTGAAATATCGCTGAAAGACTGAAAAAGTGCACTTTCCGTTTCCTTTTATAACTTTTTTACATTTAAAGGAAATAATAATGTATAATTTGGAGGAAATTAAATTTCCTAGAAAAGTAAAAAAGTTATAAAAGGAAAAGGAAAGTGCACTTTTTCGGTTTTTCGGCAATATTTCAGGAACTGTGCAAGATATCCCGGATTTCTTTTCAGAATATTAAAAGGCATGAACTCGACACCCAATGGGTAAAAGAGGGATGGATTATGTATGTATGAAAATAAGAAACGTTTCTCCCATTTGACTAACTCTGTATATATTTCCATTTCATAGATCCTAATGGTGGGCGTCGTAAAAGTGACCACCCTGTATAATAATATAATATTAATGATAGATAGTTAGATATATTATATATGATGTGATACATGATATATGGAATGGGCTATCGACTATTATGTCGATTGTAAATTATATGCATATGTAAATCAGCTGCATTTCTGTTGGAAATTTTAAAATTTTCATAAATTACAAAGAGTCATGGAACCGGCGAATTTTTAGTTGAAAATTATAACGGATTTCTACACAAATCATATTCCTTATAAAATTATTTAAAATTTCATAAAAATTTGCAAAATATATTATGGAAACGGGATGGTGCCATGGAAAAAAACCGTTGTGCAAAAAGGGCGCAGCGAGGCGAACAAATTTGGGAACCACTTTTGTTAATACATTGCATCAAAAAATTTACTTTAGCAAATTATGTATAAACTTGCTTTGTTGCCGTTCAAGCCGAGTCGGGCTTACAGGTCTAAAAGACGTTGGGTCTGCCAGCCCAAAATTTTGGGGCCTTTCACCGGGAAATTTCCCATTTTGCCGTATGGCCCATCTGCCCCTGCTTGTTACAAAGTTTTTGGATACTTCGTTTTTTGTCTCGCTGTGATAATATTTGAAGTGTAGGTCTTGAAAACAGCCGAGACTCAGCACACATCCTTGTTTTAGTCCTAGCTTTGTTACAAACTCTTTAGATTCTTCGTTTTTTTGTCTCGCTTTGATAATATTCGAAGTCTAGTTCATGAAAATAGCAAAGACTCGGCACGCATCCTTATTTAACTCCTAGCTTTGTTACAAACTCTTTAGATTCTTCGTTTTTATTTTGTCTCGCTTTGATAATATTCGAAGTCTAGTTTATGAAAATAGCACAGACTGAGCACACATCCTTGTTTAACTTCTAGCTTTGATACCAACTCTTGGGATTCTTCGTTTTTGATCTGGCTTAGATAATATTTGAAGTATAGTTAATGGAAATAGCAGAGACTCAGCACACATACTTCTTTTACTCCTAGCTTTGTTACAAACTTTTTTAATTCTTCGTTTTTTGTCGCGCTTTGATAATATTTGAAGCATAGTTCATGAAAATAGCATAGACTCGGCACACATACTTGTTTTGCTCCTAGCTTTGTTACAAACTCTTTGGATTCTTTGTTGCTTGTCTCGCTTTGATAATATTTGAAGTATAGTTCATGAACATAGCAGAGACTCAGCACACATCCTTGTTTTAGTCCTAGCTTTGTTAAAAACTCTTTGGATTCTTCGTTGCTGGTCTCGCTTTGATGATATTTGATGAAGTACATGAAAATAATTAAACGCCGAGCTGGGCGTATGATTAACGTTTATGCGTTTCAACTGCGGTCCTAACGTCGCCCTCGCCCGCATTATGCCAAGTGTCGCCATCTGTGGAGCGACGCTTGTAATTGGCGCGGCGGACTGCCCCTTAAACCACGTATACCGCGAATCCGTCGATCGCAAAGGTCGTCTCTGGTTTTGGGTTTGCAAGGCCTTTTGGGTTTAATGCACCGCGCGGGTCAGGTAAACTTTTGTCTCTTTGTGCAGAACTGGCCGGTGAAAAAAGGGCGCGATTCGTGAAGGCCGGGGCCCGTTTTTCGTCACTTGGCGCCCCAACGGCTCTCTCCGCTGCGCGCGCGGTGCTCTTTTAATTACTTCAATTATTGCGAAGCAATGACAGGTTAACTCAAACACAAAGAGAGATCTCCGGGTCCGCCAGAAGAATGGTGGAAATGCCCAACGGTATTAAATAACCCCTCTGCCTGGGTAGAGGGGTGGTATTTACTTATATATCTCCCCTGCCCCTCGGCTTGTGCTTAACAGCTGCCAGTGTGGCAGGAGGTTTGGGGGCCCTTCCACCTCCTTTCTCCTTTATCCAGAGACTAGTTTTAGTACCGCACTGGATCGGCTCCGAGCTAGAGCTCCTGGCACACACTCGCGCGCGCCTTTCTTGGGGGTAAACGATCAGACGGACGGACGGAGCGCACCAAAAGGCTCTCTTTCTCTGGTCTTCGCCGCAGCAGTGCCGTGTGTTTGTTTGTGCGTCGACGACGGGTTCTCTCGTGCCCGGTCCGGCCCTGTGTTTATGTGCGTGCGTGCATGTGGCTCGGTGCAGTGCTCCCAAACCCTCGGACCGGCTTCTTTGTGCAACTGGAGTTCATCGCTGAGTACGTACCAAGGCCGAGCGCCTTATTTTTTTCCACATTCGCCGAGCGCGGTTCTTCGGGTTCTTTTTTTGCCACAGGTCTCGCTCATAGGCGCTCTTTGTGCGCTAGGCTTTGGGTTCCCTTTGTTACCCATTGGGAGCGTTGAAATCTTCGGCCGCGGCTTCCGTTCGAACCGCTTTAGGGACCCCTCGAACAAATAACTTCATAAGAACAATTAATCAAAATACTTAACAATGTACTTAATACTGGCCAAAAATGTATTAACATATCACAAACTACCAAATTTACACAGATTTTTTTTCAAACTACCGAGTTCCTTGTTTATACAACTTCAATTAAACAATTAACTATAAAAAGATATTAATTACTTCATAAAAAAATATCAGAAATAATCACAATAAACTACCAATATTTTTTTATACTGAAACTGCAATTAAATTTTGCATAAAAAACTAGCTACCGGAAATTACCACAATAAACTACCATTTTTTTTTATATTGAAGCTGCAATGAAATTTTGTAAGTTTCATGACAAATTCCTAAAAACTTCAATAAATAGAACTTATAAATACGAACCTGTCGAGTTGGTTTCTAAATTTATTATAAGATCTTGTTTATAAAACTTCAATTAAAACAAAAATATTTGACCCCTCGAACAAATAACTTGATAGAAACAATTAATCAAAATACTTAACAATGTACTTACTACTGACCAAAAAAATCTTCACATATCACAAACTACCGACTAACATAGATTGTTTTCAAACTACTGAATTATTTGTACATAAAACTTCAATAAAAACAATAAACTATCAAAAGATATTAATTGCTGCATAAAAAAAACTACCAGAAATAATTTCAATAAACTACCAATATTTTTTTTATATTAAAGCTGAAATAAAACGTTGCATAAAATAATGACAATAAACTACGAATTATTTTTCTCTATATTGAAGTTGCAATGAAATTTTGTAAGTTTCATGACAAATTCCCAAAAAGTCCAATAACTAGAACTTAAGAAACGGAACTTAGAAGCCTGTCGAGTTGGTTTCTAAATTTATTATAAGATCTTGTTCACAAAACTTCAATTAAAACAAAAATATTTGACCCCCGAACAAATAACTTGATAAATACAATTAATCAAAATACGTAACAATATACTTACTACTGGCTAAAAAAATCTTTACATATCACAAACTACTGAATTATTTGTTCATAAAGGTGCAATTAAAACAATAAATTATAAAAAGATAGTAATTACTGCATAAAAAAAACTAACTACCAGAAGTAAATAATCACAACTATCATTTTTTTTTTTATATATATTGAAGCTGCAATACAATTTTGCTTAACATAAGATAAGTGTGTGTATAAAACATAAGAGTTTTTTAAAAACTACCAAATTCCTTCTTTATAAAACTTCATTTGAAACAATAAACTATAAAAAGATATTAATTAATGCATAAAAAAACTAACCACCAGAAATAATCACAATAAACTACCATTATTTTTTTTAATATTGAAGCTGTAATAAAATTTTGCATAAAAAACTAACTACCAGAAATAATCACAATAAACTACGAATTATTTTTCTTTATATTGAAGCTGCAATGATTTTTTTTTAGTTTCATGACATTCCCAAAATGTCCAATAACTAGAACTTATAAAAATGAACTTAGAAGCCCGACGAGTTGGTATCTAAATTTATTAGAAGATCTTGTCAACAAAACTTCAATTAAAACAAAAATATTTAACCCCCCGAACAAATAGCTTGATAAAAACAATTAATGAAAATACTTAACAATGTACTTACTACTGATCAAAAAATTCTTTACATATCACAAACTACCGATTTACATAGATTTTTTTCAAACTACCGATTTCCTTGTTTACAAAACGTCAATTAAAACAAAAAAACTATCAAAAAGATATTAATTACTGCATAAAAAACGAACTACCAGAAATAACCACAATAAACTACTAATTATGTTTTTGATATTGAAGCTGCAATAAAATTTTGCATAAAATACTAACTACCAGAAATAATCACAATAAACTACGAATTATTTTTCTTTATATTGAAGCTGCAATGAAATTTTGTAAGTTTCATGACAAATTCCCAAAAAGTGCAACAACTAGAACTTATAAAAATCAACTTAGAAGCCTGTCAAGTTGGTTTCTAAATTTATTACAAGATCTTGTTATAAAACTTTAATTAAAACAAAAATATTTGACCCCTCGAACAAATAACTTGATAATAGCAATTAAATCAAAATACTTAACAATTTACTTACTACTGGCCAAAAAATTCTTTTCATATCACATGAACTACCGATTTACATATATTTCTTTCAAACTACTGAATTCTTTGTTTATAAAACTTCAATTAAAACAATAAAGTATAAAAAGATATTAATAACTGCATTAAAATATAACTACCAGAAATAATCACAATAAATTAGCAATATATTTTTTTATATTGAAGCTGCAATAAAATATTTCATAAAAAAACGAACTACCAGAAATAATCACATTAAAGTACCAATTATATATTTTTTTATATTGAAGCTGCAATCAAATTTTGCATAAAAAACTACCCGAAATAATCGCAATAAACTACCTTTTTTATATTGATGTTCTAATGAAATTTTGTAAACTTCATGAGAAATTCCCAAAAAGTGCTATAATTAGAACTTATAATAAGGAACTTAGAAGCCTGTCGTATTGGTTTCTAAATTTATTATAAGATCTTGTTCACAAAACTTCAAATAAAACAAAAATATTTAACCCCTCGAACAATGAACTTAAAAAAACAATTAATCAAAATACTTAACAATGGACTTACTACTGGCCAAAAAATTCTTTACATATCACTTAAACTACCAATTTACATAGATTTTGTTCAAACTACCGAATTCCTTGCTTATACAATTTCAATTAAAACTGTAAACTATCAAAAGATATTAATTACTGCATAAAAAAACTAACTACCAGAAATAATTTCAATAAACTACCAATTACTTTTTTTATATTGAAGCTGCAATAAAATTTTGCATAAAAAACTAACCAGTAACCAGAAATGATTACAATAAACTACCAATTATTTTTGTGATATTGAAGCAGCAATGAAATTTGGTAAGTTTAATGAAAAATTCACAAAAAGTGCAATAACTAGAACTTATAAAACAGGAACTTAAAAATCTGTCGAGTTGATTCCTAAATTTACTATAGGATCTTGTTTATAAAACTTTAATGAAAACAAAAATATTTCCTGTTTTTACACCAATCATTATTTATTTATTTGTTTGTGCCAAGTACCCACAGGTTTAAACACGTCATACATACAAAATGGTCAAAAACATAAGTGGGTGGTGTAAAAATAGAAAACATAAAGACATATAGAACAGCATAAAGAACAAGTTGTTAGGCAGAACAATTGAAATAATTGCAGATATAATTGATGTATTGGCAGAAATAACCCAATTATTTGTAATCACAAATAACAAAAGGTTCTGAGAGGAATATTTGGAATTTTGACTTCATTTAAATTTTGCCAGAAATAGTTACAAATTTGACAGAATATTTGTAAATTTTGTAGCGAGATTCCACATATTCTAGATATTTTTACTATAATCATTAAAATTTTGATAGTCTTTATTGCAGATTTTGCACTAATAATTGAAATTCCGCATGTATCATTTCATGAAAAATGAATATTAAAATTAATTCTAATAGCAATTTTCTCAGATATCTATTAGGTAGTATAATTTGTTTTTATGTGATATAATTTGATTCAGTTAATCATTTATTATCTAAAATTATTTTTTATCTAAGCTTATTTATATCATGACAAATTCTAACATTTGCAGAAATCTATTACAACAATTTTCTAGAAAACTACATTACAAAAAAATTCAATATTATTTAATTAAAATTAGAATTAGAGTTATTAGAATAATTTATTACTGATTAACCTTCAATTGTTTCTAGAACATTCTCAATTAATTTGTTCATTTGGAAATTATTTGTGCATACCATATTTGCATGTGCATTTGTGTGCATATTTGAGGTCTGTCAAAATTACAACTATTTCTACGAAAAACAACATTGAAATTAATTCTAATAGTAGGTTTCTTAGGAATCAATTAATACAATTTGTTTTTGATGTGATATAATTTGATTTAGTTAATCATTTAAATATAATCTAAAAGTATGCTTTGAACAATATTCGTGTAACTTATTCATGGCTCATGGCAAATTCCCAACACAAAGAACACAGAAAAACAGAATTTTTGTCAGAAATTTATTATGTGCTGCAGTTTTTTTAAATCTCGGATAATTTTAAGTGAAGTTTCTTATTTTAATCTTATTTTTATCTTTGAACACTATGTATCATTTCATGAAAAATAACTATTAAAATTAAATCTAATAGCAATTTGTTCAGAAATCTATTATTATCTGATATTATTTGATATAGTTAATCATTTACTATCTAAAAGTATTTTTTGATTTTGAACTTATTTTGTGTCATGACAAATTCTCAACAGAAAGAAAAACGGAAATTTGGTTAGATTTCTATTATATACTGCATTACAATTTGTTTTTCATGTGATATAAATTGATTTAGTTAATCATTTAAATATTATCTAAAAGTATTCTTTGAACAATATTCGTGTAACTTATTCATGGCTCATGGCAAATTCCCAACACAAAGAACACAGAAAGAGAAACAGAATTTTTGTCAGAAATGTATTATGTACTGCAGTTTTTTTTTTAATCTCGGATAATTTTAAGTGAAGTTTTTTATTTTAATGTAACTTTGAACACTATGTATCATTTCATGAAAAATAACTATTGAAATTAAATCTAATAGCAATTTGTTCAGAAATCTATTATTATCTGATATTATTTGATACAGTTAATCATTTATTATCTAAAAGTATTTTTTGAACTTATTTTGTGTCATGACAAATTCTCAACAGAAAGAAAAACGGAAATTTTGTCAGATTTCTATTATATACTGCATTTTTTTAAATCTCAGATAAGTTTAAGTAAGTTTTATTCTCAACAGAAAGAAAATCGGAAATTTTGTCAGATTTCTATTATATACTGCTTTTTTTTAAATCTTTAAGTTTATTATTTTAACGTAATATTTAAACACTAGCTATCTTATTGATTCAGATCATTTAAGCCTATTATCTTGGCAATTATACCTAATAAAATATTTAGCACCAGATATTTTTTTAGTACTTTCGACAAAAAATTACGATAAAATTTCGATTATCTATATAATGTGTACATACATGTGTAATTAATGAATGCACTTTGTTATCAGTTTACATACTTCAGTTTACAATGTTTATTATTTCTCAATTTAATTGTTTTGTAGCCTAATAAAGTGCTGCCGACCGAAGTCCATCTGCTCTTTATAAATAAATTAGTGATTAAAGCGATACTTTTTAGCACAAGTGCGTGTATGTTTTTACACACAATTCATTCACTCACCAATTAAATTATCATATGAATCTGAAACTGAATTAATCTGAATTTAAAAAAAATAGTATTTTGCATCGAATTTTTCCTGTTTTTCATAATAGCTGTCGAAGAAGAAACTTAAAACTTTGTCAAAATAACTATTTTATTTGTATAAATAAATATCCACCAATATGCTGATATAAATCACTAATTATTCAGAAACAAATTTCACAGCGCTTTAAAATATTTAAATAAAAACCGATATAAATAATTGATAATACAGTAACAAATTTCACAATCCTTGATAACATTTTAATAAATGTATGTAGCTATAATATTTATTCGTGTTAAAATTGCACGGATTTTACTTAAATTAAAACTTAGTAATTAAAAATATTTATTCATGTGCAAAATTCATAGGTTTCGCATTTTCCATTTGTGCCCATTTAATAAAAATAGCAATAAAGCTCCAAATACTAATTTTACCGTGTGCGAATTACAAATCAAATTTCTTTACCCGGCGCCTCCACCATCTGAAAAATTATCAAATTTCTTTATTATTTTTTTATTAATGCTATTAAAATTAATAAACACGTCCGTATTATCAATACACAGATTTTATATTTGCAATTCAATTGTATGTGATGAAAAGAACAACCTGGCAATCAAATTCCGTTAATAAGAATTGGCATACACATTGGAAATACAAAAATAAAAATACAAAATCCCAAAACACAATTTAGTGAAGTGTTTCTCAATGTTTTTTGTACCCGTGGTCAACTTAAAAATATTATTTCTAATATCGCAACTACTTTTGCCGTGTATGAATTAAAAACAAAATTTCTTGACCCGGCGCATCCACCATCATAAAAAGGATTAAAATTAATTAATAATAATTTCAAATTTTAGAAATAAATTTATTCACTAATAATTTTAGTAAATTAATTAGGTCAAAAGAACGTCTAATCAGTTTTCAGCAAATTATTTTAATTGTTTCAAGAGTTATGTGAACATAATTTTAGATATTTAAACAGTTAGTAACAAAATAATATAAATAATTACAACATTTACATGTTTCTACATAAAACATGATACTTGAACATCCATACATGTACATACTTGGAACATGCTTGGACTCTTATTAACTCTGAAAATTACAACATTTCCATTTTCTACATAAAGTTCTACATAATTTTACAGTGTCCGAATTAACAAAAATTGACCCGCGCCTCCACCATCATAAAAAGAATTAAAATTAATTAATAATAATTTCAAAATTTAGAAATTAATTTGTTCGCCAATGATTTTAGTAAATTAATGAGGTCCAAAGAACACCTAATCAGTTTTCCGCAAATTATTTTAATTGTGTTAAGAGTTACGTCAACATAATTCTAGATAATTAAGAAATGAGTAACAAAATGATATAAATAATTACAACATTTCCATTTTTCTACATAAAACATGATACTTGAACATACATACTTGGTCAGACTTGGAACATACTTGGACTCTTCAACTCTTTTACTCTGGAAATTACAACATTTCCCTTTTTCTACATAAAGCATGATACTTGAACAACCATACTTTGACATACTTGGAACATACTTGAACTATTTAACTCTATTACTCTGGAAATTACAACATTTCCATTTTCTACATAAAGTTCTACATAATTTTAAAGTATCCGAATTAACATCAACAAAAATTGACCCGGCGCCTACACCATCATAACATGAATTAAAATTAATATATAAAACAATTATATATAAACAATCTTTATTAGGCTATCGACCCCATAGGGTCTTTCCGCCTTGATTAATTAATAATAATTTCAAATTTTAGAAATAAATTTGTTCGCCAATAATTTTAGTAAATTAATTAGGCCAAAAGGACGTGTAATCAGTTTTCCGCAAATTATTTGATTTTTTTTTAAGAGACACGTCGAAATATTTAAATTAATTCTAGGTATTTAAACAGTTAGTAGCAAAATCATATAAATAATTACAACATTTACATTTTTCTACATAAATCATGATACTTGAACATCCATACTTGGAACATACTTGGACTCTTTAACTCTTTTACTCTGGAAATTACAACATTTCCATTTTTCTACAGAAATCATGATATTTGAACATCTATACTTGGAAGGTACTTGGACTCTTTTACTCTTTTACTCTGGAAATACAACATTTCCATTTTTCTACACAAAGCATGATACTTGAACATCCATACTTGGGACATACTTGTACTCTTTAACTCTTTTACTGTGGAACATTTCCATTTTTCTACATAAAACATGATATTTGAACATCCATACTTGGAACATACTTGGACTCTTTCACGCTGGAAATTACAACATTTCCATTTTTCTACATAAAGCATGATACTTGAACATCCATACTTGGAACATACTTGGACTCTTTTACTCTGGAAATTACAACATTTCCATTTTTTCTACATAAATCATGATATTTGAACATCCATACTTGGAAGATACTTGGACTCTTTTACTCTTTTACTCTGGAAATACAACATTTTCATTTTTCTACACAAAGCATGATACTTGAACATCCATACTTGGGACATACTTGTACTCTTTAACTCTTTTACTGTGGAACATTTCCATGTTTCTACATAAACCATGATACTTGAACATCCATACTTGGAACATTCTTGGACTCTTTAACTCTTTTACTCTGGAAATTACAAAATTTCCATTTTTCTACATAAAGTATGATACTTGAACATCCATACTTGGGCATACTTGGAACATACTTGCTATAAACTACCAATTGCAAAATATACGTATAGTAGAAATGTTTCTTTCATTTTAATATTTCATGAATTTAATTAGTAACATTCGTGTACATTTACTACACGTATATTTTATTGCATGAATGAATTATTAAAATGCATGTTACATTTGCTTTATATTATTGCATATTTTACAATGTTATATTTGCTTTATATTGCATATTTTACAGTGTTATATTTTCTTCACATGAAATCTATTGCCGCTGGTTGTAATTGTAACAGAAAAGCGATCGATAATTCTTTCACCAATATTGCCAGTAATTCATAATAACGAGTAGTGAGTACAGTCCCATTGAACTGCCCACTGTTTGATTTATTATACCAATAATAATTACTACTAAGTTGTAAAAAAAGGACGAAAGGCATAAGCTGAGTTGATTTATTTATGATAGCATTGTGCTTTCTGCTCCTTTCTTCTCTTCACGTTTTAACATGACCCATAAGCTACCCCGCCCAGAAGGGTCACTTGTCAGCCGGTCAGCTTTTATTGTAGTGATTATTGTTATTGTCGGCTCAGAGCCTTTTATTGCTTATTCTTACTTTCTACAGACTTTGTATTTTGAGAAATAATTTTTAAATGCGATTATTATAATTGCACAGAAAAGCATTTTATACGCTCTTTATTTTTTAAAACACCATAATTTTGATATGACATTTTTTTGTTTACGATAATTAGAGTTTAATTGTGGAGAACTATAAACTTGTAAATAATTATAAATTCAAGTGATCCGAAATCGTAGTGAAATCGGCGCACATTTGTTTAAAATATGCACGCATTGCGAAACGTTAGCAGGTATAAGCCTTAAAGAATTAGCAGTTTGGGTTTAGAAAATGCGTTTCGCACGGAAACATCGTTAAAAATTAATCACGTAATATCGTTAACGTCTGGCTTTGAAATTTAATATGCAATTAGTAAAAGTAAAAAAGCCCCCAAATGTGCGTAGAAAGTGTTGACATAATGTGGAATGGGTATGAAAATATCCGTTGTTTATTATTTTAAATAATTATGCGGTATCATAAAGGCGTTCACGTAACACTAATTTTATGCGACCGTATAGTGGTAACAATAATGATACCTAAGCACGTAAGCAAGTATGTAGGATGCGAAGGACGCGCGTTAACACGAGTGATAAAAATTCAAATTTTCGGGCAATAACCTTATTACCATCAATCGATGGAAAATTTTCTTATACATTACATTTTTTTTTTCAAGTAAACGAAATTTTCATTGCGCAGACAATTTGTGTGCCCATCGTAGTTTCGTTCCACGAAGTTATTCTGCATTTGGTAACCGTCATTAGAACCCACAGGAGCACAGCGTTAACTCCAATTCTATGCAAATCGCGATTGCAGCCTTGTTTGTTTGCGTTTGCTCAACACTTCACACTTGGGCAGCGCATCGACGCGCTTTGCGATCGCACTTCGATTTAATCACCGAAAAGGAAATTAAAAACCGTCCAAGGCCGCCTTCGTAACGAAGACATTACAATAATTACTGGGTCAATATTCAAATCGCCGCCTCGCAATCGCCCAGCTTTTTAATTGAAACATTGACTCTGTGACCGTATTAGTTTTGAATAATTTATATACCAGAATACACGAGTACGACTCAAAATCGGGTTTTTTGGGACTGCAGTTTATATTTTTGAATTATTATTACTCCGGTGGCTTATTATTTTTAATTATGTATACGGTAGTCATTCACAATAACATTAATTAACTAAATTAACATAGTATTAATAGTAATTCAAGGATCTAATAAATACAATCATCGTTAAATAAACCTGCTATAAATAAAGCCCGAGTTAATAAACGATAAAAAGTACACATGATTATTCAAAATTGCTGGATAAATCGAGAACGATTTTTTGAAAGCTGTTTGTGTACAGATATCAGTCAGGAAAAAATGCGTTATCACCGGCAGGCAACGAAATTACATCACCCTCAGGTCTCCGCGCGAAGTGTTTATAAATATAAATAATTAACAAAAAACCGCACGCAGATTAAAGCAAACCGCAGGTGAGCGAGTTAGACCGCAAAATGCGTGAAACCAGGGCAAATGTTAATGGTAAAAAAGGCGGTTAGAGAATATCTGGTTCAATCGATGAGAAAACTTAATGAAATTTTAATAACGATTCAACGTGATAATTCAAAGGGAACTCTTTGATGCAAATGTTCAAAACTTTGTATACCAGTGTCATTATTATTTATTCTATGTAAGACAAGTTGAATGTTGTTGATATTAAAATAAACAGATATCATTTCATTCAGGAACTAATTGAGGATATAATTTCTGCAGGAGGCATAACATTAGCCGATTCCGCCGAAGGACGTTCGCAATAATTATTTCTGAATGCTGGATTAAAAACGTATCAAACCGTGACCACGTGCAAACCAGCGCAAATTAATCGCCCTCTCGCGGGAGCAAATTAAAAAAAATGGTCATGTGCAAATCTGAGGCAAATTAACATTCCCTGCTTATTAATCGATTCGCGTAATTACATGCCGACGAGTAAACGAGAGTAATTCTGTTACGGTTTTATAAAACGCGCTGTACGAGTTAATTAATGAAATTAATTTCTTGCGCCGCCCTAGATTCGCTAATTGATTGATAAACACGTTGGTTAAATAAAAAATATATATAGCAGACTTTATTTTGCGACATAATTAATTGGATAGAGACGTGGAAAACTTGAGGTCGAAGGTTAAATGGACAATATTAATGGTGAATGAGGGAAGCATATAAATGCTATCTAGTGGTGACATTTCCAAGACTGGTTAATTAGTAATGAGTTGTGTGCATTTTGGTAGCTACATTCGGACGCACTGGACTGATGAGACCCACTAGGTCGAAACCCATCTCCAGTTGTTCACGTAAGCAGTGTCCAAAATGCACACCATATTTTTATTAAATATTAATATTGCTTAAAAAGTTCTAAAATCTTATTGTTCTAAACCGACAAATTTGCAAAAAAATATTCGGATTGTGCAATCAGAAATGATCTCTCTTTTTGGTTAAAATTTTCTGTTAATGCGTTTAATAATTATTACTGTTTTCAAATGAAAAATTGAACTATAAATAATAGTAGATGCATATGTTAGGAAAATTACTCCAATTTGGACTTATATATATTGACAAATATTACATCATAAAACTGCCATTTCTCGAAAACGAACCGACATATTTGCAAAAATAATATTCGGATTGGACAATCAGAAATGCATTTCAAATGATCTCTCTTTTTGGTCAAAATTTTCTGTTAATTGAGCAAGATGCAGCTTTTAATTATTGCTATTTTCAAATGAGAAATTGAACTATAAATAATAGTAGATGCATATGTTAGGAACATTACTCCAATTTGGAGTTATATATATATTGACAAATATTAAACCATAAAACTGCCATTTCTCGAAAACGAACCAACAGATTTGCCAAAATAAATATTCGGATTGGACAATCAGAAATGCATTTCAAATGATCTCTCTTTTTGGTCAAAATTTTCTGTTAATTGGGCAAAATGCAATTATTGCTATTTTCAAATGAAAAATTGAACTGTAAATAATAGTAGATGCATTTGTTAGGAACATTACTCCAATTTGGACTTGCTAATTTAGAAATTTGTCCCTGATCTCAAGTGATCCTCAATATCATTGCGATCATCAAATTTGACCCTGATCTCAAGTGATCGTCAATATCATTGCGATCATCAAGATCATTGAGATCATCAAGAACATTGAAATCATTGAGATCATCAAGATCATTGAGATCATTGAGATAATTGAGATGATTAAGATCATTGAGATCTCGAGAGATCCTAACAGTATTATTATTGCTATTAGCAAATATTTTTAGCAAATCTTTAGTTATTATTAAAATTTCAACAATTTCTGCCAAAACTTGTATTATTTCTTCAATTTTTTTAACTATTCTGTCAAATTTGTTACTATTTCTGCCAAAATTTGAATGAAGACCGTCAAAATTCCAAATATTCCTCTCAGAACCTTGTGTTATTTGTTATTACAAAAATTTGGATTTTTGTGTTCAATAATTATTGAACTATTGAATATAAAAATTCTTTACATATTTACAATTTACTAGAAATTAACAAAATATCTCAATCAACTTCCAATTATCTGTATGTACAGTGTACACTGATTTTTAGGTAGTGCTAACATATTGGATCAGTTAATTTAAGACCATTTTCATTACCAGAAATTAACTGAGTTTTCATGTTTTTTTTTTTTTTTTTTAATTACTGAATATAATTTTTTTTTTTACATATTTACATAATTTATCAAAATTGAACAAAATTTCGCAATAAACTTCCGATTATCTGTTTGCACACAATTTTTTGTGTAGAGCTATCTTATTGATTAAGATAATTTAAGCCCATTATCATGGCAATTATACCTAATAAAATATATAGCACCAGATATTTTTTAGTACTTTCGACAAAAATTTGTTAAAATTTTCTGTTAATGCTTTTAATAATTATTACTGTTTTCAAGTTTTGAAATGAAAAATTGGACTGTAAATAATAGTAGATGCATATGTTAGGAACAATACTCCAATTTGGACTTACTAATATATCGACAAATATTGAACCATAAAACTGCCATTTCTCGAAAACGAACCGACAGATTTGCAAAAAAAATATATTCGGATTGGACAATCAGAAATGCATTTCAAATGATCTCTCTTTTTGGTCAAAATTGTCTGTGAATGGAGCCAAATGCAGCTTTTAATTATTGCTATTTTCAAATGAAAAATTGAACTGTAAATAATAGTAGTTGCATTTGTTAGGAACATTACTCCAATTTGGACTTGCTAATTTAGAATTTTAGGCTAATTTGACCCCGATCTCAAGTGATCCTCAATAACATTGCGATCATCAAATTTAACCCTGATCTCAAATGATCCTCAATATCATTGCGATCATCAAGATCATTGAGATCATCAAAATCATTGAGATCATCAAGATCATTGAGATTATGGAGATAATTGAGATGATTAAGATCATTTAGATCTCAAGAGATCCTAATGAGTTCTAAGTTTAAATATTTTTGAACAATTTTGGCTTTTTGTAGCAATTTGTTATTACATTTATTTTAAATAATTATTACATCTTATTATTACTTTGGAAATGTTGCCATATGATTTCAGGAGCACCTCTAATGAGATCCCAAATATTTTTGAGCAATTTTGGCTATTTGTTGAAATTTGTTGCATTTTTTCTAATAATTGTTACGTTTTATGTTTTATTACGACTAAAACTATTTAATGGAATGAACAATTTGTTTGTGCGGCAATCGGTTCATTAAGGAAACGCAGCGCTAATAACCGTAATTCCGAGGAATTTCACTCCATTTGGGCAGGAAACTGGCGAAAGTCGCCCAATAACGAAATTTTATGGGTGATTGTTTAACGTAGATATTATTACGCGGCGTTACATAGCTGACTGATAAATAATTATAAGCGCTTTATTTCGTAAACACGTTGTACAATAATCGGGATAATTTAGGCTTATGCACGATAATGAGGAATATCAAAAAAATGCGTAATGTAAAAAGCGCCACATGTCAATGCGATTGTACGAGTATATTGCACGAGGAATGCAATAAGTAACAATGCTTCCGCTTAACCATAGAAGACTGCCATAAAATTTCTCTTCATCTCATTTTTATAGACTTCCATAAATCAAGGTGCTCATCAGAATTTCTAATTTACGATTTCATAGTGTACCTATCGAAAAATGCGAAAAAATATAAATCTAATAGGAGTATCATATGATTAAACTCAAAAGAATTAACACCACTGAAGATAGCCGAAACTAGTCAGACGAAGAAGACTTAATAAAAATAATTTTAAAAAAAACTTCTTTATATCTAAACATATAAACTCAATAAGTAACATTGCTTCCGCTTAACCATAGAATACTGCCCAGTATAAAATGTCTCTTCATCTCATTTTTATAGACTTCCATAAATAATTGATCAAGGTGTCATCAGAATTTCTAATTTACGATTTCATAGTGTACCTATCGAAAAATGCGAAAACATATAAATCTAATAGGAGTATCATATATATTGAACTTGAAAAAAATTAACACCACTGAAGATGGCTGAAAGATAGCCGAAACTAGTCAGACGAAGAAGACTTAATAAAAATAATTAAAAAATAAAACTTCTTTATATCTAAACATATAAACTCAATAAGTAACATTGCTTCCGCTTAACCATAGAAGACTGCCCAGAATAAAATTTCTCTTCATCTCATCTTTATAGACTTCCATAAATAATTGATCAAGGTGCTCATCAGAATTTCTAATTTACGATTTCATAGTGTACCTATCGAAAAATGCGAAAAAATATAAATCTGATAGGAGTATCATATATATTGAACTCAAAAGAATTAACACCACTGAAGATGGTTGGAAGATAGCCGAAACTAGTCAGGTGAAGAAGAATAATAAATATTCTAAAAACAAAAACATCTTTATTTCGAAACATAAAAACTACCAGTAAGTACTCCAATAAAGAAGGAAGAAAACAATAAAACATATAATATTTGATGTTTGTTATATTTGCTTTATTAATTGTTTTAACCCGAAGATTTTTTCTGCAGAAATTTTCTTTGTTTGCCAAATTTGCTTCTGTTATTTTCTTTTTAATCTATTGACTTTTTCTATAAAAAAATTCTTTGCTTTGCATGAGATGTGTTGGAATCAGAATTATTATTTAAGATTAAATTGTAGAAAATGTATATACATACAGTTCTTAAGTCCTTGTAAGTTGAATTTTTTTGGTTAATTCAAGCAATTTTTGTTTGTGCAAACTTTTCTTAATTTCTACTGCAGACATTTTTGTTTTGAAATCTTCTGTTTTTTTTTTATGTTTACTCAGAAGATTACAAAATGTTGTATATACATATATTATTATACAGTTCTTAAGTTCTTGTAAGTTGAAATTTTTCAGTTAATTGAAGCAGTCTTTTGCCCGGAATAATTTTTGTTTTCGCAAACTTATCTTAATTTCTACTGCAGAAATTTTTGTTTTGAAATCTTCTGGTTTTTTGATGTTTACTCAGAAAATTACATTTTAACTTCAGTATAATGGCTTTTTCTAGGATTCAAAATCTGCATTGTATTGCTTACTTTTTTTGTTAAGCTCCTAGTTTTGTTGTACCTTAATACAATGTTTGTATAATTTTAATGACATCAAAGAATATTTGATGTTTGTTATATTTGCTTTATTCATTTGTTTAATCTGAAGATTTTTTTCTGTAGAAATTTTCTTTGTTTGCTAAATTTGCTTTTGTTATTTTTTTTAATCTATTGCTATAGAAATGTTCTTTGCTTTGCATGAAATGTATTGGAAGCAGAATTATTATTTAAGATTAAATCATACAAAGTGTATATGCATATATTTTCATACAGTTCTTAACTTCTTGTAAGTTGACATTTTTCGGTTAATTGAAGCAATCGTTTGCCTGGAATAATTTTTGTTTTTGCAAAATTTTCTTAATTTCTACTGCAGACATTTTTGTTTTGAAATCTTCTGTTTTTTTTAATGTTTACTCAGAAAATTACATTTTAACTTCAGTATAATGACTTTTCCTTGGATTCAAAATCTGCATTGTATTGCTTAAGCTCCCAGTTTTGTTGTACCTTAATACAATATTTGTATAATTTTAATGACATCATACCTGATGTTTGTTAAATTTGCTTTATGCATTTGTTTAATCTGAAGATTTTGTCTGCAGAAATTTTCTTTGTTTTTGGTACATTTGCTTTTGTAATTTTTTGAATCTATTGACTTTTTCTATAGAAATTTTCTTTGCTTTGCATGAAATGTATTGGAAGCAGAATTATTATTTAAGATTAAATCATACAAAATGTATATGCATATATTTTTGTACAGTATTTATGTTCTTGTAAGTTGAAATTTTTCAGTTAATTCAAGCAATCTTTTGCCCAGGATAATTTTTGTTTTACCAAACTTATCTTAATTTCTACTGCAGAAATTTTTGTTTTGAAATCTTCTGTTTTTTTTTTATGTTTACTTAGAAGATTACATTTTAACTTCAGCATAATGACTTTTTCTTGGATTCAAAATTTGTATTGCATGGCTTACTTTTTATGTTCAGCTCTCAGTTTTGTTGTACCTTAATACAATGTTTGTATAATTTTAATAACATCATAGAATATTTGATGTATTTTAAATTTGCTTTATTCATTTGTTTAATCTGAAGATTTTTTCTGCAGAAATTTTCTTTGTTTGCTAAGTTTGCTTTTGTTATTTTTATTTTTTAATCTATTGACTTTTGCTATAGACATTTTCTTTGCTTTGCACGAGATGTGTTTGAATCAGAATTATTATTTAAGATTAAATTATACAAAATGGATATGCATATATTATTATACAGTTCTTAAGTTCTTGTAAGTTGAAATTTTTCAGTTAATTCAAGCAATCTTTTGCCCGGAATAATTTTTGTTTTTGCAAACTTTTCTTAATTTCTACTGCAGAAATGTTTGTGTTGAAATCTTCTGTTTTTTTTTAATGTTTACTCAAAAGATTACATTTTAACTTCAGTATAATGACTTTTTCTTGGATTCAAAATTTGCTTTGTGTTGCTTACTTTTTATGTTAAGCTCCCAGTTTTGTTGTACCTTAATACAATGTTTGTATAATTTTTATAACATCATAGAATATTTGATGTTTGTTAAATTCGCTTTATTCATGTGTTTAATCTGAAGATTTTTTCTGCAGAGATTTTCTTTGTTTGCCAAATTTGCTTTTGTTTTTTTTAATCTATTGACTTTTTCTATAGAAATATTCTTTGCTTGCATGAAATGTATTGGAAGCAGAATTATTATTTAAGATTAAATTATACAAAATGTATATGCATATATTATTATGCAGTTCTTGTAAGTTGAATTTTTTCAGTTAATTCATGCAATCTTTTGCCCAGAATAATTCAGATATAAGACGCGATTTTTTTGCAAGCCAATATACGTATCTTCTTATTCTTCTTCTTCAATCAGCTATTATTAATCCACGCCTGGACATAGTGCTTTCCTAATCTTCTCCACTTGTGCGGTTTGATGCGTATAAAGGAGGGATAAGTGAAGATCTACTTAAAAGATCAACTGGCCATAGACAATTCATATTCATAGAGATTCATATTCGCCTAGAAATTTCATTACATTTAAAAAGGCTGTTATTGGATATTGCTGCGTTCGTGCAGTTTTCGTTTTGATTTTCGCATTCATGTTTCATGTAACAGTTACAGCGCAGTTTTCATCATCGCCGCGAATCCGCGGTCGAGTTGTTCCAATTTGCACGTGCACAATGCACGTAGCAGCAATACGGGCTGAATATCGAACCGGAAGCTCTGAATTTTGCAGGCCTTTCCTGCGTTTAAACCGGCAATGTAAACACGGCGAGTTTCGTACGCAGTGTGCGAAATTAATTTTTGCCGGGAGGGCATTCGCTGCAACACGCAAAAGTCGATATCGCCGCTGTTTAAATATTAAAAGCATCTTTTGAGCGGCTGGTCGTATCGCCGAGGTCAATGCACCCCTGTGGCGCGACCTTTACGTTCGCGCGATGATTATGTCCACGCATCCTTTAATTGATTTCCGATTCGCGTGGAGCAACAGGGGGGAGTGTTATCCTCGAGGAAAACTTCGAAGGCAATGCGAGCGGGGAGTGCACCAGGACGTGCGCCGCCAGTTTTAGGCTGGCGCAGCTCCCATGGCAACAGGTTGTGTATGTGTGTGTATGTTGGGGGGATAGTTCGCTAGATTTCGACGGCGTAGTTCGATAAAACCACCCCCGCATGCAATGTTCGTGCAGTAGCTCCTGCACATACGTGTATATGTGTGTGTACGGGCTGCAGTGCGACGCGACACGCAGTTGCATCGCAACAATTTCGCCATTACACGCAAAGCAAAACAGCCCTAGACATTAGTCTAGCGCCCCCCGCGCCCCTCGGCCACCTTGTTGCAGCAATAATTCAAGTTGGGGTTGCAGCCCTCACCCGTTACCATAGAGACGGTCCCCTCGGTCTCTGCACATCGATCGCCATCGCCGACCCCACCAGTCTTGTCTAAACACTTCACCCCCACGAATTGACAGCCAATGCATCCCCTTCTGTCGCCGCCGCATCGCGCGCCCCCGCGCCGCCCCCACCGCCCCCGCCCCCGCGGGGGGCAATCATTTAATGCCGCGTGCATTATCCGAGAGACGTCTAGACTGCACCTCCACAGGTCGGACGTGCATACCCCGAGAGAGGCATTTCACTTTCCGAGAGGCGACTTTCGCGTTACGCAAGCCCGCCGAACGTGCCACTTTTCAAATTCCAAATTCGAAGAAATTCGTGCAGCCGGTTGAACGACACGTGACGCGAATCTAAGATTATTTGGACAAACAATGCAACCGGATTCGGTTATACCACGAAACAGCTCCGTTGATGCAACAATGAAGTATTGCATAATCAACCTAAAGATATGCGTCTTAATCGCTGAACCGCCTCAAGAAGTTTCCCTTCCGCAAAATCGATGCCAGGGCATTTGCCAGCAGACAAGGGATTCAAAGACTTTTCACAACGACCACTGCGCAGATACAAATTAATAGTTCATTGTAGTTAATATTATTTAATATTACTGCTGCTTTATAAGTCTCTTATGATTCATTGAAAAGTCCAATAGACCTAACTTTTCCTCCCAACCACCACACCGAGCATTAAACTGCACACCTATAGTAAACCTACAGATAGTCCGCACTGAGAAGACGCATAGATTACGTAGGAATCGCGACGGAAAGAATCTAGCCGAGGCATGATCTGAATCTAGGACTCATCTTCGTAGAAGCCGAACCGCACCAACTCCGACGCTGCGGATAACTACCTCCGTTTCAAAGAGGGTTTAGGGATATCCGAAGTTGATACATCACCCACGTATGAGCACGACAGGATAAGTCTTCTACAAACAGTGCACGGGACGACTAAATGACCATCGCACGCGTCCTAAGTACTCCAGCGATACTAACTATTCTTATTTTTAAGAATAGTAACCGAATACTGAAAGTTGAATCAAAAAGATACAAAGAGATACTATATTACTTATGCTCATAAAGCAATTGGCCATTGGCCTAACTTTTCCTCCCAACTACCACACCGAGCATAAAACTTCGCACCTATAGTAAACCTACAGATAGTCTGTACTGAGAAGATCTTTATTCCTCAAATAAACAGAGTAGTCTTACTCACTCAATTTCGCATTGCAAGAAAAGCTTATAAATGCTATGTCTAAAAACTAGCGATAAAAGATATTATGTCTTTAAGTAGAATGAAAGCTACTTCGGCTCATAAAGTAATTGGCCCTAGACATAACTTTTGCTCCCAACCACCACACCGAGCATAAAACTACGCACTTATAGTTAACCTACAGACAGTCCGTACTGAGAGGATCTTTGTTCCTCGAATGAACAGACTCATTCTCGCATTGCAAGAAAAGCATATGAATGCTATGTCTAAAAACTATCGATAAAAGATATTATGTCTTTAAGTAGAATGAAAGCTACTTCAGCTCATAAAGCAATTGGCCATAGATATAACTTTTGTTCCCAACCACCACACCGAGTATAAGACTGCGCACCTATAGTCCACCTACCTACAGACAGTCCTTACTGAGAAGATCTTTGTTGCACGAATGAACAGAGTGGTCATACTCATTCATTATCGCATTGCAAGAAAAGCATATGAATTCTATGTTTAAAAACAAAGCAAAGTTGCAAGCTTGTTGCAAGCAAACAAATGAGACTCTAGCAAAAACAAAGAGATTACAGAAGATGTTCGAAGCGACCTCCTTCCATTTCCAAGCAGGCACGACATCTTTGTCTGAAGGATATTCGAACTCTTTCTAAAACACCCTCATAAGCTACTACATAAACAATTCCATTAGCACGACCGTACATGAAATGCATGTGGGCTAAATCTGCATTAGAGGTAAACAACCATAGCAATGAGAACTTGTGCACTAACAACAACTGTCAAATACTGAACGTTTATTTCACAAAACATCAGCCAACTATGATAAGAAAACGCAAGTTTAGCAAAATTTAAAAAATGAGGTAAAAAGACCAATCTTCCATATCTCTGAAACCGTTAGTTTGAGGACCCATGTTTATCAAGACTCTTTTTATTGTGGTTCATACTACTACCCCCTAAAATATGTTTCACTCTTGTTTTAACACCCTGTATAAATGGTTCGTACACTCGTACCTAAACCTGTTTGTTAATCGTATCTAAATGGCCCAAAGTACTAAGTAGTTCTCATATTTAATGAGGAATCATATGTCGTAGAGAATTCTTAATACAAGCTTTTGCATACAAGCTATCTGCCGAGGCGTTAAAAACGCTATAAAGGGGTCATTATTATAATATAAATAAATAAATCGTTCGTGCACTTGTACCTAAACCTTTTTGTTAAAGCCTATCTAAACGGCCCAAAGTACTAAGTAGTTCTCTTATATCATATTTAATGAGGACTCCTATGTCGTAGAGAATTCTGAATACAAGCTTTTGCATACAAGCTATCTGCTGAGGCGTTAAAAACGCTATAAAGGGGCCATTATTATAATATAAATAAATAAATCGTTCGTGCACTTGTACCTAAACCTTTTTGTTGAAGCCTATCTAAATGGCCCAAAGTACTAAGTAGTTCTCTTATATCATATTTAATGAGGACTTCTACGCCGTAGAGAATTCTGAATACAAGCTATCTCCTGAGGCGTTTAAAACGCTATAAAGGGGCCATTATTATAATATAAATAAATAAATCGTTCGTGCACTTGTACCTAAACCTTTTTGTTAAAGCCTATCTAAATGGCCCAAAGTACTAAGTAGTTCTCTTATATCATATTTAATGAGGACTCCTATGTCGTAGAGAATTCTGAATACAAGCTTTTGCATACAAGCTATCTGCTGAGGCGTTAAAAACGCTATAAAGGGGCCATTATTATAATATAAATAAATAAATCGTTCGTGCACTTGTACCTAAACCTTTTTGTTAAAGCCTATCTAAATGGCCCAAGGTACTAAGTAGTTCTTATATATAATATTTAATGAGGAATCATATGTCGTAGAGAATTCTGAATACAAGCTTTTTTCTTCAAACGTCATAAAAGTGACACCTTTAGTGACTCGATTCACAATATTAAAGTTTTACTTCGTCTCCTAGTCAGTAAAAGTTTCACTTTTACTGACTAGGCAGTAAAAGTAAATTTGACAACATGATTGGATAATTTGTAATAAGAACGCCCTACGAGGGCGGGTTTAATATTGCACATACATATGGTGCGCATACATGATGAACAAAACAAAAAATTCAAACAAAACACAAATTTATTTATTGTTAAAATGTAAATTAAAGGTACAATTTGATATTTTAGCCCCTTGAAAACTGATTGCGCTGGCAGCAACAGCAGCACTTACAGCACCGCTGTCGCCAACCATTTTGCTGCTACCACAGATATTTTCTACTTTTGATGTCTTACTATCTGGTATTTTTACGTGTAGCAAAGATCCCAAGTCTTGAATATCTGTCGTGTTCATTTTTACGAGTTCATCGCAACGGCATGCCCCTGATATGCCAAATATCAAAATAATCTGAAAATACGATTTAGGGTTTAATTTTGTATTTGTTTATTATTCTAAGAACTCACCTTTGTCGCCAAGTATTTCTCGTTAGGAGCATCGGATAAGAACTTGTCGAACTGTTCCTTTGTCAGCACTCTTGCCTTTTTGGGTGTATAACCCTCATTTTGTTTTTTTAAATATGCACGTAGTTTTAAATATTTGGTAATATCTACACCATTTCTAATATTTAATAACGATTTTACCATGGAATACTGAGACCACATAGTGGAACTTTTTACTTTCTTCTTAGCCATTTCCGAAAAATATGCGAGTAAAACATTTTCACTATAATTGCTTACATTTTTCTCGGCGCACCACTTAATAAATTTTTTGTAGGCCACTTCATAGATGGTACTGGACTTAGTGGGCAATAATTTCTCTGTTGCAGCCCTTGCCGATTCTAAAATATCTGGCGGTGTACATTGAAACATGTCTTCGTCCATTTTATACACTTTAATGTCAAATAATGAATTAAACAAAACCATAGCAACGCTCTGCATAGCATGCTTCTTTGGGAATTAAAACTATACGTATTCGGACAATTAAAAATATTAATTCCATTATCTTTTTAACTATTTTCGACGTTTGAAGAAAAAATTACATGTTTTATTCGGAGTAGAAGTAACTTTTTGTGGCTCGTCTGTAGTTGCCTGCCTCGCTCCGCTCGGCAGCCAATACCTACAGACTCGCCACAAAAAGTGTCACTTCTACTCCTAATAAAACAATATACTATTTCATACAAGCTATCTCCTGAGGCGTTAAGAACGCCTATAAAGGGGCCATTATATATAAATAAATAATTCGTTCGTGCACTTGTACCTAAACTTATCTGAATGACTATCTAAATGACTAAAGCCTATCTAACTGTGTTATATCATATTTAACGAAGAATCCTATTTCGTAGAGGGGTTCTAAGACTTCAGGTACAACCTATCTAAATGATTAAAGCCTATGCATACGACTCAAAGTACTAAGTAACTATGTTATATCATATTTGACGAAGAATCCTATTTAGTAGAGGGTTCTAAGAGCTTAGGTACAACCTATCTAAATGATTTAAGCCTATATATATACGACTCAAAGTACTAAGTAACTATGTTATATCATATTTGACGAAGAATCCTATTTCGTAGAGGGTTCTAAGAGTTGAGGTACAACCTATCTAAATGATTAAAGCCTATATATACGACTCAGTGTACTAAGTAACTATGTTATTTCATATTTAACGAAGAATTCTATTTCGTAGAGGGTTGTAAGACGTGTCCGATTGTTGTTGATTGTGTGATTGGTGTGAAGTTGTAAATTTGGATGTGGTAGAAGGCCTGTGCTGATGATTTTTCTTGTTGTTTCAGGGATGACGGTTAATTGAAGATGGCCTCACCAACTCCGTCTATAGAATCATTGCCTAGAGCCAACTCAATTGGATCCTTCGGAGATCACGCGGATTACCTGTCCCTATCATCCCTCGCAGATTCCCCATTGACCGTGAGCGGATCGTCGCCGCCAGTTAGCGATTCAGCGGACAGAGACAGCGACCTAAGTGGCCAGTGCTCGCACTGCAGGGACCCGGTTGCGGAACAGAAGCTCCTCTCCTGCTTCCACACGGTGTGCAACAGCTGCCTGGAGAAGAACAAGTTCGCCTGTCCTCGGTGCCAGATCGACTCGATCGAAGGCATCCTCAACAATATCTTGTACAGCGCGACAGAGACCGCCGACTTGATATCGCCGGCCGTCCGCTGCACGGGCTGCAAGACCAAGAAGCTAGACGCCATCGCACGTTGCGTCGACTGTGCCAATTACCTCTGCCCAAACTGCGTGATGGCCCACCAGTTCATGCACTGCTTCGAGGGGCACCGCGTCCTCAACCTCACCGACATCAAAGACGACCACAAGAACAACGGCCTGACCAACGGGTCGGCGTTCACGAACGGCGAGAAGACCATGTCGTGTCCAAAGCACAAGAACGAGATTCTGAAGTATTACTGCCGCACGTGCGCCGTGCCAATATGCAAGGACTGCGTCAACCTGGAGCACCCAGCCGGGCTCCATGAATGCGAACATATCAATGATGCCGCCCCGAAGCAGTTCGAGGCGATCACACAGGCCATCCAGGAGGCGAAAACTAAAGCCACGGACATTAGGAACGTCATGAAGAACGTGGAGCACGCCTCGAGCCGCCTGCAGGTGCAATATCACAAGGCACAGAACGAGATCAACGACACGTTCATGTTCTACAGGTCCATGCTGGACGAGAGGAAGCAGGAGCTGCTGAAGGAGCTCGAGAGCGTGTTCTCGGCGAAACAGATATCGCTTGGGGTGGCAACGCAGAAGGGCCAGGAGACCGTCGAACAAATCTACAAGACTTGCGAGTTCGTAGAGAAGCTGAACAAATGTGCTAGTGTTGTTGAAATAGTAATGTTCCGTAAGCTGTTAGATAGTAAGCTGCAATCGTTGCTTAATTATAATATTGACCAAAACGTGCAGTCGGCCTGCGAGCTGGAGTTCGTGTCCAACTACCAGGCGATCCAAGTGGGCGTCCGCAACACGTTCGGTTACGTGAGGTCGAACTCTGAGGCCGTCGTCGGCCCCAGCAAGCAGCCCCCAATCGCCAGACCCACCGGGGGTTCAAGTTCGAGCGGTAGCAGCGTGAACGGCAGTTCGGGCAGCCTCAACGGGGCCATCCACCCGTTCTCGATCTCGGGCTCCAGCCAGTCGACGTCCCCCTTCGAATCAAACATTATCTCCAAGAGATTCAGCAGTGCCAACAGCCTGGGTCCGTTCTCCACCACCATTGGGGACCTGAACCTGAACGGCATCAACCCGTACGAGAAGTGGTCAAACGGCGGCACGGACAGCATCTTCCAGAACGGCGTCTCTGACCCGTACGCCCTGACCAGCGGGGTTAACGCCGAGTCGATGCTCGACCTGACGTCCAAGCTCATGTCCACCACCATCTTCCCGCCCAAGTCGCAGATCAAGCGCCAGAAGATGATCTACCACTGCAAGTTCGGCGAGTTCGGCGTGATGGAGGGCCAGTTCACCGAGCCCAGCGGGGTCGCGGTGAACGCCCAGAACGACATCATCGTCGCCGACACCAACAACCACCGGATACAGATCTTCGACAAGGAGGGCCGCTTCAAGTTCCAGTTCGGCGAGTGCGGCAAGCGCGACGGGCAGCTGCTGTACCCGAACCGCGTGGCCGTGGTGCGCACCTCGGGCGACATCATCGTCACGGAGCGCTCGCCGACGCACCAGATCCAGATCTACAATCAGTACGGGCAGTTCGTGCGAAAGTTCGGCGCTAGCATCCTGCAGCACCCGCGCGGCGTCACCGTGGACAACAAGGGCCGCATCGTGGTCGTCGAGTGCAAGGTGATGCGCGTGATCATCTTCGACCAGACGGGGACCGTGCTCCAGAAGTTCGGCTGCTCTAAGCACCTGGAGTTCCCCAACGGCGTAGTCGTTAACGACAAGCAGGAGATCTTCATCAGCGACAACCGCGCTCACTGTGTCAAGGTGTTCAGCTACGAGGGCGTGTACTTGCGGCAGATCGGCGGCGAGGGCATCACCAACTACCCCATTGGGGTGGGCATCAACGCGGCCGGCGAGATCCTCATCGCCGACAACCACAACAACTTCAACCTAACCATCTTCACGCAGGACGGTCAGCTGGTGTCCGCGCTGGAGAGCAAGGTGAAACACGCGCAGTGCTTCGACGTGGCTTTGATGGACGACGGGTCGGTGGTGCTGGCCAGCAAGGACTACCGCCTGTACATCTATCGTTACGTACAGGTGCCCCCCATCGGTCTCTAAAATGGGACTACCGAAAGCACACATACACAAAATACACACGAGAATAGAGAAAAAAACTACGCGATGGGTATTACTTTCTGTTTCTCTTGTTGAGACAGCTCAGCAGACTCCATTCCCTACACTTTTTGTTGATGCATTTTTAAAGGAATGGCGCTCTGTCGAGTATTATTGCATATTATTTTAATAGAATTTGTCCCCACTTAAAAAAAAAAAAACAAACTGGAATACTGTTTTAATGATGATAGTTTTGTAATGTTGATATTTTTAATATGTACGAATTTGACGAAATGTTTTGAAAAGCTCGATCGTCGAGTGTAGGCCCACAGTATGACCAAAATCTATCAATTACTAAAAAAAAAAAAATAACAAAACAGGGATATTATCAAATAGAAATGTTAACCAAGCATAGCGGTGCCTGGGCCATTGTTGTATTTAAAAATTGTGCATCAAGTTTCCATATATTAATATATAATATGATATATCTATATTTTAATATGAGTGTATGGTGTTGTGAATGTCCGTAGCATAGCGCGTTGTTGTTTTTGCGGGAAGCCGCGTTGTTAGCTACCCCTAGTCACCCACGAACTATACCGTAGCTCTGTCTATATGTATGTTTGTATCCACCATAGGCGTCGTTTGCACACGTGGCACAATACACCCGAGGCGGGACGGCGGTCTACACACGGAGGGAAAAAAAGATCGCACGCGGAAGTTGTTGTAGACTTCGGCGCGTTTATTGGATTTGTAAGTAATTACACAAATACTATAGTAGAGTCGCACGCACCGGAATATTAATTTGATCGCGAGGCCGACGCCTATGGTCCTGTATTATATCTTATTATTCTCACTGTATGACACCATGTGCCGTGCCCTAAAAGATAGCCGAATGGTATTTTTTATTTTTTCTTTTTTATTATTTTTTGTTTTATTTTAGTTTTGTTATATTCTATTGTCTATTTAAGTTAGCGAAATACTGTATGGTGCATGCAATATTTTCACCATTTTTTTTTTCTCTTATTATTATTATTATTATTAGTTGTAGTAAGTAGTAATATATTTGTTTGTTAATGCTGCCAAGTTTAAGATAGCGAGCGCGGGTTCACACCATGCATGTCATGCAACAACCGCTCTCCATTCTCGACCAATATACTATTAGATAGGATTTTGATTTAGTTGGTAGGAGCGGGGCAGGCGGCTGCCATGAGGGGGCGCGCTCACGCACGTCCCCCGGCCTCCTGCCCCTTTCCGCTTCACTTACCATTTTATTTATGTCTTATTTATGTTGTTATGTATCTATGAAAGCCAAGGCGATCGCATGAGCGCGCGGGGGCTGAGCGATCTCATCCTATTATATATATATATATTTTAAATCCAGTCCCCCCCAAAAGAAAAACCCCCACGAAAAACACACATATATATATATATATACAATTTAATCGACTGCGAAGACGGCGCCGGGGGTTTTGCACGGGGCGCCCCACGCGCCGCCCCCGCGGCCCCGCTCCGACAAGTGTTGCGTTGTTTTGTGTCTTGTTCAGAGTACACTCTATTTTTTCTATTGTTCCTCTAAGACTCCCTCGGAGCGGCGCCGCAGACGAGCGCCACGACGCGCGCCCCACACATGCGCACCCGCCGGCCCCCCCAACAGGAACCCAGTTATGCAGTTTTTTTTTAATAATTGTTGTTATTATTATTATTAATTTTAATGGTAAATTGTTCTTAAATTAAATGTACATTGTTTTGTTTTTGATTTTTTGTTGTAAATGCTTTTTTTAATTAATAATACCAGTTCTGCAGTTTTCATTAATTTACACCTTTTTTATTTTGTTTATTGTTTTCACCACCGAGATGACAACCCCCGACCCCTGCCACGTCACTTTATTGATTATTCTTGCACCGTTAAATGCTTTCACGGATATTGTCTGACATTAGTGTTTCGCCTTCTTTTACGCCCATTTTTGTTTTTAGTAATTAAACGAGCGGCGATAGTCATGATTCCTCCAAGTAACGAGGAGTGATGACATCTCGCGCGCCGTTTTATCTTTCCCTTTAGTTCCACACCGTTTCTTTGGCCGAGCCCGATGATGCATGGCACGGCTGTGATGCAGCGTGTTTACACTTATTATTATTATTACCTTTTATACTTAGGCTATAAGTGACGATAATCTCCTGCGAAAGCAGCAGCTTGTGTAATTATTTGAACAATCTTCCTGGGCCCAACTAAGCAGATCCTATATACATAGTTATAGGCATGTGTGATTTAATGGTATCATAGTCATTAGTTATTATATATAAAAAAATACTTAGTAGCGTGGTAGTGTTTGAGATTATACTTATAGTAAGCAGTCTAGTGATGCGTGCGGACCAAGCCGCACTTTGTGTTTAAGCATTTTCGGTAAGACTGATTCAACAACACATTTCTTCTGGTAACGAACTTAGTGATACGCAGAATGCAGTAAATGCCTGGGAACTAAAATAAAACAACGTCGCAAGCGGCCGTAACGTAAATATATCATTGCCATAGATAGCCTCAGCCCAGTTATTTGAGGTGATCTCTCAATTTTTTTGAGCCCTTCCGGTCGCGCCTTCGCAAAAAAAAAACAAACGCTGGATCGGCGGCACCGTAGATGAGTCGTCTACACTCAGCCGTCCGTCTGACGGGTTAACGAGAAATCGAAGATGCGTTGTTGGTGCGAATAACGATGACCGGGTCATCGGCTGCTCGCGACGTTTCCTGGCCTGTCACTTCAATATGTTGCGTTTACCTTCATGTCAATTACTCTAGGGAACATTTATCTATTTTATCCTCGTGAAGTGTACATACAAGTAGCTCTCCCCTGTCCGCTTTGGTATCTCGCAATGTACATGTGTGCGTACTGCCGCGCACATATCTCTAGTCTTATAAATATGAAGCCCTACGTGGGTCACACATTCCCGTCGCACAATGTCTTGTTATATTTAAAAAGAGAAAAACTGCATGAAAAATTGAGAATTGTTCCAGATTATAAATTTTTATACATTTTCGCAAATTGCTCATGTTGTAGATTGTTGTTGTGCACTGTTATTGCGCCACGCCGCAGAGTCCACACTTCCGAGCACCTAATTATATGAATATAATTCCCGGTATTGCGCTCGACAGAACCTCTAACAGACTGTGATTAACGGAAATGCCTTCCCAGACCCAGATAAGTTATCACTTTGCACCCACTGGTGACCTGTCGTACTTTCTATGAATGTAAAGTAAATGAACCTTTTTCAGAAAATATTCTAAATTCGACCCGCTTGACACCTCCCCCACACAACACGCGCGCGCAATTCAATAATACTATTATCACACACTACGTACTAGTAGACTGTAACCGCATAATCGTATATCTATATCTGTATGCCACCACCGCCAGACTCCAACCAACACACCGCGCCGAGTATACCCGGCGCATCCACCAATTATCAAAACAAATAATCGTTCTGTAGGTGTATGAGAGAGCTCTTCCAAAGCAAAAAAAAGTCGCACCTCTTGAAGTACGAACACCAAAAACTAAAAAAAAAAACCTAAAGCAAAAAAATTGAGTATGTAATTTGTAAATGTACTGTAACCGTACCGTACTGTATGTACTATGACTGTACTGATCACACCAATTCTCCTTGCTTGTTGGCTGGAACTCGCGGACCAAAGCAAGCGCGGCCCGCGCCACCGACCAAGTAGCTGCTTACCAAGTATCTTAGTCTAGTCGTTTTATATCAAATCATATTGTATTTTTATGTGCTTTGTACGTCCTATACTTGTACGCGGCAGCTGCCGATCCCGTTCTCCTCGCGCTGCCGTACACGCGCCTCATATGTAACCGCACGGGGGCGCAGCCCAAGCCCAAGAGTTGGTTCTCCTTGGCGAGGAAGCAATGGTAATCCTCCTTGAACCGCAGCTGAACGAGCGTCGCGGCGCGCGCGCGTCTTTGTATATTCATATAGTATTATTATACATTATTATGATAGTATGTAGGTATGTTTGTTAGAACTGACCGAGTTTAATATTAAGTGTTTTCTTGTTGTGAGGCCGCACATTCCGGGGGCACTCGTGCGTTTTTTCGGCCGCCAGGACGCGTTGGCGTTTTATTTTTCCGAGGACGATCATCTCTTGGACGATCAGGTTTACGATGTGGAGCCCCTCGCCTCCTGACGGTCTCACGAGTGCCCGTAAATTTTTGACCCTATAGCGTAGTCGCTTTGTCCGTCATTGTTCCTGCCATAGGTCGCGCAGACAAATCGCAAATTCTATATTTGATAGCAATAGTGCGTGTTAAATATATATTGATATATATGAATTATCCGTGTAAACAACTAAACTAAAGTACTAATACTACTAATCATCATGCGCATGTGTCGTTCGTTAGCTGAACATATCCTGGCTATACGGCCTGTATCACATGATGAACACCCCAAATCCCCCCCGATAATGTGCTTCTCCGTTGCTTGCTTGTGATGTGCTGCCGCCTTAGAGTTTTTTGTATCTTAGGTAGTTACAGCTAGTTAGTAGTTAGCCTAAGCTTATACTTCTCTCAACTGTAAGACTGATGTATTGTCTATATTTGCGAAATTGAATCATGGCAATATATTTTTGAGCTATGTTTGTTACATATATTAAACACTAACAAATACGAAAAACGATGATAACGACGAGTAAGAATTTAAAACGTATTTACTTAGATATATGTAAAAAATAGTCAAGTGATGATTGTTTGTTACGCAGTAGAGCCGTGCGGCCACTGTGGGCCTAGAAATTTGCATGCTCCTCTATGCACCCAGACCAAGTGCACCCCCCACCCCCACCTCCCCCCGTCTACACTCGTTCTCCTCTCGTCTATGCGGCAGTGGACAATAATGTTAATGGCATCCACTTGTTGGCTACTACTGAAATTTCCAAAGTATTTTCAAAGTTGTTAAATCAAAATGTTAAAAATATAAAATTAAAAATGTCTTTCGGTTCAAGTTTTTCATTTGGAATTTAACACGTTCCGACAGATGAGTTTATTTTGATATGATCGTTACATTGGTGTGAATGTCACTTGATTATATTGGAGCACATTATCTGGCTAAGCTAAGCATTCCATGTATACACTGTTGGTCCTGTTACAATATGAGAATATCTTAATTTATATGTTGTAATGATAAAAAAACTATTTTTAAAAATCGAAAAAAAATGAACCGTTGTCAATCCGGAAACAGTTTGCCGGACTTAATTTATTTTATCTGTTTCATTTTATTGTCGGAGGTTTCTATTTTTAATAGGACAGTTTCTTGTTATTATATAAACTAAGTGTGCCTAGTCAATAGAGTTCAGGTCAATTTTACGAAGTAATTTAATATTAATAGAGATGTTGTGGAGTTTCATCGATATTATTATGTAAGAGACCAAGTTGTTTGGATTTGTTATTAGCGTACGATGAGGTATTCGAACTGCGGACATCGTCTCCACCACCTCGCGACACACAGTTTCAGATGATTTTATACTACGTGGCCACCCACACTATAAAATCACCTCTATCTCTCTCTCTCTCGTATGTTCCAACACAATCATCTCGTTATTAACTAAATTTGACCATTACTTATATTATTTATTTATTTTATTAACTTACCTTAGTATTAAAACTGTCTAATTGAGTACAATATTTGATGATTAAGTCATATCAGTTTGTTACAAGCGTGTATTTATTGCAGTGGTGTATCTAATAAAGCATTTTGTTTGCTTGAAATTCTTTTCTAACATACTCTTTTAACAACTCCTCTTCCCTACACCTTTTAACAAACTCTAGGTAGATGCCTCTTACTAATCAACAGAATGCTGCATCCCGATAACAAGGTAACTAACTTATTTACAGGTTAACATGCTAGTAAATAAATACACTTGTTGATTAAATTGGATGTGTGAGTGGTTACCACTTGGTGAAACATATTAGTATAAGAATAATAAAACACTTGGTTGACGTTTCACAGTATATACTAGATAATTGTTTCGGCCTCTCAGCCATTCTCAAGAGTCTCTCTTGAGAATGGCTGAGAGGCCGAAACAATTTTAGAGTTTTATTTTCTATATATACTGTGAAACGTCAACCAAGTGCTTTATTATTCCTACACTTGTTGATATTCCTTCGTTGTTATTTTACTAAAACGTTTTCATTTGCCTCGAACTAAATAATTAGGAAGAAAACCTCAAATCGATAGCCCAATCATGGATCATTACAGAGTTATAAATGTAATCACATACTTGACTTCTTGGTGGTTAGACGTACGAACGAAGTCAGAGATTCCAATTTCCAGCCAAGTTTCAGCGTCTCGTATACATTCGAAACATAACTAAATAATCCATCCGTTCACAAAAAAGTGTCTGATTTGAGATTTGTTTTTGTCTATAAATACATCAATAAGTGACCTCATTTTTTACTAAAATTAAATTAAAAACTCAACAAAATTACAAATTACATTTAAAACATGGTCTTTTCACAGATACTGGTTTACTAGTACTACTAAAAAAGCTTATTTTTTCTTTGACTCATCCTTGATATTCCCTCGTTGTTATTTTACTAAAACGTTTTCATTTGCCTCGGACTAAATAATAAGGGAGAAAACCTCAAATCGTTACCCCAATCATGGATCATTACAGAGTTATAAATGTAATCACATACTCTTGGTGGTTAGACGTACGAAAGAAGTCAGAGATTTCAATTTCCAGCCAAGTTTCAGCATCTCGTATACATACGAAACATAAATAAATGATCCATCCGTTCACAAAAAAGTGTCTGATTTGAGATTTGTTTTTGTCTATAAATAAGTCAATAAGTGTCCACATTTTTTACTAAAATTAAATTAAAAACTCAACAAAATTACAAATTACATATAAAACATGGTCTTTTCACAGATACTAGTTTACTAATACTACTAAAAAAGCTTATTTATTCTTTGACTCATCCTTGATATTCCCTCGTTGTTATTTTACTAAAACGTTTTCATTTGCCTCGGACTAAATAATTAGGGAGAAAACCTCAAATCGTTACCCCAATCATGGATCATTACAGAGTTATAAATGTAATCACATACTTGACTTCTTGGTGGTTAGACGTACGAACGAAGTCAGAGATTTCAATTTCCAGCCAAGTTTCAGCATCTCGTATACATACGAAACATAAATAAATAATCCATCCGTTCACAAAAAAGTGTGATTTGAGATTTGTTTTTGTCTATAAATAAGTCAATAAGTGACCACATTTTTTACTAAAATTTAATTAAAAACTCAACAAAATTACAAATTACATTTAAAACATGGTCTTTTCACAGATACTAGTTTACTAGTACTACTAAAAAAGCTTTTTTTTCCCTTTGACTCATCCTTGATATTCCCTCGTTGTTATTTTACTAAAACGTTTTTATTTGCCTTGGACTAAATAATTAGAGAGAAAACCTCAAATCGTTACCCCAATCATGAATCATTACAGAGTTATAAATGTAATCACATACTTGACTTCTTGATGGTTAGACGTACGAACGAAGTCAGAGATTTCAATTTCCAGCCAATTTTCAGCATCTCGTATACATACGAAACATAAATAAATAATCCATCCGTTCACAAAAAAGTGTCTGATTTGAGATTTGTTTTTGTCTATAAATAAGTCAATAAGTGTTCACATTTTTTACTAAAATTAAATTAAAAACTCAAAAAAATTACAAATTACATTTAAAAAATGGAGTTCTCACAGCTACTAGTTTACTAGTACTACTAAAAAAGCTTTTTTTCCTTTGACTCATCCTTGATATTCCCTCGTTGTTATTTTACTAAAACGTTTTCATTTGCCTCGGACTAAATAATTAGAGAGAAAACCTCAAATCGTTACCCCAATCATGGATCATTACAGAGTTATAAATGCAATCACATACTTGACTTCTTGGTGGTTAGACGTACGAACGAAGTCAGAGATTTCAATTTCCAGCTAAGTTTCAGCATCTCGTATACATACGAAACATAAATAAATAATCCATCCGTTCACAAAAAAGTGTCTGATTTGAGATTTGTTTTTGTCTATAAATAAGTCGATAAGTGTCCACGCTTTTTACTAAAATTAAATTAAAAACTCAACAAAATTACAAATTACATTTAAAACATGGTCTTTTCACAGATACTAGTTTACTAGTACTACTAGAAAAGCTTTTTTTTTTGCTTTGACTCATCCTTGATATTCCCTCGTTGTTATTTTACTAAAACGTTTTCATTTGCCTCGGACTAAATAATTAGGAAGAAAACCTCAAATCGATAGCCCAATCATGGATCATTACAGAGTTATAAATGCAATCACATACTTGACTTCTTAGTGGTTAGACGTACGAACGAAGTCAGAGATTTCAATTTCCAGCCAAGTTTCAGCATCTCGTATACATACGAAATATTAATAAATAATCTATCCGTTCACAAATAAGTGTCTGATTTGAGATTTGTTTTTGTCTATAAATAAGTCAATAAGTGTCCACGCTTTTTACTAAAATTAAATTACAAACTCAACAAAATTACAAATTACATTTAAAACATGGTCTTTTCACAGATACTAGTTTACTAATACTACTAAAAAAGCTTTTTTTCCTTTGACTCATCCTTGATATTCCCTCGTTGTTATTTTACTAAAACGTTTTCATTTGCCTCGGACTAAATAATTAGGGAGAAAACCTCAAATCGATAGCCCAATCATGGATCATTACAGAGTTATAAATGTAATCACATACTTGACATTTTGGTGGTTAGACATACGATCGAAGTCAGAGATTTCAATTTCCAGCCAAGTTTCAGCATCTCGTATACATACGAAACATAACTAAATAATCCATCCGTTCACAAAAAAGTGTCTGATTTGAGATTTGTTTTTGTCTATAAATAAGTCAATAAGTGTCCACATTTTTTACTAAAATTAAATTAAAAACTCAACAAAATTACAAATTACATTTAAAACATGGTCTTTTCACAGATACTAGTTTACCAGTACTACTAAAAAAGCTTTTTTTCCTTTAACTCATCCTTGATATTCCCTCGTTGTTATTTTACTAAAACGTTTTTATTTGCCTCGGACTAAATAATTAGGGAGAAAACCTCAAATCGTTACCCCAATCATGGATCATTACAGAGTTATAAATGTAATCACATACTTGACTTTTTGGTGGTTAGACGTACGAAAGAAGTCAGAGATTTCAATTTCCAGCCAAGTTTCAGCATCTCCTCGTATACATACGAAACATAAATAAATAATCCATCCGTTCACAAAAAAGTGTCTGATTTGAGATTTGTTTTTGTCTATAAATAAGTCAATAAGTGTCTACATTTATTACTAAAATTAAATTAAAAACTCAACAAAATTACAAATTACATTTAAAACATGGTCTTTTCACAGATACTAGTTTACTAGTACTACTAAAAAGCTTTTTTTCCTTTGACTCATCCTTGATATTCCCTCGTTGTTATTTTACTAAAACGTTTTCATTTGCCTCGGACTAAATAATTAGGGAGAAAACCTCAATTCGTTACCCCAATCATGGATCATTACAGAGTTATAAATGTAATCACCTACTTGACTTCTTGGTGTTTAGACGTACGAACGAAGTCAGAGATTTCAATTTCCAGCCAAGTTTCAGCGTCTCGTATACATACGAAACATAAATAAATAATCCATCCGTTCACAAAAAAGTGATTTGAGATTTGTTTTTGTCTATAAATAAGTCAATAAATGTCTACATTTTTTACTAAAATTAAATTAAAAACTCAACAAAATTACAAATTACATTTAAAACATGGAGTTCTCACAGCTACTAGTTTACTAGTACTACTAAAAAAGCTTCTTTTTTCTTTGACTCATCCTTGATATTCCCTCGTTGTTATTTTACTAAAACGTTTTCATTTGCCTCGGACTAAATAATTAGGGAGAAAACCTCAAATCGATAGCCCAATCATGGATCATTACAGAGTTATAAATGTAATCACATACTTGACTTTTTGGTGGTTAGACGTACGAACGAAGTCAGAGATTTCAATTTCCAGCCAAGTTTCAGCATCTCGTATACATACGAAACATAAATAAATAATCCATCCGTTCACAAAAAAGTGTCTGATTTGAGATTTGTTTTTGTCTATAAATAAGTCGATAAGTGTCCACCTTTTTTACTAAAATTAAATTAAAAACTCAACAAAATTACAAATTACATTTAAAACATGGAGTTCTCACAGCTACTAGTTTACTAGTACTACTAAAAAAGCTTTTTTTTTCCTTCACTCATCCTTGATATTCCCTCGTTGTTATTTTACTAAAACGTTTTCATTTGCCTCGGACTAAATAATTAGGGAGAAAACCTAAAATCGATAGCCCAATCATGGATCATTACAGAGTTATAAATGCAATCACATACTTGACTTCTTGGTGGTTAGACGTACGAACGAAGTCAGAGATTCCAATTTCCAGCCAAGTTTCAGCGTCTCGTATACATTCGAAACATAACTAAATAATCAATCCGTTCACAAAAAAGTGTCTGATTTGAGATTTGTTTTTGTCTATAAATAAGTCAATAAGTGACCACATTTTTTACTAAAATTAAATTAAAAACTCAACAAAATTACAAATTACATTTAAAACATGGAGTTCTCACAGCTACTAGTTTACTAGTACTACTAAAAAATCTTTTTTACCCTTTGACTCATCCTTGATATTCCCTCGTTGTTATTTTACTAAAATGTCTTCATTTGCCCCGGACTAAATAATTAGGGAGAAAACCTCAAATCGTTACCCCAATCATGGATCATTACAGAGTTATAAATGTAATCACATACTTGGCTTCTTGGTGGTTAGACTTACGAACGAAGTCAGAGATTCCAATTTCCAGCCAAGTTTCAGCATCTCGTATACATACGTAACTTAATAAATAATCCATCCGTTCACAAAAAAGTGTCTGATTTGAGATTTGCTTTTGGCTATAATTAAGTCAATAAGTGACCACATTTTTTACTAAAATTAAATTAATAACTCAACAAAACTACAAATTACATTTAAAACATGGTCTTTTCACAGATACTAGTTTACCAGTTCTACTAAAAAAGCTTTTTTTCCTTTGACTCATCCTTGATATTCCCTCGTTGTTATTTTACTAAAACGTTTTCATTTGCCTCGGACTAAATAATTAGGGAGAAAACCTCAAATCGATAGCCCAATCATGGATCATTACAGAGTTATAAATGTAAACACATACTTGACTTTTTGGTGGTTAGACGTACGATAGAAGTAGAGATTTCAATATCCAGCCAAGTTTCAGCATCTCGTATACATACGAAACATAAATAAATAATCTATCCGTTCACAAAAAAGTGTCTGATTTGAGATTTGTTTTTGTCTATAAATAAGTCAATAAGTGTCCACATTTTTTTACTAAAATGAATTAAAAACTCAACAAATTTACAAATTACATTTAAAACATGGTCTTTTCACAAATACTAGTTTACTAGTACTACTAAAAAAGCTTTTTTTCCGTCGACTCATCCTTAGCCATTGCTTGGACTGTTGTACTTTCCTATGGATTTTCTACTGGACAAGATATATTTTTCGCAAATCTAGTATCACATTCAGATTTAATTCAGGAAATTCTACCATATTATGAAAATGTATGCTTTTGCTTCCACACTCCTCAATTTTGACTGATTCAGGCGACTTTTAGCAATAAATGGTAGAGAACTTTCTGTAAGTTTGGGGCCAATTTGAATAAATTGCCAAAACCTTGATTGAATAGTCCATATTTTTATTTCCATTTCCATTTTCATGGATTTTAATATTTTTACGGAATCATAATCTCATATGTGTTCACATATTTTTCTGTTATATTCCTTCAACTACCATTTTATTTTATGGGATATTATTAATGAATATAGCGTTTGGTTTAGAAACCCGTCAAGCGACGAGTGTTTCTGTAGTAACTAAACCTAATTTCTTAATTTTCGCAACTCGCATTTTGGCAACTCAAGACTACATTAGAAGAAGCTCGAAAAATATTACCAAATTTACTTATTAATAAGCACAGATTCAAATCCGAGCCTCATTCCTTCAAATCTGTCTTCTCTTTTGCCAATTGTATTTCAGAAAAATAAATTAATTCGGATTTGTGTATTGTAATTCAGAAAACAACAATTTCAATTCAGATTGTTAAGTTCTACTAGTACAAACATGTGTAACTAATTCGCATATTGCTGTACCAATTAATGATATCTCAAGCAAGCATTTTGGGTAACTCAAGACTACATTAGAAGAAGCTCGAAAAATATTACCGAATTTACTAATTAGCACAGGTCAACAGGTCAACAGGACAACAGGTCATATACAGAGCGAGTTTTTTTTCATTTTAAGCATTGGGATCTCGAAAACCATAAATAATAGAGATTTGGTTAAATGCTGAAAGAGTTGTCACTTTAAGACCTTATGCAAGATATGCTTTTGTGTTTGAAAAGTAAACATACTTTTTGAGTTATAATACAAACTTTTTATTTAATGGCAGTCATAGTTGTCTTTGACATTATGAAAAGGAATTTTTTTTCTCTTCATAACGATACATGGTTTGCTACACTTACTTTTATAAATTTTCATAAATAGAAAAATTAGTAGAATTCTCGTAGTAAGAGGAAAACAAGTTTTCTATAGCAAACTCTGTTTTTGCTACCCTCAATAATACAAATAGTCCTGTATCGTGTTTATTTGTTAAAGTAAGTAATATTTTATATAAAGTTAATTTTCGAAGATGGCTTTTATTTATCAAAGAAAGTATAGCGTTGTATCGCTATAAAGAGAAAAAAAATGTTTTTTTTAAATGTCTAAGCCAACTATGACTGCCATTTAAAAAAAATAAAGTTAGTATTATAACTGAAAAACTGTGGTATTTATTAAAAAACAAAAACATATCTTGCATAAGCTCAACGACAACTCTTTCCTCATTCAACCGAATCTCTATGCCTTGTGGTTTCTGAGATCCCAATGCTTAAAATGAAAGGAAAAAACTCACCCTGTATACAGGTTCATAGCACAGGTTCAATTCTCAGTATCATTGTTTGAAATCTGTCTACAGGTTCAAATTTCAGTATTATTGTTTGATATCTGTCTACTCATTTTCCAATTGTATTTCAGAAAGAGTCGATTTTAATTCAGATTTATTGTATTGCAATTCAGAAAACATCAGTTTCAATTCAGATTGGTAAATTTCAATAAATCTAATACTACAACTTTTCCAATAATTGTATTTCAGAAAAGGTTAGATGTTTTTCAGACAGTACCAATGTAATTGAATCGTTTGAATTTCAGAAACCCGCCAACAGTATTTTTTATGAATTTGTCTTTTTCTACGGAATCAGTATCTCATTGTAAACGCAGATGAAAAAAATATTCAAATTTAAAGACATCTACCGGCAATTGCATGAACCCGCTAGTGGCGCTCCCATGTATTTCTCATACAGTTTTAAAAATGCTTATTAATTACTGCTGCTAAGAAGTGTTTAAGATCAGAGCTAAAGACTTCTGAGCTTGGCTTAATTATGTATTTGCATATCAATGATATCGATGATATTTCTACTAGGCATCTATCGGAGTATCGGAGTAGCTGTGGCAAATGCTGCAACTGAACATACTTTCCAATGCATAGTGTTGCATACATTGAAATCACCGGCCATCTATTGGTGCACCCGTTGCTAAGGTGCAACTAAACATACTTACCCGTCTAAGGGTGTTGCATACATTGCTATGTTAGATTTTTTTAAATAGAAGAACTATTTTAAGTATATTTTTCTGAGGAGCAACTGTCATTACTAATTTAGTTTCAGCTATTCCAGAATCAGCAGTAGCTATTTTTCAATCTCATGTATTTGATGTATTAAGAACCCTTTAGTACTCCGTATAAGTTGCTGGATATTTCCAGCGTTAATTCTATTAGCAGTGGTAGTAAATATTTATAAATGGTCGTGTGTTGCCTAGTTCCTTGATATAATCATCAACAACATATCATCAAAAGCGTTAAAATATCTATAGTCAGTTGCTGTAACATTTATTTTTTTCATAGAAACTATAAATGATTTATTTACTCGCTTGTATGGACACATTTTCATGTAGTCTTAGGGCCTAAAACATAGACCAAGTTGAACAATCTCGGATTATCTTCTATTGCAGTCCAGTTTTTATGAATATCATTGTGTATCCTACGTAAATGAGCCACAGTATTAACAAACTAAACAACTTTCCATATCATAAGTAAACGAGCCACAGGATTAACCAAATAAACAACTTTTTATTATCCTAAGTAAATGACCCATAGGATTAACAAAATAAACAACTTCTCATTAACCCAAGTAAATGAGCCACAGGGTTAACAAAATAAATATATTTTCATTATCCTAAGTAAATAAGCCACAGGATTAACAAAATAAACAAATTTTCATAAAATATTTATAACTTATAAAACTTTAATAGAAAACTTAACAAGTATAGCAACATACATTAAATACAACAATATTAACTTGCCACCTCTGCAGATTATTTATTTATTGTTAATTGATTTAATGTTTGCAATCGATTGCATATCTATTCATTTTGTGCTACATCCAAAATATGGCAGTTGCTTCTACAATGAAATATTTTCTAAGTTGAGCAAAAACTTGGATTTTGGCAGCAAAATATTATTATGCAGTTTGTAGAAAACTTTATATTATATAGTAACGAATCAAATATTTCGTTTTGATACTAAAATACAAACGAAAAAATAAATTTCTAATAATTTAAAAAACTTATTCATTTTTTTTACCATTTAAATAAAAAAATTCCAATCATTTCCTAACCTTTATGAAAACATTGTAATTTAAAAAATCCTACTCGATACATTTTTATGAGAAACCTCATAGAAAGACAATTTCTATTTTAACTTAAAGCAAATCTCAGCTCTGAAAACAGTTCTTCAAAACATTCAAAAATAAATATCTTTGTACTTATTATTAACTAGCACTTTCATAAAAAACTGATTTCTGAACACATTTCTGCACACTGTATCTGCACTTTTTTTTTGTAATTAATATCTTACTATCCAATAGCACTTTCATTAAAAACTGATGTCTGAACATTGTTTCTGCACATTTTTGTAATCAATAATAAAATTAGGCAACAAACAATAAAACAAGTTATAAATAATAAGAAACATCGAGAAAGGAAACTTCGTTCGCCAAGCCACACAGATTCTTGCCTATGGCGATGTACAGATATCCTTCTTCTCCGAATTCTGTGCCCCATGAGTTCCGCACAATGTAATGGGGAATTTCCGCGTCCAAATTATAACCAACGATTTGCACAGCATGATTGAGGAGCAACGGGTGTGAATTGCAATGGTACTGGATCACTCCACCGAGGTAATTCTGCCAGGTCAATGCGTTTATGGCCACCACTATAGGCCCCTGATTGGCAATCACGTTCAAGAGGAAATCCTCATTTCCGATAAATCTGAAAATAAAATCAATTAAAATCAGTTTGTAGGTATAGGATAAATTTTAACTTGGCTGCATAGAGAGAAGCAGAATATTAGTTTTAAAATTAAAATATTTCTAGACTAGGACAAATTAACTTATATATAATTGGACATCCCCTATAGACAAATGGGTGTAGGGGTTAAATTAACTTGATTTTTTAAATTTAATTGGGTGTTATTATTAGTTAATTAAATACTTAATTAAGTTATTGTTTTAGTGTTTCAAATATTAAATAAGAACATTTTTATAGATTAATTAAAAGTGTCTAATTTTAATTTATAGTTTAAAAAGTTTTCGTGTAGGAAAATTTTGAGAAAGTTAAATCAGCTTAATCGTTTCTTTAAAACCTACATATCACAGGTATAATTGATGATTTTAACCCCACTGGCGGTGGCTTTCATCTTGCAGTCCTCGTTCTTCAGACGCAATGGATACACGTCCTCGAACTCGATGGTAATGTTGTAATCTATCAGCCAGTCCAGGAGCGAGCAAACATCGCCACCGTTGCACCCCTCATTGGTGTACCCGGCGCAGTCAATCAGCTGCTGTGTGCTCAACTTCCGCAGCTCGTTCCCATGGATTGCGTGCATGCTCTCCACAACTTCCACAGCACTGAACGCCCAACAGGCCCCGCAGGAGTGCTGGTTGTTGACCGAAGTCACGGCCCCACGTTCCCTCCAGTCAATCTTTCTGGGTAGTTCAGTGACGCTGCGTCTCCTTGACCGTTGTCTTGACTGCAATTTATACAAATTTTGTTAGACGATCAGAAATTATAGGTATTGTTATTTCTTCTAAGTACTCCAGAAAGAATTTAAAAACTTGAATCCACTGTATAAATACGTACCCTCTGGAGTAGTTTCGAACGCTTCGAGTAATCAATCTGCAGTTGTTGGTTGCGGAATTCATCCTCGAACATATCGGAGTACTGCGTGATTCCGTACAGTGCACTGGAGTTCAATGTACGTTGCGAGTTGAGCAGCTCAATCATCGCCAGTGATTTCTGCAAATGCAATTGTTTCAAGAATTCGTTTGTTTTATTATTACATTAAAATGAAACGGATTGACTTCTGGAGATTTTCTTCTAAGTAAATACGTGCTCTACCTTAAATGCCTCCAGCCTGAGCCGGTAAACCGTATCATTGTTATAGCTTTTATTGTATTTTTGGATGAAGTTATCGAACTCGACCTCCTCGACAGGCCTCAGCCGTATCGGAATGCCTAAAAACAAGAGAAACGTTACTGCCACGAACAGGACGAAGTTCTTCAGGGAAAACATTCTTTACTTTATCTTCCAAGCATGATAAAAAATATTTATCATTTCTTCTTGCTCCATCCTTGTGTAGGTGCACATGTATGAGCGTACGTGTGTGGGGCCCTTTAAAGGTGTGAGAAGTTAGCGACGACCTTGCCAGCGACGGTTTTAAGATGTCACTTTTTAAACTATTTTCGCAGTGATACCAACATGCAATAAACTAAGGTTCCTGTAAATGATTTCAGACCCGACATACGTGAAATGATATTTATACATACACATTGTGCCGAGATATTTTGTTTATATTACCTACTTATGTTAATAATGCAGCATTAAGACACCCCCTAAGTTAGAGCCCTTCGAAATTATCAACAATTTTGCTTACGAAAAATACGCCAACATGTAAATGACCGTCGCTGGGGTTGATTTGGGGTGTCTAATAAAAATTTTTCACAATTGTATCTAATAGGGGCGGCAATAGATAATACATATGCACAGACAACTTATATGTCTACTTGTGTCTACTTTATTGAATAGTGGTCAAAGAATATACCAAAATACTAAAGTATAGTCACAGAGTATAGTAGTCCACTATAGACCACTATATATATATATATATATATATATATATATATATATATATATATATATATATATATATATATATATATATATATATATAAAATATAGTGGCTTGAATGCATTCGCTGCAACTTCACGTTTAGGGGAATCCCAAGAACAAAACAAGTTGCCGGCCTGCTAGCTGTCACTTTTTAATGTTTCCTTTTTCGTGAACGCACCAAAATGGCAACCACGACGATATCTAAGAAGCGCAAGGTAAATTGCAAAACCCCTTTAAAAACACAATTTTTCAGCGAAATATGAGTGGTAAACGATGGCACAGTACGTAACAAAACCCTGCCTGGGCCCCAAAACTACCAAAAAGCTACGATGATGCGGATACTTGGCGATTGATGATGGGATAACCTTAAATTTGTATGCTTACGATTTACTAAAATTAAATATGTAATAAGCTTTTATAAATGTGCAGTTAATATTGGTTCCACGCTGAAAGTTTTGTTCTATAATTTGCAGTGGTTTGTTTGTTACTCTGAGATTTGTCAGGCAGCTTTGTAAACAACAGGCAAGTTCAAGATTTGTTAGGTTAACTGTTATTTTTATTTAAAATGTTCAAAATGTGGGTTAACTAATAACTGCAAACAAGACTAGTCATTAAATTTTGCATTTTTCATAATTATGTATCCGTATCAACAACGTTAAGTGCCTGGCAAAACTTAGTCGTAGCTTTTTTAGTATGATGTACGACTGGTGCAAAGAACTGTCTTACATGGAGATGCTAAAAGTCCTATAGTTCTCAAAATAATGTTAATTGCAGGGCAGAACTTGAGTTGTAGCTTTTTTTTTTACCATGTACGGCTGGTGCACAAGAGCTATCGTACTAAAAGTTGTCAAGTTCTCATAACTGGCAGGCCATAACGAGGGACAGGATAGGATAAAGCCGAATTATTTGCATCACCAAATACTTTACGGAGCCGCTTCCCCCATCCACTTACTTTCCTTTCCAATACTGTTTTAGTTTGTGGGAGATGGTGTTTTCAAGGCGGAACTGAACGAGTTCCTGACCCGCGAGCTCGCCGAGGATGGCTACTCCGGCGTGGAGGTGCGCGTCACCCCGACCCGCACGGAGATCATCATCATGGCCACGCGCACGCAGAACGTGCTCGGCGAGAAGGGCCGCCGCATCCGCGAGCTGACCTCCGTCGTGCAGAAGAGGTTCAACTTCCCCGAGAACACAGTCGAGCTGTACGCCGAGAAGGTGGCCACCCGTGGCCTCTGCGCCATCGCCCAGGCCGAGTCACTGAGGTACAAGCTCATCGGGGGCCTGGCCGTCCGTCGTGCCTGCTACGGTGTCCTGAGGTTCATCATGGAGTCCGGCGCTAAAGGTATATTGAAAATTGACGTGCAGCGCAGTCTTCAAATTGCATGAAAACATACAATTTATTAGAATCGTAATTTTGCAGCAAATTTCTATTGTTAGAAGTTTTTTTCTTTCGGTCGCACTAACATTTCTCTGTTTTTTTTTTCATGGATTTAACACTTTTTGCTATTTTGAATTTATGGCAGTCTTTCCAAAGTTCGGTCAGTTATCTGCTGGGTTGACAAACAACAGGATTTTATTTATTTAGATTTGTCCTTAGCAAATTTTATTTTGTTTATAATTTTTTTTAAGCATTAGCTTTGTTAAATAATGTTTGAAAAGGAGGTAAAAACCGAAACTAACTACCCCTAGTTTCTTTGTAGATATATTAAACCGTCAGAAAACTATTAGCAACTTTATCTGTTGGCTGGAAAGACTGATGGCATTTATTTATTTATTTATTCCTTTGTCTATTTGCCTTTCGGTGTAAAGACTTTTATGAATCCTAATGTATGCTAATGTAGGCTGCTAATTTTAGTTATTTCAGTTTGCAATTTTGCAGACGTGAATGTTTTATTTTCCAGGTTTTAAATTGAATAACAACTGCTTTAGTTATTTAAGTTTGTAATTTTTTTCGAAAGTTTTAAATTTGATTACCTCAACAATTGCCTAAAAAATAGACCAACATTGATTTTACCTACTTGTTGAATAATTAAACTTTAACTCTATATTCAATTCGTGATAATCATAATAAATCTAATGTCCATCTTAATTAGTATGTATTAGCAAGGTCTAAACAAACATGGCTGAAGAAATTATTATAGCAGCCTTTAAAATACAGTCACATCTCCGTAATCATCTCTTGATAGTCAAGAATTAAAAAACAGTGGCTCCCGGAACGGCTTGATAAAACACAAACGTAAATACAATTAAATTATTTACAGCAGGCGTTATCATTGGGGCCGCCAAGTGCATGGGAGTGACGAGTAAAAAATATTTTCGACTATTTAGTGGAGATGTGAGGGGGTACGTTAATCTTATCACAATTGGGGTTATCTGTGTCCAATAACCTTTGCTGGGACGCTTGTAACGTACATCAGTCTAAAAATAAAAATGATTCAAGACGAACATCTTCACAGTTAGAGTTGAGACCGCGAAAATGTCTGCGCTGAAAGTTACACTGGTTGTTCCCATATTTTTCGTGTGCTACGTCCGCTGCTGCGATTACCCGACGTTCCACAATGTTTCGATAACGGTGGTCGGTGCGCGCGGCGTGGACAAGATTTCCGGCTGTCTGGAGCCCGACGGGGCACTGGAGAAAGCCTCTTACGTGCAGGTCATAAATCAGAGCGTGCCGGTTCTGTACCAAGGGGCTATCCAGAACTTGCCCAACCTCGCTGATATTATATTGGAGAACAATGGGATAGTCGAGATAAACCCTGGGGCGTTCTACAACCTCCCAAACCTACGTCTCTTACGCCTAACGGATAACAATATTGGAGTTATTAAGAACGGCGTTTTCAACAACCTGACGCTGTCCGAAATCAATTTGCAGAACAACAGCATATCTGTTATTGAAAACGATGCTTTCAACCACATGCCGAAACTAACGATAATAAATTTAGACAACAACAAATTAGAGACTTGGAATAGTGATTGGTTTATGTACTCCCCGCACATAAGTACTTTAAGTGTTAAATGCAATTTTATTAGGTTAATTCCAGCAGGTGCCTTTAGAAACTTGCAGGGGTTGCACGTTGTTAATGGCAGAAATGTAACGACGAACATATATTTAGATGATAATGCTATAGAGACATTGGATCCTCATGCATTAGAGGGGCTCGATATGTTGGGGTGGTTTTTCCTGAGCAAAAACCGGCTCCGTGAATTACACGAGAATGTATTGGATCCGCTAAAGCAAATTGATTGGCTGAAATTGAGTTTTAACCAACTCACATGTGTGCCGGATAAAATATTTGACAAGATACCCGCTGTGGCACGGTACATGGACGGAAATCCGTTGACGGACGATTGTAAAGCTAAAATTAACAAAAAACTTTGATGAATCGTATTATTTTATTCGTTAATAAGTGTATATATTAATTATTATAAGTATAGCATATAATTACGGTGTGTAGGTAATTTTGCCCACCTCTGTGTCACCGTTGACTGACGCCTGTTTCATTCCAGGTTGCGAGGTCGTCGTGTCTGGCAAGCTGAGGGGCCAGCGTGCGAAATCCATGAAGTTCGTCGACGGCCTGATGATCCACTCTGGAGAGCCGTGCAATGACTACGTCGATACGGCCACCCGGCACGTGCTCCTCAGGCAGGGCGTGCTTGGAATCAAGGTCAAGATCATGCTGCCGTGGGATCCTCATGGCAAGATTGGGCCCAAGCGTCCGCTACCCGACAACGTGTCCGTCGTCGAGCCCAAGGAAGAGATCATGCCCCTCTACCCGATCAGCGACATCAAACCAATCAAACCCGATGCACCACCAGTAGCGGTTGCAGTTGCATAAGTTATTAATTAATAATTTTCAATAAAAATTTGGAAAACATTATATTTTGCAAGCCGTTATTGTTCCCCAAAATTTGAGAGTTGCAGTTTCGATGATGTTAAATGCTAATGGCCCTCAAAATATAAGAGTACACATTGTGGTTACAGGCATTTATTGCTTGCTCCGATTAGTTGTTAATTTTTCATATTTTCTTTAGGTTTGTTGGCGGTGTTAGTGACCTGAACCTCGGAAATATCTTGCAACTTGCTTGAAACTATTGTTTGTGCAGGAATACTGCTTAGAGATATGTTCTTTGGAAAATATGATAGCTTCCAGGCCTAATTTCAATTGGTTTGTTGTATTCCTTGGCTTAAGTTGAGTACTGATTAAATCTAATTTCTAATAGGAAGTAATGTCCATTGATATTTTTCTTCAATTATCTTTTAACTTTTGTCTACATAACGATCAAAAGAATCGGGCAGGAAAATAATACATTGTTTTTTTCTTTTATTTACTAACTACATCACTATGTATGCTGCAAAGTAGTGAGAAACTGGCAGAAGCAGCAAAAACAGGATAGAAAGCTCTGGTGCAAATGGAAAAAGTTGTCATGGCTGAGAAATATAAGGCAATGGACGGAATTAAGGACCATCGGAAGTCTGGTTCATACAGCCAGGAGTTGAGAAGAAATTAAATTATATTGTCACAAACATCCATTAATGGATAAATGCATATGAAGGTGTAAATGGGACTAAAGCCACGGAAAATCTATGCAGATTTGTTTGCGAATTTTCCTAAATTTGACAACTTTGGAATTATTTGGCATGAAGTTTGATAATTTACTTCTAAATACAATCTTAAAATAAATCTCTTGGTAAGGTATTAAGTACCTTATAACAATTTTTAGTTCAAATTATAGTAGACCAGATTAATTTGGGTGCACTTATTTGTCAAAATCTAAGACAAATATTGCTGCTCCCCACATTGCATTCCCATGAATTATATTTGGTTCATTTTTTTATGGAAACAATTTTACCCTGTAATATTTCATTTCACGATTGTTTTAAATTTACGGAAATGACAGTACTTAGAGCGATGGCTTAGGACGTTTGAGGAACTTGGGGAAAATTATAGGGTAACAATATTGGTATCTGTCCTTAATATTTTTATTTGTAAAACCATTAAACAAAATTCAAACACCATCCAATCAATTCAAAACACCATTGAGTATATGTAGAAAATGATTTGATCAAAGGAAACAAAAACTAGATCCTTGTGTCGCAACGGAAACAGTGTGAATGAACACAACCGACTGATTAAATAATACCCGCAACGAGCTACATGCATACACCGGCGCCGGGGGAGCGAGTGTGATAATGTGCCTCAGTCCCGTGCCCCCCCGACCGCCCCCCATTCGGTACGCGTGCAATCGCTACTAACTCGGACTGAATTGTTCTGCGAAAAGGTGCGAGGGGGCAGGTGGCCCCGGTTACTGGGGCGCCAGCTTGCATGCGAAGTTCACGATGGCCATCAGCGGGGCGCGCAGGATCCCCGGGGTCGACGGCTTGTTCGCCGTTGTCTCGAACAGGATCCTCAGCTCGTGGAACATGTTCCGTGTGTAGGGGTTGCGGCGCGACGTGTAGCGCTGGACCAGGAAGTGGTAGTAGATGAAGGGGGTCAGTAATCCCGCTTTACCCCTGTAATTAAATACAAATAAAATAAACGTACGGAATGAGAAATGACAATTGATATTATTGATTTTTAACGTATTAACCCTCACAAATTACTTGTTGCATTATTAAAGGCATGTTTTTGTATACACATTCCATATTGATTATTTCGCTATCTACATTAACTGATTAAGCGGCTCACTTTGTAAACAAGGTAATTCTTACACGAATACAACAGATAAATTAATATTTTTATGTATGCATTCTAAGTGTGTCCTTTGTGCACCAATTTTCAAATTATAAGTTATTTGTATTTAGAGCTCGTCTAGAATGGGAACAGTATAAATACTATATTTTAAATGAATATTCAAATGGCACCAATCATATTTACAGATTCCATGAAAAAAATGGTTTTGCCTTTTTTTCTTCGTTTATAATTCATGTATTTGTCCTTGAACTAAATTTATAGATTCCAGTTCCGAAGTGTGTAGCAACCTCAAAATGCTTCGGAAGTTTATTATCATCTTTAATTGTTTTGTTTTTAAATATTAAAAAAAAATTAAGAGTTCATTTTTATCACTAAAAATTTGATATTCATATCCTAAAATCGGCTTTCAAATTTTCAATGGGTTAGGTTACATTCAAATACATTTTCAGCATTAAAAATTTTGTATTCATATCCCAAAATATCCCAAAATCTGTGGCTTTCAAATTTTCAATGGGTTAAGTTACATTCAAATACCCTTCTTAAAACATTCTGTTTCTGGTGTACCAAAATTATTTTGGGATCTTCACTTTATTTATCCTATACTACTAGGATAACTAGGCTATACCAATTCCTTTCAACATTATGAGTATTGCATTCATATTATTACTTATAATTATTTATTGATGTTTAAATTGTTGAATTGAGTTACTTCACAACATAATCATTATATTTATTTCAAAACCTATGAATGAAAATTTTAAGTATGCTATCTAAAAGCAATCATACTTATGATTATTTATTGATGATTGAATTGTTGAATTGAGTTACTTCACAAGATAATCATTATAATTATTTATTTCAAAACCTTAGAATAAAATTTTTAAGTATGCTATCTAAAAGCAACGTATTATTACTTATGATTATTTATTGATGATTGAATTGTTGAATTGAGTCGCTTCACAACATAATCATTATAATTATATATTTCAAAATCTAAGAATGAAAATTTTAAGTATGCTATCTAAAAGCATTAATAATATTATTTATAATTATTTATTGATGATTGAAATGTTGAATTGAGTTACTTCACAACATAATCATAATAATTATTTATGTCAAAACCTAAGAATGGAAATTTTAAGTGTGCTATCTAAAACAGTCTTCAAAATTGGGACCATATTTTTTTTTTGTTGTATACAATGATTTTAGATTTTTTTAACAGAAACTGTTACTTACAGGGATGATTTTTTAACGTCACGTTTCTTGAATACGGAACTTTATTTTATGCTCCAAGATAATATATTTATTGCAAAACATTGTTAACATTAAAAGCAACTGACGTGCAATTAAGTTCAAACTCATATAATGATATACAGTAAACCTTCAGCTATGTCATCACTATTTCAATTCGTCATTTACATAATGAGTTTCTACGGATGGGTCTGACATTGAAAAAAGGTGCCCCCGAAACGCTAACTTAACATAATCTTTTTAGGACATGTTTCAGAATATAACTCGAGTGACAGTGATCACTCAAGTTCGCAGATTTCCTGATTACATGAAATTGGTCAAACCAAGATAAAATAACATGTGCGATTGGCTCTGGCATCAATCTTCTAAATATTTGATTCTGACCTATTTGTCTGCATCAGAACTAAATCGGTAGTCCTGGATAAAATATTTAGTCCAGAATGAATTATTTAGTCCCAAAATATCGTTACTTCCACTTTGTGTGAGAATTGGGGTGTTAAAAATGTTAGTCCGGGATTAAGAAGCCGGGGGTTTCACTGTGGCACTAATGGCTGGAACATTACTTACATTAAAATTAGAATAACTGTGAGTGGCATAAGAACAATTTCAGTGAACGCCGCTAGACGCAAGATGTTCCTCGACTGGAACTCCACCAGGGAAATCAGTAACCTGGCGCCCCACCATGAGTTCTGCCCGAGCGTCTGAAACATGCGAACGGGGATTAAATTCCAAGCCGCAGATGTAAACATGAGACTTACATCCAGTAGTGTGAGGGAATAGCTGGCGGCATGGAGTATGGCGAATAGAACGACTGGAATTAAGGCCACTGTAAAAAGTATTAAGGAAAACACACACTGGGTGTTTAAAATTGTACGCCGTTCATGAAAGGATACATGTGACTGGTGTGACGTAGAGGAATATCAGCGAGTAAAACAGATAATGGCAACTGTCCTCCGTCAATAGCTGGGCTATGAATTCCCGCGTGAAGCGCACGCCCCCGAGCCTCTGGTGCAGCCGGAGTGCGCTCGTGGCGGCGTTAGCTATCAGAGCTTTGTAGTAGGCGTTCTGGGATGTCCTGCGAAACGAAGATGGAGTGTAGAAAGTTTGTAGAAAGCGGTCATTTTTATTACACACGACCTAGATTGCTAAAACTGCCTTATTACACATCACCAGGTACGGATTGTACTCGGGGGGGAAAACTGGTTAGTGAACTTGTAATTAGGCAATTAAAAAATCAGCGTCTCAAGGATTCTGCGCGCAGAGTCTTACCCAAAGATTGGTATAAAATAGCCGATGGTGAAGACGATGGTGAGCACCCTTATCGCCCAGAGCCCGACGTCCACCTTGTGGGCATTGACGTGTGACTTCAGGGTCTCCACGTTGAGGCCCCTCGGCCGGCTCTCTTCGTTATTTGTTGTTGTATCACTCATTTTAATCACCTGCAATTAAAGGATCGCGCGTCACCACTGTTTGCGGATTGCTGGGCGCGATTGGACGGGGCCGGAAAGGGGGCCCCGCCGGGGGCCCACTCACCTGTTTAGCTTTGATGGATGTCTTTCACGCGCGCCGCACCACTCATGCAGTCGCAGCGGATCGTCCGTTTCGTGGATATGTGTGAGGGACGTGTGTTTGCGCGTGCCGCAGATACTTTTACGTGAAGGCTGCAGGGGAAACGTCAATTTTTTGCTTATCATCAGGACGAGCCGCCCAATTTGAATGCAGATGGCGTCACGTGCCTCGTTTTCGCTTCGCGTTGGCGACCCTGGAGGGAATAAAATAATTAATTGAACATTTGAATAATTAATATCGCACTTTCAACAATATAAAAACATATCGATTAAACATTTAATAAATATTGCAATCTAATGTTGAGTTTACACAAATAATAAAAAAACAAAATAAAAAAAATCATAATATTTACTGTGTAATACAGATTCAACATTAAAACTACTGCAATGTATAAATGTGCTACAATGTTTATTATTTTTTCTATTATAGAATTATCAATGTTACTACATACAATCAGCATTGCAATAATTTTATAATATTATCTCTGGATTCCATATATTTTTCTCAATGACCAAATTATTTATCAGTGAAAAATATTGTATTATTGTTTTGTGTTGTATCGAGATATAACATGGATAATGTTCGCATTGTATAGCAGAACCAGATTCAGGATTTATTGTGGGCAAACTAGTGTTTCAGATAATAACTAAGTACTGCTTAATTAACGTGTAATTATTTCGTGTCACGATTTCTGATTCTACTTACCTTGGCACTGAAATAACTGGTGCAATTTACCGGTGCAATTGTTGTATTTTTCGCAATGTTTGTTTTCGTTGCCATGGATAATTAACATTTCTACGATCATTTACTCCTTCATTTCGATTGTTTTAAATGAATAAAATCAAAGCACACTGATAACATCCAACAATAAATAAATATTGTTTTTTAAAAAACAATAACGAAATAAAAATTAAATAATTTTATTTATAAAAAAAATGCCGTTAGAAGATCTTAAAGAAATACTTTTAGTCACAACTTTTAGTGTAACTTTTATAGTTAATTAATACTAGTATAGATTTCGAAATTTTCGAAATTCGAAATCAACTTTTAGTAGTATAAACGATTCAAAGCGATTCAATGTTATAAGTGTTGGTACTTTAATGAAAATTTTAGTAATTTTCTAGAAAATTTTGGACCATGGAAAGTCCATGTAAAGTTTTCACATTTCTTCCTCTCTTTGTAATCAGTAGTAGTAACAATATTTGATATGATTTGTAATCATTATTCATCTTTCTCGACTTTCACATGCGAATCAAAATTGAAAAGTACAGATTTTGAAGCTTTAAATTGTGGCATTAATTATAATATTAATAATGTATTCATAATATTAAAAAATATTGCCTGAAATTTTAATTGTTCAAAACAAGCCAAATTTTTGAAATTTTAGATACATTCGAAAGGTTATGAAAACTTTTCACATGTCTTCCCTGTTTTATTTCTCTACTTTTAAAAAAATACTAAATTTGAAGGCGGAAAGACCCCATGGGGTCGATAGCCTAATAAAGATTGTTTATATATATATACTAAATTTGAAGAGCATATTTGTAATAAAAAAAGTTATTGGGCAGTTTTATATTTTATTACGATCACGTCCATTTTATGTACTATAAAGAATTGAATTGAATAGTAGGAAGTATTAAAATTTTCTAAATTAAAACTACGATTTCAATATCATATATTTTATAACGATCATATACATTTCATGTCTTATAAAGAATTGAATTAAATAGTAGGCAGTCTTGGAATTTCAAAATTAAAACTACGATTTTAATATAACAATTTAATGATTTCTTCATTGAAATTGGAATGTAGATTGAATTTCACTTAACTGTTTTGTTTGATTTATGAATAAAAGCATATTTTTACTATAGGACTGAATATCGTCACCAGGATAGATCTCCCAGGCTTCGTAATCTATATATCTTCTCGTAATCTATATATATATATTCGTAAACTATATATCTATATCTTCGTAATTCTATAAATTTTGTATCTGAAATCTGTAATCTGAAATTGTGTATCTGAAATCCGTAATGCGAAATTGTGTATCTGAAATCTCTAATCTGAAATCTGTATTCTGAAATTTTAAAATTGCTCTTGTCAACATACTTATATAATTGCATAGATAGTTAAACGGTGTTTTTATTACCTTGCTTAGCAATATTTATGAATATTAAATCAATTATCAATGAGGGATTATTATTATTATTAATGTTTATATGTAGTGGGCTTATGTACCTACAGAAAGTTATTTGAATTATTATTTAGCAGCTCATGTTGTTCAGACAGTGACGTCAATAAACTTGTTTTTAATGGTCACCTTGGTAACTAATTACGAATTAATTTCCATCGATATCATTTTCTCGCTCTGGAATATCCTGACCCTATGAATAATCTCTCATTTTCACAAATTCTCTGCATACGTATAAAATCGTAGATATGTGCTAACTAAAGGGGAACGAATCACAACAATCACTTGAATTTATATTTTAGCTGCCATAGCAACTGAAATACAAACAATTGCTACGATTCAAATTGCTACGATTTAACCATAAAATTTGGCAAATAAACAGGTACAGTTTATTTTCTTGTGTTAGGCAGTTGTTTATTAAATTATTAAAAAAATATTTATTTTTCGTTATGAAAATTTTGATTACTTGATTGATGTTTTGACCACCCAATATACAGGGTGATTTTTTAGATCATCAATAAACTTTCAGAGATGAAAACTCACGTGAGAAAATTATGAACTTGTGTTCTTTGTGAAAGTGCGAAACGTATTGCACGATCACATCACGTAAATATCGTAAAATACAAGTGAATGAACTTACTGATATAGCGATTAGATTAACCGCAGACAGTTTAGCTGTGATTGTAGTGATATACAATGCGCAGCTATTTTTATGTTACTTTTGATGTGACCTCTAGAAATGCCACAGGTGGACAACAAATGTAGAACGTCATTAAGTTATATTTATATGTACATGCAAAGTAGCATTTAACGAATAACACAAATTTTATTGCGAACTTTACACATTAAAAGTATTTAATAGATAATTTTAGTTGAAGGACTTATACATATTGCGCATTGCCTTTGATTACTATTGGTAATATGTAAAAGTACCTATATTTATATTTTAGTATTACTTTTGCAGAAAAACATACTAACGAACGCATTTTCTGCAGCTCCTTATAATAAACCACTATCAATTTATTGCATGCGATTGCAAGAGTACAATAACTCCATGGGAAAGTTGAGAGTGTATCCCATGGAGGACTTCCTTCCTCGTGGAATGTAGGTTTTCCTTCCGCACGAGTAACAGCGGGCCTTCTTAAATGGTGCTTTCACTCGCCACTAGGGCAAAGGTTGTTGAAAGTGCTACGGTTTTGGCATTATCAAGCCCATTTCTTCGAGCGAGACCTGTTGGTGATCAAAGTCTGCCACATTTTGCTTTTCTTACATTAATTATGAACTGGGCACGGTGAAAGTAACTTACATACGTGCTCGGTTATTACTAATTAGCAGAAATGTTCCATCTCGGAAAGCACTACATGGAAACAATTAATGTAATTAAGCAAAATAATGTATCAATATGTGCATAGTCCATACTTAGCGTGGAACAATGAGTCACACGACTTTCAAAACTTGATTAAATAGATCAGAAACAAATAAATTATAAGTTATAAGTTTTGTATAATTTTTTGTTTCTGTGACAGTATGTAAATTACAATGTACAATTACAAATTACTTTGTAAGTTTTTCACAGTGCGTAATGTGATACTTTTTAGCATACGGTCATTGGACGCTAAAATATTCCTTTACAGACTGTACTAAGCGAAACTTGGCAGTGGCTTTCGAAAAATTGATGAGATTAGGGAGAGACACGCCATGTCCATACTTTTAATTCGCATATGTATTTCTCAACTTTGAACGCATCTGGAGGAGTAAATACGAGGGTTAGAAATGTCTTCTCTACGGTCATTGGAAGCTAAAATATTCCTCTATAGACTGTACTAAGCGAAACTTGGCAGTGGCTTTCGAAAAATTGATGAGATTAGGGAGAGACACGCCATGTCCATACTTTTAATTCGCATATGTATTTCTCAACTTTGAACGCATCTGGAGGAGTAAATACGAGGGTTATAAATGTCTTCTCTACGGTCATTGGAAGCTAAAATATTCCTTTATAGACTGTACTAAGCGAAACTTGGCAGTGGCATTCGAAAAATTGATGAGATTAGGGAGAGACACGCCATGTCCATACTTTTAATTCGCATATGTATTTCTCAGCTTTGAACGCATCTGGAGGAGTAAATACGAGGGTTAGAAATGTCTTCTCTACGGTCATTGGAAGCTAAAATATTCCTTTATAGACTGTACTAAGCGAAACTTGGCAGTGGCATTCGAAAAATCGATGAGATTAGGGAGAGACACGCCATGTCCATACTTTTAATTCGCATATGTATTTCTCAACTTTGAACGCATCTGGAGGAGTAAATACGAGGGTTATAAATGTCTTCTCTACAGTCATTGGAAGCTAAAATATTCCTTTATAGACTGTACTAAGCGAAACTTGGCAGTGGCCTTCGAAAAATTGATGAGATTAGGGAAAGACACGCCATGTCCATAATTTTAATTCGCATATATATTTCTCAACTTTGAACGTATCTGGAGGAGTAAATACGAGGGTTATAAATGTCTTCTCTACGGTCATTGGAAGCTAAAATATTCCTTTATAGACTGTACTAAGCGAAACTTGGCAGTGGCTTTCGAAAAATTGATGAGATTAGGGAGAGACACGCCATGTCCATACTTTTAATTCGCATATGTATTTCTCAACTTTGAACGCATCTGGAGGAGTAAATACGAGGGTTAGAAATGTCTTCTCTACGGTCATTGGAAGCTAAAATATTCCTTTATAGACTGTACTAAGCGAAACTTGGCAGTGGCATTCGAAAAATTGATGAGATTAGGGAGAGACACGCCATGTCCATACTTTTAATTCGCATATGTATTTCTCAACTTTGAACGCATCTGGAGGAGTAAATACGAGGGTTAGAAATGTCTTCTCTACGGTCATTGGAAGCTAAAATATTCCTTTACAGACTGTACTAAGCGAAACTTGGCAGTGGCTTTCGAAAAATTGATGTGATTAGGGAGAGACACGCCATGTCCATAATTTTAATTCACATATGTATTGCTCAACTTTGAACGCATCTGGAGGAGTAAATACGAGGGTTGGAAATGTCTTCTCTACGGTCATTGGAAGCTAAAATATTCCTTTACAGACTGTACTAAGCGAAACTTGGCAGTGGCTTTCGAAAAATTGATGAGATTAGGGAGAGACACGCCATGTCCATACTTTTAATTCGCATATGTATTTCTCAACTTTGAACGCATCTGTGTACAGGGTGGGCAAATTTCGATGTTTTAATAGGGAATCTTGATACTATAACAGGTATGATAAAATGGACCCCCCCCCCCCCCACAATCCCTTTTCTCGAGAAAAACTTAATGGTGAAAACCAAAATTGGCTATTGTCCTTTGTTTTCGAGTTATTGGCAAAAATTCAATTTTTGGACTTTTCGTTTTATGGCTGTTGGTCGCTTATTTATTAGAATAGAAAAAAATATTTCAACGTTCTTGAGGACTTTTTTGATAAGAATGCAGCGGCGTATTCATATTTTCAAAAAACAGTTCGAAATTCGAGTTATGACATAAAGTTGTGGTTTTTTTATATGGAACTCAAAGTTGGCTATAACTTAGCTAAAATGAGTGATTTTTTCTCATTTCAACAATATATACGACATGTGGGGTCAATTCTTAAATTTTAATGTGATTTTTCCAAAAAATATATATTTTTGAAGGTAGTTAGATGGTTGATCACCTGATCACCTAAGGATCCTAAGGAAACAGCATAAATAAAATTAATACATAAAATGTTACTGCATACTACAAAAAATAGACAAGAGGAGGATACAAGTTAAAGAAAAGATAAAAACCTACAGATTAAGAGAAACACAAACACAAAAGAAATACAAAGATATACTACAAAATAAATTCAGCGAGAGCGAAATGAAGCTAAACATAGTAGGAAAATGGGAAACATTCAAAAGAAATATACTAGAAGCGGCAAGGTAGACCTGCGGAACAACAAAAATTGGAAACAGGGAAATGCAAAAAACAAAAACTGGTGGACAGAGGAAGTCAAAAAGGAGATGAAAGACAAAAAAGAGAAATGGAAAAGATACCTTCAAACAAAAAAAAAATAATAGAAGGTTATGAAAAATACAATGAAAAGAGAAACAAAACGAATTCAATAATTAAAAGAAGCAAAATTAAAGTCATGGACGAAATTTGGTGAAAGAATGAATGACAATTTTGGGCAGAACCAAAAACTATTTTACGGAACACTAAAGCAACTAAAACAAAAAAAATAACACACCATGATGAACATAAAACATAAAGCTAAAATGAGTGATTTTTTCTCATTTCAACAATATATACGACATGTGGGGTCAATTCTTAATTTTCAATGTGATTTTATAATAATAATAATAATAATCCGTACTACTCCTCCACCTATGGCGTAATTGGTTACTGTCATAATTTTTGACAGAGAATTCTGACCAAAAATTCTTATTTTTAAAGGTACTTTGATGGCTTGATCACCTAAGGAAACAGCACAAATAAAATTAATACATTAAATGTTACTGCATACTTACCGCTAGATGCTCATTTGTATTTTTGATAATGTTCGATGATTATTGATGGCAATATCTTTACTATCTTTAATATTGTGTTTCTTTATTCTGTTTTATAAATGGCAAACTATTATTGATATTTTCTGTTAATTAATTCACGTGGATTGTCATTCCTTAAAATGACAGAAGCCTACTATGCGAAAAACCTTCAAAAATAAGAATTTTTGATAAAATAAAATTGAAAATTACGGAAGTTGTATATTTTTCAAAAGAGGAAAATTCCCTCTTTTTAGCTAAGTCACAGTCAACTATGAGTTCCATATAAAAACCGCAACTTTATGTCATAACCCGAATTTCGAACTGTTTTTGGAAAAATTGACTACGCCACTGCAAGCGTATCAATCAACTGCCTTTTTTTTTTTTTTTTTTTTCTATTCTCATAAATAAGCATAATTAATAGAAACAGCTGGAACAAAATAATGAATGTAAGAGTTACAAGGCAAGCCGAAATAGGAAGTGACCACCACCTATTAAAAATGGACCTACAGCCATAAAACGAAAACTCGAAGTATCGAATTTTTGCGAATAGCTCGAAAACAAAAGATAATAGCCAATTTCGGTTTTCACCATTAAGTTTTTCTCGAAAGAAGAGATGGGGGGGGGGGGGGGGCAATTCTATAACATCCTTGTTATAGTTATCAAGATACCCTACTAAAACATCGAAATTTGCCCACCCTATACGTAACATAAATTTTACAGACAATTCATTCACTCACAAATTTAAAACAGATAGAATTTTGCATCAAATTTTACTGTGAACTTAACATTCAATAATAAGGAATTCAAAACTTTAAAAAATCAAGTGTATGATACAATTGCTACAATGTGAGATATTCAATTTTTTTCATAATAGCTGTCGCAGAAAAAAAATGTCATAAATACGCTTTCGTAAAGAGCATTTTTGCACTCGCGTATTTTGTTGAACTCGGCTATGCCTCGTTCAACAAAACTGTTGCTCGTACATAAAAGTACTACTTTACAAACTTGTGTCATAAATAACTATTATTTTTACTTAAATTTTAACTATAATATTTTATATATTATATATGCATCTGTTCAAGTAACAAAAATGTGCATTATTATTTATACAGCTGCAGTGCTAATAAATAATCGATAACTGAAATAGTAACAAATCGAAATTTGCCCACCCTGTACGTAATATACGTTTTACACACAATTCATTCACTCACCAATATAAAACAGATAGAATTTTGCATCAAATTTTAGTTGTATTTTTGATAATGTTCGATTATTATTGATGGCAATATCTTTACTATCTTTAACATTTTTTTTTATTCTTGTTTTATAAATGGCCCACTATTATTGACATTTTCTGTTAATTAATTCACATGTATTGTCATTCCTTAAAATGACACAAGTCTACTGTACGAAAAACCTTCAAAAATAAGAATTTTTGATAAAATCAAATTGAAAATTACGAATGTCGTATATTGTTCAAAAGAGAAAAAAATCCTCTTTTTAGCTAAGTCACAGCCAACTATGAGTTACATATAAAAAAACCACAACTTTATGTCATAATTCGAATGTCGAACTGTTATTTTGAAAAATTGGTAGATACAAATTATTTTGTTCTATTCTCATAAATAAGCATAATTAATAGAAACAGCTGGAACAAAATAATGAACGTAAGAGTTACAAGGCAAGCTGAAATAGGAAGTGACCACCACCTACTAAAAATGGACCTACAGCCATAATACGAAAACTCGAAGTATCGAATTTTTGCGAATAGCTCGAAAACAAAATATAATAGCCAATTTCGGTTTTCACCATTAAGTTTTTCTCGAAGAAAGAGATTGGGGGGAGGGGGGGGGGGTCAATTCTATATCATACTTGTTATAGTTATCAAGATTCATAATAGCTGTCGCAGAAAAAAATGTCAAAAATACGCTTTCGTAAAGAGCATTTTTGCACTCGCTTATTTTGTTGAACTCGGCTGTGCCTCGTTCAACAAAACTCTCGCTCGTACATAAAAGCACTACGTTGCGATTTTGTATCATAAATAACTATTATTTTTACTTAAATTTTTAATATATATATATATGTTTTATATAATACATATGTATCTGTTCATGTAACAAAAATGTGCATTATTATTAATACAGCTGCACTACTAATAAATGGGGTAGATTTGTTACTGCTGTGTTGCTATCTGCAAATTTTATCTTATCGTGAAAGGGTTTCATTTTTTTTTTGTTCAAATCATTTACCTGCATTCCTCGTATTTTCAGTAATGTGTTTACTTCTTTACATTCTGTCTATATTAACACAGGAAAGTGGCATTCGTTTACAAATTAATTAATTAAAAATATTGAGTTATGACTCCCCTGGGCAAGAATGTATATATGCTGTCCTATAAAATAAAACAAACAATTGGGGGATAACAAGCAGCGCGATAAAGCACATCATGAATACCACAGACGCTTTTTGAAATATTAGATTTATACACGCAGAGGTACAAAAATAATGAATGAAAATGTTCTCGGTTAAAAAAATTATCATGAAATCAAGAAATTAGGAAAATCTACGTCAATAATGAATCAAAAACTTAGTAGATAAGTACTTAGCGATAAGTATGCAGTAACATTTTATGTATTAATGCTGTTTCCTTAGGTGATCAGGTGATCAAGCCATCTAACTACCTTCAAAAATATTTTGTTTTGATAAAATCACATTGAAAATTAAGAATTGACCCCACATGTCGTATATATTGTTGAAAAGAGAAAAGTTCCCTCCTATTAACTAAGTTACAGCCAACTTTGAGTTCCATGTAAAAAACCACAACTTTATGTCATAACTCGGTTTTCGAACTGTTTTTTGAAAATTTGAATACGCCGTTGCATTCTTATCAAAGAAGTGCCCCAAGAACGTAGAAATATTTTTTTTCTATTCTCATAAATAAGCGACCAATAAAACGAAAAGTCAAAAAATCGAATTTTTGCCAATAACTCGGAAACAAAAGACAATAGCCAATTTTGGTTTTCACCATATTTAGTACACTAATGAACATGGTTACCAAGTGACCATATTTATTAGTGTACAAAACATGTACAAAATGTGTGCAATAGAATGTGAACAGTAGAACAATACAGATATATAGGAACAATCATACAGTGTGAGTCATACACATATGTAAGTGAAGAAAAGTTACTCAGTTTTTTATTATTTAAATAATCCTCCACTCATTAATCCAATAGTACACATGTACGTCAATAATTACTGCTAATGGAATTTACTTTACAATAATAATGGATTACCTACTAATAACAGATTTTTCGCCGAATTTTGTTTGAACCTGCGACCTTTGCCTTGTAAACGCACTGACCTTTAGACCTCCACGAAGGTATTCGTCGTGAATTAGAATTCGGTGTAATCGTACACGAATTAAAGGATTATTGACCAATCTCTTTCCGCATTCGAACTTGCCGAATCGAAGGCCCATCAATCCGATTACGAAGTGGACTACATACATCCTCACGCAAATATCGATAATTGCCGCACGTGAGTGCGGAGCCGCGCCACTCGCATGAATAATTTTTTGGAGTGTCTACGGATAATCCCGCCCGACGCTGCGGTTTTTGCTCCGGCGTCGCGACGCCGCATTTCGACGGACGCCGAGGAGCGGTGCGGACGTCCCGGAACGCTCCAGGATGACGACCTGGTTACCACTCCTCCTGCTCGTCGTACCCCAGTACTTCCTGGTGGCCAAGAAGACGGACGACAGCGAAGAAATTGTTGACACGTAAGTTTTTTTTTCTGCTTTGTACGTTTTCATTCAAGTTTTCATGAAAATTCATTAATCAAAATTCGTTAATCAAAAACTCCAACCGTTTTGAGGAGCCACGGCTCTGTTAAGATAATTTTTGAAGAATTTCTGGTTATGCACATTACACATATGTGGGTGTGTGTGAGTGCATGCATGCGTTTTGTAGCAGTCAAAAACGGTTCAATGTAATTGAATCAAATTTTGGAAATACGGTAAGAAGAAAATATCAAGATTTATTTGTATACACAGCTAAGAATAGTTTTTGAAAAAACGACTATTAGAAGTTGCTGTTATACTAATGAACTATTATTGTTATTGATCATAATTCCAAAATAAAGAACAAATATTTTTATAAAAATTTAAAAGTTAAAGAAAACCTAACATTTTCGTGGCATTCTTCGCATACAACAAAAAAATAGTTTATAATGTTTATAAACATATTTATATTTTTTTGTTGTCTATAATTAATAATAAATAATAGTTGAATTAATATTTTTCAAATAACAATTATCTTAATTTAACTTTTACTCAACTTCAACAAAAATCGTAAGGCATAAAAGATTAAAATGTTAAATCTAATATAAAATTTTCATGTCATTCTTCGTTTACAAAAAAACATCTAATTTTTTTTTTCGTAAATTGATTTATATGATAAATTAGTCTTCAAATTAATTTTATAAGCATTTTGCTTAGGAATACATGCCTACGATTTTTTTCTAAGAAACTTGTAGTTACTGCTAATATTTTTTTTCGTAAATTGATTTATATGATATATTAGTCTTCAAATAAATGTTGTCAGCAATTTCATTTTTTCAACGATTTTTTTTTATAAGAAAGTTGTAGTTACTGCAAATATTAATAATAATAATATTATAATTGAGTTCTTGAAAACCAGAGTGCTTATAAACTTAATTAGAACACTAATTTTACATACAAATTAATTTTCGCAAAAAAATCTTCACATATTCTTTGTGTCCCAGTTCAATCTCTCGCATCGATTGTTCATTTGTAGCGCCGCGGAGGCTGCCTTTGGCGCCGGCAAGTCTCCAATCTATCGATCTCCTTAAGGAAACCGACTCTGTTTATCTTAAGTTTTGGTGTTTGCAATAGCACATTATTACTTACGTGATTCAAGAGAAGTCGCGTTTATTAAGTACCGCATTGACGTCGAGTGGGTTTATAAAATTTAACAGCCCTAAGAAACAGTTAAGGCTCTGACTCACAAACGTACAATTTCCACGTAGAAATGACAAAATTTTCTATTCTGCGCTAAAATCCAACAAAAAAAAATAATTGTACTTTAATTTACAATACTTAACTTATTAATTTCGCACAAATGTGAATCGCACAATTTCGCATTACACATTTTTGCAATTTTGCACAAATGTGCATTTGGTGCAAAATAAACATGAAAAGAAAAGTTAGTTACTTAGTTTATGACTATGTAATAATAATTTTATTTGTAGTCTGTGATTTAATTATAAAATCATATTCCACAATATGTAGCATAAAACTTTCAAATTTTCTTTTTCCAAATTTAGTGTTATACTGATCACTAAATGCGTTTGTGTTCAATCTCGATACATTTTTTTTTGTGTCAGGTTGTTTTAAAAATTGAAATGATTCTTAAAATTGATATTTGGTTTCAAAATGTATTGATTTAATTCAAAAACAGTGTCTATATTCAAAATTTTCAAATTCAAACTCTAAAATGTCATTAGTGCTGAGCTTTGAAGCATTATTTGAAAAAATAAAAACTTAATTAACTTTGCTTGACTTATTAATTTCACACAAATGTGAATCGCACAATTTCGCATTACATGTTTTTGCAATTTTGCACAAATGTGCATTTCGTGTTGAATGAATTGAATGGAATTGAAATGATTCTCAAAATTGATATTTGGTTTCAAAATGTATTGATTTAATTCAAAAACAGTGTCTATATTGAAAATTTTCAAATTCAAACTCAAAAATTTCATTAGTGCTGGGTTTTGAAGCATTATTAAAAAAAAAACTTAATTAACTTTGCTTGACTTATTAATTTCGCACAAATGTGAATCGCACAATTTCGCATTACATATTTTTGCAATTTTGCACAAATGTGCATTTCGTGTTGAATGAATTGAATGGAATTGAAATGATTCTCAAAATTTATATTTGGTTTCAAAATGTATTGATTTAATTCAAAAACAGTGTCTATATTGAAAATTTTCAAATTCAAACTCAAAAATTTCATTAGTGTTGGGTGTTGGGTTTTTATTTGAAAAAAATAAAAACTTAATTAACTTTGCTTGACTTATTAATTTCGCACAAATGCGAATCGCACAATTTCGCATTACATATTTTTGCAATTATGCACAAATGTGCATTTGGCGCAAAATAAACATGAGAAGAAAAGTTAGTTACTTAGTTTATGATTATGTGATTTAATAATAAAATCACTTTCCACAATATGTAGTCTAAAACTCTCAAACTGGCTTTTTCAAAATTTACTATACTGATGTCACTAAATGCGTTTGTGTTCAATCTGGATACAATTGTTTTTTTTTTGCCAGGTTGTTTTCGAAATTGAAATGATTCTCAAAATTGATATTTGGTTTCAAAATGTATTGATTTAATTCAAAAACAGTGTCTATATTGAAAATTTTCAAATTCAAACTCAAAATTTTCATTAGTGTTGAGTTTTGAAGCATTATTAACAAAAAAAAAATCTTAATTAACTTTGCTTGACTTATTAATTTCGCACAAATGTGAATCGCACAATTTCGCATTACATATTTTTGCAATTATGAACAAATGTGCATTTGGCGCAAAATAAACATGAGCAGAAAATTTAGTTACTTAGTTCATGATTATGTGATTTAATTATAAAATCATTTTCCACAATATGTAGTATAAAACTCTCAAACTGGCTTTTTCAAAATTTACTATACTGATGTCACTAAATGCGTTTGTGTTCAATCTGGATACAATTGTTTTTTTTTTGCCAGGTTGTTTTCGAAATTGAAATGATTCTCAAAATTGATATTTGGTTTCAAAATGTATTGATTTAATTCAAAAACAGTGTCTATATTGAAAATTTTCAAATTCAAACTCAAAATTTCATTAGTGTTGAGTTTTGAAGCATTATTAACAAAAAAAAAATCTTAATTAACTTTGCTTGACTTATTAATTTCGCACAAATGTGAATCGCACAATTTCGCATTACATATTTTTGCAAAATGCGTTTGTCTTTAATCTGGATACAATTTGTTTTTTTCGGTGCCAGGTTGTTTTCGGAATTGAAATGATTCTCAAAAATGGTTTCAAAATGTATTGATTTAATTCAAAAATCAATACATTTTATTTCAAAAACAGTGTCTATATTGAAAATTTTCAAATTTAAAGTCAAAATGGGTATTTTTGTAACTGTTATAAATCAAAATACGTATATTTAAATATAACACCACAATATATCGACGAACCAAGTCTAACTAAACTTCTTTAATTAGCAGTAAAATTTGGGTTTCTTCACATGCAACGGTTATTTTTGCTTCATCCTGCAAAATTAGGGTTTCTTCACATACAACTCGGTTTTTTCAAATTGCAAATTTTGCAAACCCAAATTTACAAAATTTGGGTCTCTTCAGATACAACCGTTATCTCTTCCTCCTTCAAAATTTGGGTAATCAATAAAAATAATAAAAGCAAACAATAATAATAATCCTAAAAAAAAAAATTAAATAAAATAAATGAAAATATAGAAACAAAAATAAAAGTTCTCCGTTTTATACTATTTCTTGATAAAATTTTAAATGCATTATGAAGAATTATAATGATTTTAATTCATAAATAATTGTTTTTTCTTCCTCCTGCAAAATTTGGGTTTCTTCAGATACAACAGTTTTCTCTTCCTCCTTCAAAATTTGGGTCTCTTCAGATACAATCGATGCCCTGTCTTCCTCTTGCAAAGTTTGGGTTTCTTCGTATACAACAGTTTTCTCTTCCTCTGCAAAATTTTGGTTTCTTCAGATACAAATACAAAATAGGTATTTTTATAACTGTTATAAATCAAAATACGAATATTTAAATATAACACCACAATATATCGACGAACCAAGTCGAACTAAACTTCTTTAATTAGCAGTAAAATTTGGGTTTCTTCACATACAACGGCTATTTTTGCTTCTTCCTGCAAAATTTGGAATTGTTCACATACAACTCTGTTTTTTTTTTCTTTTCCTGCAAAATTTGGGTTTCTTCAGATACAACAGTTATCTCTTCCTCCTTCAAAATTTGGGTAATCAATAAAATAATAATAACAAACAATAACAATAATTCTAAAAAAAAAAAATGAAAATATAGAAACAAAAAGTAAAGTTCTTCGTTTTAAATTACTTCTCAATAAAATTTTAAATTCACCATGAAGTATTATAATACTTTGAATTCATAAATAATTGTTTTTTCTTCCTGCTGCAAAATTTGGGTTTCTTCAGATACTACAGTTTTCTTTCCTCCTCCAAAATTTGGGTTTCTTCAGATACAATCGATGCTTTTTTTCCTCCTGCAAAATTTCGGCTTCTTTGTATACAACAGTTTTCTCTTCCCCTGCAAAATTTTGGTTTCTTCAGATACAACAGCCGTTTTTCTCTCAAATTTTAACTCAAAATAGGTATTTTTGTAAGTGTTATAAAACAAAATATGTATATTTAAATATAACATCACAATATATCGACGAACCAAGTCGAACTAAACTTCTTTAATTAGCAGTAAAATTTAGGTTTCTTCGTATATAACGGCTATTTTGGTTCCTCCTGCAAAATTTTGGATTCTTCACATACAACTCTGTTTTTTCTTCTCCTGCAAAATTTGGGTTTCTTCGGATACAGCAGTTTTCTCTTCCTCCTTCAAAATTTGGGTAATCAATAAAAATAATAATAACAAACAATAATAATAATCCTTTTTTTTAAATAAACTGAATGAAAATAAAGAAACATAAATTAAAGTTCTTCCTGTTATATTATTTCTGAATGAAATTTTAAATTCATTATGAAGAATTATAATGATTTTAGTTCATAAATAATTGTTTTTTCTTCCTCCTGCAAAATTTGGGTTTATTTAGATATCACAGTTTTCTCTTACTCCTTCAAAATTTGGGTCTCTTCAGATACAATCGATGCCCTTTCTTCCTCCAGCAAAGTTTGGGTTTCTTCGTATACAACAGTTTTCTCTTCCTCTGCAAAATTTTGGTTTCTTCAGATACAACCGCCGAATTTTCTCTCAAATTTAAACTCAAAATGGGTATTTTTATAAGTGTTATAAATCAAAATACGTATATTTAAATATAACACCACAATATATCGACGAACCAAGTCGAACTAAACTTCTTTAATTAGCAGTACAATTTGGGTTTCTTCACATACAACGGCTATTTTTGCTTCCTCCTGCAAAATTTTGGATTCTTCACATACAACACTGTTTTTTCTTCTCCTGCTAAATTTGGGTTTCTTCAAGTACAACAGTTTTCTCTTCCTCCTTCAATTTTATTGAGCAATCAATAAAAATAATAATAACAAACAATAATAATAATCTTTTTTTTTAAATAAACTGAATGAAAATAAAGAAACATAAATTAAAGTTCTTCCTGTTATATTATTTCTGAATGAAATTTTAAATTCATTATGAAGAATCATAATGATTTTAGTTCATAAATAATTGTTTTTTCTTCCTCCTACAAAATTTGGGTTTCTTCAGATACAACAGTTTTCTTTCCTCCTTCAAAATTTGGGTTTCTTCAGATACAATCGATGCCTTTTATCCTCCTGTAAAAATTATGCTTCTTCGTAAACAACAGTTTTCTCTTCCTCCTTCAATATTTGGGTTTCTTCAGATACAATCGATGCCCTTTCTTCCTCCAGCAAAGTTTGCATTTCTTCGTATACAACAGTTCTCTCTTCCTCTGCAAAATTTAGGTTTCTACAGATACAGCCCCTGTTTTTTCTTCCTCCTGCAAAATTTGAGGTTCTTCAGAAACCACCTTACACTTTTAGTTACTTTTGTAACTCATTATAAAGCAAACTTTAACTTTTTTCTTTTAAATACTTTCGTCTGTTTTTTTTTAATGTGTACTTTCAAATGCTGTTTTTATCTGGAGAACGATTTTTGTTTTGCAGAATCAGAGAGTGGGCGGATCAACTAAGTAGAGAACTGGAGAAACTGTCAAAAATCACGCACAAGGAGAAAGTTCGAGCGGTACGTATTTGGACAGTTTACTAGTAAATAATAATATAAATAATAATAATATCAGTTGTGGCATTGACAGTTAAGGCCCTGACTGATAAATTTGTCGTACAATCGCTTTAAAATGACCAATTTTGGCATTCAACGTCGTAATCCAACAAAATAGTCTTAAATCAAAGTCTTCTCTTAATTTTTCTTACTGAATAATGTCGATTCAAGGGTTCTCCAGAGTTCCTGTTACATAAATAATGATATTTTAGAAACCAGCGTATCAATATTTCTGAAAATTATCACAGATATATATTGATATAATTGAGTATGTTGTGTATAAGTAAATTAATTTCCAATGCGTGATTTCTCAGATTTGCAAATTTTAATTATATAATTTTAGAAACTTTCTCAGATATGCAAATTTTAATTATATAATTTTAGAAACTTTCTCAGGCGTTTTCCAAAATTAATCTTATTAGGAAAATATCTCAAAAACTGTCGTCTCAATAATAGTGATTCTTTTTACAGATACCTAATATCCAATTGCATACGTTATGAATAATATTTACAATACAATTTCCAATGCTTTATTTTCAAGATAGACGGTTTTTGATGTGATCTTCAGTTTGCTTCCTCCAAAGACCTGTGAATTTTATTGGTAGACGTTGACTATAAGGTTCTGAAACCATTTAATTAGACACCTAATAGCCAATTGCATACGTTATGAGTAATAAACGGCATTTCCAATGCCTGATTTTCGAGATAGACGGTTTTTGATGTGATCTTCAGTTTGCTTCCTCCAAAGAGCTGCGAATTTTATTCGTAAACGTAGACTAGAAGGTTCTAAAACCATTTAAGTGATGCATTTGTTGTAGAATTTTTCAAGTGCAAACGTGATAGAGGAAAAATGGGAAATTGTGATGGACTCAATTGCAGGAAATATCCGAGAAATGATGGACAGGAAGGTGAAAGCTGTTATGGCAAGTATCTGATTTATGTACCTTATTAATCAATTGGCACGTAATAATGGTATTTACTAATTACACTGGTCGACAAATTTTGACGAATGTGTTGTCCCTTCAATTTAAATGCAAATGCGGAAAGAATTTACTATGCATATGTACGAAATGCAAAAAAAAATTGTTGGAGATCATAAAAAAAAAATTAAATTAAATTAAAATTTAAATTTAAAAAATTACATCCCTATTTACCCTATTTACTTACTTACTTACTTTACTTTTATTAGGTTTTTCCCCTATTTACTTACAAAAACACGTTCTCAGTTAAAGATAGCTTACAAAAGTGATACCAGTAACTGTCAAACTGAAATTTGAGTCCAGTATTGCCATAAAAATTATCGGAATCGATCTTGTATCACACATTTTCATACATTCTTGTACACATTTTGCAAAAATTGAAATATCTCAAAAACCTGACGTCCTAGAATTTTTATTTGACGTTTCTGAAATCAGCAAAAGAAATTCTATCGGAATCAGCTATTTATATCTGAGAGACAAAAATTGTGTTGACCAGTGTTCATCATTACTTGTCAGTTATTAAATAGTAGTATATTATTAAAAAGTGCAATAGTGTTAGACCAAAAATTAACACGCTGTATTTTTTTATTTGTTGATATCTCATTCATCAGTCGGTATAACATCTTCTCAATTAAAGGGTCGATACAAATTGTTAGTGCACGTAAAATTGATTCAAATTTGAAACTCACTGAAAGCACTTATAATTACAGTTAGATTGGTTTCTTTCAGATGATCAAAAATCATGCGGAGGCATTGGCTGAGAATAGGAAAGCTCCAATAAATAATTACTCCAGCTACGACTATTACGACACTGACAAATTCCACTTGGATAACGCCACGGATAGAGAGAAAGACAGGCTTGAGGTTGGTAATTTAAATACTCATTAAATTAATAATCAATTACATTATTTAACAAGTGTTAAAATGGATCAAACAAGTTCTTGCTCAATATCGAATGCATTGGCAGTCATCTACATTTTTTACGATATTCTTTTAGGATATTTTTACGATAATCGCTGATAGATAATAATAATAATAATAATAATGGATAAAACATTAAAATTAACAGTAATAATAATACACATATCTGTAGTATAATTACTGTTAGGAATATTACATGGTCTTATATAAAGAAAAATAGTAAAATATAGAATCTGAAATTTGGTACTCATCCATTTTTTTGCAAGACATTGCTATTTAAAATTATTTTTTATCATAAAAAAATCGGTCATAAAAATCGGTGATAGATTGAATCTGAAATTTGGCACACAACTATAGCAAGGACTGCTGCAAAGCCCCAAGTTGTGTTCTTGCTACTGAATATAATAAGCCAATAGAAAATATTTTTTAGAAGATTTTAATCTTTTTGTTCTTCAGTTATTATTTTCTGGAATCTTCTGAAATCTCTTATTGTAAGCGATGCGTATATTTTTATTACTGCCACGATTTTCTTCATCCATTGCAGCGAACTTCTAAAATTTCTTATTCAACATCATTCTTATTCGATGAAGATATTTTCTGAAATCTCTTATTGTATGCAATGAGCATATTTTTCCTACTGCCACGATTTTTCCAATTGCCCATAGAAAAGCTGAAAATTTTAATCTTTGTGTTCTTCAGTTCTCATTTTCTGGGATTTTCTGAAATCTCTTATTGTATACAATGAGCATATTTTTACTACTGCCACGATTTTCTTCATCATTTGCAGCGATTTTCTGAAATTTTTTATTCAACATTATTCTTATTCGATGAAGACATATTCCAATGGTCCTTAGAAGAGCTGAAAATTTTAATCTTCATGTTCTTCAGTTATCATTTTCTGGAATCTTCTGAAATCTCTAATTGTATGCAATGAGCATATTTTTACTACTGCCACGATTTTGTCCATCATTTGCAGCGATCTTCAGAACTTTCTTAATCAACATTATTCTTATTCGATGAAGACATTTTCCAATGGTCCATAGAAGAGCTGAAAATTTTAATCTTCGTGTTCTTCAGTTGTCATTTTCTGGGATCTTCTGAATTTTTTTATTGTCTGCTATGAGGATATTCCTATAATCCATCAACACTCTTGCTGTTAGGCTTTTAGACTGAGTGAATTTTGAAGTGCAAGTTCTGTTCTTGCCATTAAATAGAATTAGGAGCCAATAGTACGTATTTTTTAGAAGATTTTAACCTTTTTATTTTTCAGTTATTATTTTGTGGAATCTTCTGAAATCTCTTATTGTAAGCGATGAGCATATTTTTATTACTGCCACGATTTTGTCAATCATTTGCAGCGATCTTCTGAAATTTCTTCTTCAATATTATTCTTATTCGATAATGATATTTTCCAACTGCCAATACTTTTTACTACTGCCACGATTTTGTCCATCATTTGCAGCGATCTTCTGATATTTCTTATTCAACATTATTCTTATTCGATGAAGATTTTTTCCAATTGCCCATAGAAAAGCTGATAACTTTAATCTTCGTTGATCGATGTGGCTTTTATTTGTTGAAAATTCATAATTACTAATGTATGAAATAAAGTTACGCACTTTTTAAATTTTCAAAATTGTTTTTTATTGTTCACGACAATTGTTTCGCCACACTGTGGCTTCTTCAGGTGAAGAAATGGTGAATTTCTTCACCTGAAGAAGCCACAGTGTGGCGAAACAATTGTCGTGAACAATAAAAAACAATTTTGAAAATTTAAAAAGTGCGTAACTTTATTTCATACTTTAATCTTCGTGTTCTTCAGTTATCATTTTCTGGGATCTTCTGAAATCTTGTATTGTATGCGATGAGGATATTTTTATTATTGCCACGTCCAGAATGGTACAATTCCGTTCTAAAATCTACTATACTAGAGGGTTAGATAGCTAGAATGGTTTTTAAAATCCATCAACACTCTTGCTTTTTGGCTTTTAGACTGAGCGAATTTGGAGGTGCAGCATCCCCGAGGACACCAAAGGCCTGTGCTTCACGAAGCAGCGCAAGAACGACGGTTACAAGTCCTTCGAATCCATGAACAAGGAGTACAACAGCTTCATCTACAAGAAATACGTGAAAAGAGAGATGTACAGTGCCGACAGTCAAAGGGGTCGCTGTCGTCACATCGCGTTCCTAAAACGGCCAGAAGATTATTACAGGTAAATTCTACATGTTCTGTGTAAAGTCTGTGTACATTAAATTCTACGTAAAGTAAATTCTGTGTAAATCCTTTGTACAGTCTGGGCACTTCATAGATCTTGCTGTTCAAATCCAAAGTCTGAGAAAATTAAATTCTGTGTAAAGTAAATTTTGTGTAAATCCTGTGTATAGTCTGGGCACTTCATAGATCTTGCTGTCCAAATCGCAGATTTCACAAAAAATCATATTTTCGTGTTAATGTACCGTATCAGTTGTGCTCGATCTGGGAGACCGTAGAAGACTATTAGGGATTCTGCGATACTATAAGAATACATAATCTATGTTGTTCTACATTACTATTAATATCTGTTTATTTGCTTTGTCCCCAAAGGAATTACTTGTGATTGATATATAGGTACAATTCGAGGCTAGCTATTATAACTAGGTAACTGAAATGGTAGTGTTTTGAGTAATACACAAATTACCTTTCACGCTTCAGTAATTTACAATTTCGGACATATATCTGGTATCTACAATCGACTTAGGCCCGTATCTATAGTCCGTACTTGAGCATGAGTTCGACTCGAGTCGTACATTTGCTTGCGTATTCTCTATGAACGTTTATGTACAAAATTCAACCAAATATACACAAATATACGACTTGAGTCGAGCTCGTGCTCAAGTATCGACTATAGATACGGGCCTTATAGTTATCCACCTTTAGCATTTAAAGGAAACCTACTAAAACAGCCTGTAGGGGTAGATAACTCAAATTCGATCATTTTTCAGTTATCTAGTTATAGTACTAAGCCCACGAATTGGGTGGGAACACAAATATACGACTCGAGTCGAACTCGTGCTCAAGTATCGACTATAGATACGCGGACCTTATAGTTATCCGCCTTTAGCATTTAAAGGTAACCTACTAAAACAGTCTGCTGGGGTAGAGAACTCAAATTCAATCATTTTTTGTTATCTAGTTATAGTACTGAGCCCACGAATTGATGTTGTTCAAAATTGTTTTCTGCTTAGGAGCATGGCATTTGAGTTCCATCCGCATTTCGACACCGAGGTGAATTTGAACTACAGCGTCGTCAAGGTGACGCCCAACGTGGATCCCCGAGGTACTCCCGTCGGTCGAGTGATTTGCTATTTGTTTGTACTCGTTGATGCTTGCAGCGGTGAAACCCCTGAACGACATCCGATGGTCAGAAGCGTTGGATCTGACTTTTAAGTGCAACCGCGAGAAAGATCCCACCATCACGTTCCAGTACTTCGGAAGTACGAGCGGCTTCATGCGGTACTATCCAGGTGCGATGCGGACGGGTCTCGTTTCGGCAGTACGTAACTGTGCAATTTCGCAGGTGTCAAGTGGTCGACTGAGGAGTACAATATGACGTTCGACTACCGGATTAGGTCATGGTACTTGGAGGCGATAAGCTCCGCTAAGGACATAGTCATATTGCTGGATCGTTCGGGTTCGATGGATGGTTACAGGCGTAAGATGGCCACGCAGATAGTTAACGCGATTTTGGACACGCTGACGGACAACGACTACGTTAACATCTACTCGTTTACGAACACGAGCGAGCCTGTAGTACCGTGCTTCAACGACACGTTGGTCGAGGTAAGTTGTTTGGGCGCGCCACAGATAAAGTAATATCTGCGATTGTTTTGAGGCGAACGAGGAAAACCTGCGGTTCCTCAGGGAGAACCTGTATAACGTCACGGATGAGTACTGTGGGGACATAGGGTTAGGTATGAAGTTAGCGTTTCCGCTGCTCTATAAGTACAGGAAGGCACGAAACGGTGTTATTTGTAACCAAGCCATCATGTTGATAACTGAGGGTCTGGATTACGATTATGACCACCAGCTATTTAAGATATACAATCACGTCCCGGACGAAAAGTACTACAGGCCCATACGGATGTTCACGTACCTGCTGGGCGCCGAGCCTCAGGATGGCCAGAGGATGACGTGGATTGCCTGCTCCAACATGGGTAAGAGGGACGCTTGAAGGATTTCGGGTTGTTGCAGTGGTGGGCTTGTAGGTTATTTCGTGAACATTTCGGTAATCGGGGAGGTGCGCGAGAAGGTGCTCAAGTACCTCGAGGTGCTCTCGCGCCCCATAAACCTGAGCCCAGAGCTAGAACCGAAGCCGGCCTGGACGGCCCTTTACGTGGACCTGGCCGACAGAAGGCTGTCCAACTGGTTGTGGAAGAAATACGAAGGTAATCGCCAGAGAGACATTTTAGTAGAGTACGAGATAGAGCGGCTCGACTATATCAACGAAACACTCGACCCAAACCAAACAAAACACTTTACACGAACTACCGAACACGTGAGCCTGTTTGCAACACCATGCCGCCCTCGGCGAAGCCTACTGACCGAGGGACATTTTGCAGGACTTCGAGGTGTACCAGATACCCAGGGCCTACAAGTACCTCACCTCCGTCTCGCTGCCCGTCTACGACAGGAGACACAACGGGACGGACCTCCTTGGAGTCGCAGGTCTCGATGTCCCCTTGGAGTACATCAAGCAGCTCACGCAGCCTCACAGGGTACGAAACCTACACCTCTAGAAGGACCAAACTGTATACGACTTGTGTTGCAGATTGGTGTCAACGGGTACGCCTTTATCATCACCAATAACGGGTATGTCTTGCACCATCCGGACCACAGGACGGAGGTAAGCGCTTAGGCATGTCTCAACACCAAAATCATCTTTGGCCCTCCAGTTTAGGCCTGGCATCCTGAAACCGACGTTCAACCGCGTCGACCTCACAGAGGTTGAAATCTCCGACAAGACCGTTGAACCCCGAAAGTTTGATAACGATATAATTCAAGTAAGTTTACGAACAACTACGGGATATCCATCCAGAGTTTTCCAATTTCCAAAATTCCGACCGCTAAGTTCCGGTGTTTATGATCTTCCCTCTAGCAATGCACAAACACTGAGGCCCAGTTGTATGATCGTCGATCATCCTTGATCTTGGTTCAGTTTCTAAGGCCCAGTTGTATGATCGTGGATCATCCTTGATCGTGGTTCGATTTCCAAGGATACCAATGTATTAACAATTGTATCCTAGGTAACTGAACCATGGTCAAGGATGATCCACGATCGTACAACTGAGCCTTAGGCCCAGTTGTATGAACGGAGATCAGCTTGATCGTGGTTCAGTCACCTAGGATACAATTGTGTCAATAATGGTATCCTAGGTAACTGAACCATAGTTCAGTTCATACAACTGGGCCTTAGGATACCATTGTATTAACAATTGTATCCTAGGTAACTGAACCATGGTCAAGGTTGATCCACTATCGTACAACTGGGCCTGAGTGGGTGTAGTAGGTACAGTTTAATCTGATACACATTACAGAGTAACCTCCACACATAAAGTTGCGAAAAGTTATCTTACACTTTAAAAGACCTACAAATAAAAACCATTAGGTGGGTATACCCGTCATGTAGAAAACTGACAATGACCATCACCCAATATTATGACTACTATATTTTGATTTTTTTTTTTCTAATCCCGTATTGATCCTACTATATCTTGTAATCTCATCGTTTTTTTTTTGCTACACTTCTTACACTTAAAAATACCCACAAGAAAACCATTAGGCAGGTATACTCGTCCCGTAGAAAACTGACACCTCATCACCCAATATTAAGACTACTATGTTTTGAAATCTCATAGTTTTTTGCTAATCTCGCTAATCGTACTAGATCTTCAAATCTCATTCTTTTTTTGCTAATCCCGTAACTATCGGACTATACCTTTTCAAGTTCAAATTGAGACCAATCAAGTTCAAATTGAGGCCAATCAATTTCAAATTGAGGCCAATCAATTTCAAATTGAGGCCAATCAAGTTCAAATTGATACCAATCAATTTCAAATTAAGACTAAACAAAATCAAGTTGACACTAAACAATATCAAGTTGAGAGTTAACAAATAAAATGTATTATGACAACTTGATATTGTTTAGTTTCAACTTGGTTTTGTTTAGTCTCAATTTGAAATTGATTGGTCTCAATTTGAAATTGATTGGTCTCAATTTGAAATTGATTGGTCTCAATTTGAAATTGATTGGTATCAATTTGAACTTGATTGGTCTCAATTTGAACTTGAAAAGGTTAAATCTTGTAATCTCTTTTTTTTTGCTAATCCCGTATTGATCGTACTAGATCTTGTAATCTCATTGTTTTTTTTGCTAATCCCGTATTGATCTGGCAGCTACGTGAAAACCTGGTCCGTCAGGAGCGAGGTCATCGGGAGATCAGGGTGCGCCATCCTCTGGACGACATGGTAAGTGCAGACAAACTCTGTGGCGCCCGTTTCTACTGGGCGATCTTCGATAATTGCAGAAGAGGGTCACGGTGAGCAGCCGCCACTACTTCTACACGGCAATCGGACCGTTCAGTCTGGTCATAGCTCTACCCGACAGGTACGGAAACCTGGTCATCAGGCATCCGAAGACGGAAGGCCTTAGTATGCCGAAGCGCGCTAAGAAGACCGAGGAGAAGACCTGGCGGAGCCATCCGAAGTGGCTGTACAGGTGCAAGACGAAAGCTGAAAATTGTAAGTGACAAGTTTGCAATCTAATTATAATTATTAATATTCGTACATTTGGATATCGCCATTCCGGAGCAACACTGACTTAACTGCAAAACTCTGAATTTGTTCAGAAGATATTCAGAATATTTTCAAAAATATGCAACAGGCAATCACTAAAATTTAATTTGTGCAGCAAATTTCCACTTTAGATTAAGGCCCAGTTGTATGAACGTAGATCAGTTTGACTATGGTTCAGTTACCTAGGATACCATTATTGACACAATTGTATCCTAGGTGACTGAACCACGATCAAGCTGATCTCCGTTCATACAACTGGGCACAAATGATTTACATCTATTGGGTTGATGAGGCACATACTTGATGAAACTCTATAGTAAAATAGGCAAATGAAACACTTAGTTGCAGTTAGTAGCAATAAATCTGTGAAACTTAAACATCCATAAACATAAATATGATTCATCTGCCTGATGAAGCCACCGTGAGGCGAAACAATTGTTGCAGTTAGTAGCAATAAATCTGTGAAACTTAAACAACCTAGTGTTTTATTGATCTACATATATTTGAAATCATTAGCATTTTGTTATGGAATTTTGTAATTTTTTATGCCTAAAGTGGTTTGCAGATTTTCTTCAATTTTTGCTATATTGCAAATTTTTCATGGAATTTTCCCATTTTTCAATCTAAATTGAACGTTCTTGGTGCTTCGTGTGCAATAACTAAGTTTCACTCTCTAATGTGAAACAGGTGTCTCCAATTTTTAGTATATTGGCAAAATTCCCAGTGAAAATTTAAGGTTCTCTAAAGTTGTCGACAGATTCCTTTTACTCACAACATTTCTACGAATTTTTCATTGAATTTTCGTGTTTTTCTATCTGCAGTGAAATTTTAAGTTTACCACTTTGGAGAAACTTAAAATTTCACTGCAGATAGAAAAACTAGACAGATTGAAACTTCAAATTTTTCTATTTGCAGTGAAATTACAAGTTTCTCTAAAGTTGTCGACAGATTTCTTCAACTCTCAATATTTCTACGAATTTTTCATTGAATTTTCATGTTTTTCTATCTGCAGTGAAATTTTAAGTTTGCCACTTTGGAGAAACTTAAAATTTCACTGCAGATAGAAAAACTAGACAGATTGAAACTTCAAATGTTTCTATTTGCAGTGAAATTTCAAGTTTCTCTAAAGTTGTCGACAGATTTCTTCAACTCTCAATATTTCTACGAATTTTTCATTGAATTTTCATGTTTTTCTATCTGCAGTGAAATTTTGAGTTTTCCACTTTGAAGAAACTTAATATTTCGCTACAGATAGAAAAACTTGACAGATTGAAGCTTCAAATTTTTCTATTTGCTGTGAAATTTTAAGTTTCTCTAAAGTTGTCGACAGATTTCTTCAACTCTAAACATTTCTACGAACTTTTCATGGAATTTTCTATAGTTTTTCTATAGGAATTAAATATTACTAACATTATTCTTAAGTGATTGGGTATGACATTTTAATATATTAAGGGGAAAGTCAATACCCAAGAATTTTGTTCATCAATGCAACTATGTGAACTTTTACTCATTTTGGTTTATTTATATACAATATAATCTGGCATAAAATTTTCAAAATATATCTGGCATGAAATTTTCAGAATATCCACTAAATAAATTTTCATAAATTTCAGTGATTGATAACTTATACTGGCAAACTGGGAAAGTTAATAACTTGATTTTTTCACTTATTTAAGACATACTCGTGGTTAAATTTTCAGAGGATTTGTATTCAGGAAAACTGTATATAGATCTAGCATAAAATTTTCAGAATATTCATTAGATAAATTTTCAGAAATTTCAGTGACTGATAACTTATACTGGTAAACTCGGAAAGTTAATAACTTGATTTTCTCACTTAAGACATACTTGTGCTCAAATTTTTGAATGAGAGAACGCATAGAAAAAATGTAGTGCTGCTAAAAAATATTGTGTATGATGAAATCTGAAATTCAACAAAAAATTATTTTGGAAATTTTTCAGTCTAATTGAAGTTGCAAAGTTGTGCCTGATAACTGATGTTTGGCTGATGTTTTGTTTTTTCAAAAAATAATCCATCGCAACATATTACAGTTTTACTGCAGTTGAATGAGAGATAGCATAGAAAAAAATTGAATGCTGCTAAAAAATAAATGATGAATTGTCTGAATTATGTCTATGATATGATATTGTCTATCTGAAATTCAACAAAAATGCTCGAAAAAAAAAATTACTTGCATAAAATTACATACATACGTATTTGAGAATGACTTCTCTATTTCAGGTAGTGCTGATTTACTAGATGCTCTGGCCAAAGATTGGATCATTACTGAGTGGTTCGATTCTGAGGGACCACCTGTAAGGTATTTTAAGTTTTACATTAAGAAAAAGTATTAAGTTTAATAGTGGAACGTCCAGATTTTAGATCGGCTTTGGCTCAAAAACTTATATTCAAGGCTTTAAAAAAGATAAGTTGGGATATCTGCACCTTACAATTGAGGGGTCTGGAAGTAAAAGGGTTTAGGTGCATTTTTGGTAGTTCTGAGATAAATGGCTTTAAAGTTAACTTGAATTTCAAAATTCCAGGAATTAGTTTAGAAAACTTAGTTAATATTTTAGACTTAGTTTTAGACTTTAAACTATAACTTTAAAGTCATTTATCTCAGAACTGCCAAAAATGCACTTAAACCCTTTTATTTCTAGACCCATCAATTCTAATATGGTTTAAAAACACAGATTCCAAATCACTAAAATCTCATGTCCGCTTTTAATTTTTTTTTTGTGCACCGTTTATTACATAATTTGTAAGCAATACAAAATTGATTTTACCCTTATGGTACAACTGTGAATTTAAATTCCAAAAGAGTTCGAGGATTGCAATTGATTATTAAAAATCCCAGAAGTGATTATTACGTAGCTCACTTGCAGAATATAGAAGTTGCCTGAAAAAAGTTACTAAACTAGTACTTAACAAAGTGCTAAAAAGTACTAAAATAAAATGTTTAAAAAAGTACTTCTTCGGTTTTAGGATTTGTTTTAGTACTTTTCTTCGGTTTTAGACAGTTTTGGTACAACTGTAAATTTAAATTCTAAAAGAAATCGAGGATTGCAATTGATTGTTAAAAATCCCATAAGTGATTATTACGTAGCTCACTTGCAGACAATAGAAGTTGCTTCAAAAAAGTTACTAAACTAGTACTTAAAATAGTGCTAAAAGGTACTCAAATAAAACGTTTAAAAAAGTACTTCTTCGATTTTTGGTTTTGTTTTAGTACTTTTCTTCGGTTTTAGACGGTTTTGGTAGAACTATGAATTTAAATTCAAAAAGAATTCGAGGATTGCAATTGATTATTAAAAATCCCAGAAGTGATTATTACGTAGCTCACTTGCAGAAAATAAAAGTCGCTTCAAAAATTTACTAAACTAATACTTAAAATAGTGCTAAATGGTACTAAAATAAAGCGTTTAAAAAAGTACTTCTTCGATTTTTGGTTTTGTTTTAGTACTTTTCTTCGGTTTTGGACAGTTTTGGTACAACTGTGAATTTAAATTCAAAAATAATTCGAGGAGTGCAATTGATTATTAAAAATCACAGAAGTGATTATTACGTAGCTCACTTGCAGAAAATAGAAGTTGCTTCAAAAAGTTACTAAACTAGCACTTAAAATAGTGCTTAAAGGTACTAAATAAAAGGTTTAAAAACGTACTTCTTCGGTTTTAGGTCAAACTACATGAATGGTGTGGTGCTTACATTTTTAGCTACCCATTCAGGCCTCACACGGTGGAAGAACTTCAGGAATTTAGACACTAATAAGTAAGTTATTATTTTATTGGAATAACAAGTAAACTTATTAAAAATTGTTTCCGACGGTCAACTGACCAACAAATGATTTTTGTATGGCCACTTCTCGAAGTAACTTTTTATAAATTGTTCTGTTGGAACAACAAATCAGTCTTTTAAATATTGTTTGCATTAATGAACTACCCTTAAAAAAGTAATTGTTTTTTTGTATATCCACTTCTCTAAGTTACTATTTAAAATATATATATATATATATATATATATATATATATATATATATATATATATATAAACAATCTTTATTGGGCTATCGACCCATGGGGTCTTTCCGCCTTAAAAAATATTTTATTGGAACAATAAATTATACTCTTTAAAAATTGTTTCCATTGATCAACTGTACTTAAAAAAAAACAATTATTTTATTGGAATAACACCAACCTTATTAAAAATGTTTGCAATGAATAACTGCCCTTAAAACAAGTGAATTTTGGATAGCCACTTCTCGAAGTTACTATTTAAAAAAGATTTTGTTGGAACAATAAATTATTCTCTTTAAAATGTGTTTCCATTAATCAACTGTTCTTAAAAAAAACAGATTGTTTTATTGGAATAACAAATTAACCTTATTAAATAATGTTTGCAATAAATAACTGCCCTTAAAACAAGTGAATTTTGGATAGCCACTTCTCGAAGTTACTATTTAAAAAAGATTTTGTTGGAACAATAAATTATACTCTTTAAAAACTGTTTCCATTGATCAACTGTACTTAAAAAAACGATTGTTTTATTGGAATAACAAATTAACCTCATTAAAAAATGTTTGCAATAAATAACTGCCCTTAAAACAAGTGAATTTTGGATAGCCACTTCTCGAAGTTACTATTTAAAAAAGATTTTGTTGGAACAATAAATTATACTCTTTAAAAATTGTTTCCATTGATCAACTGTACTTAAAATAACGATTATTTTATTGGAATAACAAATTAACCTTATTAAAAATGTTTGCAATGAATAACTGCCCTTAAAACAATTGAATTTTGGATAGCCACTTCTCGAAGTTAGTATTTAAAAAATATTTGGAACAACAAATTAGCCTTTTAAAATTTTGTTTCCATTGATGAACTACCCTTAAAAACAGTAATTGTTTTTTTGTACCGCCACTTCTCGAAGTTACTATTTAAAAATGATTTTGTTGAAACAACAAATTAGACTCTTTAAAGATTGTTTCCATTGATCAACTGTACTTGAAAAAACATTTTTTTTATTATATAGCCACTTCTCGACGTCTATGACAATGGGCCCGGATGAAGTCTACTATCGTAGGTCTGCAGAGTTGAACTACGACAGACCAGACACGTTTTTGTATTCAGTGCCCTTTGAAGGTAATTTTATTCGTATTATTGCACGCGATACATTATAATGAATAAGCAGGGAGGAGAGCAGTATGAAAATATATCTGTTCTTTGCTCTAATTCGTTCAACAACTACAGAATTTCACGCAATGATATTAACACGTCGCAAGATATATGTATCTTCAAAACAGGCTGCAACGAAATTACCACTAGCCGGTTTTTCCAAAATTGCAAAGTTTCAAAAAATTGAGGATAAGTTTTCTACGGTATAACAGTGCTCACAAAGAGTTTGGTGTCCTAACCAGTCAGAACTTTTTCAATGGATGGACAGATCAGTCCTACCTGATATATTTCTCGATAGAGAAAGTCCTACTTTTTGTTCTAAAAATTTATACACAATTTTTAAAATTTGAAACCTGTTTATCAAAAATAATTGTGAAATATAAGTTGCTTGACTGCTAAGACTAAAGATCCCAATAGGTTTTCAGAAGATTCAACTATATACCCATCGCAACAGTTAGTAGTTTTACCTCACCTATCCTTACACCAGTCTGAACGTTTTCAGTGGATGGATCATTTATTTATTTGTTGAATGAGTTTTATCCAAAAAAAAAGTGAAATATAAGTTGCTTGCCTTCGAGATTTTAGATCCCAATAGGAATTCAAAAGATTTACCCATCCACTAATCTCTAACAGTTCTAACATATTACTAGTTCTACCTAACCTAACCTTACGAACTCCTATATACGGTTGTAAGTAGTGTCGCTAAGCAGGTTCTACCCCAAATCCTAAAAACTCTACAAAATTACGATTTAAAATGTAGTTTTGCTCGACCTAATGATATTCCTAAAATCCATATTAGTTACATATCGGTCCAACCTTTTATTTCCTGTAGATTACAACGAAGATTTCACGTTGATCACTGCTAGCAACGTCGTTTTCTTGGAGAAGAAGAATAAAAGAGCGCCTGTCGCGGCGGTTGGATTTCAAATGCTCCACAGGACATTGAACTCCATCCTGAGCACGTTCAAGGTACCGATTTTTTTTTCAAGATTATGCAATCTACCAAAGAACCAAAAAGTGTGCAGCATATTACATAAAAAGTCGTATAATTTCAGTGCGAGTCGACGAGGCAATGCAAGGTGTCTTGCGTGGGCAGTACCTGGACCTGCTACGTCCTGGACAACGACGGATACGTAATTTTGGCGGACGATACCGATAACGTCGGAAAGTCAATATTAAAGGTGGACAGCAGTTTGACCCACCAGCTCGTCGAAGACGGGGTCTTCAAAGAGATCGACGTGTTCGACTATCAGGCGACCTGCTATCCTGAGTTAAAAAATATTACGGAACTAAAGGAGAGGGAGAAAGAGAAGAGGAAAAAGAAAAAGAAAGGCAAAAAGACTGAGGAAGTGAAAGAGCCAAAGACAAAGTTCTACGGCCCCACGTTTGATGTAATTAAGTTTTTCATTTTGGCAACGCAAAAAGTTGGGACCAGGAAATTTTGATTTTGAAAAATTTCCAAGTCTGAGTCTTCAAATCGTTTGGTTTAAGTTGTTTCTACTTTTACTCCTAGTCGATCATTACAGCATTTAGCAATCTAACGGTTTGAACACACAAAGAACTTATAAATGCAGATAATTCAATGAAAGTATGACCTTTGCGATTTTAAGATTTTGCAACCTAGACAAAGAAAGAAGAAAGAGCCAAATACAGAGTTCTACGGCTTCACGTTTGATGTAATTAATAGTTTGTTTTCATTTTGGCAACGCAGAAAGTTATTTGTTTGAAGTTGACTAGGAAATTTATATTTTGAAAAATTTCAAAATCTTCAAATCTTCAAGTTTTAGTTGTTTTTACTTTTACTCCTAGTCGATCATTACGGCATTTAGCAATATAACGGTTTGAACACATAAAGAACTTATGAATGCATTCGGCAGATAATTCAATGAGACTATACCTACCTTTACGATTTTAAGATTTTGCAACCTACCCATTAACCAAAAGTTGTGCAGCAAGCAATACATATTACCTAAAAAGACGTCGCATAATTTCAGTGCGAGTACTACCTTTAGAAGGTTTAGTGCGTACAAAATTTTGATAAAATTGCGTGCCAGTTTATTTGGACATATTGATTTAGGAGCGTTTCAAACTTTTAGGATGTCAAACATCTCCCAGAAAAATGCTCCAAGAAGACTCCCATACTGACATGCAAGACCAGAGAGTTCTTGCGCAGACAGGTCGTTAAAACGATACCCACTCCATGCGACGAGCTGTCGAAGTTGCACAATTACCTGTGGACCAGCCACTCCAATATAGTGCAGCCCAAAAGCAGAAACGATTGCGTTTGGTAAGCCCACGTAATCCTGATCTCAACATGCATTGCTGACGGTTACTTGCAGCCCGTACGTCGCGCAGCATGTGAAAGGCAGCAATTTGGTGATGGTGGTGCTTAACAACACCTGCTGCAGGCAAGAGGACGAGCAGAAGGTACCTCCGGTGTACCCTCAAGAAATACGGTACGGCAATTTGTCGCTGCCCTGCTACATAGCAACGATGAACAACTTCACGAAACGGCATTACACGCAATGCATCATCAAGAATGAAAAGGTGTGAAGCAAACGCAGTAATTTAGGCCCAGTTATACGATGTACATCATCCTTGATCATGGTTCAGTTACCTAGCATACAATTGTTTAAGCTATGTTATCCTAAGACCCAGTTGTACAAATGTGGATAATCTTTGATCATGGTTCAGTTGCCTAAGATACAATTGTTGACATAATGCTATCCATAGTAAGGCCCAGTTGTACGATCGTGGATCACCCTTGACCATGGTTCAGTTACCTAGGATACAATTGTTAAGACAAAGGTATTCTTAGAAACTGAACCACGATCAAGGATGGTCCACGATCATACAACTGGGCATAACTGAACCACGATTAAAGATGATCCACGATTGTACAACTGGGGCTTAGGGCCAGTTGTACAAACGTAGATTACTTTTGACCATGGTTCAATTACCTAGGTTACAATTATTGACACAATGGAATCCTTAGGTCCAGTTGTACACTCTTGGGTTAGCTTTGACCTTGGTTCAGTTACCTACGATACAATTGTTAACACAATGGTATCCATAGAAATTGAACCACGATCAAAGATAATCCACGTTTGTACAACTGGACTTTAGAAACTGAACCATGATCGAAGATAATCCACCATCGTACATCTGAGCCTGGGTGTTATTTTTTAAACGGTTAATTTTCAGGAGTACGTTATAAATGAAAACATGGAAAATTGCGGGGGAGAAGGCTTCATGAAAATTGAATGACACCCACATGCCTACCTCTACTAGTCCATATTTTATTAATACCATATAATTAAAAAAATATATACGTTGTAAAATTGGCCGTATCAATATCCGTTTGAATCGCCCCTCTCACAGACGTAGTTCTCGCAGTTGCACCGTAGGCAGCTACTACTCATCGGCACCGTCGACTCGTATATCGAGTAAGAGCCGTCGTCTTCCTCGTCCTCTTCCTCTGCCATGAACGGGATGAAGTCATGCCTGGATCTCTTGCTGGTCGCGAAATACTTCTTCACGAATATTATCTGCAAATATTGCATAAAGGCCCTGCTGGTAGATCGTGTGGTAAGTACACCTACGTAAAAGAACAGTAGCGAAAGTAATGTTATGATTACAAAACTGTTGCATATTATGAAGGGCTCGGTGCCGGATTCCTCCACTTTGGGCTGCGCCATTCCAACGTATTCCATCTGAAACGGTTGTAAGTAGTGTCGCTAAGCGGGTTCCACCCCAAATCCGCGTTAGGGAGATATTTTTTATGTGACCCAAGTCGTAAACTTTGTCTTCCAACTACGTACGCTGGGCTTTTTACTTACTGTAGAAGTTTTTTTGCCAGAGGTGCTCACGAGGAAGCGTACTTAGTTGAGAGTAGTAAGGTAAGCATACTTTGGTTTAGACTAATTCGTCGGTACCCCTGAATGGAAGCCAAATAGCAAAACATTGGTATGGGGGATTTGGGACTGGACGGTATAATTCTACGGTTGTAAGTAGTGTTGCTAAGCGGGTTCCACCCCAAATCCGCGTTAGGGAGATACTTTTTATGTGACCTAAGTCGTAAACTTTGTCTTAGTCTTCCAACTACGTACGCTGAGCGTCTTACTTACTGTAGAAGCTATTTTGCCAAAGGTGCTCACGAGGAAGCATATTTAGTTGAGAGTAGTAAGGTAAGCACAGTAAGGTTCAGACTAATTCGTCGGTACCCCTGAATGGAAGCCAAGTAGCAAAACATTGCTATGGGGGATTTGGGACTAGAATTATACCGTCCAGTCCCAGATCCCCCATAGCAATGTTTTGCTATGGGGGATAGTAGCATAAGCCAATGCTACTTGGCTTCCATTCAGGGGTACCGACGAATTAGTCTAAACCTTACTATGCTTACCTAACCTTTGATTAGAAGAATGGTCAAATGATATTGGGCATACCAGTTTTTGCCAATAAGATAGGTGCTCCACCGGTTTTGGTTTGGGGGTGAGGAAGTCTAGTGACGTGGATATCTGGAAGCTGTAGGTATAAGAATGGCTTAGCATAAATATCTTGTATCCTTACCATACCACGTATGAGGGCTATAGTAGTTTCCAAAGCATTTCCTGAAATGACGGTTTGAGGTTATTTGCGAATAAATAAATTGGTAGTTGTTGCACAAGTACTCACCTGAATCTCTACATACTGGCACAAAATAGCAGCATGAATTCTGGATCAAACTGGACAATATTATACAGGCTAGGCGCATTTCGAACAAAATAATCGTTTATTGAATCACAATTCAATTTGACAGCTTTCAAACATTTGAACATTAACAAGCGCTGACTTGATTTTCGTCCCCTTCAACTGCTTCAGCCACCATCTCGTTGGGGGCGTCGTTGGACACCTGCGGCGCTGCAGGTGCCTTCTGTGTGATCCCGTGCTCCTCCAGGCCCACGTGCCCAAACATGTTCCCGATCCTCTCCAGCTTCGTCTGGATGTCGTAGACGCCCTCCATCCTCCTCCTGAGCGACTCCTGGTTCTCACCGGCATCTAAACCGACGCCAGAATTGATAATTAACTAACAACTGAGCGCCCTCCCGTTACCGTGCATCTTATACATTTTCTTCAGGTTGATCCCCATCAGCTCGATCTGCACCTCGGCCAGCTCGCGCAGCAGCTCCACGCTGACCGCGATGTAGCACTGCGGCCTGACCTCCTTCAGGATCGTGCTGAGCGTCTCCAGGGCGTCGGCTCGCCTCCTCTGTACGTTGTACTGGGTGTCCAGGTCGGGCTCGTAGAACGCCAGGAACCTGTACAGCTCGCTCAGGTCCAACACGCAGTTCACGTAGATGAAGGGGTAGTCGCGCAGGGTGTAGTACACCCTCGCTCGCTTCAGCCACACCTGGGTGTGCTGGAAGAGGACGTGCGCCTCCGCCGTGCTTGTCACGAAGCGCGCCGGCACGTTCCCGATCTTCACCTCGGAGTTGGAGAACTGCAGGGTGCCATCCAGCGGCTCCTCCTGCTCCTCAGTCTTCGCCTCCTCGCTGACCGTCATGCCCGCTGAAAATCGGTCACAAAACCCTGATGATGTGGTGGAAGAAACGAAACTAGGTGTGTGCTGGTTGAAATCCTCTTTGTGATGAAGGCTTACCAGAAAACTCATAATCAGAAATCCATTCGAGGAATTAGCGCTATACTGGATAAATGCTTACTATTGATTTATTAATTTGGAATATCATCACTAGACCAATGGATCCTTCGGTCGTCTGTATCTAGGTAATGCTTGTTACTCTAGTATAGCTGGAACCAATAGGTTTTAAGCTACCTGGAATAGAATTACATAGGAAAAATGGAAGAGGCCTACGTTTAGGAAGGGAGGAAGACTGACTGAAGAAGATGAAGAAGAAGACGACGAGGACGGAGACGAAGAAGAGGAAAGGGAAGAGCAGGAGGAAGAAGAAGAAAGAGAAGACTAGAAAAAATTGAAGAGGCCTACATTTAGGAGGAGACGAAGACATTACACCATTATCGTGCAGGGAAAGATTATTGGAAATAGAAGCGTTGGTCGTCGCACAACGTCCTGGATGAAAAACCTGCGCCAATGGTTTGGCAAAACATCAGTCGAACGTTTCCAAGCAGCTACTAACAAGATAATGATCATAAATATGCTAGCCAACATGAGAGTCAACGACCGTTCATGGCCATGATACAAGAAGAAGAAGAAGAAGACAGACTGAAGAAGATGAAGAAGACGACGACGAGGACGAAGAGGAAGAGGAAAGGGAAAAACCTGCGCCAGTGGTTTGGCAAAACTTCAGTCAAACGTTTCCGAGCAGCTACTAACAAGCAGATCATGATCATAAATATGCTAGCCAACATGAGAGTCAACGATCGTTCATGGTCATGATACAAGAAGAAGAAAAAGACTGATTGAAGAAGATGAAGAAGAAGACGACGAGGACGAAGAGGAAGAGGAAAGGTAAGAAGGGGAGGAGGAAGACGAAGAAGACTAGTACACGGATGGGCGTACTTTAATAAACCAAGAACTGCTTCAAAAGTTCTCCCAAGTGGCGCTCTCCATTATATGCAGACAATTATGGCAACTCTGCCGATCTCCCAAAATACAACAAACTTACCAACACGTCTTTGTGCTGCCGAGATTCCCTCTTGCCTTTACTTTCGAAATATCGACTCTAACATTCATACCGAAAACACTAAGAAAAAACAAAGATTACCTTCAGAGTGCGTCGTAGTTGGGACGTCGTCGAATATCTTGTTGCACAGCTTCGTTATATCGCGGGACTTGCTGGTGTCGAAGAGGCGCAATCCGTAGTAGATCCAACCCCTGGCCAATTCCGCTTGGGCCTTCCCCAGCTCCGGGTGCTCAATCAGAGCCGCCTCGACGCGGTCCAAGGCTGATCCTGCAGCTGACAAATAATACCTGCCAAAATAATGTGTGCCATAAAATTTAAAATATTGGGCAGATGAGGCGAATGAGGACATGACGAATGAGTTTTGAAGAGGTACAGAGAGACGACCCTGTAAGGACGTCCTATGGGTTTTGTAATATTTCTCCTGTGTTACCACTTCTACAAGTTACCTTGCAGATACGAATTGAGTTTTAACGAGGTACATAGAGACGACAACCTTAAAGACGTCCTACGAGTTTTATAATATTTCTTCTGTGTTTTACCACTTCTACAAATTACCTTGCAGGAACGAATTGGGTTTTGACGAGGTACAGGGAGGCTACGCGCGTGCACCTCATGGCCCAGTCCACGGGGTCGCACTCCTCGTAGTCGAGCTCCAGCTCCAGTATCTTGTGCTGCACCAGCGCCGACTCCTTGTCCATCCCCATCTTGCTGTACACCCAGCTCAGCATCTGCAGGTTGTTGATGTAGATGCTGTGCAGCTTCGCCTTGGTGTCCGCGCACTTAGCCTCCTGAACCGCAAATAGCTCCTCGGTGCTGCCCACAAAACCCCAATTAATTGATAATTATAATTCAAATATAGAATTCAAATTATTTATTTGTACACTTGGACATCAGTCCAACGGATAACTGCAGACCGGTTTAGACCTATGGGTCTCATCGGTGCAGTGTCCGAAGATTTCATTCCCAAGCTAATTGTTACAAGCAATCTATAGAACGACTATAAGGTGCGTCGAAGATTGTACCGATGTGATCATTGATAAAATAATGAGTTGGGGCTGTATATTTTGTATGCTATAATGTAATTTGTATGCTTTGTATTGTATATAGCTATATAAGCTATATAAGTGGCTATATAAGTTGCTTTCAACGAAGTTGCTTTCCACCGAAAACTACAGAAAACCTTCCACATTTAGATAGTCTCCTTCCTTTAGATATCTTTCATGTGCAATGTTGAATGCACAGGGTGTCTCAATTTAAACCACCCAAATCATGTGAACATGTGAAAGCTTTGTGTCAGTTGTGATATGTCTGAAAGTTTAAAAATGTTGAATTGGGTTCATCTTCAATGACTATAAGGTGCGTCGAAAATTGTATAGATGTGAGGTAAGGTAAGGATAACTGATTGATAAAATAATGAGTTGGGGCTGTATATTCTGAACCTAAGAGTAGTTGCTTTCCACCGAAAACTGCAGAAAGGCTTCCACATTTAGATGGTTTTTACCTTGAGATGGCTTTCATGTGCAATGTTGAATGTACAGGGTGTTTCAATTTAAACTGCCCAAATCATGTGAAGATGTGAAAGCTTTATCAGTGAACAGTTATGATATATCTGAACGTTTAAAAATGTTGAATTGCCTTGAATTGCGCCTTTGATTATGGCATAAGTTTGCACTCCACATCCCAGCAATTATCATTGAATTGGTCATTGAAGCAAAATATTGCTAGCATTAAGTGTATGTTACTGGTGTAGGTGATGACCCCATCAGGTGGAAGAAAGGTGGTCACGAGGAGGTATCAGGAGGTATATAGGAGGTACTATTCACAGTGGTGGAAGAAGAATATGTAGATCTACGGTGACACCTGTAGACGTTGATGTCTGCCGGCGTCTCTTTGGTGGTGATCTCGTCCAGCAGCTCCTTCGCCCTGGGGTACTCGCCCAGCTTGGACAGCGTGAAGGACAGGTGGTTGACGATGCGCAGGTGGAGGTACGCGATCAGGGGGTGCGCGACGTGGTCCGTGACCATCTCCAGGGCGGCGTCCAGCTTGGTCCTGCTGACGGCGAAGTCGTCCACCGTCAGCCTGATCTTGGCGTCCTCGTAGTGCAGCGAGGCCTTCATAGCCAGCAGCTTCATGTAGGCGGCGTCCTCCTTGACCACGGACGCCATCGCCGCGTCGATGCGCGCCTGCAGCCCGCCGAAGAGCTCATCCAGCGGGTTCTGCTGCGTCTTGTCGCCGCTCTCCTGCTTCAGGGCGTCCGGCTTCTGCGACGCCTTCTTCAGGTCCTCGAACAGCTCCTCCAGCTCCTTGTAGGTGGCCTCGTCCGGCGCCGCCATTCCGTCGCGCTCTTCCTTCTCTTTCTTTGCAATTCCTAGCGAAAGTTTTGACGTTTTACTAAAATTTTTAGATTGACCAGCATATCTGTTGTTTATTTTCCATAGACTTGTAGATCAGACTAATCGTATGATAAAAAGAGTATCAAATCCCAAAGAATTAACCTGTAAACTTCAAAAGCTGAAGATAAATTTTTCGCAATTTCAATATCAAGGGTATAATAACGCTGTTATTAATGATGACCTATACTCAGGAATTTGGAAAATTAGTAATTCGATTTTCCCACTTATTTAAGACATACTCGAGTTCAAATTTTCAGAGGATATATCTTCAGACATACTGTACACATATCTGGTATAAAACCTTCAAAATATCCATTAGATAAATTTTCAGAAATTTCAGTGATTGATCACTTATACTGGTCAAATTGGAAAGTTAATAACTCGATTTTCTCACTTATTTAAGACATGCTTGTGGTCAACTTTTCAGAGGATTTGTATTCAGGCATACTGTATACAGACCCGGCATAAAATTTTCAGAATATCCATTATATAAATTTTCAGAAATTTCAGTGATTCATTACTTATACTCGCCAACTCAGAAAGTTAATAACTCGATTTTCTCACTTATTTATGACATATTCGTGGTCCAATTTTCAGAGGATTTGTATTCAAGTATACTTTATACGCATCTTGCATAATATTTTCAAAATATCCTATAGAAAAAATTTCAGAAATTTCAGTGACTGATAACTTATTCTGATCAACTCGGAAAGTTAAACATTCAGAATATATAAAAATATCATAAAAAGTGTGAATCAAATTGTCGCTCAATGAAACTTATGTGCGTTAATCCTGAAGGGTCAATGAATATACCCTGTAAGTGACATTTTCCAATTTGCCTTTGGAGGGTAGTAAATCAACCCTGAATATTTATAAGAATCCGATCAACTCGGAAAGTCTCTACTGAGGGGATTTAGCAATATCAGGTTGTGATTGTTAATCATAATATTACGTGCTATTAATTTTTCTAGTGAAGGGATTTAGCACTATCAGATTATTAATCATAATATTACATCCTATTAATGATAAATTAATAAATGATAGCGCTAAATCCCCTCATTAGAAAAATGTACCTCCATCATTAGTATTTCAGAATAATTTGTTAATCTTGAGAGTAAAGTTGAGTTGTTTGAATTTAAATCGCTCTAACCAGTTTCTATTTTGCTCTTTAAAAACCACTATCCAGTCACTGCCCCTCTAAAGAGTAAGACATGAGATCAAGGAGTACTCTTATCTATAATGTGACAACCATGGTAACATTGCCTCCTTTTTTGTCGACTGGCTTGGGTCAGGTCAGGTTGGGTTTTAGGGGCACCCCCCGTGTCAGTGCACTAAAATGGGTAAAAGTAGTAGGTTTTATACCCGAGATTTTAGGGTATTTGAAATATAAGTTACTTTAAACTAGTTATACTTATGTGCAAACAATGTTGCACTATACGTGAACCTAATGGTGCATCCTTGACTCACTATAAATTCAGAAGTTTGAATACTTTAGTACACCCATTGAGTATGGAATAAGTAATTAAGTAAATAAGTAAAAAAGTAGAAATATAAACCTTAAGGCCCATTTATAGATTTCTTACGCGACACAACGCTACGACAATGCTGTCGCTATAGGCATTTTCAATACCGAATGGGCCTTGATGGTACCGCCTAGTAGCAATGTACCGAAAATGTGATGTGATAGTAGTGGACACCCCTGCATTTCCACATTGTTGTCCTGGACATAACCACAATCTTGCACGCAAAAATGAACCATTTTCGGAGGATCGCCTTGAGGCCCCAACGATTCCTGAGATACATAGCCAACGATATTTACGAGCCGGATTATTTGGACGTTCGTTTTCCAAAGCTGCCACCGTTTCGTTTCTAAGAGCACCAATTTTCAGGCTTTGAAACCGAAGGTGCCCCTGTACGATACCCTCAATGTGCAGATGAGGGGCTACGACTACTGTATCCTGGAAAACTACCAGAGCCTCGTACACAACCTTGCCAAGAACATGGAGATCGAGGTGGAGGAGTGCTGGGCGACACCGGCCCAGCACCTGCAAGTCACCACGCTCAAGCATAAGAGCGACGTCGTCAACTCACAGTACAAGCTGAACCTGTACGAGAGGACCGTGCAACTCGTCGATGTTTCCACCTTACAGGTCTGATTCATGTGACGGAATTACAATAATTTTATTATTTATTAATGGTACATACATACATACATACATAATCCATCCCTCTTTTACCCATTGAGTGTCGAGGTTTATTAATGGTGCTTTATTTTATTAATTAAAAATCATATTAGCAGTTTATAATACTACCAGAGATTATAATTTTTCAGGTATGGCGATCAAGACTGCTAGTTGTGGTGTATTTGTATGTTGTTTGTATTATCAGAATTTGATTGGTTCTCATGATTATAATACTATGATACCATTGGATATAAAACATTTTTTGCACTTGAAGTAATCAGATTAATGCCTCTATTGAATTATTTTGTGCATTAATGGAATATTTCATATTTTATAAAACACCGATAATAAGAAACGGAAATTGTTTTTCAATTAACATGGCTTTGCAGCTGCCTATTTTCCTGCGAGCCATAGATGCATGCATCCCGGCTGGAGTAACCGTTGACGTGGTCAAACACGAAGATTATCACGAAGACATCAGATATGTGCCTGACCAGGAGTTGCTCACATTGAAGCAGGAGCTGGACGACATAGGGGGCCCGAGGAAAATAAGACCCCAGTGAAGTGTTAACGTGTACATATTTATATAAAGACAAATAGAAATATTAAATTAATGCAAAAGCAACCATCATAGTAGTAGCATTTTATTACCGCCGATTGTGGTTTTCCAGAGAGCTTAGTTTCAAACCGACGACTCAAAACCTAGGATAGGTTAGTAAACTTTTCTTCAAATTGGATCTTAAGACTACGTGACTTAACTAAAACGCTACTGCAAAAAAAAAACTGGTTTTTTCATAAAATTTATACCCTAATTTACAGCAACAAGATACAAAACCGTCTCAAAACCAAAAGAGATTAATAACCGCCAGCCTCTTCAGATGGATCTTCGGCCTCTTCGCCTTCACCTTCTGCACCGCTGTACAGCGTATCTTTAATCTGCTTCTCCGTTACGTCTACTTCAGTTGGCGAAGGCCCTTTAGACTTCCTTGTGTCCACTTCGTCTACCGTACTCGCAGACTTCACCTTCTCCAGCTGCTTCATTCTCTCAGCATCGGCCCTGTCATCCACCTCAATTTGATAATAAATGTTGGAAACAAATACTGCTGTCCAGTCGGATATTGAGATTATAAAACGTGACAAATTATCTGCAACAAAAAATACAGGGTGTTTCAAAGAAAGCAACCATTTACTACGAATTTATTTAGCGTAAGGTGTAGACACGTATAGAAGAAAATATTTTTAAATTTATATCAATTTTAAACAAATTTATTTATTATTCTATTATATTACCTATAGATGGCACTGACTCAAAGAATTATTTAGTTGAAAAAGTGGCAACGTTGCAAATATAACATTTTACTTTGGCTGAAGATTTTAATAACCTTAAAATATCAGTCAATGGCACATTCTTACTTATCTAATTACACAGTACAATAATGCGTAAAAATCTCTTCAGTACTACAGCAATAGTGTTATTATCGTTAGGTAAGTTTATGCCATGTTAGCTTTTACTAAATAAAACAGTTTAATTATATTAACTCTGACAAGAGGTTTGGCATTTTATTTAGAATAAATGTCGCCCTCAGTCAAAATACAGTGTTTTCAATTATTTGTCCATTTTACATGAAATGAAGATGTTTTGAGCTCTGTAGTGAGCTTAGTGGAAAACGTGTTTTTTTTAAACACCCTGTATAATACGGTTGTTGATTTAAAGTAAAAAATATTGCTATTGAGAAAATTATTCAAAATGTATGACTTATTATCAACATAATTGGTAGCTAAAGTAGACGAGTAAGTACTTCTATAGTCACATACATATATAAACAGTTATTATAACAGTGATAGAGAAGCCGATATATGACTGGTAGTTTATAGTCGCATACAGACAATAAAAAGTTATCATAACTAACTTAAAGTGATATAGAAGCCAGTATATGACTGAAAGTGGCCTCCATCGTTTGATCACTAATAAATCAACTGGTTATTTCAAATGTACGGCCTTTACCTGTGTCCGTTCTTTTAGGCACATCCACTTTGTGCAGCTCCGCCAACAGCTCGAGCACGTGGTCCGAGATGATCCTGAGCATCGGCGTCATCAGCAGCGGGGGAGCGTGCGTGTGCGCATACTTCATGGCCCTCTTCAGCAGCTTGTGGAACAAAAGGTAGGCCTCGCGCCTGGCAGCGGCCTTCTCCTTCCTTATTGCCCGCTTCAGCACCCTCAGGTTCGTCCGCTTCGGCTTCGTCTGCCTCAGAGTGCTGAAGTAGAGCTCGGTCTCTCTGGAAGCCGAAAGCGATTAGTTTTACGCAACAGCGGCGTTTGGCTCGTACTCGGGGGACATGCTGAACTGCTCCTGGACTCGGTCCTTGACCAGCTGCATACGCTCCGGCTCAAACAGGTACCCGAAGCACTTCCACACGCCCAGGAGGTGCCATCTTTTGGGCTTGGCCAGTTCTTCCAGGCGGCTGTTGCATATGTGCCTGGGCTTGGGGTTTTGGTCTCTTTGGTGCCGCTTTGCTGCTCCTTCGAAAGCTTGGAAGGATACAATAGTTCATATTTATGTGCATACTTTTATTACGTATGTTTCTGAAAATTGGTGTCTGTTACCTTCATCTTCATCCTGAATTTCTTCTCCTTCAGCTAACTGCAAATTTGACATTTTTTCCAAATATTTCTTAAATTCCTGATTTTTGTTATTCTCTTGTCATATTTACATTTTAAGCTTGCTAGAGTAATGATTTGAAATGATAAATCTTTGATCAGAGGCAAATTTCTTCATTAAAGAACCCACATTTTTGCATGGTCGTTAAGAGAAACAAAACTACTAATCAATTTTATTACCCAAAGTATTACAAATTTGTTTTCAATCATGAGGGAATGACATCAGAAAACAATTGAAAATCATCAAATTGTGGCAAATTATTGGTCATTTAACTTTTGTTTTTCTAACCAACCAATATTAAACCACCCCAATAATTAATTAAATATCCAATTGGAATCCGTAAAGTTTTCTGTATCTTTAATGATAACAAGAAGCTTGTCGATATATTAAACAGTGGCGGAACAAAAAATCTTGTTTAATTATAGATCTTATATTTTATATATAATTTTACCAGAGTAATTTATTTTTGCACAACAAAAGTGTTAATACTAAAATACTGAAGAAATGTTACAGAATACATATGTACATAACAATGAATACTATTTACACGGGCTGAATGGTGACTTTCACAATTATTTGATTACTGAGAATGAAACCTTGCCCTACAATATCGTCGACCGGTGCAAATTCAGTGTAACCAAATCCTTTCGGATTCAGATCCTGAGTTGGCCTCTTGAATGCGTCCAATTCAGGCCTGGTCATCATGGTCTCTTTAAAGTTGCGAAACGACTGCCTAAAAGAACAGAACGCATTAAACCGGCAGTGCAAACTGAAACCACCAACTTACGTTGGATGGATGATGCTGACTGTGATGCGCCCGTTGAAGGGCCAGTCCAGGGCATTGTCATGGTCGGCTTTCATCATGTGCACCAGAATGGCAACAAAATTTGGATCTCGGGGAGACAAGTTGAAACGGACGCATAATCTGCAAAATAGATTTTAAAAAGTCTCAGTTCATAGAAAACTTGCACTCTAATTTTTTCCGCATTAATAATTCACGTGCGCTATACCAACTATTAAACATTTTACGTACTTGTAGCCATTGAAAGATGTGTAAAACCCAGGGCTGTAATACATCATATGGTTGTTGCTCTGCATTGTGCTCAACTTATTCTTAAAATCCGTGAGGTACCATATGTAGGTGCCGTTGCAGTTCCGTTGTGAGATACTTTTGGTGACGGCCGATACTTGTTCCGACATGTTCGATATTATGATCTCTTGCTCCCTATTCTTTTGCTCCAATATGACTATTTTTTCGTACAAAGCTCTGAAACCAAAACAGGGCTATTTGGATGCAAAAATAACTACACACCAATAATGCGCTTACTTCAACAAGTTCTGCAGTGATTCGTTCGTGGACGGAGACGGTTGTGCTTCCTGCTGGTCATTCTTGGATGGCGGGTCCCAAAAGTTCGCCTGTTCTGCCAGCGCTGATGCACTGGCAGAGGCTTGATTATTTATCGCCAAATTTTTATAAGCTTTGGACAGCAACTAAAATGAAATTAATTATGCCGACAGTACTCACGAATTAATGGTTTTCAAGAAAAGTGGCATAATTAAAAAAACACAAGTTTTGCATTAAAAGATAAAACAACTACGAATTGCACATATATTTATCCAGAAAAGCGTCACAAGTAAAACTTTAAGTGTTACTAAGAGAGCTAATACTCATTACGGTGATCTAAAACCTCTATATTACGTTAATGTAATTTTAAAATTGCATTCCTTTTTCAATGAGAATTCATTTTTTTAACTTTTCACTTTTCTTGAAAATCATCAAAATGTCTTTTCCAAGTCCTGAGCATTGCTCGGCCAGATATTTGTATCTATGCGATAGAGAAAATAATTACCATTAGATGCACGTGAACGTCTTGTTCTATGTGATGCTGCATGGAGGGCTCGTCTTCAAATTTTGCGGGACATCCGACGTCCACAAACACGCACCTAAGCTTTTCGTTGTCCGGCAAGTGGCTTTCTGATATTTTAAACTTGCAGTCGAGAAGGTGCGTCTCAACATCGAGGGGCGACAGTTCCATCAAGCATCCTCTAACTATGTTCGGGCATTTTGTCCGCTGCTGCGATATTTCCCTCCGTGTAAAATTGTCAGGAAAGATGTCGACGTCCTTCCTCAGCTTTGTGTTGTCCACAGGACAGGCGTCGTTCTCACGTCTGAAAATCGCAAGTTATCGAACATGAATTAATTCGTTGCCAATGTACTCACTCCAACCACGACTGTATGCAATTCCTGCAAAACCTGTGGCCACACGATGTCACCACGGGATCTCTCAGCCAGGCCAAACAAATAGGACATTCAAATCTGGCCTCTGGAGCAACATCTATTGAATCGTTTATGGAGCTCTCTTGGGCGTATGTGGTATCATTCCTTACCACCGATTTGTCATCACCACTTGCCATTTTTACCTGTACGTTGCTTATTTAAAGCCCCTACATGATCACAGCATCTTCCTAAGAATTTCCCAATGCCCAAAGATGTAATATCACACAAAATTGTGTCTAACAATATAACAATCACCTCACAACACACCTGTTGTTCAGATTAATTTTCAAGGTGGGTGACCTCACAGTAACTCGGTGACTCTAAATCGCACTAGTACGCAGCCAAATGTACACGATTGAAAAATAAAATAAAAATTTTTATAGCAAATTATGGTAAAAGTGCATAAGAAAGCCTTTCAAGCCCTCAACTGCCCTTATGCATGTGTATCATACGTTGTTTTTTATATCTGCACCACAATAAGGAAAAAAGGGAAAATAAACATTTAGTTCATTTTACAAGGTAGGAACGCGTCGATGTTATTTTGGATTTGGTGCTTCAATTGTCATCTGGTATAGGCGTTAATGTCATCAACGAAATTCTGAATGTCGAAACTGCTGAAGATAATAATTGGTTATAATTTTGCCAATCAAGTTATTTCTCGATTCACTGTACTTATTCTATAAAATATACCTACATACACAAGTTAGAAGTATTAATTATGTTACCAAATATAAATTAGGTCAGTTTACCGATTATGAATTAAGTCGGATTCATTGTGCCACCTTACACAGTTTCAAAATATATTTTGGTTAATAATTTGATATCAGTTTAGACATTCCGAACTAAATTTTATGACCAATATCACCATGTGATATTATGTAGTTTTTGTTTATTTACCTTGTATGCATAGCTGATATGTATACTTTTTTTATAAAAAGCATATCCTTGCATATCCATACATTACCTGAAAGGAAAACCACTTACACACCATATTACATATTCAAACCATCTATTAGCACTTTGCATCATTTCACATTTACAATTTTTACAAATCCATTGCTTACACAATGCTACCCCTAAAACTATATCATCCTTATATAAAAATATGAAAATCAACTTTTACTTGAAATGCAAAATGACATAATTTATTCATTCGGTAGTCATTTCTGCCATATCAAAAATACAATTCTTAAGACTACATTTACAAGCACTGAAACAATAACGCAAGGAATTATTACAGATCTACACGTCTGGTTTTTGTTACTTAATTTAGGTAATTCACAAAATTAAAAATCAACAGTGCATATATGAAAATATTAACTCTCTCTCACGCTCAGTGAATAAGTATTATGAGTATACATATCAAATACATCAATTACTAATAAAACTAGCACAGTAGTGTCCGATAAATACAAGAAATTTTCACCTTTATGTGAATAACGTAGTAATGAAAATGCACAGCACAGTAAAATGTGAATAAATACAAATCTCGGACCCACCAATGATCAGTACTGGACGTTTGAGTTTTTGGGATGTGGGCATACATATATATTTTGATTTTCGCTTCATTGCATCGGAGATTACAAAAATATCCGGTATCCAACTAAAAATAACTACAATCTAAATCAATATTACACAAGAAAATGACTTGTGTTGCAACGTTTCACCAACATCTTGTCGAAGCGTTGCAACACCATACATCTTTTCAAAGACTGAAATCTCATACAGAGGAAAATACGAAAATATTTTCATCCAAGAAAATGCACCATATGTATACATAATGAAATCGTCATCATCTAGGTATTGAAAATGCGATCACAATGAGTACGCATGTGCCGTTTCTCTTTTTCGGTTAGAACATTTTAGTTCATTGGACATCACTAACAAAAGGTGCTTAATAAATAAAGAATGCATAACAGACTGATTAAGTTTAAATGGAGCTACTAGAGTCTCCGGGGAAGTGAAGCAAATTGTCCCCACTGTAAGAAGGTGTTGGGGACGCTCTGCTTGCGGAACTGAAACTGCTCGTGGAACTGAAATCTTCGGCGTCTCTGTATATGCAATCTGGCACGGCCTGCTCACCTCCTGAAACTAAACTTTGATTAGTAAATTCCAGCAGCAGAAGTATGGGAAAATGGGTCGAGAATAATAATTGAAAATCTCCAGACTGTAACTATTTTATTCATTCAAATGTGCTCACACATTACACATGGCACAGATGTGTAGGAGAAACTCTTATTTGATATGTTTTAATAATAGCAGTTTTTTTTTACACAATCCTATACACTTTACTGCATAAATATAACAGTTTGAAATAACACAAACAGCATATGTACATGATAAAATATTTCAGTAATGACATGAAACATATAAAAAGCTCGTTAATATAAAACTCTGTACACCATTTCCTTAACGCTCCTCAAACTGTAGTCTCTTCAACTTCCGTTTTCATTATGCAATAGTTCACATCACCACTGTGTGTCAGGCAACTGTTTATACCACAAGACGGATAAACAAAATTTGAGGGCAATAGGATCTTTTTTTGGAATAATAAATATTTTAATATTAAAACATGTTTATTCTACTTTAATATTTAGAATTTATATTCTTTTCGTTCTGTAATTATTAGTGACCTGCACAAAACTAGTTTAAAATTCACTCCGTACAGTGCACATTTTAAAAGTTGCGCAGCTAAATTATGCCATAAATCCAATTACCATATTTCGACATTTGCTCTTTTTTTTTTAGATTTAAAATACTTTCGAGATTCAAATATTACACATTAACAACTAAAAACATATGTACAACACATGCCCTGACATGGTTTTATCGACGTTTCTTCTTTTGCTTTTTACTTTTTACCATATTGCATTTTGGCTTATCTAGTGCCAGCTGAGAATCTTCTTCAGTGTCCATAACAATGATGGGCGGTACTTTGCTCGAATCATCACTCTCCGTTGTTTCCGTCTGACTACTATTGGTGTCGACTTTCTCATCATCCGAGGACTTGTCAATTTTAATGAGCTCCGCGCTGGATACTTCGCTACTATCAACCCAAGACTTTTTGGATTGCACGTCAACAATTTTCATGTTATCACCTCCATCTTGTAACCAGAGGTCAGACTCGGCGGCCAAATCTGTTTCTGCCACTTCCAGCACGGCCTTTTCTGCAGGTATGCCCTGTGAAGCCACTGAACTCCATGATCGGAGCGGTGGTTCGGGCTGCATTACAATCTCCTCTTTCCTCTCATCAAACGTCTTATTCACGTTACCAATTCTTACGCCGAGCTTTGCTTTCGGCTTGCGTGTCTTCTTGCTGGCCTGCTTTTCCTCTGTGTGCTCCTCGGATGAAGAGAACAAATCCCTGGTGTCTGCTTCCACCCTTCCTATTTCGTTCGTGAGATCAAAGAAGGGACTCTCGAACACGTCGACCTTTCTCGAAGTAGGGGCACTCTCAAGGCTTTGATTTTCGAGGCGCTGCTTGGCGAAAGTTTTATTGCTGTCAAAATCCTCGTGCACCTCTTTTGCATCGAAAAATGAATCTTGCAAAGTTTCAATCCGGGCTTCCTTTTTATCGCCGCATCCGGTGAGTGCGCACACATCAAGCTCGGCATCATCACACAGCATTTTCACTTTAATGGTCTTTTTTGTTGGTTTTTCCATGGAGATATTTTTACTGTCTGTTGTTTTAGCTTTATTCGCCTTCTTATTCATTTTTACTGCGTCCTGCTGCTTTTCGTCAATCAAATCGTGGCTCAGCTTTACGCACTTCTTAGGTTCCACCAATTCACTTTTAGTCTTTGCCGCTACCTTTTGGTTCATTTTCAATTTGAAATCGTCTTCAGCCGGGCTAGCGTTTGTTAATTTCGGTTCACCTTTAAGCTTGTTTAGGATTTCTTCACGCGTGTCTTTACATTTCTTGAAGAGCGTTGTGCCAGTTTTATTTATCAAATCATTAGTCACTTTGCGGGACAATAGAATATTGTTCACGTGTAATATATTTTGCGCCACCCTCGACTGTACGTTTTTGGGTTCGGCGAAGACCACCGCTTTGGAGGCGACAACCGGCCGGAACAGCGCCTCGTCGCAATTCTCGTGAATGATTTCTTCTGGCGGTTCCATTTCGGATTCGTCGTCCGACTGCACGGTAACCACCATTCCCAGGGGATTGACAACTTTTGCGACACCGGTATTGTGGTGTTTCATTGAAACGATCACACAGCGCCCACCTGAACAGAAAAAGCCAAGGGCAGGTATTACTGACAGCAAATCAATTGTACAAAATCTATACAGTAACTAGCATGCTTCAATGTGATTACATGTGCCAAAATAATTAAGTGAAATATAGAAATGTTCCCTACTCTATGACTGTCACCAATAAAAAATAGTAGGATATTATTTGATGCGTTAAGAAAACAAATTGTTAAAAATAAACAAGTGACAAACATCCACACTCACACCATCATTGGTAACTGGCGAGTACTGCCTGCCGTTGGCTAATTCTGATTGCACAAAAAAAAAATCGACTACTGAAAAATAAAATGTGCAAAATGCGTCATCAGGGGTAGAAAGCGCTCACACAGAGCATAAAGTACATGTTATAAGGTTACGTATCATGCAAGGAAGTTGATTATTTGAAATAACATCGGTACTTTACCTGCATCTCGCATTCCAGTAGGTTCTAGCATGGCATCGGCGAGATCCTCACGTAACTGTAATTCACCCGCACCACCGACCTCCTCAAAGTTACGCTGAAGATTGTCCAATAACTTGGGTGAGGGTTCGCAACTGCTCACCGAACCGGCCTCAATGAGCACAGGATAAGCGGCGCTCAAAGGCATGTTGACCGGCTTTGATCTGACTACATCTATAGATTGTGCTTCCAAAATGTTTAATGTCGCACTGGAAAGCAAGAAAGTCATCACTAACCACCAGGCGGTGACATCAGACTCTAGTTACCCGGTGCCGTTGTTGTAGGTTTTGAAGGTAAACTGAGGCCCCATCCACAACCTCCTGTGAGGCCCTGCATGCGTGACAATTTCCACTTGCGACAACCACCTGTCATCCATGTGATCGGGCTTAGAACTTTTATACGGTATTTCCTCTTTGTACAGCCAAGTTACGTTTTCTGGCGAAAGTGGTAACTGCACGTCTTTCGCTCCGGGCTGCCTCTGCAGTATCCATTGGGCTTTGGCGGACACTATTAGCTCGATGAGGGTGTCATCGCACACTTTTTCTTTAGGAACGCAAGAAGCATGGTGTGGTTCCAGATCGTACTGCACAAGCGATCCGTGAAGAGACATTACGAACAGGGATTCGACAGGTTTAACTTGCGGCTTCATGACAGTCGCCTCTCTTGTTTGAGTTATCGGCTCTATCCAGGCACGGGGCTGAGCAAAGCAGGCACTGACACGCATCGCCACTTGTATGTTGTCCTCCGATGAAGAGCCCAACCGCTGCCTTCCTACAAAACAATTTTCGTAAATAATAATATTGGTGGAGCAAGTTTAAAGTACCTAAATTCGGCCTTTGCTGGGTGCCGGAATTTTGCGGGAAGAGCGGCTGCCTTATTTGCGCAAGCGGTTGCACGACCGTGGGATGTGGGTAGGGGGGTAGCCTCGGGTTGTGGTATGGCAAGTTCGAATTCACAGGCGCCTCGAAAAGCGATATGGGGCTGTTGGAGCGTCCTTCGGCTGTCAGGCCTGCAGACCTATGGAATCGGGACATCTTATTGACGACATGCGGGGTGGCATGGGTGCGTACGCCCACATTCCCGCCGTAAGGAGTGATGGGGAAGACATGAGTCGTCCCTCGCAGCGTCGAAACCGTTGCCCAGCGTGAATCCGGTGAGAAACACATGTCCTGCACACGTGCTGTCGTATCTCCTCTATGCAGCACGTACAAATGGTGGACGGCTGCTAATGTAGGACCGCCCGGGTGGGGATGCACACGGAACAAGTGGAAATCGTACCCACGCTTATCGGCCGTCAGCAACAATAGGCCACTTGAGTCGAAACAAAGGCAAACAATTGCCTCTTTATGGGCAGTGAAGTGGGCTATTATCGCATCCGTTTGTGCATTGTTCTTGTCAACATTGATAACATCGTTTGCCTAAAATAATCCTTCATAAGATATTGAGATCGCCCTTTTGTAGCTACATTACCTCAATGTCTAAAATGGTGATTATGCCCTTCTGCTGCACATCGTTCTGCCCGCAGGTATTGCCGCTACCCAATGGGGGCCCCAGTTTGTGTTGAACGTTTCCAGTCAAGCTGCTGGCAACTGTCTCTCCCAATTCCCTTAAACCTCTGCCTAAAGATTTAGCTGCATGTAGAACTGTCGCAGTGTAACTCTGCAAAAAGTTGGGTTTTAATAAAAATTTAGCAAATGATTTAATTTTTAATGATTACTGTCAGAATTTCAATCATAATTGTATAATATTCACTTTTGTAAAATAATTAATGATTGCAAAGATTACCTAGAAGTTTCAAAATTAATCAGTCAACATATCGATGCTTACTGACAAAATTTCAAATATTGTTACTTGTCAGTAGTCATTGAAATTTGCAATTATTCTGTCAAAATTCAATGTCTGTGTACAGTGAAGTTTCAAAATTAGTTTGTCAATATTTCAATGCTTACTGACAAAATTCAATGATTGCCAGTAGTCATTGAAATTTGCAATTATTCTATCAAGTTTCAATGTGAATGTCAATAATAATTAATATTTCCAACTGTTCAAATTTTCAATTATGACAAAGAAAAGGAACAAAAAAACAAAATACTCACTTGGACGCCTTCACCGTCATTGCCACCGCTGCTCCTCCTGACGGGCAAGAGTTTGTTTTCAGCATAAGCTAGCCACCTTGTGCCCAAAGCGATGGGATTCGGATATATCCCTGGACTCAAATAGCAACTCGTTATTGTCAATCGGTCCTCCAATGTAAAAGCATCAAACACTGCGATTCTCTCATTGAAAGTCACCACGACGGACTTTTTATTTGCAACGACATCGAGAATGGGATTTTTAAATTTAATTAGCTTCACCTGCAAAACAATTGTTTCATTGAAATAAATGCCTGTTTAAAAAAATATATTTAATGTTATTAAACTTATTAAAAGTACTTACTGGTATATGTTTATTTATTTTTATCGCCTGACTATCAATTCTTTCCCACACTAACAAATTACATTAACACTAAATCATTTATACACACAATAACATTAAACTCATAAGAAATACGATTATAATTTATATATAAACATTTTTGTAACAAACTTGACTTTAATTTTATATTTAACCTAATTAATTTATAGTATTCTTCATAGATATGCCTCTGAAGATGGTTTTTTATAACCGAAACTAGCCAGGCAATAAAAATAAATAATAAAATAAATAAACATATATCAGTAAGTACTTATTAAAACAACCTTAAATAAATATATCAGGTAATTATGGATAAAACCTTAAACTTAAAAAGATTTATAATACCAGACATAAATAATATCTCAATTTGTATTCTTAATCTACAAACTGACATAATTCAACCACAAGACAATAATTTACCTGTTCGCCCGTCTTTAACGATATAAAGCTCAAAGAGCAATAATCACTGCCGGGAGTCACATTGTCGCAAAGTGCAATGAGAGGCCTTTTCAACGCATAGACATCAATTACATTGTGACCAACTTTTTGCGGGACAGGTAATACACGTAACACACGGACTGATCCATGTCGCCAAGACAAAATTTCAATTGCTTCGCCATTTGCGGGGATTGCCCAGATCTGATAGGAAAAAAAAATTATTAGCCAAATTGTGACAATCTCCGATTCCAGTGAATTAAATCTCGTATAATGTATGAGCCGTAGAAATCCAGAGAAAGTCCAGGTATATACAAGAGATGTTGTTCCTTGTATATTTCCGGACTTACTAGAATTAAAAAAAAAAAAGGAATTGGTTTTCAACGGCTTATATGCAAATACGACTGTAAGTTTTGATGGTATATGTGACTGCATAATTGCGTATGCAGTACCTGTATGCCTGTGGTGTACCCGAGAACAAGTAATATTGGCGATGGCAAAACTTTATCACAATCGTTCTCCAAGAAGCTGTACTGCTCCCCGTTGTTCAGCTGCTCGAACCTGGCCCACTGGATCTGGTCCTTCGTGTCCGAGGGGAGGTTGCAGGTGGTCGGGACGACGTCGTTGATGAAGCCGGCGACGCTCTCCAGAATGGTCGGGTCGGTGACTTGCTGCGGGAGGATGATGCTCTTGCCGGAGCCCTGCTTCGGCTGCGACCTGATTGGCGACTCTGCCGACATGATCGCTCCAATATTATGTGCCCTGCAAGCAGTCACTTGTTTTGGTTTCCCGACGATAACAACGACACTACGGTTCTCACGGCGACTGACATCAATCACATCTGTTTTGCAACTGTCGGTGCTATTTCGATGGCACATTGTGAAACAAAGGGTGCAGAGTTAAAATAAGCTTCAAGGTGAAGGACAAAGACAAAGGTTTGGTCATGATTGCACAGGGGACGGTGACACCAGTGTCTTGAACGTCGATAATGATTACGTTCGATGGTATTGGCAAACGGACTGGTAATACTCACGCCTATTTCAGCTCGAATTTCGCATTTCTGTGCAGAACTGCGTCGTTTGAATGACAGATCTCGATGGACGGTGACGTCACATTGTTTGCGAAATAAGAATCAGCCAGGTGAGAGGTGAGAACGAAGCAGCGGCGGGGTCACTAATTTTCCCTTTCAAAGTCGCAATCAATATGCGACTGCTGGTGGGTGATATTGCACTGTCGTAACACTGGACGTCGACCGTCACAACAAAAATCAGCTGATTGCTTTTGGCAACAAACAAGAGCGATGTGAACGCAGCAACACAGTGTAGCAGGACAGGCAGTTACTATTATTGTGCCATAACACTAACAACCTGAACAACCTGATTGTGTGTAGTGCGCGATGATACTGCGCATATCACTGCACACTATTGTCCCATGGTTGCCAACTAAAGGTAGAAAGCGGGCGGGAAGGACTTTCCCGGCTGCACTCGCAAAAGCATAGTTTATGACATGGAAGTGTTGGATCTTCAAAAAAAAAAACAGGCTTCGTACTTATTTCTAACGCATCAATGTGAAAATAATAACAATAAAAGATTTCGAACAGGCAATTTCAAAGTTCACCCCTGGTAATGTCATTTGGAATGAAGTTGGAAAGATTTAAATTATTTCTCTGTTGGTACTGCCATGCATTACCTTGCACCGTGTTAAACAACTTGTTGGATCGGTGGCAGACAGAGACACATATAGGGGATGTATTTTTTTATATACATCATCAAACGTCAAAAGATTTCTATGTGTCAAAATGGCGTTTGGAATTGTTTAAGTAAAATATAATATTGTTTGGGTGTGGCATTCGCTGGATAACCGATAATCGGTGAATGTAGGCTCGTCGTTGAGGTGTGTGCGCTACGTGGTGATCGCCGACGGCCCTCCAGGTGTCCAGCGGACTCGTACGACGACTGAATCGCAGAGGTTATACAACACATTTTCCAATATTTACACATGTGAATCGAGTCTGGGGCACACCAGTCACATCGAAAATGCTTGGTGGTACCCCGATTGCAGAGGGTTCGGTGTACTCCTGAGTGTTCGGACAAGATGTCACGGCTAGCCGATTACTTTGTTGTGGTGGGATATGATCACGAAAAAGAAAGTAAGTTTACCACATTTACTGTTAATAAGGAGGACCAGTTTAAAGCGGACACACATTGTCTTTGGGGCAATGCTTGTGCAGGTTGCAGTCACAACGAAACAATGGAATTGACGTAGAAATCCAATGATAATTCATAGTTTACATTTCGGATAGTCTGAAACATACGTAAAATTCAGAGAAACTTCAAATGTTAAACAAAAACATATTCAAGTACTTGACTACCCCCAAAAGTTATATTTAGTTCTTGTGGCCACCCAATAAGAAAACTATGAATTGGTCTTACATTTCAAATGCAATTGTAATGTTTCTTAGCACCTGAATTATGGAAATTAAAGTTATGAATCCATATTAAGTTTCCCTGAAGTAGTCTGTCCATCGATAGGGACCTTTTCATGTAAGAGATTCCTCATAAATCACATACGTTTCTGCTCCCGATTGTCACCCACTAAGTAAAGTGAACCAATTTATGTGTGCATGATAATTATGTCACGCTACATTTATATTGCATTTCTAGGAGGTGGAATGAGCAATGGCATAATATTGCAGAGGTTCCCGGATAAAGATTGGGATGACACAGCCTTCATCGATGGCATTGAATGGGTAATTATAGTGCCACGGTTCGTTCTGCCATTGACATTACAAATTCTGCGGGTTTCAGTTTTGCCAGCCGCAGGGATGGGCCCTGTCGACGGACAGGCAAGAGCCGCGCTTTTTCCTCTCCGTACTGACGGACATAGACGCAAACAGGCACTACTGCGCCTGCCTGTGCTTTAACGAGACCGTCTCGATTACACCCAGTAAACCAGTGGACGAGGTAAACACCCTAAAAAAACCCGGCTCAGATTTATCACGGTGACTTGTTTGCAGGATGAAGACATCATTGATGGGGAGACTTCGTTGGTCCGTCCGATACCGGCGATATCCCACCACAGTATAATGTATGCACCAAAATGTCTTGTTTTGGTTTCTAGGCTAGATTACATAGAGACTTTTAGGGTGAGTAGTGCGTACTGAAGTAAACACTCGTGAATGATGAATTTTTTCCAGAATTGTTTAGGAATTATATATACCGTTTATGTGGAGAACATTGCGGTTCCTTTGGAGACATTAGTGGGCAACATCTTGGGCTGCATTCAAGTGCCCCCACCCGGAGGTCCGCAGGTGCGCTTTAGCATCGGGGCCGGCGATCGGCAGGCACTGCAGCCACCAATCAGCCCTTCGCTGCCGGTCACACAATCGTCTGTAAATTTATTGTTTCATCAACTAGGTGAGCTCGGCGCTGTTTATGCCGGTACACAACTTTTGACATATTATTGTTGCAGGTATAAGAAATGTTTTAGTATTATTTTGTGCCATAATGACAGAGCATAAGATATTATTCCACTCGAAGAGCTACAACAGACTGACAGAGGCATGCAGGGCGTTGACGGCGATCATGTATCCGTTCAGGTACAGCCACGTGTACATACCTCTGCTTCCCGCTGCCCTTGTCGAGGTCCTTTCGACACCCACGCCGTTTATAATGGGCGTCCATTCGTCTCTCAAATCTGAAGTTGCTGAGTTGGTGAGCACCTAAAGTTGGCACCTAAAGACACTTAATCACCGCTTAATCCCATTCCAGATGGACGTAATTGTGGCAGATTTGGATGGCGGATCGATTACTGTGCCAGACGGAATCTCATTGCCTTTATTACCTGAGCCGTTGCTTAGCAACATGCAGGAAGCTTTAAGCCTGATCCTTCAGCCGGAATTGACTTGCGCGGATCACGCGATCCTGCCGCTGATAGTGCGGGCCCCCCAGCCAGTCATGCTGGACAAAGAGATCAGGGCCGTGTTCATGCGGCTATTTGCTCAACTGCTGCAAGGCTACCGCAGCTGCCTCACCCTGATCAGGATCCACCCGAAGCCGGTGATAACATTTCACAAGGCGGCATTCCTGGGCGAGCGCAACCTGATAGACTGTGACTTTACCACTAGGGTTCTAGACTGTATGTTTTTCACTAGTTTTGTGTCGGAAAGGGGCTCACCCTGGAGGCCTTGCGACGTCTGGGACGAATTGTACAGTAATATAGGAGATTACATTAAAATGGAAATGCAGGATCCTAGACTCCTCCTTGTTCATATACAGGACTTAGCTCAACAGCTTTACACAAACGAAAATCCCAATCCTCAGTCTTATGCGCAAAAAATTTTAGTTCCTCCCGAGGGGGCTTTTGCTAGGATACACCAGCCGTCCTTGCCCACGATAAATGCGCAACAAGTGCAGGTCATTATAGACGAGGGACTCTCCAAGAACAATCTCAAATCCAGGTGAGTTTAATAACGGACATGTTGGACCCTTTCAAATTGTTAATGTTATTTCTCTCTGTTCGCTTAGCGGGGACTATGCATGGTAAGATTTTATGTCTAGTGCTAATTCAATGCGGGAAGTGTTTGCATGCTAGTATCCTAAATGTTGTGATGTGATTAATCAATGCACTCACTAATCATATTTTGACGGACATTTAAGTCTAAATGAGATTTTGAAGTTATTACATCTCGCATTACCAAATTTAATTGTCTGATTGTCTTGCAATATGAAATAGTATCTAATGATGATAAAAGTATGAAATATAAAATTTACCAAAAGTCCCTACATTTTTTTTCAGTAAGATCTATTGCGAACAGATGCTAAAATGATATTTACTTAAAGTCCCTTTAATAAGATTCATAATACGCATGGCATTTTTAACTGTTAATGTGAAAATTATTTGACTAAATGACTGCTTAAAAAAATGTTGATAATACCTGGTGTTAATGTGGCTCATACATCTCTGTACAATTGGCACGAACAATTAATTTGAATTCCACCGTCCGCAGGTTGCAATCTTTGAGGCCAATCCAGCCGAGGATCGTTCCGATGGGACCGCACATATCAAACCTGAACGAGAACAAAAACATAGTCAGCAACTCCGCTCGGAGATTAGAAGTAAGTAGAGATTCCTGCCCACGCATAGCCCTAGATGATCCAGGTGTTCTATGTTACCGTAGGTCTTGAGAAACTGCGTCAACTGCATATTCGAGAACAAAATATCCGACGCCCGGAAAACTTTCCCGGCGGTCCTCCGGGCGCTCCAGTCCAAGGCGGCCCGGCTGGCGCTCTGCAATGAGCTCTCTCAGCACGTGATTGGGAACAAGGCCATGCTGGAGCACCAGCAGTTCGATCTGGTTGTTAGGCTGATGAACTGCGCGCTGCAAGATGATTCTTCCATGGACGAGCACGGTGTGGCGGCCGCCCTTCTTCCACTGGCTACCGCATTTTGCAGAAAGCTGTGCACGGGCGTCATACAGTTTGCATACACCTGCATTCAGGTTTGTCAGTAACGTTGGAGTGGATTATATTCGGCTGACAGAATTTTTTCCAAATTTTACTACAAGAAGAAAATGTCCACAGGCTTAAACCACTGTAATTAATACGGAAAATGCAAGCAAAACGTAAATTATAATTACATAAACACAAATTACTGAAATTTGTGTATGCCAAGGTTATTTGTGGTGGCGGATCATTATTTCTTTCAATATTTGTCGGCAGCCGAAACTTCTAGGTGAATACGATTATAATATGTCCGTTACCTTGCTTAGGAGCACGCTGTGTGGCAGAACCAGCAGTTCTGGGAAGCGGCCTACTATCTGGATGTCCAGAAGGACATAAAAGCTTTATACTTGCCCCGTCTGGACACTATTTCGCCAAAGTATGGAAACGACCACATTGTAAGCCCCACGTCACCCAGGGATACGAAAGACTTTCCGTGGGGAAACCGCAGGTCTGCAGTTAACAGGGTTGCGGAGCCGAGTGCATTGGAAATTGCCGCCGAACAGATGAGGATATGGGTAAACATTGATGTCACCAAGCAAAACGAACTGCTGACGAGCGAAGAAAGCACCTTATATAGCCAAGCCATTCATTACGCCAACAGAATGGTTTCGCTGCTCATACCTTTGGACATTGGGAGCAAGTCGCACAGACAAGATCATCACATTGATGATGAGAGGGCCAGCAACAGCATCACCAATAGGTAGTAACAAAATTAAAATATCCCATCCCATTTTTTAATTTGCTCCATTATTGTGAGCTTGAGCCATTATTTTGAGAATGATTATAGTTTTTGATTGTTAGCACCGCTTAGCTGCAGAAAACCTAATGAGTTTTACAAACTTGTTTGATCTGTGGAATGTATTTTTTTATATACATCATAATACCATTATTTCTTTCATTAGGTTTAGCACCAATGAAATGGCTATATTTCTAAGATCGTGATAGATAAGTGAATAACATTAGTGAACTTTGATAGCTCATTTTCTGATTTTATTAATTTACTTCTAGCGTTGCAGAAAGTGACAGTGCAGATGCTGAATCTGGGTTTGAAGATCAAGATCCTGGCGAGACGGGGGCAACTGTGATCAGACTGGTTTCACGTTTCATAGATAAAGTGTGCAATGAAGGTGGTGTGAGCAGGGAGCACATTCGGAATTTGCACCAGATGGTGCCGGGTGTTGTTCACATTCATATCGAGACATTGGAGGCCGTCCATAGGGAGTCCAAGCGGCTGCCTCCCATACAGAAGCCTAAAATCAACACCCCAAACATGTTGGTTGGGGAAGAGGCTGTTATGGATGGACTTCGGGTCTATCTGCTTCCCGACGGCAGGGAGGAGAGCACCGCTGGAAATCTTGGCGGGCCACCCCTCTTGCCAGCAGAAGGTGCCGTGTTTCTCACCAATTACCGGCTAATTTTCAAAGGGACACCTTGTGATTCCTTTGGTAATACTGAAATCCTCGCCCATAGGCATAGTAAAATTGTGAACATTTTCAGCTTGTGAGCAAGTGGTGGTGAGGGCATTTCCGGTAACGTCGCTCACCAAAGAGAAACGTGTGGCGGTCCAGTACCTCGCACATTTGGACCAATGGCTGCAGGAAGGCCTGCAGTTAAGGTCCTGTTCATTCCAGTTGATGAAATTGGCGTTTGACGAGGAGGTGACTCTGGAAAACATTGAGACAATTCGGAAACTCATACACAAGATTCGGCATCCGCCCGATGTTTTCCATCACTTTGCGTTCACGGGACAGGTTGTCGTTTCTCAGACACCCCTTCACAAAGGGAAAGAAAAGAATGCAACTTTAAGGTTTGTATTAATAATAATAATAATAATTTATTTGCATGTTGAGATAAATATTTACATTTGTTTTACATATGCCAGTTTACAATTTAAGATTAAATATTAGGTAATTATTCTTGCTACAAACACTTATATACCAATAATTTTCATATCGGAAACACTTTTAGATCTGTGTGGTGATATTTGGGCACAGAATACATCCGCTTAGAATGCGCATTTAACCAGTTATTCTTTTAGTGTGCGCTTGAAAAAATCTGTAGTCCTCACGCCCATGGAAAATTACTAATCGATTGCATTTGTTTAGGGGCTTCGCCAAGAAAACGCTGTTAAAAACTGCAAGAAAGGCCGGCTTCAAGCAAAAGCCGACCTCGAAGCGCCAAAAGTATGTCTTGCCCAATTTAAGTGTGACAAACTCCTCCAAGTACATGACTTCGCCGGGACGGATGAGCCTGCCCATACCCGACGATTATAATCACGATGATGATTTATCCATAGACGATTTTGCTTCGGGGCCCCCCTCCAGTGTAATAGTCCCAGCCGCTCACACCGATGCTAAAACACTGGAGCGGCTGGCGGAGCGAAGTTACGTCCGAGACTGGCAGAGGCTCGGTTTGTGCAATTCGAATGCTTCCCCGACCAATGCTAAGGCCGTGGCTCCCGACCAGTTCCGACTAACATCCGTGAATTCCATCTACATGATGTGTCGCAGCTACCCTGCCCTCTTGGCGATGCCCGCCAGCGTCTCGGACGAGTCAATCAGGAGATTTTGCCGGTGTTACCGGCAAGGTCGGATACCTTGCATCACCTGGAAGCATCCGAAAACTAAAGCTTTACTGCTCAGAGGTGCTGGTCACCACGGCAAAAGTGTCATGGGCATGCTCAAAAGTCATCCCACGACGAACACGTCGACCGAAACAACTTCCTCCCTGGAACAGGTTTGATCTCCGCAATGTGGCCGCTCAATGGCGTTTTTGACACATTTGTTTTCTACCAGGAAAGGTACTTGTCCGCTCTTGTTGCTGCAACCCCGATTTTTAACCAACGGCAGGGATGGGGAATGTCTGACAGCAGTTTAAGCATAGATTCGCTGCTGTTGGCTGCGGACGATCATCTAGGCGGTACATTGACTCCCGAGGTGGCCAGGAGGTCGAATCCTTTTAACAAGGCGATGGGTACTTTAGGGTACATATCACCGCCATTCAGTGACGTTTCATGTTAATAAAATTCATTTCTAGGGTGTTTCCGAGGTCCAGTGGGGGAAAGGGGCCCAAAAATTTTGGCCGGTGGGGCTCATTGAAGGATAAGAGGCACAGTTCTCAAGCTTCGTTGAGCAATATATCTCAAAACAGAAGCAACATAAGGCACTCGGCAGATGTTGCTGAAGCTAGTGACACTGTCAACTCATTGCAAAGAGCTGCCTTGTACATTTTGGGTAAGCACTTCTTAAGTTCATGAGTTATCTAAAGTCTATCTGATTTTCACATTATTCACATTAGAAACTCAAGTTACTATAAACATTATTATATTAATTATTAATTATTATAAATTATTATTAATATAGGTATTATCTAGTAATAGGTTTAGAACTTATAAATGCTATATACTTATTCTATTTTTGTACTACTGTCAAAATTGGCTTTAGTAACTGACTTTGTTCGTTTTACGCTCTAAAAATAATTGAAAAGCAAAGTGTGCTGCGAATGTAGTGAAAATCAAATGGACTATTAATGTTTAATTATATTTATGGTTATCATTGTACTCTTTTAGGTGAGAAAGCTCAAATGAAAGGCGTTAAAGTAGAATCTGCGCCAAAGACTGATTTTATACCTGTCGAGTATTACGACGTAAGGCACACTAAAACTGCATTTAAAAAACTGATGAGGGCGTGCATTCCAAGCTCGCAGCCGGAACCGGAACAAACTTTCTACAAGTAAGACACCGATAGTTGGCAATTCGGTTGCAATAAGTAGCGTTTTATTTACAGACTGGTGGAAAATTCGGAATGGCTGCAGCAACTTCAGAACATCATGCAATTATCTGGGGCCGTTGTCGATTTACTGGACCTGCAAGGGTCATCGGTTGCAATATGCTTAGAGGATGGATGGGATATATCAGCGCAGATCTCGTCGATTGCGCAGCTGTGTCTGGACCCTCATTACCGCACGATAGATGGATTCCGCATTCTCGTCGAGAAGGAGTGGATAGGATTTGGCCACCGCTTCAGTCACCGGAGCAACTTAAACGCCAACTCCCAGGCCAGCGGTTTTGCACCTACTTTCCTGCAATTTCTGGACGTCATCCATCAGGTACACTGTGTTTCGCTGTCGAAACCCTAAGTAACCAATATCTTTGCTTAGATCCAGAAACAGTATCCAATGGCTTTTGAATTCAACGACTACTACCTTCGTTTCCTTGCCTACCACTCGGTCTCTTGTCGGTTTCGAACGTTCCTATTCGATTGTGAACTGGAGAGGGTCGAAAGTGGTGTGGCGGCTGTAGAAGATAAGAGGGGTTCCCTGACTTCGCATCACAAAAGTGTGGACACGATTTCCGATGATGAAAATGTTTACCCGGGGGGCAGATCGGCTGGCATGTTAACCGGCACAAATTTGGGTCAAAGTGTGTTCGACTACATTGAGAAGCAGCACGCAAGAAGTCCGCAGTTCTTCAACTTCATGTACACCCCTGATTTGGAGTACCATGTAACATTGCGGACAAATTTATTTTATCCGTTTAATCACTCGCATTCTTTAGGTTTTGCGGCCACAATCGTACTTACCCTGCTTGGAAGTTTGGAGTTATTATATCGACGAAGAATTGGCGCATGGGCCGAGCTACGACATTGAAATCATCCAAATGGATACACAGCAGGAGGAGGAGGCCGAAGCAGCTGATGGCACGGGGAATAAATCCTCTCGTAAAATAGTCACCATGGGGTAAACCAATTGTCGGAACATCTCATTGAGTAGTTTTGTAATCGAAATGATGCACTTGCAGGTACGAGAGCGTTAATAAAAGCGTTCCTGAGGCCTTCAGTCATTTGCTCGAGGAGGTGCACAAACTTGAAACGGAACTGGGGCATCTTCCGCAAAAGTGGAAAGTGCTGTGGGATAAGTTAGAACTTCCCACGTCCGATTCTCTCACGGTAACCCAAGATTAATACTCATAGTAATATATATTACTATGTTTTTATAACATATTTTATTGTTATACAATCACAACTCGAGTTTCAAGTTTTGACAGTCATTATCAAGTTACAATAAAATAAATAAATTACATAGTTTTGGTATTATTATTTTAGAGAATAGAAGATTTCACTAATGTTTGATTATAAATGTGTTTTGGTTGTTCTAGCGACATGCCTCGTTCAGTACGGCTTTGGTCAGATCTCACGGTAGATTGGTCCACAAACGTTCCACCCTAGAAATATTGATGCGAGGGAAAATGGTGGGAGCTGCAGAGGCGTCCCTGGTATATTCACATCCACACCGCTTCGAAAAATACAACTACACAACGCCTACTCACTGTGACCTATGTGCCAATGTACTTTGGGGCCCCGTCAAGGTTGACTTGCTTGAAAATAATTACGCAACACATCATAACTGTGCCTGATTTCAGACCGGAATGAGATGTATGGATTGCGGGTACAGCTGCCACGAGAAATGTATGGAAGGCGTTCCGAAAAACTGCACCAAGTACAAAGCCGTCGCTGATAATACCACCACCCAAACAATGGCGGGCAGCGGTGGTGATAATGGATCCGTTAGTTCAGGTGATCAAATACTAATAACTTTTCTAATCCCGCTTCTATAATGCTTGAATGTGAGTTAGGTAGTGCCAGGCAAACATCTAGTCAACAATATTATGAACAGTTTTCGTCCAACGTTGCTGAGAACCGTACTCATGAGGGCTACCTGTACAAGCGCGGTGCTTTACTGAAGGGCTGGAAGCAGAGGTGGTTTGTATTGGATTCCATCAAACACCAGTTGCGATATTATGATGCCATGGAGGATTCTCATTGCAAGGGATATATAGGTAAATGCACTGAGTAACAATAATAATTGAGTATGTTAGTGGAGTTATTTTTTTTTTTGTCAATTGAGTTTTGTCGTTTGTAAAATATTCATGATTGTAACCGTTTTATGAAATTTCAGATTTGGCAGAAGTAATGTCTGTAACACCAGCAGCCCCCGCACCTGGGCCACCCAAGAAAACGGACGACAAATCTTTTTTCGATGTGAGTAATTGCTTGCAACAAGTCGGTGATATAATTTGTAGGTTTCAAGTTTTTAACAAAAATAACCAACAAAAGAGCAACCTTCTAATTCACATGCGGCAAGATGTTTAAACATTGCGGTTTATATTTAACTAAGCTTGTTTCTTACTTTTGCAGTTAAGAACCAGCCGTCGCACCTACAATTTCTGTGCTGCTGACTCGGTAACGGCACAGGAATGGATCGAAAAATTACAAGCTTGTTTACAATAAGTAAGCTCATCCAAAGTTTATTAATAAGTTGGCCAGATTGCAGTTATGTACCCAGGTATGCGTGTATATGTGTTTGTAAGTGTGTGTGTGCGTGTGTCTGTTTCTGTACATTAATTATCATAGGTTGACAATAAATATATTTATATTTTTTAGACAATTACAGTCAATTTGCTATTGTTGTAAACTTATTTAAGATTCTGTTGTGTTTATGCACCGAGTATAGTTTCGTATACTAATGCGCTCAATGTTAGGCTGTTTATCCTTTCATGTATTCACATTTATTTCCACTTGGGCACAGTTTTTGTTCTATGTGTATTTATATAGAGATCTCTGGTAATTTAATCTTGTCAGTATTCCTTTACTTCCGCCATGTTTGTGATGTTTGTATTTTCCACGATCTGTGAGCCACAGAGGATATTAATTGTTTTGTACGTAAAACTGTCCGCTCAGTTAAGACAAGAATTGTCACTCATCAGCTCTCTAACCGCGTATTGCATGTAAATGACTTTGGTGCATCCACGAATGATGGGAAATGAAGAAAATAATTGTCCAACATGTAACGCCAGTGTTTGTACATTCCCCGACAGTGCAGTGATTTAATGTTACTCGACAGAAATTTTGTTGGTTTCTAGGATATGCTTGCAATACAAAATACCTTTTTGCTTTTTGAAGAATAATATATCTTATTGTTATATTTGTGATATAATTATTACTGTTTAGGTTCCTTATTTTAATGATAACAAATATAATGGATAGCATTACATCGATATTTTTTTTGTCATTGTAATGAGGTAACTGCCAGAGTTATTTAATAATTTCCAATAAATATATGGTCAATAGACCACAAAAATAAATAAAGTTATCTCAAGTCATCTGATATTCACACGATTGAAATTGAAAATATCAACATATTAATTTGTGAATTGTACATACCTTCATATTGTAGCCACGTGGGCACTTGATGTCAGCATCCGAATTCCCCAACTTTTTGAATTGACCCCAAATATTGATCACACTGTACATGCAAGTAATTACTTGGAATCAAGATAAAATGATGGGTTTTAAATAGTTTATTGCGTAACAGATCATAATGAAATATAATAGTCTAATACCATTTCTTATCGTAATCAGAATATTTTGTAATAACAGCTGGAATAATTAACCACTTTTCTGCTTTCTAATATAAAGTATTCAAGTAATATATACAATTTCAATTATCTATATCACTATTTAAAATTAGAAATACATTTGTAATACAATATTGCTGCAAACAAAAGGACATCCGAGTATTATTAGAGAAGGATTTCGTTACTCAAACATTAATAGTAGTGGTGCAATCTCTGTTTAAGTACACTGAAAAAAATATACACATATTTACTGCATTTGGTTAAGACTGTTAGTAAATAGAATAAATGACAACACTTACACACGTTAATATATATTTTGTTTGTTTTGTGATAAACCAACAGATTTATAAATGCTGCCATTGTGTTGGTACAATATTATTACTCGATTCAATAAATCTAGCGATCTCCTCATGAATGCTGTGGCCCAGCCATTGCGACTGCAACTTCTTGTACCGTTGCTGGCACAAATGCAACGGGTTGCCGCGCTTCAGCCCCTGATCGGTTTCACCGTAATCGTCTAGGTATGGGGGCGACACAAAGCAGCCGCGGTGGGGACTAGCCAGAAACATTATTTCGCATTCACGAACCCTCAAGAAGATGCCAATACCGGAGCCACATTTGTGAGCGTGATAGTTGCACGCACCTATTATAACTTTGTTCAGTTCCGTTTGGCAGCAGTAGCTCTGAGAGCAAAGCACCTCCCCGCACACTAAGCACATGGTGGGATTTCGTGAATCCTCATGGTCACTGTTCGGACATGTAAAAGAAGATACTGTGTTGATCAGTTCACTGTAATCGCCTGGCAAGTCAACGAGGTGATTGACCTGCACTGGTTCCTTGACGATGAGCAGGGCAGCCCCGTTCAAGAACGCCTGAACTTCATCGTGCTTGCACCATCTGGACACCAGTCTCATGACCAAATCGGACTCGAAAAGTTTCTTTGGCGTGTTTGCCAGATCTAAGTAGCTGCACATGTTCTTGAACGTGTCCCCGCCTATCTGCTGGAGGGTAGATGGAGCTGGGACGTCTGTCAGATAATGATAAAGAAGAACACAGCATCGTAGAAATGGTATGCACGCTTTCTGGACGTGCGTCCATATGTTACGAGGTGACACATCATGAGTGGGTTTGTTCATCAGGTTTAACACCTTCAGTATATCCTTTTCATTATCATCACTCTCGTCGGTATCCATTCCAGGGTCGATCTCGCTGAAGTCTGTTGTTATTAATATCTTCACTATGTGACAGGTAAATATGAGACGCAAGGTGTGCAATTCCAGCGTTCCTCCAGTTGGCACAGGAGTTGGCTCATCCTTGCAAAACAAACTGGGCAATGAAAACGTCAGTGGTATGAGGAGCCCTATAGAATCCCACATCAGTATTGAAGGGCCGTCATTTGTGTGTTCCAATAAAATAGACAACAACCGCAACGCATGGCTGCTGATCACAACGCTTCTGGGCCAAGTGCTGCCTAGCACCCCCATAATACGCATCAGGCTTTCCAAACAGTCCCTGTGCCTGCTGGACAAGTTACCAAGCAGTGGCTTATTGGCATCCCGCAGAATTGTCTCAATGGAGTGTACAGTGTATGCGCAAGATTTCCAAGCCAGTGGAGCTAAGCGGCGATCAGTGGGATGTGGATTCACGTTTAGTCCCCTCGTATACGTGACTTGTGTGAACAACTGAATCATTTCCTTCAGGGTGTTGCTCAACTTCGGATGGTCTGATGGGAAGAGGGCGAGAAACTCGTCAGCCCTATCCCCCAAGTCCGGTATGAGATGCTCGTGTGAACTGGGCTGGTAGACCTGATGCATCTGAACACTACAAGTCGAATCACAATCGGTGGGAGAGTCAGGCTCTGTTCCACTATTAGAGGCATTCTCGCAGTCATTGCAGTGGGCATTCGAGCACGACTCGTGGCACTTGAAAATCCCATGGCATATTTTCAGTTTCTTACTTATAGTCGTCATGACGCACTGCAACCAATCATCGAATGTGATTTCGTTCCTGGCGTAACTCGGTTGAATTGTGCTCAAGGATGGCACCAATGGCAGTACCGTGTTACTCAAGCATTCACACAACGGACAAAGAAATTCCTGCTTATCAACATCAAAACTGGCGGGGTGCCTTAGACGGTACGGCCGTCTATGCTCCTTCAGGAGGACATTATCGAAATATTTCTGCCAGCAGGTGCTGTGCATCACGTGCCCACAGGTGCTGGTGTGAGGGGCGGGACCTAAGTTTGAATTCAGGTACAGCGGGTCGTGGTTGGACACGTCCATTAGGCTCTCGCAGTTGCGGTGTTGGCACAGAACAGTGGCCTGATGTACAAACGCGGCGAGCACCATCGTCGGACCTTCGGCCGTAACTTCCTGCTCTTCCTGACATAGTATGCAGACGTACTGCCTTTCGATATTAATCCTGCTCGTTTGCTTGGGGCCGAGGGCAATGCGCACTTCATCCATTGCTTCATAGGTATCCATGACTCCCACTGGCTCGCTCGTAGTTTTGGAAGACAGTTCTGCAGTGGCCTCCTCAAACATCTCAGCATTTTCTTTGATGAACGTATTCTGCATGGCCGTCATTTGGGCCATCAGTTTTGCTCGCCGCTCAGCCGCCTTCTTCGCCCTTCGTTCCTTCTCATAGTCAACCGAGGCAAGAGTGCTTTCTTGGATGTCCATTGATGTTGAGGCAACGTTATCACCACCATCGCCGATTTTCATCACCTGCTTGAATTTATTCAACGTCCACTGGATTAGACCTTTGTGCGCTTCTACACGGGCACTTGTCAGCAATTCCTCTAGGTAAGTGGGGATCTTCCACCTGGCGGCTTTCTCGCTGAACAGTAAGAAAGGATACTTTTTCGATTGCTCCTCCTGCAGGGCATAACCGATGAGATGGAGCACCTTGTGCAATTGCAATTCAGAGAAGCTGAGCGCCCTCAGGTTAATGGACCGCTCCAGCACAGTTTGCATTATGTGCAGCATCACATCACACTGCAGCAGATTTAGCATCATGCTAAACGTTTGATTCAGCTCGGGCAGCTGTGGGGGAGGACAGCATTCCAGTTCTCCAGCCTGTTTTCGTCTTATACGTTGCTCTTCCTCTGACTTCGACAATTCCTCGCGGGTATAGTGGTAATAAAATACATTGTAATCACTAAAGTATTCAGCTTTTAATTCGTAAACCCCCTTGCCGTAGCTCTGCGATGGCTTTTTGAAGACAGCTAATTTCTCAATGACTTCGTCTAGTTCCGCCTCGTGCGTCAAATCATCAGGAATGGTCTTATTTAACTCAGAATGTGGTAGGGGCTTAATACACAAATGCTGGATTATTTCCTTCTTGATTCTATCTTCCATTGTTACATTGCTGACGCCTGGTATGTAGCGTTCGCCAATAATTACTATGAGCAGCTGCAGGAACTCTTCGACTAGATTTATGGTCTGTCTCATACTGTCCTCTTCACGGTTCTTCAGGGCGTTCATTTCAAAATTGCGATTTGCCCAGTTCAGCAGGTTGAACTTGTTCAATAGGTGTATCAAGAACTCGTCACTCTCAATAAGGGCGGCGCCAATTTGTAGCAACGTCACATCCCTGTCCAACATCTCCGTCCTGCATTTAACGTTGTGGTAGAAGAAGAGCTGATTGAGCAATGCATAACCGTTTCTGCGCCACATGCCGGCGTGCACTTGTGCAATCATGACTTGCGTCCTCAAGACCGGCTCGATTATCTGCACAGGTGTAGGTTTGGGTGTTTGAAATTCAGGACCGTTGAAGGTGAACCCGAATTTCTCCAAATGCAGGTGCAAACCGGCAAGGAATCTCGAGAGCGGCAGATGAATTGATACAGGCTTTGATGACACGTCATAGCACAAACAGGGTATGCTGAAGTCCATTAACTCACGTATCTCGCCTTTGTCGTTTATGTCGTAACAAGGGTGCTCTTGCAGCTTCTTCAGTGTGGCACGATACGCTTTCACCAGCACAACTTTGTCGGTACCGCACCATTTAATGACCAGAGATATGCAATAGGCCAGTCTAATGTGCAAGTTAAAGGCCGACTCCCATTCGGGTTCGTACTCCATGTGCTGGCCGACTTGCCTGGTAACAGAGTCCATGCCTTCCATCATCGTCAACAAGTTCAGCAGTACCGACAAGCCTTGAAGGAAACATTTTCGAAGCTCATCTGTCCATGTCTCTGGCACTGCGCTCAGCAGGTATCTTAAATCGTACAAAATGTACTGGGCCCTTTTGAAAGGCGGGCTCCTTTCGAATTCCAACTTCCCGACAGCGTTGCACTTCCTCGAACACTCCGATATGAATGTGTTCAAAAGAATGAAGAGAGCATCATCGTTCGCTATGAGGTGATGAGCCAGTGTTGGCACTGTAAATAGCTGTACAGCCAAGGACGAGACTGAAAAGGAGTGGTCATGGTCGTCTTTGATGAAATCCTTCATCACGCTGCCATAGTTTTTCGTGAAAACCTTTGCCAGTGACTTTTTATTTTCATATTCTAGAAGCATGCCAGATATAAGCAGCCTGTGGCAATGGGTTCTGGCGCTTTTCCACAGTTGTGAATCTCTTAACAGTATACCTTTAACTATACACGGTTCAGATTGTTGGGGTTTCAGTGCGACCTCAGCAAAAATACTTCGGAAGCCCTCACCGTGCACTAAAAAGCCTTGCAGCCAAGCCAATAGCTTTAAAGCAAATATTTGATGTGCAACTGTATGAGTGTGTACTACCAAGACTTTTAGAGGTTTACTTCCATGCCTGGATGTGAATTTTTCTATTTCCGTCTTCAGGTCATTACAATGTTGGAAACTTGAACACTTAACAACAGCTCTACCTTCCCTGTCTATATTGGTAACATATTCGATTGAATTTCTTTGAGAACATTTGATAACTCGGTTTATAGTCCCTATGACCTGTTCAAACGTGTGAACCTCATCGTTGTACAGAATTGTACAGTAGGTATCCATGTCAAAAAGATCATCTTCAGAATCTCTTAGCCTCAAATCAGCTGCATGCTCCAAAGTCAACAAGTTGTACGCATACCAAAGCACAGCATCGAAAACAATCCTGGCCCTCTCGGCCAAGTCTTCCGGTAAAGAACGCGGCACCTCACTGCTCTCCTGCGTTCCGATTATGTGGATATCACAAAACGGCGCCTTCTTCCATGCCTCTTTGTCCCCGCAATCGCAGCAGCCTCCGCCGCTCGAAGTGCCCATCTTGTACTTGTGGTGCCTGTGCTCGGACCTCTTGAAGCAATCCACGCACAACACACAGGTGTTGTCCATGCCGCATTCCCTGCAGCTGTACGTGGGTTCGCCGAGCTTGAAGACCCTGCCGCACACGGACTGCGGCTTGTCCAGCTTACTCAGGGTGTTCAGAACGGACGCCGGATCACCGTTGCAGATGAACTCCTCCAGCGGATTGAAGAGGATCTTGGCGGCGTCGTCCTCGTTGAAGTTCCAGTTCAGGCAGCTCTCATTCAACGAGGGGCTGTAGAGTCTCGGGACCCAGGTGCGCCAGTACTCTTTGAAGTTGGAAATGGAAAGCACGCCTTCCTGCAGCTTTTCCATCCATTTCGCGACCACCTCCTTGGTATCTACCATTGAACAGGCAAGTGACATCTCTACATCCACCATCATCTCATCCATAATCTGAAACCAATATATTTATATAATACATGACATTGAATTACCATCAACATTTACTGTTGTTATAATTAAATAGGGTAAAAGAGGATTGGATTATGTATGTATGTATGTAATTAGATAGTGTTTTCTTCAAACAATGTAATTATTATTGTGGACAAATAACAAGTTTTAAAGTAGTGGTTCAGAACATATTCCTGCTAAATGTTATTTTCATAACAAATAATTTGGGGGTAGTTTTAAAGTAGTATCATTTAGATCTGTACCACTGCTCGAAGCGGGCAAAATTTGGGCTAGTCACAGTGCCCGAAGAAAAGTAAGTCTTAGCCAAGAGTAACAAATATTCCATCATCTCTGCCCAGACAGGCCATTTTTTTTTTAAGGAAACGACGAAACTAATTATGTATACTGTTTACGAGGCAGATATTACAATAATACATGCATGTCGGCAGATTAAAATAACCATATGATATATCGCTTAAATCTAATTGTGTAAATCTAATCTAATCTTATGAATATATTGACAACCGGATAAATCAAATATTATCCGGGCATAGAGTTTGCACCTTATTCACACTTTTGTTATCAGAATCGTATAAATTGGCACACAACTTATTTCCAATAAATTATGCTATCGGTTTGCTAGATTGCTAGATTTCTAGGTGCAATTACTCACGTTTCTCAAATTCTTATTGTTTTGCATTGGTGGAGTGGATAAATCGGTGATGGTGCACACATAAAAAGTAACCAGGAAAAGAGGCAAGGTTAACTGTGCAGGTCATACAAAACAAAGGATTTGGCACTTGGTTGAGGTCTAGAACTTTCACGACCACATACACAATGCGAATCGCTAATTCTGGCATGGCAAAGCGAGAGGGGCGCTCGGTAAAAGCCGTCCCAGAATAAAACGAAACTCTCACCAACTGCGAAGTGGGCTCATTGGAAATTTGCACGTAATACTCGTACCTTTCCCTTGGAAACGCACGGCGCGGCGAAGCAGCGATCCACGACGCCGAATAGACACTTCCTTCGTGCAAAGATAATGGTACCACTTCAATAATTTAAACACATCAGCCGATTACTGCTTTCTACTGTACAATTAAAAGAAAATAAATGTCCATTTGACACTTTGATAGATTCTGTGATGTCCGCAGTGTAGCCACAACCAAGACACAACTAAAAATTGAGCCCGAACATCTAACACAGAGTGAAGTAATCAACGATCAGTTCTACGCTATTATACAATTTCTATACTCCTCAAGGGAAAAATTACGACTGTGCAATGGGGCTCTAAAGTGTATTGCTAAATATTTAATCCCCGTTTTTTACCTTGATTAGCAAATGTCCATCCTATTGTCCGAATTTTCGATGCTTGTGCGAAAAGTGCCATTAGTTGTATCGAAAATTCGACTAATTTTTCAAGTGTCAAAATGTATGATGGCTAACTGACAGTGCACTTATGTAGTGTCAACAGTACAATGAATACAATTTTGATCAACAGGACTTAGTGCCGAGGCCAAACAACTATCGGAAGAAGAATAAGCAGTACAATTTCGAGTGGTTTGCAGCAGAAAATGTGCAAGAATTGATAGGTAGTGGTCCTAAATGGTTCTTCCATACATTATCACTAGTAACGTAAGTAATTTTCCGTTCTACTGAACTAATTCTCGCATAGTCTAACCTGGTGTGCCATTTCTACTATTCACCTCAAATTCATAGATTTCGCATTCAATATATTGTAATACCAATACAGAAATCAGTGTCTCATGACATTGAACCAGAATGTTCACTTTCATAAGCACACGCCAAGCGATGCAAAATTCTCGTTCTCCGGAAATCTCCTGATTGTTTGTCATAGACAAATAGTCAGGAAAATTGTGTCTCTCGAGAGCATATTCTTGAGCCAGTACACTGACTTAACACCATCCGTTTATTACACATGTTTGATTGCTTGTCACATCTACTTATTGCGATTTGTGCTAGACAGGAGATCTGGGAAGATTGTTTGTATGCCAGTTGAGCTTACTCGTTTAGCTGAAAGTGTCCCTCAAGAGCCAATCCAGGCTAACTTGCAGACTTTATAAAGGAGAATCACATCGTGGTTACTTACATTCGTAATTGAGACGTTTATTTGTGATATATTTCATTATTTGTATGCCTCCGCACTAAGTAAATCAATAAATATATTACAAATTTCATGCCAGATATACAGAATATGAATTGGTAAAATTTTCAGAAATTTCAGTAAATGCTAATTCATACTGGTCATATCAGAAAGTTATTCATTCGATTTTCTCATTTATTTATAACGGACTCTTTGTCAAATTTGCAGAAGAATTATCTGCAGGTATACTGTATACAAATCTGGCCTAAAATATACCAAACATTAATTAATTAAATTTGCAGAAATTTCAGTAATTCATAATTCATGCTGGTCAAATCAGAAAGTTATATATTCGTTTTTCTCACTTATTTAAATGCGAATCTTTCTCAAATTTGCAGAAAAATTGTATGCAGATATACTGTACACAAATCTCGCATGAAATATACAAAACACGAATTAATTTAATTTATAGAAATTTCAATAATTGATAATTCATACTAGTCAAATCAGAAAATTATATATTCGATTTTCTCACTTATTTAAAGCGGAATCTTTCTCAAATTTGCAGAAGAATTGTATGCAGGTATACTGTATACAAATCTTTCATGAAATATGCAAAACATGAATTAATTAAATATGCAGAAATTTCAGTAATTGATTGATAATTCATGCTGGTCAAATCAGAAAGTTATATATTCGGTTTTCTCACTTATGTACAGCGGAATTTTTCTCAAACTTGCAGAAGAATTGTATGCAGGTATACTGTATATAAATCTGGCATGAAATATACAAAACACGAATTAATTATATTTGCAGAAATTTCAATAATTGATAATTAATGCTGGTCAAATCAGAAAGTTATATATTCGTTTTTCTCATTTATTTAATTCATAATCTTTCTCAAATCTGCAGATGAATTGTCTACAGGTATTCTATATACAAATCTGACATGAAGTATACAAAACATGAATTAATAAAATTTGCGGAAATTTCAGTAATTGATTGATAATTCATACTGCTCAAATCAGATTTATTTTTCTTTCGATTTTCTCACTTATTTAAAGCAGAATCTTCCTCAAATTTGCAGAAGAATTGTATGTAGGTATACTGTATACAAACCTGGCATGAAATGTACAAAACACGAATTAATTATATATGCAGAAATTTCAATAATTGATAATTCATGCTGGCGAAATCTGAAAGTTATATATTCGATTTTCTCACTTATTTAAAGCGGAATCTTTCTCAAATTTGCAGAAGAATTGTATGCAGGTATACTGTATAGAAATCTGGCATGAAATATACAGAACGAATTAATTAAATTTGCATAAATTTCAATAATTGATAATTCATACTGGTCAATTCAGAAAATTATATATTCGATTTTCTCACTTATTTAAAGCGGAATATTTCTCAAATTTGCAGAAGAATTGTATCCAGATATACTGTATACAAATCTTTCATGAAATATGCAAAACTTGAATTATTTAAATATTTAGAAATTTCAGTAATTGATTGATAATTCATGCTGGTCAAATCAGAAAGTTATATATTCGGTTTTCTCAGTTATGTACAGCGGAATCTTTCTCAAATTTGCAGAAGAATTGTATGCAGGTATACTGTATAGAAATCTGGCATGAAATATACAAAACATGAATTAATAAAATTTGTAGAAATTTTAATAATTGATAATTCATACTGGTCAAATCAGAAAGTTATATATTCGGTTTTCTCAGTTATGTACAGCGGAATCTTTCTCAAATTTGCAGAAGAATTGTATGCAGGTATACTGTATAGAAATCTGGCATGAAATATACAAAACATGAATTAATAAAATTTGTAGAAATTTTAATAATTGATAATTCATACTGGTCAAATCAGAAAGTTATATATTCGTTTTTCTCATTTATTTAATTCAGAATCTTTCTCAAATTTGCAGAAGAATTGTCTACAGGTATTCTATATACAAATCTGACATGAAATAAAGGGTTTTCCAATAAGAGGTGTTATTTTGATATTCAAAGAAAAATGCCATTTTTTATTATAAATCATCAGATGTTTATTTCATTACAAAGAGGAAGGTATGCCGTTAATAGTGGAAAATAACATCAAGCAAATGACCACCACGGCCACGCTTACAGGACAAAATCCTTTTCATGAAATTTTCCATAACTAAATCGCAAAGTGGCTGCTGTATGTCCTCGATAGCCTCACGAATTCCATCTTTGAAGTCTTGAATCGATACTGGGCTGTTGGCGTAGACCTTCTCCTTCACGTGGCCCCAAAGAAAGAAGTCGCAAGGTGTTAAATCACAAGATCTCGGTGGCCAATTGTGATCACCTCTTCGAGAGATAACACGGTCCGGAAACTTTTCCCTTAAAAGATCAATGGTTTCGTTGCTTGTGTGGCACGTAGCGCCGTCTTGTTGAAAGTGAACGTTGTCCAGATCAATACCATCCAATTCCGGCCATAAAAAATCGTTAATCATCTCTTGATAGCGCAATCCATTCACCGTAACTGTTGCGCCAGCCTCATTTTCGAAAAAGTAAGGTCCAATGACTCCGCCGGACCATAAACCGCACCAAACAGTCACACGTTGAGGATAGAGAGGCTTTTCAACAATAACTCTTGGGTTTTCAATTACTAACTTGTCCCAACAGCTCGAATTTTTCCACCAATTTCTGTATTGCGGTCCGACAAGGTGCTTCACGACGACCCAAAAATGTTCGAGTTTTACGAACCGTCTCTGCCAAATTTTCACCATTTTTATAGTGAATTTTAATAATTTCAATGCGTTGTTGAAGCGTGTATCGTACCATTTTTATTAATGGCGTAGTTTCTACTTGTCAAATGCCAAGAAATGACAGCTTCAAAAGTGACATCTACCGAAATAGCGGGCTATTCAAAATAACACCTCTTATTGGAAAACCCGTTATACAAAACATGAATTAATTAAATTTACGGAAATTTCAGTAATTGATTGATAATTCATACTGCTCAAATCAGATTTATTTTTCTTTCGATTTTCTCACTTATTTAAAGCAGAATCTTCCTCAAATTTGCAGAAGAATTGTATGTAGGTATACTGTATACACACCAGGCATGAAATGTACAAAACACGAATTAGTTAAATTTGCAGAAATTTCAATAATTGATCATTCATTCTGGCGAAATCTGAAAGTTATATATTCGACTTTCTCACTTATTTAAAGCAGAATCCTCAAATTTGCAGAATAATTGTATGCAGGTATACTGTATAGAAATCTGGCATGAAATATACAGAACGAATTAATTAAATTTGCATAAATTTCAATAATTGATAATTCATACTGGTCAATTCAGAAAATTATATATTCGATTTTCTCACTTATTTAAAGCGGAATATTTCTCAAATTTGCAGAAGAATTGTATCCAGATATACTGTATACAAATCTTTCATGAAATATGCAAAACTTGAATTATTTAAATATTTAGAAATTTCAGTAATTGATTGATAATTCATGCTGGTCAAATCAGAAAGTTATATATTCGGTTTTCTCAGTTATGTACAGCGGAATCTTTCTCAAATTTGCAGAAGAATTGTATGCAGGTATACTGTATAGAAATCTGGCATGAAATATACAAAACATGAATTAATAAAATTTGTAGAAATTTTAATAATTGATAATTCATACTGGTCAAATCAGAAAGTTATATATTCGGTTTTCTCAGTTATGTACAGCGGAATCTTTCTCAAATTTGCAGAAGAATTGTATGCAGGTATACTGTATAGAAATCTGGCATGAAATATACAAAACATGAATTAATAAAATTTGTAGAAATTTTAATAATTGATAATTCATACTGGTCAAATCAGAAAGTTATATATTCGTTTTTCTCATTTATTTAATTCAGAATCTTTCTCAAATTTGCAGAAGAATTGTCTACAGGTATTCTATATACAAATCTGACATGAAATATACAAAACATGAATTAATTAAATTTACGGAAATTTCAGTAATTGATTGATAATTCATACTGCTCAAATCAGATTTATTTTTCTTTCGATTTTCTCACTTATTTAAAGCAGAATCTTCCTCAAATTTGCAGAAGAATTGTATGTAGGTATACTGTATACACACCAGGCATGAAATGTACAAAACACGAATTAGTTAAATTTGCAGAAATTTCAATAATTGATCATTCATTCTGGCGAAATCTGAAAGTTATATATTCGACTTTCTCACTTATTTAAAGCAGAATCCTCAAATTTGCAGAATAATTGTATGCAGGTATACTGTATACAAATCTGGCATGGAATATACGAACATGAATTAATTAAATTTTCAGAAATTTCAATAATTGATTGATTCTTGCTGGTCAAATCAGAAAATTATATATTCGATTTTCTCACTTATTTAAATCAAGTCTTTCTCAAATTTGCAGAAGAATTGTCTGCAGGTATACTGTATACAGATTTGGTATAAAAAATACAAAACATGCATTAATTAAATCTACAGAAATTCAAGTTAAGTTAAAAATATAAGTTGCGGAGATAAAGACAATTGACCATATTGCCAGCATATCCATATTCATCTTACTATTAAAAATATTAATAATAATACTGATGGGCACTAGTTGGAATATTTTGCTGTTTTAGGGCTACAACATTTTAAATGTACGTGACTTTTTCCAAATGATTCATTTAAAGATGTATGCAATAACACAATAATGGGTCTATTCAAAGTTTAATAATTAATGTATGTATTTTAGTTTATGCGTGTTACATTTTTTGTCACGTAAAATTTTGCAGGTCCTTCACGTTTGCTGGCTTGCATTGTTATTTTCGCCGAGCGAGCGGAGAATTTTTGGCAAAAAACTGGGCTGTTGCGGTGCAGCGATAGATAAGCCGGTGGACAAGCGGTGAGGCGGAGACGTGCTTACTTTGCAGTCGCCTGGAAATCTTCGACGGTCAAAAAGCTCTGCACTTGGCAGGTGAATTAATCACAACGAAATCAATTAACGAAGTTACTGATTAATAATTTCTTATTTCAGAACGATTGGTGGGATGCGTTTCAACATTCCGACTTGTGAAATCCACTGCAAACTGGAAGTTTGCACCCAACACCCAACAGAGCCCCAAATTCACACAGAAGACACGAATTCGCCTGGAAGATGTTATTAAGGTAATAGCAACTGTTTTTTTTTGCGAAATTTGATTGGTTTTCTGCACTTTTTAGTTTTTCTACCGGTGCATAAAATCACTTCACATTTCTAATTATCATCGTTTCACACTTCCTATGTGAAAACCGTTTCTAATTACCCCAAAATTGTCTTAAAGACTAATTAAATGAACGAAGAATATTCGAGAACATCGCGATATTTCCTGTCCAAAGCAAACCCATTGTCCTGCTATCACAATGGGTTCGCTTTGGCCGGGCAAAAAAGTGACCCGTCTCATTTCAACAGGCTTTGAAAACATTCCTCAATCTTGATTGCGGCTCGAATAAATTAAATTGCAAAAAAATTGCAAATACATTAACAGTACAAATGCAATTAAAATTATTAAATTTCATTTTAATTGTTTGTAAATATTTTCGCTTGGTCTGAAAATCACAAAAATGATAAATGTTGAAAAATTTATACTTGAAATGACAATTTTTGAATTCATTTGAATCTTTCGAATCAGCATGGACACATTGTTGTGCTGCGCCCCTTAAACCATGCGAAAGAATAAGAATTTTAATATGTTTGTATTATTTTAGGACACATCATTGAAACTGGTTGCAGAGACCACCGTTGAAATATTCATCGGAACCAATTTTGCTACATCAATATTCGAGTCTGCAGTCTGATTCAAAAGGTAGGAATTTTCATTTCCACTAACCACAACTAAATCAATTTGCAAATAACTGGTACATTGACAAAATTGACGTTGACAACATAACTGACAAATTACTGCAATGGTCTCGTCCAAACGAACACGTAAACTGCTGCTTATTTATTCATTTGCATACCTACAATATTGCTTTGAACAACACTTATCCAACATAATTTCTTACACTTTGTACAAACTTTTTAAACTTGCCTTGCTTTAATTAATTTAATATAAATAGATAAAAGTAATTCCTCTCGATTTTACTTACAAAATTCTTTCAACTTAACTTTCAATTTGCTTCTAAACAACAACCAAACATGTCTCGCAATTAAAATAATTTTTAATATTTCAGATCAACAAACGCCTTCATTGAATTGGTAAATGGACCATATTCTAATGCCATACAGAACTGATTTGAATTTGTCTACCTGACGACGAGCAGCGATCGGCTTTGATGGTGACTTCATCGAACCAACTGCCATTTCACAGTTTTGCAAATCGACGGAGAAATTATAAGGTAGGAATTTTTATAGTTATAACATCTAGTTATGAATAATGTTAATATTTCACAAGTTTTCTTTATTACAAATAATTTGATTTCTATTGTCAAACATTATTCAAAACTATTAATTAGTGTAATTAGTAAATCTTCCATCATACTTTTACTACAATTAAGACATATTCGTGGCCAAATTTTCTGAGGAATAGTATTCAGGTATACTATATACAGATCTGGCATAAAATTTCTAAAATATCCAGTAGATAAATTTTCAGAAATTTCAGAGACTGATGACTTATACTGGATTATTCGGAAAGTTAATAACTCGATTCCCTCACTTATTTAAGACATATTCGTGGTCAAATTTTCAGAGGATTTGTATTTAGGTATACAGTATACAGATCTGGCATAAAATTTTCAAAATATCCATTTGATAAATTTTCACAAATTTCAGTGAGTGATACTTTATACTGGTCAACTCGGAAAGTTAAACATTCTGAATATTTAAAAATATAAAAAGTGAGCATTAAACTGTCACACTATGAAATTTATGTATGTTAGTCCTGAAGGGTGGGTGAATATACCCTGTAAGTGACACTTTCCAATTTGCCGTTGGAGGGTATTAAATCAACCCTGAATTTTTATAAAAATCTGATCAAGTCGAAAAGTTATAAATTCAATTTTCGCACTTATTTTTGTCATACTCGTTATCAAATTTTCAGAGGATTTATATTCAGCCATACTGTTTACAGATCAAACATAAAATTTTCAGAATATCCATTAGATACATTTTCAGAAACTTCAGTGACTGATAACTTATACTGGTCTAATTGGAAAGTTAATGGTCATATTTCCAGAGGATTTGTATTCAGGCATACTGTATACAGATCGGTCATACAAATTTTAAAATATCCATTAGATAAATTTTCAGAAATTTCAGTAACTTGATGACATACTGCTCAACTCGGAAAGTTAATAACTCGATTTTCTCTCCTATTTAAGGCATACTCGTGGTCAAATTTTCAGAGGATTTGTAATCAGGTATCTGACATAAATGATCTGACATAAAATATTCAAAATATGCATTTGATAAATTTGATAACTTATACTGGTCAACTCTAAAAGTTAATAACACGATTTTGTCACTTATTTAAGACATATTCGTGGTCAAATTTTCAGAGGATTTGTATTCAGGTATACTGTAAACAGATCTGGCATAAATTTTTTAAAACATCCATTACATAAATTTTCAGAAATATCAGTGACTAATAACTTATACAGGTGAAGAAAGTCAATAACACAATTTTCTCACTTATTTAGGACATATTCGTGGTCAAATGTTCAGAGGATTTGTGTTCAGGTATACTGTATACAGATCTGGCATAAAATTTTCAAAATATCTATTGGATAAATTTTCAGAAATTTCAGTGACTGATAACTTATACTCGTCAACTCTGAAAGTTAATAACTCGATTTTCTCACTTATTTAATACTGAAACTTTGTCAAATTTTCATGAGAATTAGCTTCAGGAAATTTTCAGAAATTTCAGTATTGACTAATTCATACTTGCTATTGCAAAAAGTTATAGTGTTGATTTTTTCACTTATTTAATACTGAAACTTTGTCAAATTTTCATGAGAATTACGTTCAGGAACACTGAACAGATATCTGATAATTAATTTGCAATAAATAAATTTTCAGAAATTTCAGTATTGACTAATTCATACTTGTCATTGCATAAATTTATTAAAGTTAGTGTTGATTTTCTCACTTATTTAATACTGAAACTGTGTCAAATTTTCATGAGAATTAGCTTCAAGAAAACTAAACAGATATCTGATAATTAATATGCAATAAATAAATTTTCAGAAATTTCAGTATTGACTTATTCATACTTGTCATTGCATAAAGTTATAGTGTTGATTTTCTCACTTATTTAACACTGAAACTTTGTCAAATTTTTATGAAAGTTAGCTTCAGGAATACTGAACAGATAGCTGTTAATTAATATACTATAAATAATTTTTCAGAAATTTCAGTATTGACTAATTCATACTTGTCATTGCATAAAGTTATAGTGTCAATTTTCTCACTTATTTAATACTGAAACTTTGTCAAATTTTCATGAAAGTTAGCTTCAGGAATACTGAACAGATATCTATTAAGTAATATACTATAAATAATTTTTCAGAAATTTCAGTATTGACTAATTCATACTTGTCATTGCATAAAGTTATAGTGTCAATTTTCTCACTTATTTAATACTGAAACTTTGTCAAATTTTTATGAAAGTTAGCTTCAGGAATACTGAACAGATAGCTGTTAATTAATATACTATAAATAATTTTTCAGAAATTTCAGTATTGACTAATTCATACTTGTCATTGCATAAAGTTATAGTGCCAATTTTCTCACTTATTTAATACTGAAACTTGGTCAAATTTTCATGAGAATTAGCTTCAGGAATACTGAACAGATATCTGTTAAATAATATACTATAAATAATTTTTCAGAAATTTCAGTATTGACTAATTCATACTTGTCATTGCATAAAGTTATAGTGTTGATTTTCTTACTTATTTAATACTGAAACTTGGTCAAATTTTCATGAGAATTAGCTTCAGGAATACTGAACAGATATCTGTTAATTAATATGCAATAAATACATTTTCAGAAATTTCAGTATTGACTAATTCATACTTGTCATTGCATAAAGTTATAGTGTTGATTTTCTTACTTATTTAATACTGAAACTTGGTCCAATTTTCATGAAAGTTAGCTTCAGGAATACTGAACAGATGTCTGTTAATTAATATGCAATTAATAATTTTTCAGAAATTTCAGTATTGACTAATTCATACTTGTCATTGCATAAAGTTCTAGTGTTTATTTTCTTACTTATTTAATACTGAAACTTGGTCAAATTTTCATGAGAATTAGCTTCAGGAATACTGAACAGATATCTGTTAATTAATATGCAATAAATACATTTTCAGAAATTTCAGTATTGACTAATTCATACTTGTCATTGCATAAAGTTATAGTGTTGATTTTCTCACTTATTTAATACTGAAACTTTGTCAAATTTTTATGAAAGTTAGCTTCAGGAATACTGAACAGATAGCTGTTAATTAATATACTATAAATAATTTTTCAGAAATTTCAGTATTGACTAATTCATACTTGTCATTGCATAAAGTTATAGTGCCAATTTTCTCACTTATTTAATACTGAAACTTGGTCAAATTTTCATGAGAATTAGCTTCAGGAATACTGAACAGATATCTATTAAGTAATATACTATAAATAATTTTTCAGAAATTTCAGTATTGACTAATTCATACTTGTCATTGCATAAATTTATTAAAGTTAGTGTTGATTTTCTCACTTATTTAATACTGAAACTGTGTCAAATTTTCATGAGAATTAGCTTCAAGAAAACTAAACAGATATCTGATAATTAATATGCAATAAATAAATTTTCAGAAATTTCAGTATTGACTTATTCATACTTGTCATTGCATAAAGTTATAGTGTTGATTTTCTCACTTATTTAACACTGAAACTTTGTCAAATTTTTATGAAAGTTAGCTTCAGGAATACTGAACAGATATCTGTTAATTAATATACTATAAATAATTTTTCAGAAATTTCAGTATTGACTAATTCATACTTGTCATTGCATAAAGTTATAGTGTCAATTTTCTCACTTATTTAATACTGAAACTTTGTCAAATTTTCATGAAAGTTAGCTTCAGGAATACTGAACAGATATCTATTAAGTAATATACTATAAATAATTTTTCAGAAATTTCAGTATTGACTAATTCATACTTGTCATTGCATAAAGTTATAGTGTCAATTTTCTCACTTATTTAATACTGAAACTTTGTCAAATTTTTATGAAAGTTAGCTTCAGGAATACTGAACAGATAGCTGTTAATTAATATACTATAAATAATTTTTCAGAAATTTCAGTATTGACTAATTCATACTTGTCATTGCATAAAGTTATAGTGCCAATTTTCTCACTTATTTAATACTGAAACTTGGTCAAATTTTCATGAGAATTAGCTTCAGGAATACTGAACAGATATCTGTTAAATAATATACTATAAATAATTTTTCAGAAATTTCAGTATTGACTAATTCATACTTGTCATTGCATAAAGTTATAGTGTTGATTTTCTTACTTATTTAATACTGAAACTTGGTCAAATTTTCATGAGAATTAGCTTCAGGAATACTGAACAGATATCTGTTAATTAATATGCAATAAATACATTTTCAGAAATTTCAGTATTGACTAATTCATACTTGTCATTGCATAAAGTTATAGTGTTGATTTTCTTACTTATTTAATACTGAAACTTGGTCCAATTTTCATGAAAGTTAGCTTCAGGAATACTGAACAGATGTCTGTTAATTAATATGCAATTAATAATTTTTCAGAAATTTCAGTATTGACTAATTCATACTTGTCATTGCATAAAGTTCTAGTGTTTATTTTCTTACTTATTTAATACTGAAACTTGGTCAAATTTTCATGAGAATTAGCTTCAGGAATACTGAACAGATATCTGTTAATTAATATGCAATAAATACATTTTCAGAAATTTCAGTATTGACTAATTCATACTTGTCATTGCATAAAGTTATAGTGTTGATTTTCTCACTTATTTAATACTGAAACTTGGTCAAATTTTCATGAGAATTAGCTTCAGGAATACTGAACAGATATCTGTTAAATAATATACTATAAATATTTTTTCAGAAATTTCAGTATTGACTAATTCATACTTGTCATTGCATAAAGTTATAGTGTTGATTTTCTTACTTATTTAATACTGAAACTTGGTCAAATTTTCATGAGAATTAGCTTCAGGAATACTGAACAGATATCTGTTAATTAATATGCAATAAATACATTTTCAGAAATTTCAGTATTGACTAATTCATACTTGTCATTGCATAAAGTTATAGTGTTGATTTTCTTACTTATTTAATACTGAAACTTGGTCCAATTTTCATGAAAGTTAGCTTCAGGAATACTGAACAGATGTCTGTTAATTAATATGCAATTAATAATTTTTCAGAAATTTCAGTATTGACTAATTCATACTTGTCATTGCATAAAGTTATAGTGTTGATTTTCTTACTTATTTAATACTGAAACTTGGTCAAATTTTCATGAGAATTAGCTTCAGGAATACTGAACAGATATCTGTTAATTAATATGCAATAAATACATTTTCAGAAATTTCAGTATTGACTAATTCATACTTGTCATTGCATAAAGTTATAGTGTTGATTTTCTCACTTATTTAATACTGAAACTTGGTCAAATTTTCATGAGAATTAGCTTCAGGAATACTGAACAGATATCTGTTAAATAATATACTATAAATAATTTTTCAGAAATTTCAGTATTGACTAATTCATACTTGTCATTGCATAAAGTTATAGTGTTGATTTTCTCACTTATTTAATACTGAAACTTGGTCAAATTTTCATGAAAGTTAGCTTCAGGAATACTGAACAGATATCTGTTAATTAATATACTATAAATAATTTTTCAGAAATTTCAGTATTGACTAATTCATACTTGTCATTGCATAAAGTTATAGTGTCAATTTTCTCACTTATTTAATACTGAAACTTGGTCAAATTTTCATGAGAATTAGCTTCAGGAATACTGAACAGATATCTGTTAATTAATATGCAATAAATACATTTTCAGAAATTTCAGTATTGAGTAATTCATACTTGTCATTGCATAAAGTTATAGCGTTGATTTCTTACTTATTTAATACTGAAACTTTGTCAAATTTTCATGAAAGTTAGCTTTAGGAATACTGAACAGATGTCTGTTAATTAATATGCAATTAATAATTTTTCAGAAATTTCAGTATTGACTAATTCATACTTGTCATTGCATAAAGTTATAGTGTTGATTTTCATACTTATTTAATACTGAAACTTGGTCAAATTTTCATGAAACTTAGCTTCAGGAATACTGAACAGATGTCTGTTAATTAATATGCAATAAATAATGTTTCAGAAATTTCAGTATTGACTAATTCATACTTGTGATTGCATAAAGTTATGTGTCAATTTTCTCACTTATTTAATACTGAAACTTTGTCAAATTTTCAGTAGAATTAGCTTCAGGTATACTGAACAGATATCTGTTAATTAAATTAGAAGTTTTATTAATTGATAATGCAAACTGGTCAAATCAGAAAGTTATATTTTCGATTGTTTAACTTATTTAGATCATAATCTTCCTCAAATTTGCAGAAGAATTGTATGCAGGTATACTGTATACAAATCTGGCATAAAATATACAAAATATGAATAAGATACATTTTCAAAAATTTCAGTAGTTTATAATTCATGTTGGTCAACTCAGAAAGTTAATAATACTATTTTCTTACTTATTTGGGACATATTCGTAGTATAATTTACAGAGGATTTGTATTCAGGTATACTGTATACAGCTCAGGCATAATATTTTCAAAACATCCAGTAGATAAATTTTAAGAAATTTCAGTGACTGATAACTTATACAGGTCAACTCATAAAGTTAATAACACGATTTTCTCACTTATTTTGGACATATTTGTGGTATAATTTTCAGAGGATTTGTATTCATGTATACTGTATACAAGATCTGGCATAAAATTTTCAAAATATACATTAGATTAATTTTCAGAAATTTCAGTAACTTCAACTGGTTAACTCGGAAACTTGATAACTCAATTTTCTCACTTATTTAAGGTTTACTCATGAAATGAGTGGCATGGAATATACAACACATGATTTAATTAAATTTGCAGAAATTTCAGTAATTGCTAATTCATGCTGGTCAAATCAAAAAGTTATATATTCGATTTTCTCACTTATTTAAAGCAGAATTTGCCTCAAATTTGTAGTAGAATTGTATGCAAGTATACTGTATACAAATCTGGCATGAAATATACAACACATGATTTTATTAAACATTCAGAAATTTCAGTATTTGATAATTCATATTTGGTTAAATCTGAAAGTTATATATTCGAGTTTCTCACTTATTTAAAGCATAATCAATCTCAAATTTGCTGAAGAATTGTACAAAACATGAATTAATTAAATTAAAGAAAATCAAGGTATGAATATAAGTTGCTGAGATAAAGGCAATTGACCATATTGCCAGCATAGCCATGTTCACGTTACAATTGTAAAATATCAACAATAATACTGAAGGGCACTAGTTTGAATATTTTGCTGTTTTAGTGCTACAAAATCTTAAATGTAGGTGAATCTTCCAAATGATTTGTTTAAAAATATATGCAGATACAACACAATTTTGAGTCTGTTCGAAGTTTATTAATTAATGTATATATTTTATTTTATACGTGTTACATTTTTTACCACATGAAATTTTACGGGTTCTTGCAGGCAGCTGGCCAGCATTGTGCTCTCGCCCGGCCAAGGCTCTTTCCAAAAAACTGACCTTAGAGTCGCCCGAGCGGAAAGCGGGGCGTTGAGAGAACAGAGCAGTCGCCGGTGAATCTTCAACGCTTTAACACCTCGCACTTGCTAGGTGAATTATTCACAACGAAATCAATTAACGAAGTTACTAATTAATCATTTATTGTTTCAGAACGATTGCTGCGATGTGTTTCAACATTCCAACTTGCGAAATCCACTGGAAGCTGGAAGTCGCCCCCCCAATCGCCGCCCACGCACCCAATTGAGCCCCCAAATTTTCACAGAAGACACGAATTCGTCTGGAAGATGTTTAGGTAATAGCAATTGATTTTTTTGCGAAATTTGCGTGGTTTTCTGCACTTTTTTGGTGCATAAAATCACTCCACATTTCCAATTATCATAATTTCACACATCCTATTTGAAAACCTTTTCTAATTACCCCAAAATTGGCTTAAAATCTAATTAAATGAACGCGGTATATTCGAGAAATCGCTATTTTTCCTGTCCAAAGCCGAACCCATTGTACCGCTACACAAAAGATTCGGTTTAGCTAGGCAAAAAAGTGATAGTCTCAATTCAATAGCCTTTGAAAACATTCCTCAAATCATTGTTAAACTCATTAAAATTAATCTAATAAAGCCTCCTAATGGCGCAACATTACAAATGCAATAAAATGTATTTAATAATAAATTACATTTGTATTGTTTATAAAAATTTACACTCAAAATCACAAGAATATTAATTTGATTAATACTTATCCAACATAATTTCTTATATTTCATACAGGTTTTTAAAACTTTCATTGTTAAAAATTCATTTAAAATTAGTAGATAATCTCATTACTTGCATAATTTTTCCAAATTTAATTTAAAGATGCTTCCTAAAAAACAACCAAACGTATGTCACTGTTAAAATAATTTTTAACATTTCAGACCAGCGAATACCTCCGTTGAAATTTGGTAAATGTGAGTCCGTTTATACCTGCGAGGAACTGAAATCGTCTCCGATGGTAACTTCACCCAACCGAAATCGTCGAAGGAACTATAAGGTAGGAATTTTTATATAAGTATCACATTTCGTTATGAATAATGTTTTTGTATTACAAATAACTTGTTCTTTATTAATCAACAAACATTATTCAAAACTATTAATTACTGTGTTGATATTTGCTGCACATGCACTGTAGGCGTTTCCGAATGTTGAATGCTGTATCGAACAATACACCATTCAACATTCGGAAACGCATGAAAATTTATTTAACTGCCCGTTATTTAAATATAACAATAATACTAATTTGCAACATTTTAATAACAAATTAATTTTTACCATCAATTTTGCTGTTGTCTTGAAATGTTACATTAATTACGATCTGATATTGAAACGAAAACATAGAAACCTGATTTGTCGAAGTGAATTTTGCATTATTGGTGTTAAAATAATTCTAGTGGTGTGTACGCTGACCGCAACGGTATATAATTTATTAATTCAATTAAAATCGGATTCCTAAATTGAGCCGGGCTTGCACCAGTTATCATGTGTGCGATTACTAAGATCACATACAAACGGTAATTGTTGGAATCTTCCAATTATAGGTGAGACCAGATTAACTTTGTAGAACCCATCGCAGTTATGTACCATAATTGATGTAACTAAATATTTTTCAGCCTTAGGGTTACAGACGTACAAATTATGTTAACATATAAATTTGCAAGTAACGGTGGTACAAAATATTTTGAGCCATCGATACTAACAAATAACTGCAACGGTCGCATCCTTACGTCTGCACAAAGTGTACTTGCAGACTTTTAAAATTTGCATTGCTAATAAATTTATTTAAAATTAGTAGGTACTTGCAAAATTTTTACAACTTTAATTTTAATTTGCTTCCAAAAAACGACCAAACATGTCTCACTGTTAATATAATTTTCAATTTTTTAGAACAAATACCTTCGTTGAATTGGTAAATGGACCATCTAATGCAACGCAGAACTGATGTGAATTTGTTTACCTGCCGAGGAACAGCGATTATCTCCTATGGTAACTTCACCCAACCAACCGTCGCTTCACAGTTTTGCAAATCATCGGAGGAATTATAAGGTAAGAATATTTTATTTATCACCTAGTTATGAATAATGTTAGTATTTCACAAGTTTTCTGTATTAAAAATAACTTGTTTTCGATTGACCAACATTATTCAAAACTATTAATTAGTGTGTCGATATTTTTTTACTTGCCTTTATTGTTTATTTATATCCAAATTAAATTTAATCGGGGGCAATATTTCAATAGTTGTTAATTTTAATTGTGCATTTATAAATGTTGAAATCTAAACACTTCAATTATATTTGTATTCTATTAAGATTGATTCAAAGTCAAACGCTCCCCTGTACCCATTTTGACTGGTTACCACAATGTTGCATCGCTCGCCTTACATCTGCCTTTATACTAATTTTAATGCTTGATCAGATTTTAGCAAAATAGCATTTATTAATTTTGTGTTCTAAACAAAGTAACATTAAAACTTTAGCATACACATTGAAACACATATTTCAGAAACAACTCAAGTCACACATCTAGTTTTGAAATAAATAAATAAATATTAATTAGTCACGAACTAAGATTATGTCTGCTCTCGGTTGATATTTTCAGAGGGTCCAATACACCTTTTAAATATTAGAATAAGGTTATTTTTGCGCTCAATCAAAAGAACTACATCTTTTATGTGCCATTCTATGTATTATTCAAATACGTATAACCAAAAGTGGATTTGGGCGGTTTCTGAAATCAGCGATTCTTGTAATATTTCACTATTTTAATAGGTGTTTATGTTTTAGGAAAGAATAATTGCTTTGTTGAATTGGTAACTGGAACATCATTGAGAGACGAAAGTATATGCAGCCTTCTGGTACTGCCGGCACCGCAGAAGTCGTCATCGGAGTCAATTTCGCAGCAACGATCTTCAAGACTGCCAGGGGATTCTAAAGGTAGGAACTTTCATTTCTAATAACCGCAACTAGTTATGAATAATGCCGTGTAATATTTTGTCTCCAAGACAACTGATTGTATCCAAGTTTGCTTTGAAACATTCATCCAGCAGCCAAGAAATTGGTCTCTAATAATTGGTAAATATTTATACCAATACAATAATTTTTGTTCTGCAATTTACAAGCATTATTCATAACTAGAAACATTTGGAGCGTCAATATTTTAATTGTTGGTTCAAAAATCTACCAATGTCCAAATCAAATTCAATGGACAATAATTGCTTTTATAGTCATATTATTAAGCGCACTTTTAAATCAAACAATATACACATATCAGATTTCTGATCACTTTTGTTTTAAATTATTTGCGTAGGTACTTTAAGTAAATATTCCTCTGAGCTCTGAGCTTCATTTTTTCTGCACCAATAATCACCCAATTTCTTAATTTATCTAATCTAACGGTACAGAGACGGACCACGATTAGAAATAATTATTAATTTAATTGGGTCGCATATCATGTATTTTACTTGGAACACTTACCGTTTTGCTTCACTCAGGGCCTTGGGGGATAGCCTATAGTGTTTAAGATAGTTTGCGTAGGTACTTTAAGTAAATGTTCCTCTCTGTGTGGCCGAGTAATATGCTTGTGCAGTTTGTACAAACTACCCAATTGTTATCTTCAGTTATCTAATCTAAAGGTACAGAGACTGACCAAGATAGAAATAATTGTTTAAAATGATCGGGTACCGCGCCGTGCTTCAGATCATTCATCTCTCCACTAGTTCATTTCAACCGCACTAACGTAACCAATACTTGGGCCCAGCTGGGGCTTGTCCAGCTATCTAACCGGACTGGTGTCTCAAGGGATATCGATTCGGCTGTTTTTACTGATGAAGAGATGATGATTTGCCACTCCTTCTGAAGCGATCGCAAAGAGGTGCCGTTGTTCACAGGGAAGGCAGATATTCTCGTTACGGATTCAACATTTAAAAAAGTGCAAAAGGCGCTAAAGTTGCAAAAGTTGCAAAAGTTACTGCTTTGCTTTACTCGGACACTCACAGGACAGCCTCCTTTCACACAATTTTTGTAGGTCACTATAAAACAATTGATCAACTTTTGAACAAAGTCGTAACCTCATAAAATTTTCATAATTTAAACTTTATTGATCAATTACGAGTATATATTGAAATTTTGAGAAGGCATTTGATTAATTTCTCGGCTATGAAGATGGTAGAATACTAGATTTGTTATCTAGAGATAGCTGGTGCGAATCCAGTTTGGGGAATTAATTTTCTGCGTACGTATTATTTCATTCAATTTTGCGCATTGCTTTCAATTAATATCAATACTCAATACTCTTTGAGTAAACAGTAGAGTTGTGAGAGCTGTCGATGCAGAAATTTATTGATTATTAAAGTTAATTCTGCAATCATGAAGATGGATAAAGCTGGATTAAATTCCAGGCGTTGCTGGTTGAAACCCAGCTTGTAGAAATAATGATCTACGATTTAATGAATTTAACTTTCATTTAAAGCGCAAATGATTGCGCTGACAACATGTAAAAATTTACTCCTTTTAATGCCAGAACTCGGCGCTCAGTTTCACTTTAATTTTTTTATTAATCTGTGCTTATTTGTTTGTTTATTTTGTACACTTCAATTAAATAATTTCACATAAAGTTTATTATTGGCGTTAACGACATAATTGCACATTTTGTATTCGCACTAATGTGTTTTAGTCAACAGTTCATTTTTATTTGCTTCAAACTTGCTTGGCTGTTGACATTCATACATTTTGTTCTATTGTGAACCTTAATCACAAGTTATTAATCATTTAGTTGTTATTAAAATTCGTTTGTAAGTTTATTTCCTTTTAATTATTATAAGAAAGAACCACATTATACAATCCTTGCATTTATTAATATTATTCACATTAAATATATGACGCCTCTGTCATGTATCTTATTAATTTACATATACATATGCTCCTCTCTGTGTTTTCGAGTAATATGCTTGTGCAGTTTGTACTACCCAATTGTTATCTTCAGTTATCTAATCTAAAGGTACAGAGACGGACCACGATAGAAATAATTGTTTATAATGATCGGGTACCGCGCCGTGCTTCAGATCATTCATATCTCCACTAGTTCATTTCACCGATATCGATTCGGCTGTTTTTACTGATGAAGAGATGATGATGATTTGCCACTCCTTCTGAAGCGATCGCAAAGAGGTGCCGTTGTTCACAGGGAAGGCAGATATTCTCGTTACGGATTCAACATTTCAAAAAGTGCAAAAGTTGCAAAAGTTACTGCTTTGCTTCACTCGGAACCTCACAGCCTTGCATAATAATTTACCAAAATTAATGTTTTATTGTCAATTTTTTGGATTTAATGGTTATTAGTCGGTTCATATTAAAAACATCCATTTAAAGTAGAGTCGATTTTAGATTAGAAGTAGATTTAACTTGCCATGTTAAACTACCCCTCAAAAATTGTCTAGTTTTTAGACATATTTTCAAATGCAACTTATACAATGCAATTATTTTAAATAATCATATTCTTGCCACATTACTAGGTGTCATAAATACAATGAGAAATGTGATTATACATTCGTGATGCATGTCGATAAGACTTTAGGTATTGTGTGAGTGTTGATGTTGGGACTGATTGTTAATTAGGAAAAAGGCGGCCGCCGACTTTAGCGTTGTTTAACACTATAGCAATTTACTTGCTTAATTTGTCTTTCAGAAGACTCCTTGGTGTGTATGCTTGTTGTTATGTATATATGATAGAACCAGTTGCTGGTTTGTAGGTTCTGATATCTTAATGATATCATAGGTGTAGGTACAATTTCGTCTGAAATTGAACCAGTTGCTGGTTTTTAGGTTCTGATATCTTAATGATATCATAGGTGTAGGTACAATTTCGTCTGAAATTGGTTGATGGGGTGGGATTTTCTTAGACGCATGTCTTTGATATTATATTTGGTATTAGCTTACTCCTGCGCTTATTATATTCGACCCGTCTAGGAAACAAGTACATCTTGTTTATGTAACATGTATGTAAACGCATTTCTCATTGATAAAATATTTTCCATAGTGGGAATAAAAGTTGTTGATCAATTTATATGAACCAATTCATTGCCAATAATCTATTCAAATTTCAATTAATATGTGCAAGAATTTATAAATCACAGTCATTACGCGTTATATTTTTATGTTTTTACTTTTTTAAATTGTTTAGTTTATATAACAAAACTTGTCTTACTGCAATATTTCAAAGCAGTAATGTGTCACAGTTAATCATATTAGGAACTCGTAATTCGAAATGTTGTAATTGTATTAATAGTACAAATGAATTTTACGAATAATTAATAGACTAATAAATATTCAATAACCAACAATTCATTTAAATTGAATTGTCATTGACGCTTTTAATTATCTACCAAATCAATGTAAGTAACACATTATTGATTAGACCTAGCTTGCATGTGTTACTTTATCAGTAAACATTATAAACAATTAACAAAGCACAGAAATATAATGCATTCATTATTATGCATTCAAAGTTTCAATGTTTCAATTAGTTTTCATGGAGTGTTAATTTTTCCATGTTTTTTGTTTTAATAATATATCTTTCACCCTAGCCAAGTGTTGGAATGTATTATTAAAGTTTTTGTCAAAAAAAGAAAACAGTGTTGGTTCAATTTAACACTGAATTAAATCGTGGAAAGCAATTTTTAAATTGCTGTGCCGATGGTTCTCAAAATTCTAAATTGCATTCATTTATTCAATTTAATAATTGAGTGAGTTAATAATTATACAGAAAGAGAAGCTGGACAACTAATTCAATATAAACTAGATGTTTTGTTATTATATGAGCCAGTATAATAATGAGATTGATTGTTCTTGTAAGTTTAAATTTAATTTGTCGCTTAATAGACTAGCCACCTGTTAAGCATAGATTCACGCGCTTATCAATTATTAATACAGTGAACTTACAGTTTAGATGGGGGGTACAGTATTCAATATACTAGATTAGGTTATAGGATGTATTCATTTTAGTCAACTTGGGGGTAAAGCGCACTTCAAATGTTTCTTTTTGTTTTATATGTATTTAGCTATAAGTTAGTTAACCACAAATTCTTGTATGTCTTAAATTTTTTACTGCTTCTCAGTAGTTTTTACCCAATTGTTATCTTCAGTTATCTAATCTAAAGGTACAGAGACGGACCAAGATAGAAATAATTGTTTAAAGTGATCGGGTACCGCGCCGTGCTTCAGATCATTCATCTCTCCACTAGTTCATTTCAACCGCACTAACGTAACCAATACTTGGGCCCAGCTGGGGCTTGTCCAGCTATCTAACCGGACTGGTGTCTCAAGGGATATCGATTCGGCTGTTTTTACTGATGAAGAGATGATGATTTGCCACTCCTTCTGAAGCGATCGCAAAGAGGTGCCGTTGTTCACAGGGAAGGCAGATATTCTCGTAACGGATTCAATATTTGAAAAAGTGCAAAAGGCGCAAAAGTGCAAAAGTTGCAAAAGTAACTTTGCTAACGTAATTAGTAAATTACAGACATACCAGTACTTGTGGTCACGCATAAATGAAATTGGACAGAAATCTGAAGTTGTGTATGTTGATTAGTTAGTTGTTTTGGTAGTTCTTAATAATCCTCGTACATACGGTTCACTTTTTGTACACCTCTTTTCTGTTTTCATGATCCATGCAATTGCGAGATGACGGTGAAGAACTTCTGATTGCCACCAACTTTGGAGGAACAAGACACAGGACTGGCTGGTAGCTGCAATGCAGACAGGACTCCACCCTTTCGTGCCGAAGTTGAAGTACATCAATGAACCCGCATCTTGGCAGATGAAGAATTGCAGTCGGATCCTCGAAAGACCTGCAGATATAAACGGTAAGTTATTTTCCTCAAATGTGCAAGCACATAGGAGCTGTCAACCGACCTGGTTCAATTAATGTGTTTATGCATATTGGTCACAATAAGTCTAATAATGACGATATTACAAATGTATTTTTTTAATCATTTGTGATTTTGGACGTCAAGTTATATGGGAAAAATAATTTTATTTTACGTTATTATTTCATGATAGCTAAAATCTTCGTCAAGTATTCACAACACTACATAACTTGTTGTTAGTATTAATGCAATATATACAGGGTCCGTCATTTCACCTCCCGTTTTCTATAGCTCAGTTACTAATTGAGTTAGGATTTTGATATTTTGCAGGTCTTCCACCTAAACCAATTTGAAAAGACAAGAATTTTAATATGTTTGTTTTATTTTAGGGCTCTTCATATGGAATTGCAACAAACTTACGAAGAACTAGACACCGAACTGGTAATTGCAGTCTAGACGGGACTCGACCCTTTCTTCCCGAAGTTGAAGTACATCAATGTTAACCAACAGCTTACCAGATGGAAGTTGCAGTTCTATCCAGAAAGAGCTTCGGATATAAAAGGTAAATTATTTGTATTTTCCTCAAATTTGCAATCACACAGGAGCTGTCAACGACTTGGTTGAAAAAATGTTTAAGCAGATCGGTCACAAGAAGGCTAATAATGAGGATGTTATACTCTGATTTTTCTAAACTGGCGTGCACGTCATCAAAATAATAATCATAATAATGACGACACAATTTTAGAAGGTTGCCAGCTGTCCTGGATATTTAAAAATGGCTGCAATCAGCTGTTGCGCCCATGCAATGTTGTGCGACAGTGCTCGGTTCGTATCAAATTCGTCGACTTCTCTGCCGTTTTTCGTACAGATATCAATCTTGTAGTTATGGTTTAACATCTACAATGGCAAAATATAAAAGAGTTTGCACCGTATTCGGGTCCAACACTGACAGCGACAAAACCTTGAGGTTAGATTCCATTCCTGGCTGCAGGCAAAAGAAACGTGAAATATGTAACGAAGTCAAATGTAACAAGTTAAACGTCACAGAAGTTTGAATATGCACACGTGTATGAGCATGTGTTAGTGAAAAAGATCTGGCATCGTCGCCGAAAAAATATCACGTCGGCCAACATAACAAGATTTATTACATGATTGGCAGGCGAAAATTGTGACCGCGGTTAATACACCGATTACCTATTTATAACCACCGGAGATCAGTGTTATGTAACAAATGATCCTCAGATTAATTTCGATTCTTAAACTATTGTTATGCATATTCTCGAAAAAAATCACGTTGGTACGAAAAAACCTCATCGCACAGCTGATTGATGACGTGCACGCCAGTTTAGAAAAATCAGAGTATACAAATATATTTTTTAATTATTTATAATTTTGGACAGCAAGTTACAGAGCATTCAAGAAAGCGGTGTCAACTCTTCCAACAACAAAGTTATGACAAGAAATCACATTTTAAAAATTCTGGTTATATTATTTGCTTGTATCCTAGAAAACATTTCTGCAACGCTGCAAAACATATTCGATTTGCAGCTTGAACAGTGTCATTTAATAGTATCCAGCATTAAAGTTGACATCACTGTCTTTAACAGTCTGTATGTACGAAAAATTATTATGTCATGACATCTTAAATTTACTTCAAGTTTCACAATATAAAATAACTTGAAGTTAGTATTAACCATTAATGCAATATGTTTACGGCATTTAGAATTAATTTTAACATATTTATTCACATAAAATTTACTTAAAGTAACACAGCATTAATTTTGTTTAAGAATTCCGGTTTAAACTTGTCCATTACGAATAACATTTTCATTCAGTGATATATTGCATTAAACGAAAGAAATTTATGAATCCTTTTACTATTTGAATGATATTTATTCATTTCGTAACAGCATGAATTGTATTGTATTTACTGTAGACAAACCGTAACTCTGTATAAATAGTTTAGGCAAGTGGTTTCGAAACTTTTTCCGCTCACAACGCCCTTTTTGAACTAAGGTTTTTCCAAACCTTCTCTAAGTTATATCATGATTAACTGTAATGGATCTTTTAAATATGTTATTTGCTATTATTGAAAGCCATCTCATTGTAAATGACGTCGGTCTGCAAAATACCCGGGTTAATTTTTCTATTAGTTTATTCAACTTAATTATAAACCTTTTGCAATATTCTGCGGCACCCCTGGAAAGACGGCTCTCCAGGGTGCCCCGACGCACACTTTGGGAACCACTGGTTTAGGCAATACCTTGGTATGGTTTATTAATGTTTGTTTGATACTAGCAGTGAAAGGATTTATATTCTTAACATTTTCGCAATCTAAAATTTATTGTATTTTTAGCTAATGGGCTTTTGCTGGAACCAGAATATCTGCAGGTGGATGACTACGATGACACTACTTCAAGTTCTGATTACGATCCACTCGGATCTTGAACAACGTGGGAACCTAGATGACTTTGGATAGAAGACATCGGATCAAGAACATCGCTGAGGAGACTTTAGCAAATAGTTTAGCTGTAACCAAGTGATAAACTATTTTAGTATTGCATTCATACATTGCATTAAGTGTTCTTGAAATTTCCATGCAATAATAATTAATTAGTTATAGATAAATAAACAATTCTTTGTTTATTACTTGGTTGTAGCTCGAAACATCCACACAAACTAATTATGTGTAGATTTAATTCATAATATAGAGATAATAAGATATAATTCGTAATACAGAGATACTTGACAACATGAATTAGATTTTGTGGATAAGTAATTTTATTAATAGAATTAAATAATTTTAAGTGTAGGTATCCCCAAACTTGTGTAACCAACGACTTTTGTAATTTGCAGTTGCGTATGAAGGGTGGAAATTGCATTTCTCTTCATAACCATACACCTCAAACACACCCTTTGTTTTTATATTCGTTCATAAATTTTAATTTTTTTTTTATAAGGTTGTACTTATGCAATTTTCTAATTCGACTAACTTAAAATTCAAGTTATTTAAAAGTTTACAGAACTCAATAGTTACGTAACTTGGGGGCATGCCTGTATGTAGTAATGTTTTGATGACTCAATAATATTTAAAAAATTGATTCCTATCCCGTCCCAAATATAATTTTTTATTTATTCAAATGTTAATAACCCTGATGTGATTTTAAGATTCCAAATTTGTTTATCCGATTTTGATTAATGGTTGTCCAACCATATTACTTTTCATGCTTCACACAATTTCAAAATTGTCTCGTCTTAAATCTTATCAAATTCCACATTTAGTCAATCGTTTGACCTTACTTTTTAATACGAATTCAATTGTATTTTGCAAGGGTTATTGATGTTTGAATATTTGATTCGTAATGTGACTTGGTACATATAAATATTTTTTAAGATTCTCAAAGCGCTATTTGCTCCGATTTTAAAATTATTTGCGAAGGTACTTTAAGTAAATGTTCCTCTCTGTGTGTCCGAGTAATATGCTTGTGCAGTTTGTACAAACTGCCCAATTGTTATCTTCAGTTATCTAATCTAAAGGTACAGAGACACCACGATAGAAATAATTGTTTAAAATCATTGGGTACCGCGCCGTGCTTCAGATCATTCATCTCTCCACCAGTTCATTAGTTCATTTCACCGCACTAACGTAACCAATACTTGGCCCCAGCTGGGGCTTGTCCAGCTATCTAACCGGACTGGTGTGTCAAGGGATATCGATTCGGCTGTTTTTACTGGTGTAGAGATGATGATTTGCCACTCCTTCTGAAGCGATCGCAAAGAGGTGCCGTTGTTCACAGGGAAGGCAGATATTCTCGTTACGGATTCAATATTTGAAAAAGTGCAAAAGTTGCAAAAGTTACTGCTTTGCTTTACTCGGACACTCACAGGATAGCCTCCTTTCACACAATTTGGTATCAGAATAACTGATATTCCCGTTACGTATCGCGGAATTTAGTTAAAACGTGGTTAAAACCATAATGCTTTGCTTCACTCTGAGCCTCCGAGGATAGATTTCAAGCGCTATTGGCTCCGATTTTGAATTTAGTCGAAATATTTTTCATTTCATTCCAGATTGTGATTATACATCTAGTATATATACATAGACATATAATTATTATTAATGAATTGGCAAAAATACCGCTTTGAGAATCCCGATTTAAGGATTTACAGTTTTAGATTCGGTCCTAATGTTTAGAATTCCTCGGTGGTTTTTTTTAATCATTTTTTTTTTACCCAAGTCAATTTTTTGCCCAATTTTTTTTTAAGCCAAGTCATTTTTTTATCAATTTTAATTTTAAATCTATTTTTTCTTAAACCCAAGCAAATTTTTTATCCATTTTTTTTAAATCAATTTTTTAAATAAATTGTGTACTTTATGAATTATCGGTGGTGTAGTTATTGGTAAGTGCGATTCACTTGTGTTTAAGAGAACAGTGCAGAGAGCTTGAACAGCATTTTAATATTTGTTTCAATATATTGCATTACTATTAACTACTCCACTGGCTATAGCATTTAACCATTAGTATAGTATAGATTTAAAGGTGGTAACGGTTTCAAAATTGATTACATTCTTAATCTACTGATTGATTTTCATTTCAATTAAATGATCATTCAGGTCATTATAGCAATAGTAGAAAGTGCCAAAATGTTAACGTTGCATCATTTTGCCTAAATAGTCAGATAGGGATAAAAAGGCGGCCGCCGCTTTTAGCTTTTTTTTAGTTTGGTGTGTGTGTGTGCATTGATTTCTATGATTTGTCTCTGTGTGCTGGTGTTTCGTACGCTTGTGATTCGTATGCTTGTGATATCGTCTGATTTCTGGTGGGAAGGGTTGGGCGTCGTATTTCAATTATGGCATCGGATGCAACGTTAAACTGAAAGCACTTTTTATTATATTTTTATAGAATTAATTGGCTTATCATTTAAAGTTTTATAACTTTTATTGCAATTAAATTGCGAAGATTCAGATTAAATTTTAAATTGCATGATTAAGAATGTGAATGTTTTTTGAAATGGTAGTACAGTATTCATATGATAGTATTTGTATCGGTATCTAAAGGATTATGTGGCAATCCAGCTTATGATGATATCCTGGCGATGCTGATTTGAGCTTGCGTTAATCCTGGCAATGATGACAACATTCGCCAGCCTTAACTGATGCTGCTTGCGCTAATCCTGGCGATGCCGTTAATCCTGCCATACTGAATACTGACGCTGCTTGCGCTTGCGTACGTACAAAAACAAACTTTTTGGTTTATTGCAGTATCGTTATCAATTCGGTCAACTACACAAACTACCTTGTGAAGTTTGTGCAGTAGACTATATTGATCACGAATGTGCAATAAAGCAAAAGCGAAGTTTTTGGGTGTACAGCCACGGACTCTCAGAATGACGCGTCCGTCCGTCCGAACAATATTCTATCCTTGTCTACCCCGTGCCCCTACTGTACGGGACCAGACAAGTATAGCAAACTGCTCGGATGGACAAGCGCGTCATTCTTATCGTCCATGGTTGTACAACCTACTGAGTTACCGCGACGATTTGCATTTGTATTAAATAAAATGCGGAAAGACTCCATGTGGGGTCCTAGCTCAATAAATCGTTGCTCTAAAATGATCGTAGCGCAATAAAGTTCGTACCCGAATATAGGCGTAACGCTATAAATATCGTACCCGAATATAGACGTAACGCTATAAATATTGTACCCGAATCAAAATTGTAGCCCAATTAAATCGTAGCCCAATAAACATCATACCCAAATAAAGATAGCAGCGCAATAAAGGTTGTAACCGAATAAATATAAAATCGTACTCCATAAATATTCTAGCCAAATAAAGATCGTTTAGGTTAGGTTTTCGCACCCGAATATAAATCGTAGTTTTGTTAAGGCAGATTCATAGATTCCTTACGTGGCAATGCTACGCTGTGGCAATGCTATCGCTGTAGGCATTTTCAACGTGCATTAAACGCTGTTGAAAATGCCCGTAGCGATAGCATTGTCACAGCGTAGCATTGTTGGTCGTGTATAAATCAATGATTAGGCCTTTAAGATTGTCCAATAGACATCGTATCTGAATAAAGGTGGTGCAATAAGGGTTGTCACCCAGTAAAGACCGTATACTTATAAACGATCTTTATTTAGCGACAATATTTGTGTATTTCAGTTTAGGTTGTACCTCACTGAATAAAATTCATTTTCACAAGTTATTAGAACGGCATGTAAGGCCTAGGGTACGATTCAAGCAGTAAGCGGCGCAGGTGACCGACAAAACAAGCGTTTTGTTCATGATTTGAATGCGCGTGCTGGAACAACTGCTCCTACTACTCTGCTGCTCCTAGCCCTTTAATATTCGCGGCCTCTCACCGCTTGCATCGTACCCGAGGCCATCGATAGATCGTCGCGCCATAAATATCTTGCCTAAATAAAGATTGTAACACAATTAAATCTTAATCCAATAAACATTATACCCTTGAATCGCACCCTTATAAACATTGTAGCTAAATAAAGATCGTTTATATGTATTTAAGGCTAGGTTGTACCGAACTGAATAAAATTCATTTCCACAGGTATTTTAGGACGGTATGTAAGGCCTTGGGTACAATTCAAGCTTTACACTTGTCGCTCACTGCTGCTCCTAGCCCCCTTTAATATTCACGGCGTCTCACCGCTTGCATCGTACCCGAGGCCATCGATAGATCGTCGCACCATAAATATCTTGCCTAAATAAAGATTGTAACACAATTAAATCTTAATCCAATAAACATTATACCCTTTATATGTATTTAAGGCTAGGTTGTACCGAACTGAATAAAATTCATTTCCAAAAAGGCCTTTGGTACAATTCAAGCGGCTGCGGTGAGCGTCAAACAATCGTTATGTTCACGATTTGAATGCAGCATGCTGGAAAAATCTGTACGCTTCACACTTATCGCTCACTGCTGCTTCTAGCCATTAATATTCGCCGCCTCTTACCGCTCGCATCGTACCCGAGGCCAAAGGCATCAGAGTGCCTGTAATTCCGTAAGAGTGAGCATTCCACTGTCCTTGTACGTATGTCTTGTCCTGCACTGTAGAGACAAGGATAGCGGACTGTTCGGTCTTACGAACCGAGACATTCTCATGGCTGTACATCATCGATTAGATAATACTTAAGGTAATAAAGTATATGATTAGGAGTATTGCGGATCAAACACCGTACAACAGTAACGTGTACGTTAGTTGCAGTCGAGCGTCTGTCGTAATTCCATCGGACATTTGACTGTGATGCTGTCGGCTAACGTACACTTTACTGCTAACGTTGTTTGATACGCACTACACCAAATTATATACTTTATTACCTTAAGCATAATCTAATCGATGTTAATGTTCTTTGATACGCAATACACCTGAATAAATTATATGTTATAATAAACAAAGTAAAACTTGTGTAAATAAAGGAGTTTATAAAATAAATAGTGTATAACTTAATATGTGTGCGTTTTCTTTCTACCCGGTGCCTCTACCAGGTGCCTTCACTAAAGTTAGATAGGGATTCTAGACAGGGAGATATGAATAACAGGCATTAACATTTTCGGCCAGTTCTCGGTGGTAAATTTAAAAGTCCCTTTACCCGGCGCCTCCACTATTTGACTTAAAAATTTTGATTGAAAAAAAAATTGTAAAAGATTGCCTGTTTTTCGTATATCTTCCTTCCCCCTCCCTCGCTGCCGAATCTCAGCCCCACTAATTTTTCCAATTTTCCGCCCCCGCTTCCGCCGCTTCCCCACCACCGGCGTTTCCGGCGCTCCCATCGGATCGTTGCCCTGCCCCCCGCTTCGGGCCGCTGCCCGACCTGCATCCCGCCGGGTCCCTGCCGGGCCCCCGGCTGCTCCCTCCCTTCCGCCGCTCCCCGGCGCTGCCGCCATCGCAGCCCCGCCGCCGATACCCTGCCGCACCTCCCCCGCTCCAGCATTGCTTCCTCTCGCCGCTTCCCCCGGCGCTGCCACCATGGCAGCCCCGGCGGCACCCCTGCCGGTCCGCAACCCGCCGCAATTTTTATTCGGCCGGCTGGATTTGAACCCACGGTTCGCTGCAGCGATCGGGGGCCACCCCATCGCTGCAGCGAGCTACGCTATCGAGCCATGGAAATCCATCGACCAAAATCTTCATCTCTTCTTACAGATTCGCGATAAGCGCCCGTGAGTGCGAGAAGGTAAGTAGACCCGGCCAACGAGTGGAAGTGAGACGGGACGATTTGCCTCGCGATTACTATAATATTGTATACTATAGTATACAATAGAATATCGGTGGGGGTATCTAGGGGTATAGATGTGGGGGGGTGGGCAATATGCACCTGCTAGGTACCACGTACCTAGCAGGTGCCCACCCCCCGCCCAGGTGAGAAGCCTAAAAAACGCGCGTCAGGCGTCAGGCGGGCGGGCGTCGCGACGCCCGTGTGTGCGCCCACACACACACGCGCACACGTCATGTGACGCGCGTTTAAGCTTCTTTCCTGGAGCTCGACCGGTAGAAATTTTTCTATAAATCCAGTAGGGGTCCGTAGGACCCCTACTGGATTTATAGCAATATAGATATACTATATGTTTATATTACATTATATATACACGCGCGCGCGCGCGCGAGGCTAAATTTTGCGGGTATTCGGGCTGTGGTCACCCTGTATATATCGATTTTCGTGGGCTGCAAAATTTTTCACTTTTTGTATCACCCTGTATATCGACTTTTGCGAGGAGCACTTTGAGATATACAGGGTGAGCCGAAAATATTTTGAAAGTTTTTGGATCACCCTGTATATTGATTTTTGCGAGGAACAAATTGATATATACAGGGTAACTCGAAAATATTTTTAAAGTTTTTGGATCACCCTGTATATTGATTTTTTCGAGGAGCAAATTGAGAATATGTAGGCGAATATTTTCGATTTACATTGAGTGGGCACTATGAATAAAAGATCTCGTTGACCTCCTGTGATCCTGGTACGAAAACAGAAAATTATAAAATATGTAGACGAAAATTTTCGATTTACATTGAGTGGGCACTATGAATAAAAGATCTCGTTGACCTCCTGTGATCCTGGTACGAAAACAGAAAATTATAAAATACGTAGACGAAAATTTTCGATTTACATTGAGTGGGCACTATGAATAAAAGATCTCTTGGACCTCCTGTGATCCTGGTACGAAAACAGAAAATTATAAAATATGTAGACGAAAATTTTCGATTTACATTGAGTGGGCACTATGAATAAAAGATCTCGTTGACCTCCTGTGATCCTGGTACGAAAACAGAAAATTATAAAATACGTAGACGAAAATTTTCGATTTACATTGAGTGGGCACTATGAATAAAAGATCTCTTGGACCTCCTGTGATCCTGGTACGAAAACAGAAAATTATAAAATATGTAGACGAAAATTTTCGATTTACATTGAGTGGGCACTATGAATAAAAGATCTCGTTGACCTCCTGTGATCCTGGTACGAAAACAGAAAATTATAAAATATGTAGACGAAAATTTTCGATTTACATTGAGTGGGCACTATGAATAAAAGATCTCGTTGACCTCCTGTGATCCTGGTACGAAAACAGAAAATTATAAAATACGTAGACGAAAATTTTCGATTTACATTGAGTGGGCACTATGAATAAAAGATCTCTTGGACCTCCTGTGATCCTGGTACGAAAACAGAAAATTATAAAATATGTAGACGAAAATTTTCGATTTACATTGAGTGGGCACTATGAATAAAAGATCTCGTTGACCTCCTGTGATCCTGGTACGAAAACAGAAAATTATAAAATATGAAACTCGAGTCGTGGTTTACGGTTTATATGTGTATATATGTAGTCTTATATGTAACAATAAATTGTGTGGTTAAAACATAGTAGTGTTTTATTCTGAATATAAAATATGTAGACGAAAATTTTCGATTTACATTGAGTGGGCACTATGAATAAAAGATCTCTTTCAACTCCTGTGATCCTGGTACGAAATCCGAAAATTAGAAATTATACTGCCCACTCAGTTTGAATCGAAAATTTTCATACGGCTAGTGCTCACCTGAATTGCAGTTGAAGCTCTTTGACTTGGGAAGAATCTGGAAGGACGTAAGCTGTTTCGTCCTTATAGGACTCATCAGCGCAGCTTTATCATAAGATATTCATATCGAATGTCAAATGATCATCTACGGACAGCTCTTACACTTACCTTAACCAAAGGAAAATTTGTGGAAATGAAGAATTATTCATCCCACAGTATTACCTAATTGAAGTAGAAACCATCCTAAAATATCTGCGGAAATAAAGAATTATTCATCCCACAGTACATAATCGACGTACAAACTGTCCTAAAATATCTGCAGAAATGAAGAATTATTCATCCCGCAGTATAACCTAATCGCTGTATAAACCCCCCTAAAATATCTGCAGAAATCAAGAATTATTCATCCCGCAGTATAACCTAATCGACATATAATCCTTCCTAAACTATCTGCAGAAATGAAGAATTATCCATCCCACAGTATAACATAATCGACATACAAACTGTCCTAAAATATCTGCGAAAATGAACAATTATTGATCCCGCAGTATAACCTAATCGATTTGTAAACAGTCCTAAATTATTTGCGGAAATAAAGAATTATTCATCCCACAGTATAATATAATCGACGTATAAACCGTCCTAAAATATCTGCGGAAATGAAGAATTATTCGTCCTGCAGTATAATACAATCAACGTATAAACTGTCCTAAAATATCTGCGGAAATGAAGAATTATTCATCCCGCAGTATAACCTAATCGACATATAATCCGTCCATAAATATCTGCAGAAATGAAGAATTATTCACCCCACAGTATAAAATAATCATTGTACAAACTGTCCTAAAATATCTGCGAAAATGAACAAATATTGATCCTGCAGTATAACCTAATCGATGTGTGAACAGTCCTAAAATATCTGCAGAAATGAAGAATTATTCATCCCACAGTATAACATAATCAATGTACAAACTGTCCTAAAATATCTGCGGAAATGAACAATTATCCATCCCGCAGTATAACCAAATCGATGTGTAAACTGTCCTAAAATATCTTCAGAAATGAAGAATTATTCATCCCACAGTATAACATAATCGACGTACAAACTGTCCTAAAATATCTGCGGAAATGAACAATTATTGATCCTGCAGTATAACCTAATGGATGTGTAAACAGTCCTAAAATATCTGCAGAAATGAAGAATTATTCATCGCACAGTATAACATAATCGACGTACAAACTGTCCTAAAATATCTGCGGAAATGAAGAATTATTCATCCTGCAGTATAATACAATCGACGTAAAAACTGTCCTAAAATATCTGCGGAAATGAAGAATTATTCATCCCGCAGTATAACCTAATCGACATATAATCCGTCCTTAAATATCTGCAGAAATGAAGAATTATTCATCCCACAGTATAACCCAATTGATGTATATACAGTCCTAAAATATCTGCAGAAATAAAGAATTATTCATCCCACAGTATAACCTAATCGACGTAGAAACTGTCCTAAAATATCAGCTATTATTTTTAGCTTCATCTCTCAGAATAACATATTCAACGTAGAAACTGTCCTAAAATATTTGCTGAAATGAATAAATATTCATCCCTCAGTATAACATAATCAATGTATAAACTGTCCTAAAATATCTGCGGAAATGAAAAATTATTTATCCCACAGTATAACATCATCGATGTATATACTGTCCTAAAATATCTGCGGAAATGAACCATTATATTTCCCATGTTATATGTCCTAAAATATCTGCTATTATATTTAGATTCATCCCACAATATAACATAATCGACGTAGAAACTGTCGTGAAATATCTGCAGAAATGAAGAATTATTCATCCCGCAGTATAATGTAATTGATGTATAAACCGTCCTAAAATATCTGCAGAAATAAAGAATTATTCATCCCGCAGTATAACCTAATCGACATAGAAATAGTCCTAAAATATCTGAGAAATTAAGAATTATTCATCCCACAGTATAACCTAATCGATGTGTAAATCATCCTAAAATATCTGCGGAAACGAAGAATTATTCATGCCACAATATAATTTAATCAACATATAAACAGTCCTAAAATATCTGCGGAAATGAAGAATTATACATCCCACAGTACAACATAATCAATGTACAAACTGTTCTAAAATATCTGCGGAAATGAACAATTATCCATCCCGCAGTATAACCAAATCGATGTGTAAACAGTCCTAAAATATCTGCAGAAATGAAGAATTATTCATCCCACAGTATAACATAATCGACGTACAAACTGTCCTAAAATATCTGCGGAAATGAACAATTATAAATCCCGCAATATAACCAAATCGATGTGTAAACAGTCCTAAAATATCTGCAGAAATAAAGAATTATTCCTCCCACAGTAAAACATAATCAATGTACAAACTGTCCTAAAATATCTGCGGAAATGAACAATTATAAATCCCGCAATATAACCAAATCGATGTGTAAACAGTCCTAAAATATCTGCAGAAATAAAGAATTATTCCTCCCACAGTAAAACATAATCAATGTACAAACTGTCCTAAAATATCTGCGGAAATGAACAAATATTGATCCTGCAGTATAACCTAATCGATGAGTAAACAGTCCTAAAATATCTGCAGAAATGAAGAATTATTCATCCCACAGTATAACATAATCGACGTACAAACTGTCCTAAAATATCTGCGGAAATGAACAATTATAAATCCCGCAATATAACCAAATCGATGTGTAAACAGTCCTAAAATATCTGCAGAAATAAAGAATTATTCCTCCCACAGTAAAACATAATCAATGTACAAACTGTCCTAAAATATCTGCGGAAATGAACAAATATTGATCCTGCAGTATAACCTAATCGATGAGTAAACAGTCCTAAAATATCTGCAGAAATGAAGAATTATTCATCCCACAGTATAACCCAATTGATGTATATACCGTCCTAAAATATCTGCAGAAATAAAGAATTTCATCCCACAGTATAACCTAATCGACGTAGAAACTGTCCTAAAATATCAGCTATTATTTTTAGCTTCATCTCTCAGAATAACATATTCAACGTAGAAACTGTCCTAAAATATTTGCTGAAATTAATAAGTATTCATCCCCCAGTATAACCTAATCGATGTACAAACTGTCCCAAAATATCTGCAGATATGAAGAATTATACATCCCACAGTATAACATAATCGACATATAAACTGGCCTAAAATATCTGCGGAAATGGAAATTATTCATCCCACGGTATAACATAATTGACGTAGAAACCGTCTAAAATATCTGTGGAAATGACAAATTATTCATCCCGCAGTATAATCTAATCGATGAATAAACCGTGCTAAAAAATCAGCAGAAATGAAGAATTACCCATCCCGCAATACAACCTAATCGCCGTATAAACCATCCTAAAATATCTGCGAAAATAAAGAATTATCCATCCCACAGTATAACCTAATACCAATATATAAGCAGTAAGCAGTATACTTGCCGTTAAAATTGAATTCATGTAAAATTATGGGTACAAAGATATTTAACTCATGAACCCAATAAAGGGACACTCCAATTTAGATTTAAACTTACAAAAGGTATGGACTCGGGCACAAAGTAAATATGCATAGAAATGAAGAAATCTCTGCAGTAGTATAATTACTGAAGCAATAAGTAATTCAGTGATGAGGCTGGAATGAATCACTTCATCACTTGAACACATTATCACAATATCCCATTGTTTGAGGTTAACACTAATAAAATCACAGAATAAAATTGCGATTACCGCGACATCTGCAGGCCAAAAATAAGAACTATGTAACACCTCAGAGACATCTGTCGACACACGAGTGAACAAAGAAATAAATAATTTGTACAGGTTTCTATTTTCGGGAGGTAAAAAAGATTTCTGGAATTCTAGATAACTTATTTACTGTCTTTGCAGTGAGCAGTTTGGGAAATAAGTGGAAGATGGCGCCAAAAAATTAAAAACTGTCGCTATATGCCACTGAAAATGCCCCCAGTGACAGCACCACACAGCGTTGTGTGCCATAAAGAATCTATTAAACTAAATAAAACTCCAACTTCACCGTTACAACTACCAAAAAAGATAATAACAAGAAGCAAAAGGCCGTAACAGAGCTCACGTTTGAATACTAACATAAACAATAAACAACTCCCAAATAAAATCTCCCAATGATTATTTGGTAACTTCTCATCAATTTAAAACCAGCTTTGTATTCAAAAGGGCAAGTCATGAATAATTAGCACTAACTTATTAAATAGTCTTACCGGTTCGGAAGATTTTTCATTACATCGTCAAAACCAACATTGTTAGAATCTTGAAGTGTAAGTCTTGGAAGAAAAAGGAAGAAACACAGACACATTTAACCCTGGAGGGAGTCACTCAGGGATGAACGAAGTCCGAAGTCTCCAAATACAAGAGTGCAATAATAATCATAGTTTAAATACTGCTTAAAGCTTAAGTACTGGCATCATTGAGTTGAAATTATGAATTTTCATGACGAATTTGCATGTGTATGGTGTAATAAATAAATCTATTAATTGTCATTACAATACATTATAAACTTGGTGAAAAAGCATCAAGGTGCAATAAAAAGGAAATATAGCTTTATTGGCAGGTAACATTAAAATCTTACCTTTGTGCCGATTAGGACTCGCTGAATCGTACTGCTCCTTGCTGTCTGCAATTATACTTTTGTCATAGTGCACCACACAGCAATGGACATATTTTGAAGGAAGCGGATCCATAACAATGCACTGAAAACTAGTAACGATAATAAGTCAGTAACACATTGTATCTATTTTGCATATGGCATATAAATCATTATTATAACAAACATTTCAATTATGAATATAAAAAAATCAAAGTGTTAAAGTGGCTTCACAATCGCCCGGGAACTGGAACGGAACGGAACTGGAACGGGACAGAACAGGAACCCCACATACACAATAAACGGGTACGGAACGTGTACTACCACATATATATTGATCTAATATAGGGACAGAAACAATAGCCCTAGTATTCTTGTAACTTTGCTTTGAAAGACCATATCCTAAAAATCTTTAGTTGGGTTTATTATCATTCTTTTATATACCTATTATTATTCTATCAATGTATATCAAATGAATTGGCAGTGGATTGAGAAAGATACATTATTTTTAGTGACTATTACTAATAGACATAATCACAAAAGATGAAATCCTGTGCATGTGTGTACACAGTGGCGCGTTAACTTATGGGCAAATTGGGCATTTGCCTCAACGTTCCATCGTCAGAATCCAATAACTTTTTACGAGACGAGACGAGAACATAAAAAAATATTATTAGATTAATTAAATAAGCAATAATTAAAAAAATATATATTTAGGCAAGTTATTGTTTATTTTAAACTAATTATTCCTTCAAGAATTGTTTTTATTTTTTATTTATGGAAACTATGTTTTGTTATATTAAATATATTTATTACCTTACATATATACAAATATATTTACTTATTTACAGTACACCGTGCAGTGCATGGGCGCTGAAAATATTTGCTGTTCACTGGCTGATAGAATTGCCCGAACAGAAACGGGAAAGTTGAGCAAGTTCACATTCACATTCTGTTCCTGAGCAGTTGTGCATGCCTACAAGTGAATGATATATTTTAACTTTCCCGTTCCCGGGCGATTGTCAAGCCGCCTTTACTCTCATTTATATAGTCATGTAAGCCCAGCTATACCTTTAAGGAACAGGCGTCTGCTAAACGAGTTAGCACAACTGGTCGACTCACAATTCTTAACCATAGTGCACCAGAAATATGTTGAAGGAAACGGATCCATAACTATGCACTGAAAAAGAGTAACAATAATTGGTTTAGCTATCTAACAGAACAACCTATACACTCTTTTTTACGCGAGTTTTTTACCCTTATGAGGTTCAAGACAGCCCAGTATACTGTCGGTACACTGTGGTAATCTTTCGGCCCGTCCAGTGCAGCCATATTGCAGGTACTGTCTGTCACGGTATAGCTTACATTGCAAAACATATCTGGCAAAAGTATTTGAATTGTCCGGGATACAGAGCCTCATTTAATGCAAACTTTGTTTGATTCTCGGCTGGAAAGATGCATTGTTCTGTTGGCACTGGTAGCACCAGCTCAGATATGTTACACAAATTTAGTAAAAATTAGTTACTCTAAGGTGGCAATGAATACCGAGTTTATCCGATGGTCAAGTGGTTGATTATAAACGGGAGAATACATACATCATCAACACAAAGCTTGAGTTTCAAATTACTGCGGTAAATCGTGACATGACCCAGTTTCAGGCTTAACAAATTTAGCGGGACTCCACATTCTACAAACTGCGAATGAGGTCTCGCCATGCATGAGGTCTCGCATGGTGTGTACTCATGAAAGTGCCCGTTCAGGGTTAATATTATGAGACACTGAATACTATGTGGGGTACTACTTGGAAGTTTCGCAGATTACATGTTCTACACGTGGTTATTTATGTTTTGCGAGAATTCGTTCAGCAGGAGTGAAAATTATTTACGATTACATGTTGATGATTACGGAACCTTTTGGGGCCCGAAGTTATCAATTATTGCACATTTTCTGCTGTAAATCACTCGAAATAGTGCGGTTGCTGACATGTATACGAAGCGCACTGTCAGACGGCAGTCAATAATTTTGGATGATACGGGAGTACGGGACGTACGGCGCACTGGTAGATATTTGTAAAAACGATTGAGATTGCATGAAACATCGTTAGAATGAATCAAATGCGTATTTTAAAGCATCTCGGGCATAGCAATAGTATATTGTACGCTAATTAGTGAAAAGTACATAACATTTGAAAAGAATTACCGAATTTTCGATACAACTAATGGCTTGTTTCGAAGTATCGCAAATTATGATGACTGAACTAACATTTGCTAATCAATGTAAATTCACATGATTGAATATTCCCCGATACACGTGTGATGTTATTATTTCCTATAAATGTATATACGCAAACCAAATGCACTCCTTAAAGAAGCTAGTAAATTAATCCGAATTTTCAATGCATAGAAAGTGGCAATTAGTTGTATAAAAGTTTCTGTTCAATAAGGAGTTGCTAGGCCACGAAGAGATGGCGCTGCAAAGAACAAATTTTAAATCCGCAGTTCGTGCGAAAAGAAGCAATTTTACTTTAGAAAATGATAAATAAGTTGATCATGTTCATAATACGTATAGCCCATTCAAAATAATACAATTAATACATTTAATACATGCGAAATACAATTGAAACTGTTTAAATAAGCTTATCTATCTTTTACTAGAATTATCTGCGAGCGAGGACGCTGATGAAAATTGGATTTTTAAGCGTGTGAATATTAAATCTTGAAGATATCGTTGGAGTTTTTCTCAAACCAATAAACAATCTACAGTGAAATTTTAAGTCAGAAGATTGTCGTAAACAGTAGTAAAATGTGCAATATTTATGAGAAAATTCGTCAACCTTTAATAATAATAATAATCGCCTTTATTCGTTTAGACCTTTCGCTACAGAATATGTCAGTTACATCAAGTTATACACAATATAAAATATATAAAATAGAATAAACACAACAGTACTTTGTACACGAATGTAAAATAAATGCCAATATATAATTTTCTATCTTTAATAGCCTTGTATGTTTTTTCTTTTAAATCTAGTTTGCCAATAAATCAAAAGCGTTTATTTTTGCATGTTTTAAAACTTTGAAAACATAGCAGCTGTTGATTTATTACTATAGAATGCTCATAGTGGAAGTACGGGAAAACATTTCTGTAATTTCAAGATTTCTTTTACCGGAAACGGGCCGTTTACATACAGAGCGCACGTCGAAGTCAGTTATGTGTGAGGTAATCCGCCGTCTACACGTTGGATGGCAGCACGCATTCGTTGATAAATTTGAATTAAAATTTATATGTAGTTTGAGGAAAACTAAAAATACTACTGGTATGTTTGTGGTTTGTACGCATAGCTAATATATTAGTGGCGTTTACATCTTGTATTCTTGATGAATTGGATCTTTTACTCGAATTATCTGCGAGCGAGGACGCTGATGAAATTTGGATTTTGAAAATTGTATAGGTAGGGTGTAAGATTGATTGTGATTGTGAATACCTATAATTTGATTGCGGTGTGAGCTGCGATGGTGTTTCAACCTGACCGGTGTGGTATGGTCTGCTGTGGCAGTTGCATGATCGGGGAGGCGCATCGTCAGCGCAACGACGCCGACGCAACAATACGGGCGCCGCGACCCATAAAGCTGCGGAGTATAGGATCATAGTGCGACGGACGAGATTCCAAAGCGGACGCTCGCGCAGAATTCAATGTAAATACACGACACATTTATCTGCATGAAGTATTTATAGTGCGCGTTTTAAAATAATCGTAGGTACGCAGAAGTAAACGCGGCGATTCCCGATTTCCCAAGAGTTTCGCGCGGTTTCGCCGAACGCGTGATCGGTGGTTCGTTTTCTGCGTGCCGTCGAACTGTCGTAAAAGTGTTTATTATTATAACGGCATCGCCGATAGTGGTTGAACAATAGTCTGCACAAGTCGCACCGTAGCTAGGATTAATTTTAATAGTGGTCAATACAGGAAATGCTGGACTTATAGTCGCGCCCGGACAGTTTTCCGCTAGTGTGCAAACAGTGAAATATGTGGCGTGAGAAAAGGCCAACCCCATGATGAACCTGGGGGATGGCGGTGGCCTCCCTACTTTTACTGGTGGCGGCCCTGGCCGTTGCGGCCCCGGACTGGACGGACTGTCCTACATCGTGTCGCTGCAAATGGACGTCGGGTAAGAAAACGGCACTCTGCAAGGACGCCTCGTTCACCATGCTGCCAGACTCTCTGGACTCGGAGATGCAGGTGCTGGACTTGTCCGGTAACTCAATACCCCGCCTGAGCAAAGACGCTTTTAAGACGGCTGGCCTCATCAATCTGCAGAGGATCTTCATGCGTGGTACCAGGCTGCGCGACGTTCACCGGGACTCCTTCCGCGACCTCATCATTCTGATCGAAGTGGACCTTTCGGATAACGAGATCACAAGTTTGGATCCCGAAACTTTTAATGGGAACGAGAGACTGCGAGTGCTATACTTGAGCGGGAACCCTCTTCGGGAGCTGGTGCAAGCCCAGTTTCCGCCCCTACCACATCTCCGCTCGTTGGAGTTAGATGGTTGCCAGCTGGAGGCGGTTCATCGAGACGCCTTCGTCAACCTGGCAGCCTTGGAATCGCTGAATCTGAAGTCCAACAGATTGCGTAGTTTGGCTGAGGTGGCTTTCATGAATTTCGCTCATCTCAAGTCGTTGGCCCTCGACGGAAATCCGTGGCGCTGTGACTGCGACCTTCGAGGTTTCCGCGATTGGTTCCTGTCGAGCAACTTGCGTAGCATAGCCCTCGCTTGTACTGATCCTGAGGAGCTGCAGGGTAGCCTGTGGGAAGATGTGCCGCCGGAGGATTTCGCCTGCCCGCCGCAAGTATTCCTCACGTCGCACCCACAAGTGCAGGCCGAAGCCGGCGGAAACGTGAGTTTCGGTTGCCATGTATTGGGCGACCCAGAGCCGGAGGTTACATGGATGTACGAGGGCCGACCCATTAATCACACTTGGCTAATATTGGAAGCCGAAGAGGGATTGTTGGACAAGTGGGTCAATATTAGTGTGTTCAATGTCAGTGATGCGGACGCTGGAGTGTATTCTTGTGTTGCCAAAAATTCTTTGGCCGCTGTGAGCCTGAACGTGACTCTGATGCTCCCGGAGGTAGTGACCGCGACGACGTTGAGTAAATCGGACGCCGGGGTAGTGTGGTGGGCTTCGCTGATTGTCGGTGTGGCAGTGTCGTGTTCAGCGGTCTGTACAATAGTTGCGGTTTGTTGCATCAAGTCGCGGAACAATCGTCGTCGGCGTGACATGAAGGCTAGCGTCAGTTTCACCGACCAAGAGAAGAAGTTACTGGACGTAAGCATCGCGACTACGACCGACAGGGGGACCGGTAGCTGCGAGGCCCTGGGGCCCGAGATGGAGCTCCTCGACCCCCCGGTGCACATCACCATCGAGAGCGAACCTATGCCGCTGGCGGTTTTTCCTCCGCCGCCAGAGTTTTCCACGAGCACCCTGCCGGCAGGCACCTACGGCAACATTTTCATCTCAGTATCTGTGAGTCGCGACCCCACAATAGACACGTCCAGGTGTCCTGACCTGTTGGACTTGCCCCACAGAGCCAAGCCGGTGTACCACGGGATGGCTACCCTGCCCAGGCGGCCCTGCGCTGCACCGCAGTATGACAATATGGGCCCCAGAGTAACGGCAGGAGGTAGCTCGACTCTCTCGCTACCGGACTCGACGGCCGAACTTCCACCACCACCACCACCCCCAAGCTGCGCCCCGCTAACCCCCGAGTTTGTCTCTCTCTAACCAATTCCCCCGTGGTTCATCTTCAATTAGTGCCTTTGCTCATATATATATTCATTTACTATACTATACATGTTTTTTTCGATCCTATTTTGTATGATGTTTGTGTGTAAATAATCCACGATTAATAATTTGTGTAAAAAAAAAACAACCTATAGTAAGATACTGTACGATGTTTATTAAAGTCAAATACTTCTTCTCATAAAAAAAAAGACTCTAGCCGTATATACATCTATGATAATTATGATTGATATTTCTGTTATGCGTATTGTTGATCTGTTAGATAAAATTAATAAATTAATCTTTGTAATTAAACGTTTGCCTTACTACCTTCTATTCACCGTCAAATAGTAAGAGCTATTCCGTACGCAACATCGCCAGTAGAACGTGCAAACACATACACACACACATTCACAATCTATTTATTTCAAAATCTATATCAACGTGCAAAATTCAACCGAAAAATGCTGGTTTTACAGTTGCCAGGGTCTCGTATGATATTAATTGATTATAACGTCACGTCACTTGGAATTATGGAAATGAATGAGCGTCCCATTTTTTTTTTCAATGAAAGCAACATTCGATCATCAAACACGCACACAAATAAAATCCACTAAGCATATTATTCTCGAACTACCTGTTCCCCGCAGATAATGCCTAAAAACATGGCTTCTGCGCGTAGCGTGCGGAATAATGCAGCGCAGATACATCATTCATCTGCAGTTTACACTCCCAGCTTCTGAACTTAGATTATTACATCTTAGGCAAGTAGTTTGTCGCTGCCAGTGCTACCGATATCCGGCCCTAATCATCTAAAGTTACATGATTAACAATATAGCTGACACCTTTTGTGCTCCTTCACCAGTGGCATAATTGGTTATTGCTCTAGTTTGGATAATATTATGGATGTACATAGAACTGTGCATTCGCTAGGTTTAATTGTGATATGGCGATGGAAGCTTGTGGAAGTTTTTGTAATTAAACAGTTGATACTTATAATTTACATTTCGAGGAAAAAACTAAATTAATAAAGTTGATGGGGGAAACCGTTACTATTTGATAATTAATCATGATGATACAAAAATGAAACACGTTACTACGTTTTTTATTACTTTATTTATCACTTAAATAAAATGACAAAAAAGGTAGTAACGTGTTTCATTTTTGTATCAAAATCTAAACTATTATTTTTATATATTTATATTTGAATGACGATATAAAGACAATTTTAAATTTGTGGCCATAATTTTAATTTGTGCAGAAATCGACAATTATAAACCACTGACTGTATATGTGCCAAATAGTACAGAATAATGTGATACCATAGGTCATACTTCGGAAAAAAACCGACGCAACTAAAAAAATACAGTTTGGAGAAAAATTCATTTGAATATCTGATGACTTTGAATTGTTTATTACTATTTCCATCAAACCACATCTAAGTAAAACAGTGCCCTATTTAATGTGCTTGCTTGGCAATGTTGTCAGCATTTTTAATATTGTGAGAAGTCTGCGGAAAAACTAATATTGTGACACAATTGCTCTCAGGTGGCCGCATGTGCAAGATACGGTTCCTTCCACATAAAAATATAACCTTTTAGGAATATGACCCTGTGAAAATATCAAAAACTAGATTTTTGAGTTGGGTCGGTTTTCTTCCGAAGTAAAAAGCGGGACAAGTCTTACAGTGAATTTGTCTAAAATTAAGTTATGTAATCAAGTCTTTGCAAAGAAACATCAAGTAACATGTCATTGTCATTGTGACATAAATACTTACATATTACTTAATAAAAAGCCACATTTTAGATGGTCCTTCAAGTTAGTGCTTTTAATAGATGGTCTATCAGGCAAATTGCATAATTTTTTGACATATTCAGCTAAACCAAATTCACACTAGGCAAAAAACCCGTCCCAATTTTTTATGGCCGCAGTCATGCTCACATAAATATAGTACAAACAAATTAACATTGCTCTATAAAATTGCTAATGTAACCTAATTGAGGCGTTTATTTTAATAACAACACAAGTCCAAAAATGCACAAATCGAGTTATTAACAGTAAACTGCTCTCACAAGTACAAACAAATTGACATTGCTCTATAAAATTGCTAATGTAACCTAATTGAGGCGTTTATTTTAAAAACATCACAAGTCCAAAAATGCACAAATCGAGTTATTAACAGTTAACTGTTCTCACAAGTACAAACAAATTGACATTGCTCTATAAAATTGCTAATGTAACCTAATTGAGGCGTTTATTTTAAAAACAACACAAGTCAAAAAATGCACAAATCGAGTTATTAACTCTCTCTCTCTCTCAAGACCAATATCTATTCACTAACAAACCCCTTTTCTCAAAACACAATACAAGTCGCGTGTAACAGCCCAATGAAAATATAGCAATTCTTTAAAAACGACACATGTCCATATTTCTTAAGTGTTAATATTTGAACAAAAAGCAAGAAATATCATCAGCCAAACTGAAGAATCTTAAGGACTTGAGGGTTTCTTAGAGGAACCCCAAAATATATCATTTTATGAACCGTTTTTTGCTGAGCAATATTTAAGTGTTGTTGATGAGGAACCCGAACTAAACGAGGATGACAACATTAGTGGTTGTGAAGAGTTTTAATTTTCATTTAATTTTTTTGAAAAAGTAATGTTTATTTTGTCATTAAACTTTATTTTGTATTTTTATTTGTTCGCATTAAAAAAAATCCACCTAAAAATAACACAAGTCCAAGTGTTTTAATTTTCAATAAAAATTTTTGAAAAAGTAAAGTTTATTTTTTATTTAAACTTTATTTTGTAATTTTTATTTGTTAGCATGTGAAAATTACAAAATTTTCACCTAAAAACCAGTTGTTATTTAAAAATTTTGAACAGTTGCAGTTCAAAATTTAACAAACAACACAATGCATAAATCGAGTTATTAACAGTAAACGGCTCTCAAGAGCTATGTCAATGCACTAACAAACCCGTTTTCTCAAGTCGCGTGTAACAGACAAATGCATTTTTTTTTCATTTCCCTGTTACACGCCTGTTACATTCCAACTTTTTCCCCGTTTTTTCTCTTGCTTCACAGTTCTTATTTAAAATCATTTTTATTTTTAAATAAGTTGAAATAAATACAACAGAATAGCCCGATTTATTTTCCCAGTACTTTGTGTATAACTTGCATTGTAACTTTTTTTAAATTTCCCACAAAACTGATTTTTGGACATGTGCACTTTTTAAAATCAACGCCCCAATTTCTTGTACTAGATTTATGTGTGTTTCATGACTGTACAGTTATGCTCACATAAATCTAGTACAAGAAATTAGCTTACAATAGAAATTTTATATAGCAATATAACTATATTTGTACTAGATTTATGTGAGCATGACTGTACCTACCATGTAAAAATTGTATATCTTCAGATAAATAATACATGAAAATGAACTACCATTGGCTTACAAATGCTGCACATATCTTTTCAAAACTTTTAAAGGTCAGTAGAAAATTTTCTTTTGGAATAATATTCAATGAGGTTTTTTTAATCGGAGCAACCTAATGTACTGAAATTTAGTTCAGAAATCGATGATGTGGATACACAAATTATACGCACAACTAGATGTACAGTTTGATTTAACTTAGTACTCGTTGAGGAATAGTTCTGCAAAGATATGTGCCACGATTACCCCAGTCCATATACTGACTTTCTGCATCATACTTTGGTATACATAACTTTCCATGGATGCGTAATTGTTTTAAGATTCTACTCTTCTACTGTTTTCTACTACTCTACTGTAATATTAGTTTCTAGTAGTCTACTAATATTGACACAAATATTAAAAAAAAACAGCTGCACAAATGAAAGAAAGGTAGTAATCGACTCACTTTGTATGCATTAATATGTAAATACTAAATAACATATTTGAAGGGATTAGAGTTATACTGGTTTAAATCACTGGTTGAATATCTTTCCATGGATATTTCTTGTTTGGTTTGTGAAAGCATACTCACTTGCAAGTAGTGAGTTACTCGATGGCAAGAAATATAAACAAGGTAGCGTAATTTTTTTAAGATTCTACTCTTCAACGATTTTCTACTACTCTACTGTAATAGTAGTTTCTAGTAGTCTACTAATATTGACACAAATATTAAAAAAAAAACAGCTGCACAAATGAAAGAAAGGTAGTAATCGACTCACTTTGTATGCATTAATATGTAAATACTAAATAACATATTTGAAGGGATTAGAGTTATACTGGTTTAAATCACTGGTTGAATATCTTTCCATGGATATTTCTTGTTTGGTTGGTGAAAGCATAAGCACTTACAAGTAGCGAGTTACTCGATGGCAAGAAATATAAACAAGGTAGCGTAATTTTTTTAAGATTCTACTCTTCTACGATTTTCTACTACTCTACTGTAATATTAGTTTCTAGTAGTCTACTAATATTGACACAAATATTAAAAAAAAAACAGCTGCACAAATGAAAGAAAGGTAGTAATCAACTCACTTTGTATGCATTAATATGTAAATACTAAATAACATATTTGAAGGGATTAGAGTTATACTGATTTAAATCACTGGTTTAATATCTTTCCATTGATATTTCTCGTTTGGTTGGTGAAAGCATAAGCACTTGCAAGTAGTGACTTACTCGATGACAAGAAATATAAACAAGGTAGCGTAATTTTTTTAAGATTCTACTCTTCTACGACGTTCTACTACTCTACTGTAATAGTAGTTTCTAGTAGTCCACTAATATTGACACAAATATTAAAAAAAAACAGCTGCACAAATGAAAGAAAGGTAGTAATCGACTCACTTTGTATGCATTAATATGTAAATACTAAATAACATATTTGAAGGGATTAGAGTTATACTGGTTTAAATCACTGGTTGAATATCTTTCCATTGATATTTCTCGTTTGGTTGGTGAAAGCATAAGCACTTGCAAGTAGTGAGTTACTCGATGGCAAGAAATATAATCAAGGTAGCGTAATTTTTTGAAGATTCTACTCTTCTACACTTATCTACTACTCTACTGTAATAGTAGTTTCTAGTAGTCTACTAATATTGACACAAATATTTAAAAAAAACAGCTGGACAAATGAAAGAAAGGTAGTAATCGACTCACTTTGTATGCATTAATATTAAAAAACTAAATAACATAATTGAAGGGATTAGAGTTATACTGGTTTAAATGCGTAAACATACTTTTAGTGAAATTCTTTGTCAAAGTTTTCCATGATTAATTGCGAATTTAAAACACTAATTATTACGCACAGGAACAATGCAATCAAATAAAAGCTCTCAATTGAGGGGTCTAGAAGTACACGGGTCTAAGTGCATTTTTAGTAGTTCTGAGATAAATGGCTTTAAAGTTAACTTGAATTTCAAAATTTCAGGAATAAGTTTAGAAAACTGTGTTAATATTTTAGACTTACGTTTAGACCATTTTTGATAGTTCTGAGATAAATGGCTTTAAAGTTAACTTGAATTTTAATATTCCAGGAATAAGTTTAGAAAACTGTGTTAATATTTTAGACTTACGTTTAGACTAAAGTATTAACATAGTTTTCTGAACTTATTCCTGGAATTATGAAATTCAATTTCACTTTAAAGCCATTTATCTCAGAACTATCAAAAATACACTTAAACCCGTTTACTTCTAGACCCCTCAATTATTCTAATACACAGTTGCATTCATACAGTGTTTACATACTTGGTGATTGGGTCTGGCTTTAGGATTCTTGGAGGAGTAAGCAGGACTATTGCAGCTTTAACACTTTGACAGGCGTAGGCTGTAAGTAATTGAATAAAAAATATGATGCTGACATTGTGACATGTCGTTGTAAGGGGATATTATCAACGGCAGGTCTTCTGGATCCGCGATTCAATATGTCGTAAATTCGGGAGGGCGAATGCTTTTTATAATAACTGGGGAAGATGAGGGGATTGCGCGACGGAGCCGATTTTTATTAAGGCCTCGGAGCACCCGACGCACATTAAAAATAAACGCTCGACTATGTAATGTGTCTTTCAATGTCCGCACAACTGGATGGACATGTCAGAAACAAAAGACTTGTTCTTGTTACGTGATATGAATGGGCGCGATATTAATATGGATTAGGGATTGAACGTTTGGATTATATGTGCGACCAGCAAATGGAATGCGTGCATAATTCATGCCCATCAGCTTCATTCGGGGGGATTGGGGAAATACATGATTTACGTGCCAATTACAATAATTGTAGACAAGACGAAAAGTGACGGCGATCAAAGGCGATTGAATGGGAAATGTACAAATTCGTATAACATGGGTTGAAATTCTGGGTGATTTGGCAGGCCAAATATTAATGCTTTCGCGACCTATCCAGTGATTTGGAAAGGTTTTAATTAAGTAGGTTCTTGCGTTTACGTCAACGTGCGCTAGATAATCGTCCTTGCTGCAGCCTCATTGCTACCTCATTGCTACCTCATTGCGTAAGTTCCAATAATTTTCCTAATTTTTGTATTTTCTAAATTATAATTCGAAACATTTCCCAATGAGCTAACCTGATTAAGTACAAGTTCCAATAATTTTCCTAAATTTTGTATTTCCTAAATTATCATTCGCAACATTTCCCAATGTATGTTCAAATTTGTATGTAATGCCCACAAATTTCCAATAATTTTCCTAAATTTATATTTTCAAGTATATAAAACAAAGTATCTTTGTCTGCCCAATTCTTTCTGCTGGTATTGTGTGCACGTTTAATATTATTCGCAGATTTTCATGAGCTCAATATGGACGGTTTTCTTATCGTTAAATTCTAGTTACGGAATATATGAGTCTGCTGTTAAATTGAGCAGGGAAAACATCTTGAACTATTCGTAAACTCGCATCAGTGCAAAGTGTCTTTCAATAACCACGGTATTCAGATTGCTCTACGTTTAAGCATGTCTGGAAATTGTATTTTTTTTAAATACAGGCAGAAGTACAAAGCTGTAAGTATTTAGTTTAAAAATTTCATCTTCAATTTCTATTCTATAAATTAGTTTTTAAGTTCAATCTTATTTCGATTGATACTGTTCTTATTATTGAACTTTTATTTAAATAAGAAACACTTACAACTTTGTTAATATAACATTTATTTATATGATGACCTGGTCATTCTCAACTGATCGAAACTATACTCACTATAAATAAATACATGTGATATTAACAAAGTTGTATGTGTTTAAATATTAACGGTGTATAACGAAGTTGAAGCCTCTAATATTATTAAACTTTTATTTGGTGATTTGCCTATGTACAATCCGCCCCACTCTGATTAATGTGCGTTTGAGGGGTGTCATTATGGCGAAAGAAAGGTGGTCGTCGGAAAGCGAAAAATTGCCCGAATCAATTGCGTCCTTCGACACAACAATGTATTTCTACACGATAGGCAGCTCATAAAGCGCCCAACTCAAAAACTCATCACACGCACCTATAAAAGCTACGAGTTGTTCATGGGCTCTTGATGACCAGTAAAGTTTACTCCATTGAGTGCACAGTGGGCTTTCGGAAGCAATTTAATCCCCCAGATGACGGCCTAGTAGCACTAGCTTGTAAAACCCGGCTCCTAATATCAGATAGATAAGTCCATTATAATTTTGGTAGAGATTACTATGAGTCGGGTGCATCATGTGCACTAGATACTAGAATACGAGAACATGTGCACTGGATACTAGATTACGAAAAATGCCCCGATGCACTCATCTTTATGGGATAACGTAAGTTAATTTAAATCAATAGTGTTAATCAAATCAAACTATTTAATCTATTATTTAATCAATAGTTTATATATGTTCTATGCATACTATATAAGGTCGTCTATTTATCTACATTGACGTTTTCTACATCTACACCAACGTTTCTATACATGTAAATTAACGTTCATATTTTCCCAGAGCTAAATTTAGTAAGTATGTATCGATATATAATTTTTTTTAAGGATGAGTACCTAAACGACAAGATTCGTAATAATCTATGACAAAATAATATTTTTTTTTCCAATTCGCATTATTAAAATGCTCATTATACATATTGAATCTCATCGTTAAAACTACTCTTTAATCGAATTAATAATAAAATATACGATAAAATCGTGATGTTTTTAATCGGAAATACTTCATTTGTACGTTTTATCAACTATCTACTTAACCATGTTGCAGAATGAAAAGATTTTTGACTGTCACTGATCTAAATCTTGATCTAAATGAATAATAACTGATCTAAAATATAGTTTACAATTTCATTAAAAATATTTTCGATAATACAATAAAATATAATAAATGTTTTATTTACCACGTTACGAAAAATAATACGACGAGGATCGATTTGTATTTTTATGAATGACTAAAAAATCGTATATGACATCTAATAAAGTGAGACTTTGTTATTAATCCACCACATAAAAACCTCCCTTAAGTTATTTATTGTGGTTGTGAGTAACCACCTCTCCATATTTGAAGAATGGAATTTTTTTTAACTGAAACTGATCTAAATCACATAGTTTACAATTTCATTAAAAATATTTTCGATAATACAATAAAATATAATAAATGTTTTATTTACCACGTTACGAAAAAAAATACGACGAGGATCGATTTGTATTTTTATGAACGACTGTAAATTCGTGTGTGACATCTAATAAAGTGAGACTTTATTTATTAATCCACCACATAAAAACCTCCCTTAAGTTATTTATCGTGGTAGTGAGTTGCCACCTCTCCGGATTTGACCCGGATATTCCGGGTTTTGACTGATATCACTGAAATACAGAATAAACCATATATTGTCGCCTTACAAGTGAAATACATTTTTGGTCTTTATTAGTTAAGTTTTATTTTGATGGTTTACTAAATTGTAACAAATCTCAGGCTCAGTAGGGGTAGTAGTAGCAGAACTTCGAAATTCTTAACTCATTAAATTACTGAGTAGAAAAGGTAACAGCAGAATATAAAACTTGAATTGCAGTTTCTCACATGTTATAGTTTTTGACTTAAGTGATTTCACTTATAAGCCGACGATATGTACTATGTTCAACCACATAAACTATTATTATCACAGACGTAGTAACGTTGGCGTTAATCATCAGGATGATTAAACATCTGTGAATAATATCAGCAACGTTCTGGTACTGAGTTTTAGTTTAATTTTCATTTCATTAGCTCAATAAATGTGAACTGCATGCTACACGCGTTACTGTATATGTAACGGAAGACGTTAGCGAATGCATTTGAATATATAAATAAGCTATAATTTCAGTTGAATAGTCGACTTGACCGGAATATTTGTTTGTGTATTACAATTTGCGTTGTGAAGCAGTTTCCTTGCGTTACACAGGGCGCACAGTAATTTCCAACAAGTTGAGTGCTTTGTTGGTCGTATCTGCTTAAATTTCCAATTCAACTTGAATTCTCTAATCTAGATTTCGAATGCCCGCCTCCGCCCGCCGTGGAGCGCAAATGTACATGGATCGGCTTTATACCGAGCGGTAGTTTTAATTAAATCCAGGGCGCGTTTTTGCACCACGGAGTATCTGGGCGACCATAATTTTAATAATTTTATTTATCCAAGTAATACGGTTTCATGGCGTTCATTTTCTTGCCGACTTAAATTAGCATCCGGAAAACTCCTTGATATTAATTAGTTATAAGTAATATGGGGACAGTGAACTTCACGGTTTATGAGACAGAAGAAGAAAAATACTAAATTATTAATACTTGTTGTTTATCCACATAAACATAGTTTACTATGATAAAAAAAAAACTTTGTAAAAGTGAAATTCACGGTTTATAGAGACAGAAGAAGAAAAATACCAATTTATTAATTCTTGTTGTTTATCCACATAAACATAGTTAACTATGATAAAATAAAACTGATGCTGACGTTATGCAGATTAATGAATGTTGCAGCTCGTTAAACCAAGTCGCACAGTGTGAAATCTTTATTATTACATTAGTTTGCAAATTTATACACCATATTGCTTTTATGTTTCATGATCACTTTTATCACATCCTCTAATTGTTAGATATACGTGTGTGTAGGCGTGCAGATAAAATACATCGTATAATGGACATTATCGCACAATGTTATATTATTGCGCCATTTATTAAAACGGTACCGTATATTGCGGCCGAAATTAAAAGCCGGATAATTTAGTGGAAAAGTGTGGGCGTATAAATATGGTCACAAAAATTTATTGCGCCGGAACGTTATCTTCTTTTAAGTTTCATCGGGACACGTTTAGCGCGGGGCCATAAGGAAATTATATTGAAAATACTGCGGAGCCCCCGAGTTTCGGTTTTATTCGTTTTAAATCTATATAGAATACGGCCATAAATCAGATAATGTGTATTCAGAATTCGCGTCCCGATCCAGGAATTCCATATTTCGGCCCCATAAATATACATATAGAAGAGCCAATATAATCTTTCCATTGTTAGATTGGTAGCACGCTGTAGCTGCGGCTTTCCTATGGTCCATTGCTACCACAATGACGCCGTTAAATGCATGGCGCCCGGCTTCCGGTACACAAATGTTACCAACCGGTAAACCATATTAATCCCAGTCGATATTAATTTATATTGGCCCCACAGGCTGATACATGGCGTAAAATATAAACTGTAAGAAATTCCATATAACTGCAATAACTCATAATAACTACAATATTATAAACAAAAATCAATCAATAATCTTCCAATTACAATATTGAATTTTGCACATTTGTAAGTGTAAAAAAGTTCAGCTTTGTTCCTGTATTGTGGGTTAAGGGCGGCCAGTCAGATCAATACGCGGGTCAATTTAAAATGCAAAGATTGTAAATATTGAAATGACGTTGAATATTTGTCGACGTGTGGCTACCAAAAGTTTCTTTTTATACGCCTGAATGAAAGACGTATTTCTACTCCTTGACGGCGCGGCGCTCAACTTCCGAACTTGGTACGCGTGTAAGCGAACAATTTGAGCACTCCAGAGTTTTTCGGCGTGTTGGAAATTATTCGGTGGCAACGCGTGATATTTGCATTCAAAGTGTTTCGAGCGTCGCCCCGGGAGCCCAAGTTTGTTTTTATGTGAATATGCTAACTATATAGTCTACATGCACGTTTGTGGAAAAACGATATGTCATTATGTAGATGGATGAATTGGTTTTGCCACTCAATTTGCTGAGATTTATTAATGCACTGTCGTACGTGTACGTGACTTTACAATTACTAGATTGTAAAGTATGCACCCCACCAGAAACTTTTATGTGCCGCCGTACAGAAACCAATCACGTCCAGGAGAGATAAATAACGATCAGCAAATATCAATTTCCTGGCGATTATCCCTCATGTAATATCACCAAAAATTATCTGGGAGTTGCCACTCAATTTGCTGAGATTTACTAATGCACTGTCCTACGTGTACGCGACTTTACAACTGAGGCGTTTATTTAAAAAAAGTGCATATGTAAAAAAAAGTTTCATGAGAAATTAAAAAAAAGTTACAGTGGAAGTTATACTCAAAGTACAGGCAAAATAAATCAGGATATTCTGTTGTATTTATTTCAACTTATTTAAAAATCAAAATGATTTTAAATAATAACTGTGAAACAAGAGAAAAACCAGGGAAAAAATTGAATGTAACAAGCGTGTAACAGGCAAACAGGAAAAAATGCATTTGTCTGTTATTCGCGACATGAGAAAACGGGTTTGTTAGTGCATTGACATTGGTCTTGAGAGCCGTTTACTGTTAATAACTCGATTTGTGCATTGTGTTATAGGTTAAATTTTGAAATGCAACTGTTCAATTTTTTTAAATAACAACTGCCTAATTTGGTCAAAATCTGTCATTTTTTTTTTCATCAAACAGTGAAATTGAGTAAATCTGTCAAATTTTCAGCTGCAATGATCAAAATCTTTGAAATTGTTTAAATCCAACAAATTTTTGAAAAAACGAGTCAAAATCTGTAAAAAAATGTAACACTGCTGATCAAATCTGTCAAATATTAACCTTCAGTAGTGAAATTCGAAAAGTTTTCCACTCCAACTGTTAAATTTGTCATATTTTCATCAGTAACGTTAAAATTTGTAAAGATATTAGCAGCAGGTATGATAATCTACTAAACTTTTCAAAAGGTGCCTAATTTTGGAAACTCTGATTTTGTCATTTGCATCTGTAATTTTTTTGATCAAAAAGAGCAATTGGGAAAATCTGTCAAATTTTCAACTATCAATATCATTAAAATTGTCTAAAGCCATCTAATAATTGTCTAAATCCTAAAGTGAAAATAATTAATGCAATTTTTTACTTTGTAGGTATCACCGTTTATTTTAATAAACTTACTATAGTTTCTAGTGACTATAAAGTGAATAAATCTGTAAAAATTTTAACACCTGATCAAATCTGTCAAATACAAATCACTTCAGTAGTGAAATTCGAAAAGTTATCAACTCAAACTGTTAAAATCGCCGTATTTCCAACAGAAACTGTTTAAATTTGTGAAGTTATTAGCAGCACCTATGAAAATCTGCAAAATTTGTTACTTTTCCAAAGCAACTGCCCTTTTGTCAATATCCATTGTTTTTTTTAGATCAAAGAATGAAATTGTGAAATTATCCTAAAGTAAAAATCTGTACAAATTTTAACACCACTGATCAAATCTGTCAAATACTAAATTTCAGTACTGAAATTCAAAAAGTTTTCCACTCCAACTGTTAAAATCGCTGTATTTCCAACAGTAACTGTTAAAATTTGTTAAGTTATTAGCAGCACCTATGAAAATCTGCAAAATTTGTTACTTTTCCAAAGCAACCAAAGCTTTTTTAGATCAAAGAATGAAATTGTGAAATCATATCAAATTTTCGTTGCAGCTGTGCAAATTTTATAAATGTTAATTTACAAATATCTAAATTCTTCAAATTTTTGATTGAACATATTAAAATCTATCAAATTTTTAACAGCAACAGACAAATCTGTGAAATACTAAGCTTCAGCAGTGAAATGCGATCGGTTTACAACGGCAGCTATTAAAATAGTCATATTTCCTATAGATTATCAAAATATGTCAAGTTTTGAGTACGACCTATGAAATTCTGTAAAATGTTTGTCTGCAACTAAAATTATCACTGAATTGTCACTGCAGCTGTCCAAATCTTTAAAATTTTTATTCACGACTGTCTGTTCGAGATGAAATTCAATTTTGACTCTAACTCATATAAGGAAAATGGTTTCACAATATTTTTTCATATACAATTGTTTCTGGAAACTGCCTGATTTTGTCATAATCTGTTTGTTTTTATCATAAAGTGAAATTGTGTAACTCTGTTAATTTTTCAACTGTAACTATCAAAATCTTTAAAATTGTCTAAGGCCCATATTTATAGTCCGTACTTGAGCAAGAGTCCGACTCAAGCCATATATTTGGTTGCGAATTTTCTATAAACGTTTATGCACCAAACGCAACCAAATGTAGGACTTGAGTCGAACTCATGCTCAAGTACGGACTATAGATACGGGCCGTAATCCTCCTAAATTGTCTAAATCACAAAGTCAAAATCTGTAACATTTTGAACACCACTGATCAAATTTGTCAAATACTAAGCTAGTAGTGCTAATGTTCCAAAATTTCATTTACGAATGTCCAATTTTTTCAAATTTTTGATTGAACAAATAAATATTGATCAAATTTTTAACAGCAACAGAACAAATCTGTCAAATACTAAGCTTCAGAAGTGAAATTTGATTTTTTTTCAACTGCAACTATTAAAATAGTCATATTTCTAATAGTAACTATCATAATATCGTATGTTAAGTGTTTAGCAGGAACTATGAAACTCTGTAAAATACTTTTCAGATTACAAAGTGAAAATTTGAATATCTGTTAAATTTTCAACTGAAACTGTCCGAAGTTTTAAAGTTTCAATCACGACAGTCTGTACGAAATGAAATACAATTTTCTTGAACTCATATTAGGAAAATAATTTCACACCATTTTTCCATATACATTTGTTTCTGGAATTTTTAACTGTAACTTTTAAAAATTTAAAAATAATAACTGCCTGATTTTGTCAATGTCATTGCTTTTCATCAAAAAATGTAAGTGTAAAAATCTGTCAAATATTCAACTGCAACTATCAAAATCTTTCTAAGTGTCTAAATCCTGCATATTTTTGAATGAACAATTTAAAATTTGTAAAAACACCACATATCAAATAATAAGATTGAGTAGTGCAATTCGAAAAGTTTTCCACTCCAACTGTTAAAATCGCCATATTTCCAACAGTAACTGTCAAAACTTGTGAAGTTATTAGCAGCAGCTATGAAAATCTGCACAATTTATTATTTTTCAAAAACTGCAACTGCCCGGCAGTTGCTAATTTTGTCAACATCCCTCGTTTTATTAGATTGAAAAAATTGCGAAAGTATGTCAATTTTTCATTGCAGCTGTGCAAATGTTCCAAAATTTAGTCATTCAATATAGTCATTTTATTAATATCTATCATTTTCAAAATGATAGATATTGCAAATTTTCATTGCAGCTGTGCAAATGTTCCAAAATTTCATTTACGAATGTCTAATTTATTCAAATTTTTGATTGAACAAATCAAAATATATAAAAAATTTAACAGCAGCGGGACAAATCTGCCAAATACTATTTAAATAGTCATGTTTTCAATAGAAACTATCAAAATATGTCAAGTTTTTAGTACGAGCTATGAAATTCTTGTAGACAGCTAAAATGATTACTGAATTGTCACTGCAGCTGTCCAAATGTTGAAAATTTTAATTCACGACTGCATGTTCGAAATGAAATACACTTTTGACTCGAACTCATATTAGGAAAATGGTTTCACACTATATTTTCATATACAATTGTTTCTGGAAACTGCCTGATTTTGTCAAAACCTGTTATTTTTTTTCATCACAAAGTGAAATTATGAATATTTGTCAATTTTTCAGCTGCGACTGTCAAAAGTTTCAAATTTTCATATGCAAATGTCATTTTTTTTTAAATTTCTGACTTATAAGTCAAAATCTATCAAATGTTTAACAGCTAGAGGTCAAATCTATCAAAAGCTAAGTTTCAGCAGTGAAAACCCAACAGATTTTAACTGAAACTGTTAAAATCGTCATATTTCCCACAGTAACTATCAAAATGTGTTAAACTTTTTAGCACCATCTGTGAAAATCTTTAAGAAAATTGTCTGCAATTGCCACAATTAGTCATTTTATCAATATCTGTCATTTTTAAGATCAAAGAGTGAAAAATCTGTAAATATTTTGTCTGGAACTGCCAAAATTAATCCACTCGTGTTAATTTTTTTAGAATATAAAATGAAATTATAAATATCTGTTATATTTTCAATAACAACTGTCCAAAGTTTCTAATTTTCATATGCGAATATCAAAATTGTTTAAATTTCTGACTGACAAATCAAAATCTATTAAATGTTTAATAGCTAGAGGTCAAATCTATTAAAGGCTAAGTTTCAGCAGTGAAAATCGAACAGCTTTTAACAGAAACTGTTAAAATTGTCAGATTTCCCACAGTAACTATAAAAATGTGTGAACTTTCTAGCACTATCTGTGAAAATCTTACAAAAAATTGTCTGCAACTGACAGAATTTGTCATTTTCAAGATCAAAGAGATGAAAAATCTGAAAATATTTTGTCTGCAACTGCCAAAATTTATCCATTCTAGTTAATATTTTTAGAATATAAAATGAAATGATAAATATCTGTTAAATTTTCAACTACAACTGCCCAATGTTTCAAATTTTCATATGCGTATGTTAAAATTGTTTAAATTTCTGACCGATAAGTCAAAATCTATTAAATGTTTAACAGCTAGAGGTCAAATCTATCAAAGGCTAAGTTTCAGCAGTGAAAACCCAACAGATTTTAACTGAAACTGTTAAAATCGTCATATTTCCCACAGTAACTATCAAAATGTGTGAACTTTCTAGCACCATCTGTGAAAATCTTTAAAAAAATTGTCTGCAACTGACAGAATTTATCAATTTATCAATATCTGTCATTTTCAAGATCAGAGAGTGAAAAATCTGTAAATATTCTGTCTGCAACTGCCAAAATAAAAGCCTCAATTACTAAATTGTAAAGTATGCACAGCACGAGATAATTTTATGTGCCGTCGTACAGAAACCAATCACGTCCAGGAGAGATAAATAACGATCAGCAAATATCAATTTCCTGGCGATTATCACTCATGTAATGTATCTATATCACCAAAAATAATCTATCGATTCGGGGCTGCGCGTCTCAGGGTCGTAATTTATCATCACAATCTGCTCCTAGCGAGCGCCTTTGCGACGAGTTCTAAGGTCTCATTGTTAACTATTTAAAGAGGATAAATACGTACTAATTGTGTAACACGATTATTTAATTGTAATGGTATTATGTGGCCTTCAATTCATGCTCACAAATTTTCGGATGCGTAAAAAAGATATGGCGATCGTTTCATGATCACTATTAGGTTTCTTATAAAGTTGCTGGGCCATAAAGCGGATTTATTTAAATAACGAACCGGAATGATTGCTCGGCAAATAAATATTTTTATTTTATCGCGTCGAATAAAACCATTTATTAGTATTAAATAAAATCGCCGAATTCCACGATCGTGTAAAAAATATATAGTCGTCGAGACACAAAAAAATAAAAACGAACATAAAGTGATGAAATATCGCTGGCAGTCGGGATGATAAAAAAGCTTTAAAAGTTAAGGTTAAGCTCTAAATGGCCGTTTAAGTATTTGAAATGTCATCAGATGCAGTACAGCCTCCCCGGACTGGGTTTTTATCTTTTGGCCGGATTTACGTTTTTTTATTAATTCTTAACGTCCACTTTATCAAAACACTTAAATTACGGCCTTTGGGCAATAAATTTTGCGCCCGTGATATTTCTGCACTTATTGCAAACAACCATAATTTCTTATCTATGCGGTGAACTTTTGCATCTCTCGGAATATAACTTGCGCAAAGTTTCGCGATGGGAAAATCGATTGTGTGCGCGCGCTAATAAATTACAATGTAATTACCTACTTACGTGCACTTAGTAAGTGTTTCTAAATAATAAATATTAACTAAACTTTCGGAGAAGAGGAGGCCACTTACGGCGCTCGGAACTTCAGAATTATTATAAAGCGGAGCAGAGCCGGCAAACGAGAATTAATTGGGAATCGGCCGTATTTCGGCCCGGGCACTAATAGAAACGAGTCAATTTTACGGGCGCCCCATTCGGAGCAGTCGATTCGAAAGTTTGCACGTTCACTCTTTAAATTGTCTTCTTTTCACTGTTTGCTTAGTTGAATGGGCGAGTTTGGATTAGGGATCCCGTGAAAAATTGTGTAATTCTTTCGTGTTTTTCCCCGGCTATCGGCGCCCCTCTTTCGGCGCTCATCCGCAATTCCACACGCCTCACGGCGACACGAGATACACACCGGTGGCGTGACCGTTGATAATTGCCGCGAATGCAATTACCAAATGCATGCTTAATCAATACCGTTCATTAATAATCTCACTTAATTCATACACTCGTAATGAAAAGCGTCACGAGCTGGAACGAGCTTTTCCCGGAGGAAAATCGAATATACCTTATGCACCTGTACCTTATGTACCTGTACCTAGTAAAGTACTTTATTTGCAGTGCATTACAACTTTGTACAGGTGTTCGAAAAATTAACGAAAATAGAAACACCTATCAAGGCATTTATTTAAACTTGAGTAAGTATTGATCAATTTTGAAAATTAGAAATATGTACTTTGCGGTTACTGGAAGCTAAAATGTTCCTCTTCAGACTCCACTAATCGAAACTTTGTAGGGGTATTAAAAATATTGATGGGAGTAAGGAGAGACTCATGGTATTTTATTTTAAGTATTAGGTATCAAAATTTTGTGAAGATTTTCGAAAAATTGATGCCAGTTGGGATAGCCGCATTATGCTATTGATTTGAATCAATCCAGTATTACTCAACTTGAAGTACCAAAGATAGAAATGTGTACCTACTTTACAGTTGCTGGAAGCAAAAATGTTGCTCTTGAGACTAAACTGTTCGGGAGAAAACAAAGTGTTTATCACCTTCAATTGTACATCAATTATTCTAGTTATTGAAATAGATGCACTAATCCAGGCGCTAATAAAATCAATGCATATGGGAATGGGAGAAGTCCATTAAATTACTCCCCCGATCGGAGTGCGCGGTTACACACCGGGCTCGAATGATTCGATTATAAGTTCCGTCCTGAGTTAATTAATTAATCAAATACATTTAATGTCAAATCCATGTACAAGTAGTGATGCAACTTGCCATCGATCTGGTGGAAGTTTGTTGGTTTCCTATTAAATTCGCGGCATGTATCGCCGTCGCTCGTCGTTAATTTCACGCAATATGATTATGCGACCCTCGATTGTGCCACGAAGGGCCTTCGAACTACACAAGTGCGCCGGCCAACTCCCTTGACAAGGACCAGATACCCCAACGGAATTGATTACCATCAAGCGACACATTTGTGGCGGAGAACTGATACAAAATATAGTTTTTGCAAAAAAAAAAACGATTCCACAAGAACTAGTAACATAACTGTATCCATTCATATTTTCTAACATCAGTAATTTTAAAAATAATCTGTGTTCTATAAAAAAAGTCGATGGCAACTTTTCAAATTGACACCCTGCATATTCTGATTTTAATAGATGTAATAGGATTCAGCAAATTAATATTAGCTGCAAAGTTAATACAGCATTCGAATTGTTGTTGATAGTACATTACTATCAGATGATTTAATTAAACACACATATGTTAAATATTGTTTTAACTTTACCCACCCAATCCCCGTTATTGTGGCACGATTCGACGAGATAAACGCCCGCGTAATTACTAAAACTGAGATTGTTGATTATAAATTAGCGCCGTTAGGAGCTTAACAATGTTTGTCCCTGCAATGCATACATGTTTAATCCTCGACATTGAATATTGCGAGCAAGCTATGCCAAATTTTCAGCTAGCACTTTGCACGAATCCTTGGCTTCGGAATTTCCGTGATCAAGGCATCGAGAATTACAAATTAATAATAATCCACAAAAATATAGGAATAATTAGTAGTACCTGAATAAGCTGATACATTAAGGGCATGAATCACTAACTCGTTGGGTAAAACATAGTGTGGAGGTCGACGTTAAGGTCCATGTTCAGGTCAGTTTTCGAAATATACATAAGCTAAATTTTCAGAAATTTCAGTGTCTAACAGTCAGGCGTTCTGGCGTGCATATTTATTATCAAATATCTGTTTGGTATACTTGAAGCTAAATCTCCTGAAAATTTAACAAAGTTTCAGTATAAAATAAGTGAGAAAATCAAACTCCTAACTTTCTGCAATGACGAGCATCGGTTAGGTACTACTGAAATTTCTGAAAATTTATTTATTGCATATTTATTATCAGATATCTGTTTGGTATACTTGAAGCTAAAACTGCTAAAAATTTGACAAAGTTTCAGTATAAAATAAGAGAGAAAATCAAACACTTAACTTTCTACAATGACAAGTATCGGTTAGCTACTACTGAAATTTCCGAAAATTTATTTATTGCATATTTATTATCAGATATCTGTTTGGTATACTTGATGATAATACTCTTGAAAATTTGACAAAGTTTCAGTATAAAATAAGTGAGAAAATCACACACTTAACTTTCTACAATGACTAGTATCGGTTACCTACTACTGAAATTTCTGAAAATTTATTTATTGCATATTTATTATCAGATATCTGTTTGGTATACTTGCAGCTAATACTCCTGAAAATTTGACAAAGTTTCAGTATAAAATAAGTGAAAACATCAAAACACTTAACTTTCTGCAATGACAAGTATCGGTTAGCTACTGCTGAAATTTCTGAAAATTTATTTCTTGCATATTTACTATCAGATATCTGCTTGGTATACTTTAAGCTAATACTCCTGAAAATTTGACAAAGTTTCAGCATTAAATAAGTGAGAAAATCAAACACTTAACTTTCTGCAATGACAAGTATCGGTTAGCTACTACTAAAATTTCTGAAAATTTATTTATTGCATATTTATTATCAGATATCTAGTTGGTATACTTGAAGCTAATCCTCCTGAAAATTTGACAAAGTTTCAGTATAAAATAATTGAGAAAATCAAACACTTAACTTTCCATAATGACAAGTATCGGTTAGCTACTACTGAAATTTCTGAAAATTTATTTATTGCATATTTATTATCACACATCTGTTTGGTATACTGGAAGCTAATAGTCCTGAAATTTTGACAAAGTTTCGGTACAAAATAAATGAGAAAGTCAAACACTTAACTTTCTATACTGACAAGTATCGGTTAGCTACTACTGAAACTTCTGAAAATTTATTTATTCCATATTTATTATCAGATATCTGTTGGGTATACTTGAAGCTAATACTCCTGAAAATTAGACAAAGTTTCAGAATTAAATAAGTGAGAAAATCAAACACTTACCTTTCTGCAATGACAAGTATCGGTTAGCTACTACTGAAATTTCTGAAATATTCTTTATTGCATATTTATTATCAGATATCTGTTTGGTATACTTAAAGTTAATACTCCTGAAGATTTGACAAAGTTTCAGTATTAAATAAGTGAGAAAATCAAATATATAACTTTCTGCAGTGACAAGTATCGGTAAGCTACTACTGAAATTTCTGAAAATTTATTTATTGCATATTTATTATCAGATATCTGTTTGGTATACTTAAAGCTAAAACTCCTAAAAATTTGACAAAGTTTCAGTATAACATATGTGAGAAAATCAAACACTTAACTTTCTACAATGACAAGTATCGGTTAGCTACTTCTGAAATTTCTGAAAATTTATTTATTGCATATTTATTATCAGATATCTGTTTGGTATACTTGCAGCTAATACTCCTGAAAATTTGACAAAGTTTCAGTATAAAATAAGTGAAAACATCAAAACACTTAACTTTCTGCAATGACAAGTATCGGTTAGCTACTGCTGAAATTTCTGAAAATTTATTTCTTGCATATTTACTATCAGATATCTGCTTGGTATACTTTAAGCTAATACTCCTGAAAATTTGACAAAGTTTCAGCATTAAATAAGTGAGAAAATCAAACACTTAACTTTCTGCAATGACAAGTATCGGTTAGCTACTACTAAAATTTCTGAAAATTTATTTATTGCATATTTATTATCAGATATCTAGTTGGTATACTTGAAGCTAATCCTCCTGAAAATTTGACAAAGTTTCAGTATAAAATAATTGAGAAAATCAAACACTTAACTTTCCATAATGACAAGTATCGGTTAGCTACTACTGAAATTTCTGAAAATTTATTTATTGCATATTTATTATCACACATCTGTTTGGTATACTGGAAGCTAATAGTCCTGAAATTTTGACAAAGTTTCGGTACAAAATAAATGAGAAAGTCAAACACTTAACTTTCTATACTGACAAGTATCGGTTAGCTACTACTGAAACTTCTGAAAATTTATTTATTCCATATTTATTATCAGATATCTGTTGGGTATACTTGAAGCTAATACTCCTGAAAATTAGACAAAGTTTCAGAATTAAATAAGTGAGAAAATCAAACACTTACCTTTCTGCAATGACAAGTATCGGTTAGCTACTACTGAAATTTCTGAAATATTCTTTATTGCATATTTATTATCAGATATCTGTTTGGTATACTTAAAGTTAATACTCCTGAAGATTTGACAAAGTTTCAGTATTAAATAAGTGAGAAAATCAAATATATAACTTTCTGCAGTGACAAGTATCGGTAAGCTACTACTGAAATTTCTGAAAATTTATTTATTGCATATTTATTATCAGATATCTGTTTGGTATACTTAAAGCTAAAACTCCTAAAAATTTGACAAAGTTTCAGTATAACATATGTGAGAAAATCAAACACTTAACTTTCTACAATGACAAGTATCGGTTAGCTACTTCTGAAATTTCTGAAATATTATTTATTGCATATTTATTATCAGATATCTGTTTGGTATACTTGAAGCTAATACTCCTGAAAATTTGATAAAGTTTCAGTACAAAATAAATGAGAAAATCAAACACTTAACTTTCTGCAATGACAAGTATCGGTTAGCTACTAATGAAATTTCTGAAAATTTATTTATTGCATATTTATTATCAGATATCTGTTTGGTATACTTGAAGCTAATACTCCTGAAAATTTGACAAAGTTTCAGTATAAAATAAGAGAGAAAATCAAACACTTAACTTTCTACAATGACAAGTATCGGTTACCTACTACTAAAATTTCTGAAAATTTATTTATTTCATATTTATTATCAGATATATGTCTGGTATACTTGAAGCTAAAACTCCTGAAAATTTGATAAAGTTTCAGTATTAAATAAGTGAGAAAATCAAGCACTAAACTTTCTGCAATGACAAGTATCGGTTAGCTACTACTGAAATTTCTGAAATATTATTTATTGCATATTTATTATCAGATATCTGTTTGGTATACTTGAAGCTAAAACTCTTGAAAATTTGACAAAGTTTCAGTATAAAATAAGTGAGAAAATCAAACACTTAACTTTCTACACTGACAAATATCGGTTAGCTACTACAGAAATTTCTGAAAATTTATTTATTGCATATTTATTATCAGATATCTGTTTGGTATACTTGAAGCTAAAACTCCTGAAAATTTGACAAAGTTTCAGTATAAAATAAGTTAGAAAATCAAATATATAACTTTCTGCAATGACAAGTATCGGTTAGCTACTACTGAAATTTCTGAAATATTATTTATTGCATATTTATTACCAGATATCTGTGTGGTATACTTGAAGCTAATACTCCTGAAAAGTTGACAAAGTTTCAGTATAAAATACGTGAGAAAATCAAACACTTAACTTTCTACAATGACAAGTATCGGTTAGCCACTACTGAAATTTCTGAAAATTTGTTTATTGCATATTTATTATCAGATTTCTGTTTGGTATACTTGAAGCTAATACTTCTGAAAATTTGACAAAGTTTCAGAATTAAATAGGTGAGAAAATCAAATATATAACTTTCTGCAATGACAAGTATCGGTTAGCTACTACTGAAATTTCTGAAATATTATTTATTGCATATTTATTATCAGATATCTGTTTGGTATACTTGAAGCTAATACTCCTGAAAATTTGACAAAGTTTCAGTATTAAATAAGTGAGAAAATCAAATACTTAACTTTCTGCAATGATAAGTATCGGTTAGCTACAACTGAAATTTCTGAAAATTTATTTATTGCATATTTATTGTCAGATATCTGATAGGTATACTTGAAGCTAAAAGTCCTGAAAATTTGACAAAGTTTCAGTGTAGAATAAGTGAGAGTGGCCTACACCAACGCCACCCAAGTTTGAAAATAATCATTTACATGAGTTAGAATCATAGAAACTAAAATAAGCCTAAAGCACCTTAGGGTTAGTCTAAATGGGGTCTAAATTAACATTTTTCCGGTCATCGAGTTAGGGTGAGCGATTTTTGTACTAAGGGTTGTACCTCCTCCTGTACTGTTGTACTGTTAGAAAGTTTTGTAAGAATGATTATAATAATAATAAATTTTGAGATATTTCAGTGGCTATCAGCTGGGAGATGCAGTGCCATATTGCTGTAATAGATGTTGGATTTATAAGTTGTCCTTAATTAAGGACGACGTAATTTTCCGCCGCGCGTCCTCCGCTCGGTAACAAATTAGTCATAGTTGCAGTTGATGAAAAATGCATATTTATGAGGGAGCTGAAAATATGTTCGGCTTAATTATACGTAAATTAGTTATGGAAATTAATACTTGGGAACGGGCGGCGAGTGAGAGCGCGATTACGGCTAAGGAAAAGAAATGATAATTCGAGTCGCAGGCTTCGTTTTACCTGATTCTGCGACTTTGGGGACGGCAGCAGCGGAATTATATCCGCTTTCATTAAAAGGCCGACGCAGTAAGAGATATTTTAAAATACCCACCGAGTTTGCCGTCGTTAGTTTGTATATGTTTGTATAAAAATTGTATTAGATACGGGAATGAGCGAGCTCGTTATATGGAAAATCAAGGGGTCGATCGATGGGTTTAATTACGTCCGGAAATTGAATCGGGCCGCTCTCATTGCTATTCCCATCGAGTAATGTATGATTCCTCGGGCGACTCTTTTGTGTTTCTGAGACGTCATTTGTTACAAGATTTTCCTTAAAATGTACACCGCGACGTTTTCTTTTGTAGCACGATTCCATTTCCCCAAGTGATAAATATCAAGCGAGGATCTCTCAAAGAGAACATAACTGAAATTAGTGTTTAGAGATGAGACGGGGGGCTAAACCGGGCGCACTTTGCGGCTCTTTTTTGCAATTGTGCGGAAGCGAGGGAGGTCGATTTCTATTAGTCCACGAGGGCAGATAGCGAGGCGTATCACATCTCTTTCTCGTTTCCTGCACGCAGACTTCTATTAATGAGAAGCGGGGCGAATTTCTCTCACGTCCGCGTGGCCCGATCGAATCAGCAGGGCAAAACAATTGCGCAAAAATCCTCCGCATTGTTCGGGCGTCTTTTCCTGTCCGCCCGCCGTCAAATGATGCCGGCGAAGAACAAACTTGTTAAACTGTCAGGGGATGTTTGAAAATTAATTCCAAAAACTTCTTTGTTAGACTAGTTTTAGTTCTAGCCCTCCGAGAATATTCAATTATGAATAACTTAAGAATTCCCCGGCCGGAATGTACAAACAAACTGATTACAATGGAGTCAAGCCAATAGCGAAAACACGTCGGAATAAACTCGCCTGCGTTTGCTTTCATCAGCTCCATCAGCCGGAAACATCACCATTGTCTACCCATTTGCAATTATGGACAATATTTCGCATTTGCTTGGGACAATTAAACGGATAATGGAAAGTGTTTCCAAAACGCGTGTCGGCCAGTAATTGCCTCTGCAAGTTTAATAATTTAAATTGCAAAGCGGTACAAGCCCGCAAGATTATGTTCTAATTGGCTTGTTACTATTATTATAATAATTATTGCGTCTATGTTTTGGCTATAATTATCCCATTAATTGAACCTGAAACCTGCACGGACCCACACAATCGATACGCTCATCAATCCGCGCCATTATCTGTAAAATTGATATTGCAGGGAACGTAGTTTATTACTGACCTACATAAAACTGTTTGCAGTAAATAGATGTTCCGTTCGCGCAGCACGTCCAAAGTTAATACGATCTATAATATATATGTAATAATAATAATAATAATAATAATATCTTCAATTAAGTTTAAGGTTTTGTTCGTAAGTTACCAGTTATTTATTAAAGGTATTATTATTGTGTACTTACTGGAAGAGTTATTTTTATTTTATTTTATTATTTATTTATTTAAGATGGTTCGGGCATATAAACAGACTGAGTGAAGAGAGGCAAGTTAAACAAGTGTGGTAGGCAAGAGCAATCGGGAAGAGAGCAAGAGGAAGACCACAGGAAACATGGAATGGTACAATAAGCAACACGCTGCAGAAAAATGGGAAGAGTTGGAAGCAAGCAAAGGAACTAACAGGCAACAGACAATAATCGATAAAATTCTATAAAAAATAGAATTACACCTCAACACCCATAAGGGTAAAAGAGGGAAAGATTAAAAAAGAAAGAAGTTTTTTTTTGCCTGACTAGTTACTGTTTTTAACAAACCATCATCAGAGGCGGGATATGTGCATTATGCTGTGTATATATCTTGATTTTATATCACCATAAATATTTGGAATTTGATTTTAAATAACTTTTAAATTTACATATTGCCATTACTACCACTTGATACCACTAGAAAATATAAAAATCAGATTAACTGTACTTTTTAAGAAATTTTAATCAGAAAAAATAACTACCAGTAAGTACACAATAATAATACCTTAAATATCTTTAATGGTTTTTGCAGGTCACACAAAATGAGTAGTTAAAAATGCAAAACTCAGTGTATATGCTATTCCTAGTTTTCTCAGAAGAACGATCGAATTATGATATTTTCAAATGGCTAAAACCCTTTTTTTTTAATGGAACACCCTGTTGTGTAAAATCCTGTATATTCTGAGATCCTTCATATTCTGAGAGATCTTCTAATGAGCTATTCAATGGTGCCATGTGGACTATAATCTAATAATACCCTTTCATAGGTAAATAACTATAATAATGAAAATACGTTTACTCACAATCAAATAAATCAAATCAATTAAATGGTTTCATATACAGAGTATATTTAAACATTAAAAAAATGGATATCGAACTCTACCTTTCTTACAATATTAAATAAATTAATATTTAAATAATTTAATCTAAGTATTGTAATTATTATTTTGTATTGTAACGTTTAGTATTTAAGTTATTATTTCTAATGTAAATTATATATTTTTTGTAACAGGAGGTTTCCTGTAAATAAATAAAAAAAAAATTGAGATGGAATTAGAAGGGCAATGTTACATAAGAACATTTTTTGTCATTTTCAACATAATTTACATTGCTCCACATATTTTAAACTTTACTGGCATACAGGGTGTCCCAAAAATTGTGGACAAGTTAAGCTCAACAGCACGCCACTCAGATATGGCCACTGAGTTGTTAAAAAGCACTAACAAAATAAAAAAAAATAAAAAAAAAAAATCATAAATCATAAGCGACTCTATTATCAGTATTTTAACAGTACAGTACAATTGTTGTCACGTCGATTTTTTAACAATTTTCTTTTGGAAATATACAGGGTTATTCACGCTATACGGGACGGAATATTGTGGCCAAAATACGTGACTGTCAAAAAGTTTAACATTTGCGATATATGGGGGTCTATTGTGGTTACTTTTTAAAATTAATTTCATGTTATACCTTGTGTTCCAAAAGCCCTAAAAGTATCAAAGTTGTGTTTTTTTAAATGGAATTCCCTGTATTCTTTGCATATTTTAAATTTCCCCTTTCTAGGCTTTATAAAATAAAGTTTTTTAAATTCGTATAGTTTTTGAAATTCGCTCGAACCGTTCAGAAGTTATTTGATATTTTAAAATAGCATGCCCTACATTTTATACCTTAGTCGTATTCAGCGTCTTATTTTACATATCTTTCAAGCCTTATATTTTGTCTCAAATGTTGGTAGTTTGGGAGATAATTTGGATTTTTTGAAAAATGAACACGTATCTTAAGATACTAAAAGATGTAACATGAGACGCTGAATACGACGAAGTTACAAAATATAGGGTATGCAATTTAAAAAATCAAGTTATGGCTCTTCAAACTTTACCAAAATTAATGTGTCATAGCAAGGTGTTCCCACAATGCAAATAGACGATCTTGCCGCCAAAAGATACCCCAAGCAGTTGTTTACACACACGCAAAGTGCCAATCTGATATACCAAAAACCAAGTGCCCTGCGATTTTTTTATTAAGTGCCTGCAAACGCATAAAGACATAAATAACTTCTGAACGGTTAAAGCGAATTTCAAAAACTAAATGGATTTATAAACCCTAAAAAATGTAAAGTTATACAGGGGGTTTCATTTAAAAAACACATGTTTGATATTTTTATGCATTTTGGAATACCTTGTAAAATATGAAATTTATTTTAAAAAGTAACCATATAGACCCCCATATATCTCAAAAGTGAAACATTTTTAAAATCACGTATTTCGGCCACAATATTCCATGCCGTATAGCGCGAATAAACCATTATAAATATGCTATTAGAAATGGAAATATCAAATAAGATTATTTAAAAAAGAAATAATTAAACAACTTAACACATGATTGGCATTTAATTCTTTCTAACAGCCCTTCTAAACTTGCTGTAATATTACACCTTTGATTAACAATATTTCGAAAAGTATAACCCGAGGAATTTTCATAGCATTTTTGGAGGACTCAGTTGCCATCCCTGAGAGGGGTGCTGTTGAGCTTATTCACTACTTTTGGCTCATCCTGTATAAAGTACACTTGATACTATTAGAAATTGCAAAAAGATATTCCCCATTTTTAGTTTACCTAGAATTTTGATTTGAGTTGGAACAGCAAAGTTCTATTGTTGACTCTTTAGTTTTTTTTCAACATTTCTCAATTTCTCAACAAACTCAAAATTATACTAGCGTATAAAGTAGGTTTAAAACTATTTAAAAATGCAATTTTTGTTAATTTTTTACTTTTAAGTAAAAGTGTTATAAGAATTAAAATTCTTGTTTAAACATCATTTAAACAATCCCCTACCATTTTCTTCACACAGTCAAGTCTGGTGTGGCACTCCTGACAACTGTTTTGTATTTCTTCAATAGTTAGCGATACAAATGCCTCTCGTAGGCATTTTTTTTAAATTTTCTGTATTATTTTCTGCATTTGGGGGATTGTTTGAATGATTATATTTTTCTATGACGTTGTTTGATGTAATTTTAAATTCTTTTTGCAAATAGTAACTAAATAAGTATCAAAATAAGATTTAAAAATTTTGATTTTACCGACACCCTGTATAAATAAATCAAAGTTATTGAAAACTGATCTGGTAATTTCAGACCAAGCAGGAAGTTTAATTTCTAGAACATTTTTACTCAAAACTAATAATTTAAAAAAAATCCCTCTTGTAAACTCAATCCGGGTACATAGTGTATATGCTATTAATAGTTTTCTCGGAATTTCAATTAAAAATCAGAATACCTATTTTAGATACAAATTATTTTCAGACTTTTGTTCTAATGCTGTTTTAATTTCTTAGAAAACTTCAGATTAAATTTACATATTGCCATTACTACCACTTGATACTATTAGAAAATGTAGGAATCAGATTATCTGTCCTTTTTCAGGAATTTTAATCTGAAATTAGAGCGGCACATAACGCCAGTGAAACCAGAAAATAGTGTAATACTTTTACTGAAAAATGAGCTATGAGCGTCATATACGAGGGCTGTTTGACGGAAGAGTGACTTTTCAAAGGTTGGTAATATTATCTCTATAGTGATTATGTTATTAGCTCCTGAGGCCTTTCGGAGGTCTACTGTCAAAATTTTGCACCAATCTGACATATAGATTATGTTTTATACTTATTTGAAGAAAACTGTTTTCGTTGTTGTGTAAATATGGAGAAAAAATAATTTCGAGTGTTCATTAAACATTATTTTCTACGTGAAAAAACAATTAAAAAAACCGAGGAAAAGTTACGTAAATATTATACAGAATTTGCTCCGTCCCATAGAATGATTTGTAAGTGGTTTCTGCTTTTAAAAGTGGCCATATGAGCACAGTTGATGCAGATCGTCCGAAACCATCATTTACTGTAATTTCTCCAGAAATGGTTAATAAACTCTATGGCCTAGTAATTGGCAATCGACGAATAAAAGTTAGTGAGATAGAGAATGAAGTAAACAACTCAACCGAACGGGTATACAATATTTTGCATGAAAATTTTAATAAGAAAAAGCTATCCGCGAGATGGTTGCCGCGTTTGCTTAATGGTGATCAAATGCGCGCTCGCATTAAAAATTCAGAAGAATGTTTGGCCGTCTTCAACGTAATTCAAAGAATTTTTTTCGTCGATATGTCACAGTAGATGAAACTTGGATACATCATTATACTCCAGAAACAAGAATACAGTCTAAATAATGGATTTCTCCATGCGAACATGCTCCCAAAAAAGCAAAACCACATTTTTCGACCAATAAGGTCATGGCCACAGTTTTTTGGGATTCTAAAGGTGTAATCTTTTTTAATTGTTTACAAAAAGGGAAAACGATAACTGGCCAGTATTATGCTGATTATGCAGACACGTTTTGATGCCGAACTTGAAAAACAACGACCGCATTTGATGAACAAAAAAGTGTTGTTCCATCACGATAATTCCTCACATTCGTCTGCAATTGCTACAACTAAATTGGCTGAATTGCATTACGAATTACTGCTTTATCCACCATACTCGCCAGATCTGGCTCCCAGTGATTTCTTCTCATTTCCTAATTTTAAAAATGGCTGGGTGGAAAAAGATTTCAGGCAAATGAAGAGGTGATAACCGAGACAAATGCATATTTTGAAGACTTTCCGAAAGATTGCTTTTTGGAAGGTTTAAAAAAACTGTATACTCGCTGGGCTAAGTGTGTACAGTTAAAAGGGTGTTATGTGAAAAAATAAAATACATTTTTAACAGAAAAATAACGTTTTCATTAAAAAGTCACTCTTCCGTCAAACAGCCCTCGTATTAGCAAGTAGTTGTTCCTTTCGGTTGATAAAATTTCATTGTTGTTGAATTTTGTAGATATACACAAATGAATATACAGTATGTCCCAGGATTGAGTTTACAAGAGGGATTTTTTTAATTTTTACTTTTCAGTAGAAGTTTTATAGGAATTAAAATTCCTGCTTGGTCTGAAACTACCACTTCAGTAATTAAAACAATGATTTATTTATACAGGGTGTTGGCTAAATAAAAATAAATTTGATCTAATGTTGACACTTTGGAAAAATAACATTTTTTAAACAATCCTGCACCATTTTTTTCACACAGTTCAAGCCTGGTGTGGAAATCCTGAAAACTGTTTTGTATTTCTTCAATAGTTATCGATTCAAATGCTTCTCGTAGACGATTTTTTAAATTTTCAGTATTATTTTGTACATTTGGGAAATTGTTTGAATGATTATATATTTCTATAATGTTTTTAGATGTAATTTTAAATTCTTTTTGCAAATAGTAAATAAATAAGTGTCAAAATAAGATTTAAAATTTTTAATTTTGCCATCATCCTGCATAAATAAATCAAAGTTTCAATAACTGAACTGGTAGTTTTAGACCAAGCAGGAATTATAATTCCTATAACATTTTTACTTAAAAATAAAAATTAAGAAAAAAATCCTCTTGTAAACTCAATCCGGGGGCATACTGTAGAATAATTTAGTATCCCTGCGGATATTTTAATTGTTTTGGGGTATTGTTTTGTTCTATAAACACGTATTATTAATGTTTGCGATTCACTTTGTTTTGTGTTTTATTGTATTTTATTGTGCTTCTCCAAATTTGTAATCTCCTAAGTTGCCAAATTGTACTTTTACAACTACCGCATTAATAGCATTATTGCCCTACTGTGTGTATCTGGGAAGCCCACTTATAAAGCATTAAGCTGTATCCCTCTTAGTTAATATGTTTTATTATATTTTCATATGTTTCACCCAAATTTGCAATCTTTTAAGTCGCCAAACTGCATTTTTAAGACTACCGCCTTAATAGCATTATTGCCCTACTGTGTGAATCTGGGAAGCCCACTTACAAAGCTTTAAGCTGCATCCCTCTTAGTTAATATGCTTTATTATATTTTAATTAGTTTCTCCACATTTGTAATTTTTTAAGTTGCTAAACTGCACTTTTACGGCTACCGCCTTAATAGTATTATTGCCCTACTGTATGTATCTGGGAAGCCCACTTACAAAGGTTTAAGCTGCGTCCCTCTTAGTTAATATGCTTTATTATATTTTAATATGTTTCTCCAAATTTGTAATCTTTAAGTTGCCAAACTGCACTTTTACAGCTACCGCCTTAATAGCATTATTGCTCTGCTGTATGAATCTGGGAAGCCCACTAGCAAAGCTTTAAGCGGCATTTCTACTACTTTGATTTCCTTTGATGTTACTTCTTAGAATAAACCATGCTGCATATTAGTGATTGCCATAAGTATTATTGCCCTACTGTATGAATCTGGGAAGCCCACTTAGGGCGAAGTTAAAAAAAGTGAACAAGTCACGTGAAATGTCGGCTGTTTGGTTTAAGAGACTATTTGCATCTATTTTAGGAAATTGTAGAGGTGTGAGAATGAATCTGGGAACCCCACTTACAAAGCTTTAAGCGGCAGCCCTACTACTTTGATTCCCTTTGATGTTACTTCATAGAATAAGCCATGCTGCATATTAGCCATAGCCATAAGCATTATTGCCCTACTGTATGAATCAGGGAAGCCCACTTAGGGCGTAGTTAAAAAAATGAGTGAACAAGGCACGTGAAATGTAGGCTGTTTGGTTTAACAGCCTATTTGCATCTATTTTAGGTAATTGTAGAGGTGTGAGGTGTAAGGTATTTTGGAATTGGACAGACTATAGAATTTAACCAATTTAAGGAATAATTAACCAATTTAACCAGTAATTATACTTATTTCGGGATTAAATCTTGTAATTACGATCAACGCTGGATCTGTGCCGATAAATATTTTCAGTTTTAACCCGTTAATCCATCACAGACGCATTGATTAATGTAAGCAGAACGTCTTGTGTATTTGTGCGCTGGCCGACGTCACGATTTCAAATTCAATCCCGATGCAAGACGCATTTGCATAAAAAGTTAATAGTGTTCCCGGCGAAACAACGGGACATGTCAAGGGAAACTTGTTTGCATCCGATAAACAACCTCTCCGCATCACCCATTTCCGTTGTCGGAAGAAATACGATAGAATAGCCAATAATCGTTAGCGGGGTTTTCAGTGGCACGATTTATGAATAACATGCGCTCGTGTAATCACATTTATGATACGAGTTTGTTCATTTAGGCGATTACAGTTTTATGGAATGGAAGTGAGTTCCGTGAATCAGCCAGAAGTTAACGCCACGAACGAGTTTAGACCGCCGCAATCGCGTTATATAAATTAGTACAGAATTAGATGTTAACCCGGCATTTCGACCTGCTCTCGGCTAACTTTAGGGCAATCGATTCAAGTTCACAGCTGTAATAAATAGATGACGGGCTGAGCACAACTCACGGAGGCGTTTTGTAGGCCGAACTGTACGGAGCACTTTATTTGTCACATATGTTGGGCATTCCGCATGCTCTTATAAACGTATTTACGTGCCCCAGGACCCGCTGAATTTTCCACAGTTTGCGACCACGTTAAATTGTTTAGTTCTAATTTACCTTCGCAACTCGACTCTACCCGAAACAATTACGTACGGAACAATCATTCGGACATTAAAATAAATTCAATTACAGAGAAAATGTACAATTTGTTTAAGAAAATATAATTTCAACATTATTTGTGGAAAACATAACATATTGTCTCATCTTCATTAGATTATCAGCAGAGGCGGATGGGGCCGGCGGGAAGCCGGGAAATTTCCCGGTACGCCGGTCGCAAATAGTTGTAAGGCGCCGGCGCAACAAACTCATTTTTTTCTGTTGAATCTTGTCACTACTACCACTATACGCAATTTACACAAACGCGACAACAAATATTTATTATATTTGTTTCAAAATAATGTATAGTTCAAATCGTATTGATAAATTATAATGGCCTGAACAGTTAAAAGTCGAAGAGAAAAATGTTATATAATTGACAAATGATTGATAGAATAATAAATATTAATAAACTTCTTGGAAGACTTGATACAGGCCAAGAATTTGAATCGTGCTACTAGAAGTCTACATAGCAAAATTTTGGGCAAATTTTAATAGGCCTTACATCAAATATTTAAATTAGATCTGATGCATTTGTTTCGTTTCTGTCATATACTACAGTTAATTAAATTATTACGAAATCTACTAATAAGATTTAAATTAAAAAAATTAAAAAAAATTAAAAAGGTAGCTGAAAAAATAAATACTGCTGAAATGTATTCAATAGCAGTAGACTAGACTAGTACCACTCAAAATGTGTACAATAGACCAACGCTCGTTCATTTTTAAACATGTTCTTCAAAATCAAAGGAAGAAAGGGTTAATCTCCATCTGCGAAACAAGAGAGAATGTAGTTGGTGGGCTGAAGAATGGTACTTTAAAAAGTATTCGGCAAATACAGAATGTTAAGTCACCTTTGTATGTAGAAGTAAAATTGGTGATAGAAACAATAAAGAAACCCAAAAAGACGAACAGTAATGTGAGGGCAATGGCAAACAGTTTCACAGACAATATTTAAAATACGAAGTAATTTTAACAGCAACTATATTTGTCAAAAGATTCTGCATTACTGGATCACGATCAAAATATTTGAAGGGCTACGGGGAGGAATGATTTCTATTTCTTCATTTTGATTCCATTTTGATTAATTTTTTATTGAAATCGAGCTGATGGTGCCATGTTGTAGTATGGGAAAAGTAGTTTCGACACGTGAAGTAAAACAGTAAAAAACGACCACTGTTCGCTCCAAAAACGAAGAAATAGAATATGATGTTGACTTAAAACGATCAGAGATCAAGAAGAAGAAGAATATTTTATAGACCCCCAATGGACAATAATCGGTAATCATAATAATATTTTATCAAAAATTTGTATTTCATTTGAAAATATATTGTTTGTATGTACATACATATACTGTACTGTAACCCTACATGAAAAATCTAAAAATACTGTTGAAAACGATCAGAGTCCAAAACTTCTTAATAAAAATATGTTGTTTTAATAATTTTACTTATTTGTATTTCATGTTTTTGCTCAATATTCTAATTTACATCTTGTCAAAGTAGATCAATTATAATCAGTTAGTTTTTTCATTCATCTTTTCTGTCCTTCATTAGACTTGAAACTTTCAATTTAGTTTTCTGGAAAACGACCAAATTGGACTCTGATCGTTTTTCCCGTAGCCCTTGATTTACAAATACCATTGCTACAAATCTACACAGATGGCGCAACGTGCAAAAGTATAAAAATACAGAAGTTTCAAAGAATTGGGACTCAGCAAAATATCTTTCAGACTAATTCGCAGTATGGGCGGAAAAAAAAATAGTACATAATGAAACATACAGTACATAATTCTAAAATGATATTTGAGAGAATATTGAATGAACTGCGAAGAAAAAAGTAATTCGTATGCCGATAGAATGGAGAAAATTGTGGAGATGAAACATTAGACGATGAACATGACAAATGTATGTTTGAAAAATTCAATGTAATAATAGATACTGTAATCAAGTCTATGATAAAACGATTCCAAAATACCTTTGATGTTTGTAAAGATCTATCTGTATTAGATCCACAAAATTTGGATGAAATTTAACCAAATATTCCAAAAAGATCGACTTCTTTCTATATTGAAGACTTTAACTATAAAATTACAAACAAAAATTGTAATGTAACATTAGAAAATTTAATAGAAGAACTTTTGATTTGAAATTTCTGATTTATTGGAACAAAATATTTGTGATATGTTAATAGTAGACCAAAATCTTCAACTGCAGATAGACTTTATAGAACAACACATAGAAGAATTAAACAAGCATGTGCGAGCATGTGGCAAAACAAATGAAGAAATACTGAAGTAGAAGTCGCAAAACTGTGCTACTAGTTGTAACTACGTTATTTTTAAATACAATTTATTTCGAGAAGTGTACTGCATCTTATACCCAATACTTATATTCTAGTCTAGCGTATTTAGAACTCTTCCGATATCTCAAGTTTCCTGCAAAATAAATTTCTTAACGCTAAAAAATGTAGAAATAGATTATGATCGACGATATGTCACACTCGCCTTGAAGCTCTTATGTTCATGAGTTAGAAAAAGAATTTGAATGAACTGAATAATAAACAAATTGTAACCGCGTTAGGTAATTCCAATTCTCTTCTATCAAAAAAGTTATTGTTTTAAAGTAAAAATATTATATATTTTTTTAATTTTTTGGTTATTTATTTCTGTAATACATTTGGTTTTTTAATTGTAGAAAAAAAATTGGAGACGCTTTTACTTCTTTTCATTATAACCTCTTAAAACTGACATTTGAGCATTGATTCTTTCTGATTCTTTCAACTTTTGTAAACATTTTATGTATTGCGCCGGTGACTGTATTTTCTGCGCCGGGTTTGCTGGTCCCATCCGCCCCTGATTATCAGTATCTAAACTACTGAAATACATAAAAGTATATCAGAAAGCTTTTCACTTTCTAAAATGTATTTTAGATAAGTCTAAAGCACCTTCACAAACTCATATTCCGCCATAGCTCAAACAGCTCAAAAAACAGCTGGAATGGTTCGAAAACAGCTCAAACACCTCAGGTGATGGTGGTGGCGATGGTGCATCGGCAACCCGTTGTAAAAATATCGCTCCCCCAACTCGACGACCGAAAATAAGTAAATTTAGACCCCTGTGTAAACCATTTTGGGAAATTGCGGCAGAACCGGTGTTGCATATCTACTCATCATTATTGAATTTAAATAGGGGAAAACTACATAACATTTTTCGTGGACTTACGCCCTTCCTCAAAAACTTCATACCCAGTATCTAAACGAATATAAAATTCAAGTATTCAAAAGTGAATGTCCGCTCTCTGAGAGATTTGGTTTCCAGTTGTTAGTCTTGGAATAAAGTAAGTTTTATCGCACTCTTCGTATGGGCAACGGTCGATCCCCAATATAAATTACTCCAAGCTGTACTTGTGAATGCGCGTGAGGATATGCGGTGGCTATACTATCTGGGGCTCGTTTTGTGAACTCGCCCCAACAACTTCCCACATTTGTCAATTACGAGGGAGCTCCGAGCCACTTGATCTGGTAATCCATCTGAAAGCACAACGGGGGAATAAACTGCGTACGAAGAGCCACACGGTTTCTGCCACTTCGCATTTTTTTTTGTTCGTCACGCCAAGACATTTGTGAGTCTGCAAACGAATTCGAGTGCTCTGGAGTGGGACGCCAGTTATGTCACGTTCAAATCCATTTCTTCCAGGACGTCTTCCACATTGTTATAATGATATGCAAAGTTTTATAATGCTTCCTGCTGTGCCAAAGTTATTAATTTTTATGTATCTGCATAATACATACAATGATAAATGAAATCCACGTCGTATATACAGGGTGTAACATAAATCATGTACGAAATTTTTTCTTGCGGCTGCTCGGAAATAATTAAACAAATTACCAAATTTCAATTTTCGGAAATAAAAATACCGTTTAAATAAATAAAACTATCAAATTTATACCTATGCATCTGATTAGGGCATAGGTGGAATCCTATAGAGTAGGAATTACTATAGAGTCTATTACTACTATTACTACTATTACTATATTACTATAGAATCCTAGTAGAATCTAGTTAAGGATCAGTTGGTAGTACCAAAATGTTTCAATTTACAAAAAAAAATTTCTAATGCGTGATTAAATATTTCAAAATGTTTTTCTAAATCAACGTTGTAATATGCTGTACTAAAAAAATACTGATAATAAAGTCGTTTATGATTTATATTTTTTGAAAGTTAACTTTAAAAAAAAATTAATTAAAAAAAAAGTAGTTTCTAAGGACTCACTGTCCATCCCTGAGTGTCGTGCTGTTGAGCTTGTCCACTATTTCTGGGACACCCTGTATAGTGCACACTTAGGCCCAGTTGTACGATCGTGGATCACCTTGACCATGGTTCAGTTACCTAGGATACAATTGTTAATACAATGGTATCCTAGGCAACTGAACCATGGCCAAGGTGATCCACGATCGTACAACTGGGCCTTAGGCCCAGTTGTATGAACGGAGATCAGCTTGATCGTGGTTCAGTCACCTAAGATACAATTGTGTCAATAATAGTATCCTAGGTAACTGAACCATGGTCAAACTGATCTACGTTCATACAACTGGGCCTTGGTGGAGCAAATATTTTAATATTTTCGCCATAATATACAACATTAAATACGTTCATAATTTTTTTCAAATATGAGCTTTTTATTGTGTATTTTTCTCGGGTTCGCTGGTGATTTATATTCATTTGAATAGCGTTTGGGAAGCAGCGTGGCTCCCCCCGCCCACTCCAGGTTTTCAATTCAGGATTTTACACAGGATCGTTATCCGTTATCATTTAATCATTTATTGTAGCGCTTTTATTAATATGTATACGGCAAATCAATTAAACCGGCAGTAAATAAGCGCGCACATTTCAGTGCTGATATCATTACTAATGAACGCGCTGAAAAGTTCCGGCCGCATTGGAAAATCGCAGCTGCAATGCAGCTGAATAATTAAAGTTAAATTTCATTTGTTTATGCACGTCGAACGCGCGAATATTGAAACTTTGAATAGCTGGATGGGCGATGATTCAGGTTTGAAGCTATAACGTAGTTATTTTATACTTATAGTAAAAGTGAAAAAGTGTACAGTAATACTTTATTTAAATATTGCACCGGTATATACTCCGTCCAATTTCAAGCCGAAGCTTATATAAACACTATTTCATCGACAAGTGAACAGTTCTACACAAGCATAAGATTGGTCTTACCGCAGGCTCTGGTCTACACGGACTAAGTGAATTTTGTTGCAACAAACGCTGCACTAGTGTTGGACCTGTGTTGTGTAAAATCGGCCCTGTAAATTGTCGCTGTTCACGTGAACAACATGTTTATATTAACTTCGTATTGAAATTGGACAGACTATAGTAGTCCCGACGAAAACTGACAACGACACGCTATTTCGAACTAAGATTCGAAATATTTATACTCGCTTCAATGTTTAAGGAAAATAAAATACTTAGAATGAAATGAAATAACAAACGTATATCTGTGAATTTGAAATCTACTTGTAAATTTACAACCCTTAATAAATTTAGGACAATCAAACATGGTTTTAGTAGAAATATCAAAATATGTAGTACAATCACGTGAAAGTTTTGAATTTTGCAATAAAATTTGATACAATATCTCAAGTTTTGGAAAATCAAATATAGCTTTAGTAGAAATATCAAAATATATACTTGAATCATGTGAAAGTTTATATTAACTTCGTCTTGAAAATGGACAGGCTATAGTAGTCTCGACGAAAACTGACAATGACTCAAGCTATTTCGAACTAAGATTCAAAATATCTATACTCGCTCGAATGTCTAAGGAAAATATAATACTTAGAATGAAGTAAAATAAAAAACGTATATCTGTGAAATTTGAAATCTAGTTGTAAATTTACAACCATTAATAAATTTATGACAATCAAATATGGTTTTAGCAGAAATATCAAAATATGTAGTAGAATCATTTGAAAGTTTAGAATGTTGCGGGAAAATTTGATACAATATCCCTCAGTTTTAGAAAATCAAATATAGTTGTAGCAGATATGTCAAAATATTTAGTAGAATCATGCCAAGTTTAGAAGCTTGCGGTAAAATTTGATACAATATCTCTAAGTTTTGGAAAAACAAATATAGTTTTAGTAGAAATATCAAAATATTTAGTAGAATCATGTGAAGTTTAGAATTTTGCGGTAAAATTTTATGTAATATCTCTAAGTCTTGTAAAAACCAAATATAGTTTTAGTAGAAATATCAAAAGATTTAATAGAAGCATATAAAAGTTTAGAATTATTTGATGTAATATCTCTAAGTTTTGGAAAATCAAATATAGTTTTAGTAGAAATATCAAAAGATTTAGTAGAGTCATGTGCGGTATATTGCGCTAAAATTTGATACAATATCTCTAAGTTTTGGAAAATGACATATAAATTTAAGTGAGTATCATGCAAATTTAGGACAATTGTGTAAATCATCAGAAAATTTATAAGAATATCTAGAAAATTATGAAAATCTAACATAAAATTAGCAGAAGCACTTAGAAATTTAATAGAAAGAGATGCAAGGTAAAAATGTTACGGTCAAAACTGATACGTATGTGTAATTTTATAAAAGTTACATGCAAATTGTGAAGAATTACATGTAAATTTATAACACTATCTAAATACACATCTAAATAAATTTAGAAGAAGCATCTAAAAATTTGACAGAATTCTACTCAAGTTTAAAATTTTACTTATAAATCTGATACATCTCAGAATTTTGGAAAATTTGGAAAATTAGCAGTAGCACTTAGAAATTTTATAGAAATAGATGCAAGTTAAAAATGTTACGGTTAAAACTTATACGTATCTGTAAATTTATAAAAGTTACATGTAAACTGTGAAAATTTACATGTAAATTTGTAACACTATCTATGAATTTACCATTTGATTAATGCAGGAAAATCATATATAATTTTTGTAGACATATAAAGATTTAGTGAAATCATGTGCAAGTTTAGAATTTTGCGGTAAATTTTGATATATTGTCTCTAAATGTTGATGTAATATCTCAAAGTTTGGAAAAACAAATATAATTTTAGTAGAAAAATCAAAAGATTTAGTAGAATCACGTGAGAGTTTAGAAATTTGAGGTAAAATTTGATACAACATCTCTAAGTTTTGGAAAATGACATATAAATTTAAGTGAGTATCATGTAAATTTAGTACAATTGTGTGAATCATCAGAAAATGTATAAGATTATCTATAAAATTATGAAAATCTAACATAAAATTACCAGAAGCACTTAGAAATTTTACAGAAATAGATGCAAGGTAAAAATATTACAGTCAAAACTGATACGTATCTGTAAATTTATAAAAGTTACATGCAAATTGTGAAAAATTATATATACATTTATGAAAATCATATGTAATTCTTATAGAATTTTGCGGCAAATTCTATTTTGATATATACTATTTTGATATATAGTCTCTAAATTTAGTAACATTATGTGAATTATCAATACATTTATAAAAATACATAAATTTATGAAAATTGTATGTAAATTTAGAAGAAGCATCTACAAATTTTACTGAATTCTACTCAAGTTTCAAATTTTACTTATACATCTGATACATCTGAGAATTTTGGTGAATGACATGCACATTTATAACTATATCCATAAATTTACGAGAATCTTATGTAAATTTAGAAAAAGCATCTAAAAAATGTACAGAATTCTAAGCAAGTTTAAAATTTTACTTATACATCTGATACATCTGAGAATTTTGGAAAATTTTATCCAAATTTATAACCATATCTATAAATTTATGAGAATCGTATGCAAATTTAGAAGAGGCATCTAAACATTTGACAGAATTCTACGCAAGTTTAAAACTTTACTGATAATTCTAATACATCTGAGAATTTTGGAAAATTACATGCACATTTATAACCATATCTATAAATTTATGAGAATCGTATGTAAATTTAGAAGAAGCATCTAAAATTTTCACAGAATTCTATGCAAGTTTAAAATTTTACTGATACATCTGATACATCTGAGAATTTTGGAAAATTACATGCAAATTTATAACCATATTTATAAATTTATGAGAATTGTATGCAAATTTAGAAGAAGCATCTAAACATTTGACAGAATTCTACGCAAGTTTAAAATTTTACTGATAAATCTGATACATCTGAGAATTTTGGAAAATTATATGCACTTTTATAACCATACCTATAAATTTATGAGAATCGTATGCAAATTTTGAAAAGGATCTAAACATTTGACAGAATTCTACGCAAGTTTAAAATTTTACTGATAAATCTGATACATCTGAGAATTTTGGAAAATTACACGCACTTTTATAACCATATCTATAAATTTATGAGAATCGTATGTAAATTTAGAAGAAGCATATAATTTTTTTACAGAATTCTACGCAAGTTTTAAATTTTACTAATATATCTGATACATCCGAGAATTTTGGAAAATTACATGCAAATTTATAACCACATCTATAAATTTACGAAAATCATAGATAACGTTAGCAGAAGCATGTGAAGATTTGGTATTACGTGCAATTTTAGAATTTTGCGGTTAGGATCTTAGTTTAGGAAAATAAAATATAGGTTTAGTAGAAATATCAAAATATTTAGTAGAATCAAGTGAAAGTTTAGAATTTTGCTGTAAAATTTGATACAATATCTCTAAGTTTTGAAAAATCAAATATAGTTTTAGTAGAAATATCAAAACATTTAGTAGAATCATGTGAAGTTTAGAATTTTGCGGTAAAATTCGATACAATATCTCTAAGTTTTGGAAAATAACATTCAAATTTAAGTAAGTATCATGCAAATTTAGTACAATTGTGTGAATCATCAGAAAATTTATAAGAATACCTATAAGGAATTTTTAGGAAATATAATGTAAACTTAAGTGTCGACATGCAATTGTCGACATAAGGACATACATTTATGAGAATTATATACAGGATCTCAACAGGAAGTTTGGACAGGTTAAATATTTTGAAAACGGTTTATAAAAAAAATGTTGAAATTTCTGAACCAAATTTCAACAATTTTTGATGATTTAGAAATTATTTAATTTGATTCCTCGTGCCATTTAAAAACAAACAGGTTAGCTTTGAAACAAACACCAGCAGAAATTTGAAAAATATCTCGTACAATAGTATTTTGCTATTTTTGAGCGTGTGCTATTTTTGAAAGTGCAATTTTAGAAGAATTGCAAACTTAACCGCAGTTTCGTAACAATATCAGCAATATTTAAAAAACTCAAGTGAGCCACATGCAATTGTCGACATAAAGGACTTACATTTGTGAGAATCATATAGAAGATCGCTACGAAGTTTGGGTAGGTTAAATATTTTGAAAACGGTTTACCAAAAATTGTTGAAATTTCTGTAAAAAATTTCGACAATTTTTAATGATTTTGAAAATATTTAATTTGACTCTTCGTGCCATTGAAAAACACACAGGTTAGCCTTAAATCTTTAAACAAACGACAGCAGAAATTTGAAAAATATGCCATACAATTAAGTATGGGAAATTGTTAATTATTTTTAACCGTGTGCCAAATTTTAACAATTTTTCATAAAACCATGTGCAAAATATTTAAACATATCCATACTTATAAGAGACCCACTATAAATTTAGTAGGAGCATCCAAAGATTTTGAAGATTATTATTGGTTGCAATTCGTCGGCTTAATGTTTACATACAACAAGGTTGTATGTGCAAATTTGTAAATTTGGGAATAAGGATTTTAAATATGTTTGCTATATCAAAAAATGATACATTTTGCACTGTCAATAGATATGTTTTTATCACAGGTTCCTAATGATCCAATTTTAATCTTCCAACAAGTTGAAAGGTCCCGCTTTAAAAACATATAGTCCTGCAAAGCTATAGAACTAAAAATTAAAAAAATGTTACATACTACCTTGTAACACCAAGCTGACGAATTGTCTTAAGCGTTTATGATCCTTTTACCTTTCGTATGATTAATATTAGTTTTTTTGAACAATTTTTCGAAATTCATGAAGTGTCTATTTAAAATACACAGAAATTTGAAAAAATATCTCGTACAACAGAATTTTGCCATTTTTAAGCGTGTGCCAAGTTTCAACAAGTTTTGATAAAACCATTTGCAAAATATTTAAACGGATCCATACTTATTCGTGACCCACTATAAATTTAGTAGAAACATCCAAAGAATTTTTCTTTTCAATTTAGACTTTGAGAGTTCATCTTAGGAACCGCCAGGGCTACGGATTTGGGAGTGGACATTTTGGACTCAGAAATACACGATTATTCGGGCAACGTGCCCTAAAAGTTTCTAGGACCAACTTGAAAATTCGCATAAAATCGTTACTTTTTGTATCGATTTGATTGGAAATTCGAGTTTTGTCTGCTATATAATTAAAGAAATAGCATAACTTAAAAGATGTAATAACATAGAATGGTTGAGAGTTTGGTGAGAAAAATTGGTGGTTCTGCAGCTCAGCAGTTCTTAGCACCGGCTGCCCCTCTCATTAGTTCTAACAATGCTCGGAAGGACGGACGCGACATTCGCAGAGTCCGTGGCTGTACATTGCAGGTTCAATTCATATCTAATAACAGCAAATGTACAAATGGTACAGAGAGAGGTATATAGGTCGGTAATATAAAATGTACACACCATCTAACTATCCGTTTCAATTCACTCCCTCATGAGTACGATCGAACTTTGTGTGAACTAATGGAGCTCGTTTTAGCTGAATGCAAATGCCACCGTAAACAAGGCGCGAGCGAAACTTTTCGAGTGTTGCTCGAACCGTGGCCATGGAGTTTCGTGGGCGGCATGGGGATCAAAACCTAATAGTCATTACTTATTTTCCCAATGTGCATAATGCGGCATTCTACTCGGCAAATCGAATTTGCGGATTAGCGCCCGAGGAGCTGAACAGCGAGTTCTCGTATCGATACATTCTATGGCATCGCCCTGGCTGCGTGAAATATCGGCCTCTGGGTGTATTAAACTAAATTGATCTAAACAATTTGACTGGTTACAGTGCCGGAATTCGCCAAGAGAACGCGAACGTGCCGTAAAACAGCCGAGGAAGTGTGTAAAACCGTCGCCTTTGGCATTGTATGCGTTTTTAAAGAGTCGCTTCGATGGAATGTATTATCGGTGTGGGGGCGTTATTCCCTTTGTGCGGGGGAAAGTGAAAATAAATTAACAGGAATATACACGTCCGGAAAATCAGGAGGCAGCCAGACAAAGCAGGGTTATTTATACATATTTATTTCGCAAGTAATAGCAAACTACGCGACGAATTGCAGAAAAATATCCAATACTTTTTGGTACATATTTATTTCGCAAGTAGTGGTAAACCAAGCGACGAGCTTCGCATTGCAGAAAAATATACAGTACTTGTTGGTACAAAATTGCATGTGTAAGTCGTCTTAAATGTGTCAGTGTTTCTGTGCACCGCATAAATGATTAATACTACCCAATATCTTAGTAGCGGCGGGCTTGTGCTGGCGCGATCCAATATTTCGCGTGCACTATAACAAGTTTATGGTGTTTTGATGGAGGATCATTACCCCATAAAAGGGGCTGTTCCGTGTAATAGTCTAATTTCGGACTGGAACGAGGAAATGAATAACTAAAGCAGTCACGTACATCATGTCACTAAAAGTTGATGTGACTTATAAAATAATCAATCGGCAATTTATGAACAATTCGCCGCAAATTAACGCGGAAAATTATTATTTTCAACAGAAATCTTAAAGGCTTTCTGCATTATTTGGATTGTTACGCAACGCTTCTAATAAAAGCCAACGGGATGAATGTGTATTCTACGCTAGTCTAAATATTAGCTGCAAGAATAGAATCTGAAAGGGAATTAAATCTATCCGTGTGTTTTGATAATAAGGCAAGTAAGCGATTCGATTTCCACATCTAAGCCGATGGCAGTCGAGAGGTTAGCGCACTTCTCTTTTGCGCCAAACGTCGTAGATTCGAATCCCCATAGCCCAAAAATTTGTTACCCATAGCCCAAAAATTTGTTAGAGGTAAAAATTCTAATTCCTGCATTCCTGTCTAGTGCCGAAACATTTGTTTTTTGCCTTAGCCTATGGGCCATTAGCCATCATCAGGTTTTGTTTAATTTTTAATTTCTACTTATGTTTCATTAATACATTACTTTATAATATTTATAACTAACAATGAAACTAAAAACAAGCCAAGAACACGAGAAAATTGCACAAAATGGAATTACAATTGTAAATCCATTGTAATTTAATTGAGTTTTTCAATTGCCTTTCACCATGTTTCAGCTGTATTTCACTTTACTTCAAATGCTTTTCCCTCTTGTCAAATGCATTTCCCTTTATATCAAGTAGTTTCCATTTATGTCAAAGCAATTTCACTATTTGTCAATTGTAACACACTTTGATACGAAATTACTTTGATTTCGAAGTAATTACGACAGAGCCTCGTGAAAAGCTAAATAATAGCAAAATAAGTAATCAAATACGTGGCCTAATAATAAGAGCCATGCATTCTGGAGTCATGCATTCAGTAATTACGACAGAGCCTCGTGAAAAGATCAATAATAGTAAAATAAGTAATCAAATACGTGGCCTAATAATAAGAGCCATGCATTCTAGAGCCATGCATACAGTAATTACGACAGAGCCTCGTGAAAAGATCAATAATAGTAAAATAAGTAATCAAATACGTGGCCTAATAATAAGAGCCCTGCATTCTGGTTCATCCAGTTCACTGGTTCCAGGTCACTTCGTGGTAGGTCCACCAAGAAGCTCAATTCAGAAGACAAACTTACTCCATTATTCAAAGCTTCATACTTTCTCGTTAGTTGTGGTTGAAAAAAGTTGAAATTAATCTAATATTTAATAGATCTCAATAAGTGGCATTTGCAAAAGCAAAAAGCATTTGATAAATAGTGAAAACAATTTGACATATGGCGAAAACATTTGAGACAATATTGACAATTATTGACAAGAGGGTAAAGCATTTAAGATAAAGTTAAAAATAACTGATATATGGTGAAAGGCAATAGGAAAACTCTGTATAATATCAAATATACAAATAAGTATATTTCAAAAACATACCAAATTGTTTTTCTGTATTTTGATACAAATAAGTTTTTTGATAAGTTTATTTTTTCTTTGGTTGGATCTCTAAACTCCTTAGCACTTTGGCCTGTAAAGTCCAGAGTGCTAAGAGATTTAGAGAAACCACCCAAGGAAAAAAAAACGTATATACCTACTTATTTGTATATTTGATACATATTTACATACATATTTTTCTTCTATGTTATAATTTTTAGACTTTTTAGAATGTTTTGTTAATTATGACGACCCACATTCATGTTCCAATTGCAATCATGCATCGAATGTTATAATGGCATATGTGATTATTGAATAAATAAGTAAATAAATAAAATATTATAAATATTTTTTGCAAATATGCAAGTTACACATACATATATTAGAAATTGCCACAAAGTTTTATCCTAAATTCAAAAACATGCATCAAAAAATAAAAAGAGTTACAGTAAACTTCAGTTACTAAAACGGCACGAAGGCATTATGAAACCAAAGACAGTGAAAATCCAGAAAAGTTTGATTGAAATTATAGAAAACAATATTACTATCAAAATATACAAATACATCAAGTAAATTTTCAGCAATTTTAATATAATAATCAAAGTTATATAACGTTTCATAAAGATTTTAGAAATTGAGAAGAGAAAATATATATATATATATATAAAAATTAAATGTTCAAAATGTTTTCAAGAGAGCCAACACTCGGAAAGTTGCCAAAATATTAAAATGTTCAGAAACTACGAGCAATGCAGATTTAGAAATTGACAAAACGGTTTATGGACATTGAAAATTTTCAAAATATGCTATCAAAAGAGTTAATATATATCATTACCATATTACTAAAATATTAAAAGTATCAGAAGTTTCAGAAACTGCCAGTATTATATCAACAAATATGATATATTACAAAAAAAATGCAATTTTTTTATATAAACAGATATGCGTGATTCCTCATGTTCCAAGGTTAGGAAGGTGTCAAGATACAAAAATAGACAATTTCCGAAAAATGATTATTTGCAAATTTTATACTTGAATCATGTACAGTACACCTGAAACTAACTCTCCTAAAGAGTTGAGAAAGTTTCAGAATTAAATATGGGCGAGTATCAAGCATATAATTTTCTGCATTGACAAGTATGGGTTAGCTATTACTGAATTTTCTGAAAATTTATTATTTGCAAATTTGATAATAGATTCGTGTACAGTACACCTGAAACTAATTCTCCTGAAAATTTGACTTAGTTTCAGTATGAAATACGGGAGAAAATCAAACATATAACTTTTTGCATTGACAAGTATGGGTTAGCTATTACTGAAATTTCTGATAATTTATAATTTGCAAATTTTGTATTAGATTCGCGTACAGTATACCTGAAACTAATTCTCCTGAAAATTTGACAAAGTTTCAGTGTTAAATAAGGGAGATATCAAACATATAACTTTTTGCATAAACAAGTATGAGTTAGCTATTATTGAATTTTCTGATAATTTATTATTTGCATATTTGATATTAAATTCGTGTACAGTACATCTGAAACTAATTCTCCTGAAAATTTGGCAAAGTTTCAGTGTTAAATAAGGGAGATATCAAACATATAACTTTCTGCATTGACAAGTCTTAGTAAGCTATTACTGAAATTTATGAAAATTTATTATTAGCAAATTTGATAGTAGATTCGTCTACAGTACACCTGAAACTAATTGTCCTGAAAATTTGACTTAGTTTCAGTATGAAATAAGGGAGAAAATCAAACATATAACTTTTTGCATTAACAAGTATGGGTTAGCTATAACTGAAATTTCTGATAATTTATTATTTGCAAATTTTATATTAGATTCGTGTACAGTATACATGAAGCTAATTCTCCTGAAAATTTCACATAGTTTCAGTACTAAATAAGGAAGAAAATCAAACACTTAACGTTCTGCAATGACAAGTATGGGTTAGCTATTACTGAAATTTCTGAAAATTTATTATTTGTAAATTTGATATTAGATTCGTGTACAGCACACCTGAAACTAATTCTCCTGTAAATTCGACAAAGTTTCAATACCAAATAAGGGAGAAAATTAAACACTTAACGTTCTGCAATGACAAGTATGGGTGAGCTATTACTGAAATTTCTGAAAATTTATTATTTGTAAATTTGATATTAGATTCGTGTACAGTAAACCTGAAACTAATTCTCCTAAAAATTTGACAAAGTTTCAGTATTAAATAATTGGGAAAATCAAACATATAACTTACTGCATTGACAAGTAAAAGTTTAGACAGTTAAAATTTTCAAAAATTATTTATAATCTCAAAACAATGACATTCAAAACAAGCATTAGAATATAAGATGTACTCATACGAGTTTTGAATATGTCATCGTTTGGAAGCGATTAAAAATCATATTGAAAATCATATTTAAGGGTAAAAATACATAACAAATCGACATTGAAGTCAACGTTCATTAAGAGTTCTTTTTTGGATAAATGAAATGTATTCAAAGAAGCGATATGTGTGATATTTTATGTTTTCAAGGTTGTGCAATAAATCATCTTGAAACTTTGAATTAAATCATTTTGAAACTTTTTAGTGTCAAGACACACAATTTTTCGTTGTTGTAAATTCATTCAGTCATTTTTTAAAACTCGTCGTTTTGAAACGAGACATAAATGTAGGGATAATACTTTATGGTTTCAATGTTGTGTGATAAATCATTTTGAAAATTTTTATAGTGCCAAAGTCAAGTCAAGTCTAGGTTCATTAAGATATTTGTTTTGATAATTTCAATGTATTCATAGAAGCTATATGTGTGATGTTTCATGGTTTCAAGGTTGTGAAAGAGGTAAGTTGTGAAGACACAAAAATTGAAGTTTATCGTAAATATTCATGTAATTTTTGCAAAGTCATCGTTTTGAAACGAGACATAAATGTGTAATACTTTATGGTTTCAATGTTGTGTAATAAATCATTTTGAAAAGTTTTGTAGTGCCAAAGTGCAAAGATACAGACACAAATAGAAAGTTGAAAGAGCTGAGTATTTCTTCAAGGGTGGGGAACTTTTCAGTTTTCATTTTCATGTCTTCGTTTCAACTCATTTTTTTAACTTTTTATTTTTAATGCGTCCGATAATTTGAATTTTGGAAAAATATGTATACAAAGTAATTTTTTAGTTCACCAACAAACTATAATAGATGAAAATTCAGGGATATAGTCTTATAATCTGGGATCGTAGAGCTGGGCATAGAGTTAAAGTTGCAGAACTATTTTTCTTCAAAAGATAATGTTTTTAATGAAAAACTTGGAACGAGTTTTTGAGGTGGAGCTTGTGAAAGTATTGTAGAAAATAAAATACGAAACACCTTTTTCATAAAAAGTAGTAAATACATGTTGTTTTGTGAAATAGGTGTTATTTTATTTTCCAAAAAACTTGGAAGTCTTCTAATTTCTTAACATATCGATGTAGAATATATGTTTATGGGTCATTCCATGTCAAGTGATCCAAAATTTTCCCACTTTTTGATCTTATCCGCTATGGTTTTTTTCAAATTTAGTTGATCTAATGTACTATTAGTACTAATGTACTATTATAAGCAGTTAATATTCCCACTTTTTGACCTTATCCTCTTTACTTTTTTTCAAATTTAGTTGATCTAATGTACTATTATAGGCAGTTAATATTCACACATTTTGACCTTATCCTCTTTGGTTTTTTCAAATTTAGTTGATCTAATGTACTATTATAGGCAGTTGATATAATTTTTTTTAGATTATTATTTGTACTAGTTTTTAAGTTATAGCCTCCTGAAATCGATGAAAATGCTGTAACTTAAAAAGTAGTAGAGGTAAACATCGAACAAACATTAATATTGACTACTTCTGCTGGTACATTAAATCAGCCAAATTTGAACAAATCGCAAGGGGGTAAGGTATTATCGATGGATCACTTGGTATGGAATGACCCTTATATATAATTTTTTTCTTAAAATGAACATGAATTTTCGTTTCCAAAGTTTGTTGGTGAGCTAAATGACAACTTTTCCCAATTATTTTACCAAGATTTCACAACCAAAGGATATTTCTCTCCCATTCATGGCGTATTTTATTACGAAAATCTAAACTAATTCTAGTATACAGTTGAGGCTAAGGCCTTCAACCGCGAAGACTTGATACACATGATGAGTTTGGTGTTTATATTTGCGTTGAAGTAGCTATAATTAACCATAGCGTTTTGCTTTATTATGTTGTTGGGTAACAATTTTATGTAACGTAACACATGGCAATGTATTAAGTATAGAATGTCTTTCACAATGTATGCTGACGTGCTGCTATCAAGTCCGCAGTTACCCTATTTTCGTTTTCATCGCCAAACAGAATTCTCGAGTAAGACACACTCGGAGCTCCACTCTCCACTCTCCGCACTCCATCCACGCCAGGAATTTAAATATGAGTGCGGTTTTTCGTCGCGCTGCACAGAAGTCAAATAAACATTTAAAGTTTTCTCGGGCGCATTTGTGTGTTTCATAGGAAAAAGACGAGTGATTTATGTCGCAGCCATCGAGCCAAGTATTTATAAGGCTTTCAGAGCGCCGCTGGTAGCAGGAAAGCGCCGGGGACATTTGGAATTACATTAAGATTGCGCAAAGTAGTTTTCTCGACGGATACGTGCGCGTGCACATACAGGAGATTTAACAAACACAAATACGACCAGCGAGTGTGAACACTGGCCCCCATTGTTGTCGGGAGCCCCGTTTCCCAGCCCGGGGGTGCGTAATCCGGCCCCGGCGATATCGCCGGGCCGATTAGCTCGTCGAGGTCATCAGCCAGAGAATCTGGCGTGCATGTGAGCCTCTTGAGCGAGAAATCTCCACGACTTATGCTGCGATGATATCAAATAAATTCCTGCCGTGGAACGCTGTGCGGCATGCGTTTGGTGTAATGATTACATTTTCTTGAGTTGCAGAGGAAACAGGAAATAAAGAAAACTACTCCATTCTGCTTGCAGAGACGACAGTAAAATGATTTTAAGTTCCCGTGTTTATCGTCAAATAAAATCTTGAAGATGGAGGGTGGGGGATCGAGAAGGGGCGAACGCCCTCACCGCCACCGACGCCGGAACGGCAAACTTTTGCACAATTGCCTTTTGTTTTTCTTCGGCACTAAATTAATTCGATGAGGGAAATTTTACGGCAAACTTTTTACTTCTCTCCGACGAAATTATCATAATTAAAGAGTAGAAATGGGTTCTCTGTTTTTATATATTTTCTTAACTTTAACGGAGCCGAGAGCGATTCGGTGATTCCACCGACTAAGCACCTGGTTTTCCAAACATCGAAAATCTCGGTCACTAGGAGAAAATTTAATACAACATCAATGAATATTATCATCGATATATGCTTGCAAACGTTGAGTATGAATACATATTGTGAGTAATATACCACATGAAGTATATTCCTGAAACAAATCCTTTCCCAAAAAATATAACAGATAAAACTTTCAAACATAAATTGCACGGTATTTGATGTTTAGTGACTGTAAAATTTTCATAACGCTTGAACTACCATAACGCCTTCAGTGTCAGAGATTGACCTGCTATTGTCCGATAGTGAAGTGCATTCGGTTATCCGTTTTGTGTGCAGAAAACAAATCGCCCACCGAAATTCACACACAATTAGTATATATATATATATATATATATATATATATATATATATATATATATATATATATATATATATATATATATATATATATATATGGATCAGCAAAATTCTCACTGGACGTCATTGGAATTGATTCGTACCAATCAGTGTGAGACGAGTGTGTTAGTGTGTGAGGTACTTCCCTGGATTATTTGCGATAGGCATTGGCGCATTGGTGATTTTGACGGCAGACGGCAAGAACATCATGCCATTCTGGTATATTTCATTCTGGGTTCATAAACATCTAAGACGTCTTCCCATTTCTCGCACGACTTTTTTTTAAATAGGCAATGGAAGTTCTACCTCCAGTTTATTTAGACTCGTAGCAGGGAGTTAGCAAGTGAAAAATGAATGTAAATGGTGCTATTCCTATTAAATAAAGAAGTGAAAACTTTTAGTTTGAATTTTGCACTGACATGAAATAAATTAGGTTTTAATATTTGGGCAATTCCACGTCAAATGAGCAGTCCATTTCACGCAACCCTCTCCGATTTATCTCAAATGTACACTTTGTACCCTTGTTTGGGTACCCAAAATATGACTTCATGCCAAATTTCAGACCTCTAGGTCATATAGTTCGTTTCGTAGAACCATTAGCAAAAAACGCTACATAATATACAAAATTTCAACAAAACAACAAACGGCATTTTTTTAAGTTCAACTTCAATTATGTTTAATTTCATTTATCTTAATTGCGTTTCAGCCTGGGAAAATTTTAGAACAGTCATAATCGATGAGAAATTATCCAAATAATCGAATGCAGGGGTCAGATTTTTGATATTTTGCCGCACATGTTCAGAAACGCAAAAATCGTTTTTTTTAAATTCATTTCTCAGAAGTTTCCACCGATTAAGACAGCAAATTTTGATCAAAGACAGCCAAAAGTATGTACTTTAAGATGCTTAAGATGTACTTTGAATAAAATTTTCCCACACTAGTTTTAGTTTTCGCTCTAGAGCCTCTTGAACGTACAAAACCATTTTTTAATAAAAAATTTCTATTAAGATAATCAATTAACATACATGAAATTAAACAAAATTGAAGTTGAACTTAAAAAAATGTTGCAAAATTCAATTGGCTCTACGAGACGATCAAGAGGTCTAAAACTTGGTCATATTTTGGGTACCCAAAGTGTACAAAATTTGAGTTAAATCGGAGAGGGTCGCGTGAAATTGACTGCTCATTTGACGTGGAATTGCCCATTTATTAATTTTGTGTCATTTAAAATTCAGTATATGGTTTCAATATTTTTGTTAAATTTAAATAAGCTTCTGTTTTTGTTATAATTATTATTTATACCGGGTGGTGGTGTGCATCACGCAGCATAGGGCCAAATGCCAAATCTTTAATGTTGAATTATTTGCTTCTCTAATTATTTCTGAACCAAAATGCATCTAAGTTTTTTATAGAGACAACAGTTCTGCATCTGTACACGATCCTGTTTACAATTTTCTACTTTTTAGAATAGAAACAGTTAAAATGAAAATTCCATTTTCAGAAAAATCAGTGGTGCATTGAAATTAACTGAATAAAAAATATGTGCGCTTATATTTGCTAATGCTATTTGACGGTTATAATTATTTATAACTTATTATTATGTTCTTGATAAAATATATTCAACGCCCAAAAAGGTAGAAATGGTAAAGTGATTTTATGATGTTTCTTGTTATTCGTTTTATTGTTAGTTTCCACTTATTATATTGTAGAGAATAAAATGTGCATCCATTGTACCGTCGATTTTCAATTTTCCATATAAAAATATGGAAAATTGAAAATCGACAGTATAGTGGATGCACATTTTATTCTCTACAATTAATCTCGATGCACTGCAGCCCTAATTAATCAGGAAAACAAATAATTGATAATAAAGAGTTTACTATGCAATCTATATGCTGCATCAAGCAAGTCACCATCAGGCATAAACATGTAATAGTTTACATAGAATTATTCAGGAAAAAAATATTTATTATATATTTTATTATACAAAAATAAATTAAGAAAGTTCCCAATGGAATTTTTCATTATAAACTCTTTTTAGCGATTCGGCAATATTGATATATTTTTTGTTTGTTTATAATTCCGTCATTAATTTGGATATAATGTTTTAACTTTTTCCATATACCTACATATACCTACATATCGTCGGCTTAATGTTATAAGGTTGCATGTACCATTTTTTCATTGTTTATGTCTATAGTGTTACCAGGCTCTAAGTTTTCAACATGGGACCTTTCAACTTATTGGAAGGTTAAAATCGAATTAGTAAGAATCTGTGTTAAAAACATATCAATTTACAGTGCAACATATATCATATACTGTAATAGCAAACATATTTAAAATCCTAATTCCCAAATTTACAAATTTGCACCTACAACTTTGTAACATTAAGCTGACGATATATCTAGGGAACTTTTGTTTCATGAAAATTTTCGAACTTGTGAATTTAACGGAAATATCCAATCCAAAATAGGTCCATTAATACTGTTTTTGAAAATCTGCCTGTCTACGTCTCTGTATGGGCTTAATAACTTTATAGGCACGATAAGTCAAAATAATTGAATAACATTTGGAAACTTAGATTTAGATTTTTCGAACAAAATCTAGATTTGAATAGGTTTTGGAAAAAAACCCGCCACCGCAAGTGGACGTTTACTCTATCATATTTTTATTTTTGTTTCTTGTCTCTTCTTTTGTTCTTTGTTTTTTAAGTTAAGTTAAATCTTAAACTGCATTTTTTCTGCAAGAAATAAAATTTCCGCTTTGCGGACAAATTACTTTGATATTTAGTTATTATTATTATTTATGTATTTGTCATGTGCTGCCCCACATTTGATTTTTGTATTAGGGGCAATACCTCTCAACCATATGAACATCTTGATAATGAACTGATGAGTTATGAATTTAAGAATCACCTTACGATCATTTATATTTTTATCTTGTATTTTACTCATATTAAGGTTATTTAAACTATTCAGTAAAAAATGTGTACTTCCTTAATTTTATTTTATTTTACCGGTTTCGATCAATCAATTGACCATCATCAGGAAAAACTAAAAAGAACAACATATAACAAATTTGTACATTAACAATTTTTATTTTTGTTTAAAAAACAAGACGATGATGAAATGAAATGTGTGATAATAAATAAAAAGTTATGTTTTTTTTTCCTTTTTTCCTTTTTTCCTTTTTTCCTTTGTTTTTTTATTTTATTTTTTTAAATTGTTAATGTACAAATTGTAATATGTTGTTCTTTTTAGTTTTGCCTGAAGATGATCAATTGATTGATCGCAACCGGTCGCAAAAGCAAATAAATGAAATAAAATTAAGGAAGTACATATTTTTTTACTGAATATAATTTTTATGTTAGACACGTAAACATGCGAATTTTTATTTCAGAATATTAAAATGAAAAGGAAATTATACCTTTATTTTGGTCTATCAGTAGTAGAACCTAGTAAAAGGTCAAAGCAGATATTACTTGGGTCACCAATCCAGGAAAGAAATCCAAGTTACATTTTGTTAAACCATCTCACAAAGAAGATGGTCAAAGATCAAAGATTCAACGGTCACACTATAATGGTCATACTCAAATTCTGGGCAGTCATCCCCACGACTATATATTTTTGGTCATCAAACTTCAACCAAATTAGTGAGTAAATTAAATTTTTGAAAATTATAAAAATAAAACTAAAAGAATTTTCGATAATTGATGTCGTCAGCTCAAAGATTCAACGGTCAGACTATAATGGGAGGTACTCAAATTCTGAGCAGCCATCCTCACGACTATATATTTTTGGTTATCAAACTTCAACGAAATAAGTGAGTAAACTCATTTTTTTGATAAATTATCGTTACATTTATAAAATTATAAAAATAAAACTAGAATTTTCGATAATTGCCAATAATCCAATAAACACTGGGACAGAAATATAGTGGCTGGAATATAGTGCTGAAAATGGAGGTATATTTTGTAGACTACACAGAAATTTCATGAAAAGTGATGGAAAAGTGTTGCAAAAGACTAGTGGTAAAACCGATCCATTTACATGTTTTAAAAATGCTTTGGGCAAAATGGCAAGTAAGAAAAACATAAACATTCGTCAGCTCACATGGTAAGTGCCATGGAAACCCTCAAAAGACAAAATATGGAGAAAATCTCAAAGTGATGGATCAAATTACAGCAGCAAGGACACTACATCTGAAGTATTAGTATGTATAGGTGAAGTTTTGAGAGAAACCCTCAGAAGACAAAATATGGAGAAAATCTCAAAGTGATAGATCAAATTACAGCAGCAAGGACATCTGAACTACTGGTATGTATGGGTGAAGTTTTGAGAAAGGAGTAGAAGACAATGTTAATAAACAAGAAGTTCTCTATTTTCGCAGATGAAAGCACTTCACTAAGAAATTTTGGATTTGGTGGTGCTTCTAATATGGTTAGAAATGTTGGATGTGTAAGAAGAAAACTTTCTGAAAACACAAACAAATATTTTCTTTATATACACCGTAGGGCGCAGATTTTATCTGCCATCTTATGGCAGCAGCTTCCTGCATAAATGGAAACTAGTAAATGACATATACAAGCTATTCAGTAAATCGCCAAAATAAGAAAATATTTTGAAAATATTTGACAATGTTAAATAACAAGAAGTTCTCTACTTTCGCAGATGAAAGCACTTCTTTAAGAAATTTTGGATTCGGTGGTGCTTCTAATATGGATAGAAATGTTGGAGGTGTAAGAAGAAAATTTTCTGAAAACACAAACAAATATTTTCTTTATATACACGGTAGAGCGCAGATTTTATCTGCCATCTTATGGCAGCAGCTTCCTGCATAAATGGAAACTAGTAAATGACATATACAAGCTATTCAGTAAATCGCCAAAATAAGAAAATATTTTGAAAATATTTGACAATGTTAAAAAACAACGAGTTCTGTATTTTCGCAGATAAAAGCACTTCTCTAAGAAATTTTGAATTTGGTGGTGCTTCTAATATGGATGGAAATGTTGGAGGTGTAAGAAGAAAACTTTCTGAACACGCAAACAAATATTTTCTATATATATACTGTAGAGCACAGATTCTATCTGCCATCTCATGGCAGCAGCTTCCTGCATAAATAGAAACTAGTAAAGGACATACAGGGTGGTCACTTTTACGACGCCCACTATTAGGATCTATTAGACGGAAATACATACAGAGTTGGTCAAATGGGATAAAAGTTTCTTATTTTTCTGCCTTTCAATATACTGAAACGAAATCCAGGATATCTTGCACAGGTCCTGAAATATAGCTGAAAAACTGAAAAAGTGCATTTTCATTTTTCTCTTATAACTTTTTTACATTTGAAGGAAATTTTACGAAACTTGGCACGCGTACAATTTTGGACGTCAGCTTTCTGATGACAGTACTAAATAATTTTTGCGCTAATTAGATGCCCAAATTTTCACTTTTGATTTTCTTATGGCCGCAATATTTGATATTAATAGCATTCAAAAGAGCGAAAAAGTCCAATTTCCAATATGTGTCATACATGTTTGAAATCGGCACCCTTTTGAATGCCATTAAAATCCAATATTGCGGCCATATAAGAAAATCGAAAGTTGACTATGAAAATTTGGGCATCTAGTTGGCGCAGAAAATGTTTGGCACTGTGATCAGAAAACTGACGTCGAAAAATGTAAGAGTGCCAAGTTTCGTAAAATTTCCTTCAAAAGTATAAAAGTTATGAAAGGAATAGGGAAGTGCACTTTTTCAGTTCATCAACGATATTTCAGGAACTGTGTAAGATATCCCGGATTTCGTTTCAGTATATTGAAAGGCACAAAATTGTGAAACTTTTATCCCATTTGACCAACTCTGTATGTATTTCCGTTTATTAGATCCTAATGGTAGGCGTCGTAAAAGTGACCACCCTGTATACAAGCTATTCAGTAAATCGCCTAAATAAGAAAATAATTTGCACGAAATTCAAACACTAATGAGTGATCCTATTTTCAAGATACCAGAATGCATTGAAATTACATGGTTTTCTCACTACAGAATAGTGAACATTATCTTTAGGACTAAAAAATCTATTTTGATAGCTTGTGAGCACATTCACAAAGAAGGAACAGACCTTGCATTATTGGCAGTAGGTATTTTATCTTTAGGATGAAAAAAAAATCAATTTTGATAGTTTGTGAGCACATTCACAAAGAAGGAACAGACCTGATATCATTGGCAGTAGGTATTTTATTAGAAATTAGAAATGGAAGCTTTATCCTCACTTGCCATTTGATAAACGAAAAATTTAGTGGACTTTCTTACCGCAGCAATGCTTTGCAAAGGAAACATTTGAGTTTAGCGAAAGTCATCCCACAGATTACTTCCACAGAGTTGCATTTAAAAGATCTTGTAAAGCAGTGTGAATGCTATTATAGTGATTTACAATAAATGTTAGATGCAAGAAAATGGACATTAGATCTGAAGTTCACAAAGAAGGAACAGACCTTGCATCATTGGCAGTAGTTATTTTATTAGAAGTAAGAAATGCAAGCTTTATCTTCACCTGCCATTTGATGAACGAAATATTTAGTGGACTTTCTTACCGCAGCAATGCTTTGCAAAGTAAAGATTTGAGATTAGCGAAAGTCATCCCACAGATTACTACCACAAAGTTGAATTTAAAAGATATTGCAAAGCAGTGTGAATGCAGTTAGTGATTTACAAAAAAAAAGTTAGATGCAAGATAATGGACATTAGATCTGAAGTGCACCTGATTGATGATGAAGATCCAAGGAAAAGATTTGCCGGTATGAAGGAATACTGCGAAAATGTGTTTAAAGAAATTGAAGATATATTTAATGACAAATCAATAGAACTATGGTATTTGCAAATAAATTTGAGACATTTTAGTCATTATATAATTTAAAAGACACATTGTTGAAAGAAATATTCTGAGACTGGTTTCATTTTTCCCACCCGTCTCTGTTTTGAAGTTATGGCGTCAGAGCCATTTTTTTAATGCAACCCCGTCCCTTTTTCAGTGGATTTGGAAACAGAATAGTACTCTGGTTTAAGAAATATGCATACGTTTAGCTTTCTGGCCAATAGTTCCCGAGATACGAATGTTTGAAAGTAAAAATGTTAAAGTCAATTTTAAATGATTTTTGTTTTAAATGGTCCTTTATATTTCTTCCAAAAACATCATTTTGATCGGTTCGTGAAGCTTTATTTTTGTGACAACTTTCCGATTCTCAACGCAGAAGCTGTACTTGCAGATCTGCAATCTTTTAATTATTTTATCAAGTCTATGCAAGAAAGGAATACTACGAACATGTGATCAAAGAAATTTAAGATAGATTTAATGACAAATCTATAGATACTATGGCATTTGCAAGTAAATTTGAGACGTTTCAGTCATTACTTAATTTAAAAGATTACTTAATTTAAAATAAGTCAGAAATTTTTGTGGCAACTTTCAGAGTCTCAACGCCGAAAAGGTACTTGCAGATCTGTAATGTTTTGATTATTTTATCAAGTCTATGTAAGAAAGCAGAACATATACAGCAGACGAAAGCCCTGTGTCAAAAACATTGGAAGCTGACATCGGATATTATGAGTTACAAAAGCTCTGTGAAATCCTTCTTGTCAGTTCAATGAACAGAGTACTGAGCAAGGTACGAAAAGGATGCTACCAGGAACATTAATGTACTGTATGATGATAAGCATTGAAGGACCTGATATTACCACAGAGCAATTTTCTGAGAAAATAATAGACTTATATGCTATTAAGATTATCGACGAATACGATTTATTCGATGTTTTAATAAATAAAACTTTAAAGAAATCGTACACATAATTATTATACATAGTAAAATTATGTTTTTATATGAAAATTGTTAACTACTGTTTTATTTTTGGTGAACGAAACCAACAAAAACATTTTGTTTTTATCTTTATATCTTTCTATATAAAATTGGTCTACGCTGAATCTATGGGTACAGTCCACCTGGACTTTCAAAATGCCCATCAGGGATCAAATTATCTGAAAAAAACTTGGTTGCAATTGTAATGGTGTACACAATTTGCAGCAGGAATGACTGTTATTTACAAAATGAGAACTGATAATTGGCCTCAAAATATTGTTCGTCCTTCAGGTGTTATTTTCGCCCGTTTCAATTAGATTGCGGACGGAATTCGAGCGCTCGTGAAAATGGGTTAATCAGGAAATGGGGTGTCGCTGTTGAAAATTTCCTGCGGGATCCACGTCAGTCGTCGGGAGTGCGCGCACCGTCCACTCGCCCTAATTCAGATCGGATCCCATTGTCCCGTCGGCTTCCTCTAAATATACAATGGGATCGGGCGCTATTATGTCCCCCTGTAGCGATACAAACAGGACTTGCATTCGCGTCGGTCGGATTTGCTGGCGTGAAAAGAAATTTCTAATGGTGCCGGTACTTTTGAGCGGGAGCGGATACACAATGTGGAGGGCTAAAGATGGGGTGATGGGGGGTGTAATGTACATTTGATGTACGATTTTTTCGTATGGGCGGCCGGATATCACGTGAGTTTCCAGCGGGGGGTTGGGGGGCTGCAGAGGTGTTTGTTTCGTTTCAAAGGGACTTAAATTCCATGAGGGGTCTGTTGAAAATATTGCCCTTACGGAGGGCTGCATAGGTGTTTGTTTCGTTTCAAAGGGACTTAAATTCCATGAGGGGTCTGTGGAAAATATTGCCCATAAACACCCTATTCAAATTATTTCAACTCCATTTCAACATATCTAGAATTTCAGCATTGAATAAGCACGTTCAGCAACGTATCTTGTAGCGTAAAATTTAAAATCGACTGTTATAATTATAAACGTCATAAGGCCGATATGAAGCAAATAACAGCCGAGGTTGTAACGTCCATCGCAGTTCTAACACATATCGCTTGAACGTACTGTTAAAGTACGTTTAACAGTAAGGTATTATGAAAAGTACTTAACGTTTCCGCAATGTCTACCCAGCACCTATGGTGATTATGCCCACTGTATATAAAGTAACATTTTACACATGTGCACTTGTCTATTTTATTTATTTATTTCCTGTGAGCACATGAAACGTGTATAAGTTATTCGTAACATTTCTAACGTAATTCAACAGATGTTATGAATTTGTACAAATGTATGCATAGTGCTAGTTGGATCCTGGAGTGCACTAGTCGCCTTTATGATCGCCCAATATACGCCCATATCGCGATGCATGTAAAAGCTATAAATCAGGGACGCCGACGTGGGGGTGTCTAGTTTCCTGTTCGGAAAATCGGTTTCGCATTCCGGGCGCATACGCTATCTCCAGATTTTTCCGATTTCCATATTAACAGTCTGTCCGCGCGTCTTCACACTGTCATCGCGGTATTTTTAATAAGCGTAACGTATTGCCGGAATGCTCCCCAACTTTGTTGCCATCATGCTCAGACGAGCCACTTTCTACCTGGAAATCTTATAGTATATAACGGAATTAGGCCGATATGGGTTATATAACAGACGAGGTGGAGATATTGTAAAATCGAGGCGCAGCCGAGATTTTATAATCAACCGAGTCTGTTATATCCATATCGGCCGTATGTTGTTTTATAGTTTTCGTGATACTAACATAAAAAGGGTTAAATTTTGCGAAATTATTTTCATAAATCATAATGACTTATTTCAAGTATGCTGCGATGGTTGTCTAGTAACGCTTGTGAACACCAAAATAAATGACAGTCCACGGCTGTTAAATTTTAACAGCCGTGGCTGATATCATAAATGGCACAGCCGTGGCTGATATCATAACTGGCACAGCCGTGGCTGATAAATAACACTTAAATAACAACCATGGAGAGAGTATCGATAATATGCAATTACAATCAAGTATCACGAAAATATATTTCGTACCAGTCACTATTTTAGGCTTAATAATTGGGAAAGTCGAAATTACTTCGCACACGGATCAGTACTTTGGGACTAGTGCGAGGCCGCATGAGGGTTTTTAATCGCGTGATACGTTAAAAAAGGAGTGGAACTGCTTAAAATTGTACATGATGACCGACCGTTATTTGAGTTCCAATACTATGGTCCACTCCTTTTTTAATATGTCGCGCGATTATTAAATGCTCGTGTGTGGCCTAGATTGCGGACAAATTATTAAATGGCAGAAAACATGAAGATTTAAATTTGTAATAACATGAAGAACAACCATAACAATGAACTACGCAGATACTGCCCTACTAAGCACAAAGGTGGAAGGTCACTTTTTTTTGCGAAATTGTGTCTTAGATCATCAGTTTATGAACACATTAATAAAATATTGAGTCAATTTAAATTATGTTGTTATAAAATTCTGAATTAAATAAAAACATTTTATATCTCCCAATTCATCTCCTCAAGTCAGTTTGTTGAACATTACTAAAATTCTGCTGCTACTAATGAACCTGTCATTTTTGTTTCCTCTTGGGTATGTTCCCTAAAGTCCCTCAGTACTTCGGCCTCTATAGTCCAAAGTGCGGACAAATTATTAAATGGTAAAAAACATGAAGATTTAAATTTGTAATAACATGAAGAACAACCATAACAATGACCTACACATATACTGCCCTACTAAGCACAAAGGTGGTAGGTCACTTTTTTTTGCGAAATTGTGTCCTAGATGATCAGTTGATGAACACATTTATAAAATATTGAATCAATTTAAATTATTTTGTTAATAAATTCTGAATTAAATAACATTTTTTTATATCTCCGAATTCATCTCCTCAAGTCAGTTTGTTGAACATCACTAAACTTCTGCTGCTACTAATGAACCTGTCATTTTTGTTTCCTGTTGGGTATTTTCCTGTTTTCCTATTTTTGTTTCCTGTTGACCAAAGTCCCTCAGTACTTTGGCTTCTATAGTCCAAAGTGCTGAGGGACTTTAGGTAAGGTGACCAGATCCTAACGAACCAAAAGCGGGACAGCGAGAGGGGGGGGGATTTTTAAATTAAAAAACAAAGAACGCAAAACGCAAAATAGACAGGGTGTCTCCCAAAAAACGCCGCGGGCCAATAACTCCATAACCCCCTAACTATTTAACTATTTATTGCCCGATTTCAATAAAACAAAAACAAAATTAAATGTCTCCACATGTTCTACAAAGGGGCCCTAATTTTCTTTTTTTTGCAAAATCAACTTTCATTACAGCGATAGTCTGCTAGGGCCCCTTTGTAGACATGTGGAGCCATTTAGTTTTGTTTTCGTTTTATTGAAAGCGGCCATAAACAAAGGAGTTATCGCTAGCGGCGTTTTTTAGCAGACACCCTGTATAATATATATATAAGCAATCTTTATTGGGATATCTACCCCATGGGGTCTTTCCGCCTCCTGTATAATATTATATTACATTTTTTTTTTAATAACATGAAATATAATGTCATATTTACAAATATAATAAATACGAGGCATGTTTTTAAAGTACTCTTTTGTATTTTGGCCGCTGCAGCGCTGCTACCAAATACAGATATTGGTGAAATATATAAGCTGATAACTCCAAAATAGCGAATAAAAGATCACCACGAAAAAAAAAACACAAACTTTCAAAAGTCGGGACATTTTTGAAACGTCGCGGGACGCGGGACAAATTTCTAAAAATCGGGACTGTCCCGCCAAAATCGGGACGTCTGGTCACCTTAACTTTAGGGAACCTACCCAAGAGGAAAAAAAAAAATGGAACTGTCATACAAACTACACTAAAGAAAAAAAAAGATTACTACAAGAATAATGATATCATAAACTTCATCATCATGTAATAATTATTTGTAATTAATTGTTCTATATATGGATCATATGTTCATACTACTTACTACCCAAGAGAAAAAAAAATGAACCTGTCATACAAACTACACTAAAGAAAAAAAAAGATCACTACAAGAATAATGATATCATAAACTTCATCATCATGTAATAATTATTTGTAATTAATTGTGCTATATATGGATCACATGTTTTTACTACTTATTACCCAAGAGGAAAAAAATGAACCTGTCATACAAATTACACTAAAGGAAAAAAAATACTACAAGAATGATATCAAAAACTTCATCATGTAATAATTATTTGTAATTAATTATGCTATATATGGATCACATGTTCATACTACTTACGTATACTTAATACTATTAGAAAATGTAAAAATCAAAATGTACCCCACCGTTAGTTTTTCCGGAATTTTAGTTGTAGTATAATTTAATAATTATTTGTAATTTATTATGATATATATGGACCACATGCTCATACTACTTACGTATACTTACTACTATTAGAAAATGTAAAAATAAAAATTTACCCCACCGTTAGTTTTTCCGGAATTTTAATTGTAGTCTGCTCATATGAAATTGAATTTTACTTATTTCTGAAACCATTTTTTGAACACACTTTAAACAGTATTACGAAATTTTACCAAGCAATTGTACATACTTAATACTATTAGAACATGTAAAAATCAGAATATACCAATCCCTATTTTTTGAGGAATTTTCATTTGAAGCTACAGATGGAATACCTGTTTTGTCAACTTTTGGAACTACTATCGGAAAATGTAAAAATTATAATATATCAAACTCTTCGTTTTTCCGGAATTTTAGTCTTAAATCTATTCAGTAATATTATATATACATTTTACCCCATTTTACTTATAATCTGGATAAATTTTTTATATGCACTTTTAACAGCAATACGAAATTTTACCAAGTAATTGTACATACTTGATACTATTAGAACATGTAAAAATCAGAATATACCAATCCCTATTTTTGAGGAATTTTCGTTTGAAGCTACAAGAGGAATACATTTTTTGTCAACTTTTGAGTATATTTTTGTAACCGTAATAAAATTCAAATTTGACACACTAGTTAGCTGTGTTTCATACTATTGGAAAATGTAAAAATGATAATATATCAAACTCTTAGTTTTTCAGAATTTTAGTTTTAAATCTGTTCAGTAATATTATATGAATCCCCATTTTACTTACTGTAACAATCAAAATGTACCCCACCGTTAGTTTTTCCGGAATTTTAATCTTAGTCTGCTCATATGAAATTGCATTTTACTTATTTCTGAAACAATTTTTTAAAGACACTTTTAACAGCATTACGAAATTTTACCAAGTAATTGTACATACTTGATACTATTAGAACATGTAAAAATCAGAATATACCAATCTCTATTTTTGAGGAATTTTCATTTAAAGCCACAGGAGAAATACATTTTTTCCAACTTTTGAGTATATTTTTGAAACTGTAACAAAATTCAAATTTGACACACTATTTATTTGTATTTCATTCTATTGAAAAATGTAAAAATGAAACATATCCCACTTTCAGTTTTTCCGGAATTTTAATCTTAAGTCTGTTCGGTAATATTATATGAATCACCATTTTACTTATAATCTGGATCAATTTTTTATAGGCAGTTTTAGCAGCATTACGAAGTTAAATTTTTACACACTAACTAAGTATACCTGATAATATTATACGATGTGAAAATCAGAATATACCTCATCCCTAGTTTTTCAGTAATTTTCATCGGCAGCCGAAAGAGGAATTTGGAAATAACTACTACTACATACTACCTCCAACATGTTTTTCCAACATTTTAGCACATTTTTTGCACCGTCGCCAAATTCAAATTTCACACACTAATTACATGTACATAATACAATTGGAAAATGTAAAAATCAAAATATAGCCCGCCCTTAGTTTTTCTGGAATTTTACTTTTAGTATACTCAGTAATATTATGTGAACCAGCATTTTACATATTTCTGACTGAATTTTTTAAAGACAGTCTTAACAGCATTACGAAGTTAAATTTTTACGCACGAACTATGTACACTTGATAGTATTAGAATAAGCAAAAATCAGAATTTACCCCATCACTAGTTTTTCTGCAATTTCCATCTAAAGCTACAGGAGGAACATTGTAGAACTTTTTGCCAACTTTTTGGCACATTTTTAACACCGTCAATAAATTCAAATTTCACACACTAATTAAGTGTACTTAATGTTATTGGAAAACGTAAAATCTAAAATATACCCCACCCTTACTTTTTCCGGAATTTTACTTTTAGTGGCCTCAGCAATACCCGCATTTTACTTATTTCTGGATCAATTGTTTCAAGTCAAGACAAGTTTAGCATTATTACAAACTTAAATTTGTACACGCTAACTTAGTACCCTTGATACTATCAGAAAATGCAAAAATCAGAATATACCACATCTATAGATTTTTTCTGGAATTTTCATCAGAAGCTACAAGAAGAATATTGTAATAGCAAGTTATAAAAAAATATAAACAATTCCAAAAGATGCAAACAAAATATCAAGAAAGGTAAATTGTCTAGATTTGAAACAAAATGTTAACAGTATCAGAAGGTAAATTTAAATAGCCTAATATAGGCGTTCTGAAACCGTAAAAGGTGAAAGACTAGAAAACTTTACTGACATTTGATTAAAATTGTATATTTCCAAAGTATCAAGAAAGTTCATAACGTCCAAAATTTTAATCAAAACATCAAAAGTATTCAAGAGTTCAGAAACAGTTAATAATATGTCAATTATGAAAATTGCGTGAAACTGCGATTTTAATCAAAACATCAAAAGTATTAGAGAGTTCAGAAACAGTTAATAATATGTCAATTGCGTGAAACTTCAGTTCCAATGTTTCAAAAAGTCTACGAAAATAGTTCAAAGTAATGCTTAACGTTTCAGAAAATTGCACGAAACTTACAACAAATCTGCAAAATTTGCACACACTAACTTAGTACCCTTGATATCATCAGAAAATGCAAAATTCACAATTTACAATCCACATCTCTAGTTTTTTTCTGGAATTTTCATCTGAAGCTACAAGAAGAATATTGTAATAGCTATATTTTTATGCCATTTTTAGCACCGTCGCCTAATTCAAATTTTATAAGTGTATAAATTAGAATTTACACAAGTTTTTCCAAAATTTTCATCTGAAGTCAGAATACAAGTATAATCATCCGCTAAACTTTCTGTCTAAGCTATAACTGCATTTTTTCTACAGCAGAACATATAATCATCCATCAAATTTATGATTTCGTGATTTTAGTGCACACGTATAATCATCCCCTAAATTATGTGTCTAGGCTATAACTGTATTTTTTCAACAGCACAACTTTTAATCATCTACCAAATTTATGATTTCGTGTCAATAACATGATGACTGCAATTGCAGCAGGATCAAATTAGAGGATGATTGGAGTGTGCCCACCCATCCACCATACAATTTAAATTTTATACAAAATAAAGCATTGGACGTCCAGCTTCCATGATTCATTATTGGAAACTATCTACATTTTAGTAATCATCATTGAAAAACAATTCTAGTTCGATTATTCAAGGACAATTGGAGGGTCGGTGGGTGGGCACAAGTGTAATCATCCCTAAACTCTACGTCTAAGCTATACAAGTATAATCATTTCCTAAACTCTGCGTCTAAGCTATACAAGTCTAATCATCCCCTAAACTCTGCATCTAAGCTATAACTCTATTTTTTCTATAGCACAACTTCTAATCATCCATAAATTTATGATTTCGTGTCAATAACAAGAAGATTGCAGTTGCAGTTAGATCAAATTAGAGGATGATTACAGTGTTTAACTGTTAATCATCCATCAAATTTATGGTTTCGTGTTTCGTGTTTCGTTTCCACCTAACCTCCTATGTGAATTTCATGCAAAAGACAGCATTTCCATGATTTATTTATTAGAAATCATCTGCATTTTAATAATCATCACTAAAAACAATTGTAGCTCGAGTGTTAAACATTATTCGAGTACAATTTGAGGGTGGGTGGGTGGGCACAAGTATAATCATCCCCAAAACTCTGCGTCTAAGTTTTAACTGTATTTTTTCTACAGCAGAAGTTTTAATAATCCATCAAATTTGTAATTTCCTGTCCATAACAAGATGATTGCAATTGCAGCTAGATCAAATTAGAACATGATTACAGTATGCCCCCCCCCCCCCCCCCCTCCAATTTAAATTTCATGCAAAATAAAGCATTGGATGACCAACTTTCGTGATTCTTTTATTAGAAACCATCTCCATTTTAATAATTATCATTGAAAAGCAATTGTAACTCGAGTGTTAATCATTATTTGAGTACGATTGAAGGGTGGGCGGGTGGGTACAAGTATAATCATCCCCTAGACTGTGCGTCTAAGCTGTAACTGTATTTTTTCTACAGCAGAACTTTTAATCATCCATAAATTTATGATTTCGTATCAATAACAAGATGATTGCAATTGCTGCTAGATTAAATTAGACGATGATTATAGTGTGCCCACAGATCCACCCTCCAATTGAAATTTTATGTGAAGTTAACCATTGGATGTCCAACTTTCATGATTCATTTATTAGAAACCGACTGCACTTTAATGATCATCATTGAAAAACAATTGTAGTTCGAGTGTTAATCATTATCCGAGTACAATTGGAAGGTGGGCGGGCGGGCTCAAATATAATCATCCCCAAAATTCAGCGTCTAAGCTATACAAGTTTATCATCCCCTAAACTCTGCGTCTAGGTTATAGCTGTATTTTTTCTACAGCACAACTTTCAATCATCCATCAAATTTATAATCTCGTGTCAATAACAGAATGATTGCAATTAAAGCTGGATTAAATTAGATGATGATTATAGTGTGCTCACAGACCCACCCTCCAATTGAAATTTTATGTGAAATAAACCATTGGATGTTCAACCTTTATGATTCATTTATTTGAAACCATTTACACTGTAATAATCATCATTGAAGAGCAATTGTATCTCGAGTATTAATCATTATAAGGTCGAGTATTAATCATTATTAGAGTACAATTGGAAGGTGGGCGGGTGGGCACAAGTATAATCCCTTAAATTCTGCATTTAAGCTATACCTCAATTTTCGTACAGCACACAAGTATAATCATCCCTTAAACTCTGCGTGTAAGCTATAACTGTATTTTTTCAACAGCAGAACTTTTAATCGTTCATAAATTTATGATTTCGTATCAATAACAAGATGATTGCAATTGGTGTTGGATCAAATTAAAGGATAATTACAGTGTGCCCACCCTCTCACCCTTCAATATAAATTTCCTGAAAAATAAAACATTGGACGTCAATGATTAATTTATTAGAAACCATCTTATCATCTTAATAATCATGAGTGAAAAGTAATTGTACCTCGAGTGTTACTTATTATTCGAGTATAATTGGAGGTTGGGTGGGTGGGCACAGATATAATCATCCCCTAAACATCGAGTCTAAGCTATAATTGTATTTTTTCTACAGTAGAACTTTTAATCATCCATAAGTTTATGATTTCGTATAAATAACAAGATGATTGCAATTGAAGTTGGATCAAATTAGAGGATGTTTACAGTGTGCCCACTCTCCCGCCCTCCAATTTAAATTTCCTGCAAAATAAAACATTGGACGCCAATGATTCATTTATTAGAAACCATCTTATCATTTTAATAATCATCAGTGAAAAGCAATTGTACCTCGAGTGTTAATTATTTTTCGAGTACAATTGGAGGGTGGGCGGGTGGGCACAAGTATAATCATCCTCTAAACTGTGCGTCTAAGCTATAACTGTATTTTTTCTACAGCAGAACTTTTAATCGTCCATAATATGTATGATTTCGTATCAATAACAAGATGATTGCAATTGCAGTTCGATTAAATTAGAGGATGATTACAGTTTAACTGTTAATCACAAGTATAATCATCTCTAAACTCTCCGTCTAAGCTATACAAGTATCCCCTAAACTCTCCGTCTAAGCTATACAAGTATCCCCTAAACTCTGTGTCTAAGTTATACAAGTTTAATCATCCCCTAAACTCTGCGTCTAAGCTATAACTCTATTTTTTCTACAGCACAACTTTTAATCATCCATACATTTATGATTTCGTGTCAATAACAAGATGAATGCAATTGAAGCTGGATCAAATTAGAGTATAATTGCACAGTGGCCACCCACCCTCCCTCTAACCTAAATTTCATGCAAAATAAAGCATTGGACGTCCAACTTTTTGCAATGGTTGGAACTTTCATGATTCGTTCATTAGGAATAATCTGCATTGTAATAATCAATACTCATCCTTAAAAAGCAATTGTAGTTCGAGTGTTAATCATTATTCGAGTACAATTGAAGGGTGGGCACAAGTATAATCACCCCCTAAATCTGCAATCTGCATCTCCTAAATGAAGACCGAGATGAGTTTCACACATTTTTGGTTTAATAACTTTAAGACATTTTTCAAAATAGGAAATTATTTTGCGATAGTCATTTTTTACAGTCTCATTCTATTTAAGGCTTCGACTGCCTATGAAATTAAATAAATCAAAATCATGTTGCATTTCTCACAGTGACCTTGAAAATGATTAAAATAATTGACAAAGGGACATTATTTTTAATATCTCTTCGGATTTTTTTAGAGCTGCTTTGAAAATGAAGAAAATTTTTAATAAATCTGGATTATTTTCCGTACTACCGTTTCATTTTTTTACAATTTCTTCCCTCCAAAGTTAAGACTAGTGTGTTTTTTGTTCTTTTCTCTAGCCATTTTTCTTGTTGCATCGAATTCAACATCTAAGTATGTAGATTCACTGTAAGGTCTTCTGTGTTTATATTTATGATGTATCGAATTCAATATCTAAGTATGTGGATCCACTGCAAGTTTTTCTGTGTTTATATTTATGTTGCATCTGATTTTTTTAGAGCTGCTTTGAAAATGAAGAAAAGTTTTAATAAATCTGGATTATTTTCCGTATTACCGTTTTATTTTTTTTACAATTTCTTCCCTCCAAAGTTAAGACTAGTGTTTTTTTTTTCTTTTAACTAGCCATTTTTTCTTGTTGCATCGAATTCAACATCTAAGTATGTGGACTCACTGTAAGGTTTTCTGTGTTTATATTTATGTTGCATCGAATTCAATATCTAAGTATGTGGATTCACTGTAAGTTATTCTCGTTTATATTTATGTTGCATGAAGGTATTTGGTTTTGAGTATGTTATGACAGTTAATGGCAATATTTTCCATGAACTATTTACCCCATTCATCAAAATCTGGGAAGGTGATTCCGGGGAGTCTGGATTAGTAGTTTGGGTCCGTGCAAGAACTAAAATTTAAATTTAGAATCGGCTTAATTCCGCTTCTAGATTCCCGGTGTAAAGATTCCGTGGTGCAGTGCGATTATAAAAATATTTACGCGTACGCTTGGGGGAAATGCAACGAAAACAAGAGTGTTTAATGTATTCATAATGTAGGGGTATCCGCTAGCATGGGCTTAGGGCGTGTGTATTTTTCCTGCGTTAGGAGTTAACGTCAAGTTTTCAACGTCTCCTTCATTATTCACACATCCTCCCTGAGCCCCGCCGATAAAGAAATAAGTGAATTTTATATTTAGATCGAATAATGGGGAAGCCGGCGCTCCTCGCCCGAAAGCCAAGTGGGCAACGTAAACACATTTGCGCTACCTTTTCGCTCGTGCGTGCATCCCGTGTTATACGATCCTCTGGGACGGCGTGGGGCGCCATTAATGAAGACTTCGCGGGGTAATTTTACGCTGAAGGAAGAAAAAAAAAACTTCAGGGGTCACGCCCGAAGCCTTGGGACGCGCAAATCGTCGCGGCAATTTTGAACTCCAACCGGCCCTGAAATTATTTAACGGCGGGCGCGTAACGTGCAATTACGCCCGCAGACGTATGCATATCGCCCGCTCAATGCGAGGAATCGGGCGGAGGAAATTGTTTTCCTTATCGTTGGTCCTGAGCACTCGTTCGACAGCGCGCAATGAGACGCAAAAATCAAGTGCACACACATACACCGGTGCCCCCTTAACGAGATTCCGCGGATCGGTATTTCTGTATCGCACTGCAAACAGCGCAAACTGATCGTGGGGCACTAATGAAACACAAACTGCCGCTGAAAATTGCCGATTCAGCCCCCGTACTTCAGACCGTTAATCGGCCCGAACCTGTTACGTGCCCCGTAATTTTTATATGATAAAATAAATAGTGCAGAATGCCGCATTTCCCTCGCACGTAGCTCATTAAAGACGGCCCTCGTTATGCGGGCGGGCGATAAAATTAACCGCGGAAAAGCACGGCCAAACGACGCGAGAACCGCCCTTTCTACTTCCAATCGATGAGCGCGCTGTTGCATCGGGATAATTTGATTAAACGGGTTTATGGTCAATTAGGGTCGGCGGTTCGTGTTTCCTACCTTCCCTCCTTTTTATCACACAGTAATCTCACATAATTCTAACCCGGCAACTTTTAACGCGCTTACGGTTCATCAGCCAATCGACCCCAGGAAACAGCATTAAGCAGCCGTGATTCCAGAAATTACTCAATATACAAAGTATTCGTTACGAATATCATTGACACGCTTGAAGTTACTCAGTTTCACACCTGGTGCAAATTTGAGATTTTAGGCATTTTTGAAAATACGATTTTGATATTTATTTACAAAAAATGGTGGCTAATTTGCCTATTCCAGCTGATCATTTCACGGAAAATTGACTATAAGGAATATCGGATATTTATGTAATTATCATTAGTAGAATGTCCAATGTATTAGCAGGTATTGTTTTAAATCCATCTGACCCTTTAGTGCAGCTACTATCACTATGCAAATTACGCTCTTCACAAGCGTCTCTCAATATCAAAACTTCGAGCGCTCGGAAAGTTCAAGTTTAGTATCAGTTATTTCGACTAGTGTTGTGTGAAAATATATTATAAGCATGGTTAACTATTTTCCAGATATGTATGCAATATAATCATGTATTATTTTAGAAAATTAATTAGGTCAATTTAAAATTAGGTCGTAAATTCTTTCAAGAATTAACACATAATTATGACCTGAAACGACATAATTTTACATAATTGCTCAACTAGAAAGTAAATAATATAAATAGTCACAATATACTTCGACTTTTCCTATTTTATTCACTTTTATTTACTTGCCTAGGAACTCTCTATGCACTGTCCAATTTAGGGGTGTATAGGTCGAGGCGTTCCCGAACTGAAAATTCATCGAAATGGCAAAAATACGAAAATGCTGAAAATTCGCAAATTTAAAGTTCTTGTACAATATGTATACAGGGTGTTAATACTAAGTTATAAAACCCGAAAATGGCAGGTCTAAATGAAACAAACAACTTTTCTTAGTTCAAATTTTTGAATTGGAGCCCAAGTTCATAGTTATTGGCGTTTTTTTGTTTTTCCAAAAATCGTCATTACCTCCTTATTTAAAAGAATATTTAAAAAATATTCAGCATTTGCTATCAGATTTCTAAAACATTGGCATTTGAAAATAAAACATTTATAAAATTCTTGAACTATCTTATAACAATGGTGTGGATTTTCGATCTGTCCGAAAAAAGTTTTTGATCAAATTGGATTACAAGATAAATTTTAACAAACCGCAACAATCATTTAAAACAAAGTAGAAAGTGAAATCATCAACAAATAAAAACTATTACATCAAAGGATAGGTCTCCTTATTGTAAATTATTGTTATTTTAGTTATTTTAGCGTTCTAGTGGTAGTACACTTTATCAATTACTTGTAATATATGTAAAAATGGAGTCTTTTTTCCGTTAAATAATTAAATAAATAAATAAATAAAAGTATTACTTTTGTAAGCAAATTAAAATCGTACTGTTGTCGGGTTTTAAATCAAATATTTAGATTGCCATAATTGCCATAACATTTTAGACAATTTATATAAAAAAAAATCGTAACGGCTATTATTGAAAAATAATTTAAAAAAAATACAGATGCAGAGAGCAAAGTACACCCTAGGGGTGGACGTTTTCAATGGTTTTTCTTCTGACATTCAGATTGCCCTAATTACCATAAAATTTTAGATGATTACAAAAATATAATCGTAAAATCCATAATTCAAAAAATTAAAAAAGCAGAGAGCAAAGTGCACCCTAGCGATGGACGTTTTCAACGGTTTTTCCTCAGCCAAGTAGTCATGTAGTGTACAATTCAGATTTAAAGTTTTATTCATTTTGATTCACCGAGTTTTGATATATTTCGGCTGATCGTCTAGAATTGGCAAATGGACCATTGTGCGATCGGGTAAAGCAAATATTTAAAATTTTGACATTTTTTTAAATTTATTTTATTTTATATTCACTGTATTTAAATAAAACTAAATGTGTTAAATAGTTTTTATTGTTTTCTTCCTTCTTTACTGGAGTACTTACTGGTAGTTTATATGTTTAGATATAATGATGTTTTGTTGTTTTTATTATTGTTAATATTTCTTCTTCATTTTACTAAAACAAAAGCTGAAACTTGCTATCTTTCACTCATCTTCAGAGGTGTTAATTTATTTGAGTTCAATATATGTGATATTAGATAGAATTTTATAAAATTCTATCTAATATAGAAGAAATAATAAAAATAACAAAAACAACAAAACATCTTTATATCTAAACATATAAACTACCAGTAAGTACTCCAATAAATAAGAAAGAAATCAATAAAAAATATAATAATTACTAGTATCCAATTTTTTATTTTTTTTATAAAAATGTTTTTTTTTCTTCAAATAATCAACATTTTATAAAAGTATATCATACCATATCGATTTAGGTTATCGTAGGTATAAGTATATAAAGTTATAAAATTATTAAAAAAATACAGAGTTAAACAATTCCAAAAAATGCAAACAAAATATCAATACAGGTAAATTGTCTAGATTTGAAACAAAATGTATCAGAAGGTACATTTAAAAAGCCTAATATAGGCGTTCTGAAACCGTAAAAAGGAAAAGTATAGAAAATTTTACTGGCGTTTTTTAAGATTGAAAATTTCCAACGTCCATACTTTTAATCAATGTATCAAAAGTATTAGAAAGTTCAGAAACTACTAATAATATGTCAATTATGTAAATTGCCTGAAACTGCAATTGTTAAAATATTTTCAAAAAGTTCACAAAAATGTATCAAGTATCAAGAAAGTTCAGAACGTCCAGAATTTTAATTAAAATACCAAAAGTATTAGAGAGTTCAGAAACTGCGAATAACATGTTAATTTGCAAAACCTTTGAAAATGGCCTGAAACTGCAATTGTTCTAATGTTTTCAAAAAGTTCACAAAAATAGTTCAAATTATTTAAATTACTCAAAGTTACAGATAATTGCATGAAATTTAGAAAAAATCTACAAAACTTGATAACAAAATTTAATCAGGCTATAAAACTAAAGCTCCAAACAGTTTTGCAGAGAGATAGAGATTTTTATTAGGTTATTGGCCGCCAGCTTTTCTGCTTTGCTTTGGAATTAGCAATACCAAATAGGATTTAGGATAAATTTTGGATTTAGCCATATTAATTTAAACATTATTTATTTTAGAAACACATGTAGCAAATTTATGAGACTTTGAAGATTCTGAAATCATCAGAAAATTGTACGAAAACCTTAAAAAACAAATTAAAAAACCTAAAACTCCAAACTGCAATTGTTCAAATGTTTTCAAATGTTCTAATGCAATTTCAGGACCCTCCTGATTCCAAAAGTCCGTACCCTTAGAGGTTCCAAATCCGCCTTCAACGTTTGAAATTAAAACAAAAATATTAAAATACCAACGAACATTCCATTTTGAGAACGTAATAAAACGTAGAAATAAAAAAAATCCGATGAAATTATTTCATTTTATTTTCAAGTTAGTGCTAGGGACTTTTAAGGTACGTTAGCAGACTAAATGGAGCTTCCACAGTCCAAAAAGTCCACTCCCAGATCTGTAGACCTGAAGGTTCCCGAGATATGCACTCTCAAAAGTTAAAATTAAAATAAAACAGTAATAATCGAACAAAAATTATATTTTGAGAACCGTCGGTGCATTCTGCTTGCTGCTAGTCTCATTCGGCTCAGGAGACTCATACGGGTTAAACAAGATCGATGTTAATATACGTGTAGGTAGGTATGTGCATTTGCAATTATTTTAGATTTGCGAAATTTCAGCCTTTTCGTGTTTTTGCCATTTCGACGAATTTTCAGTTCGAGAACGCCTTGATCGATATACTCCTAATTTGGACTGTACATAGAGAGTTCCTAAGTAAGTAAATAAAAGTGAATAAAATGGAAAAAGTTGAAGTCCATTATGATTATTTATATTATTTACTTTCTAGCCGAGTACTTATGTAAAATTATGTCGTTTTATGTCGAAATGATGTGTTAATTCTTAAAAAAATTAAAATAATTTGCAAAAAACTAATAGAGCACCCTCTTGACCTAATTAAATTTCTAAAATTATTGTAGAGTATTATTTTTTCTAACAATTAAAATTATTATTAATTAATTTTGATTTTTTATTTCTGGTGGAGGCGCCGGGTTAAGAAATTTGGTTTGTAATTTGTACCCGGTAAAATTAGTTTTGTATTTAGAAATGTAGCGTAATATATTTAGGGGGTGGGGGTAAGTCATATTTTTACTTAATATATATAGTATAGTAGTATAATATATCTAACTTAGTAAAAAAAATCAGAATATTCTGGAAGTGATGAATTTTTAGGTAATGCTGGAAATATGTCAGATGTATATTGTAATAAGTAATGAGAGTGGTTTTATTTCAATTATAAAGGTTATTAATTGCCATTCGCTTATTAAAATGTGGCAGATCTATATTTGAAAAGTATTCTGGAAGTGATGAAAGTTTATTTAATGCTGGAAATATGTCAAATATATATTTTAATAAGTAATGAGAATTATTTTATTTCAACTATAATGGCAATTAGATGCCATTTGCTTATTAAAATGTGATCGATTTATAGTTGAATTCATTAATATTATGTAATTCCTTAATGGTTGCATACTAAAATTATACATAACACTTACATATTCGGCCATAACATAAGCATTTGGCTTTGTTGCTTGTACCTAGTATATAAAGTATAATAGTATAATATATCTACCTTAGTAAAACATTTCAGAGTATTCTGCCAGTGATGCAAGTTAATTTAATGCTGAAAATATGTCAGATGCATATTTTAATAAGTAATGAGAATTATTTTATTTCAATTATAATGGTAATTAGTTGCCATTTGCTTATTGAAATGTGATCGATTTATAGTTGAATTCATTAATATTCTTTAATTCCTTAATGCATGAATACTACAAATATACATAACACTTACATATTCGGCTATCATATAAGCTTTTGACTTTGTTGCTTCTACCTAGTATATATAATATAGTATTATAATATATCTACCTAAAGCCTCGTTTACATTTGGAAAGTTTACTGGCGGCAAGTACTTTCCGCCAGTAAACTTTCCAAATGTAAACGAGGCTTAAGCAAAAAAAACCCAAAGTATTGTGCAAGTGAATAGTGATGAAAGTTTATTTAATGCTGAATATATGTCGGATGTATATTTCAAAAGTAATGAGAATTATTGTATTTCAATTATAATGGTAATTAGTTGCCATTTGCTTATTAAAATGTGATCGATTTATAGTTGTATTCATTATGAACATCAATTTTAATTTGACATACATAAATGCTCTTGGATACTGGCATGGTAGAAATTATTATTGTTATTGTTGTTATTTTTAATATTATTTAATTCATTAATGGTTGAGTATTAAAAATATACACAAAACTTAAATATTCGGCCATTACATAAGTTTTTGACTTTGTTCCTGCAAATGTTTGCAAGTGAATTCATTATGAATATCAACTTTAATTTGACATATATAAATACTCTTGGATACTGGCATGATAAAAATTATTATTGTTATTGTTATTATTTTTAATATTCTTTAATTCATTAATGGTTGAGTATAAAAAATTTACATAAAACTTAAATATTCGGCCATTACATAAACTTTTGACTTGGTTGATGCAAATGTTTGCAAGTAATAATGTAACACTTTATGCTATTAACAATACACAATTTTATACTTATTTTACCATATTATGATATTTAGCATAAATTTATATTTTTATTTTTTTTATTTCGTTCGAATCGTTTTTTCGAATCGTTTAAAGTAATAAACGGTTACCCGTTTATTACTTTAAACGATTCGTTACGCAGTAAATTATTGGTTTCAAGTAATTATATAAAGCCAGTAATACATTATGTATTACTGTGTAATAAAATTTTGGTTGCCTGGTGAAAATCGAACAATTTGAGTACAAACTCTGCGAGAGGAGCGAGCGCATGATAAAATATTACTCGCGAAAATATGATGTTAAAATTGTTATTTTAATCTCCAATGTTATTGCGCCATAAAATACGACGTTTCATAAAATATTATGTATTGTTTTTATATTAGCTCAAAAGTGATTACGTTTATATTAAATTTTACGCGGGGCGATATTTTAATATAAAATACACAGGCATAATTTAATTCCACCCAGTTACGGTTGTTATTGCTTTTGATTTATACGTCAATAGCACATATTTATACAAAGTTACGAGTTAACAAGCAATGCATAGACATTAAATGTAAAGTAAACGGTTCAAACAGAAACTGCATATCATTTCAAGGAATTTAAGTGAATAGGATTACAAACTTTTACAATATAAGTTCATATACCCAAAGGCACGACAAAATTTCAGACAGTGGCACTAATTGGAACATTATCGACAGTATATGCAAAAAACAGACAAGATATAGTCGTATAGTATAGAGACAAGTAAGACGAGACATCCGAAAAAACACAACGAATATATGGAGAAAGTATAAACGAAACTGTTTTTTGGTTAAGGTATGCCTTTATGACACCCACCAAAAAAAGTGTCTAGTATTACTTTGCCTGATGTATAGGGCGGAATTTTAACTGCAATTAAGAGCAAACACAATATTGTCGGAGTATTTTTATATTGCCATACTGGAAGGTAAAAAGGTTAATATAAATAAAGCCCCAAATAGCGCTTGCAAATTTAATTACACCCTTATTATGGTTCTAATTTGTTTGTAATTGCTGGAAGCCAAAAAAATTGTCAGCGCGCAGAATTATTATCAGCGTTGTTGTAATAAAAGCAGCAAGTTATTAATATAAAATAAAATTTAATTTATTGTTTTTATTATTGCATTGTATCAAGTTTTATTTTTGCTGGTGGTTATAAAACATAACTTCGCCAATAACCGGAAACAGCCACAGTAGTAAACGGACATGATTAATATCGATTGGACAAGACATAACACTCACAAAAGCACACATACGAGTTTGATTCAATTATATCTGCAATCATGCTGGGGGATTAATTTATTGTACGTCAAAAAGAACAAAAAGGGGGAACAGCGCACAACAAACGCACGCACGCACATACACGCACACAGTATACACATGCATAAGAGTATACACAACGCCGCTCGCATACAGACACACATACACGCCCCCGCAAATGCATTAGGGGCCCCTAATGAAAAACAATTTATCAGTTATTACGGCGGAAATTCCTTCGGCAAGGGATTATGAATTAAAAGCGGAAGACGGGCTAATGAAAAACGTTTGCGATATAATTTTTGCAGACGGGCGAAGTCGGCCTCGTGCTCGGGCAGCTGATCGAAATTTATTTATTCAGCGATTAGGGGATTAATTTCGGCAAATTGGATTTATTTGCGCGGAAGGGAAGCAGACAATAACGGAAGAGGGTTCAAATTACTTACACGCAGTTATCGGCCGGTGCGGTTTTGTAGCATTTTTTACATGTTTATACTCTCAAACGGAGTTTTAGTTTTACTAAAAATTCACCTCATATAAGTTAGATACTAATTATTTTACTTACTTTAAAATTATGTTTACTAGGAAATTGGTGTTCTTGATATAAGAGTCGATAATTATTCCGAAATATTGGTGGAATATATACTAAAAATTAGAAATTTCGCATCATTTTGAGAAAATGAAAAAGGAAGCAATAATTTAAATATTAATACTAAAAATTAAAAATTCTGTGGTCACATTTCAAATGTTGTATGTTTCGACTGAAACATTTGAAACTTTGACGATTTGGTTGTAACGTTGTAATGTTTAGCTGTAATGATTAAAACTTTACTGAAAATTAATAAGTGAAAATCTAGCTGATAACAATAATACACTATTATAGTTAGATAATTTATAAAAATACAGAATTAAAATACATACAGATTTCTTTAAATGTTATTAAAAAGAATTTAAATTTATACTGTATTCTTTGATATGTTTTAAACTATTGTTTAAATCTATTGAAATTTTGACAGAATAATTTAAATCTTTGAAATAATAATGATACATTTAACAGTAATCTTTAAAGTTTAACTGAGTAATTGCAAACTTTACTATAATAATTAAAAATTTATTAGTAATTCATAAAAACTATCACCAATTAACTTTAATCGTCGACTAGTTTCCAGGGAAATAAATTTGATATCTTTAAAATTTTTGTTGTAATCATAGAAATTTAGACAGAATTTATAAATTCAGTAGTTTTCATTGAAATTTTTACACAAATCATTAAAACTTTGACATAATTTCTGAAATGTTGACAGAATTCAGTAAAATTTTAAATCAATCATTGAAAATTTGACAATTTTAAAAATTCTCAGTATCCAATTAGTCGTAGTATCCAAGTACAGTATTTTTCAAAACTGGGATAGTATCAATTGTACACAGTACAGTACAGTATTTAAAAAAATATTAATGAAATAATTGAATGCTTATAGAAATAATTGAATATTTGATAGTAATCTTAATATTAGTATCTCAAAATTTAAAATTTTGCCAATTGCCTCAACAGCCAATTATCTGTGTACAACACATGTTTCAACATGATTGTACAAGGAGTAATTTGAAACTAAAATTAGGTTTGGACATTTTCTATTAGATTGTATAAATCGCTGGTTAATAGTTGGTGAAACATCTATAAATAAAGCACTTGGTTACGTTTCACAAATTTTGAGACAAATAAGGCAGATAATTCAGACAATGTTCAGACATAATTCAGTCTTACTTGTCTCTTGATAATGGTCATCAGACCGAAATAATTGTAGAGTTTTTCTATTAAAAAAATATGAAACTTAACCAAGTGCTTTATATATAAGATATAATTTATTGAAGCAATTACATATTTCTTATTGTATGTACATTATTATATTTTAAAAAAAAGAAGGTCTTGCTGCTATGCTTCAAATGGCCATCAGCCGCAGCCTTTCAGCCTACCAAGTGCTTTATTTATACTATTTTTTTAAAGTTTGGACTAACTGCGAGATTTTTATATCTTTGGAACCGTGGGGGCTATGGACTTGAAAGTAGTCTTTTTGGAATTAGGAAGGTCCAATCAATGACGATATGTACACCAGAATGCTTATTCGATCGTGATTTTGGAGTCGGTCAACGTGATGAGAAAATGATTAGTTTTACGTTTTCCCCTCAGGCTGTTTAACCAAGTGACAGAAAGCTACCTGTTAAAACCCACTGAGGTAGGTTCGTGGGTTTTGATTGACATATTTATTTATTATCGTGCGGTGTAATATTTATGGTTGAAGATTCGATATAAGCAGAGTCAATATTGAACGGCGCTGCGGGGATCAGTTGACGCGCGACTGAAATATTACAGGACCCCCGGCACCGCGCAACGTGAACGGGAACGAGGGGGAGCAAAAAAAAAAGTTCATTAGCGAACATATCTTCGCCCCAATATGAAAAATTCTTGTTCGTTAAAGTATTTCCTGTGAAGTGCGGTGTTGATGAGGTCATAACAACTCGAGTCGATAGATAGCGGAGTCAGCGTTCTGGCTATAATTATAACCTCCAGGAGTCGCGCAATCTTCGGCGCCCCCCGGGGGCCCCCACGCCGCCCCTCGCCGCCCCCACAAGGTGGGGGGATGGGGGCGGCGCGGCGAGTCGGGTAGCCGGGTAGTCGGGAGCGGAGGGACTACTATCGGCCGCCCTCAAATTGAGTGCACTCAACGCCCAGGAGCGTCAGTTGACGTCACTGTGTGCCAAAGGCGCGTACACATAATGGCAATAAGAATGCTGATCTACGGGCAAAACGGTGAGTGGATGTCGATGCCCCCCTTTTCGCGACGCCAAGAGGGACGGGGCGAATTTAAATATTTAACGTTGCCTGATTCTGACAGAATGGGATATTTAAGTCGATGCAAATTTAATATCGCCCATTGAATTTTATTAGCGCGAGTGCCATCCTGCGCGCCCGCGTACCGTCCACCATGGATTATTACTTTTTAAGTGCCGACTTTTAAAGCGCACCCTTGTCATCCACCGTCCTACGTCTTCCTCGAATACCCCCTTAATATACATAAACACAAGTCCAGATATGAGATTTCTAATTTATTGCCAATAAACATGTAAGTCGAGAGTGGGTGCTGAGAGCAGATTGCATAAACGGATCCATCCGGCTTATACGTGTATCCACTTTCCCATCGACTATCGCACATTACGAAATTATCAGCTGCACTGTCGATCCGAGCCCTTCGCCATCTAATTGCGAGGTCAAAGCATTTAAACCGTTCACAATATTAATTGCTATCAATCATGTAATAATACATCATAACGTCCTGTTGATTACGAGCGAAATCATTTGATATTATACAAAGCCTGATAATTAATTATACTAGCTTGATTTAACCTATTTGTACATATATCCTAAATTCATCTCCAAACTATTCACAAAACAATGCGCAACTTATTGCACCAACTCTTGTACATTTAACCCAAAATAAAATAAATGCAACATTGAATCATCTCTACATCTAATCATTATTTTCAACAACTCTATAAAGTTTCTGTTCTCGGAGGAACAGTCAAGTACATATTTCTAGCCCTTCGCATTTACTCCTTCAAAGTTACCTCCAAAGTTGAGCAATACATGACTTGAATTCAAATAATGCCACAATGGGTCTTGCTCTATTCTCTTCACCATTCAAGAATTATATGTTTTATGTAATTTTCAGATATTTTGTAAAGTATCATAAACTACAAAAAAAGGACTAAAACAGGGATGCGTGCTGAGCCCATTGCTATTTACAATAGTACTGGACAAGGCAATGAAAAAAGCAAAAAAAAAATACTAGGCCGCTACAGATCGGATTCTGGAAAATGGAAAGAATACGGCTAGCAGAGTTATTATTCGCTAACGACGTGGCTATAACTGCAGAAATAGAGGAGGACCTTCACCACAACATGGAAATATTGCACAAAGAACTAACGGAAATTAACATGAGGATAAACCTTGACAAAACAAAGACCATGATAATAACTAAGGAGAAGGAAAAACACGAAATAAAATTACAAGGAAAGAAGTTAGAACAGTAACAGCACAATACATTTTTCTACCCTTCGTATTTACTCCTCCAGTTCACTTAAACGTTGAAGTTCAAATAGATTACTCTCATCATTATTTTAAAAACCTGTACAAAGTTTCGGTTACTACAGATGCAAGAGGGACATTTTTTCTCTCAGTAACCATAAAGTACATTTTTCTACCCTTCGTATTTACTCCTCCAGTTGACTTGAATGTTGAGCAAAACGACACGAATTTAAATAAATGCCACAATGTGTCTCCCTCTATTCTCTTCAACCTTCAAGAGTTATATGTACTTTTTATGATTTTTTTAAAAATATTTTGTAAAAGTATCGTAACCTGTTAAATGTTAAATTTCCCGAATATTTGTAGAATTTGTGGTTCAATTTTCAATTAAACATTTTACAAATATTTCTATTTCTAAAGTATTTAATTGTATATACTCAAATTTGCATAAGGTCTGTAGCCTGTGCCAAATTTTTAATAATTTTCTGTATGTTTATTGCGAGGAATAATGAATAGTTACAAGTATATTGAGAAAGTGAATATTTTTAGGGGTTTCTCAATTTTTGCTCATATTTAAATAAAAATTTCTCATAAACTACCGTATTAATATTAATGACTGATTTTAGTTGTTTCTTTACTTCTACTAATATTTAAATTCCTACATCTCATAAAGTAACACTTCAATATAAATGTGACATATTATCGCTATAACTTGTTATAGTAGTATTTATTATAATAGTACTTAATTAATTTGAGATCCAATTAGTAATTTATGAGATATTTTTATTATAGTGAAACCATTTTATTACAAAAGCATTGTTGTGTCAGTTTTCAATCGTTTTTAAATAAAAATATCTGAAAAACTACCTTATCAATATTTGCACAATTTGTTGCTGATAATAACTGATACATTGGTATTTAACATATGTAATTTAGTTTGAATTCAATGAGCAATTTTTAAGATATTGCAATTTTTATTTGAGAATGAACGATTTTTGGGGTAATTTTAGTTATTTCTCTATTTGTACTAATGTTTAAATTTCTATAGCTCATAAAGTACCGCATCAATATGAATGTAATTTATTGCCTCTATTACTTGTTATAGTAGTATTTATTGAGAACAATTAAGTTTAGATCCAATGAGTAATTCATGAGAAATTTTACTACAGTCAGAACGTTTGATTGTAAATGCTATTTTTAGGTGTCCATTTTTGCAAGCTTTTATATAAAAATATCTCAAAAACTACCTTATCAATATGTGCAAAACTAATTGATGATATTAACTGATATACTGCTATTTACCATGTATAATTTAATTTGAATCCAATCAGCAATTTTTGAGATATTGCAGTTTTTATCTGAGAATGAACGATTTTTGTGGCAATTTTAATTGTTTCTCTCATTGTACTAATATTTAAATTCCAATACCTCAATAAGTACACCATGAATATGAATGTAATTTATTGTCGCTATTATTATAGTAGTATTTATTGAGTATAATTAATTTGAGATCCAATGAGTAATTCATTAGAAATGTTTATTTTATTCAGAACATTTGTTTACAAAAGCTACTTTTATGCATCAATTTTTAATCGTATTTAAATAAAAATATCAGAAAAACTACCTTATCAAAATTTGCACAATTTATTGCTGATAATAACTGATATATTGGTATTTAACATATGTAATTTAGTTTGAATCCAATGAGCAATTTTTGAGATATTGTAATTTTATTTGAGAATGAACTATATTTGGGGCAATTTTAGTTATTTCTCTAATTGTACTAATGTTTAAATTGATATATCTCAAAAAGTACCATATCAATATGTATGTAATTTATTCTTTCTATTACTTGTTATAGTAGTATTTATTGAGCATAATTAAGTTTAGATCCAATGAGTAATTCATGAGAAATTATTATTATAGTCAGAACATTTGATTATAATAGCAATTTTGAGTATCTCAAATTTTTCTCGTTTTTAATAATATCTATCGAACTACCTTATTACATTCAATTTATTACTGATATTAAGTGATATTCCGGTATTAATTTAGTGTAATTTCATTCATATCCAATGAGGGATTCACAAGATATTAAATTTTATTTAAAATCTTTCGTGGCTGTTATAAGTGTTTTTCCAGTTTGTGTGATGATATCTCATAACCAGCCTATTAATATGTAATCATTTTTGAATTAAGTTTATGACTAAATTACATTTAATAATAATTGTTTCTTGACTGTAATCATATCATTTTTTAATACAAATTTGAATCAATCAGTAATGAGTTTTTCTATTAAAGGGTGTAACAAGAATCATGCACGATTTTTTTTCTGGGGGCTCAAGGGAAATAATGAAACAATGAGGAAAATTTAAAATTTCAAGATTTTTTTTTCAGGATTTTTGTTACAGCCTATAGAGCCGGGATCAGATAAACTTTAGTGTGATCCATGACTACATTAAAATTTTCAATTTGCAAGCTTGCAAATAAAGCGGAAGTATTGAACTTTACAGTAGCTACAGCTATAATTCCGATGAAAAACCCCACACTTCCACACCTACATGGAGCGAGTTTGAAATATATGCAGGGAAGGACTGGAACCAGCCAAGCTAGATTATAAGTTTTATTGTATTTTTATATCTTTAATGCATGCTATTACTTGTATGACCGTTTTGAATTGTTTTTGATGTGTAATTTAATTTGACCTGTGTAAGACATACTAGTGTCAGAAGCATTAATAAAATTATTAAATTATTATTACCTAAAATAGGCTTAATAAAATAAAATAATAACCAATATTACACAACGAGCATGGAAAGTGTCAGTCTATTATTATTTACATCTCCAGTTGCTTTTAAAGTGCGACCTCAACCTGGGCCTTGACCGCGACCTGAACCTGGGCCTGGACCCCGACGAGCTAGTTTCATTGTCATGCTATAAGCCACGAGATTCGCAAGGTTCTTCTGGAGGTGCCTCACGGATGGGCACTTGCTGCTTCCTTTTGGATTTGCGTCCTCAACACCGTATGTGTGGCTGACGTTCTATATAAAAACAGTCGTCTGATGTCTTCTCCTTTGGTGCATTTGCATTGTACCGCGCTAATTGTCGGAATAAATCGATGCCCTGACTCTTGAGTCTTTCATAAAAAATGCACGTTACTGGCGAAGAAGGCCCCCTGGGGGTTGTTCGTCGAGATTGCCGTGTGCTGCGGCTCCATCATTGCCTATAATTAGGCGGTCGGGATAAACGGTCCCAGCTGGCAATAATTATAATGATAGTTTTAGGGAAATTAATGAAAGCCGCCCCACGGGGGCCGTAATTGATTCGAGGTGTTTGATTAATGATTTTTCAGGTCCTCTGCACATTGACGAAGCGAAACAAAAATTGCATTCAGATATTGCACGGTCATTATAAAATATATAACACTCTGCATGAAAATCGATGAAAAAAACAAAAATGTAAACCACAATTCTTAAATAGTAATGTGGGTATGCCAAATCCGTTCTGTGTTTCCTCCATTCCTAACAAGACGTATGCTCTATAATATTTAACAAAATTCCATGAGTATATTTACTTTATTTTTCACTTTACATCTTTGTATGCTTTGTATGGATTGCATCTTTCTCCGGGTGTAATCATCATAGTAACGCCCTTGGTGCATAAATAGCTATTCCTGTTATCTTGAAAAAAACAAACTCACATTTCGCGTCAATTATACCTTAATCGAGATTCTATGATTGCGAACAACGTTTAACTTAGTCTTTCAGACATCCTCACTCAATTTTCGTCGCGTGACGAACGCCGCACAAGTCGGCTGCGAATTTTCAGTTGTTTCCTTTCCTGTCCGTAATTCGGTTCGGTTTGGGAAATCTCAGCATGAACCGAGCGGAGCGAAGGAGAGACACTCACATGAGAGCGTTGTAAATGGCACTTGGACATTTTCGGTATTTTATATTCTATATCCGTGGGTCTGTCCCCTTTCCCGCAGAACGGCTTCCGCTTTGTTTTACTATTGTAACCTGGAAAAGGGGAGCCGCGCCATAGTTCTGAGGGATTTGTTTTATGGAATTCTATCGACGGTCAATTTATCTGTTTGCATCCACGTCCGGAGTTTGTGCGTCGCAATTCAATCCGAGCCCTTCGTCCTCGTCAATCGAATATTTGCATTCCTTTCATAATTTAACACCTGACTGCGCTTTGCAGACGACTTGATGCGAGTGTTTTTAAACGTCACAATTAAATTGGAAACTGGACATTTTCTGTAGTTACATTGCAAAATTTCTGGTATATTTTCAGTATAACAGCTTTTAAACAGACCTGTTTTAAAGAACATCATGTTTTTAATATCTTCGTGGATCTGTTTTTATGAAACAGCTATAGAACTGAATGGCTAAATTAGCCTCTCTAAAGCTAGTCGCTTAGTGGCCAAGAAGAGTAGTCTTCCACACGCAATTTGGTGCGTCTAGATTTTATTGCATTGAACCAAACTCTGTACTCAAACTTTTTTGATCATCCCAAACAATCTTAGTCATTCAGCTGTGTACATTAAAACATGCATATACAGTCTGTTAGATAAAAAGCGCCCAAGACTATAGCAACTTCATTTGTTATTTAATCATCAACACACCATATATATTATTAAATGGGATAGTCTTAGCTATAAGTTGGCGAAAAAACATCTTATTTAAACACCGTCATTTATTTGTTATGACGTAACCGACGCCTCTTATTCCAGAGAAATTCGTATTTAACAGCATTAGCTCAAATCAGTTTTTCAAAAATGTCATAGTATAACCCTACTTTCATTTTTAATCCTAAAAATCTAAACCGGTGAAAAGTAAGTACTTAAAATGCTCTACAAGAATGCACAAAAAATATTTACCGAGCAATTTAAAAAAATTGTCGGTGACGTTGTAACAAATAAATGAAGGTGTTTAAGTTGATGGTTATATAACAATTGAAGTCGCCATAGCCTTGGGCGTTTTTTTATAGAACACACTGTATTATCGCCAGAAATTTGTCTGTCTATTTCGCGACCTTTTTCAATTGCCATTTTATCTCTCGTCGGTTCTTCGTTAAAATCTGTATGCGATTAGGTTTCGATTATTGTAAAACTGGTAGACGAAGCGTGGCAGAGCAATCGCCAAGATTCGCCCCCAGTTAATTGTTAGTGCACCGTTGCTGGCTGAAGTTTTGCAATTTCCCTGGGCCCCGAAGAACGGCTGGCGCGTTCCGCTCGTATGCATGGCCACGAACGAGTGCGCCCAATTGCGCGTTGAAATATTTAAAACCGGAACAATGCCCTGGAACTCCTGTAATAGTTGCGCTTGATGCTATGCAGATTAAATTACGTACATTCGGCCGTTTAAGAGGACACATTTTAATGCGGACACGTCCATAAGTGGCAGGCTTTTGCCTTTGTCCGGTTAGCACGATAATCGAATGTAATAGTTTCGGCGAAAAGCGTGTTAATAAAACCCATTATTGCAGCGGACATATTATTCTGTTTATAAATTCCACGGAATTAAAATATTCGTGGTATTTTTATGATGGAATTTCCGGTTTTTTTAATAACTGTGTCATATCAATTGTTTGCTCTAATTTTGCTAGACGCGTTATTTTTAATTAAAAATCTTCTCGTGTGTGTGTGATAATCAAATGCCATGTCCAAGCAATACACAACATCTGCATACAACATTCCGGCATCCGTGTAGACGGCGCCAAATTGTCCGTGGTTATCATCTATGAAGACCGTGGAGTTTCCTAGCAGTTACGATTTAATTCCGGAAGGTTTGGAAATTTCAAACGCAGATGTTGCGGGGCCACGTATTAAGCGAGTTTAATTCCAAAAACTGTTTTGTCAAGTGGGGAAAACACGTGTACAGTACGCTGCCGAATTAATTGCCGGCCGGACGCGAATTATAATTGGGTTAATTAGTTTTGGGGGGTTCCCGAAAACTTTGATCCGCCGGAGCTGATCGATGCCGCCGCAGACGAGGGCTACGTGTGGGCCGCAATTTTTCTTTCGCCGCGAATCTCTCCGCCCGACATGCACGAAAGGGCCGCCCTCCCTATTTGGTAAACCCTTTTCTTTTCTCTTATCACTGCATGCACTCAAAGTGCGGATATGCGGATATCCGATGGAAATACCTTTATATATAGTCGGGGAGTATATCAATTGGATGGAATCATTTTTATCTTTTGTCCCAGGGGAAACTCCAGGCGAACTCGGATGGATAACAACAAAACTCGCCGTGCTCTTTTGACGGTGCCAATAATTTATCGCGCACATTCGCAAAACCAAAGCAGCAGTAAATACATTATTAAAACCCACCCGCCGCTGGAACGATTCTGAATGCAAAATCTCTTCGCGGTATTGGATTTATTAAATTTATATCGATTCCGAACCAAGCGGAAAGCTATTATGCAAGATAAATTTTGTGTCCTTCAAAAATGACGATTAGTTATTTTTTTGCTCTTGTTTTTTCTCTAAAGCAATTCTTGCAACATCCCCATTAACCATTGAAGTTTAGAAAGAAATAATTGAAAAATTTACAATAATTTTAAAAACTGTGACACTGCTCAGTGATTGCTGTAAAAATTTCACCAAATACTGTTAAATTTACAATCTATATTAGAATTGGACAATGATGACAGAATTTTGCAGTAATCATTTCAATTTTAAGGGTAATTAAGCAAAACTTACAGAACATGCCTTACAACTTTCAGAAGTAGTTGTGAACTTAGTAAATTACTTACTTTTCAGGAAAATAGTTGAAAATTTGACAGTAATGGATGAAATTTTCAGTGCAATCATAGAATTTTTTATAGATATTCAAAATATAACAGTGTTGTCAGCAACCATTGAAACTTTTACATAATTTCTGAAATTTTGGCAGAAATAATTGAAAATTTGACAGCAATCTTTGAAATATCCTCATTGACCATTGAAAGAATTAATTGAAAATTTTACAATAATTTTAAAAACTGTAAATGTAATCAATGATTGCTGCATATATTTCACCTGGAACTGTTAAATTTACGATCTCTATCAAATGTTGATAAAGATGAAAAAATGTTACAGTAATCATTTCAATTTTTCGTGTAAGTAAGCAAAACTTACAGAGCATGCCTTATAACTTAAAGAACCAGTTCTGTAATTAGTAAATAACTTACTTTTCAGGAAATTAATTGAAAATTTGACAGTAATGGTTGAAATTTTCAGTGTAATCATAGACATTTTGGTAGAAATCTAACAGGTTGGCACCAAGCATTGAAACTTTCACATAACTACTGAAATTTTGGCAGAAAATCTTTGAAACGTCTTCATTAACAATTGAAATTTAGAAAGAAACAAGTGAAAATTTTACAGTAATATTAAAAACTGTGACAGTAATCAATGATTGCAGCAAAAATTTCATCAAAAACTGTTAAATTTACAATCTTTATCAAATATTGATAATGATGAAAATATTTTACAGTAATCATTTGAATTTATAGTGTTATTAAGCAACATATATAAAATACGCCGTATAACATTCAGATCTAGTTGTGTAGTATTAGTGTGCTAGTTATTAGTAAATAACTTGGTTTTCTATCTGTTTTGTAATTAGTAAATAACTTAGTTTCCAGGAAAATAATGAAAATTTGGCAGTAAAGGTTGAAATAGTAGAAATTTTAAGAGACATTTTAAATTAGACAGTGTTGGCAGCAACCATTGAAATTATGACATAGTTACTGAAACTTTGGCACAAATAATTGAAAATTTGACAGCAATCTTTGAAACTTCCTCACTAGCCATTGAAATTTTGAAAGAAACAATTGAAAATTTTACAGTAATTGTAACAACTGTAACAGAAGTTAATGATTGCTCAAAAAATTTGACCTAAACCTGTTAACTTTACTATCTCTATAAAATGTTGATAATAATAAAAACATTTTACAGCAATCATTTAATTTTTTTATTGTAATTAAGCAAAACTTATAAAGCACGCCTTACGACTTTCAGAACTAGTTGTGAACTAGTAAATAACTTAGTTTTCAAAAAAATAGTTGAAAATTTTACAGTAATGGTTGAAATTTTTAGTGTAATCATAGAAATTTTGATAAAAATTTAAAATTTAACAGTGTTGGCAGAAATAATTGAAACTTTGTCATGATTACTAATTTTGGCAGACATAATTGAAAATGTGACAGCAATCTTTGAAACTTCCTCACTAGCCATTGAAATTTTGGAAGAAACCACTAAAAATTTTACAGTAATTTTAAAAACTGTGACAGTAATCAATGATTGCTGCAAAAATTTCACCAAATACTGTTAAATTTATGATCTCTATCAAATGTTGATAATGATGACAGCATTTTACAGTAATCATATCAATTTTTGTGTAATTAAGCAAAACTTACTGATCATGCCTGATCACTTTCAGATCCAGTTGTATAATTACTAAATAACTTAGTTTCCAGGAAAATAATGAAAATTTGACTGTAAAGATTGAAATAATAGAAATTTTGATGATTACTGAAATTTTGGCAGAAATAATTGAAAATTTGACAGCAATTTTTGGTTAGGTTCGGTTAGGTTAGGTCAAGGTTGAAGTAGTAGAAAATTTGAGAGAAATTTTAAATTTTACAGTGTTGGCAGCAACCATTCAAACTTTGACATGATTACTGAAATGTTGGCAGTGATAGTTGGAAATTTGACAGCAATTTTTGGTTACTCGTTACCCATTAAAATTTTGTAAGAAACAATTAAAAATGTTACAGTAATTTTAATAACTGTGACAGTAACTATTGAAATTTTGACAAAATAATTGAAATGTTTACAGAAATAAATTTAAGAATAAAGAAATAATATTTCAACAGTAATCTTTGAAGTTTGACTAAGCAATTGACAAAATTTGACCACGATAATTCAAAATTAATTAGCATTAATTATTTTGTTTAGCCATCGACATTAAACTGTTCTATTATCATTCAAATGAACTAAAATATTTACAGATTAAAACATGTAACTATTTCAAAAAACGTCGGCTAAAGATTTTCCGTAAGATAATTTTTGGAAGCTGGGGGTGCAAGGAGTAATTTGAAACTAAAGTTACGTAGATTTGGACAGCTTTTCGAAAGTGAATCATATTTAGACCAGCTGTGAGTTAGGACATAATAAAATACAACAAAGTACTAACAAAAATTCCAGTTTCAGAACCGACGGCAAATTATTATTGCCAATAGCCTCTGTATAGCTCTTCATAGCCTTTTTACAGGAGGCTCCTGCGAATCGAACGAGACCAATATTTATGATGATTTTAAATTCGCGAAATATTCGTTTCTTCGTGTTTTGTTGAATTTCCAGATCGAGAACGATTTGGGCGAAATCGTCGCGATTTGGAGAATTCATCGAGGGTATTTTTTTACGCAAAATTAGCCATAGTGGACACCCCTAAGTCATCGAAGGAACTTTCTATGGCATTAATCGTAAATATCATTGAAGGGCAGGAATTTGTTTGAAGAAGCAGCGGGAAAATCTCATGTGTGATGAGTCCCCCCGCCGATGGTCTGCCGATCTGAATTATTTATGCGCAGAAGAAAGCTTCTTGTATAATGTACGCCAGATATCTGACAAACATGCATTAACTCGAATAAAACTATTCATCATCCCTAATCGTGGATAAACATAATGGAGCCACAGCGCCTTAGGAACAATCTATAAAAATCAGTCTGGAAGTGAATTACAAAGTTATAAGCGTGATTGATTGCTGCAAATATATACATAAATATTGCGATTCCATACGACGGAAAGAAAAAAAAATCGCGAGATGAATTATTACGCACCATAATAATCCGGCCTCTGGCAGCATTAGAGGCTGTATTGTCACAAACTTGGCTAAACTGAATGTGAATTTCGTATGTTCTCGCTTACTTGTTGTAATTGTACGTGTGCTTTGTTAACTTTGTGCTGAACATATCCAGGACATTGTTATCGCGAAAACAAAGCGCCATCCACTCTGTTAAACGATTTAATTTCGAAATTAATTATGGCCGCCAAAATATTTCACGACGTTTTGTAGTATCTAGTCCGCCCTGCTGCGAATCACATACAGTGCTGGCCGTACGTATATGCCATTAGTTAGTAAAACTAATATCATAAATCACGTCCTTTCACTAATTACTCAAGTAAATTCATGGGTTTCACAACTATAAGTACAACCACGACCGAGGTGCGTACCAGATATGTATCCTATTGTGGCCGCAAAACAGGACCACCGCAGCTTTTGAATTGAGGCTCATGGAGGAGGTGCAGCGCAGGGCTGAGGTTATTAATGCCGAAGACGTCCGGGAAGTTTTTCCTTTGATGCGTCGGACGTTGAAATTTAAGGTCCACCGCACAATGGAAAGCCCGCGGCCGGATTATTAAATCCGCGATATTTATCGCGCCGGTTGCACGAGATATATTGCTGGGTATTAGTTTTGAGGATGACTCGGTATATCTTTTCACTATTATTTATAATAGTATCCTGCGATAATAAACATTCTTGGTACCCATGTTAGAGGAGCAGACAAGTGCTTATCTTTACGCCGAATTTACCCCGGATGAAAGGTATCTCAATCAAAAATACCCACCTCAAAAACTTGCCACATCAAATGGCCCTCGGCGCCGTTAACTCTCACAGATGATTCGCCTTAAGGATCGCCACGTTATGAGCCATTTAATGGCCGCACGAATAAAAGATTTCGGCGCCGTAATTTGGTAAAAAGCGTGCGCTCGATATTTACGTGTACACTCCGGCAAATTCAACATTTACTCCGGGCAGATATGTGTCTCAGATAGGGGCGAAAGCAGATGTAATCGTAACTCCGGCCGCCGCACGGCCAACGCACAATTACATTACCGTAATGGCATTATCGATTTTTGCATCAGCAGATTACTTCGCACCTCGGGATTATTTTATTTCATCTCTCCGCGCGCGAATCTTTTCGGGAAATTTATCCGCTGCTTTATTACGTTCATTTCGTACGAAAATAAGGAGCGGGCGCGCCAAATGATAATATGGGAAGTTGGATAAAAAGATTCGGCGGTGTAATAACATTTTTTTCATTTGATGTAAACGGTGACCGTTTTGTGTGGGCCGCCTCTTCTGCGGAACGAACGCTGCGGAAACGCTCCCTTATCTGCACTCTCCCTTCGCCGCCCTTTTTCTTTTTGTAGCGGATAAATATCAATTTCGCATTCGGCCCTTGTCGCAAATAATCTTTGATCCTATTGTTCAACAGGGGGAAGAGGAATTATTAATACTTACGCACGGCAAAAACTCGATTCCTAATAAAAACGCAATTTTCTATGTGCCAGGTTTTATTTAAAAGCTTTCAGAAGCAGATACGTGCATGCTCCACCGCATGCTGTTTTCTCGTTTTCCAGGGAAACGCCCGAAAATTGGGCGACACCTTATGAAATTGGCTCCATACTTTCTTATTATTATTTATGTATATTTTAAAATAGAAACAATGAATCTAAATCAGATTACCTAATAATAACAAGATCTGAAACTATTTATAAGTGGTCTCTGTTTTTCCAATATATTTGGGTGTAATGAAGCAAATGCTGCATTTACGATTTTCATAGAAATCTTGCAATGGTCACTGGACAATGTAAGTCCCATATTATATGTAACACTAAGATCACTCAGGCAAATCTGGGTGATCTCTTAGCGATAGTAGGCACAAATAAATTTGGACTTAAAAAAAGCAAGAGCAAACTGCCAAATGATACAACAAAGATGTATAGAAATATATCAGATAAAATACTCCAAGGTCTGAAACTATTTATGAGTAGTCTCTATTTTTCCAATATATTTTGCTGCAATGAAACAAATGCTGCATTTACGATTTTCATAGAAATCTTGCAATGGCCCCTGGACAATGAAAGTCCCATATTATATGTAACACTAAGATCACTCAGGCAAATCTGGGTGATCACTTAGGCTAGTAGGCATAACTAAATTTGAAATTAAAAAAGGCAAGGGCAAACTGCCCAATGATGCAACAAAGATGTATAGAAATATATCAGATAGATCACTCCAAGATCTGAAACTATTTATGAGTAGTCTCTGTTTTTCCAATATATTTGGCTCTAATGAAGTAAATGCTGCATTTACGTTTTTCACAGAAATCTTACAATGGTCACTGGACAATGTAAGTCCCATAAAGCAACACAAGGAGATAAAAACAAAGAAAGTGGATCAGCAGTGACATATTAAGTGCCGGTAGAGAGTTTAAAAACATGTTTGGCTAGTAAAAAATTAAACAAAGCAGACCTTGAACTTCTCTATATTAAAAAAAAGAGCGAATACACACATAGATAATTCTATGAAATTCAAAACACAATTTTCTATCAGAAAATGGAAAAACTTGGGGACACCCCATATTCTGATAATATTTGACAGTAATCTTTGAAATAGTGAGGGTAATATCAGAAAATTCACTGAAACTTAAACATTTTCAGTAAGCTCAAACTTTGTTATATCTTCAGAAACTGGACAAGATTTTACAATTTTAGTCATCAAAATTTAAAATTCCATCTGCTAATATTTGACAGTAATCTTTGAAACAGTTAAGGTAATATCTGAAAATATACTGAAACTTGAAAATTTTGCAGTAAGGTTATATATCCAGAAATTGGATTAGATTTTACAATTATAGTCATCAAAATCTAAGTAATCTAATAAGTTTTCTACACTTATTGAAAACACAATTTTTTATCAAATATGAAAAAAATTGAGGACACCCCATATTTTGATAATATTTGAAAGTAATATATGAAACAGTGAGAGTAATATCTGCAAATTTACCGAAATATGAAAATTTTACAGTAAGGTTATATTTCCAGAAATTGGATAAGATTTTAAAATTTTAGTTATCAAAATCTATCAAATTTTCTACACTTATTCAAAACACATGTTTATATCAGAAAATGAAAAAAACTTGAGGACACCCCATACTTTGACAAGATTTCACAGTAATCGTAGAAACAGTGAGGGTATTATCTGAAAATATACTGAAACTTGAAAAATTTCCAGTAAGCTATACATTCTTTATATTTCCAGAAATTGGATTAGATTTTACAAATCATCAAAATCAATAAAATTTTCCACACTTATTCAAAACATAATTTTCTATCAGAAAATGGAAAATTTAGAGGACACCCCATATTTTGTTAAAATTTGATACAGTGATGGTAAAATCTGCAAATTTACTGAAACCTGAAATTTTTCCTGTAAGCTTATATTTCCAGAAACTGAATTAGATTTTACCATTTTTAACATCAAAATCAATAAAAAATTCCACACTTATTCAAAACACAATTTTCTATCAGAAAACTTGAAGGCACCCCATTTGATAAGATAATCTTTGATCTTTGGTAAGATTTGACAGTAATTTTTGAAACAGTGAGGGTAATATCTGCAAATTTACTGAAACTTGAAAATTTTGCAGTAAGGTTATATTTTCGGAAATTGGATTAGATTTTACAATTTTATCAAAATCTAAGTATTCTAATAAGTTTTCTACACTTATTTAAAACACATTTTTTTATCAAAACATGGAAAAATTTGAGGACACCCCCGCAAATTTACTGAAACTTGAAAATTTTCCAGTAAGCTTATACTTCCAGAAATTGGATAAGATTTTACAATGTTAGTCTTCAAAATCTATCAAATTTTCTACACTTATTTAAAATACATTTGTTTATCAAACCATGGAAAAAATTGAGGACATCCCATATTTTGATAACATTTGACAGTAATCTCTGAAACAGTGAGTGATCTACAAAGTTATTGAAAGTTGAAAATTTTCCAGTAAATATATATTTCCAGAAATTGGACTGACTTTACAATGTTAGTCATCAAAATCTGTCAAATTTTCCACATATATTAAAACACAATTTTGTACCAGAAAATGGAAAAACTCCTCATTTGAGATCATCTTTGATCATTGATAAGACTTGATAGTAATCTTTGAAACAGTGAGGGTAATATCAGAATATTTACTGAAACTTAAAAAATTTCAGTAAGCTCTAAATATTTTATATGTTCAGAAACTTGACTAGATTTTACAATTTTAGTAATAAAAAAAAACACCCTTATTTAAAACCTTATTTTTATCAGAAAATCACAAAAAATGGAAAACTTGAGGACACCTCATATTTTGATAATATTTGACAGGAATCTTTGAAACAATGAGGGTAATATCTGCAAATCCAGTAAGGTTACATTTCCGGAAATTGGATTAGATTTTACAATTTTAGTCATCAAAATCTAAGTTTTCTACACTTATTTAAAACACATTTTTTTAATCAAAACATGGAAAATTTGAGGACACCCCATATTTTGATAATATTTGACAGTAATCTATGAAACAGTGAGGGTAATATCAGCAAATATACTGAAACATGAACATTTTCCAGTAAGTTTATATTTCCAGAAATAGGATTAGATTTTAAAATTTTAGTCATCAAAATCTATCAAATTTTCTACACATTTTTTTATTAAAATTGGAAAACTTGAGGACACCCCATATTTTGATAATATCTGACACTTATCTTTGAAACAGTGAGGATAATATCTGAAAATTTGCCGAAACTTGAAAATTTTCCAGTATGCTAGAATATTTTTATATTTCCAGAAAATGTATTAGTTTTTACAATTTTACTCAATAAATTATTATCAAATTATCCACACATATTAAAACAACAATTTTCTATCAGAAAATGGAAAACTTGAGGACACCCCATTTGATAAGATAATCTTTGATCTTAGGTAAGATTTGACAGTAATCTTTGAAACAGTGAGGGTAAAATCTGAAAATTTACTGACACCTGAAAATTTTCCAGTATACTATAATTTTTTTATATTTCCAGAAATTGGATTAATTTTTACAATTCTAGTCATCAAAATCTGTCAAATTTTCCACAATTATTCAAAACACCATTTTCTGTCAGAAAATGGAAAAACTTGAGGACATCCAATTTGATAAGATAATCTTTGATCTATGATAAGATTTGATAGTAATCTTTAAAACAGTGGGGGTAATATCTGAAAATTTACTGAAACCTGAAAATTATCCAGTATACTATATTTTTTTATATTTCCAGATATTGGATTAATTTTTACAATACAAGTCATCAAAATCTGTCAAATTTTCCACAATTATTCAAAACACTATTTTCTGTCAGAAAATGGAAAAACTTGTGGACATCCCATTTGATAAGATAATCTTTGATCTATGATAAGATTTGACAGTAATCTTTGAAACAGTGAGGATAAAATCTGAAAATTTACTGAAACTTGAAAATTCTCCAGTATGCTATATTTTTTTATATTTCCAGAAATTATCTAAGTCTAAGATCTAGCTGTTTAAGTCTCAATTAGTTCTACAAAAATTTCAGTAATTATGTCAAAGTTTGCAATTATGCTCATGTAGGATCATATCAGTTTGCAAAATTTTAAAATTTGTAAGAAAGTTGTCAATTGCGGCTAAGACTTCAACTAAAACTGTTAAATTTCCAATTTCTATCAAATGATGACAAAATTTTACAGTGAACATTTCAATTTTGAGTGTAATTGATCAAAACTTACAAAGCATGCCTTCAGATTCAGTTGTAAAATTAGTAAATTACTTAGTTTCCAGGAAAACAAATGAAAATTTGACAGAATTGGTTGAAATTTTCAGTGTAATCATAGAAATTTTGATAGAAATTTTAAATTTAACAGTGTTGACAGCATAAATTGAAACTTTGACATGGTTACTGAAATTTTGGCAAAAATAATTGTAAATTTGACAGTATTGGTTGAAATTTTCAGTGTAATCATAAAAATTTGGATAGAAATTTTAAATTTAACAGTGTTGATAGCAACAATTGAAACTTTGACATGGTTACTGAAATTTTGGCAAAAATAATTGAAAATTTGACAGTATAGATTGAAATTTTCAGTGTAATCATAGAAATGTTGATAGAAATTATAAATTTAACAGTGTTGACAGCAGCAATTGAAACTTTGACATGGTTACTGAAATTTTGGCAAAAATAATTGAAAATTTGACAGTATTGGTTGAAATTTTCAGTGTAATCATAAAAATTTGGATAGAAATTTTAAATTTAACAGTGTTGACAGCAACAATTTAAACTTTGACATGGTTACTGAAATTTTGGCAAAAATAATTTTGAAATAATAAACCTCATTAACCATTGAGATTTTGAAAGAAATAATTGAAAATTTTACAATAATTTTAAAAACTGGGACATTAATCAATGATTGCCGCAAGAATTTCACCTAAAACTGTTAAATATACGATGTCTATCAAATGTTGATAATGATTAAATCATTTTACAGTAATCATTTCAATTTTTGTGTAATTAAGCAAAACTTACAGAGAATGCCTTATACCTTTCAGATCCAGTTGTATAATTACTAAATAATTTAGTCCAGGAAACTAATGAAAATTTGGCAGTGAAGGTTGAAAAAGAAGTTTTGATAGAAATTTGTCAAAGTGTGACATTAAAACATTTACATTATTTCAGTAATCACATTTACGTGATTACTGAAATTTTGGCAGAAACAAATGAAAATTTTACTGCAATCTTTGAAACTTCCTCATCAGCTATTGAAATTTTGAAATAAACAATTGAAAATTTTACCATAATTTTAAAAACTTGAAACAGGTGAATGTCTGAAAATTTACTGAAACTTGACAAGTTTCCAGTATGCTATATTATTTTTATATTTCCAGAAATTAGTGTTTACAATTTGTCTATAAATTATTTTCAAATTTTACACAATTGTTTAAAACACAATTTATTATCAGAAAATGGAAAAACTTGAGAACACCCAATCTTAAGTGGCAACTAAAAACAGAATATCTGAAGAACCGCGCATTACACATTATTTTGTTTACGTATATAAAATACAAGTTTAAAACAGTTTAATACAGTTTAAAACGTCAGAATTGAATACAAATTATTTAAAAAACTAATTGAAGTATTCAATTAAACAATTTTAATTGAATCTGCAATATTCTAAGCCACCGCTATTGGTCAGTCGGAGCCTTAAATCACCACCCCACACTGACTTGTTATTAAAAATCAAAGTCTTGCACCGCCAGTATTTTTATTGTAAAATCTTCAGTCACAAATATGTGCAAATCAAGGCGCCCATTCGAACGATAAATTGATCAATTTCTGCACATTAAGCTATCAAATCCATTGTGCACACGGTTGGGGATCATTACACAGGGCACTGACCTTATCCAGGAAATCCCTGCATAATGAGGAAAACTCTGGAGAGTCCTGGAATCACGGGAAACCGCAAACTGCATCTTCTTAGCACACGCACACACTCGCCACTGCACACCGTCCGAGTTCAGAAGACGTGCAAGTGAGAACACAGTACAATCGACACAATAAAACCAACGCGGCGATTAATCAGAGCTCCGATTTTCAGTGAGTAAGAAATGGTGCGTCACGGCGAGGTCCTTGCAGATAGTAAAAAGGCGAGACAATGATTTGGAATGTGGAATGTGGCTTATTGTTAGTTCGCAGGCAAGAAAGGACAGGATTTATTTTAATTGGGCTAGCCTTGATAACGTTTGCATGGAGTATTGTGCAAAATTGAGGAGATCAGGACAGCATTGCCAGATCTGTGCATTTCACACAGACACAGTTTTATGAAATTTAAATTCTAGGCTTAGAAAATGAAATATTTTCAAGTATTTCGGTGTAATATACAAACGTAAAGATTTTATAATATATTATCCAAATAGATGTAGATATCGAAACATTTATTTATTTAAGGTTGTTATATTATTATTTGGTACTTACTGGTGAAACATTATTTTTATTTTATATTATTATTTATTTACTTTATTTCGCCAGACCGAAATAAAATACTAACGGTTATATGCTAACTTCAGTTATATACTAACCGTAACTAGGTTAGTATATAACCATCATCAGAGGCATTTATTCAATGTTTATACATCTTGAATTCACTTTAATTGTAATTTTAAATTTTGATATAATTTATGGATAAAACCTTAAATTTATTTATTTATTTAGATTCTTGTAAGTGATTCCTTTATGAAAACTTATGTGAAAACATGTGAACAATATTTAGGTAAAGGTATCGAAACAGATAGACAACTAGACAAGTAGACATCCAGACAGATAGACAACCAGACAAGTAGCCATCCAGACAAATGAATGACCACACGAGTAGACATCCAGACAGATAAACAACTAAAAGCTAGATATCTTGACTAGTAGACATCCAAACAAATGAATAACCTGACCAGACAAGTAGACATCCAGACAGATATAAGACAGACAAATAACTAAAAGGTAGACATCTAGATAAATGACACCCAGACACGTAGACATTCACACAAATAACACCCAAACAAGTAGACATCCACAGAAATGACACCCAGACAAGTAGACATCCAGAAATAACATCCAGACAAGTAGACATCTAGACAAATGACACCCAGATAAATAAACATCGAGACAAATGACACCCACACAAGTAGACATCCAGACAAATGACACTAATTATTGCGAATTTTCGAAAAAAAAATAGAAAGTTTAGAGTAACACTAATGATTAAATGAAGAAATTATAATTTGGTTTGTAATTTCAATTTCTATTTTGTGAGAAATTTATAACAATGTGTAATTGTAACAATGTGTAATGTGTAATATTGGCTAAAAAATGCATACATTTTTTTATATTATACCAAATTACCTAAAACATTTTACTTTCTAACAGTACCTAAGTACAATTTTGCTATAAGTACAATGGAAAATTTTAGGGTAAGTGATTTGAATTTTTTGAATGCTCAATGAATGCTCTAAATGTTAACTAAAAATTATTTTTATGTGCAATAATAATAATCATAACTAGTATAACTTCGCCAGAAATAATATTTGTCAATTATTAAAATTTTCTGATTTTGATTGAATTATCCAATATAAATATTAGATTGACGACAACTGAAACTGAACCAAAAACCGGAAAAACCGTTATTTTTGCGGAACTAATTTATTATACATGTTTTGAAAATCTTGCTATTTGTGTCACTATTTCGTTTGAAACATGCCAATCGTTAACACAATGAATGCTCTAAATGCTTACAAAAAATCATTTTTATGCGTAATAATAATAATGTTTAATGTTAATAAAAACATCAAATTAAATAAATGTTACGAAAAAAAAAGGGAAACCCAGGCATCGAACTGAAACTGATTTGAACGTTTTTTGAACAAATTATACATTTTTTAAAAATCTTGCTATTTGTGTCACTATTTCGTTAGAAATATGACAATTGGTAAAACAATGATTGCTCTAAATATTGACTAAAAATTCTTTTTATGCGCAATAATAATAATAATAATAATAATAATAATAATCATAAAATTTATGAATTCGTTCCAAAAATATTTATCAATTATTAAAATACTATGAAAATTTGATTGAATTTTTGCATCTAAACTTAAGATTTTATTATTAGACAACCAATATATCATTAGATATCATTATACAGGGTGTCTCCTAAAAAACGCCTATGGCCATAACGCCGATTTCAACAAAACAAAAATAAGATTAAATGGCTCCACATATTCTACAAAGGGACCCTAATTTTCTTTTTTGCAAAATCAACTTTCATTTCAGCGATAGTCAACTTTTTTTTATCAAATGGTTACATATATTTTCTTATTTTCTTTTCTGGTAGAGATTATTTTTCGGAATGCAAATATGTATATAAGTTGGCTTTGATGGAATATTCGTTACAGAAAAATAATGGGCGGCGTTCATGCGAAGATGATGTGTGAGTTAGGTGGTGTTTTGGGTGATATATAGCCAGTGGTTCTTAAACTGTGGGTCTCGACCCCTCAATGGGTCGTTTAAAACTTTTGAAGGGTCACAAAAACTTTAAAAAACTTGATCAAAATTTTGAAAGCTTTTCACTTTGCACCGAAAAATCAGAAAATTCGCAACCTGAGGGGTCGCCAATAATCATGAAAATTGGGTCGCAAATACAAAAAGATTAAAAACCTCTGATTATTTACGTATCATGTACATACTGTATATTGGGAATGCTCCCGTTAATAAATAAATTATTATTATTATTATTATTATTATTATAGACGGCGTTTACTCACTATGGAATAGGCGGTTGAATGAATTTAAACTCAGTGAATTATAACACTCATATACAGGAGAGGTGTGTGTCCTTGCCTGCTTTAGAACTACGATATTCATATTTTGGAGACGTGTGTGAGAAATTGCACTTTTTGTATTTGCTATTTTGGGCATTGGTGTAATTGTTGATATCTTCCATACTTCTGGGAATTTACCTTCGTTCAGTGATAAGTTTGTAACATCTAAATATCTGTTCCCAATTCCCTCAAATGAGTCCGCAAACATCCCTCAGGATGTTTGCGGATATACCTTCTTCGCTTGATGCTGTCTTTCCAACCTTTTATATGCTCTTCTTTAACTCTTGCATCGATACTTTGTCAAAATAGTGAAGATCTCCATTTGTTTGTATATTTTCTTCGACCTTGTTTATAATCACCGGAATCATCTACAGTCGGATGTCTTATGAAATTGAAGCTTGGGAGCTTTCAGCTCATGCATCCCAAGTATTTATTTTGCAAAAAAAGCTATACGTGCGATAATGGGAGTACAACAGATGACTTCTGGTCGACAACTATTTAAGCAAGCAGATGTACTGACGATGGCATCAGTCTATATTCTTCAACATGCCGTACGAACGTGGAAAACTAGGCACAATCTTCCATCTAGGAGTACTGTGTATGAATATGGGACGAGGTCGCAGCATCATCTAATCGTCGCATCAAATAGACTTTACCTTACAGATCCAAGATCGGTGGGGATAAAACTTCTGAATCATCTTCCAGTACAATGGCAGCACCAGAAAATGAACAGTTTCAAAAAGCAACTTAGCGAACATTTAAAAGAGCATGCTTTCTATACAGTACATTAATTTTTTCTACATAAAATGTAGTGTTTTCCTAATTTATATTGTCTTGACCTCACATGAAATTCATGTCCAATGAAAGAAGTTTGAAGTTTGAAGTTTGAAGTTTGAAGTTCTTCGAAATGATTTAATTTACGCTGTCTATAAAAAATCGTTGAATTTGTCAGCTATCATTTGTTCATCCGCAACCATACTTCCATTAAATTCGATTTCGTGATTTAAACCTCTCTCATTTTCCTTAGTTTGTATTAATAATTTTAGGGACTTCCACAGTTCATTTGTATTATTTATTTTTCTATTTATTTCCCTCTCGTAAAAAGTTTTCTTTGCATATTTTATCTTTGTAACTATATCGTTTCGCATCTTTTTGTACTACTTCCATAATTCCACATTCCCTGACATTGATGCCTGTTTGTATTTTATGTCTCTCTGTTTCATCTCTCGAAGTATCTCGTCATCCATCCAATTGCAGTTTTTGCATTTTGTTGGAATCAAATAGGTTCTTATTGGGCATTTATTTCTCATATATTCTTTTATAGGTTTAATTAAATTGCTTGCTAAAACGTCTACTTCTGTTATGTTATTTTTCCACTCTGTCTCCCTCAGTATATCACACATCTCCTCCTTGTTGCAGTTCTTGTAAGATCTCTTACTTATTTTTCTACAGCTATCATTTTCCTTCAATTGGCTCATCTCAATCGAAGAATTAAGAACCTCTGATTATAGACGGAGTTTAAGCACTATGGAATAGGCGGTTGAATGAATTTAAGGTCAGTAAATTGTAACACTCATATACAGATGACGTGTGTATCCTTGCCTGTTTTACAACTACGATATTCATATTTTGGAGAAATGTGTGTCCTTAGTTCCTTTACAACTAAGTAACGTATATTCAGGAGGTGTGTGTATGGGTCGTTTAAAAACTTTGGAGGGTCACAAAAACTATGAAAGACTTTAGAGAATTTTTAAAGCTTTTCACTTTCCACAAAAAAATCAGAAAGTTGGCTCATATGGCGGTGCTCATATTAAGGAGAGGTGTGTCCTTAGATCCTTCACAACTGCGGTGCTTATATTAAGGATTGGTGTGTGTCCTTAGGTCATTCACATATTCGTTGCTCATATTAAGAAGAGGTGTGTGTCCTTGCCTGATTTACAACTACGATATTCATATTCTGGAGAAATGTGTGTGTCCTTAGCTCCTTTACAATTAAGATGCGCACATTCAGGAGAAGTGTGTGTCCTTGCCTCTTTTACAACTACGATACTCATATTCAGGACCGGTGTGTGTCCTTATCTTCTTCACAACTGCGGTGCTCATATTAAGGAGAGTTGTGTGCTTAGCTCCTTCATAACTGCGGTGCTTAGTTACTCACATGTTCTTTGCTCATATTAAGGAGAGGTGTGTGTCCTTGCCTGTATTACAACTATGATATTCATATTCTGGAGAAGTGTGTGTCCTTGCCTTATTTACACTTACGATACTCATATTCAGGAGAGGTGTGTGTCCTTATCTCCTTCACAACTGCAGTGCTCATATTAAGGAGAGATGTGTATCCTTATTTCCTTCACAACTGCGGTGCTCATATTAAGGAGAGGTGTGTTCTTAGCTCCTTCACAACTGCGGTGCTTATATTAAGGATAGGTGTGTGTCCTTATGTCGTTCACATGTTCCTTGCTCATATTCTGGAGAAGTGTGTGTCCTTGCTACATTTACATCTATGATACTCATATTCAGGAGAGGTGTGTGTCCTTATCTCCTTCACAACTGCAGTGCTCATATTAAGGAGAGATGTGTATCCTTATTTCCTTCACAACTGCAGTGCTCATATTAAGGAGAGATGTGTATCCTTATTTCCTTCACAACTGCGGTGCTCATATTAAGGAGAGGTGTGTTCTTAGCTCCTTCACAACTGCGGTGCTTATATTAAGGATAGGTGTGTGTCCTTATGTCGTTCACATGTTCCTTGCTCATATTCTGGAGAAGTGTGTGTCCTTGCTACATTTACAACTATGATACTCATATTCAGGAGAGGTGTGTGTCCTTATCTCCTTCACAACTGCAGTGCTCATATTAAGGAGAGATGTGTATCCTTATTTCCTTCACAACTGCAGTGCTCATATTAAGGAGAGATGTGTATCCTTATTTCCTTCACAACTGCGGTGCTCATATTAAGGAGAGGTGTGTTCTTAGCTCCTTCACAACTGCGGTGCTTATATTAAGGATAGGTGTGTGTCCTTATGTCGTTCACATGTTCCTTGCTCATATTCTGGAGAAGTGTGTGTCCTTGCTACATTTACATCTATGATACTCATATTCAGGAGAGGTGTGTGTCCTTATCTCCTTCACAACTGCAGTGCTCATATTAAGGAGAGATGTGTATCCTTATTTCCTTCACAACTGCGGTGCTCATATTAAGGAGAGGTGTGTTCTTAGCTCCTTCACAACTGCGGTGCTTATATTAAGGATAGGTGTGTGTCCTTATGTCGTTCACATGTTCCTTGCTCATATTCTGGAGAAGTGTGTGTCCTTGCTACATTTACAACTATGATACTCATATTCAGGAGAGGTGTGTGTCCTTATCTCCTTCACAACTGCAGTGCTCATGTCAAGGAGAGGTGTGTCCGTATCTCCTTTACAACTGCGGTGCTCATATTAAGGAAAGGTGTGTGCTTAGCTCCTTCATAACTGCGGTGCTTATATTAAGGAGTGGTGTGTCCTTAGCTCCATCATAACTGCGGTGCTTATATTAAGGATAGGTGTGTGTCCTTAGGTCATTCACATGTGCGGTGCTCATATTAAGGAGAGGTGTGTGTCCTTACCGAACATATGAAGGTGTATGACAATACTTGTATAAAACAAGCGACGACTAGTTGCGATAACAAAGGTCATAGTCTACATCTCTGCTGGATTGATGCATAAAGGGAATAGAGCGATTTTACGGGGCCCGGATTTCCCTTCAGGTGCTGAATTAAAAAGAGGGGCGCCCTTAAAGTGGCACTAGACGGAGAGGTGTCTCGATGCCTGCTCAGGGACAGAATCACGTCTCGAGCCGGCCGACTGTCGATTTCCCAGTCGATTCGCGAATCCTCAGACACGCACCTGGTTCGTGTCGCCGCCGCGGGGAAAATTGACGCAATTACAGGGAAACGCTGTCTGAGGGTGGGGTTGGGGGTGGGACGTGGTGCGTGGGCGGGGGAATGACTTTTTCGCCCCGACCGACGACCGTTCGTATTCATCACCGCGCCAGAAACGTTACTTACAGGGGGGATTTTCCTTAATGTATTGCCTACACGCGGATTTTCCGTCGGGGCCAGTAAATTTTTCCAGCTAAATGATTGGCCATTAATTACCACTTTAGGCGGACCAAGAGGTTGATTTATCACAGCAAAATTAACGCGCACCTATGCAAGATTAGAGCTTTAAAGCACCATATATAACGCCAGATTTAAACTGCTCCAGTTTGACGCTGTAAGTTGTAAATACTGATTTATACTGTAAATAAGCAAGTGCCATATAAGTTGGAACAGGCAAAAAAGATGAGAGTGCGTCCGCAATATCTGAATAGCATTTGGGATGCGAGCGAGGGGCTCTTTCGAGTGTTGTGCGGTGAAAAAGCGTCCCTGTTTATTATTCCCTTTTTCCAATAGATGAGGGGGAAGGGGTGGGGCGGGCCGGGAAGAAAGCGATTTTATTTGATGTGCAAAAAGTGAACTCGAGCAGAAATATTATTTTAGATACGCATAATGTGGATAAAGTTATACACTCGACGGGCCCTCCCCGTGTCTCCGCGAGCGAATGCGAGATGATGTAAAGGAGTCATGTACACAAATTCCAATTCACTGCCTTCATAAATAAATATTTTGTCGGGCTTAAGAGAGATACGGCCATACATCAGACGGGCAGACAGTGAGCGTTTCCGAACGTCGCTTTTACTACCCGCCGCCGTGTACTTAGCCTGATCATGCATGTTCATTACTTTGCGCGCACTGCCGGGGCAATGGGGGGACGTGTGGGCGCGCCGCCGCCCCCGGGGGTGAATCGCACTTTTGGGGTAATAGATTGGGTATTTGCACGCGACCCCCTGTTAATGGGGGGCGGCAAGCGTCGCGTTTATTTACATCGGCGGCGATACCATCGCGGCGCGGCGGCGGCGTGACGTTACCACCCCCGGCCAAACACAATCAAAGCCTCACTGGTTTATTACTTCTAATTTATTATTCACGCTCTATAGTCTACATGCCTATAAATACTGGAGCGTGCCCGCCTCTTGCATTAGTACCAGCGGTAATTGCACAATGCAATAATAGTACTCGCAATTGAATTATTATCGCATGTGAGAATTTCAAATTAACCTCATCTCGGGGCTCAGCTGTATCGTCGAGCCCGCAACGAACGCGCGAATCTTTTAATTGGATCTGCTGGCAAATTTGCTAACCTAACGCAATACGCATTTTTAAATTATGCCAAGAACTTTACATCGCTTATATTTAACGAAATTGTGTGCTTTGCCTTGCATACAGTTTAACCAAATATACTTCGGTATTATACTTTGCCAGGGCAGATTTTTTCCCATTTTGCTAACTGAATATAGGAGGCAATACTATTTATTTATTTTCGTAATACTATACTGTTATACCGTTTTATCAGAACTAAAAAAGCGCTGTAATGTCATGCTAAACGGTCAGCGGCCGTTAAGAATTCTTAACGGACGCCGGCCGTTAAGGGGAACGCACGCCCAACATGGATACACAATTCAAATTTAAAATTGCTCAGGCCATGACTAACATATGCCTGTCGGCCATAGTAAATAGCTGCATAGTCAGTTGCCGGTCCGTCAGAATGGATAAAGAAAACTTTGAAATTCCTAATGAGAAATTTATTTTCCTACATCTATGTGGACTAATTTCGTTTCTCACCGAACACCCTGTATAATTATTTTCAATACCTTTTCTAACTAGATTGCATGAGTCTGTGGTTAATGCTTGGTGTAACATCTTTAAATTAGTATAAATAAAGCACTTGGTTAAGTTTCACAAATGTGCTTTATGTATCCTAACCTTTATTAATTATTATGTTACGATCATTATTAATGGAATAATTATTTTTGCACCATCATTATTTAATCTATTGTTATTATTTTAAGTATCTGTATTAGAAATACAGGTGTTCAGGGAAAAAGAAAACACCCTAAATATGAAGGGTGAAAAATTTCCATACAATTAACTTGATTACTTTGACAGTAGAAGTAAACTTCAAAATTTTTGAAAGTGAAAACTGAAAATTTGTTTTATATCTAAAATGTATTCAAATTAACAGTAATTAATGAAATTTTCACGGCTACTAACTACATTTTTACAGATATACAAAAAAAACATGAAATAATTACAAGTTTGAAAATTATCTACAGAATATTAGAAGAGAAAATTAAAAAATAGTTTAATAACTAATATGTACTAAAATGATCATTTCAGTAATTACTACCATTTATGAAATCTTGATGGCCACTAGCAAAATTTTTACAGATATGCAAAAAAAAACATGCAATATGTTTTAAAACTAAAATGAACTAAAATTAACAGCAATTAATGAAATCTTGATGGTAATCGTCAAAATTTTGAGATATATACTAAAAAGACTAGCATTAATTAAAAGTTTGATAGTAATCTTTGAAATTTTAGAAGAGAAACTGAATAATTTGTTTGTAATCATTATAAATTTAGCAGCTATCTTTGAGGTTTCAGAGAATTGAAACTTTGACAGTAATAATGACAATTTTGACAAAATAACTAAGAAACTACAGAATAATTGAGATTTTAAAACTAAAAAAAAAATTCCATACAATTGACTTGATTAATTTGACAGTAGAAGAAATTTTCAAAATTTTTGAAAGTGAAAACTGAAAATTTGTTTGAACTAAACTGTACTAAAATTAACAGCAATGAATGAAATCTGAAATCAGTCAAACAACTTTGACAGTAATAATGAAAATTTTGACAAATTAACTAAGAAACTACTGAATAATTGACATTTTAAAACTAAAAAAGAAAGATATCCATACGATTGACTCAATTACTTTGACAGTAGTAAAAATTTTCAAAATTTTTGGAAGAGAAAACTGAAAATTTGTTTTATAACTAAAATTTACTAAGATTAACAACAATTAATGAAATCTTTATACCATGTGTATCACATCATATATCATATATCTATCTATCTATCATCAATATTATATTATTATTATATGTATTAAGTATGTTGTAGATGTGTACCTGTATGTGGAATAAATGTTCATACTAGTACTACTGAAATTTTGATGCCACCAGCCAAATTTTTACAGATATATACAAAAAAAAGCTATAATTAAAAAGCATTTAATTTGACATTTTCAAACTGAAATTTTTGTTTGTAATCATTATAAATTTAGCAGCTATCTTTGAGGTTTCAGAGAATTGAAACTTTGACAGTAATAATGAAAATTTTGACAAAATAACTAAGAAACTACAGAATAATTGACATTTTAAAACTAAAAGAAAAAAAATTCCATACAATTGACTTGATTACTTTGACAGTAGTAGTAATTTTCAAAATTTTTGAAAGAGTAAATTGAAAATTTGTTTTATAAATAAAATTTACTAAAATTAACATCAATTAATGAAATCGAGATGGCCACTAGCCAATTTTTTACAGATATACAAAAAAACATGCAATAAATACAAGTTTGAGAGTAATCTTCAAAATTTTAGAAGAGAAAACTAAAAATTTGTTTGTAATCATTAAAAATTTAGCAGCTGACTTTGAGGTTTCATTTTAGAGAATTTGAAACTTTGACAGTAATAATGAAAATTTTGACAAAATAACTAAGAAACTACTGAATAATTCACATTTTAAAACTAAAAAAGAAAAAAATCCATACTACTTAACTCCATACTTGATTACTTTGGCAGTAGTAGTAATCTTCAAAATTTTTGAAAGTAAAAACAGTAAATTTGTTTTATAACTAAAATTTACTGAAATGAACATTTTATTAATTACTAGCAATTAATGAAATCTTGATGGCCGGCCACTAGCCAAATTTTTACAGTTATACAAAGAAAACATGCAATGATTACAAGTTTGACAGTAATCTTCAAAATTTTCGAAGAGAAACTGAAAAATGTCCATACAATTTACTTGATTACTTTTACAGTAGTAGTAATCTTCAAAATTTTAGAAGAGAAAACTATAAATTTGATTTATAACTAAAATGTACTTAAATTAACAGCAATTAATGAAATTTTTATGGTAGTCGTCAAATTATTTTAGACTGATATACTAAAAAAACAAGCAATAATTAAACGTTTGAGAGTAATCCTCCAAATTTTAGAAGAGAAACTGTAAATTTTGTTTGTAATCATTAAAAATTTACCAGCTCTCCTTGAAGTTTTAGAGAATTGAAACTTTGACAGTAATAATGACAATTTTGACAAAATTATTAAGAAACAACAGAAAAATCGACATTAAAAAGACAAATTTCCATACAATTAACTTGATTACTTTGACAGTAGTAGTAATCTTCAAAATTTTTTAAAGAGAAAACTGAAAATTTCTTTTATAACTAAAATTTACTAAAATTAACAGCAATTAATGACATCTTGATAGCCACTAGCCAAATTCTTATGGATCTACCAAAAAAACAAACATCTAATAATTACAAGTTTGAGACTAATCTTAAAAAATTTAGAAGAGAAAACTAAAAATTTGTTTGTAATCATCAAAAATTTAGCAGAATCTTTGAGTTTTCAGAGAATTGATACTTTGACAGTAATAATGAAAATTTTGAAAAATAACTTAAGATAACTAAGAATAACTAAGAATAACTAAGAAACTACAGAACTATTGACACTCTAAAACTAAAAATGTAAAATATCCATACAATTGACTTGATTACTTAGGCAGTAGCAGTAATCTTCAAAGTTTTTGAAAGTGAAATCTGAAAATTTGTTTTATAATTAAAATTTACTAAAATTAACAGCAATTCATGAAATCTTGATGGCCACTAGACAATTTTTTATCGATCTACCAAAAAACAAACAGTAATAATTACATAGTAGATATTTATGGTGTTTCCTTTCATGAACACCCTGTATTTACTAATAATAATAATATATCATGTATGTATTAAAACTAATTTTCATAAAAGTGCCTCTTTGAAGGAGGACTAAAGCAGGCGATCTCGTGTATTGTTCAACTGTGCGTGCCCTAATTTCGTTTCTCACCGAACACCCTGTATAATTATTTTCAATACCTTTTTTAATTAGATTGTATGAATCTGCGGTTAATGTTTGGTGTAACATCTTTAAATTAGTATAAATAAAGCACTTGGTTAAGTTTCACGAATGTGAAACTTAATCAAGTGCTTTATTTATACAAACCTTTATTAATTATTATGTTACGATCATTATTATTGAAATAATTATTTTTGCACCATCATTATTTATTCTATTGTTATTATTTTAAGTATCTGTATTAGAATTACAGGTGTTCAGGGAAAAAGAAAACACCCTAAATATGAAGGGTGATCTAGTAGATATTTATGATGTTACGTTTCATGAACACCCTGTATTTACTAATAATAATAATATATTATGTATGTACTAAAACGAAATATCATTAAACTTTCATTTAAATTTTTTTAAATAGCAGTCATAGTTGGCTTTGACATTATTAAAAAGTACAATTTTTTCTCTTTGTTTTTCTCTTTGTCATTTAAAAAAAGTTCAAGTTCCCGAAAAACTAGAGAGTTTTCTATTGTTCCGTGTAATTCTTATAAATTTTTCTATACTTTTGCTCATTTTTCCGTTATTTCTATGTAGTTATGCTGATTTTTTTATGGATCTCGGAAACCATAGACGTAGAGATTTAGTTAAGTGAGGAAAGAATTGTCGTTTTAAGAGCTTATGCAAGATATGCTTTTGTTTTTTAAAAGAAAAACACAGTTCTTGAATTATAATACAAACTTTATTTTTTTTAAATAGCAGTCATAGTTGGCTTTGACATTTTTAAAAAGGACAATTTTTTTCTCTTTGTTTTTCTCTTTGTCATATAAAAAAAGTTCAAGTTCCTGAAAAAACTAGAGAGAGTTTTCTATTGTTACGTGTAATTTTTATTTATTTTTCTATACTTTTGCTCATTTTTACGTTATTTCTATGTAGTTATGCTGAATTTTTATGGATTTCGGAAACCATAGACGTAGAGATTTAGTTAAGTGAGGAAATAATTGTCGTTTAAAGAGTTTATGCAAGATATGCTTTTATTTTTTAAAAGAAAAACACAGTTCTTGAATTATAATACAAACTTTATTTTTTTTAAATAGCAGTCATAGTTGCCTTTGACATTCTTAAAAAGGACAATTTTTTTCTCTTTGGTTTTCTCTTTGTCATTAAAAAAAAAGTTCAAGTTCCAGAAAAACTAGAGAGTTTTCTATTGTTCCGTGTACTTTTTATTTATTTTTCTATACTTTTGCTCATTTTTCCATTATTTATATGTAGTACTTCTGAATTTTTATGGATCTCGGAAACCATAGACGTAGAGATTTAGTTGAGTGAGGAAATAATTGTCGTTTTAAGAGCTTATGCAAGATATGCTTTTGTTTTTTAACAGAAAAACACAGTTTTTGAATTTAATACAAACTTTAAATTTTTTAAATAGCCGTCATAGTTGGCTTTGACATTTTTAAAAAGGACAATTTTTTCGCTTTGTTTTTCTCTTTGTCATTAAAAAAAAAAGATCAAGTTCCAGAAAAACTGGAGAGAGTTTTCTATTCTTACGTGTAATTATTATTTATTTTTCTATACTATTGCTCATTTTTCCGTTATTTTTTTGTAGTTATGCTGAATTTTTATGGATTTCTGAAAAAAATAGGTGGAGGAGTAGTACGGATTATTATTATTAATTGACGTAGATATTTAGTTAAGTGAGGAAATAATTTTTGTTTTAAGAGCTTATGCAAAATATTTGTTTGTTTTTTGAAAGGAAAACACAGTTTTTGAATTATAATACAACTTTATTTTTTTTAAATAGCAGTCATAGTTGCCTTTGACATTTTTAAAAACGACAATTTTTTCTTTTTGTTTCTCTCTTTGTCATTTAAAAAAAAGTCCAAGTTCCAGAAAACACAAGAGAGAGTTTTCCATTGTTCCCTGTAATTTTTATGTATTTTTCTATACTTTTGCTCCGTTATTTCTATGTAGTTATCCTGAATTTTTATGTAGTTGGCCCATTTGTCTGTACTTTTTATGTAGTTTACTAGCTAATTCAGATAATACACCAGCTAATCCAATATTGAAAGTGCAATGCAATAACAACTTATACAGTCTTCAGATGTGGCTTGGCAGCAACCAATTACATCTCAACATTAACAAAACAAATTTTATGAATTTTCGCAATCCCCAGAAAACTAACTTGACCAAAATGAAAAATATGGGAAATACTAAGTATTCCAATTTATATTTTTATTTTTTAAATTATTTTTAAAACAAATGTAAAAAAATTAAAACACGTAATACAACTAAGTAGTAAAATAACAATAAATTAGAAAAAATGTTCAAAATCCTAATGCATTTATTGTAATTTACAATCAACATTTATTTATTTATTTAGCGTATGGCACAGCAAACTAAATTACAGCCTTTTAATTTATAATTTTAAGTTCTATATATAATCATACTCCATTTTTTGCATTTTCTATATACAGGGTGTCTTATCTTTCTTATCCTTAAAGCTAGAGATCTGGTAAAATAGGCAATATTAAGCAGCTTTATACGCTGGTTCAGATTATGTTGAAAAATTTTCAAAAGTCCGAGCAGTTTAGAAGTTATTCTAAAAAAACTAAAAATCGCGATTTTCTAAAAACTCCGATATATTCATAATAATTAAAGATGCGGAAGAAAGTTTGAAATAAAAGTTATTTGGTTCGATAGCACAAACTTGAGAATCAAGTCAAAACAAAACTTGAGAATCAAGTCACAACAAAACTTGAGAATCAAGTCAAAACAAAACTTGAGAATCAAGTCACAACAAAACTTGAGAATCAAGTCAAAACAAAAGTCAAGATGGAGATATTAATAGCAACTTTTTTTATTTTAAATGTCGGCCATATTTGATTTTTATGCGCCTAAATAGACTATATTTTCCTCTTTTCAACAATGTATAACAACCTATGTCAAAATTAAAACAACGTCAAATATGAATTTTTCCAATATTTATTTTTATTTTTTAAATTATTTTTAAAACAAATGTAAAAAAAATTAAAAAACGTAATACAACTAAGTAGTAAAATAACAATAAATTATTTAAAAAAATGCTCAAAATTCTAATGTATATATATAATGTATATGTATGTATATGTATGTATGTAATGTATGTATATATATAATGTATATATGTAATTGTAATTTTGAATAGAAATTTATTTATTTATTTAGCGTATGGCACAGCAAACTATATTACAGCTTTTTAATTTATAATTTTAAGTTCTATATATAATCATACTGCCTTTTACCACAGAATTTTAAGTGCTAAGGGTCCAAATATCGTATACAGGGTGAGTCGAGAGGAACGGACCAAACTCCAGGATTTTCCAGGAGGAAAACTCCAGGAAGGACTCCAGGAGGTATTGTACACGTGAAAATAATTTTAAAAAAATCATATGTTGTTATCCGATCGTCATTTGTTTTCAAGTTATAGTTTCAAATCTTGAATATGCAAATATGGTGTTTGTCTATGGTTTTTGTAATGGGAGTGCTACAGCTGCTGTTGAAAGATATCGTCAACGGTTTCCACATTGGAAAACTCTGGATTAAAATGTATTTATCCGACTTTTCAACAAACTGATCGAAACTATCAGTTGAAAACAATTGAAAATCGGACAACATTTGCGTTTTTTAAATAATTTTTACGTGTACAATACACTCCTGGAGTTTGGTAAGTTTCTCCCGACTCGCCCTGTATAAGTGGTGAATTTCATAGTGATCGATGAACCAGTGGTAATGTTTTACAGTAACTGTCATGATGATTACGTTTCTCATTTGTAGTAAGTATTATGGAATGTGTCTAAGACAGGAGATAGTAAGATTATCTGACTGCCAGTTAGTGTTAGTTCATTTAGCGTTATCCAGGGTGCACCACGAGGAGGCGAACTAACTTTACACCCCTACAATCGACATTATATAATTTTTATAAAAAAATTGTGGTATTTACCTATTAGCAATTTTGAATAAAATTTTAAAATTTGCAATGAAAAAGTTTAAAATTGAAGTTTTCTTCGATTTATTATGAAATATTTGTATTTTTGCTGAAAAGTTTTGCAAATTTCTATTAAAATATTAATAACTTAGTGATATACTTTGCAGATAAACGTTTATAACGTCCATTAAAAATTGCACGTTTGATTGAAAAAAACGTTGAAACGTAGCATCAAGCTACGTGTATATAATAATTAATCACAAAATGTATTTTTATTCTCAGTTGGAAAACACTTTTGTAACGAAGCAGTATACTGTACAACGAGCACTGAATGAAAAAAATTGTATTTATAATGAGAATTTTTACAACGAGCACTGAATGAAAAATTTTGTATTTATAATGAGAATTTCATAATTTCTAATGAAAATTTTGTAATCTCTAATGAAAAGTTCTCAAAGAAATGCAGCATTTATTGTAATTTACAAGATGATGTAAATGGATGTGATTACTGTATGAAAATCACCACTGATGCAGTACCATACTTGGAGGTATTCTTTTGCCAAACCACAAAATTCTTATTAAAATTATATAATGTCGATTGTAGAGAGAGATAAATATCGTTATCTCTCTCTACAATCGACATTTTATAATTTTAATAAGAATTTTGTGGTTTGACAAAAGAATACCTCCACGTATGGTACTGCATCAGTGGTGAATTTTATACAGTAATCACATCCATTTACGATCTTTATCTCTCTCTACAATCGACATTATATAATTTTAATAAGAATTTTGTGGTTTCTGAAAAGAATACCTCCACGTATGGTACTGCATCAGTGGTGAATTTCATACAGTAATCACATCCATTTACGATCTTTATCTCTCTCTATAATCGACATTATATAATTTTAATAAGAATTTTGTGGTTTGTGAAAAGAATACCTCCACGTATGGTACTGCATCAGTGGTGAATTTCATAGAGTAATCACATCCATTTACATCACCTGCAGCAGTATTGCATGTAGATAGATTTGATCTTGGTATTCAGTTACGTAGTTATAAACATATTTGAGCACGTGATAAACATCAACCTACATAATAAAGCCATCAATCAATGACTTTCACATTTAAGACGAACGTATGAAACTTGATATATTTTCTGTACAAATAAATTGAAATATAAATACAATAAACGAAATCGGGTGTTTGTAATCGAACATACAACTCAAATCACAGTTTTGCTCACTTAAGCTTGAAATCAGATAAATAATCGCGTGATAGCAATTAATTGATACATCCCAACGTACCCACATCGTAATTCTTTAACGAACCGAGGCACGTTCTTGCCCCACGTTATTGTTTAATCCAGGACCCGTAAATTATCCCCCCCGCCGCCCCCATGGGAAACTTGTATTTATCTCCGCCGACCACCTCCCCGCCATGGCTGAATCATTTTATCTGGATTTATTTCGGGAAGTTCCCCGATACGAAATAATCCCCGGTACGTGTTATTTGTTTGACCCAATTATCCCGATTTTTGTGCACGCTCCAGTTGGAATTACGGCCACCGCTTTAGCGCCGTCGATTATTTAAATCGGCCGGCCGTACGCGAAGATTTATACGTCCTGTACGCCGTCGGTGCATCCAAATTGCTTTGACGCGAACGGCCCGCTCAAATGAATATACGAGATATTCCGGGGCTCACGTTATAAACGCCGTCGGCTTTTTCGGCAGACAATGGGGAAAGTTCGTATGTAATTGGTCCGCTGCTTTTTCTCTGTAGTTTCAAGCACTCGGAGTTCCACCGGTTAACATTATCATTAGGCATTTCTACAGACTTTTCGTTGAAAAAAAAATTTTTTTCAGCGGCCCTTCCAGCATCAAGCTACGTTTATATAATAATTAATCACAAAATGTATTTTTATTCTCAGCTGGAAAACGCTTTTGTTACGAAATAGTATACTGTACAACGAGCACTGAATGGTACTCATTTCCCACGAATATGAAAGTATATGCAAATCATATGTGTGAAAAATGGGCATTCCGTGCGAGTTGTACACTATACTTTTTCTACGACTACAGCATTCATTATTTTTTATTTAAAGATTTGAATTTGTCTAATAACGTATCAAATAATATGTCATTATTAATGATTATGAAAAAACAGAGAAATAACTTGCTATGTTTTACCTTGTATTTTCACCTTTTATTGTCCATATTAAAAAACAGAGAAACAACCTTGTTTCTCTGTTTTTTAATATGGACTAACAGACTAACTTAAAAAACAGAGAAACGACCTTGTTTCTCTGTTTTGTTAATATAGACTACCACGTAGTAAAGTTCGAAACCACCCTGATGATTCATTATTATGAATGTGAAATGTCATATTACTACGATTGATAAATAGTTATTTACAAACCAAGTGCGGGAACACAATTTTCCCGCATGAACGCAATTTTGAAGCATGAGCGACCGAAGGGAGCGAATGCTTCATCTGCGTGAATGCGGGAAAATGATTCCCGCAAGTGGTTTGTACATTTTTTTTTGAAACGAACAGAACGATCAGCATAAACTCAAATAATTTTCATTCCGTTTCAAAATATGAAATAAAGCAAGCCATGGCTGTATAGCAAAACAATGATTGTTACTTTGACAGTTGATTTTTTAAAGCCTGTCGTTTAAAGTCTCAGTTTCTAATAAAATGTCTTCCGATTCGGATATAAGTAGTTGTACACCTCCGGAAATCCGCAATGCCGCTAATACGGCAATTAAAAATTTATTGCCGGATAAATCCAAACGAAGGTACGAGTTGGTATACTCGAAATTTATGGATTGGTGCAGGTTAAACAAAATACGGACTTATTCAGAAAATTGTTTGCTGGCATATTTTCAAACCTTTTCAAGCAAAAAGTCGCTATGGTCCACTTACTCTATGCTAAAGTCCTGTCTACTAATACACAATAACGTAGATATTTCCAAATTTACGAAATTTTACGCATTTCTCAAAAAAGAAACGTATAACCTGAAACCGAAAAAATCCAAGGTATTAGAAAGTCATGAAATTGACAAATTTATTCATGAAGCCCCTGATAACTCATTTCTGTTAATGAAGGTACGTACACAATATGTTTCATTAATCGATATTATTCTATTATTCTATAATATGTTTTACAGGCAGTAGTAATATTGGGCATTTCTGGCGCTTGTCGCCGCGATGAATTATGTAAAATGTTAATTGATCATATCGAGTTTAAACATGAAATGGTACTTGTTAATGTACCAGAGACCAAAACTAATATTTCTCGACGTTTTGTGGTGATCAATCCAGAATGGATAAATTTATTGTTAAAATACAAAAATTTAAGAGTAGGGACAAATAAACGTTTCTTTTTGACCTACAGAAATGGGAAATGTATTAATTCACCTATTGGTCTTAATACAATTGGCAAAATACCTTGCTCTGTGGCACAGTACCTTCAGCTAGAGGCTCCACAGGCCTACACTGGTCATTGCTTTCGAAGAAGTTCAGCTACTTTACTTGCAAACAACGGTGGCGATTTACTGACTCTTAAAAAATTTGGCGGTTGGAGATCTTCAAGCGTGGCCGAAGGTTACGTCGATGACTCTGTGCAGAGTAAAATTAACGTAGCTGAAAGATTGATGCAACCAGCTCCGGGACCTTCATCTCAAGTTGAAAACTATACAATCTCTGAAACTCTTAATGTGTCGCACACTATATCTAAACCTAACCTACTAATTGTACGATAAATGTGTACAATAATAACCCTGCTTAAGTCGATGTAGATCGTTCACAATAAATAATTATGTATTGATTTATTTATGACAGTGTTTTTTTGCCGTTTTCCCGGTCTACTAGACCGGGAAATACGGATTTCCGGTTGTCAATAGAGTGCGTCAAATGTCACTTTCGAGGCGGTGAGTTAAAAAAATATTTTTTTGCGAATTCGGAAGGACCGCTGGTCATCAGCAAAATAATAAGCGTTGCTATACTCGAAACGAAACGAAAAGTTTATTGCAACAAAATTTCAGCAGAAATTATGAAAAAATTTACTGTCCATTTCCAAACTTTCACAATAAAATTCAAAGTATCATCGGCAATTCCAAAATTTCTTTAGATTTACAAAATTTCACCTGCAAAAATAGCAGGTGAAATGCATTTTACATGCCATGAAATGTATTTCATAGCAGGTTACATACATTTAATATTTCATAATATTAAATGTATTTCATATGATTATATGATTTCATAATCATTAATACGATTATGATCATATTAATGTAATGCAAACTTGTGCAAATGTAATGCTAATGTACTGTTTTTATTTATATCGTTGAATGCTGTGATCCATATGTACATGTACATTTAAATAAACAATATCTATATATCTATATTTTCACTATCAATTGTAAATATCATTGGCAACTGCAAAACTTGTGTTAAAAATTTCGAAATTTCATCAGCATCATGAAAATTTTATTGTAAATTGCCAAATTCTCACTAAAAGAATATGCAAATATCATTGGCAATTGCAAAATATGTATGTATTACAAACTAAAACAAAAGACAGCAGAAATGACGAAAGTTGCCAAATGTTTACTATAATATGCAATTATTAATGCAACTACAAAATTTAAATCATAAATTATAACATTTCAGCCCTAGAACTAATTAACTAAGTACTGCTAACTATTGGTTAAATAAACAATATCAATCTATCTACCTTTTCACTATCAATTGAAAATATCGGTGGCAACTGCAAAACTTGTGTTAAAAATTTCGAAATTTCATCAGCAATCGTGAAAATTATATTGTAAATTGCCAAATTGTCACTAAAATAATATGCAAATATCATTGGCAATTGCAAAATATGTATGTATTATAAACTAAAACAAAAGACAGCAGAAATGACGAAAGTTGCCAAATGTTTACTATAATATGTAAGTATTAATGCAACTACAAAATTTAAATTACAAATTTCAACATTTCAGCAGTAGCACTAATTAACTAACTACTACTGACTATTGGTAACTTGTCAAATTACAAAATTTTAGCACAAATCTACTTTCCATTTCCAAACTTTCACTATAAAATGCAAAATTCATCGGCAATTGCAAACTTTCGCCAGCAATTATATTCATTGTAATGTAAATTGCCAAATTTTAACTATAAATTGCAACTATAATTTTAAATTGCAAAATTTGTATGACAGCTTTTCAAATGTCAACAGTAATTATGAATATTTGTTTGTAAATTAGCAAATTTTCACTATAATAATATGCAATACCAATGCAATTACAAAATTTAAATTATAAATTACAACTATTAAGCAGCAGCACAAATGAACTAATTACTGCTAACCATTTGTACACTCATGAAAATGACTGTACCTAAATCGACAAACTTTTGCTTTAAAATGCAAAATATCACTAGCAATTGCACAATTTGAATTAAAAATATTCAGCAGCAATAATTATGAAAAATGTATTGTAAATTGCCAAAATTATTATTATTATTTAATACAATTACCACAATATGCAAATATCAATGGCTATTGCAAATTTAAATTATAAATTACAAAATTTCAGCAGCAATTATAAAAATTTTATTGTAACTTGTTAAGCTACAAAATTTTAGTAGAAATTATGACATATTTTCTGTAAATAGCCGAACCTTCACAATAAAATGCAATCATTATTGTCATTGTCAATTGCAACATTTGTATTATAAATTTCAAAAAATTTGGCATCAATTATGAAAATTATATGCAAATTGCCGAATATTCGCTGAAAAATGTAGTGTCTTTGGCTTTTGCAAAATTTGTATTAAAAATTACAAAATGTAGCAATAATGATGCAAATTTTATTGTAAATTGCCAAAATTTCACTATAATATGCAAATGTCAATGGCAATTGTAAATTTTAATTGAAAATTACAAAATTTCAGTACAAATTATAAAAAAGATATGGTAACTTGTCAAATTACAAAATTTTAGTAGAAATTATAACCTATTCATTGTAAATAGCCAAACCTTCACTATAAAATGCAAAATATCATTGTCAATTGCAACATTTGAATTATAAATTACAAAATTTTAGCAATAATGATGAAAATTTTATTGTAAATTGCCATAATTTCACTATAATATGCAAATGTCAATGGCAATTGTGAATTTTAATTGAAAATTACAAAATTTCAGCACCAATTATAAAAAAGATATGGTAACTTGTCAAATTACAAAATTTTAGTAGAAATTATAACCTATTCATTGTAAATAGCCAAACTTTCACAATAAAATGCAAAATATCATTGTCAATTGCAACATTTGTATTATAAATTATAAAAAAATGGCATTAATGATGAAAATTATATTGCAAATTGTCGAATACTTCCTAAAAAATGTAGTGTCATCGACATTTGCAAAATATGTATTATAAGTTACAATATTCTAACAGAAATTATGATTTTTTTCTGTAAATTGCCTAATTTTTAGTAACAAGTGAAACATGTCATTGGCATTTGCAAAATTTATATTATAATTACAAAATTTTAGCAATAATTATGCAAATTTAATTGTAAATTGCCAAAATTTTACTATAATATGCAAATGTCAATGGCAATTGCAAATTTAAATTATAAATTACAATATTTCGGCAGCATTTATAAAAAAAAATATTGTAACCTGTTTAATTACAAAATTTTAGTAGAAATTATGACCTATTTACTGTAAATAATATTGTAACTTGTCAAATTACAAAATTTTAGTACAAATTATAATCTATTTACTATAAATAGCCAAACTTTCACTATAAAATGCAAAATATCATTGCCAATTGTAATATTTGTATTATAAATTACAAAAATCTTGGCAGCAATTAGGAAAATTATATTCAAAGTAGCCGAATATTCACCTAAAAATGTAGTGCCATTGACATTTGCAAAATTTGTTTTATAAATTACAATATTTCAAGAGCAATCACGAAAATTTTCTGTAAATTGCCAAATTTTTACTAAAAAATGTAATATGTCATTGGCATTTGGAAAATTTGTATTATAAATAACAAAATTGTAGCAGAAATCATGATAATTTTATTGTAACTTGTCACGTTTTGCTATGACATGTAAAATATTGAAAATATGATTGTGAGCAATTATGAAAATTTTATTGGAGGTTGCCAAATGTTTACTGAAAATTTCACTCAACTGAAAAATGCCAAATGTCATTGAATGTTCAAATTTTGTATTATAAATTATAACGGTTCAACAGCAATTATGAAAATCATATTGTAAATTGCCAAATTTGCTCTGAAAAATGCCTTATGTCAATACCATTTCCAAAATTTCTATTATTTATTACAAAATTTTAGTAGAAATTACGAAAGTATGATTGACACGTATCACACTTTACTATGGCATGAAAAATATTAAAAATATTATTGTAGAATGCCAAATTATTACTATAACCATTATACACATTATACTCAATATACTATAAATACAAATTTAATCGGCTCTAAAAAAATGCATTATGTCAATACCATTTGCAAAATTTGTATTATTTATTATAAAATTTAAGTACCAATTATGAAAGTATGATTGACAAGTATCACATTTTACTGTGGCATGCAAAATTATAAAATTATTATTGTAAAATGCCAAATTATTACTATAATATACAAATTTAATTGGCAATTGCAAAGTTTGTATTATAAATTAGAAAATTGTAGTAGCATTTTTGAAAATTTTAATGTATATCACCAATACAATCACCATTTACATAAGACGAGTAAATACTTCTTAACACAGGCTGTGAGATTCTATAACCACATACCCGAAAGTACGAAAACTCCTAGGAAAGTTTTCAAGACAAAAATTAGCCGAGTACTGATCAGATCAGAACTATATACAATTGAAGAATATCCTGTAATCAATAAGGGCTTATTCTTGTGATTATTATGTTTTTGTTTTCAGTGCTTAGTGTCAATTTTGTCAATTATTACTATCAAATCAAATTTCAAAGATTACAGTAATGATTTCCAAATGCCATATTTTCAATGCTTATTGTTAATTTTGCTTCTTATGTTTGTTAACATGTTAATTACTCTGTGAAAAGGTCAACTATAAAAATATAATAAAAAAATTTATAATTGACCTTTTCACAGTAATTAAGTAAGAGTAATTAAAATGTTAACAAACATAAGAGGACAACTACTTTGAAAATTTCAACAATTTCTATCAAAATTTCAATTATTGGGATATTTTCAGTGCTCAATATTACATTTTCAATTGTTTCAATCAGAATATCATATACTGTAATTTTTTTAATGGACACTGCCAGATGTTGAATCAGTTCTGTAACTAATTGAATTATTTCGTTAAAATTTCAATGCTTACAGTGAACATTTCAATTAGTGTCATATTTTTAGTGCTTACTAATAATCGTAATCTAATTTTATTTATTTTTAATAACCTGACACTGTAACATCCACTAGGATCATAAAACTCTGAAATATGATATAAAGTAGTAACTTTATTACCTTTGACATGTTTAAATTTATTGTTATTTTGTAATAATCTCTTGAAATACACATCTATCTATCTATCTATCTATCTATCTATCTATCTATCTATCTATCTAATATTTCGCTATAAATTGCAAAATATCATTGTCAATTGCAACATGTGTGTAATAACTTTTAACAAAATTAACAAAATTTCGCCAAATTATGAAAATTCGATTGTAAATTGCTAAATTTTCAGTGAAAAATGCAACATGTCATTGGAATTTGCAAAATTGGATTATAAATTGCAACATTTGAACAGTAATTATGAAATTATATTGTAACTTGTCAGATTTTACTATGACATGAAAAAAAATGACATTTGCAAAACTTGTATTATAAGTAACAACGTTTTGGCAGCAATTACAAATAAAAATATTGTAAATTGTCGAATTTTCACTAAAAAATACAAAATGTTATTGGCATTTGCAAAATTTGTATCATAAATTGCAACATTTAAACAGTAATTATGAAATATTTATTGTAAATTGCCAAATTTTCACTGAAAAATGCAACATGTCATTGGAATATGCAAAATTGGATTATAAATTGCAACATTTGAACAGTAATTATGAAATTATATTGTAACTTGTCAGATTTTACTATGACATGGAAAAAAATTGAAATATTATTGTAAATTGCCGAATTAATATAATAATAATAATCCCTATTACTCCTATGACGTTATGACGTATGACGTATGACGTATGACTACCTATGACGTATGACGTATGACGTATGACGTATGACGTATGACGTATGACTACCTATGACGTAATTGGTTACTGTCATTATTTGACAGAGAATTCTGACCCAATTACATTTTATTTTACCGTTCACATTTTCTGAACTATTACTAGTTATGGGATTATTATTAGTTTACAATAATATACAAATCTCATCGACAAATGCCAACTTTGTATGTAAATTAGAAAATTGTAGTGAGATTTTCAAAATTTTTATTATAATTTACTTTTGAATCTATACATTATCAGTATTTCGTGTATATAATCCTGGAAGTAGACGGAAGATTCGAATTTCTTTTTTTTGGTGAGCTTTAAAATAAGCCAGCGCGACATTTCTAAATTTAAGTTGGTTCCTTGTACCAATTCCCAAACTTTGAATGATTTAGATGCTGTTGTACATTTTTTTTTTGATAATCCTGGTTTTCAGTCATCAACTGAGCAGTTTCCAAAAATTTGGGAAGATTTATAAAAATAAATAGATGTGATATTATTAATGATATCATTAATAGAAAAATTATACAGAAAATAGTTAATCAAAATTTTGGTTAAATCCTCACATGACTTTCACGTTCCATTTGAATCGATTATAATCGATTCATATGGAACGTTAGATAGAACAAATGGAACGTTAGATAATTATCTAACGAATTACAACACTATGTGTACTTCTAATATTATGGGTATCAGGCAATTTGACTATGTACTGTCAGGATGACAGCTGCGCTGCTACTTCACTCTGTGTACAATATGTTTATTGTGCACGGGGTGAAGTTGCAGCTGTACTGAAATGAAAGTATTGAGTATTAAAGTATGGAAGTTACACACAATATACTACATTTAATAACCAATGTATAAATCACAATAGGTTATGTAGTTCTATAGTCTTCTCTAGGCTTTCTATGCCTTCTATGGGCTTTCTATAGGCTTTCTATGTCTTATATAGGTCTTATATGCCTTCTATAGGATTTCTATGCTTTCTATAGATCTTCTATGCCTTCTATAGGTATTGTTTTGTAGTAGTAGAAAAACAATATTTCAATACTAATAAAAAAATTAATATTGTAGTATTTGCTAACAAATTCATCATATACGCTTGTCCTGTCCAGAGCAACAGATGGTATTCATGGAAGCGAGAGCTCCTCCGGTTCTTATTAAAACGTGAGCGACTGCCCGGAGAGATGGCCACGTAGGAGCGGGCGGAGGATAACGTCGAACCGATATCGCAATTACTTTTTGATTTTGTTTCGCGTGCGGAGGAGCACTCGGGGAAACCGAACTCGTGTAGTAAAAAGGCTGCGCGCCCGAGCGTCACGGGCGTTACGATGGAAACATCTTGGATCTGTCTGGAGGACCATCAATTGCCCGATGCCGCCGCTAGGGACACGAGAAATATTTCGTGCGATATTAATGGAGGCATTAACACCGACACCGGGTGATTTATAAGTGGAATTTTATGCGGGGCGTGTGTGCAGACTGCACAAGAGGGCCGTCTGTGTCCCAGCTCGAGTTTTAATTAAAGCGATTTCACTTGAGATTTGCCGAATTCAAACGATTTAAATGCACACGTTTGCATTGGAAGTTGTGTTTCAGGTTTTTCACCTTTTCACTTTTTCACTTAGGAAAGGATGGGGTAGTCAGAAAAACTCGCATTAATTATTTCATAAAATTGCGGAAGCCCTCAATAACAGCACCAGTAAATATTCATCGGAATTCTACGTTTAAACAACCCCCGTGTTTTTCTCCGTACAAAAAGGCTTGCCTATTCGAGCAGTGAAACGGGGAACTCGGCGCTGAATGCCCACTTAACACGCACGTGGCGACGCTTGGTTGGGCGTTCATGGATTTTCCACGGTGGAAAACTTGTCGCCGCCTCACCTACAAACTCGATTTTCTTTCGCCCGAAGGTACGTGAGGAGACGGATAAAGGCAGATTGCGTTCGCACGCGCTCAAGATCGCGGACATGTGCGGAATAAGCCGGAATCAAAAATGCATCCCCGCCGTAAGCACATACGTATGCATATTTGTATTTGTACGTTTCTGCTGTGCACTGCTAGATCCGCGGCCGTGCAGAACTGAAACGTACCGTTGCGAAACGAAGCTTTGCAATCCTGAACGATCCTGATACGTAAAGGATAAAGTTCGTACATTGTATCTACGTGGAACTAAAGTGCAGAACAAATTTAAGTCAAATTATTATTTCGCGGAGACTCCAAGACTCATGCGGCAACAGCAATTTTATCTACATATTATTATGGCTTCAGCACTTATAATCAGTTAGTTGAATGACAGTACAAGTCGCTTCCTAACGAGCCACTTCGTCCGACGTGGAATGCGAGTATGTACGTTTATTTGACTGGTACCAGTCAAATAAGTACATCATCTTGTTCGGCTTCAGTTCAGTGCTATTCGTGACTCGTGCCGAAAATATCTGAGGATTAAATCACGGACCCCTCTGGGTATTAGGCGATTTCCGGTTGACTCCCGTATTCAGTGCCTCACCTTGACGTGGTACTGGAGCTCATGCATGAACCTCTTACGTGGTGAACCAATTAATCTAGTTGCGAAACGAAGCTTGCAATCCTGAACGATCCTGATACGTAAAGGATAAAGTTCGTACATTGTACCTACGTGGAACGAAAGTGCAGAACAAATTTAAGTCAAATTATTATTTCGCGGAGACTCCAAGACTCGTGCAGCAACAGCAATTTTATCTATAAATTATTATGGCTTCAGCACTTACAATGTCAGTTCGTTGAATTACAGTACAATCCGCTTCCTAATGAGCCACTTCGTCCGACGTGGAATGCGAGTATGTACGTTTATTTGACTGCTACCAGTCAAATAAGTACGTCATCTTGTTCGGCTTCAGTTCAGTGCTATTCGTGACTCGCGCCGAAAATATCTGAGGATTAAATCACGGACCCCTCCGGGTATTAGGCGATTTCCGGTTGACTCCCGTATTCAGTGCCTCACCTTGACGTGGTGCTGGAGCTCATGCAAGAACCTCTTAAGTGGTAAACCAATTAATCGACGCACTGTATTAATCGCACGAGTAAGAATTCTCTGTCAAAAATTATGACAGTAACCAATTACGCCATAGGTGGAGGAGTAGTACGGATTATTATTATTATTATGTGTATCAAAAAACCGGACATAAGTCGAAATTATCAAGTTGCTTAAAATCTCTACCACTCTTATCTATATTCAAGCTTAATATCCGGTTCATCAAGTGGTAGGTATATAAATGCCCTTACCTCCTTCCGCATAGTCAGTTGAAACCTAGCCGTTGTATCAAGAAAATAAGATCAACATCAATCAAGAAAAACAACTTTTGAGCATGAGAGAAGAATACATGTACTTGATTTTATATCGTTTTTTATTGATTTATAGTTGAGGTGGTACGTTTACGAATAGTACTTATAAGTGGTATAAAAAAATGATTTTTACTTAAAATTATTCACGATAATCAAGCCATAAACATTTTGAATAAAATGGAGGAGTTTTAATTTATGGAAATGTTATATTTGTGGAGTAAAGCCTCGTTTACATTTGGAAAGTTTACTGGCGGAAAGTACTTACCGCCAGTAAACTTACGATGTGCAAACCAGAAAAACGTCTGTCAAGAAAGAAACTAAACAAGAAAGCAAGACGTTTTTCTGGCTTACACATCGTTAGTTTACTGGCGGCAAGTACTTTCCACCAGTAAACTTTCCAAATGTAAACGAGGCTTTACTTGCTGGATGAATTTCACAAGACTAGTCAATCACTGCAGGACCCCCAAATAATCTAGATGAAGTATGTAGGAAATTGTATGCTTCACTTTCGGATTTCGTTAAAAGTTCCAGGAATATATTCGATCATTTTGAAGAAAAAACAAAGGCGAAATTGCCTGATGTTGATTACAATAAAAGCAGATATAGAAGAAGATATCAATGATGATGCAGATGATGCTTTAGAGAACGTTGAGCCAAGAGATAGAAGAAGATATCAATGATGATGCAGATGATGCTTTAGAGAACGTTGAGCCAAGAGACAAGTTCAGAATCAAAACATTTATACACCTGTGATAAATGAATTAAAGAAAAGTCTGGCACAGAGGGCCTCAGTATACAATGATGCTGCAAAAAAGTTTTCATTCTTAACAAAATTAGAAGCTACCGAAGAAGAGATTCGTGAAGAAGTAAGTGCATTATGGCAAACATATCTTGAAGATGTAGACATGAATTTTGTACTAGAAGTAAAGTATTTTCATCAATATGTTTAGACATAGTCAAGCCTATGGTTCAGCGGAACATAATTGTCTGACACATCAGGATCTGTAAAGGGTAATATTTTACGATCTTGTCCAATCATCATTCCCTAATGTAAAAGCAATTTTGAGATTGTTTCTTAGTATGATGGTTGCAAATTGCTCGGGAGAAAGATCTTTTTCTCAGCTGAAGAGGATCAAAAATGAATTTAGAACAACAGTGACTCAAGGTAAATTATGTTCCCTCAGTCTCATGTGCATAGAAAGTCAGAATCTAAGCAGTTTATCATTTGATGGTGCCATCAGTGACTTTGCTCTGGCAAAGGCAAGAAAGAAAATATTTTAGATTAATATAATTCCTTAATCCTTATAACATGTTTCAACAAATTAGGCATTGCATGAAATAAAAAAAAAATGAATATTTTATTTTTTAATATGGCTCGATGCTATATTTCTTAAATAATCAGGAAATTAACAATATGCTTGTAACTTTTTTGTATTATTGAATATTTTTATAAAACATAGTGCATAATCTTTATCACCTTTGTAAAATTGATCCCAAAAACGATCAACACAAATAATTAAATATTTGTGTATTTTATGTATAATATTAATTTATTGAAGAATATTTATCTTTTTCCAAGTTTAACACGTTAACAAGTTTAAAAAAAAAACATAAAAAACATATTCCTGAAATAAAAGTATGTAAGACTGTGGATATTTTTGTAATTTTTTTTGACTTTTTTGGGTTGCTCACCCATCCGCCACTTTACTTGTATTAACGGGGACAACAAAAGATACAGTCGTCACCTTACGGGGATTGTGGATATTCAAGAGTAATATTCTTGAAAATTCAGTTACTCCCAGCTGCCCCAGACACCATGGCAGTTTGACATAATTTTTGAAGGGGCAGCTGGGAGTAGCTGAATTTTCACGAAAATTACTCTGAAATATGTGGATATTCAACAGTAATTTTCGTAATTTACTTGAATATCCACCGACTAACATACTTTTATTTCAGGAATATGTTTTTTTATGTTTATTTAAACTTGTTAACGTGTTAAACTTGGAATTTTTGAACAGTTTGGAACTTTTCATATGCAGCGCGAGGAAAATGTACAAAGTTGGAATGACATAAATTTATTACAGGCTTTGGTATTTATTCAATTTTTAAATTTTATACCACGTAAATATACTACTCGTATATGTTATTCCCAGAGAAGTCTGCAAAATATATAATTTTGATTTTTTTTGCAGAAATTCTTGCGCCAAGTTTTTGTATTCACAAATTTGTTTCAAATGTACTTTTTTGAAATATTCGACTGCAATTTTTGAACTAAAATTCCGAAAGAAACTAGACTAAAGTTTTTGTGTTCATAAATTTGTTTCAAATGTACTTTATTGAAATATTCGACTGCAATTTTTGAACTAAAATTCCTTTTCTGGGTTAATCGCAATGAACCCGATAATGCGATAAAGCAAGTTTACGCAGATTAATTTAAATAGATCAGCCTGTTTACATTTATTTGAAGTCACTATTGTGGTCTTTAACTGAGTCCCAATTAGGCGATTAATCAGTCGTGCTTTCAAAATTGTCCTGAAAAGGCGAATTATTGAATCCTTGAATCAAAATTTCGCACAATGGACTTACCAGGTTAGATATTTATAAACAAATACGTCATCATTTTAATGAACATCTTATATCATACTTATTTTCCGTTAAGATTTCAGCCGCCTAATTTTATAATCTGAAAATTTCCGTTAAGATTTCAGCCGCCGAATTTTATAATCTGAAAATTTCCGACAACTTTGTAAAGAAGATAAAAAACAAATGACTGCCAAATTAATGAGTAAATTGAGCAGTGTGCTAAAAGACATAATATTTTTATGGAGGGGAATGCCAAATTTTTCCTTATGAATATTCGGCGTCTACGGCAAAAAGTAACAAAGATGCCAAATATAAAAAAAAAATTACGGTTTATTTGGATGGAAATTATGCCAGGGTAAAAAAGCTTGTTTATCGCACGTTAAACAATAAGTACAAGATTTTGAGCGATTCTCAAAAAAGGCGGAGAACTGTTGGCATGTTATTCTTAATATGAACCATTACATGAGTGCAATATTGAATGCATTTAGTAAGAATTGTTACATAAAATTCAAGGGTTAAATGATTCGACACATAAATATATATTTTTTTAATTCTTTAGTAGAGATATAATATATATTTAATTTGTTACATCACCGCCACAAGGGTTGCATATGGGGTGCAAGTCGAAGGGACGCGCGTTGCTCGCGTCATAATCCCTCTGACTGTGGTGGTGGTGAAATGTGTATTTCCTTTGTGAGCTGTTAATTGGTGAGTTGCTACTCATTGTTGTTATGGTATTACCGGGTATGGATAGGTATTGTCTGGAACACTTTGGCATGTGGGGGAGGAAACTCTTAGGTACATATGTGTGTAACATTTGGACATGAGTAGGGATTGTTCGACTGGGCCCCTTTGTCTTAGACAGGAAGCACCCTGAACCATATTCCGTTTATCGATAAGCTTACGTTGATCAACAATTACTGTATCCTGATATACAAGATAATACCATATTGAGAGGCTCACAGAGTGTTGTTATTCAATGCTCAGATACGTTTTCTCTTGTTACAGAACTAACGAGAACCGAACCAGGGCGATGCCGACAGTTGCCATTTTCATTTGAGATATTATACTTTATATTTTATAATGATAAAAGTAAATTAAGTTTTTAGTATTAATTTAAATCATTAGCCCCACTCAACCATCCTTGTGACAAACTAATTATTAAATTAATTTAATCTACTAGAATTGCGGAAAGAATGTAGCGAAACTTTGACGTTTGCGACTGCATGCGAACCGAGAAAAAAAAATGGAAATAGCGCAGCTGGTAATATAATTGATATTGTTCGTCACTCTCCAAGAACTGCAAATTTTTTTTTTAGGGATTTATAGTACTCTTGAAAAAATCCAGACGAAAAAAAAATAAGACCAAGCATTGGCTATATCGCTGGATTTGCAAAATTTTAAACATTTGAAATGAAGATGTCGAAAAACGATTATTTACAGTTACGATCGCATTCTATTAAACAAGAATAAATCATTTATAAATAAAATCAATATATAAATAAATAAATCATTTATTTATGCAATAATTGCAAATTATTGCATTCTTTATTCCATTGCTATCTTTAAAGACTTTAAAGATAATCTTTAAAGTGCCGATATTACAGCTGTAATTTTGGGGATCGACAAAGAAATATTTAATAGATGCCGAAACATCTTAACGACTATCAACATTTCAACAGAACTGGATGCGAAAAAGTTTGGGCCATGGAGACGGCATTTTGAGAAATTACTCTTTTTGGCCTATGACCCCAACGGTTCATGAAGTTGTTCTCCATGGTGAAGCAATTATTTCCCATGCTATTTTGCCACTGGGTTTGTATTGTATAAAACTACAGTAAAATGCAATTTATGTATGCTAATGCACATAACATATTATTATTTTTGCGTTGGAGTATGTCCGAAGAAGCTTTGGAACACCGAAATAAAGAATTCCAAAATTACCGCGAGCAGTTTGCAAGAAAAACATTAAGATAAGATAACTTGACCCATATTATCCACCAATTTTTATACACTTCTTCATATCTCCAGTCTAAGATCAAGCACAAAAAAAAAACTCTCATATGCCGGACGAAGTACAGAAGCTTTTGAAAAAAACTTTAGTGAACGAGAGCGATGACGAATAAATATGTTTTTCAGTTGTCATTGATTTTCAATTTATTTCAAACATTTTTTCCTATTTAGAATACGCTATTAGGAATCTCGGAAATTATATTTTCCAATTGGATTAAGCCAGCCTAAAAACTATTTGTTCATAAATTGTACTCATAAATCAAATTTAAAATATAATACAAACTTTGATTTTTGTAATAATGGACTTTTTGAAAATTTTGCAAATGTTACCAAGGTTTTGGATTTAGCGAGCTTAAAAACCTATTTCAAAATATCGCTCATGTAGCATAAATATATATCACGAATAATATTCCCATGCACGCAGTAGGGCCCATTTACCCTCACTGTGTGAGGGTCTGTTTACGGTGTGCAGTTCATCGAATTGCCGGGCCATAGCGACGGATTCCCGCTCCGTTAATCCAGAGTGCACACCCAACAAGCGCCTCTTGAAGTAACACACGCTGTATTCCTCGCGTGCCAACGAGCGCACGAGGGCACCCCAGGCTATATATATCGTTTAACTTGTTTTTTTTTTCTTTTTCCAGATTTTCGTGATCCTTCCCCCCACTCCCTTCTCCCCAGAGCTACCCGGTGTCAAGTTGCCGTACAATGACGTGGTATATTTTTTAAGCGGCGCCTATGTTATGCCAGCCGTTACATTTTTCGCTCGTATTCTGGTGCAGTTGTTTACGCACTTGTGTGCTTTCAATTTCCACAAGTAAATACATATCCCGCGCAAAAATAAGCGACGCCTAATGATAATGTTTGCTTTGGCGTGGCTGCGAGCACTTGAAATTACAGCGAAAAAAGGGGCGCGCCGAAAACACACCCCACACCCCGCGAGCGTCCGTGAAAAGGGTACACAATAACAATGCAAATTGCGGGGGCGGCGGTTATCTCGCCAGGGGGTGGGGGTGAGTATCGGCGTGACGATCGAGTGCGGGACGCCGCCGCCCGGAACATATATCTTCCTAATAGAATTAATGACGTCGACACTTTTTAAAGACCACTCTGCGGGTCCCTCGCGCGCCATCTCTTTCTTTCCGCGTCTGTTTGTCTCCCTTCAAAGCAAGATTGATAGTGGCGTTTTTTGCCGGGCCGCCCCCGTCCGCCCGCCGCCACCCCCAACAGCCCCCAACCCAGTTCAATTAATATTTGCTTTTTGCCGGGACATATTAGGTTGTCATTATCAATTTCAAAGGTGGAAAAAATACGTGGGGGCGGCTTTTTTCCCGCGCAGGGGCGGCGCAATTTTGCGATATTAATGATCCTGCGGCGGGTGTTTAATTTTACAACGTCATTACGCCACTTGTACGAATGATAATGACATCCGCGTTTTTTAATGAGGAATACTCAAATTCTACGGCCAGCCGAAGCAAGTGAGTAATGGCCGCCGTAATCGTCGCTATTAATTTACAGGACTAGTTGGGAAACTTGAATTATCCCAATGCCCCGAGACCCGCTGAAGATCAATCTTTCATTTTCCCCGTGAAAGGGCGCACTATCAGGCCTCAGAATTTCCACGTGGATTATAGTTCGCGGAGGTGAAGTTTTAAATGCGGCGGATGTAAGCGTTGTAAACGTTCGGCGTGAAACGCGGTCGGACGTTTTGACGTTTGCTCGCCTGCCCTTTGACTCGCAGCCCCAGACGCGATAAATCCATGCGAAGGGGGTGGGACCGGGGATGAAAACGAGATGCGAACGAGCAGCGCGGCGCCTGGAATGGATTTTTGAGAGGATTTTAAAATTATGGCGCCTCAAGCGGGCGAGAAATGAACATCTCCAGGGTGAAACACACAACCGGCTGTAATTGATCACCAGATATGTTGTTAGCAAACACGTTAAATTTGATTGAATACGAATTGGATTCTTGCCAAATATGTTTCGGTGTTGAACCTCAGAGGAACACCGCAGTTCCGATATGCCCAGCGTGAAATCGTAGCGTATAGGTCGAGGTTGATGTCCAGGTCGAAGTCCAGGTCGTGATCGAAACAAACATACGCAAGTAAATGGGACGAGCGTACAGCGGCGAGCTCCCCTTGCTGTCGATATTCAAATCTCTCAGGTATGTAGGTTCTTTACCACAGGTACAAATTTCCATCTGATTATCGATTTCTTACTAGATATTTTTTGGTTTTGACGACCGCAGAGGCAAATCGCATTCAGGCTGTAGGTATATATGTATGTATGTACACACTGTGTCTTTAAATTTGCAATAGAAATGAGAATTGTAAGAGAACAGCGAAGTTCCGATTGTGTCCAACGTGAAAACGTAGCGTGTAGGTCGATGTTGATGTCCAGGTCGCAGTACAGGTCGTGATCGAAACAAACATACGCAAGTAAATGGGACGAGCGTACAGCGGCGAGCTCCCCTTGCTGTCGATATTCAAATCTCTCAGGTATGTAGGTTCTCTACCGCAGGTACAAATATCTATCCAATTATAGATTTCTTAATAGATATTTTTCGGTTTTGACGACCGCAGAGGCAAATCGCATTCAGACTGTAGGTATATATGTATGTATGTATGTACACACTGTGCTTTTAATTTTGCAATACAAATGAGAATTGGAAGAGAACACCGCAGTTCCAATTGTGTCCAGCGTGAAAACGTAGCGTGTAGGTCGAGGTTGATGTCCAGGTCTACGTTCGGATCGCGATCTACTCTAAACTAGTAGATTAAATTCAATCGTTATACTTTTCAAAACATCGAGTGGCGTTAGGCAGCCAATAAAGCTCTCACATAGTTTATTACACCTATGGACTTGTCTCTGAAAATTGTCCTAAATACAAATGTCTAGATGTTCGTGAGCCACGCGCGGCCCCAATTTTAGCCTTAATCAAGGGCGAAGATACCCTGCTGCTTCATCGCGAACTCGGTTCGTCCCGCTTATTAAGAATTCATGTGCAGACGTGGCCGAGGAATTTCGGGCTCTCCCTTGTCCAGTCTTCATGCGGTGGGTTGTTCAAGCGTCCGAGGCGTCGCGACGCGGCGACCCCTCGACGCATTAAAGTTGAGCATTTCTGCCAGGAAATTGCGCTGATGATTTATTAAAATTCGGTTATTTACTTGTTGGTAATTACGACGTTATTAAATGAAGTCACTCGTATTTTATGCCGCCGTGCGTACGGCTCTATGTTTGCGTCAGTGCCGTGCGTTTAATTAAAAAGCTCGGTCTGTTATGAAAGCGAAAAATGCGGGGAAAAACTGAATGAATGCAAAATAAAAGGAAAATGGGCGATATTTGTTGTTTAGTATCAGAAATAGATCTGAATGAAAGGTACTAGGGGAGGCCTATGTCAAACAGTGGATGCTAAATGACTGAAGAAGAAGAAGAAGAATAAGAAGACGAATAATAATAAGAAGAAGACCAAGAAGAAGAATAAGAATAAGAAGAAGAATAATAATAAGAATAAGACCAAGAAGAAGAAGAATGATAATAAGAAGAAAAAGAAGAAGCATGATAAGAAGAAGAAGAAGAAGAATAACAGACTGCGGTCTTACAATTTTTTAATAAAAATTTCATATCAAAGTTTCATGTTTAAGGGAATTATATTCATCAATTATTTCCAGAGGTGTGTGTTTGAAAACTAACTTCATAAAAAGCCTTATTTTTGCTACCATTCACTTATACGAGCCCTAACAACTTAAAGTTCGGACGATGCCTATTTTTACTATTACTTATAGATTATTTTGCTGAAAGTTGCTACTTACTTATTATATTTATGATCTCATAAAAATGCATTATTAAGCACCATTTATGCAAAAAAAAAAAAAATTATTTGTCTGTATTTACCTCCTTAAGAAGAGATAAATGAAAAACTGAACCAACTTTACTGGCAATTAAATGTTCGGAAGACTTATTTTTTACAGTTTTTTGGGCTTAACACTGTTAAAATAACAGTTATTAGTGTCGATTTACTGCTTTCTTTTATGTGTGTTCATGAAAATGAGTCGTGGTAAAGTAACCTCAAACAAAATTCGTCCAATTGTTGTGAAACCGCACCATGAAGGAAAAAGCATGAAGACAATCGGCGATAATTTGAATTTAGCGAAGTCAACGGTAGGAGAGATTTACCAGTGCTATGGAGATAGAGCCAGATCTTGAGTTTTTTTATGGCATCCCTTATTTGATCCTTGAGGATAGTTAGTTCTGCCTTCATGTTTATAGTTGTATGTTCTTTCATGATCATTGAATAGTGCTTCACAGTGCCCTTATTTCCTCCTTCAGGATAAGTGGTTCTTCCTTCATATCTTGTTGTTTATAGTTGTCTTTTCTTTCATGATCATTGAATAGTGCTTCACAGTATTGTTTCCATACTTAATATCTTGTTATTTATAGTTGTATGTTCTTTCATGATCATTGAATAGTGCTTCACAGTGCCCTTATTACCTCCTTTAGGATAAGTGGTTCTTCCTTCATATCTTGTTGTTTATAGTTGTATGTTCTTTCATGATCATTGAATAGTGCTTCACAGTATTCTTTCCATACTTCATATCTTGTTATTTATAGTTGTATGTTCTTTCATGATCATTGAATAGTGCTTCACAGTGCCCTTATTTCCTCCTTCAGGATAGTTGGTTCTTCCTTCATATCTTGTTGTTTATAGTTGTATGTTATTTTATGATCATTGAATAGTGCTTCACAGTGCCCTTATTTCCTTCTTCAGGATAGTTGGTTCTTCCTTCATATTTTGTTGTTTATAGTTGTATGTTCTTTCATGATCATTGAATAGTGCTTCACAGTGCCCTTATTTCCTCCTTCAGGATAGTTGGTTCTTCCTTCATATCTTGTTGTTTATAGTTGTATGTTCTTTCATGATCATTGAATAGGGCTTCACAGTATTCTTTCCATACTTAATATCTTGTTATTTATAGTTGTATGTTCTTTTATGATCATTGAATAGTGCCCTTATTTCCTCCTTCAGGATAGTTGGTTCTTCCTTCATATCTTGTTGTTTATAGTTGTATGTTCTTTCATGATCATTGAATAGTGATTCACTGTATTCTCTCCATACTTCATATCTTGTTATTTATAGTTGTATGTTCTTTCATGATCATTGAATAGTGCTTCACAGTGCCCTTATTACCTCCTTCAGGATAAGTGGTTCTTCCTTCATATCTTGTTGTTTATAGTTGTATGTTCTTTCATGATCATTGAATAGTGCTTCACAGTATTCTTTCCATACTTCATATCTTGTTATTTATAGTTGTATGTTCTTTCATGATCATTGAATAGTGCTTCACAGTGCCCTTATTTCCTCCTTCAGGATAGTTGGTTCTTCCTTCATATCTTGTTGTTTATAGTTGTATGTTATTTTATGATCATTGAATAGTGCTTCACAGTGCCCTTATTTCCTTCTTCAGGATAGTTGGTTCTTCCTTCATATTTTGTTGTTTATAGTTGTATGTTCTTTCAGGATCATTGAATAGTGCTTCACAGTGCCCTTATTTCCTCCTTCAGGATAGTTGGTTCTTCCTTCATATCTTGTTGTTTATAGTTGTATGTTCTTTCATGATCATTGAATAGTGCTTCACAGTATTCTTTCCATACTTCATATCTTGTTATTTATAGTTGTATGTTCTTTTATGATCATTGAATAGTGCTTCACAGTGCCCTTATTTCCTCCTTCAGGATAGTTGGTTCTTCCTTCATATTTTGTTGTTTATAGTTGTATGTTCTTTCATGATCATTGAATAGTGCTTCACAGTGCCCTTATTTCCTCCTCAGGATAAGTGGTTCTTCCTTCATATCTTGTTGTTTATAGTTGTATGTTCTTTCATGATCATTGAATAGTGTTCCCAGTATTCTCTCCATACTTCATATCTTGTTATTTATAGTTGTATGTTCTTTTATGATCATTGAATAGTGCTTCACAGTGCCCTTATTTCCTCCTTCAGGATAGTTGGTTCTTCCTTCATATCTTGTTGTTTATAGTTGTATGTTCTTTCATGATCATTGAATAGTGCTTCACAGTGCCCTTATTTCCTCCTTCAGGATAGTTGGTTCTTCCTTCATATTTTGTTGTTTATAGTTGTATGTTCTTTCATGATCATTGAATAGTGCTTCACAGTGCCCTTATTTCCTCCTTCAGGATAGTTGGTTCTTCCTTCATATCTTGTTGTTTATAGTTGTATGTTCTTTCATGATCATTGAATAGTGCTTCACAGTATTCTCTCCATACTTCATATCTTGTTATTTATAGTTGTATGTTCTTTTATGATCATTGAATAGTGCTTCACAGTGCCCTTATTTCCTCCTCCAGGATAAGTGGTTCTTCCTTCATATCTTGTTGTTTATAGTTGTATGTTCTTTCATGATCATTGAATAGTGCTTCACAGTGCCCTTATTTCCTCCGTCAGGATAAATGGTTCTTCATATCTTGTTGTTTATAGTTGCATATTCTTTCATGATCATTGAATAGTGCTTCACAGTATTCTTTCCATACTTAATATCTTGTTATTTATAGTGGTATGTTCTTTCATGATCATTGAATAGTGCTTCACAGTGCCCTTATTTCCTCCTTCAGGATAGTTGGTTCTTCCTTCATATCTTGTTGTTTATAGTTGTCTGTTCTTTCATGACCATTGAATAGTGCTTCACAGTATTCTTTCCATACTTCCAGTGCTTCGTCTATGTTTGTTATTTTTTCGCCTTCATTATTTTCGATGGTCCATGATCGAGGCGTGTGTCGTTTGTTTATTGATTTTACTAATTTATAAAGGTCTTTTGTGTTACTATTTTCAGCATGCCCCTGTGTTTCACTGCAGATTCTTAATAGGTGTGTGTTTTTATCCTTTCTGCAACATTGTTGTATAGCTTTGCTGAGTTCGGAGTATTTGATCTGTTTTTGTTTTGTATTTATACCACTTGCCCTTAGATCTCTTCTTTCTTGTACTATTTATATAGATCCGTTATCCAGTATTGACGCTTTTCTGTTGTTTGTTTCTCTGTGGTTTCTTTAATAGTTTCTTCGATGGCCATTTTGGTGTATTGCCATATTTTATCAGGTGTTAATGCTTCTTGTTGAGTAGGTGGATTATCGAGTTTTGTCTGCAGTTTTTCTTTAAAGTTTTAGTTTGCAGCGAGCTGTGAGAAGTTTATGATCGCTGCTACATTCTGCTTCAGGGAGAGTTTTTGTGTTTCGTATAGATGTTCTCCATCGAGTGCATATCAGTATGTAGTCTATCTGGTTTCTACATCGATCGCCCGGCGATTGTCAGGTATAATCGTCGAATGTGTTGTTGGTGCCCTGTGCTCGATATTGTTAGTCCATTACCAGCACAAAAGTTTAATAGCATTTCTCCCCTTTTTTCTCGTCCTTGTGCCGTAATTTCCTATGATATGTCTTAAGTCTTAAGTACAACAGAAATCCTGACCACGATTAAAATTAGGAAACTACAATACCTGGGACACATCATGCGCATCTCTAGTAGATACGGACTCCTTCAATGCATACTACAAGGCAAAGTTGCAGGAAAAAGAAACATTGGGAGAAGAAAAATCTCGTGGCTTAAAAACTTTAGCAGTTGGTTCTCCACGACAACCACAGGTCTCTTCCGGGCAGCTGTGAAGAAAGTAAAGATAGCCAATATGATGGCCAACATCCGGAACGGATAGGTACTTGCAGAAGAAGAAGAAGTCTTAAGTGGTTATCTTCGTATGTATCTCCAAATTCGCATTAAAATCTTCTATTAGAATAGTTATTGCTCTATTTGGGATTTTCTGTAGTGTTGTTTCAAGTTCTCCGTAAAACTGTTCAATTTCTTCCTCGTTTGAGTCGCTGGTAGGTGCGTATACTTGGATTATATTTAAGTTAACAGGTTTCGAGTGTATTTTGATGGATATCAGCCTGTCGTTGATGGCATTATATCCCATTAACCTTTTTGCTATTGTAGATGTCATTTGTATTACTACTCCGTTTCTGTTGGTTTCATTTCCTGAGAATACCATTGTGTTGCCATTAGTTGTCGAAATACGGCCATTTCCTTTCCAATGTGTCTCGGATAATCCTGTAATATCCATATTATATTTTTCCAGTTCTTTTTCCATTATGTATGTCTTTCCGGTTTGCAAGAGTAATCGCACATTTCAAATGTCGATATTGGTATTGGTATTGCCTAGGTATCTATTACCATTGTATTTAGCTTTTCTCAAGGCCATCCCCCCCGGATATCCGATTGGGGGATTGTTTTCGGAAAAGTTATCTTTCAGTGAAGCCATTTCATTTTCGTGGGAAAGTTGTAACGCTCCGGTATTGCCTCCGACGGAAACTGTCTTTTAATTATTAATTTCGCGCCTGGACCTCCACCGTAGGCAACCATACGCACACGTTTTTTTAAACGTGACGTGTTTTCTGTCCTACGTGAGATTTTTAAAGATCGTCGTGAGACCCTTCCATGATGGTAGAAGCTGGTTACCTTCCCTATAGTGCGGACGTGCCACGAGGTCGCAGTTTTTCTTTGGTATATCACCAACCGGTTTCCGGGATTCAAAACGTGTCCTAATTTAACCACCCTTAAAGGGATTGACGGCACCAAGCACAAGGCAAGGGAGGGTATTATACGACTCAACACCATACGCTCACAACATCAGAGTAAGTAATTATACCCGACATTTTTCCTTTCGTAAAGACACGTGTCCGGCCATTGTTCCTAAGGCCATGTGCTTTGCAGGCGTTTTTTTGGGTAAGGGCTAAGTAACCCAGCCAGCCAGGTTCTTGGCTAAGGGGCAACGAACATCCGGCCAGAGTTGCTCTGAGGTCTGGAATTTAGTGATCGGCGTTCCCGACGATTATCTGCCGCCGCACGTCCAGGAGCCGAGTCCAGAGCCGCCAGCGAAGTCGCCGCGAGGAGCGCAGGCCAGATCTTTATATATTTTTTTTTGTTCTCATTTGCGCTTTAATTTCGTTTGATATATCGTTTTTTTTCTTTTGTGTAAAATTTGCGTTACGTGTTTCGTGCCGTACGTGTTTTGCGCTTTTGTAAGAAAAAGGTGGCTCCGATTGTACTTCGCATCGCGCGTTACGTATTCGCGGGATTCGGCCGAATCTAGTGGAGGCGGCGCGATAAAGTTGCGGGCGGAGGAATTTATTTCAGGAAGCGTAGGCACGGTGTCCTGTCTTTTGTGTGAATAAACGCAGATATTTTACACCACAAAATTCACACCTGTTATTTTTTGTTGCCCCCACGTTTTCTCAATCGGGCATTCTTTTCAGTTTAACTTCCTCTTCTCATTGCGAGATTTAAATCTGGTGGTGTGGGCGCCAGATGGTCAGCCGTCGCGACAGTTCGTAATTTCTGAACTTCGCTGACTGTCTGCCGTCAACCCACGCAGGTAGGGCGGAGCCCCCCTTTGCGATCAAGTAGTGACGAGGTTAAAATTACGTGGAGCCTTTTTTAACCCCCCCACTCTCCGACACCGAGAGCCGGCCCTCGTCGCTGCTTCGAAGGGACCCTCCACTCGCTCCGCGGCCTAACGCGCTGATTGCCCTTCAGGCACGTCACAAAGTAGTTATTGAGGTGGGTTCTCATTGCCTTCCTCAATTTGGTGTTATCTGGGATTTAGTCTGTGTTTTGTGAGAATATGGTTATCCCGCCAATGTTCGGTCGCCAGAGCCTCGTTAGTTCTCTAGCAGGGTGAACCGCGTGCAGGTGAGGTTGACATTTGGATGGTATTTTGGTGTTATTCGCCACCCCTTACACCCCTTATATAACTGATATTTCTATTATTATCATAGATAACAACATAGTTTTCAGAAAATACACGCAAATTTTTAAATAATTATAATTTTTACTTTTTAATTAATCATTAATAGATGAATTATTAAGTAAATACTTTCATACGATAAACATATGCAACCGATAACTCTCTTCTCGCATGGCCGTGTAAAGTATGGGGAATAAATGGGCAGTTCGCTGGGTAGAATTTCTGTCGCGCCCAAGGATGGATTTCGTACGGTTTTCGTAGTTCAGATATCGGGTGTTTCAGCGCTATAAAGTTGTTAATGATTTCCAAATACATGATATCAACTTGGCGCCCAATTAGTGGAAGTTATCGATTGTCGAGAGCAAGCGTAAGCGTAATTGTCTGACTTTGAACTGATACAGGGCGAAAAGTTGACGCTCGCGCTTCCAGCGAGCTGTAAGCGGATCCGGATCCGCTCTGGCGCCCCAATTACACGCCATCAAAACCGTGAAAAACCGCACAACTTTGAACCCTCCGTGTTCTGCGACAACACCCCCGACATTCCCCTGAGTGTTGGCCGGCTTGCAACCCGACTCTCGGGGCGATTTCGTACGCCGTATCGTGTTCACGCAACCACACATGCCTTTAGCCTCTCAGAATTTTCCAAAAAATAAATAACAGGTGTAAAATTTTGAGTTTCACAACAAAAGTCGTCCAGTCGAGCAGGTGTGGATGGGCTTTGTTGTTGACCTCCTCAAATTTCAATCGGCGTTCGAAAATCAAAAATGAATATTCGCTGTGAACTTTCTTGCAATCGCATTGCGTGGAAATACGTTCGATATCAGGGAGCATAAATGCGATGCCGATGTTTTGTAATTAATGTGCGGAATTTACAGCATTCAAAGTGGAAATGCCGAAGCAAAAATGTTCGAACGTTTATGGGCAAGCATCTGATTTATTAATTCCTGGATGTTTTCGGGGTGTGTCTTGGGTGATTTATTGCGCATATTCGCGCCCGTGGGGCTGGGGGGCGGCCGCTGTGGCACCGAGAAGGGAAAACTCCACAATTTCCACCAAGTTTAAGTATAAACGCCGGAGACAACAGAGCGTGGTCGCCCTAAGAAACTTTATATAGAGTTAAAATATATAAATTTCCCTCGGTCACATAAATGTGTCAACTTAGGAAGTCTTTTTATGTGGCAGCGGGACTGACAGGTCCGCTGATATCTCCCTTAAAAGTAAGTATTGCTTTCGGCCATCGACGGTCAACACAAAAACAGCGGGATAACTCGACCGCCCCTTTCAATTTGTTAAATTAAAGAAGAGCCACCGAATCGGCGATCCGCCGTAAAGCGAAGCAAACGTTTGCATCCGCATCCATAAATCATCGGCCCTAGACAATGTACACGGGGTCGGCCGTATTAATATAATGTAGAATAAATAACACACTAATAAATCTCGCTTTAGCGCGGCGAACGAATCCGAGCCGTATTAATCACTTTCCATTCATCACGGATAATAATGAGCTGAAATATTAGCGGTGATTATAATAAAACAAATCCTAGGTCGTTGGGCCCAGAACTCTAGAGAAATTAAGTAACCTTGGTTCGGCCAATTTGTTTTAATTTGTCCCGGCGCAGACAGTAATTTCAGCATAATTAATAAGAAAACTCGCGCCGACCGATCGGATGAAACCAGATGTTCTTCGCCCGCTTAAATCCCAACCCCGCTGGCATCCACTCCACAGCCTCCACCATCTCCACCGTCTCCACCATCTCCGGGCCTCTCCACTCGCGCCCGTTATTTTTAACTGTAACATATTGCCTCGGAATTCCAACGGCGCTAAGACAATTACCGAATGTTTTTCCGGCAATTCCTCTTTTAGAACAGGTACGCTGCTGCGCACAGAAAAACACGCCTATCCGTCTTCCAGTTAATTATTGCCCGGAGATTTAAAGCATCAAGCAGTGAAAAATCTTTACTGCAGCGGCAATTAGGAGGCGATCATCGCACAACTCAACTTGAAATTTAATGCTATATACCAGTGGTTCTCAACGACATAAGTCATATTTCGAAGTGGGACACGAGCAAGAATAGAAAGTTGATAAGAACTTTTTTCTTCAAACGTCACAATCGTGACACTTTGTGTCCTTGCATACGCAAATAGGATACGCATTTTTTCTGCTAGGAGAAAAAGTGTTTACTTTGTCTGCCGGCTGAGAAAAGGTAAAAAATATTCATAACTACAGTTTAATTTGTGATTTTCATTATTAAAAAAAAAAAACACTAAATGTACAGCTAGTTAAAATAAAAAATACTCATAACTATACTTTTATTTGTATAATAAAATAATAATGTCACGACCAATACAAAGCTGAGGATTTATAAAACGGTAATATTCGGTGGAAAGCAAATATATGGCGTGTGGATAAGAAGAACAAACGCAGAGGTAAAAATACTATTCAAGAGAGTGGTTAAATGAAAATAACATAGACTTTGAAAGGATCCACGACATACCGTGTTTTATTTAGCTAAACAACGAGTAGGTAAGACAGGTGTTATTTGCTGAAAAATCATTCGTATTAATAAATAAATAAGTATCGCATTCCGGCGTAAAAATACGTAAACAGACTCGTGGGGGGCCGCAGCCCCCTGAACCAGTCCGGGAGAATTCTATCAACAATGGGGACAATAAAAGCTATTAACTTAAGGGTAACAAGAGTTTACTAGTCGGGCGGAAATATCAACAGTTCATGGAAATATAAATTACTCGAGACCAGACAGGGGATGTGCCACTGACCGACAGTGAGCGATTCAGGGGAGTTCAAAACCGAAAGTATAACATTACGGCCCATAGAATCATTAACTTAAGTACAATAAAAACAGCGCCAGCTTCATGCACGCGTACCGAAATTCTTGGAATAAGGCCCAGTTGGCCTGGATAACTCACACCACGAAGGGACATGATTTGTATCGGTAGCAAACACAAATCCGCCACCAAAAGAGCGAGTGGCGTAAACATGTGGGAGAAATTATTGCGCAGGTATCGAAAAAGGCACTTAGCCAGGACGAGTGGACCACCGTAGAAGATCGGGGATGTCAGTGTTTGGGCCCAGTCAGTGTTTGGGAGAATGTGGAGGTAAACATATAAGAATCTGCGAAAGCAGGGGGGGAGGTCACTTAGTTCTCGACGGCCGAGGGCACGAGAGAAATCGCGAGAGTGTAAACGGGGGCGCTATTAGTATAAACAGTCAGGGAAATTGATAATTCAATTAGGGCAGTATTGAACCAGTTAGATATTTTCGGGGAGACCGCGAAGTAATTAAAACAACACCAAGCGCAAGGGCCACCACGACATCAGTACGGCTATCCAGTGGGCGAGAGATAGGAAGGGTTAATGAGTGAGTACTGACGCAATTGATAATCGAGTACCGCGAATCAAACCTACAATTTCGAAGGGCACTGCGAAATATTCAGCAGATAAGTCATTACGCGTGTCAAGTAAATTAATTCGGCAATCCGCTGGAAAAATATCCTGTGGCAAAATTACGAAAGAACAAAACAACCCCAAACAAACCACCATCAATTACCTCACCTAATTATCAATCTAGCATGTGTTAGCGCCGTAGGCGTAGAGATATGTGACTACTTTAAAGCGATATACAGGTTTCGTGACGCACTTTGAAATAGAAGGGCGCACTTAAAGCTCCTTCAACTGTGTGTCAATTTTATCCTTGTAATCTAGTTACCATAACGGGACTATTTTACCAACCGCTTTCAATGCCACGAAACTTCAAACAAACGTGCGAAGTGATGAAATCCTTCCTCCGAAACAATATACTCGATTATCATGCGTTTTAATTATTATTTATATTTCATTAGCAAGGGATTCGGAAAGAGCTTAGTTCAGGAAGGTATTTAAAAAGATATAAACTCAAGGGATTTCCCAGGTATCGGTCGCCACGGAAACTAAAAACCGGTATCCATGAAGGTCAATAATTGTTACAAAAATCAGCAAATATCATCATGTCAACCAAATCACTAAATCCTTGTAATTAACGTTGCGTAGTTAATATCACTAATCAAGTTGTAATTGCATGACGGTGAAAGAAAACAGCCCTCAGCATCGATAATGCATGTGGTCAGTATTTGCACATTAGACAGGAAATTATCAATTTCGGCTTTAGCTAGGACTTTTGCCTTTTTTGGTATGTAGCCTTCATTTAGTTCCTTCAAGAATGCACGAAGATGTAAATATTTACTAATATCCACTTTATGTTTAATACTCAATAATGTCCGTAACGTAGAGTATTATGACGACATAGACGAACATTTCATGTTGTTCTTCTGCTTCAGTTCGGTAAAATAAGCTATCAACACATTTTAAGAATAATTGTCCATGGTTATCTATATGCACCAATAAATAAATCTTCGGTATGCAACCTCATATATACTCGCCAATTTTTTAGGCAGCAATCCTTCTATAGCAGCTTGCGCTATTTGAGCAATTTCAGCTGGTTCGTGGCTAGTGCACTCCACAATAACACAGTTTTGAACAACTAAAAACTGTAAATGACAATTTCTAATTGTTCTGTTTATTACAAATTCATCCATAGCAAGCAACCACAGCTGGCATGATGCTCGCTTTTGTATTTTTCACCTTTTTTCTTTAATATATTTTTGAAGATAAATATTACTGCGTTTGAAGAAATAGTAGCATGTTTTATTCGGCGAAAAAGCAACTTTGTGTGCTTCGTCTGTATTTGCCGGCCTCACAAGTTCGGCCGCCAAACATACAGACTCACCGCACAAAGTGAAAATTTTTCTCCTAACAAAACAATATACTATTATAGACAGATCATTTTCATCAAATGCATTTAAAACCTGTGCAAGGCAAGTACATGCTTCAACATTGCTGTCGTCTTGCTATCGCAATCAAAAGTACACATATTTATTCCCAGTACATAGTAGCTAAGCCCCCTATTATTCATAGTATACATTGATGAAGTCATCAGAAAGTGCACATAAAAAACTAAAAAGCTGCATGTAGGATATAGACAACTTTAAGAATATCAATCTCTGAAGGAGCTTTCGCGGATGACCTAATACTGATTGCAGGAAAGGAAGAAGAACTGAGCACAAATCTCAAAACTTGGAATGAAGCACTAAAAGAATGTGGAATGACAATAAATAAAAGCAAAACAAAAGTAATGGTAATTGGAGATGAACAACACAAGATCGACATAAGATTGGAAAACGAAGAGATTGAACAAGTTAACAACTACAAATACCTTGGAGTGGATATACATATTAATGGTAATCAAGAATTGGAAATAAGCAATACAATAAAAACAACAATGAAAACATATTACGCAATGGGATCATTCATAAACAAGAAGGAAATATCAAAGAAAACAAAAATTTACGTATAATTGAAACATTACATTAAAATTGTAAATGGGGATTTGATAATATACAGGGTGTTAATACTAAGTTGTAACACCCGAAAATGGCAGTTAGAACTCATTGAAACAAACAACTTTTCTTAGTGAAAATTCTTGAATTGGAGCCCAAGTTCATAGTTATTGGCGTTCTTTTGTGTTTCGAAAAATCGTCATTACTCCCTTATTTTAAGGAATATTTAAAAAATACAAAAACGTTCAACATGCGCTTTCGGTTCTCTAAAACATTTGTATTTACAATTATTTTCTATTTTATCAAATAACAAAATGGCGACCGATCAAAAATTTCTAAGCAAGATATTTTGAAAACCAATCGATCGATTTTTGAAAATATAACATTTATAAAATCCTTGAACTATCTTATAACATTTGTCTGTTTTGATAATTATGCATTTTTATACACAAATGATGCAAAATACGCACACAAATGATAAACGTGACAGAAACTTTTCAAGATGAAGCAGAGATTTCTGAAGAACAAGATCAAAAAGTATTTAAATTTGAACGTACAAACAAGAAAACACGTGCCTCAACTTGTTTAATGGCCTAACTTAAGGTTAGCCTACTTTGTTTTAAATGATTGTTCCAGTTTGTTGAAATTTATCTTGTAATTCAATTTGAATAATAACTTTTTTGGACAGATTGAAAAAAATGTTTCAATGGATGGGGGGGGGGGGGGGGGGGCATCCCATGCTTTACTGTGTACGGATTACAAACAAAAAAATTTGACCAAATTTGAAGTTTTGGGGCAATTGGGATGTAAATTTCTGAAATTACAAAAAATTCGGAAACAATGATATAAAAACTAAAACTCTTAATATTTTATCTTGAATGCATTCAAAATTGAAAGAAAATTGGAAAAAAAACCAAATATATAAAATATTTAAATCTTATTTTACTATAATTGTTCATCAGTATTATATAAAACGTAAAAAAAACATGCGAAATATGCCAAGTACAAAATTATTTGGTTATTATTAACACGGTCAACACAATTTTTGTTTCTTTGACGTAAATAGCCGATTACAATACAAAATTTTGCGCTGATTTCAGAAACGATCGTTTCAGTTGCTTCCAAAACGACAGATTTTTGTGATATTTCAATTTTTGCAAAATATGTAACATACTACCTCTGTTCCATAATAAGTGAGCCATTTGAGTTTTTTTTCAAACTTATTGACACTTAGTTATTTTTTGAGTTTCTAAAATTTATAAATGTTTTGCCAACATTTCGATTAAAAATATGATAGTTTCATATGAATTATTTGAAAGGTGGAAAATATTTCTCCAAGGGTAAGATTACACGGGACTTGAGAAAAAACAATTTTACTATAACTATAATTTAATCTATCTAGCGTATCTAGTATCTAAAAGAATGACGTTAGAATTTCACCCTTAACGTATGGCAGATATGTCATGGAACACCCTGTATAATAAATAATTAAAAACATTTTTTATATTGCTACTTACTCTTTGAGCGACATTTTCCTGTTTCAGGAATATATGCGTATCCTTGTGGACAGATGGACCCTAATAATTAACGGCAGTTAGTATCATTTAAAACAATAATCCATTAATCATTTTTGTGAATTGAGCAGAGCAGAAAAATATTTGAATATAAGCTTACTAGGCACACAATGTCCTTCTACAAAATCAAATTCCTCAGGGCAGTAGTTAGGAACATCTGAAAATATATCCATTAGAATGTTAATTCAATTTTAAGTTTCGTATATATCCAGGCTGTCTCCTAAAAAACGCCGCTGACAATAACTCCTTTATTTATGGCCGATTTCAAAAAAACAAAAACAAGATTAAATGGCTTCACATGTTCTACAAAGGGGCTCTAATTTTCTTTTTTTTGCTAAATCAACTTTCATTTCAGCGATAGTCAACTTTGGTTTTCAAATGGTTACACATATTTTCTTTTTTTTTTTTGGTAGAGGTTATATTTCTGATTCCAAAGATGTATAATAAGTTTTGTTGGAATATTCGTAACAGAAAAAATAAATAAAATGTTTAAATAGTTTTTTAAGTGTGGCGTGAAAAACAAAGCGAACACAATGTGGAAAACCATATGTAATATTTTATTACAATAATTCAAAATATGCATCAGAAAATACAAACGTATCTACAAAAGTTGCTCAAACTGACAGAAATCTTGTTGAATAGTTGAATACACAAGTGACATCTCGTTATTGCATACGTTGTATTTAATATACTATTCGGAGGTATTTCTCGTGTTTTCCACATTGTTTTTCATGCCTCACTTGAAAAATTATTCAAACATTTTTTTGTTGTCTGTAATGAATATTCCATCAAAGCCAACTTGTTATACATCTTTGGATTCAGAAAAATAATCTCTACCAGAAAAAATAAAAAATAAGAAAATATATGTAACCATTTGAAAATTAAAAGTTGACCATCGCTGAATTGAAAGTTCAATGTGCAAAAAAAATAGGGCCCCTTTGTAGAACATGTAGAGTCATGTAATCTTATTTTGGTTATTTTTAAGTCGGCTAATAAATAAAGGAGTTACGACCAGCAGCGTGTTTTAGGCGACACCCTGTATATTAATACTTTCAATAATAAGAATAGTATAATTTAGTAATTATATAAATTCTAATAGATAAATGCAGTGTTTTTTAATATGTATATATGTTTTTAATTTTTGGTCATAAAATTATATAGAAAAATACATGATTTTACTATTAGTAGAAGGCGGAAAGACCCCATGGGATCGATAGCCCAATATGATATTAGATGTAGTTTAATGTAAATAACTCACCAAACGGACCATCAGATGTATCATGTACATCAGATGTATTATGTAATTCTGTAGGTTTTGCACTCATCGAAATCACGAAGCAGAACAGTAGACCAAATGTGAATACAGTCTTCATTTTGCAATTTTTTTTTTAACACTATAAGCGACTATTTAAGTGGTAGTGCTTACATACGTATAATCTTGTCATCCGCAAAATTATTATGAAATTTAAATTAAGTCACCTTTTGGCTTTCTTTTGATAGTTTTTAGCAATGTGCTCTTTCAATCATAATATTATTATAATATATCGTTTGTACTTTGAACCTTGAATGTTCACAATTATTAATCGCATATTTAAAAATTGTATTTGATAACTTTTACTTGGTTGTGTAATAATCTGGAATAATTGATATAATTTACATGTATGAACACTATATTTTTGGTCAATATGTGATGCAATTAAAAAAAAAACCGTACTGTTTCTTTACAAATTTTGTTGAAAAAATCACAAGGTGGGAAATGTTTCTCCAAGGATAAGAATGGTTGGGGATTAACTAAATACAATTTTAATATAACTATAATTACTGATGTATTTTTTTTTCATGCAACGAAATTGCCAAAAGTACTGAACATTTAAAATATTCGAATGTTGCAAAATATTGGAATCATCTGTTATAAGTTATAAAGCATTGTTACCATTTAGCAATAAATATCTGACACTTGCTGTGGCGCTCCTTGTTCTATCATGAGGATTTGGTGTAGATGCTCGGCGATGTTTTACCGCATCCGCAACGAGATTTCAGAGGCGATGACATAAATAAAATGCACCGAAACTCGAGGTCTGTTGCCCTCAAAGCGACAAATAGATCTCGCCGGAGGCAGTAAATACGTCTTATTGTTTTACAGTCGGGCAATCTTTATGTGCACCTCCGGCTAAAGGACCTCTTCACCGGAGCGCCGTATATACCCATGTGTGTGTGGGTGTGTGTGTGGGTGGTGCACAGGGCGCAAGATTCACGACCACGGCGGTCGCACCCCAATAATGACGAGGGATTACGACTCGGGGACCCATCGGCCGTCAATGCGGGGGATGAATAATTGAGACGAAACGTCGGCCCGGAAAGGCCACTCGCGTGGATGAAGATATTAAATTGTGCGGCTCCGTCACGAACGACAACATCCCGTGCATCGAAATTGCCTGGGAGATTCGTATCGGGGAGAATTTTTGACATGTTCCGCGCCGCGATATACACGGAGATCGGCGCGCGATAAAACGACGGGCCACGCCACAATTTGTATCCCGGCCCGCAGTATTTCAGCGTTTTCCCGAATATATTACGCCTGGCCCGTTAAATTGTTTGCGCAGTATTTCTCTGCCCCCACATGAATTATTAATTATTTTTAACTACAAGATTACAACACTCTAAATATAAGCTGCTAAACGATTCCGGCGAAAACAATCAACCACACAGTTACTTCAAAAATAATACATTGTCGCAGTTATGCTGTTAAATTATTACAGTGGTGTATTTTTAATCTCATGCAATACTAAGCGAATAAAACTGCAACAACATAGAAATATCTTATCCCACTCACTTATCAGTTTATCTGCAGGCACCGGACTGTAAATCTGAACTGAAGATTTTAACTAACGCAACACATTATTCAGACTGAATTCACAAATTTTGCCTTAAGTTCAAAAATATAATATCTCAATAACAATATCTCGTAAAACTCTCAACATGTTGAAAGATCTGTCGTCGGACTAAAACTGCAGATATTTGCGCAGACGCGCGGTTCATTGCAGTTTATCAAATCTGCAGGTCTCGACCTATCAGCAATCATGGTCATGGTGGACTGCAGTTAAATGACCTGCAAGCCGCTGCCTACAGATACATTTCCAAGTGATTGGGACACTTGGACACGAGGCAAGATTTCACTCAAAAAGATGCCTGGTATAGTCGACCCAAAAATCTAAGAATATTACGACTTTGACTTTTAAGTATTTTATGGGGGTTTTATTTGGTGTTGCCATAAAATCAGCGCTTATACTGGCTTTAGGTCTTTATACAAGCCAGTATAAGCGCTGATTTTATGGCAACACCAAATAAAACCCCCATAAAATACTTAAAAGACAAAGTCGTAATATTCTTAGATTTTTGGGTCGACTATATCTTCATGAGTCAAAATGAGACTACGAGTTACTTTTGAATTTACAGGGAAAAGCTGAATAGGACTTTAAAAGCTGCAGTTATGAGCAGTGGTAAAGCTAGAATTTCAGGCTTAACAGCAAACAGTTCATTAAGACCTTCAATCTAACTTAACTTGTTTTCATGCCATGATTATCAGGCAGAGAGTACTTCAGATTCAGATTCATTTCATTCAGCACCACAATACAATATCCGCCATACCAAGTCAATCACGGTCCTTGAGTAGCCCAAGATTTACAAAGTGCCACAAACTCAATATCTATCATTTTTTAGATCCAAAAGTGAAAGTGCGAAAAAATCTATTCAAGTCTTTCAAATTATATATTGTGATGTTACAATGTCGGGCAATAATTATTTTAAATTAATATAAATCAAATATAAACAAAAATATAGTAATAACATCTCAATATATAATTCTAAATTTTTGACTCGATAAGTAAAAATCCGTCTATCTGTCAAATTCAATAGACCAAAACTGCCAAATACTAAGCTTCAGCAGTGAAAATAGAAAAGTTTTCAACTGCCACTGTCAACATGCCATATTTCAACATTAACTGTCATAATTTGTGAAATTTTTAGCTTAACAGCTATGAAAATCTGTAAAATTCACAAACTCATACTAGGAAAATTTATTACAGCAGCTGTTTAAATTTTCAACAGCCACTGCCCTATTTTTCAAATGCCCTCCTTGTTTTCAGATCAAAGAGCAAAATTAAGTGACAATATTTAAATTGTCACTGTGGCTGTCCAAATCTTTCAAATTTTCGTTCACGACTGTCTGCTTTTGAAAATACCTGAAACTCATACTAGGAAAATTTATTACAGCAGCTGTTTAAATTTTCAACAGCCACTGCCCTATTTTTCAAATGCCCTCATTTTTTTCAGATCAAAGAGCAAAATTAAGTGACAATATTTAAATTGTCACTGTAGCTGTCCAAATCTTTCAAATTTTCGTTCACGACTGTCTGTTTTTGAAAATACCTCAAACTCATACTTGGAAAATTTATTACAGCAGCTGTTTAAATTTTCAACAGCCACTGCCCTATTTTTCAAATGCCCTCCTTTTTTTTCAGATCAAAGAGCAAAATTGAGTGAAAATATTTGAATTGTCTCTGTAGCTGTCCACATCTTTCAAATTTTCGGAAACATATTAGGAAAATGGTTTCACGCTATTTTTGCATATACAATTGTTTCTGGGAAATTTGAACGGCAACTGTTTAAAATTTTTGATTAACAACTGCCTAAATTTGCCAACATCTGTCAATTTCTTTTATGCAAAAAATGAAACTGTGAAAATCTGTCAAATTTTCAACTACAACGATCAAAATCTTTGAAATTGTCAAAATCCTACAAATTTTTGAACGAATAAGTCAAAATCTGTAAAAAAATTAACACCGCTGTGTTTTTGTGACGTCATGTATTTAACTGCAACTATTCAAAAATTTTAAATAACAACTGCTCATTTTGTCGCGTCATTTTTTTTCATTAAAAAGTGAAATTGTGAAAATCTGTAAAATTTTCAACTGCAACGATAATTTTTTTTCAAATTGTCTAAATCCTACAAATTTTTGAACGAATAAGTCAAAATCTGTAAAAAATTTAACACAGCTGATCAAATTTGTCAAATATTAAGCTTCAGTAGTGAAATTCAAAAATATTTCCACCCCAAGTGTTAAAATTGCCACATTTTCAGCAGTAACGCCAACATTTGTAATATTATTAGCAGCAGGTATGAGAATCTGCAAAACTTATTAGTTTTCAAAAGCTGCCTAATTTTGGAAACTGCAACTGTTCACAATTTTTAAATAACAACTGCCTGATTTTTGTCAAAACCTGTCAGTTGTTTTAAATGAAAAAACTGCAATTAGGAAAATCTGTGAAATTCTAAACTGCAACTATCAATATCATTCAAATTATCTAAAGCCTTAACATTTTTGAATGAATAAGTCCACTGATCATTTCTGTCATATAAGCTTCAGTAGTGAAGTTCGAAAAGTTTTTAACTGCAACTGTCAAAATGTCATATTTCAACATTAACTGTCATAATCTGTGAAATTATTAATTTAACAGCTATGAAAATCTGTAAAATTCATTACAGCAGCTGTTTAAATTTTCAACAGCCACTGCCCTATTTTTCAAATGCCCTCCTTTTTTTCAGATCAAAGAGCAAAATTAAGTGAAAATATTTAAATTGTCACTGTAGCTGTCCAAATCTTTCAAATTTTCGTTCACGGCTGTCTGTTTTCGAAAATTGCCTCAAACTCATATTAGAAAAATGGTTTCACGCTATTTTTGCATATACAATTGTTTCTGGGAAATTTTTGACTGCAACTGTTTAAAACTTTGGATTAACAACTGCCTAAATTTGTCAACATCTGTCAATTTTTTTCATCAAAAAATGAAATTGTGAAAATCTGTCAAATTTTCAACTGCAACGATCAAAATCTTTCAAATTGTCTAAATCCTACAAATTTTTGAATGAACTAGTCAAAATCTGTAAAAAATTTAACACCGATGATCAAATCTGTGAAATACTAAACTTCAATAGTGAAATTCGAAAAGTTCTCCACTCCAAGTGTTAAAATTGCCACATTTTCAGCAGTAACGCCAACATTTGTAAAGTTATTAGCAACATCTATGAACATCTGCAAAACTTATTACTTTTCAAAAGCTGCCTAATTTTGGAAACTGCAACTGTTCAACATTTTTAAATAACAACTGCTTCATTTTGTCCGCGTCATTTTTTTTCATCAAAAAGGGAAATTGTGAAAATCTGTCAAATTTTCAAATGCGACGATCAAAATCTTTCAAATTGTCTAAATCCTACAAATTTTTGAATGAACTGGTCATAATCTGTAAAAAAATTAACACAGCTGATCAAATCTGTCAAATATTAAGATTCAGTAGTGAAATTCGAAAAATTTTCCATCCCAAGTGTTAAAATTGTCACATTTTCAGCAGTAACACCAACATTTGTAAAGTTATTAGCAGCAGGTATGAGAATCTGCACAACTTATTACTTTTTAAAAGCTGCCTAATTTTAGAAACTGCCTGATTTTTATCAAAACCTGTCAGTTGTTTTAAAGCTAAAGTGCGATTAGGAAAATCTGTAAAATATTCAACTACAACTATCAATATCATTTAAATTATCTAAAGCCTTAAAATTTTTGAATGAATAAGTCAAAATCTATAAAAAATTTAAGACCACAGATCAATTATGTCATATAAGCTTCAGTAGTGAAGTTCGAAAAGTTTTCCACTTCTACTGTTAAAATCACCATAACTTTCAACTGTAACTGTAAAAATATGTGAATTTGCTTAACTGTACTAAGATTTTCTGCATTTCCCTGCAGTTTTCTGCAACCCGTTGCAAAAAATCTCAAATTCAAACATGCATTTATAAAAATCAATTCATCAAAACATTCATCTAAGGTTCATAATGAGATTTTTCTTTTCATTCATTTTTCATCAATTTCCTGTTTATTTTACCGCAGGAGCGCTTTGGTTCGGTATTTAAAAAAAACCTTGTTTATCGGAAATATAGTCAATGTTGATAGAAATTTCTTGAGCAAAAAATCTCAAATTCAAAAATTCAATCATAAAAATCAGTACATCAAAACATTTATCAAAAGTTCATAATGAGATTTCTCTTTTCGATCATCTTTGATCATTTTCCTGTATTTTGCTGAAGTTTTCATCGATATTTCTGTTCCTTTGATTTAGGTTTCTTTCGTATAGTTTCTCTGATTTCGTTAGTTATAATTACTTGTGAATACATTTTTTGTTAACTGTACTAAGATTTTCTGCATTTCCCTGCAGTTTTCTGCAACCCATTGCAAAAAATTTTAAAATCCAACATGCATTCATAAAAATCAATACATCAAAACATTCATCAAGAGTTCATAATGAGATTTCTCTTTTCGATCATTTTTGATCAATTTCCTGTATTTTGCTGAAGTTTTATTCGATATTTCCGTTCCTTTGATTTAGGTTTCTTTTGTATAGTTTCTTTGATTTCGTGAGTTAGAATTACTTGTGAATATATTGTTCGTTAACTGTATCAAGATTTTCTGCATTTCACTGCAGTTTTCTGCAACCCATTGCAAAAAAGCTCGAATTGAAACATGCATTCATAAAAATCAATACATCAAAACATTCATCAAAAGTTCAAAATGAGATTTTTCTTTTCGATCATTTTTGATCAATTTACTGTATTTTGTTGAAGTTTTAATCGATATTTCTGTTCCTTTGATTTTGGTTTCTTTTGTATAGTTTCCTTGATTTCGTGAGTCACAATTACTTGTGAATACATTTTTCGTTAACTGTACTAAGATTTTCTGCATTTCCCTGCAGTTTTCTGCAACCCATTGCAAAAAAATCTCAAATTCAAACATTCATTCAAAAACATCAATTCATCAAAACATTCATCTAAAGCCTCGTTTACATTTGGAAAGTTTATTGGTGGAAAGTACTTGCCGCCAGTAAACTAACGATGGGAAAACCAGAAAACGTGTTTCTTTCTTGTTTAGTTTCTTTCTTAACCGACATTTTTCTGGTTTACACATCGTAAGTTTACTGGCGGTAGTACTTTCCGCCAGTAAACTTTGCAAGTGATTTAGGTACTACTTTATTTGATATAGGAAGCTTTAGGTTCATAATGAGATTTTTCTTTTCGTTAATTTTTCATCAATTTCCTGTATTTTGCTGAAGTTTTAAGCGATATTTGTGTTTCTTTGATTTTGGTTTGTTCGATATTTGTAGTTTCTTCAATATCGTTTTACCTGCTTTTTGCATAAATTTTTCCTCTTCATTAATTTTTCATTAATTTCCTGCATTTTGCTGAAGTTTTTATCGATATTTCTGTTCCTTTGGTTTTTGTTTCTTTTGTAATATCTTTGATATTGTGAGTTACAATTACTTGCATTCATTTTTCGTTAACTGTGCGAAGATTTTCTGCAGTTCCCTACAGTTTTCTACAAAATTTCTGTAGCTTTGGTTTCCGTTTCTTCGAGAGAGATAGCGATCTTTATTAGGCTATTGGCCGTCGGCCTTTACGCCTTTATACTTTTTTCTTCGATTTCTTCGGTATTTATAGCTTTACCAGTTTGGTATGATACAATTATGTTTTTGTGTTTATGTTTAATTGTTATGGAATATGAATTTTTTTTTTCATATTTAAATCCTTTATATCAATCGAACAACAATTCCAATCAACGAAGATTATTTCTTATAGATGAGTACCATTTTTGTTGTTTTTTTTATACAATTTACGGTCCTCTATACGGATTTCTTTTACGGTTTCCTGCTTTACTTGAAGTTTCATCGATGTTGCGAATGTTTTTGCTGTCATTTTACATTTTTCAGAAAATCCAAATTATCTCCCAAACTACCAACTTTTGAGACAAAATATAAGGCCTGAAAGGGATGTAAAATAAGAAGCTGATACAACTTTTGACTTGTGTACAACTGTACAGTTACTGAACACCAAAAATACTATACTATACACTCTGCTGTTTGGATATTTTTATTGTATTTTCAATTTCCTGATTTTCATTGACCGTTTCTGCGATAGCTAAAATTTCTTTAATTTGAGACAAAATATACGGCTTGAAAGGGATGTAAAATGAGAAGCTGAATACAACTTTTGACATGTGTAAAACTGTACAGTTACTGAACACCAAAAATACTATACTATACACTCTGCTTTTTGGATATTTTTATTGTATTTTCAATTTCCTGATTTTCATTGACTGTTTCTGCGATAGCTAAAATTTCTTTAATTTGAGACAAAATATACGGCTTGAAAGGGATGTAAAATGAGAAGCTGAATACAACTTTTGACATGTGTAAAACTGTACAGTTACTGAACACCAAAAATACTATACTATACACTCTGCTTTTTGGATATTTTTATTGTATTTTCAATTTCCTGATTTTCATTGACCGTTTCTGCGATAGCTAAAATTTCTTTAATTTGAGACAAAATATACGGCTTGAAAGGGATGCAAAATGAAAAGCTGAATACAACTTTTGACTTGAGTAAAACTGTACCATTACTGAACACCAATAAATACTATACTATACACCCTGCTTTTTGGATATTTTTATTGTATTTTCAATTTCCTGATTTTCATTGACCGTTTCTGCGATAGCTAAAATTTCATTAATTTGAGACAAAATATACGGCTTGAAAGGGATGCAAAATGAAAAGCTGAATACAACTTTTGACTTGAGTAAAACTGTACCATTACTGAACACCAATAAATACTATACTATACACCCTGCTTTTTGGATATTTTTATTGTATTTTCAATTTCCTGATTTTCATTGACCGTTTCTGCGATAGTTAAAATTTCTGTAATTTCGCAAATTTTCTCCATATTTAAATTTTCCTGAGGAAATCGACATTACTGACACACTGTTCCTTCCGTATTTAATTTTTATTCTGTTTATGTTTTTACTACTTATTAGTTTCTGCGATATTTAACTTTCGCTCTATTTTTGCTACTAGTTTCTGCGATATTTATAGTTTTTCGATTACGAGAGGTTAATCGTGTGTTATATTAGATTTTCTCACGAAGGTGATATCCCATGTACAGTCATGCGCACATAAATCTAGTACAAACAAAATTTACATTGCTATATAAAATTGCTATTGTAATCTAATTTCTTGTACTAGATTTATGTGAGCATGATTATACCTACTGCAAAACCGGTCACGCTTTGATAAGGTTCAGAATCACTAACCATCGAACTCAAGACCTCTGATCGTATGGTAAGTTTGAAATAAATATTTCTTTAGTGCTAAAAATATTGGTGGAAATGTGGCGCTGGCGGGAACCTATTCAACGATAACAAAATTCATTTATATTGTATTCCATAAAGATGTTGTGGCGGATTGGTATTTGAACTGCAACTAATAACAAAAACGCTCTCGTGCTCCCGTTAAATCCGGCGAGCGCCACAATAGCCAGCGGAATACGCGCCTTTGATGTGCCATTTCGGTTTAAACATCCCCAGAAGTGGGGCTAAAGCCCCCAGAGCGCCGCGCTCATCGCCCGTCCATTGCGGATGGCGCTTTTATTTGTCACACGCCGCCGGAATACTTTTTAAGAACGCGTTATTTTTTATCGGTGCTTGAGGGCGGAAAAACACGGCCGTAGCTCGCGCAGACGGGCGCCTAAGAGCCCAATATGTACGTTAACCGTTCAATAAAAACAAATGCATGTTGCCTCTTTACTTGCGCGTCTATTTTTATGCCCGCGCGTATATTCACGTCGAGCGTAAATTTACGTCGGGCGTATATCTACGTCGCGCGTATATGTACGCTGCGCGTATATTCACGCAGTGCGTACTTTTACGTCGCGCGTATTTTTTGCGCTAACTATTTTGTCAGCCCGGCCGTTTGCAGGCGATTTCCCAGCTCGCTATCGCCGTTTAAAGTGAGGCGATGGCTTCAAAGCGCGGTGCATAAGTGGGACCTACTTTGCAAAGTTTTAAATTTGTGCGATTGTAGCATTGATTCATGGCGGTTGGCACATCTTCGCATGAATCTCCAGCCGAGAAGTTTAAACGGTGCACACCGAAGTCTCGCGTAGGTACAGATTGTGCAGAAATGAATTCGTTACATGGAAATAAATGTATGCATGTACACCGATTGAGTTTACAATAGGAACGCCTTATTTGAGCTGTCTTTAAACAATTGATTAAGCTTTCAACTAACATTTGTGACGTACCTGAAGGGCAGTCGGCGCGTTAGGCCGTGGAGCGAGTGGAGGGTCCCTTCGAAGTAGTAACGAGGGCCAGGCTCTCGGTGTCAGAGAGTGGGGGGGTTAAAAAAAAGGCTCCACGTAATTTTACCTCGTTGCTACTTCGTCGCAAAGGGTGGCTCCACCCTACCTGCGTGGGTGGACGGCAGACAGTCAGCGAAGTTCGGAAATCACGAACTGTCACAACGCTGACCGCTTGGCGCCAACACCACCAGGTTTAAATCTCGCAGTGAGAATAGGAAACTGTAAATGAGAAAACGCGGGGGGAACAAAAAAATAACAGGTGTGAGTTTGTAGTGTAATATCGGCGTTTATTCACACAAACCAATGACGGACACCGTGTCTGCGCTCCTGAAAACAAATACCTCCGAACGCCACCCTTTCGCGCAGGGTTTACTCTATTCGGCCGAATAAAATAAGCTCCTAATCGCGCGATTGAAAGGGCCGAGGGAGCAACCTTTCTCGTACACTAGCGCAAAACACGTACGACACGAAACACGTAGACGCACTCTTACACAAAGAATAAACAGAAAAGTGGCTCAATCGAGCACACAAAAAAAGAATTTATATATATTTGGATCTGGCCTGAGTTCCGGATGGTCTCGCCGGTGGCTGGGTTCAGCTCCGGGATGTCGGCGGTTTCCGTCGAGGACGCCTGGGCTTGGTCCGCGGCCTCCAGCCAAGAATGGTTTTGGCCGAGCTGTTTAGCCCGTAGCCAAACGCCTGGAAGCACATGGCCTTAATCAAAATGGCCGGACACGTGGCTTCACGAAGAGGAGAAGAAATAACTACTTACTCAGGTGTTATGAGCGTGTTCTCTGCCCCGTAGTCGGTGCCTCAATCCCCCTCAAGGGTGGTTAGCTGAGAACCGTTGATTATTCCCGTAAACCGGATGGTGATATACCTTATCTGCAACGGTTCTTCTGGCACGATCTATACTGGGCACGAGTCAATTCAGTTCTGCCTCATGGCGGCGCTCCGCCGGCGAATTTTAAAAATCGCTCACGGGGAAACGCGTCACCACAACAAAAAAAAAATGCAAGCATGGTTGCCTACCGTGCAGGTCTATACGCCAGTTAATTATTCAAAAGCAGTTTCTGCCAACGCTATTTTTGGACCGTTACACATTCTTGGGATTTTCAGAAAAAACAAAAACTTTCATGAACGATTTTGTTTTGATAAATCAAAAAATGGCAAATGTATTGAAAACCTGTGATTGGAAACTGAATAAGTATGATTACATAATTGATAGCTAATACTAATTATGCGCTCACAACGATATTATGGGCCACCCCCTTGTTTGTGCTTATTACACGAGTGCGTCGGTCAACATGGTGTATGGCAGATAGGGCAGCCGAACGAGACGAAAGCGCCTATGAGCGCGACCGTGGCTAATCGAATGAAGCAGTTAGCATCGTTAACGTTGTTGCTCGGCCACTTTATAGCATTAATCGAATAGCGCACTGCTTCTCGCGAGCAGATCCCCCATACTTGCCCCCATACTTGGGGGCAAGTATGGGGGCAAGTATGGGGCCGCCCCCGCACTGCGGGGGCGGCTTTTTGCATTCGTCATAATGCACCCTCCGAAAATTTCCATGGACCATCAACGGCCGACGAGGGGGTTTGTTTGTCCAACTAAAACCGGGCAGCCATGGCGACGGGTAATTTCAGCTCGCCGTCAATTCCTTGAGAGCAACGAAGCGGCCTCGGCTTACACTGTTTCGGACTTGAATCGCCTGGGATGCCATGTTTATGGATTATTGCTTATTTACAATGTACACAATGCACCCGTCCATTTCAAACATGGCCAACTTCCTAATTTCCTCCGGGGAAATGCCCGATGTAAGCTCCGCATCGTTCAAAAGTCACTCACTATCGTATCTCAAATAATAGATGAATGCACGTTGCACGTTTAAATACATAACGCTCACCAACAAACAGCGCGCAAACGTGCATTTAATTTTCGCGCATAATAATCAATGGCAAAACGCAGTTGATAAGCGTTGTTTGTAGATTTAATAAGATTCGGTTTGGAGACAATGTTATGCGAGCCCCCATTAATTCTCCAAACTCCAAGCCGCGTATTGAGTTCCGGTTTTGCAGAATCAATTTTAATAAAGAGCCCGCAGCATCTTAAGATCGCAATTGAACTTCGACAATGGGATTCAAATTGATCACCTAATTAGACGTGGCAATTTCGCTCCGGCAATTATGATTTCCGCCGTAATCGTTTCTGGGTATCAGAACCAATTCAAAACCAAGTTCGGTGGCGTTTTCAGTGGTGGTGTTCAGCTGTGCATACAACCCCTAACAGAAATAGAAATTTAAAGCACTCGAATGCCCGAAGAAAAATCTTTCCTTCCTATATTTTTTATAACATCGACGAATATTACGTCAACTCGAATACTCGCTAGATTTCTTATAGTAATATCCTGGCTAAAAAACTTAAGAACATGGTACAATGCTACAACCACCGAACTGTTCAGAACAGCAGTGAACAAAGTCAGAATTGCCGTGTGGATTGCCAACATCCGGTAACGGATAGGCACGCAAAGAAGAAGAATAATTGTACGTATCGAAATTGCTAGTGCTATTTTTCATTGAGATTATGTGAAAATTAAGTTTTAGTGCATAATGCTTGCAGCATAAATTGTGGAAATCTGTTTCGGTACGTTAAAAATTACGAAATTTCTTGCAAGTTATACAGGGTTATTCTTAATTTGGCAGAAAACTACTCGTGGCAATGTTTGCCGTAAAATTTCGAGTCGAAAATTTTAATATCAAACTGTTGCGAAATGGGTTATTTTAATTAAATATACAGGGTGAGTTTTTTCGGATGTTTAGTATGGGGATCTCGGAAACTAGCGGAGATAGAGGAACGATTAAATGGGGAAAGAATTGCAGTTTTACGAGTTCAATTTCATGAGCTTTTTGTTTTTTGGAAAAATTGCATGGCTAACTAGATATCTCGAAAAAATGTATTTTTTGTTATTTTGTTCGGAGCATATTGCTCTGTTATTATTCACTTTAGAAAACTTGTGTAAATGAAAAAGTTATAGGAAATGATGTGCTTAATAATACAGTCTAACCGATTATTTTATTTAAGCTATAATTTTTGAGTTATGACTCAAAACTCATGACTTGTCAACTCATGATTTGAGTTGACACAAACTTGTGTTTTTTCTAATGGAAACCATAGTCGGCCATTACTTTATAAAAAAAGCCCCTTTTCAACGATTCTAATGATATATCATATTACATAGTTATTTTTATAAATAATTAAATTATGGGATTTTTTTTCTTTTCAGTTTCGAACTATTCGAAGTAGTACGCTATAGAAACAATTGATAGATACAAACGACAATTATAAAGGTGGCGGATCTCCCGATCTCTCTGTTTTAGATTTTTATTTAAGGGGAATGGTAAAAGATATAGTGTATCAAATATTGTACATAACAGTAGATAACCTTAGAGAAGCTGTACTTATAACTTACAAGTTTTTGCTAATATTGATGGACGCTCCGTTAGAAAAGCAACAAATTCTGTTTTAAAAAGGTGTGCATTAATCATAATGATGAACCTTTTCAACATATTTAGTCTTAAATACTTTCCTAAATTTAATTACGTTGTTTTGGTACAACTTTAGTTACGTTCTAATATGCTTGTATTGTTTCTCAATGTATCGTCTGTCATTCCCTGTTTCGTAGTTTTGTACTTATGTAATTTTGTTTTATCAGAAATATTTTTTATAGAAAATTGTAACTCCAACGAAATAAACATTTTACACCAAAATAATAATGTTTATAATTTAGAAATTAAAAAAAAAAAATAACTAACTTGAATTTTATTATTTAACGCGATGCACATCTATCAATTGTTTCCAAAGCCTACTTCTTGAATAGTTCGAAAATGAAAAGTAAAAAATAATAATAATTTAATTATTTATAAAAATAACTACATCAAGTGTATATCATTAGAATCGTTGAAAAGAGGCCTTTTTTAAAAAGTCATGGCAATCTATGGTTTCCATTAGAAAAAAACTTAACTTTGTCTCATAACTCACAAATTATAGCTTTAATAAAATAATCGGTTAGATTGTATTATTAAGCACGTAATTACGTACAACTTTTTCCTTTACACATTTTTTCTAAAGTCAATAATAACAGATCCATAGGCACCGAACCAAATAACAAAAAATATTTTTTTTTCGAGATATCTAGTTAGCCATGCAATATTTTCAAAAAACAAAAAGCTCATGAAATTCAACTCATAAAACTGCAATTCTTTCCCCATTCAATCGTTCCTCCATCTCCGCTACTTTCCGAGATCCCCATACTAAACATCCGAAAAAACTCACCCTATATATTTTTTAATTAATATAACATTCTTTAAATCGAAAAAAAAACATATACTGCCGTGCTAAGAACAACAGTGGTATCTTGTTTTACGGCCATTTTGAGATATTCACAGTTTTTAATTTTCAAGTTTCTCAGTCTCTAAAAATTATATTTCAAGTCAATAGATTTTCAAAATTGAATTGAATCATAGAGATTAAGGGTTATATTACTTGTAACGTTATAAAATTACGAATTATTAGATAAAAGAGATTATATTAGACTTATAAGTACGTAAATTAAATACCATTTCTTGTGGAATACCATTAGGTTCCAGCATTCCTTCTTTTATTATTTTGTTCTTAAAAAAAATATTATCTTGCATTCAGCATCTTCAAAAGTACTTATATACATTCATGGCTTCACATAAATATTTAACGCATGGACGTTCAGAATTACATTTAGTAATTTTTATGTGTGTAGAACTTGATATTTTTTTATTATTTTATTCTTAAAAAAAATAACTATCTTGCATTCAGCATCTTCAAAAGTACTTTTATACATTCATGGCTTCACATAAATATTTAACGCATGGACGTTCAGAATTACATTTAGTAATTTTTATGTGTGTAGAACTTGATATTTTTTTATTATTTCATTCTTAAAAAAATAACTATCTTGCATTCAGCATCTTCAAAAGTACTTATATACATTCATGGCTTCACATAAATATTTAACGCATGGACGTTCAGAATTACATTTAGTAATTTTTAATGTGTGTAGAACTTGATATTTTTTTATTATTTTATTCTTAAAAAAAAAATAACTATCTTGCATTCAGCATCTTCAAAAGTACTTTTATACATTCATGGCTTCACATAAATATTTAACGCATGGACGTTCAGAATTACATTTAGTAATTTTTCATGTGTGTGGAACTTGATATCTTTTATTATTTTATTCTTAAAAAAATTAACTATCTTGCACTCAGCATCTTCAAAAGTACTTTTATACATTCATGGCTACACATAAATATTTAACGCATGGGCGTTCAGAATTACATTTAGTAATTTTTCATGTGTGTGGAACTTGATATTTTTTTCTTATTTTATTCTTGAAAAAAAATAACTATCTTGCATTCAGCATCTTCAAGAGTACTTTTATACATTCATGGCTTCACATAAATATTTAACGCATGGACGTTCAGAATTACATTTAGTAATTTTTAATGTGTGTGGAACTGATATCTTGCCACTCGAAGAAATCTTCAACTTTCATTTATATGGAATTCACCAGCTCATACAGAGATAACATTTTGCACGAACATTTCTATCTAAATAATACCACAATAGAAATAAGTCGGGTAACTAAATTTCTGGGATAGCAACTTGACAGTGCTCTCCGCTGGGACAATCAAGTCGATGAGGTGTGCTCAAAGTTAAAAAAATATTTTTTCGAAATCCTGATTTTAGGGAATACATTAAATAGACACTGTCTTTTGAACGTCTACTATGCATATGTATACCCCATCATTTCATACCAAATCATATTATGGGGCCAATGTGGGAACATTGGCAGAGTGTTCCTCTTACAGAAACGCATGCTCAGATCAATATTTGGCATGAAACGTAGGGATTCTTCACATTCAAAGCCAAGCCAACTGAATCCAAACACTGACAGGGATCTATTTACTGAAAATACTGACATTTCGTCGATTTGGTGTTACAAGGTTGTATGTGCAAATTTCGTAAATTGGGGAAAATCGATTCAAAATATTGGGGTGTTACAAAAAATGCCGTACCATTTATATTCGTTTGATTTCTGTTTTGACATTTTCATAAAATTTCAGTATTAATAATCCCGATATTTCAAGCTACCAACATTCCAAATTTTTGAGTTATCAAAAAACAAAAAATTAACGTAGAAATACGTTGAGTAGTTACAGATTTAATTTTTATAATATCAAGTCGGTGAAAAGTCAGACATTTATTGTCACATCAACATTTAAAAAGCCCGATTTTAATGTTTTTGCATCAGAAGGGGAATTTTGAAACATGCCCGCAACGGTACAATGAAATAGTAGACAACAGAACTTTACTTAGTAGTAGGAAAAACCTAATTCTTTCAAAACCTGAAGAACTACTCATTTTTATTGTAAAATATGGAGATGAAGAGTTTTTCGAAATCCAATAATTACTATTCAAAGTATGCTCACCGTATCGGTTTCAAAAAGTTGTGAAAGATCAGTAAACTTAAACTGATTATATCTTATTTAAGAGCTTCATTGGCCCATCAAGATTATAGGATCTTGCTATTTTGAGTGAAGAACGAGAAAAAAATAAATTTTGCTCATACCGTGCGTTTCAAAGCCATACAGCTTAGCTTAAAATTCATCAGTTTGGCACGTCATGTGTTAGACACAATTTTAACCAAGATTTGGTTAGCTATATCGTCCCCTTATAATTGTGATCTAAACCGAGCGCTTTTTTTCATCCCAAGCCCTCTTGGATGAAAATAATTTTTGGTCGCACGGTATAATCGATCAATTAGCATCTATAAACGCACGTAAAGTACATTTCTAGATATTTACTATTTGTACTTATTCTAATGTCCCTAATATTGCCGTATTGCAAATTTGATGTTGAAATTAATAAAAGATCTAATCCTTCGTGTTTGATTTATTGATGTAATTTCACAAGGGCGCACATTTTTGCTATGCCATGGGTAAAACTTTAAGATTTGTTTTACTCCATTATTTGTTGGTATTGTATAGAGCAATAATTGGTTTGCACTTATTGTAGTTGCAGCAAAAATTAAGTACTAATTTAGCCGTTGTGAAGAACTTTGTTTTGGAAGAACCAAATTTTACGTTAATTATAAATTGAGTGGTCGTGAATGTAGTTTAACCATGCCAAATTTACAACTAATAATCTAATGAAATTGCCGGTGCATAATGAAACAATAAATAGCCACTAATTTATTCAGGTTGAGTGGTATGTCGGAGGATAATTTCGTAAACTATTTTTGTTATACCTAAAATTAAACTTAAAATTTGATGTAGGTGTGTTGACAACAGAGACACAAGAGTATAGAGCATTAAATCCTGTCAAATCAATCGTCGCTAATGTTAAAGTCGTGTGATCGATTGTTTATATCATTACTTAAATATTTCGCGACATTTTAGTTATGCAACACAATTAACAAGATATTTTCCGTAGTTCGGTTTGGTGAATGATGCATGAGCTCAGGCCTTCCCCTTGCAAGCGCACGCATCATTTACTAATGCCCCCGGCAATGTAACATGATACCCGGTTTAGACGCCGAACGACGTTTAGACAAATATGTTGCCTACGAAAAGGGCCTAGCTCGTATAATATCCTTTTCAAGCTATGGAGACCCCATCGATACCCAAAATGCATGGCACAATATTTTGGTATTAAGATTTTTAGCTCAGAATTTTAAGACCAACATCGCGACGTGTAGTTTTTTTGTTTATTTATGAAACACCCTGCATAATTACAGTTTAAACCAAATCTTGGCATATTGAATTAATAAGAAAGGCAAGACAGCTAATCTCAGTTTTTTTGGTGGCTGCGAAATTTTCCATGGATAATTAGAGCTGAAATTTAAATGATCACTCGATATTTGTCATGATTGCAGGTTGAGCATTATCGGCACTTTAATTATTGTTGCGATTAAAAAAAATGGTTTTCTTTAAACGTTTTCATTTTGAGGATAACGAGATTTTTTTGATTCCTCAAAATTCTAACTTTCAAAACTGTTTAGTATAAGTGGTGCATTATTGTGGCACCAGTAATTCAATATAATACACGTAGATTGATGTACAGTTTTGCTTCTGACATTAGCAAAATGTATTATGTGTGTTGTAAGGTGCCAACATATACGGCTTGATATTTAATTAAATGAGTAATAAAAAGACCAATATTTAAAATAAAAGATGAGTTCGACAAAATTACAGTTATATTAAGTAAATTAGTGCCAGAATCATTTGCGACATCGCGGCGCCAACGAAGGCCTTAGTAAACAGCGGAGATTCGAATGAACACGGAAAAGGCGTGGCAAAGCCAAAAGTTGCAGATACGCGTCGTCAAAATATTCCATAGGAGCATAACATCTGGGCACCACCCGTTAGATATGTGCCCAGGCAGTTCACTGTACAAAAATACCAGATCTCCAGTGGAAATTTCCATTCACGACCACCGTGACAGAGACGCGAGAGTTTTAGCTGTAGGGATGCGCGGGGAGAATTGGAAATAACGTTCGTGAGTTTATTTAAACTCAAAACGAAGACAGAGGGGGATCAGTCGGTGTTCGGTCGTAGAGACACGCGTGCGAGAATTAAAGAGGATGAGATGTGTTACGTCGGTCGGCGAGATAACATATTCACGAGAGTTTTCAAGCAAATTCATAAGTCACGTTCGGTAATTCTCAGTTACGGTAATTCTTCGCCAGAGAATACGAGTTTACACGGTTGTACCTAAAAACACACAGAATTATAGTTTCAGTATCAATTCACGGAAGTGTTATTCTGTCCAACAAACCACCAAAATCTTAACCATTTACCTATATCCTGTAAGGGAACCAAAGCCGACGGATGTGTCGCTTTTTGTTTGACCAATTAGACGAAGCAATTACAAATGCCGTTGACGCATTGTAACAGCGCACCTCCAAACATTTGTAATTGTGGAATCGCCTCCTGCACTGCTTCAAATTGACAGAAAGTAGTGTGTTCAATACACCATAAACAAACCACCAAAATCTTAACCATTTACCTATATCCTGTAAGGGAACCAAAGCCGACGGATGTGTCGCTTTTTGTTTGACCAATTAGACGAAGCAATTACAAATGCCGTTGACGCATTGTAACAGCGCACCCCCAAACATTTGTAATTGTGGAATCGCCTCCTGCACTGCTTCAAATTGACAGAAAGTAGTGTGTTCAATACACCATAAACAAACCACCAAAATCTTAACCATTTACCTATATCCTGTAAGGGAACCAAAGCCGACGGATGTGTCGCTTTTTGTTTGACCAATTAGACGAAGCAATTACAAATGCCGTTGACGCATTGTAACAGCGCACCCCCAAACATTTGTAACTGTGGAATCGCCTCCTGCGCGTCTGCCCCATACGTATATGAGCCAATAACTTCATGAATAAAATCAATTGCAACGTTAGAGTCACGCCGAACCCTCTCAACAACCGGCGGGTCGGAAATCGCGAGTCCACGCTGTCGTAATATCAATAACAATCGTAAAAGGTCCAAGGCTGCCAGTATGAATAACTGGCACGAGTAATCATAATTCAAACAAACACGTATTTTACGTAATAATTGGCATTGTCATTTTGGGTCGTAAAAAGGCAAAGCACATCGCATAATATCAAGTTAGATTATAATAAGTCATTAAAACCCAAAAGGGAAACAAGACACAGATCGTACTCACTTAAAACACAGATAATATAATATAATGTCAAGAGTAGAAAGCTAATAACAAGTTAGATTATTAAAAGTCATTAAAACTAATAGAGAAACAAAACACAGATCGTACTCACGTAAAACACAGACAATATAATATAATCTCAAGAGTAGAAAACAAATCAAATGTGGAATTATTAACTTCTTATACGGTACTTCATGAATGATTGTAGAGAAAATGAGGCATGAGTTACTGTTCAATATAGATATTAAATTACTCCAAATGTTCCTAATGATAAACTATAGCAATACATAAACCTTTCCGATTGAGGTAGCAGGAACTGTTATTTGACACAACTTGTAACATGTCTGACGGTGGTGACTACTTGTGACAGGGGCGCTTGCCGGGGTCGTGAGTAGAATCACTAATTTACCTCAATTAACATAGACAATGGGCCTCCAATAATCACATTATGGTGCGAACACCGGCACGATCATGTGATTCGGGAAGATCGCGAGATACCTTTAGTAATCATGCATGCATTACTGAGGATAATTCAACATCTTTAAAATAGTTCTATTTTTGAGCATATCGATTTCCCGTAGTTAAAGAGAATGAAAGAGCATGGTGGTAGACGATCTGAGAAACGGAGAGATGTATGTGCATGTATAACAATTTCACCTTCTATAAACTTTGCAGTCACAATCATTTTCGAAATAGTAATTGAATAAATAATAAAGAAAAAGATATTCTCCACGCCCTCATAAGGTTAATGAATCACAGAAAATAAATCAATTCACATCATTATCGCAAACCTGTGTTTCATTTCCCTGTCTATTACAATTTCAGCGTGTCCATAATTGAATAAATAAAACAAATCCATAAATCTGTGCTTTTTTATACTAACCCATAATTTACATTTTCTAACACATTACCAATTGCAGCGTACCTCGAAGGTAATCACGGTAGTTAATTAAACGTCACGACGTGTAAGTACTAAATACGATCACAAATCACGAGCCAAAAATAATCAAGAAATTATATAATAATTTCACGATAAAAAATACAAAGATAAATAAAAGTCTTAACGGATTGTTACAGTGTTTAGCAAACTTGAGGCTTTGGCTTGCGACTTCTCGACGCCGAAAAGTAACTTAATTATTTAGTTGAGTGTTTAACGATGTTCCGGATTGAATGTATTGTAATGTGTTTAGCAAGCTTGTGCGGGGATCGCTAATACCCGCGTGACGATAAATATGCGGTGTAGGGATTTAGCACAGAAAATTATACGCTATGCGCTAACATAGGAGCTAGGAAATCTTTGTGTTGCAGAAAATGTTCAAGTCGCGTGAATCCACTTCTCATTACAAGAAGACATTTAGATGTAGTTCGGAAAATTTTAGATGATGGGGGCTGGGAAATGCTGAAATCAGTGCAGAGTTCGATTTAAATGTAGCGACGCACAACAAACTCGAATGCTCTGATGAGATTTGCAATAAACCGCGCCAAATTAATGTATTGAGTTAGCAACGCGACGAATTACATCCGAGTCGCAAACATCAAAAATAAGCCCCACGCCTGATTAAAATTCAGGTCGACCCGTGAAAATCTAAGGCCCCGTCCCTGCGGGTCCCCGAAGGAGTTAAATTTCCATCAGCCGCCGCCGCCGTCCGCATTGTTAAGGGACTCGTGCAATTAGATTACGCAACTTCGGGATACTTACAGATGCAATTACCGCTGCCGAGGTGTTTATACGTGGAAAAACCGTGGGGCACCCGAGATCTCCTCGGGCGCACACTGAATATTATCCGCCTAGTTAAGGCGACCCGCGCATAAATTCCGGTATCATCGCGGGACGATAAATTACTTAAACGCCGAGATCGCACCAGAATGAGTGCCCGGCTTACCGGAGCTGACCCCGTGTAATAGAAAGTGAAACCGAATGGAGCACTTTTATATGTGGATACGCGGATTACGTTCATAATAATTACCGGACGTAAATTAGGGTGCGCCGCGATAACTTAATTAATTAGCGGGCCCTTATCTCTGCACGGGCGTGTTCCGATGATATATGCGGGGACGGACGGATACGCGTGCGTGCATCGGCCGGGCTGTAAAAGGAGGACCGAAAATTGCGGATTTACACCCGTCGCCGGGTAATGACATTCATCAGGGAGCCGCTTAATTACCCAAATCTACGAGATTACCGCCGAACACAACTACAAGTCCGGGACGTTTTTATAATCACACAACGTATTTATCAAACGTAATATATTCTCGTTCGGCACGCAAAATTCGAATTCGTAAACAACCACATTTCAATCCTCTCCTTGATAGTACATACACATGAGCTTGGACTTATTTCTTTTTTTCAAAACAATTTCAATTTTTTCAACAAAAGCCACCCTCATCCAGAATAAATAGAATAAGGAAAGAAAGGACGAAGAGCAGAGAAAAACAAAGAAGAATATAATGATTATAAGCAAAAAATGGGCCTGAGAACCATCCTGGCCATGAACTCTTAGGAGTCGTTATCAACAGCAGCCTCGGAATGAAGATATTTTCGCACATGTGCACGGTGATGATTAAATAATCGCAAAGTTTCCGGTGATAACGATTAAGAGAAATTGGAAATATATCTGGGAATTGGTTGAGATTTCATAGTTTTACAAAAAAATCGAAAGAATTTGAAGAGCAAGATGATTGGCAGTATTTATCAAAACCCTTTCAAAATTAACCTTTCAAAGTTTGAAGTACATATTAATTAATTGCCACAATAAATGCCAACTGCTACTGAAAATGAGCGCGTAGCGCTTGAAATATACCTATACAGGGTGTTAATACTAAGTTGTAACACCAGAAAATGGCAGTTAGAACTCATTCAAACAAACTACTTTTCTTTGTTCACATTTTTGAATTGGAGCCCAAGTTCATAGTTATTGGCGTTCTTTTGTTTTTCGAAAAATCGTCATTACTCCCTTATTTTAAGAAATATTTAAAAAATACAAAAAACGTTCAGCATGCGCTATCGGTTCTCTAAAACATTTGTGTTTACAATTATTTTCTATTTTATCAAATAACAAAATGGCGACCGAAGAAAAATTTCGGGTTTTTTGAAAGTAAAACATTTATAAAATCCTTAAACTATGTTATAACATTTGTCTGAAACATTTTTTTCGATCTGTCCAAAAAAGTTAGTATTCAAATTGAATTACAAGATAAATTTTAACAAACTGCAACAATCATTTAAAGCAAAGTAAGCTAACCTTAAGTTAGGGCATTAAACAAGTTGACGCACGTGTTTTCTAGTTTGTACGTTCAAATTTAAATACAATTTGATCTTGTTCTTCAGATATTTCTGCTTCATCTTGAAAAGTTTCTGTCACGTTTATCATTTGTGTGCGAATTTTGCATAATTTGTGTATAAAAATGCATAATTATCAAAACAGACAAATGTTATAAGATGATTCAAGGTTTTTATAAATGTTTTATTTTCAAAAATCGATCGATTGGTTTTCAAAATATCTTGCTTAGAAATTTTTGATCGGTCGCTATTTTGTTATTTGATAAAATAGAAAATAATCGTAGATACAAATGTTTTAGAGAACCGAAAGCGCATGTTGAACGTTTTTGTATTTTTTAAATATTCCTTAAAATAAGGGAGTAATGACGATTTTTCGAAAAAAACAAAAGAACGCCAATAACTATGAACTTGGGCTACAATAAAAAAAAATTAACTTAGAAAAGTTATTTGTTTCAGTGAGTTCTAACTGCAATTTTCGGATGTTACAACTTAGTATTAACACCCTGTATATAGCCAAATATATAAATAAAGTTGTCAAAAAAGGTAAACGTAATTTGATTGATTATTATTGCCAGTATTGTTTAAAGTTAGAAATCTTTACTTATTAAAACTTATAAAAAATCATTTAAGAAGGTAAATAAAAATTAGTATTAAAAATTTCATGATTTTTTTTTTAAAATCGGGCATAACTTCTAAAAAGTGAAAAACAATCTTGTGAAATTTTATGCCTAGATAGATAACAGTTCTAGTCATTTTATACCTACATAATAACTCTATTGTGATATACATTATAAAAACAACTGTTAATTGGCAGTATTGTTCAAAATTTCTTGACATTACAAAATATTAGGACATGGCAAATAAGACTGGTCACTACATTTTTTGTCCCTCAGACGTAAATAGCAAATTCCGATAAAAATTTGCCGATTTCAGAAATGTCAATAAAAATTTTCTAGGATTTTGTGATATTTCAATTTTTGAAAAATGTGTAACTTAATTTTTTTCGGGATGCAAGACCGATTCCAATGTTTTTTTATAGCAATACTGGATTTATATTTCAGTTTGACAGCTACCTTTATCACTTTTTTAACCTAACTTTAACTGAGAACGTGTTTTATTAAGTAAATAGTGGAAAAACTAGGTAAAATTTAAAAAAATACCAACATTTTATTTTTGCATATCGTACATATGCTTAGTAAATACTTTCCGAAAAATGCATTAAAAATGAAGGGACAATATATTCGTAAAAATCTGTCGAGTAGTGTAATTATTTCCACGGTTGGTAAAAATTCCTGGAAATGAAAAAAAAGAACTGCATATAAAAATTTCTATGGAATAGTAAGGTCATCCGAAATTTTATGATAGGGCAGTCTTGTTAAAACATTCTTGAAATAGAGAAAACAAATCATAGGTGATCTGTATGAATAGGTAGAACTGGTAAAAATTACATTAAATCGTAAGAACTTGAAGATAATCAACCATCTCAATGAACTGGCAGTTCAAAATTCCCTTGAAATTGAAAAAAAATATATAAAAATTTGCAGGTAATCTAAACAAGTGACAGAAGCCAAACATTCAGTAAATTGTAAACACATGTAAATAAAAAGAAAGAATTATGACAAAATTCACAAAATTAGAAAATATGATGCTCAAAAATTAATTGGTGACAAAATCTATTTGTTTACTGGAGATTTTTCCAATGTATGTTAGATACTACATAATTTCTATAGTTTATACATTATAAAACCACCATTTAATTGGCAGTATTAATCAAAATTTCTTGTTACTAAAACATATTATAAAATCTTCAATCACAAAAAAATGGTGACAAAATCTATATATTTACTGGAGATTTTTCCAATGTATGTTACTACTTACTACTAGTTACTTACTACTAGTTACTACTAGTTGATACTATATAATTTCTATAGTTTATACATTATAAAAACACCATTTAATTGGCAGTATTAATCAAAATTTCTTGTTACTAAAACATATTATAAAACCTTCAATCACAACAAAATGGTGACAAAATCTATATATTTACTGGAGATTTTTCCAATGTATGTTACTACTTACTACTAGTTACTTACTACTAGTTACTACTAGTTGATACTATATAATTTCTATAGTTTATACATTATAAAAACACCATTTAATTGGCAGTATTAATCAAAATTTCTTGTTACTAAAACATATTATAAAATGGCTAATAATAATTTCCACGAATTGGTAAAAAACATGTAAATGATAACAAAAATAACACCATATAAAGTGTCTATGGAATCGTAAGGTCATCCGAAATATTATGACAGGGCAGTATTGTTCAAACTTTCTTGAAATAGAGAAGAAAAAAAAAAATCGTAGGTGATCTCTATGAATTGAAATAATTGGTCGAAATTTCATATATATAATCGATCTTTATTGGGCTATCGACCCCATATGGAATCTTTCCGCCCCATATGGGGTCTTTCCGAATTTTCATTAATCGTAAGAATCTGAAGATAATCAATCGTCTCAATGAACTGGCAGTTGTTCAAAATACCCATAAAATTGAAAAAAAAGATACAAATTTTCAGATAATGTAAACAAGTGACAGAAATAGCCAAACATTCAGTAAATACATAAATACACATGTAAATTAAAAAAAATATATTATGACAAAATTCCACAAAATTAGAAACTATGATGGCCAAAAATTTATTGGGGACAAAATTTATATGTTTATTGGAAATGTTTCTAATATGTGAGATAATACACAATTTCTATAGTTTTACATTTTGATTCAAAAAAACTTTCATCAAAGTTACCATGAAAAAAAGGTTAGATTTTTATTTTTATTTGAAATATATGTCTTAGCTTACAGTTGTTACATCTGACTGATTTGTCAGAGATCTGATTTAAACGTTATGGCTTTTGCCGACCACCAAAAATACTGCATGTTGGAAGTGCATTTTAGATATTGTGTAAAAATTGATGGGCAGTGGGTTAATTCGATATGTAAAGCATTTGAAGATTTCCAAGAAGCTTTTTAAGAAGTGATAGTTCACTTTGATAAATTCAGCAGAAAAGTGATACAGACATACGTATTCATTTTCATGGGAAGCTTTGATGAAAGATTTTTTCAATCACATGTTATAAAATTGCCACAACTCGTAGGTGCAGGAAATTCTTAGAAATATCAGTGATATTCTACTAAATTTGGTCTCAATTATCTTGAAATTATAGAAAACACATGTTGCGGAATTTTGAGTTTATTAATTTTGTGGAAATGTGAAAATGAATTACCGTTTGTGTAAAAGCGGTTTGTTCTGAAATTAAAAAAGAAAATTCAAATATTTTATGTATAAAATTTGTATGCCAATTTTTATTTGGCCTCTCGAATATTTTTTAGAAAAGCCAAACATTCAGAAAATTGTAAACACATGTAAATAAAAAGAAAGAATTATGACAAAATTCACAAAATTAGAAAATATGATGCTCAAAACTTAATTGGTGACAAAATCTATATATGTACTGGAGATTTTTCCAATGTATGTTAGATACTACACAATTTCTATAGTTTATACATTATAAAAACACCATTTAATTGGCAGTATTAATCAAAATTTCTTGTTACTAAAACATATAAAATCATATTATAAAAATAGATGCAAGTGATGCAAGAAACAAGTGACAAAGTCTTATTATTGAGAAAAGGTTAGGCCAGGTTAGGTTAAGTTAGTAAACTAAAATTCGTATTCAGTCATAAATCCAAGAGGTTATTTTTTGTTACAAATTAATCCAATAATCTATGAATTAATATTCACAAATATCTCTCTGCCACAAAACTAAAATGAACTTAAAACTTCTTCCACTAATATTCTTCCCTTTTCGAGATTTTTATCGCAATTTAAAAACATCTGCTGACGTTGAAGATACATTACGGACATTGAAGAATTTGATAAAAAACAAGCATAGGGTATATCAATCATTATCATTTTCTCTTATTATTACCTAATTTAGAATTATTTTCAGAGCAGACATTAAAATTAAATTAAATTGAAACTATGTATGGATACTACTTGGTGAAACATTATGATTAGGTTAAATCAAACACTTGGTTAAAGTTTCACTGTATTAATTGAATAAACCTCAACAATTGTTTCGGCCTCACGACCATTCTCAAGAGTACAGAATTTTTGAATATTTTAATGTCTCTGTACTCTTGAGAATGGTCGTGAGGCCAAAACAATTGTAGAGGTCTATTCGATTAATACAGTGAAACTTTAACCAAGTGTTTGATTTAACCTAGACATTTAAATGTACACTTCAGCTGAATAAAGTAAACCTAAACAACGTTTTTTTTTAATAACTTATCTACTTGTTTTTTTTTAGTATGAGCCAGGGCACTAAGGCTCAGTTTTACAATCGTGGAACATCCTTGTTCCTGGTACAATTACCTAGGATACAATTGTTTCAACAATTGTATCCTAGATAATTGAACCAGAAATAAGGATGTTCCATGATTGTAAAACCGGCCCTAAGAGGGTCAAATAGTATAAGTCAATCCTTTTTGTTCTAAAAATTATTTTATCATATTTTTTTTACAATCACATTTTAAAGTGATACAAACAAAAAAGAATTACCGATTAATAAAATTGTAGAACTATTTTCACAGCCTGGGTGTATGTTTAAAACTAGTCAAAATCTTCAAGAGGCGTTTTCTTAAAATGCTAATTCTTAACTTATCCTATTTTTCCCACCCATCACAGAATATTTACATATTTTTATCAGGCTGTCATATTAATGTCAGTCCTTATAAATATAATATAAATTGGATGAAATTACAGTTGCGGAGGAGATTGCAAGCAAATATTTAAATGAAAGAGAATTACTACTGTCAACTATATCAGTGTGTATCACTATATCAGTGTTATTAACATACACTATTCAGTGTGTGTTATGCGTCCGTTTTATTTTATCATTATGTACTAGTTAGAAATGTATGACATTCTGGCCTAGTAACAAACATAAAAATGTCATATTTTCGGACAGTCGATCATAAATAGTGTATTACATTACAAGGGATGGAAGCGTGATTTGCTCTACCGAGCCAAGTATACAGCCTGAGCATAGTGAGGGCTGCAACAGTCGAGGTAGAGTAAATCCTTCATTCTCATGTAATCTACTTTTTTTTCACTAGCTAGGTATCTATGACGGTTGCTAACACAAAAAAACTAGAAGCATATGAAATGTGGCTCTACAGAAGGATATTAAGGACATCATGGAAAGACCGTAAGTAGTGGTAATTGGCCGATTCTAGAACCTCCTCACGAATCAAGGTCGTGAGGTGATCTTTCGAATCGGCACATGACCTTGAAAGTCTCAAGGTCAGGGAGGGGGAGGTATTAGTGTGGGTGAAGGTGTACCAATGCCGAAATACTAAGAAGAATGGACAAAACGACAGAAATCCTGACCAGATTAAAACCAGGAAACTACAATATCTGGGACACATCATGCGCAACTCTAGTAGATACGGACTCCTTCAGTGCATACTACAAGGCAAAGTTGAAGGAAAAAGAAACATTGGGAGACGAAAAATCTCGTGGCTTAAAAACTTGAGGAGTTGGTTCTCTACGACAACCACAGGCCTATTCCGGGCAGCTTTGAACAAAGTAAAGATAGCCAATATGATAGCCAACATCCGGAACGGATAGGCACTTGTAGAAGAAGAAGATATCTATATAAATTATTTTCAAAATATTAGTCGTTTAGATTTATTAGATTTGATAATTTCATTTTTCTGATGAAATTCATTAAAAATCTTAGTAGTTTCTGCGTTGCTAAGTTGTTTGAATAGTGGTCCATCTACGCCAACCTCTGCCAGTCATGCCAATAACGTACAACAACTGATAGAGAAAGAAACGAGTGTTTCTATTATCAATGAAATATTGGAAGAATGTGTTAATGATATTTAAGGTGTTGATGATAATAGTCTTAACAGTTTATTTAATGTATCAAATTGTACTAACTGCAGTTTTACAATTAATATAGGTAACTAATAAAGTTAGTGCACGTGTTCCACTCGGGGATTAAGTACCAGGGAAGTACTAAAAAGTTACCTCCCTGGTGTCAAGACAACCACAAATCATGTAAAATCAACCTACTTCGTTATAAGGTGACATCGAAAGTATTTGTTACTGTATTGGTAGTGGAAATAGTTATTTAAGCATTAAGAGAGGTAAGTATCTTTTACCAGTCGAGGTCGAGTTTGCGCCCGAGCGATAGCGAGGGCTAGCAATAAAGACCGAGACTGGTCAAAACTTACCTCTCGAATTGCTTATAACTATTTTTCCACTCCCTGCATGGTAAGTACACTGTTGTAACATTGATTTGGTGGAAGTAAGTCCCACTTACCGATAAAGGTTTGGTTACTATGAGCAACGGGAAGTAAGTAATCACTTACCTCCCTCAGGGAAGTAAGTAGAATAATTTCAATAGCGTTCTTTCTCTGGCACCAGCCTTTAAAACACTTATACGCATTTTGATAACACCCCTTTGACTTCTCCGGCAGTAGGAAGGAACAGGCAACATCTGCAGCTTCTTCAATTGCCATTTCATGTTTGTTTTCATTGTAATTCATTTTACAACTGAACGAATGCAATTTCTGACATTCACACTATGTTTGAAAAATTGTCCTAGCAAACAAAGCAGTACTGACATTTTGTTCATGTTCCAACTTCAGGAGTGGAAAAAAATATTTTACAATCTAGAATAAAAAGGATTTATACATCTTGCAATTTTTACCATGGTTGATATCATAATTAGTTGGTCAGAACAGTTCAAGCATACCAGATTTAATATCAACAATATGACATTTATAGACATTTATGATTGTAGACATTGATTTCGACTAAATGTCAGAAGTTTTCATCAAAAAAACATTCGAGAATGCAAAAGCTTTTCGCAATCTAGTATCAAACAACTTTTTTTTTCGAAAATTGCAGTTCTACGTTAGTGGAAACTCAACTAACGTAGAACTGCAATTTTCGAAAAAAAAATTGTTTGATACTAGATTGCGAAAAGCTTTTGCCTTCTCGAATGTTTTTTTGCCAGCAATGCTTGCAAAGAACGACTTTATTCTGGAATGCAAACGAAGCATATCTCAATTTAGAATCAAAAATAACTGTTTTAAATCTCATGTGTGCTTGTTCAGCTTGGCCCTTTGCGTTTAAAAGGGCGACTTCAAGTTTGATTACTAATCTATACAACAGATGGCTCATGAAGTACTAGAATAATAAATTAATTCTTAGTGTCTGAAAACATCCGCCAGAGCAGATTTGGTTAATTCTGCATTTGCAAGGTAGGTCGCGCTGCTTCACGCAGAACGGTAACGATATACAGTCGATGTATTTCGTTAGTATTCGTTACATGGTTGCATGGTTACAGTGTTGTAGTTTTTACAGTGTGTGAGCACGCTCGAGTAAAAATAAGTCAAACCACCCAAAAAGAGGTCAAAAATCAGTATTACATTTTTGTTACATTTTTTCTTACGACAGTCCGTAAACTAAGTTTTTACGTACTGTTCACAGTTCCTAAAGTGATACTTTTTAGAACAAGCTTCTGATATTTTGAATAACATTCTGGACGCTTTGTTGCTTTGATTGTATGTTGATTGAAAATTTTCACAATCTCCACAAAACTTTTTGGCAGTCTTGAACCCCATTGAAACATATCATACATTTCCTGACAAAATTAAGGGACCCCTAGTAAAATATAAAATAAATTTAAAACCTGATAACGAAATTTAATGAAACAAATAAATATATAAATCCAAGTGTTTCCTCACAGTTTAGTTGACTTAAGAGCTATTAAAATTAACAAACTATACTTTTACTTACTTGTAGAAGTAGAAGAAACATAAAGCACGCTTTATTAATTAAAAAAGTTAAAAAGGTGAGTCAACAATTATAGCTTTTTGTTGATTTTTCGTTTCCTAGCAGAGAATGTCCTGATATTGTTATTTGTTTCATGGCATACTATTTGAATAGTGCTTAATAAACGTCAATTTATGAAATGTGCACAGTCTATTCAAAACAACTTGTAATTTGGAAAAGTTATTTAAAGTTTATTTGGTGGTCCCTTAATTTTATCCGGAAGTGTATTTTAATGAAAATGCTGAAAATTTTTAATATTTATTTATATGCTGTGATCATTATTTCGATAATATGATTAAGTTTTCTGGAACTATAAAATTTTCCGGTTATCCATTAAGTTTATGATATTTACTATAATGTTCACAATTTCAAAACCTTCTCATTCTTTTGATATTTTGATTGTAAATATGTATTGAATCTATCTAAATATTCAGGTTTATTTATATTTACAATACCATTACAAATACAATTCGCGAAAAATAGTTGAAATATTTTTTAATTTAATATTGCCAAATATAAAAATAAACTGTTTCAATTTTAGTTTTTTTTCTTTAATTTTGATAATCATTTATTAACTGTGTCAGATTTTCGTGTGCGTTGTGCCTATTTTTGAAAATTTGGTGAATTTCAGAAATTAATCTGGTAGAGCTTTTATAGATTTTTTTAAAACATTTAAACAATTAAATTCTCGCCAATTCTTCGTAAATTGACACATTTGTTAGTTTAAATAAGCTTCTGATATTTGGAATAACATTCTGGACGTTTTGTTGCTCTGATTGCATGTTTTGAAAATTTTCAATCTCTACAAAACTTTTTTTCAGTTTCTTCAACCCCATTGAAACTCATCATATTTAATAATTATAATAATAATAATAATAATAATAATAATTTATTAGTGCCAGTACAGAAATGTTTACACAGGTCAAAAAAATACACTTAAACACATACAAAGTGTAAAATATGAAATATATAATATAATGCAAGGACTGATGCTAACAAACAGCAATATACAAATATCGAACCGTAAAAAACTAATGCTATGAATATAAAACTGCGTTAAGTAGCTCAAATAACGTATATAAATAGCAGCATACATTTGATTGAAAATTTTGAATATATATAATATATGATATGAATATATTATATATATTATAATTATTTTTTGAATCAGTATTAAGAAATTAGGAACAACGTAATAACAACGTAACAACATACAATGAATTTGAAAAAAAAAACTTGGCGGCTTTCATCAACAATCACCACTCCTGCTTGATATGAGTTATATGTCATCGTGTGTCATCGTGGGTAGTAAAACGGCAACATCGGCGTTTTTTCAGTGATTACACACGACGTCTTTTGTGGTGAAGTGGTGAACTAATGGCAATTATATATTTACAGCAATCTGTAAGTTTACTAGTTTGTCATCAGAAATAAGACATTTTGAAAAAGATATTTTTTTGGGATTGATGTATAAGAAAATAATGCAGTTTTCAAGTAGGTTTCATATTCCCACTTATTAAAAATATATTCCTTTAGTACCTAATACAATTTTTAAAACAATACTGTATGTCTACAGCAAGTATTTTATGATGATCCACATTGCCAATTTCGAAATTAAATTCATAAAGACATTTATTTCATCAAATAAATTTATGTTAAAAACTACGTAATAATTAATTATTTAATATTCCCGTAACTAAATTCTTAATATGTTACCGAATTCCATGAATATCAATCCCAAACATTTACCTTATGGCGCCATCTATTGGTTGTTAACTATGTAGTCGCCCTTTTAACGAATCAGCAAAAATGTTTTTACCAGACCGCACTGCATTTAAAGTCGTGGGAAAAATTGGACAGTTGATTGCTGGCAAATAATAATTAGTTTGTCTTACACGTTCCCATTTCAGCGGCTAATTGGGGTGATTTAGATAGGGGGATAACGAGCATCTTTAAGTCGGCAACTACTCCAACACCGCCAAGAAAGCAGTTATGCGTAATCTGATGCCTCGCGCCCTCCAGGATACGGATACGTCGCAACCGCCACCAAATTAATTTAAATAAGCGTTTACACATTGCAGCCGAGACCCCGCTGATTAGAAAACAAGACGTTTAGACTTTGGAGAGTGTTAACGTCCTAAACGACGACTGCTCATGTCGGGGACATTGTCGGGGAAATGAGGAAACAGACGTCGATTTCCTTGCAAACAAGTCCGGTTTTCTGGAGGCGTCTGAAGGAAGTGCCACTGTATCCAAAGTGCGAATTAATTTCCGCCGCCAAGTGACCGCCTCCTCTCGTCGAGGCCGTAAAAAGCGGTGCGCCGAACGCTGTTAACACGGTCCGGAGGTCTAATGCCCGGGCACGTGAAGATAACGGCGACGACGGCATAAACCGGGGGCCGTTGCCGATTCCTAGGTGTCCTTTTGCGGATTAAAGGGCGCCCCCATCGACGCCAGATTCCCGCTTCCAATCTCGGAATTAAAAGCGCGCACACGCGAGGCGTGGGCCGAGATTACATTAGCGATTACGGCGGAGCCCTCGCGGATGAATCGCTCTCGCGATATTGTAAACCAATTACCGGGAGGTGTAATCTGCACGGGCGAAAATCCAAATTACACATCGGTGTAAAGTAAAACCGTAACGGGGGGCGTAATTTCGTTAAACATTCCGGGCCGAGGAAATAGACTTGTAAAGTTCGCGTCGCTGAAGGAGACGCCGACGCGGCCCCAAAGCTTTAAATTGAATCCTATTTATTTCGCGAAGACGGGATTGTCCTGCGGATCCACGGAATGTGAATCCTCGAGGCGCGGCGTCGTTACAGCGTTAATGCGTGTCAAGGCTCAGCGCGAAAAATCGATGTACTGCGATTTCCCCATCGCGTTTCAATTACTCGTTCATTGGGGAGATTAATCCAATTGGGTCAATACGCGCCGTGTAGCTACTCAGCCCTTTTTCCTCTGCATTAAAACAGCGCCCGCGCAATCTTGAGGAAGCAGCGTAATGGACATCATTCCTCCATCGCTAATGGAACATTACAACACGGCACGTCCTCGCTAAGCAAATATTAATCATCCATATAATACGTAATAATTATAAAAGGCTACATACGAGGGGATTGTTACATAAATACAACATCAATAATAATAAAATATAAACGAAAATATAAAATAATTGCACTATTATGGTATGTTTACTTCGATTTATTATGTATCCATTATAATTTTCGGTGTTTGAATCGGAAAATATTACGTTTCCGCTGGCATCATAGCGTGCGACTTCCCGAATTTAATTAGCAATTCAGAAGTGACGGCCAGGTTTTCCCTTTCTTGTTATTTCACGAAAATTGATTTGCGACGGATTCGGGAACCGGAAGCCGGCAAAAACGCGGCTTCCGATTAAAACAGATCGGTATCGACGCAGAAATTCCGCCGGAGACGCGATCGGATCGCTGCTAAACGGCCGCCCCCGATATCCCCCTCTGCCCCCCGCTGTCGCGCGCCCTACACGCAATTATCATTAATTATCCCTGCCGCGGCGCTAATAACTCAAATTAATGAAGTAATTCATAATTCCCCGGCCGTGATTCCGCTGGGACCGTCTTAAATTAACTTTCATTTTTGAAATAAGGCACGGCGTAAACTCCTCGTGAATGTAAATTATGAAAAACGCGTTCAGTTTATAACAATAAAGTCTAATTCCATGTTAAATAACACCCCTGTGGCCGTGACATTTTGCGCACGAAAGGGACCCGACACAGCCAACCACTCCCCCATCTGCAGGCAAAAATGTGTAAAAAAAGTAACATTGATACCCCACGCCAGAGACAGTAATAAAAGTTAGAATATTTATGCATCATTCAGTTCTTATTATTTTGAATAGGATACGAGTACCTCGTAATTTTTAGTATACAACAACAACAAATTCGGGGTCGCGGTGGTGGTCAAATCAACAAACAACAAAACAACAAGCAACAAACAACAAATTAACAAGCAACAAACAACAAAAAAAAACAATAGACAAACAACAAAACAACAAAATTTTGAAAATTTAATAAGTAAGTATATATTTATAATTCAGGCAAATAAGGTGACCAGACGTCCCGATTTCGGCGGGACAGTCCCGATTTTTAGAAATTTGTCCCGCGTTGAAAATTTGAAAAAGTCCCGACTTTTGAAAGATTGGGTTTTCTTTTCGGGGTGATCTTTTATTCGCTATTTTGAAGTTATCAGCTTATATATTTCGCCAATATATGTATTTGGTAGCGGCGCTGCAGCGGCAAAAATACAAATCGGTACTTTAGAAAACATGCCTCGTATTTATTATATATGTGAATTTGACATTATGTTTCATGTTGTTAAAAAAAAAAGTAATATAATGTTATACAGTGTGTCTCCTAAAAACGCCGCAAGCGATACTCCTTTATTTATTGGCTGATTTCGATAAAATGAAAGCAAAATTAAATGGCTCAACATGTCTACAAAGGGGCCTTATTTTTTTTGCAAAATCTACAAACTATCGCTAAAATGAAAGTTGATTCTGCAACAAAAAGAAAATTAGGCCCCCTATGTAGAACATGTAGAGCAGTGGTTCTCAACCGCCGTTCCGCGGAACACTGGTGTTCCGCGAAGCTGTCCCAGGTGTTCCGCGAAAATTTTGAATATAATATAATAAGAAACAGTAATTTTTTTTATTATTATAAAATAAATACTACATAGTTTTGTTAATTATTTGAAATTTAGCAAAAATATTCAATATTATTCTAAATTTTCGCGGAACAGTCAATAATATTAACAGTGTAAGTATCGAACGACGCAGTTACGTCGTTTGGAGTTACTCCGGGGAATACCACTAAATTTCTAGTGTACTCGATAACGCAGGGCGCGCTACGTAGTGTTGATTTCGTGCTGTTTCTCTTTCTTCGTACGTAAATAACAAAAGCGCAATTTCAATCTGCAGTTCAGCCATAATTTTATATAAATATCTAGTTTTCGTGAGTGTGTTTTTTATTGTATATATATATTTTATATTGTTGGAAATTGGTAAGATGAAATGCAAGTTGCGTAGTTTTAACAGTATTCTTATCTTTTTTAGTTGCTTATTTTAGCAGTTAATCAAGACTTTTAAATCTGAAATATGGACAAATTTTTGAAAAGAAAGACTGAAAGTGAAGTTAATGTTGGGGCGAGTACAAGCAGGTCTTCTTCAATGAAGGAGATATGCAAGGCAACAAAAATGCCGAAAATAAACGTAAAAAGATATCCGAATCAGTTCGGCATTATTCGGAAGAATATCTGAAGTTTGGTTTTACATGGAGCGGTAGTCAAGATGTTCCTATTCCGAGATGTATTGTATGTGGTGAAAAATTGGCTAACAGTGCAATGGTCCCAGCTAAGTTACAGCGACACCTTTCAACAAAACATTCTTGTCTAACTTCGAAAGATAAAGATTATTTCGAAAGATTGCTGAAAAATCAAGAAGTGCAAGCAACATGCTTTCGAAAGAGCGTTACAATTTCGGATAAAGCGCAAATCGCTTCTTATAAAGTGGCAGAACTAATTGCATTGAAGCAAAAGCCACATGATATCGCAGAATCGCTAATTTTGCCCGCATGTTTAGAAATTGTTAAGATTATGTTTGGCAATGAAGCGCAGCGAGACGTCCTAAAAATTCCCGTTTCGGACGATACGATAAAAAGAAGAATTATAGATATGTCAGGTTTTATAGAGAACGCAGTGACGGCGAAATTAAGTACAAAAAATTTTGCGCTGCAAATTGACGAATCCACTGACATAAGTGGCAAAGCCCAATTAATCGGATTTATTCGCTTTGTTGACGACACTGAAATAATAAATCAGTTTTTCTTCTGCAAGGAACTTATTGGTCACGCAACTGGAGAAGACATATTTAATTCAGTATCATCTTATTTGGAAGAATGGAAATTATCCTGGGAAAATTGCGCAGGAATCTGTACTGATGGAGCTCCAGCCATGCGTGGCAGTATTAAGGGATTTTGTAGTCGAGTTAAAGCAATAAATTCAAATATAGTCTCCACTCACTGCTTTCTGCACAGGGAATCTTTGATTTCGAAGAGTCTACCAGCAAACTTAAAGTCTGTTTTGGAACAAGTCGTACATATGGTGAATTATATTAAATCGAGACCATTAAAAACCCGTATGTTCAAACAACTTTGTAACACCATGGAATCCAAATATGAATGTTTGCTTTTGCACTCTGAAGTGAGGTGGCTCTCAAGAGGAAAAGTGCTAACCCGAGTTCATGAGTTGAAACAGGAATTGCTAGTTTTTTTTAGACAAGAGGGTAATGATGTATACGTAAAATATTTGGAAAATGATGCATGGTGAATTAAAATGAAAATTGGAGAATCAATATCGAATGGAATCAGTACATCTAAAGGTTTGAAACAAGGATGCTGCCTATCACCGACACTATTTAAAATTTATATCGAGCACTCCTTGAGAACGTGGAAAAGGAAATGCAAAGGCATGGGAATTAACATAGGAGACAACAACATATACACTCTCCAATTTGCAGATGACCAAGTGCTCATGGCCCAAGATAAAGATGACCTTCAATATATGACCAGGAAAATTAAAGAAGAGTATGAAAAAGCAGGTCTATCTATGAACCTGAACAAAACTAAATACCTATGTATTGGAGGAGAATCCGAGGATTTGGAACTGGAGAATGGAGAAATAATATCAGCATGCAATAGTTACCAATACTTAGGGGTAAACATACAAAAAGATGGAAAGGATGAAAAGGAAATTAGGCAAAGAATCGGACAAGGTAGAAGAGGTATTAAGAGGCTAAATGGTATATGGTGGAGTAAAGAAATAACGAAAAAGAGAAAATATAACATATACAACACAGTTATAAAAAGTATTGTACTCTACGGAGCAGAAGGATGGAGGTGGACCGAAGCTGACAAAAGAAGACTAGAGGCTCTGGAGATGGATGCCCTAAGAAGATCATGTAGAATATCGAGGTTGGATAGGGTACGCAATACAAGGATAAAGGAATTAATCGGCTTGAGAGAAAATATCGTACAGGAAGCAGGAAAACGGCAACTAATCTGGTACGGACACGTGAAAAGGATGGCAGATCATCGCTTGCCAAAAATTACGCTCGACTGGGTCCCTCCGGAAAGACGGAAACGAGGCAGGCCCAGGAAATCCTGGAATGACGGCATCCAGAAAGCTATGAGCGAAAGGAACCTACAAGATGACCAATGGCAGGATAGGTTAGGATGGAGGAAGAGTCTGGGGATCGGACAGCGTCGACAGACGTTCTAAAACCGAAATTATATATATATGCATGGTGTACTAAGCTAGCATATTTAGCCGATATCTTCAGCTACTTAAATTCAGTCAATACATCTCTTCAAGGAAAAAATGAAAATATTCTGACATCCACAAACAAATTGCTAGCTTTCCAGAAAAAGCTTTTGCTTTGGAAAAATCGTATTGCTCAAAATCGCAAATTTGATATGTTTCCGTTATTAGCAACGGAAAATATTGTTAACATTAACGAAATGATTTCAAATGTGGCAGAGCATTTGTCAATATTGCAAGACAAAATAACTCATTAATTTCCATCTCTTAATATTGAAGACTAAATTGGGCGCGAAATCCATTTGGTGAATTTGATATAATGAACCAAGATTTTTCTATTCAGGAAGCAGATGAGTTTATTAATATATCAACGGATCGAACGTTACAACTAAAATTCAAAGAAGAAGGAGTGGAAAGGTTTTGGATTTCCATCGAGAATGAACATCCATTTATTGCAAAACGAGCGTTGAATATCTTGTTGCTCTTTTCGACGTCCTATCTGTGCGAACTTGGATTTTCAACTCTAACAAATATTAAAAGCAAAAAAAGAGAAAGACTTACCAATTTAGAAGAAGAAATGAGAGTAGCGCTCTCTTACATAAGACCCAACCTTGAGGAAATTTGTAAAGGTCGTCAAGCGCAAATTTCTCATTAAAATAAGTTACCATGTAATATATATTCTTATTTCAATTAAATATTAATCTTCCAATTATTTTGTGTGATTTACATTAGATTTACAAATTTTATGATAATGGTGTTCCGCCAAAATCGAGACCACTTAAAAGTGTTCCGTGATCCCAAAAAGGTTGAGAGCCACTGATGTAGAGACATTTAATTTTGTTTTTGTTTTATTGAAATCGGGCAATAAATAGTTAGGCAGTTATGGAGTTATTGGTTATTGGCCAGCGGCGTTTTTTAGGAGATACCCTGCATATTTTGCGATTTGCGTTCTTTGTTAAATAATTTAATCCCCCCCCCCCCCCCCCCCCCTAGACCCTGTCCCGCTATTCTATATTTAGGATCTGGTCACCTAGGGCAAATGCATCATTCAGTTCTTATTGTTTTGAAAAGGTTACGAGTACGTCGTAATGTTTAGTATACAATTCAACAACAACAACAACAACAAATTCAGGGTCGCGGTGGTAATCAAATCAACTAACTATAAAACAACAAGCAACAAACAACACAACAACAAACAACAAAAAAACAAGCAACAAACAACAAAACAACAAGCAACAAACAACAACCAACAAACAACAAAACAACAAGCAACAAACAACAAAACAACAAGCAACAAATAACAAAATTTGTTTAAAAAAAATGAACAAGGGCTGCGGATGTGTATTTTTGGCTGAAATTTTCCAATCTTATCGAATTAAACCATAATTGTCTTAGTTTATTATGCACATTCAAATCCGACATTCCGACACTTCAAAAAGTTCGGAAAAAACAAGCCCTTTGAGAAGAAAATTTAAAAAACGAAAAAATCTGGATTTAAACCGTTGCAACAATGTCGATATTGTTGCATCCGATTCCCGCTATTATTCAACATATACAGTGAAGTTATATTTGAAGAAGCTCTGTTAGGAGAACCAATTGGTATAAACATAAACGGGGAAGTAATAAATAACATCAGATATGCCGACGACACGGTATTATTGGCAACTAGCGAAGCAGAACTACAACACGTACTCGAACGAGTAAACCACCAACGTAAAGCATATGGACTGCAAATGAATCTTTCAAAAACTAAGTGTATGGTAGTTTCTAAGTCACATAACCAACAAGTGCAACTAAATATCAACAACACCATAGTTGAAAGAGTAGATTCCTACAAATATCTTGGAACCATGCTAGACAAAACAAGCGACCAGGCAGGTGAGATAAGAAGAAGGGCGGAGATAGAAAGATCGGCGTTGATGAAAATGAAAAGTTTATTTGTAACAGAGACACTAGTATAGAATATTACGCTGTTATGTGTTCTCCACCCTGCTATAAGGTGTTGAAGCCTGGACCCTAAAGAAACCTGAACTAAAAAGGTGGGAAGCGTTTGAGATGTGGTGTTATCACAGAATGTTTCGAATATCCTGGCAAGATAAAGTCACCAACAAACAGATACTAGAAAAAGTAAAAAAGGAATGTGAAGTTGTACTGACCATTAAGAAAAGAAAACTATAGTATCTAAACCACGTCATGAGAGGCCCCAAATATAGTCTTCTGAGACTTATTATGGAGGGGAAAATTAAAGGAAAAAGAACTATTGGTAGGCGTAGAGTCTTCAGGCTGAGGAACCTGCGTGAGTGGTTCAGCTGTAACAGCACGGAGCTATTTAGAGCAGCGGTGAATAAGATAAGAATAGTAATATTTTGTACTAAACAAATATTTTCAGAAACAACAATTGAATAGCAGTAATAATGGTATGATGGTGTCCAACTTCCGGTAGGAGAAGGACTGCAAGAAGAAGAACAATGTTGAAGAGTATTTTGATGCCCATATAAAAACATTTTCCACTTCTTATATCTATCGTTGGTGTGTACCTAAGAAATAAAAAAAAGATGAATTATATTGTCTAGCAACTTAAAAAAATCATTATGGTTAGTTAGATTAATATTAACTCTTAAGGCTGGGATAGTTCAAGAATGAAGCATATCTAAGAATCATCATCAGACTCCTATAAACCTTTGAAAATTTTGAAGCAAATTATGAAACAGTAGGGTTATCTCTGGATTTGCCTTTGAAAAAATCTACCATTTTTGAAAAAAACTCAATAGAAACTCGACTCAAACTTTTGAATTTGCTGTGCCTAAAAACAATCCACTGTCGATCATTTTTGGGTGTGATTGAATGGTAACAGTAAGGTTACCTCTGGATTTGTCTTTGATGGTGAATTTCACCTATGTTATTTATTTATATGGCAAATTTGACTTGTCCATGGGAAAAGAGGAATTTTCCAGGCACGCGAAAATCGACGCATTTGGAATTAAAAAAATCACTAATTTGTTTAGTCAAAAAATGAGCCCCCGAGTAAAAATTCGGAATTTGGGAAAAACAGACACCTTACTAATATACGGTGACATATAAACGTAATTCTATTTACAATTTTTGTGAAATTCTGTTTATTTATCTATCAATATATTTCCCTACAGACCTTTGAAAATTTTGAAATAAATTATGAGCCTTTGAGGGCATTTCACCTATGTTATTTATTTAAATGGCAAATTTGACTTGTCTATGGAAGAGGGGAATTTTCCAGGCACGGAAAAATCGACTCATTTGGAATTAAAAAAATCACTAATTTGTTTAACCTAATAAGTCAAAAAATTAGACCCCGAGTGAAAATTCGAAATTTGGGAAATACGAGGGCTGTTTGACGGAAGAGTGACTTTTTAATGAAAACGTTATTTTTCTGTTCAAAATATATTTTATTTGTCAACATAACACCCTTTCAAGTGTACACACTTAGCCCGGCGAGTTTACAATTTTTTTAAACCTTCCAAAAAGTAATCTTTCGGAAAGTCTTCAAAATATGCATTTGTGTCGGTTATCTCCTCTTCATTTGCCTGAAATCTTTTTCCACACAGCCATTTTTTTAAATTTGGAAATAAGAAGAAATCACTGGGAGCCAGATCTGGCGAATATGGCGGATAAAGCAGTAATTCGTAATGCAATTCAGTCAATTTAGTTGTAGCAATTGCAGACGAATGAGAGGGCGCATTATCGTGATGGAACAACACTTTTTTTCTTCATCAAATGCGGTCGTTGTTTTTCAAGTTCGGCATCAATACATGTCTGCATAATCAGCATAATACTGGCCAGTTATGGTTTTTCCTTTTTGTAAACAATTAATAAAGATTACACCTTTAGAATCCCAAAAAACTGTGGCCATGACCTTATTGGTCGAAAAAAGTGTGTTTGCCTTTTTGGGAGCATATTCGCATGGAGAAATCCAGTATTTAGACTGTATTCTTGTTTCTGGAGTATAATGATGTATCCAAGTTTCATCTACTGCGACATATCGACGAAAAAAATCCTTTGAGTTACGTTGAAAACGGCCAAACATTCTTCTGAATTCTTAATGCGAGCGCGCATTTGATCGTCATTAAGCAAACGCGGCAACCATCTCGCGGATAGCTTTTTCTTATTGAAATGTTCATGCAAAATATTGTATACCCGTTCGGTTGAGATGTTTACTTCATTAGCTATCTCACAAACTTTTATTCGACGATTGCCAATTACAAGGCCATAGAGTTTATTAACCATTTCTGGAGTAGTCACAGTAAATGATGGTTTCGGACGATCTGCATCAACCGTGCTCATATGGCCACTTTTAAAAGCAGAAACCACTTACAAATCATTCCATGGGACGGAGCAGATTCTGGATAATATTTACGTAACTTTTCCTCGGTTTCTTTAATTGTTTTTTCACGTAGAAAATAATGTTTAATCAACACTCGAATTTTTTTTTTTACATATTTACAAAACAACGAAAACAGTTTCCTTCAAATAAGTATAAAACATAATCTATCTGTCAGATTGGTGCCAAATTTTGACAGTAGACCTCCGAAAGACCTCAGGAGCTAGCAACATAATCATTATAACGAAAGTGTTACCAACCCTTGAAAAGTCACTCTTCCGTCAAACAGCCCTCGTAACAGACACCCGGTTAATATACAGTTACATATGAACATAATTCTATTTAGAATTTTTGTGAAATTCTGTTTATTTATCTATCAATATATTTCCCTACAGACCTTTGAAAATTTTGAAATAAATTATGAGCCTTTTAGGGCATTTCACCCATGTTATTTATTTAAATGGCAAATTTGACTTGTCTATGGAAGAGGGGAATTTTCCAGGCACGGAAAAATCGACGCATTTAGAATTAAAAAAATCACTAATTTGTTTAACTTAATAAGTCAAAAAATGAGCCCCCGAGTAAAAATTCGGAATTTGGGAAATTACAGACACCTTACTAATATACGGTGACATATAAACATAATTCTATTTAGAATTTTTGTGAAATTCTGTTTATTTATCTATCAATATATTTCCCTACAGACCTTTGAACATTTTGAAATCAATTATGAGCCTTTAAGGGCATTTCACCTATGTTATTTATTTAAATGGCAAATTTGACTTGTCCATGGGAAAAGGGGAATTTTCCAGGCACGGGAAATATACCCATTTGGAATTTAAAAAAGTCACTAATTTGTTTTACTTAATAAGTCAAAAAATGAGTCCCCGAGTGAAAATTCGAAATTTGGGAAATAACAGACACTCTACTAATATACGGTTACATATAATAAACATAATTCTATTTAGAATTTTGTGAAATTCTGTAATATATTTTCATCTACTATATAACATTATGTTCCTAGACAACATAATGAAAAAAATTAAGGATAACACCAAGAAGATAGAAATAGGATACTATAAAATGAAAAGAATAGTGATAGCAGAATGTGCTTTTGCTGATGACTTAGTCATGCCAGCCAAAAGGAAGATCAAGGAAAAGATGGGAAAACATCACAGAAGAGATCCTAAGAAGAAACGACCTCGATCAACAAGAAGCAAGGAAAAAGGCTACAAATGCAAAGGAATGGAAAAACTTCGTAGACAACATAAATTAGTGGTGGCATGAATCTCGACACCCCAAAGGGTATAGGAGATGTGAATTGATTATATATATACTCAGATGCAAAATAAACGGGTCATTGGGTCGTTGTTTGCAAAAAACCCATTTTTTAAAATTTTAATGTTTGTATAGTCTTTAGAATGGAAGTTTTAGTGTTTTACAATCAAATAGACCATCAGGATGTAGAAAAAAACAACATATGATATTTATTAGTTTATTTAATAAGCGAAAATAACATTTAAAGGTATGCATTCTTCACTACCTATTGCTCATTCGGTATTATGCATTGATCAAGGTGGCTATTGGGGTTTGACTTGTTTGTTTTCCATTAACTGTCATTTTTATTATTAATTTCTGTTAAGTTTATTTTGCAGAAATGCATTTTCTTTCGTGTATACGTACATTATCGTTTTCGCTTATTAATGTTCATTAAATAAATAATAAGTACCATATGTTGCTTCTTTTTACATCCTGATGGTGTCTTTGATTGTAAAACACTAAAAATTTTATTCTTAGGACTATACCAACATGAAAATTAAAAAATAAAATGGTTCTTTTGCCAACAGTGACCCAATGACCCGTTTTTTTTTTGCATCTGAGTGCATATATATATTTCTTTTTCATCTACCCGTATTTGTGCATATAGGTATATTTCGATAGCAATAAACAAATTTGGTGCAGTTATTTATGAGGGCAGTCACTGATGTATTCACTGATAATAATTACTAACACATTTTTAATCATGTTTCTTATCTAATATCTCGTTAATTAACGATGGGACAAAACTGGGGTGGCGGACGAGAAAACTTTGGGGAAATCAATCAAATTACGCTGCGGGTGTCGTTAATTACGGCTAATGCATTGGTATTAATGTCCCCCGTTGAGTGCGCATGTACAGGAAACGCAACTTGTGTTTTACAGAGTGGCTACAATTTAATATCCACTAAAAGGGATTTGGATAATAAAATCCGGGCCGCTAATGAGGAAACTTTGGAATTCGGGCCAACTAAAGCTTCAAACGCTCTCAATTTACGGCACGTGAGTTAAAGTTGATTTCCGTGACCGTAGAATGTCTGGCACGTATGTAATCGGATAATATTCGCGTATGTAATTTTGTATTCACGTTTATTTATCTTATTTTGATATTATGTGGTCTCGAAACATACTACAGAGTAGAAACAAAGTAAGATTGTAAGTTCTCGGAAAGTGTGAATTAGTATATTTTATAACAACAGATGAAAACATCGTTTTTTTTTCGTAAGTGGACAGTTGTTTACGAGCCACGCTAGCGGCGAGTGGGGCAAGTCCACGAACGAAAAAAACGTATTTCATCTCGAGTAGGAAATGCTATTTTTCTACGATATAGCAGTAATAATAAAATATTAGAAATTAGAGTATAAAACTTTCAAGTACAAAAATTTCAAGTTCAATTTAATTCACAATGAACTGTTAATGTCATGTTTTGTAATGGAAATTACAAAAAATAATTTTTGTAAAGTCGTTTCCATAGAAATGAATACATGCTTCCATTTCATTTTATATGTTCATTTTCATCTCTTGATGTTATAGTATATAACGCCATTAGGCCGATATGTAGCAAATAACAGGCGCGGGTTGAAGTTTGTAAACCGAGGCGAAGCGAAGCGGAGCGGAGCGCAGCCGAGGTTTTTATTCAACCAAGCCTGTTATTTGCTACATATCGGCCGTATGTTGTTCGATACTTTTTGTAATACCTAAATTACAAAAACTGGTCAATTTATCAATATTAAATTTCAAAATTAATAAACTAGTTATCCAGGCGCAATTTGATACCATAGCAACTTCAACGGTTCAAATACAAATAAACAAATCAAAGTGAAATTAGAAAAATAATGTCAGATGTGCAAAGTTCTTCGTTTTGTGGTATCCCCGAAGATGTACTAAATGAAGCAAATGCTGCCACAATCGATTTACTTCCCCAAAAAAGCAGCAGCAGGTATGAGAAAGAATATGAAGACTTTGTTGCTCATAAATTTGCGTTGTCATTTAAATAACGTCCACGGCCGTTATTATAACGGCCAAGGCCTTTACGGCTGTCATATCGATCAAGCAGACAGTACTGATAAATGTCAATAACACAGAGGTATTACAAAAACATATTTTCACATCTAGAGTGAAAAAGTATCCTTTCACATATATGAGTAGAAAAACATTTTTACATCTTTACATATAACTAACTTGTTCTTCTTATTTAACCTTATGATATTTTTACATTGTTGTTAAAGAAAACAATACGAAGAGCTAATTATATTACCTCAAAGTATAGGTTGCGAATAAATTTTTCCGATCGATTATTGTCTCAGGACATGACAAATAATTGAAAATATTTTCACATCTAGAGTAAAAAAGTACCATTTTCATGTATAGTAAGCCGTGTAAAAATTGCTACTTTCACATAGTATATGAGTAAAAAATAGACTAATTTAAAATAGTAACTTGTTCTTCCAATTTAACCTTATGATATTTTAACATTGATGTTAAAGGAAACAATACGGAGAGCTAATTTTATTACCTCAAAGTATAGGTTGCGATTAATTTTTTCCTCTCGATTATTGTCTCAGGGCATAACAAATAATTGGGAAAACCGTCAAGAATTTCCAGGACATATTAAAAAAATGTTAAAAAAGTTTTGTTTACACGTTTTGTAGTTTCTTGAAACTAACATTGATTCAATTTGTCCACTATTGAAGGAATACATCAAAAAATCTTCATTCATAGTATATGTGAATATACAGATAAACTACTCATTTATGAAGCATTACGAAATTTTCAAGAAATTAGAGACATTTCTATAAAAATTTCGAACGTCTAAATTTGGTCTCAGATTTGATCTTCAAATTTTAAACAATCTGATTTGACTATTTCCAACTACAGCATCAGCACATTCAAAAATTTTCAAGTGTACTAAGTTTGAATGTTATTTACTGATTTTGTAGCACAAACTAATATTATAATTTTGGAATGCATATTGTTCCTTCTTCAAAACAAATAATTTCTAAAAATAAACAGGAAACTAATACTTCGAGTATTAGTTTCCTATACTTCGAGTATTAGATATTCTTCGAGTAATATATTTCATTGTTAAAGTTTATCATATTGCCATTTTCTTAAAATGTACCTTATTTTTAACAAAATGTAACAACATTTTTAGGACACATTGCATTACGTCATTTCTATAAAATACAGTTTCTGCAGTTGAAATTTTCGATAAATTACCACGCAAGTTTTACCATACGTATTACTTTTTAAAATTGTGTTTATAAATTTCTATGAATTTTCTATTACTCTTCGAAATTTTCAACATATGTATTTTGTACAACTGGGGCCATCCAAAAGTGAACGATACTTAGTGAAAATTTCCGTATATTTCATTAGATTAAATTGGGCTTTATTCATTGATGTTCGTGCAGCATGAGTTACTATTCAAACTGTGATATTTTAGGACGCCTACGATTTTAAGTAAAAATCAATCTATCGAGAAAAAAAAAACGTTTACTTGTGGGTCATTTTGGCCGCGATTGTACATATTTAAAATTGCAGAAATTTACATGATTTTTTTTTTAAGTCTGAATGTAGATTTATATTTATCCTATAAGTTTAATTAACTTAAATTCTCGAATTACAGCATCAGTAATCATTAAGTTCATTAAATATGAACACAGATTACTGATTTTACAACGCAATTTCGTGTCATTCATGGTACGCCTTAAATTTTGAAGGGAATTTTTTTGTTATTAACATTTTCTGACTAGTTTCGGCTGTGGTATGGCCATCATGAGAGATATAATCTTGTCGCGAACAGTTGTTAGTTCATTTAGTTCACGTTTACAAAGTAAAACGCTATCCAGGGTGCACCGCGTGGAGGCGAACTAACCCTACACCCCTGTTTGTATTCCAATAGAAGAATTGTGAGGCACCATACATTAAATACATTTGTATCTAGTATCGTAGTATTGTAGTATTGTATAGTAGTATACAAGTATCGCGAGTGTGCGTCCAGATTACCATTTGGCGCTAAACAGTTGTCCTCTTAATTACCGTGTCGAGTGTATTACGTAAACCAGTCCGTACAGTATTAACCGTTCGAGGATTATTTTATTATTCTAGAGCTAAGTTGACTGCATATTCAGGTCTCGGGCGATAATTTGGTAATATTATAGGTGGGTCTTGTGAGTGTACACACATATGTAATTTTATTGTAAATAAAGGATTGTGTGAATTTTTATCGTGGGTATAAAATAGCACACCAGCAAACTCCAAAAACTCCAAAAAAACTGGGTAAGCCGCCGGGTAATGCGAAAAAACAAATCTCGAATGCATTATGTAGGTCGGTGCCAAACTGCTGAAAAAGTAATCTCGTTAATAATTTACTTAATGAATATTTATGAGGGATTTAAAGTTTAAACAATATGGGCCGTAAAGAGTTTGGTTTTTGCGTTTTTACTACGGATAATCGCGGGAGTGGCTCGTGAATCCCGGTGCGTGGGAGTGTGTGCTGGCGGGACGCAAATATGCAAATGAATAAAGGTTCGCGCTAATGCCGCGTCTCCGCATATGAATATCTAACGAACGTATAAAATCACTTAAACGCTAAATTTTTCATGAACGCCAGAGTCCCTTTTAGGGCGCCCACTCCGCATTAATTAACGATCCCTGTGTGCAAGTGAGCGTGTATGCCCTACGTGTGTGTGTCCATCCAGCGTTTGCGTGGGTGCCTTTTTGTGGCGAAGAAGTGAAAAAAAAGAGGACGCGTTGGTGTTGGTTCTCACGTCGGATGGTGGAAGAGTGTGCAGGTGCCTGATTCTCGTTTTTCCGCCGGGCTAATTAAGAGGCTGCGGTGTTCACTTCCCGGCCCCTAATTATCGCGTAGCCGCAAACCTGGACGGTTTTCTGCCATTAAGTTAACACAACCTCATCACGGAATTATTACAAATAAACTAGATTATGCAAATGCGTTTTTAGGGACGGCATTAAAACGGAAGAGGGATCTTACCCACGGCGGCGGCGGGGCTTAAATTAAATTCCGCCGCAATTTATTTTAATTATGCGCCGAATCTCGAGTATTAAACCACCGAAAATAGGTTATTATTGATAGTCCTGCGGGCGAGATCGCGCGATAAAATAATGATTAACTGGCGCGCGCTTATCGACGCGGGGGGCTATTTTTCATTTGCATTCCTTGATAAATTCGCAACGGTCGGCCGGATAAACGACGTGTACGTGAACGGCGAAATAAACGCGATTAAAACCGGCGGTATTTAGTGCTGACGCGTCCTTTCCGGGGATAACCAGCGCATGAAACAGCGTGCACGTAATAAGTCAGCTAAACGTAATGCCCCTGGCCCAGAGAGCGATAGTTTTTTCCCACACGAATCCTCATCACCAACTGGGCCGGGAATTAAGACCGGATGGACGGACGGACGCTCGACCGGAAGGAAGCGCCGCGTCAAAATTATTATTGGGCCGAAAAAAAAAATCGCCCCCCCGTAGGCCTCGGCGCGAGTTAAACTTTTAATTGTGTTTCGCGCGCTTACAAAACCGATTATAAACTCTAATAAAACTTTCAGGGCACTAATATGTGCGGACTTCCGTTGTGATCTTCCATTAAGGGCTTTTGGGCGCGGGAGTGCAGCGCAAATGTTTAATGTAATTTTACGGCGATGTGTGTTCGGGGGTAAAATGTTTTTTATTACGCCATTGGCAGGGCAAATAATTACGTTATTCTCTCGGGCACGTACCATTATTCACAGATCTGCGACGTCTGGTTCAAACAAAAGTCTAAAACCCAAAATAACCCAAGACCGACAATAATATACAATTATACGTAATTCCACGATTCCTACAAGATGATATAGCGATACTTATCGAGTAAGTTCGATTTTCTCACGTATTCACTTCACAACCTTAGTCAAATTTTCAGAGGATACATCTTTAGGCATACTGTATCCAAATATGCATACAATTTTCAACATATCCATTAGACAAATTTTCAGAAATTCCAGTGACTGATATAGCGATACTTGTCAACTGGAAAAGTTATATGTCCGATTTTCTAACTCATTTACTTCACAACCTTTGTCAAATTTTCAACGGATATATCTTCAGGCATACTGTATCTAAATATGGCATAAACTTTTAAAAATATCTATTAGACAAATTGTAAGAAATTTCAGTAACAGATATAGCGATACCTGTTAACTGGGAAAGTTATATGTTCGATTTTCTCGCCCATTTAGGGGAGAGGTGGCATGAAAGGGACAATTAAAATTACGCACTGTAACAATCCGTTAAGACTTTTATTTATCTTTGTATTTTTTATCGTGAAATTATTATATAATTTCTTGATTATTTTTGGCTCGTGATTTGTGATCGTATTTAGTACTTACACGTCGTGACGTTTAATTAACTACCGTGATTACCTTCGAGGTACGCTGCAATTGGTAATGTGTTAGAAAATGTAAATTATGGGTTAGTATAAAAAAGCACAGATTTATGGATTTGTTTTATTTATTCAATTATGGACACGCTGAAATTGTAATAGACAGGGAAATGAAACACAGGTTTGCGATAATGATGTGAATTGATTTATTTTCTGTGATTCATTAACCTTATGAGGGCGTGTAGAATATCTTTTTCTTTATTATTTATTCAATTACTATTTCGAAAATGATTGTGACTGCAAAGTTTATAGAAGGTGAAATTGTTATACATGCACATACATCTCTCCGTTTCTCAGATCGTCTACCACCATGCTCTTTCATTCTCTTTAACTACGGGAAATCGATATGCTCAAAAATAGAACTATTTTAAAGATGTTGAAATATCCTCAGTAATGCATGCATGATTACTAAAGGTATCTCGCGATCTTCCCGAATCACATGATCGTGCCGGTGTTCGCACCATAATGTGATTATTGGAGGCCCATTGTCTATGTTGATTGAGGTAAATTAGTGATTCTACTCACGACCCCGGCAAGCGCCCCTGTCACAAGTAGTCACCACCGTCAGACATGTTACAAGTTGTGTCAAATAACAGTTCCTGCTACCTCAATCGGAAAGGTTTATGTATTGTTATAGTTTATCATTAGGAACATTTGGAGTAATTTAATATCTATATTGAACAGTAACTCATGCCTCATTTTCTCTACGATCATTCATGAAGTACCGTATAAGAAGTTAATAATTCCACATATGATTTGTTTTCTACTCTTGAGATTATATTATATTGTCTGTGTTTTACGTGAGTACGATCTGTGTTTTGTTTCTCTATTAGTTTTAATGACTTTTAATAATCTAACTTGTTATTAGCTTTCTACTCTTGACATTATATTATATTATCTGTGTTTTAAGTGAGTACGATCTGTGTCTTGTTTCCCTTTTGGGTTTTAATGACTTATAATAATCTAACTTGATATTATGCGATGTGCTTTGCCTTTTTACGACCCAAAATGACAATGCCAATTATTACGTAAAATACGTGTTTGTTTGAATTATGATTACTCGTGCCAGTTATTCATACTGGCAGCCTTGGACCTTTTACGATTGTTATTGATATTACGACAGCGTGGACTCGCGATTTCCGACCCGCCGGTTGTTGAGAGGGTTCGGCGTGACTCTAACGTTGCAATTGATTTTATTCATGAAGTTATTGGCTCATATACGTATGGGGCAGACGCGCAGGAGGCGATTCCACAGTTACAAATGTTTGGGGGTGCGCTGTTACAATGCGTCAACGGCATTTGTAATTGCTTCGTCTAATTGGTCGAACCCGAAAGCGACACATCCGTCGGCTTTGGTTCCCTTACAGGATATAGGTAAATGGTTAAGATTTTGGTGGTTTGTTGGACAGAATAACACTCCCGTGAATTGATACTGAAACTATAATTCTGTGTGTTTTTAGGTACAACCGTGTAAACTCGTATTCTCTGGCGAAGAATTACCGTAACTGAGAATTACCGAACGTGACTTATGAATTTGCTTGAAAACTCTCGTGAATATGTTATCTCGCGGACCGACGTAACACATCTCATCCTCTTTAATTCTCGTACGCGTGTCTCTACGACCGAACACCGACTGATCCCCCTCTGTCTTCGTTTTGAGTTTAAATAAACTCACGAACGTTACTTCAAATTCTCCCCGCGCATCCCTACAGCTAAAACTCTCGCGTCTCTGTCACGGTGGTCGTGAATGGAAATTTCCACTGGAGATCTGGTATTTTTGTACAGTGAACTGCCTGGGCACATATCTAACGGTTGGTGCCCAGATGTTATGCTCCTATGGAATATTTTGACGACGCGTATCTGCAAATTTTGGCTTTGCCACGCCTTTTCCGTGTTCATTCGAATCTCCGCTGTTTACTAAGGCCTTCGTTGGCGCCGCGATGTCGCAAATGATTCTGGCACTAATTTACTTAATATAACTGTAATTTTGTCGAACTCATCTTTTATTTTAAATATTGGTCTTTTTATTACTCATTTACTTAAATATCAAGCCGTATATGTTGGCACCTTACAGCACCAATTACAATTCTCCCTGAAACAAAAGTATTTATGTTGTGTGGCTACACCAATGCACACCCATTTGAACCTATCTACAAGCTTCTGTAATTTTATAGATGGCGGAATCTACAAGCTTCTGTCATTTTATAGATGGCAGAATCTACAAGCTTCTATCATTTTATAGATGGCGGAATTATGCTTGTTATTTTATTTGTACTCCAAAGTAAAAATTTGTAATTTCTTTAAAACGTTGAACGTGTGAAATGTTGTAAATAGTTCTTTGAACTGCTTGTCATTGTATATATTTAGTCGTATATTCAATTATTGGAGAACGAAATATCAGTACCTTTTAGCTAAAATTATAGCTTTAGAAGTTATGTTTTTAATTTGTGTGTGATATTTATGAAAGGGGCACAGCAAACGCTTATGAAAGGAACTGTTATATCAAATACGGATTTTGACTTGATAGATGATGAAAACTCTGAGACTCTGAGTGAAATTCCTACTGAATCACTTACACATACAACATGTATGCAAGTGTTAATTTAATTGAATTATCTTTAAGAATACATATATAGACCGATTTCAAAATAATTTAAAAAATGTGATTTAAAATTATAGATACGTAGCAGTATAAAAAACAGTATATAAAAACTGTTATGTTTTACTGTTTTACTGTTTTTTTATACACGTCCTTATCATGTAACGTATACGTATACTAGTTATTTAGTATGTGTAATGTAAAATACCAGTATTTATAAGATGAGTTTCCTTGTAATTACGCACTGTCCCTTTCATAAATTATTGTGTCCCTTTCAATACAATCTAGTGATGAAAGGGACAAAATGCACTTTTTTAAATTAAAAAATGTACAACTAAGAATAAAAAAAGATATACTGTTATATTTTCCTTCAGTAGTAAAATAAATGAAGTTTTCAATTCTATTCGTAAATGTTCAAATTATTTCCTCATTTATTTACTAGACTCTTTAAAAGAAAAGTGTCCTTTTCATGCCACCTCTCCCCTACTTCATAACTTTTGTCAAATTTCCAGAGGATATATCTTCAGGCATACTATATCCAAATATGCCATACAATTTTCAAAATATTCATTACACAAATTTTCAGAAATATCAGTGACAGATACCGGTCAGTTGGGAATGTTATGTGTTCGATTTTCTCACTTATTTACTTCATAACATTCGTCCCATTTTCAGAGGATATATCTTCAGGCATACTGTATCCAAATTTGACATAAAATTATCATTAGACAAAATTTCAGAAATTTCAGTTACAGATATAGCAAATACCTGTCAACTCTGAAAGTTATATATTCGATTTTCTCACTTATTTCATTACATTCATCAAATTTTCAGAGGATATATCCATAGGCATACTGTATCCAAATCTGCCTTGTAATATTAAAAATATCCATTAGAAAAATTTTCAAGAATTTCACTGACAGATATTGCGATACCTGTTAACTGGAAAAGTTATGTGTTCGATTTTCTCACTTATTCGCTTCACAACCTTCGTAAAATTTTCTGAGGATACATCTTCAGGCATAGTGTATCCAAATTTGGCATATATTTTTTTAAATATTCATTACACAAATTTTCAGAAATTTCAGTGACAGATATAGCGATACCTGTCAACTGGGAAAGTTATATGTTCAATTTTCTTACTCGTTTCCTTCACAATCTTCGTCAAATTTTCAGATTCAGGCATACAGTATCCAAATATGGCATAAAATTTTCAAAATATCCATTAGACAAATTGTCAGAAATTTCAGTGGCAGATATAGCGATACCTGTCAACTGCGAAAGTTATATGTTCGATTTTCTCACTTATTTACTCAACAACCTTCGTCAAATTTTCAGAGGATATATCTGCAGGCATACTATATCCAAATATGCCATAAAATTTTCAAAATATTCATTATACAAATTTTCAGAAATTTCTCTTACCTGTAAACTGGAAAAGTTATACGTTCGATTTTCTCACTGTCACTTCACGTCACGTCACTTCATAACCTTCGTCAAAATTTCAACCGATATATCTTCAGGCATACTGAATCCAAATATGGCATAAAATTTTCAAAATATCAATTAGACAAATTTTCAGAAATTTCAGTAATAGATATACTGATACCTGTCAACTGGGAAAGTTATATGTTCGATTTTCTCACATATTTACTCCATAACCTTCGTTAAATCTTCAGAGGATATATCTTCAGGCATACTGTATCTAAATCTAACATAAAATATCCAAAAAAATCAATTGGAGAAATTTTCAGAAATTTCAGTGAAAGATATAGCGATACCTGTGAACTGGGAAAGTTATATGTTCGATTTTCTCACTTATTTACTCCACAACCTTCGTCAAATTTTCAGAGGATATATCTTCAGGCATACTGTATCCAAATATGGCAAAAATTATTAAAAATATTCATAAGATAATTGATAAGATATTTCATATTCATAGATGATATAAATATAGATATAAATATTCATAGATGGGAAAGTTATATGTTCGAAATTTGTTCGAAAATGTTTCAAATTTTCAGAGGATATATATTCAGGCATAGCTTATTTAAATATGGTATATATTTTTTTTAAATATTCATTAGACAAATTTTAAGAAATTTCAGTGACAGATAACGATTTACGACAGTTTTACTCCATAACCTTTATCAAATTTTCAGAGGATATATCATCAGGCATACTGTATCCAAATATGGCACAAAATTTTCAAAATATCCATTAGACAAATTTGCAGAAAATTCAGTTACAATTTTCCCACTTATTTACTTCATAACCTGCATCAAATTTTCAGAAAATATATATGCAGGCATACTATAAACAAATATGGCATAACAATTTTAAAATATTCATAAGACTAATTTTCAGAAATTTCAGTGACAGATATAGCAATACCTGTCAACTGGAAAAGTTATGTGTTCGATTTTCTTACTTATTTACTCCACAACCTTCGTCAAATTTTCAGAGGATATATTTTCAGGCATAGCTTATCCAAATAAGGTATAATTTTTTTTAAATAGTCATTAGACAAATTATCAGAAATTTCAGTTACAGATATAGTGAAACCTATCAACCGGAAAAATTATAAGTCCGATTTTCTCACTTATTCACTTCATAACCTTATATGTTCAATTTTAAACTAATTTACTTCATAACCGTCATCAAATTTTCAGAGGATATATCTTCCGGCATACTATATCTAAATCTGGCATACAATTTTTAAAATATTCATTAGACAAATTTTCAGAAATTTCAGTGACAGATATTATAATATTTTTCCATGTATTCAACTTTCGTATAAGATTTTTTACAATACATTTCTCATACATTCGTATAAGGAATTCAAAATATTGAATAATTTTAGAATATTCAATATATTAAAAATTGGACACATATATTTTTTAATTATGATATTTCAATATTTTTTAAAAGGATAAGGTTTTATCCGTAAAATAATAGTTATGTATTTAAGGTTGTTATATTATTATTTGGTACTTACTGGTAAAATATTGAATTGTAATTTACCAGTAAGTACGAAATAATAATGAAAAAACCTTAAATTTTTCAAAAGTTTTTTAGAATTCAAAAATTGATACTTAATTTCTAATAAGCAAATATCCAATTCCAGTTGTCCTTTTATTTCATTCAGACCTTGTTTGAAACACTAAATTTCAAAAGTTTATTTTGTTACTACGATTAGTGTACAAATTGGTGAAATTTCTTCGTAAATGAGAAGTACCATTTAATTTTGTTTCTTGCAAGATGTAATCAGATATCATTTATTTAAATGAAAAATGTGTTTCCTGCAATAAGTAAACAGATATCATTGTCTAAATCTGTCTTTTGTTTGCGTGACTCACTTGTTTGCACATTTACACAAGGCGAATTTCGAGTTATTTTTATGTGCCTACTGAAATTGGCATATTTTTATTTGACACCACAAATAACGAAAACTGCAAAAACTGTAGCGTTGTTTGTAAATAATCATGTATTGTAAGATATTGGAGATTAAATTATTTACTGTATATATCAGTTTGATTTCAAATATCACTCTTTGTCATTATTTGGTTTTAAATGGCATATTTTTTTTTAAATATTCATAAGTCAAATTTTCAGAAATTTCAGTGACAGATATAGCAATACCTGTCAACTAGGTAATATGTTCGATTTTCTCACATATTTACTTTATAACCTCATCAAATTTTCATAGGATATATATTCAGGCATGCTGTATCCAAATCTGGTATAAAATTTTCAAAATATCCATTAGACAGATTTTCAGTAATTTCAGTGACAGATATAGCAATACTTGTCAACTGGACAAGTTATGTGTTCGATTTTCTCACTTATTCACTTCATAACTTTCGTAAAATTTTCAGAGGATGTATCTTCGGGAATACTGTATCCAAATATCATTTTTTTTTTTAAATATTCATTCCACAAATTTTCAGAAATTTCAGTGACAGATATAGCAATACCTGTCAACTGGGAAAGTTATGTGTTCGATTTTCTCACTTATTCACTTCATAACCTTTATCAAATTTTCAGAGGTTATATCTTCAAGCATACTGTATTCAAATATGGCACAAATTATGAAAAACATTCATAACATAATTGATAAGATATTTATAAAAAAATATTCATAGATGGGATATGTTCGATTTTCTCACTCAATTACATCACAACCTTTCTCAAATATTCAGAGGATATATTTTCAGGCATAGCTTATCCAAATATAGTATAATTTTTTTTTAAATATTCATTAGACAAATTTTATGAAATTTCAGTGACAGATAACGCGATGCCAGTCAATTGGAAAAGTTGTATGTTCGATTTTCTCACTTATTTTCTCCATAACCTTTATCAAATTTTCAGAGGATATATCATGAGGCATACTGTATCTAAATATGGCATAAATTTTTCAAAATATCCATTAGACAAATTTTCAGAAATTTCAGTGACAATTTTCTCACTTATTTACTTCATAACCTTCGTAAAATTTTCAGAGAATATATCTTCAGGCATACTGTATCTAAATCTGTCAGTTGCACTCACAAAATAAAGTGTTAAAAGTAGGATTTTATGTAGTAGAACTGCCCCACTCACAAAATAAAGTACTTTTAGTGATGAGTTGTGATATGTTTAATTCTGAAATTCTAAAATTAATTAATTTTAATCATCATTTTTAGGCCAGGTGTATTTTATGTAAATAATTCCACATGAATGACAAAAAACAACTTTATTGACGAGTTACGTATTGTACTTCTTTTTCCCAGAAATCCTGAAATTAAATAATTTTCAGGTCAGGTGTATTTTATGTAAATAATTAACGAGTAAACAAAAATATAATTCTAATTAGTAATTATAAATTTATGTATTATTAAAGTAATTATTTACGTACTTACGCTTTCACTTTGGCTTTGGTTTGAACTTAAATTTGTTATGTTTCATAATTTCTATTTCAGTTTCCCAGCTTTCACCTTGGCTTGGGTTAGAACTTAAATGTGTTATGTTTGATAATTTCGATTACAGTTTCCCTGACACGTGTTTAATTGCTCATCATTTTCAAAGGAGTATAAAATTAATACTAGAAATAATAATAATCTCGCATCATCAGTTGCACGTAAGATCTTATTTACACCTACAAAACATACAATAAATTAAGGTAAATCAAACACTTGGTTGAAGTTTCACTATATTAATGGAGTCTCTGTATCAGTAACTCTGTTACTTTTGACAATGGTCGTGAGACCGAAACGATTGTGTAGTAAATTCTATTAATATAGTGAAACTTCAACCAAATGTTTGATTTACCGTAAGTATCATGTTTCACCAAGTGGTATCCACACATACTTTCAACTTAATACAATTAATTCTCATAATAATATATTATAGGCGGAAAGACAGATTAGGTCGATAGCCGAATAAATATCGATCTACTACTAACTACTACTAATATATAATATGTTTTTATTACATATTTAAATTAATCCAAAAACTTCTTTAGTGCCGATTTGGGAACATTTACTGCCGATATCTCGTTCTGTACTGGCGATTTTGAAAAACTGTACATGTTTTTTCTCATAAATTTCATAAAATTTAATACCTTAATCCTGTCGTTAACGAAAATGTTTAATATTAATACATAACATAAGATAAAGAAAACGTATTCTATGAAATGATTTAGTACGTAACTCAATTGGCGAGCCTCTCATGTGCTTGTTATTTACGCGTGCACGTTAAAACGAACCCGATACGGATGAAACGAAATCCTCAGAGGTAAAATTCCCAGGTGTGGCTTCCAGGCAACGGTAATTAGCCAACCACAGCAAAATATGTACCTACACTGACGCAATATCAGAACAACAAACGTCAAAAATTGCGAGCAAAGAGGAGGGATTATGTTAAGCCGGATTAGAATAATTTATAAACTCTTTGATCGTATATCGATTAGTTCGTTCTGTTTTCGTTTTTGTGTGGTTTATTATTTATGCACGACTCGACTGTTTTTGATAACAAATCGCTTGTTCACGGCAAACGTTAAAATATCAACCTGAAATTGCGAAATATTATCTGTACTGTAATTTATATTATACACCTGATAATTGATCAAATATCACCTGAAATTGCGAAATATTATTTATACTGTAATGTATATTATTGATTTGGAACACTGGAAATGATCAAATTTTGCATAATTTTATTGAAATTGCACAAGTTTAAATCGAAATTATCGAGAGTATGCCTACAAACGATAACTAATTAATTAATTAGTTATTGATGATAATTCGTACGAGAAATTATGAAACACTAATTGAAAATTATAAAATATGCACTCAAATTATAGAATTTTAAATCTAAATTACAAAATGTCGGAGAAAATTCCGAATTTCATATGTCATGCGTTTAAAATGATAACATTTTGGGTAAACATTAAAGACTTGTAAGTAAATTGCATTAAAAGTAAAAAAATATTTACTGAAAATTGAAGAATTCTCATTGATAGTTAGTAGTAATCGATACCAACCTGCAACTCGGAAAGTTAAACCTTCAATTATTTAGGACATATGCTTGGTCAAATTTTCAGAGGAATTATCTTCAGGCATACTGAACACACATCTGGTATAAAATTTTCATAATATCCATTAGACACATTTTCAAAAATTTCAGTTTCTGATTAACCAATACCTGTTAACTCTGAATTCGTGGTATTCCACACGAAAACTTCATTTTGAACGAAAATTACCAAAGATTTATTTCTCGCATTTCTTAGTGACAATTATAAAATTTGCATTTGGAATATAGAAAGAATTTGAAATATAAATTAGAAATTTCTTATTGAAAACGAGGTGCTCTTTGAAAATTATAAAATATGCATTCGAAATATGGAATTTTAAATGTAAATTAGAAATTATCAGATGAAATTGCGATATATTATTTGTGCTGTAATTTATATTATTGATTTTGTAGTTTATAATAAAACAATAAAAATTTAAAAAAATGTATAATTTAGATTCAATGTTGCAAAATCAATGAAAATTTGTTACTACCAATGAAAATAATAATATATAATGTTTATTTATATGCGACGTTATTAATAACGTCGTTGTAAATTGCAAAATCTTTACTGAAAATAACAGAATTCTCATTGAAACTCATCAAATATTGGTTAATTTTATTGAAGTTGCATAATTTTATATTCATTATCAAGGTTATGTTCACAAACGATAACTAATTGATTATTTAGTTATCGTTAGTAGTTATAGTAATAATAGTTAGTCGTTATCAATATCTGTCAATTTGGAAAATTAAACATTCAATTTTCTCATTTATTTAGGACATATTCTTGGTCAAATTTTCAGAGGAAATATCTTCAGGCATACAGTATACATATTTAGTATAAAATTTTCATAATATCCATTAGATAAATTTTCAGAAATTCATTGTCTGATCAATCGATACCTGTTAACTGTGAATTCGTGGTATTCCACGAAAACTTCATACTTTTGAACGAAAATTACCAAAGTTTTATTTCTCGAATTTGGCATTGAAAATTATAAAATTTGTATTAGGAATATGGAATTTGAAATGTAAATTAGAAATTTCTTATTGAAAACGAGGTGCTCTTTGAAAATGATAAAATATGCATTCGAAATATGGATTTTTAAATGTAAATTAGAAATTATCAGATGAAATTACGATATATTATGTGCAATGCTGCGAAAGTTCTAAAATTTCCAATATAAATTAATAACGTCATTGTAAATTGCAAAATCTTTACTGAAAATAACAGAATTCTCATTGAAAATCATCAAATATTGGTTAATTTTGGTTCAAAATATCAATTAGGAAAATTTTCAGAAATTCCAGTGTCTGATAAACTGATACCTGCTAACTACGAAACGAAACTTTTAAACGAAAATTACCAATGTTTTATTTCTCGAATTTCTCATTGAAATTTTATAAAATTTGCATTAGGAATATAGAATTTCAAATATAAATTAGAAATTTCTTATTGAAAATGTGGTGCTCTTTGAAAATTATAAAATATATGCATTCGAAATATGGAATTTTAAATGTAAGTTAGAAATTATCAGACGAAATTGCGATATAATATGTGTAATGCTAAAAAAAATCCAATATAAATTAATAACGTTGTTGTAAATTGCAAAATCTTTACTGGAAATAAAAGAATTCTCATTGAAAATTATCAAGTATTGGTTAATTTAATTGAAGTTGCATAATTTTATATCAATTATCGAGGCTATGTTCACAAATGATAACTAATTGATTAATTAGTTATCGTTAGTAGTTATAGTTATAATAGTTAGTCGTTATCAATATCTGTCAACTTGGAAAGTTAAACGTTCAATTATCTCATTTATTTAGGACCTATTCTTGGTCAAATTTTCAAAGAAAATATGTTCAGGCATACTGTATACACATTAAGTATAAAATGTTGAAAATATCCATTAGATACATTTTCACAAATTTCAGTGTTTGATTAACCGATACCTGTTAACTCTGAATTCGTGGTATTCCACACGAAAATTTCATACCTTTGAACGAAAATTACCAAAGTTTTATTTCTCGAATTTCTCTTTGAAAATTATAAAATATGAAATATGGAATTTTATATGTAAATTAGAAATTATCAGACGAAATTGCGATATATTATGGCAATGCTGTGAAAGTTCTAAAATTTCCAATATAAATTAATAACGTCATTGTAAATTGCAAAATCTTTACTGAAAATAACAGAATTCTCATTGAAAATCATCAAATATTGGTTAATTTTGGTTCAAAATATCAATTAGGAAATTTTTCAGAAATTCCAGTATCTAATAAACCTGCTAACTATGAATTCCTGGTATTCCACATGAAAACTTTACACTTTTAAACGAAAATTACAAAAGTTTTATTTCTCGAATTTCTCATTGAAAAATATAAAATTTGCATTAGGAATATGGAATTTGACATGTGAATTAGAAATTTCTTATGGAAAACGAGGTGCTCTTTGAAAATTATAAAATATGCATTCGAAATATAGAATTTTAAATGTAAATTAGAAATTATCAGACGAAATTGCGATATATTATTTGTACTGTAATTTATATTATTGATTTTGTAATGTATAATGAAACAATAATAATTTTTAAAAAATGTATAATTTAGATTCAATGTTGCAAAATCAATGAAAATTTGTCACTACCAATGAAAATTATAATATATTATGCATATTTATATGCGACGTTATTAATAACGTCGTTGTAAATTGCAAAATCTTTACTGAAAATAACAGAATTCTCATTGAAACTCATCAAATATTGGTTAATTTTATTGAAGTTGCATAATTTTATATTCATTATCAAGGTTATGTTCACAAACGATAACTAATTGATTATTTAGTTATCGTTAGTAGTTTTAGTAATAATAGTTAGTCGTTATCAATATCTGTCAATTTGGAAAATTAAACATTCAATTTTCTCATTTATTTAGGACATATTCTTGGTCAAATTTTCAGAGGAAATATCTTCAGGCATACAGTATACATATTTAGTATAAAATTTTCATAATATCCATTAGATAAATTTTCAGAAATTCATTGTCTGATCAATCGATACCTGTTAACTGTGAATTCGTGGTATTCCACGAAAACTTCATACTTTTGAACGAAAATTACCAAAGTTTTATTTCTCGAATTTGGCATTGAAAATTATAAAATTTGTATTAGGAATATGGAATTTGAAATGTAAATTAAAAATTTCTTATTGAAAACGAGGTGCTCTTTGAAAATGATAAAATATGCATTCGAAATATGGATTTTTAAATGTAAATTAGAAATTATCAGATGAAATTACGATATATTATGTGCAATGCTGTGAAAGTTCTAAAATTTCCAATATAAATTAATAACGTCATTGTAAATTGCAAAATCTTTACTGGAAATAACAGAATTCTCATTGAAAATCATCAAATATTGGTTAATTTTGGTTCAAAATATCAATTAGGAAATTTTTCAGAAATTCCAGTGTCTGATAAACCTGCTAACTATGAATTCCTGGTATTCCACATGAAAACTTTATACTTTTAAACGAAAATTACCAAAGTTTTATTTCTCGAATTTCTCATTGAAAATTATAAAATTTGTATTAGGAATATAGAATTTGAAATGTAAATTAGAAATTTCTTATTGAAAACGAGATGCTCATTGAAAATTATAAAATATGTATTCGAAATATGGAACTTTAAATGTAAGTTAGAAATTATCAGACGAAATTGCGATATATTATTTGTACTGTAATTTATATTATTGATAATTTATAATTAAACAATAATAATTAAAAAAAATGTATAATTTAGATTCAATGTTGCAAAATCAATGAAAATTTGTCACTGCCAATGAAAATTATAATATATTATGCTTATTTATATGCGACGTTATTAGTAACGTCGTTGTAAATTTCAAAATCTCTACTGGAAATAACAGAATTCTCATTGAAAATCATCAAATATTGGCTAATTTTATTGAAGTCGCATAATTTTATATCAATTATCGAGGCTATTTTCACAAACGATAACTAATTGATTAATTAGTTACGATTAGTAGTTATAGTTATCGATATCAACCTGTCAACTCGAAAAATTAAACATTCAATTATCTCATTTATTTAGGACATATTCTTGGTCAAATTTTCAGAGGAAATATCTTCAGGCATACTGTATACACATGTAGTATAAAATATTCATAATATCCATCAGATAAATTTTCAGAAATTTCAGTGTCTGATAAACTGATACCTGTCAACTTTTAAAGTTAAACATTCAATTTTCTCATTTACTTATGGCATGTTCTTCATCAAATTTTCAGACAAAATATCTTCAGGCATACTGTATACACATCTGCTATAAAATTTTCATAATATCCATTAGATACATTTTCAGAAATTTCAGTGTCTGATTAACCGATGCCTGTTAACTCTGAATTAGTGGTATTCCACACGAAAATTTCATACCTTTGAACGAAAATTACCAAAGTTTTATTTCTCGAATTTCTCATTGAAAATTATAAAATTTGCATTAGGAATATGGAATTTGAAATGTAAATTAGAAATTTCTTATTGAAAACGAGGTGCTCTTTGAAAATTATAAAATATGCATTCGAAATATGGAATTTTAAATGTAAATTAGAAATTATCAGACGAAATTGCGATATATTATGTGCAATGCTAAAAAAATCCAATATGAATTAATAACGGCGTTGTAAATTGCAAAATCTTTACTAGAAATAACAGAATTCTGATTGAAAATTATCAAATAATTATTTCTCATTTACTTATGGCATACTCTTCATTTAATTTTCAGAGAAAATATCATCAGGCATACTAAACACACATCTAGTATAATTTTTTTATAATATTCATTAGATACATTTTCAGAAATTTCAGTGTCTGATTAACTGCTACCTGTTAACTCTGAATTCGTGGTATTCCACACGAAAATTTCATACTTTTGAACGAAAATTAGCAAAGTTTTATTTGTCGAATTTCTCATTGAAAAATATAAAATTTGCATTAGGAATATGGAATTTGAAGTGTGAATTAGAAATTTCTTATTGAAAACGAGGTGCTCTTTGAAAATTATAAAATATGCATTCGAAATATGGAATTTTAAATGTAAATTAGAAATTATCAGATGAAATTGCGATATATTATTTGTGCTGTAATTTATATTATTGATTTTGTAGTTTATAATTAAACAATAAAAATTTAAAAAAATGTATAATTTAGATTCAATGTTGCAAAATCAATGAAAATTTGTTACTACCAATGAAAATAATAATATATAATGTTTATTTATATGCAACGTTATTAATAACGTCGTTGTAAATTGCAAAATCTTTACTGAAAATAACAGAATTCTCATTGAAACTCATCAAATATTGGTTAATTTTATTGAAGTTGCATAATTTTATATTCATTATCAAGGTTATGTTCACAAACGATAACTAATTGATTATTTAGATATCGTTAGTAGTTATAGTTATAATAGTTAGTCGTTATCAATATCTGTCAATTTGGAAAATTAAACATTCAATTTTCTCTTTATTTAGGACATATTCTTGGTCAAATTTTCAGAGGAAATGTCTTCAGGCATACTGTATACATATTTAGTATAAAATTTTCATAATATCCATTAGATAAATTTTCAGAAATTTCATTGTCTGATCAATCGATACCTGTTAACTGTGAATTCGTGGTATTCCACGAAAACTTCATACTTTTGAACGAAAATTACCAAAGTTTTATTTCTCGAATTTGGCATTGAAAATTATAAAATTTGTATTAGGAATATGGAATTTGAAATGTAAATTAGAAATTTCTTATTGAAAACGAGGTGCTCTTTGAAAATGATAAAATATGCATTCGAAATATGGATTTTTAAATGTAAATTAGAAATTATCAGATGAAATTACGATATATTATGTGCAATACTGTGAAAGTTCTAAAATTTCCAATATAAATTAATAACGTCATTGTAAATTGCAAAATCTTTACTGGAAATAACAGAATTCTCATTGAAAATCATCAAATATTGGTTAATTTTGGTTCAAAATATCAATTAGGAAATTTTTCAGAAATTCCAGTGTCTGATAAACCTGCTAACTATGAATTCCTGGTATTCCACATGAAAACTTTATACTTTTAAACGAAAATTACCAAAGTTTTATTTCTCGAATTTCTCATTGAAAATTATAAAATTTGTATTAGGAATATAGAATTTGAAATGTAAATTAGAAATTTCTTATTGAAAACGAGATGCTCATTGAAAATTATAAAATATGTATTCGAAATATGGAACTTTAAATGTAAGTTAGAAATTATCAGACGAAATTGCGATATATTATTTGTACTGTAATTTATATTATTGATAATTTATAATTAAACAATAATAATTAAAAAAAATGTATAATTTAGATTCAATGTTGCAAAATCAATGAAAATTTGTCACTGCCAATGAAAATTATAATATATTATGCTTATTTATATGCGACGTTATTAGTAACGTCGTTGTAAATTTCAAAATCTCTACTGGAAATAACAGAATTCTCATTGAAAATCATCAAATATTGGCTAATTTTATTGAAGTCGCATAATTTTATATCAATTATCGAGGCTATTTTCACAAACGATAACTAATTGATTAATTAGTTACGATTAGTAGTTATAGTTATCGATATCAACCTGTCAACTCGAAAAATTAAACATTCAATTATCTCATTTATTTAGGACATATTCTTAGTCAAATTTTCAGAGAAAATATCTTCAGGCATACTGTATACACATTTAGTATAAAATTTTCATAATATGCATTAGATACATTTTGAGAAATTTTAGTGTCTGATAAACCTATACCTGTCAACTCGGAAAGTTAAACATTCAATTTTCTCGTTAATTTACGACAAACTCTCCATCAAATTTTCAGAGGACATATATTCAGGTATACTGTACATATATCAGGCATAACATTTTCAAAATATCCATTAGATAAATTTTCAGAAATTTTAGTGTCTGACAAACGATTCCTGTTAACTCGGAAAGTTAACCATTCAATTTTCTCACATATTTAAGACATACGTTTCATCAAATTTTCAGAGGACATATCTTCAGGCATATGTACACACAGCTGGCATAAAAAATTAAAATATCCATTAGATAAATTTTCAGAAATTTCAGTGTCTGATAAACCGATACCTGTTAACTGGGAAAGTTAAACATTCTATTTTCTCATTTACTTATGGCATACTTTTCATCAAATTTTCAGAGAAAATATCTTCAGGCATACTGAATACACATCTGGCGTAAAATGTACAAAATATCAATTAGATAAATTTTCTGAAATTTCAGTGTCTGATAAACCCATTACCTGTCAACTAGGAAAGTTCCACATTAAATTTTCTCGTTAATTTAGAACATACTCTACATCGAATTTTTAGAGGAAATATCATAATATCCTCTAGATACATTTTCAGAAATTTTAATGTCTGATAAACCGATACCAGTTAACTTGGAAAGTTAAACATTCAATTTTCTCATTTACTAATAGCATACTCTTCATCAAATTTAAAGGGATAAGTTCTTCAGGCATATTGAACACACATCTGGCATAAAATGTTTAAAATATCGATTAGATAAATTTTCAGAAATTTCAGTGTCTGATAAACCTATACCTGTCAACTAGGAAAGTTCCACATTGAATTTTCTCGTTTATTTGGAACATACTCTACATCGATTTTTAGAAGAAATATCATAATATCAATTAGATACATTTTCAGAAATTTCAGTGTCTGATAAACCGATACCTGTTGACTTGGAAAGTTAAACATTCAATTTTTTCATTTACTTATGGCATACTCTTCATCAAATATTCAGAAAAAATGTCTTCAGGCATACTGAACACACATTTGGCAGAAAATGTTCAAAATATCGATTAGATAAATTTTCAGAAATTTCTGATAAACCGATACATGTCAACTCGGAAAGTTAAACATTCAATTTTCTCGTTAATTTACGATATACTCTTCATCAAATTTTTAGAAGACATATATTCAAGTATACTGTACACATATCAGGCATAAAATTTTCGAAATATTCATTAGATAAATTTATAGAAATTTTCGGGTCTGATAAACCCATACCTGTCAACTAGGAAAGTTCCACATTCAATTTTCTCGTTTATTCAGAACATACTCTTAATCAAATTTTTAGAGGGAAAATCATGAGGCATTCTGAATACACATCTGGTATAAATTTTTCAAAATATCCATAAGATAAATTTTCAGAAATTTCTGATAAACCGATACATGTTAACTCGGAAAGTTAAATATTCAATTTTCTCATTTACTTATGGCGTACTCTTCGTAAAATTTTCAGAGAAAATATCTTCAGGCATACTGAACATACATCTGGCATAAAATGTTCAAAATATCAATTAGATAAATTTTCGGCAATTTCTGATAGACCGATACATGTTAACTCGGAAAGTTAAACATTCAATTTTCTCATTGTTTTAAGACATACTCTTCTTCAAATTTTCAGAGGAAATATCTTGAGGCATATTGATATACAGTCTTCAAAGAAGAAACCAACGTTATACATTTTCAGAGGAAATATCTTGAGGCACACTGATATACAGTCTTCAAAGAAGAAACCAACGTTATAAATTTTCAGTGGAAGTTGATATATTTCGATTCGAAAGACTGTTACCGATAATTTTCAGCTTACAACTAACAACTAACGAAGTTTTTGCAATATTTACATTGTAGCACTCATTTTTCCAACCAAGCTATGAATCTATACTAAATAGTTTTACGAGTAAATAGCAGCAGCTATACTCTTTTTCTAAACTGGCGTTCACGTCATCAAACAGCTGTGTGATGAGGTTTTTTCGTACCAACGTGATTGTTTTTATATATTTATATAGAATTATATAAATATAAATATAAATAAATAATATAATGCATATTAATAGAATATGCATAACAATAGTTTAAGAATCGAAATAAATCTGAAGATCATTTGTTACATAACACTGATAACCGGTGGTTATAAATAGGTAATCGGTGTATTAACCGCGGACACAATTTTCGCCTGCCAATCATGTAATAAAGCATGTTGGCGGCCGTGATATTTTTTCGGCGACGATGCCTAATCTTTTTCACTAACACATGCTCAGACATGTTTGTATAACCAAACTTCTTTGACGTTTAACTTGTTACATTTGATCGATTATTACAATGCATATTTTGCCATTGTAGATGTTAAACCAAAACCACAAGATTGATGTATGTACGATAAACGGCAGAGAAGTCGACGAATTTGATACGAACCGCGCACTGTCGCACAAGATTGTACGGGCGCAACAGCTGATTGCAGCCATTTTTAAATAGCCAGGACAGCTGGCAAGCTTGTAAAATTGTGTCATCATTATTATGATTATTATTTTGATGACGTGAACGCCAGTTTGGAAAAAATAGAGTATGGCACTCATTTTTCCAACCAAGTTATGAGTCTATACTAAATAGTTTTACGATTAAATTGTAGCAGCACTGCTTGGTTGCATTTGCAGCGCCGCTTTTGTTGTAGGACCCGAAGAATCGATTCCTGATTGTAAAATGGGCGAGGGCAAAAGAATGCAGAAATTATCGTCAGCAATCATGGTGCTGCTTGATCTCCGATTTCCCATTGTCGGTAGCGCCATGCCAAATGAGCAATTGTGAGTTTTCCAGGGGCCGAAGGGCGGAAAATCGTTCGTTACGTGGCGCTGGCCGCACATGACTCGCTTAATTCGGAAACGAGCGTTTCACAAAAAAGTGCACGTGTCGATGGGACACGTGGCCACGCGCGGAATTAACCGGCAGCGGCAAAAATCCGCGCTCTCGTTATTCACGACCGCGTAATGTAATCTTTAGGGGCGAAGTTTCGGTGAATACGGTCGCGGCACAGGAATACGGGAATAGTGTAACCCGGGCATGTAAATAACAAACTTTGCCCGCTTCCCGTACCAACAGCCATTATCATTTTTTCGCATTCAAATTTCGCACACAAAGGCCGGATTCACGGCGGCAGATTTCGCGCACGTAGCGCTGCACATTATGTGGCCCCTCGGCGGCGCACACAGCGTACACGTGCATACACGTGCATGCACACAATGGGCGCAAGGAAGAGCCGGGGAGTGCTTATACAGTTTCCAGTTACCGGATGGTCATTTTGCGAACGCGGATTTATTCCCCATCACATCAGCGCGCGTTTTATAAAGGCAACCGGTGAGGGCGTAATAGGAAGTGCAGTCACGCACTAGGGAGTAAATAGGTGTTTTCGTGTGCAGCGGTTCAAATGTGCGGAGATAAATTTCGTCTCGTATGCGTTTTGTGAACGTTAAAAGTGTAATGGCTCACTTAAGGGTGCGGCAGGATCTGATTACTTTCGCAGTGGCCGCTGCAGTTTCGCTGCGGTCTTTGTTGGTCGGCTCCTGTGTATTAGGATTAACTGCAGCTTTGTTTGCGGCGTAAACATAATCTTGTTCTCCACTGTTGAAACTGCACGGGACACAAAAGCACTTGTAGCGTGTTTGTGTGTCCGAAATTTGCGAGTTGGGGGCGATTTCCATTCGATTTGCATACCTTTAAAGTTTCGCCCCGCGCAATAATCGCAAACAACGCCGTGTGCCCTCCGCTGCGTGGTAACCAACGGGTTTCTCAAACGCCGGTTATTGTTGGATCAATGCTGGGGGATTTACGGCAAACCCGAGGAACTCGCACAGCAGCAATTAATGGGCCGTTCGCCCGATACCTCACGTCCCCGAAATCGGCGCTTTTATATCATCCCATCTGCATTCGCTTTCGGTTCATTTGAATAATCCCCTTTATGACGTCTCGGCTGACTTATTAGTGATTAGGGCTCCTTATGAAAACGCCCGAAATTTATTCGATCGTCGGCGCAAACGTGGAAAAGGAACTGCGGAGGACGGAGGAAAAAACGGCAGGGAATCATTAATTCCCTTCAGCGTGTGTCGTCGAGATAATTTTTCAGCCATATGAAAAACATGAGCTTGTTACCGGGGGCCTCTCCTCGCAAGAGATTTGGTAAGAGTGAATTCGGACCGATAATAAGTGCGAGGGGGAGGCCTGATAAATTATTCTGACTTCCGCAGAGTTTCGGTGGACCCAACTGTGTGTTTACGATTCCGCCGGTCATTTATTTCCGGCGCAAGATTTCGCCGCCTATTTATTTGTTCTCCATCCGGGGGAAAATCGCACTAATAACATGAAACATGTAAAATAACTGCTATGCATACGACCTGGGGATTCGTTTTCTCCCTTATTTATGCGTCACCATAAGTTTCTTCGAGGAGCACGCGGAGTGGAGCAACGACAAGAAAAAACGACGTCCCATTCCAGGTAACGACCGCCGCTTTTTTTCAACAAACACCACAAAAAGTTATTTCATTATTCGTTATTCTTGCAAGTTTTTTTTTACTTATCTGCCAATTCATTGCATTTTAAACTCCATAAGTTTGGCAGTAAAAAAATCTGCAAGACAATGATTTCTATTGCTGGGAGGAACTTTCAAGTTTAGACATTCAATCAGTCAATTGGAATTTTAATGAATTTATGTTTATACTTATCAATATACTATTAGTATTACTATATAGCATTACTATATATTACTATGCAGGGTATCTCTAAATTACATGGACATGGCTAAACCACAGATTACTGGGATAAAAAAAACGATTTAACAAAACTTATCTATATACAAGTGTGTTTGGTTTAGCCAGTATTAAACAGCGTCAAGAAAGCGAAATCGTACAAAAACATTACAATTATTCTTGTATATTTTTTTAATCCCTTAATCCCTTAATCCCAGAAATTGCGCTTCCTCCCTTAATAGGTGCAAGAAAACTACACTAAACTAATGACCCCCAGTTCATGAATGGGTAACCATGCCCGGACGACATTATGAGTTAAGCGCTGATTGTATTTAGTTTTTGTACGTATTTGATATTTACTGAAGATGGTCGCATCGCGTCGGAAATGTACATTTGAAATTAATAAATGTTTTTGTGAAAAAGGGTTAATTCGTGTTTTAAATAAATTATTCTTGTAGTATGATGATACTTGTGCAATTGACAAAGTTAATTTTCGAAGTAATATTTACGATTAAATACTAGATAAAATGTTCATAGAATTTAAAATGAAATTTTTTGAAAAAGTAAAATATTCTATACCTATTGAACCTTTGCACACAATGTCAAAGTGCTTCTTGGACGTTGAAATTTTAAAGAATTTTTGGTACTCTTGATTGATTCCGAAATTTTCTCTACCAATCAATTCTACACCTCCTACTCCGGTTTTATCTGACTGCATATTTCTTTTTTTCTGTTAGTTTCATCTTTATATTGTTAGGCTAGTTCTTTTTCCAATCGTAGCCTTAACTTGACGTCATATTTAATACATAAATTTTCGCCATTTTACCTATTAATAATAATAATCACTTACATAAATATACTGTATTTTCATTGGTCAGGATGCGCAGGCTTTATATTGAACTCGATCCGAAGATGGCATTGGCTCCAAATGATTTCCCCACATATAAAGAGTATTCTTTTAGTATTGTATATTAACTATAATTGGAAGGACTTACCGGGGGAGCAACTCCCCTTCCCCCGCCAGTTCTCTCGCCAACTGGATCGCTAGCACTCACGGCTTCAACCATTATTCTCTACGACTATTGTATTTCACCTTTATGTGCAAAGCAGTGACATACACCTCTTACTAGGACGAACCTCTCTTGTTGCAATTAGGACGAACCTCTCTTGTTGCAATTAGGACGAACCTCTCTTGTTGCAATTAGGACTAACCTCTTTTGTTGCAATTAGGACTAACCTCTTTTGTTGCAATGAGGACGAACCTCTCTTGTTGCAATTAGGACTAACCTCTTTTGTTGCAATTAGGACTAACCTCTTTTGTTGCAATTAGGACTAACCTCTTTTGTTGCAATTAGGACTAACCTCTTTTGTTGCAATTAGGACTAACCTCTTTTGTTGCAATGAGGACGAACCTCTCTTGTTGCAATTAGGACGAACCTCTCTTGTTGCAATTAGGACTAACCTCTTTTGTTGCAATTAGGACTAACCTCTTTTGTTGCAATTAGGACTAACCTATTTTGTTGCAATGAGGACGAACCTCTCTTGTTGCAATTAGGACTAACCTCTTTTGTTGCAATTAGGACTAACCTCTTTTGTTGCAATTAGGACTAACCTCTTTTGTTGCAATGAGGACGAACCTCTCTTGTTGTAATTAGGACGAACCTCTCTTGTTGCAATTAGGACTAACCTCTTTTGTTGCAATTAGGACGAACCTCTCTTGTTGCAATTAGGACTAACCTCTTTTGTTGCAATTAGGACTAACCTCTTTTGTTGCAATTAGGACTAACCTCTTTTGTTGCAATGAGGACGAACCTCTCTTGTTGCAATTAGGACTAACCTCTTTTGTTGCAATTAGGACGAACCTCTCTTGTTGCAATTAGGACTAACCTCTTTTGTTGCAATTAGGACTAACCTCTTTTCTTGCAATGAGGACTAACCTCTTTTGTTGCAATGAGGACGAACCTCTTTTGTTGCAATGAGGACGAACCTCTCTTGTTGCAATTAGGACTAACCTCTTTTGTTGCAATTAGGACTAACCTCTTTTGTTGCAATTAGGACTAACCTCTTTTGTTGCAATGAGGACGAACCTCTCTTGTTGTAATTACCAGAACGCACCTCCAGGACGCACCTCTATCTAATATACATATTGTAGTTTATGTACTGACCTTTAATCCATTCCAACACCTAATCCATAACCGTCCACATCGCAACACACACCAAAACACCAGATCACACATGCTTTCCCCACAATCGGCACCCAACTTGCATCCACACTCCATAAAAGCACGTAACTCAATGTCCTTCGTTCTCGTTCTTAAGCTGAGCGCGTCGCGCCCCGGCTTATATAAACAAACAAAGCCACAGATGCCGCCTCTAATATTAATAATCAATTATTTGCCAATGATACAATTTGATACCTAACAATATTAAGTTACTTTCGTTTTCATTAGTGCTCAACTTTCATAAATGTTAATTTTTTTTCTAATACATTGTATACTGATACGGTTGAAAGATCCATCTCAGACTATTGTAGCTTATTTCTTTATTCGTTAAATCGAGATAACATATCTCAGCATAAAATTGATAAAAAAGTCGTTTCTAATCTTTGAAGTTGAAGGAGGTAGCTAGATGCTTCACTTCTGGTATTTGCCTGTTTTCGTTCGTCATTTATTTATTTATTTGTATATTTATTTTTTTATTGTGTCGCAATTTTGTCGCAAATATTACCTACTTTGGCCGTACAAGTTATACGGATGTAGTAGAAATACAATATATCTGCTGTAACGCAATTTAAGCGAGGTATGGATGGAAACAAAGCGAATTAAATAAACTCTGAGGATTTTGATCGAATTTGCGAGACGGGGAAAATGTTCCAACTCGATACCTTGTATCACACGACTCCCCACTTTTCGGCGAAATCGTTGTTTTCGCGGTGCCGTGACGGAGACACGGGGGAGGAAATACGTCGATTCCTGGCCGAGGATTACGTGCGCGCGTCCGACTGCAGATTGCGTTAAAACTTCGGAAATCCCCTCGAATACCTTTATTCCTGCAAAACGATGATATAGCACATGTAAATAGGAGATTTCCCCGACGATAGGAGCAACGAGAGTTCGGCGCCCGTGTTTTTTCCGGCCTTTCGGGGGAGGCGAGGGTCGAGGGCCTCCGGCGACTATGGTTCTTGTGTAATCGACGCTTACGCCCTCTCCGAAGTGTCCCTGTGCGTATCCCCGCGGGCTTAGCTCACAAATTTCGTTACTTTCCTTGTATATTTACGATAAAAGAACGTGCTAGTTTTCGTAATCCCGCACGGCCCAACAGCCCCGAATCGAAACACGTAAAATCTGTTTGGAGTCGTTAAACATTCGCCGGGTTAATTGAAATGAAACATTGCCCCGATAAATTCACGACCGTATGCAACACCATAAATTTTACCATCGTAAAATATTTGATGCACATACACATATTATTGTTGAAAAAAAAAACCTCGTTTTGCTTGAATATAATGGCAATTTATATTATTTATTGCCCCGATATTTCACCATCCCAATCAGCAAGCATTGTTAATTTATTTGTTATAGGCAGATATACAAAAACTACAGCAACGTTATTTTACAAAAAAAAGTTACCAATTATTATCCCAATTATCTATAGAGTAGCTAAGAATTTATTTGTTATAGACACATATACAACAACGTAATTTTACAAAAAAAAAGTTACGAATTATTATGACAATCATATACAGGGTCGTTAAGAAGTACCAATACAGTCAAATATTCTGAAAACGGTTCATTAAAATTTGTTGTAATTTGCTATACCGTTAAAAGTAGATATTTAAATTCTATCGTCTCAGATGTTTTCCATATCGTCATTTGTTTTAGAGAATCAAGTCAAATTTATTGAATTTTCTATAAGTTTTCAGTTATTTGTAGTCATTTTCTGAAACCTACTAGATTGTGAGGAGGAAACATAAGTTTTCCTGAAACTATGTAGAATAGTGATTAACATTTATAAATTTTGCAAAAATGTGATACAATTTGTGGAAAGTAGATGGTTTTTTATAGATTTTATGATTTTTTCATAAATTTTGAGCAAGTTTTATTGTGGAAAGTAGATGGCATTTTAAGGATTTCATGAATTTTTCATAAATTTTCAGAAAGTTTTATTGTGGAAAGTAGATGGCATTTTGAGGATTTCATGAATTTTTATAAGATTTCAGCAATTTTAAAACATTTTTAAAATGCTATAGAAGATTCCAAGAGCATTTATGTTCTACATAAAAAAATCAATAATTCCGTCAACATTTTATGGTGTGTCATATAAGACACCACAGATTTTCAATGGAATTATCGGCATTTTTATGTAGAACACAAATGCAGAACACGTAGCATTTTCAAAATGTTTAAAAATAGCTGAAAATTTTTGAAAAATTCATAAACTCTATACAGTACCACCTACTTTCAACAAATTGTATCAACTATTTGTACATAGTAAAATGTTGTGCATTTTCTATAAATTTTCAGCAATTTTTAAACGTTATTAAAATGCTATAGAAAATTGAGAAAATATAGAAAACACTTGGTAAAGTTTTACAAGTTTTATAGAATTGCTCTACAATTGTAATGGCACCGTTGCCATTCTCAAGAGAGATAAACTCTCTCTCTTGAGTATATCTGTCTTGAGAATGGCAGTAGTGCCGAAACAATTGTAAAGCAATTCTATAACACTTGTGAAACTTTATCAAGTGTTTTCTTCATTAACCAAATCAAAATATTTCATAAAGAAGTAACCACTTCCCCACACAATTTAAGTTTAAAAATTGCTGAAAATTTATGAAACATTTATAAAATCCATAAAATATCATCAACTTTCAACAAATTGTATCAACTATTTGTACATGGTAAAATTTTATGCATATTCTATAAATTTTATAGAATTTGTAGAAAATTTTATGAATTTCTGTAAATTATGTGTTGTGGCATATCAGACACCGCAAAATTTTAATGGAATTATTGGTATTTTTATGTAGAACACAAATGTAGAACACGTAGCATTTTCAAAAAGTTAAAAATTGCTGAAAATTTATGAAAAATTAATACAATCCATAAAATACTATCTACATTCAACAAATTATATCAAATATTTGTACATGGTAAAATTTTGTGAATTTTATATATTTTTAGTGCCGAAACAATTATAGAGCAATTCTATAACATTTGTGAAACTTTACCAAGTCTTTATTAACCCAATCAAAATGTTTCACTAAGAAGTAACTACTTCCTCATACAATTTAAGTTTAAAAATTGCTGAAAATTTATGAAACATTTATAAAATCCATAAAATATCATCTACTTTCAACAAATTGTATCTAATATTTGTACATGGTAAAATTGTATGCATTTTCTATAAATTTTATAGAATTTGTAGAAAATTTTATGAATTATAAATATTTGGTTCTATAAAATTTATAGAAAATGTATAAAATTTTACCATGTGCAAATGTTATGCATGAATATGGATAACATTTTACCATGTACAAATATTTGATACAATTTGTTGAATGTAGACTATCTAATTTTATGAATATTCTATAAATTTTGAGTTGTGACATGTATGACACAACAAAATTTTAATGGAAGTATTGATATTTTTATGTAGATCACAAATGTAGAACACATAGCAATTTTAAAATGTTTAAATATTGCTGAAAATTTATGACACATTCATAAAATCCATAAAATATCTTCTACTTTCAACAAATTGTATCAAATATATGCACATGGTAAATATTTATGCATTTTCTATAAATTTTATAGAATTTATAGAAAATTTTATGATTTTTTTTTAAATTTTGAGTTGTGACATATAAGACACCACAAAATTCAAATGGAACTATCGATATTTTTATGTAAAACACAAATGTAGAACACGTAGCATTTTCAAAAAGTTTAAATATTGCTGAAAATTTATGAAAAAACTAATACAATCCATAAAATACTATCTACATTCAACAAATTGTATCAAATATTTGTACATGGTGGAATTTTATGCATATTCTAGATTTTTTATAGAATATGTAGAAAATTTTAAACATTTTCTGTAAATTTTGTACTCACAGCTTTTGAAATATCCGGAAAAGATTCCAAAAAACCCTATAAATATGTCGATAAAGTGTGTAAATATTTTAAAAATGTTTAAAAATTAAAGGAAAACTTAGGAACAAATAAATTCACTACCCAGATCTCTATAGATATTTAAATTTCCACTAAATATTTAGAAAAATCCTAGGCATATTTCGAAAAAGTGTATAAACTACTTGAAATTCTACTGAGCGATCATTTGAATTTTAACTCTAGTTATCCATCGAAATTTTCGCAGCCAATAAGAAAGGCGAGATTGGTGATCCTGCCTTTCTTATTGGCTGCGAAAATTTCCATGGATAACTAGAGCTGAAATTTGATTATCACTCTGTATAAATATTGCAAAAATACCAATGCAACAATTGCGCTGTCAAGATTTCTTCAGTTTCTTTTAAATTTCAACAAATATTTGCAAATATATAATATAAGTATTTCAAAAACTCATGTAAATACTGTGGAAAATTTGAAAAATTACAGAAAAATTCAGAAACAATTGCACTATCCACAGTAATAGTGCAGTTGTTAAACTATTCCTAATATATTCGGAAAAATCGTCTAAATATTCAATAAAGTAATGTAAACATACAGGAAATTTTAAATATATAGAGAAAAACTAAGAAACAAACAAATATCCTATTGGGATAACTCTCGTTTATGACATCTCCCCCATATCCCCAAATGTTAGGAAAAGCTCTACACATTTTTCAAAAAAGTATATAAACATTATGAAAACTCAGTAAATATCCCCAAATATTAGGAAAAGCCCTACACATTTTTCAAAAAAAGTATATAAACTTTATGAAAACTCTGTAAATATTTCAAAAAGATCTAACCTAACCTAATTTAACCTATCAAACAATTGTTTCTCAAGATTTCTTTAGTTTTTTTACAGTCCACTTAATATTTTCAAAAAAATTATATATCTGAAAAAGTGAGTAAATGAATATGGAAATTCTTACAAATTATAGAAAGTTTAAGAAACAATTGCACTGTTCAGAGTAATAGTACAGTTTTTGAAAGTTTAATATATGTAGAGAAAAACTCTTTAAATATTCAGAAAAACGATTCAAAATTCAGAAAAAGTATTTTAATATTCAGAAACAATAAAATAGTCAGGAAATTCAGTAGAACTTGTAAAAAGAGTAAAAAAGAGTCAATCATAATTATACTGCGCAGATGTTGATATTTCCGTAAACATTCTGAAACATCAGAGGAACATGAACATGAACATGAAAATACCGAATATAAATTCGGATTGTCCGAATATATTGGAAATATTTCTGAAATTCTACCAAATTTCTACAAAATTAAAAATAAAATAATTGAAGTGTTCAGATTTTTCAAAACAAGACAATCTGTACACTTTAATTGTTCAATTATAAATCTTACATTTTGAGTAAGTTTTGTGAATATTACAGAAAGTTCCATAGACATTTTCAAACCAAATCAATATTTGATGAAATTTGTTGATGAAATTTGATGGTAAAATAAAGACATCCGTAACAAGAAACTAACAATTGCGCTATTCAGATTTCCATAGTTTTTGAAAATTTCGCAATCATTTGGTTAAATATTCTGGAAAATTCTGCGTCAATAACCGAATATATTGAAAATAAGTATTTCATAATTTCTATCAAATTTCTACAAAAAATAAATGAAAATAATTGAAGTGCATAGATTTCTAGATTCATAGATATAGATTTATATGTTTACTGCTTGATGATTTCATAATTTTGTGTATTTTCATAATCTCTATATTTTATATTTTATATTTTTCTGCATAGACGTGTGTAAGCTGTTTGTTTTTGGTAAAGTTTGGTAAATATTGCAGAAAATTCCATAAACATTTTCAATTAAAACAAGATTTGGAGAAATTTGTTAATAGAAAAAATCAGTAACAAGAAACAAACACTGAAGCATTCATATTTACATATCGAAATTTTCACAATTATCTGGGAAAGTCGGGTAATAATATATTGAAAATTAGTATTTTATAATTTCTATCAAATTTCTACAAAAAAAGGTGAAAATAATTGAAGTGCATAGATTTCTAGAATCATAGATATAGATTTATATGTTTACTGTTTTCTTACTTCTTACTTAAAATGTTTTCACAATTTTGTGTATTTTGATAATGTCTAGATTCTATATTTTATATTTTTCTACATTGACGTGTGTAAGCTGTTTGTGAGCATTGCCATAAATAAATTATGAATAAATATTACTTTATGACCTGTGTAAGACGTATTTGTCATTAGCACCAATAAAGATTATTATTATTATAAATTATAACTATTTCATGTTTTTTGGTAAAGTTTGGTAAATATTGCAGAAAATTCCATAAACATTTTAAATTAAATCAAGATTTGGAGAAATTTGTTAATAGAAAAAAATCAGTAACAAGAAACAAACACTGAAGCATTCATATTTACATATAGAAATTATCATAATTATTTAGGAAAGTCGGGTAATACTATATTCAAAATAAATATTTCACAATTTCTATCAAATTTCTACAAAAATTGAATGTAAATAATTAAAGTGCATAGATTTCTAGATTCATAGATATAGATTTATATGTTTACTGTTTCATGTTTTCATAATTTTGTGTATTTTCATAATATATAGATTCTATATTTTATATTTTTCTACATTGACGTGTGTTAGCTGTTTGTGAGCCTTAGCATAAATAAATTATTATTATTTCATGTTTTTTGGTAAAGTTTGGTAAATATTGCAGAAAATTCCATAAATAGTTTCAATTAAAACAAGATTTGGAGAAATTTGTTAATAGAAAAAAATCAGTAACAAGAAACAAACACTGAAGCATTCATATTTACATATAGAAATTTTTATAATTATTTGGGAAAGTCGCGTAATAATATATTGAAAATAAGTATTTATAAGGTAATTTATATATAAGTATTTATGAATATAAGTAATTTTGATAACTATTTGGGAATGTAGAGTAAATATTCTGGAAAAATCTGCGCCTATTTCCGAATACTTATATTGAAAATATTTAAGAAATTGTATCAAATTTTGAAAACGAAAATAATTGTAGAGTATAGATTTCCTTTTTTTTAAAGTTTTGTAAATATCGCAGAAAATTCCCAAACATTTTCAAACGAAATCAAGATTTGAAGAAACTTGTTAGTAAAAAAAAGACAACCGGAACAAGAAGCAAACAATTACGCTATCCAGATTTCCATAGATAGTTAGTGAGGCAAAAATCTCCGAATATACAGGGTGTCCAAGATAAAGATGAACAGCATGGAGATCTTGGAAACTGTAAAAGTTACAAAAGCCGTTTAATTGCAAAAAAGTTGCCCAATTTAGTAGTAAATAATATTCTGTTATGAGAACTAGAAAATTCCGCTTACGTCCGGAAATATTCGAAAACATCCGAAATTTTATGAGAATCTGGAAAACGCTTAGCAGGACGAAAGCAATTTATTGGATTGGATTTATATAACTAAACGTGGTGCGCTTTTTGAATTAGTTTTTCATTATCTTCTTCTGGCCACTAACATGGGACACTGTATTTTCAAAGTTACGTATAAATATATAATAAAATGAATTAGAATAAAAAAATACTTTTTATCGGCAAAATATACCAAAAATTACTAGAACAATAATTTTATGAGAGGAGATATCTCGAAAACGCTTATCAGGACAAAAGCAATTTATTGGATTTATTGGATTGGATTTATATAACTAAAAGTGGTGCGCTTTTTCAATTAGTTTTTCATTCTCTAGTTCTGGCCACTAACATGGGACACTGTATTTTGAAAGTTACGTATACAATTATAATAAAACATATTAGAATAAAAAAATACTTTGAAAAAATTTTTATCAGCAAAATTTACCAAAAATTACTGGAACAATTTAAAAACGACTGCTAGGAACAGGATGATTTTTCGGCAAAATTTATAAAAAATTACTGGAACTGGAATACGGGTGCCATAAACAGAATGGTTATTTTGGAGGAAGCCATAAATCTTACATGGCTGTAGCACTGTAATGACAGAAACCAAGAATACAGAACAACGAACCAAGAACACTGAATAGCGAAAACCAAGAACACTAAATAACGAAAACCAAGAACACGATTTAACAGCCTTACAAGAACCTCTAGATCACCAATACCAATATCAATTACCCTGCATGTATGCTCTGTTATTTTGTTGCTTTGGCCCGATGCAAATCGCAAATAATTACGCAAAACGAAACGCGTACCTCGTCAAAATACGAATCGAGGGCAGCAACAAACACGGCGGATCGTTGTTTATTTACCTGCCCGCAAAATGTATCGACGTCAATGCTCTTATGGATCGTGTTTGCACATCTGAAATAATGTGTGCGCATAACAAATCTGAGCGCATCAATAGAAGATCATAATTCGGGTTTAGTTCAACAGCGGCGTGCAAACAGTCAACATTGATTTTGACAGCATGCAAACATGGTAAATGTATTGCACGGTTTTTATTTATTTCAAACGGAATTTTGGTTTTCGTACACGCAGTGCATCCCTGAATATAATTTAAATTCAATTTTGCTACTACCTTTTTAACTTAATGGTGTTATTATAGCACCTTTAGTTGGGTTCCCTTAGAATAATATCAGGGCCGTTTCTTGAACGTTTAAAATCCACACTAAAAACGATTCTAATTCTAAATGCATTTTGTACTCTTCTTCAAACAAATTTGCATAAGTAGTTGATGTAAATAATCGTGTTATCATTAGGTTAATTTTAAGACGAATTATTAGACGTTGAACTTTAATGTTTTTATTTTTAACAATTATGTAAATAAATCAATCAATTTATCAATATTGTCATGATTCACTGATATTTGCTATACTGATAAAATTTATTATACAGGGTGAGTTTATATTCACTCCCCAGCCCTCGGATATCAAACGTATTTAATTCACATCTGTTTGCCATGCTATTATTAGTTATCAAACGAGATGCGTTATAATGTGAAACCTGGATCCGATGAAATTTCGTGGGTCAGAGATTTGATTGAGGCAATATTGCACGGCTGAACGGTCAACGTTTACCTCGGACGTCCAGAGTTTCCTGCAGGTATCGCTTTGTGTGCGGCCGTCTTGGCACAATCAAACGCAGTTTTCTCGGCCGACAAATAAGCGATCCTTCCGGCGTTTGGAGGTCCATCGCCGGCGGGAGCATAATCGTCGACTTAGCCCTTCGACGTGAACGGCTATATCGGCCCTTGGATCCGGGCGGGCCTTCGTGCCGACGCACGCGGCCCTATCGGGGAAAAAATTGGAAACCTGTCAGCCGAAGATGAAGTCAACATGCGAGGGTGAAAGGAAAACGGACAGTTTCAAGGATATATTTGTTGATATTTATAAGATGTGTGTTAATATTTTGGGGTCGAAGGATATTGGGGCGTGATGCTGTTTTCCAGTCGCTACTTAAAATATTTGCTACATAAAAAAATAGGAAATTTAAATATGATGAAACCTCAGTGTTAAATTTTGTATCATTATTTATCTTGGAGAAACAAGTCTAAGTTGCTTCGTTTTTAAATAGCAAGAGGAGTCAAATTTAATATTTTTCTTGCTTGCCCATTATTATTTGTTTACAAAAAACTTATTAATAATAATTCTGAAAAATAAAAATAAGTTGGCATTGAAAATGCCGTTATTAGCAATCTGTCAAAACTAATTATTAGTTTTTTATTAGTTATAAAAATATTTTTACAATAATTATTAACCTTTATTTAATTTTTTGACAAATATTGAAAACTTATATTTATAAATATATATTAGATAAAGACAACATTTTCAAGGCTAAATAATTTTTTTTTAAATCGTATTCATTCATTTTTGTTTTACGTTTTGATGAAAATAATGTGTAATGTGTATAAAAATATTAAATTTTACATCCATTATAAAATTGGCCCGAATTCCATAATAAACTCTGTTATAATAAATATTGTGATGTTACGTAGGTACATCAGCGTTATTGTAAATTAAACATTAAAACTAGCCAACCATCCATTATGCAGCAAACGTAAAGAGAAAAACGATTGTTACACACGTGTGCAAATGAAATATTAACACTTTTAAAATTTTAACCCAAAAATAACACCAAACACAATGATGTATGAACATCAACTACTTACTTAATATGCATAATATGCTTATGCTTAATAATGCTTAATATGCTTTAGTGAGCAATTAGTAATCAATTTGTTTTTAATATAGTAAGTACAGTAGATTTTCCTAAAATCCAATAGAAGACTTCTCAATCCTCAATCCTCAATAATTTAAAGTTATAAACCCCCCAATACTAAAATACTAACCCTATATGAGCTACTGAATAATAATTCAAGAACATTTCTGTTCTACATAAAAATATAATAGTAACTATTAAAATTTTATAAACAGGAAACAGGATAATCTTTATTTTCACAGAAATAATTAAAACTTGACTAAACAATTAAAAAGTAATAGTAATAGACGAATAATTGACAGTAATATTAGAAACGTTTATAGATTTATTGAAAATTTTGACACTGATATTTTTGTAAAACAATGATATTTGGTTAGACGTCAAGTTACTGCAATTTTAACACAATTAAAATTAATAATTTAATAAATAATTTTTTTTATATAAATAATAGAAAGTTATGCTAAAATTATTAATAAAATTAAAAATTATGAAAGAAATAATTTCGTTTTGCATATATATCTCATTGCAATTTTGGCAGCGTGTTATTAATTCTTCCTGAAACTTTTCCTGAAATTTTCGTAAAACTAATATTTTGACAGATATCAGTAAAAAGTTCAGAGAACAATTAAACCATGACAGAAATATTTTGGTTTTATATATACAAACACAATCATTGAAATTTTGGCAGCGTGTTAAATTTTTTTCCTGAAAGTGATATTTTGGTAGAAATCAGTGAAATTTTCAGAGAACAATTAAAATTTTGACAGATTTTTTTTTTGCATACACAAACACAATCATTGAAATTTTGGCAGCGTGTAATAACTTTGACTGATGATTATTATTTTGTAATCTTTAAAATTTTTACAAAATAATTATAAAGCAATAGTTATAAATGAGTTATAATTGTAATATGATTATAGTGATGATTATAGTTATAATTGATAGTAATAATAGAAACTTTTATAGATTTATAGAAAGTGTTTAGACGTAAATCAAATTTTTGCATAAAATAGAAGTTATGACAAAATTGTTCACATTTTTTGACAATAATTGAACTTTTTACAAATAATTGAATTGTGAATAATTTCATTGAAAACAGAATAATGGCTAATAATAATAACAATATAATTTGATCAGAATTATGTACCAAAAAATGATACCTAAAACCAATTAATCCCAAGGTAGAGAAGCAGTAGGGATTATTATTATTATTGAAAATTTTATAGAAATAATTGAACTTTTGTTAAAACTAATTGAAATTTTGATATAAATCATAGAAGTTTTGACAGAAATCGTTGGAATATTTACATAATTTATCAGAGTATTCTTTTATACGTAAAATTTGACAGAATTATTAAAATTAGCACGAAAAAATTGAAATTTTGGTGTAAGTTTTCCAACACTTAAAAGTAATGCAAGTAACAGACTAGATGTAAAAAAACAGTGCATTATCGAGTTTTATTTAGTAGTTCCAAACATATGTGGTACCAATTTTAACACGGGGAATTTTTAGGGGGAAACTATGCATCTCAGCCAAAAGTGGCAAAGGAATATTCGACTTCATTGTGCACCCTGATTCACCCCTAGAAAGATTTCGGTTGACTTCCCCAACTCTAAATAACTAAAAAACTATAGATATCTGGATGGTGCAATTATTGGTTTCTTAGTTATTCTATAATTTTCCTCATTTGTCTAAATATTTACACACTTTTTCACTGTTTTAGCGGTATTTTCAGTATATTTAAAGAGAATATAGATATCTGGATGGTGCAGTTCTTGGTTTCTTACTTTTTCTATAATTTTCCACCATTTCCTGAATATTTACACACTTTTTCACTTTTTCGGCGGTATTTTCAGTTTATTAAAAAAAATATATAGATATCAGGATAGTCAATTATTGTAAGTTATTTACTTTTTCAATAATTTTCCACAATTTCTAGAATATTTACACACTTTTTCACTTTTTCAATAGTATTTTCAGTATATTTAGAATGAAAAAACTATAGATATCTGGATAGCGCAAATGTTAGTTCCTTAGTTTTCCTATATATTCTTTTTAAATTTCCTGAATATTTACACACTGTTTCATTTTTTCAGCCGTAATTTCAGTTTATTTAAAAAACTATAGGTATCTGGATAGTGCAATTGTTGGTTTCTTAGTTTTTCTATAATTGTCCTCAATTTTCTGAATATTTACACACTTATTCACTTTTTCGGCGGTATTTTCAGTATATTTAAAGAAAATATAGATATCTGGATGGTGCAATTCTTGGTTTCTTACTTTTTCTATAATTTTCTACAATTTCCTGAATATTTACACACTTTTTCACTTTTTCAGCCGCATTTCCAGCATATTTAAAAACTATAGGTATCTGGATAGTGCAATTGTTGGTTTCTTAGTTCTTCTATAATTGTCCTCAATTTTATGAATATATACACAGTTTTTCACTTTTTCAGTAGTATTTTCAGTATATTTGCAAAGAAAAAACTATAGATATTTGGATAGTGCAATTATTACTTCCTTAGTTTTTCTATAATTTTTCAAAAATTCCTGAATATTTACATACTGTTTCATTTTTTCAGCCGAATTTTCAGTATAATTAAAGAAAATATAGATATCTGGGTTGTGCAACTATTGTTAGTTCCTTACTTTTTCTATAATTTTCCACAATTTCCTGAAAATTTACACCCATTTTCACTTTTTCAACAGTATTTTCAGTATATTAAAAATACTATAGATATCTGGATAGTGCAATTGTTAGTTTCCTGAATATTTACAAACTGTAGATATCTGGATAGAGCGATTGTTAGATCCTTAGTTTTTCTATAATATTTCAAAATTTTCTGAATATTGACACACTTTTTCAGCATATTAACGGAGATTTGCCGAATATTTAGAGAAATACAAAATCTATAGTGCAATTTTGCAAACATTTTTTTCTTTCTACAAATTTTATATTCTTAGTATATTTACAGATATTCTAAAGAAAATCTGAACGGTTTTTCCAAATAATCATGGACATTTTTCCATCAACTACAAACTACATAATTTTTCTATAAGTATACAAGTATATAGTGTGTTTTTTTTCCTATTAAGCATTGGGATCTCGAAAACCATAAGATATAGAAATTTGATTAAATGAGGAAAGAGTTGTAATTTTAAGAGTTTATGGAAGATATGATTTTGTTTTTTGAAAAAGGACCATAGTTTTTCAGTTATTATACAAACTTTATTTTTTGGAAATATAGATCTGGATAGTGCAATTGTTGGTTTCTTAGGTTGTCTATTATTCTCCACAATTTCCTGCATATTTATACACTTATTCACTTTTCAGCGGTATTTTCAGTATATTTAAAAAACTATAGATATCTGGATAGTGCAATTGTTAGTTACTTTTTAACCTTACTTTTTATATAGATATCTGGATAGTGCAATTGTTAGTTACTTTTTACCTTACTTTTTATATAGATATCTGGATAGTGCGATTGTTAGTTCCTTAGTTTTTCAATAATTTTCCTCAATTTCCTGAATATTTACATACTTTTTAACTTTTTCAGCGCTATTTTCAGTATATTTAAAAAAAAGTATAGGTATCTGGATAGTGCAATTGTTACTTCCTTACTTCTTCTATCATTTTTCAAAATTTTCTGAATATTCACACACTTTTTCAGCATGTTTAAAGAGAATTTTCGAATATTTAGGGAAATTAAAATAAATAATAATCAGATATCAGAAATATAGATATAAGAGATCAATTTAATTGGGATATAACTATGTACCTATACTTAATGTTCCTGTATTTTTTATTTGACATAAGTGTAATAACCAGATTTGGAATAAATCATGATTTAAAAGAAAAACAAAAATCAATTATTTAACAAAATCCAAAAATAAATCATGATCTTCAGGATTTTTTGAGTATCGATTTTTATTTAAATCATGATTGAGTTTTATAATTTTTATACATTTATTATCAGTTTTGCCATGGTATATGTGATTGATATCATTGATTTACATCACGATTTAAACCATGATATATTTTTTTAAATCCTGCAAACAATTTGCAAACAAGATTTTGACCTTTTATAAAAATTTTATATAATTGTTATATTTACAGATTTTCTAAGAAAAATTTTAAAGAGTTTTCCGTATAATCGTGGAAACTTTCCTATCAACTACATATTACATAATTTTTCTAGATATATGGATAGCGCAATTGTGCATAAAAATCAGAAAGCTATTTTCTAATTATTGGAATTTTAACTTGTCTAAAATTTGTTAATTAAAATCACAGTGCTCAATAAGAGTCGTGCCAATGGATGGAGATTTGAGAGCACTCGATGTAAGTAATGCCAATTTACTCCTTCTAATTGCCACTGGAGCAGGAGAAAAGTGTTTCTAACACTCCGCGTTATTTCTGCAGTAATGACAAAAGAGTTTTGGTACCGACGGAAGGAGAACGATTCGAAAATTGAGGCGCACTTTTTCTCCGCCGGCAGAACGACTTGGGGGAGTTTTAAAACGCGAGAACACCGATTTCCGAGGCCGGCGTAAGAGCGTTTTGATATACGAAGCCGAAGAAAAACTCGCGGGGCTAATGCACCATGGAAAAGCTTGAATTTGTTAATTAGGGAACGAGCTTTGAAAAGTTCCAGCACACACGTATCCGGCACTCTAATTTATATATTATATGTGTGCATATTACAGGTTTTAATAAATACCTGACATATTCGCGAATTAAAAATAAATGTGTTTGCTTTATTTTGTAATATCGTCTGTTTTTATTTACCATGTAAAATACGCCGCATAAGCCGGAGCAGTATTTGCAGTTATAAACACGGCTTTGAAGTAATAGTTGCATATAGGTATTAATAATTACTATGCATTATTCATAATTGCGTGCATCGCAAAAGTTGCGAGATGCGAACAGTATGAAATGTGTGTTCGTATGTATGAGCTGACTAGAATCTGGTGTCTGAATAATGCAATCTGCGGGGCGAGCTTACACACACGTAAGCCGAGGCAAAAAGCGCACGAGTCCCCTGCCCGATTAATAAATTCTCTCTCGTTCACTTTGAAAAATGAGCGCTGCGTGTGCCTGACCAGCGAAACGGGCGGCCTCAAAGGCGGAAGATTAAAGCAAATACACCTTCAATGCGTCGGGACGCAGCCCCGGGCGTCGCGGCGCTGTCGATTTTTACCGTCCGGCGATGGCTAATTAAAATTTTATGCGCCCCCCCCCGAAATTCAAGCGGCGGTAAATATTGGGCACCCATGCGGACGTACAAACGTGTAATTAATCCCCCCGGTACCAGTGGGGGGCGACATATTTTTTGGCACATCCCCCCAACCACCCATGTGCCCACGCAATTAAGTGTTAAAGCTCAAACGTCTCCGCATTTTTGGGGCTTTAGTCTCTGGCCTGCTCGGCGAAGATACCGACCACGGCTGGAATTTAACGTGTATCTCGCGAACGAAATAATTGCCGGATTACACCGCGGAGGCACCGAGCGATGCATAAATGCAAATTGTGTCGCATTTCCGTCACCGGCGCCGAAACAACGACCGAAAGTATGCGACGATGTTAAAGTGGTCTTAATTAGCTGGCAGCCAGAGCGCTACGTAATCGTTATATACGGTTTAAACACTAAATTGTCTGCAAAGTCCGCTAATTTTATACAATGAATGGCATTGATAATACCCCAGAAATAGAAACGCTGTCACGAGCATTTTAGTTTAAAAAATATTCGGCGCAACTTATAATACATTATATTTTCTAACATACACACTATACAGTACCTCCAGGGATTGGCTCTCACAATAGGAAATAATTTTTTTATTTTGCCAAATATTTTTCCAAATTTGCCATTCTCTATGAAAATTTTTGCTTGTCCTCAAAACCCTAAGAATGCCATGAAATATTGCTATTGAAAGTTTTAATCAACAGTTTAAAAACGTCTGAATCGAATATGAGAAAACTAAATTTCCCAAAAAAATTAGGATGGCAAATTTTCAGGCGTATCGTTCTTCTAACATCGAAATAGATCTCTGTGTAGATTAATTTTACACTTAGAGAGCGAATATTTCCGAAACTGCTGGGGCTACGGATATGAAAGTGCACTTTTTGGAACCAGGAGGGTTCTGTTAGTCAAGACATATGCCCCCAATTTGAAAATTCGCCAAAATCGCGTTTTTTTAATTTAGACTTGTCCAGAAAAAACAGTTCTACTACAACTAAGTAGTTCAGATTTTTCTTCTATTTTTGCTATTTTTTTTAAATTTTACACCTAGAGGGCGAATATTTCCGATACTGCTGGGGCTACGGATATGAGAGTGGACTTTTTGGAACCAGGAGGGTTCTGTTAGTCAAGACATATGCCCCAACTTGAGAATTCGCCAAAATCGCGTTTTCATTATATAGACTTGTTCAGAGAAAACAGTTCTACTATAAGTAAGTAGTTCAGATATTTCTTCGTCTATTGTTACTATTATTTTTTTAATTTTACACTTAGAGAGCGAATATTTCCGAAACTGTTGGGACTACAGATATGAGAGTGGACTTTTTGGAAACACGAGGGTCCAGTTAGTCAAGACATATGCTTAAACTTGAATATTCACAAAAATCTGAACATTTTATTTGGTCGATTTGATCGGAAAATCGTTATTGTTAAGTTTTCTGCCGTGAACAATTAACCAAGTGGCAGAATGGCACACCACTTCTTAGGCATTATTTAGGGCCCCATATGGGGTGCCCATTTTGAGTGGTCTCAGGTCTCGGATAAACCTAATCCCCTACTCATCGAGCTACGACTCTTTAAAAAAAAATACAAAGTAGGTACCTTCATTACGAATTACTACTACTACTGCGTACTAAGTAAGTTTAATTAATATCTTTGCTCTTTGCAAGGTTCCTCTGTAAAAACGCAAACATATAAAAGGCTGATTTTACTGGCAATTTGAGGAAACTTTCTGATGAAAGGTTTGCAATTTCGTTTTAAATTAATTTATTAATTCCATATCATATATTTTTTGAGATTAAATTAAAAATTATTAAATCTCAAAAAACTTTAATTGCGTTTTTTCAATCTTTACAATATAATATTACTCCTATGATTTTCCTCAGTTATACAATTTTGGTATTTTCCATTTTCACACGTGAACCTACATACTATTTTTGCTAACAAAGTGTCAAATATCAAAACTACACTGTCGATATCCTTAACAACTAAAAAAAGACATTTTTTTTTATAAATTCCAAAATTACATTGACAATGTCCTTGATAGCTAACACAAATAATACAGTTCTTTGTAAATGTCAAAATTACATTGTAAATTTTAAAATTACACTGTAAATGTAAAAATTACACCGTAAGTGTCAAAACTACAATGGAGAAGTCAAAATACCATAATAAATGTTAAATTTACTCAGTAAATGTCAAAGTTACACTGTTATAACAGTAGATTGTTAACAATATCGAAGGTTATAAATAATAAAAGATAATGCAATACATGTAAGTGATAAATTATACAATATAAATAATAAATAATATAACTAGTAGTGGTCGTGTTCAAATTTGAAATGAAATTTTGTTTTATTTAATATTTATTTCTTCAGTAATACTACATTTTCCTTCAAAATATTTAGACTTTGTAGAATCTATAATAAAGAATTGAGATTAATATTCAAGAAATCAATGACTGTACATTTTTTTATGTCACTTATTTATGTTGATTTTGCTCAAGTAAATTCACAAAAATACGATTTAAGTAGTTGTATGAACCTTTATTTCTTATACATAATTTATATAACATACAAATTGGTACATACGTCGGTTTTCAAGTGAAATCACTTAAGACAAATACTATAAAATGTGAGAAACTGCAATTAAAGTTTTATATTCTGCTGTTACCTTTCCTACTGAACAAAAAGTAAAAGATTTTGACTACTTGAGCGATTGTAAAAACAGGCGGAGAACTGTTGGTATGTTATTCTTAATATCGTGGTCTTACAAGTGAAATTACTTAAGTCAAAAACTATAAAATGTGAGAAACTGTAATTTAAGTTTTATATTCTGCTGTCACCTTTCCCACTCAGTCATTTGATGAGTTAAGAATTTGGAAGTTCTGCTACAGGACCCTTTACTATACCCCTACTGAGCCTGAGATTTGTTACAATTTAGTAAACCATTAAAATAAAACTTAACTAAAAACTGCAAAAATTTGACACTTGTAAGCCGACACTAATATACATTGATATATGAAATGATACATGATACATATGAGCCGTTGATTTTGAAACTGGGGCAAGTCCATTTTTTTCAATTCAGCCAAATCCAAAAATACACAAGTTTCCTACACAAGTAATTTTGTCCATTCTATATTTCTGGAGATTTCTCAATTAAAAAAAAAAGGACTATCCCCACTTTCAAAATCAACGGCCAATTATCCGAATTTGTTCTAATTTTATTTAGTGTCTGTTCATTTCTGTAGCTATAGTTAACAGCTATAGCTAATTTAGACAAGTTGTTTCTAATTACTTTTCTAAAATCATCCGATTTTTTTAATTTATTTATTCAGACATGCATACTTAGGTATTATGAATTTTCCTCGCACTTTTATGAAAATTGAAGATTGAGCACTAAATTGTCAGATATTTTCGATTCTACGAATTGATTTAAAGAGACTATTTTCTCATGTTATAGCAAATTATCTTCCTCAAAGAGGATCTCAATCTCAAGATTAACTTATTCTTGGCAGGTAAGTATTTAGTAGTATTATATTTCCTTGAACTTTAATGTCATTTGTGAAATTCATTCAAATTTATGAAGAAATTATTAAAGATTTTAGAATTTCATGATTGGTCGTGTGACGGTTTTAAAATTTTTGCAACTTGTTGAATATCCTCAAAATAATCCTTCTTAATATTTCTTATCAATGGAGGAGTATGTGTCGATTTTTTTTTTTTTTATCAAGATAAAGATCAAGATCAAGATATCTTGTAATTATAACTTTTAAAATTCATTTAGTTTGTCAAAGTTTTGCAATAATATAAAATATTTTTAAGACGGTTGAAATACCAACCGTATTTCACTTCGGACTCTAAATTCTCTATTTATCAAAATAGTTTAAATACTTTTAAAGGTTACACTATATTTTGTAAGATGTAATCATACCGATATTGGTAAAGGCGTTCTCGATATGAAATTTTATAGAGATGGCAAACACACAGACAAAAATAATTACGCAATAATTTTAGGAAATATAAAAAATTTTGATAGACGGTTTTCAAAATAGCTCATTTACTCTGGAAACTAAATTTTTACAAAATGTTAATACGAACTGTATGAAATTCCGTTTATTCAGAATCATTAGCATGTTTTCCCATAAGTAATTTTAGTAACAACTTAGAATTTGTAAATATTAAACTCAGAGAAATGAAAATAAAGTACAGTTTTCCCATCTATAAAATTTTCTTTAAATTTAATCTCGAAAAATAATATTTTAATAAAATGATTCTCTGAATTAAAAGAGGCACTTACAATTTTCAAAGTTCTGTTAACAAAGTCTAATTTTTTTGCCAAAACTTTGAAAAGGAATTTCAAATCAAATCAAATCAAATCAATATTTATTCACGAATGATGAAGTACAGGCAATACACAAATAATATTACAATGAGCTACATATCTGCACATTCATTAACATGAAGGTCGTCACAATTTGAAAGTTTATGAGGAATTTATTTCTCTAAAACTCTGCGTTCAAAAACTTCAAATGCTCAAAGTTCTTACAGAGCGAACATAAATATAATAAAGGTAAATGTTTATTTTTAAATTTAATATATAATTATGTTGTTCACAATGTTTTTGAGGAAAATAAAGTTTTGTTGTAAACTTTCGAAATGTTGGTACTTTTTAGAATTGAAAATATAACTATAATAAATATAATAAACATAAATGTTTTTGTTTTTAATTTTATATTAAATTATGTTATTTATTGAAAAGTTTGCCATAAATATAATAAAGATAGATGTTTTTGTTTTTAAATTTCATATATAATTATGTTATTCAAGATGTTTTTGAGGAAAATAAAGTTTTGTTGTAAACTTTCGAAATGTTGGCACTTTTTAGAATTGAAAATATAACTATAATAAATATAATAAACATAAATGTTTTTGTTTTTAATTTCATATTAAATGATGTTATTTATTCAATTGTTTGGAGATAGTAAAATTTTGAAATGGCGAATTACCTACTCAAACACTTAGGCAATATTAGTAGTTTATTAGAATTGAAATTGTAACCAAGGTAATTGGATATAAGAAAAAAAAATGATTGTCAACGTTATGGCACTCATCAGTAGACGGAATTATGTCTCACATGATTTTCCAGTGGCTGCCTGCTTATACTTAGCACGATGATAGAGATACTCATTTTTATGCCGTGCACAGTTTCTACTTTCACCTTCATATTCCGTATTTAATACCTGTTGGGTTTGAAATTTCAAATAAATATACTACCCTATAGTCACAAATAAGGAATTCAGGTTTAATTTATTTATTTTGATACGTTTAGGTATACTTATTTCAGTATTTAGAAATGGTGGAGGAGCCGGGTAAATCGAATTTTTAACTTTGTCGCTTTGCTTTATTACAACTGACCATAAATTTCACAATTTCTTCAAATTTCTTATGAACAAAGTAGTATTACATTGATTTTTATATAGTATGTGTATTAGGTATATTAAAATTTAATTAAAACATAAATGGTGGAGGCGCCGGGTAAAAAATTTCAGAGGCTGTTTTAAACAGTTATTGCATTAATTTAACTATCCTATGGCTCAAATAATTTAAAGTTGGTTCAGACAAATGACAATTTTAAACAAATTATAAAAATTATTAACAAATTCAGAAATTTGTTAACAAATTCAGAAAAAATTGAACAAACAGCATAGCCGAGTTTTTTAAAGTGTTATAAGGCGGTATTTCGAAAACAGTTTAAAATATTTTCAGGAAATTTTCATGAGGTAATTGCGAGATAGTGGTACATGTTCAAACATATTTTTGGCATGTACTCCCTCTCTCTATTTTTAGTGGTGGAGGGTAACTTTGAAATTATAACTGAGAGATGTCAGTGCTTATTTTATACAGTTACTGCATTAACTTTAGTTGTCCAATGGCTCAAATAGTTCACATTGGAACAAAGAAAATGAAAATTTTAAACAAATTATGATTTTTTTAATCAAATTTAGAAAATTTTAAAAATTTCAGATTTTTTTTGACAAATTCAGAAATTTTTTAACAAACAGCATAGCTGACTTTTTTAAAGTGTTGCAAGGCGGTATTTCGAAAACAGTTTAAAATATTTTCAGGAAATTCTAGTGAGGTAATAGGGAGATGGCGGGACATATTTAAACATATTTCTGGCGTTTTGCACTCTCCTTCTATTTTTGGTGGTGGAGGGTAACTTTGAAATTTTAAATGTGATGATGTCAGTGCCTGTTTTATACAGTTACTGCTTTAACTTTAGTTGTCCAGTAGCTCAAATAGTTCAAAGCGGAATCAAGAATATGAAAATTTTACACAAATTATGATTTTTTTTAACAAATTCAGATCAATTTTAACAAGCAGCATAGCTGAGTTTTTTAAAGTGTTACAAGTTGGTATTTCGAAAACAGCTTAAAATATTTTCAGGAAATTTTGGTGAGATAATAGGCAGATGGTGGGACATATTTAAAAATATTTCTGGCATTTACCAATCTCTCTATTTTGAGCTGTGAGGGGGCAACTTTGAAATTTAAAATGTGATGATGTCAGTGCCTGTTTTATACAGTTACTGCTTTAAATTTAGTTGTCCAATGGCTTAAATAGTTCACATTTGAACAAAGAAAAGGAAAATTTTAAACAAATTATGATTTTTTTTTAAGAAATTCATAAAATTTTAACAAATTCAGATTTTTTTTTAACAAATTCCAAAAAATTTTAACAAACAGCATAGCTGAGTTTTTTAAAGTGTTACAAAGTGGTATTTCGAAAACAGTTTAAAATATGTTTAGGAAATTTCGATGAGGTAATTGGGAGATGGTGGGACAAATTCAAACTTACTTTTGGCGTTTACCAATTCCTCTATTTTGAGTTGTAGGGGAGGTGACTTTGAAATTTTATAACAAACCGAATAGTTGAGTTTTTTAAAGTGTTACAAGGCGGTATTTCAAGAACAGTTCAATATATTCTCATAAAATTTTGTAGTGAGGTAATAAGGAGATGGAGGGACATATTTCAATATATTTTTGGCATGGGGGGTACATACATTGCTCTATTTTTAGTGGTGGAGGGTTATTTTGAAATTTTAACTGAGATGATGTCAGTGCCTGTTTTATAAAGTCACTGCATTAACTTTAATTGTCTTATGGCTCAAATAGTTCAAAGTTGAATAAAAAAAAATTTAAACAATTTTAGACATTTTTCAACAAATTCTGAATATTTAAATTGTAACAAACGCTCATTGCTGACTTTTTAAAGGGTTACAAGGCAGTATTTCGAAAACAGTTTAAAATATTTTTGTGAAATTTTTGAGAGTTAATAGGGAGGTGGTGGGACATATTTAAACATATTTATGACATTGACCCCTCTTTCTCTATTTTTAGTAGGGGGCTAACTTTGAAATTTTAAATGGCATCATCCCATTTAAAATTTCAAAGTGCCTGTTTTATTCAGTTACTGCATTAAGTTTAGTTGTCCAACGACTCACATAGTAGAAAGTTGAATCAAGGAAATGAAAATTCTACACAATTTTTTAACAAATTATGAATTTTTTTACAAAAGTTATCCTCCTTTAAAATTTTAAATGGGACGATGTAGTTCTATTTAAAAAATGGAATCTACGTAAAACAAAACTATGTACTTATGCGCATTTTTTTTTGTTTGCTATATTTTTTTGTGGGCTAAGCGTATCGCCATTTATGTGCATTAATACTTTGATTTGTTTATTTGGTATCGGAATCATGGTCAACTATATTTTGCTAGAATTTAAAACATTATTAAATTTTACCCATATATGTACCAAGATCACTTGTTGAGAATTATTATTCGGTTACCATTGAAATGCGTTATTTCCACTCAAGTCGGTTGAGAAGTTTGATGTTTTTACAATTATTTCACAGTTTATTGTTCAATTATAGAAGTGAGACAATTAAAAAATTAAAAAAGTTAAAAATTATGGAAGTATATGTCAAGTTTGGGGGAGGGGGGTTGTGCAATTGCAATTGCATTAGTTTGAAGAACTATGAAAAAAATGCAAAATGCAACATTACTTTGAAGAACTATGAAAAAAATGCAGTGCTGATTCTTTTAAATACATTTACGAATTTGAGAATAAAGAAAACGTTTAAATATTTAGGAATGTAAATGCAAATCTTAATAATAATAATAATAATAATCCGTACTACTCCTCCACCTATGGCGTAATTGGTTACTGTCATAATTTTTGACAGAGAATTCTGACCCAATTACATTTAATTTTACCATAGGCCCCTGAACTATTACTAGTTATGCGGGCGTTGAGAGGAGAGGGGCATTATTATTATTGCCCATCTGCGCCTGCATGCGACTTATAGATGGTAGAGGCACATTTCCAACATTTGTTGCAAGGAAGTGGGAAAACTACAGAAAAACCACCACAGAAATGCAGACCCAGGAATCGAACCCGGGACCTTGCGGTCTAGAAGCGAACGAGTTAACGCTCACTCCACCACAGCCTCTAGCTTTCTCTATGTTATAACTACTAAGAGTCTATTGAGTCAAATGGGGCCGAAATCCATGGATTTCTGGATTAGTTAGACGCATATACTCCCTGAAATAGTGTACGATCTATTGGATCCATAATTTCCAATCAAGATTTTTGTTGGCAACCACACTATACTTAAAAAAAATATTTTATTCGATTTTTGCTATTTTTTAAATTTCAATATTTGACAGCAGATATTTCAGCAACCGGTGGGGATACAGAGGTGAGAGAGAACTTTTTGGAATCAGGAGGATCCAGTCTAAAGGTCATAAAATAAACTTTCGTATTTGAAATTCTACGCCCACATAAGAAAATTTTGTATTCGAAATATACGAAACATTCGAAAAATTCGTCGCAATCGCGTTTATGTATTTAGACCATTTTATCGGAAAGAGTACAATTTTACGTTTTGTGCAATAGTCACTCAACAAAAATCCGCAAAGCAAACTTTTGTGGGGATGTAGTCTTTACTCTCACAACTGAAGAACCTATTGCGTTATAAATTTCGTATTCGAAAATTTCGAAGGATTCGAAAAATTCGTCGAAATCGCTTTTGTGTTTTTGGACCATTTGATTGGAAAGACCACAATTTTACGTTTTGTGCAATGGTCACTCAACAAAAATGCGCAATTTAAAACTTTTGTAGGGATGTAGTCTTTACTTTCACAACTGAAGAACCTATTGCGTTCTAAATTTTGTATTCGAAAATTTCGAAGCATTTGAAAAATTCGTCGAAATCGCTTTTGTGTTTATGGACCATTTGATCGGAAAAACCACAATTTTACGTTTTGTGCAATGGTCATTGAACAAAAATGCGCAATCTCAAACTTTTGTGGGGATATAGTCTTTACTCTCACAGCTGAAGAACCGACCTAGCAGAAAAATGCTTTTAAGATGAATTTTAAGAAAAAAACAAATTGTTTCTTAAATTAAAGCCTTTTCATATATAATAAGCTTACTGATGAATCTACAGCATCTAAAGTTTTCCGAGCCGATTATGGCGAATCTTAGAGCTTGAGAAAAAGTTAGCATCTCCAGGCTCATAAAGCATAATCCCCAGCGGTAATTGCACAACAAACGCCGTTTGGTAAAGAAGCAACGCAAAAGCACCTCCGCAGGATCTTTATATCTGCAAAACTATGCCCCCCCGGCGCCTCCGCAGGCCCTCTCCGCAGTGTAGTAGTTGTTATTTTAATTGGCTACACACTGCGGCGCTTTATAAATAAAGCAGTATCCCATTCCGGCCCTGTTCGAGGCTTTTCAGCTACAGTTCCCGGCGTAACTGCGGAACCGTGCACTTACACAGCGGCGCAATCGGAGGTAAATGACGCCTCGGTGCAGATGCCGCGCTCTCCCACTTATTAATAAAGTTAATAAAAAAAGCCGGTCTCCGCTCCGGGAATTCCGAATGAAAAGAAAAATTAATTTTCCCTTCCACTCACCGGGCACTTTCGCAGCGATGCAATCGTAATTGTAATTAAAAACCAGGTACGGGCCGTAATTGGAGGCAAACCGTAAGCCGTGCAATTGCATAAAGTCGTGCATAATCAGTAAAACTATTTTGCCCGAAGGGCATACCTATAGGGATATTCGTATCGTCGGTGAAACCAGAAAACAGTATAACTCCAAAAATGTAAATTGTACAGAAGAACATCATATTTCATACATCACAGGATAATACACAATTTCCCCAAGGTTATTAGCACAATCTGTAATTAAATTTCATCAACAGAAATAAGTTATTTTAAGAGTCCACCATAAGGGCTACGATACGAGCGCTGAGCAGCTAAGGCGAGCGGCAGAGCGGCAAAACAAAAGTTTGTGACGCGTTTTGAATGCAGAGTGCTGGGAAAACACAATAGAATAGAAAAAGCAAAGAAAACATATTACGCAATGGGATCATTCATAAACAAGAAGGAAATATCAAAGAAAACAAAAAATAACGTGCACAAAACCATATACAGACCAAAGGCAAAAATGTAAGATCCAAGCAGCGGAAATGAGATTCCTTAGGAGAGATAAAGTAGTGACAATGCTACTCCTGGGAATTATTATTCGTCGCCGCTCACCGCTCACCGCTCGTATCGTAGCCAAGGCCTTACATGATCTCAGGATTTTCTTGATCGACACATTTGTCTTCTTTGGGTTGTTCTCATTTGTCACATACTTTTCTGTAATTGCGTCTCTTTATGGTTTCATAGTTTTTGCCGTGGGTTATTATCAGTCCCAATTCCGTTTGTCCCAGATAATATATAAACATGATAAGAAATTATTTAGATAGCATTGATTCGGTGGACGTTAATTGACAAATAGTGTCGTGCTGGATATTTGGGGCGACGTAAGTAAACGTTTCGCCGTCGATCGCGTGACCGGTCGTTCACGTCGTTTACCGCAGGGCCGCTTTATGGGTGTAGGTATATTTCAATTACCCTCGTGGCGTGCAGGCTGGCCCTTTCAGCCGGTCGCCCCTCTATCTCGCCCTGCTAATAATCACGTTTCCGGACATCATTCCGGTACGTGCGGAAAAAAACGCGAATGCTTCCACGGCCCGATAGCGGCGATAACGGCATCCGCCTCCGGGAAGCGATAGCGCCGCGCTAATTGCGGCCAAGGTCGCTGCCTAGCTAGAGGTTCGATGCCCGTACAGCCACGGGCTCTAAAAATGACGCGTCCGTCTGTCCGAGCAGTCTTCTAAATGGTTTGGGAACCACTGTGTTAATACATTATATAAAAAAAAAATACTTAAGCAAAATAATATTAAACTTGCTTTGTAGTCGCTCAAGCCGAGTCGGACATACAGACCTGAAATGACCCACGACAGACCATGTTTTATTTAGCTAAACAACGAGTAGGTGAGACAGGTGTTATTTGCTGAAAAATCGTTCGTATTAATAAATAAATAAGAACCGCATTCCGGCGTAAAAATACGTAAACAGACTCGTGGGGGGCCACAGACCCCTAAACCAGTCCGGGAGAATTCTATCAACAATGGGGACAATAAAAGCCATTAACTTAAGGGGAAAAACAGTTTACTAGTCGGGCGGAAATATCAACAGTTCATGGAAATATAAATTACTCGAGACCAGACAGGGGATGTGCCACTGACCGACAGTGAGCGATTCCGGGGAGTTCAAAACCGAAAGTATAATATTACGGCCCATAGAATCATTAACTTAAGTACCATAAAAACAGCGCCAGATACATGCACGCGTACCGAAATTCTTAGAACGGGAGCCATTTGGCCTGGATAACTCACGCCACAAAGGGACATGATTTGTATTGGTAGCAAACACAAATCCGCCAGCAAAAGATCGAGTGGCGTAAACATGTGGAAGAAATTATTGCGCAGGCATCGAAAAAAGCACTTAGCCAGGACGAGTAGACCACCGTAGAAGATCGGGGACGGCAGTGTTTGGGCCCGGGGCTCGGGGAAAATGGGGAGGTAAACATATAAGAATCTGCGAAAGCAGGGGGGAGGTCACTTAGTGCTCGACGGCCGAGGGCACGAGAGAAATCGCGAGAGTGTAAACGGGGGCGCAATTAATATCAACAGTCAGGGAAATTGATAATTCAATTAGGGCAGTATTGAACCAGTTAGATATTTTAGTAATTAAAACAACACCAAGCGCAAGAGCCACCACGACATCGGTACGGCTATCCAGTGGGCGAGAGATAGGAAGGGTTAATGAGTGAGTACTGACGCAATTGATAATCGAGTAACGCGTATCAAAACGCCTCTTTCGAAGGGCACTGCGAAATATTCAGCAGACAAAGTCATTACGCGTGTAAAGTAAATTAATTCGGCAATCCGCCGGAAGAATATCCTGTGACAAAATTACGAAAGAACAAAACAACCACAAACCAACCACAACCAATTACCTCACCTAATTATCACTCTGGCATGTGTTAGCGCCGTAGGCGTAGAGATATGTGAATACCTTAAAAGCGATATACAGGTTTCGTGACGCCCTTTGAGAAAGAAGGGCGCACTTGAAGCTCCGTCAACTGTGTGTCAATTTTATCCTTGTAATCTAGTTACCATAACGTGACTATTTTACCAACCGCTTTCATTGCCACGAAACTTCAAACAAACGTGCGAAGTGATGAAATCCTTCCTCCGAAACAACATACTCGATTATCATGCGTTTTAATTATTATTTATATTTCATTAGCAAGGGATTCGGGAAAGAGCTAGTTCAGGAAGGTATTTAAACAGATATAAACTCAAGGGATTTCCCAGTTACGGTCGCAACGGGAACTGAAAACTAAAAAAAAATGAATGCGAATCAAGGGAATTCATGCATGAGCATGCGTATCGTAGGGATATGAATCAGTGAATGAATCAAAGTCAAAATCATGCAGAATCACATCCGCTAGGTTAATTCAATTATCACAAAAACGAAGTAAAAACAAACTAAAAATTAATAAAAATATTAAAAACGAAAGAAAAGACTATAAAAAAATAAATAAATAAAAAGAGTCAAAAACAAACGAGGGGCTTATATTTCATACACGTCAGACGTAATAGGGTTAGGGTATGAGACTCGCTATGAGATCAGATATATGTACTTTAGCCAGACACAACTGACCATCGTGCACAAATCACCGATCGAAATTTACGTTATAATTATTTGGGTGTTATTGCTTGGTAAATGCATTGCAAAACTTTAATTAAGGGTAAATTGTCATCCTTAATACTGGCATGTTATTTGCTGGGAAATACACTTCTAAACTTTATCTGAGGATAAATCAAATCAAGTAAATAAAAGATAAAAATATGGATGAACGAACGCATGTGGAATGAATGACATAACTAAAACACCGTAATTAGCAGGGACAGATCGCATGTACTAGTAACCATAGAAGTTGAATTAAAACGTTAATTCACGTCAGAATACTACGAAATATAATGAGAAACCACGTAAAAATCATTAAATTCATTTCAAAACTTTAATTCAGAATAAATCGTCATTCATCATTATTTGTGTGTTATTACTTATTAAATAAACCCTTAGTTGCCATATAAATTTAAAGCGTATTATTTCACCATAACCAAATGAAATAATCAGAAATCACGTGAAAATCATTACTCATTTCAAAACTTTAATTGAGAATAAATCGTCATTCTTCATTATTTGTGTGTTATTACTTATTAAATAAACCCTTAGTCACCACATAAATGTAAAGCGTATTATTTACCATAACCAAATGAACCAAACCTTACTTGCTAAACTAAAATGTAAAACCACTTGAATTACTGAATGAATAAATTACTGTATGATGATATTTGTGTATGCGTATAATGTATGATGTATTTGATATTTTCCCCGTAACAGACACAATACTTGAACAACGAACCATCGATCTTGTCACTATAACGATTCCATGAATCAAACACAGGTGATGTACCGCCACTTAGATTACGAGCCACTCTACGTTTATAAATTATTTACAATTTATAATTATACCCCGGTATTGTACCGTTACAGACCTAAAAGTCATCGGGTCTGCCAGTCCGAAATTCTGCGGCCCAACATTTTCTAAATTTCCCATTTTCCCGTATGGCCCATCAGCCCCTGATCCATCGTATGATCCGCGAAGTCTCGGCGCTCATCCGGCCATCCCCAGATTCCAGCGGTCAACAGTTTCCGGGCCGCTGATAAAAACACAAATGTATGACCCCCGGCCTCGGTTGTGCCTCGCAAAACGACCGTGTTTACTCCCACACGAGCGCAAACAATTAGCAGACATCGAGCGCCGCATAGGTCTGTGTGTGTGCATTATTTTATTTACAAATGAAATGTTAACCCCCAGAGCCGGGGGTACGTGTGAAAAATTGCGTTATGGCTGTTAATTGAAAAATAGATTGCACTGTAAAACAATGTCAAAAGCCATGCATATGTAATGAAAAATCATCGACATTATTGCTAAAGCATCCGTTCAGTTCGCCGGCCACTGCTGGCGTTTAGTAATTGATTTTGCCCATTTATTAAACAATATCTATATGAAATCAGTGGAGCAGCCTGGATTTTTTCGAAGGCTATTTTTACTAAAATTTTAATTCTGATATTTTTTTATTTAAAACAAAATATATTTGAAGTTTAAAATAAACATATGAACGCCACCTCTTGTTGAAATAAATTACAGACGCACTGGACTCCTGAGGTCCACCAGATCTCATCAGTCCAGTGCGTCAGTATTATGCGGAGATGATACCCAATTGTACAAATATTTAAAGTTCATAATTAAATTTAAGGGATTCCTCTTTTTTTTACTAAAAACTATATAGGTGTAAATAAAAATATATTTATAATTTAAATTTTCTTACTAAAAACAAAATTAAGTTTAAGGTTTTATCCATAAATTACCAGTTATGTATTTAAGGTTGTTATATTATTATTTAGTACTTACAGGTAAAAAAATAAATATTTTACTTTATTATTTATTTATTTCATTTCGCATGACTAGTTTCGGTAGTTCCTCTTTGAAGTTTTGAAAACTTCAAACAGACATCTGCAACTTACAAATTTCAAAATTCAAATTAATAACAAATATTTATCATAAAAATAATATTACTCCCATATATATATATATAAACAATCTTTAATAATAATAATAATAATAATAGTAATAATCCGTACTACTCCTCCACCTATGGCGTAATTGGTTACTGTCATAATTTGACAGAGAATTCTGACCCAATTACATTTATTTTGCCATAGGCCCCTGAACTATTGCTAGTTATGCGGGCATTAAGAGGAGAGGGGCATTATTATTATTGCCCATCTGCGCCTGCACGCGACTTATAGATGGTAGAGGCACATTACCAACATTTATTGCAAGGAAATGGGAAAACTGCAGAAAAACCACCCCAGAAATGCAGACCCGGGAATCGAACCCGGGACCTTGCGGTCTAGAAGCGAACGCGTTAACGGTCGCTCCACCGCAGCCTTTATTGGGCTATCGACCCCATGGGGTCTTTCCGCCTTACTCCCATAAATTAAGAAGTTTATTTAAAAAAATCAATAAATTTAGTAGTAGTAGTTATTGAGTATGAAGAAAAATGTAAAATTTAATAATTAATCTCCATATATTATTGAAAACTCACATTAATTGAAAAGTAATAAGAAACCTTTAGAAAATGAGTACGAAATTTCAAAATCTCCAGAAATAATTGAAAATTCTCTAGGAACCCCAGGGTGGTCACTTTTACGACGCCCACCATTAGGATCTATTAAAAAGAAATATATACAGAGGCACATTGTTAAGTTCTATTAAAAGAATATTCAGTTTTTCAGCACTTTTTTCAAACCAAAATTTATCAAATTTTTAATTTTTAATTTTTTCAGTTTCAAATAATGCTATTATGAATTTGAGATAGTGCATGACTTTTTTTGCCTAATAACTTTTTCTCTAAAATTCATACTGAAAAAGTTTCCTAGTAAAAGAGTGTTGTGAAGTGTACTATAATTCATGAAGCGTTTTTGTCCTATGTACTTTTGTACTTCGTTCGTCTTGTCTTTTAATACATAATTTGTCGAGTCATAATTTGTCATAGTTTGTCTTATTGTCCTGCCTTCGCTGGAATTTATTTCGTAGTTTTTCCAGTCTTTGTACAACATTGAACAGTCCATTCTAGGACTGTTTTAATATTTTAATAATAGGAATTTACAGTTTGATTTGTGATTTAAATTTTATCTGTATAATGTATCTGGCTGATTAAGCATAGCAGGGAAAATGAGTAAAATGTCAGTCGAGTGTAATTTAAATATCACGGAAAAACTGCATAAACACTCGGCATCGATCGTGCGTTGTAAATACTTAATATCGCTTTACTGTATAAATACCGCCCGTAATTCCATGATTCTGTATCAACGGTTAAGCGGATAAAATGTCCTCAGGGTTCGAGCTGCGATGTTAGCATATTACATTTTCAATGTCCCGGAACTTCGACGATATTATGGCTTTGCCTTTTCAAGTGGTCTTACAGCAGCATTAGCACGCGCCTCAGTAAAACCATGAAATTGGCGGAAGCCGACAAATGTAGTTTTTAGCAGACAAATATTTATTTTAAAAATAATGTTTTTATTATACAGGGAGTTTCAAAAGATAATCTATTTTAAAAATAATGTTTTTATTATGCAGGGAATTTCAAAAGATAATTTGATATAGCGTGATCAGAATAATAGGTAAAAAATTGACATGTACAATCTCTATGTAAGGAATTACAGATCACATCTAGAATTTATGGTGAATTGTATCCTGAAAGAAGACAGACAACAACTTTTCGGCGTTTGTGGAATCGCGTTAATCAGTATGGTACACACTGTTCCAATTAATTTTGACATAGAAATGAGAATTGGAAGTTTAGAAGCTTCCTAGAAACAATTTGAACAGTGTGTACATTCCAATATTGGAGAGTTCGCAATGTGATTGAGACTGTCAATGAAGAAAATGTATTAGCATAATAAGTAATACACCATAAATTTTTGATGTGACTGTCGCATTTCTGTAATTCCTTACATAGAGATTGTACATGTCTATATTTTCATGTTGAGGATAATATCTTGCCAGTTTTACTAATCAAAGATATTATCTCCTTTTATGCACTTTATACACAAAAAAATACTCAGAAGTTATTTTCTTTGTATGAAGAAATGTCAAAATGGTTTGAACCCCAGCAGTTTGATTTTTGCAAAACATTTTTTAATTATCGATTTTTGGTGGTAAATAATGTCAGATTTGAAATGGTTGAAATCGGTCGAATGGTTTGAATCTCAAAAATTGAGAAGTATTTAGAAACCTTTACTAAATGAGTACGAAGTTTCAAAATCTCCAGAAATTATTGAAAACTCTCTGGAAACCCTGAGACGTATTGAGAAACCGCTAGGAATTATTAAAATCAATGAAATATTACTATAAATCTTCACACTTATTGCAAATCTCTCGAAATTTTGAGAATTTTTGAGAAGTCTTGATAAATCTTGAGAATTGTGGCAAAACTTGCAGAAATATTGCATATCTCTCGAAATTTTCAGAATTCTTGAGAAATCTCGATAAATCTTGAAAATAGTAATAATACTCCTATAAATGTAGAAGTTTATTTTAAAAAATCAATAAATTTCGAGGACGAAGAAAAATGTATTGTTGAATACATTGCATATATTGAGAACGAAGAAAAATGTCAAACATAAAAATTAATCTCCATATATTATTGAAAACTCGCATTAATTGAAAAGTAATTAGAAACCTTTAGAAAATGAGTTCAAAATTTCAAAATCTCTAGAAATTATTGAAAAGTATCTAGGAACCCCAGGGTGGTCACTTTTACGACGCCCACCATTAGGATCTATTAAAGAGAAATATATACAGAGTTGGTCAAATGGGATGAAAGTTTCCCATTTTTGTGCCTTTTAATATACCGAAACGAAATCCGGGATATCTTGCACAGTTCCTGAAATATCGCTGAAAAACTGAAAAAGTGCACTTTCCGTTTCCTTTTATAGCTTTTTTACTTTTAAAGGAAATTTTACGAAACTTGGCACTCTTACATGTTTCGATGTGAGCTTTCTGATGACAGTGCCAAACACTTTCTGCGCCAACTAGATGCCTAAATTTTCATAGTCAACTTTTGATTTTCTTATGGCCGTAATATTGGACTTTAATAGCATTCAAAAGAGCAAAAAATTACGATTTCAACCATGTATAACACATGGTAATGTGACATTATTTACCACCAAAAATCGACAATTTAAAAATGTGTTGCAAAAATCAAACTGCTTTGGACTGCTCAAAAAATAAAGTTGCCATGGAATAAAAATATACCATTTTGACATTTCTTTATACAAAGAAAATATCTTCTGAGTAATTTTGTTGTATATAAAGTGCAAAAAAGGAGATAATATCTTTGATAAGTAAAACTGGCAAAATATTATCCTCAACATGAAAAAAATGACATGTATAATCTTTGCGTTATAAAATTATATCCCAAAAACTAGCGTATCAATATTAATGAAATTTATTGTCACAAGTCAGCAATAACCTATTGATAAACGGATGTAATATAATTAATATCCAATGCACGATTCTGGATATATTTTCTATTTAATATAATCATGGAAATTTAGATGCTATTTGAAATGTTCCCAAAATGTACTCATACTTAAATAATCATATCCCAAAAAACAGCGTGCAAAAACTAACGAAGCTTATTACTAATATTAAGCAATGTGCTATCATCTATTTTGTTCAATTGAGTTAATATCCAATGCATAATTCTTTAGATATTCATATTTTACTGTAATAGTGGGATTTTTTGAGATATTGAAGTATTATCAAATTATATCTCAAAAAGTAGCGTACCAATGTCAATGCAATTTATTGTTGATAGTGAGCGACAACCTATCGATGATTGTGTATAATATGATTAATATACAATGCGCGAATCTTGAGATATTCCCTTTTTAATGTAATCATGGGATTTTAGATGCTAAATGAAGTGTTCTCGATATTTGAAGTACTCTCAATTAAAATCTCAAAAACCAGCATATCAATATCAAATAATTTGATTGCTGATATTAAGTGATATGTTGTCATTTATTTCATTGAATTGGGATAATATCCAATATATCAGAATTATTATCATAATCATAATTATTGAGATATTAGTTTTTTACAACTATAAAATTTCTTATTTATGATAAATATCAGAATTTAATTCATGTTCATGTGATTTTAAAACGTAGCGATAAATTATGAAAATCAGTTGTGGAATTTTGGAAGTTCAATTTGGAAGTGGAATTATTATTATCAGCATATGCATTGCAATTTTTATTTGTAATTTCATTGTAATTATTATTATTGAATATCGGAGGTTCTTTCGATATTCTGAAAATAATCATGTAATTGCAGAACATGAGCTTAAGCAAATTTATTTTGAAAATTATTTTTAAGGTTTCTTATAATTTCCTTGAAATGTTTGTGCAATTTGAAAAGTTTTGTTCATGTTAATTTAGAACGTGAGCTTGATAAAATCTATCTTAAAAATTCTTGAAAGTTTTCTTGTAATTTCCTTGAAATGTATGTGCAATTTGAAAAGTTCTGTGGTAAATAAAAATTATTCTGACATGTAATTTAGAAGGAAGGTTAGCGATTTGTGTGTTTTGCATAGAATTGTAAATAGTAAGATGGACTGTGGCGAATTGCTAAGCAGTATTGATTTTTACATTCCTGTCCAGGGTCTGAGGCTCAGATTCACTCCTTTGTTTAGGCTAAAGAACCATTAGTTGAATTTTGTTATAAACAGTCATATGAATCGTTTGTTGTCTATGGTCAATGAGTTTAACCGATTGCCCAATTTCGATTTGGCTAAGCATCTTCAAAATTTGAAAATGGATGTAATGAGGAAATGTCTGTGTTAGGTGTGGTTTACTATTTTTATATGTATTTTTTTATATACATTTTTATATATCTTTTGTTATGGGTTTCTTATTATAAATTATTGTTATTTTAGCTATTTTAGCATTCTAGTGGTAGTGGTATGTACACTGTATCAATTAATTGTAATATATATAAAAATTGAGTATTTTTTCGGTTAAATAAATAAATAAATAAATAATAATAATTTTAGAATATGAGCTGAAACTACACTATTTTGAAAATATACCATGAGCATCATGTGATGCCCAGATATGGCCTAAAACTACAAATAAAGAATATAATAGAATATATTATTACCAGAATATTCAGAATATTCAGAATGTTCTTTGGATTTTTCGATAATATTGTAATGAATCGGGCGTCGTAGGCGCTGTTTTCCACCAAATGAGACAATGAAGGGACGACTAAGAAAAATATTGGTTTACGAAATAACAGTTATTTCGTAAACCAATATTTTTATTGGTCGTCCCTTCATTGTCTCACTTGGTAGAAAACAGCGCCTACGACGCCCGATTCATTACAAATATGCATTGCAATTTTTATTTGTTTTTTCTTTATAATTATTATTATTGAATATCAGTGCTCTTTGGATTTTCTGAGTATTTTCATGTAATTTTAGAACGTGAGCTTCAGCAAATTTAGATTGAATTTTTTTTTAAGTTTTCATATAATTTCCTTGAAATGTTTGTACTGATTTTGAAATAACCTACCGAACACCTTATTACATTGTGACGCAATATTCAGATTTTGATAGTTACAGAAGAAAATATGATAGAATTGAACAGTTGCATTAGAGAAACTGAGAAATTTTATTTAAATAGAAAAATTACCAACATACATTTGAAAATTTTGGTAATTTTTACAGTTGAATATATGACGATTTTGATTGTCGCATTTGATCTGATTATCACCATTCAAGCTTAGTTTTTGGCATATTTTACAAGTTACAGTTAAAATTTTTGACTGTCTTGCTTGAAAAAATTACAGAAACTGACAATTTTCTTGAAATTTAAATAATTTTGATATCTTGATATCTTATTACATTGTGACACAATATTCAGATTTTGATAGTAACTGAAGAAAATATGATGGAATTAAATAGTTGCATTAGAAAATCTTACAAATTTCGAGTTTCAATAGAAAAAATACCTACTTAAATTTGAAAATTTGGGAATTTTTAACAGCTAAATATATGACGATTTTGACAGTTGCATTTGATCTGATTTTCACCGTTCACCCTTAGTTTTTGGCATATTTTACAAGTCACAGTTGAAATATTTTACTGTCTTAACTAAAATTTTATTGATTTGGTCAGTTTCAATTGAAAAAATTACAGAAATTGACGTTTTTGGGCAGTTGTAGTTGAAAATTTATCTGATTTTGAAACAACCTACTAAATAGCTTATTACATTGTGACATAATATTGTAATGTAAGAAAACAAGAACAAATGCAATATTATGGCGAGGGATGCAGTCTGATTTTGAAACAACCTACTAAATGCTTATTACATTGTGACATAGTATTGTTATGTACGAAAAAAAGAACAAATGCGATATTATGCCGAGGGATGCAGCATTGCGCTTACTATAATGATGATAATTTGAGTTTTTTGTAAACGAGGATAGGTTTTGTTTCACCATTATTAAAAGTTTGTAAATAAAGATGCAGGGTAAAGTTACTGCAGTAAGATGCAGTTCGTTTTGAATTAAATTGAACTTGAAAGTTTTAAACGTGTAAGTCCTCTAATATCTAATATTTTATAAACAGCAATATCGTAGAAGAAATAGCATTTCCTACTTGATAAAATACGTTTTTTTTCGTTCGTGGAATTGCTCCACTTACGAAATAACCCCGGTATTTTCATCTCTTGTTGCAAAATATACTATTTTCTTCGTCCTCGAAATTTATCGAGTAAATAGAACGCTATCCACAAAAAAATATATAATTTAGAGTCTCAAAGCAATTGTTGTATTTTCATCTTTTGTTGCAAAATATACTATTTTCTTCGTCTTCGAAATTTATTAAGTAAATAGAACATTATCCACAAAAATAGAATATTTTCGAGTATCAAAGCGAGTGTTTTATTTTCATCTTTTGTTGCAAAATATATTATTTGCTTCGTCCTCGAAATTTATCGAGTAAATATCACTCTATCCACAAAAAAAAAACTTTTCGATTATCAAAGCGTTTGTTGTATTTTTATCTTTTGTTACAAAATATACTATTTTCTTCGTCCTCGAAATTTATCCAGTAAATAGCACACTACCCGCAAAAAAATCATTTCGAGTATCTAAGCGATCGTTGTATTTCTGTGTATTGATCCGCGGTGGCTCTTATTTGCCAAACATTGCCTGTTGCTTTAACGGCACGCATCATGCAGATGCATCATTCGGCTGCAAACATTGCCCATTCTAATGCGCAATTTATTGGCGGGGGCTCACTTACTGGTACTTGCGCAGGATTTCGCGAGTCCTTGCACCCCCGTATCTCTCTCTATACACATTACACAAGTTCTGCAGAAATGAGATAAAAACGTATTATACTTCTCCTCTCCCTTTATATTCTTTTTAAAAAAAGATTACGAGCGGAGTTTAAAATACTTTGCGAGTTTTTTTTTTAGGGCCGCCTCCTTTGGCTCATTTATAATAGAGCGAACGGAGGGCCATTATGTAGAATGCTGACGCGAAATATCGCCTGGAAGCGGCGCGGAGGAGCGAGGCGCAAATCCGGATGTAACTCTCGACTCTTTGATTGCTTTTAATTAGCAGTGAATCGGGCGGACCGTTTGGGGGATTAATCAGGGTGTGTGACGGTTATCAAATTAAGCGCGCCAGCGAGAGAGGTGGGTACGAGTGCGAAATTGAGGCGCGCCTGATTTACATAATGCCGCAAAAAAAATCCACATCCTAAGAATGCTGGTATTACGTTACGGGGGTGGGAAATATGTGTGTGTGTGTGCACGTGTGCGTGGGAGCCTGGGGGAGTTTAATTAATATTTATAGGTGAAAGAGTGTATCCGGATGCGACATGTAGAGAGGAGTTTATTCTCTCGCACGAGGGCGCGAGTATGTGGCGGGATTGAGGGGGCGGCCCAGCTATGCAGTGCGAGGATTTAATTAGATCAAGTCTGGAACGCCTTGCCCCGATATTAACCCGCAGGGAAATTGCGAGCGGACATTTTGCGGAAAGAAAAATATTCCCAATTTCCACTCATCACGGTAACTTGAATTAATTTGTTGCGCCCCCCACCCCCTTCCCAGGATGCGCGACGCCCCCGCCAATTTGTGCATTCCGCGCGTCATTCCCGAAAACTCGATATCAAAGCCGCCTTTATTATACCGTATAACTTTCATGTCGCCCGCTTTCCTTATTACGTTCGCGCGTAATGAGAACTTGCATGCGGAAACATTTTATATTCCTTTTATACGGGAAGAAAACCCTCCATTATATACGCCGCTCTCCCGCCAGAAATATACTTACACCTAAATTAGCTCCTTTCTTCTTTATTCACATCCCATACGGCACTGCCAACATCCAACCCAGGGCTGGCTCGAGGGTACAGGCAAATTTGGTTTTTGGCGCTCGATAATTGTTACCTACTACTGAAATTTCTGAAAATTTATTTATTTCACATTTATTATCAGATATCTGTTTGGTATACTTAAAGCTAAAACTCCTAAAAATTTGACAAAGTTTCAGTATTAAATAAATAAGAAAATCAAACACTTAACTTTCTGCAATGACAAGTATCGGTTACCTACTACCGAAATTTCTGAAAATTTATTTATTGCATATTTATTATCAGATATCCGTTTGGTACACTTAAAGCTAATACTCCTCAAAATTTAACAAAGTTTCAGTATAAATCAAGTGAGAAAATCAAACACTTAACTTTCTACAATGACAAGTATCGGTTAGCTACTACTGACATTTCTGAATATTCATTTATTGCATATTTATTATCAGATATCTGTTTGGTATACTTGAAGCTAATACTCCTGAAAATTTGACAAAGTTTCAGTACAAAATAAGTGAGAAAATCAAACACTTAAACTTACTACAATGACAAGGATCGGTTAGCTACTACTGAAATTTCTGAAAATTTATTTAATGCATATTTATTATCAGATATCTGTTTGGTATACTTGAAGCTAATACTCCTGAAAATTTGACAAAGTTTCAATATTAAATAAGTGAAAAAATCAAACACTTAACTTTCTACAATACAAGTATCGGTTACCTACTACTGAAATTTCAGAAAATTTATTTATTGCATATTTATTATCAGATATCTGTTTGGTATACTTGAACCTAAAACTCCTGAAAATTTGACAAAGTTTCAATATAAAATAAGTGAAAAAATCAAACACTTAACTTTCTTGAATGACAAGTATCGGTTGGCTACTACTGAAATTTCTGAAAATTTATTTATTGCATATTTATTATCAGATATATGTTTGGCATACTTGAAGCTAAAACTCCTGAAAATTTGACAAAGTTTCAGTATAAAATAAGTGAGAAAATCAAACACTTAAACTTACTACAATGACAAGTATCGGTTAGCTACTACTGAAATTTCTGAAAATTTATTTATTGCATATTTATTATCAGATATCTGGTTGGTATACTTGAAGCTAATACTCCTGAAAATTTGACAAAGTTTCAGTATAAAATAAGTGAGAAAATCAAACACTTAACTTTCTACAATGACAAGTATCGGTTGCCTACTACTGAAATTTCTGAAAATTTATTTATTCCATATTTATTATGAGATATCTGTTTGGTATACTTAAAGCTAATACTCCTGAAAATTTGACAAAGTTTCAGTACAAAATATGTGAGAAAATCAAACACTTAACTTTCTACAATGACAAGTATCGGTTATCTACTACTGAAATTTCTGAAAATTTATTTATTGCATATTTATTATCAGATATCTGTTTGGTATACTTGAAGCTAATACTCCTGAAAATTTGATAAAGTTTCAGTATAAAATAGGTGAGAAAATCAAACACTTAACTTTCTACAATGATAAGTATCGGTTAGCTACTACTGAAATTTCTGAAAAGTTATTTATTGCATATTTATTATCAGACATCTCTTTGGTATACTTGAAGCTTAAACTCCTGAAAATTTGACAAAGTTTCAATATAAAATAAGTGAGAAAATCAAACTCTTAACTTTCTACAACGACAAGTATGGGTTAGATACTACTAAAATTTCTGAAAATTTATTTATTACATATTTATTATCAGATATGTGCTTGTTATACTTAAAGCTAATACTGCTGAATATTTGACAAAGTTTCAGTATTAAATAAGTGAGAAAATCAAATATATAACTTTCTGCAATGACAAGTATCGGTTAGCTACTACTGAAATTTCTGAAATATTATTTATTGCATATATATTATCAGATATCTGTTTCGTATACTTGAAGCTAATACTTCTGAAAATTTTACAAAGTTTCAGTATAGTATAAGTGAAAAAATCAAGCACTTAACTTTCTGCAATGACAAGTATCGGTTAGCTTCTACTGAAATTTCTGAAAAAATATTTATAGCATATTTATTATCAGATATCTGTATGGTATACTTGAAGTTAAAACTCCTGAAAATTTGACAATGTTTCAGTACAAAATATGTGAGAAAATCAAACACTTAACTTTCTTCAATGACAAGTATCGGTTACCTACTACTGAAATTTCTGAAAATTTATTAATTGCATATTTATTATCAAATATCTGTTTGGTATACTTGAAGCTAATACTCTTGAAAATTTGACAAAGTTTCAGTATAAAATAAGTGTGAAAATCAATCACTTAACTTTCTACAATGACAACTATCGGTTAGCTACTACTGAAATTTCTGAAAATTTATTTATTGCATATTTATTATAAGATATCTGTTTGGTATACTTAAAGCTAATACTCTCGAAAATATGACAAAGTTTCAGTATAAAACAGGTGAAAATATCAAACACTTAACTTTCTACAATGACAAGTATCGATTAGCTACTACTGAAATTTCTGAAATATTATTTATTGCATATTTATTATCAGATATCTGTTTGGTATACTTGAAGCTAATACTCCTGAAAATTTGACAAAGTTTCAGTATAAAATAAGTGAAAAAATCAAACACTTAACTTTCTACAATGACAAGTATCGGTTAGCTACTACAGAAATTTCTGAACATTTATTTATTGCACATTTATTATCAGAAATCTGTTTCGTATACTTGAAGCTAATACTCCTGAAAATTTGAAAAAGTTTTAGTACAAAATAAGTGAGAAAATCAAACACTTAACTTTCTACAATGACAAGTATCGGTTAGCTACTACTGAAATTTCTAAAAATTTATTTATTGCGTATTTATTATCAGATATCAGTTTGGTATACTTGAAGCTAATACTCCTAAAAATTTGACAAAGTTGCAGTATAAAATAAGTGAAAAAATCAAAAACTTAACTTTCTACAATGACAACTATCGGTTAGCTACTACTAACATTTCTGAAAATTTATTTATTGCATATTTAATATCAGATATCTGGTTGGTATACTTGAAGCTAATACTCCTGAAAATTTGACAAAGTTTCAGTATAAAATAAGTGAGAAAATCAAACACTTAACTTTCTACAATGACAATTATCGGTTAGCTACTACTGAAATTTCTGAAAATTTATTTATTGCATATTTATTATCAGATATCTGTTTGGTATACTTGAGGCTAATACTCCTGAAAATTTGACAAAGTTTCAGTATAAAATAAGTGAGAAAATCAAACACTTAACTTTCTACAATGACCAGTATCGGGTAGCTACCACTGAAATTTCTGAAAATTTATTTATTGCATATTTATTATCAGATATCTGTTTGGTATACTTAAAGCTAAAACTCCTGCAAATTTGAGAAAGTTGCAATATAAAATAAGTGGAAAATCAAACACTTAACTTTCTACAATGACAAGTATCGGTTACCTACTACTGAAATTTCTGAAAATGTATTTATTGCATATTTATTATCAGATATCTGTTTAGTATACTTAAAGCTAATACTCCTGAAATTTTGACAAAGTTTCAGTATAAAATAAGTGAGCAAATCAAACACTTAACTTTCTACAATGACAAGTATCGGTTAGCTACTACTGAAATTTCTGAAAATTTATTTATTGCATATTTATTATCAGATATCTGTTAGTTATACTTGAAGCTAATACTCCTGAAAATTTGACAAAGTTTCAGGTTATTGTAGCGTTTTATATTATTATTGTTCTGTTATTATTATACGTAAGATCCAGCACAGAGTTCTCTTTATCTTCTGGAAAATAAATTAAAATATTTGCATTTATAAAAAATCTAAGTAATAAAATTTGTGCTTTACCTAATTCATTATGAAAATATCACGTAAACGAGATTGAGGGAGCTATTTCCTTGTTATTCAACAAATTTTGTTGCACAGATGCAACAATAACTTCAAAATTAATAACCATAAATAAAACGTAAAATAGGTAAAGCTAAGTGGGTTGGTCGCTTTCTGCAAAATTAAATAATGAATATTAAAAATGTACTGAAAACGTTTGCAACATTTTTAGAATTTAGTATAAGCCTGATCTTCCTAAGACCTAAACGGAATAAAAAGCTCAAATTTATATGTACAAAACAGGGTTAATTATTTTTTTATATTTTGTGGGTTGCTAGGTTTCTGAGGTGCTGACGAAGTTAATCTAGGGCTTTTGCATAACACGATCCAATTAGACCTAATACTAAATTTAAAACAAATTTCATTTTCAGTTGATGTAAAACAAATAATTTCGCCTTGCCACTTACGAAGAGGCAACTCGAGCAACGCCAAGGGCTCAAACTTCATACGTACTCTACGTACGTACAATTTGTATGCATGCATCTTAATGCAGTTTAGGAATTGTAAACACGTTAGTTTTCGAAGCACCGCGCAGTTACGCGGAGGCACCCCTCGCCCCCGCCACCCACCAATTATTTAAATATCCTCACACGCGCTCCCTCGCCTACAGGAGCGCCGGGAAGGAGGTTAATTTAAGCCAGGCCAGAAGTCTTGGAATATTTTGAATTTCAAATTCGCCTTAATTTTAATCAGAGGTCTGTTGGATAATTTAACCGGAAAATTAAAATATATTAGGCCTTGTATATTAAAATGTGAATAATTTACATGACTTAATTACATTACATTATGAACACACCCTTAAACTGTTGCCTTAAGCTGCGCGCATTATAATTAAACAAACAGCGCGATGAAAAAAGCCGCAGCAGAAGACGAAGTTAATCTTGGGTTTGTTGTTGCAAACAAGGCGCGATAATTAAATTGCGATCTGCCGGCACAAAACAATACCTCATGGAACAAATATTCCTTAAATAATCGCCAATAAGATGTAAGGATAAAATAAATTATGATTAATATTTTCACGTATACTAAATTTTCGTCGAGTGTTTCAACGTTTAGGTAAATAATTGTAATATATGATATACTTTCGTTTATGTTACTTAAATATTGCAAAACTTTCAAAAATACTTCATTATACCTATGTATGTTATATGTATTTGAATTTAGTAGTATAATCCCTGTTAGTGGTGTATACACCGGTCGCCATTCAGGCATGTGAGACATTTTTATTGTGAGGGCACAGAATTAAAAAAAAAAATAGAATTTGAAGTGTATTAATTTCATATTTTTATTAACACTGGAGACTTTTACTTCGTGATATATTATGTATAAATAAATAATTGTATAAATAAATAGTAGTCACTGAATTAAAATAAACTGTGATACCTGCAACGTAAAAATTGCATTATTTATTAATTTCTTATCCAATGAATTACAAATTCCTTCAAGAATATAGTCGCGAAAGTATTAATTATTCGTAGTAAAATGGTGTATTATTTAACGGGCATGTAATATAGGCTATTTATTACCTACGAGAACGAAGTATACAAAACGAATCGCAGACGAGTGTGGGAATCATCTAAGTGAGGGGTCCCAAAACTTGTTATAAATATAAAGGGTATTTTATTAACATTACCAAGAACATGGTCAATTTTTGAAAAAAATCTCCACGTAAAAATGTCTGCATCAATTTTAATGCATTTAAAAGTGTCTCTTACAACTCTTAAAAAATCATGTAAGTAGTTTATTGGGATTGAATTCTAACATAAATAAAATAACAATAAAAGATACACTATCTGAAAATTTTCTGAGTTAAAAAGTTTAGAATGTGATGTCTATATACCAATATCTGAAGAATTGAGCATTGCATATTAATACAATTCAATATGTTAGATGTCGACATATCACGATATAATATCAGCGATAAATTGCATTGATATTGGTACGTTGGTTTTTGAGATATCACTAAAAATGTATCAGCAACGTAAATAATGTGGTCCATATGCAAATATTTCAAGAATTTTGCATTGGATAATAATCCAATTCAATAAAGTAGATGCTAATATATCATTGTATGGCAGTAATAAATTGCATTGATATTGGTACGCTAGTTTTTGTGATTTCGCTAATGTAGACACTATTGAAAAATATTAGTGGAAATCACATGATCACATACTAAAATTGAAATATCTTAAGAATAACTCATTGGATATTAATCCCATTTCTGGATATCAGATTTCTGAATATCAGTCAATATAAATGATAAATGTTATTGATATTCGTACGCTAGTTTTTGAGATATCACTAAAAGTGTACGAGCAACGTAGAAATTGTGGTCCATATGCAAATACCTCGAGAAATTAGCATTGGATATCAATCCAATTCAATAAATTAAATGTCAATATATCACTGAATATCAGCAATAAATTGCATTGATATTAGTACGCCAGTTTTTGCGATTTTGCTAATATATTCACAGATTAATATTGGAAAATATCAGTGGAAAACACATGATCACATTAAAATAGAAATATCTTAAGAATCAGTCATTGAATATTTATGCTATTTTAGATCATCAGATAACAGAATATGACCCAATAGACACGATAAATTGCATTGATATTTGTACGCTAGTTTTTGAGATATCACGAATAAAGTGTAAGCAATGTAGAACATTTTGTCCATATGCAAATATCACAAGAATTGGCCATTGGATATTAATCGAATTCAATATATTAGATTTCAACATATCACTGAATATCAGAAATAAATTGCATTGATATTGGTATGATAGTTTTTTGATTTCGCTAATATGGAGGCAGATTAATATTGGAAAAAAACAGTGGTAAACACATAACCACATATTAAAATTGAAATATCTCAAAAATCACTCATTGTATTTCACTCCAATTTTAGAATATCAGATATTAGAATATCACTCAATATAAATGATACATATTATTAAAATTCGTACGATAGTTATTTAGATATTACAAAAAATGTAAAAGCAACGTTAAAAATGTTGTCCATATGCAAATATTTCAAGAATTGAGCATTGGATATTGATGTAATTCGATAAAGTAGACGTCAATATATCATTGTACATGAGTGACAAATTTCATTGATAATGGTGCGGCAGTTTTTGTGATTTCGCTAATACAGTCACAGATCAATGTTGGAAAATATCAGTGGTAAACACATGATCACACTAAAATTGAAATATCTCAAGAATCACTCATTGGATATTGATTAAATTTTAGTATATCAGATACTAGAATATGACTCAATATAAATGATAAATTGCATTGATATTCGTACGCCATTTTTTGAGATATCACTAAAAATGTACCAGCAACGTAGAAAATGTGGTTTATATGCAAATATCTCAAGAGTTAAGCATTAGATATTAATCCAATTCCATAAATTAAATGTCAATATGTCATTGAACATCAGTAATAAATTGCATTGATATTCGTACGCTATTTTTTGAGATATCACTAATGTAGTACAAGCAATGCAAAAAATGTCGCCCACATGCAAGTATCTCAAGAATTAAGCATTGGATACCAATTCAGTTCAATAAATTAAATGTCAATATATCACTGAATATCAGCAATAAATTTGATTGATAATGGTACGCCAGTTTTTGCGATTTCGCTAATTAGCCACAGATCAATATTGGAAAATATCAGTTGAAAACGTGATCACACCAAAATTGAAACATCTCAATAATCGCTCATTGCATATTAATTAAATTTTAGTATATCTGATTTGTGAATATCGCTCAATATATATGATCAATTGTATTAACACTCACACGCTAGATTTTGAGATATCACTAAAGTGTACCAGCAACTTAGAAAATGTGGTCCATATGCAAATATCTAAAGAATTGATCATTGGATATGAATACAATTCAATAAATTAAATGTCAATATATCACTGAATATCAGCAATAAATTTCATTGATATTGGTACGCCAGTTTTTGCGATTTTGCTAATATAGTCACAGATCAGTATTGGAAAATATCAGTGGAAAACACATGATCACACTAAAACAGAAATATTTCAAGAATCAGGCATTGGATATTTATGCTATTTTAGAATATCAGATAACAGAATATGACTCAATATACACGATAAATTGCATTGATATTCGTATGCTAGTTTTTCAGATATCACTAATGAAGTACAAGCAATGTATAAAATGTCGTCCATTTGCAAGTATCACAAGAATTGAGCATTGGATATTAGTCGAATTCAATACATTAGATATAAACATATCACTTAATATCAGTGATAAATTATATTAATATCGGTACGCCAGTTTTTGAAATTTCGTTAATATAGTCGCAGATCATCATTGGACAATGGCAGTGGAAAACACATGATTACATTAAAATTGAAAAATCTCAAGAATCACTCATTGGATATTAATCCCATTTTAGAATATCAACTGTTAGAATATCACTCAATATAAATGATAAATTGCATTGATAGTCGTACGCTAGTTTTCACACAATTCTGGTTCTCGGTTTTGGTATGAAATTTCATATCATTTCCCATAAACGATATGCAGTTTAAGATGCCCTTGAATAAGATATTTTCAAATATCTGTTCGAAATTATCGATTAATAACAAAGATATCATTAAAACAAAAACCTTAATCTAGATGATCGTGTAATAGTCTTTAAACTTTGTATTCAATTGTTTTGAGCCGTTGACATAACGTGTACACATCAAAGTTATTACACCCATACCCGCAGGCAGGTAATTTACGAAAAAGGTCTTTATGGCTCGAAGGACTGTATAACGGGTATTTCCATTGTGATCTGGCGTTGGAGAATTTTCTCAAAAACAATACTTTCCCCATACATGGAAGAAAGTGAATAGTGATAGTAAATGAAAAAACAGGACTGAAATCTTTGTTAAATTTTGATTACGTGGTCCGATTTTTTACGCCACCCTCCATCAATATTCTTCAGTGGCATACGAGTAGATGAGCTAGGACGGTTCTGCCGCATTTTCCCATAAGGATTTACGCGGTCCGATTTTTTACGCCACCCTCTATCAATATTCTTCAGTGGCATACGAGTAGGTAAGCTAGGACGGTTCAGCCGCATTTTTCCACAAGGATTTACATAGGGGTCTGAAAGTTTTGTTGTGCAAACTTTGTGAAAGTTTGATTCGCCATTTTATTTTTTCAAGTCGTTGAGTTGGGGGTACGATATTGGTACAAAGGGTAGCCTATGAGCCAAGTATATATTGGGATGTCTAACTTGTTGATGTGTGCAGGCTGATATAAACAGGCTGATATAAACAGGCTAATATAAGCAGGCAGATATGAACAAGTACACGTCAATAAGTTAGACATCCCAATATATACTTCTAATCTGCTTTTTTTATAAGGGCGTGCGTACCCACTCAAATTCTAACCTTGCCTACGCCACTGGCTGCGAGGATAACGCGTCGTGCTACGCTTTATTCGATTTGGTCGAATTCGAGCGCGCTTAATTGGATTCGCTAAACTGTGCGAGTAATTTATTTCCACCGCCGAGGAGTGCCACTGCACACGTATAACTCATGCGTCCTCGAGGATCATTCCGGAGGAGTCCTTCCATCGCGCGATTCCCCAGGAGATTGCCGTCAAAATGCGACCGCACCGCGAACTGTTTATGCGCCAATTTCTCGATGATAACGCTCTGATGAAATCCGAGTGCGCGCGGGGGGCGGCGTGTGACGCATTGCAGCTGCGAGGGGGCGGGCGCCCCCGCCGCTCATTGCCGCCCCCGCGGGCACGAGATAACATTACGCGGATCAGAAGGGTGAAATCAATTTTCATCACGGTGACAGGATGTCTAATAGCTCCGTGTTAAGTGACGCGTGGTGTTGCGCGGCTAATGAGGGCGCAAAGAGCCCGTCTTTCTCGCATCCTTGCCCCGTGCACGGCGCACAGTCCATATTCAAATATCCCCCGCTATCTGTGAACGCACGAATGCCTGTTAACATAAGACATCGGCTAAGATAAACAGCGCCGCGCAGATCGGATCGTCGCCCGGCTTTCCCCTGTTAGCACTTAGAATATAATTAGACATGCTAATGCCGTCGGTTCAGTTTTACGCGTCCCAGCATCCCCACGAACCGCTAAATTACGCACAGACAGACAGCCATTCATAAAAACATCAGCGTATAAATAAACCGGATAACGCAGTTCATGTGCGGCCTCCCAGTGAAACTATTCACACGATTTACGCTACATTTAACAAGTTGCGCTGTATAAATACAGGATGCGACCTCATTTACCCTCGGATGCCCCAAATCAGATAACAGCACTATTATACATAGCAGATAAGAATTATTCTTCGGAAATACGTAGAAAAGGCTGCAACACTATGTATAGAACCAATCTGTTGAACGAGCAAACCGATGCAATTTACAAACAAAATTCCATCTTCGCTTTCCAATGTAACTACGCATATTAAGGCAAATCTATCTCAACTTTATTCAAAATTGTAAAGTTAAGAAAAATATAAAGTAGATATCGTAATGTATAGCCAAATATTTGTTCATGAATAAACAGTAAAGAAATTTTTGATATCACCTCTTTAGTTCCAATAGTCACGTCCTAAATTTGATATTTTATACGCATTCATCTATCTGTAAAAAATAGTAACTATTCTATTAAAGTATAGCACTTATTCGCGACCCCTAACACAAACTCTAATAATGGAATATTTTGCTCAATACTTTTAAGTCATGTGAAGTCAGTAAATTTATATTATTTTATATACTTGCCATTTAAATTTGCAAGAGAAAAATCTTTGTTATTCAAATTTTCTGAGTAATTTTGGTTATGGTAAGGCCATGGCGAGATATACTGTTAATTCGTCAACAGTTGTTAGTTCATTTAGTTCACGTTTTACAAAGTAAAACGCTATCCAGGGTGCACCGCGTGGAGGCGAACTAACCCTACACCCCTATTTGTATTTCAATAGAAGAAACGAAATGCACCAAATACACTAAATACATTTGTACGTGTATCGGGAGTGTGCGTCAAGATTACCATTTGACGCGTTTGTCCTCAATCACTGTGTCGCGTGTATTATGTAAACCAATCCGTAACCGTATTAACCGCGCGAGGATTATTTTATTATTCTAGAACTAATAACGTGATGACCTGAATATGACCGCATATTCAATTCATTGTTTCAGAGATATTTTGCTTATGCTACGAACCTACGATTTTCACTAACATTGTAAATTGTGCCCAAATGAAAATTTATATTTCAACTTTTATTATTTATAAAACCAGCGTAACAATAGTTATTAATTTTATGTGCTATACAAATAATTATATTGGCAACCCTGATAATAAATTTGGTTGAAATTCAATGTCTTATTGCTGAGATATTTTGCTTTTACTATGAGCTTACAATTTTCATTAACATTGTAAATTATGCGCATTTCAACGTTATTATTTATAAAACTAGCGTAACAATAGTTACTATTTTTATGTACTATACATATAATTATATTGGCATTCCTGATAATAAATTTCGTTGAAATTCAATGTGTTATTGCTGAGATATTTTCTTTTACTATGAGCTTACGATTTTTATTAACATTGTAAATTATGGCCATTTGAAAATTGATATTTCTACGTTATTATTTATAAAACTAGCGTAACAATATTTACTATTTTAATGTACTACACATATAATTATATTAGCAGTCCTGATAATAAATTTGGTTGAAATTCAATGTGTTATTGCTGAGATATTTTGCTTTTACTATGAGCTTACGATTTTCATTAACATTGTAAATTATGCCCAATTGAAAATTGATATTTCTACGTTATTATTGATAAAACTAGCGTAACAATAGTTACTATTTCTATGTACTATACATATAATTATATTGGCAGTTCTGATAATAAATTTTAATGAAATTCAATGTGTTATTGTTGAGATATTTTCGGTTAACTATGATCTTACGATTTTCATTAACATTGTAAATTATGCCCAATTAAAAATTGATATTTCTATGTTATTATTTATAAAACTAGAGTAACAATATTTACTATTTTTATGTACTATACATATAATTATATTGGCAGCCCTGATAATAAATTTGGTTGAAATACAATGTATTATTGCTCAGATATTTTGCTTTTACTATGAGGTTACGATTTTCATTAACATTCTAAATTATGCCCAATTAAAAATTGATGTTTCAACGTTATTATTTATAAAACTAACGTAACAATATTTACGATTTTTATGTACTCTACATATAATTATATTAGCAGTCCTGATAATAAATTTGGTTAAAATTCAATGTGTTATTGCTGAGATATTTTGCTTTTACTATGATCTAACGATTTTAATTAACATTGTAAATTATGACAATTTAAAAATTGATATTTCTATGTTATTACTTATAAAACTAGCGTAACAATAGTTACTATTTTTATGTACTATACATATAATTATATTGGCTGTCCTGATAATAAATTTGGTTGAAATTCAATGTGCTATTGCTGAGATATTTTGCTTTTACTACGAGCTTACGATTTTGACTAATATTGTAGGTTGTGTCTAATTGAAAATTGATATTAATTCAGAAACGAGCATATAAATATTTATGATTTTTATATACTATACAGAAAACTATATTGGAAGCCTAGATAATAAGTTTGGTTAATATTCAATAAGTAGTTACTAAGATATTTTGTTTTATTACGAGGTTACCATTTTTACCAACACTATATTTTAATAATTGAAAATTGATATTTTAACATTTTTAATTAAGAAACTAACGTATCAATGTTTACTATTTTTATTAACTAGGCATCTAATTATATTGAAAGCCTTGATAATAAATTTGGTAAATATTCAATGCATGGTTTCGGAGATATTTTGCTTTGGCTACGAGCTTACGATTTTCATTAACATTGTAACTTGTGCCCAATTGAAAATTGATATTTCATCGTTATTATTTATAAAACTAGCAGAACAATATTTACAATTTTTATGTACTATACATATAATAATATTGGCAGTCCTGGTAACTAATTTGGTTAAAATTCAATGTGTTATTGCTGAGATATTTTCGTTTTGCTATGAGCTTACGATTTTCATTAACGTTGTAAATTGTGCCCAATTGAAAATTAATATACCAACGTTATTATTTATAAAATTAGCGTAACAATAGTTACTTTTTTATGTACCATACATATAATTATAGTGGCAGTCCTGGTAATAAATTTCGTTGAAATTCAATGTGTTATTACTGAGATATTTTCGTTTTACTATGAGCTTACGATTTTCATTAACATTGTAAATTATACCCAATTAAAAATTGATATTTCTACGTTATTAATTATAAAACTAGCGTAACAATAGTTACTATTTTTATGTACTAGACATATAATTATATTGGCAGTCCTGATAATAAATTTCGTTGAAATTCAATGTGTTATTGCTGAGATATTTTGCTTTTACTATGAGCTTACAATTTTCATTAACATTGTAATATATGCCTAATTAAATATTGATATTTCAACGTTATTATTTATAAAACTAGCGTAGCAATAGTTACTATTTTTATGTACTATACGTGTAAATATATTATCAGTCCTGATAATAAATTTGGTTGAAATTCAATGTGTTATTGCTGAGATATTTTGCTATTACTATGATCTTACGATTTTCATTAACATTGTAAATTGTGCCCAATTGAAAATTGACATGTCAACGTTATTATTTATAAAACTAGCGTGACAATAGTTACTATTTTGATGTGCTATACATAAAATTATATTGGCAGTCCTGAAAATAAATTTTGTTGAAATTCAATGTGTTATTGCTTAGATATTTTGCTTTTACTATGAGCCTACGATTTTCATTAACATTATAAATTGTGCCCCATTGAAAATTGATATTTCAACGTTATTATTTATAAAACAAGAGTAACAATAGTTACTATTTTTATGTGCTATACATAAAATTATATTGGCAGTCCTGATAATAAATTTGGATGAAATTCAATGAGTTATTGCCGAGATATTTTCGTTTTACTATGAGCTTAAGATTTTCATTAACATTGTAAATTATGCCCAATCAAAAAATTATATTTCTACGTTATTATTTATAAAACTAGCGTAACAATAGTTACTATTTTTATGTACCATACATAAGGTGACCAGACGTCCCGATTTTGACGGGACAGTCCCGATTTTTAGAAATTTGTCCCGCGTCCCGTGACGTTTCAAAAATGTCCCGACTTTTGAAAGATTGGGTTTTTTTTTCGGGGTGATCTTTTATTCGCTATTTTGAAGTTATCAGCTTATATATTTCACGAATATCTGTATTTGGTAGCAGCGCTAAAACTTCCAAAATACAAAACAGTACTTTAAAAACATACCTCGTGTTTATTATGTTTGTAAATATGACATTATATTTCATGTTTTAGAAAAAAATTGTTATATAATATTATACAGGGTGTCTGATAAATAACGCTGCCAGCGATAACTCCTTTGTTTATTGACAGCTTTCAATAAAACGAAAACAAAACTGAATGGCTCCACATGTCTACAAAGGGGCCCTAATTTTTTAGTTTTGCAAAATCTAGCAGACTATCGCTGAAATGAAAGTTGATTTTGCAAAAAAAAAAGAAAATTATTGCTCCTTTGTAGAACATGTGGAGACATTTAATTTTGCTTTTGTTTTATTGAAATCGGGCAATAAATAGTTACGGAGTTATGGAGTTATTGGCCCGCGGTGTTGTTTAGGAGACACCCTGTATATTTTGCGTTTTGCGTTTTTTAAAATTAATTTAAGAATCACCCCCCCCCCCCCCCCCCCCCGACACCCTGTCCCGCTTTTGTATCGTTAGGATCTGGTCACCTTAACCATACATGCAATTATATTGGCAGCCCTGATAATAAATTTGGTTGAAATCCAATGTATTATTGCTGAGATATTTTGCTTTTACTATGAGCTTACGATTTCATTAACATTCTAAATTATGCCCAATTAAAAATTGATATTTCAACGTTATTATTTATAAAACCAGCGTGACAATAGTTACTATTTTTATGTAATATACATATAATTATATTGACAGTCCTGATAATAAATTTGGTTGATATTCAATGTGTTATTGCTGACATATTTTCGTATAACTATGAGCTTACGATTTCCATTAACATTGTAAATTATGCCCAATTAAAAATTGATATTACAACGTTATTTATTATAAAACTAGCGTAACAATAGTTACTATTTTTATGTACTATACATACAAATATATATTATATATAATATTATATATATATAATTATATTGGCAGTCCTAATAATAAATTTGGTTAAAATTCAATGTGTTATTGCTGAGATATTTTTATTTTATTATGAGCTTACGATTTTCATTAACATTGTAAATTGTTCCCAATTAAAAATTGATATTTCTACGTTATTATTTATAAAACTAGCGTAACAATATTTACTATTTTTATGTACTATAATATAATTATATTTGCAGTCTTGATAATAAATTTTATTGAAATTTAATGTGTTATTGCTGAGATATTTTGCTCTTACTATGAGCTTACGATTTTGACTAATATTGTAGGTTGTGTCTAATTTATTAATTGAAAATTGATATTTCAACGTCATTAGTTATGAAACTGGCGTATCAATATTTATGATTTTTATAAACTATATAGAAAATTATATTGGAAGCCTAGATAATAAATTTGGTTAATATTCAATGAGTGGTTACTAAGATATTTTGTTTTTGTTACGAGCTTACCATTTTTACCAACTCTGTATTTTAATAATTGAAAATTGAAATTTTAACATTTTTAATTAAGAACTAACGTATCAATGTTTACTATTGTTATTAACTAGGCATATAGTTATATTGAAAGCCCTGATACTAAAATTTAAGCTGTATTAGAAAAAGCAATTATATTGTTGTACATGATGTTTTTTTTTGAATGTGTTTAAATCATTTTGAAATATTAAATTCAACTCGAGATATAAAATAAATCGCAAAATTAATTTTTGATTCTTAATAAAAATTAAAGAGTAGATATTCATTAGATCACATAATAATTGGCTGCCCATGTTTGCCCCTTTTGATTTTATAAATATTGTTTTAAGAGCATACATTATTTTACAAATTGGAAGTCATTGGAAGTCATTGGAAATTGGAGTCACATATAATATTATTTCTTTTCTATTTCGACATTACAATGCCCACTTTTTATATCTATTTTCAGTTGTGTAAAGTGATACTTTGTACCATTGCTGTCAATGCCAGAAAAAATATTCATCGTTACCTCTACAAGCAATATCTTTCAACCGATATGGTAATCGCTAGTTGATGTACTCAAAACAGCTTCCATTTCACTAGTATATTCAACAAAATTATCGGGTTCACTCATTATCAACAAATTTTAGATATATTGACTTGTATTTTCATTATACCGTGTGTTGAAAAAAGATAGGAAACACCTAGAAATGTTAGAACGTTTCGCGATAAATTTCGGAATAAAAAATGTTTCATACAAAATTTGTAAAAATCTATTTAGTAGTGGTATTTTCGTGAGCTTGAATGATCTTGAAATTACAATTACTAGGTGAAGGTCAACGTTAAAATTTCAAATAGGAACCTTAAGTTTTTTGATCGGATTCGCCTAGAAGAGGCCAAGTCCTTAAAAAAAATTGACAAAATCTATATTTTTAATATATTCTTTTATTTTGAAGGTCTTAACATTGTCTACACGAATTAGGTCAACAACCTAAGGGTTCCCATTTGAAATTTCATAGTTGACTTTCACCTCTCAATTTTAAGGTCATTGAAGGTCACGAAAATATTAGCACCACATAGATTTTTTCGAGCCCTGTAAATTTTGCCTGAAAGCGTAAAAACCGTCTTCGTCCAAGATTTCCTGGTGTATCCATCTTTTTTCAACACCGAGGATATTAATGCTGGATTATAAAGCTAGACAGTAATAACCAATGACAGCAGTAACTAAATATAAAAAAAATATCTCAGACGATAGAACTCAAATACTTTGATGTGCAATGGTTCAATGGTATCAACCAATGTACAATGGTTGATAAACCGTTTTCGAAATATTAATAAAGTTAAGCCAAAATGAGCGCCCGTCACAACGTGCTACGTTACTACCCTTCATTTATTTAAATGTGTTCATTTAAATCCATTCTGATTAAGTAGATTTGAAAAAGTAGTTAGCACTATCAGGTAATGAAGAATTCAGTCTTTGATTTACATGGACTAGTTTCGACGTGGGAGTCATCATCAGGAGAGTCCAAATAAAAGAGCCTTTAATAAAAGATTTGGACTCTGCTGATGATGACCCTCAGGTCGAAAGTAGTCCATGTAAATTAAAGACTGAATTCTTCTTTACTTCATAGTACTAACTACTTTTTTAAACCCCTCATTTAGTTGTAAATGTAACTTTTTGGAAATTATTAATACGAATATTAATTATTATCGATCGCAATGCACTGTTAGAAGAATACTGTCACAACTCAAAAATACATCATTTTTTTGCTGACACACTTTTGCCGCTTTAGATTTTACTTCTGTATCTCCTCTGTATCTAATTCTTTAACTTGCATAATATAACAATACACGGAATTATTAGTTTAAAATGAACAATTATAGTTTCCCGTCAATATTTATTAAGTTTTACCGTACTATTACAACAATATTGCCGATGTCTGCTGTCTACTTTTGCCTACTTTAGAAAAGGATACATGTAAAAGGACAAATTTGCTAAGAATGGTACATAAAATCATCCCATGCCAGCGCAGCTGTTTACCCCAATTACATAATGTCACTGGTATTATTCATACGATGCTAACTCCACGAAATGATTTATTTAATAAATTGTATTTGAAACGCTCCTTGTCAATTATTTATTATTCTTAAAACAATTAATTTAGATCAGATCAAAGCCATCAATATTCCACGATATAGGTACATACAAAGCAAATCTTAATTAACGAATTAATTTTAACGAAAATATTTATTTAATATATAATTAATATTTATAAATGTATGGATCCAGCTAGAGTTGATTGATTTAAAATGTAAAGATTTATCCACTTCGAGCTTTTATCAATTCGAAATTGTAAAATTTGAACATGCATTTGGGAACTTCGCGGACAACTGGAGACCGGTTTTGACCTACTTGGGTCTAGTCAGTCCAGACCACTCGGAAGTTATAATTCCCAAATGCACAATAGTATTCATGAAGTGGCACTGTAACAGTGGTATGCGAGAGAGGCATAAGCCACTTGTCCGCGAAAGTAATAATGCCTCTATCCAAGTTAAACAAGCTCCAAAATATTTGTGCGAAAAAGAGAATTTAATTCAAAAAATAATTGCAATGAGAGAAGCGTGTGCTTTTCTCATTCTCTTGAGTTGAGGATCTCTTGAGACATCTTTTGTTTGAAAATCAAATTAAATATGCAGCCCACACTTTTCATTATGACTTTGATAACTTCCTTAATCGTCTTAAAAAATATATTAAATCTTTGATTGTTTAAAAAGTGAAAGAAGCGTGTGCTTCTCTCATTCTCTTGAGTTGAGAATCTCTTGAGACATCTCTTGTTTGAAAATCAAATTAAATATGCAACCCACACTTTTTAATCATGATTTTGATAGCCTCCTTAACCGTCTTAAAAATATATATGAAATCTTAGATCATTTAAAAAGTGAAAGATAAATAATTAAATAATTAAATTTTCCACAAAAAAAGTTGTTTAAAATTGCATCTTCTAATTTCATAAGATGAAAGCTTTAACATGCAACGTTTTTCTTAAAACATACTGCGATCCAGGGGGCAAACAAATCCAAGTTATACGATCGTACGTTATGGTGGGGCATGGGGAAAACCATCGGTTTCGGCTCCGTACGAGGTGCGAGCACGGTATCTGACGCTGCAACTTTAAAAGGTAACAACTCCTAGGGTTTACAATGCCACGCGATGAGAGTAATCTGGTGTGAAAGGCTTCCATTGCAGTCTACATTCGCCCCCGTGAAAAAGCGGGGGCGCGTTGAATCAAATACCGGAAGTTAAATTGAAGAAACTCTCCAGTTTACAGCGCCATCAGGATGTCACTCGCGAATGCACACTTTTAAACATCCGAAGAGGTGAAAGTTCGCCAACGGTAAATTTGCATGCACTTTTTAAATAGTTTTTATTACACGACGAGCGGCCAAAGTATGGAATAACTTCATTAAAACAAGTCTTTAAAAATACATTTTTATGTCAATGTCAATTTCCGACCTTCATTTGTTTTCCAGTATATTGGCATTAATTTAAATAGCTTTAAATAGCAACACATACGTTTTTTTTCTTGATTTTTATAGTTTCCTTAATCGTCTTAAAAAAAGTTACAAAATGTATGTTGTACAATCCTGGATTATCCTTGACCATGGTTCAGTTTCCAAGGCCCAGTTGAACTATCGTGGATCATCCTTGACCATGGTTCAGGTACCTAGGATACAATTGTTAATACAATGGTATCCTTAGGAACTGAACCACGATCAAAAATAATCCACAATCGTACAACTCGGCCTAAGGCCCAGTTGTATGAATGGAGATCAGCTTGATCGTGGTTCAGTCACCTAGGATACAATTGTGTCAATAATGGTATCCTAGGTAACTGAACCATAGTCAAACTGATCTACGTTCAACTGGGCCTAAGGATAACATTGTATTAACAATTGTATCCTAGGTAACTGAACCATGGTCAAGAATGAGCCACGATCCTACAACTGGGCCTAAATGTTTGAACGTTTAAAGAATTGCAAGAAAAATCATCCAACCGAAACGGCACCATAAAAACTTCCTGAAAACTTCTACGTTTTCTAATGTTTTCAGCACCATGTTCTGTGACATAATTACAGTTTTCTGACAAAATAAATTTTTGTGTTTCGATTAACAAAATTAAATAAAAACCAGAAGTAATGTTGTTCAAGAGCATATCCTCCTACATTTACACATAATTCTAACTTTTTTATTCAAACTCGTGGCAAATCCCATGCCTAGATTATATATATTTCGATTAACAAAATTAAATAAAAACTAGAAGTAATGTTATTTAAGAGCATATCCTCCTACATTTATACATAATTCTAACGTTTTTTATTCAAACTCGTGGCAAATCCCATGCCTAGATTATATATTTCTGATATAAATAAAAATCGATATCAAATTAGATATTCGTGATAATTTTGCCATTACAAATTTTATGAATAAAAAAACGGTGTACTTAAAATAGTGCTCTTAGAAAATTTCCCGAAACTTCCTGAAAACTATTAGGTTTTCTAATGTTTTCAGCACCATGTTTTGCGCCTCAATTGCATTTTTCAGTGTACTTAGACTAGTGCTCTTAAAAATTTTTCTGGAACTTCCCAAAAACTATTAGATTTTCTAATGTTTTCAGCACCGACTTTTGATGTTTTGCGACTTGATTGCATTTTTCTAACAAAATAAATTCTTGATTTTCGATTAACAAACATTTATACATTTAACTCCACGTGATTGTATTTTTCTGATACAATATAAATTTATGAATTTAGATATCAAATTTGATTTTCGAGATAATTTAGCCATTACAAATTCTCAAATTATAAAAAAATAGTGCATTTTAGTCTTAGAAAACTTCCTCAAGCTTCCTGAATACTTCCACGTTTTCTAATGTTCTGGACACATTTTCATCGGACACCAAATATGTATATTATTATTAATCTTATTTTTTCATAAGCAAAAACTCAAAAACTAATATTAGTTCAATGAATAGTTATAGGCAGAAAACTGAAAAAAACTATAAATGCTAATTTACGCTGGTTTTTCCAAGATGGCGGACAGACCCCAGGGAATGAGGTAACCAAAACTTGGATTTTTCACAACCCTACGCACCTATGCAACATATGAAAAATTCAAAACTACTGGACCTTATATGTTATAAAACCCCTCTATTCACTTAACTATTTTCCCCAAGCTGGTAGATCACCCTGTATATACTATATGTTCACAGATCAGAGAGCCTGAGATTTAATTTGTTGAATATTTTTGAAAATAATTTGAGTATTATTTAATAACATAATTTTTTTTAAGAACACATTTTTTTTTGCAAATATATTTTCTATTCATCACGGCTTCAGCAGGTTTATAACTGAAGCTTTAATTGAGGAGTACTTCTTGAAGCTGTTGCAATTGGAACCCGCAATTTACTATTGGAAATTGGTAAATTTTCTGCTAAAATGTATAAATTACACCTCCACTACAAAGAATCCAGTTTTTGTTAATCCTTGTCAGTCAACAGAGTTTTCTGTTGTTTTTTGTTTATTTTTTGTATATATTATGTAGCTTTTCTTGTTATTATTTTAATTGCTCAATTTTTAGTTATTCTCAGTTATTTTATATTGTTTTTCAGGTATTCTTAGATATTAGTACTTTTCAGTTGTTTTTCAGTTATTTTTAGATACATATTTTTATTTGTTTTTAGTTGCTTTCAGGTGTTGTGCGTAGTTCTACTGTTGTTTTCAGCTGTATTTAGTTTTTTTCATTAATTTTTAGTACTTATTAAATATGATGATATGATTAAAAGTAATAATAAAATTCAGACATTTTTAAAGAACATAAAAACAACTGAAAACCTGTGAAAACCTGCGAAAGCCTGTGAACACCTGTGAAAACCTGTGAAAACATTTAATACAATTCAAAAAAGAACTGAAAACATATGTTTTTAGTTGTTTTCATTAATTTTTAGTAGTTATTAAATATGATGATATGATTAAAAGTAATAATTAAATTGAGACATTTTTAAAGTACATAAAAACAACTGAAAACCTGTGAAAACCTGCGAAAGCCTGTGAACACCAGTAAAAACCTGTGAAAACATTTTATACAATACAAAAAACAACTGAAAACATATGTTTTTAATTGTTTTCAGTTGTTTTCAGTTAATTGATCACAGTCGTTATGGTGATAAAATGTTTTTTCAACTATAGAGAAACAAATTTCTAGGCCTGGTATTTCACATAACACTGTAAACTATGTCCCTTATAAAGTAAAATAAATAAATTGTCATGCCACTGCAAATTCGCAATAAAAATGCCATTAATAGTACCAAAAACAACTGAAAACGTCTGAAAATTACTAAAAACAACAGAAAACTATGAACAGAAATACAAGGTCTGGGCATTTTTTTATACATTACTAAGTAGTTATAACTTTATAGTAGTTATAAGTTTATAGTAGTTATAACAATTTTTGAAAAAAAAATAAAGTAAAGGTAAAAGGTATCAACAACTTTATAAACGTATACTTACAAAAAAATTCATGTATAGAATTAAACAGTATTCCAAGGAATATAAATTTACAAACTTCAAAACAATCAAATGGAATAGAAGATATAGTAGAAGAGTATTTTTCACATGGATTTTTTTTTTAAACTCACAAGTAAAGGTATCGACAACTCTTAAACTCATGTAGCTAAGCATTTGTTTGGAATTATATTTTCAGCAAGCACTGTAGCTGCACAATATTTCATAAGGATTTCAGATTTCAGAATAAAAGTTTTATGCAGATTTAACGAATTTTTTTATATTATATATAAGATATAATTTATTGAAGCATTTACATATATTTTATTGTATGTACATTATTAAATTTAAAAGAAAAAGGTCTTGCTGATATGCTTCAAATGGCCATCAGCCGAAGCCTTTCAGCCTGAATTTAGTCATATGGAGTTGAACGTTGTGTTATAGGCGGGATAATTGATTACAAAGTGGAAGGGTAGGCGAAAATTTTTATTTGAAGAAAAATTGCCAAAACACTTTAGGCGTTTATTTAAAAAACAACACAAGTCCAAAAATGCACAAATCGAGTTATTAACAGTATATGGCTCTCAAGATCATGTCTATGCACTAACAAACCGATTTTCTCAAAAAACAATACAAGTCGCATGTAACACACAATTGATTTTTTTTCATTTGCCTGTTACACGCTGTTAGATGCCAACTTTCCCCCCATTTTTTCTCTTGTTTCACAGTTCCTATTTAAAACCATTTTTATTTTTAAATAAGTTGAAATATATACAACAGAATAGCCTGATTTATTTTGCCAGTACTTTGAGTAGAACTTCCAATGTAACATTTTTTAAATCTCCCTCAAAACTGATTTTTGGACATGTGCACTTTTTAAAATAAACGTCTCAATTTTATATTTTAATTTGTTTAGCGTAAATTTATAGTTTTAAAAATCTAAATTATTTGTTTGTATCAAAAATATTGTCGACAGTCATCAATTTTGATGTCTTCACATCACTTTTAATGTCAAGATGATAGTCAATTTAATTTGTACCAATGATTTTGTGTATTTTCTTTATATGTAATATATTAAGGATATATAAGGAGGATTTTTAATACAGTTTACATGTACAGTCATGCTCACATAAATCTAGTACAAAAAGTTTGACATTGCTATATAAAATTGTTATTGTAACCAAATTTCTTGTACTAGATTTATGTGAGCATGACTGTACATTGGCCCTAATTGTCGTTATTTTGATGCACTATGTAAATTTAATGATAAATCATTCAATTCGTGCATTTTAATGAAATTTGGCGTACGCAGTAACGTAATATTAGGCAACATATTCGCTTTACGTATGAATCTGTATAATCACTCAATTTCTGTAATGCAGCAATGTAATCCTGAATGTTTGTATCTGCAGCGTCAACTGCGCTCCACTGTACAATTGCAATGGTCATAAAGGATCGCATAACGCTTTACGAGCGCGGCTCTTAAAGCTGCATTAATGTAAAGACCATAATTGAATTAACATGGACTACAAATACGACCGTATTTCGCTACGATATTGGTTATTAATATACTACGTTATGGACGTGCACAGATTTTTAGTACCCACTGATGTGCAGGCATAATTTATGGGAATATAAAAACTGTTTTCGCGATATACACATAAATGCAAGCCTTAAACTTCAGCTTCCCATTCAGCCGGAATAAGTGGTCTTCGATATGTCTTTGCACCGTACTCGGGATGAAACATTTGTACGTGCCATAGAAACGAGGAGCGTAAATAATCGCCGTGCATTTTTTGCCCTGATTCACGCTGAAGTGATAATAATTCGATCCTGGGGGCCCCGAGTCGGAATTCACGCAGGCCCCACACATAATTTAGCCGAAAGACATATTTTCTGTGATCTTTTATTTTTATACGTACGCCGTAAGAGGAAGATAGTTATGGTGTAATTTATTTTAAGTGGTTGCGGATTCATAAAACTTAATGGTTAGATATATTACACACATAATGGGCAAACGCTGGAATAATGCTTAAGAAGGGAATTATTCTTGCGCACAAGCGGCGAGCGCCTCGCCATTAACAAGCGAAAACTGTGTAAGAAAACGTAATTTTTGCGCTGCACTATTTTTACATGAGGCGCAAATATTTTGAAATTAACAGTTTTGTGGTGTGTACAAAGTTTATAAGCAGAACCGTGTTACTCAAAAACAGTTTGTTTCGTGGTGCTAAACGTAATTTTGGCGCTGCACTATTTTTACATGAGGCGCAAATATTTTGAGATAAACAGTTTTATGGTATGTACAAAGTTTATAAGTGGAACCGTGTTACTCAAAAACAGTTTGTTTCGTGGTGTTAAATTATTTTCCTGCAAACCATTGCGAACTAGCAAGGATTTTGCTAATGGTTAAAGTTTGGATGCACCGACAAACAATCGTTTAAACGTACCGTTCCAAAGCTTCTTAACGTTGATGAATTATAGACGAGCCGATTGTTTATTTATAGCGCTGTAAACTTTCCCATCATAAATTGGGCAAATTCAAAACTCGATCATGCGAAGTTGTTATTTTTTAATTAGCCATCCCCTCGTCCTCTCAGGCCCACAAGGCTCACAATCAATTAGCATAATTCAATTTTAACCCAAATGAAAGTTCGTAGAGAAATTCGGAATTTTAATTAAAATATAATCTTACGGAATAAATTTGCGCATTATCACGTTGATTAAACATGGGGAGCGCTCGCAGGATCATCGTTTTTGATCACTTAATCGCGCTGTTTGCCTGCGGATGCTAGTTTTTGCGTGAAAAGCGTAATATTTCCACGTTACTGCTTTTCCAAGTGTAGCTTAGCTGCTTACTTGCGGATTTATATACGTTATGCCCCATCGATTGCCGCTTTCTTGTGTGCTCTGTTGATGTTCGTATGTACATACACAGCATCTCCCTCGTGTCCAGATATAAATCAAGGGGGCCCCGAGGGTGCAGCCGGATGCCCCCATCTCTGGAGATCAGACGGTTTGCATCATAAGATGCTTATCCCTCGGAATGAATTGGCTTTTATGTGTATCATTAGTCCGCTGGAGTTTCATTACTGCGCCCGGGAAATTGTAAAACCCTCCGCCCGACGCCCGCCGTACTTCATAATACCTGCGCAAATTTGACAATAAACAACAGCCAACATCAGACGCCCCAAGGACACGAACTCCGGGCGAAATTCGCCACGGCCGTGTGCAAATTAATTAACCCCCGGAAAAATAAGGCGCATCCTGCGTGCGTGTGAGCCCTAAAATTTTTAATTAAACCCCACATTCGTTCGCGAATCGGCTCCAATTTATTGCTAATTCAGTCAATTTTTAATTAACATTTCGCCCGAATTTCGCTCGAAGGAAGGCCGCAGTTTAATTACCAACGCTGTACAAATATCGATTTCGCGGCCCATAAAAAGCGTTTGCAATAAGTCCGTGTACAATTAAGACGCGAATCAACGCGATATTTTGTTTTTAACGAAGGGCTTAATTTTTTTCGCAGCTTTCAGCACAGTCATTTAATCATCTCGGCGACTGCAAAGTTTGTTTACGAACACTGCTTGCCCGCGCTTCGTTTGTACGGAATAGCTTCAGTTCTAGTTTACATTCATAGGCCAATTTAGATGACTCGTTTAGATGTTGCGAATATCGGTCCGGAAATTGTAGAGCGTGCAATTCAAATATCGGTTGGAATGAGATCCTAGGATCTCCGCCGGTAATCCGAATAATAAAAATTAAATTGCTGAAAGAGAAATTGAGACGTTTTTAGTGGTTTCAGACTCCCTGAACATAACTTTAGATTTTATGTTGAATCGTCGTTACACACTTCATTGTAGCTGAATTTTATGCTTCACATTCTACATATTTTGTTGCAGATTACATTTTTCGCTGTATGTACAGTCATGCTCGCATAAATCTAGTACAAGACATTGAGAAATTTGACATTGCTATATAAAATTGCTATTGTAACCTAATTTCTTGTATTAGAGTTATGACTGTACATGCAGGGGCGGACTAGCCGTGTGGAAAATGTGGAAAATCTCACATGGACCGTATACGAATTTGGCCGTTTTTCAAAATTCCACCCCTGATCACATGTCGCTCATTTAAACTCGTTACTAATCAGTGACTTTTTACACTTGTACCTTGTTATTAACAATAACTGTTATTATTCGTAAATATTGAATTATAATGAGTTTTTTGTTCGTGATATTTTTTGGCGACTTGAGGATGCAAATCGGGGCGATTTCGCGGTGCTCTGCGTCTAACCACGTCCGGAATTAATCCGCGGAAGCGGGCGAGTCTCGCGTTATACCGACGAAAGAAGAATATCTGCGGCAAGCGGAGCTGTAACGGGGAATTTTTATCGCCGGCATTAAAATTTTTATGGCGTTTCAAATTTGCGTGAATTTCGCCCCATAATTCACCTCGAGCCGCGTCGTGAATATAATAAATACACCGCTTAAATCCTCACACGTATTGCAAATAATAAAACTCGCGGGGAATTAGATTGGCCGCAATATTGCACATCGTGATTTTTGTACTCCAGCCTGTTCTTGCGCCAGTTGCATTTGCATGTGCGCGAATACGGACTCAATTTGCGCGCGGTGGTGAATAATTCGAGGCCCGCTGTCCGTTGAATCGCTGAAAGCCCTTCCACATGTTAAGCCCCCGGTCTTGACAACTTTTATTAGTCGAGGGTTGTCTGAATGCGATAACTTCGACCATTAAATGAACAATTGTTCGCAGAACTGCCCCTCACCCCGCTAATCCGCGCAGCTCGAACCGGGGATTTCCCTTTAAAATTCACGGCCTGCTCGCCGCAGTTTTTACCGCCCCCTCCTCGAAGAACCCGCAACCGGTGGCGGGAATTAAACTGCCGTTTCCCAACTATTATCGCGTTTCGGCGCAACTTTTTGCGGCGATCGCGGTGCATGTGTATCTGCCCCGCAACAAACATTCCCCGCTCGCAAATTTTAATATTAATGTTTCTGACTGAAGATCGATGCGAACCTATTTAATCTCCCCCCGGATTGCAAACAAAAAAATGTACGAATGTATAAAACAATGCTAGGGGAGTATTAATCTTTTCGCAGCGGACGTTCCATGCCATGTCTGTTCATTTCAAGACACGGCCTTTTCCTCCCGGAAAAATAAATGCATTACTTACTTAAAGCGACTGGAGACGAATGCATCTTCTTTATTACATTTATAATGCAGCCTAATTGTAGGTTTGCACAGTTAGTTATAAAATACATGGCAAGACAAAACACACAAAATTAGTGCCATCAGTAGCACAAAAAAACTAAAAAATATCATTATTATTTAATTTTTAAATTGAATGTAAGTAAGTAAGTAAGTAAGTAAGTAAGTAAGTAAGTAAGTAAGTAAGTAAGCAAGTAAGTAAGGAAGTAAGTAAGTAAGTAAGTAAGTAAGTAAGTAAGTAAGTAAGCAAGTAAGTAAGTAAGTAAGTAAGTAAGTAAGTAAGTAGGTAAGTAAGTAAGTAAGTAAGTGTAATTTATTCATGCTATAACAGTGTGTTTTACATTCATCGGGTACAAATGAATATAATAGTAGAATGTTGCCATTTGCATCTATATTTGCATTAATGTAATAATCGTAACATTTTAATATTTTGTACCACTGATAGAATATATGACATTATAAAAAGATGCGTATTAATGCAAATATTCATTAAAGGATAGATACATAAGAAGAAGAAAATAAATAGATTGTATAAAATGTGATATATTCATCCTTTCATTCATTTATTAAGCAAAATAATTGCAGCTCCGATTGCAGAAAGAGTACAAGTTACGTTTTCTACTAATGTATCAATGTTTCCGATGAAAAACTGCTGCACTGCTGAACAAGATAACATTTCAATATATTTTTGATTTGTGATTTAAGTTTTTTCAATTATTATACACAAGTCCATTAAAAATAAGCTTTTCTCAAAACTTCAGTCACTGTACCCTTTTTGCGATCAGATCTGCAATTAGTCACTGTACCCTTTATGCGATCAGAACTTCAACTATTTTGCTTAATAAATGAATGTAGAAGATGAAAATATCAATTCTATATTATATATACCGAGTGTCTGGGATAAGGGGCGAACATAGAAATACTTGTAATTATTAGCTCCTCTATTATTTTACAGAAAAAACGCAAAGGAATATTTTTTAGAGTATTAAAAACTGTCCAATAAAAAGAAGTTTTTCTCAAAACTTCAGTCACTGTACCCTTTCTGGGACCAGAGCTTCAATTATTTTGCTTAATAAATGAATTTAGAAGATGAAAATATCAATTCTATATCATCTATACCGAGTGTCTGGGATAAGGGGCGAACATAGGAATACGTGTATTTATTAGCTCCCCTATTAATTTTAGAGAAAACACGCAAATGAATATTTTTTAGAGTATTAAAAACTGTAAATGTATCATCCATTTAATATACATTTGTACCTGAATCCACCTCAGAAATAATAAAAATAAGTTGAACAATGTACCGTAAAAACCCTTGCCATGAGTTTGACAAATCGTCGGCTTGGTGTTTTTTAAATTTTTAGTTCTATAGCATTGCAGGGCTATATGTTTTCAAAGCGAGACCCTTCAACTTGTTGAAAGATTAAAATTGGATCATTAGGAACCTGTGATAAAAACATATCTATTGATAGTGCAAAATTTATCATTTTTTTATATAGCAAACATATTTAAAATTCCAAAATTTACAAATTTACACATACAACCATGTAACATTATGCCGACGAAATGTCTTGCTATAGTGAACATAATTTTGCTAGTCAGATATTAATATAATTCAATACGTTGGATGTCAATGTATCACTAAATATTAGTGATTAATTTTGTTAATATTCGTACGCTCGTTTTTTGAGATATCGGTAATAGAGTCACAGACTAATACTGGAAAATATCAGTTGGATTACACTAAAATTAAAATATCTTAAGAATCACTCATTAGATCATAATCCTTTTTCACAATATTAGATGTCAGAATATCACTCAATATAAATGATAAATTGCATTGATATTAGTACGCTACTTTTTGAGATATCACTAATGAAGTACAAGCAATGTAAAACATGTCGTCCATATGCAAATATCTCAAGAATTGGGCATTGGATATTAATGAAATTCAACACATTAGATACCAATATGTCACTGACTATCAGTGATAAATTGTGTTCATATTGGTACGCTAGTTTTTGAGTTTTCACTAACATAGCTACAGATCAATATTGAAACATAACAATGGAAAATACATAGTCTCATTAAAATTTAAATATCTCAAGAATCAGTCATTGGCTATTATCCCATTTCTAAATATCAGATCAACGAGGATCACCTAATGTAAATTATAAATTGCATTGATATTGGTACGCCAGTTTTTGAGATATCACTAATGAAGTACAAGAAATGTAGAATTTGTCGTCCATATGCAAATTGCTCAAGAATCGGGCAATGGATATTAATGCAATTTAACATATTAAATATCAATATATCACTGAATATCAGTGATAAATTGCGTTCATATTTGTACGCTGGTTTTTGAGTTTTTAATAATATAGTTACAGATCAATATTGGAACATAACAATGGAACATACATGGTCACACTAAAATTGAATTATCTCAAGAATCAGTCATTGCCTATTATCCAATTTTTAAATTTCAGATCAACGAATATCACTTAATGTAAATGATAAATTGCATTGATATTTGTACGATAGTCTTTGAGGTATCACTGATAAATTACCAGCAATGTAGAAAATGTCGTCCATGTGCAAATATCTCAATAATTGAGCATTGGATATTAATTCAATTTAATACATTAGATCTCAAAATATCACTGAATATAAGTGATAAATTACATTGATATTGGTACGCTAGTTTTTTGAGATTTCACTAACATAATTAAAGATCAATATTGGAACATAACAATGGAAAATACATGGTCACATTAAAATAGAAATACCTCAAGAATCAGTCATTAGCTATTATCCCATTTCTAAATATCAGATCAACGAGTATAACTCAATGTAAGTGATAAATTGCATTCATATATGTACGCTAGTTTTTGAGATATCATTGATGAATTTGCTGCAATGTACAAAATGTCGTCCATATGCAAATATCATTGTATATTAATCCAATTCAATATATAAGATCTCAAAATATCACTGAATCCAAGTGATAAATTGCAGTGATATTGCTACGCTACTTTTTGATATTTCTCTAACATAGTTACAGATCAATATTGGAACATAACAATGGAAAATACATGTTCACACTAAAATTGCAATATCTCAAGAATCAGCCATTGGCTATTATCCCATTTCCAAATGTGATCAACGAGTATAACTCAATGTAAGCGATAAATTGCATTGATATATGTACGCTAGTTTTTGAGATATCACTGATGATTTACCAGCAATGTAGAAATTGTTGTCCATTAGCAAATATCTCAATAATTGAGCATTGGATATTAATTAAATTTAACGTGTAAGATGTCAACATATCACTGAATGTTAGTGATAAATTGCATTGATATTGGTACGCTAGTTTTTGAGTTTTCACGAATACAGTAACACATCAATATTGGAACATAACAATGGAAAATACATAGTCACACTAAAATTTAAATATCTCAAGAATCCGTCATTGACTATTATCCCATTTTTAAATATCAGAACATCGGGTGTCACTCAATATAAATGATAAATTGCATTGATATTTGTACGTTAGTTTTTGAGATATCACTGATGAATTACCAGCAATGTAGAAAATGTCGTCCATATGCAAAAATCTCAAGAACTGAGCATTGGATATTAATTCAATTCAATGTATAAGATGTCAACATATCACTGAATGTTAGTGATAAATTGCATTGATATTGGTACGCTAGTTTTTGAGTTTTCACCAATATAGTTACACATCAATGTTGGAACATAACAATGGAAAATACATTGTCACACTAAAATTGAAATATCTCAAGAATCAGTCATTGGCTATTATCTCAATTCTAAATATCAAGTCGACGAGTACAACTCAATGTAAGTGATAAATTGCATTGATATATATACGCTAGTTTTGAGATATCACTGATGAATTACCAGCAATGTAGAACATGTCGTCCATATGCAAATATCTCAAGAATTAGGCATTGGATACTAATCCAATTCAACATATTAGATATCAATATATCACTGAATATCAGTGATAAATTGCGTTCATATTGGTAAGCTAGTTTTGGAGTTTTCACTAATATAGTTACGAATCAATATTGGAACATAACAATGGAAAATACATGGTCACACTAAAATTAAATTATCTCAAGAATCAGTCATTGCCTGTTATCCCTTTTGTAAATATCAGATCAACGAGTATCACTTAATGTAAATGATAAATTGCATTGATATTTGCACGCTAGTTTTTGAGATATCACTGATGAATTACCAGCAATGTAGAAAATGTCGTCCATATGGAAATATCTGAAGAATTGATATTTGTATATTAATCCAATTTAATACATTAGTTCCCAAAATATCACTGAATATAAGTAACAAATTGCATTGATATTGGTACGCTAGTTTTTGAGTTTTTACTAATATAGTTACAGATCAATATTGGAACTTATCAATGGAAAATACATGGTCACACTAAAATTGAATTATCTCAAGAATCAGTCATTGCACATTATCCCATTTTTATATATCAGATCAACGAGTATCACTAAATGTAAATGATACATTGCATTGATATTTGTACAATAGTTTTTGAGGTATCACTGATGAATTACCAGCAATGTAGAATATGTCGTCCATATGCAAATATCTCAAGAATGGGGCATTTGATATTAATGCAATTCAACGAATTAGATATCAATATATCACTGAATATCAGTAATAAATTGCGTTCATATTATTACGCTAGTTTTTGAGTTTTCACTAATATAGTTACAGATCATTATTGGAACATAACTAGTTTTTGAGTTTTCATAAATATAGTTACAGATCAATAGTGGAACATAACAATTGAAAATACATGGACACACTAAAATTGAATTATCTCAAGAATCAGTCATTGCCTATTATCCCATTTTTAAATATCAGATCAACGAATATCACTTAACGTAAATGATAAATTGCATTGATATTTATATGATAGTTATTGAGATATCACTGATGAATTACCAGTAATGTAGAACATGTCGTCAATATGCAAATATCTCAAGAAATGAGCATTGGATAATTATTCAATTCAATGTATAAGATGTCAACATATCACTGAATGTGATAAATTGCATTGATATTGGTACGCTAGTTTTTGAGTTTTCACCAATACAGTTACACATCAATGTTGGAACATAACAATGGAAAATACATGGTCACACTAAAATTGAAATATCTCAAGAATCAGTCATTGGCTATTATCTTATTTTTAAGATTATATTTTAGTAAAAATGTTTATTTAGAAGTTTTCAGTTTCTTGTTTAGTTGTTTTTAGTTGTACCTATTATTCATATTTTTATTCCGAATTTGCGTTCTCAAAATATTTATTTCTTTTGCCATTTTAATAGAAACCTTTTATATTGGGAAATTGGGAAACTTCTGGTATAATTATCAAATAATAAAATTTTCAGAAAATTAGGAAATTTCTGACATACCGAGTAGTAATCAAATAACGATATTTTTACAAAATTTAAACTTCGAGCATACGTACAAATAATGAAATTTTCATAAAATTGGGAAACTTCTGGTATACTTATTTTATAAAGATATTTTCAGAAATTCGGAAATTTCAGTACCTAAGTACTTATAAAGTAATGACATTTTCAGAAAACTGAAAAACTTCTAGCTTGCTTATCGAATAATGTGTACAAATTTTTATTTTGTAAATCTTGACATGTGTGATCAACTTATTGTACCTTCACCAATAAATTATGAATTATGAATTATAATGAAATTGTCAGAAAATTGAGAAACTTCAGGTATACGTATCAAATAATGAAATTTTCAGTAGATTGAGAAACTTCTGGTACACTTACCAAATAAAGAAATTTTCAGAAATTCGGAAACTTCTGAGATGCTAGTACTTGTCAAGTAATGCAATTTTCAGAAAACTGAAAAACTTCAAGCATGCTTATCTAATAATTAAATTTTCAGAAAATTGAGAATCTTCATGTATAAGTATCAAATAATGAAATTTTCAAAAAATTGTGAAGCTTCTGTTCTACTTATCGAATAATGAAATTACTAGAAAATTTGGAAACTTCTGGTAAACGTATCAAATAATAAATTCAAGAAAATTGAGAAACATTTGGTACACTTATCATATAAATAAATTTTCAGAAATTCGGAAACTTCTGACATACAAGTACTTATAAAGTAATGACATTCACAAAATTGAAAAACTTTTAGCATGCTTATGGAATTATGAAATTTTCAGACAATTGAGTATCTTCAGGTATACGTATCAGAAAATGAAATTTTCAGAACATTGCGTAACTTTTCTAGGATATACTTACTACTATACTTATTCTACAAATTATACTTTTCCAATAATGAAATTTTCGAATTGCAAAACTTGATATTTTCATTAAATTTTCTGCTAATCAATAGGAATAACCAGTTTCAGGATTGACACTGAAAATACATCATTGAACTTAGTTCGAGATGAGCAACGCATACATTTATCGAGCTGCGGTCAATAAACTGGTCATTGCTGGCTTGATTGCAAAAATCCGGGCCGGATAGGCATTCAAAGAAGAAGAATAAATACAGGTAAATGATGGACCTGCCCGCCCAGAACTAAATCCTATATGGCCCTTCTGGCACAAAGTTTGGAGACACCTTGGTTAAGGGATCAGTAGCTACTTTTCACGTGAGAATTGCACGGAGTGTTCCGGTGCAACTTCTGTCAGCTACGTTAAAGAATTACGACGAATTAATCATAACGTTACAACGTCCACGCTTTTAAAATAAAATTTCACGTTTTTATGGCTCTATTCAGAACATGTTTATGCTCAGACTTTTAAGACATTTTAAAATTCAGTTTGCAATTGTCTAAAAAGTAATATTAAAGCGCATATCGTTAAATGTTAAAGTATGCATAATAGCTTTATTATATTCCAAAATTTAATTACAATTGTAATTATTTGTAAATTTCGATATTATCTCATTGGAGAACTGTGTAGACCAGTTTCGACCTGGTGGGTCCCATCAGTCCAGTGCGTCCGGTTAGTTAATACCCAAAAGTATATTTTGTAAGCGTTTATACGCTTCTCTCACAGTTTAATAGCATTGATATTAAGATTTAAGAAAATAGACCCAAAAATTAACAGTTAATATTGTTAGTGATAATTATTGTAGTGTTTTATTTTATGTTTTGCAAAGTAATGAATTAAGGTTTTTTGTTTGTAAGCTTAATATTATTACTGTTATGGAAGTTTGGAGTTCTCGTCTTGAGCATAAATCCGAGCTAAATGAAACGAAGACGGCCGTTCTGAACGGGATCACGATTATTTGTGTAAACACATCCGTAATAACGTAAGGCATAATTTTATTTCGCAGATTCCCTGCGCCCCCTGCCGGCCCCTAACTGAGTTACAAGTTCCAGGCAAGTTTATCTCCGGCGCTCCTCCCGGGCGGCAATCTTCCCGGATTCCAGGTGGAATAAACCCCAAGATTAACCGAGTCAACATCCTCATAAGCCCAATTAATTCCGGGACGCCTAACCCACCGGTCCCGATTTGCGCGTGCACGCGCGTCCCTATGTGCCTGTGTGTGTGTGGATTCAAATTTCCCGACTTTCCGGGGACTTTGGGAAATTGGAAAAGTGCAAGGCCTTTGGGGGGTGTAGTTGGGGCCGGGACGATCTCGGATTACAATGTCTGCGTGATATGTTGCGCTGGGGGTGGGGGGATGATCCGTGAGACCGGATGAATCTAGGGGGGATCGAAGTTCGAAAACCGGGCGTTCGGACCCGGGAATCTTTTCAACTAGCAAAGTTTATCAAATAAAAACATCAGCTGGATATATATGAGGTGAATTCTTCGGAGGGCGTTAATCAAATGATGAAGTTTGTCGCCCGGACGTTCCCCCCGTGCGTTATTAACAGGTTTATGATTTCGTTCTTGTTCCAGAGCGCGGAGGCATAATTTGTCTGCAGATTGGTTCACACAAAATTAGTAGTCTTTCATAACTGCATTCCTCCTCTGAAGTCTCAGCATTAAGACGATAAAAAAAACACTCCAGTCTCTCTAATACGAACACATTTTATCACGATAACGAATACCATGACAAACCTGACAATAAGATGCAGCTAGCAGCAAAGCATCAGATGTATTTATCACGAATATTATCTCAAACTTAGATTTAGGAAGATGACTATTTTAAACAATATTAAAATTCTAATAATTCCTTAGTTAGAATATAAATTATAAATTTTTATAATAAAATTCTAATGTAAATTATATATTTTATGTATTTCTCGTAAATAAATAAATTTTTAAAAAATAAAAAAAATAAAAAATAATATATAAAACGTAGTGGTTTGCTTCTGTAGAGGCAAAATAAAGATTTATTATTATTAAAAATTATAAATGCTTATGCACGATTCGTATTGCATACATTTTACCATTTTCCCTATGAAACACCCACTTACAGTTTTCGACATTTCCAAAACATTTTCACATTTAGATTTCGTTCAAAAATCTTCATTAAAATATGTAGATATCTGTAATATCTTCAAATTAATTGATAATAAAAATTATGTGATATAATATTCTATGATATGATATATGTGATATGATATGATATTATATATGTGATGTTATTTTATGATATGATATATGTGATGATATGATATGATACATGTGATGATATGATATGATGTGATGTATGTGATGATATGATGTTTTATAGAAATGAAGTGAGTGATAGTCCAGCGTATCTGTACTATCACTGTCAGGAGATCCTTAGGATTGTCTGACCAGTATATGCTAGTTCATTTAGAGTTACCCAGGGTGCACCACGAGGAGGCGAACTAGCTTTGCACCCCGATTATCATAGTCAAAATCCACTTCTGGTTAAAAAAAATTCAGCATAGTCTAAATTTGGTTCCCAAAATCTTAATTTCAGAAGTATATTTAACGTTTTTTAACTTATCGTCGAAACGTGATCTTATCTACATGACTTATCATCATGTCAATATATGACATATCTACTTAATTTCAGAATTATCTACAGCGTTTTTTGACTTATCGTCGTAACATGAACTTATCTACATGACATCATCATGTCAATATATAACATATTCACTTATATAAATGACACATCCACTTATATACACTTATAAGTATACATCTCTGAAACATGCTTTTAATTAAATACAAAAAATTTAACGTAAATAATACTCGTATGGAAAAAGAAAACACTAACAAAATAAAATATGACTGTTTAAAACGTATAATTTTGTTAATTACCGTATTTCATGATTATTATTGGGTTTCTTTATAACGTGAAATAAAGTTTGAACTCGCATATCTTGTAAATGAAGACGGGTCATAAAAAAGTTATATCGGATTATAATTCGTCGTTTCATATCTGGAAATAAGTATAATTTTTCGCTTCGAGTTATAAACCATCTTATCTGTATCGCAATTAATCGTTTTTACTCTAGTGGGTGTGGGGGCAAATTTCACGATAATTTCTGTACAATATCTCATAATATAAAATTCGCAAAAAACCATTATACCATTATACAAACCGTATAATGGTGGAGAGCATAAAACCATGGCTAAAAGAGTAGGAAAATGGGAAGAGTAAGAAAAAACAGTAGAAAAATAGGATTTTCAAAACGTTTCAATGTTCTGTATAACACAAAAGTTGAGATTATAGGAATATTATGTTTCAATTTTCTATATGACAACAAAGTTGAGATTATAGGATTATATGTTTCAAATTTTTGGATAACACCAAAGTTGATATTATCGGAATATTACAATTTTCTCTAGGAACTGTATGTTTTAATGATAACATTCATTAATGACGGTCTATTTGTATCATATATCACTCAATATCAATGATGAATTAAATTGATATTAGTACACTAGATTTTGAGATATCACTAATGAAGTATAAGCAATGTAGAAAATGTACATATGCAAATATCTCAAGAATTGAGCATTGGATATTAATCCAATTCAATACATTATATATCAATATATCACTAAATATCAGTGATAAATTGCGTTTATATTGGTACGCTACTTTTTGAGATTTCGCTAATATAGTCACATGTCAATATTGAACTATATCGGTGGAAAGGAATACATGTTTCAATTTTTTGGATAACACGAAAGTTGAAATTATCGGAATATTATAATTTTCGCCAGCAACTGTATGTTTTAATAATAACATTCATTAATGACGATCTATTTTCATCACATATCACTCAATATCAATGATGAATTGAATTGATATTAGTACGCTAGATTTTGAGATATCACTAATGAAGTATAAGCAATGTAGAAAATGTACATATGCAAATATCTCAAGAATTAAGCATTGGATATTAATCCAATTCAACACGTTATATATCAATATATCAGCCAAGAATCAGTCAGTGGCTATTATCCCATTTTTAAATATCAGAACAATGAGTATCACTCAATTTAAATGACAAATTGCATTGATATTTGTACGCTAGTTTTTGAGATATCACTGATGAAGTACCAGCAATATAGAAAATGCCGTCCATATGCAAATATCTCAAGAATTGATCATTGTATATTAATCGAATTCAATATATTAGATGTCAAAATATCACTGAATATAAGTGATAAATTGCATTGATATTGGTACGCTAGTTTTTGAGTTTTCACTAATACAGTTACAGACCAATATTGGCACATAACATTGGAAAATACATGGTCACATTATAATTGAAATATCTGAAGAATCAGTCATTGACTATTATCCAATTTTAAAATATCAGATCAATAAGTATCACTCAATGTAAGTGATAAATTGCATTGATATTTGTACGCTAGTTTTTAAGATATGACTCATGAATTACCAGCAATGTAGAAAAGTTCGTCCAGATGCAAATATCTCAAGAATTGAGCATTGGATATTAATCCAATTTAATATATCAGATGCCAAAATATCACTGAATATAAGTGATAAATTGCATTGATATCGGTACGCTAGTTTTTGAGTTTTCACTAATAGAGTTGCAGATCAATATTGGAACATAACACTGAAAAATACATGGTCACACTAAAATTGAAATATTTTAAGAATCAGCCATTGACTATAATCCTATTTTTAAATATCAGATCAACAAGTATCACTTAATGTAAATGATAAATTGCATTAATATTTGTACGCTAGATTTTGAGATATCACTGATGAATTACCAGCAATGTAGTAAATGTCGTCCATATGCAAATACCTCAAGAATTGAGCATTGGATATTAATCCAATTCAATACATTAGATGTCTATATATTACTGATTATAAGTGATAAATTGCATTAATATTGGTACGCTAGTTTTTGAGTTTTCACTAATATAATTACAGATCAATATTGGAACATAACAATGGAAAATACATGGTCGCACTAAAATTAAAATATCTCAAGAATCAGTCATTGGGTGTTAATCTATTTTTAAATATCAGATAAACTGGTATTACTCAATATAAGTGATAAATTGCATTGATATTTGCACGCTAGTTTTTGAGATATCACTGATGAATTACCAGCAATGTAGAAAATGTCGTCCATATGCCAATATCTCAAGAATTGAGCATTAGATATTGAATAAATTCAATATATAAGATGTCAATATATTACTGGATATTAGTGATAAATTGCATTGATATTGGTACGCTAGTTTTTGAGTTTTCACTAATATAGTTACAGATCAATATTCGAACATAACAATGGAAAATACATGGTCACACTAAAATTAAAATATCTCAAGAATCAGTCATTAGGTATTTATCCAATTTTAAATATCAGATCAACGAGTATCACTAAATGTAAATGACAAATTGCATTGATATTAGTACGCTAGTTTTTGAAACATAAAACAAAAATTACTAGAAATGTAGAAAATGTGGTCCATATGCAAATATCTCAAGAATTGAGCATTGGATATTAATCCAATTCAATACATTAAATATCAAAATATCACTCAATGCAAATGATAAATTGAATTGATATTTGTACGCTAGTTTTTGAGATATCACTGATGAATTAAGAGCAATGTAAAAAATGTTGTCCATATGCAAATATTTCAAGAATTCAGCATTGGATACTAATCCAATTCAATTCATTAGATGTCTAAATATCACTAAATATAAGTGATAAATTGCATTGATATTGGTACGCTAGTTTTTGAGTTTTTACTAATATAGTTACAGATCAATATTGGAACATAACAATGGAAAATACATGGTCACACTAAAATTAAAAAATCTCAAGAATCAGTCATTGGCTATTATCCCATTTTTAAATATCAAATCAACGAGTATCACTCAATGTAAATGGTAAATTGCATTGATATTTGTACGCTACTTTTTGATATATCACTGATGAATTACCAGCAATGTAGAAAATGTCCGATCTGCAAATATCTCAAGAATTGATCATTGGATATTAATTCAATTCAATGTATAAGATGTAAAAATATCACTGAACGTTAGTGATAAATTGCAATAATATTGATACGCTAGTTTTTGAGATTTCGCTAATAAAGTTATAGATAAATATTGGAAAATATCAGTGGAAAACACATGATTACACTAAAATTGAAATATGTGAAGAATCACTTATCGGATATTAATCTTATTTTAAAATATCAGATGTCAGTATATTACTCAATATAAATGATAAAATGAATTGAAATTTGTACGCTACTTTTTGAGATATCATTAATGAAGTACCAGCAACGGAGAAAATGTCGTCCATATGCAAATATCTTAAGAATTGAGCATTGGATATTAATTTAATTCAAAGTATAAGACGTCAACATATCACTGAATGTTAGTGATAAATTGCATTGATATTGGTACGCTAGTTTTTGTAACTAATATAGTTACAGATTAATATAGGAATATAACAATGGACATTACATGGCCACACAAAAATTGAAATATCTCAAGAATCAGTCATTGGCTATTATCTCATTTTTAAATATCAGATTAACGAGTATCACTAAACTTAAATGATAAATGGCATTGATATTTGTACACTAGTTTTTGAGATATCACTGATGAATTACCAGCAATGTAGAAAATGTCGTCCATATACAAATATCTCAAGAATTGATCATTGTATATTAATCCAATTCAATACATTAGATGTCAAAATATACCTGAATATAAGTGATAAATTGCATTGATATTGGTACGCTAGTTTTTTAGTTTTCACTAATATAATTACAGATCAATATTGGAACATAACAATGGAAAATACATGGTCGCAGTAAAATTGAAATATCTCAAGAATCAATCATTAGCTATTATCCCATTTTTAAATATCAGATCAACAGCTATCACTCAATCTAAGTGATAAATTGCATTGATATTTGTACGCTAGTTTTTGAGATATCACTGATGAATTGCCAGCAATGTAGAAAATGTCGTCCATATACAAATATCTCAAGAATTGATCATTGTAAACTAATCCAATTCAATAAATTAGATATGAAAATATCACTGAATATAAGTGATAAATTGCCTTGATATTGGTACGCTAGTTTTTGAGATTTCGCTAATAAAGTCAAGGATCAATAATGGAAAACATCAGTGGAAAACACATGATTACACTAAAATATGAAGAAAATATGAAATATATGAAGAATCACTCATTGGCTATTAATCCCATTTTAAAATATCAGATGTCTGTATATTACTCAATATAAATGATAAATTGCATCAAAATTTATACGCTAGTTTTTGAGATATCATTAATGAAGTACCAGCAACGTAGAAAATTTGGTCCATATGCAAATATCTCAAGAACTGAGAATTGGATATTAATGCAATTCTATATATTAGATGCCAATGTATCTCTGAATATCAGTGATAAATTGTTTTAATATTGATACGCTAGATTTTGAAATTTCGCCATTAATATGGCGTTATCTACTGCAAAATCTCCTCATATTTATTGAACAATATTTGTTCCTTTATTGATTTATGGGAACCATAATGCCATAAATCAATAAAGGAACTAATATTGTTCAATGCATATGAGGAGGTTTTGCAGTAGATAACATTTATAGTTTCCACCTGTTCAATATTAAAAATGCGGCTGGACATTTTTTTTTTTTTATTTCAATATTTAAATTTTACTTTTTTAATACATGATTTTAGTCGAGAAATTGTGTGCTTTTTACCTTGTACGCACAAAAGCTGGATTAAAGCGGCGCGGTTTATCAAACAGCCGTATTACTTTGTTACTCCTCATTGTTCTGGCCGTCGCGGAATCAAGGTGAGTGCGCGCGATAAATTCCTTCCCTTCGTTTCTTTGTTGATTGCGCCGCGCACGCGAAATAAAGTATTCACTCAGGGATCCTGTGATGTTTCTCGCTGAAAGACTTTTATATATGATCCTTGTTGACTCTGCTCTGTTCGCGGATATAAAAGTCTACTCCTGAAAGTGTGCATTGAGGGGATTGCGCGGATGTTTTATAGTTTGCAGCAGCCGGAGTAGAGTGCGGTATAATTTTGCGGAACGCTCGCCGCCCACGAATACATCTTTTCAAACGAAGAGATTAGAATTAATAATTTACCGCTCACTCGGTGGCGGCGAATTTTTATATGGGCATTAACATGCAGCGGGATTATCGCGTCATGATTAGAGCGGCGAAATGGATGGTTCCCAAGCGAACACTGTAGTAATTCTTTCCCATACATATCGCATATAAGGCAACATTTATCAAGTTATTGACCGAAACTATTTCTGCCCAATCATTCGAGTTCAAATATCAGAATATTCATAACGTAAACGAAAATTCAAGACCCAAAAAGATGATATTTTAGTTGTCATTTAAAAAAAATGGCTCTGACGTCATAACTTCTAAACGGGGAGAGATGGAAAAATAAAAGTGGTCTGAAAATATTTGTTTGAAAAAAAATCATTTTGACCTATTGAAGCATTTTTCAAAAATTTCTACAAGGGAAAAAATAAAGCCAGGTCTTAATACTTTAAGCGCTCTCTGTATGTGTTATTCCATCACAACATTGCACTTACATGCACTTACATCCTTCAACATTGAGGGTTTTCATGTACAAACGCTCCAATTGGATTATAAATTGCACCTCTTTAAACGGTAAACATTGATATTTGTGTCGAAGGCGGCAAAAACTGCGCCGGATTAAATCGATGGCGCGTCACAGACTCGCACAATGCCCCGTTATTGCAGTTTTTCCGCGCAAAAAGGTGCGGATGTTCGCCTCCACTCGACACTAATTACATGTTTGTATAAAACTTCCGTCCCTCCCCATTCCCGGGGACAATCAATCTATGTTCACGGCTTAACGCTCCGGCTGGTTTAATACAGCTCCCGGGACGCTCGCGGGAGATTATCACCTGCGAGCCACGTCTCGCTTTTTCTCCGTAGGTAGACACGGCGTGTTTTGCATCCAGGGTGCAATCCGGCAGGGCTGCCCACCCCCCGGAACGCGCAGATGAATTTCAGGGATTTCGGCCGGGATATTAATTCATCCCGGAATGACGTCTTTACGCGGGGATTCTTCAATCCGCGCGGAACGCCGGGGACATTAATATAATACGTGAAAATTAATCTAGGTATACTTGGAATGTAATAATGCTGCCTTATAAATGGTGACACAAACAAACAACTGTATTATGAAATTATTAAGCACTGCAGTGGTTCGCTTAAAATCTACACAGTGGTGCACATTTTTTTTATTATACTATTCCGGCTCGATCAATAATTGAGTGAGACAGCCAAAGTTCAATTTTACGAAAGTTCACAATTCTCGAAAATTTCAAAGGCTGCTGCCATATATTGGATGGTTGCAATCAAAATTTTGAAACTTATTGCCTAGCTTTTAATTATTACTTTACACAGCCTTACACTACTAAACAGGTCATTCAACGTGGCATGTGTATATTCCGCTCCAGATAATTTTCATCTTGCGAAGTTACGCGGAAGGAACACGCTTAAATTTGAATGGCGCACGAAGACGAAAGTAACGGCAACCCGTGGCGTTTAATAATAATGCAAACGTGCGAAATTAGGCCCGGAATATTTCATAGTTGATAAAACAGCCGCTTGCCAACATGCGAACTGCCTCGCTCGTAAAAAATATGATATCCCGAAAGGGCAATAAAAATAGTTTATGTTTTATTAAACCCTGAAAAGTTTTATTGCTTCCATTAAATCTCCGGCATTTAATGCCGGGGTATCGAATTATCTCCCGGAATATGAATGCGACTTCCGGTGTAATTTCCTAAATTGATAACGTCCGAATGTGCAACGTTATTAAGCCGAGGCGTATTTTCGTTGGTTCATAAAAATGTATCTGCAAACAACACTAATTCATCAAGCTACATTTTCTAGGGGCACTGACGGCTCTTGGCGCCATCAGAGCGAGGGTGGTAGCAACGACTGCACAGTGAAATTTTGGTAGATATAAATGTGATATTACGCCCGCATAACTAGAAACAAGTAGATACGCCAAAAGAGTTCTGGCTCATTTCCCCATAAGGATTTACATAGGGGCATAAATTGTATTGATATTCGTACGCTAGTTTTTGAGATATCACTAATGACGTACCAGCAATATAGAAAATGTTGTTTATTTGCAAATATCTCAAGAATTGAGTATTGGATATTATTACAATTCAATCAATACATTAGATGACAATATATCACTAAATATCAGTGATAAATTTCATTAATATTCGTACGCTACTTTCTGAGTTATCGCTAATATAGTCTCAGATCAATATTGAAAATATCAGTGGAAAATACATGATTACACAACAATTGAAATATCTCAATAATCGCTCATTAGATATTAATCCCATTTCAGAATATCAGATATTAGAATATTACTCAATATAAATGATTAATTCTACTAAAATTCGTATGCTAGTTTTTGAGATATCACTAAGGAAGTACCAACAAACTAGAAAATGTCGTCCATATGCAAATATATCAAGAATTGAGAATTGGATATTAATGCAATTCAACACATCAGATGTCAATATATCACTAACTATCAGTAATAAATTTTATTAATATTCGTGCACTAGTTTTTGAGATTTCATTAATATAGTCACAGATTAATATTGGAAAATATCAGTGGAAAACACATGATTACACTAAAATTGAAATATCTCAAGAATGGATTATTGGATATGAATCCCATTTTAGAATATCATATATCAGAATATTACTCAATATAACGGTTCAATTGCACTGATATTCGTACGCTAGTTTTTGAGATATCACTAATGAAGTACCAGAAATGTAGACAATGTCGTCCATATGCAAATATCTCAAGAATTGAACATTGGATATTAATACAGTTCAATATATTAGATGCCAATGTATCACGAAATACTAGTGATAAATGTCATTATAATTTATACGCTAGTTTTTGAGATTTCGCTAATATAGTCACAGATCAATATTGGAAAATATCAGTGAGAAACCAAAAAAATCCAGTTATTGGATATTAATCCCATTTAAGAATATCATATATCAGAATATTATTCAATATAAATGTTCAACTGCACAGATATTTGTACGTTAGTTTTTGAGATGTCACCAATGAAGTACCACCAATGAAGGAAATCTCGTCTATATGCAAATATCTCAAGACTTGAGCATTGAATATTAATGCAATTCAACAAACCAGATGTCAATATATCACTGAATATCATTAATACATTTTATAAATATTCGTACGCTAGTTTTTGAGATTTCACTCATATAGTCACCACAGATTAATATTGCAAAATATCAGTGGAAAACACATGATTACACTAATATTGAAATATCTCAAGAATCGCTTATTGGAAATTAATCCCATTTCAGATTATCATATATCAGAATAATATTAGTCATTAAAAATGATAAATTGCATTGATATTCGTACGGTAATTATTGAGATATCACTAATGAAGTATTGGCAATGAAGAAAATGTCGTCCATATGCAAATATCTCAAGAATTGGTCATTGGATATTGATACAATTTAATAGATGATCCGTCAATATATCAATAAATAGCAGGGATAAATTTTATTAATATTCGTACGCTAGTTTTTGTGATTTCGCTAATATAGTCATAGATCAATATTGGAAAATATCAGTGGAAAACACATGATTACACTAAAATTGAAATATCTCAAGAATCGCTTATTAGATATTAATCTCATTTCAGATTATCATATATCAGAATATTAGTCATTATAAATGATAAATTGCATTGATATTCGTACGGTAGTTATTGAGATATCACTAATGAAGTATTGGCAATGAAGAAAATGTCGTCCATATGCAAATATCTCAAGAATTGGTTATTGGATACTGATACAATTTAATAGATGAAACGACAAGATATCAGTAAATAGAAGCGATAATTTTATTAATATTCGTACGCTATTTTTTATGATTTCGCTAATATAGTCACAGATGAATATTCGAAAATCAGTGGAAAACACTTGATTACACTAAAATTGAAATATTGCAAGAATCACTCATGGGATATTAATCCTATTTCAGAATATCAGATATCAGAATATTACTCAATATAAATGATAATTTGCATTGATATTTGTATGGTAAATTATATATCACTAATGAAGTACCAGTAATGTAGAAAATCTAGTCCATATGCAAATACCTCAAGAATTAAGCATTTAATATTAATACAATTCAATACGTTACATGTCAATATATCACTAAATATCAGTGATAAATTTTATTAATATTCGTACGTTAGTTTTTCAGATTTTGCTAATATAGTCACAGATCAATATTGGACAATATAAGTGAAAAACACTTGAGTACACTAAAATTGAAATATTTAAAGAATCACTCATTGGATATTAATGCCATTCTATAATGTCGGATATAAGAATATTACTCAATATTATAGTTCAATTGCACTGATATTCGTACGCTAGTTTTTGAGATATCACTAATGAAGTACCACCAATGAAGAAAATTTCGTCCATCTGCAAATATCTCAAAAATTAAACATTGGATATTAATACAGTTCAACAGATTAGAGGCCAATATATCACTAAGTATTACTGATGAATTTCATTACAATTCGTACACTAGTTATTGAGATATCACTAGTGGAGTACCAGCAACGTAGAAAATCTCGTCTATATGCAAATATCTCAAGAATTGAGCATTGTATATTAACACAATTCAATATTTTAGATGTAAATTTATTGCTAAATATAAGTGATAAATTGCATTATGATTTGTACGCTAGTTTTTGAGATATCACTAATATAGTCACAGATCAATATTGGAAAATATTAGTGGAAAACACACGATTACATGAAAACTGAAATATTTCAAGAATCACTCATTAGATATTAATCGTATTTCAGAATATCAAATATTAGAATATTTCTTAATATAAATGATAAATTGCATTAATATTCGTACGGTAGTTATTGAGATATCAGTAATGAAGTGCTGAAAATGCTGAAAATCTCGTCCATATGAAAATATCTCTAGAATTGAGAATTGGATATTAATTCAATTTAATATTTTGGATGTCAATATATCAGTAAATATCATCAATACATTTCATAATTATTCGTAAGCTAGTTTTTGAGATTTTGCTAATACAGTCACAGGTTAATATTTGAAAATATCAGTTGAAAACGCATGATTACTCTAAAATTTAAATATCTCAAGAATTACTCATTGTACATTAATACCATTTCATAATATCAGACATCAGAATATTAATCAATATAAACGATCAATTGTACTAAAATTTGTACGCTAGTTATTGAGATATCTCTAATGAAGTACCAGCAATGTAGAAAAGGTTGTCCATATGCAAATATCTCAAGAATTGAACATTGGATATTATTCCAATTCAATAAGTTAGGTGTTAATATATCACTGAATAATAGTTATAAATTGTAATGATATTGGTACGGTAGTTTTTGAGATTTCGCTAATAAAGTCATAGATGAACATAGGAAAATATCTCCACTGATATTACACATGATTAAATACATGTGTATACATAATACATACAAAAACTATCAGTGGAAAACACTTGATTACACTAAAATTGAAATATTTCAAGAATCACTCATTCGATATTAATCCCATAGTACAATATTAGATGTCAGAATATCACTCAATATAAATGATAAATTATTAAAATATGTTTTGAAAATATTAAAATTCGTACGCTACTTTTTCAGATATCACTAATGATTACTGAAGTACTATCAATGTAGAAAATCTTGTACTTATGCAAATAAATCAAGAATTAAACATCGGAATATAATTCAATTCAATACAAAGGTGTCAACATATCACTGACTACCAATAATAAATTGCATTAATACTGGTATGCTCGTTTTTGAGATTTGGCTAATATAGTTACAGATATCCATAGAGGTCTTAATTTACTTTTTCCGGTCGTGCCGAAAGATGTCACACATCTACATGTGTGATATGAAGATGTCACACATGTGTCTCACACGACGTCGGCTTGATGTTACAAGGTTGCATGTAAATTTTTTTTAATGTTTAGGTCTATAGTATTACCAGGCTCTAAGTTTTCAACATGGAACCTTTTAACTTGCTGGAAGGTTAAAATCGGATCATTAGGAATCTGTCATGAAAACATATCTATTTACAGTGCAAAATATATCATTTTCTGTAATAGCAAACATATTTAAAATCCTTATTCCCAAATTTTTAAATTCGCACATACAACCTTGTAACATTAAGCCGACGACATATCTCTCACACGTGCCTCACATGTGTCTCACAGGTGTCTCCCACATATCTCACATCTCAATATATCTTCAATAAAAAACTGTCTCACATGTGTCCTACACCTGTCTCACATCTGTCTCACACATGTCTCACATTCGCCTCACACCTGTCGCCCGACCCGAAAAAGTGAATTTAGACCCCTATGTAAATCGTTATGGGAAAATAAACCATAACTATCTTAGCTTATCTACTGAAATCGTTCAGGTCCCTATAGTAAAAATAATGTATTAGGTCTGATTTATCTCTCAAATATTGATCAATTTGACCATAGGTAGAGGAGCAATAAAGATTATTTTTGTTTATTATGTATCCAGGAATTTAGATCCCTATGTAAATCCTTATGGTAAAATAAGCCATAACTCTCTTAGCTTATCTACTGAAATAGTTCAGGTTCCTATAGTAAAAATAATGTATTTGAGTCTGATTTATCTCTTAAATAATGACCAATTAAACCATAGGTACAGGAACAATAGAGATTAATTTTGTTTATTTTGTGTCCATGAATTTAGACTCCTATATAAATCCTTATGGTAAAATGAGCCATAACTCTCTTAGCTTATCTACTGAAATAGTTCAGGTTCCTATAGTAAAAATAATGTATTTGGGTCTGATTTATCTGTCAAATAATGACCAATTAAACAATAGGTAGAGAAGCAATAGATTTTTTTTTTGTTATGCGTCCACATGCACCAGAATTATTATAGTGATTGTTTTAATTTAAGGTTCTACAGCTCAGCAGCTCTTAACATCACAAGCAATAGCCGCTAGAACCGTTGCGATCGTAATAATTCTTGGTTCTACAGCTCTGCAGCTCTTAAGAGATTAAGCACTAGCAGCTCCAGTCTCGTGGAAAATATTATTTGGCGATTATTATTATAATTCGCTTTTAAATCGTATCCTAGTACATAATAAGGTTCTGCAGCTCGGCAGCTCTTATGATGGGTATTGCTCATGGTTTACTGTTGAGTGATGCTCGTCGGTATTCCATACGTGATTTTGGGGCAAAGTTTTTGATGGAAAATCGCTTATACGAACACTCCGTGCGCACACAATTCGCATCCCGCGCCCCCATTCATACCAGGCATAATATTTTTATATAAATTTCAATTACCATAGAGACGTCAGCAGGCCCCCATTCAGACGCCCGCGCCACTCCAGAACAACACGATTACCGATGCAGGGCGAGCGCCCCCCCGCCAAACAGCCGCCCCCGCCGCCGAAAACGGCGCGCATTGTTCGCCCGGAACGCATTATCCGAAAACCGCCCCTAATTGCCCCCGTTTATTCCGTTATTAATCGACTTATTCCTCGGCCGGCGTTCCTTTGCCCCGCAAATTAAACGCGAGCTCGCGGGGCACTTTTGTTGATCACACTCGTCGCGGATGAATGTGCCCCCGCCCGCCCCCAAGGGGTGCGCGCGGGCGGCGGACGTTTTCAGGCATAATTCTTTGTGGGGTTTAATGGGCGATCGCGGGGGCGGTCGTTAGCGTTATGGAGGGCCCCCCGTTCCACGGTCGTTAGAATCCGGCTTTTCCGTAGAAATCCGCAAGAGCAGAGGATTAAACGGCGGAATTGGGGTATCGTTCAATGCATAAACATATTGTTTACAGTCACGTACACCAATGTTAGTCTTGCTTCGGCGTCTGTTGTGATTCCTAAAACGCAATTTGCTTTTGTATACATCTGCAAGCAATAATAGCAATAATAACCCACAGTAGCTTTTCATCGCTACATTTTTACTGCGAATAATGTTGACTTATTTATTTTTAATTGAATCGCAAACAAGTCAAAACAACTACGCAGCGCCAATTACAATTCCGATCTGGTAGGTAATTGAATTGTTCAAGTTTAATCCCCTAACAAATATGGCGAGATTAATCCAGCTGCCGCCGAAATTAAAACTCCCACGTCTCCTGGCTGCGCCGTCTCCAAGATTCGCCGTGAATATTAATCTTCGCTTCGGCGTAATTTCCATCATCCATCCGCGGGGGCGGCAATCGGGATAAGTCCGCACGCGCCGCCGCCTCCCCAATCGCGCACCCCTTGACGCACACACACGCGAAAATTCAAAATACATTTACTGCGAGGGGGGCGCACCCGCGGGGCCCAAATCAAATTTGGCCCCGCACAAAGCGCGCATTTGCGTCGCGGGAGATGCGAAAACTTTTTTTTTTCCAATCACGCGAAAGTTCAAATTGACGAAAATCGCCCGTCCCAGCAGAGCCCCTTCTGCGCGGCCGAATAAAAACGATAACAAATCGCGCCCCCAACAAAAAAAAAACAATTAGCGCCCGATTTTTTCCCGTGCGTTTAATTAAATCCGCAATATTTTGCGCCGCTGATTAAATTAGGGCGCGATATTAATCCCGCTTTAATTAACAGCCGACGGCCGAATAATTCCATTATTAGTCTCAGGTTAAAAGGCAACACGGATTAAGGATCTCGGGCGTGGAAGGCGCGGAATCCTGGGCTGCAGACCGGCCAGGTCTCTGGATTAGTCGAATAGTTCTGAAGCCGAGAGATTGGTCTAGCATAATTTCCGAGAATTACGGATTTATGCGAATCGCTGGATACGCTGAATTTGCACCGCCATAGGGACGGTAAAGCGCTCCTCAATTTAGATTTCATACTATTCCTACAGGAATGCCTTTGAAATTAAACTAAAATGAAATTAATGCGACGGATTTAATTAAAATTAAAAAAAAAAAAACTCAATATCAATCCGAACTAACAAGATAATGTATAATGTGCTCTACAAGGCGGCACATTTTCAAATCATTCTATGGGGACTTAGCCCCATATATGGCTCATAATTTGAGCGCTCGTCCATTCTCGTATTCCCACAAGTCCCCGAGTTACCTCGATTTTCGTGAAAAAAGTACGTTAATTTCTCGCTTTTCGTGAAAAAAGTACGTTATTTCGAAAAATACTTTTGTCTCTTCTTAAGCCCCCCCCACCCCCTGTACAGTCATGAACTCTAAGAATGTCACTGTCGCTGGGACACAGCGGTTCGCCGTCCTTGTCTCGTCGAGCGCGGTGGGGACGGGGTTGCATTCGGAGCGGTTCGGCGTTCAGTGTTCTTACGTATATTGAGCCGGCTGAGTGACCGGCTCCCTAAAATTTTACTGGAGGGGCTCTGGGTCCGCTATTATGTATACATCCCATAAAACAAAAATATTTTTGGTCTACATCATAGATTTATATACAGTGTCCGCCAGAAAATTGGACACACGGAAACATATGTTATTATTAACTTTTCAGAAAATGTTATTCTTCCAAACAGTTTCTGCATTATTTCAAACGCAATAGACAATCGTTCAAGTAAATTATCTGTTTGCATGTTTTGAAATACTTAATATCTTTTTTCTACAATCACTAAATAAAGTAAGCTTTTTTGCTGACAACGAAAAGTTGACGTTTTTATGTAGTTCATGTTAGTTGACGTAATTAGGACAGTTCAGCTATTATGCGTTAAATCGGATCATCTTAACGAAAACATTAAAGAAGATGAAGATGATGAAATTGAAGCTCATGAAAAATTAATTGTTCGTGATGATCTTATGACAACAGTTCATAAAATTGGCAGCAATGATGAAAATTTGTTTAAATTCGACAACAATGATGACAATATGGTAACTTCCATACATTGCAACTGTCTATTTATGACGGAGTAAATGACAAACGAATTGAAAAATATATATGAGCCGTTGAAAATCAAAGTAGGTACCCCAGTCTATTTTTTTTTTAATTGAGAAAAGTCTAGAAATATACCAGGGACAACATTTCTACTACTAAAATAATTCAGATCTTGAAAGAAATAATATAATAGAAATTTTGTCAAACATAATTGATAATTTGACACGAAGTATTTAGATGTTAAAATTAATTGAAATTTTGACAGGAATCATTGAAATATAACAAAAATAAAAATACCACCATATCAATTGACATCTTAATATAAATAATTAATTAAAATTTTAGTACAATTGATTGATATTTGGATATACATAAATTAGGAGCTGGGTGCAAGAACAGCGTAAGTCGATTTATGGGGTTTTTGGGCAAATTTGTTTATTAGAATATTTGTACCCTTATTTATAAGTCTGTTAAAAAATATATAGCTGTTCATACAAATTGCAAAAAAAAATAGATGTCTCTAATTGCTATATTACGAGTACATAAAACTTAAAATAACAAATTATAATCAAATACAGCTGGTTATATGGATGAAATACTAACAAAAATATAATTTTATATATTTTTTTAATTCCCTTATAAATTTATATATGTTTGATAGTTTAATCGACAGATATTTGGTATACTGTCGTTCTGCTGTATATCGCAGTTGTGCTTCCTGCCCTTTTACACCATATGCATTCCAGTAAATAAGATTCACTGACCAGTATACAAAGCTGTAGAAACACTTAAAAAGTTTAGGGTAAGTAATTGGAACTTTTCGTGAAAATATTATTGTTGTTTTTTTTAAATCTTACCGCTTTTTTCAGTATAGTCATTAAAACCATGAATTCTACAAATTTTAAATAAAAATTATCTTTATACGCAACAATTTTATAAATTTTCCCCTAAAACGATTTGTCAATCATTAAAATTTTATGACTTTGAGTTTTCTAGTGTAAATATTAGATTTACAACAATGTTACAAAATGTATTCAATATTTACATTAAATTCTATAAATTATTCTATAAAGCTGTAGAAACACTTAAAAAGTTTAGGGCAAGTAATTGGAACTTTTCTTGAAAATATTATTGTAGTTATTCTTAAAATTTTACCGCTTTATTCAGTATAGTCATTAAAACCATGAATTATCCAAATTTTTAACTAAAAATTATCTTTACACGCAACAATTTTATAAATTTTCCCCTAAAACGATTTGTCAATCATTAAAATTTTCTGACTTTGAATTTTCTAATGTAAATATTAGATTTACAACAATGTTACAAAGTGTATTCAATTTTAACATTAAATTCTATAACTTAACTGAAAAAGTCTGTCGGGACGAAAACCGGTGTTTTTTTTTATTGAACGGGAACGAAAACCAAAACCAATAAAACATCAGTTCGAAGCCCTGATTATTATTTCATGAAATTTCTTAAGACATTAATTGCAAAGTTAGTACCTGATTTGTTTATAGTATACTTAAAAACTATTTTTTGTGTAAATTTGACGAGAATTCTGTAATGAAACGAGTGAGAAAATCGAATTAATCACTTTCTGCACTAACAAATATTCGTTGTGATTCAATGAAACAGTCTATATTTTCACTGAAACGTTTGCAATTTACAATTAAATTTCTATACTTGCGAGTGATTTTTTATTTCTGTAAGATAAACTAATTGAATTTCGCAAGTCTTCGTAAGTATATAGAGTGTGATCTGGTATGAACTGTATGACTCTGAATGATTGACCCTGAATCGAATGAGACTATCGGCATCGAGATTGGACCGTTCGTTTAGAAGTTTCATTTAAACAGCCCTTTTTGCTATTTTTTTTAATTTCCCAACTATGAGGGCGGATATGTCGAGAACCGCTGGGGCTAGGAGGCTAAATGTGTGCTCATTTGAATCGGGAGGATCCAATTAGTCTAGGCAAGTGCCTCTAAGGTCATTTGGAGCCATTCGAAAAATCGCGATTTTTCGGATTTTTATTTTAGTCGATATGATCGGAAAATCGTCGAATTTAGGTTTTGCCAACTGGTTTCTGCAATGTTTAAGTGACGAATATGCAAAATATAATTGAGGAGCAGAAATGAATAAAAGGTTGAAAATGCTATTCTACGAAGCGAACATAAATTAAAGATTTTTTTTTATATTTGCTTAGCTTTATTGTTCTATTATTAACAGCTCATAATTACTAATCTAAGAGAATTTTAATGGCACTTGGAGCGTTTACCATTCCTACTATTCAATTATACTGATTTTGCATATTCGTTAAAATTTTCATCTTCTACGTAATGTACCCTGGCAGTCTCCTTATGACCAAATATGCAAATCCACCGCCAGTCGAGTTGAACGACATCGCGTGCAACTTCTTGCTGGAAACGTAATGCAAACGAACGCAAAACGCACGCCGCACTTTCGCGGACCGTTTAGGATGAGCCATCGATCCTGCCACGTGTAATTCAATTAGCTGGTACGGAATTGGGGCCGAGCACCGCTGGGTCTTCGCTAATGCGGAGGAAATGGGGCCCTCGATCGCGGAAAAAGCGGCAGTTAATTGCGCCTGCTTGTTTTTATTATTTACGCCCGCGCGACACGGCCGCAATTTATTTTAGTTTAATTCGCCCTCGGAACGCGTAAATTGCGCGCCGGCCCTTTAATTAAAAGAGTGTATTAATTATCGCACGCGTGTGCGTATTAAATCGATGGCGTGTAAAGGGGGCAACTGCCGCCAACGTGAGCTGCGAGTTTATTTAGGCCCGAGTTGGCTTAAAAAACACACCTCTCTTTAATCAACTGATCAGTTGATGGCAAATATTGGGTTTTGGGGGCCCCCTTTTATTAAATGTAATGTTATATTACCGTTATACACACAGGCTGCTAATCATAAAGTGTGTGCAAGAAATTTGGAAACGACCACATAAAATTGTAATTTGAAAATTATAATGTAATATCATTTCAAAATTAGGTATAATAAAGATGTATCAAATTGCAAAATTACAATGAAATTTCAAAATTAGGTACAATAAAATTGTATACAAAATTACATAAATCACATGGCAGAAGGACCCACGTTGGTCGATAGCCAGGTAGGGATGGAATCCCTAACAAATACAGTCACTACTACTAAAACTGTAATTGTAGATTTGAGAACAATGCGAAAGAGGACAACTAATTCGACTTTTTAGAGTTTCCTGCTTCTATTTTCTGTTTACCTTCAAAAGGTTATGAAGTCACCCATTTTTGTTTTTTGTAGCAAAGGCGCAATTTCGTCTAATTTTCGATAATTCTCGCGATTCCTTGTTGATTGGATTGTTGATTTTTTTAATCAAATATGACAAACTTTTGTTCATTAAACATTACGTATTATGTATTAAATATACTCGTTACAAATGCAAGTGGTCATGTTTGTGATATAACAAATCATGTAAAAGAGAAAATGACCGAAAATTCACTTTCAAAAATAAGCGACTCAATCGCCTGTCCGCTGTTCAAGCCGGATGACTCCTGAATTAGAGTCCGGTCATTTATCGCGCAACCATGATTTGTAAACCAAATAAAGTGAAATCGCCGGGTCATATTTGAATGTGTTTATCTTTAACGTTTCCCCATAAAGTTTCGTTTCATCTACAGTCGGGAGCGTCTGTTTGCGAGCTCGCAAATTTACACGCCCGAACGCCCTAAATTAATCCAATTTCCGCCCCAGTTTTCAATTCGCCCGCTTCACAATCAAAAATAATTTATGAATCGTAAAATTCGCGGGCTTAATATGTAGCATATTTAACTCGATTTCGATTCATTACGCTGCAGACATTTTAATCGCTTGTTAATATAATAAACATTCGGAGCGCCGAGCGTAATTCGCGCTGTCGAAAGCAGGTTTAATGAGAGTTCAGCTGTGCTATTATTTTGCGAAATTTCTGGATGCCATCGGGGCATTGTAATGCGAAAAATGAATTTCGCGAGCACCAAGCTCGCCTTTTATGCAGCGGGTTCGCCAGTGGGGTTTTTTGTAATTACGAGAGGTGGAAGTCGCTTAATTAGGTCAGTTTGACTAGTATTTCAGGCTACCTGGAACTATCTAACCAGCTTATTAACATTGTTTACGTTGTATTAATATTTATGAGTAGGTATATTGCATAATTAAAAAAGATCTGTGGATCCAAAGGTTAATTTTTAATTAACCTCTGCTTTTACAATCCGTTCTCGAGATATCTGCCCTCAAATTTGCGAAATTGAAAAAAATAGCAAAAAAGAGCTGATAAATGACCGATGGTCTCATTCCATTCAGGGGACGGTTCATACGACACCACACTCGATAGACCTACGAAGACGTTTTAATTTATTTAGATTAGGTTGGGTTTGGTTACGTTAGGTTATATCTATTACTGAAATTGTTGAAAATTTAATTATTGTATATTTAATATTAGATTTGTGTTCAGTATACCTGAAGCTAATTCTCCTATATATTTTCAATATTAAATAAGTGACGTAGCAACTACTGAAATTTCTGAAAATTTATTTATTGCATATTTATTATCAGATATCTGTTTGGTATACTTGAAGCTAATACTCCTGAAAATTTGACAAAGTTTCAGTATTAAATAAGTGAGAAAATCAAACACTTAACTTTCCGCAACGAGAAGTATCGGTTAGCTACTACTGAAATATCTGCAAATTTATCAATTGCATATTTATTATCAGATATCTGTTTAGTATACTTGACGCTAATACTCCTGAAAATTTGACAAAGTTTCAGAATAAAATAAGTGAGAAAACAAACACTTAACTTTCTGCAACGAGAAGTATCGGTTAGCTACTACTGAAATATCTGAAAATTTATCAACTGCATATTTATTATCAGATGTCTGTTAAGTATACTTAAAGCTAATACTCCTTAAAATTTGACAACGTTTCAGTATAAAATAAGTGAGAAAATCAAATACTTAACTTTCAACAATGACAAGTATCGGTTAGCTACTACTGAAATTTCTGAAAATTTATTTATTGCATATTTATTATCAGATATCTGTTTGGTATACTTGAAGCTAATACTACTGAAAATTTGACAAAGTTTCAGTATTAAATAAGTGAGAAAATCAAACACTTAACTTTCTACAATGACAGGTATCTGTTAGCTACTACTAAAATTTCTGAAAATTTATTTTTTGCATCTTTATTAACAGATATCTGTTTTGTATACTTAAAGCTAAAACTCCTGAAAATTTCATAAAGTTTCAGTATTAAATAAGTGAGAAAATCAAACACTTAACTTTCTGCAATGACAAGTATCGGTTAGCTACTACTGAAATTTATGCAAATTTATTTATTGCATATTTATTATCAGATATCTATTTAGTATACTTGAAGCTAAGACTGCTCAAAATTTGACAAAGTTTCAGGATTAAATTAGTGAGAATATCAAACACTTAACTTTCTGCAATGACAAGTATCGGTTAGCTACTACTGAAATTTCTGAAAATTTATTGATTGCATATTTATTATCAGATATCAGTTTGGTATACTTGAAGCTAATACTCCTGAAAAATTGACAAAGTTTCAGTATAAAATGAGTGAGAAAATCAAACACTTAACTTTCTGCAATGACAAGTATCGGTAGGCTACTACTGAAATTTCTGAAAATTTATTGATTGCATTTTTATTATCAGATATCTGTTTAGTATACTTGAAGCTAAAACTCCTGAAAATTTGACAAAGTTTCAGTGTTAAATAAGTGATAAAATCAAACACTTAACTTTCTCCAATGACAAGTATCGGTTAGCTACTACTGAAATATCTGAAAATTTATTTATTCCATATTTATTATCAGATATCAGTTTGGTATACTTAGAGCTAATACTCCTGAAAATTTGACAAAGTTTCAGTATAAAATAAGTGAGAAAATCAAACACTTACCTTTCTACAATGACAAGTATCGGTTAGCTACTACTGAAATTTCTGAAATATTATTTATTGCGTCTTTATTATCAGATATCTGTTTGGTATACTTGAAGCTAAAACTTCTGAAAATTTGATAAAGTTTCAGTGTTAAATAAGTCAGAAAATCAAATATATAACTTTCTGCAATGACAAGTATCGGTTAGCTACTACTGAAATTTCTGAAAATTTATTTATTGCATATTTATTATCAGATATCGGTTTGGTACACTTGAAGCTAATACTTCTGAAAATTTGAGAAAGTTTCAATATAAAATAAGTGAGAAAATCAAACACTTAACTTTCTGCAATGACAAGTATCGGTTAGCTACTACTGAAATTTCTGAAAATTTATCTATTGCATATTTATTATCAGATATCAGTTTAGTATACCTAAAGCTAAAACTCCTGGCAATTTGACAAAGTTTCAGTATTAAATAAGTGAGAAAATCAAACACTTAACTTTCTACAATGACAAGTATCGGTTAGCTACTACTGAAATTTCTGAAAATTTATTTATTGCATATTAATTATCAGATATCTGTTTGGTATACTTAAAGCTAATACTCCTGAAAGTTTGACAAAGTTTCAGTATAAAATAAGTAAGAAAATCAATCACTTAACTTTCTGCAATGACAAGTATCGGATAGCTACTACTGAAATTTCTGAAAATTTATTTATTGCATATTTATTATCAGATATCTGTTTAGTATACTTGAAGCTAATACTCCTGAAAATTTTTCAAAGTTTCAGTATTAAATAAGTCAGAAAATCAAACACTTATCTTTCTACAATGGCAAGTATCGGTTAGCTACTACTGAAATTTCTGAAATTTTATTTATTGCATATTTTTTATTAGATATCTGTTTGGTATACTTGAAGGTAATACTCCCGAAAATTTGACAAAGTTTCAGTATTAAATAAGTGAGAAAATCAGATATATAACTTTCTGCAATGACAAGTATCGGTTAGCTACTACTGAAATTTCTGAAATATTATTTATTGCATATATATTATCAGATATATCTTTGGTACACTTGAAGCTAAAACTCCTGAAAACTTGATAAAGATTCAGTATTAAATAAGTGAGAAAATCAAACACTTAACTTTCTGCAATGACAAGTATCGGTTAACTACTACTGAAATTTCTGAAAAATTATTTATTGCATCTTTATTATCAGATATCTGTTTAGTATACTTAAAGCAAATAATCCTGAAAATTTGACAAAGTTTCAGTATAAAATAAGTGAAAAAATCAAACACTTAACTTTCTACAATGACAAGTATCGGTTAGCTACTACTAAAATTTCTGAAAATTTATTTATTGCATCTTTATTATCAGATATCTATTTAGTATACTTAAAGCTAAAACTCCTCAAAATTTGACAAAGTTTCAGTATTAAATAAGTGAGAAAATCAAACACTTAACTTTCTGCAATGACAAGTATCGGTTAGCTACTACTGAAATTTCTGAAAATTTATTTATTGCACATTTGTTATCAGATATCTGTTTGGTATACTAAAAGCTAATACTCCTGAAAATTTGACAAAGTTTCAGTATTAAATAAGTGAGAAAATCAAACACTTAACTTTCTGCAACGAGAAGTATCGGTTAGCTACTACTGAAATATCTGAAAATTTATCAACTGCATATTTATTATCAGATGTCTGTTAAGTATTCTTGAAGCTAATACTCCTGAAAATTTGACAAAGTTTCAGTATAAAATAAGTGAGAAAATCAAATACTTAACTTTCAACAATGACAAGTATCGGTTAGCTACTACTGAAATTTCTGAAAATTTATTTATTGCATCTTTATTATCAGATATCTGTTTGGTATACTTGAAGCGAATACTCCTGAAAATTTGACAAAGTTTCAGTATAAAATAAGTGAGAAAATCAAATACTTAACTTTCAACAATGACAAGTATCGGTTAGCTACTACTGAAATTTCTGAAAATTTATTTATTGCATCTTTATTATCAGATATCTGTTTGGTATACTTGAAGCTAATACTCCTGAAAATTTGACAAAGTTTCAGTATAAAATAAGTGAGAAAATCAAACACTTAACTTTCTACTATGACAAGTATCGGTTAGCTACTACTGAAATTTCTGAAAATGTATTTATTGCACATTTGTTATCAGATATCTGTTTGGTATACTTAAAGCTAATACTCCTGAAAATTTGACAAAGTTTCAGTATAAAATAAGTGAGAAAATCAAACACTTAACTTTCTACCATGACATGTATCGGTTAGCTACTACTGAAATTTCTGAAAATTTATTGAATGCATATTTATTATCAGATATCAGTTTGGTATACTTGAAGCTAATACTCCTGAAAATTTGACAAAGTTTCAGTATTAAATAGATGAGAAAATCATAAGGTTAGTTTAGGTTAGGTTATCTCTATTACTGAAAGTGTTGAGAATTTATTTATTGTATAGTTAAAATTAGATTTGTGTTCAGTATACCTGAAGATAATTTTCCTGAAAATTTGACAAAGTTTCAGTATTAAATAAGTGACAAAATCAAAAGTAGGTTAGGTTAGCTCTATTACTGAAAGTGATGAGAATTTATTTATTGTATAGTTTAAATTTAAGTATTAAATATTCACAATTAAAAAATAAAATCCGCACTATCTTTGAAATTTTCGTTGTATATAAAAAAATTGCACTTCACGCAAATTCTTACTTTGAAATTTTGTTGTATATAAAAACAGTCCACTTCATGCAAATCCTTCAATTTGCCAGTTTCATTAATATTTATTGTAAATGATAACGAAATAGGTAAAAATATTGTATGATACACGTGAATAAAGGAATTTGATCCACTCAAAAACATGATCACACTCGGCTTCGTCTCGTGCTCTAAACAATTTTTGCGTGGATAAAATTTGTTTTTATTCACTTAGAATACCATAGCAAATATCTCACTTTGCACTTACACTTTAGATGAAATATATTGTGAATAATGATTTCAGTCACTTCATACAGTTTTTCGCAATTATTATGAAAAAAAAAATCTAAAAATCTTTATCTTTAAGCGGTATAAGTTTACATACAGGGTGGTCACTTTTTCGACGCCCACCATTAAGATTAAACGGAAATATGTACAGAGTTGGTCAAAAGGGATAAAAGTATCTCATTTTTGTGGCTTTCAATATTCTGAAACGAAATCCGGGATATCTTGCACAGTTCCTAAAATATCGCTGAAAAACTGAAAAAGTGAACTTTACTTTTCCTTTTATAACTGTTTTACTTTTGGAGGACATTTTACGAAACTTACACTTACACTTACACTTTTCGACGTCAGTTTTCTGATCACAGTGCCAAACATATTCTCAAAAGTTGACTATGAAAATTTGGGCATCTAGTTGGAGCAAAATAAGTTTGGTACTGTCATCAGAAAGCTCACGTCGAAAAATGTTAGCGTGCGTTTCGTAAAATAAAAAGTTTCGTAAAATTTCCTTCAAAAGTATAAGAGGAATATGAAACTGCACTTTTTTTAATTTTTCAGCGATATTTCAGGAACTCTGCAAGATATCCCGTATTTCGTTTCAGTATATTGAAAGGCACAAAAATAAGAAACTTTTAATCCATTTGATCAACTCTGTATGTATTTCCGTTTAATTGATCCTAATGGCGGGCGTCGTAAAAGTGAGCACCCTGTATACCATAAAGCACAATCATTTAACTGACATTCGGATGCTCTTCTAACTAAAATCTCTTTTGTCAACCTTACAATGATTTACAATAAGTTGATATTTGTATTTATCTCATTTTTCACAATTTTAGATATTGTTCCAAACTGAGTGATAAAAAAGTCACCCCGTGCGGACAAAAATATGAGGAGTCGTTTAAACTTTTAGGTCATACCACCTTCATCGCCGGCCCGCCTATTGTTGGTATTATTATTTATTGTTGTTATTATTATAGCAATAGATTTGATCATTAATATACGTTTTAGGTAATAAGCAAGGTGTTGTTCTTCAGTTGATTAATGAATAATTATTTAGAAAAAATAAATAAATAATGAGTAATTAATTTAAAGGAGTTTTGTTTTCGATTTAATCCTGGTATAAGTACGTAAACATTAAATTATTTAGAAAACAACGATCATTACGAGGCGATTCGATGTTTTCTGGGAATTAGCGAAAAATAAAAACACGCTATAAACAATGCGAGCACGGGAATAAAATATTTGCCCCCTCGTTTCGAGGGTTCAATTTGTAATGAGGCTCCCCCGTAATAATAATTACATGTAACTGTTCGCATGCAGACGTCTCCCTTGTAATACGCGAAGATAATAAGTATATAAAACCGAGCCGACCCACTTACAAGCGTAGCGATACTGGGGGATAGCGCCGGTCGTCTGGAGAAAAACTGGGATACATAATTAAAATAATAATAAACCCCCTTGTTTTCGTGGGCATGAATTTCACGGCTCGGATGTTTGCGAAATGATACCGCCCCGGGTTTATACGACCTGCCCTAATACAATCCATAATAAAACCGCCCCCGAATCCGCGCCAAAACCGACGGGATTAATATAATAATTCATGGGGGGTGCATGGGGGGTGCACGGGGGGTGGCCGTGCGTTCGCCAATCGTCCGCAACCTCGTTAAAAAGTGCGCCGTCTTAAATTCCAATTAAATATTAATCAGGTTTTTAATGTGGTCCCCGCAAATTGTTGTGTTTAATTTTAATTAAAAGTTTTATTTATCCCCGCGCGTCCGGAACGCTTTAATCATTCATCCCCCGGTTAATAATTTATACAATTTCAGGGCGTTTACTCGCCGGCGAACTTTAAACAACTTTCGGCGCGTATTTGCCCGCATAATCGGACGGGCTAAGGTAAAGTTCATAGTTATTTGTGGAGCCCTTATCAGCCCTGCCCCCCGCTTTTTCGCCCTTTTAATTTGTGATTTCCGGGAGTGAATAATTGACATCAAAGGGTCGTGCGCCGATAAATCTTTAAACTCCGGGAAAACTGCCGGAAACGCTAAGCGCCACGGCCAAGAAGTTTTCTTCTGCATCTCCTCTCCAACTGTACATCCTCACAAATCGCACTCCCAATTCACTCCGCATAAAGGCACGAAACGCTCTTCAATCAATACGTAGATGTATGGCCTATAAAAGCTTAGCGAGGAACTAATGAATGGTGAGCATTAAGAAAAATCCAACTAGAATCTACTTCAGAAACTACTAAGGTACGAGTTACCAGGGGCGGATAGGCCATACAGGAAAATGGGAAATGGGAAAAATAAGGGCCCCAGAATTTTGGGCTGGCAGTCCCGACGACTTTTAGGCCTGTAAGCCACACTCCTCTTGAACGGCAACAAAGCAAGTTTATTAATAATTTGTAAAGTAATATTTTTGATGTAATGTATTAACACAGTGGTTCCCAAACATTTTCGTCTCTTTTCTTTTAAGATTTTTCCCTTGCCTTTCCATAATATTTTTTGCAAATTTTTATAAAATTTTAAATAATTTTGTGAGAAATATGATTTGTGTAGAAACCCATTATAATTTTCAACCAAAAATTCGCAGGTTCCCTTAATCTTTTCATGTATGATAAATGATTGGATATAAGGTGATGGCCTTTAAAAATCAATCACATTTCATGCAATTCCTCGCTCGGCATTAATGTGTGGCTTCTGCGCCATATATTTAGATGGCCCAATAATAATCAACATAACCGCACGCATTACGTCCATAAATCCCCGGCAAATTAATTACCTGTAAAATTTGATTGCATTAGCGTTTCATTAGGACGTCCGAAGCCGCATATGCACAATGGCAGCCATAAATATCAGTTTAACTTCTAATGCGTTCGCACGAGATTAATCGTACGTATATGCTGAGCGCAGCGTTTGGCTCGCCGCCGGCGCTAACATTCGCAAAGAACAACTTCTGGGCTTCTAATTAACGCGCATTGGAAGCTCGAGGGCCGGACGGCCCGGCGCGTCTTGTAATTACATTCTGAAGGGGCTGCCCGGGCGTCTCTACCTTGCCGTGGAAAATAATTAAAAATGAGAATGCAAATAATGTAACGTGTCAGAGGGACCCCCCGAAATAGCGGCAGGTTTGCAGTGAGAGGCGTTTTAATTAGTTTTTTTTTTAAATTTAAATTGCTTCTATCGCGCAAGCATAAGAACGCAATTAAAAATTAAAGCTCGGCTCATTCCAATAATCGCAATCATAATTTCGTTTCATAAGCTCAGAAATTTATAAAAAAACGCGTGATCACGTCGCTTCATCCCTCTTAAACTGTTTCTGCAGACTCCAGAAACGTTTTATGCTATCCACAATACACGGTTGAAGGAAAATTAAAACGTTTTTCTTGTCGTTTTATTATTACCGCAAAGAAATTATTTCACCAAAAAAACCTTATCGTGTTTCCACTCTAAAAGAAGAGCATATAAAAAGCATATAAGATGGTCGGTCATATTAATTTGAAAAACCGAAAAATATTAACTAATTAATATAATAAGCAACTTACTTCATCTAAAAAATATGATTATATTATCTAGTTTACCTTCAATAATATTTCTATGTGGGCCACGGGTAAAAAAGGTTGAGAAACATTGATCAATTTGATCGGAAAATCGTATTCCTGATAAATTTCTCACCCAGTGCAAGAGTGCAGCCTCATAAGTTCGAATACACTGTATTACAATTTTAAGGAATAATTTCGTATTTGTCTATTACCAATAGTAAATGGGGTATGAGAGTTCTGCGGCAAATTCCTATAAGGATTTACATAGGGGTATTGGAAAATATTTCGATATTGCGATATTTGTACAACAGTACCCTTGCAATATCCTTCCACCCCCCCCCCCCCCACGGTTGTTATATCTTCCCATAATATGCAATCAGATTATCAAGAAACTTAAACATGTTTAGGCACTGCAGTAAATATGCCCACCAATGTTACAAATTTCGAAAACTTATAGAAAATATACATGGCGTAATGTTAACTATGCAAAAATAATTACATAGGATCATTATTAAAATCGTTATTTTGGCATCAATCGTCTACAAATAGTTGTCTAAATATACAACTAAATATACTAAACTTTCAGTTTTTTCTAATGTCACGTATGATGAGTTTCAATAAAGTTTCGCAAAATATTATAAAAGTTTCACAAATTGCCAAAAAAAAGTTTTATGGATACTGAAAATTTATAAAATATGCAATCAGAATATCGAGAAACATAAAATGTTTGGGCACTTTAGGCAATGTTACAATTTTCGAAATTTCAGAAAATATGTACATTGTACACGACACGGTTTAATGTTTTTAAAAGTTTATGAAATGTCTATAAAAATATTTTAAAAATATTGCACGGAACGAAACAAATCTGTAAAACTAAAACTAAAGCTCGAAACAGTTTTGGATTTCGAAATATTAAATGAAATATGTATAATTCTGTTTAGCTTAAAAAGATATAATTTTAACTTGTAATATTTATTATTAAGAATTTTCTGAGAATTTGGGGAATATTTCAGAATATTCCTCAAATTTCTTAGAAAACTGTTCAAAACTTACATTGAATCAGTATTAAGTACTTTACCAAAAAAAAAAAAAAAAACTGTAAATAATTTTGGTTTTACTAATATTCGATGAAACGTTATTTTTGGAATTTTTTAATCATAATAGTGTATTTACTTCTTTTTTTATATTTCAAGGAAATATGGAAAATATATTGGGACAATAAAATATTTTGTTGTGTTTTGTGAGAATCTGTAAGAAAAAAAGTTTTACAAATCCAAATTCATTGTTCGGTTTATAAGTATAAAAAATTTAAAAATAGGATTCTGAAAACCAGTAAAGGGAAAAACGAGAAAATTTAATTCAGATTGCAGAAAACATACATCATATTTTCAAAATATTGTTATGTTCTTACTAAATAATAATTAATATTATTTATAAAATATACAAATAAATTTTATAAACTTTCAGCTTTACTAATAACCACAAAATTTGATTGAAAATTGCAGAAAAATTATACATCATATTATCAAAATACTCAAAATTTTATAAGCTTTCTGCAATTTCAATAATTCACAACATTTTATAAAGGTTTCAGAAATCACCAAAAAGTTTTATGAATACTGTAAATTTCTAAAATATGCAATAAGATAATTTTAATGTTTTATTTTGTTGCGTGAAAAACTGTAGGAAAAAAGTTTTACAAATCCAAATTAATTGTTCGGATCACAAGTGTAAATATAAAAATATCGGCTCCTGAAAAACAATGAAATGATAAACCTGAAAATTTGATTGAAATTACAGAAAACTTATAATATCAAAATATTGTTACATTAATAATAAAAATAAATAATAATAAATATTATTTGTATATTTATAAAATATATAAATAAATTTTATAAACTTTCAGCTTTTTTCAAAAAAGCGTGATCAATAAAGTTTTTATCGGCATTTCGGCATATCGGCATTTTATAAAAGTTTTAGAAATTGCCAAAACGTTTTATGGACATTGAAAATTTCCAAATTGAAGCAATGGGAATATCGAGAAACGTTGTGTTCAGGATGTTCAGGAAAACTAAATGCACATATGCAAACCGATGTTTCAAATTACGAAAAATTCTAGAAAATAATACATTTTAATGTTACTATATAAATAAAACACAATTGGTGTGAGTTTCACAAAAGTATTTAATGTTATACTGCTACAGTTGTTCACTGTGGCTTCCCATTAGGCAGATAAGAACCCACATTTTGATATTTTTAAAAGTTTATCAAATGTCTATAAATATGTTTTCGAATATTCCTCAAACTTTCAGAAAATTTCATGACTAAGAATATTCCTCAAATTTTCAGAAAATTGCACGAAACTTGCAACAAATTTGCAAAACCTAATCAAAAAAAATAATCACACTTAAAGAAACCAAAAGTACGAACAGTTTTTTTTTTTCAAGTGTGATGACACTTAATTTGTAAACAGAAAAATTGTATATTTTAATGTTTTAAAAGTTTATAAAATGTTTATGATGAGTGTTTCAAAATATTCCTCAAATTTTCAGAAATATGCATGAAACTTACAACAAAGTTGTAAAACCTAATAACAAAATGTACTAACACTTTAAGAAACTAAAAGTACAAACAGTCTTTATTTATTTTAAATGTGATATTACACACTTAAGTTGTGTCAACAGCCATAAAAAAACTAGAAATCGAAAAGTTATTGCCAAATTAGAACAAAAATAGAAAAGTTGTATGTTAAACGTTTTTAAAGTTTAGAAAATGTCTATATAAAAAACTAGAAATCGAAATATTAGTGGCGAGACGACAATAAAGTTAATGTCAATAAAAAAAAAGCAGAAACATTGTACGTTTTAATGTTTTTTAAAGTTTAGAAAATGTTTATGGCAGCATAACATTTTCCTCAAATTTTCAGAATTTTCCACAAAACTTACAATAGACCTTCATAACACACTTAAGTTGTGTCAACAACCATAAACAAGCTAGAAATAAAATAATTAGTGGCAAGACGACAATAAAGTTGAAATGACCCACGACAAACCATGTTTTATTTAGCTAAAACAACGAGTAGATAAGACAGGTGTTATTTGCTGAAAAATCGTTCGTATTAATAATTAAATAAGTATCGCATTCCGGCGTAAAACTACGTAAACAGACTCGTGGGGGACCGCAGCCCCCTGAACCAGGCCGGGAGAATTCTATCAACAATGGGGACAAGAAAAGCCATTAACTTGAGGGTAACACGATTTTACTAGTCGGGCGGAAATATCAACAGTTCATGGAAGTATAAATTACTCGAAACCAGACAGGGGATGTGCCACTGGCCGACATTGACCAATGCCGGGGGATCCAAAACCGAAAGTATAATATTACGGCCCATAGATTCATTAACTTAAGTACCATAAAAACAGCGCGAGCTACATGCACGCGTACCGAAATTCTTAGAACAGAGCCCATTTGGGCTGGATAACTCACACCACGAGGGGACATGATTTGTATCGGTAGCGAACCCAAGCCGCCAGCAAAATATCGAGTGGTTTAAACATATGGGAGAAATTATTGCGCAGGCATCGAAAAAGGCACTTGCCCAGGAGGGCTAGACCACCGTAGAAGACCGGGGACGGCAGTATTTGGGCCCGGTGCGCGGGGAGAATGTGGAGGTAAAACATATAAGAGTATGCGAAAGCAGGGGGAGAGAGCACTTAGTTCTCGACGGCCGAGGGCACGAGAGAAATCGCGAGAGTGTAAACGGGGCGCAATTAGTATAAACAGTCAGGGAAATTGATAATTCACTTAGGGCAGTATTGAACCAGTTAGATATTTTCGGGGAGACCGCGAAGTAATTCAAACAACACAAAGCAGGGGCCACCAAGACATCGGTACGGCTATCCAATCGGCGAGAGATAGGAAGGGTTAATGAGTGAGTACTGACGCAATTGATAATCGAGTAACGCGAATCAAAACGCCAATTTCGAAGGGCACTGCGAAATATTCAGCAGAAAAGTCATTACGCGTGTAAAGTAAATTAATTCGGCAACCCGCCGGAAGAATATCCGGTGACAAAATTACGAAAGAACAAAACAACCCCAAACAAACCACCATCAATTACCTCACCTAATTATCACTCTAGCAAGTCTTAGCGCCGAAGGCGTAGAGAAATGTGACTACCCTGAAAGCGATATACAGGTTTCGTGACGCCCTTTGAGGAGTTAATCTCCAAAAGAAGGGCGCATTTAGAAGCTCCTTCAACTGTATGTTAATTTCAGTCCCGTAATCTAATACCACAGCATGCATGGTTATCTTCGTAATATTGTCACGTATGATAAGTCTGACAACCCCAAACAAACCACCATCAAGTACCTCACCTAATTATCACTCTAGCAAGTCTTAGCGCCGAAGGCGTAGAGAAATGTGACTACCTTGAAAGCGATATACAGGTTTCGTGACGCCCTTTGAGGAGTTAATCTCCAAAAGAAGGGCGCATTTAGAAGCTCCTTCAACTGTATGTTAATTTCGTCCTTGTAATCTAGTTACCATAACGGGACTATTTTACCAACCGCTTTCATTGCCACGAAACTTCAAACAAACGTGCGAAGTGATGAGATCCTTCCTCCGAATCAACATACTCGATTATCAGGCGTTTTAATTATTATTTATATTTCATTAGCCAGGGATTCGGGAAAGAGATAGGTCAGGAAGGTATTTAAACAGATATAAACTCAAGGGATTTCCCAATTAGCGATCGCAACGGGAACTAAAAACCGGTATCCGTGAAGGTCAATAATTATTACAAAAATCAGCAAATATCATCATGTCATACCAAATCACTAAATCCTTGTAATTAACGTTGCGTAGTTAATATCACTAATACATCAGCCGAGTGAGTGATCGAACTAATAGGTCGTAATTGCATGACGGTAAAAATAAAACAGCCCTCAGCATCGATAATGCATGTGTTCAGTATTTGCATATTTGAATTCTTGAGCGATTGAGAAATGAATGAATGCGAGTCAGTATATTCCTGTAGCACGAGCATGTGAATATTATAGAAAAATCATTGAATGAATCAAACTCCTAAGTCATGATCGGGTAAGAAATAAAGTTAATAAATACGAAACACAACGGCAATTAAGAATGAATGCGAATCAAGGAAATTCATGCATGAGCATGCGTAAGGAAGGTATATAAATCCGTGAATGAATCAAAATCAAAATTATGCAGAATCACATCCGCTAGGTGAATTCAATTATCACAAAAACCCAGTAAAAACAAACTAAAAATAAATGAAAATATTAAAAAACAAAAGAAGACATAAAAAAAAATATATTAATTAAATAAAAATAAAAAGAGTCAAAAACAAACGAGGGGCTTATGTTTCATACACGTCAGACTAGTAGGGTTAGGGTATGAGACTCGCTATGAGATCAGATATATGTACTTTAGCCAGACACAACTGACCATCGTGCACAAATCACCGATCGTAATTTACCTCACAATTAGATGCATCTCAGACCAAATCAAAACAAAAACAAAAGAAAATAAAAATAAAAAGAGTCAAAAAGATGCACCTGAGACCAAATCAAAGCAAAAGAAAAGATAATATAAAAAAATAAAAAGAGTCAAAAACAAACGAGGGGCTTATGTTTCATACACGTCAGACTAGTAGGGTTAGGGTATGAGACTCGCTATGAGATCAGATATATGTACTTTAGCCAGACACAACTGACCATCGTGCACAAATCACCGATCGTAATTTACCTCACAATTAGATGCATCTCAGACCAAATCAAAACAAAAACAAAAGAAAATAAAAATAAAAAGAGTCAAAAAGATGCATCTGAGACCAAATCAAAGCAAAAGAAAAGATAATATAAACAATAAAAAGAGTTAATCACCAACAAAAGGGCTTATGTCTCATACACGTCAGACTAGTAGGGTTAGGGTATGAGACTCGCTATGAGATCAGATATATGTACTTTAGCCAGACACAACTGACCATCGTGCACAAAGCACCGATCGAAATTTGCAATATAATTATTTGGGTGTTATAGCTTGGTAAATGCATTGCGAAACTGTTATTAAGGGTAAATCGTCACCCTTGATACTGGCATGTTGTTTGCTGGGAAATGCACTGCTAAACGTTATCTGAGGATAAATTAAATCAAGTAAATAAACGACAAAAACATGGATGAACGAACGCATGGGGAATGAATGACATAACCAAAACACCGTAATTAGCAGAGACAAATCGCATGTACTAGTAACCAGTAGAATTTGAATTATAACGTTAATTCACGTCAGAATACCACGAAATATAGTCAGAAACCACGTAAAAATCATTACTCATTTCAAAACTTTAATTGAGAATAAATCGCCATTCTTCATTATTTGTGTGTTATTACTTATTAAATAAACCCTTAGTCACCACATAAATGTAAAGCGTATTATTTACCATAACCAAATGAACCAAACCTTACTTGCTAAATTAAAATGTAAAACCATATGAATTACTGAATGAATAAATTACTGTATGATGATATTTGTGTATGCGTATAATTTGATATTTTCCCCGTAACAGACACAATACTTGAACAACGAACCATCGATCTTGTCACTATAACGATTCCATGAATCAAACACAGGTGAAGTACAGCCACTTAGATTACGAGCCACTCTACGTTTATAAATTAATTACAATTTATAATGATACCCCGGTATTGTACCGTTACAAAGTTAATTCCAAAATTTAAAAAAAAGAAAAATTGTATGTTAAAGGTTTTTAAAGATTAGAAAATGTTTATATAAAAAACTAGAAATCGAAATATTAGTGGCGAGACGACAATACAGTTAATGTCAATAAAAAAATAGAAAAATTGTACGTTTCAAGTTTTTAAAGGTATGGTAGCATAACATTTTCCTCAAATTTTCAGAATTTTCCACGAAACTTTTTTTAAATTTTTTAATACATGTTCAACACATAACAAAAAATATTTACACTTGTCCAGACAATAGGTTTCAGTATTGTATTTAAGCTAAATATAATATATGACAAATATGACTGATATAAAAAGAAAGAAATTACAAACAAACAAAAACAACTTACAATAGACCTTCATAACTTGATGAAAATTTCTAATCAATCTAAAAAATAAAGAGGTGGATTTAGCAATGCTAAATGAAATAAAAGAAGTATTAGCTTTAGTTTGAGAAAAATTTAATTATATATTTTCTAAGAATTTGAAGAAAATTTAAAAATACGCAAGTCGTTGGTTAAAAGTTTATGGGGTTACTGATAAAATATAAATATAAATAAAAAATTAATAAAATATGTTCGGAATTGAAAGGGTGATTTTGCATATTCAAAAATATACATAGTGTTAAATATAAATAAAAATAAATAAAACATGTTCAGAATTGAAAGAGCGATCTGAAAATGCAAAAATACACATAGTGTTCCATTTAAAATAACAAAGTTGATGGCCACTTCCGGTAGAAGCGGAAGTGACAGAATCATGTACAGGGTGGGCGAATTTCGATGTTTTTTTTTTAACTATCTCCTTTTTCGAGAAAAACTTAATGGTGAAAACAAAAATTGGCGATTGTCTTTTGTTATCGAATTAATCGTAAAAATTCGTCATTCTTATGAGGATTTTTTCATAGTAGATTAGTTCCAACAATTGACTTAGGTATAATTTGACCTCCTAAAGGAATTGACTTTTCTTTATATCGAAATTTGCCCACCCTGTGCCTACGTATTTTATTTTAGGAGATCACGACGAACATGATTGTGTGAAATTTTCCAAATTTTTATTTCATCAGGAACCCTATAAGATTTTAAGAAACGACTTGCGTAACACACCCTGTATTCATAACATTAATGGAAAATGTAACGAGTTACGATAAATGCATAACTGCATAAGTTGATGAAAACTTTTAATCAAACAAAAAAACTAAAACTCCAAACAGTTTTGGATTTAGCAATATTAAATGAAATACTTATTAGGCAGATACACACGTAGGGGATTTTTAACCGATCTGTCCCGACGTCCGTATCTGACATCCCTGGAATGCCGATTTGGAACAGAATGGTGTGACAGAGATGCCAAATGCGGACGGCGGGCCAAATCGGTTGAAAATCCCGTACGTGTGTGCCTCCCTATTAGGAGTATTATTCACATTAGAAACATGTAATTATAATTTTTCATTACCATTAGATCGGAGGTTTAGAAGTTCTGAGGATGTACGTTTTGGCTATTACACTTGACTCCACTGAACTGACGAGACCCAACTGGGTCAAAACCGGTCTTCAGTTTGGCGTATTGTGTTTGCCAAAACGTACTTCCGAATCTCTTTTTTGACTATAATTTTCTGCGAATTTGAGGAGTATTTTAGAATATTCCACAAACTCAAATTCTAAACGAGAAAAAAAAAAACTTAATCTAAAAACAGTTTTGGCTTTAAAAATATTGAATGAAACATTTATAAAATAATTTAATTATAATTGTGTTGTGGATATTTCTGTATTCCAAAGAAATTTAGAAGATTTATAGTCGAATCATCGACAAAAAATGAGGACATTGTAATAATTGCAATTGATATTTATAATTCTGCTCATTTTATTTTGCAGTTTAAATGTACTTATAGGTACTTTGCTCTGCAAATGTTTTCAGGTGGTGCACAAAGTTGTTGCAATATTAAACCCAGCCAGTATTACTTATGTGTTTTGCAAACGTTATCAAGCGGTGCACAAAGTTGATGCAATATTAAACCCGGCCAATATTACTGACGTGCTTTGTGGAGTGGGTCGTAGAGACGTGCCCCAGTTGATTAAATTGAGCGTATAGGTGGGAATTTGCGTGGGCCTCATCTTTGACTCTAATGTAACGATAACGACAGGCGTAACAATCGCGTTTATTCCTGCGAGCGCGCGGTTCATTTATATGCAGCAGATAATTAACTAAGATTGATGAAACTCAATATGCGCTTTGAATGGGGCTCTGCAGGATAATGCTGCGCCATACGCGGCCCTTATGTATGGAATATGTTACGTTCCCGCGCTCGCGTTGCAGTGATTGATTCCACATAATATTTGCGAGCAGAATGGATGGCCGGGGCGATATTTGAATTTTCGTTTTAACTTATTATAAATCATCGTTATGTAGTGCTTAAAAGAAATTGCGCGATAAACCACTAATGCTAAAAGATTCAACTATCGGGTCTCTTTTGACCGAAGTTTCGCTGGCGTGGGCGGAGGTCGCAGGGCGACGGAGGCCGTGCAAATTTATGGTGTATTTTTGTGTGTGGGGTTTTTGATCCGTGCGGTGTTTGTGTTTGAACGGTGCCTTTATCGGATGGCCGATAACATGCGTGCTCCCCGACGAGCGTATGTATGTGTTAATGGGGCTGCACGTCATTCAAATTGCGTCTATAGAATACGGCAAAGTTTTTCTATACACGTCCGTCGTTTATCACGGTGCCCTTTTTTTAGCGCAGGGCTTTATCGGGCCAATACCACTCGCAAATAAATGCATCAAAGGTTTAAAATGACAGGTGATTTATCGGCAATTTCCAATTTGTACATTAATTTATCATCTTAGTGTCACGTTTTATGCGGGCTGCGGACACGTACGCGTTTGCGTTTATTTATTTTTAACAATTCACATCGCCGAACGATACATCACGCACGTTAAGGATCTAATTTACAACTTCAGCGCCCCAAATTTTATATATTTACGCAGTTAAAATAAATAAATTTCCGCTGCAATTACCTAGATAATATTATAAGGCAGGGTAAATTGAGTACACAGCGCGGATTAATCGCTCTTTTTCGAGCGTTTCTTCAGCGACCACTCAATTAACCTTTAACGAACTATTAAGCAAAACACTCCGTCATCACCCGAACTCAAATATTAACACACTGGGAGGGGAGAATTAATTAAAGCGCCGTTTTAGACGGCGCCGCGGCGACTTGCAGGCTGGGATTTTTCCTGATTTTAATTATCAGGTGAAAAATTGGGGCTCGCACTCGCATTAATTACCCGCGCCAAGATTATAGTGGGAATTATTAATGACCCGCTAGTTGGACCGCTTTTTTCGAGCGTGAAAATTGTCCACTTTAAAATTATCCCGGGGAACTCCACGGTCTCCTGTATATGCATATTTTTTATCTCCCAAATCGACCCGCTCGGACTTGCACGTCAAGCGGTGGCGAAATTAATGTTGGCCAGAGATACATTTTCAGTGGGCCGATTTCAGCTATCGCAGCCAGCCACATACTAAGTCGAAATTTAATACAATTTCAATTTTTGTATTTAATATGAACTACCTTAAAGTTTCAGCAAACAAATAAAGGTTATTGAAAACAAATTAAATGTTGTAATTATTTGGTTTAACAAAAAAATTAGAATCATCACTTTTTTGAACCAAAATTTCCACAAATATATCTAAGGGGAATTTAAAATTTTTGAAAATCTATATACGGCTGAAGATAAATCGTCTGAAAATTTGACCACTAGTATGTCTCAAATAAGTGAGAAAATCGAGTTATTAACTGTCCGAGTTGACCAGTATCGGTTATCAGTCACTGAAATTTCTGAAAATTTATTCAATGGATATTTTGAAAATTTTACGCCAGATTTGTATACAGAATGCCTGAGATAATTCGTCTAAAAATTTGAGGACGGGTATGTCTTAAATAAGTGACAATGTGGAATGTTCAACTTTCCATGTTGACCAGTATACGGTATCAGTCACTGAAATTTTTGAAAATTTACCTAATGGATATATTGATAATTTTATGCCAGATTTGTACTTAGTATGCCTGAATACAAATCCTCTGAAAATTTGACTAAGAGTTGATATTCAGTGATATGTTGATATCTGATGTATTCAATTGAATTAATATCAAACGCTCAATTCTTAAGATACATTGCTTGTACTTCATTAGTGATATCTCAAAAACTAGCGTACTAATATCAATGCAATATATAATTTATATTGAGTGATATTCTGATATCCGATATTCTAAAATAGTATGAATATATTATGAGTTATTCTTGAGATATATCAATTTTAGTGTGATCATGTGTTTTCCAATGAGATTTTCCAATATTGTTCTGAGACTATATTAGCGATATCTCAAAAACTACCGTACGAATATTAATGAAATTTATCACTGATATTTAGTGATATATTGGCATCTAATATATTTAATTGTATCAATATCCAATGCTCAATTCTTTTGATACTTGCATATAGACGACATTATCTTCATTGCTTGTACTTCAATAGAGAAATCTCAATAACTTCCGTATAAATATCAATACAATTTATTATTTATATTGAGTAACATTCTGATATCTGATATTCATAAATGGGATTAATATCCTATGAGTGTTTCTTGAGATATTTAAACGTTAGTGTAATCATGTGTTTTCAACTTATATTTTCCAATATTGATCTGTATATTAGCTATATTAGCAAAATCACAAAAAAAATGGCGTACCAATATCAATGCAATTTATCACAGATGTTCAGTACTATACATGCATCTACTTTAATAAATTGGAATAATATCCAACGCTCAATTCTTGAGATATTTACATATGAACCACATTTTCTACGCTGCTGATACATATTTGGCGATATCTCAAAAACTAGCGTACGAATATTAAAAACATTTATCATATATATTGAGTGATATTCTGATGTCTGATATTCTAAAATGGGATTAATATCCAATGAGGGATTCTTGAGATATTTCAATTTTAGTATGATCATGTGTTTTCCAGTGATATTTTCCAATATTGATTTGTGACTATATTAGTGATATCTCAAAAACTACTGTACGAATATTAATGAAATTTATCACTGATATTTAGTGATACATTGACATCGAATTTATTGAATTGTATCTATATCTAATGCTCAATTCTTGAGATATTAGTATATGAACCACATTTTCAACGTTGCTGATACATATTTAGTGGTATCTCAAAAACCAGCGTACGAAAATCAATAACATTTATCATATATATTGAGTGATATTCTGATGTCAGATATTCTAAAATGGAATTAATATCCAATGAGGGATTCTTGAGATATTTCAATTTTAGTATGATTATGTGTTTTCCAGTGATATTTTCCAATATTGATTTGTGACTATATTAGTGATATCTCAAAAACTACTGTGCGAATATTAATGAAATTTATCACTGATATTTGATAATACATTGACATCTAATGTGTTGAATTGTATCAACATTCAATGCTCAATTCTTGAGATATTTGCATATATACGACATTTTCTTCATTGTTGGTACTACATTAGAGATATCTCAATAATTTCCGGACGAATGTCAATACCATTTGTCATTTATATTGAGTGATATTCTGATATCTGATATTCGTAAATGGGACTAATATCCTATGAGTGATTCTTGAGATATTTTAATGTTAGTGTAATCATGTGTTTTCAACTTATATTTTCCAATATTGATCTGCGACTATATTAGCGAAATCACAAAAAAACTGGCGTACCAATATCAATGCAATTTATCACTGATGTTCAGAGATATATTAACGCCTACTTCATTGAATTGCACTAATATCCAATGCTCAATTGAGATATTTCCACATGAACCACATTTTCTACCTTGCTGATACATACTTAGTGATATCTCAAAAACTAGCGTACAAAAATCAATAAAATTTATCATATATATTGAGTGATATTATGATGTCTGATATTATAAAATGGGATTAATATCCAATGAGGGATTCTTGAGATATTTCAATTTTAGTGTGATCATGTGTTTTCCACTGATATTTTCCAATATTTATTTGTGACTATATTAGCGAAATCACAAAAACTGGCGTACCACCAGCAATATCCAATATCCAATACCAATATCAGTATTTCTAAAAGAATTGGTCTGAAAATTTGACGAGTGTGTCTTAAATAAGTGAGAAAATCGAATGATTAACATTTCGAGTTGACCAGTATCGGTTATCAGTCACTGAAATTTCTGAAAATTTATCTACTGGATATTTTGAAAATTTTATACCAGATTTTATATATAGTATGCTTGAAGATAATTTTTCTGAAAATTTGATGACGAGAAAGTCTTAAATAAGTGAGAAAATCGAATGTTTAACTTTCCGAGTTTATCGATGCAATTTATCACTGATATTCAGTAATTTGTTAATATTTTTTTGTAAGTATGTTTTCATATTACATTTTGTTTGCAATTTTCTTGCTTATTGATTTTTTCAATTACAGGACTTTCATTTTTCCAGGTTTTCCCGATTGAATGCCATGTTTAAACATATAGAAATCTTTCAGAAATTTTTAGAACTTTACCTGTTTGATTTTTACTTCCAACCAGATTTTCCAGACTGAATGCCATGTTTAAAAATACAGAAATCTTTCAGAAAGTTTTAGTATTTCTATCTGTCTGATATTTAATTCCAACTTCTGATATTCTATGCAAATTTCTTAGATTTTGTGCGATTTTATCGTTTTTGTATTACACTTTCATTAAGTTTCTAGATGTATAGAATTAGAATTGTTTCATTAAAGTTTCAGAAAATTGGGCAACTTTTCAAAAACTGCTGTGGTAATGTGGCAAATCCTGAAGATTGTACCTTATTTTTCAGTAAAGCTTTTCTGTCGAAGACTTTCTGTCTGTCTTTCTTAACACTTAACTTAAACCTAACCTAACCTAACATGTACCCCTGTTGCGCTTGTCAACGTTGGTATCGTAGGCTTCCTTCTTGTACAAATTTGACATTTTTTATAAATTTTCGAAACTTGCATACATTTTCTGTAATTACCTAACCTAACCTAACCTAACCTATTTTGTACCCCTGTTGGGTGTCAAGGTTGGTCCTTTTAGTATTTATATCTGTCTGATTTTTAATTCCAACTTCTGATATTTTATGCAAATTCCTTACATTTTGTGCGATTTTTTCGTATTTGTATTACACTTTCATAAATTTCCAAGATGTATAGAATGAGAATTGGTTAATTAAATTTTCAGAAAATAGGGTAACTATTCAAAAACTACTGGTAATCTAGCAAATCTTAAAGCATCTACCTCATTCTTTACCAAAGTTTTTTTCTCGCAGACTTTCTCCCTGTCTTTCTTAATACTTAACTGAAACCTAACCTAACCTAACCTAACCTAACTCTAACCTAATCTATCTTGTGCCCCTGTTGGGTGTTAAGGTTGGTCCTTGAATCGTAGACTTTTTACTTGTAAAATTTGACAATTTTTATAAATTTTCCGAAACTTACATACATTTTCTGTAATTACCTAATCTATTCTAACCTAACCTATTTTGTACCCCTGTTGGGTGTCAAGGTTGGTCCTTTTAATATTTATATCTGTCTCATTTTTAATTCGAACTTCTGATATTTTATGGAAATTCCTTACATTTTGTGCGATTTTTTCGTATTTGTATTACACTTTCATTAACTTTCAAGATGTATAGAATTAGAATTGCTTAATTAAATATTCAGAAAATTGGGCAACTTTTCTAAAACTACTGGCAATCTAGCAAATCTTAAAGCTCTACCTCATTCTTTAGCAAAGCTTTTTTGTCGCAGACTTTCTCCCTGTCTTTCTTAATACTTAACTAAAACCTAACCTGACCTAACCTAACTCTAACCTAACCTAACTTATCTTGTACTCCTGTTGGGTGTCAAGATTGGTCCTTGAATCGTAGACTTTTACTTGTAAAATTTGACAATTTTTATAAATTTTCCGAAACTTACATACATTTTCTCTAATTACCTAACCTAACCTAACCTAACCTAACATAACCTAACCTATCTTGTATCCCTGTTGGCTGTCAAGGTTGGTTCTTGTATTATATACTTTCTACTTGTAAAGTTAGACATTTTTTATAAATTTTCCGAAACTTGCATACATTTTCTATAATTACCGAATGTAACCAAAGCTAACCTAACGTATCTTGTATCCATGTTGGGTGTCAAGGTTGCTCCTTGTATCATAGTCTTTCTACATGTAAAATTACACATTTTTAATAAATTTTCCGAAACTTGCATATATTTTCTATAATTACTCAAGCTAACCTAACCTAACTTAACTTTTCTTGTACCCCTGTTGGGTATCAAGGTTGGTCCTTGCATCATAGACTTTCTACATGTAAATTTGTACATTTTTTATAAATTTTTCGAAACTTGCATACATTTTCTGTAATTATCTATTATAATTCTAGGATTTGGGGTGTAGTTCTATTAACATCATGTACAGTCACGGACTCTGGGAATGACACGCTCCGAAAGACCGAGCAGTCTGCTATCCTTGCCTACCGTGCTTCTACCGTTCGGGACCAGACAATGATAGCAGACTGCTGGGACTTTCGAGCGTCGCCGACGTCGAAACGAAGCGCGTCATTCCCAGAGTTCGTGGTTGTATAGATACAGGAATCGGTAGGTCCCAGAATTTATAAACATCCTGCTGCCAAAAATTTTGGGGACCCCTGGCTTGGGCTCCTGCACTACACCTAAAAGCGGCGTCTTGAAACCCAACCGACTAGATTGTACTGAATAACAAGTGGCCGCCCTACAATTTAGCTTATTTTCCCGACGACACGAAACGACTTGACCGCCCTCGGCTTTCGCGGCGGCTATAAATAAATTTTCAATTAAACCCCGCACGCATTATGCTGATTAAAAATTTACAAGGGAAATGAATTTTCGTGAGGGGCGGTGGGGGGCGGCAAAACAAAGGCCGCGTCCAAACAAAATGCTAATGCACTCTCGAACATTTCAATTACGGGGCAATTATTGTCATTCATATATTCATTTCCATACAGTGCGGGCGTTCTCCGGGGCCCGGAGCGCAAACTATAATTAAATCCCTGCAGTCGCTACTACTGGAGCGGAGAGCATCCCTCTCCCCGTGTATACGCCGGGGGAATTAATTTTTGGCCCGCGATATTTACGGCCGAATATGCTAATTACCCGCGCTGCAGTTCACCTCGCAAAATCGCACAAGAATTAAAATGTTAACAACAACACTTTAAGCTTGATGGGGGCGAAATATTTATTTCTATTTAACTTTGTGGAATTGAAATTTACCCCCAGTGGTGAATAAATTCTTTTTGGTTCGACCTCACCAACAAGTATATTTTTTTGTCTCCGGACGAAAAGTTTTAGTTTTCCGTCGACCGTACCAAAAAGTATAATTTTTCGTCCGCGGACGAAAAGTTTTACATTTTCCGTCGACCATACTAAAAAGTAGATATAATTTTTCGTCCGCGGACGAAAATTTTCACTTTTTCGTCCGCAAATACTTTTCGTCCGCTATCTACGATCAATGTCAATCGTTGCCTTCGGAAATCGGAAGAGGCATGGCAGTATTTCAATTGTTTTCGAAAAACAGCCGGACAAGTCAATTTTAAAGAAGGGAGAAAACAATCAAAAATAAGTCAATTTTAGTTGCAAGGGGAAATATATAATTTTATTTTACGTCGATCATAATGTTTGGTTTTACGACGTTGACTGGTGTTTAGGTTTCTGCAAGACACTATCTGTAATGAGTGAGGAATTTGTAAATCTCTAAATTCTTTGACTTTTTAATGAGATTTTCAGAAATGAAACCAAACATACAAAGCTTAGCGACCAAAATTAAACGGGCGGGAGTTTTTTTTTCCGATTTATTCAGCTTTTTGCGTTGGCAAATTTTCTGGAATGAACCGGCATCAATAATATTTCACAGTCCTCTTGCGTATCGATTATTTATTGCAGAGCTCCTCGTTCGTCTTCATGTATATGGCCATTACGGTGTTATGTGCAGCCGTATCTACTAACGACAAGTAAACTTTCATCACAATTCCAATTGTTGGCAGCCGTCCCGCTGTTGCCCCCGCAGCATTTGCGCACCGTTCCCGCGATCGTTACTGTCCGCAGCTATAAAATGCCGATTTGATGGCTTTCGATTGCCGTCGCGGCCGCGATTAACATACAAATTAATGCGGTTTTAATGGCCGGCGCTGTTAAACTGATATTTGATGGCTGCAGTAGGTGCGGCAGGAGAGATTTGCGGCCGCACCGAGGGGGGTGTACGTGTGCCGACGACTAATTGATATCGGTATGGAAATTCGGGGGGCCCACATGAATAAACGCACAGGACTTTTCACTCCGGAAAATTCGGCTGGCTACGCATCAAACGCGCGTTTCGGCCGCGAATGGTTAACGCATCAGGAGGCGCTGCGAAGGCGGCTGCGGCGGCGTTTCTGTATGCAAAATTGAGCATAATTTCGTGCGCAAATTCTCATATTTCTGTGCCATCAGAGCCCCACCCTGCAACAAACGTATTAGTATACATTGGAAGTGGCTGCCCGCGGAGGGCTAATTGCGTGGGGGGTACTACCGAAAACCAATTATGGTTCTCCTTCCTAGCACACGTCTCCTAGCGAAGAATGGTAATTCATATGACTACTTGCACTTAGAACGATTATGGTTGCGTGTTTATGGTTTTTCTTCATAGCACACATCTCCTAGCAAATATTAGTGATCCATGTGGCTTCTTGTGCTAAGAATGTTTAAGGTTTCGTGTATATAAAAATCGCAGAGGTGTATGCAGATTCGTGACGAGCCTCGTATTGGATTTCAAAGCAGCGAATGCTCTTCACAAGTTGAAAACTATATTATTATAACCTGAGATATAAGTTGATCCTTATAACTACTTGCGCTAAGAACGTTTATGGTTGCGTGTATACAAAAATCACAGAGGTGTATGCAGATTCGTGAGGAGCCTCGTATTGGTTTTCAAAGCAGCGAATGCTCATCACAAGTTGAAAGTTGTATTATTATAAGTTGAGATGCGCCTTGCGTGCAGCGAATGCCAATGCGCCTGAAGGCTCTCAGGAAACAGAAATTATCTTGGAAGGGAGTTCGTTATATACACGTATAAGCAGTTAGGGACGGGAGGCATATCCTAAATAACTGGAAAATTCAAAGTCGCTAATGAGTTTTTGTACACCCAGGCACCGGGCCAAAATACTCATCAGCAATGGCCATATGACATGGTCTGTCCGAATAAATCAAAGAGGTGCAGGAGTGGACGACCAAGAAGCTGGGTAACCTCAGAAGTTATTAGGTCTGGACCTAACAATTGAAAAATCTTCTCAGGTTAAAATATGAACCAAGTCTGAACGATAGTCATGAAACATACAAGAGGGCTAAGAAAAGAAACAAGAAACTATGCGAGACAAGCAAAAGAAAATACTTCAATCAAGAGCTAATTATAGCTCCCAATAAACAAAAAAAGTTTGGGCCATAATAAATCGGGAATTAAGAAAAGTAAGGACAAGTGCTAGTGGGAATAGTCAGATAGCAATTAAAATCGATAGCAATAATCTCAGAAATTATTAGGTCTGGACAACAATTGAAAAATCTCCACAGGTTAAAATGTGAACCAAGTCTATATGATAGTCATGAATTATACAAGAGGGCTAAGAAAGGACACAAGAAACTATGCGAGACAAGCAAAAGAAAATACCTCAATCAAGAGCTACTTAGAGCTCCCAATAAACCAAAAAAAGTTTGGGCCATAATAAATCGGGAATTGGGAAAAGTAACGAAAAGTACTAGTGGGAATAGTCAGGTACGAATTAAAATCGATAGTAAAACAATAGAAGAGACATCACAAATAGTCGAAATATTTGGAAAATATTTCGCCACCGCGACCGAGGAGAAACTGAAAAACCACTTGGATCCTTGGGAACCTTGGATCCAACCAGTGCACAACCTAAAATCCTCGACAAATTCAATATTTATAGTACATGCTACAGAGCAGGAAATACGCAATCACATAAAGTCCCTAAAAAACACAACCAGCAATGAACTTGGCGAAATACTGACAAAAGTGGTTAAAGAAGTAGCACCTTTTCTAAGGACTAAGACAGGAAACAAGAAACTATGCGAGGCAAGCAAGAGAAAATACTTCAATCAAGAGCTAATTAGAGCTCCCAATAAACCAAAACAGGTTTGGACCATAATAAATCGGGAATTGGGAAAAGTAAGGTAAAAGTGCTAGTGGAAATAGTCATATAGCAATTAAAATCGATAGCAATAGAATAGAAGAGACACCACAAGTAGTCGAAATATATGGTAAATATTTCGCCACCGCGACCGACGAGATACTGAAAAACTACTTTGGGAACCTTGGTTCCAACCAGTGCAGAACCGACAATCCCTCGAAAAATTCAATATTCATACCAGACCTACTAGTCATTCCAGGAAATTATAGCGGGCAACCAATGATACCATGGACCACATCATCAATCATGGTTTGATCTCCTCGACAGTCAGCCAGCCAATTATAGTGCGGGTGTGGGTGTGTTCTTTTATTTTTGCTTTTGTTCTTTTGCTGTAGCATTGCTCAGGCTTCAGGAGAAGTATCACACGTAAATGCAAACTTTGTATCCTCGTGTGATCTGTTCTTTTTATTGTATTATTTTAGTATTTTACCGTAACATCTTCAACTTTAAATCAAAACTGAGGATTTTTTTTAATTTTGAACAAGGCTACTACTTATTCCAGGAATTTATAGCTGACAACCAATGATACCGTGGACCACATCAATCAATCATGGTTTGATCTCCTCGACAGTCAGCAGCCAATTATAGTGCGGGTGTGGGTGTGTTCTTTTATTTTTGATTTTGTTCTTTTACTGTAGCATTGACCAGGCTTCAGGAGGAGTATCTCACGTGAATGCAAACTTTGTATCCTTGTGTGATCTGTTCTTTTTATTGTATTACTTTAGTATTTTAGTATTTTACCGTAACATGTTCAACTTTAAATCAAAACGGAGGATTTTTTTTATTGTTGAACAAGGTTACTACTCATTCCAGGAATTTATAGCTGACAACCAATGATACCGTGGACCACATCAATCAATCATGGCCTGATCTCCTCAACAGTGAACCAGCCGATTATAATGCGGGTGTGGGTGTGTTTTTCATTTTTGCTGTTGTTCTTTTGCTGTTGCTATGACCAGGCTTCAGGAGGAGTATTTTACGTGAATGTAAACTTTGTATCCTTGTGTGATCTTTACTTTCTATTGCATTATTTTAGTATTTTAGTATTTTACCGTAACATCTTAAACTTTAAAGCAGAATTGAGCTTTTTTATTTCTGCTTGCATTAAAGTCCATGCTTCCATTCCATATAGTAGAATGGAGAACACGTAGCCTCTTAGCATTCTTGTACGCAGATCAAGTTTTAGTTGTCTATCACAATGAAACACACGCATTTTAATGTTTCAATTCTGGTTTTAATTTCTAGTGTTTGGTTTATGGCATTGGTTATCCATGTACCAAGGTATTTATGTTTAGTTGCCTTTTCTATACGCGTGTTGTCGATGTATAAGTCTTGATATTGTATGTTGCTTTTTGTTATGACCATCGTCTTTTTCAGATTCATCTTGAGACCGTACTGTAGACTGAAATCATTTAACTTGTTTGTTAAACTCTGAAGGTCTGCAAGCTTCTCTGCTATAACAACAGTGGCATCGGCATACCTTCAGTTGTTGACCCTCTGACCGTTTATTGTGATTCCAGTGTGTTCTTCACTTAGGGCCTCTCTGAATATCTCTTCGAAGTATAGATTAAATAGCATTGGGGACAGTATACAACCCTGACCTGAGAGGGGTACTCTTAGTATCTGTATTTTGTCAGATTCGTCGTTGTCTACTTTTATCGTGGCTGTTTGGTTCCAGTAAAGCGATTCAATAATCTGAATGTCTCGGGTGTCGATGTTTTGTTGTTTCAGAATATTTATTAGAATATCATGGCGTACTTTATCAAAGACCTTTTCATAGTCTATGAAGCGTACGTGTATATCTATGTTCATGTCTAAACATCTCTGTGTAGTACATTCAAACTGAATAATGCTCCCCCTTGTACCAAAACCATTCCTGAAACCAAATTGAGTGTTTCCTATATCATTTTCTAGCTTGTTATATAGTCTCTTGTAAATAACTTTGAGAAATGCTTTTAGTGTATGATTCATTAGACTGATAGTCCTGTAGTCACTACATTCTCCGGCGTTTGTTTTTTTTTGGTATAGTTATGAAGGTAGATTTTATCCATTGTTTAGGTATCAGTCCGGTTCTGTATATTGTATTAAATAGATCTACCATAATATCGAGCTGGTCCTCATTTATTAGTTTTAAGAGTTCGCTTGGTATTTCGTCTGGTCCCACTGCTTTTCCGTTTTTAAATGTCTTTATGGCATAGAGAACTTCTGCTTTCAATATGTTTGGTCCTTCTGTGGTATTCTGCTTGGTTCTAGTATTTCTTGTGTCATGAAAGATTTCTTCTATATATTCATTCTACCTTATTAGTTTTTGTGCTGGTTCTATTATGATCTTCCCTTTTTTATTTTTTATAATGGTGGATTGTCTTTTTCGCAATGTTCCTGTTAAATCTTTGATTTCTTCATGTAGATTTCTGTTATCGTATTTTGATTGTAGTTCTTCTATGTATTCACATTTTGCAGATAGCCATTTTTCTTTTTCTTCCCGGATTTCCCGTGTTATATTTATGTGCAGCTCTTTATATTTTTTGGGATTGTTTTTGTTTTTCCTTCGTTCTTCCATAAGGAGGAAGATTTCTTGTGTTATTCATGTTTATTTAGGTTTTGCCTTGTCTGGTGTCAATTGATCTTTACTTCCTTCTATTAGTGCTGTTTTTATATTATCCCATTTCTTATCAATATCTGGGATTGTAGTTTTTTGTCGTATTTCATTATTTATTATATTAATCTATTTTTGTCCTTGTTCATTTATGTCTTTATGTTTATCTTTAAGTTTTTCTGTTGCTATCTTGTTATTCTTTATTTTAGATTTTAGTTGTTTTAATTTGATGTGAACTCGGGCGACTACAGGGTTGTGGTCTGAACCGATGTTTGCCCCTGGGTAAGTTTTAACAGCTATTACACTATTTCTGAATCTCTTTTTTATGAGTATATAATCAATTTAGTTTTTTACTACCTTTTCTTCATTATATTGTGGAGACTTCCATGTATATAGTCTTCTTTTAAGAAGTTTGTAATAGGTATTAGTTATTACTAGATTATCTGATTGGCAGAATTCTGTAAGTGTGCCACCTCTTTCATTTCTGTCTACAAGTCCATATCTACCCTCAATATCGTCTACTGCTCCTTCGCCAACCTTCGCATTAAAATCTCCCATGACGATACTCTTTCGAGCACCGTGTGTAGTTCTGCATAAAACTTTTCAATTTCGTCATCAGATTTATCTGCTGTTGGTGCATAAATCTGTATGATATTGATGTTTTTATTATGTGAAACACGACAGCTTTAACATGCACAAAAAAGTCAAAGAATTCGCAGGCTTCAGTACACACAAACAACTCAATATATTGTATGACAACAACGGGAAAATAGTCTCAGAGATAGGGCAAAAACTTGAAGTATGGAAGAACTACATAGCACAGCTCTTCGATGATGAGAGACGGAAAACTACTCTCGAAAATATAGAAGGGGAGGTGGGCCCGGACATAATTAAAGAAGAAGTAATATATGCACTGAATACACTAAAGAACAAAAAAGCAGCAGGTCCAGACCAACTGCCAGCAGAAATTCTTAAACTGATAGAGGAGGACCAGATTCATATTCTAGTAGAAATAATTAATACCATATACACAACAGGAGTGATACCAAATGAATGGTTGCTATCAACTTTTATAACCCTCCCAAAAAAGAAAAGTGCCAAGCATTGCTCCGACTACCGTACGATTAGCCTAATGGCACACACACTGAAAATCCTGTTGAAGGTGATCCATAATAGAATATACAGGAAACTAGATGCAGACATCAGCGACACACAATTTGGATTCCGCAAAGGCCTAGGAACAAGGGAGGCACTGTTTGCACTTAATGTCCTGTCGCAAAGATGCCTAGATATGAATCAAGACCTACACGTTTGCTTCATAGACTATAACAAAGCCTTTGACAAAGTTAGACATGACAAACTAATAGATACGCTAATAAAGAGAAAGATAGACCTTAGAGACATAAGAATAATCTCAAACCTCTACTACAACCAGAAGGCAGCAATAAGAGTAGCAGACACAACATCCGAAGAAATAGAAATACAGAGAGGTGTCCGTCAAGGGTGTATTCTCTCACCAACCCTCTTTAATCTCTACTCAGAGGACATAGTAAATAAAGCACTCGATGATCAAGACATAGGCATAAAAATTAACGGCATGTCAATAAATAATCTGAGGTACGCCGACGATACGGTTCTTTTAGCTGAAACGCTCGAAGACCTACAGACGCTAATTAATAAAATAGTCACAGAAAGTGAAGAATATGGGCTATCACTGAACATAAACAAAACAAAATACATGCTAATAACTAAAACAACTCAGGACAACCATCGAGTATATGTAAAGAACCAGCCTATTGAAAGGGTAAGAGAATACAAATACCTAGGCACAACCATTAATGAAAATAATGATAGCTCCCAAGAAATTCGAATCAGAATCGAACAGGCAAGAAGCTCCTTTTCTAAAATGAAGAGCCTTTTCAGTTGCCGAGATCTAAACCTCGATCTAAAAATTCGAATGATGAGATGCTACGTACTATCAATACTATACTACGGAATGGAATCCTGGACATTGAAAGCAATCGACATAAAGAGACTGGAGGCATTCGAGCTATGGATATATCGAAGAATACTGAGGATCTCGTGGGTAGAGAAAATAACGAATGTAGAAGTGATGAGACGTATGAATAAAGAAAAAGAAGTAATTCTGACAACTAAGCAAAGAAAACTGGAATATATAGGACATATCATGAGAGGAGAAAAATATCAAATACTACAAGTAATTATGCAGGGGAAAATTAGAGGAAAGAGGTCCATAGGAAGGAGACGAAACTCATGGATGAAAAACCTTAGAGAGTGGTTTGGCTGTACTAGCAACCAATTATTTAGAAATGCGGTCTCAAAAGTGAAGATCGCCTTGATGATTGCCGACCTTCGTATCGGAGATGGCACCTAAAGAAGATTATGTGAAGGCATCTGTATTATCATAACTCTGTCTGAGTAAGGGACAAAGCTGATCACTGATTTATGGAAATTTTTATCCACCATGATAGCAACTCCGATTTTATTAGATTTATAGGTACTTCGTGAGAAATACATAACAGATTCGTCTGTGCGGTGGATTCCAGTTCCTGGCCATCTTAAGTCACTTATTCCGAGTATATTCAGTTTCAATCTTTGCATCTCTGCTGTTACATTATCAATTTTGCCTGCTTTAAAGAGGCTTCTCTTATTCCATGTACTTATTTTCATGTCTTGTTTCAAAACTTCTCTCCCCCCACCCCCCACCTCAGGAGATCCGATAAGAGTAGTTTTTACTCCGGTATATTTCTTAATCTTGATATTGACTATGATGATGATTATACTAGGGATATCCAAAGGGATCTGTACTGCAGTAGCTTCCCGTTCCTTTCTGCATCTTCATGCCGTTGGTCATTTCTTGATTCATCCGCCTTTAGGGAAGATTTCTCGTCCCAAAGACTAGAGGGTGCCCTTGCTCTTGTCAGCTCGTCCACCCGGAGTTGTTGGCCAACAAAGGTGATATTGACCATGATGATGATTTTACTAGGGATATCCAAAGGGATCTTTACTGCAGTGGCTTTCCGTTCCCTTCTGCATCTTCATGCCGTTGATCATTTCTTGATTCATCCGCCTTTAGGGAAGATTTCTCGTCCCAAGGACTAGAGGGTGCCCTTGCTCTTGTCAGCTCGTCCACCCGGAGTTGTTGGCCAACAACAGGTGTTAAGGTGATATTGACCATGATGATGATTTTACTAAGGATATCCAAAGGGATTTTTACTGCAGTGGCTTTCCGTTCCCTTCTGCATCTTCATGCCGTTGATCATTTCTTGATACATCCGCCTTTAGGGAAGATTTCTCGTCCCAAGGACTAGAGGGTGCCCTTGCTCTTGTCAGCTCGTCCACCCGGAGTTGTTGGCCAACAAAGGTGATATTGACCATGATGATGATTTTACTAGGGATATCCAAAGGGATCTTTACTGCAGTGGCTTTCCGTTCCCTTCTGCATCTTCATGCCGTTGATCATTTCTTGATTCATCCGCCATTAGGGAAGATTTATCGTCCCAAGGACTAGAGGGTGCCCTTGCTCTTGTCAGCTCGTCCACCCGGAGCTGTTGGCCAACAAGAGGTGTCTGCTTATCCCGGCAGACATTCGGTCGACAGAGCCTCGTTTGTTTCTTAGCAGGGTGTACTACGTGCAAGTGAGGTTGTCATTTGGGCGGGCTTTTAGGGCCATCACCCCTTACACCCCACAACATCAACATAAGTGAATAAATGTGTGTAAACTTATAGGGCCCTCACTTGGGGCAGTTCTGTCCTCACGAAATTATTGATTTAATGTATTTGGTTTTGCAGGTAAGATGTTCCACCAAAGGCTTTACGTGGTCTCGAACTCGAGCCTTCGAGCCTTCGTCCATGACATGCGGGCACTTTAAGCCGAATCGCCGTGTCCGTGAAGATATCGAAAAACGCTTACGACTCCCGGCGCTCATATCTTCCGGCAGTAACTACAATCCTCTGCAGCGCCGGAGACGATCGCGAAATTGCGGAAGGCCTTTGTAGGGCGTAAAACTTCAGAAATTACTAAACCGCACTTAATGGGCGATCGTTTATGCAATATTGGCCGTAACTGGATGCGGAGACGAGGGCCGGCTCAACTTGATGCCCGCATATTGCGGCCCACTCGACGTGGAATAATGTCGCATTAAATTTTATTTAGGTTTTTGAAAAGAGTGTTTTGGATATTGGCCTTAACCATTTCACGGTCTGCACTAAAAATGTTATGCCCGCCCTTCCGGGCTTGCTTGAATGTGCCGGCGTATATGAGGGCGCGTGGGTGTGTGCGAGGGGGCGCACAAAGCGGTTTCATATGTAACGATGGTGCTGGGCGATATCACGCGTTTCGTCGCAGGAGCACTGCGACATAACTTAATATTGGATACACACACATGCGCGGCCCCCACATGTATGCACGTGTACACGTGCGGACGTGTGCAAGTGCCCCTGGACGAATTTTATGCCTATAAGTGGATATTTTTATGGGACAGCGACACATCTCCACGGTCTCGAAGCCTGTGACCCGTTCCTGCTGATGTCCTGGACCCCGTTCCTGCTGGTATTCAGATGCTGGACGCGCGCGCGGCGGCGATATCTCTTCTGCGTCAGTACATGATGTCTTCCTCGCCTCCGGGCCGCACACCGGGGAAATAAATATTTCACCGCTGCTTCCGCTGCCCCCCTTGTTTCGACCACTTGCGTCCAGAAAACTGATTTATACGAAAGATTGACGACGTGCACGGAGGAGCCCCGAATGGAAATTCCATTCGATGCAATTGGATTCGTTCGAGGCGCCGCGAACGAATACGTATTGCAGGAAATTAACGTCTGAATTCTGCATGGCATAAAGGCAATTGATGAATTGCTTACGCCGAAAGCGATTTCAATTTTCCGCAGCGGCACGGGGGACGATTGCCCTCATTATATTCGCATCATCTGTGCATTCGCGGTTATTTGCCTGTCAATATTGTACTTCTACGTTTGAAATCCTACCCACACATTTTGCCAACAGGTTAACACAGGGTGCGGCAGTTCAATCAAACGGCACTATTTATAGATATTAAAAAAAACGTAGGATTTTAATTTAGCATCTTTTTGCAATTAAGACATCGTTGTTCACCGCTCCAACGCTGCATAACAACGTGGTGAAAACTGCATCCGGTCCAACGCTGCATGGTATTGCGTTGGAAACCGCGTTGTACACCGCTCCAACGCTGCAAGGTTGTATGATAGAACAACAGCGTCCTCCGCATACAATGTTCATTGTGTCCCATTTCGATGCCCATTTTGATGAAAAGGATATTTCGTTAGGGACCCCATCCGAATGGGGGGAAAACGCGCGGTCGCCATAACCGGGCGTAGCTCCGGGTCCCGCAAACCGCATCGGACGGACCAATTTTGGGGAATTTCCGGCGCGCGTCCGTCCACTTTGCCCCCCGCTTCAAACTAATTGATCGCTCTTCTAAGCCGTCGCCGGGAAAATTCGTCCGTGCCGGGCGCGACGACATAAGAAAATTACATCTTCGCGGGAAATTGCGGAATCCGCAAACGAAATTAATCTGTGTGTAATTAGATATAAAACTCGATTCCCCTCCGGAAATCCACTTAGGCGGGGCCCCGCGGCCGCCACCTAGGCGCGCCCCGGCCAAGGACCCGGCCGCCCCCGCTCGGCCAAACAATTAATAATGCAGATGTATTTAAATTTCGCCGCTTGATGTATTTTAATTGCGCGAAATGCGACGCTCGACGGCGCTGAGGTCGATCGCCTCAGATCTGCTGATACATGCTGTCGTGCAACGGCCAGAGGTCGAGGATTAGCTTCATCCGGTCACTTCACCGCGTGTGACCGGCAAAAAATGTTGTACATGCAATTACTTACAGCACGATTACAAAAAATTCCTGAAACCAGCAGTGAATATTGCAATTATCGGGGGTAATACCACGACAAATGACTTCTTCATTTTTATTATTTGAAATAAAGAAGCCAGTATTTGTATCCATTATGTTTTTAAATTATCACGATTTAATCCAACTTATTCTATTTATACGATTATAAATTACTCTACCCAATAATATGTACGTTATGTGCTCATTTTATGATTGTGAAATAAAGAACCATAATCTTTATGAATTATGTTGATTTAAATATGACGGAGTATGTCGGAGGGTAACACTGAATGCCTTGGTTATTATAGTTATGGTGAATTCAGCCACGTTAATTTGCGATCGCGGGCGCGATGTATAATGAGTTTATACGTTTAAATGCTTATGATACTGACAACGATTTGATTCTAGTGCTGGAAGTGATTCCACAATAACAGGTGTGTGAACGAAGTACGCAGTTTGGGCGTCAATTACACCTGAGATTGCTTCCTCTAATGATTCGTAAACACGAAGGGCGTTCGAGACGCCTTAGTAACAGGTGTGTGGACGAAGTGCGCCTGTAGGGCGTCAATTACACGTGAGATTGCTTCCTCAAGCAATTCGTAAATACGAAGGGCGTTCTAGACGCCTTTGTTTACTTATAGGGATAGGTAATTTGTGATTTGGTAACTTGCGGTAGATTGAATACACTATCTTCCGTCAATTTGAATCTAGTGCGGGAATTTGATTTAACAATAACAGGTGTGTGAACGAAGTGCGCTTGTAATGCGTCAATTACACCTGAAATTGCTTCCTCTAGCGATTCGTAAACACGAAGGACGTTCGAGACGCCTATGTTTACTTACAGGAATAGGTAAGCGGCGTTTGTTTTTTCTAGATAATTTGTGGTTGGTTGAATACACTATCTTCCGTCAATTTTAATCTAGTGCGGAAATTTGATTTCACAATAACAGGTATGTGAACGAAGTGCGCCTATAGGGCGTCAATTACACCTGAAATTGCTTCCTCTAGTGATTCGCAAACACAAAGGGCGTTCGAGACGCCTTTGTTTACTTATAGCAATAGGTAATCGGTGTTTGGTTTTTCTAGGTAATTTGTGGTTGGTTGAATACACCATATTCCGTCAATTTCAATCTAGTGCGGAAATTTAATTTCACAATAACAGGTGTGTGAACGAAGTGCGCCTGTAGGACGTCAATTACACCTGAGATTGTTTCTTCTAGTGATTCGTAAACACAAAGGGTGTTCGAGACGCGTTTGTTTACTTATAGGAATAGGTAATTTGTGTTTTGGTTTTCTAGGTAACTTGCGGTAGATTGAATACACTATCTCTCGTCAATTTGATTCTAGTGCGGGAATTTGATTTAACAATAACAGGTATGTGAACGAAGTGCGCCTGTAGGGCGTCAATTACACCTGAAATTGCTTCCTCTAGCGATTCATAAACACGAAGGGCGTTCTAGACGCCTTTGTTTACTTATAGGAATAGGTAATTTGTGTTTTGGTTTTCTAGGAAACTTGCGGTTGATTGAATACACTATCTTCCGTCAATTTGAATCTAGTGCGGGAATTTGATTTCACAATAACAGGTGTGTGAACGAAGTGCGCCTGCAGGGCGTCAATTACACCTGAAATTGATTCCTCTCTTCATGTGCATTTTCGATTTCGGATGTTTGCGATGAGCATGACTATCTTCACTTTATTGGTTGCTATTCTGAAGAGCTGGTTCGACGTCTTCCCGTACCACGCCCTGAGATTCTGCAACCATAAAATTCTCCTCCGTCCCGGCCTTTGTTTGCCGTGTATCTTGCCTTGAACGATGGCTTGTAACATGGCGTATCTGTCCTCGTTCCGCACGATGTGGCCATACCTTTTATACTTAATTATCTAAGCATCTCCTTGATGCTGAATCTTAAAAACATCAACTGATTTTATATCTGAAGACCTAGGTCAGTTCAATGTTGATGATTTTGGTTGACAGTTGGTGGGTCTCGTCAGTCCCTAGTGCTGCCTGGTGATGATGCCGAAACTATACATTTCGTAGTGTTTCGTAGATATTTCCAATAGTACCATCCGAAGACGGATAAGTGATCAGCAGAAGAGTAAGGGATCCAAAGAAGAAGAAGAATAATAAAAATGTATTCGCCCAGGTAGTTACAACCCACACTTTAGAAACCACTTCTTCTTCTTCGTCATGTCCATATCCGATTTCGGATGTTTGCGATGAGCATGGCTATCTTCACTTTATTGGTAGCTATTCTGAAGAGCTCGTTCGTAAGATAACGTATCTGTTCTCGTTCCGCATGATGTGGCCTAGATATTGGAGTTTGCAGGTTTTGATGGTGTCCACGATCTGTTCCTCTTTCCTCATCCTGCGGAGGAGTTCGATGTTTGTTACCCGGTCTTTCCAAGATATCCGCAGGATACGTCGATATATCCACCTCAAAGGCTGCAATTGTTTTTGTTGTTGCTTCATTTAGTGTCCAGGACTCGACTCCGTAAAGTAATATTGGGAATATGTACCACTCAATATGCGTACTTTGATATCAAGATGCAGTTCGTGATTTTTAAAGAGGTTATTCATTGTATTGAAGGCAGTTCGAGCTTTCCCAATTCTACTTTCTATTGTCCCAGTTTTCGTTCATAAGTGTACCTAAGTATGTTGTTTGTCTCACTCTCTCTATTTGTTTTCCCAATTCTACTTTTTATGTCTTGGCTATTATCCCAGTTTTCGTTCACAAGCGTACCTAAGTATGTTGTTTGTCTCACTCTCTCTATTCGTTGATTGTAAAGGTAGAGATTTACATTGGCTATATTTTCATTGCTTATGACCATGAATTTTGTTTTGTTGCTAATCGTTGATTGATGATTGATTGTAAACGTAGAGATTTACATTGGCTATATTTTCTTTGCTTATGACCATGAATTTTGTTTTGTTGCTAATCGTTGATTGATGATTGATTGTAAACGTAGAGATTTACATTGGCTATATTTTCTTTGCTTATGACCATGAATTTTGTTTTGTTGCTAATCGTTGATTGATGATTGATTGTAAACGTAGAGATTTACATTGGCTATATTTTCTTTGCTTATGACCATGAATTTTGTTTTGTTGCTAATCGTTGATTGATGATTGATTGTAAACGTAGAGATTTACATTGGCTATATTTTCTTTGCTTATGACCATGAATTTTGTTTTGTTGCTAATGATATTAAGTCCATATGTATGTTGTTTATCTCACTCCCTCTATTCGTTTATTGTGAACGTAGAGATGTACATTGGCTATATTTTCTTTGCTTATGACCATGTATTTTGTTTTGTTGCTAATGATATTAAGTCCATATTTTTCACTAGCCGCTACAATTATTTTCAATAGTGTTTGGAGTCCTTCAAGAGAGTCAGCGAATACCATTGTGTCGTCGGCATATCGGATGTTATTCCATTTAGCTCCGTTCAGTAAAATGCCTTCTTCTATGCCTTTTAACGCCTCTTTAAAGATCTGTTAGGAGTATAAATTGAACAGAACCGAAGAAAGAATACACCCCTGTCTTACCCCTCTAGCTATTTTAATGTATTCTATTTGTTGCTCTTCAATTTTCATAGATGCGGTCTGGTTGAAGTACAAGTTAGTGATGATTTGGAGGTCTTTGGCATCAATTCCCACTTGCTTTAGGATGTCTATCATCTTGTGATGATGCACCCGATCAAACGTTTTCTGATGGTCAATTAGGCATACGTAGATATCGCAGTTTACGTCTCTAGATCTTTGGAAGAGCACCTGTACTGAGAAAAGCGCTTCCCTTGTGCCTACAGCGTTGATGAATCCAAATTGATTTGCTGAGATAGAGCAGGATCTATCAGGATACAGGAATACAAAACTACTTAACTATATTTAAGTATATATGACAATTGCTCAAATCTTGATCTATCAGGATACAGGAATACAAAACTACTTAACTATATTATTTAAGTATATATGACAATTGCTCAAATCTTGATCTATCAGGATACAGGAATACAAAACTACTTAACTATATTATTTAAGTATATATGACAATTGCTCACTCGGACAATTTGGGGGGGGGGGCAAGAAAGTCGGGGCCCTAAGTTATAGGATGTGTAGCTTATACATAAACCCTGCACTGCGTATGCTAGCTGGGGTAGAGAGTTCTCTTAAGATTACGTTTCATCATTTGGTGCGACCGAATCGCAGTCCGTGTCGGATAATATTTACTGCGCAAACGAAAATTCGTTTCGCATTTTTAATTTCTGATATAATTGCCTTGATATCTACGCATTTGCAGTTCGCGCACGGTTCGAAACCGTTGCGATAAAATTAAATAATGGCCGTGGATGGCGCTCACGTCGCGTCCGATACATTTTGGGGGCGCGACGTGCACGTCCCGGAGGAGTAAAGAATCGCCGAAATGCGGATTCATTTGTTGTAATGGATCAGATACAGGTTTTCAATTTGGAATAAGGCAGCGGCAGAGGGATAAATTTGCGTTCATTAAAAATTCAATTTGCCATTATCGCCTTAATGCGGGGAACTAGTTTTTTGAAGGGGTCTCCTCAGGCGCTGATTTAGTGGTTCGTGGGCGACGTTTAACTGGTGAATTTGCTGCGCGGTCGATTCTAGGCGCACGTAAATTAATTTTTCGACGAGCGCTATAAATCCGCCCAATCCAAAACGCTAGTTTGGAGCGCATTCGTAATAATTTCTGTAGGCAAAGCTTTTACGTAGTTATTGATTTTCGTTTACCTATGTAATTTAGTTGCAGATGAACTTAAATTAATGTGCCAATTAATTGTGTGCGAATGAATGATTGATATTTTGTAGTTTGCGTTGATGTGTGGTTATCTGGGTCAGATGGCGTGTCAGGTAGTTTGGAAAAGCTGTGCGTAATTAGTTTGTTGATATTGTTGGGGAAGTCTAGATCAGACGCAGGGGATATTGGATGAACACGGTATATTGTTCTGTTGCTGCGACTTCGGTGTCGAGTAAAGATGAACCGGGAGCCATTTGATTCTCGGCGGATTTAAGTTTACGGGATAAAGAAGTTGGGAATCTTCTTACGTGTCGCTTGTTTGTGTGGAATAACGGGGTGCGCGCGCACGTGGCGCATTTCTTAATCGTGGAAATCCCATCCGATCCACTTTTTTCCGGGACCGTCGGAGGGCATTAAACGGCTCGAGGGCTCCGAAGTTCGGGGCGGTTTTTATTTGAGTGTGAATTTAGTGTTTAAATGCTTTAAGTACACCGGGGAAGACGGAACTTTCGGCCGTCTGGAAAACCGAATGGGTTTTTATATTAAATGCAAAGTACCTCCGAGGGGGGATCGGATTCTTAGATTGGGGGCTTTGATTTACTGGCCCGCCCCCGCGCCGCCGCCCGCGCTGCGGAGCGAAATCACCAAATAATGGTTCCCGGCCGTGTTTCATCGCTGATTCGGGGGGCCGGGGAATGCAAACTTGAATATTATCGAGCATTCAATTTAGAAAGTGGCGGACAAAAGTGTCAGCAGTAAGAATGGATCAGAGTTATGGACGAACTTGCCGGTGGAGTGAACATTCAAAAGTTGCAACAAAAGGTCATTCTGCCAAGATAGAGGTCCGGGGGCGGCCATTGTCTGCAAAGTATGCTCCCACCCCCGCATCGCGCCACCCACACTATGTAAATTGCTCGCATCTTTCCGCACCTACACACCACCACCACCACCGTCGGATGTATTACCGCCGGGGGCGGCTTCATTGAAAGCAATTAATTACCGCGACCACATGCGTTGCCAGTCTCGCTCCGCCTGTTACGATGTCACACGGCACGGACCGCCGAAGCGCTCTCCCCACACTGATATCTCTCGCCCACACTTTGCATGCATCCGCCGAAGAACAAACACAAACTCGATCTATTTGCATAAATAACCGCCTCACGCCTCGCCGCCGCCAGGACCCGCATTTATGTATTCACGTCGTTTTTGCCACTTAATTACGTAACAACATCTGAATTCACGCGCCACCTCATTTTTGCGGCCCCAACGTTCACACGGCGGTTTATGGGGGTGTGGGGGCGGCGCGCACCCCCGCGACACCGACAATTACCATTGCAAATCGCCTCCCAAAGGGCGAGCGACGAGACCCGCCCGCATTGTTTACCGAGCCCCGGATTTTCTTTAAAACGACTCTCCCCAATCCTGCAATCTTCGGTGTACAGTTAATCCCCCATCAAGTATGAAAATGAAGGGTGAACTGCCCTCACTAATCAATATGCGAAAAACATTAATGCAACGTTAACGAGTATATGACAAAATGAGAACATAAACTCCTTGCATACCTGTGACCTGTGCAGGGCCGTGCCTGGGTATATGGCCGCCTGCGTGTTAGTATGCATGGCCGCCCTTTGAGATAACATCAAAATCAAAGAAAAAAATCAAATTTTCATTCTTAATGTTTATTATTATACTTATATATCTAATGTACATATTACCATTGAATATAAAACATTAATATGTTTTGGCACATCTATAAATCTATGATATTACAATCAAAAATTTACTCTACGCGATTTTTTTAGAGGCAAATTCTTCAATCGCCCCTTCAATATTTAAGGAATCAGCAATTACACTTTCAATTGCAATAATTGATATATTACTGAGACGTTCTTGAGTCATTGAAGTACTCAGGTGGTTTTTGATTATTTTTAATTTTGAAAAACTTCGCTCTCCAGATGCAACAGATACTGGAACTGTCAGTAAAAGTTTTAAACTTGTGGCGACATTTGGAAAAGAAGTCTCCAAGTTGTATTTGTATAAAAACTTTATGAGTTCTTCGGGCTGATTTCTGTCTTTTATGATAATTTTTAGAGAAATTAACTCTTGATATAATTCTACGCCACTGATATCACAAAATTCACCATCTTTAAATTTATTATGGAGATCGAAACAACTTTTTTTTATTTCCTCATGTTCCATATCAATAAATTTGTATAGAAATCCAAAACATTGTTCGAAATTTGACAAAGTTTCAAAACGGGTGGTAAGAGATGAAATAGCTGTATCTAGTATTACATAGAAAAAAATAATTTGAAAATCTTCTTTTGGAGTAAATTGAATATTTTCATCTCCTTCATAGCTAAATTGTTTTCGGTGATGTCGGCGACGTACACTAATTTCAGCAGGAAAATCCGGTTCTGTTTCAAGTGCTTTACAAAGTTCATTAGAAATCTGCAAATATATTTCGAAACTTTCGTCATTTCTAATGCTTTTGAAAAATTTCAAAACTTCCTTAATTGGTTCAGCACACGAACTGATATTCCAAGAAACTTTCTGCATCATTTTGCTAATAAAATCTACCTTTTCCAAGATTTCGTACCATATTATTATTGAAGAAATAAATTTATAAGATTTAAGTTTAATTGCCAAACATTCAGCTTCATGTCGAACTGTTGGCATTGAAGATTCCTCAGCTATTTCTATAAATTCTAAATATATAATTCATTTCGCAGTGGTCTAATCGCTTTAATTCTTGCTTCCCATCGAGTTTCACTAACTTGTTTCAATGTTAAAGATTTTACATTTTTCTTTAAAACTTGCCATCTAAATGGTGATCCACTGAAAAAGTTGTATATTGCAGATACATTACTGAAAAAATCCACCGTTGAAAACGAAACTTTAGCTGCATCATTAATGGCCAAATTTAATGTATGCGCGTTGCATGGCATAAACAGAGCTCGTGGATAATTGTCCAAAATTCGTTTTTGCAATCGTTTATGTTTTCCGGACATATTAGACCCATTGTCGTATCCCTGGCCCCTCATATCGTTAATATTTAATTCAAGAAAGTTTAACTTTTGAATTAAGAAGTCGTAAAAAGATTCTCCAGTACATTTTTCAGCTTGATAAAAGCCAATGAAATTTTCTCTTACTTCAACTTCATAATTTTTAATATGTACATACCTAATAATCATTGTAATTTGCTCGACATGTTCAGTGTCCGGCGTACAGTCCAAAATGACTGAAAAATATTTTGCCTCTTTTATTGATGTTAATATATATTTTTGAATTTGGGTTGCAAGGATAGTGATTATTTCATTTTGAAAGCGATTTCCCAGGTAATGTGGCATGTGGTTCTTTAAAGCGATTGGTTCTTGTACGCGTTTTATGTGGTCTGCCATTATATCATCAAATTTTCCTATCATTTCAATTGCTTTCAGAAAATTTCCATTATTTTTTTCGTACAATTTGCTGGAAGAACCTCTAAAAGCTAAACACTGTCCTACTAGAACTTGTACCACAGATATCATGCGCCTGACAATTTGACACCATCGTTTTTTCTCGGCGTCATAATACCGTTGCATATTCTTATCAATTCTAGTTTTTCTTTTTAAATTTAATTCCATTTTTTTCCAACAGGTGCAATTTTCGATGTGCAGCGATGTTTTTTCGTGACGAGATAAGTTGTCAGATATGTGTTGCCAATCGTTGAAGCCTTCATTAACTAATTTTATTTCTTGTTTGCCAAATAATTTACAACAGAAGCAAAATATGGCATCATATTTTGGAGAATAGATTAACCACTCACGATTAAATTTATCACCATTTGGCAGTTTTATATAGAAATAAACCTTTGAAAATGATCTTCCAAATTCATTTAGTGGATATGTAGATTGTATATTTTGAATAGGGCCTTTTTCAATTAAAATATCCAGCATTTTATTGGTAAGTGTTAAAGGCCAGCAAGCTGGATCATTTAGTTCTATACACATAGCAAAATATTCTTCATCAATTTCAGTGATATCGTCGATATTTGTAACTGCAATATCTCCTATTTCATCATTACTACTAATATTGTCATTATCATTTGTATTTTCGGCAGATAATTCATTTTCATTGGAAAAAAATTCACTGCTTGGATTTGCTTGGCTACTGCAAGCATTTTGCATTTCTGGAGGTTTTTCCAAATATTTGGTTAGTGAACCAAAGATTTTTTTAGCAACATGTTGTTTTTCTTCTCGCTTTCTTTTATACTGTGCTCCAGAAAATCTTTTCGTTTTTTCTCCAGTCATTCTTAGGCCTTTTACTAAAATGTTTAAAAATATCAATAAAGATTTATATTGAAATTAATTTATTATAAAATTACAATTGACGAATTGACAACAACACTCAACTATTTTACAATTTACTTCGATTATATATGACTATGACTATATATTAACATTGTTATTTTGCTTTTTAATTTTGGTTTGTTTTTCTGGTCGTCAGGCCGCCTTTTAATTTGGCCGCCTGCGTGCGGCGCACGTAATGAACGCCGGTCAGGCACGGCCCTGGACCTGTGTAAACTATTTTTAGTGCAATCACCAATAAAGACGTTCTCATCAAATCCCCGTATACCAATACAAACACCAATAAATTAATACATCCTCCCGCCTGCCTTTTTATTCCACCCCGTTCGCCCTGCTCGTACATTGCGCGGGCACCTTTTAATTCGCTAATTCCATTGCTATTGTTCATTTCGCAGTCGCAGTGTGTCCATTCGGAAATCCAAGTCATAAAATATGCGCCCGTTTCGTTTCGCAGGAGCGTTTCCCGTGTCAGGGGTTCGCCGCCCACGCGTTCGATTTTCCAATTATCGCCGGGTAATTTAATTCAATTTTCCGCCGGCCATTTTTCAGCAAACAACAAAGTAATTGCGGACGTCTGCCGTTGGATGGACGCGTGCGTGAGTATTTATGGGGATTAATTTGAGAGAGCAAAAAAAAAACGCTCACCTTGCGCCATTCTCGATCGATCGGAAACTCGGAAGGCGTAATAGGTCGTCTGTCAGGAAGCGTATATTATATATATATATATATATATATATAGCGAAAATCGGCTTAAAATATTATGCGAAGATGACAAGGGGGAGATATTAGTTCCGCACTTCCGACTCCGCTGCGACCAAAAAGAGGGTCCTCTCCCTCTCAATGGGTAAGCCTATTAAAGTATGTTTAAATTAAACACCGATCGGGCGCCGCTGTGGGATATCGAGCCAAGCTATTAATTGATAGCCGTGGATGTGGCGTCATTATAAGTTTTAATAGGATGACTGGCGCTCATTTCGATTGAAGACTTTCGTGTTAATTTACCAACTCTGCGGCTCTATTTTGCGTTGGTCAATTACAGCTGATATTAAATCCCATAAGCCACCCCCGCACAGTTATTCGTATCGTAATTACAGCATTGTAAATAGCTCAGGGTGTTGTTCCGCAACTATAGGAAATATTGGCAACAACTGCATAAATTGCTTATGTGCAATAATTCAACATACGAGCGATGCCACTTTAATTACTTTATACGCCTGCAAATACGCCTAATCAAGTTTTAAAAGTTTATGGTGTGCATATATACAGGGAAAAAAGCAAAGAAATTTTAAAATTTGGGGTCCAAAAAACAATTGATGGTTATAGTCGACCCAAAAATCTAAGAATATTACGACTTTGACTTTTAAGTATTTTATGGGGGTTTTATTTGGTGTTGCCATAAAATCATAAAAGTCCTGCTAATATTATTCAGTTATCTGGGGTTGCCCGGCTGTCTTTCTGGTATTGACGACAGCGTGCGATTCTTCCGTCTTGACCATCCGTTTGCTTTATGGTGACCCTAAATTAAACCCCGAATATAACTATTAAGAAGTCAAAGTCATAATATTCTTAGATCTTTGGGTCAAGTATACCTATAGCTATGCATTCAAGAACTAAAAGTTATTTTAAGTTTACACTGTGCTTATATACAACGAAAAAAGCAACGAAATTTTAAATTTTATGATCCAAAAAAACAATTAAGGGTTACCTATAGCTATGCATTCAAGAAATAAAAGTTATTTAATTTAATACAATTTTTACACATAAATTATTAAAAGGTGGAAGCGCCGGGCTCACCCAAAATTTGCCCATATTTTATAAAACAAGTAAAAATGGGGAGTCTAATTAATTCCAACCATAACATTAGGTCACATTTATAGATATATGTATGAAGCAGTGAAGATTTTCGGGATGCATATATTTTTTTCGAATTATTTTTCTTTTGGTGGAGGCGCCGGGCTTATATATTTCTCCAATACGTAAAATAATAATTCTGCGTTTTGAAATATTGTGGATGACTGGAAAGTATAGTACCACTTGTGATACATCATTCTAAAGATAATTTGGTAGTTAAACTATTAGTTTAAGACATCTAAATTGATATGAGAGTAGATTATTTAAAACTCTACAAATAGTAGTACGTTTACTATATCCTCGATTTACAGGGGAAAGTTACATGTCAAAATAGACAGTTTTGAGATAAATGCATTTAAAAATTCAACACTTGATAAATCTAGATTTATCTAGATAAATAAATATTTAAAAAAAACACTAAATAATTGATAAATCTAGATTTCAATATGTATTGTTTTTACAAAGTTTTTATTAACATTCTAGTGAACCATGGTACAACAAGAAACTTTTTGCTGTTAATTACAACGAACTTTTATGGTAGGTACTTGTAAGTTAACAATCCTAAATGTTGGAAAATTAAAAAGAAAATTTTCATAATAAAAATAGAAGGTATACAGTAGTTAAATCTTCAACTGAATTGCATTTTCCGATATTTTGATTGATTTTTTATAATTTGATTTTTTAAATGATTATTATTATGCATCTTTAAAATTATTAAAATATCAGAAATTTACCTATGTGCTCCACAAATTTTTCTTGACATTTAAGATTGTTTAAGGCGAAATTTTAGTTATTTTAGTAAGACAATTAAAAAACTACTATTTCTAGAAAATATCTAAATTTCTATAAAAATTTCAACAAATTTCACACATTTTAAAAATAATGCGAAAAATTCGGACGAAATAACATTAAAAAAACAACATCCACACACTTAATAAAATATATAAAAACATTCAAAAATTTAATAATATAAATTAAAGGCACAGTAAAACTTCCTTAAAAAATTGGGCCATTCCAAATTTTTAGACATAATAATAATAATTTGTTTATTCGTGTAGCAGCCCTGGGGCTGATTTGATATGTCACAGATTGAGACATGAAAAATGTTTTCATTGAAGTTTTAAGCTTTAATTGAATCGCATTTTCCGATATTTTAATTATGCATTTGTAAAATTATAATATCAGAAGTTTACCATTGTGTTTCCCAATTTATTTCTTTACATTTTAACAGGCCTACTTTTGTCGAAATTTTAGTTATTTTTGTAAGATTGCAGTTAAAAAAACTACTATGATCAAATGTCTAAATTTCTAGTAGTATAAAAATTCAAATTTCAGACATTTTAAAAATAATGTGAAACATTAGGACAATGACTTTAGTGAAAAGTGAAACTTTAGAGTGAAACTTTAGAGTGAAGAAGTTCATGATTCAAATTGAATTTACATATATTTATTTTTTAAATATTGTAGTATTCACAAAAATTAAAAAAATACGTAAGAGATTAATGCGTTTATTGTGTGGTAAAAATGTGCTGGGAAATTATTCAAAAATAAGTCTGTCTTTCAAAAATTCTATAGAAACAACAGAGATTTTCCAATTCTATCAGAAGTGTTCAAGTTTTCCCAGGGTTTTCAAAATTCTATAAAAGATTATGCTTGATGCATATATGCATATCCCAGCATATTTTCAACATACAGTATAGGCATTGTACTGTATGTTGAAAATATGCTGGGAAATCTTAATATTCTTCAAAAATAAGTGAGTGCTTCCAAAATTCTATAAAAGAAACAGAGAAATTTTCCAATTCCTTCGGAAATTCTATAAAAACAACTGAAAAATTTTACAATTCTATCAGAGGCGTTAAAGTTTTCGGGGAGTTTTCAAATATTCTATAAAAACAACCGAGAAATTTTCAAATTATATGAAAAGCTAGGGTTCTGGGTTAAACTTTTCCCGGGGTTTTCAAAAATGCTACAAAAATTGTGCTAAAGTAATTGAGCTAAACGTTTTTCATTTTTGAAAACCCCAGAAAAACACCAGAAATATTAAAATTGTTCAAAAATGAGTGACTTTTTCAAAAATTCTACATAAACAACTGATAAATTTTCCAATTCAACGTTAAGCGTTAAAGTTTTGCCTGAGTTTTAAAAGTCTCTATAAAAACAACTGACAAATTTTACAACTCCATAAAAAATTCTATAAACACAGCTGAGAATATTTCCAATTCTATCAGAAGCATTAAAGCACGTTTCCTGGGGTTTTCAAAAATTCTATAAAAGCAACTGAGAATTTTTCCAATTCCATCAGAAGCGTTAAAGTATTCTCGGGGTTTTCAAAATATCTATAAAAAATGGGCTTGGGCACGTATTTCACTTTTGAAAAAACACCAGAAAAACCCCAGAAATCTTAAAATTCTTCAAAAAACGTGAGTTTTTCAAAAATCCCATAAAAACCACTGAGAAATTTTCCGATTCTATTAGAAGCGTTAAACTGGGTTTTCCTTGGATTTTCAGAAACTCCTTGAAAACAACTGAGAAATTTTCCAATTCCATCAGAAGCGTTATAGGCTGTATTCCAGAGGTTTTCAAAAATTCTATAAAAACAACTGAGAAATCTTTTAATTCTATCAGAAGCGTTAAAGTATTCCTAGGGTTTTAAAAATACAATAAAACATTGTGCTTGAGCATCTATTTCATTATTGAAAACCCAAGAAAAACTCCAGAAATATTACAATTCTTCAAAAATAAGTAAGTTTATAAAAACTTTTACACAAACAACTGAGAAATTTTCTAATTCTATCAGAAGCGTTGAAGTTTTCCTGGGGATTTCAAAAGCTTTATAAAAACAAGTGACAAATTTTCCAATTCTATCAGAAGTGTTAAATTAAAGGGCGTTTTCACGGGGTTTTAAAAAATACTATAAAAACAACTGAGAAATTATCCAATTCTATCAGAAGCGTTAAAGTATTTCTGAGGTTTTCAAAAATTGTTTAAAAAATTGTGCTGAGCATGAATTTCTTTTTTGAAAACACTAGAAAAACTCCAGAAATGTTAGAATGCTTAAAAAGTAAGTGAGTTCTTCAAAAATTCTACATAAACAATTGAGAAATTTTCCAATTCTAACAGAAGCGTTAAAGTTTTTCCGGGGATTTCAAAAGCTTTACAAAAACAACTGACAAATTTTCCAATTATATCACAAGTGTTAAATTAAAGGGCGTTTTCCCGGGGTTTTAAAAAATACTATAAAAACAACTGAGAAATTATACAATTCTATCAGAAGCGTTAAAGTATTGCTGGGGTTTTCAAAAATTGTATAAAAAATTGTGCTGAGCATGAATTTCTTTTTTGAAAACCCTAGAAAAACCCCAGAAATGTTAGAATGCTTAAAAAGTAAGTGAGTTCTTCAAAAATTCTACATAAACAATTGAGAAATTTTCCAATTCTAACAGAAGCGTTAAAGTTTTTCCGGAAATTTCAAAAGCTTTACAAAAACAACTGACAAATTTTCCAATTATATCACAAGTGTTAAATTAAAGGGCGTTTTCCCGGGGTTTTAAAAAATACTATAAAAACAACTGAGAAATTATCCAATTCTATCAGAAGCGTTAAAGTATTGCTGGGGTTTTCAAAAATGCTATAAAAAAATGTGCTTGAGCATGAATTTCCTTTTTGAAAACCCTAGAAAAACCCCAGAAATGTTAGAATGCTACAAAAATACGTGAGTTTTTCAAAAAAATCTACAGAAACAACTGCGAAATTTTCCAATTCTATCAGAAACGTTAAAGTTTTCCTTGGGTTTTCAAAAACTCAATTAAAACAACTGACAAATTTTCCAATTCTATCAGAAGTGTTAAAGGGTGTTTTCCCGGGGTTTGAATATTCTATAAAAACAACTGAGAAGTTTTCCAATTCTATAAGAAGCATTCTACAGAAACAACTGCGAAATTTTCCAATTGTATCAAAAGCGTTAAAGTTTTCCTGGGGATTTCAAAAGCTCTATAAAAACAACAGAAATTTTGAAATTCTATCAGAGGCGTTAAAGTATATGTGGGGTTTTCAAAAATTCTATAAAAAATGTGCTTGAGCACGTGTTTCACTTTTGAAAAACCCCAGAAATCTTAAAATTCTTCAAAAATAACTGAGTTTCTCAAAAATTCTACATAAACAACTGAGAAATTTTCCAATCCTATCAGAAGCGTTAAAGTTTTCCTGGGGTTTTCAAAAACTCTATAAGAACCACTGAGAAATTTTCTAATTCTATCAAAGGTGTAAATGGGCGTTTTCCCGGGGTTTAGAAAAATTCTATAACAACAACTGAGCAGTTTTCCAAGTCAGAAAAACGACCACAGTTTTTCAGTTATATTACAAACTTTATTTTTTTTAAATGGTACTTATAGTTCTTTGATATTTACAAGCTTTGCTATACTTACTTTGATAAATGAAGGCCATCGTCGAAAATTAACTTTATGAAAATTATTACTTACATTGAAAAATAAACACGATACAGGCCTATTTGTATTATTGAGTGTAGCAAAACAGAGTTTGCCATGTGAATTTTTTCCCATCTTACTACGAGAATTCTATTATTTTTTGCTATTCTAATTATACTAAATTCTGTTCAAATATTATAAAGAAAATTCCGGCATCTCATTTATTTGTGAAAATAAGTATAGCAAACGTTACATCGTTATAAAGAGAAAACATTATTCTTTTTAAAAATGTCAAAGCCAAGCAATGACTGCTATTTAAAGAAAATGAAGTTATTATAACTCAAAAACGATATTTTTTTTAAACAAAAGCATATCTTGCATTAGTTCATAAAATGACAACTCTTTGTTTATTTGATTTATGCTAGGGAGATACCGTTTGAAGTTTAGAAGTCTAAATCAATCAATTTGGGTGCTTTCATCATAATTTTCTTTATAGTAATACCTATTATAATTGGAGGATTTGGAAATTGATTAGTCCCACTAACTCATTTAACCGAATCTCTATGAGTTATGGTTTCCGACATCCCAATGTTTAAAATGAAGAAAAACTCACCCTGTATATATATATTAATATTTTCATACGAGACATTACAATATTCTTATAATATATCACTTTAACATATTATGTTTCCTAAGCCCAATTGTGTATTGCAATGCTACCATTGCAATCTTCGCTTCATCATCAAATGAGTAGCATTGACCCAGTGATCGAATGATTGATGAGTTGCACTATTGTACTACACAACCTTTTGGTGTTTGTAAACAGAGTCGCTAGCATTGCGTATTGGCTGTGCATTTCTGTGTGAATATCAAAATTAATTCAGGTTGCGTATCGATAAAACGGGAGTTTTCATTCCGTTCACGGATATATTTATCAAAATAATAGCCGGGACGCAATATCCAGTGAAGTTTTTATTATGACATTCCGCTTATAAATAGACACGATTCCGAAGTAGAAAAACTTGTCATGTTAAAGTGATGTATTCGGGGCGGCAGGGATGGGGGATTTTCCGGGGCGCTGGTGTCCGTTTAATTTCCACTTGCCGGGGGTGGCAGGGGGCATTAATATCATCATTAGGGAGCGGGGCCCTTCCGGGGGAGGGCGATCGACCCCGTGGAACGCGGAGGAAGACGGCGTGCATTCACGACTGTGACAGCGACAATTTCGGATCGATTGTGTTGTTTGTGCCGGGGTTAAAGCGCCGATAAAATTGAGTTATAAACCCACTCACGTAAATATCGTCTTTAATATTTATTTCGGGGGCCGCTTGATTTCGCGCGCTTCCCTTGAAATTTATCCCGGCTTTATCTGGGCCTGACCGACGCGCGGAATAAATAATAGGAGGGAATAATGTCTTCATTGCTCCGCGGGGCCTAATTTTGCGTCCTCGGTGTGCTGTACGAGCGCCTAATATCTTTGATGCAAATAGATTAAGCAATATTTAGTCGCTCTGTTTGCGGAGATAAACGGCTCATTATTCACGCCTGGCGCGCGTGGAAGTGTAATTTACGATTTTATCTCGGCCGTGGGGGCCGCCCCGAACCCCGCCAGCGCCAGGGGTTGCGATATTTACACTGTTCTTTGATCGGGAACGGCGGCCGTGGCCCCGGGGGCCGCGGCATTAATGAAATTAATTGCGGTAAGTTCCAACCGATACCGCTTTATAAATTAAACCTGCAGGACCATAAAAGGGTTACGGCCCCACCTTGTTTTCCATTACACATATTGTACGAGTCCCCGGCCCGTCTTCTTTCCGGGGCGATCCGCTCTGTTTCACTAATTATAATTACAGGTAATGCAGCAAACTGTGAAATTATGGCCATTTGCACAGATTGAATGGGGTGATTATAAATACACCTAAATCACGCACTGCCCGGCCCCAATCCGCTGCCGCCCTGCGTTGCCACGCAAATTCGATACGCGCCTGTATTTCTTTGCCACGTGCAACCCCCCACCCCGGTATTTCTTTGCCACGTGCAATCCCCCCTAAAAGTTAACTCGCGGAGTTACCGCGAGGGATTTGTCCGAGTCCGCGCTGCATAAACATGCGAAGCGGGGCGATAATCCGACGATTACTTCCAGCTGAGTTTACGTCTTGCATTAAGGAGAAAATTACAATCCGAAAATGGGGCGATACGTATCATAATCGCGGCCGGCGATTGCGGAACAGCTTAATTAAAGTTACAGCCAGGATCCGACGGATGTGCTGCTACCGCCATTTGCATTTCTTCGCCTCCGCCAACGCCGGGATTTCCACCATTAAGGAAGGGCTCCAGTAATCAGGAATAACCCACACCAACGTTCGCCAGTTTTCCACACATCATTAGTCAACATTATTTGGAATATTTTATTTTGAAACTTGTATGTGCGCCTTTCTGATATTAAAAGAATGATATTTTGAGAATTACTATATCAATAGAATATAATTTATTACAGATATTTAATGGTACACTACAATGTGCTATACGTAATTACATTAATATCCAATGAGAGATCCTTGATATATCGTCGGCTTTATGTTACAAGGTTGTATGTGCAAATTTGTAATTTTTTTAATAAGGATTTAAAATATGTTTGCTATGTCAGAAAATGATATATTTTGCACTGTCAATAGATATGTTTTTATCACACCTTCCTAATGATCAAATTTTAACCTTCAAACAAGTTGAAAGATCCCATGTTGAAAAGTTAGAGCCTGGTAACACTATAGACGTAAACATTGAAAAAATGTTACATGCAACCTTGTAACACCAAGCCGACGATATGTCAATTTTTGATTGATATTTATGGAACATTTTTAGTGTATCCAATTAGTCTCATATTTAGGTAACGAAATCTCAAAAATCACCGTATCAATATGAGTGTAATTTATTACTGATATTTCATGATATATTGGTATCAAACATGTGTAATTGAATGTATATCTAATGTGTGATTCTTAATATATTTAAATATCGGTGAAAATATTTTATTTTGAAAGCTATTTATGTGTTTCTGATATTAAAGGAATCATATTTTGAGAACTGGCGTATCAATAAAAATGTAATTTATTGGTGATATTGAGTAATATATAGGGATATTATATACTAAATTGGATTAATTCCAATATGTGATTCTTGAGATATTTCCGTTTTATCATGATCAACTGTTTTCCAGTGAAATGTTTAAATATTGATGCGACTTCATTAGCGATATATCAAAAATTAGCGTATCAATATCAATGCATTCGAGAATTTCTATTGACTGATATATTGCCTTCTAATATATCCAATTTGATTCGTATCCAATGTTTGTTTCTTGAGATATTTGCTTTTTACTATGAGCCTGGGTTTTTCAGTATTATTTTGTGATATTCATAAACATTCATATTTAATTTTTTTATGATATTTCCAAAACTAGCGTATCAATGTTAATACAATTTATTACTGATATTGAGCGATATATTTGTCGTTAATGTAATGATCTGGATTAATTTCCAATGTATGATTTTTGAGATATTTGCTTTTTTGCGTGATCAACTGTTTTCCAGCGATATTTTAAAATCTATGTGATTTCATTAACGATATCTCAAAAACTGGCGTATCAATATCAATTGAATTGAGCATGCATATTGACTAATATGTTGGCATCTTAAGTATTCAAGTTTATTAATATCCAATGTATAATTCTTGAGATATTTGTTATTTACTATGGACATGAGTTTTTTCAGTGTATTCTGTGATATTCTGAAACATTTATGTCCCCTTTTTGACGATATCTCAAAAACAAGCGTATTAATATTAACACAATTTATTACTGATATTAAGAAATATATTTTTCTATATCAAAATAAATTAGATTTATATCCGATATGTGATTTTTGAAATATTTCCTTTTTAATGTGATCAACTGTTTTCCAGACATATTTTTAAATGTTGATGTCACTTTACCAATGATATCCCAAAAACTATCGTATCAATATCAATGGATTTGAGCATGCATATTTAATGATACGTTGGCATCTTACGTATTCAATTTTATTTATATCCAATGTGTAATTCTTGAGATATTTCTTATTTACTATGGCCATGAGTTTTTCAGTGTATTCAGTGATATTCTGAAACATTGATGTTCCCTTTTTTGATGATATCTCAAAAACCTGCATATCAATATTGACACAATTTATTACTGATATAAACAAATATATTTTTCTTTATCAAAATGAATTGGATTGATATCCAATATGTGATTTTTGAAATGTTTGCTTTTCAATGTGATCAACTGTTTTCCAGCGATATTTTTAAATATTAATGTGACTTTATGAATGATATCTCAAAAACTGGCGTATCAATATCAATTGAATTGAGCATGCATATTGATTGATATGTTGAAATCTTACGTATTCAATTTTATTATTATGCAATGTGTAATTCTGTAGATCTTTGTTTTTTACTATAGATATGAGTTTTTCAGTGTATTCAGTGATATTCTGAAACTTTCATGTTCCCTTTTTTGATGATATCTCAAAAACTAGCGTATCAATGTTAATACAATTCATTACTGATATTGAGCGATATATTAGTCATTAAAGTAATGAACTGGATTAATTTCGAATGAGCGATTTTGGAGATATTTGCTTTATTGCGTGATCAACTGTTTTCTAGTACATATTGATGATACTTTATCAATGATATCTCAAAAACTGGCGTATCAATATCAATTTAATTGAGGATGTATATTGACTGATATTTTGGCATCTCACGTATTCAATTTTATTAATATCCAATGTGTAATTCTTGAGATATTTGTTATTTACTATAGACATGAGTTTTTCAGTGTATTCAGTGATATTCTGAAACATTCATGTTCCCTTCTTTGATGATATCTCAAAAAGTAGCGTGTCAATATTGACACAATTTATAAGTGATATTAAAAAATATATTTTTTGTTACCAAAATAAATTTAATTAAGATCCAATATGTGATTTTTAAAATATCTGCTTTTAATGTGATCAACTATTTTCTAGTGATATTTTTAAATATTGGTGAAATTCATTGGTATCAAATTAATTGTATCAATATTAATGCAATTGAGTATTCATATTGACTGATATGCTGGCATTTAATGCGTTTAATTTTATAGAAAAAACAATGTTTGATTCTTGAGATATTTGCTTTTTACTATGAGCCTGAGTTTTTCAGTGTTGTTTAGAGATATTCTTGAATATTCATGTTTCCTTTGTTGAACTTATCTCATAAACTAGCGTATAAATGTTAATACAATTTATTACTGATATTCAGCGATATATTAGTCGTTAAAGTAGTGATCTGTATTAATTTCCAATGTGTGATTTTTGAGAAATTTGTTTTTTTGCGCGATCAACTGTTTTCCAGTGATATTGATGTGACTTAATCAATGATATCTCAAAAAATGGCGTATCAATATCAATTGAATTAAGCATGCATATTGACTGATATGTTGGCATCTTACGTATTCAATTTTATTAAAACCAATGTGTAATTCTTGAGGTATTTGTTATTTACTATGGACATGAGTTTTTCAGTGTATTCAGTGATATTCTGAATGATTCATGTTCCCTTTTTTGATGATATCTCAAAAACTGGCGTATAAATATTGACACAATTTATAACTGATATTAAGAAATATATTTTTCTTTATCAAAATGAATTGAATTGATATCCAATATGTGATTTTTGAAATATTTGCTTTTTAATGTGATCAACTATTTTCTAGTGATATTTTTAAATATTGGCGAAATTCATTAGTGATATTTAAAAAACTATCGTATCAATATTAATGCAATTGGGTATTCATATTGACTGACATATTGGCATTTAAGATATTTAATTTTATAAAAAAAACAATGTTTAATTCTTGAGATATTTGCTTTTTACTATGAGCCTGAGTTTTTCAGTATTGTTTAGAGATATTCTTAAATATTCATATTTCCTTTTTTAAAGATATCGCCAAAACTAGCGTATAAATGTTAACACAATTTATTACTGATATTGAGATATGTATTACTCTTTAAAGTAATGAAGTGGATTGATTTTCAATGTGTGATTTATGAGATATATACTTTTTAGTTAGATCACCTGTTTTACAATGATATGTATAAATATTTATGTGACTTCATTAGCGATATATCAAAAACTAGCGTATCAATATCAATGCAATCGAGAATTTATATTGACTGATATATTTTCATCTAATATATTCAATTTGATTAGTACCCAATGTTTGTTTCTTGAGATATTTGCTGTTTACTATAAGCCTGGGTTTTTCAGTATTATTTTGTGATATTCATATACATTCATATTAATGTTTTTTAATGATATTTCAAATGCTAGCGCATCACTGTTAGTACAACTTATTACTGGTATTGAGCGATATATTAGTCGTTAAAGTAATGAACTGGATTAATTTTCAATGTGTGATTTTTGAGATATTTGCTTTTTTGCGTGATCAACTGTTTTCCAGCAAATATTGATGTGAATTTATCAATGATATCTCAAAAACTGGCGTATCAATATCAATTAAATTGAGCATGCATATTGACTAATATGTTAAGATCTTACATATTCAATTTTATTAATATCCAATGTGTAATTATTAAGATATTTGTTATTTACCATGGACATGAGTTTTTCAGTGTATTCAGTGATATTCTGAAACATTCATGTTCATTTTATTGATGATATCTCAAAAACTGTCGTATAAATTTCAATTCAATAAGGCATGCATTTTAACTGATATGTTGTCATCTTACGTATTCAATTTTATTAATATCCAATGTGAATTACTCTTTATTGTGCACTAGTTACCATGGCAACTCACATAGCTGGAAATTTCACTTTCTACTGTCTGGATGACAACTATTCTGCTACTTCATCCTGTGTAGTAAATCAAGTAGATTGTGTATTATTTTTCATTGTGCACTAGTTGCCATGACAACTAGTGCACAATAGTGTTATTGTGCACGGGGCGAATTTGCAGCTATACTGAAATGAAAACTGTCATTCACAATATCGTGTCACAATATATCCCTAGCCCCAATCCGAGTTCACACATTTTCGGTTGGTATTATTGTTTGTTGGATGCCCTTTGAATAAACCTACCAATCAAAAAAACAAGCCAAACAATTTCTTTTTTCATTCGCTGCGTATTATTTATGTGTGAGTGTTGTCGCAAAAAACGCGAAAACGTGCGAGGACGCGAATCGGCGGGCCTGCCGGCGAAAATAACCGCACACATGTTCGGTTGTTAAATACAATTTACAAGCAAACAGCAATAACGTCGCGCTGATAAAACGTGTAGGACATTCGGCATAAAAATCGAATTAATATGTAAATCGCGCGTTATAATTCAAGGAGATATTTGTATTTGCGCGCGCGTTAAAAATTAGATGGGCGTGAGTAATGCGGCCGCGATAAACAAAAGTTTAATAATCATAAAGCCCGGAGCGGGGTTTAAATTGTTGCACCGCGAGTGCGACTCCATCCGAAACGGATCCGGCGGAAAAAAAAAATCCAGAATTTTACACCGCCGCGTGATTTATTGCGCTTTTTGCAATCCGTTTTGATTAATGAAATATTTCGCGGCGCGTTTCGAATTTTTAACTCGAAACGTTGATATTTCACGGCGCGGGTAATCCCCGCGCCTCAAATAAATTTCTATCAGCGTTCGACGCGTATAGCTGAATATTATTAATAAATATGAGCGCGTTTTTTTTTGCGAGCGACATATATTTCCGGGGAGATTCCACGTCAAGGTAACGACCCATTCGGAAAAGTTTCTATTAAACGTCGGGCCGCTTATTACTCGCCGGAACGGCGATTTTAATTGCTTCGGCAAACTATTTCTAATTACATCACGTACGTAACTTTTGAATCGCCTCCCCCAAAAACGCCCGCCCGGTAAATTACAAATCGACAGCGTTTTATTTTTCGGACCTCGTTTAGCAGTTTTCGGGCGGAGGCTTTCCGGTAAATATTTAAACCGGCGTCTTTTTAACGAGCCAACTTCTTATAACTTTACGGGCCGCTCTCATTAAATAATAAAACAACGTACACCTAAAGGATGCAAGTGATATTCAAGACGAGTTAAGCGGAAACTTTGCTCCCTCCTAATTGCAGATTGAGAGATGAGCAAAAAAAAGCCTGCACCGAGTAAACTAGATTATAGCAATTGGATAGTGAAAATTATACTGCTAATAAAATTCATCCTTTACATTGCTACTCGATAACATCTACTTTTCTCAGTGTATAGTTGATTTATGGGTAGGCGAGGGTGCGTGTGGTTATTTTCCTCCACTCGCACATTTAATCCCGGGCGATATATCAACATTACTTAAGCAGCGTAAAAATTTCCCTGATCACCCTAAATCCCCAGTCCGGCCCAGCGAGGGCGGCAGATAAAAACTCCGTCATGCATTTTATCCCTGATAATGTATACCCCGCTGTGTATCGCCGTAGCGTGTGACCCGTGGTCTCGGGCTGCATTCAAATAACGTCATTACTCATTCTGGCCCGGGGAGGGTAGAAATCGCGGCCTCTTGCCCCAGTAAACCGAATAAACTGCAAGACGGCATCGTTATTTCCATTTCGACGACGCAGAACGCCAGAAAATGTATATGAACTTACACCATTAACTGACTTGTTTTTGTTGTGCGAAAGTTATATTTCCACTTCAACACATTCAAAATCGCACCTAACTGATAAAAAACGAACTGCAACTTTTACCGATTCCATAACTGCATGAATTTTTCATCTCACATGTTGCAGTTTTCGAGATCGCCGTAGATTTTATAAACTTACAACTGCTGTGATGAGAATCGTATAAAGTACAGGCATTATAATGTGGCGTATACGATTCATGTTTCAGCACGAATTAAATAATAAACGGTTGCTGCATATTTATGACGAACGCCGGTGGTTTACGCGATACGTCTAGAATTAGTTATCCCTGGGAAGTTTACACGACTACATACATACATTAATAAATTTACGGTTGCTGTCATCAGATTATATCTGAACGAATATAAATGCTGCTTAATAAAAATAAAAAATAAAACCTCGCAAAGCCGGAAAAAAAAACATCATTATAACTTTAAACTGAAACTGAAGTTTTAAAAACAAATAACATTAATGTAGAATTGTAAAAAAGTCCTCAATCCTTCAATGCTTCAGTAAAAAACTGTCTGGCAGTAGTGGAGGGCTTATGCATTATTTTATTAGAACATTACGATATTAAAGGAACATTTATACGAGTCTAGCTTCAGTTGGCCCAAACACAAAAAATATACGGTTTTTGGCATTTATCGCTCAAGGAGCAAAACCAACTGCTACAAACTAATATCTAAGACAAAATACGCTATTTAGAGAAATATAGGAAAGATCTGGGTTCAATGGAGCGTCTAAAAAATCGAAAATATTAAAAAAAGTAGTTTCCTTACATTCAATTACTCAAGTATTGCTAATGGCTGAGGATTGAGGATTGATGATTGATTGGTAGCTATGGAAACAACGTTTTTTTTTTTACGGAAATGGCAGTGGCAGATGTTTCGATTGTAAAACAGTTAATTGATAGTGGGTTCAATGGAGCGTGTAAAAAATCGAAAATATTCAAAAAAGGAATTTTCTTGCATTCAATTACTCAGGTATTGCTAATGCCTGAGGATTGATTGGCTACCAATCACATAGCTACTATGGAAACAACGACTTTTTTTTTACGGACATGGCAGTGGCAGATGTTTCGATTGTAAAACAGTTAATTAATAGTGGAATTTTAGTCAATAATGGGCAGAGGTAAGGTAATTTATGAAAAAATTCTATCAATTTCACTGGTCAACACAATTGTTGTCCCTTAGCCAATTCCGATAGAAAATTTTACGCTTATTTCAGAAACGTCAAAACAATGTCTATGTCGTCACGTTTCTGTGATATTTCAATTTTTGCAAAATGTGTAAATTATTTTTTTTTATGCAAGACCGATTTCGATGATTTTTTATGGCAATATTGGATTCAAATTGCAGTTTGATAGTTACCGGTAACACTTTTTTAACCTATCTTGAACTGCGAACCTGTTTTGTAAGTAAATAATGGAAAAAACTATGTAAAAAATAAAAAAAAGACATCCAACACATTTTCTTATGATATCTGTCAAATTAAAAAAAGTTCTTCTTCAAAAACAGTCATGTTTTAAAAGCAATTATCATATTTTAACTGCTTTTGTTTGCAAAACTGTAAAATTTCAGGAACAATTAACCAAACAAGAACTTGTTTTCTTCAAAACTGTAAAATTTAAAGATAACTTTCAAATTTGAGCAGTATAAAAAAAATCAGTTTTTCTTCAGAAACTATTAAATATCAATAATTATTACCAAATGTTAACTGTTTTTCTTTAAAAACCGTAAAATTTTAAGAGCAATTGTCATATTTTATCTGATTTTGGTTGCAAAACTCTAAAATTTCAGGAGCAATTATCAGATACGAGTATGAACCGATTTTCTTCAAAAAGTGTAAAATTTCAGATATCTGTCAAATATGAAAAGTTTTTCTTCAAAGACCGTCATGTTTTGAAAGCAATTATCATATTTTAACTGCTTTTGTTTGCAAAACTGTAAAATTTCAGGAGCAATTATCCAAATAAGAACTTTTTTTCTTCAAAACTGTAAAATTTAAAGATAACTTCAATTGAGCAGTTTTTCTAAAAAAATTCAAGAGCAATGATTAAATTGCAACAGTTTTTCTTCAGAAACTATTAAATATCAAGCATTATTACCAAATTTTGAGTGTTTTGTTTTAGAAACCGTCCAATTTTAAGAGCAATTGTCATATTTTAACTGATTTTGGTTGCAAAACTCTAAAATTTCAGGCATTACGTACATATACATAGTAATTACTTTCCAAAAAATGCATTTAAATAGATGGCACAACACAATCGTTAAAATTTGTCGACCAGTGTTATCATTAATTTACACATATCTGGAAAATCAAAATTGCGAAAATGGAATATTGCTCAACTTATCCAGATAGTGTTCGAAATATTATAAAAATGTACAACTCAAATGGTTCAGCTGCCCAAAAACTCCGATATGTGAAAACTTCCAAATTGAAAGACGCTGATAGACAAGCTTTGGCGAGAATTGTTAAGTCTAATAGGCGTGCTAACCACGGAGAGTTGAGTGTACTCTGGAGTGGGGCTGTTGGAAGAGGTTTTTGCAGGTCAACATGTCATCCAGAAGCAAGAAAACAAGGATTTGGTGCTTATGAAGTAATTTGTAACACAAAAAAACAAAAGCGCTGGCGTAGAACGAATCACCAAGGAAACGACAATTTTATTTAGGAGAATGTAATCTAGTTGTCAATAAAAAAATGATTTTTGTTTTAATTTACTTACGTAAAAATGTCATATTGATTATAATTCCTTCTTGGTCTGAAACTACCAGTACAGTTATTAAATCCTCGGTTTATTTATACAGGGTGTTGGAAAAAAATATATTTTTTAAATATTATTGTTAAAATAACATCAAACAACATTATAGAAAAATATAATCAATAAAAAAATCCCCCAAATTCAGAAAATACCACTCAAAATGTAAAAAAAAATCCTACGGGAGGCATTTCGTCGGCTTGGTGTTACAAGGTTGCATGTAATATTTTTTTAATTTTTAGTTCTATAGCTTTGCAAGGCTACATGTTTTCAAAGCGGGGCCTTTCAACTAGTTGGAAGATTAAAATTGGATCATTAGGAACCTGTGATAAAAACATATCTATTGACAGTGCAAAATTTATAATTTTTTGATATAGCAAACATATTTAAAATCCTTATTCCCAAATTTACAAATCTGCACATACAACCTTGTAACATTAAGCCGACGATTTGCATCGATGACTATTGAAGAAATACAAAACAGTTTTCAGGAGTTCCACATCAGGCTTGAACTTGTGTAACGAAAATGGTGGGGGATTGTTTAAATGAAGTCTCAAAAATAGATTTTTTTAAAATTTAGTCAACATCCTATATATATATATATATATAAATCAATGTTTTAATAACTGCAGTGGTAATTTCAGACCAAGCAGGAATAGGAAAAGTGGAATATTTCTTAACGAGTGCGGAAATAATATTTCAACATTAAAAGTTATAAGTCAATCTATTGAAAATGTACATGTTATTTTTTATCATTATTAGAAATCATAACAGAAACATGTTCACAATTCATGAATGAAATTCTAGAACAGGTCTTTGTGGACGTAGAAATATTGTTATTATTTACGTTAACCTCTTCAATTTCAATGGCAAACAAACACTAGCAGGTTCCATTAATCTTTACAATATATGAAAATTATATTAAAAAAATCTAATGAAAATTTTGTAATTGTAATAAAAATGTAACTTTCATTGTAATTTACAACCGAAATGATATCATTTTATTATCATATGTAATAAATTTCATAATTGTAGGGAAAATGTAGAAAATGTTCATTCAAAATGTGTCATTTGCAACAATAATTTTATAATTTCTTTAAAACTTTTAATTAAAAATAAAAAAAAAACAACTTTCCATTAAAAGCTTTGCAAAGTTCTATTGAAATACATTGAAACATATAATTAAAGTTTCAATATATACAATAAGAATTTGATAATTTTCTACTAAATTCTATGATTTATCATGACAACTTTGTTATTTTCTTTGAGTTTATAATACAAATTTCGGGATTTCGGGAAATATCAAAATAGTTTACAACTAAACTTTGTAATTTATTACCACAGCTTTGTTATTTCCATTACCAATTATCAAATTTTGGTACTTTCGATAGAAAAAATTGTAATCACCAATAGGAAAACGCAATGTTTATTGTAATTTTGCAATTTATAATATAAATTATATAATTCCTGCATTTTTAGCTTAAAGAAATATACAGAACCAATAAATTTAGCGTTGATATGAAGGTTTTTGGGTTTAAAGAAAATTGCAACTTTTTATTGCACCTCTTCACTAATTCCATTTGCAGACCCACGTAATTTTAATTATCGCGGACTAGTTACTGGTGGAATTCCTCTCGCCGCCGTTTTCGCTCTTGTGCCTGCCCCCCACGCCGCCCCCAGCCCAGGCATAATCTAATTTATTCCACCTCCATCCGTCGGCGTGTTTGTGTATCCATCCCTTCCGTCGGTCGAGCACCGTCATCATCAACGCTTCAATTTAATAATGAAGCACACCGCGGCGTGTAAGTGGCAGGTGTTTAACAAATTAAATTTTATAGCCAGCCCCCCTCGGCCAGCCGCCCTGGGGGAAAAATCCGCGCGTCGTTTCGCAATTTACTGCGCGACGCGGATCGGCTGTTCGTTTGGGGGAATTTATTTTATTCGGGGGGCGCGATATGCGCGGCCCCGTAAATCGTCAAATTTACCAGCGTTATGTGTGCAGAGGGCCCGGGAATCTGCATGCTTTAATTGAAACCAGCCCTCGATATCCAGCTGCATAAATCTTTGCCCAAATTTTCGCTTACCCGCAGAACAAACAGCCCTTTTAATTTTTTTTTTGTTGCAACAAAGCACAAAGAGATTTAAAATACGTTGTGCCTACGTAAGTGCAAGTGATTGTAGTAGGTAAGTGTTGCAAGTTTAAGTCATTGGCAGTTACCACCGCACAACGGCCGATAAAATATTCCCGGTTTTATTAAATTTGTCGGCGCCGTCCTTAACGGGCGTCTCCCGAAAACACCGCTCCAAAGTTTCCCGATTAGATTGGCGCCCGCAGATTGCCAATTCGACTCGATCCGTCCGGGCCACTTTTCGGTGCCTCTTCCACGACCCGCCCGAATTAATTTAAATTACCTGACGCCCACGTGACCAGGTTCCCGTGGGCTTCCCAAGAGGAACACGAAAAACAAAGTTCTTGCATAATAAATCCATGGTGGACTAATGGCTTATGAAAGTAGGTACAACGGAGGTGGAAGTGAATAACTACTACTGAGCAGTAGTCTACGTAATACAACAGGCGACCAAATTATTCGGAAGTAAAGTTGAAGGAGCGGAGTTATTTTAGTGGTGCAAAACTAGTGCCCAATTGGGTGGAAGAAACTATCGAAAAATTGGGTAAAATATAAATTAATTTTAAGTTTCACCATTGTTATAGAAAGTCCTCTACATTTTTTTTGGTCTCTTGATCGTTTATTTAGTGTGGAAATGGTTGAGAGACCGAAACAATAGAGACAAAAATAGTGAAACTTAAACCAAGCGTTATTATTTATATTTATAGTCATTTAGAGTAGTAAACACTATGCGGGATCTGAGACAGATTGATATCTTTAAATGGCCTTATACATAAACACCTTAAGTACGCCGCAAAGTATTGAAAAATATATATTCTACTCAAAAAAACTCGAATAGAAACAAATAACCTGTGAAGTTTGCGAACTCACTTTATTATTTCTAATGAGACTGATTTCATTCATATTAAATAAAATATGAAAAAGATGAAATAAAATTAGTTATGTTTTGACTTATATCTCATTATCCTTATATCCCAAAATTCGATTATTACATTAGGAAATGCCATGAAATGGTTTATTAATTACTGATATGTTTATAGGTGCATTATAACATTGACTACATGTAGTAATAAATTATAGAATTTGGTTTTGATCTCATTTGAAGAAATCATATTCCTTGCAAAGATATTAAAGACTTCATAGAAATTTGCACAAAAGATCAATAGAATATAATCAATAAAATCATCAACACTATGAAATTTTCGTTATTTTAACTACAAATTATAAAACTTCTTCGAAGACCCCATAAATAGTAATAACATTATGATAATATTACGAAATTTTTATGATAGATTTCAAGAATGACTTATTGGATATTAATCACATTTCAAAATATCAGATATCAGAATATTACACAATAAAAATGATAAATTGCATTAATATTCATACGCTATCATCACTAAAAATGTACCAGCAACGTAGAGAATGAGGTCCATATGCAAATATCTCAAGAATTGAGTGTTGGATATTAATGCAATTCAATACATTATATCCCAATATATGGCTGAATATCAGTTATAAATTGCATTAATATTGATAAGCTAGTTTTTGTGATTTCGCTAATATAGTCACAGATCAATATTGGAAAATATCAGTGGTTAAGACATGACCGCATACTAAAATTGAAATATCTCAAGGACACTCATTGGATATTAATTCCATTTTGGAATATCAGATGTCAGAATATTACACAATATAAATGATAAATTGCATTGATATTCATACGCTAGTTTTTGAGATATCACTAAAAATGTACCAGCAACGTAGAAAATGAGGTCCATATGCAAATATCTCAAGAATTGAGTGTTGGATATTAATGCAATTCAATACATTAGATCCCAATATATGCCTGAATATCATCTATAAATAGCATTAATATTGATACGCTAGTTTTTGAGTTTTCGCTAATACAGTCACAGATCAATATTGGAAAATATCGGAATACATGTGAAAAACACATGATTACACTAACATTGAAATATCTCAAGAATTACGCATTGGATATTAATCCAACTCAATGCATTAAAGACCAACATATGAGGTAGCATCAATAATTATTTGTGTTAATATTGACGCGCTACTTTGTGACATATCAATACTAAAGTACCATCAATAGCGAATATTACCTAAAGGCGAATTTCTTACGAATTATCCACAGGGTGTTGATTCAAACAAATATATTAAATAAAAATACACCACACAATATCAAGTAAATTGAAATTATATTGATATGTTATATTTTGAGGTATAGCTACTGAAGTCCAATATTTCAAAATATCAGTGCAAAACACAAGATTTTTAAAATACAAATCAAAAATCTTAAAGAACCACGTATTGAACATTAATCCTATATAATATGTTAGAGAATAATATATTACTCAAACAAATATATTAAATAAAAATACACATTTCAATATCAAGTAAATTGAAATTATATTGATATGTTAGATTTTGAGGTATAGCTACTGAAGTCTAACATTTCAAAATAAGAGTGCAAAACACAAGATTTTTAAAAATATAAATCAAATATCTTATGAACCACGTATCGGATATTAATCCTATATAATATGTTAGAGAATAATATATTACTCACTATCACTAATAAATTTTGTTTTTATACACAGGTTACTTTTTGAGTTATAAATTAAAAAAATAACGTTACTTTTAAAAAATATCATTCAACACATGCTCACAGTGAAAAGCATATATCTCAGTAGTCACGCATTGGATATTAATCCCATTTCATATTATTTCAATAGAAATTATAGTATATTAATTGTAAATTACAAAATTTCTGATTTTAATAAAGATATTAAAGACTTATAGAAATTTGAACAAAAAAGTCAATAGAAACTATGAAATTTTTGTCATTTTACCTACAAATTATAAAACTTCTTCGAAAACCCCATAAATAGTAATAACATTATGATGAATATTACGAAACTTTTATGATGGATTTCATTATTTCAATAGAAATTGATCAATTATATTAATCTTAATTTTAATATTTATTAAATGAATAATAGTATGGTATATTAGTTGTAAATTATAAAATTTCTGTAGAACTTGTAAAATGTTGAATTGAAATTTGAACGTTGTAGTGACAATTGCAATTTTTTTATTATAAATACAATATTTCAATGGAATTCGAAACCAATCATTCAGTAATAAATAAGTTTTACAGAAATTATGTAATTTTTGTTATGAAAACTAGCAAACTAAATTACAAAATTGCAACAGCTTTATGAAAATTTTATTGTAAATTGATAAATTTCACTATAAAATGTAAAATATCATTGGCAATTACAACATTTGTATTATAAATTACAAAATTTCGGCAGCGATTGTGACAATTTTATTGTAAAATGCCAAAATTTCACTGTAAAGTGCAAAATGTCATTGGCATTTCCAAAATTTGTATTAAGTTATTAAAATGTTAATGGTTATTTGTAGAAAATTTAATGGAAATAAGCTTAGTTGGAAATTACGAACTTTTCGTTAGAGATTACATTTTTTTTAATTAGAAATGATGAAATTCTCATTATAAATAGCAAAATTTTAATTAGAAATTTCAAAGTTTGATTGAAACGTGTAATTCTTAGTGGATCTAAAAAGGTCCACTAAAGGTTTATCTGCAAATCATATCACTCAGTAAGTTATTAACATTTTAATAGAAATTTGCAAAACTTTTAAGCAAAAATACTAATTTTTCATAATAAATTAAAATCTTCAATTGTTTGGAAATGGCCGAGAGACCGAAGCAATAGAGACTTTTCTATAAAAATAGTGAAACTTAAACCTAGTGTTATTATTTATATTTATAGTTATTTTGAGTAGTAAAAACTATGCGGAATCTGGGACAGGTTGATACTTTTAAATCCGATATAAATTGATCCCTGCTGATATGCAACCGCGAAATCATACCCCAGCGAATTGATCGCGTTGATTAAAATCCAATCTCGTGGAATCAATTTATTCATCATATCATTTATTATTTATATTTATAGTTATTTTGAGTAGTAAAAACTATGCGAGATCTGGGACAGATTGATACCTTTAAATCCGATTAAATTGATCCCTGCTGATATGCAACCGCCAAATCATGCCTCAGTGATTTGATCGCGTCGATTAAAATCGAATTTCGTGAAATCAATTTATTCTGATTTAAAGGTTTCAACCTGTCCCAGGTCCCGCATAGTTGATACTACTATGTTGCTATTGATTTCTTTAATCGTATCTAAACCATACATAATTGTATCTATAAATATATATGACTTTACTTTACTTTAATAAGTTTCCGTAGCACCCTCCCTTTTACGTTGCAGGGTTGCTAGCCCTGCGAACAACCCTCCTCCTTGCACAGCCGGGCTTGGGACCGGTCACAGCGGAGTTATAAATATATATTAATAGCAGTTTATTATATATTAGTATCCAGATTGCATTTTTGTTTGCTGCTTGTAGGTCCTGGATGGAACAGGGTGTTGATAGATCTTTTCATATCAGGAGATGATCCATCGTCTGGGGTTTGATATTGTTGCTATTGCATGCATATATAACATCTGAAATATTCCGTCCAGCTTACTGTTTCATGCGTACGATGTTTCGCGAATACTTCGCTCATATCTGTACGGTCCTTGATGAGATAAGTGGCTCAGAACCGGCACACCCACTCTACTAGTCGACTTCATGTTACTCCATTATCCACTATCTTTGCTTTCTGTTCTTGGCGCGTTTATAGTCGGTTTTTAGTTAACAGGGTTCAGTGATTCTATTATGTGAGAAATTGAGCGATCCATAAATCCGCGTCTTGAAAAGCTTTTGTAATTAGATGGATCTTGCAGGAGGAATAAATCGTCGAGTTTGATGTGTACGTGCACAAGTGGCCGCCGGGGTTATTGTGAGATATGGGGGGTGGCGAGTTTACAGCGGCAATTTTGCGATATTCGAGGGGGGGCGCAATCGATTTGTCCCTACCGTCGTGTTCGATGTAATTGATTGATTCCACGGACGCTAAAATGTTGCCTCGCATTTCCATATATCGCGGGGCCCTTCTTTTCCTATTTATTTTCCGTTACGTCCCCGTAGCGAACTTCCCGGCGCCGATCCATTTGTCTCTGTCCCTCCTACTTACCGTCGAGGAATTTGATTTATAAAATATGGCTACATGTTTTTCTGATAATATTTGCGTTGTCTGCTGTCCGTGCCGCCCCATTATTTTTTCATGTTATCGCCGAAGCGCAATATTTCACCTTCGTCGGAGGCGGTGATTAATGGAGCGCGCTAGTCTTCGAATCCGATTAAAAATTCTAATGAGCGATCGCGTTAGGAAAACGCAATTGCAGCAATGCGCGCCCTCAAAACCGAGCTTTATGCGGCTTAATGATCCGGGAAAGTTCCCCGGAGCAGAGGTCTTGGAGGTAAAAGGGGGTTCATTTCTCTTTGTCCGCACTAGTCATCAGTGATATAACTGGTCGTTTTTATTCAATTGCGGACGGCGGCCATTGTTTGTGGATGCGCTCGTATCAATCTCCCAACTATTACTTTCGTTCGGGAAAAAACCGAAAACAAGTTTATGTGAGACGTACGTTTTCCATTCGCGTTCCTTTTTTCATTTTTCATCCCACACGAGTTTTCTTTTATTCATAACTTTTATGCGGAAGTTTACAATTGGAAAATTGGGCACTTTTTTTACGTTCCTGGCGGAACTTTATATTCCACGCTCCGTCCCACCCCTGAACCACCATTAATTATCTTAAAATGACAAATACAAATATTTTCATACTCATTTAAATAACCAGCGATGTATTAAGACAAAATACACCACGATAACAGATTTTGTTTATCAAGATATCCATTAACTAATAAATGATTGTATACCTATTAAATGTAACAACCAATTTGATATGTAAGTGTATGGCTGCAAGAGCTAAATAAACGTTATTATTATTATATTAATTCCTACACCATTTGTAATATTAAAACTTATTATTACTACTAGTACTGTTAATATTTTACGATTAAAATTAATATATAATATTTATGTAACATATGTACTGGTGAACATTGAAAATTACATATAAAAACTTGACATTCGCAGAGTTTTAATTGGCAATACAAATCGACCGACGAAGCGATGACACGTTTATTAATCCGTTGTGTGGCGATGTGGACGTGACCCCGAAAACCAGCCACGGTATTAAAATTCAATTTTTTAATTTACACCGATGAGATTATGAGAAATTGAGTAATAATTCGGGATATTTGCGCCGTATACATCAGCTGCGTTCGCCGAATCCGCGGCGTGTGAATGACAATTAACTCCAATTAGTTAATCATCATGTCAAAACTTTGCAGGATTAATCAATAACGTGGATTCAATTCATGCTCATATACAGCGTGTCCCAGTTATCGTGCTCAGCACGAGAATCTCGTAAACAGTAATCGTCTCTTGTAAACGGCGATAGAGAGTTGGTTCAATTAGAAAAAATCTTGAGGATAATGCATATTTAGCAGAGAAAATAAAAGTTTCAAAAATTGATTGGTTTTTCTGCCACTGGGAAAAAACGGAAAAGTTGTAGTTGTAATATTTTTAATTCCTATGGAAATGTTTGGAAATTTCTAGCAGTTGACAGGTTTAGCAATATCTGGCACTGAAATTTTAGAAAAATTGTCTAATTATTTTCAAAATTTTATGCCAGATTTGGATACAGTATGCCTGAAGATATATCCTCTGAAAATTTCTCGACGGTTATGAAGCGAATAAGTGCGAAAATCGAACATATAACTTTCCCAGTTGACTGGCATCGGTATATCTGTCACTGAAATTTCTGAAAATTATGGTATATGGTATAATGAATATTTAAAAAAAAATATGCCACATTCGGATGCAATTTCAAGGGTGTAATACATGAACTTTCTATGAAGACCTGTTTCTATGAAGAAATCATTTTATTCACATAAATATGGAAATCTGTTTTTTTTTATGAGTACATATATGTAATTTCGTGTCGAGTGCCTGGATATAACATATTGTCTAGTTGCATTATAAGTTTGTGCACCACAAACGAGGCGATGATAAATGCAGCGGAAATTTGCAGTGATTAAGAGTGTTATCACGCGATAAGCGCAGTGCATATTGCTGGATTCGCGGAGATGATCCATATTTACTGCGCGGCAGTTCGTACGTTTCGTTTTATGGAACCGTTAAATATGCATGCACACGGGGCCCGGCTTAATGAAATAAAACAATCCGCTCGTAAAATAATTCCGGTGGCCAGTTACGTGGTGTAATTCGATAGTAATTCTGCAGTCAATAATTAACGTGCGCCACTTTTTACCCTCCCACGTAAAAGCGCATTTATTTGTATTACTCTGGTCAGAATACCACGCATTTACGCAGGATATAAGAGCGAAAATGCAGCGAAAACTTGTATTTCCCTGGTCAGAATCCCGTTTATTTATTCCAGATATAAGAGCGCAAATGCAGTGAAAACTTTGCGCCAGATAAGGTGGAATTTTCGGGAAGTTACATTTCGTACGTGGTTTTATTTATTTCCGCCCCAGATATAACCGGTAAGTTGAACGAAGACAGATTTAAAGGGGTGGCAATTATCTCGCAATTACGCTGAAGACAATTTTGTTGGGCATGTATGTTATCTCACCGCGTTTGCAATGGCGGGGCTAATATTTTCATTAGAGAGTAACGAACAGTTTGCTCCTTAATTACGTTCTACGGCGGGATGTAATTAAGCCCGACTTTCGAAGTTTTGTGTCAATATTAAACGCCATTAAAGATAGACTTTTATCTCGTGGAGCGACCTTGAAGTAGGCACAAGACGCTGTTCGCTCTTCGCTAAGAAAGCAAATCTTAACAACATCAACTGATTTTATGCTTGGAGTCACTAAGGCCCTTATTTATGGTACGTACTTGAGTATGAGTTAGTCTCAAGTCGTATATTTGCATATATTTGGTTGCACATGGTGCATAAGCGTTTATAGAAAATACGCAACCAAATATACGACTTGAGCCGAACTTGTGCTCAAGTACGGACTATAAATACAGGCCTTAGACCCGTATCCATAGTCCGTACCTGAGCATGAGTTCGAGTCAAGTCATATATTTGAATGCGTGTTCTCTATAAATCTTTATGCAGCAAACGCAATCAACGACTTGAGTCCAACTGATGCTCAAGTACGGACTATAGACAAGGGCCTTAGCCAATACTTAATTATCCAAGCAGCTCCTTGATGTTGAATCTTAAAGAAATCAACTGATTTTATACCTGAAGACAGTTAAATTTTTATGATTTTGGTTGACAGTTGGTGGGTCTCGTCAGTCCAGTGCTGCCTGGTGATGATGCCCAAACTCTACATTTCGTAGTGTTTCGTAGATATTCATAGTAGTACAGTACGATCAACAATTATTTAGATAAGGGGCGGTTATGACTGTGTTAGTGTTATGGAACCTGCCAAAAGATTTTGAAGAAGGACCTACAAACTACGGGCTTATCATGAATTGCTGCAACTAGATTTTAACCGACGTCTTGTACCCTAGCAGACCTACTTCTAACATCTCAAGGGCTTGTTTTATTTAAATCTTGACTTATCCTAAATCTCAAGGGCTTGTTTTATCAGGGGTGGCGAACCTTTTTCATATGTGTGCGAAAAAAAATCAATCTATTTTAATAAAATTGCTGACGTGCCAAGCTATTTGTAATATTAAAAAGTACAATTATTACAAATAAAATAAAAAACAAACGTTTGCAGAATTTTATTTAGAAAAATTAAGATCAAGAGTCTTGGGTTCTAACGAAAAGAGAAAAGAGCAAAGTCTAGGCAATGGAAATGAAGTACCTTAGCAGAATAAGAGACCGGATAAGGAACACAGAAATCAGAGACCAGCTGGAAATAGAAACGATAGAAGAATTTATTCAGAGAAGGAAATTAGAGTAGTGGGGACACCTACAGAGGATGAAGAAGGAAAGCTAAGTGAAACAGGTGTGGCAGGCGAAAACACAAAAAAAGAAAAGTAGAGGTAGACCAATAAAAATATGGGATATTCGAAATGAAATATATTATTGAAACGAAAGGGAAAACAATAGCAGTGGCAAAAAAAAAGGCGAAGAATAGAAAAGAATGGAAGAAATACATCATGGGACCAAGCCTGGAATAGGAAGACAAAGCAAAATGAAATAACCATACACCATAATTGATAGAAGGCAGAACGAGAGAGATATATATGACAAATATGGGATAGTGAAATGAAAGAAATTATTGAAAAGAAAGGGAAAACAATAGCAGAGGCGAAAAAAATGGCGAAGAACAGAAAATAATGGAAGAAATACATCATGGGACCAAGCCAGGAATAGCAAGACAAAGCAAAATAAAATAACCATGCACCATAATTGATAGAAGGCAGAACGAGAGAGATATATATGACAAATATGGGATAGTGAAATGAAAGAAATTATTGAAAAGAAAAAGAAAACAATAGCAGAGGCGAAAAAAATGGCGAAGAACAAAAAAGAATGGAAGAAATACATCATGGGACCAAGCGAGGAATAGGAAGACAAAGCAAAATAAAATAACCATACACCATAATTGATAGAAGGGAGAACGAGAGAGATATATATGACAAATATGGGACAGTGAAATGAAAGAAATTATTGAAAAGAAAGGGAAAACAATAGCAGAGGCGAAAAAAATGGCGAAGAACAGAAAATAATGGAAGAAATAAATCATGGGACCAAGCCAGGAATAGCAAGACAAAGCAAAATAAAAGAACCATACACCATAATTGATAGAAGGGAGAACGATATATATATATATATATATATATATATATATATATATATATATATATATATATATATATATATATATATATATATATATATATATATATATATATATATATATATATATGTATCAGATCAACAATAAAAATCTTAAAGATTAAATTGAAATTTAAAAATCAATATTAAATTTAAGTTAACTAATGCGATTTTTGTTACTGCATCTTAATGACAAATAATTAATGTCAGCTTCATAATTCGTCACTTTTAACAGAACACACGCCCAGGTTGATTTATCAGTCATTCTATTTCTCAAACTGTCCTTAATAAAATTCATTTCTGAAAATAATGACTCGCACGCATATCGTCGGCTTAGTGTTTCAAAGTTGAATGTGTAAATTTGTAAATTTGGGAATAAGGATTTTAAATATGTTTGCTATATCAAAAAGTGATAAATTTTGCACTGTCAATAAATATGTTTTTATCACAGGTTCCTAATGATCCAATTTTAATCTTTTGAAAACATATGGCCCTGCAAAGCTATAGAACTAAAAATTTAAAAAATGTTACATGCAACCTTGTAATACCAAGCCGACAATATGTGGAAGAAAAAATTGACAATATAGCCGTCGCTAATGTCTTCAGTTAAAGGTTTCGGGGATGCTATTCCAGGTTTTCAATATTTTCTCTTCTGCATTATTTTTAATTGTGCCCAATAATCGATTAATAATTTCCAAAATATTTCTTAAATCTATAAACTTTTGTTTCCATATTGAACTCGTTTGAAAATCAATCAATTGCATTTCAATTTCATCAAAATTTATCAAAATTTCATCAAATTTCATCAAATTAAGAATATCTGGTGATGTTGTATCTGAATATAAAATAAATTTTGAGGTTTCTGTAAACTGTCTGAATTGGGCAAATCTTGTGAAAAAATCCTCAATTAATGACTGAACAATTGCGGAAAACTTCTGTGTTCATTTAACTTGGTCAGTATTTTCAGGGGATTCTACATCTATAATGTATTTCTTTAGATTTGGAAAATATTTGAATGTGTTGGATATAAGGTAGCGATTAAAAACTTTTAATTTGGCCTCGAATGCTTGGATTAAATAAACATTATTATGACAGCCTTGTTAACAACTTGCAGTTTAACATTTAATTTGTTTAAATGTACACAGAAGTCTCTAAAGAACTTGAATTTCAAAATAAATTCGACGACCATTAATTGACGATATTTTTCAAAGATTTTCTCTGTATCCAAATGTGTTGTAAATGTGTTGGATATAAGGTCGTGATTAAAAACTTTTAATATTGCCTCGAATGCTTGGATTAAATAAACATAATAATGACGGTATTCGTAACACCTTGCAGTTAACATTTAATTCATTTAAATGTACACAAAAGTTACCAAAGAACTTTAGTTTCAAAATCCATTCGACCTCCATTAATTGACTATATTTTTCAATGATTTTCTCTTTATCCAAAAAAAGTTTAAATGTGTTGGATATAAGGTCGCGATTAAAAACTGTTCATTTGGTTTCGAATGCTTGGATTTAATTAAACATAATAATGACAGACTTGTTAAAACCTTGCAGTTTAATATTTAATTCATTTAAATGTACACAAAAGTCACCAAAGAACATTAATTTCAGAAGCCATTCGACGTCCATTAATTGACTATATTTTTCAATGATTTTCTCTTTATCCAAAAAAAGTTTATATGTGTTGGATATAAGGTCGCGATTAAAAACTTTTAATTTGGTTTCGAATGCTTGGATTTAATTAAACATTATAATGACAGTCTTGTCAGTTTAACATTTAATTCGTTTAAAAGTACCCAGAAGTCTCTAAAGAACATTAATTTCAAAATAAATTCGACGTCCTTTAATTGACGATATTTTTCAATGATTTTCTCTTTATCCAAAAAAAGTTTAAATGTGTTGGATATAAGGTCGCGATTAAAAACTGTTAATTTGCTTTCGAATGCTTGGATTTAATTAAACATAATAATGACAGACTTGTTAAAACCTTGCAGTTTAACATTTAATTCATTTAAATGTACACAAAAGTCACAAAAGGACATTAATTTCAGAAGCCATTCGACGTCCATTAATTGACTATATTTTTCAATGATTTTCTTTTCATTTAAACAAAGGCTAACTTCATCTAAACACTACAAATATTTTTAAAACTTTACCACGGCATAACCATCGGACATTGTTATACATGAGTAATCCACACTGAGTTTGCCTCATTTAATAATTCTAAAAAAAACGTTTATTTAATTTTAACATTTAATTCATTTAAAAGTACACAGAAGTCTCTAAAGAACATTAATTTCAAAATAAATTCGACGTCCTTTAATTGACGATATTTTTCAATGATTTTCTCTTTATCCAAAAAAAAAAGTTTAAATGTGTTGGATATAAGGTCGCGATTAAAAACTTTTAATTTGGTTTCGAATGCTTGGATTTCATTAAACATAATAATGACAGACTTGTTAACACCTTGGAGTTTAACATTTAATTCATTTAAATGTACACAAAAGTCACCCAATAACATTAATTTCAAAATCCATTCAACGTCCATTAATTGACTATATTTTTCAATGATTTTCTCTTTATCCAAACAAAGGCTAATTTCGTCTAAACACTCTACAAATCTATGTAAAACTTTACCACGGCTTAACCATCGGACATTGTTGTACATGAGTAACCCACACTGAGTTTACCTCATTTAATAATTCAAAAAATGTCGTTCATTTAAAGCCCGTGCAGATATAAAGTTGACTATTTTATGACTAGGTTCATAACATCTTCCAATGATTTAAAACTTTCCTTCGCAGATAAAACCTGCTGGTGTATAATGCAATGGAACCCCAGAATTAGATGTCCAACATGCTGAGCAAATAAAGTAACATAGTTATTTACGTAACCAGTTATGAAAAGTGCAATATTGTGTGTGAGTGTAATATTTGCCAAAACGAGTGAAGCGAGATTTGCAAATTTCACCAGTAATTAAACAGAATCAGATCACCTTATACCTATAAGGTTAATAAAGAAAACACTTGGTAAAGTTTCACAAGTTTCAAGTTTTATAGAATTGCTCTACAATTGTTTCGAATTCACATTGTGAATTCAATGTGAATTTGTATTCAGTGTATTTCTCTTGAGAATGGCAGCAGTGCCGAAACAATTGTAGAGCAATTTTATAAAATTTGTGAAACATAACCAAGTGTTTTCTTTATTAATCTAATCAAAATGTTTCACCAAGAAGTAACCACTTCCTCATACAATTTAATTATACCTATTTTTTCTATGGAAACATGATTGCACTTGCATAAACAAATTTGTCAAGAAACTAAAATAATTCACAAATTTAATTATAATGCCAAAAAATGTCCTCAATTAGCGACTCAGAACTAACTTATGATGTTAAAGACTCTGTTGACATGTTGCCATGGGTGTTTACTACCACAAAAATCCAGAAACAGATACGCTGTGACTACAAAAAGTTTGAAGCTTGGTGGGAACTGCAGATATGTAATGTCTCTACATATGTAACTACATTACATAATTGTGTGCGTGACAGTTGTGAAAAATTTAACGTTTTATAACGACAGAAATTTGACTTTTCAAAACGGAATTAAATAAAAGTCATTTTCTAGTCCTGTCCAACATTTAATAACTACGAACTAAATAACTACGAACACCGTCACTGTACCTTTTCAAGTTCAAATTGAGACCAATCAATTTCAAATTGAAACTTAACAAAATCAAGTTGACACTAAACAATATCAAGTTGTCATAATAAATTTTATTTGTTTACTATCAATTTGATATTGTTTATTGTCAACTTGATTTTGTTTAGTCTCAATTTGAAATTAATTGGTATCAATTTGAACTTGATTGGCCTTAATTTGAAATTGCTTGGTCTCAATTTGAACTTGATTGGTCTCAAGTTGAACTTGAAAAGGTATAGTTAGTAACACAATCTTGGAAATGTCTACTTCTCTTTCAGCAAGTGCATTTATAACAGTGTTGCAAATATCTACTCCTTTTGTTGTTGTTGCTAAATAAGTTTAACTTATCAATTCTTCTTTGATTTTATTTAATTTCCCACACAATATCGAAGAAAAATTGCTGAGTGAGCTGATGCCGTTATGTAGGTACTCTCACCAAGACAGAGTGAAATTAAACTTGAAGATTGTATGTCTACTTTTTGCTGAACAGTAATGCTGAAGATGCTATCCTTTACCGTATTTCTAGCTAAAGGGATAGGTTTTATTCTTTACATATTTTTTTCTTTGTTTTCAAAATCTTCGCAAAGAACTGATGCGGATGTTAACTAAGCTTCCATCATATATTCCTCGACACTAAAAGGTTTCCCCGGCAATAACGTTCAAGGCATAAAAACTAGCAGCAGTTACGTAAAGAAAAGTAACAAGTTATCCTTTTTCACAACGACATTTATTTCGCTAAATGTACATTTCAACCACTACATAGTCATCTTCAGTAGATATTTGTACTATCTTCACTTCATGAGATTTCATGACATTACATGACATTTCGTGATATTTCAGTACAAATATCTGCTGAAGATGTCAATCACGTAGTGGTTGAAATGTACATTTAGCGAAATAAATGTCTCTGTGAATAAGGATAAGTTGTTACTTTTTTTTAAGTGTTAATATTTCACAAGCTCCAACCGATTATTTTAGCAGCAGTTATATTTGAACGACCGCCAATAAATTTCACTAAAGAAGGGGATTGAACATTTATATTTTTTAATAATTAAATGGATGTTATCCTGAGTCAATATGAAATATATGAAATATCTTTCGCTTTATTTTAATTTTTAATTTCCCGAGTAATAAATTTTCTTTGTTCTTCCTTACTTTTTTCAAAGGGCAATTTATGATTTATCTGCTAATGTCGTTTCACTGAGGATATTCTGGATACAACTGTGCCGGAACATAAAATACATACTGTCTTATTATACGAGGGCAGTTTGATAAATCGGTGACTTTTTGAAAATAAATGCAGCAAAAAGCGTTGTATTTCTCTACATAATCTCCTTTAAGCTCAATACATTTTGTCCAGAGTTTTTCAATTTTTTTGAAGCCCCTCAAGGGCTTCAAAATAGGCGTTGTTTTCAGTGATGGCCTCTTTATTCGACCCAAATCTCTTCCCGCCGAGCTATTTCTTCAGGTTTGGGAATAGAAAATAGTCGCAGGGGGCTAAATCGGGACAATATACTGGATGGGGTAGCAGTTCGTAGCCCAGGTTATGGGTTTTTGGCATGGAGACTATACACGTGTGCACCCGTGCATTGTCCTTGTAAAACAACAATTTTTTCTTTGCCAAATGCGGTCGTTTTTGCTTCAAAGCAAGACAGACAGTATTCAAGATAGATGGTAGTTGACATGAGCAGTGTTGCATTTCATGTTACTAGGATGGAACTTCAAAAAGTCACTGATTTATCTACCCTACTATGCACGTATTGATTGACCAACGACTAAAGACTAAAGGCCGGGACATAGACACAGTTGTACGCGAACGTATAATTGCTGAATTTACAATACTGACGGCTTGTTCCTTTATTTTCAGTCCGTGTTGAAGCGCCCAAATTCTCTCAAAAAATAATTGTCTCACTTTCATATGGGACGTATTATATCAATGTTGTGTCCATGTTTGTCTTTCTCTGAGGGCAAACTACATACGCTCGTGTGCATCTGCGAACCTAAACTCTGCACCAGCAATTTTTACGTGCCAGCAAATTTTTCATGCGTGCCACCTCTGGCACGCGTGCCCTAGGTTCGCCATCCCTGGACTTTAGAAACCACTGTTCCACGGTAAGCGCTTTTGTAAATACTTTGAAATGATTTTCGAAGCTCAGTTTCCTTTCAACTGCGTTTTTATCTGGGAGCGTTTTTTTTCTTATTTAACATTTTCGCAAGGTGAAAAATGGTCTCTTCTGAGAGACGTCGGGCGTGGGTTGGGGGGACTCATTGGCAGGTTTTAAATTGAAAAGGATATCGCGGAAAGTGATCGGTACAAATGGGTGTGCCTTTGTCGCCCGGGGAGACAATGCGAGGTCCTCGGGTCTTAATTATTTTTTATGGGGTCCTCTGGAGGCGCTCGGTGAATGGGCCCCGATGTACACCTAATAAAGCGTCTTAGCTGCGATAATGCCGCCCGGCTGACATGTATAAATTAAATTAGGGGGGATCATTAACCATCGGGCCCGCCCCTGCTTCCGCTCGCCCCGTCGAGGACGCCAATTTTTCAGTGTCAATTTACCTCGTTAGCGCCCTGATACGCTTAAGAATCGATCGTCGACGGCGTTTGCTTACGCTTTTTTTCGGCCCGCCCGAGATGGATGGCCGCTAAATATGAAAAATTACAATCCGGCCGATAATTTGCATAATTTCCATGCCGGCGGGGATAAATCAACGTCTTCGATGTGTACGTTTTCACTTTTGTTGATCCCTTTTTTGGCCCGATCGTAAGTTGTGCATTAGCTCCGGCATTTCCATCGCATTAAGGCGTACAGCTGTGTGCGTTTGTAATAATATCATAAATTACTCGCCAAGGATCCCGCGGAATCAAATCGCCCCATTTCTCACCGCAAAACTCTTCCCATTTTAATATCGCACCGCTCTCAAGTCTTAATCACTTTTACGTTTACTTGCACACTATGATTATTACAAAAGTAATAATTTGCAAGTACCAGCTCTGATAATGTTCCATAAACTTTAATCGCTGAATTTGATAGCACCCATCGTCCTTTTTGGCCTTGTGTATTCACAGGCTAGTCAAAACGTCAGGAAAGTTTCGGCAGGTTTCGTGTGTGCATTACGCCGGCCGAAATTGATATTGTAAAAAGCGTTCGGCGCGCGTTGGCTATGGTTTACGCGCGCCCCAGGATAGAGGCCCGTCAATTTACCTAGAGCAAACTAGTCCGATATAGTATGCAAATAAACACGAACTTTCGAATGAATATTTTATGCGGCCCGAATTGGGTTTCCCGATAAATGCCACGGTCCGGATTTGCGAACGGATCAAAGGGACAGGCACACGCGCCCACCCAAAACTCACCTCTCGTCTGCCCAAGCAGTCATTTCAATTAATCGCCAGGACTTGGCAGCGTGTGTGTGTGTTCATGTACAAATGTTTGGTAAGTTTGAACTTCGTCGAAGCCAAAACGAGTAATTAAGGTCTCGGATTATATTGATTATTGCGAGATGGCATTAAAAAAAAACAATAATGATAACGTCATACGTCATAACATGTTTACGTGGAAAGTATATTAAAAACAAAAATATGTTTTTGTTTTCCAAAAAAAAATATTTATATATTTTCCCTTCTGCCTTAGGTGTCGGGAGCAAAAACCGGATATCCAAAAATATATAAGAAATATATGTTTTTCTGCAAACATCAGAAATTTATGACATTATTTAACTCAGATGACTGTGGAAAAACCATACGATGCATTATTTGATGTTAAATTTATTTGTAAAAATATATATCAAAATTACGAGTTTTCATATTTTTCAGTACGTTTAATGAAAAAGTAGTATATTCCACTTAGAGACGAAATGATTTTTCATGGCGCGCCTGAGTTTGCGCGCCGAACGAAGTGAGGCGCGTAATAGAAGGCAAGGTCTCACTTCTCCTCCACGTGAAATAATATACTATTTTGTGCAATAATTTTATCACTTCTCTGCCCAAAAATCAAGTGGATTGTCAAAAAAACGTTACCAGTAACATGAGCGTTAGCATAACGTGAACGTTAGCAATAACGTGTACGTAGCATCACATTCGAATATCAGATACATCTATGATTAATGCACCTGACATTCGCATGTGATACTGGTCAAGTAATGTACACGTTACTGCGAATATTTTGTGATACGCAATACATCTGAATGTGAACGTATTTACTATATTTGTTTTGAATCAACGCGAATATTTTGTGATACGCAATACACCTGAATTTGAACGTATATAAGTAGTTAGACTATGGGGATTCCAACTCACCCCCCGTGAAGATTTCGATTAATTTAATCCGCGGTTTGATTCGCGGATTCCGGCATCAACCCATTGTTACTGCCCGCGGTAATTGATTAATCCGCGAATCATACTGCGGTTTAAATTAATCGAAATCTTCGCGGGGGTGACTTGGAATCCCCATAGTCTAACTACTTATTTACTATATTTGTTTTGAATCAACAATTTTCAGAATTTTTATCATCTCCCAAATAATCCTATCCTCGCCTGTATGGCTCATAACATATACTAGAATTCCTAATGCTTAAGCTAGAGTAATTACAAATTTTAAGATGCTTCATTAGAAAAGAGATTTTTCTTCTGCTATTTATGTTCTGGATGAAACTCGGAAAATATGACGCGCCATTATTCTGCGTTCAGCAGTTTAAACTTCAACGTAACAATTACATAAACGTCAATGGAGAACATAAACGGTTCGGGAATCGGAGGCCTCGAAGCTTTTCAAAAAGTTTCGCGAAATTACGATGCCTTAATTATAGTAATTGCACGTTAAATTAGCAATTACGGGATTATGGCCGAGGCCTTGTTTGTGCAGTGATTACATTTATGACAGCTAAAACTTCCACGGCTCGGGCCGTAACTTTCCCGGGAGTTTCATGCAAATTCGCGAGAAAACTCGCGCAAGCGTGAAGTTTTCCCGCACACGCACAACAAAATCTCGAATCGTCGAGTTCCGCGGGAGATTAAGAGTTTGACGTTGAAATTAGGCACGTCCAGGTGGCGGTTTGCACAAGTTTTAGCGCATCCACTGTTGAGGTAATTGAAAATGGGCAGGGCCAGGCGTTTGAAAAATATATGATATTTTGAATATTTCAATTTCGAATCTGGCTATATCGGGCAGATGAGTTCTAATAAGAACGAAACCGGTGTCCGATTGCCTGGGAAAATTATTCCCAGATGTACAGTCATGCTCATATAAATCTAGTACAAACAAATTGACATTGCTATATAAAATTGCTATTATAACCTAATTTCTTGTACTATACCGTTTCAAGTTCAAATTGAGACCAATCAAATTCAAATTGAGACCAATCAATTTCAAATTGAGACCAATCAATTTCAAATTGAGGCCAATCAAGTTCAAATTGATACCAATCAATTTCAAATTGAGACTAAACAAAATCAAGTTGACACTAAACAATATCAAGTTGATAGTAAACAATTAAAATTTATTACGACAACTTGATATTGTTTAGTGTCAACTTGATTTTGTTTAGTCTCAATTTGAAATTGATTGGTATCAATTTGTACTTGATTGGCCTCAATTTGAAATTGATTGGTTTCAATTTGAAATTGATTTTGTCTCAATTTGAACTTGATTGGTCTCAATTTGAACTTGATTGGTCTCAATTTGAACTTGAAAAGGTATAGATTTATGAGAGCATGACTGTAGATTTCAAATAACTTTGCAGTTTATAATTTCACATTAGTGAATCTAAATTGTTTACCGGAGATAGATGCACATATATTGTTCTACGTCAATTCAAATTGACTCAGATTGGGATCCATATAATTATAATTATATGATATTTTTCCCATTCGTACTCACATCTAATCACCCTTACTCATTCCCCTGTCGATATGATAGTTTAAAGTTTGCAGCCACCAATAATTTTTGTAATAAAAATGCGATTCTCGCTGGTAATTATTAAATTGTGCAGTTAACCATTACTCAAATGAATTCAGTCATTTTGTATTTGATCATGCATATCATCCTGCAGCAAAGGTTAGTGGTAGTGGTCCTAGACCATGGAATGCCTTGCTTTTCCTTAAACACTTGTTTCTCTAAACTGGCGAAAATACAAAAAAAAAATGAAATAAAACTTTCTAGGTGAAACTAGTTGCTTCTACGCTTTGCGCTAGAAGATTTTCTGAGGATTTTCTCACATCCACCGGTGGAAATTACTTTTGAGGTAATTGATGATGATTTTTCTGAGTCAAGAGTTAGAGCCAAGAGCCAAGAATAGCCTGAGAATACACAATGCCGAAAAGGGAGGAATTTTCGCTAATTTGCTAATTGTAGTCTGTAGTATTGGAAAATGCAAACATCTCAACATACTGCATGCTTGCTTTTTCCAAAAAAATAATTACAGGAAATTATTTCCGATCGATAGCCCAATAAATGGCCTTCAAATTCAGCGATTAAAGTTTAAGGAACATTGTTAGAGCCGGTAATTGGAAACTATCAAACGCCAAATGAAAACCTTGGCAAAATAGAAAACCGAAAAAGGCATCCCAAAAGCAGTAGGCTGGAAGTAGCACCGAAGCAGTACGCGGAGACGAACTGCCGAATACAGCAGTTTAAATGTAAAAATATATTATTGTATATATGTTGAGTTTTTCTCATTTTAAGCATTGGGATCTCGGAAACCATAAAACATAGAGATTCATTTAAATGAGGAAAGAGATGTCATTTTCAGAGCTTATGCAAGATATGCTTTTGTTATTCGAAAAAAAAACATAGTTTTTGAGTTATGATACAAACTTTTTTTTTAAATGGTAGTCATAGTTGGCTTTGACGGTTTTAAAAAGGACATTTTTTTTCCTTATAACGATATAAGGTTTGCTATACTAGTATAGCAAATACTTAGTATAGCTTTACGAACTTTCATAAAGTATTCATAAATAGTGAAGTATTTTCATAAATAAATGAGATCAGGAATTTTCCTTGTATAATTCGAATAGAATTTAGTATAGTTAGAATAGAAAAATTAATAGAATTTTCGCAGTAAGAAGAAATAACAAAATTCTATGATAAACTCTATTTTTGCTACTCTCAATAATACAAATAATCTTGTATCGTGTTTATCTGTCAAAGTAATAATTTTCATAAAGTTTCATTAATTTACACCATTTTTTTGTTTCAGATAATTTCCAGAGAATTGTTGATGATTAAATAACAAATGAAGTCGCTACACTATTGGGTACTTTTTATCGCACACACTGTATAAGTACACATTAGAAAAGTACAACAATATTACATTAACGCTATATGATGTCATACACAAAAATTACACAACAAAAAATCACAGCAGCAATAAAACGGCTAAAAAATTGCTATCAAGCAAGTCTAGTTCTCTAGTTGCATGCAACACCATACGATAAGTCTAAAGAATAATGCAAAGTATACTGGTGGAACCAAAATATGAAGAATCAAGTGAGAATCAAATGAGAATCAAGTGAAAATCAAGAAAGAAAATTCCAAATGAGAATTTTCGAAGAAACAAACAATTTTTTCCGAAAATTTTATCTGTGGTTAATAAAAGCTTATTACTCGTACGTAAGTGCGAACTTGAACATTGTTATAGAAAGATAACAATCTTTATTAGGCTCTTGACCCTCGGCCTTTCCGCCTTAACCTTGTTTTATTAAATTAAGAAAAAAATTATATTTGAAATTTTATAACAATTTCTAATTTTCCCTAATTTGCTAAGTGTAGTCTGTGGTACAGGAAAATGCAAACATCTCAACATACTGCATGCTTGCTTTTTCCAAAAGAATTAATTACAGGAAATTATTTCCGATCGATAGCCCAATAAAGATTAAATATAATAAAGATATATATATATATATATATATATTTCAGAAATATTCTAATAGTATAAACATTTATACCATATATAGGGTGCCCCATACTCATGTACCATTAAATGTTTATGGGGTTCCTGATAAGATAAAAATTTGAAAAAAAATCATCCAAACATGGCTAATTCCGTTCTCCTCAGATGAAATACTTTCAAGCTTTTATCACTTCCGGTTCTACAGGAAATAGCCATCAAGTTTTATTTTTTAAACGGAATACTCTGTATATTATTATGTTTTTGGCTTCCCCGTTCAATTTGATATATATTTTGGTCACATGTGTGTACACCTATTTTTTTTACTTTATGAGTAAAAAATGGGGTTCCCGATAAGATAAAAATTTGAAAAAAATCATCAAGACATGGCTGATTCCGTTTTCCTGAGATGAAATACTTTCAACAATTTATCACTTCCGGTTCTACCGGAAATAGCCATCAAGTTTTATTTTTTAAATGGAATACTATGTATATTATTATGTTTTTGGCTTTCCCGTTCAATTTGATACATCTTTTGTACATATGTACATATGTGTGTACACCTATCTTTTTTACTAGTAAAAAGAGTAAAAAGAGTAAAAATTAAATCGAAGATTTTGACCTCAAAAAGACGTTATGAAAAATGGCTTTCTCTTACAAATGAGATAAAAATTATCTTAAATTGTACCTCAAAGATATCTCTTTAACTGATATATGTTGGAGCTGAAAATTTTGAAAATTAGTCATTCAAAATGTCATTAGTTAAGTACCCATTTAATGTAAGCGTATTCATTTTTTTTAATTGTATGACATACCTTTTATCCCAGAGGAATTGGTATGGCAATGTGCTACCAAATAGTATCATACAACCATAATCTCAAAATAAGTACTTTTTGAAATATTTCGAAAATTAAAAATTTCTACATCACGTTATTTTGTCTATGCTATTTAAACATGTGAATGGTTATTTCCAAAATTCGAAAATATCATCATTAAATTCTTTAGGTAGGCTACTGTCTTGCTATGTTTTTTCCCGAACCTCTATGACATCATACTTCCAAGAAAATGGCGGGCCTGGTTGTCTGAAAGTTTACTCTTTATTTTGTTGAGCATATCATTTACAAAAAAAAACTTTTGATATAAAAGTTTTTTCTTTTTCAAATACCTATCAAACGATGCCACAAATTATTTCCGAAATATCCTAATAGTATAAACATTTATACCATATAAAAGGTATAAATTTATTTCACTCCTATGTTACCTATGTCACAGATGACATAGGTTGCTATTTAAAATTCTGAAGTTGAGTGCAGTTACGCCTACTTCCGGTAACTTCCGGAAGTTGACACTACCTCCATTCAATACTTCAGATAGGCTTATGTCATACTATTTCATTTTTCGAACCTCTACGATGTTAAATTACCGAGAAAAAGACCTTATACGGGTGGTCTGAAACACCCTGTATATGGTGGAGGCGACGAGCAAAATGAATTTTTAACATTGTCCGTTTACATTTTCAAAAGTTATAGAAAATTTTACATCTGTTTTAATATTCCTTATTAAGGAAGGAGTATTAGTTTGATTTTTATAGGCTATGTTTTGATTTTTATAGGGTATGTTATAGGAAAAATAATGTGCACGTTTTATAGAGTTAATACATTAACTTTGGTTGTCCAATGGCTCAAATAGTTCCAAGTTGAATGAAGAAAATGAACATTTCAAACAAATTATGAACATCTTTAACAAACACCAAAGTTTGTCATATAAACTTTGAGATCTTTGGATTTTTTGACGGCCGCAGAATTTTGGGTAAGTAAATTACTCATAAACAGAAAACTATTCATACATACAACATACATTAACTTGCATTAGTGTTTTATCCATTTTATCAGTTATTTTGTCTTGCATTTCATTTTATTTGCACTTACTGGTAATTATTTTTATAATATTTTATTTACTTTAAGGTTTTATCCATAATTACCTGATTTTTCGTAGATATGCCTCTGGAGATGGTTTTTCATAATTTATGCTTATCGACTGTATTATCTATTTTAATATCCTGACGACCACATCCATTACAATTTGTGCGCTGCAATATAATTGTCTTTGTGTGTATCTATTGTATATTTAGTATATTGTGGCTAGGTGGAAATAAATGAATACGAATATGAATCTGAACATGAATATAAATATGAATGTGAATATGACTAAGAATATGCATATGTTGAAGATGACCCTCATGTCGAAACTTGTCTATGTACATTAGATACATTTAACTATAAAACCTGATAGTGCTGACTCCCCAAATATACACCTCAATATTCATGAAAATCAGATATTCTGCATAAGGTATTCTCCATGTATCTGAAAACTTTTCAATATTTCAAGTATTTTGTGAGGTTGAGAAAATACAAAATCGACAAACGTTGGGTGGTAAAAAACTAAGCGGGCAGAAAATATCGGGAGATGAGCGGATGAACAGAAGAAAAAAATGTGGAAACCGAAAGGAAAGCGGCTCACGTAGATAGGGTGGGACGAGGAGACAATTCAGCGGGAGAGTGCCCGATTTGCGGTTAAAGAACGGCCACCAGGGTTTGTGGGGGCGGCGCGTGGGGCTGAAATATAGGGTAACGCACACGAAAAAACAATCGGATGGAATATTTCCGAGCGCCATTTAATAGAAAAGGGAAGCAAAAATGATTCCACCTCAAAAATTGCAACAATTTTAATTGCAGAAACACACGAGTACATAATAAGGCTATCTCGGGCAATCTACTAAACGATGCATCAAACCGCCCATATTATCGCGCGGTTTCGGTTAATTCATTAGAGAATAATATGCAGCAGGCGGAAGGCCCGCACATTAATTACACCGTGTACAATTATATACACAAAATTCCCAATTAATGAAAGCACATTCGGACAATATTAAGTAATTTATTTGCGCGGCATTAACGCGCTTATAATGGTATTGATACTGGCCGGCGGCCGCCCCTTTCCGCCCGATAAATTTCCATCCGCCGCCACCCCATGAGCCGCCACCCCACCTGTTACCAATGAGTCGGAAAAAAGTTGCACTCCTATTCATAAGATTTAGTGTGTGGGCCTAGCGCGCCCGCGGGGCGAAATAATATTTCAACTTTATGATATTTATGTAAATAAATTTAAATATTTTTCACTTCCCGCGCGTGTCGGCATCCGGCACACGCATCGCCCCTGATGAAGACTGAGGGGGCCGCCCGGAAAAGCGGCCCCGGCGATGAATTTTCCGCGGCCGCAGCGCGTTGTTATTAATCGTGTCACTTTTTTTAATTATTTTCGCAACCGTGTTCCCTAGTTTCTGATTAAATCACACGGTAACTGCGCGATCCGCTCTCTTAATTGCCCGAATTTTAAAGTTTCGGATTGTTCCGGAGATGAATCAACAGAGGAGGGCCCGCAATGGCGATTAAGCCGGTGAACGGGTTGGTGCGTTGTTTGCACGGCTAAGTGCACACGTTAAACCCTTTTAATGGACAGCATCGCAAAACAACGTGCAACTTCATTCCGCTCTCAGCCCTCGGGGAAGTGTGGGCGAGTGTGTGCACACGGCCGTCGCAAAGTTTCATGTCAAAAGTGCAACCAGTAAAATGCCCTCAGAATTCAATTTCAAGCGACATCATCTACCACAAGACCATAAGACTTTCCAACGTCAGACGCAATATAGTTCCACTAATAGAATGCCAATGTACAAACTTCCCGCCAAAACTTATACCGTGTGGGCAAAAATTATTATCATCAACATTGGCTTTGCATCTAAGGCCATACAGCTTACCGGTAGAGCTTAATGCCCGCTTGGATGAAAATAATTTTTGCTCGCACGGTACAACAGTTTTACATTTTTTTTTTGCTATCACTTTCCATCTTTTCACAAAACCTTTCCCAGCTTTCCTTTTTAGCTTGTTGAATTATGTCATTAACTTTCCCTCTCAATTTTTGTAGTCTTTGTAATTGTTTTTTTTACAGAACAATTGAAATTATTGGTCAAAACACTTAAAATTTTGCCAGAAATGGATTGAAGTGTGCTAATAAGCTAGTCCACTATTTTTGGGACACCCTGTATATGCTAAAACTTTTAATGATTACCATCAAAATTTTAGTGATAATGGTTAAATTATCACTGAAATTTAATCATTAAAAGTTTTAGCATATACAGGGTGTACCAAAAATAGTGGACAAGCTCATTAGCACACTACTTGGGGATGGCAACTGAGTCGTTACAAAATACTATAAAAATTCATCAGTCTATACTTTTCGAAATATTGCTAGTCAAAGGTGTAAAGTTACAATTAGTTTAGGAGGACTGATACAAGGAATTAAATGCCAATTATATGTTAAGTAGTTATAATTCTTTTTAAATAATCCTATTGGACATTTCCATTTCTAATAGCGTATTTAAATGTTTCAAAACATGGATTTCTTAAGAAAATTTGTTGAAAAATCAACGCGACAACACTGTGCTGTAAAATTAAAATCCAATAAATTCGTCTATGATTTATGTTTATGTTTTGTTTTTATTGTTTTTGTTTCTGTTTTTTTAAATTTATTTATTTAATTCTAATATCAAATACATTAATAATGGATTGTTGTTTCTTAATCTAATATCTACTTGTAATAATTTTAATTTTTTAGTGTCTTTTAAGGACTCACTCATGAATGGCATGGTGTTGAGCTTGTCGACTATTTTTGAGATACATTGTGTAATGAAAATTTTGACAAAAATTGATGTCATTGAAAATTTAACACTAATCATTAAAATGTTGAAGGTAAAAAATATTAAAAAATAAAGGTTTGATGGATCATTAAATGTTTTAACAGATATACTAAGAGAATACTAAGAAGAAGAGAGAAAAAACTTTCACAGAAAGCATTAAAACGTGAATTGTCAAAGGATGTTTTTTATAATCTTTAAGCTATGCAGCAGGTATCAAGATAAAAAAAACAATGTATTCCCTAAAACTAAGGGAAATTACATTCAGAATTTTTATATTTCTAACTTACACTAACTTTAACTTTGAAACTTTCGTATTCCCAAAGACACAAAATTGTTTAAATTAGCAAACTATGAAAAATTTTATCAGCGAAGATAAAGAAATTAAAAAAAAATAAACAACTGAGCATCAATTTTTCAAATTATCAAAATTTATACATAAAAAAAATCAAAGATAAAAAAGTATTAAAAACATGTTTTCACTTTAGAGAAAATTCATCATATTCTTTTTTGCTTTAAATTTGATGTTTTAACAGAAAAAAAAACTGTATATATACACGGTGTCCCAGGAGAAAATCAACACCCTAAATATCTACGCAAATAATGTATTTTCACCAAATCGCTGAAACACGTCAAGTTTTAATTCAAGGGGGACAACTTTTAACAGCCAAATAATTTTAAATTGTTTAACCCCCTGGCCGAAGACAGGTAAACCCTTTTTTAAAACTTTAAGTAGGGGTCGAGTGACATCTGATTTGAAAGCTAACTTAATTTGCAATGTAACAGTATATCAATTTCAAAAATCTGTTGATTACTTTTTCGGAAATATTTTTTTTATTTGAGCAAAGTACAAAATAAATATGGCATTCCAGCAATAAAAATGTATTCAGCAACAAAAGTACAGAGTAAGAAACCGACAATTTGACAGTACCAAGGTGATTTATTTAAATAAAGAGCGCTTTGAAACTGTGAGCCTTCATTTTAATAACAATGATTACTCCAGAGCTGCAGCTCTTTTTTAAATCAAAATAATCCAAATAAAAATAACAAAACGCTTTCCAATGAAATAAACCTTCTTAGTACTGAAAAACTGTACAAGTGTACAAAAACAGTTTCTTACTCTGTACCTTTGTTGCTGTCATTTCAGCAACAAAAATGTATCTTTGTTGCTGAAATGACGTTCATTTTATACTTTGCTCAACTTTAAAAAATAATTTCTTGAAAACTAATCGACAGATTTGAAAAATGAATGTGAGCCTTCATTTTAATAACAATGATTGCTCCACAGCTGCAGCTCATGTTTAAAATCAAAATAATCCAAATTAAAATATTTGGATTTATTGTATTGCAAATTAGGTAATAAGCTGTCACTGGATCACTACTCCAATTAAAAAAAAGGGTAATAATAATAAAAATCATTTATGTCATGTATTGCGATGCCAAGTTCTTCAAAACTCTGCTGTAGTAATCAGATAAAAAAAACATTTTTTTTTTGCAAATATCGATAAATACATCTCAAAGTGGCATAGTAAGTTCTTCAAACATCCGCAGTAGATAAGATCAGATTTAAAAAAAAAACAAAAATTTGGAAGTTTAGATAATTACTTCCTGGAAATTATTAATAAGTAGGTACTATTATTAATAATAATAAAAATCATTTATGTCAGAGTGGCGTAATACATGCTACGTATTTCAAGACTGCTATAGTAACCAGATTTAAAAATAATCCAAAAAAAAATGCAAGTAACGATAAATACATCCCAAAGTGGCATAGTAAGTTCTTAAAAAATCTGCAGTAGACATCAGATTTAAAAAAAAATCAAAAAATTAGGAAGTTTATTTAATTACTTCCTGCAAATTATTAATAAGTAGGTACTATTATTAATAATAATAAAAATCATTTATGTCAGAGTGGCGCAATACATGCTACGTTTTTCAAGACTGCTTTAGTAACCAGATTTAAAAATAATCCAAAAAAAATGCAAGTAACGATAAATACATCCCAAAGTGGCATAGTAAGTTCTTAAAAAATCTGCAGTAGACATCTGATTTAAAAAAAAAATCCAAAAATTTGGTAGTTTATATAATTACTTCCTGCAAATTATTATTAAGTAGGTACTATTATTAATAATAATTAAAATCATGTATGTTAGAGTGGCGCAATACATGCTACGTTTTTCGAGACTTCTATAGTAACCAGATTAAAAAAAAATAATCAAAAATATTGCAAATATCGATAATTACATCCCAAAGTGGCACACTAAGTTCTTCAAAAATCTGCAGTAGACATTAGATTTAAAAAAATTTTTTTTCCAAAAATTTATAAGTTTAGAATAATATGTAAATGTAAACGTAAATGAAATACATAAGAATCAACGCTGCTTTTATTTATTTATTTTGATTTTATAGTTTTCAAAATAACGAGTACCCGGGCGAAATTCCTCATAATGCCTTAAAGTGCCTATTTTCAACATCGTTGCCTATTTTTACATTAAATGCCTATTAAACTTCTTATGCACAATTTCACGTTTTTGTGATTATTATAAATAATTTACAGGATGTAATTTTCAAAATTTTCACTAATGGGACTAATTTTAGTAGACATTTCTGTGCCACTCTGGCATACATTATTATGTCGAATTATTCATTGAGAATGATTATTATTCATCAGTTCTTCTTGGCAGCCACATGTTATTTTAGGATAAATCAGTTCGACCTAGAATAAACTAATTTAACCTATCTCATATCTTATCTCATTAGTCTAAACTACTTCGATAACCTAACCTAACCTGACCTGACCTGACCTGACCTGACCTGACCTGACCTGACCTGACCTGACCTGACCTGACCTGACCTGACCTGACCTGACCTGACCTGACCTGACCTGACCTGACTTGACTTGACCTGACCTGACCTGACCTGACTTGACCTGACCTGAACTGACCTAACCTAATCAGTTCTTCATAGCAGCCATATTTTATTTTAGGGTAAACTAGTTCTACCTAGAATAAACCAATTCAACCTAATCTCATTTCGAATTTACCGGATTGGTCTTGGGAAAACTAGTTTGTCCTGATATCGGGTTTGACCGGTAACATATCGTCGGTTTAATGTTACAAGGTTGTATGTGCAAATTTGTAAATTTGGGAATAAGGATTTTAAATATGTTTGTTATATCAAAAAATGATAAATTTTGCACTGTCAATAGATATATTTTTATCACAGGTTCCTAATGATTCAAATTTAATATTCCAACAAGTTGAAAGGTCCCGCTTTAAAAACATATAGCCCTGCAAAGCTATGAACTAAAAATAAAAATAAAATACATGCAACCTTGTAACACCAAGCCGACGATATATGCAAATCTAAAGTAAATAAGAATGCATGAAATTTACCAAATTGGAACTACAATTTTAAGAACTATGACTATATTAAAAAAAAAAAAAGTTAAAGTGCTGATTATTTTAAAGTACATTTACGACGTTGTGAACAAAGATAACCTTTAAACATTTACGAACGTAAATGCAAATATAACATAAAAAAATAACATGAAATTTACCAAAATGGATAATACATTGCATTTTAGTTAGGCATATTTACAGGATTTACACACACGAATTGCCAATTTATTTTGGCCATTGTGTTCTGGTTAGGCATATTTATAGGATTTACACATACCAAATGCTAATTTATTCTGGCCATTGTATTCTCGTTAGGCATATAAAAAAAAATAAGTTGAAGTGCTGATTCTTTTAAATCACATCTACGACGTTGTGAACAAAGGTAACCTTTAAATAATTACGAACGTAAATGCAATTCTATAGTAAAAAAAAAACTTGAAATTTACCAAAATGCATAATATATTGTATTTTGGTTTTGCAAATTTAAAGGATTTACACATACGAATTGCCAATTTATTTTGGCCATTGTGTTCTGGTTAGGCATATTTATAGGATTTACACATACGAATTGCCAATTTATTTTGGCCATCGTATTCTGGTTAGACATATTTATAGGATTTACACATACGAATTGCCAATTTATTTTGGCCATCGTATTCTGGTAAGACATATTTATAGGATTTACACATACGAATTACCCATTTATTTTGGCCATTGTATTCTGGTTAGGCATATTTATAGGATTTACACATACGAATTGCCAATTTATTTTGTCCATTGTATTCTGGTTAGGCATATTTATAGGATTTACACACACGAATTGCAAATTTAAAAATTATTCAGCCACGCAATTCTTCACGGTTATACAAGAAGCCTTATGATATGTTTAACTTTATCTTTGAAGCGTTTATTACGGGCGTGCAGACGCTTCTGCGTTCGCGGCAGACAGCTCCTTCCCGTTTTAATATCGGAGTTAAAAACGAGCGCCCATTTAAATTATTAATACGCCCGGAATAATTCCCTCGTCTCCGCAGTTTCGCAGTTTGAGCTGCACAAGGGGCGGACAGCCGCCGAAGAACTTCGGGCCGCATAACGGGGTCGTGTATGCATTAAAATGCATTCCGCATTTAAATATTGGACGAGCGGAATTTGCCCGGGGGAGGTTATTGGAGAGCGGCTCTGGTGGCTGAAGACGTTGAGGGTGTCAATCAAACAGCGGGAATAAATATATCATATATCATAATAGTATCAATATCAAGTCAAAAATAGTTTTTTTTATTGTAGATTTTTTTTGTAGTTAATAAAATTAACGTCTTGCAATTTTCTATGTTCAGGTGTATCAAAAAACGTTAACAGTAATGTGTAGGTTATGTGATTACTCGGAGTCCCAGTACTCGGCTAGCGCCTCGACATGTAATACTTACGCATACTTGCAAAATAAAATTAACGTTTTCTAATTTTCTAATGTTCAGGTGTATCAAAAAACGTTAACAGTAATGTGTTGGTTATGTGACTACTCGGACTCCCAGTGCTCGGCTAGCGCCTCGGCATGTAATACGTACTCATACTTGCAATGCAAGTGCAATTTTTGGATTACTGATACAAATAGCTATTGAATTAAATTGCAACAGATTATTTTATTACATTTTTTTTAAATGTAACTTCTTAAGAACGTATTATTATTCGTTGCTTCGTGTTTCAACAACAATATGCTGCAGGTATATAATTGTCTGGCAAGTTACTAATTTCACTGATTACATAAATGCCTTTTTTCCGAGCTTTTATCTAGCTTCTGGCGCTCATCTATCTTCTACATGGTATAATTGCGTACGAGATTATTCGAATGTAAGGATTTAAGGTGGGCGATGATGATGATCGAAAGCTCGCGATAACGCAGTGACATTTATGGCCACACACCCTTACAAATCGTCGCCATCAATCCCTGCAGCCGATCACGTTATTAGATCATTTAAAACAGTGTCACATTTTACATCGGCTCCGTTCATCGGCCGTAAAACTTCGCGCACGTCGACAGCTCCCGGAGGCTTGTTGGGGGCGGCTGGAAAACGCCCCCGTTAGCATTTCATACGAGGCGAACGTTATTTTATAACTACACACAGTGGCACGCTTTATTACCAATAAACATGATGTATATACGGTCTGGGGGGCGGCGGCGTTGCGGCATCGCGACGCTTCGACGCTGCGGAACACGCGTCGCGACGGCGGCGTTATTCGATTCGGGGTTTACGTTCGACGTGAAATACAGCCAGAAACGTGGGGTTTTAAATCCTAATTCTTCGGCTCATAACAGCGGCCGGCGAACACCAACACGGCGAGTTGTGAATTTCGACGGAGTTTCGGGGAGCTTTTGACTGATCTGGATTTAATGGGAAAAATTAAATCAGAAAGTCATTCGTCTTCGTAACGTCCCGCATTCGATGGGGGGAAATATAAAGCAACTGCGCTTTTTTATGTTTATATGATGAACATTGACGTTGATAGACTTTAAATTTCGTTATTTTATATGTCCGTATAAAAAGAAAACATAAATATTAAAACATTGTCAAATAAATTTATACCACGCAGCGCATTTTTCTATACACTCTTGCAGCAGTATACGTTATTGGCTCGTATTGGGAAGTAATAATTTGTGCTTCTCCGCGCATTGGCTATTTGTAATGATAAAAGTTTGCGGAGGCGAGAAGCAATAGCTACATTTCAGGCTCGGCATCAAATAGAGTTGCAGCAAGATTTTAATGAAGAGTCCGAGAGGTCCGAGTTTTCACCGGCCTTCAATCGGGCAGTTAAAATTCCGCCCGCCGTTTAATCGGAATTCCGGGAATACTCTCGCCCTCCAAAATCTCCGGCAATCCCTGAATCGTAGAATTGCGTATCGTAAGTGGCGCGTTTGGCATAACAGCCCCAAGATGAAATATAAGCCCCCCGCGCTAATCGGGGCCCATAAGAAGCGGGCGAATCTTCTTGGGGGGCGCTTTTTGCGACCCCTAAATGCGTTATTAATAATGGAGTTGAGGCGCGTGGTAACTCACCTGGCGCATCTTAATTATTCAACCGACGCCCACCGTAAAAGGCGCAATAACTCGACTACATTGAAATTGATGTTACTCGAATGCGACGGCGCCCTATAGAAAAGCGCAGGATGTAAATGGAGTCTAACGCCAACAAAGCACACCATCATCTGGGTGCATAGTGCGCTCAGGAGTAACGCGAAATCCATATTCATTTACTTGACGAGAAGTTATAGTTTCCAATGAAAGGGTGATCAAATTTCCAATATTAGCAAAATCAGAGTACACGCTGAAATTATCGTTTACCTACTACCCTATTAGTACGGAAATATAAAGCTAACACTTGCTTCCAGTAAAACAGGAAGTGCAAAACTACTAATTTATTTTATACGCCTCCAACCAATAAAAGGTAGGAATTAGAAGATTGAAAGATTAAATAAAATGTATACATCGAGGGCTTACAACAAACAGTGAACAAGTCAAAAAAGACAGTTTCGAGATGAACGGATAACTTTAAGCCAATTGCAAGTCACAAGATACAGCCAGATTCAAAATCACACTTATCCTAGATGGATTTTTTTATTCTTCTTCTATTGCCATACTCGATGTCGAGCGTCGGCTATTTCCCCCTATACGTCAGTGTATGAGTGTCTATATCGTAGTTACAGTTACATATGGCACCTACAGTTTAATGTCGGCTGCGAACGACTGGTTTTTGGGGAAACATCCCTGGGCAGATTACTCTCAGTGGTTTGCCATTGCCTTCAAATCAAAAAAGACAGTTTCGCGATGAACGGGTCATTTTAAGCCAATGACTAAGAAGAAAAGTCACAAGATACAGCCAGATTCAAAATCACACTTATCCTAGATGGATTTTTTTATTCTTCTTCCTGGATTGCCATACTCGATTGGCTATTTCCCTACATACGTCAGTGTATAAGTATCTGTATCGTAGTTACAGTGACGTATGGCACCTACAGTTTAACGTCGGCTGCGAACGACTGGTTTTTGGGGAAACATCTCTGGGCAGAAAACTCTCAGTGGTTTGCCATTGCCTTCAAGTCAAAAAAGACAGTTTCGAGATGAAGGGCAACTTTAAGCCAATAACTTAGAAGAAAAGTCACAAGATACAGCCAGATTCAAAATCACACTTATCCTAAATGGATTTTTTTATTAAACATTAATTTATAGTCTGGCATATAATCTGTGACAAGATATTTGGAGTTTTAATGTCACAAATGTAATTTAAAAATGTACACTAATTGTTTCAAATATTTATGAATTCATAGTCATAGTCTGGCTGAAGCATATATTCTGTGACAAGATATTTGGAGTTTAAATGTCACAAATGTGATTTAAAAACGTACACTAATTGTTTTTACTTAAATATTTATGAATTCATCACAAGCTTTAAAAACAAAAATTCAAGAATATTGCAAAAAGTAAAAGTAGTATTTCACATTCCTGTAAAATTTAGTTTGGTTCGCATTTGCAGCATTCTCTGAAGGTGTCGATATGAAATATTTACCATACATTTTAGAATTTATAAAACAAATATGTTGAATGATTTATTTATAGTAGAAATCACGATTCATCTAAAGAAATGTTTTTTGAAGAAATAAATGCAATCGCACTATTTAGACCAATCAATTTCAAATTGAGGCCAATCAAGTTCAAATTGATAGCAATCAATTTCAAATTGAGGCCAATCAAGTTCAAATTGATAGCAATCAATTTCAAAGTGAGACTAAACAAAATCAAGTTGACACGAAACAATATCAAGTTGAGAGTAAACAAATACAATTTATTATGACAACTTGATATTGTTTAGTGTCAACTTGATTTTGTTTAGTCTCAATTTGAAATTGATTGGTCTCAATTTGAAATTGATTGGTATCAATTTGAAATTGATTGGTCTCAATTTGAAATTGATTGGTCTCAATTTGAACTTGATTGGTCTCAATTTGAACTTGATTGGTCTCAATTTGAACTTGATTGGTCTCAATTTGAACTTGATTGGTCTCAATTTGACCTTGAAAACGTATAGTAATGTGGCTGAAGGGTACATCGACGAATCTTAAACAAATAAGAAAGATATTCCAATGAAAATTCTGGAGCCTAACAACTTCATTGAAACTGTGACTCATCGTGAAACAGCAAATGGATCTAATATTAATAACACTAAATTTGTAGCAGGTGTTGCTGGCAGTAGTGGGTTTAATTTTCAGAGCGCCACTATAACTAACTGTACATTTAGTGTACATTTTTGTAATAATGAAAATCACAAATAAAAGTATAGTTATGAGTATTTTTTTACTTTAAGTAACTGTACATTTAGTGTTATTTTTTGTAATAAAGAAAATCACAAATAAAAGTATAGTTATGAGTATTTTTTTTTACTTTAAGTAGCTTTACATTTAGTGTTATTTTTTGTAATAAAAAAAATCACAAATAAAAGTATAGTTATGAGTATTTTATTTTACTTTAAGTAGCTGTACATTTAGTGTTATTTTTTGTAATAAATAAAATCACAAATAAAAGTATAGTTAGGAGTATTTTTTTTAAACTTTAAGTAGCTTTACATTTAGTGTTATTTTTTGTAATAAAAAAAATCACAAATAAAACTATAGTTATGATTATTTTTTTTCTTCAAGTAGCTTTCTTCAAGTAGTATTGTACTTTTTCTCCGCCGGCAGATAAAGTAAACATTTTTTCTCCTAACAGAAAATGGACTCTTTAAATTTGCGTATCCAAGGACACAAAATGTCACGTTTGTGACGTTTGAAGAAAAAATATGTTTCGTGCATAATTCCTTGCTTAGATAATACCCGCTATAGTGATGCATTCGAGCTTGTGCCACTATAGCGTGTATTATCGGCAATTCACTATGCACTTAACATATTACTTTTGATACTTGTGAATTTGTGGCTCTTATTTTTTTTAGTGTTCGGAAGCGAAATTATTAGAACAGACTCTTTCTCATCAATATCATCAACTCGAATTTTATGTAGTTTGTCAATTGTACATCCGCCAGCTATACTTATAATTAATAATAATAATAATAATAATAATAATAATAATAATAATAATAATAATAATAATAATAATAATAATAATAATAATAATAATAATAATAATAATAATAATAATAATAATAATAATAATCCCTATTACTCCTCCACCTATGGCATAATTGGTTACTGTCATTATTTGACAGCAAATTATTACCCAATTACATTTTTATTTTACCATAGATCCCTGAACTATACTTCCTATATAGAATGAAAATTAGGAAACGTATTTCAAGGATGATTATAAAAATTCTTGCCTTCATACATAAGTACATTTCGTTAGGGGCCTCGGATAAAAAATTGTAGAAATCAGTTTTTTCAAAAGTTTTAGACTTTTTTTTGTTTTAAACCTGAAGATTGCCTTTTTATAAAAGCGATGAGCCTTGCAAACGTGCAAAACTCCAAAATAATTAAATGAAATTTAGAATAGGGAGGTTTACTTACTTGGAAATATCAATACTGCAAAACTCCAATATAATTAATGAAATTTTGAAAAGTGAGGTTTACTTACTTGGAAATATCAATATTGCAAAACTCCAATATACTTAATGAAATTTAGAAAAGTGAGATCTACTTACTTGGAAATATCAATATTTTCATTTATGGATAGCATTGCTCTGAGCATCGAGTAGTGAGACCTTAAGGTGGAAACCTTTACTTTCTGCAATTTTTCTAAGAAATATGCTAGCAGTATTTCCTCTTTAACAGTTTTTTCAAAAGTTCTAGACTGTTTTGGTTTGTAACCTGAAGATTGTCTTTTTATAAAAGCGACGAGCCTTGAAAAGCTGCAAAACTCCAAAATAATTAAATGAAATTTTTATTTTCATTTATGGATAGTTTTGCTCTGAGAATCAAGTAATGATACCATAAGGTGGACACTTTTACTTTCTGAGATTTTTCTAAGAAATATGCCAGCAGTATTTCTTCGTTGACAGTTTTTTTTCAAAAGTTCTAGACTGTTTTGGTTTGTAACCTGAAGATTGTCTTTTTATAAAAGCGACGAGCCTTTCAAACCTGCCAAACTCCAAAATAATTAAATGAAATTTAGAATAGTGAGGTTTACTTACTTGGAAGTATCAATATTTTCATTTATGGATATCGTTGCTCTGAGCATCGAGTAATGAGATCATATAAGGTGGACACGTTTACTTTCTGCGATTTTTCTAAAAAATATGCTAGCAGTATTTCCTCGTTAACAGTTTTTTCAAAAGTTCTAGACTGTTTTGGTTTGTAACCTGAATACTGTCTTTTTATAAAAGCGATGAGCTTTGCAAACGTGCAAAACTCCAAAATAATTAAATGATATTTAGAATAGTGAGGTTTACTTACTTGGAAATATCAATATTGCAAAACTCCAAAATAATTAAATGAAATTTAGAATAGTGAGGTTTACTTACTTGGAAATATTAATATTTTCATTTATGGATAGCGTTGCTCTGAGCATGGAGTAATGAGACCATACCTTTACTTTCTGCGATTTTTCTAAGAAATATGCTAGCAGTATTATCTCGTTAACAGTTTTTTTTTTTGAAAGTTCTAGACTGTTTTGGTTTGTAACCTGAAGATTTTTTTTTATAAAAGCGATGGGCCAGATTTGCAAAACTCCAAAATAATTAAATGAAATTTAGAACAGTTAGGTTTACTTACTTGGAAATATCAATATTTTCATTTATGGATAGCGTTGCACTGAGCATCGAGTAATGAGACTATCAGGTGGACACCTTTACTTTCTGCGATTTTTCTAAAAAATATACTAGCAGTATTTCCTCGTTAACAGTTTTCACAGTTTTTTTTTTGTCTTTCAGTCACAAAATGTTTTGTACTCCTTTTTTAAACTAATTTAGATTTTTCTGGCAATAAATTTGATACTGCAATCGCAACTCCGTCCAGAACATCTGCTGGTATGATTTCTTTTTGTTATTTGCCATTTCATACACAATTCGGACTTGAAATCGGAAAATTGAAGTATTAGCGTGAAAGTCACATAAGACATGAAACAATCGACCCTAGCAAGGAAAATTTCAAAAGTAATGCGACGTCTAATTTTTTTACTCTATTTGTGTTGTTAATAGCAGTGTGAATAAAGTGTTGTTAGACACATTTTATTCACTGTTTTGATTTATTTTATTCACCTTTATGATAAAATGTTGTTTTAATAATGAAATTCAATATATGTAATAGGCAAAATTGGGAAAATGCATTTTTCCAATTCGCATTATTAAAATGCTTATTATGAATATTGAATCTCATCATGAGATGATGTTCCCAATAGTTCCTCAAAGTATTCCTTCCATCTTTCTGCCATTTCTTTTTCTTCCCTTAGCACTTCTCCGTTTTTGCTTTTCATGGCCCTCTCTGTTGCTTCTTTGTCTAGTCTGTTCCTTTTGATTACGCTGTAGAATAGTTGTTTGTTTTGCGTTCTATTTCTTTCGAGTTTGTCTCCAAATTATTCACATTGCTTCTGTTTGTCCTATTACTTGTCGTTGAGTATCTGCTTTACCTTGTTTCTTGCGTTTTTATATTCTTCGTATTCCTCCCTTGTTCTGTTGTTGAGGTATTTTTTCCATGCCTGTTTCTTTGTTCTTACCTGGTCTCTAACTTCAGTTTTTTTTGTTTTTTTCTTTCTTGCTGGTTCCGCATATTCTACTTGCCACTTTTATAATGCTTTCTTTGAGATATTTCCACATTTGTTCTAAATTTTCGGTGTTCGTTGCTTTTTGTGTTCTCTCTCTATTTCTTATTTGTATTCTATTTGCGTGCCTTCGTTGTTCAGCTTATAGTCTTTTATTTTGGTGCATATTATTATTTAATTATATAAGATTCGCAATTTGTTATCATTGTGTTATCATCTGCGATTATGTTGTTTTTAATTAAAAGTTTCTATTTTACCTGTTTATGCAACAGTATCATTTATGGCATTCATAAAGGCGGGAGAAATTGTGTTCAGGCAGCGTTTCTAAAAATATCATAACGCAGGTCGATACTATTCTCATTCAATATTAACGCCGGCAAACTATTATGCCGCACACACAACACGTGAAAATATAACTGGCGCGCTTTTTTTTCCGCCGTTTGATTAAACAATTATACGTTTCATTATTCCGTGCCTGAATGTTTGATTGAGCGCCTCGCTGTAACGGATTAAAGTGGCGATTTTCGTGGCGTGTTCCGCCCTGCCGGGGAAAGCAACAAGTCTTGTTGATAATTTCATTCCGCCGGCGAATATCGATTGCGGCGTAAAATTCCGCCGCGAATCGATTCCCCGCCCAGAAATTTTCACGGACGACTCCCGTGTAAAACGATTTGCATTTCTGCACCTTATTGAATTTAAAAGTTATCGGGGGGAAGTTTCCGCGGATTTAATAATAAACGCTGGCACTCGCAGGGCCGTGAGTGGTGATCATTAATAGTAAATCACGGGGCATGAATGCGGGGGCGCCTTCAATACAAAAAATACAAATAACCGCCGGATTCAATGGACGGAATAAATTGAATCACATTTTCGCCGTGAACGATAAAAAAGTCATTACCACGTCGGCCGTAAATTACGGGGCCCTAAATTAGATTTCATAATTCCCAGTTCCATTTTAAAAAATAATCCGAAAACCTTAAATCACAGCCCGTCTTTGAATGGCGAGCGGCGGAAAATTGTTTTGCATGCATCTATAAATCAGTATTTATATTGGCCCCGGAGCCAAATGCATCGCGGGATCCCTATAGACAGTCTCCGAGGGAGGCCTGCAGGTGACAAGTCGCACCACAAGCATTTCATCAGCTGAACTCTTATCCACTGATTGATAACCGATTTTGCCATTATTGCTTGTAAGCACTTGTAATCGAACCGTGTACACTAAGGTGCTCCTTCATAACCACTCCTAACCCCATTTTAATGAGAATTGATTTACTCAAATTTCGTGTAACTTTATTCAATAACCGATTATTTTCAAATATTTATTTCTAACTCAATTTACTTAATTTTGTTTCTAATATATTTTTTTCTTGACAGCTATTGAGAAATATTTCAAACAAAACTTGTAAGGAAAATATTCCCCTACAAAACAAACAAAAAAATCGACCATAAGAGGCGAAATAGCGAATGTAACGGGTTTTGAAGACCCTTCATTATTTTGGTCCTCCTTTTAGTCAAATTTTATTATTTTTTTTTTATTTAGTAGGAGAAAATATTCCCTACAAATTTTGTTTGAAATATTTTTCAATGGCAGTAAAGAAAAAAAATATAACCAAAGTAGATAGCCTAGAACAGTTCAGGGCCATTTTCCCATAAGGTTTACATGGGCGGTTTAAATTCACATTTCTCACCCCCTGTGGACTTAGACGAATTCGACGACTATGGGGTGCAAAATCGACCTACCGAGTTCAGCCAAGTGCACAGGGGGTGAGAAATGTGAATTTAGATAGGATGCAAAATCGGCTCACCGAGTTCGGCTAAGTCCACAGGGGGTGAGAAATATGAATTTAGACCCCTCATGTCAACTTTATGGGACCCCGAACTGTCCTAGCCTGTTAGTAGTAACCAAAATTGAGTAAATTGAGTTAGAAATAAAAATTTTAAAAAAGAAAATCTGTAATTGTTTATGTATGTATTGGAACTAGTTTGGGGGGCCTCAAGTTTAATTTCCTCAAAAAAGCTATACCACCCTATTGTACACTGTAGAGTGTTAGTGTCCTGCAATTTCATATTCAATGATAATTATATTTCCTTTTTTTGTTCTCAAGTAGTTTAAATTTGTTTTTTCTTTTGAGAAGGATATTTCTCCTTTGGCAACAGAGACAAGTATATTAAAATATTATTAGAATCGGTATGAATTAATGTAATAGTCGGAAATAATGTAGCCAAATTTAGAATATATAAAATATAAATAGGTAATCAAATGTATGGTTTTAACTTATAATTGCTATGACATTGAAACATTTTAACCTTCTTGATGTATTGATTACATATTTGAACGATTTTCAAATCTGTACTCAATTCAATTTTTGTTTCAATTCCTTCAATTTCTACAAAACTTTTTGGTAATTTCCGAAACTTTTATAAAATATTGGGAAACTTTATTGAAACTCTTATATTTGATTGAAAATCTAAAAGTGGAGCATATTTTTTTGTATATTTTGATAATAATGATAAGTTTTCTGCAACAACAATACAATTTTACAAAGATAGTATAAATATTACAAGTTGATATATTGTTCACAGTTTCTGTATGTTTTAACCTTCTTGAATTTTTGATTACATATTTTGACAATTTCTAATTCTTTATTGAATTCATTGGTTTTCAGTTCTTTCAATCTCTACAAAACTTTTTGGTAATTTCCGAAACTTTTACAAAATATTGTAAAAATTTATTGATTATAATAATAATAATATATATGTATCCTCGTTGCTGTATACAGATGTGACAAGTCAATAGGAACATACATATAACAATAAAAGAGAATTGCCAATAAAACACTTAAACAGTAAGGACAGATATATACTTATAAAGTAGCAACCATTATAAAACTAATTAAGTTTAAGATTTTATTCATATTACCAATTAATTTATTGAAGGTATTACTTTGTACTTTCTGGTAAAGTAATTTTTTATTTCATTTTATTATTTATTTGTTTTTATTTTTGCCTTACTAGTTAATAAGTCTAATTTTGCTTTGTATATCTTTTGATTTTATATATAAGATATAATTTATTGAAACATTTACATATTTGTTGTTGTATGTACATTATTAAATTGTAAAAGAAGGTATTGCTGCAATGCTTCAAATGGCCATCAGCCGCAGCCTTTCAGCCTTTTTGATTTTATTTTATTGTAAATATTTGAAATTATATTTTAATTATGAAATAGACATGTATCAAAATTTAAATATAATTTCAAATATTTACAATAAAATAAAATCGAAAGATATACAAAGCAAAATTACACTTATCAAACCTCTGATGATGATTTACTGAAGAAACCGAAACTAGTAAAGCAAAAATAAATATAAATAAATAATAAAATAAAATAAAAAAATAAATACATACATAAATGTACACAGAATAATTAATACAGAATAATACGTATTGTTCTGTAGAAACATTTTATTTCCGTCTTAAAATCACGTTTGGCTTTTTCCAAATTTCCAAATATTTATTCAATTCAATTTTTTTCCTCAATGTTTCAATCTCTACAAAACTTTTCAGCATCTGAAATAAAATTTTGCAAAGAAAGTATAAATTTTATAGGTTGATATATTGTTCACAGTTTCTATGTTTTAACCTACTTGATATTTTGATTGTACATTTTAAAATTTTCCAAATCTTTACTCAATTCATTTTTTTTGTCAATTGTTTTAATCTCTATAAAACTTTTTGGTAATTTCCGAAAAATTTATAAAATATTGTAAAACTTTATTGAAACTCTTATATTTGATTGAAAATCTAAAACTGTAGCATATTTTTTTGTATATTTTTATAATAATGAGTAATAATAAGTTTTCTGCAACTGCAATAAAATTTTACAAAGTATAAATTTTATAGGTTGATACATTGTTCACAGTTTCTGTATGTTTTACCCTTGTTGATATTTTGTTTGCATATTTGAATAATTTCCAAATATTTATTCAATTCATTTTTTTCAATTCATTCATTGACAAAACTTTTTGGTAATTTCTGAAACTTTTATAAAATATTGTGAAACTTAACTGAAACCCACATATTTGATTGAAAATCTAAAAGTGTAGCATATTTTTATGTATATTTTGATAATAATGATAAGTTTTCTTCAACTGCATTATAAAGTTTTACAAACAAAGTATTGTTCACAGTTGCTGTATGTTTAAACCTTCTTGATATTTTGATTGCATATTTTGACAATTTCCAAATTTTCAAATCTTTACTCAATTCATTTTTTTATATAATTCTTTCATTCTACAATTTTTTTGGCAATTTCTGAAACTTTTGAGAAACTTTATTGAAACTCATATATTTGATTGAAAAACTAAAAGTGTAGCATATTTTCTTATATTTTTTGATAATAATGATAAGTTGTCTGCGACTGCAACTGCAAACTTTATGACAATTATTACTTACTTTGAGAAATAAACACGATAAAGGACTATTTGTATTAAAGAGAGGAGCAAAAACAGAGTTAGCCATGGAAAAAAAATGTTTTCCTCCTATTACGAAAATTCTATTAATTCTTCTATTCTAATTACACCAAGTTCTATTCAAACTATACAACGAAAATTCTTGCATCTCATTTATTTATGAAAGTAAGTATAGCAAACCTTATATCGGTATTAGGAGAAAAAAATGTCCTTTTTAAAAATGTCAAAGACAATTTTGACTGCCATTTATTAATATTCATTTTGCAAAGTATAAATTTTATAGGTTGATATATTCACAGTTTCTGTGTGTTTTAAACTTCTTGATATTTTGATTGCTCATTTTAAATTTTTCCAAATCTTTATTCAATTCAATTTGTTTTGTCAATTCTTTCAATTTCTACAAAACTTTTTAGTACCTAATTTCCGAAACTTTTATAAAATACTGTGAAAATTTATTGAAACTCTTCATATTTGATATAAAATGCTAAAAGTTTAGCATTTTTACATGTATACAATTAAGTTTACTGTAACTTTACTAAAATTTTCTAGTTTTCCACCTTGTTGGGTTTCAAAACGCCGTATTAAATGTTTCGAAATAACTTATACTTATTGCAAAATACTGTTTATACTAGACTAATATTTTGACCAAAATTTTTTTGCTTGCACATTCTACAAATTTTTATAATATTTCAATACAACGTTCTGGCAATTTTTATTAAATTTTGTGTATTTACCTATTTATGTGTAGACATTTAGGGTAGTTTTTAAACATATTTTGTTGAAATGTATATGGGTCACCCCCTCCTGCCCCCAATTTTGTTCTTCACCCTACAATAACATTCCTGGAAAAATCAGTCCAATTGGTTTAATCTAAATCAGTTTAAATTTAGGGAATTGGTTTGAAGTTTAACACACCAAGTACCTACCAGCCGAAACAAAAAAATAATTATTTATGATACAAGTTTGGTATTTGTATTTTTGATACATTTTAAGTGTCACAAGGGGTGACACTTAAAATTATTTGACGTTGTTTTGTAAACTTCCACCTCCAAAAATCAATCGACGTGTTTTATTTTGTTTTATCAAGTTAGCTTGCATTCAAATGTTATTGAGACTGGCTAGTTTTGAAATGTACACCCGGTATATGTCATCGTATTAATAAAAATGACATTTGCCTATGGGAAACTTTCTGAAAAATTTTAGAGGACCGAAAAATCCGAAACTATTAGAGCAGGTAGGCGGAAAAATATTAAATTTCGACGGGTTTAATTTAAAACGTATTGCAGATGCATGAGACATCAAGAAAAATGTTGACTAATGTAAATTCAAATGAAAAGCCTGGAACTTCCACTGCACTTGACCCTGATGAAAATACAGGGAACTTTCCTGGTTTAAGAGTTCATCAAATTAATAATAGTACAATTAACATTTATGAAAAAAAATTACGTATCCAATAAAAAAAAAAAGAAAATTCTGCAAAATTGGAAAAAATCTTGTTTTCTCCTCTACCTTTCTTCCTGCCTAACTTTTTGACTATTTTAGTAGTAGCAAGTTATGGGAAATTCAGTAAAATGTTTTACATTTAAACGCGTGAATAAACAAAATTTTAACTACTAAAAAAAATTGTTTAGCGTTAATGTTTTTGAGCCTTTCTTTGAGCTTGTATCTTTAGTCACTTATACCATAAATAGGTATTATACCATGCAAATCAGAGCATAATAAATGTGCGTGATGTTTTTTTTTTATGTTTTTTTATGTCACTTATCCCGATAGCCAGTTCCATGATCGAGAACAATTTTTAATGTTATTTCAAAAGTTAACAACCACGGAAGGGTTGAGTGTAACTTGTGGTGTTTAGAACAAAAATTAATTAAAAAATTAACGAATTAGAACAAATAATTAATCAGGTAAAAGGAGCACGCAAGGAATGATACGTTATTTTAATAAATATTTGCAATGGCTATCGCGTTTAAGGCAATATACCTGCCTATAGTAAAAACTTTGAACAATATTTCTAATGAAATAGGGATCAAGCTCATTTATTTTCGACAGAATCGACAATTTTTTTGGTTTTTCCTTGGCAACTAGCTTTCTTACTGCTAAACTTTTTCACTATTTTCAAAAATAGTAGTAGCAAGTTATGGGAAATTCAGTAAAATGTTTTACATTTAAAACTTGTGCTTCACGTTCAAGGCAATATGCCTGCCTATTGTAAACACCTTGAACAATATTTCTAATGAAATTGGGACGAAGCCCATTGCAAGCATGCCTTATCCGATCTTTTAGTTCTTCAATATCATTTTTGAGAGAAGCGACATATTTTTTGCTTTCTCCTCTAGCTTTCTTACTGCTAAACTTTTCAGTATTTTCAGATATAGTAGTAGCAAGTTATGGGACATTCAGTTAAATGTTTCACATTTAAAACTTGTGCTTCAGGCTATAACTATGTGTGCAGTACTGTAGTAATTGTTTATTTATGTAAGGACGTTTTGTTCCTTGACCGTGCAGCATGTATTCGAGTTTAGGCCTGACAACAGTATATTAATGGACGGCCTGTGTGTTCTTGCGGCGCGTGTATGTATTGAAATTACATGCATAAATTTGAAAGGACAATTAGATATGTTTATTAATGGCGGTAATGCCCCTGTAAACATCCCCATCAATCGGATGAATAATTCAGTGGGAATCGGCAGTGTATAAAACGCGGAGCTCGCAGCGTTAATCCCGCGAGGTCATAACTCGGATATCATTCCGTTTAATACATTTTAATAAATTTACGACGCAACGCCGAGGGTTGGAGATTAAAACCGCTGCAGGGTACGGGGGCCCGTCCCCCGTTCCCGGCAGTTGCACGCTCCTTGAAACGGCCGGTCCTGCCGTTCTGGATGCAAATTAGCAGGAATTTTGTAGGTGCAGGGTGTGGGGGGCCTTCGCACGTGATAGTGGAGCGCCGCCGGGGCGTCTCACTTCATAATTGTTTTAATCATTGCGCTTCTTTAATACCGGCACGTGCTCCGTAAAACTTTAATTTTTAATTCGGGCGGATTTATTCGAGTGCCGGATTTTTTACTGCCCCTGCTAATTAACGGGGCTGATTATGCAGGAGGGATTACGTGCCGAGAGGGGCACGTCCCGCTGCAACATGAGCCCCGGCTGGAGGGTTGTTTATTAGCGAGTTTATAGACGCCCCCGATGTAAACGCCGGATTTATGACGGCTCACCAGGAATAGTTGGAATAGTTAGCTCATGCGGTGAAACTTTTCGGTTGCGTATACGTGTGTGCGGTTGCCGATGATGGATGGTTTGTTATTGAAGTGTATAAATGATTGCTCTATAATTTATGGGATTGGGGATGCTTTGGGCGAACCTCGCCCGAACCTGTTAATGGCTTTGATAACTGCGCGGCTTAACTCTTCTCGGGGCCGTCTTCGGGGCGAAAATTTTCACCAGGTATCACTCAGACTCCGATCCACCAATTTGACTTGCTAATTCGATTTTTACGCCGCGAAACTTCAAAGCCGGGATTAATAATGCACGATATTTTTCGCTAATAAATTTTAAATATTCGATTCGGATATAATCCGGCTCTCTTTGCGTTAATGACTAAAGCACGTTTCTCTTATGCATAATTAATCGCATATTGATGAGCCATTTGGGTGGAAAACTTTTGCGTCCGGAGCGTAAAACCGAGCACGCACACAAACACACAATAAAACGCGCTGACCGGAATCGTCCGGCATCGAAATTACAATGCATTGTGCGCCGTAATTATTTGTATAAATAATGAATCGGTCCTCGCTATTTGTGTAATAGGTAGATTGCAGTCATTGCGATCGTTATTATTATCATTATTATAATGAAAGCGGGCCGAACACGGCTTTTATTGTGTCCGTAATTATCTCATTAAATCTAACCGGGCGCGGTAATGATTCCATTATCTTACAACTTCGTCCATAACTTCTGCACTGGCCGGGCATTCGGGCTAGGGCTCAGGGCACGGCTTCCCAGGACCGTATCAATTATCCTCGTGCATGGACACCGAACGGGGCCACAGACTCATAATCAAATATCAGAATGGCCCTGTAACTAGAAGTCCCTAATGTTTATTTCCCCTTTAGTTCCTCGCAATCTCTGCAAACGATCCCTCGGACCACTCGTTTCTACCAATTTACATCCACAATCATCAGAGCGTCACAATAACCATATAAATTATTCATATAATTGTCCTGCATCACAATCCATATGGCTACTACTAGTGAAAACATAAAGAACCTCCATCGGCCTCCAGGTCTAAGTTCAGGTCGCACTCCATTCACATATAAATCAAACCCCGACCTAGACCTCCTTAGTGGTTCCATTTAATAACGATATTATGCATTTCCTCTCCACGTTTGATCACATATTACATATGGTTTTCAACAAAATATTAATGGAAATTAAAAACATATATTAGAAATTTTGTACCTTTTAAAAATATTTTAATAGATTTACATTATATGAATCGGTGGTTAGTACTTGGTGAAACATCTTTAAATTAGTATAAATAAAGCACTTGGTTAAGTTTCACAATTTTTTTAATAGAAAAACTCTACAATTAGAAATTTAATAAAAACAAGTTTTTATTTATCTCTTGATAATGGTCGTGAGACCGAAACAATCGTAACAATCGTACTTAAGTTCAGGTCGCACTTCATTCACATATAAATCAAACCCCGAGCTAGACCTCCTTAGTGGTTCCATTTAATAACCATATTATGCATTTCCTCTCCAAGTTTGATCACATATTACATATGGTTTTCAACAAAATATTAATGGAAATAAAAAAAAAATATTAGAAATTTTGTACCTTTTAAAAATATTTTAATAGATTTACATTATATGAATCGGTGGTTAATACTTGGTGAAACATCTTTAAATTAGTATAAATAAAGCACTTGGTTAAGTTTCACAATCTTTTTAATAGAAAAACTCTACATTTAGAAATTTAATAAAAACTAGTTTTTATTTGTCTCTTGATAATGGTCGTGAAACCGAAACAATCATAGAGTTAGAATTAAAAAAAAAGTGAAATTTAACCAAGTGCTTTATTTATACTAATATTTTAATATTATTATCTACTTGTAATGAATGAAATTTTCTTTGAAAATGTTTAACTCAATGTTAACCACTGCTTGCTACTTGGCACTTGGGCGTAAAAGTATGCATCTTCTTTCACAATATTGCGGTGCATGTTGCCAAGCCCCCAGGAAATAATCAAGTGAATTTGAATTTTCTTATTCTTATTAAGTAATAAATTTACGAGGGGTTGCAGGTACAGTCATGCTCACATAAATCTAGTACAAGGGATTTGGCTACAAAAGCAATTTTATCTAGCAAAGTCAAATTTCTTGTACTAGATTTATGTAAGCATGGACTACATCGAATGTAGGAGAAACCCGCTTATTTTCACCAAGTTTCGTTTGATCTCAAAAAGTATCCCGCCTCCAGCATGACATAAATTATTCGCAGATATTATATTCATCACGAAAATCTTCAGTGCTTCAAACGTATAGCTGAAAATATTATTGAAAATTATGGTTGCAATTATTTAGATTATCCATAAGCATAATCCATAACCAAAATCAATCGATGAAATAAATTCATCGGGTACTTTAAAACCATATTATCAGCAAAGTAAAAGTGTAAATAAAGTTCACAAGAAAGTAATTGAACATTTGTTGTGATCACCATGAGGTTTCATGAAATATTATATCTGGTAATATAATAACATAATAATATGTTAATAAAATAATAATATGTAATGTAACTGTAATTATTATATGTAAAACAATTGTAATATTTGGACGTTTCCTATACTTGGTGTCTCAAGGAATAAAGGTATTATTATTATTATTACTTATGGAAAAAAATGATTTTTTTATAACAACCAATTAAACTCTTCGGGTTCTTTAAAACCATAATATCAGCAAAAATAAGGTGTAAGTGCAAATAGAGTTCAAAAGCTTTATGGCAAAAAAAAAATATTTTAATAACAACCAAGTGGACTTGAATATCAGAACATATTTATAGGAGTGCAAAGCCACACTGATAATTATATCACAAGAAAGTATATCAGGCTGTGAAAGTTGTCGCCAAGAAAAGAATAATAATACGGATTTTGTCAGAAATAGTTAAAATGTAAAATCTACACTTTGTAAGATATTATTTATATTTATAAATTATTCGCAGAAATTGCACAGAAATCTTCAGTGCTTCAAACGTATAGCTATAAATATTATTGAAAATTATGGTTAGAATTAAAAAATCATTTTTTAATAACAACCACGTAGTGACTATCAGAACATATTTGTAGGAGTGCAAAGCCACACTGATAATTATATCACAAAAAAATATATCAGGCTGTGAATGTCGTCGCCAAGAAATGAAAAATAATACAGATTTTGTCAGAAAAAGTTAAAATGTAAAAACTACACTTTGTAAGATATTATTTATATTTATAAATTATTCGCAGAAATTGCACAGAAATATTCAGTGCTTCAAACGTATAGCTATAAATATTATTGAAGAACTCAAAAACAAAATAAAACATGCAGGTCCTTATTTAAAATTTTAATTTGATTACGGTAGAACTCACACGAAATGTCTGATTGAAAATCTAAAATGTAGATTGATGTAGATGAGAATAAGTGAAAATGAAAATATGTTTGTTTAATATCTGTTCAAGTAACGACAGGAAAAAATAAATAAGATTTTCGCAAATTTATTTTCTTTTAATAAATCTCAGTAACCATTTAAATTTTTAATTATATTTATGGATTATTGGTTCTCATATGATTACGCAACTTTGCCTCAATTTAACCGACTTCTTATCTCTTACAATTTCCGATAGTTTTTGAAGAAATTTTACAGATTTTGAAGAAAATACTTCAATTTTGATATTGCATTTGAAATGTGACAGTTCTTGAAGAGAAACAGTTTGAATTTAATAATTGCCAATAATTCTACAGTTTTGCAAAGAAATAAATAAAATTTGATAATATGCTCTTAAAAGTGCCCGTTTGTGAACAAAAATTCGTTTGAAATCGATAATAATTCTTGAACTCATGTATCATCGTCTATTCGCTCTCATTTTGAAGAAAATCTGTTAAAATTTGATCACTGCGATTGAAATTTTCCAATTACGAAGAAAGATCTTCTTCTTATGGTGCCATCTCCTAACGGAGGTTAGCAATCATCATAGCGATCCTAATTTTTGAAACTGCAGCTCTAAACAGTTCTACCGAAGTTTTCCCGTACCATTCCCGGAGGTTTTTCAACCACGATGTTCTGCGGCGCCCTACGGATCTATTTCCCTGTATCTTTCCTTGCATAATTAGTTGGAGAGTTGAGTATCTCTCTCCCCGGGAAATATGCCCCAAATACTGGAGTTTCCTTGTTTTGATGGTAAGTAAAAGTTCTCTTTCTTTGTGCATTCTTCGCAGTACATCTTCATTGGTTATATGGTCTGTCCAGGATATCTTGAGCATGCGACGGTAAAGCCACATTTCGAATGACTCGATCTTTTTAATATTGTTTTTATTGAGCGTCCATGCCTCCATACCATACAGCAAAGTTGAGAAGATATAGCATCGCACCATTCGCATTCGCAGGGCTAGGTCGATGTTTCTATCTACGAACAATTTCTTCATTTTCACGAATGTTGCTCTTGCTATTTCTATCCTCTTACTGATCTCGATGGTTTGATCGTTATTGTCCCCTATTCGTGTTCCCAAGTACTGATAGCTTCTCACTCTTTCTATTATGGTATTATCTATTGTGACGGCTGGGATATTATTGTCGTTGTTCTTTCTAAATACCATAATTTTAGTTTTATTTAAATTCATACTTAGTCCGTAGGATTGGCTAACAGTATTTATATCTAGAAGCATTCTCTGAAGATCTTGGATGTTTGTTGTTATTATCGCGGTATCGTCTGCGATAAAGAAAGATAGTTTAAACTTAATAATTATCTTGAAATTGGCTAGTTTTTGAAGAAAGTCAGTGAAAATTTTATCATTTATCCTGAAATTTTACAGTATTTGACGGAAAAGTATTAAAATTTATTAATTACTCTTGAAATTTGACAGTTTTTGAAGAAAATACTTCAACTTTGATATTGCTTTTGAAACGTGACAGTTCTTGAAGAGAAACAGTTCGAATTTAATAATTGCTAGTAATTCTACAGTTTTGCAAAGAAATAAATAAAATTTTATAATACATAGCTTTTAAAAGTGCCCGTTTGTGAATAAATATTTGTTTGAAATTGATAATAATTCTTGAACTCATGTATCATCGTCTACTCGCTCTCGTTTAATATTTGATCACTGCGATTGAAATTTTCCAATTATAGAGAAAAATAGTTTAAACTTGATAGTTATCTTGAAATTGGCTAGTTTTTGAAGAAAGTCAGTGCAAATTTTATAATTTATCCTGAAATTTTACAGTATTTGATAAAAACTATTAAAATTTATTAATTACTCTTGAAATTTGACAGTTTTTGAAGAAATTTTACAGTTTTTGAAAAAAAATTGACAGTTTTTGAAAAAAATTTACAGTTCTTGAAGACAAACAGTTCGAATTTAATAATTGCTAGTAATTCTACAGTTTTGCAAAGAAATAAATAAAATTTGATAATACATAGCTCTTAAAAGTGCCCGTTTGTGAACAACAATTCGTTTGAAATTGATAATAATTCATTAACAAATGTGTACTTCCTTAATTTTATTTTATTTATTTGCTTTTGCTACGGGTTTCGATCAATCAATTGATCATCTTTAGGCAAAACTAAAAGAAACAACATATTACAATTTGTACATTAACAATTTTTAAAAGTTAAAAAAAAAACAGACGATGATGAAATGAGATGTGTGATATTAATATATTCCGTTTTTTTTTCTTCATAAGAATAGATTACATAGTGTATTAACGGTTTAATATTTACAAAGTATCGTGTGTGGCTACTATTGCCCTGTCTTGAAATAATACAGAAACAAAATTAACAAACAACAACCAAATTAAATTCGAGATTACAAAATGATATGGCCATGTGGAGACTGATGAACCTTATTTTCATGAGAATGGGTATATGATGGGTATATGATAATAATCCTTGAACTCATGTAACATCGTCTACTCGATCTCGTTTTGAAGAAAAACTGTTAAAATTTGATCACTGCGATTGAAATTTTACAATTCTGAAGAAAAAGAGTTCAAATTTAATAGTTATCTTGAAATTGGCTAGTTTTTTAAGAAAGTCTATGCAAATATTATAACTGATCCGGGAATTTTACAGTATTTGATGGAAAACAGTTTAACAGTTATTAATTACTCTGGAAATTTGAAAGTTTTTGAAAAAAAAACTGTTCGAATTTTATAAATTTTCTTGAAATTGCTGTATAGGCAATAAAGAGTTTTTAATACTACTTAAGCGGGATTTCCGAGTAAAGCGATTTTGTTTAAACCTCTGGGCAGGGTTATTAAAATGTAACACTTTTTGAAGGAAACTCCTTCAAATATAACTATTTCCTGAAGAAAAATAGTTCAAATTCGATTATTACTCTGAAACTTTCCAATACATATCTAAACAATATTTATGGGGCTATCGAGTCTTTCCGCCTTCTTTCTTTTCAATTTTTAAAGAAAACCAATTAAAATTTGATTAATGCTCTTAACATTTGTCAGTTTTTGAAGGAAATCTAATAAAAATCTAATATCAAATATGTAATTCATAAATTTTTAGAAATGTCATTAAAAGCTAATTAATGCCTGTAAATTCTGAAAGTTATATCATCGATTTTCGTAGATATTCATTACAGAAACTTTGCCGGATTTTCAGGAATAATACCTTTAGGTGTAGTTAATATAAATCTAATGTCAAATACGCAATTCATATATTTTCAGAAATTTCAGTAAAAGCTAATCCTTGTAGATGCTGAAAGTTATGTCCTCGATTTTCTCACTTATTCATAACAGAAACTTTGCCAAATTTTCAGGAATAATATCTCTAGGTGTATTAAATACAAATCTAATATCAAATATGCAATTCAGAAATTTTCAGAAATTTTCAGAAATTTCAGCAAAAGCTAACCCATACTTGTAAATGCTGAAAGTTATAACCTTGATTTTCTACCTTATTAAAATTAGAAACTTTGCCAAATTTTCAGGAATAATGTCTTTAGGTATAGTAAAGAAAATACTAATATCAAATATGCACTTCATAATTTTTCAGAAATTTCAGTAAAAGCCAATCCATACTTGTAAATGCTGAAAGTTATGTCCTCGATTTTCTCACACATTCATTACAGAAACTTTGCCAAATTTTCAGGAATAATGTCTTGAGGTGTAGTAAATACAAATCTAATATCAAATATGCAATTCATAAATTTTGAGAAATTTCAGTAAAAGCTAACCCATACTTGTAAATGCTGAAAGTTATGTCCTCGATTTTCTCACATATTCATTACAGAAACATTGCCAAATTTTCAAGAATAATGTCTTTAAGTGTAGTAAATACAAATATAATATCAAATATGCAATTCAGAAATTTTTCAGAAATTTTCAGAAATTTCAGTAAAAGCTAACCCATACTTGTAAATGCTGAAAGTTATAACCTTGATTTTCTACCTTATTAAAATTAGAAACTTTGCCAGATTTTCAGGAATAATGTCGTTAGGTATAGTAAAAAGAAAATACTAATATCAAATATGCACTTCATAATTTTTCAGAAATTTCAGTAAAAGCCAACCCTTACCTGTAAATGCTGAATGATACGCTTCGGTTTTGCTCACTTATTCATTACAGAAATTTTGTAAAAATTTTAGGAATAATATCTCTAGGTGTATTAAATACAAATCTAATATCAAATATGCAATGCATAAATTTTCAGAAATTTCAGTAAAAGCTAACCCATGCCTGTAAATGCTGAAAGTTATATCTTCGATTTTCTCACTTATTCATTACAGAAACTTTGCCAAATTTTTAGGAATAATGTCTTTACTTGTAGTTAATATAATTCTAATATCAAATATGCACTTTATATTTTTTCAGAAATTTCAGTAAAAGCCAACCCTTACCTGTAAATGCTGAAAATTATGCTTCGGTTTTGCTCACTTATTCATTACAGAAATTTTGTAAAATTTTCAGGAATAATGTCTTTAGGTGTAGTAAATACTAATCTAAGATCAAATATGCAATGCATAAATTTTCAGAAATTTCAGTAAAAGGCATCTCACATATTCATTACAGAAACTTTGCCAAATTTTTAGTAATAATGTCTTTACTTGTAGTTAATACCAATCTAATATCAAATATGTAATTTATAAATTTTCAGAAATTTCTGTCAAAGCTAACCCATACTAGTAAATGCTGAAAGTTATGTCCTCAATTTTGTCACTTATTCTTTACCGAAACGTTGCAAAATTTTCAGGCATAATGTCTTAAGGTATAGTAAATTCAAATCTAACATCAAATATGCAATTCCGAAATTTTCAGAATTTTCAGTAAAAGCTAACCCATACTTGTAAATGCTGAAAGATATGTCCTCGATTTTCTCACTTATTCATTACAGAAACGTTGCCAAATTTTATGTTATGTTATGCATAATGTCTTAAGGTATAGTAAATACAAATCTAATATCAAATATGCAATTGAGAAATTTTCAGAAATTTCAGTAAATGCGACCCCTCACCTCTAAATGCTGAAAGTTATATCTTTGACTATGTCACTTATTCATTACAAAAACTTTGCCAAATTTTCAGAAATAATATCTTTAGGTGTACTAAATACAAATCTAATATCAAATATGCAATGCATAATTTTCAGAAATTTTTGCTATTTTTAAAGAAAATCAGTTCACGTTTAATAAGAGCTTTTGTAATTTGAGATTTTGAAAAAAAACTACTCGCAGATTTTACTTTAAACTTTAAGGTTTTCACAGTACATTAGAAGTTTTAATACCACTCATTAAATTTAGCAATAGGCGAAGAAAATATGCGGGATATCCGACGTTGAAGCGATTTGATTAAAATCAAGGGGAAAACCTGGGCAAGGTTCTTGAAATTTAGCACTTTTTGAAAAAAACTACTTCAAATTTAATAATTGCCTTGAAAATGTGACGGATTTGGAGAAATAAAAGAGTTCAATTCAATAGTTGCTTCTAAAGTTTTGAAGAAAACCAGTTAAAATTTGATAATTACATTAGATTTTAGAGTTTTTGAAGAAAACCAATTCAAATTCGATTACTGCCTTTAAAATTTAACAGTTTTTGAAGGAAATCATTTTAATTCCATATTGCTCTTCAAATCTCACCGTTTTTGAAGAAAAACAGTTCAAATTTAATAAATGCTGTCGAAATTTTATTTTTTGAAAAAAACAACTGCCCGTAGTTTTTAAATTAAACTGTAGGGTTTTTACTGTACACATGAAAGAGGTTTTAATATCACTCATTCAATTTAGCAATAGGCGAATAAAATATGCGGTATATCCGACTTTGAAGCGATTTCATCAAAACCCCTGGGTTATTAAATCGCCGGTTTTTCTGTGCCGATGGTTGCGATATTGTTTCCAGGGCGTGCTTAAGACGCGGCTTTTTAATAAGGAAAAAACGGCCCTCGCAAGTTGTAAGCAGGTCGGGGGTAATTTCACCGACACTTGCGCTCACACCGCCGAGGGACTCTTAAAGAAGTTCAGCGAAAGCGCAAAAAACGTCGCGTGTCCGGGGGTGGTTCCGGCCGGCAGCGCGTGGCACTCGTTATTAAACGGCGAGCGTGTATGACGTGAAACTATTTTCGTTGCGTTTTAGAAATGTGCACCTGTAATTGACCGGCAGTTTTTGTGCCTCGCCACAGGAAACGTCTTAAATCTTGAATGTAACGTGCAGGAATGCAGCAGTAATAATTTAATTAAGAATTCGATTAAAGTGGAAATGTAGAGAGACGGCTACGTGTGGGCAGTATGAGGGTTTATCGAGTACTGGGTACAATGCAGTGGGGAAAGACTCTAGTCTAGTAAAGAGTAGAAAGTCTGTACCATGCAGAAAGTAGTAGTAGAGACTTAAGCTAATACAGGGGTGCGAGACACCTGTGAGACAAATGTGAGGCACCCGAGAGACACATGCGAGATATCTGTAAGACAGATGGTTGTGTGACACCTGTCGCACGACCGGAAAAAAGTAAATTTAAACCCCTATGTAAATCATTATAGGAAATTAGTCTAGAACTGGTGCAGTCTATCTACTCATGTTTTTACCACAATATGGCAATAAAGCATATTGTGGTAAAAACATTGACACGTAAAAACATGGTATTGAGAATAATGCACAAACACTGCGGTCGATATAAATACTACACGGTGTATATTTTGCCGCAGGGCGCCGCAATTTTTAAAAACTCCATTAGCTTCGAGTGTCGGCATTTCTAAAATAAACTGTCTGAATAGATTTGAAGATTCCCGGCGTTCGCTTTAAAAAACATTGCGACGTGCGTGGCTGCGATCGCCTGGGCCGGGAGAGGCATCGGAATTTCATAATGTAACTCGAGGAATCCTAGGTGCTCCGGATGAACGTGATGCCGCTTTTAAAATTCCCCGCGCCGGAAATTTATTTCTAAAAGCACTCTGCACTGCAGCCAAATTGAACCGTAGTTAATTAATCAAAGGCGCAAAATGGTCATTACTTAATGCGGGGCGAATTGTGATTCGCGATTTTGAGAAAGGTGAAGAATATACAGCAATATCTAATATACACAAGGCGAGTCACGAGAAAAGGTAAATATTTTTAGAAAAAATGTTGTCCACTATATATGTTTATTTTTCACTTTATTATAATTGAATAATGCTGTTAACAAATCAACAAATGCCAAATCTTTTGCCAAACTTTGAAAATTTTTCAAGAATAATATCTTTAGATGGAGTTAATACAAATCTTATAACAAATATGTAATTCAGAAATTTTCAGAAATTTCAGTCAAAGCTAACCCATGCCTGTAAATGCTAAAAGTGATATCGTCGATTTTCTCACTTATCCATTACAGAAACTTTGCCAAATTTTCAGGATTAATTTCTTTAAGTGTAGTAAATACAAATCTAATATCAAATATACAATTCAGGAATTTTCAAAAATTTCACTAAAAGCTGACCCATACTTGTAAATGCTGAAAGTTATGTCCTCGATTTTCTCACTTATTCATTACAGAAACTTTGCCAAATTTTCAGGAATAATGTCTTTATTTATAGTTAATACAAATCGAATTTCAAATAGTCAATTCAGAAGTTTTCAGAAATTTCAGTAAAAGCTAACCCATACTTGTAAATGCTGAAAATTTTCTCCTCGATTTTCTCAATTATTCATTACAGAACCTGTGCCAAATTTTTAGGAATAATGTCATTAAGTGTAGTTAATACAAATCTAATTTCAACTATGCAATTCATAAATTTTCATAAATTTCATTAATAGCTAACCCATACCTGTAATTGCTAAAAGTTATATCCTCAATTTTCTCACATATTAATTACAGAAACTTTGCCAAACTTTCAGGAATAATATCTTTATGTGTAGTAAACATAAATTTAATATCAAATATGCAATTCACAAATTTTCAGAAATTTCAGTGAAAGCCAACCCATACTTGTAAATGCTGAAAGTTATATCCTAGATGTGCTACCTTATTCATTACAGAAACTTTGCCAAATTTTCAGGAATAATGTTGTTAGGAGTAGTAAACACAAATCTGATATCATATATGCAATTGAGAAATTTTCAGAAATTTCAGTAAAAGTTAACCCATACTTGTAAATGCTAAAAGTTATATCCTCGATTGTCTCACTTATTCATTACGGAAACTTTGCCAAATTTTCAGGAATAATATTTTTAGGTGTAGTAAATACAAATCTTATATCAAATATGCAATTCTAAAATTTTCAGAAATTTCAGTAAAAGCTAATCCATACTTGTAAATGCTGAAAGTTATGTCCCCGATTTTCTTATTTATTCATTACAGAAACTCTACCAAATTTTCAGGAATAATATCTTTAGGTGTAGTAAATACAAATCTAATATCAAATATGCAATTCATATATTTTCAGTAATTTCAGTCAAAGCTAACCCATTCTTGCAAATGCCGAAAGTTATGTCCTTGATTTTCTCACTTATTCATTACAGAAACTTTGCCACATTTTCAGGAATATTATCTTTAGGTGTAGTAAATACAAATCTAATATCAAATATGCAATTCATAAATTTTCATTAATTTCAGTAAAAGCTAACCCTTACTTGTAATTGCTGAAAGTTATATCCTCGATTTTCTCACTTATTCAGTACATAAATTTTGCCAAATTTTCAGGAATAATGTCTTTAGGTGTAGTTAATACAAATCTATTATCAAATTTGCAATTCATAATTTTTCACAAATTTCAGTAAAAGCTATAACATGCCTGTAAATTCTGAAAGTTATATCCTCGATTTGCTCACTTATTCATTACAGAAACTTTGCCAAATTTTCAGAAATAATGTCTTCAGGTGTAGTAAATACAAATATAATATCAAATATGCAATTCATCAATTTTCAGAAATTTCAGTAAAAGCTAACCCATGCCTGAAAATGCTGAAAGTTATACCCTCGATTTTCTCACTTATTCATTACAGAAACTTTTGCAAATTTTCAGTAATAATGTCTGTAGGTATAGTAAATGCAAATTTAATATTAAATATGCAATTCAGAAATTTTCAGAAAATTCAGTAATAGCTAACCCATGCCTGAAAATTCTGTAAGTTATATCCTCGATTTTCTTACTTATTCATTACAGAAACTTTGCCCCATTTTCAGGAATAATGTCTTTAGCTATAGTAAATACAAATCAAATATCAAATATGTAATTTATAAATTTTCTGAAATTTCAGTCAAAGCTAACCCATACTTGTAAATGCTAAAAGTTATGTCCTCGATTTTCTGACTTATTCATTACAGAAACTTTGCCAAATTTTTAGGAATAATGTCTTTACTTGTAGTTAATACAAATCTAATATCAAATATGCAATTCAGAAATTATCAGAAATTTCAGTAGAAGCTAACCAATACTTGTAAATGCTGAAACGTATGTCATCGATTTTCTCACTTATTCGTTAGAGAAACATTGCCATATTTTCAAGAATAACGTCTTTAGCTGTAGTAAATACAAATCTATTATCAATGATGCATTTCATAAATTTTCAGCAATTTCAGTAAAAGCTAACCAATACTTCTAAATGCTGAAAGTTATGTCCTCGATTTTCTCACTTATTCACTAGAGAAACTTTGCCAAATTTTTAGAAATAATGTCTTTAGGTGTAGTTAATCAAAATCTATTATCAAATATGCAATTCAGAAATTTTCAGAAATTTCAGTGAAAGCTAACCCATACTTGTAAATGCTGAAAGTTATATCGTAGATGTGTTACCTTATTCATTACAGAAACTTTACCAAATTTTCAAGAATAATGTTGTTAGGTGTAGTAAACACAAATCTGATATCAAATATGCAATTCAGAAATTTTCAAAAATTTCAGTAAAATCTAACTCATGCTTGTAAATGCTGAAAGGTATATCCTCGATTTTCCCACTTATTCATTACATAAACCTTGCCAAATTTTCAGGAATAATATTTTTAGGTGTAGGAAATACATATCTAATATCAAATATGCAATGCATACATTTCCAGATATTTCAGTAAAAGCTAACCTATACTTGTAAATGCTGAAAGTTATGTCCTCAATTTCCTCACTTATTCATAATAGAAACTTTGCCAAAATTTCAGGAATAATATCCTTAGGTGTAGTAAATACAAAACTAATATCAAATATGCAATTCATATATTTTCAGAAATTTCAGTAATAGGTAACCCATACTTGTAACTGCTGAAAGTTATGTCATCGATTTTCTCACTTATTCATAATAGAAACTTTGTCAAATTTTCATAAATAATGTCTTTAGGTGTAGCAAATGCAAATCTAATATCAAATATGTAATTCATGAATTTTCAGAAATTTCAGTCAAAGCTAACGCATACCTGCAAATGCTAAAAGTAATATCCTCGATTTTCTCACTTATTCATTACAGAAACTTTGCCAAATTTTCAGGAATAATGTCTTTAGGTGTAGTAAACACAAATTTAATATCAAATATGCAATTCACAAATTTTCAGAAATTTCAGTAAAAGCTAACTCATACTTGTAAATGCTGAAAGTTATATGCTGGATTTTCTATCTTATTCATTACAGAAACTTTGCCAAATTTTCAAGAATATTGTCTTTAGGTGTAGTAAACACATATGTAGTATCAAATATGCAATTCAGAAAATTTTCAGAAATTTCAGTAGAAGCTAACCCATGCATGTAAATTCTGAAAGTTTCATCCTCGATGTTCTCACTTATTCATTACCGAAACTTAGCAACATTTTTAGGAATAATGTCCTTAGGTGTAGTAAATACAAAACTAATATCAAATAAGCAATTCATAAATTTTCATAAATTTCAGTAAAAGCTAACCCATGCCTGTAAATTCTGAAAGTTATATCCTCGATTTTTTACTTTATTTATTACAGAAACTTTGTCAAATTTTAAGGAATAATGTCTTTAAGTGTAGTAAATACAAAACTAATATCAAATATGCAATGCATAAATTTTCAGAAATTTCAGTCAAAGCTAACCCATACTTGTGACTGCTGAAAGTTATATCCTCGATTTTCTCACTTATTTATTACAGAAACTCTGCCAAATTTTCAGGAATAATGTCTTTAGGTGTAGTAAATACAAATCTAATATCAAATATGTAATTCAGAAATTTTCAGAAGATTCTGTAAAAGCTAACACATTCCTGTAAATTCTGAAAATTACGTCCTCGATTTTCTCACTTGTTCATAAGAGAAACTTTGCGAAATTTTAATGAATAATGTCATTATGTGTAGTAAATACAAATCTAATATCAAATATGCAATTTAGATATTTTCAGGAATTTCAGTAAAAGCTAACCCATGCCTGTAAAAGGTGAAAGTTATAACCTCGATTTTCTCACTTATACATTACAGAAACTATGCCAAATATTCAGGAATAATGAGTTTAGGTGTAGTAAATACAAATCTAATATCAAATATGCAATTCATAAATTTTCATAAATTTCAGTAAAAGCTAACCCATACTTGTAAATGTTGTAAGTTATATCCTCGATTTTCTACTTTATTCATTACAGAAACTATGCCAAATTTTTAGGAATACTGTCTTTAGGTGTAGTAAATACAAATCTTATATCAAATATGCAATTCATAAATTTTCAGAAATTTCAGTAAAACCTAACCCATACTTGTAAATGCTGAAAGTTATTTCTTCGATTTTCTCACTTATTCATTACTGAAACTTTGCCAAATTTTCAGGAATAATGTCTTTAGGTGTAGTAAAGACAAATCTAATATCAAATATGTAATTGATACATTTTTAGAAATGTCAGTAAAAGCTAACCCATACTAGTAAAAGCTGAAAGTTATGTCCTCGATTTTCTCACTTATTCATTACAGAAACTTTGCCAAATTTTCAGGAATAATATCTGTATGTGTAGTAAACACAAATCTAACATCAAATATGCAATTCATAAATTTTCAGAAATTTCAGTAAAAGCTAAGCCATACTTGTAAATGTTGAAACTTATAACCTTGAATTTCTACGTTATTGATTGCAGAAACTTTGCCAAATTTTCAGGAATAATGTCTTTAGGTGTAGTAAATACAAATCTAATGTCAACTAACAGTCTGACTAACAGTCAGGCAACAATGTTATTTAGAAAATATAACCTCAAATTGAAAATAACTTAACCTAAAAAAAAATGACAAGTTCCATTGGGGAATTCAGTTATTTCCGAAACACTACCAACAAAATGACTAAATATTCATGGACTACCCTGACGCAAAAACATCGTGAATGTAGAGTACCTGAGGAATACATGAACTGAAATTTCATTAAAAGGATGCAATGAAGGTCGATTTACCAGTTATCACGAAGTGATTTGGTTAAGCCCTGTAATCTAATACACTTTGCAGACGCCTGATAAATTTAATTTCCTGGTTTTGCCCAAACGGAGCTAAAAGTGTAATCAGCGATAGCACGCAGCCCCCGCACGAGTTGCAGACGTTTAAAAAAGGGGCTCTATCTGCATAATATAAACACATGTGCGGTTAAGCATTAATATCTTCATAGTGTGCGGGAGAGGACCCATTTGAGCGTGCTCGCAATAACCCCGACTATCACCGTTTTATTTGCATTTTCGAGGGCTTAACCGCGTCGCGGATCATTTCCACGTGGGGGCGGCGATGAGTGGCGAGCCCCGGGTGTGGGGGCGGGGGGCTCAAAGGGGCGATTATCTCTTTCATGCCGGCCGGACAATTAAACGAAACAAAGGGGCGCATCGGCGGTGAAAAAACGAAACGATCCTCCATGTCCGTGTGTGGATGCCCTGTACAGGCTCCCCAGGTCGGAAAATATTTAGGGCTATATTTTACGGACGCCTCGGGAATGTTTTAATTTTTTTATCTTTTTTATAACTTGGAAACCTCGTAACTTCTCGCTGTATTCGCTTTAATTAATGCCCTTTCAGATTTTTATGGATAATTAATGGCGCATGCATAGTAAATAAAACCGGACGAAACGCGAGAGCGTTGTTTTCCAGGCACCAAACATGTAACAAATATTACGTGAGGGCACATCGATTGTTAAAAAGTAATCATTTCATGTCAATAAGTTTTAAATGAAGAGGAAAAAACTCCTGAAAAACTCCTTGTTCGCAATTTGTGAGTGCTTGGAGAGTATCGTACATGTTCGGGAGTAGAACGACTATACCCGAACATATACGATAACTGTTCGCGACTCTTCATAAAGTCTCCTCTTTTCAAGCCATCCAAAAGTAGATATTTGTCTTACTATTATAAATACATCTTCATTATATACGTGTATATACATACATTGTATACAATGTAGAATACATACATTGATTCATACTTATAGCATTGAGTCAATGCTTTTGCAATAATATTTTTATTTATATAAACACTTATTAAAATAAGGTAAATCAAACACTTGGTTGAAGTTTCACTATGTTGATAGAATTGATTTACCTTAATTATCATGTTTCACCAAGTGGTATCCACACATACTTTCAACTTACTTAAAATAACTTTCATTCCATGTATTTTATGATAATCAGTGATCAACAATTTGATTGCAAGAATAACTCGACGTATTATAACGTGTCGTTTCCACGTAATAGACTCTGCTATCGGTACGCACGAAGAAAATTACATCAACGCTGTATTTTCGCTCATTTCCTTCGGGAAATCTATAATTATTCGACCGCGTCCGCGATATTTTCCCTTGAGCTCGTGATAATAAAGAGCGGGCAAACAAATGAATACGTGCAATTTCGCGAGCGCGAGATGGAAGAGCTTCATTACATTTGAGGGATTGCGCTAATGAGCCGGCAGGGCTCAACGAAACGTAAAGAGCTGGATATATATATTTTTGCAGTTTTCGTGCTCTGAGCCGTGTAACAAATCATGAATGGAGCCGTGGGGATCAGCTAGTTAACGCACCGATCGCTTCAAACAGTTAGGGGTTGATTTTCACTCAGTGCAATATTAAAATTACAATGGATCCCTGAGATTACACAAATGAAACCAAAATAACATTATAAATAACTAGGTTAAGTGATTAAAAATAGCGAATGAAAGAAATTATTTAAACATTTTTAACAAGTATTAATGTTATCATTGCAGAACAACAGATATAAAAACCAATTAAGCCACAAGGATAAACAGGATAAACAGGATTATTGTTATTGTTAGTTAGGTTTAGTTAGTAAGAGGGAATAGTCCTACCGACTGCGCCAATTTTTTTTGGACAATATTGTTTGTATAAGTTGACATGGTCGCCGATAATACCTGAACTATACAGGGTGTCCCAAAAATAGTGGACAAGCTCAACAGCATGCTACTCAGAGATGGCCATTGAGTCCTTTTGTCCCACTACAAAAATTATAAACATAAAAATAAAATTATGTTTAAGGTTTTATCCATAAATTACCAGTTATATATTTATGGTTGTTATATTTAGTACTTATTGGTAAATAATATTTATTTTTATCTTATTTTATAATTTATTTCTTTCGCCTGACTAGTTCGGTTACGAACCACCATCATAGAAGGCATATGTATTTAATGATTATATATCTTGAATTTATTTGAAATGTAATAATGAATTTGATAGATGTCTATTCAAAATTACATTTCAAACGAATCAAGATATATAATCATTAAATACATATGCACCTGATGATGGTTGTACATAACCGAAACAAGTCAGTTGAAATGTAATTTCGAATTTGAGAGATGTCGATTCAAAGTTACAATTCAAATAAATCAAGATATATAATCATTAAATACATATGCCTCTGATGATGGTTGGTCATAACCGAAACTAGTCAGGTGAAAGAAATAAATCATAAAATAAAATAAAAATAAATATTATTTACCAGTAAGTACTAAATATAACTACCTTAAAGTGAGTATTAGTATTACATAAATGTAATAATTGTATGATATATAATATGGAAAGTCTGAATTCTTAATACCATCTGAATTTAACGATACTCATTCTATCCCTCCCATAGCATACAAGTTAAGAAGAGAAACTTTTGAAATTTGGTAATAGCTCTTGAAATTTGACTCATTTTAAAGAAAACCAGTTCAGCTTTGAGAATTGCCTTGCAAATTTGGCTGATTTGGAAAAAAAATTACTTCATATTTATTAATTTGTCTTCAAGTTTCACATTTTTTAGATATATTACAAGTTTACAAGTTTAGAAGAGAAACGTTTGAAATTTGATAATAGCTTCTGAAATTTAACTCTTTTTAAAGAAAACCAGTTCAGCTTTGAGAACTGCCTTGGAAATTTGGCGGATTTGAAAAAAAAATTACTTCACATTTATTTATTTGTCTTCAAATTTCACATTTTTTTAGATATATCACCAATGCATGAATGATATTATCATTTCATGAAAACATAATAATATCATTCTTGAGTTGGTGATATTTCTTATGAAATGATAATGACATTCATGTATAAGCGATATATATCATAAAATGATAATAGCATTCATGCATTGGTGATATATATCATGAAACGATAATATCATCAATCAATTGATGGTGTTACCTATGAATTTGCAAGATATCTGATAAATTTATTATATCACTTATTAATCGCTGATATCATAATAAATTTGTGCCATACCTGATAAACTGATGATATCACTTACAAATTAGGGACATCACTTATAAATCACTGATATCACTCACATCACTTACAAATTAGGGACATCATTTATGAATCACTGATATCATTCATAAATTAGTGATATGTCATTAGAATTTTTTGTATATTTCTAAAATATCTTATGAATTCCCAACATGAGTTATATTAATCATTAATTTATTAGATGTTTTATGAATTGGTATGACTAATAATATATAATTATCATTCATGAGTTCATAGTATTACAAGAAGTAAGACGAGTCTTGACTTTTTGAGGGTACTGACAAATTCATATTGTGCTATCATCAATTAATTAGATATATCACGAATTCCCAAGCAACATATTTGGAAATAATATTACAAGAAGTAAGATGACTCGTGACTTTTTGAGGGTACTGAAATATTAATATGTGCTATCATCAATTAATTAGATATATCATGAATTCACAAGCAACAGCATCAATTCATCAATGATAGTATTATTTCATGAGATATATCATCAATCACTACATCCATGATGTTATCATTTCATGTGATGTATCTCATGACATGATAATATCATTCATGAGTTCATAATACATAAATACTCATGAATTTGTGATAATATTACAAGAAGTAAGTTGACTTATAACTTTGTGATAGTACTGACGAATTCATAAGTGATATCTCATGAAATGATAATATCATTAATGCATTGGCGAGATATATATCATAAAATAATAATATCATCAATGAATTGATGATGTTACTTGTAAATTTGTGCTATATCTGATAATATCAGGTAAACTAACATCACTAATTCATTTATGATATTACCATTTGACGAGATATATCACCATTGCATTAATGATATTACCATTTCATGTGATATACCTCATGATAACATGATATTATCATTCAAGAGTTCATGATATATCTCATGAAATGAGGAGGAAAGACCCCATGGGGTCGATAGCCCAATAAAGATTGTTTATATATCTCATGAAATAATAATATAATTCACGCATTGGTGATATATCTCATGAAATGATAATATCATCAATAAATTGATGATGTAACGTGTAGATTTGTGCCATATCTGATGAATTGATAATATCACTTACAAATTTCGAACATCACTTGTGAATCACTGATATCATTCATAAATTAGTGAGATATCTTATGAATTCATGTACATGAGTTATATCAATCATGAATCTATCAAATGTTGCATGAATTGGCATTACTAATAATATATAGTTATCCACGAATATGTAACAATATCACAAGTTACTCTATTTCTACGCATTACTATTATTACTCATGATTTTGTGATAGTACTGACAAATTCATAAGTGATATCATCTATTTATTAGATATCTTACAAATTTACAAGTAACATTATCAATGCATTGCTGATATTATCATTTCATGTGATATACTTCATGACATGATAATATCGTTCATGAATTTGTCGTGTATCTCATGAAATGATAATATCTTTCATGTATTGGTGAGATATATATCATAAAATAATAATATCATCAATGAATTGATGATGTTACTTGAAAATTTGTGCCATATCTGGTAATAATATTACAAGAAGTAAAAAAATAACTTTTTGAGGGTACTGAAAAATTCATATTGTGCTGTCATCAATTAATTAGATGTCTAACAAATTCACAAGTACTATCATCAATTTATTGATGATATTATCATTTGATGAGATATATCATTCATGAGTTCATAGGGTCACAAGAAGTAAGATGACTCTTGACTTTTTGAGGGTACTGACAAATTCATATTGTGCTATCATCAAATAATTAGATATATCACAGATTCACAAGTAACATCATCAGTTTATCAATGATATTATTATTTCATGAGATATATCATCATTCATCACTACATCCATGATTTTATCATTTGATGTGATATATCTTATGACATGATAATATCATTGATGAGTTCATAAAACATAAATACTCACGAATTTGTGATAATATCACAAGAAGTAAGTTGACTTATAACTTTGTGATAGTACTGACGAATTCATAAGTGATATCTCATGAAATGATAATATCATTCATGCATTGGCGAGATATATATCATAAAATATTAATATCATCAATGAATTAATGATGTTACTTGTAAATTTGTGCCATATCTGGTAATGCTATTACAAGTAAGATGACTCGTGACTTTGCGAAGGTGCTGAAAAATACATATTGTGCTATCATCAATTAATTAGATGTCTCACAAACCATGACTATCAAATTCACAAATAACATTATCAATTCATTGATGATATTATCATTTGATGAGATATATCATCAATGCATCAGTGATATTATCATTTCATGTGATATATCTCATGACATGATAAATCATTCATGAATTCATGATAATATCATTTATCAGTTCATAATATATAATTACTCACGAATATGTGATAATATCACAAGAAGTAAGATGACTAATAACTTTGTAATAGTACTGACAAATTCATAAGTTAATAATGATGATATATATCATGACATGATAATATCATTTATGAGTTCATAATATATAATTACTCACGAATTTGTGATAAAAACACAAGAAGTAAGATGACTAATAACTTTGTGATAGTACTGACGAATTCAAAAGTGATATCATCAATTTATAAGAAATCTCACAAATTCACTATATACTCAATTCATTGATGGTCAATTCATTAAAGTAGACTGCGACGGTCAGAAAATTTAGTAGAGGCACATATTTGTATATTTCTAAGAAATGATCAATTCAACGAAGTGTCAGAGAAGCATATGAACGCCACCTCTTGATGAAATCAATAAATCCGTACACATTGGACTAATGATGCCCAACAGGTCGAAACCGGTCTCCAGTTGTTCACGAAGATGATATCCAATACAAATATTTAAATTTATAATTAAAATTATAAGTTTTTTTATTTTTGATTGTTTTCTTCCTTCATTATTTGAGTACTTACTGGTAGTTTATATGTTTCGATATAAAGATCATTTTTATTTTTATTATTTTTATTATGTCTTCTCCACCTGAGGTGTTAATTTTTTTGAGTTCAATATATATGATATTAGATAAGAATTTTATAAATGATTTGACTTTTTATTAATTAATTTTAGGTTTTTTTTCAAATCATTTATAAAAATCTTATGTAATATCATATATATATTAAATTCAAAACAATTAACACCTCTGAAGATGAGCGAAAGATAGCCGAAACTAGCCCGGTGAAGAAGACATAATAAAAATAATAAATACAAAAAAAACATGCTTATATCTAAAGATATAAACTACCACTAAGTACTCCAATAAAGAAGGAAGAAAACAATAAATAATATAACACTAACTTATATCCAAAATGGATGAAACTATAACATTTTTTTTAGATTGTATGAATCGGTGGTTAATACTTGGCGAAACATCTTTAAATTAGTATAAATAAAGCACTTGGTTAAGTTTCATAAATTTACATAAATTTGTGAAACTTAACCAAGTGCTTTATTAATACTAACGAATTTTTTTAATTGTTTTCTTTCTTCTTATAACAAAAATATAAATGATGACTTATTCTTTTACAAGGTTTAAATAAGTTGTACGTAACGCACGTTCGATTTACTACTTTATGATCGGATTAACTTTGTTGCAGCAATATGGAAGAAAGTTTACAGGTAAAGACAAAGCCAAGGAAAAGTTTTTATACCTTATAAAAGCTGTGCGTTTACATAAGTGATAAACAATTTTCAACTTTTTTCATTTTAATCTTTGCCCCTATCTAATCCGCAACACACAAAAAAACTTTATACGAGAATATTTTATGTATATGTCAATTAGGTAATTGCATTGCAGAATTTTATTATTGAACATGATTAATTATTTTGTTCATTTAAGATTGTATTTTTACCTCCTTTTCATGCACATATACATTACCTAGTAATGAATATGAACAATTATGATTAATAATTTTTTTCATATAAGATTTTATTTTTACGTTCTTTTCATGCACATATACAGTACCAAGTAATGAATATGAACAATTTTTATACTGTAATATTTTGATGTATTGTTGAAGATTTTATGTATCAATTATATAATTTTCATCGTCGAAACGATTGAATAAACTCAGGTGATAGTAACAAAGTAACATATATGTGTTTTTTACCTTTTTCAGTATGTATGATAAAGTAGAGCCGTCAAGTGTAACTCAACGATTGTATTTTGTTCTTAGGTTTATTAGAATTAGGTATTAAAACGTATAGGTGTTTGACGTACGAAAAATTATACGATCAGTGGCATCAGTACTGAACATCTTTGATGAAACATAAGTAAACAGTCATGTTTTGTGCACACATGATTCAATTTTTATGTGGTACTACGGTGGTGTAATTAACCGCATTCGCGTGGCTCGCCGTGAAAGCACACACGGTAAGAATTAATAAGTGTGTGCTTTGTAAACAGCGAAGACGTAATTGGATATTATTTATTACCAGGAATTTTAATTACATTATTTCATTTGCAGTCGCGTTTGTTTGCGCTGGCTGCCAAGTCATTTGTTAATTAGGAATTTGGTTACGTTATGAGCAGACGACGATTGCCGCATTAGCCTGTGATCTGCGGCCCCTTTCTCTCGTGCAAAATTCCGCTGATAAATCACCCAAAATTTTACCTCGTCCGCCCCACAGAAGTTTCGTGACCCGGACAGATTCGCCGCCCCCGGACCCGAACGTACAGATGCCTACGGGACGAAGGGGTCGTGCCATCGCCGAGTCCAGGTCTTTGTTTGCCGCTGCAGTTGAAACAATTAAAGGGATGCGCATCCATCACGCCGCCGCCCCCGGGGGCAAAAAGAAGGTCGCTGCGAAGAACGCTTTACGACGTGATTTAGTCAGTCCGGGGGAAGTTTTGCCCGTAATGCAAATGTGCACTGGTCGGATGCACCCTTAGCGACGAGCGCCGCCCCCAGGGAGCGGCGCTAACGTAATTATTGTTTTAAAAACACCCGGGGCGTGGCGCGGATCTGGGAATTGCTACAATGCTCGGGATTATGCAATTCCCGCTGCTGGAGAAGGCGATGGAGCGGACGTAATGTCTTCACACTTCGGGACAAACGCCGGATAATAACAACAGCTCGATTGTCGAGACGTGGGTGGTGAGCAAGTGTGCCATACGTTGGATTCTCAGCTATTTAATGCAGCTTTGTCAGAACAGTTTGCACACAAATTAGTTATGACGGCGTAAAATTGCAGGGATGGATTTTCAATTGCTTAACTCATCAGTATCAGTTAGATAGTACTGAAATTTACATTTACCCCGGAAAGGACCTGGGGGGGGGGGGGGGGTGTAGTGGAGGGAGAAAGAAAAAGTATAAATTCGCAAGTTCAACATTTACTCAGCTGAGTTAGAAATAACTACCCGCGTAGAACGTTACTCTGCTCGACGAAGTCTCGACGAAGATTGAGCATTAATTTCTTAGGTTAGGTTAGGTTAGGTTAGGTTAGGTTAGGTTAATATGAACGACTAAAGTCAATTTCCATACTAATGATAATGTTGCCGTAGATTGGCACGGATTACGATTTCGCAAAATAAAAATACGCAATGAAAACTAGTAAATAAAACCTTGCAAATAGAAAGTTATACTTTCGATTTTCTAAATTATTCAATGCAGAAACTTTGTCAAATTTTCAGGAGAATTAGCTTCAGGTGTACCGAATACATACATAATATTAAATATGCACTAAATATATTTTCAGAAATTTCATGAATTGCTAATGTATACTTGTGAATGCAGAAAGTTATGTTTTCGATTTTCTCATTTATTTAATACAGAAACTTTGGCAAATTTTCAGGAGAATTTGCTCCAGGTGTACTTAATACGAATCAAATATCAAATATAAAACTATTCAGAAATTTAGTAATAGTTATGTCATACATGTCAATGTTATTTTTTTGATTTTCTCACTCACATTTTCTTAATTATTTATTGTAGTAATGTAGTCAAATTTTTGGAAGAATTAGGTTCAGATGTACTAAATACAAATCTAATATTAAATATGCACTAAACAAATTTTCAGAAATTTCAAAAATAGGTAATCTATACTTGCCAATGCAGAAAGTTATGCATTCGATTTTCTCACTAATTTAATATAGAAACTGTGTTAAATTTTCAGGAGAATTAGCATGAGGTGTACTCAACATAAATTTTATATTAAAGATGCACTAAATAAATGTACAGAAATTTCAGGAATAGCTAGTCTATACTTGTCAATGCAGAAAGTTGTGCTTTCGTTTTTCTCACTTATTTGATACAGAAACTGTGTCAAATTTTCAGGAGAATATGCTTTAGGTGTACCAAATACAAATATAATATTAAATAAGCTATTAATAAATTTTCAGAAATTTCAGTAATAGCTAACTCACACTTGCCAATGCAAAAAGCTATGCTATCGATTTTCTCACTTATTTAATACAGAATATGTGTCAAATTTTCAGGAGAATTTGCTTTAGGTGTACTAAATCCAAATCCAATATTAAATATGCATTAAAAAAAATCAGAAATTTCAGTAATAGCTAATATATACTTGTCAGTGCATAAAGTTATGCTTTCGATTTTCTCACTTATTTGATACAGAAACTGTGTCAAATTTTCAGGAGAATTACCTTCAGGTATACTGAACACATATCTAATATTAAATATGCCCTAAATACATTTTCAGAATATTCAGGAATAACTAACCCAAATTGCCAATGCAGAAAGTTATACTTTCGATTTTCTCAATTACTTAATGCAGAAATTTTGACAAATTTTCAGGACAATTAGGTTCAGATATACTAAATACAAATCTTATATTAAATATGCATTAAATAAATTTTCAAGAATTTCAGGAATAGCTAACTCATACATGTCAATGCAGAAAGTTATACTTTTGACTTTCTTACTTATTTAATACAGAAACTGTGTCAAATTTTCCGGAGAATTAGCTTTAGGTGTACTAAAACCAAATATAATATTAAATAAGCAATTAATAAATTTTCAGATATTTCAGTAATAGCTAACTCATACATGTAAATGCAGAAATATATACTTTCGATTTTCTCACTTATTTAATAGAGAAACTGTATCAAATTTTTAGGAGAATTTGCCTAAGGTGTATTAAACACATATCTAAAATTAAATATGCACTAAATACATTTTCAGAAATTTCAGGAATAGCTAATGTATACTTGTCAATGCAGAAAGTTATGCTTTCGATTTTCTCAATAATTTAATGTAGAAATTATGTCACTATTTTCAGGTGTACTCAAAACATGTCTAACATTAAACATGTATTGAATAAAATTTTAGAAATTTCAGTAATAGCTAATCTATACTTGTCAATCCACAAAGTTATCCTTTCGATTTTCTGACTTATTTAAATCAGAAGCTGTGTTAAAAATTTCAGGAGAATTTGCTTCAGATGTACTAAATGAAAATATAATATTAAATATGCAATTAATAAATTTTTAGAAATTTAGTAATAGCTCACTCATACATGCCAATGCAGAAAGTTATATTTTCGAATTTCTCACTTACTTAATACAGAAACTGTGTCAATTTTTTAGGAGAATTAGCTTAAAGTATACTAAATACAAATATTATATTAAATATGCATTAGGAAAATTTTCAGAAATTTCAGTAATATCTAATCTACACTTGTCAATCTAGAAAGTTATCCCTTCGATTTTCTGACTTATTTAATATAGAAACTGTCAAATTTTCAGGAAAATTTGCTTCAGGTATACTTAATAAAAAAATATAATACTAAATATGCTATTAATAAATTTTCAGAAATTTCAGGAATTGCTAATCTATACTTGTCAATGCAAAAAGTTATAGTTTCGATTTTCTCATTTATTTAATACAGAAACTGTGTCAAATTTTCACGAGAATTAACTTCACGTATACTGAACACATACCTAATATTAAATATGCACTAAATAAATTTTCAGAAATTTCAGGAATAGCTAATCCTTACTTGTCTTATTTTTCACTAATTTAATACATAAACTGTGTCAAATTTTTAGGAGAGTTAGCTTCAGGTGTACTGAAGATATACCTAATAACAAGTATGCATTAAATACGTTTTCAGAAATTTCAGGAATTGGTAATCTATATTTGCCAATGCAGAAAGTTATCCATTCGATTTTCTCACTTATTTAATACATAAACTGTGTTAAATTTTCAGGAGAAATTGATTCAGGTGTAGTGAATACATACCTAATATTAAATATGCACTAAATAAATTTTCAGAAATTTCAGAAATAGCTAATCCTTACTTGTCTTATTTTTTCACTAATTTAATACAGAAACTGTGTAAAATTTTCAGGAGTATTAGTTTCAGGTCTACTGTATAGGAATCTAATATCAAATTTGCAAATAATAAATTTTCAGAAATTTCAGTAATAGCCAACCTACACTTGTCAATGCACAAAGTTAACCTTTCGATTTTCTCACTTATTTAATACAGAATCTGTGTCAAGTTTTCAGGAGAATTTGCTTCAGGTGTACTGAACACATACCTAATATTAAATATGCACTAAATAATATTTCAGAAATTTCAGGAATAGGTCATTTATACTTGCCAATGCAGAAAGTTATACTTTCGATTTTCTCAATTGTTTATTGCTGAAACTTTGTCAAATTTTCAGGAGACTAAACTTCACGTGTACTTAATACAAATATAATATTAAATATGCAATTAATAAATTTTCAGAAATTTCAGTATCACCTAATCCTTACTTGTCAATGCAGAAAGTTATACTTTCGATGTTTTCATTTATTTAATACAGAAACTATGTCAAATTTACAGGAGAATTATCTTTAGGTGTACTCAACACATATATAATATTAAATATGCACCAAATAAATTTTCAGAAATTTCAGGAATAACTAACCCAACTTGCCAATGCAGAAAGTTATACTTTCGATTTTCTCAATTACTTAATGCAGAAATTTTGTCAAATTTTCAGGACAATTAGGTTCAGATGTACTAAATACAAATCTTATATTAAATATGCATTAAATAAATTTTGAGGAATTTCACGAATAGCTAACTCATACATGTCAATGCAGAAAGTTATACTTTTGACTTTCTTACTTATTTAATACAGAAACTGTGTCAAAATTTCAGGAGAATTTGCTCCAGGTGTACTAATATATTATGTAGCGTTATTTGCTAATAAATATTCTTTATATATATTAAATATAAATATAATATTAAATATGCAATTAATAAATTTTTAGAAAATTTGGTATTAGCTAACTCATACATGTCAATGCAGAAAGTTATACTTTGATTTTCTCGCATATTTAATACAGAAACTGTGTCAAATTTTTAGGAGAATTAGTTTCAGGTGAATTCAGCACATATAAAATATTAAATATGCACTAAATAAATATTCAGAAATTTTAGGTATAGGAAATCTATACTTGTCAATGCAGAAAGTTTTCCTTTCGATTTTCTCAATTATTTAATACAGAAACTGTGTCAAATTTTCAGGAGAATTAGCTTCAGGTACGCTAAATACGAATCCAATAGTAAATATGCAAATAATTAATTTTCAGGAATTTCAGTTAGAGCTAACCCATTAATGTCAACAAAGAGAGTTATACTTTCGATGTTCTCACATATTAGTTTATGCGCAGGTGATAGATATATAGAGATAGATGGAAAACTGGAAAGATAGATAGATAGGTAGATATATTTATTGTATCAAAGATTTAAGAAATATTCCAGAAAAAATTGACCACTGCCAACTCTGTGATTTGTTAGTTAATACAATAAGGAGTCACGAATAGTTAATGACTGCACCCGAACGTGTGGAATCCTCTCCATTGCACTCCCCAGTGGCGACCATTCGACGCATAAACTATTGCTAATTGCGTCGTAATTGTTTGTGAATCGCAACAAATAGAATTATTCATAGTGAATAGCAGCTCGGGATTAATTGGATGAAAACCTCCGCCGCCGATTCGGCCGACTCTTCTGTGCGCACCGAAGAAACTCAGGCAAACATAACGCGGGATAATTGAACGTTAACAATGTTACGCAAATTACTATTCAAAATCAAACACAGATAGGACCAGAAGGGTCCGCATCCCTCGACATACACTCGCGCCACCTCTTTCGGCGAATCATCCCCCTGGTGCGCCCTTCGGATTCCGGAATCGGCGCCGGAATATCCGCCCGAGCTTTAATGAATGCACCCCGCCGCATGCCATTGTTACTCAATTTCCCATATAATATTTGTGTAATTCCAGATGAATCGATCCATTGTTGCGGGGAGGCGAGAAGCGCGCCCCATTGTGTGTATGCGCGGCCCTCGGCGTTTTTGTCGGCGGCCGGCAGCCGGTAATTGCTGGATCTGTCCGTGCGAAAAAAGCCGCTTAATGATCGTGTCCTTCAAGATGTTCCGAAGAGATATAGGTGTATTGTTGCCTGGCCCTTTAATGCACTGCATTGATGGGAAAACTTGGCTCGCTATGGATTCCGCCCACATTGTGATAGCAGCAGGGCAGACACACACATAACAGGACACATAAAAAGGACAACCCTCGGTCCTCAGCGCCATGAGTATGATGGTGCTCTGCGCGTGGGATTTATGTAAATTACACGCCAAAATATATTCTAGTGCCACAAAATTGTACACGAAATTAGCCACTTGTAAATATATAAATCCCACAATTTTTATTAATGTTCTCTAATTGTACACACAATTAAAACCAGTGACCCCAAAACATTTTTATTATTATACTTTAGTTGTATAAAATTTAATAGGTGTAATGCAAAATTATAACCAGTGGTGCGAAAAATGTTTTCTCTATGTAATACAACTTAACTTCGTTTTAGCCTTTGAGTGCCATAAATGATGACATAAATGTTGAGAGTATGTATACATAGTGTCCCTGAACGGTCTGTACAAAGTTTGAGAGCAAGTTCCAGGGACCCAAAGAAGCAAAAAATGTCCCATGAACATAGGATTGCAAACGTTTCCTTCTGGAAGTCTGTAGCGAATTTAAGTGGCTACATTCTGAATATCGAAGTGGAAATAAACAATAGACAGCAAGCAGCAACAAGAACATTCCAGACGATCCAAAAGATAATACTAAACAACAAGAAGATACCAAGAAAAACAAAACTAACAATATACAAAATAATACTAATACCAACACTAATATATGGATGCGAAACGTGGACGCTAAACAGGAGACAAAAAAGTAAGATACACACTAGAAATGATGTATTTTAGGAAAGTATACGGAGTAACCAGAAAAGACAGAATCAGAAACGTAGACATAAGAAGAGAACTAGAAATAACAGAACTAAACAAAATAATTGAAGACAGACAGCTGCAATGGTTGGGTCACCTACACAGAAGAAAAGACACCAATCAAACAAAAACCATATGGCAAACAAAAATAATCGGGAAAAGAAAACTGGGAAGACCGAAAAAGAAGTGGGACAAATATGTCATAAATATTATGGAAAGAAGAGGAATATCTAACGCCCAAATGAAGAAAATCACAGGAAACAAGAAGATCTGGAACCTACCAGTAAGAAAATACAAGAGATTGAGAAACTACAATATTCTACACCCGAAAGGGTAGAAGAATTATGACTATAATAGTAATAATAATGAATTCCATCAACTCAGAAAGGATCTTTATATTTTTCAACATTATTTTTTATTAGGTTTCTCCTTTTAATTTTAATTTTGGTAAACGAAATCTTTCCATTCCTTCCTGTTCTTTACAAATCTATTTGCCTCTGTAATCGTTTTGTTTCTTTTCTCCAATATTTGTTTTACACCCTCATCCCATTCTTATCTCGGTCTTCCTCTTCTCCTTTTTCATTTGATCCTCGCTCTTCCCATACTTTCTTTGCCTGTCTATTCTCTTCCATTCTTATCAGATGTTCCCACCAGAAAGGATCTTTATATTTTTCAACATTATTTTTAATTGGGTTTCTCCTTTTAATTTTAATATTGGTAAATGAAATTTTTCCATTCCTTCTTGTTTTTCGCTAATCTATTTGCCTCTATAATCGCTTTGTTTCTTTTCTCTAATATTTGTTTTACACCCTCATCCCATTCTTATCTCGGTCTTCCTCTTTTCCTTTTTCCTTTAATCCTCGCTCTTCCCATACTTTCTAGACCTGCTCATTCTCTTCCATTCTTAATGTCCCCACCAGCTCAGTTGACGTCTTTCAATGAACTTTTACATTTCTTTAATATCAGTTTGCTTCTTATAACTGCATTTCTTATTCCATCCTTCCTTGTTACTCCCATAACTCTCCGTAGATATATCATCTCTGTAGCCTGTATTCTGCTATTGTCTCTATTTATTGAGTTTTGTATTGAAGTATTGTATTTGTATCTTATAGATCATATTTCTATTTTAACTCGTATAAAACTTTATTATTAGCACAAAATAAATATTATTATTATTTGTCAGCATCCACGTTTCACACCCATCATTATCGGTCATTATCGGTCTGTAGATTGTATTGTAAATTCTCATTTTAGTTCTCTTACTTATTTCCTTCTTGTTTATAAAGCTTCTGTTCATAGCATAGTATTGTATTATTATTCTCGTGCTTATTTCTCTTTTTTTTTAATTTTCACGGAAAACTGTTTTCTTATGCATTTTCAACGTTTTTGTCAAATATGTACAAGTAAAATATTGACATTAAAACTGTTCAATTTATACGGAAAACTGTTTTTTCTGTCTTTGCCAATTACTTATTCAAATTGAATGACAAATTGTCAATTATGTAAAATATTGACATTAAAATTGTTCTATTACCATGGAAAACTGTTTTTCTGTCTTTCCGAATTACTTATTCAAATTGGATGACAAATTAAAATTGTATTTGACAATTAATATTAAGTGAAATTTGTTAAATTTTCATGGAAAACTGTTTTCCTTTACACTGACCCTCTTTCTCATTTATGTACAAGTAAAATATTGGTATTAAAATTGTTCAATTTAAATGGAAAGTCCCTGTTCATAGCATAGTATGTTTTTATTGTATTATTTACTCTGGTGCTTCTTTCTCGTTTTTTTTTTTTAAATTTTCATGGAAAACTGGTTTCCTACGCATTGTCAACGTCTTTGTTATTTATGAACAAGTAAAATATTGACAATAACATTGTTCAATGAACATGGAAAACTGTTTTTCTGTCTTTGCCAATTACTTATTCAAATTGATTGTGAAATTAAAATTGTATTTGACAATTAATATTAAGTGAAATATTGTTATTAAATTTGTTAAATTTTCATGGAAAACTGTTTTCCTTTACACTGACCCTCTATGCCAATTATGTACAAGTAAAATATTCGCATTAAAATTGTTCAAATTACATGGACAACTATTTTCCTAGGCATTGTCAACGTCTTTGTTAATTATGTACAAGTAAAATATTGACAGTAAAATTGTTCAATTTTCATGTAAAACTGTCTTTGCCAATTACTTATTCAAATTGAATGACAAATTAAAATTGTATTTGACAATTTATATATAGTGAAATATTGATATTAAGTTTGTTAAATTTTCATGGAAAACAGTTTTCCTAGGCATTGTCAACGTCTTTGTCAATTATGTACAAATAAAGTATTGACATTAAAATTGTTCAATTTACATTGAAAACTGTTTTTCTGCCTTTGCCAATTACTTATTTAAAATGGAATGACAAATTAAAATTGTATTTGACAATTAATATTTAGTGAAATATTGATATTAAATTTGTTAAATTTTCATGGAAAACTGTTTTCCTTTACACTGACCCTCTTTGTCAATTATGTACAAGTAAAATATTGGCAATATTGTTCAATTTACATGGAAAACTGTTTTTAACTTTGCTGACTCTCATTGTCAATTACTTATTCAAATTGATTGACAAATTAAAATTGTATTTGACAATTAATATAAAGTAAAATATTGATATTAAGTTTGTTAAATTTTCATGGACAACTGTTTTCCTTTACACTGATCCTCGTTGTCAATTATGTACAAGTAAAATATTGGCATTAAAGTTGTTCAATTTACATGAAAAACTGTTTATATCTTTTCTGACTGTTTTTGTCAATTACTTATTCAAATTGAATGACAAAATAAAATTGTTTTTGACAATTAATATTAAGTGAAATGTTATTATTAAATTAGTTACATTTTCATGGAAAACTTGTTTCCTTTACACTGACCCTCTTTGTCACTTATGTAGAAGTAAAATATTGGCAATAAAATTGTTCAATTTACATGGAAAACTGTTTTTATCTTTTCTGACTGTCATTGTCAATTGCTTAAGTTAGTTTCAGGTATACTGTACACGAATATAATATGAAATTTGCAAACAATAAGTTTTTAGAAATTTCAGTAATAACTAACCCATACTTATCACTGTAGAAAGTTAAATGTTTGATTTTCTCCTTTATTTAATACTGAAACTTTGTCAAATATTCAGGAGAATGAGTTTCAAGTACACTCTACTCGAATCTAATATGAAATTTGTAAATATTAAATTTTCAGAAATTTCAGTAATAGCTAACCCTTACTTGTTAATGCAGAAAGTTATGTCTTTGATTTTCTCCCTTTTTTAATACTGACAGTTTGTCAAATTTACAGGTGAATTGGTATCAGGTAAACTGTACACGAATCTAATATCAAATTTACAAATTATAAATTTTCAGAAATTTCAGTAACAGTGAACTAATACATGTCAATGCAGAAATTTATGTTTCGATTTTCTCTCTTATTTAATACTGAAAGTTTGTCAAATTTTCAGGAGAATTAGTTTAAGGTATACTGTACATGAATCTTATATCAAATTTACAAATTATAAATTTTCAGAAATTTCAGTAACAGATAACTAATACATGTCAATGCAGAAATTTAGGGTTTGATTTTCTCCCTTATTTAATACTGAAAGTTTCTCAAATTTTCAGGAAAATTAGTTTCAGGTGTACTGTACACGAATCTAATATCAAATTTACAAATTATAAATTGTCAGAAATTTCAGGTGCAAATAACTAATACTTGTTAATGCAGAAAGTTAAGTTTCGATTCTCTCCCTTATATAACACTGAAAGTTTGTCAAATTTTCAGGACAATTAGTTTCAGGTGTACTGTACACGAATCTGATATCAAATTTACAAATTATAAATTTTCAGAAATTTCAGTAACAGATAACTAATACATGTCAATGCAGAAATTTAAGTTTTGATTCTCCCCCTTATTTAATATTGAAAGTTTGTCAAATTTTCAGGACAATTAGTTTCAGGTATACTGTACATGAATCTATAATCAAATTTACAAATTATAAATTTTCAGAAAATTTAGTAACAGTGAACCAATACATGTCAATGCAGAAAGTTAAGTGTTTGATTTTCTCCCATATTTAATACTAAAAATTTGTCAAATTTTTTAGGAGAATTAGTTTCAGATATACCGTACACGAATCTAACATCAAATTTGCAAATTATAAATTTTCTGAAATTTCAGCAACAGATAACTAATACATGTCAATGCAGAAATTTAAGTTTTGATTTTCTCCATTATTTAATACTGAAAGTTTGTCAAATTTTCAGGAGAATTAGTTTCAGGTATACTGTACATGAATCTAATATCAAATTTTCAAATTATAAATTTTCAGAAATTTTAGTAACAGTGAACTAATACTTGTCAATGCAGAAAGTTAAGTGTTTGATATTCTCCCTTATTTAATACCGAAAGTTTGTCAAATTTTCAGGAGAATTAGTTTCAGGTGTACTGTACACGAATCTAATATCAAATTTGAAAATTATAAATTTTCAGAAATTTCAGTAACATATAACTAATACATGTCATGGCAGAAATTTAAGTTTTGATTTTCTCTCTTATTTAATACTCAAAGTTTGTCAAATTTTCAGAAGTATTAGTTTCAGATGTATTGTACACGAATATAATATCAAATTTACAAATTATAAATTTTCAGAAATTTCAGTAACAGATAATACTAATACATGTCAATGCAGAAATTTAAGTTTTGTTTTTCTCCCTTATTTAATACTGAAAGTTTGTCAAATTTTCAGGAGAATTAGTTTCAGGTTTACTGTACACGAATCTAATATCAAATTTTCAAATTATAAATTTTCAGAAATTTTAGTAACAGTGAACTAATGCTTGTCAATGCAGAAAGTTAAGTGTTTGATATTCTCCCTTATTTCTTCTTCTTCCTTCTTCTAAATAGGCGGATCGCCTGTTCTTCGTCGATTTTGCCCGGTCCTTTTATTGTACGTTGAGGTTGTCGTTCCACCGTTTTCGTGGTCTTCCGGTACTCCTTTTCCCTGACGGCGATTTGTCTCTTGAGATTTTTACAATTCGGTCACCTGACATTCTGCTAATGTGTTCGTTCCACTCGGTTTTTCTTCCCAACACCCAATCGTTGACATTATTAATATTGCATATTCGTCTAATGTTTTCACTTCTCTCCCGGTCTCTCAATGTTTTGCCGGTTATTTTGCGAATTACTTTCATCTCTGTTGTTTCTAAGATCTGCTTAGTTTTACACGTTTCAGGTCTTGTTTCTGCTGTATATGTTAATATCGGTCTTATAGCTGCCTTATAGGCAGCTATAAACTGAACGGTCCCTTATTTAATGCTGAAAATTTGTCGAATTTTCAGGAGATTTAGTTTCAGGTGTACTGTACACGAATCTAATATCAAATTTGAAAATTATAAATTTTTAGAAATTTCAGTAACAGATAACTAATATATGTCAATGCAGAAATTTATGTTTTGATTTTCTCCCTTATTTAATACTGAAAGTTTATCAAATTTTCAGGAGAATTAGTTTTCGGTATATTGTGCACGAATCTAATAACAAATTTGGAAATATTAAATTTTCTTAAATTTTTGTAATAGGTAACCCATACATGTCAATGCAGAAAGTTAATTGTTTGATTTCTTCCCTTATTTAATACTGAAACTCTGTTAAATTTTCAGGAAAATTAATTACCTTTTCTGACTATATTTGTCAATTATTTATTTAACTTGATTGACAAATTAAAATTGTATTTGACAATTAATATTAATTGAAATATTGATATTAACCTTGTTAAATTTTCATGGAAAACTATTTTCATTTCACACTGTAATTTATTTTCATTTCGTATTTCTTTAAACTCTCATTCCAAATTCTCAATTTTTGTTTTAGATATCTTATATTGTCGGCTATTACTACTGCGTCGTCTGCAAAAGCTCCCTCCGATAATTTGATTTTCTGCATGTTTTTGTATCCTTTGTTTGCTTGTACTATTTCCTTATTTGTATTGCCTTTCCTTCTTCTTGTCCTATATCATTTGTATCGTCCTTTTTTCCTTATATATCTGGTAATCAATAATGAACTTTTCGTTTCTTGTTACTACTTCTCTTGGGTATGTGTGTATTTCTGTATGCTTAATCGTTGTGTTTTTTATTATTAAGTTATTCAGTCTGCGGGATTCAATTATACTTTAGAGTTGATGTTTACTGTTTCTTTACCATATTTTCGCATCACTTCGTCGTTGCTTCGATTCTTATCTAACCTGCTGTTAAAATCTTGTGGTACATATAGATCACCTTCCGATGTTTCTGTTGTCTCCGTTAACTTTGTGCAGAATGCTTCTTTGTTTGCTCCTCTTTCATCTTTATTAGGACCACTATTATGGTTGTTCTTATGTTATTATCTTTCGGTGTAATATTCAGTATTCTTGATGTAACTGCCTTCCAATTATTTATTGTGTGCTCAATGTATTTGTGTATGATACATCCAACCACTGCTGCTGCTCTTTTATCTTGTTCGAGTCCACTAAAATTATTGCTTGTTTTGAACATATCTCTGCCATTTTTCTTGGTTTCTGTTATTGGTAGCATTTTTACTTTGTCATTTTCAAAGCCCAATTCATTATCTTTCCCAGCCATGCTTCTGATGTTCCACATTGCTCTCTTCCATGTGGAGTGTTTTCTTTTGTCTGTACTCTTGTTAGTGTCTTTAGTCTGTTAGTCTGCTTTTTGCTATTAATTCGTCTTCTCTTTTATCCCAGCGCCACAGTCTACTACTTATTATAAGCTTTTTGTATCCCACGTTTGCTGTGACAGCTTTTCCCTTTCTGCATTAGCCATTTCTCTTATCTTCCTTTGTATTTCTTGTTCTTTTGTAGTTAGTTTGGTAAATGTTGAGTGTATTTTATCTAAAATGTATTTACCACAGGAAAGATTTCTGCTTTGCTCCATGTTTGGCGTAATAATTAAAATTAACGTGCTTGCGCTGTAAACGGTCGTCATGGCGGTATCGAAGTGAGCGATCATAATTGAGTGCCGTCTATTGATAATGTCACGGCAACAATGCGGTAATGTGTAAATTATGTTGAAGTGCAGTTGATCGCGCGCTAAGTACAATTAATTAAACGTAATTGCCCAGCGCAGAAGCCTCCGGATTTATGCGCCTAATTAGGCACAAGGCACGGAAGGCACACACCTTCCAGTCTAAGCGCCCCCTCGACCCAGGTGAGGACGTACATATTTAAGCGCCCCGCAAATACCGCGAGATTTACACGCACAAACACATGGCCCCCCGCGTACGTGTGTACAAAGGATCCCGGCCGCCCCCGGAGGGGAGCAAGAAGCCTTGCGCGCCCCCCTGATTACGTCTGGGGGGAACACTTACTGCGCTCGTTTATAATACACGGCCCGTTATGTGCGCGCCCCCGCGTCTTATATTGCCCCCCTCGTTTCAGTTATCCCCTTACACGGGAAGTGCACGCCGGAAATAAGGGCCGTCGGGGGCGGTGGGCGTCGTGGGGCCTTCCGCTTCGCCCGCTCGCCTGCAGCGAGGGGGCCGCTTAACTTTTACCGCTCCTCGGGAACGGATAATCCGCCTGGACGCCGCCCCCGCCGATGCTGCATTTTCCCAGGGACAATTCCCCGGGACACTGGCAGGGAGTCCTCAAAATACGAACGTAAAACGGGACACACTAATGTATTCCCTTTACAATCTCGACGTGTATTACAGGTGTGCGTGTTTTGGTCTTAACGTTCGAGGCGTTTGATTGCAGGGTACAAATCCATGGATCGGTAAGCCTGTTGCTCAAATTTTGAAGTTCCGTCATTATTTCATTAGAGAAACCTTTACAGTGCTCTATAGTCGGAGCACAAAACAAAAGATATACGCTTTGTCAAACACGCCAAAGCATCAGCAAAGATATTGATTATTTCTAGCCGAAGCTAATGTTCGAAAGTTATATGTTCCATATTCTCACTTATTCACTTCATAACCTTCGTCAAATTTTCAGAGGATATATCTTCAGGCATACTGTATCCCTGGCATAAAAATTTCAAAATATCCATTAGAGAAATTTTCAGAAATTTCAGGCACAGATATAGCGATACCTATTACTTGGGAAAAATGTTCGATTTTCAGAAGTAATATAACAAGAGCGTCCAAAACAATCGAATATAGCTGACGTATGCGAAATGTGTTCTGACAAATACGCCGAGTCCGTAGGACGAGGCGTTTTTTAAGGAACACATTGAGCAGTAGTCGATAGAAATTTTATGCCATATTTGGATACAGTACTCCAAATATGGCATAAAATTTTCGAAATATCCTATAGGCTATTATATAATTTCTTATAGAATAAGATTTCAGCAAATTGAATAAAAAAATCAGCGCAGAATACTTGTGCATATTTAGATCATTCCTGGGGCCATTCTGCGATGCATAAAGACGCAATCCCCGAAACTGCCTCCCTAATGCTCTCGCTTTTCAAACCCAACGCTCACTTTATAAACAGCGACCATAACATAACACTCAGATCAGCAATACCGGGCCATTACGGGAATGAGCGTTCGTCGGAGCTAAACGAGACGCATCGTGTTCCATTAGGTGCTTGACTCTCGACAGTACATTTCTTCTTCCCCCGGAATCACGGCCCCATGCAGGCGTTCCGGAATCAATGGTGATCTAATTTTCAACACCCAGCGAATTGCCGGGCCGACGATTTTAAAACACACGATAAGAACAACGAGAACGGAAAATCGATTCGCCTGCACGAAGCGGGGGTGGGAGTTAATAATTTATGAAGTATTTAGTAGTCTGTAATGGTTGATGGGGAATAAATAGGGAAGGGTGGTGAATGCCGTGGAATATTAATGTGTTGGAGCGCGGTGCAATTTATTTTGTGTCGGTTTTGTAATGCAATCAAATATTGTTGCAGGGCAAATTGCGAAAACCTGCGAAAATAAAAAAAATTCAGAAGACACAACTGAATATCTGTTGAATCATTTGACTTATATCCAGTGGTAACTCAATTGAGTTGGTATACCTGAGATATAACTACACTTTAGGTATTAAGGTTATGTTGCTTTCCGTTGTAGGTTAAATTTTTTTTGTAGGCACTGTTGCCATTAAAATACCATTCTATAAATATTACGTATTTTATGTTATGCTTATTATGTAAGAATATGTATTTTGTAATTTGTAAGGTGTTTGTCCTAAATTTGTTAAGTATTTGGTGTAAAACCAGGATCTTCAAAGTTTTACACCAGTAGAAGTTTGTTCTTGTCCTACACAAGTTTGTTCTACTATCGTACGATCATACATATTTTCAACAAACCCCAAACAACTGATTCAAAATTGCCATAAAACCCGGGTCCTAAATATGTCAAGTATTTTGTGTAAAATCAGGATGTTCAAAGTTTTGCACTAGTAGAAGTTTGTTCTTGTTCTACACAAGTTTGTTCTACAATCGTACGATTGTACATATTTTCAACAAACCTCAAATAGCTGATTAAAAATTGCCCTAAATCCCGAAACCGTTGATTCAAAATTGTCATAAAGCCCTAAACAGTTGATTCAAAATTGTTATAACCACCCAAACAACTGATTCAAAATTATCATAAAGCTAATTCGACGTAATATTTATGCAAACGACTCGAAGTTTGATGATACTAAGTTAAACGATAGAAGTTTGTTCTTTCTCTACACAAGTTTGTTCTACAATCGTATGATTGTACATATTTTCAACAAACCCCAAACAGCTGATTCAAAATTGCTCTAAAGCCCCAAACAGCTGATTCAAAATTGTTATAAAGCCCTAAACAGTTGATTCAAAATTGTTATAACCACCCAAACAGCTGATTCAAAATTATCATAAAGCCTCAAACAGCTAATTCGACGTAATATTTATGTAAACGACTTGAAGTTTGATGATACTAAATTTAACGATTGGAACAATGTTTCATTTGAAAATATGTATGGGAATCTAAGCTGGTCTCCGACAAATATCCAAGTGGGAGAAGTTATAAACATTTTTTAACGCATTAATATTGTTAGTTGTAATTTTTGTAGTAAAGAGGTTCATCATCGTTTAAAATTCTTCGTATTTGAAAATCTAAGCTACTCTGATACAAATATCCAAGTGGGAGAAGATATCATTTTTTTTAACGCATTAATAATGTTTCTTATTTTTTTTTCGTAACGATGTCATCGTCGTTTTTATAGTGTTTCTTATTTATATGTATTTAGGATAATTGCTGCATTTTTTCTCAGTGATAGATTTAGCTGAGATACTTTTACTGAACATATCCTAAAACATCGAAATTTTTGTGATACATGTTTGATTTTTGTTATAACGTCAATTTTATGGACAGATTTCTTAATGATTGTCATGTTAAAGACAATATCTGAAAATTCAAAACCGATGTAGGAATCTTTGCAACATATTGTCTTGAACTATTTTTAAATCGACGTAATAATCATGAAAACGTCTTGAAATTTGTTACTAAATTTAATGATTGGAACAATTTTGCTTTTGATAGTAAGTATGAGAATCTAAGCTACTCTCCCACAAATATCTAAGTTAGAAGAAGATAGCAACGTATTTTCTAAAACCAAAATATTTTTTCGGCTAATATCACGAAAAAAAACATACATAATGTATTAGTCTTGATGTTAAAGACAAATACATCGTGAATGGATAATATCTATTATAAATACTAGATTTCAAAATGTAATAATTAAAAGCTTTGTGGTACATTCACGATACAAGTCGGGTTTCTACGATTGTACATATTTTCATGCAACAAGCCCAAAACAGTTGATTCATAATTGTCATAAAGCCCAAAACAGCTGATTCAAAATTGTCTTAAAGCTTTAAATAGCTGATTGAAAATTGTCATAAAACTTCAAACACCTGATTGTAAATTTTCGTTAATAAGCACCAAACAGCTGATTCATAATTGTCCTAAAGCCCCAAAGAGCAGATTTAAAATTGTTATGAAGCCTCAAACAGCTGATTCAAAATTGTTATTAAAATATCATTGTCATATTTTCTAAAACCAAAACATTTTTTCGGGTAATATAACGAAAACAAACAATACATGATGTATTTATCTTGTAGTTAAAGACAAATACATCGTGAACGGATAACACCTATTATATGTACTAGATTTCAAATAGTAATAATTAAAATCTTTGTGGTACATTTACGTTACAAGCCGAGTTTCCACGATTATACATATTTTCATCCGGCAACAAGCCCTAAACAGTTAGTTCAATATTGTCATAAAGCCCCAAACAACTGATTCAAAATTGTTATAAAGCCTCAAACAGCTGATTCAAAATTGTTATGAAGCCCCAAACAGCTGATTTAAAATTGTTATTAATATGTCATTGTCATATTTCATAAAACAAAAGTGGTACATTCACGTTACAAGCCGAATTTCCACGATTGTACATATTTTCATCCAGCAACAAGCCCTAAACAGTTGATTCAGAATTGTCATAAAGTCACAAACAGCCGATGCAAAATTTTCATAAAGCCTCAAAGGCTGATTCAAAATTGTTATGAAGCTTCAAACAGCTGATTCAAAATTGTTATTAATAACCAATAAAAAAGGAAATGAACAATGTAGTACTACTGGACAAATACATCGTGAACGGATAATACCTAATATATGTACTAGATTTCAATATACTACCTAAAAAACTGTGAGGTACATTTACGTTACAAGCCGAGTTTCCACGATTGTACATATTTTGATCTAGCCACAAGCCCTAAACAGTTGATTCAGAATTGTCATAAAGTCCCAAACAACTGATTCAAAATTGTCATAAAGCCTCAAACAGCTGATCCAAAATTGTCATAAAACTCCAAACAGCCGAATTCAAAAATATCATTAATATGTCACTGTCATACAGGGTGTCCAAGATAAGGACAACTGCATGGGATCTCGGAAACTGTAAAAGTTACAAACGCGGTTAAATTAAAAAAAAGTTGCGCAATTTGGAGTTCAATAATATTATGTTGAGAAAACCTTACTTCCGGAGATATTCGTCCAAATCCGAAATCTTGCGATTTTGTTTTTATTTTTTTCTGAAGTTATTTGAAAAGGTATAAGAAAACGAAGGGCACTTTCTCGTTGCCACTTTTACAGCTCTATAAGATAGCGATAGCGTTTACAAATTTTCAGTATAACGTTTTGTTTCGAAGAAAACATCATCAACTTTTTTTATGGCCCGTAAAAACATATACACCCTGTATTAGGTAGCATTTCCTATTACGAATTCAACTATTTATATCACAATGTGGATTATCTCATATTTTTATTCAGAAAAAGGCTTCTGAACGAAAAACATGAAAAACCATTCTGTGATATAATTCGTTGAATTCGTAATAGGAAATGCTATTTAATACAGGGTGTAATTCATTTCCGAGCCATATAAAAATATAAAGTTGATGAAGGTTTCTTCGAAACAAAACGTTGTACTGAAAATTTATAAACGCTGTTTTGTAGAGATAAAAAAGTGGCAATGAGAAAGTGCCTTTTGTTTTTTATACCTTGTCAAATAACTTTAGAAAAACATAGAAACGATATCTCAAAAATTGCGATTTTATAAAATATCTCTGGAAGTAAGCTTATTTTTTTTGTCTTTTTTCTAATTGAACCGCCTTTGTAACTTTTACGGTTTCCGAGATCCCCATGCTGCTGATTCTTATCTTGGACACCCTGTATGTACTTGATTTCAAAATGTACCTAAAATGCTTTTTGGTACATTTACGTTCCAAGCCAAGTTTCCACGATTGTTCGTATTTTTATACGTCAACAAGCCCCAAACAGCTGATTCAAAATTTTCATAAATCCCCAAACAGCAGAATCAAAATTGTCATACAGCCTCAAACAGCTGATTCAAAATCGTCATAAATCCCCAAACAGCTGAATCAAAATTGTCATACAGCCTCAAACAGCTGATTCAAAATTGTCATAAAGCTCCAAACAGCCGAATTCAAATATATCATTCATATGTCACTGTCATATATTATAAAACAAAAACATTCTTGCGACCAATATAAAGAAAACAAAGTATGACCTACTGCTGGACAAATACAACGTGAACGTGTAATACGAACTGTACTTGATTTCAAAATGTACTTTAAAATAGCTATTTATGGCAAGAATGATGCGGATGGCCAATAAATTACAGGAAATTAACAACTATACGCCATTTATTTACAACTACACGACATTTACCAAACGTCTTAATGTAATCAACCTCATCGATCTTCTTGATTAACCCTATTACGATTTATATTTTCGTGTTGTTTTGTATATGCCTAAGTTCCCGTTGAATAAATAATAATAATAATAATAATTATTATTATTATGGTATAAGTGAATAAAGACAAATTTTACCCACGAAAAAAATATTTAGCGCACGAGGCGTAAGCCGAGTGCAATAATGTTTTTGAGTAGATAAAATTTTGTCTATTCACGTGTATCATACAAGATTGTTTCCAATTTTGCAGAATAATCAATTTTTTTTCTTGATCAGGTAATTTATTTACATAAATGTTAATTGTACTATTATTAATTTGATGAACTCTTAAACCAGGAAACTTGACTCTATTTTCATCAGAAGATTTCCAATGAGAAGATTTCGTTGTCAGAATTGAAGAATTTTCATGAAGTGTCACATTGTCAGGTGACAACAAAAATTTCAAGGAAAGTGCCTATTTACGTATTTTCTACTTTATTCACGTTGTCAATGGTTATAGTGAATAAAGTGAAAAGGTAAACATTTTATTCACCCATTCGATTAAAATGTTGTTTTAATGATGAGAGTCAATATACATATGGAGCATTTTAGTAATGCGAATTGGAAAAACTTTTTGGTACATTTAAAATGCAAATGTTTCCTTCGTTATGGGTTTCATGTATTTCTATATCTATTACCTATTCGTTAATTTATTAGATTGTCTGAGTTTTTCTATAAAACAATTATGAAATTTAACCAAGTGCTTTATTTATACTAAGTTAATTTATTATATCATCTCTACGGAATATTTTGATACTCGGGAAGTTTCCGGGTCGAAATATTCCTGTTGATTTTCATCCTCATTATCATTTAGTGAGTATTTCTAAATATATACATTTAAAATGCTAATGTTTTCTTCATTATGGGTTTTATATGTTTGGATATCTATTACCTAATCGTTAATTTATTAGATTCCATGAGTTTTTCTATAAAAAAAATTGTGAAACTTAACCAAGTACTTTATTTATACTAAGTTAATTTATTATATCATCTCTACGGAATATTGTGATACTCGGAAAGTTTTCGGGTCTAAATATTCCTGATGATTTTCATCCTCATTAACATTTAGCGAGTAATTATAGGATTAGTTTACATGTGGGTGCAGGTTTTTTTCTATAGTTACACTTTCACTACGAAAACAAAATATGAGCCTTTATCTCTCATAAAATATCAGTCTATATGTGTACATGAAAAAAGAGCTGTAGAGTCCCTTTTTAAGCCTTTTTAAAGTCCCCTTTTTAAAGTCCCCGAGGTGAGCTTTTTTGCAAATTTGCAATTTTTTGCAAAAAGAGCGGAAAAGTCCCTTTTGAATCTCGGGAAGCTTCCGGGTCTAAATATGTCTATTGATTTTCATCCTCATTAACATTTAGTGAGTAATTATAGGTCTTAGTTTACACGAAGGTGCAGATTTTTTTTTACAGTTACTCTTTCTCTAGTAAAACCAAATATGAGCCTATATCGCTCATAACATATCGGTCTGTATATGTACAGGAAAAACGAGCGGAAAAGTCCCTTTTAAATTGTCCCTGAAATGAGCTATTTTCTAAATTTGCAATTCAATGAAAAAATAGCGGAAAAGTCCCTTTTGAATGCTCCTCGAGATGAGCTCTTTTCCAAATTTGCAATTCTAGGAAATAAGAGCGGAAAAAAGTCCCTTTTGATTCGTCCCCGAGATAAGCTCTTTTCTAAATTTGCAATTTTAGGAGAAAAAAACGGAAAAGTCCCTTTTGATTCGTGCCTGACATAAGACGTTTTGGAAATTTGCAATTCTATTAGTTTGTAATGCGGAATGGAAATTCCGTGTTCTTTGTTTCCTACTGCTGGTGCAGTTGTTTTAGTTTGCCATCTATTAATTTGTTTTTTTTTCTATAGTTAATATAGATATTTAATATATTTTCTATAGTTCTATAGTTATAGTTTTTCTATAAAAACCAAATATGAGCTATTATCGCTCATAAAATATCGGTCTGTATGTGTACAGGAAAAAAGTGCGGAAACGTCTATTTTGACTCGTCCCCGAGATGAGCTATGTTCCTAATTTGTAATTCTATGAAAAAATAGCGAAAAAGTCCCTTTTGAATCGTCCCCAAGATGAACTGTTTTCCAAATTTGCAATTCTATGAAAAAAAGAGCGGAAAAATCCCTTCTGAATCGTCCCCTAGATGAGCTTTTTTTCAATCATCCCTGGGATGAACCCTTTTGCAAATTTGCAATTCTATTAGTTTGTATTGAAGAATGTAAATTCAGTTTTCTTTTGTTTTCTTCGGCTAGTGCAGTTGTTTTAGTTTGCCATCTATTAATTTGTTGTAAATTTGACAATTTATCGGAATTTATCCTAAGGGAGGTTTGATATCATCAAAGCTATTCGAACCTTATTGGCTGCCGCTCGGAATAATTGGGTGTTGCTGCAGCCAAACCAGTCTCTTAGGTTTTTGAGCCAGGACATTCGGCCTCTTCCGATGTTCCTCTTTCCAATGTAAATCTTTCCTTGTACTATCAATTGTAGCAGCGCGTATTTGGGTGCTATCATTATTTGGCCTAGGTATTGTAACTTTCTCTTCTTGATGGTGTGAATTATTTCCAATTCTTTTTGCATTTTATTTAACACTTCAGTGTTAGTAACCTTGTCTGTCCATGGAATACGCCACATTCTGACAATTTATAATTTGTTGTAAATTGTTGTAAATGCATTTGTTTTAACCTGCTTGGTGTTTCTGTTGGTACATGCCACTTAGCGATATTTCGTGCCTCTTTTAATACTGTAGTTGTTGTTAACGTGCCCCCCTATTAATTTTTCTCTTTTCATTGCGTTTCATTTGTTTTTGCTATTCTGATGGCCGACGTTTTTCTGGGCAGTTCTATTGTTTCAAAACATAAAGCCTTGGCCGCCACGGTTTTTTCGCTCCGGCTCTATAGTTATTAGCAGAATTGGGGTATTGTTATTGATCATTGTAATATTCGTCTATTATGCAACGCCGGATTGTTGCGTGATGGATTATTGATGCTTTGCAATTAAAAATCGGGCTGATTTCGAAAATGAATTCCCACCTGCATTGCGAGCTGCGAGCTCATACGGTAACAGCGGTGCACTTAACTTATGCATGCCATCCGTGAAATTCGTTCTTGTATAAGCTCATTAGCCCCGGCCCTTTCTGGGGCTCCAGTCCCTCGATGCCCGGCACTCATCGATTATGAATTTCAATCGTAAATCATTCACCGCTCCGTGCCCGATTTCGCTCCTGATTCGAAAATTTACGCCCGCCACGCTCGTCCGTAAAAGTTGGTCCCTAACGAGACGATCCTGGACGGCGATAAAGGGGCTCTCAATTATTTAGCCCCGTGCGCTTCGGAGTACGCCCCTGCGCTTTTTACGGCGGCAATAATTATAAACTTGTCGGGAACATCGCGCCGTGATGCACGGATTTAATCCGCAGTTGCGGTTACAGATTTTCCAGGCGCTCCCAAGGGACCCACGTAGTTTTTCCTCACTTGCTAATTTCGCTCAGCAACGAGTTTCGCTGTAATTCGCCGGGAAACGGCAGAGCGGACCGTAATTGAATGCATTTCCATTTTTTCGGGATTTAATTGATGACGGATCGCGGGGCTCAAAAACCCTCCCTCAGGACGTCGCGGGGTAAATAATTTATCGGCGCAACAAGCTCCCATCCGTAATCCTGGATGTGCATCCCGTGCTGCGGCCGTGCACTGCCCCACGGGCGATAAGGCTATAACCGTTCCCGTTTCGGCCCTAATCCGCCCATAATTCCCAATAAGGAGCCCTGAAAGTTGGGATCTTCTCCTGAACGCACGGTTTATTTTATACGCTTATACTTCGCCCTCCGCTAAGATTGCAATTAATTAAAAAAAGCCTCACATAATTTACGCAAACATTAAGGGCTAAATAAAAATATTACGAATTAAAATTCATTTCAGTTAGCAATTTTTAGCCACCAGGCAATGAATTCAAATGGAAAAATAGTTGTAGCAATTTAACCAGCACGGGCAGGAACAATGCAATTCGAGCGGGTAATTCGGATACGGCTAGCGTACTCCAATAATCAGCAATCCAAGAGAACAGCCAGAGTGTTACTAACGTGATATGTTTCGAATTGCACCGATATTCAAATATATTTGGTTTTATTTAACCAGCACCCTTCGCTGCTTCTATGGTTAATTACCTCTACGTATGCCATTTAATCGATATCAGGTTTTTTAACTTGCACATTTAAGTAATTTAGGCCAGTGGCGGATACCTAATAGTTATTCAGTTAGACATAAGACATAGGCCTATCAGAAATTAGCAAAGTAATTCTCACCAGTTTAAATTCTAAATTCAATAACACATATTGAGAAAATTCTGCGAAGTTAATAATAAGGAATTGTAGTTGAAAAACAAAAAAAAAACGCAAATATATTTGCGTTTTTAAAGTATCTCACTAGTTCACAAGTTGACAACTCCATAGATTTTGACAATGAGAATAGAAATCGTGACAAATCTTGACAGTAACAGTTGAAAATATGTCATTATTACATAGCTGAGACAAAAATTTGAAATTGTTAGTTTGATGCAATTGAAAAATTTGACACTAACTATTGCAAGATTGACAGCTTTTTAATGCTCTCAATTTTCATTTATTTCCACAGCCATTGCCACAAACATAATCGAAATGAGCAATTCCAATTGAAACTTTAATAAACATGGACACATTTCACACAAATTTGACAGATTGACTAATTCAATTGTTATATTTGGTCGATTTCGACTATTCGAGTTTAACATTTTAAAGAGCTTCACAAGATGATAAAAACTTCATAGATTTTGACAAGGAATTGAAAATGTAACAATTCTTGATAGATAACGTTGAAAATGTGCAATAATTTTAAAGCTTAGACTAAAATGTTGACATTGTAAGTTTGACGCAAATGAAAAATTTGACAGTAACTATTGCAAGTTTGACAGGTTTTCAATGCTGTCACTTTTTATTTAGTTGAACAGCCATTGTCACAAATATAGGCGAAATGGGCAATTCCAATTGAAACTTTAATAAACATGGACACATTTCATACAAATGTGTCAGATTGACTGGTTCAATTGATATATTTGGTCGATTTCGACTATTGAAGTTTAACATTTTAGAGAGCTTCAAAACTGATGATAAAAACTTCATAGATGTTAACAAGGAATTAAGAATGTGACAAATCTTGATAGATAACGTTGAAAATGTGGCATAATTTTAAAGCTTAGACTATAATGTTGACATTGTTAGTTTGACGCAAATGAAAAATTTGACAGTAACTATTGCAAGTTTGACAGGTTTTCAGTGCTGTTACTTTTCATTTATTTTAACAGCCATTGTCACAAATATAGGCGAAATGGGCAATTCCAATTGAAACTTTAATACGCATTTACACATTTCACACAAATTTGACAGATTAACTGATTCCATTGTTATATTTGGTGGATTTCGACTATTGGAGTTTAACATTTTTAAGAGCTTTACAACTGATAATAAAAACTTGATAGATTTTGACAAGGAATTGAAAATGTAACAAATTTTGACAGTTACTGTTTAAAATATGTCATTATTACATAGCTGAGACAAAAATTTGACATTATCAGTTTGATGCAATTGAAAATTTTGACACTAACTGTAGCAAGTTTGACAGGTTTTCAATGCTGTCACTTTTTGTTTATTTGAACAGTCATTGTGACACATATAGGCAAAATGGGCAATTCCAATTGAAACTTTAATAAACATGGACACATCTCACACAAATTTCACAGATTGACTGGTTCAATTGTTATATTTGGTGAATTTCGACTATTGGAGTTTAACATTTTTGAGAGCTCCACAACTGATGATAAAAACTTCATAGATTTTGACAAGGAATTGAAAATGTGACAAATTTTGACAGTTACTATTGAAAATATGTCATTATTACATAGCTGAGACAAAAATTTGACATTGTTAGTTTGATGGAATTGAAAAATTTGACAGTAACTATTGCCAGTTGACAGGTTTTCAATGCTGTCACTTTTTATTTATTTCAACAGCCATTGTCACAAATATTGACGGAATGGGAAATTCAAATTGAAAATTTAACAAGCATGGACACATTTCACATGAAAATTTGACAAATTCGACTTGTTCAATAGTCATATTTGGTGGATTTCGACTATTGGAGTTCAACATTTTAGAGAGTTTCACAACTGATGATAAAAACTACATATATTTTGACAATGTTGAAAATGTGACAAATCTTGATAGATAACATTGAAAATGTAGCATAATTTTAAAGCTTAGACTAAAATGTTGATATTGTTAATTTGATGCAAATGAAAAATTTTACAGTAAGTATTGCAAGTTTGACAGGTTTCAATGCTGTCACTTTTCATTTAATTAAACAGTCATTATCACAAATATAGGCGAAAAGGGTAATTCCGATTGAAACTTTAATAAACATGGACACATTTCACACAAATTTGATAGATTGACTGGTTCAATTGATATATTTGGTGGATTTCGACTATTGGAGTTTAACATTTTAAAGAGCTTCACAACTGATGATAAAAACTTCATAGATTTTGACAAGGAATTGAAAATGTGACAAATCTTGATAGATAATATTGAAAATGTGCCATAATTTTAAAGCTAAGACTAAAATGTTGACATTCTTAGTTTGACGCAAATAAAAAAATTGACAGTAACTATAACAAGTTTGACAGCTTTTCAATGCTGTCACTTTTTATTTATTTGAACAACCATTGTCACAAATATAGGCGAAATGGGTAATTCCAATGGAAACTTTAATAAACATTGACACATTTCACACAAATTTGACAGATTGACTGGTACAATTGTTATATTTAGTCGATTTCGACTATTGGAGTTTAACATTTTTGAGAGCTTCACAACTGATTATATAAACTTCATAGATTTTGACAAAGAATTGAAAATGTGACAAATTTATGCAGTTACTGTTGAAAATGTGGCATAATTTTAAAGCTTAGACTAAAATGTTGACATTATTAGTTTGACGCAAATGAAAAATTTGACAGTAACTAATGCAAGTTTGACAGGTTTTCAATGCTGTCACTTTTATTTATTTGAACAGCCATTGTCACAAATATTGAAGGAATGGGAAATTCAAATTGAAAATTTAACAAACATTGACACATTTCACATGAAAACTTGACAAATTCGACTTGTTCAATAGTCATATTTGGTGGATTTTGACTATTGGAGTTTAACATTTTAGACAGCTTCACAACTGATGATAAAAACTTCATAGATTTTGACAAGCAATTGAAAATGTGACAAATCTTGATAGATAACGTTGAAAATGTGGCATAATATTAAAGCTTAGACTAAAATGTTGACATTATTAGTTTGACGCAAATGAAAAATTTGGCAGTAACTATTGCAAGTTTGACAGGTTTTCAATGCTGTCACTTTTCATTTATTTGAACAGCCATTGTCACAAATATAGGCGAAATGGGCAATTCCAATTGAAACTTTAACAAACATGGACACATTTCACATGAAAATTCGACTTGTTCAACAGTCATATTTTGCGGATTTCGACTAATGGAGTTCAACATTTTAGAGAGCTTCACAGCTGATGATAAAAACTTCATAGATTTTGACAAGGAATTGAAAATGTGACATATCTTGGTAGATAACGTTGAAAATGTGGCATAATTTTAAAGCTTCAACTAAAATGTTGACATTGTTAGTTTGACGCAAATGAAAAATTTGACAGTAACTATTGCAAGTTTGACAGGTTTTCAATGCGGTCACTTTTTATTTATTTGAACAGCCTTTGTCACAAATATAGGCCAAATGGGCAATTCCAATTTAAACTTTAATAAACATGGACACATTTCACCTAAATATGACAGATTGACTGGTACAATTGTTATATTTGGTCGATTTCGACTATTGGAGTTTAACATTTTTGAGAACTTCACAACTGATGATAAAAACTGGATAGATTTTGACAAGGAATTGAAAATGTGACAAATTTTGACAGTAACTGTTGAAAATATGTCATTATTACATAGCTGAGACAAACATTTGACATTGTTAGTTTGTTGCAATTGCAAAATTTGGCACTAACTATTGCAAGTTTGACAGGTTTTCAATGCTGTCAATTTTTATTTATTTGACTCTTGAAAATATGTCATAATTTTATAGCTGAGACTAAAATTTGGACATTGTTGGTTAGATGTAATTAAAAAAAATGACAAATACAATTGCAAGTTTGACAAGGCCACAATGACAAGGCCAAAAGTACAAATCTTACAAAGTGTTTAGAAACTGTGTGAAGCTTTGAAAAACTTTGATCCGTTTGGTACAAATCTTGCAAATTTTTTATAAGTTTGTGAAGCTTTGAAAAACTTTGACCCGTTTTTACAAAGTCATAATCTTCTCAATAAGTCTGTCTACACATCATCTAAAGTGCAGAATGGAGTTAAAGACAGTACCGCTAAGTGCTTATTAAATATGTTTATGTAAAAGAACTAATAACACACAATATTTTGCTGTTATGGCCGATGATATTAGAGTACAGGAAAAATTAAGAATGATATATATATATATATATATATGCATATGCGGTTTGCCCTCTCCCTTTATGCTCCTACAATAGTTTTAGTACAATTAGTTCAATAGTTTTAGTATTTCGTACAATTTAGTTATAATGGATTTTTCTTTAAAACTTTACATACTTTTTTTTCTATATCAATAGTAAAATTTCTGGATGTTCCAACAAAACTTCGTATTCCACACAAAAATATAGATTCATTAAGTACAACTCGGTGGTTTAGTCATATTAATGCCATTAAGGCAGTTAAATTAACTTATCCGGCATTTTTTTTAAATATTTTTAAGAATTAAGTTTAAGGTTTGTATCCATAAAATACCAGTTATGTATTTAAGGTTGTTATATTATTATTTGGTAGGTATTTGCTTGTAAATATTTATTTTAATTTAATTTTATTATTTATTTATTTTATTTCGCCTTCGACTAGTTTCTGTTTTTTTAAAAAAACCACATCAGAGGTATGATATGTATTTTAATATTTATATGCCCTGATATTATTTTGATGATAAATATTTGTTATTAATTTGAATTTTGATATTTGAAAGTTATATCTGTAAGGCTGATATATGTTAAGCATGATATGTATTTTAATATTTATATATCCTGAACTTATTTTTATAATAAATATTTGTTTTAATTTGAATTTTGATATTTAAAAGTTACATCTGTAAAGCTGATATCTGTTAGGCATGATATGTATTTTAATATTTATATATCCTGATCTAATTTTTATAATAAATATGTGTTATTAATTTGTAATGTAAATTATTAACCAATATTTATCATAAAAACAAGATTAGGATATATAAATATTAAACTACATATCATGCCTCTGATGATATTTTTTTTAACCGAAACTAGTCAGGCAAAATAAAATAAATAAATAATAAAATAAAATCAAAATAATTATTTACCAGTAAGTACCTTAAAGCCTTAAATTTTAAAGAATATTCATCTGATTGCAAGAGCAAAATCACTAGAAGCTGAAGTCCCTTCAGGAGTTCATCAATTTCTTCAGAGTGCAAAATTTGATTCATCTAAAGAATCCCATAGTATTAAATCTTTAAAAAGAAGTTTTGCAACACAAAGATAAATTATAGAATTGCTTCAGAGTGAAAATTTTGATTCATCTAAAGAAGCCCTTAGTATTAAATCTTTAAAAAGAAGTTTTGAAACACAAAGATAAATTATAGAATTGCTTCAGAGTGAAAAATTTGATTCATCTAAAGAATACCTTAGTATTAAATCTTTAAAAAGAAGATTTGAAACACACAGATAAATTATAGTATTGCTTCAGAGTGAAAAATTTGATTCATCTAAAGAATACCTTAGTATTAAATCTTTAAAAAGAAGTTTTGAAACACAAAGATAAATTATATGAATATAAATAAATTATACTTGGAACTGTAGTTAAAAGAAAAAGGTGAAAGAGCGTCATAAAAGAGAATACATTAAAATCAGTCTTGTAGTATGATGATACTTGTTCAATTGACAAAGTTAACTTCAAAATAAGATATACAACTAAATATTAGATAAAATGTTCACAGAAATGAAATTCAGATTTTCAAAATTCAAAATTCAGAAGAAAAAAAAATTGGGTATTGAAGGTTTAAACACAATGTCAAAATGCTTCTTGGATCATGAACTTTTAAATAATTTTGGTACTCTTTTATGATTTAGTATTTGGTAATATTTTAATGATTTAGTGTTAAAACCAGCAGAATATACCGGGTGGTCCATTTAAATGAAGAAATCGACAAATCTCATAAAAATAAGCAACGTACGAAAAATGTTCCTTATGAAAGTTAATATAATTGAAGGCGCCCATTTACTGGTACTATAATTAGACCACCCCCATCTTCTGCGGGGCCAGGGGTGGGGGGCGACGTGTACCTAATACATCTTGTTCTTGTGAAATATGGTATAGTGTTTTAAAACAGCTAAAAGGATATTACAGGGCTGTAATAGGTCAACAAAGATCACCTAATCTGGCACGGTTGAGAGTTATTAAAAGAGAACCAAGTTTAATTTCTGTGGTGCAAAGTATCGATCAATTCGCTCAAATTGTTATCTTGAATGTTTGTGCTTTGTAATATAGTCAAATGATTTGTATTTGAGATGAAAATTAATAATTGAGATGAATTAAGGCCGATTCATAGATTTCATACACGACGCAATGCTATGCCGTGACAGTGCTTTCGCTATGGGCATATTCAACGCGCATTCAACCGTGTTGAAAATTCCCATAGCGATATCTATGAGTCAGCCTTAAAGGCAGACTTAAGCACTTATGCACTTGAGTAACTTTTCTTTACAAATTTTATATATTCAGTTGAATTTTTTAAAATGGGCTCAATACTCAATAATTATGTGGTGCAGCACGCAAAATATGATGACACATGATAATTGAGAATGAACCAACAACAATTTCACGAAATGTTTCCAATATACTACATACACTACATACATGTAGTGACATGTAGTGAAAAAAATAGTGTTGTCACTACATTTATGTAGTGACAACACTAAATTTTTCACTACTTTTTCACTACAGTTATGTAGTGACAACACTAAATTTTTCACTACTGCGTATGATCCCCGACTATTTTCTTGTAGGGAAATATTATCGTGTAAAACCATCATATTTCTCAGATAAATATTTTTAATAACATAACTTTTGTACAATATTTTTGTTCAAGAAAATTACGTCGTCTAAAACGAGCTTTAGAGGTTGCGTTTTGATGGGCAGTTATACTGTTAGATTAAGCACACAAAATATTGCATATTCGCATATTCAACGAGCATTGAACCGTGTTGAAAATGCTTATAGCGATAGCATAGTGCTTTTATTTAGTAAAATTATTCTCAATAATTATGTGGTGCAGCACGCAAATTATGATGACAAATGACAAATGAGAGTGAACTAACAACGATTGCATGAATTGTTTCCAATGTACTACATAAACTATATAAAAGTAGTGACAGCACTAATTTTTTCACTACTGCGCATTGTTTCCAACTATTTTCTTCTATAGAATTATCGTGTAAAATCAACATATTTGTCAGATAAATATTTTTCATAATATATTCTTGTACAATATTCTTGTACAATATTCTTGTTCAAGAAAATAACGTCGTCTAAAACGAGCTTTAGAGGTTTCGTTTTGGTGTTCACTTTAGGAAGTGTTCTTGTGGGTGTTCTTTTAGGTTTAGACTTAGGCACACAAAGTATTGCTAGTGGAACAACTAAAACCAATTTTATTCTAAATGCATACAGATTCAAGAAAGTATTCAACATCATTACCGTAAAAAAGTATTAGTGAAGTAATAGTAGTAGTAGACAATCTTTATTAGGCTTCGACCTATGTGGTCTTTCCGCCTTAAGATCTTACATTTTATATATTACATGAAGTAATACTTTTAAAATAGTAAACAATTGTTTACTATTTTTGTATTAGTTTCAAACTTTGAGAGCAGATATCTCTTGAACCGCTTGAAACCGTGGGAGTATACAAAACCGTGGGAGTATACATTTTAGAATCAGAAGGACCCAATCAGTCAAGAAATATGCCTCGTTTCCTTTATCAGCAACTTGGAAATTTTTGGCGATTTTATTTTTAGTAGAAAATTGAAATTTATATAAAATATAGAGAGACAGATTTTTCCAGCATCACCTTAACTTGGACAACTTCCAAAATATCCTGGAAAGCGTTGCAAGTTATAGGTACTGTCTCTGTGAATGGAAAGTTTTATTTCCATCGCGGACAAATATTCAATGATCAATCTCTTACATGTAATGACCCTTGAGGTCGCAAAATCTGATCACCTGCTGATGCAAATAAAGCTTTCCGCTTCACTGATGCCGTTATCTTTTTATTTTAGACATGAGAGATTCGCCAGAAGCCCTATTATACTCATGTCGAGTATAGGATTGTGTGCACTAGTTAAAGTGCGAAGGTATAGACAGATAGCATAGTGGCTAACAGATTGTTATGAGTGTACACGTTATCTTTTTATTTTAGACATGAGAGATTCGCCAGAAGCCCTATTATGCTCATGTTAAGTATAGGATTGTGTGCACTAGTTAAAGTGCAAAGGTATAGACAGATAGCCTACTGGCTAACAGATTGTTACGAGTGGCGTATGGATTAATATAAAAGTTGTGGTTAAAAACCTTAAAGTCACGGAGCATCACTAAAGAAAACCCAAAACATGGTTGTGGAGAACAACCTTAAGCGAGTGATGCAAGGGCGCAAGCGTTTATAGTGGATCTCTTACAGTGAGGATTGCGCCGACAACAAGTACATAATGGTACTACTGAAAGAAAAACCATACTCACTCAAGCGATGCACTTTTAATAGCGTAAACATGGTTGTGGAAAACAACCTTAGGGCGCAAGCGTTTATAGTGGATCTCTTATAGTGAGGATTGCGCCGACAACACACAAGTACATAGTATATACATAGTGGTAGCTACTAGTACACCTGCAAGAAAAACCTTACTCACTCAAGCGATGCACTTTTAATAGCATAAAGCGTTTTCAGTGGCGCAATTGCGATCACAAGGTTTGTGCGCATCTAAGAAACATTAAACAAGTAAGGTTCTAAAACCATGGTTTTTTGCGAAACCGTACAACGAGTGTACTTAGGGCGCTCTAATGCCGCTTTAAAAAGGAGGAAGGCGATGAATAAGTTGGGGCGCAATTGAGGGGAGACCTACAAACCTTGGTTGCGCTGAAGGGATCAAAATGGGTACTCACTGTGGGACGTCTTGGAGCTCTTCTCAAAAAAAAGACCTACCTTGTGAGTTTACGTTTAAAGTTGAGTTGGCGAAGATCCAGAATCTGTGGTACCTTTTCGGAGCAGCCTGGGCGTGGTTGGAGAGATCCTGCCCCGGGGCGGATGCGATCCCCCTGTAGAAATCCAAATCAACCATAACGCGGCACTTTTGGTTTGGGGCCTCTCGCAAGTCAACAAGAGCAGGGAGGGCTCGCTTACAAAATGACTATTATTGAAGCCAGAAGGTAATCTGGACGTTTAGAATACTTGCACTTATTATTATAACCAACAAACATGACTTTTCGCGACGCACAGATTAGGCAATATTCGTTTGACCTGGGAAGGTAATCCCAAGGTATAATCGCGAAGTTAACACTTGCTGAAAGAAATTTCAAAATTAGTGAGCACACAAATTATAAGTCAGGCTCAGGAGCTAAGTCAGGAGTGGGAAATTTTCAGAAGATCATACCTCATGATTCACCAAGAAGATTTCTTGCACTGTTGCCCTGAAAAATTTACAAAATAATGAAATTCTGTTCAAAATACCAATCTGCAATGCAACACCAACACTGAACAAGCTTAGATGCAACAGATAAGTCTGGATTGGGCTCAACATATAACTCCCAATTCGCATTCTACAGTACTCCACCAGAACTGAATGAGTAATTACAATGTTACTTACATTTACACACTTACATCAGATTTTGCTCGTAGAACGTGAATCCTCAGGTATGATGATTTTCCTATCAGCAGACTGTAATACCGAATGATGGTAAACTACAATAACAGAATAAATGTTAGAATTATGCAAAATTTTGTAATTTGAGAACACAACTCAAATCATATTTAAATTTAAAAAAAGAGAGAAAATAAACTACATCCTTCAATGCCATCAGCTCGAGAGAGAGGAGCAAACCACAAATCCCGAGGTGAAGATAAGAGAAAACACCAGAAGACCACTATACTTAAATACGTAAAAACTTGACCCTATGTATACTTATAGCAGAAATAAATAACATTGAACCTAAAATAGTAAATACTTACACCGAATTTTGTTCCAGACACATAGGCATGTGTACATCCATAGGTATCAATGATTTTCCTATCTGCAGATTGGAAAATCGAATCATTTCAGGTGACCTGAAATGAGACAACATACATGTCAAAAGTATGCCGAATTATACAATTTTCAGATTCTTGCGATAAACTTTTGGGGGCATTTTTCATTTCTAGTCCTCAATGTTGCTACTTTACAAATTAAGTTATTATTGATTTGATTACAAACTAAAATTGTACATAAAAAATTTTTCTAGACCACATTAAATTCTCGTCAAATTTAATGTACTGCCAATGAAAGTATTGTTTGTGTGATATCGGTACAAACTTATATTACATTAATACTAACAAATAAATTAGATAGATTATACCCAAGATTATCTGGTTCTGATTATAAACAATAGTTTCGCCATTAGGCATATACGGATTGCGACCATTGAATGTGCGTTGAGTGAATTGTGGTACAAAAATAGTCAACACAGTTTATTTTTTGGAATTTTTCTTGAAATCAAGCAATAATTTGTTATTCTGCAATGCGAATACAAATATCTTTCAAGTCAAGCAAATGAAGCAGATCAATGACACCCAAGTTTATTTGGTTCCTATTATAAACAATATAAGTCGAGACCAGATAAGCTTGGAAATGTGATCCATTATAGTTGCATGTTAATAGCGAGCCATATAACTTATATGCCTCGCTATTAACATTAACGATATTTTATATAGTCGGAACCAAATTAACTTGATTCAGCAATCATGTTTGAGGGCTCAACAGACTTTCATTGTATACATTGTAGTTGCACACATTGTACACACATAGCACTTATTGTTGTTGTTTGTTAATAGCGAGCCATATAACTTTCAAACTTTCATAGTTGAGCAGATCGATGACACCCAAGTTTATCTGGTCCCAACTATAAACAATAGATATAGTTGAGACCAGTACGGCTTGGGAATATGATGCAACATATAATATAACTAATATGCCTCGCTGTTAACAATAATGACATTTTATATAGTCAGAACCAGATTAAATTGATTCAGTTCTCAATTTTCATACACCAAGGAAATGGAACAATAAATGGCTATTCTCTATTACGAATAAAAACATTTTTTATCACAATCAAGCAAATAAGACAGATTAATGACACCCAAGTTTATGTAGTCAAAATTATAAACAATAGCTATAGTTGAGACCAGACTACCTTGGAAATATGATCCATTGTAGTTGTTTACTAATAGCAAGGCCTATAACTTATAAGTCTTGCTATTAATACGAATTACATTTTATATAATCGATACTAGATTAACTTGATTCAATCCGCAATTTTTGTACACAAAGGAAATAGAACAATAATTGGTTATTCTGTAATGCAAATATAAACATATTTTTATCACAGTCGAGCAAATGAGGCAGATCAATGACACCCAAGTTTTGCTGGTCTCAATTATAAACAATAGATATAGTTAAGACAAAATAAGCTTGGGAATATGATCCATTGTAGTTGTTTGTAAATTGCGAGGAATATAGCTTTTATAGTTGAGCAGATCGATGACACCCAAGTTTATCTGGTCCCAACTATAAACAATAGATATAGTTGAGACCAGTGTAGCTTGGGAATATGATCCAACATATAATATAACTTATATGCATTAACGAAATTTTATATAGTTGGAACTAAATTAACATGATTCAGTCCTCAAATTTTATATACGAAGAAAATTGAACAATAAATGGTTATTCTGTAATGCGAATACAAACATTTTTCATAACAGTCAAGCATATGAGGCAGATCAATAACACTCAAGTTTATCTGGTCCCAATTATAAACAATAGCTATAGCTTGCTGCTATAAGTTTCTCGAATAGAATAGTTGAGGCCAGATAAGTGTGGGAATATGATCAGTTGATTTTTAATAGCAAGGCATTTAACATATACATGGTGTCTCACGTAAGTCGTTGGTTAAAAGTTTATGGGCTTCCTGATCAAATAAAAAATCAAATAAAAGATCAAATAAAAAAGACCCCATGGGGTCGATAGCCTAATAAAGATTGTTTATATATATATATAAAATTGAAAAAAATCATACAGACATGGTTAGTCGTGATCTCTCAAAATAAAATACATACTAGTTTCAATCACTTCCGCTTCTATCGGAAGTGGCCATCAACATTGCTATTTTGAATGGAATACCCTGTATATTTTTACATATTCAGATTTGTCGTTCAATTCTTAACACATTTTATTATCGGCTTAATGCACTTATCTTTAGTAGTTTAAAAACAAAAATCTGAAATTTTGGCTTCAAATAGACGATTAAAAAAATATTAATTATATTTTATATTATATTATTTATAATTTCTCTTATGAATGAAATAGAAACATAACCTTTTTGCATACTATAACAGAAGCATGGCTCTATCATTGCAATAATTCGTAATTGTTGATATTTTACTCGTAATATTTAAAAAGTTTACTATTTAAAAGTAATTATTTACAAGTACACTTAATTACAAGTTACAATTAAGGAATTTTCAAAATAACTGACAAACCTCTCATTTCAGGAATATGTTTGTTTTACACTTTTTTGTAGAAAATTGTTCTGTCTATTGCCCAGTCATGCAAAAATATGTCATTGCATTAAAAAAAATGAATTATGACGTTTCTTCAAAACAACATTATTCATATTTTTAAGCAATAACATATATTTTACATTACAAGATAATAGACAGAACAATGTTATACAAGAAAGTGTAAACGAATTCCTAAAATTAGTGGTTCATCAGTTATTTTGAAAATTCCTTAATTGAGGGGTCTAGAAGTAAACAGGTTTATGTGCATTTTTGGTAGTTCTTATCTTTAGTACTTTAAAAACAAAAATCCGATTTTTTTCTTCAAATAGGCGATATAAAATATATACATAATTTCTCTTATGAGTGTCATAGAAACTTAAACATTTTTGCATGTTATAGGAGAAGCATGGCTCTGTCATTACAATAATTGGTACGTGTTGATATTTTACTCGTAATATTTCAAAAGTTCAATTATTTACAGGTACACTTAATTACAAGTTACAAATAAGACAATTTCAAAATAACTGACAAACCACTATTTTTAGGGAGAGGTTTGTTTTACACTGTTTTTGTAGAAACTTGTTATGTCTATTGCCCCATCATGCAAAAAATATGTCATTCCATTAAAAAAAAAAGAATTACGACGTTTTAAAGAAACGTTTTGAAGAAACGTCATAAGTATGTATTTTTAAGGAATAAGAAATTTTTGGCATTACGAGGTAATAGACAGAACAATTTTATACAATAACGTGTACAACAAGCCAAATCCAAAATGAGTGGTTCGTCAGTTATTTTTAAAATTCCTTAATTTAGGGGTCTATGAATAAAATAGAAACTTAAACTTTTTTGTATATTATAGCAGAAGCATGGTTCTATCATTACAATAATTCGTACGTGCTGATATTTTACTCGTACTATTTCAATAGTTCAATTATTTACCGGTACACTTAATTACAAGTTACAATTGAGGGGGCAACAAGTAAAAAGGTTTAAGTGCATTTTTGGTTGTTCGGAGATAAATTGCTTTAAAGTTAACATGAATTTCTAAATTCCACGAATATGTTTAGAAAACTGTGTTAATAATATTTCAGTCTAAAATATTAAGACAGTTTTCTAAACTTATTCCTGGAATTTTTAAATTCAAGTTAACCTTAAACTTCAAGTTAACTTTTCAAGTTAAATTTATCTCAGAATTACCAAAAATGCACATAAACCCTTTTACTTCTAGACGTCTCAATTGTAACTTGTAATTGAGTGTACCTGTAAATAATTGAACGTTTGAAATAGTACAAGTAAAATATCAGTACGTACGAAGTATTTAAAAAAAAATTAAAACAATATTCATAATTTCTCTTATGAATGACATAGAAACTTTTTTGCATATTATAACAGATGCATGGCTCTATCATTGCAATAATTCGTACGTGTTAATATTGTACTCGTAATATTTCAAAAGTTCAATTATATACAGGGACACTTAATTACAAGTTACAATTAAGAAATTTTCAAAATAACTGACAAACCACTCTTTTTGGGGATAGGATTGTTTTACACTTTTTTGGAGAAAATTGTTCTGTCTATTGCCCAGTCATGCAAAAAAGATGTCATTCCATTAAAACAAAGAATTACGTTTTTTCAAAAGGTCATAATTCATTTTTTTATTAAGGCATAAAATATTTTTTGCATTACGAGGTAATAGACAAAACAATTTTATACAAAACCGTGTAAAACAAACCAATTCCTAAAAGGAGTTGGTCAACAGTTATTTTGAAAATTCCTTAATTGAGGGGTCTAGAAGTAAAAGGGTTTAAGTGCAATTTTAGTTGTTCGTTGTTCTGAGATAAATGGCTTTAAAGTTAACTTGAATTTCAAAATTCCACGAATATGTTTAGAAAACTGTGTTAATAATATTTCAGTCTAAGATATTAACACAGTTTTCTAAACTTTTTCCTGCAATTTTTAAATTCAAGATAACTTTAAACTTCAAGTTAATTTTTCAAGATACATTTATCTCAAAACTACCAAAAATGGACTTATTAATTTCGCATTTCTCACAAATAAAAAAGTCACCAAGAAAAATAAATTTTATTGTATAGCGAAAGAATAATAAAAACTACTATTGTTTCATTATTATATATTATTTATACTTCATCTTAAACCCATTATTATAAGCATACCATATATGGCCAATAGTGACTAATTTTTTTTAAATCTCTTGCTACTCAATATTATTTGCTCAGTGATTCAGAAATAGCCACAAATGAGAAATTTAAATAAATTCTATTGAATAGCAATAGATTAATAAAAAATATAGCCACTGTCGCCTTATTATTGTATATTATTAATACTTTATAAATTGGTCAATGTTGGAAGCTTCTACTTCGTGATACATGATGAAATTAAATAAAACAAACACTTTTCTTTGTATATATCACACTGTTTATTAAAATTAGACACTATATCTTCGATCTTGTTGTGATCATTATCAAACTTAGAGTAACTTAAAGTGAACTCTAAGTTTGATAATGATCAGAACGTGATCGAAACTATAGTCACTAATTTTAATAAACAGTGTGATATAAACAAAGAAAAGTGTTTGTTTTATTTAATACTTTATATTAAACTTATTATTATAAGAATATCAAATATATGGACAAGAGTGACTATATTTTTTTAAATTTCTTACTACTCAATAAAGTTTATTTTTCTCAGTGATTCAGAAATTGCTACAAATGAGAATTATAAATTCTTTTGAATAGCAATAGATTTAAAAAATAAGATAGCCACTATCGCCTTATTATTGTACATAATTAATACTTTATAAATTGGTCAATGTTGGAGGCATCTACTTCGTGATACATGATGAAATTAAATAAAACAAACACTTTTCTTTGTATATATCACACTGTTTATTAAAATTAGACACTATATCTTCGATCTCGTTGTGATCATTATCAAACTTAGAGTAACTTAAAGTTAACTCTAAGTTTGATAATGATTAGAACGTGATCGAAACTATAGTCACTAATTTTAATAAACAGTGTGATATACACAAAGAAAAGTGTTTGTTTTATTTAATACTTTATATTAAACTCATTATGGTAAGAATATCGAACATATGGACAATAGTGACTATATATTTTTTAAATCTCTTATTACTCAATAAAGTTTATTTTTCGCAGTGATTCAGAAATGGTTACAAATGAGAAAAATAAATAAATTCCATTGCGTAGAGAAAGATCAAAAAAGAAAAGACTAACCTTTGTAGATTTTGTATGCTTATAATGAGTTTAATACAAAGTAAATTATAAAAAGCATAAATATTGAACAACTATCAACTGAACAACTGATTGCAGTGGGAAATTGCAATATATTTTGTATAAATATAGATTGTAAATTAATAGATGTGGCTATTATTTTATGAAATTCCATATTCGTTAAAGAAAATATTATTAAAGTAACGATAGATTATTTAACTTTTAAACTTCATCTTGCCACTAATCATAGTCAAGTTAGCATTAATTAATATCAATTTGGCGTTAATCAAAACCATGTTGGCATTAAACAAAATCCTGTTCTCGTTGTTTAATGCCAACATGGTTTTGATTAATGCCAAATTGATAATAATTAATGCCACCTTAACTGTGATAAGTGCCAACTTGAAGTTGAAAATTAATATCAATTTGGCATTAATCAAAACCATGTTGGCATTAGACAAATTCATGTTCCCATTGTTTAATGCCCACATGGTTTTGATTAATGCAAAATTGATAATGATTAATGCCTACTTGACTGTGATTATTGCCACATTGAAGTTGAAAAGGTGTAGTTCGATGTACAGGGTGTCTCAAAAGTGACGCCCATGCTCTTGAAATCCGATGCAGTAGGCCAAAACAAATCGAAAATGAGTGAACATTTGTCCTATTGTCGCATGTTAACGAGGCGTTTAAGAAAACAAATAACAAGAAATGAAAGAAAAATAAGCATTATTTTAAGTCAATTTGACTAATGACTGGCATAACATGACTGACAGGCCTACTATTTCGTATAGTTTCGTATTGTATTGTTCTAAAGGTTAATGTTTACTAATTCTTTGTCTTGGTTACTAGTTAACTTTAGAACAATGCAATACTGGACCGTACGAAATAATAGGCCAGTCGTACTGTCAATCATGTCGTGTTAATCATTGGTCATATTGACTTAAAATAATGTAGTTTGCTATTATTTCTTGTTATTTGTTTTCTTAGTTATTTGTTAACAAGTGACAATAGGAACAATGTTCACTCTTAATTTTCAATTTGTTTGGCCTACTGAATCTGATTTCAAGCACGGGCGTCACTTTTCAGACACCCTGTACAAGATATACAGGTACAGTATTTCACATTAGAGCGCTTATTTGGAGTACCCTAAAGACTTACACCTACATATAACGTTACGCCAATGCTATAAAATTGCTTATTATTAGACTGCGCAGTTAATATATTTATTCTTTGGCGACCTATTTGTACTGCCACGGCTAATTGCTGCCATGATAGTTACATATTAGGTTTGCAATGTCTCAGAGGGCTCACATGTCTGCACACTATTACATTGATTGTACGTAATGATTTATACATTAAGTTTGTAATGTCTAATAGTGCTTAACATATGATGTGCATCATTACAATGCAATACGAACGCATTAAAAATTACATCGACGATGATTGTCAGCCTCCGTTAGGAGAAGTAAACGCAAGAAAATAAAAATTGCACCTACCTTTGCGCAGATCCCACGAGCAATGCAGATTCCGCTCAGCGACAGGTCTGGACCTGTCCGGCTTATCCCGTGCGGTTTTGAACTCGCACCGATCGGTTCGCCGCCAAATCAGCATCTCACCTGCTCAATCGCCCCCTCGTACACCAAAAGTCAGAGCCCTAACCCTCAAACTTCCGCACTTAGGGCCGTTTTTGAGGAGCCGGTGCGCGGTCCGGCTTTCGAAATCGCCGAATGGAAGCGGCGCAGTCCCAGATTTTGGGTTTCGCGCAATTTTCACTTCCAGAAGCCCCCGCCCCAGCTTCGGGGGAGGCGATGGTTAAGAGCGACGTTGCAGGGATGCTGCGTGCGACCGACGAAGACGGATGCGCGAGATGGATGTGCGAGCTCGCAGGACACTGGCCTGTTTTAAGATAAGAATTAATTTATGCGGAGGCATTGTTCGGAAGAGTAGCGAGAGCAAAAAATGCTTATCTTAATTGATTCGTATGCACTGTTTTTTGTGCTAATGTTTTAATGGAATGTAAATCGTTGTGCATTAACTATTAGACAATTAACATTTTGAGGCTCGTTTTCTAGCATTTGAAGCTGCATTTTTTCACCAGCCTATCGATATATTTCTAATTACATTAAATATAATCACACAAATTCCAGCACGAGCCGCCATACCAATTCAAGAACTCCATACGTAAAATAAATAATTAAGAGTTTATTGCCAGAGTTACATTGCATTACATGTTACATAGGGTTTACATAGGGTTTACATGCATTACCAGTGTTACAGGGTTACATCTATTTATACAGGATGTTGCGTCATACAACGCACCACAGGGATTTACATGTAAAAAAATTATTATTGTCTTCCCTAATTATTTTAGGGCAAAACTGTAATGGACTTTTCTGTAGAGCAAAAAATACTGCGTCAATCTATACTATTACTTTTTATTTTTCAATATATACAGGGTGTCTCATGCAAGTCGTTACATTGCATTACAAGTACATTGCCAGGGTTACAGGGTTACATCTATTTATACAGGGTGTTGCGTCGGACAACGCACCATAGGGATTTACATGTAAAAATTTAATTATTGTCTTCCCTAATTACTTTAGGGAAAAACTGTAATGAACTCTTCTGTAAAGCAAAAAATACTGCACCTATCTGTGCTATTACTTTTTATTGTTCATTATATACAGGGTGTTACGCAAGTCGTTACATTTCATTACAATTGCATTGCCGGGGTTACAGGTTTACATCTATTTATACAGGGTGTTGCGTCAGACAACGCACCACAGGGATTTGCATGTAAAAATTTATATATTGTCTTCCCTAATTATTTTAGGGAACAACTGTAATGGACTTTTCCGTAGAGCAAAAAATACTGCGTCAATCTATGCTATTACTTTTTATTTTTCAATATATATAGGGTGTCTTATGAAACTCGTTACATTTCATTACAAGTGCCTTGCCAGGGTTACAGGGTTACATCTATTTATACAGGGTGTTTCGGACAACGCACCACAGGGATTTACATGTCAAAATTTAAATATTGTCTTCCCTAATTAGTTTAGGGACAAACTGTAATGAACTCTTCTGTAGAGCAAAAAATACTGCGTCAATCTGTGCTATTACTTTTTATTTTTCATTATATACAGGGTGTCTTACGCAAGTCGTTACATTTCATTACAAGTTCATTCCTAGGGTTACAGGATTACAATTATTCATACAGGGTGTTGCGTCGGATGAGGGACGGAATGTTCTACAAAAATCCACACTACATCACAATCCCTAGCAGACCTTCACCCCCTATCCCCACATCCTGTTCCAAGTGCAGAAAACTGCAAGAAAGGCATAACCTGCATGAAATGTCAAGGAAATCATTCAACGACCCAATGCACCTCTCCTCTACCACCTTAATGCATAGCTTGTAACGCTGAAGATCACGCCGCATGGTCGATGAAATGCTCTAACCGCCCTAATAAACCAATCGAATGAATCCCCAATGTCAGGATAAAATCAATTAACAAAAAAACACATGAACTACCTAAAACAAAAACCCACAAAAAACGCATTCATGCACTATTGTCTATTCACGAGTTCATTATAAATACGTATGTAAATGAACTGAACAAACCAGAAGCAACCAATAGAGAGAGGAAAACTGAAGAAACAATTCAGGGAAAATTTCAAAATCGATACAGAACTAGTATTCTCGGGAAGTCGTTTGTACATCCTAATCTTCGACCTAGATGACCCTTAAGAAGAAATCGCAACCGAACCTACTATAGGGAGCCAACAGTTAGCCCAACAATAACATTAATATGAGGTACAATCAGAAATAAAAATGCATCTTTTATGCTCAACGTGCGAATGAAATATCACAAAATGGATAAATTGAAATTATTATTCTTAAACATCAATAGCTACCAGAATAAGAAGCTGCCAGTTTACCATTGCGTAGAGAATGAAAATATTAATTGTATATGTTTAGTAGAAACAAAAACAAATGCTGATACATCTAGCAAATACAGAAACTGGGAAATCATAAAAAGAGAGGAGGTATACTAATACAGTCCGATTCTTGTATTCATGTGAAAAAAGACAACTCACCTCAAATTAACAACCCCTTGAACGAAAAACATTTCACTTTGCCATTCTATTGCATATATTCATCGTATACATACACGCATTTTCTGAAATAGAGGAAACTATTTTTATTAAAGCACTAACTTTCAAGTACTCTATTATAATAGGGGATTTTAACATCTCATCGCTTCCGAAAAAACAAAGGCAAATCGACACCTTACTAGCCAATTGCCCTATCAAAAAGTTCCCTACTCCACCCACCTTTCTCATGACCAATAACCAAGCCACAACCCCAGTTCTGGTTCTGTACTCCCATCACCTTGAAACCTACATTTCAAAGGTTACAACTACTCCTGATGTCGGTTCTGACCACTTAGGTTTCATCATCGAAGTAGATAACATCACACTAACTGCTCCACTCAAATATGCCAAACTAAATTTAAAAAAAAGTAACGTTGCTCAAATTATCGCTGAACTTTACATGGACACCAGATTAACACAAGCAATATCAGAAGAAAACATTATCACATTCTGCAACAAAATTAGCAATATTATTGTAAATTACACACCAGTAATAGAAAAAAACATATTTCCCTTATATTTTACCTCCCTACATAGTTAAATTTATTAAAACTAAACGACAGGTCTACAGAGAATTCCAAAGAAACACAGACCATCTTAATAAAATGAAATTCAATGAACTTAACAATAGCATTAAAAAACTCATATTTGAATACCGGAAACACTCTTGGTTGAGAACTTGTCAGGAGATTCAAACTCTAAAAGGAAAACAATATTGGGACAATATTAAACAAATTCCTAAATATAAAGCCTTAATATTTCCGAAACAGTTGAAGATAGGTATAGGACATTGTATATGAAATATGTCTAGAATTTTCTGAAGAATCCAAAAATTGAATAATATACCAGGTGTTGCATTTAAAATAGGAAAGTTGGTATTGGCCACGGTCACATGACACACCCTGTATAAAGGTTTTTGTTGAAAAAAATGCGCAACTAACAATAACAATCGACGTGTCCGAGCGTTTTTTCGAACACGCCCCCATTTATTTATTATTGAATTTATTCCATTTGGCTGATACACCCTGTATATATATATATATATATATATATAGATAAGGCTAAAGGTGGCATCCCCCCATGTAAAATTCGCGGTAAAAGTGGCATCCAGCGCAAAGTGGCATCCAATATACGGATGCCACCTTGAACACACTAAAAAAAAAATCCGTGGTGTGTTATGAGGTGCCGTCTACCGAAAAAAATTAAAAATAGCCGGAAGTCATTTTTGCCGTTACATGGATATTTCTATACACAATAGTTCGCAGCAATTCTGTAACGCGGTGTTACTGTCGGTAGTGTATATTACCAGTGTATATATTACGCGCGAAGGGTGGCATCCGATTTTTGGCAACTGGCAACATTGTATCATTTCAATGAAAAGAAACTACCGAGTGGTACTGTTTGACAAGTGAAATGGAAAACCAAACGAGAGGTAGGCGGCTAGTGCAAATGGTATTGGAGGAGCATGTAAAAGGTAAACGAATAAATAATAAATAAGGTACTTGACCCGAATAAGGCCTACTATTCCTGATCTTTCGTCGGGCAATTCCATATTCTGTCTTCCAGGGATTCCCCTATCTATCAAACGGCGAATCTCACACAATGTGTAACGGTCGTATCTCATATGACTTAATAACCCAGGAATATCTAACATACATGCGGCTCGCGTAATTAATTTATGCGGCTCGCGTAATTAATTTAGGCCCGCGGATAATTTTTCAATATTACTATGATTTAATTTCAACTTTTTAATTTTTGTTCCAGTATTTGACAATGAGATCATTATTCCCTATTTAAAATAAATAGTTTTTTCCATTTACCATTACCATTTTTCCATTTACATTTAACCATATGTGAAATTTATTTAGTCTCATACATTTTCACTGTAATTTAAAAAAAAATCACTGCCCTTATAAATCAAATTTCTGTAAAGTTTTCTATTTGACAATAAGTATTTAAGTGAAACATGCGTCATATATTGCAAACATAATTTAAATTCTAATAGTAAGCTGATTCATTAGAATGAGGGCTATATGCAAGTCCACGTTTTCCGATTGATTTAATCAACAATTCTACAATCCTTTTAAAAACTTGTCTTTTTATTGATATGTTTCTAATAATTGACAAACCGCCTAGAATTTTAAGGACAAAAAATACCTGAAAAAATATCGTCCCTTAAAAATATTTCAAAAATTTATACTCTCTTTTCATAAAAAAACAAATAACAAAACAAATATATCGCACTATGAGTACAAGACTAAGTAAGTCAAAAATGTAAACATCAGAGATAATTGAAATGTTTTGATTGTTTTGTACGCGCACGATCTTCATTTTTCTTCAATATTATATTAACTCAAACTCAAAATTATGCGTAGTTTTTTCAATTCCTGATGGAATCAGGTATGGTTTTGCACGTAAAATATTTGAATATTTGACGAATCAGACCTTTTGCCAAATTATCTCCTTTTTTTGACTTACTAATTTTGCTGTACATTTAATTGTCTGACATTGAGATTGTTACATTATGTTTGTCATGGTCACCCAAAAATATTTAAATAAAAATTGTTTTTGATATTTATCAATATTTTCTTATTTTTAGCGATTTTTTTATCATTCATATCGATGTCTATAGATCCTTAAAAAGAGTCAAAATAAGAACTAATCCAGTTTTTTAAAATAATTATTAAAGAAATATGTTCCCACTTAAAAAATAAAACTTGATACTAGTATTGTGTAAACTTGGCTTTGTGAAAAATATGTATTTCTCGTATCATTTAAAATAATGGAACTTTTAAGTGATTTTTTTGTTGAAAGTTACTAGAAAGAAATTAAGGGAGGCATATTTACAGATATATCGCTGAGACAGTAGAACTTTGTTAGAAATTGCCAAAATCTCACACCGACAGCTAAATCACTTTCACTGATTTTTGCTTAACATGTGATGACTTTTGATCACGTATATGCATGGTGCATAAAGTGTTCTGGAGCTCAGTTTTGGTAATATGGGAGCGCCGCTTTAGCTTAGTTTTAACATTATGGTTTCTGCAATTGAAAAATGCGGGTCAAGTACTTTACTTCTAAATCTCGATTTTTTTTTAAATATTCTGAAAGGTTGACTTAAATTTCTAGAAATTTTTGCGAGCGATGAGGATTCGGGGACAGAGTATTGCCCTGATAGCGGTGAAGAGAGTAGTGATTTCGAAATGCCAGACATTACTCCTCCTAGTTTATTATCTGGTGATTTGGATAAGTCCCTTTCAGAAATTGAACGGTTTTCTCCGGAAATCCCATTAATGGAACCTCTGGTTTCTAATAATATTGTAGCTACAAAAAAACAGACAAACGGAAAAAGTCAACGGGTAAGAAGGAAACACCGTTGCCTATTTTGTGACCAAGATGTAGGTAACTTTTCCCGACATTTAGAACGTAATCATGCCGATGAGTTCGCAGTGCAAGAATTTATGGGTTTAGACAAAAACTCGAAAAAACGTATTAAGCTGGTTGATAAACTGCGTCGGGAAGGTGATTTTTGCACTTCCAATATCGTGCCGGTGACAATGAAAAATCAGGATGACATGAATTACATAGCATGTAAGTTTTGCCGAGGCTACTACTCGCGTAAAAGTTTGCGCAGACATGCAAAGAAGTGTTATTTAAATCCCGACCCGACAAAACGTTTTAATGCACAAACCGAAGGGCAAACAATGATGGTTGGTCATTTTGGCCCCAATGATCCTCTAAGGGTTAGTGGCCTTTTGAGTATGATGCGAGCTGATGACGTTTCGATGGTGGCAAAGAAAGACAGAATTATATGCGAAGTTGGTAGAAGATATATAAGAAGCCATAGAGAAAAACACCTCCTAGTAGTAGCAAAGCGAAATATGCGTCGTCTGGCTCGTTTGTTGATTGGTGTCAGAGGCATAGAAAATAATAAAATAATGACACTGTTGGACATCTTGACACCGAATAAATTTAAGGCACTCGTTAGAGCCACTCATGAAATTTCAGGATATGACAAGGAAACCCGTTCATTTAAATCCCCGTCATTAGCATTGCAGATGGGAACACTTATAAAAAGTGCCATAAACACAGCATATTCTATTGAAATACAAACTGAATATTATTCTCAAAAAAAACAGGAGAAGTTGAAGGCCTTAATTACTCTGATAGAGACCGAGTGGGCACATGAGGTATCCAGTGAAGCCGGCCAAAATTTGGCAATCAACAAGTTTAACAAACCGACGCTAGTACCCTTCGCCGAAAACTTAATAGTAAGTATTTATACTAGCCTTCTTTTATTAATTTTTTAGGCACTTACAGAAATTTAAGATAAAGCCTGATACAATAAAAATCAAGTTTGTCAAATATTTGCTGAATTTTAGAATTTTTTTTCTAAGCACCCTGTATACAGCAAAAAAAAATAACAAGTAGTAAACGTCATTCTGATTCTGAAAAAATCATATGAACATGTATGTTGGAAGTAATTTTCTCTGTTTAACATTATTTTCTCAGACTCTACAACTTTTTATAAAGAATTACTTGTTTTCGCAAAGTGCATAATAAAAACAGCCCATATGTTGCACACTTGTATTATACTCAAAATACTGTGAAAAATACTATTAATATGCTTACTTTGCAGAAATTTGAAAAATATCTCAAACGTCTGATGCTTGAAGCCAGAACACGCTTATCAGTTAATTCGAGTGATATTAAAGCTTATCGTGACCTACTACATGGAATATTTTGCAGTGTTATAATTTTTAACAAACGTAGAGTGGGAGAACTACAACGCATGACCTTATCAGCATTTCTTAAAAACTACGAGACTGCATCATCATCCGAATTTGAAAAAGCTTTAACTCAGTCTGAAATAATTTTATATAACTCGCTTAAACGCGTGGTAATAAGAGGAAAGAGAGGGCGAGGTGTTCCCGTTCTATTTGACAAGAACACTGTGGAAGCAATTGAATTTTCTTTAAATTTAAGAAATAATTTTGATCTCTTAAATAATGTCTACCTTTTTGGATTGCCTAAAACTCAAAACCCAATAACGGGTACAGCAGTTTTACGTAAACACGCAAAACTTGCACTGGGCGATACTAATGAAGCATCATTGCTAACATCAACCAAATTAAGAAAACATCTAGCAACTATTATGCAAATTTTGAAAATGGAGAAGAATGATCTTGAGCAACTAGCAACTTTCATGGGACAAACTGCCAAGACACACGCCGAATTTTATCGCCTGCCGGACGATGTATATCAAACAGCCAAAGTAAGTAAACTCTTGCTTCTTGCTAAAAGTGGTTCAATCGAGAAGTACAAAGGCATGTGTTTAAATGATATTGAGATTGGTGAAGACATTATTGCGCAGGAAGAAAGTGATGACGAACAGAATGACACTTATATCCCTGACGATGACACATTGGCGCTAGACCAATCAGTTGAGAACATTATTGAAAATAATGAAAACAATGATCTAAATCTCGACAAAACAACAGTCAAGAAAGGTAAAAAGCGCACCTTAGTAGGATGGCCTAGTAGGACATAGTAGGACCTTAGTAGTAGTAGTAGTAGTAGTAGTAGTAGACCTTAGTAGTAGACCTTAGGATAGTAGGACCTTAGTACGACACAACAAAAAGAATTGACAATAAACCATTTCAAAACACATATTAAAAAACATATTCCACCAAAAAAACACGAAGTTATGGAATTAATCGAAAAACACCGCGACATATTTCATAACAAAACATGGCCGGTAATAAAAGTATATGTTTTCAATAACTACAAACAAAAAAGTAAAGTAGTTTTAAAGAAATGAGATACAATTTATGTTTTATATTACATTATTTTACCAGATTACTTAACCAAAATCAAGATATGTGTCTATGTATGAATATGTATTTTTGAATAAATGACTTTAATTTATAATAATTTATTGCTGATATTTTTCCCTATTGGTAGCATTTCGCAGAAATTTGACGTGAAAGTAATTTGCAGTGAAACACAATTGATAAATAGTGAAAATCAATAGAAAAACTCTGTAGATCTATAATTTGCGCTAAACCTATAATACAGTGAGGCCTGCAGATATTGGTTCGTTTTTAAGGCGCCGTATTAAAGTGATCCTGATATTTGGCAACACTGTTGTGGAAGCCGCTTCGGCCGCACATAACTATATACGGATGTTACTTGGTTTATAAATGTATAGAATATATCGTACGGATGCCACGTTCAACGCTAACAATACCGGATGTCAACGATGTACTTTTTTGTATTTGTAATATACGCGTGATATACACCATGTATATCAATGGATGCCAAACTGTACTAATACGGAACGGATGCCAGTTTGACCTGCAGCTCAATATATATATATATATATATATATATATATATATATATATATATATATAACACAATATACACCAACAACAATCACGCCAACTTCGATAAGGAAAATGAAACGCACATTAATAACTGGTACCTGGCCCACTTTCAAGGCGACAATAGGACTACCCATAATGAAATAAGTGAAGATGAATATGAAGAAGTGCTGGCAATGGGAAAAAATAGATCAACTTCCCAACTGCGTTCATACACACATACGGAAAATTTATAACTACTGCCTGGCAAACTGGTCTCATCGTCAACATACTCAAGAAGGGGGAAGATAAATCTAAAACATTAGGCTACAGACCCATAATATTACTCCCAGTAATGGGAAAGAATTTCGAAAAAATAATCAAACGTCGTTTGGAGACTGCGATAGATGCTAGCATCCACAAACACCAATTCGGATTCAGACATAACATGTCGACCGTTATCCCTTTATCAGTCTTGGTATCAAACGTTCAGACAGCAGGCAAAAACGGAAACTCTGCAGCATCTCTCTTTCTAGATACAGCGAAAATCTTCGACTCCATATGGCACAGAGCATTACTATACAAACTGCACATCATGAACTGCCCTGAAGAACTTCTGCTAATCATAGACGATTTTCTAAAATTTAGAACATTGCAAGTCAAAATCGGAAATACAATATCTCCCACATCATGAAATGCCCTGAAGAACTTCTGCTAATTATAGACGATTTTCTAAAACTCAGAACATTGCAAGTCAAAATAGGAAATACATCATATCGCACATCATGAAATGCCCTGAAGAATTTCTGCTAATTATAGACGATTTTCTAAAACTCAGAACATTGCAAGTCAAAATAGGAAACACAACATCTCGCCCATTCTATCCTATCCAAGGAGTCCGACAAGGGTCCCCCCTCTCCCCATTCCTCTCGAATGCGTTTGTACATGACATATCATCTTGCGACAATGACCACACTGAACACACCCCTGACGAAAATATTCTCCAATATGCTGATGATTTGGCATTGGTTGCATACGGCAAGAATAAAAATGCTGCACTACACCAACTTCAACACATGGCCTATACGATCGTATCGTGGTACAAATGGCGCCTGAAGCTAAACCCAAACAAATCACAACTAATTCTCTTCAATCACAGATTAAAAGATCCTCCACCTTATATCACTTTACAAAATCATGATATCCCAGCACAAAGCTCAGCAAAATACCTAGGTGTCAAAATTTGTTCAAAAATGTCGTTCAACCCACATCTAATACAACTTAAATCTTCCATCGTATCAAGAACGAAACATTTTCGGTCGCTGGTTTGCGGCCAAAATGGTATTAACCTGCACACGTCAGTTCGAATCTACAAAATTATCTGCCGCCCACTTCTAGACTACGCCTCCATATTACTGATCAACGCCAAGGAATCGACAAAGAAGAAATTGGAAATCATAGAAAGAAGAGCCCTTTCGAGTATGACGAAACCAAGGCATCCTAGATATCTCCTCCACAATACCCAACCAGCAACTCTATGAACAAACTAAAGTTATACCGATTACCACACGCCTTATATACCTTGCCGATAAATTTATGTCCAAATCTCAATTCCAGAATCTAGACCCATTAATCCACAATAAAGTCCCTCTAAACCCCAAAAAGAAATCCCCTACCCTTCCACTTTGTAATCACCTATCCCGCCTATAACACAACGTTATCAACTCCATATGAGAAAATCCAGGCTGAAAGGCTGCGGCCATTTGAAGCATTGCAGCAAGACCTTCTTTTACAAGTTAATAATGTACATACAACAGCAAATATGTAAATGTTTCAATAAATTATATCTTATATATATATATATATGAAAATAAAGATTCCTCGTATATGCAAAAAAAAGGATTCTTGGTGAAATTGGCACAGAGAGAAAATCCAAATCGCTATAGCTTGGAGCATACATTTTATGCATAGTTGTTGTGAGCTGATACCCGATTTTTGTGCAGAGATGCGCCATTTGTATCCCGAATTTAATTACGTATCACCGGGGGCGGTCGATCAATCGCGCGCGTGCCGCGCGTGAGGGGGGTGGGGGCTTGACAAATTATGCGAATAAATTTCGGCGTGCATTATGCCGCCGCCCCCAGAACTAATTTAAACTTTCGGCGTTAGTGAAATTAAACTCGTATTATATTTCTATGACGCCCGCTGTTTATGCTGCAAGCTTTTTATCTTCGCCGTCCCCCGGAAAGTTGTAAACGCAACAATGCCGTCACTTCCTGTCCGCAGGACCGGGAAACTTTCCCGGCCGTGGCGGAGCGCCTCTCTTTGATTCGGCCCCTCCGCAGCTATACGAAGGATCGACCTGTATTTCAATGGAATCCTTGGAAATTCCTCGCCACATATGAGCTGCGCGGAGAGAATGGCGGAAAACTTATTGCGGAAGCAATTTTTCGAGTCAAATGAAAATTTCACTGACAATCAATAGAAATCAGTGGTTCTGTTGCGAGCTGCCCAGGGATGTTTATAATAAAAGAAAATACAAGTGGAATCGATCGTGTAAGACATATTTATTACTAAATACGTATTTTGGCCACAAGTGATCACTTGGTCTGCATTGTCATCGAAGTATACAGATTCTTAAAAATATGAGTAGAACAAAAGGAGCGTTTTCTGATCGGTATAAACTTTTTCGTATCGGTTTGCTTTTCTGAAAGTAATACGTCGTAGGGGAAAATAGTAAGTCATTGAAGTATACAGATTCTTAAGAATATGAGTAGAACAAAAGGAGCATTTTCTGATCGGTACAAACTTTTTCGTATCGGTTTGCTTTTCTAAACGTAATACCTAGTTGGAGAAAATAGTGAGTAACAGGGGAAAATAATGAGTAAAAGAGGAATGGGACAATTTTACCTATTTTTCTAAACAGTTTAACTTATACCTACTTATAACATTCTGAAGGTAGCAAAAATTAAGTACGTTTTTACTGGAAGTAAGACTTCTTCTTAAAGTTCCATCTACTATCTGAGGTTAGATAAGTAAGTACATACAAATATTTGTATGTACTTACAGCAAAAATAGCAAATGATTCAGTTAAAATGGATCTTGTAAAGAATTAATCAGCTGGAATTTTCTTTAGTACGTGTGGTTTCGAACTTATTTGTAATCTATGGGAGTATCCACAATAAACATTATTCATCCAACGTAAAATCAACTTTAACTTTAGACAGAAATGCAAATCAAACATTTTCGTCATCTTACATCTCAATTTTCCTCCACATTTTCACTTTATGCACTGGTCCTTGTGCCCGGAAGCCTGAGTGCATCCCAACTCCCCGCATTCCCCACTTTAAACAGAACTGCGGAGTTTATTTTATTTTTTTATTAGTTTGCAGGCTGCAGAGCTCGGATTCTCCTGCAATACTTTCGGTTTAATGGGAAAATTATGTTTGCTATTGCGTACGGCCCCTGGGGGCGCCCCCCTCGCCCCCCGTTGCGCATTTACAAGTCGGTAAAGCGTAAACGTCTGCGGGAGGCGTCCTTTTTTCCGTCCTCCAGTGTGAAGCGATGGACCACTTGTTTATGGTAATTGCCTTCTGGGGGGATCGCGTCGGACGCGTCATAAACGTCTAAAGGACGAAATTGCAGAATAAAGTAATTGTCTGTCGAGATTATGGAAAGATTGTATAGGGATGTTTTAAAAGATATCATCTCAATAGATGGAGCGACAAACTGAGTTAAGGGGGGCGATTGCTGACGACGTTTTAAGATCTTTTCAGCATAAATTTAGTTATATTCCTCTACGCGTTCTTATTATAATAACTAAATTTATACTGAGAAGACTTTGTAATTTGAAAAACACTGTCTTATTTGGCTCAATTTGTTTCTTAATAACTTATTTGTAAATATGATCCAAAAATATGCAGAATAATAAAGTAATTGAGCAAATACAAAACAATCATTAAGTGATTATAGAAAAATAATACTGATAAGACTTTGTAATTTGAAAAACATTGTCTTCTTTGGCTCAATTTATCTCTAAATAACTTGTTTTTAAATGTAATCCAATTTTTTTTTTAAATTGGGCAGAATAATAAAGTAATTGAGCAAATACAGAACAACAGAGTGATTATAGAAAAATAATACTGATAAGACTTTGTAATTTGAAAAACATTGTCTCCTTTTCTCAATTTATCTCTTTATAACTTATTTTTAAATATGATCCAAAAATTTATTAAAAATTGGGCAGAATAATAAAGTAATTGAGCAAATACAGAACAATCATTAAGTGATTATAGAAAAATAATACTGATAAGACTTTGTAATTTGAAAAACATTGTCTTCTTTGGCTCAATTTATCTCTTTATAACTTATTTTTAAATACGATCCAAAAATTTATTAAAAATTGGGCAGAATAATAAAGTAATTGAATAAATACAGAACAATCATTAAGTGATTATAGAAAAATAATACTGATAAGACTTTGTAATTTGAAAAACATTGTCTTCTTTGGCTCAATTTATCTCTTTATAACTTATTTATAAATATGATCCAAAAATTTATTAAAAATTGGGCAGAATAATAAAGTAATTGAGCAAATACAGAACAATCATTAAGTGATTATGGAAAAATAATACTGAGAAGACTTTGTAATTTGAAAAACATTGTCTTTTTCTCCTTAATTTATCTCAATTTATCTCTTAATAACTTATTTTTAAATATGATCCAAAAATTTATTAAAAATTGGGCAGAATAATAAAGTAATTGAGCAAATACAGCACAATCTTTAAGTGATTATAGAAGAATGATAGTCATGACAAGATAAAAAAACCCTATTTTTTTTTTAATTTTTATAGTTTTAAGAAAAAATCAGTGTACTGAAATATGACGAACCATTTTGAAATTAGAAATATACGTAGTAGAATTCAGAAAATCAATTATTAAGAAAAATGAGAAAATTCAAGGCTGAAAGGCTGCAGCTGATGGCCATTTGAAGCATAGCAGCAATACCTTCTTTTTTTTAAATTCAATAATGTACATACAATAACAAATATGTAAATGCTTCAATAAATTATATCTTATATATGAGAAAGTTCAAAAAGAATGATTGAAAAATTTAGAATTTGTGGAATAATAATAACAGAACTTCGGAAATGCATGTTAATGCTTAAGAAACTGTAGAAGACATTCAGAAATTTGGAGGAATCTTTATGCAATTTAGAAATTATTGATCTTCATTGATTCTTTTTGTAATTATAGTAATGATAGTAAAATTAAAGATAAACTCACTTCATAAGAAATTGTTTTAGCAACAGAACGTAATCCCCCTAATAAACAATAATTAGAATTTTTAATGATATTTCCAAAGTTAAAATCGAAGAAAAAAATATTTATTTATTTATGTAAATGATTAAAAAATTATGAAATTCTAACATATTAATTCAATTGTTAAAAAGCCGAATAATAAGAATAATAAGAAAGTGATTAAAGAAGAGTAATTGACAGAAGAATAATTAACAAATAGAAAACTTTTAGAAGAATTGTTGTATATTGAGTAATATTAGTACAATTATTGTGTGATTGGAAATTATGGAAGAATTAGTAACAGCAATGACAAAGTATAAAAAGAATCCCTACAAAATTAAGATATAGTGGAAGAATAATAGTGATTTTTTGTGATGTGATTGGAAATTATGGAAGAATTAATAACAACAGTGACAAAATGTGAAAATAATCCCTACAAAATTAAGAAATAATGGAAGAATAATAGCGACTAGTTGTGATGTGATTGGGAATTATGGAAGAATTAATAACAACAGTAACAAAATATGAAAATAATCCCTACAAAATTAAGAAATAGTGGAAGAATAATCGCGTAATTTTTAATTAGTATCACCAATTGTTTGTTTTAATAGCGGATTTAACTGCCTAGTAGCTCAAACTTGTTTTTATTTTACATTTGTTGCAAAATTGAACTATGAAAACCCTACTAAACGTCTTCACCAGTCTAGAAAGGTACCTAAAATATTCTTCAAGAATACACCAAAAATACTATACCATGCAATTTAAAAAAATATATAAATAAAGATGTTAAAAAGGGTTATTTTTTCGCCAAGTTTTTCGAAAACTTGACTATCCTATTTATAATATACCTATATGGTTTATTGATGGTTAAATAATAATTGAAATCTCTCTAATCTTGGGCCCTTTTTGCAAATCACTCTATAAGTTACATAAAATTTCACCAAAAAAATAGAAATTTTTGTAAATGTTTATGAAAATATCTACACTGTGCCACAAGGACAGTTAAAAACTGCAAAATTTCAAATAAATTTTGGAAAAATAAATAACAACAATGACAAAATATTAAAAGAATCCCTACAAAATTAAGAAATGTTGGAAGAATAATAGCAAATTTTTAATTGTCATTACCAATTGTTTATTTTAACAACAGATTTAACAGCCTAGTAGCTCAAACCTGTTTTTTTTACATTTGTTGCAAAAATTTAATGGTCTTACCCTACTAAAAGTCTAGACCAGTAGAATGTATTTAAAATACTCTTCAAGAATACACCATAAGTATTATACAGTGGAATTTAAAACAATTGTAGGGACAACAAATAAATTAAGGTGTTAAAAAAGTTTTTTGTTTTGCCAACTTGTTCGCCTAGTTGACTGACTGTCCCATTTAATAATATATATGGTTTGTTGATGGTTAAATAACAATTGAAGTCTCTCTAGTCTTGGGCCTTTTTTGCAGATCACACTTGTGTTACATAAAATTTCACAAATATTTAGAAATTATCATAAATGTTTTTGAAAATATCTAGAATTTTCCACAAGGACAGTTAAAAACTGTAAAATTTGAAATATTTTTTTTTTAAATTAGGAACAACAATGACAAAATATTAAAAGAATCCCTACAAAATTAAGAAATGGTGGAAGAATAATAGCAAATTTTTAATTGGCATTACCAATTGTTTATTTTAACAGCGGATTTGACAGTCTACTAGCTCAAACCAGTTTTTTTTTACATTTGTTGCAAAAATTTAATGGTTTATCCCGACTAAAAGTCTACACCAGTGAAAAGTATTTAAAATACTTTTCAAGAATACACCATAAGTATTATACAGTGCCATTTAAAACAATTATAGGAACAACAAATAAATGAAGGTGTTAAAAATGTTTTTTGTTTCGCCAACTTGTTCGCCTAGTTGACTGTCCAATTTAATAATATATATGGTTTGTTGACGGATAAATAACAATTGAAGTCCCTCTAGTTTTGGGCCTTTTTTGTAGATCACATTGTATAAGTGTGTCCCCATTTAATAATATACACTGTGTATCAGCCAAATGGAATAAATTCGATAATAAATAAATGGGGGCGTGTTCGAAAAAAAGCTCGGACACGTCGATTGTTATTTTTAGTTGCGCATTTTTTTCAACAAAAACTTTTTATACAGGGTGTGTCATGTGACCGTGGCCAATACCAACTTTCTTATTTTAAATGCAACACCTGGTATATTATTCAATTTTTGGATTCTTCAGAAAATTCTCGACATATTTCATGTACCACGGTCACATGACACACCCTGTATAAAAAGTTTTTGTTGAAAAAAATGCGCAACTAAAAATAACAATCGACGTGTCCGAGCGGTTTTTCGAACGCGCCCCCATTTATTTATTATTGAATTTATTCCATTTGGCTGATACACCCTGTATATGGTTTGTTGATGGTTAAATAACAATTGAAGTCCCTCTAGTTTCGGGCCTTTTTTGCATATCACAATGTATAAGTTACATAAAATTTCACAAATAATTTAGAAATTGTCAAAAATGTTTACGAACATTTCTAGAATGTGCGGACAGTTAAAAACTGCTAAAATTCAAGTAATATATAAAAAATAGTAGAAGGTAATATTCTAAAATTTAATAAAGGCGTTCTGAGACCGACGGAAGGGAAAAACAAGGAAATTTTAGTGAAGTTGCAGAAAACATGTTATCATGACGAAAATAATTATCAAACTAATTCAATAAAAAACTTCAATACAGTATTACCTACGAGTTTCAATACAGTTACACAACATGAAAATTTTCAAAATATGCAATCGAAAAATCAAAACAGAGAGTTTTATTGAACATTAGTTCAGATTGAAAATTTCCAAAACTGATTTTATTTCACCTACTACGAGAATTCTATTAATTTTTGTATTCTAATTACGAGTTTCAATTCGGGATCACAAAACACTAGTGAATTATGAAGGACTATTTCGAAGATATGGATGCCAATAAACTTGAGCAACCGCCTCGAGTACTTTTGTCCCGAAACCATACATTTTGTAACGCAACTTTTCGCTTGTTCTGCCGCGAAGTAACATTTCAAACTTCAATTCGGGAGCCGATCGATGTGTTCTTCGAACTTCGCTCTGTTAAGTTTGCCCAAGACGTAACGCATTTACGCGCGGTAAACTCGCGTTTTGCCGCCCCACGCCCGCTCGCACCGTCATTATTAAATAGCGGATTATACGATTCTTAAATAAAACCTCGCATCTCGGCGTTAATCCCCGGGATGCGGCAACCTACGCCGTTCCCACGGCCGCCGGAACTTTCCGCTCGGGGCCCCCCGCCCTGAGTGCGCCGCCCCCAGGGGGGCGCGATGTTTATGCGGGGGCGGCTAATAATGGAAAAATCCGCGGCGCGGCGGGATGGGGGCCTCTTGCTCACCTGAGATAATGTAATCTCCATAAATTTCGCGGCCGCTAAGAGCTCCCCCGGCGAAATTACAAATATTAGAATATCCTCCTGGCGGGAATTGGAATTGTGTGTTGCGTAATGCGCGCCCTGATTAAAACAATGGCCGGCCAGAAGTGGGGGATTGAAGGCGCTTTTCGGGAATTGAAAGACACAGAACATAAATGCGTTAGGAAATTCGAAGATTATATTTATTGGACGTATCGATTTTTCTCTTTAACAACAGTTTAATGAAAATAACAGGAAAATTTAACTAAATTTTAGGGTATACCATTCGTCAATGTAAAGATATAAAAAAAGTACTTTATAATCTAAAATTAAAACAATTGAACAATAATTTCGTCAATGTAAAGATATAAAAAAAAGTGCTTTCACTTTCACGAAACCACATTTGACAGCTGTCACATCTGCTTTTGTTTTATTCTTCATTTGTTTTAGTATTAGGTTATAACAAAAAAAAAATGAACAATGAAACAATAGCAGATCTGACAGCTGTCAAATGTTGTTTCGTGAATGCAGTTTTGTTTTCCACAGCTGGCTTGTTGTTATTTTGGTCTGTGGCGTTAGTGAATTGCAACAGGCGTGTTGATATAGCGTATGTGTACACGTACGTCTCTCAGAAAACACACCGTGAAATCGCAAGATGGCTCTTTCAAGATAATAACCGCTTCATTACGCGTAATGCTCGCCGGGTAATTACACATACTCGCTCTAATGCCGGCGGTAATTAACCCCCGTGCACGTTTCCACACTCCCGTGCACTCCGCTGATGTGCGACACTTTTACTGGCAATACTAATAAAACTAATGCGGAATATAAAAATAAAAAGAAAGCTCGCGCCACGCAATTAGCGCTAATGTAATCGGGGCGAGTGTGGGGGGCGGCGGGCATTAATTTTCTTGGCGGCGGCGGCTCCCCCAGCCGCCCCCGGCGTGTTAATACGCGGGGAGGGATTACACTCCTCTCTTTCGCGATGGAGACGGCGGCAGCAGAGCGATCCGGCCCCGAATTAGCGACACTGTAGGCCCGGGGGTTAAGCGCCCGGAATTAATCCTCCACCTTTTAGCTGCACCGTCAGATGTGTCGCGAAGTCGAAAACGGGGCTGATAAGTAAAGTGCGAGGAAGTGAGCCGGCACAATGGAGCTGCAAATTCACCGTTAACTACAAACCAAGGCGTATGCCAATATGAATGTGTAAAATAATGAGCATCACTGTGAACAACTTTATGCAATGACAAGTATGAATTAGCTAATACTGAAATTTCTGAAAATTTATTTATTGCATACTAATTTTCAGAAATCTGTTCAGTATACCTGAAGCTAGGTTCATGCAAATTTAGCAAACTTTGAGTATTAAATAAGTGAAAAAAATCAACAGTAAACTTTATGCAATGACAAGTGTGAATTAGTCAATACTGAAATTTCTGAAAAATTATTTGTTGCATATTAATTATCAGATATCTGTTCAGCATACCTGAAGCTAATTCTCATGAAAATTTGACAAAGTTTCAGTATTAAATAAGTGAGAAAATCAACAGTATAACTTTATGCAATTACAAGTATGAATTCGCTAAAACTGAAATTTCTGAAAATTTAATTATCGCATATTAATTATCAAATATCAGTTCAGTACACCTTAGGCTAATTTTCATGAAAATTTGACAAAGTTTAAGTATTAAATAAGTGAGAAAATCGACAGTATAACTTTATGCAATGACAAGTATGAATTAGCTAAAACTGAAATTTCTGAAAATTTATTTATTGCATATTAATTATCAGATATCTGCTAACTATACCTCAAGCTAACTCTCCTGAAAATTTGACAAAGTTTCAGTATTAAATAAATGAGAAAATTGTCAGTACAACTTTATGCAAATGACAAGTATGAGTCAGTCTAAACTGAAATTTCTAAAAATTTATTTATTGCATATCAGTTACTCACATATCAGTTGAGTACACCTGCAGCTAATTCTCATTAAAATTTGACAAAGTTTCAGTATTAAATAAGTAAGAAAATCAACAGTATAACTTTATGCAATGACAAGTATGAGTTAGTCAATACTGAAATTTCTGAAAATTTATTTATTGCATATTAATTATCAGATATCTATTCAGTAAACCTGAAGCGAATTCTCATGAAAATTTGGCAAAGTTTCAGTATTAAATAAGTGAGAAAATCAACAGTATAACTTTATACAATGACAAGTATGAATTAGCTATTAGTGAAATTTCTGAAAATTTATTTATTGCATATTAATTATCAGATTTCAGTTTAGTATACTTGAACATAATTCTCATGAAAATTTGACAAAGTTTCAGTATTAAATAATTGAGAATATCAATAGTATAACTTTATGCAATGACAAGTATGAATTAGTTTAAACTGAAATTTCGGAAAATTTATTTATGGCATATCAATTATCAGATATCTTTTCAGTAAACCTAAAGCTAATTATCATGAAAATTTGACAAGTTATAGTATTAAATAAATGAGAAAATAAACACTATAACTTTCAGCAATGACAAGTATGAATCAGCTATTACTGAAATTTCTGAAAATTTGTTTATTGCATATTGATTATCAGATATCTTTTCAGTAAACCTGAAGCTAATTCTCATGAAAATTTGATAAAGTTTCAGTATTAAATAAGTGAGAAAATCAACAATATATCTTTCTGCAATGACAAGTATGAATTAGCTAATACTGAAATTTGTGAAAATTAATTTATTGCATATAAATTATCTTATATCAGTTTAGCATGTCTGAAACTGATTCTCCTAAAAATTTGATAAAGTTTCAGTATTAAATAAGGGAGAAAATCAACAGTACAACTTTATGCAATGACAAGTATAAATTAGTCAATACTGAAATTTCTGAAAATTTATTTATTGCATATTAATTATCAGATATCTGTTAAGTATACGTGAAACTAATTCTCATGAAAATTTGGCAAAGTATTAGTATAAAATAAGTGAAAAAATCAACAGTATAACTTTATGCAATGACAAGTATGAATTAGTTAATACTGAAATTTATGAAAAGTTATTTATTGCATTTCAATTATCAGATATATGTTCAGTATACCTAAAGCTAATTTTCATAAAAATTTGACAAAGTTCCAGTATTAAATAAATGAGAAAATCAACAGTATAAATTTATTCAATGACAAGTGTGAATTAGCTAAAACTAAAATTTCTGAAAAAGATTTATTGCATATTAATTATCAGATATCTGTTCAGTAAACTTTAAGCTAATTCTCATGAAAATATGGGCCAATTATTCAAATGTATATATTCACATAAATTACAAATATTTATAGATATTTTAGTGTATATAATTTACTGGCATTTTATGAACCCTGATTTTATTTTGATCCCCAAAGTTTATGCATTCTATAATTGCACATTTTGATTTACTACTTACAAATTAAGATATACAGATTCTATTTCGTATTTAAAAAATTATCCCAAAATTGCAAAATCTGATGTGGCAACCACATGATGGTATCATACAAAAATACTTAATTTTCCTGGCAATTCAATAGTCCTGCAACAAGAAAGCAGTTTTCAATTGTTTTGACTTTTATTAATAAATGGACCAAATATTCAGATGTTTATTTTCACATTAATAACAAATATTTCTAGATATTTTAGTGTATATAATTTAATGGCATTTTAAGAACCAGATTTTGTTTCGATCCCCAAAGTTTATGCATTCTATAATTGCATTTTTTTTTCAAATTTACCATTCAGAAATTAAGATATACCTACAGATTCTATTTCGTATTTACAAAATTCTCCCAAAATTGCAAAATCTGATGTGGCAACCACATGACGGTATCATACAAAAATACTTAATTTTCTTTGCAATCCAATAATCCTGCAACAAGAAAGCAGTTTTCAATTGTTTTAACTTTTATTGATAAATGGATATGGACCAAATATTCAAATGTATATTTTCACATAAATAACAATTTAAGGGTGTTATAATATTATTTGGTACTTAGTGATAAAATGTAATTTTTTTACCAATAACTACTAAATAATAATATAACAACCTTAAATACATAACAGGTAATTTATGGATAACACCTTGAACTCAAATAACAATTATTTAGTTTATTATTTTAGTGTAGATATATAATTTACTAGCATTGTATGAACCCAGATTTTTGTTTATCCCGAAAGTCTGTGCATTCTTTAATTGCACATTTTTTTCAAATTTAGTACTACCTCTGTTCCATGATAAGTGAGCCATTTGTGTTTTCTTTCAAATTTATTGACAGTTGACAGTGACAGATAGTTATTTATTTAATATCTATTTTGATATTCTTAATATACGCCACATTCTTAATCATATGTGCCATGGACGTCAAAATATTTGAGAGTTTAATTTGTCAAAAGCAACAATTAAAATTCGAATTTTTAAGCAAAAGTGTATGAAGATTAGAGAGCAAGATTAGTATGAATTAGCTATAATTGAAATTTCTGAAAATTTATTTATCGCATATTAATTATCAGATATCAGTTCAGTACACCTTAAGCTAATTCTCATAAAAACTTGACAAAGTTTCAGTATCAAATAAGAGACAAAATGAACAGTATAACTTTCTGCTTTGACAACTATTAATTTGGCAATACTGAAATTTCTGAAAACTTATTTATTGTATATTAATTATTAGATATCTGTTCAGTATACCTCAAGCTAATTTTCATGGAAATTTGACAAAGTTCCAGTATTAAATAGATGAGAAATTCAACAGTATAAATTTATGCAATGACAAGTGTGAATTAGTCAATACTGAAATTTCGGAAAATTTATGTATTGCGTATTAGTTATCATATATCAGTTTACCATATCTGAAGCTGATTCTCCAGAAAATTTGACAAAGTTTCAGTATTAAATAAGGGAGAAAATCAACAGTATAACTTTATGCAATGACAAGTGTGAATTAGTCATTACTGAAATTTTTGAAAATTTATATATTGCATATTAATTATCAGATATCTGTTCAGTATACCTAAAGCTAATTGTCATAAAAATTTGATAACGTTTCAGTATTAAATAAGTGAGAAAATCAACAGTATAACTTTATGCAATGACAAGTGTGAATTAGTCATTACTGAAATTTTTGAAAATTTATTGATTCCATATTAATTATCAGATATCTGTTCAGTGTACCTGAAGCTAATTCTTATGAAAATTTGAGAAATTTTCAGTACTAAATAAGTAAGAAAATCAACAGTATAACTTTCTGCTGTGACTAGTATGTCAAATTCTTGATATTTTTTTGTTTCTCAAGATTTGAGAATTCTCGATTTTAGGGATACATATTTAAAATCTCGAGATTTGAGAATTCTCGATTTCAGGGTCATTTTTAATGTAGACATTTAAGAATTCCCGACTTTGGGAAATCTCGAATATTCGTCAATTTTTGTGGCCATCTCGAGATTCTCTAGAATTCTCGAGATTGAATATAACTAAATGGAAAGAGAAGGAGGAAGAGGAAGAGGTAATGAAAGATAAAGAAAAATCATAGGATGTGTGGAGTAAAAATCTCGGGAAACTGGAATGATTAATTTTCACAATTTCTCGAAATTTTTCTTGGTGAGAAATTTAAAACACAACTTCAACTTGAAACCAAACTACCTACAATAAAATTAAGAGCTTTGCTGTCCTCCTACAATTCGATGGGATCACAGTTTGAGCAACTCTGGCCAAGTATAAACCGAAACTATATTCGCAATCAATTTAAGTGATATTAATTGCTCAATTATTCATTTTGCAGTCCTATAGATCAAGGTATTATTAATATGTTGATCTATGGCAACGCAATGTAATGGCATCCAATGTAAACTATTCAAGCCAAATATATTACAATTATAAACTAATAAGTTATTCCATAATGTGTCATGTAATACAAAATAAATTAGTTTTAATACAGACAGAAATAAATAATTTGAAAACTGCTGTCTACATGAATGTTAGTGTCATCGCCATTGTCATTGCCATGGCGACTTTCATTGTCATCGCTCCTGTAAGTGATTGATAAGTAAGAATCCTGATTTTCAGTGCCATGCAATATTCATTGTTATCGTGATTTTCAATGTCATCACCATTATATCAGTGTCATCGCAATTTTCAGTGTCTGCACATTTTGGGTGTCATCGTCATTGTCAGTGTCCCCGAATCCCTAAATGCTCCGAACCCGCAGTATCGCAATTACTATAAATAAGAGGTAAAATACGATTAATTACATGATTGTTATCGGTTCAACAAGTCTCCGGCGATCGACCTGTGTCCGTACATTGCGGATTAATAATTACTTTTAATCTTCGATAATGCGACCATAAAACACACCACCGCTCGCATTATAATCCGGGTGATCGAAAATCAATATTTAACGGCCGCGGGGGCGATTCAAATCCGGCCCGGCGATGCCACCCCATTCAGCGCATAATCCGCAAGTGTTCTTTCGCCCCGGTCTTTTTTTTGCCGCCCCCGGCTTACGTCCGCCCCCCTGCAGTGCGGCTAAATATTTACAGGCCGGGGGTGGCGAAGATGAAACACGTTCCGGGCGTCCGACGTCGGTCCAATTATTCATGGCTCCGACGGTAGCCCTAATTAAATGGCGGCCTCCGTTAACTCGATTCGAATGTGGGGATCATCTCCAGGGAGGACCGGCCGGAAAAACATGTTTAGCACGCTAACTCAGGCTAATTGCAGCGCGAGGAATGATACCACGGTCGTGCGGTTTGCCCTCCACCTCCGTAATCGTTCGATAAAACTCTCTTTGGTGCGCTCCCGGAGGCGGATTATAACGATCACCGGCCGTTTTTACGGTATAGGAATTTATGTACCGGCATTAGAGGTCCGGGGCGAAACCTTGTTAGCCCCGATCCCCGGAGATTTACACGCACAATCGGCGGTTTTGATTGAGCTGAGGACAGGGGAGATAACAGCGATCAAATCTGAGGGGCCAATAAGCCGGCCCCGATCGGCTAATCAACGGGGCTCATGGCATAAGGTCTGGCGGGCTCTCGAAACGGCACGGATCCGTATAATCCACAGCGAAAGAACTTACCGCAATAAAACCAATCCGCAGAAAACTGAAAGAACACAATAAAATCCGCACACAGTAAACACACAATAAAAAAATGTTGCCTTGAACAGATCAATTGTGCATAATTCTACACTAACATAGGTAAGTTAGTGTAGCACAAATAAGACCGAAGAACTAATGTGTGTAACCCCCACGCGGCTACCTCAAGGCTAATGGCTAACCAGTTACAAAGTAATTTTTTTTTGCCAAATATTAACCACGATACATTTAATTTAAGGGTAGGTTTTTTGTAGGTGCCACTCGAAGCTCAATTCAAGATTAAAATTCTTGTTTGCAAAAAAAAAAAGATAGTTATATAACCAGAAGCTAGTTAACTAGGAGTGCACTTCATATTACCCTTATACCCTTATTCAAGGCTATTCTTGATTCTCTTTGGCATACTAATCTCGTGGTCTTGCTAATCAATTCCGTACTAGCTGACCTGCACAACACCACAGATTTAATATGATTTACCTATAAAATAATTAGAATAAGAGTAAGATTTTATAAGCTCTTTGGAATATTTTACAAAGTGACTCGTTAAATATGAGATATGATTGTCTAAATGATAATCATATCTCAGAAACTGTTGCATCAAAATTGATGAATATTCTGAATATTATTGTAAATATAGACTAAATATGTGAATATATCACTCAGTATCACCAAAAAATTGCATCAATTTTGATACGATAGTTTTTGAGATATAATTATTTAAATTTAGATATAAATTAACTATTTAAAATGTCATCTTAAATCACATGCTGACACTATACAGGAATTTATAAAAAATCAAACGTTGGATATTAATGTAATTACAGGCTAAATCGTAGATATATTCACAAATTTTATTCATAATTTAGTTAATATTCAGTGCTTGTTTTTTTTTGACATAATCTGGTTTAGTGTCATTGGATGATTTTATGTGATATTTCAAGTAGTCTTAATTGATATCTCAAAAATCAGCGTATTAATATTAAAAAAATTTATTAATAACATTCACTAGTATGTTGGTATTTACCTTATGTAACACAATTAAAGTCCAATGCATAATTTTTGGGTCATTCTATACAAGATGTGGAAGTATGATTTTAGACACTGCTTCTAGTGTTTTAAAAATTGGCTCAAACTTAAATATTTTTACCTCAAAATCTATCGTATGAAAATTAATGTAATTTATTGGTGATATTCAATAGTATATTCACATATTAAGTCTGTAATTACGTTAATATCCAACGTTTGATTTTTTATAAATTCTTGTATAGTATCAGCATGTGATTTAAGATGACATTTTTAATAGTTAATTTATATCTAAATTTAAATAATTATATCTCAAAAACTATCGTATCAAAATTAATGCAATTTATCACTGACATTGCGTGATGTATCAGTGCTAAATGTGTATAATTAAATTTATATTCAATGAGTTATTCATCAGATACTTTTATTTTTGTGAAAACGTATTCTTTTGAAAGCTAATTTATATGTATCTCCAATTTTTCTTCTATTTAAATAATGGTTTCTCAAAAATCAGCGAATTAATATCAATTAAACTTGTTGCACATATACAGGGTGTTAATACTAAGTTGTAACACCCGAAAATGGCAGTTGGAACTCATTGAAACAAACAACTTTTCTTAGTTAAAATTCTTGAATTGGAGCCCAAGTTCTTAGTTATTGGCGTTCTTTTGTTTTTCGAAAAATCGCCATTACTCCCTTATTTTAAGAAATATTTCAAAAATACAAAAACGTTCAGCATACGCTATCGGTTCTTTAAAACATTTGTATTTACAATTATTTTCTATTTTATCAAATAACAAAATGGCGACCGAAGAAAAATTTCGAAACAAGATATTTTGAAAATCACTCGATTGAATTTTGAAAATAAAACATTTATGAAATCCTTAAACTATATTATAACATTTGTCTAAAACATTTTTTCGATGTGTCCAAAAAAGTTATTATTCAAATTGAATTACAAGATAAATTTTAACAAACTGCAACAATCATTTAAAACAAAGTAGGCTAACCTTAAGTTAGGCCATTAAACAAGTAGGGATGTGTTTTCTAGTTTGTACGTTCAAATTTAAATACTTTTTGATCTTGTTCATCAGAAATTTCTGCTTCATCTTGAAAAGTTTCTGTCACGTGTATCATTTGTGTGCGTATTTTGCATAATTTGTGTATAAAAATGCATAATTATCAAAACAGACAAATGTTATAAGATAGTTCAAGGATTTTATAAATGTTTTATTTTCAAAAATCGATCGATTGGTTTTCAAAATATCTTGCTTAGAATTTTTTTATCGGTCGTCATTTTGTTATTTGATAAAATAGAAAATAATTGTAAATACAAATGTTTTAGAGAACCGAAAGTGCATGTTGAACGTTTTTGTATTTTTTAAATATTCCTTAAAATAAGGGAGTAATGACAATTTTTCGAAAAGCAAAAGAACGCCAATAACTATGAACTTGGGTCCAATTCAAAAATTTTAACTAAGAAAAGTTGTTTGTTTCAATGAGTTCTAACTGCCATTTTTGGGTGTTACAACTTAGTATTAACACCCTGTATAGTGATGTACTGGTGTTTACTGGGTGTAATTTATTGCATATCCATATGGGCAAAGGGTTTATTCGACATGTAATGCATTTCAAGATTTCCAAGAAACTTTTCCAGAAGTGATAATTTAATTTGATAGTTTCATTTCATTTTGTATAAAACGTAAGCATTTTCATTTAATGTTATTAAGGCTAGAATTTATTATTTTGGTTATTTTTTAACTAAATTTTTCATTAGTATATGTTAATAATTCTGCAGAAAAGTAGTTCAGACATACAATTTTTTTTTTCAGGGCATGCTTTGATGAAAGATTTTTTTAATCATATATTAGCAACTTAATCCGTTGATGTATCCCAGTCTACATATTATGATAATAATGAGAATAATAATAATATTATTCAAAAAATTCCAAAACTATCTAAAAAAAACCTTTTCAAGCTCAATGGAAAATGGCCAATAGTAGCAACATGTAGGTTTAAACACAAACACTGATTTAAATGTATAGCATATTTTTGACAACTCTGACATTACGCCCCGTCTTCTCTTTGATGGGCAATGAAAAATTGATGGGCAAAATTGATGGGCATTTCAAGATTTCCAAGAAACTTTTTCAGAAGTAATAATTCAATTTGATAGTTTAATTTTATTTTGTATAAAACGTAAGCATTTTCTTTTGACATTATTAAGGTTCGAATTTATTATTTTTGTTATTTTTTAACTAAATTTTTCATTTGTATATGTTAATAATTCTGCAGAAAAGTAGTTCAGACATACGAATTTTTTTTTCATGGCATGCTTTGGCTTTTGTTTCGTAGTCCTAAAAAAATATACCGTTTCATTTTGATATCTCAATGTATGCTATGACAAGTGTCATTAGTATCGAGTGACTTAAAATAAACTTTCATCAAAGTTGTCATGAAAAAAAGCGATAGATATAGAATATATGTCTTAACTTACAGTTGTCAAATCTTAGATGTGCCAAGTTCGAATTTGTGAATGTGAAATCTTATTAATTTAAAACTTATGGCTTCCACCGTCCACCAAAAACGTTGCATGTTGGAAATGTATTTTAGAAACGGTGTAACAATTGATGGCCAAAAAGGGTTTATTCGACATATCAAGATATCCAAGAAACTTTTTTACAAGTAGTAATTCAATTTGACAGTTTACTTTCATTTTGTATAGAACATAGAACGTAAGCATTTTCTTTTTACATTATTAAGGTTAGAATTTTATTTATTTTTTAACTAATTTTTTTATTAGTATATGTTAATAATTCTGTAGAAAAGTAGTTCAGATTTACCAAATTTTTTTCATGGCATGCTTTCATGAAAGATTTTTTTAGTCACATGTTAGTAACCTAATCCGTTGCTATGTCCCAGTCTACATATTATATATTTTTTATTCTCTTGGGTAGGTTCCCTAAAGCCCCTCAGCACTTTGGCCTCTGTAGTCCTTTTGTGCTTTCCCCTGTGGACTCAGCTTTCATCCATGAGTCCTGTTCCTTTAAAACAGTCCAGAATCACTTTGCATGTAAAGCTGCTGACTACTTTGGTACCACGAAAGGGTTTAATAATAATAATAATAATAATAGTTTATTAATGCTAATGCTCACAAACAGATTACACACGTCAATATAGAATATATAAAATATAGAATAAATACGATATAATAATAGGACATAAAAATAGGTAATGCACCTATTTTTGGTGAATATTTTATATGAAAATATAAAAAGTAATAGTATAAAGTAAGTGGTACATAATATGGTATAAAATATGGTGTGTTGTATGGTTGGCTAGATATCAGACAGAAATTCTTCCCAGTGAAAATACACTTTGTCATATAATAGTTGTTTTATGTTTATCTTGAACCTTTTGAAAGGGAGACATTTTATTGAAGTGGGGAATGTATTAAAAAATTTTGGTCCCCAAAATCTAACCCCAGTTTGAGACTTGTTGAGTCTCATTCTATTGGACCGTATATGATTGCACTTGCGAGTTTCATAACTGTGAACAGAATTACTTAAAATATAATCATTCTCATGCTTCTTAATATAAATTAAGCATGTATATATGTACAGGCAAGGTAGTGTCATTAGGCCAAGAGATCTGAATAAAGGCTTAGTATCAACCCTGTATTTAGCTCTTGCAATTATTCGAACTGCCCTACGCTGAAGGCCAAATATACGATGTCATCCTGCCGAGTGTCCCCAAACAATTAAGCAGTAACACAATAAAGACTGACATGTGAAGAAGTAAGTGATCTTCAGTAATTCAGCAGACACCGAGTTAGCCAAGTTTCTTAACAAAAAAATGTTGCAACAGAACCTGCTGGCGAGTTTATCTGTGTGATAGTTCCAATTCAACTCGTTGTCCAAATGAACTCCCAAAAAGTTACACGTTTGAGAAAGAGGTCCATTGTAAATATGTTGTTTTAATGTAAAAAGGATATTTACGGTCTTATTGGTGTTCAAGTGAAGCTGGTTAGCGTTGTACCAATCGTTGGCGCTTTTGACCACTTCAAGATTGCCATGTAAAGCCTCTTCGAGCACATCGCTAGTATTTACTAAGGTCGTATTGTCCGCGTAAATAACAGTTGATGCATTCTCCAGGCATTCAGTGAAGTCATTGATATAAATTAAAAATAACAATGGGCCAAGTACAGACCCTTGAGGGACACCACTTTCATTAGGCAGAGGCATTGATACCTTACCATTGATCCTCAATACCTGACTTCGATGGCTTAAGTAAGATTTGATGAGTTGGCAACTTAATGAGTCAAAACCGTAATGAATAAGTTACTGAAGTAATATTTTGAGGGATATGAAATCGAAGGCCTTACTCTGATCTAGGAACGAGATCATAGCAAAGGCTCCACTCTCAAACGTGTCCAAGATGATGTTATTTAAGTGCAAGATTCCATCGGCTGTTGATAAACCTTTGCGGAACCCAAATTGTGCTAAATTAAATAACATTTCTTTATCCATATATTCCGAAATTTGGGTATGTAAGATTTTTTCAAGAATTTTTGAAAATACTGGTAAGCTCGAAATTGGACGATAATTATACACTTTACCACCTTTTTTGAGAATAGGAATGACAGCGGCAATTTTCATGGCTTTCGGAATTGTAGTGGTTGTAATGCACATATTAATAATGAATGTGAGTTGGTGAATTATCCAAAGTACATCTGCATTCGCATACTACGTGGAGGGCCTAATCCTCGTCCTCTTCACACAGCCTACATTGTTCATTTTGGACAATGCCTATCGTATGCAGGTGTTTCCTCAGTCAGCATATTATACGTATTATGATATTAATGAGAATAATAATAATATTTTTCAAAAAATTCCAAAGATATCTAAATAAAAAACTTTTTCAAGCTCAATGGAAAATAGGCAGTAGTAGCAAAATGCAGGTTTAAACACAAATACTGATTTAAATGTTGTAGCATATTCTTGACAACTCTGAAATTACACATTATGTCACACTCTCTTTTCTTTTTCTCGCCCTCACCTCCACACTTCGTTTCCGGTGTTGTTGTTGATCTTGGATCCACCCCAAAAAAATAAACCACCTCAGCCCTGGCTTTACACAGTGAAGACGGCGTGTGCGGTCCTAGATGGGGGTGCGGCTCCACGTCATTTAAATACAAGGTATAAAACAGGCAGTGGCGGCTTAAAGGGGGTGGGGGGTGTCGGGGTGCCACGGTAGCTAGGGGTGTCGTTGAAACAATGTATTTGAAGCCGCAATATAGATTATGATTCTTTCACGAATACTACGATATTTATATTTTGTAGCATATTCTTGACAACTCTGAAATTACACATTATGTCACACCCTCTTTTCTCGTTCTCTCCCTCACCTACACCCTCTACTTTCCGCTGTTGTTGATCTTGGATCCACCCAAAAAAACAAGAAACACCTAAGCCCTGGCTTTACTCAGTGAAGACGGCGTGTGGGGTCCTAGATGGGGGTGCGGCTCTACGTCATTTAAATACAAGGTATAAAACAGGCAGAGGCGGGGGGGGGGGGGGGTGCGATGGTAGCTAGGGGTGTCATTGAAACAATGTATTTGAAGCCGCAATATAGATTATGATTCTTTTACGAATACTACGATATTTACGTGCAGTAAGCAAAAAATAACGTTACAATTATAAAATGGACTTAATAAAAAGAAAAATTGTGCATGTATTAACTACAGTATCAAACGAAATCTGAACAAAAGCCACGTCCACAAAAAGTAAGTGTAAAGTTTGCCGAAACATGTAAATATCGTACGTATTGCGGCGTACACGGGATAAATAATTTAAACGGGGTTTTTGTTTGGCGACTCTCGTTTCGGGGGCGGTTTGGAAATACGAACCGGCACGCTTATTGCTTGCAGCGGTAAACGTGTAATTCCCCGTATTACCGCGACAGCGTACACCGGCATTTTTCGCCTCGGATTGCATTAATATTTATGACGCCGGCGCTCTCCATGCACGCGCTAATTTAAATTCTTAATTATGAGTGCCAGGCTTAAATATATCTTGATTAAGGGAGGTGAATGCACCTACACGAGAGCGGCGAGGCTCGAAGCGGGCGTAATCCGCGGTAATGTCCTGGAAAGCGGAGGCATTGATTACGCCTAATATAAAATTACATTCTGGTTATTCGCGTGATGCTTTTTTGCTCGTGTGAGTTGGCTGGGAGGTTTTAGGGGATTGTTTATAACATTGCGCGAAAAAATGTTTTGCGTACGTGGGCTTGTATTTGTCGATTGTTTTGTGTGCTGCTGAAATTTTCGGTTATTAAATTGTGTCGTGTTGTTGGCGAACATCAATACCTTCTGGGGGAAGTTCTGGGTTACACGCAGAACTTTCGTCAGGGGGATGACAGTGGAAACAATCAGTGAAAGTTGCCGCCTGTTGTCGGGAATTGTTGCGCACAATGGGAGGCTCCCATTTGCCCCGTCGATCGAATTAAGTAATTAATTCGCAAGTCTCGTTCTTGGAGCGTGGAACATAAATCCGCGACAATCCTTGCAGAGTGCCCCCCGCGTTTTTCAAGTTAATGCAGAGTAAGTGTGCATACAAACAAATACCTTCACGGTCGGCGGGACGTGGATTTTCTTTCAGGGGCCCCCGGAAACCGTCGGCCACGCTCCTCGCCGTCCACCCCTCAGTGCTGCAGGAGGCGACGCTTTCAACTTAACTCGAGAACGCCTTTATCAAATCAATCTTTTGAAATAGCACTAAAAGTGCTGACGCTGTAGTGCGCCATTCAAGTGGCCAGGGGAAGTTCCGCACAATGAACGGGCTTTGTCATGCCCTATTCAAGAACCTCTTATACCTCCATAGTTGTTACTGAATATTCAGGCTATTAGATGGCCGGCGCGCCAGCCACAGGCCCCCGGATATTCCCTGTCCCCGGACTTATCTCGGGGATAAATGTGCGCCAGCCGAAACTTACACCTCGGGCCCTTCCTCCGACGCACACCTTATCACCTTATCTATACTGTACCTACGTGGATACGGCCACGACCCTATCTCGCGCAAATGGCCGCCAATTGTCTCGAAACGTCGCGCACGCACGCACAAAGCGCGCCACTTAACCCCCGCACGGCGCAGTTTAACCCTCTCAATTTTTAACTGCCGTCAATCTGGGATTATCAATTCATCGCCGCGGTGATTCCCCCATTCTGCTCGGATCCAATTCGCAATTCACGTCGGAATCCGAGTTATGGAGGCGCTCCCATTGTTTAATTATATAGATATTTACTTTGCCTCGGCGTATCCGACCGAAAAATATCCTGAAATTTCCGGCTTTGTGGATCACCCGCTCCCTCGTCTCACCCGTTCCGTCTGCCAGTCTGCGCTCCGAGATTAATTAAGCGCGAAATTCCTTACACCGAACGCGATAAGTCGACGCTTAAAAGTGCACGGAACGGGTAATTCGCGGGAATTATTCCTGCATGCCGAATTGTCCGCGTCCCAACGAGGAGACGGAATACCGTATTTCATTTACCTTTTACGGCGGCGCCGGGAGATTGGGGCGCGCACCCCCGTTTGGTGCCCCAGATTTCGCCCGAGTCGCAAGTGCGGCCCCGTGTTCATGGCGTTAACTGAAAGTTTAATCAATCGACTCCCTGCTTCGGGCACAGCAACTACAGTCTAACTTGTTATTCTCATCCAACTGAGCACAATATCTCTAATTATCCAAGCATCCATTCGATAACAACGCATAACCAGCGCATGCAGATTTCGTCTGTTTTCAGACTTCAACTGTTTGATATGTAGGTTATGTAAACTGTCAGAGGTATCCAGAACTTGTGACAGATAGTACACCAAAAGAGTTAATAACCGCTAAGCGCATTATAATCTCGAAACTTTCCAGGACGACCCATAAAATATGGCTTTACTTCTGACATATACTTTTCTACTACACAAAAAGAGTTATTGACCTCAAAGCGCATTATAATGTCAAAACTTCCCTGGACGACTCATAATATATGGCTTTACTTCTGACATATACTTTTCTACTAGTACACCAAAAGAGTTATTGACCTCAAAGCGCATTATAATGTCAAAACTCTCCTGAACGACTCATAAAATATGGCTAACTGCCGACATATAGTTTTCTAGTACACCAAAAGAGTTAATAACCGTAAATCACATTATAATGTCAAAACTTTCCTGGACGATTCAAAATATATGGCTTAACTTCTGACAAGTAGTTTTCTAGTACGTTATAAGAGTTAATCAAGAGAAATATAAGAGGAATAAAAAATAAAAACGGGGAACTGCTAACGCAAGAGAAAGAAGTGATGGACAGATGGAAGGAGCACTTTCAAGAACTTCTATGGGCGGAACAAAAAGAACAAACAGTAGACAGAAGTGAAAATTCGCGGAAAACAGAGGACAACGAACCGGCAATTACCATAACAGGGATAAAAGAAGCTATAAGTAACCTGAAAAATGGGAAAAGTCCAGGATACGACAGAGTCACGACGGAAATGCTAAAATACATGCGACAAAAAGCTACGGAGAAATTACACCAGATAATAAGCCAAGTATGGGAAGAGGAACAAATCCCTAAAGACTGGGGAACTACACTCGTAGTACCAATACATAAAAAAGGAGATAATGAGATATGAATGCAATAACTATCATCATCCTGTCCAGGACGATGTAATTATCGCTGAACTTCTGACAAATAGTTCTCAAGTACAACAAAATAATTAATATCCTTAAAGCGCATTATAATGGAGGAATATAACTGACCGGTGTGGTTATGAAAGTATACGAACAAATAATAGACAAAAGGATCAGAACAAAAATAGAACATACATTGGCAGAACCGCAAAGCAGATTTAGAAAACGCAGAAGCATGCAAGACCACATATTTACAATAAAACAATTAATAGAAAAGAACTACCAACAAGAAGGGAAAATAATATTTGTAGGATTTATTGATATAGAAAAAGCTTTTGACAATATTCCCAGAAGAAAACTATGGAAGGTAATAGAAGAGATAGGCATCAACCAAATAATAATAATAATAATTAAAAACAATTATAATAAATTAACAAATAATTATTTATTTGATTTACGTTAGGGAGATACCGTTTGAATTTAGTGTTCTAAATCAATCCATGTATGAAGATAATAACAACCGTGTCATAAGCCAGGGCGGAATATCAGAACCATTCCAAACAAACGAAGGATTAATACAGGAAGGTGGACTAAGCCCCCTACTATTCATAGTATACATTGATGAAGTCAAAAAGTGCACACAAAAAACTAAAAAGCTGCATGTAGGATATACGAGGGCTGTTTGACGGAAGAGTGACTTTTTAATGTAAACGTTATTTTTCTGTTAGAAATATATTTTATTTTTCAACATAACACCCTTTCAACTGTACACACTTAGCCTAGCGAGTTTACAGTTTCTTTAAACCTTCCAAAAAGTAATCTTTCGGAAAGTCTTCAAAATATACATTTGTCTCGGTTATCACCTCTTCATTTGCCCGAAATCTTTTTCCACCCAGCCATTTTTTTAAATTTGGAAATAAGAAGAAATCACTGGGAGCCAGATCTGGCGAATATGGCGGATAAAGCAGTAATTTGTAATGCAATTCAGCCTATTTAGTGGTAGCAATTGCAGACGAATGAGAGGGCGCATTATCGTGATGGAACAACACTTTTTTCTTCATCAAATGCGGTCATTGCTCTTCAAGTTCGGCATCAAAACGTGTCGGCATAATCAGCATAATACTGGCTAGTTATCGTTTTTCCTTTTTGCAAACAATTAATAAAGATTATACCTTTAGAATCCCAAAAAAAAAATGTCGCCATGACCTTATTGGCCGAATAAAGTGTGTTTGCCATTTTGGGAGCATGTTCGCATGGAGAAATCCATTATTTAGACTGTATTCTTGTTTCTGGAGTATAATGATGTATCCAAGTTTCATCTACTGTGACATATCGACGAAAAAAATCCTTTGAATTACGTTGAAGACGGCCAAACATTCTTCTGAATTCTTAATGCGAGCGCGCATTTGATCACCATTAAGCAAATGCGGCAACCATCTCGCGGATAGCTTTTTCATATTGAAATGTTCATGCAAAATATTGTATACCCGTTCGGTTGAGATGTTTACTTCATTAGCTATCTCACGAACTTTTCTTCGACGATTGCCAATTACAAGGCCATAGAGTTTATTAACCACTTCTGGAGTAGTCATAGTAAATGATGGTTTCGGACGATCTGCATCAACCGTGCTCATATGACCACTTTTAAAAGCAGAAACCACTTACAAATCATTCCATGGGACGGAGCAGATTCTGGATAATATTTACGTAACTTTTCCTCGGTTTCTTTAATTGTTTTTTCACGTAGAAAATAATGTTAAATCAACACTCGAAATTATTTTTTCTCCATATTTACACAACAACGAAAACAGTTTTCTTCAAATAAGTATAAAACATAATCTATCTGTCAGATTGGTGCCAAATTTTGACAGTGGACCTCCGAAAGACCCCAGGAGCTAGCAACATAATCATTATAGCGAAAGTGTTACCAACCTTTGAAAAGTCACTCTTCCGTCAAACCGCCCTCGTAGACAACTTCAAAGAATATCAATCTCTGAAGGAGCTTTCGCGGATGGCCTAATACTGATTGCAGGAAAGGAAGAAGAACTGAGTACAAATTTCAAAACTTAGAATAAAGCACTAAAAGAATATGAACCACATGGAAAAAAGCCAAAAGAATTGCACGAAACACAAGGAATGGGCAAAATTTGTTTATAATAAAAATGAAATAGTTTAAGCAAAATGTAAACGAAAACTAATTTAAAGAGACAAAAAAGAGTTAATAACCTCAAAGGGCATTATAATATCAATACTTTCCTGGACGACTCGTAAGATATGGCTTAATTTCTGACAGATAGTTTTCTGGTACACCAAAAGAGTTAAAACCTCAAGGTGCATTACAATGTCAAAACTTTCCTGGATCATTGAAATATTAGGGCTGACCTTCTGATAGATAGTTTTCTAGTACCTACACCAAAAGAGTTAAAACCTCAAAGTGCATTATAATGACAAAACTTTCATGGACGATTGAAAATTTAGGGCTGACCTTCTGACAGATAGTTATCTAGTACAGTAATAGAGGTAATAACCTTAAAGCGCATTATAATGTCAAATTTTTTATGGAGGATTGCATTAGGGCTAAAATTCTGACAGATATATTTCTAGTACCCACACCAAAAGAGTTAAAACCTCAAAGTGCATTACAATGTCAAAACTTTCCTGGATCATTGAAATATTAAGGCTGAACTTCAGATACATAGTTTTCTAGTACCTACACCAAAAGAGTTAAAACCTCAAAGTGCATTATAATATCAAAACTTTAACTTTCCTGGACGATGGAATTATCGCTGAACTTCGGACAGATAGTTCTCTAGTACACCAAAAGAATTAATAACCTTAAAGCGCATTATAATTTCAAAACTTTCCTGGATGATTGAAATTTTAGGGCTGAAATTCTTACAGATGATTTTTTAGTACCTACACCAAAAGACTTAAAACCTCAAAGTGCATTATAATGTCAAAACTTTCCTGGACGAAGGAATTATCGCTGAAGTTCTGACAGACAGTTCTCTAGTACACCAAAAGAATTCATAACCTTAAAGCGCATTATAATGTCAATTTTTTTCTGGATGATTGAAATATTAGGGCTGAAATTCTGACAAATGGTTTTCTAGTACCCACACCAAAAGAGTTAAAACCTCAAAGTGCATTACAAGGTGAAAACTTTTCTAGATCATTGAAATATTAGGGCTGAAATTCCTATAGATGGTTTTCTAGTACCTACATCAAAAGCGTTAAAACCTCAGAGTGCATTATAATGTCAAAAGTTTCATGAACGATTGAAAAATTAGGGCTGACCTTCTGACAGATAGTTCTCTAGTATAGTAGTAGAGTTAATAACCTTAAAGGGTATTATAATGTCAAAACTTTTCTGGACGATTGTAATATTAGGGCTGAAATTCTGACAGATGGTTTTCAAGTACCCACACCAAAAGAGTTAAAACCTCAAAGTGCATTACAATGTCAAAACTTTCCTGGACGATGGAAAAGTTAGGACTGAACTTCTGACAGATAGTTTTCTAATAGTCCAAAAGAGTTTACCACCAAACGATTTGAAGCTTCTGCATGATATTGATATTTTGTAGGTGTAGTATGACTTTTCTTATATATCTCTATTTATTGATGAGGTAGATATTTATATAGTATAAACATTATTTTGGATTTACAATCTACAGATCTAATAAATTAGTATAAGTAATTATAATAATACTTTATTTTTCAGTTATTAATGATTATATTATTTTAATGATAATAATAGCTGCATCATTTTTTTCCAAAAACACTTTCATAGATCGAGAAAAAAGAAGACCATCCATTTGAATGCGAATTTGATCCTAAAAGTTCAGCTCGTTTACCTTTCTCAATACAATTTTTTTTAATTGCAGTATTTTCTTAATTTTTGACGTAGAAATTACACTATTAATTAGTCTAATTTTAACATTTTAGTTTCGACCTAAAAATTTGATGAATCCGTTCTTATTTTCAATTGAAACCAAAAAACAGGTAAATCAATGCTTATGATTAAATTAAATAATTTCCAATTAAAGAAATAAGATACCAACAATAAGCTTCTAACTTTTTTATCGATAAAATTTCGGTATTATTTCTATTTATATAGTTTTAAAAAACTTTTAAACTTTTAATCTTTTAAAGAGTTAATAACCTCAAAGTGCATTATAGTGTAAAAACTTTCCTGGACGACTGAAAATTTGGGGCTGAACTTCTGACAGACAGTTTTCTAGTACACTAAAAGAGTTAATATCTTCAAACTACATTATAATGTCAAAACTTTCCTGGACTATTGAAAAATTACTGCTGAACATCTCACTTTGAAAGTGCCCATTGCCACAGTTTAGCATTCAATTAGCCTTAGGGGTCGAAAGAAAATACATACAAATAGGGGTTATACTACCAATCTATAAAAAATGAGACAAGACAGATTGCCAAAACTATAGAGGCCTAACTCTGCTAAGTGCAGCGGGAAAAATATATGAACATAAAAAGTCCATAATTTCAATCAAAATAACAAAAGGAGACTAAAGAAGCTAAAAACCGAGAAAATTGCAGTACATGTAATTGTAACATCAACATATACAATTAAGAATACTAGTTACATCAAATTTTACAAATGTTTCATAATTTTCAAAAAGTTGCATTTAAATTTCATTGAAAACTTCTCGAATGAAAGCTTGTTAATAAATAAATAAATATATAAATGTGCTATAAAAAGAGAACAAATTCTATAATTTCAATTAAAATATCAAAAGTAATAGAAGGCAACTTTCTTAAACTGAATAATAGCATCTGAAGACGAAAACAGTGAGAAGAGCAAGAACATTTTAGTGAAGTGAATCTGGAAGTTGTTGTATGTATGTATAATTATACTTTATATTTTGTAAAAACATATTTTTAGCCACAGGTCAGTACTGTGTAAGCCTTGGCATAAGCATGAATTAAATTATTATTATTATTATTATTATTATTATTAAGTTCAGATATGTTTTCAAATTTTGTAAAACCATATCAGTAAATATGGAGTCCAATGAAATTTAAGAAATAAAATGGTATATTTTTGACCATACTAACCTGTGTAAGCCTTGGCAGAAGCATGAATTAAATTAATATTATTATTATTAAGTTCAGATATGTTTCCAAATTTTGTAAAACCCTATCAATAAATATGGAGTCTAGTCAAATTTAAGAAATAAAATGGCATATTTTTAACCATACTGACCTGTATAAGCCTTGGTATAAGCATGAATTAAATTAATATTATTATTATTATTAAGTTCAGATATGTTTCCAAATTTTGTAAAACCATATCAGTAAATATGGAGTCCAGTGAAATTTAAGAAATAAAATGGCATATGTTTAATCATATTGACCTGTGTAAGCCTTGGCATAAGCATGAATTAAATTATTATTATTATCATTAATAAGTTCAGATATGTTTCCAAATTTTGTAAAACCATATCAGTAAATATGGAGTCCAGTGAAGTTTGAGAAATAAAATGGCAGGAAAATTGCAGAATATTTAATTGTAACATGACAATATACAATTAAATGTACAAGTTACATAAAATTTTACAAAAATTTTACCAATTTTCAACAAGTTATATTGGAATTTTATGAAAATTTCTAGAATATGCCATAAAAAGAGTTACAAATTTTAGAAGTGCAATCAAAATAACAACAGTAATAGAAGGCAACTTTCTAAAACTCAATAAAAGCATTCTGAAGACGATAACAGTGAAAAACAAGAAACATTTAGTGAAGTGAATACTTCACCTAACAAAGTGAATACTACACACTATAGTTCAGAAACCAAAGGGCGAGAAAATTGCAGAAAAAATAATTATCATTAATTATCATAAAATTTCACAACAAATTCACAAATTGTCTAAAAGTTGTATTGAAATTTTATGAAAATGTCAAGTAAGTAACACAAAAAAAGTTAAAAAGTTCAGAATATCAATCATCATCATCAAAGTAATAAAAGGAGACCAAAGAAACCAAAAAGCGAGATAGTTTCAGAAAATTAAATTGTAACATCAAAATACACAATTAAATATACAAGTTACAACAAATTTTACAAAAATTTAATCAAATTTAAAAAAAGTTGTTTTGTAATTTTATGAAAATTTCTAGAATGGGCCTCAAAAAAATTGGAATAGAATAGAATTTTGATCAATATATCAAAAGTTGTAGAAGGCAACTTTCTAAACCTCAATAAAAGCGTTCTGAAGACGAAAACAAGAAAGTTGTGGTGAAGTTGCAGAAAACATTATTACATGACATGTTTTATTACACATGTACACAAATAGCTATTCTGCATTTTTGGCTTCTTTAGTCTCTTGTTATTTTGATTGAAATTCTGGACTTTTTAACTCTTTCTATGGCACTTTCTTGACGTTTTCATAAAATTTAAAATCAACTTTCTGCCAATTTTTGAAATTTTACGTTAATTGATGATAATAATTTTTTCAGCAATTTTCTCGCCTTTTGGTTTCTTCAGTTTCACTGAACTTTCGTTAAGTTTTCGAACATTTACTGGCATGGTTTTACAAAATTTGCATTATTATACTTTGTGTGTATATTATGTAGCTTTATGCTAATAAATAGTTCCTTAAAGAAAAAAACATGATGAAAATCAAAATATATAAGTGAATATGCAAAAGTATCGACATTTTCAATAAAATATAGTATTATATTACTATACCTTTTCAAGTTCAAATTGAGACCAATCAATTTCAAATTGAGACGAAACAAAATCAAGTTGACACAAAACAATATCAAATTGTTATAATAAATTTGATTTGCTTACTCTCAACTTAATATTGTGTTGTGTCAACTTGATTTTGTTTAGTCTCACTTTGAAATTGATTGGTCTCAATTTGACATTGATTGGTATCAATTTGAATTTGATTATCCTCAATTTGAAAGTGATTGGTCTCAATTTGAACTTGATTGGTCTCAATTTGAACTTGAAATGGTATAGTACTAGTAATTAATACTAGTTCTAGAAATTAATTTTACTTTATTACTAGTACTAGTTATTAATACTATAGTACTATATTATAGTACGGGTATAGTAGGGCAGGAAACCTGAGGGTCGTTAGCCCTTTGAAATCGTGAATATTAGGTATTTATATTCGCTATACTTGCATCCTACTAAAAATGAAAACTGTTGAAAAGTACTTAAAATGATCTTCCAGAGTACACCAAAAATATATACCGAACCATTTAAAAGTACTATCGGTGACGTCACAACGAATAAATGAAGGAGTTTAGAAAAGTAGTGTTTTTTACGAACTTATATGGGGCTATAACTGCCGAAATTAATAATATGTTGATGGTTACATAACAATTGAAGTCGCTATACTCTTCGCTTTTTATGGAACAAACAGTATATTATAACAGATTATACATGATTATTGAGTTTAGAATAGGAAAAACTTTTTCAGTTTTTTTCAATTTCTGAAAAAATTTCATTAGGTATGAAAGTTGCTTCTTCTCAAAATCCCAAAAATTTCATGAAATGTTGAACTCGCCATTGTACAGGTGTGTCTTGCAAACCATTCTTTAAAATTTGGAAGGTGTGGAGATCCAGTTCTGAGTAATGTTTTTAATAAGATGGGACTTTTTGTACTTTCAGGTAAAAATAATCTTTAGAAGATTTTATTCTCTATCCAACTTCCGAGGCTTCCGTAGCACGCTCCCTTTTACGTTGCAAGGTTGCTAGCCCTGCGAACAACCGTCCTCCTTTCACAGCCGGGCTTGGGACCGGTCACAGCGGAGTTACATTTCTTTTACATTAAAATTGACATTTGTAACCTAAAATCTCCACCACTGCCAAATTTGTTTTATATTTTCGCCCCCACATATATAACTACAAAGTTCTAAATTTAAATTAACATTTTCAATGCAAGTACAACATAATTTTGGTGCTTCTTTTGTTTCTTCTCTTATCTTCTAATAAAAATAATTTCATTTAATATTGTCTAATCCATAACTGTTTAGCCATTTTTTGGTTTTTATCACACTAAAGAAATATTGCATCAAATTTTCAGAAACTTTTCCAAAACTATGGTAGAGCTGTTGTAGACTTTCCACTTGGAAATTTAGAAATTTGTAATATTTTTATCGCAGACTTTACAAAATAAATGTCCATCCCTTCTGGAATATTTGGGCATAGGGCATTCACTACGAAACCGAATTATTTAAACATCATAAGCGCGTTATTAAAATCGCTTTGGGAACAATTTCCGCGCACCACTCGACACGCAAACTGGAGTATCGCATGCGACCGAAAATAATGTCAACGCGCGTTGGCTGTTTGATTAAATTAAATTATGAAATTATTTCGGACCACGTGACGCCATTGAAAGTTGCTGTTTATGCTTTAATTGCCTCGCAGTGTGTGGCGAATGCGCTCAACATTTAATGGCTAATTTAATATACACTCGATTCGATCACGTAAAGTTACCGCGCAAAACAATGAAGCATAAATTCGCAACCGAATGCGGGATAATTAATACTGCACAATTAATAACGCATTAGGGCGGGTAAAATATTGCAGCCCCGAAACGTTTCTGCAGGCAGTTTATTAGGCTCTTGCGCCTTTGAGAATTGGGGAAGCCAAATTAAAGCTTCGTTAATATTTAGTTGTACGAGAAATAATTATAACAAAACATATATTTTGCGCAGCTATACTCTGATTACAAAAATCATTATTAGTGTTATAATTGCTGCATAAAAAGAGTATTTTTATACAGGGCGTTAAATAAGTCGATCAAAAATGTTTAGGGGTGAATCAGGGTGCAAAATTTTGCGCCCTGATTCACCCCTAGAAAATTTTCGACTTCCCTAACACCCTGTATAAACGTTTGATATGTAGCTGCCGCATTAATAGATATATGTTTTTATATAAAAAAACCTTCGATATCTGGCCGTGCACACATTGTTTGCCTGCGATGATAACGTAAATTGAATTCTGTTCGATCCGAACGTGATTATTTAATAAATAAACAGGCCGGACTGCTGAGCGGATAAGTAAAACATACTGGGAGGGCGAAAAAGTTATGCGCCCGCGGGCCTCCCCCACCCCCACAATAATTTCGAAACTAATTTTTGACGTGGCATGGGGGTTTTATCCAATCACCGCCGGGATTTCGCTTTATTAACTGGAAGAGTAAATATCGTGGGAGGAAGTGCGCCCCGGCCTCTGGAACTTTCGTCGCAGACGTTTCTCTTTCCAATCAAAGACGAATTACTCGGAGGGAAGTTGGAGTAAATGTCTCGCTTGTGGACTTTAACGTTATACTTAATTTTTATTGCTAATTAGAGCGTGATTAAGACCGCCTCGGATAAATGATAAGCCGTTATTTGCACGGCTCCGTCGAATAAAAAGAAATCAAAAAGGGTATTAATTTATCAAGCAAAGTACATTGTTTCAACTCATCAGTATATTGACTTTCCCGTAGATGGTAGGTAGTACCATAATAAATGATTGCACACATTCAACATTTATAATGTTTGCAATTATAAATTGCAATTTTTACTATGCGCTCAATTTTAATAACAAAAGCCAATAATTTAAATATTAACGTCTGTACTGTTGTTAACTATACAGTAAAATATATAAAAATTCATTAAAATTTTTGTCTTTACAGTAAATGTTAAAAATAATGGAATATTTTTCGATAAATGGGACAGCTTTTGAATTTTATTTACTTTGGAGTAAAAGTTGGAAATATTGCACTAGCCTGTTTTATTGCAAGTTTTACTTTGCGCTAAAATTTGACAAAAAAAAAAATAATTTAAACATTATTAAACCAACATTTGCAATATTCAGATGATTCGTTTATTTTTCCCATTTGCATCTATCGATGCAAATATTATTGTTCATAATCTTCTATTTTTTTGTTTGTAGGTATTGAAATGACCCACGACAAACCATGTTTTATTTAGCTAAACAACGAGTAGATAAGACAGGTGTTATTTGCTGAAAAATCGTTCGTATTAATAATTAAATAAGTATCGCATTCCGGCGTAAAACTACGTAAACAGACTCGTGGGGGACCGCAGCCCCTGAGCCAGGCCGGGAGAATTCTATCAACAATGGGGACAATAAAAGCCATTAACTTGAGGGTAACACGATTTTACTAGTCGGGCGGAAATATCAACAGTTCATGGAAGTATAAATTACTCGAAACCAGACAGGGGATGTGCCACTGGCCGACATTGACCAATGCCGGGGGGTTCCAAAACCGAAAGTATAATATTACTGCCCATAGAATCATTCACTTAAGTACCATAAAAACAGCGCCGGCTACATGCACGCGCACCGAAATTCTTAGAACAGAGCCCATTTGGGCTGGATAACTCACACCACGAGGGGACATGATTTGTATCGGTAGCGAAACCAAATCCGCCAGCAAAATATCGAGTGGCTTACACATGTGGGAGAAATTATTGCGCAGACGTCGAGCGAGAATACACTTAGAGAGAGAGCAAGAGAAGGGCACGGGATAACCAGAGTGTGTGGACCCAGAGGGCGCGGGGAAAAGGGGGAAGTAAAACATATAAGAATATGCGAAAGCAGGGGGGAAGATCACTTAGTTCTCGACGGCCGAGGGCACGAGAGAAATCGCGAAAGTGTAAACGGGGCGCAATTAGTATAAACAGTCAGGGAAATTGATAATTCACTTAGGGCAGTATTGAACCAGTTAGATATTTTTGGGGAGACCGCGAAGTAATTAAAACAACACAAAGCAGGGGCCACCAAGACATCGGTACGGCTATCCAATCGGCGAGAGATAGGAAGGGTTAATGAGTGAGTACTGACGCAATTGATAATCGAGTAACGCGAATCAAAACGCCAATTTCGAAGGGCACTGCGAAATATTCAGCAGAAAAGTCATTACGCGTGTAAAGTAAATTAATTCGGCAATCCGCCGGAAGAATATCCGGTGACAAAATTACGAAAGAACAAAACAACCCCAAACAAACCACCATCAATTACCTCACCTAATTATCACTCTAGCAAGTCTTAGCGCCGAAGGCGTAGAGAAATGTGACTACCTTGAAAGCGATATGCAGGTTTCGTGACGCCCTTTGAGGAGTTAATCTTCAAAAGAAGGGCGCATTTAGAAGCTCCTTCAACTGTATGTTAATTTCAGTCCCGTAATCTAATACCACAGCATGCATGGTTCTCTTCGTAATATTGTCACGTATGATAAGTCTGACAACCCCAAACAAACCACCATCAATTACCTCACCTAATTATCACTCTAGCAAGTCTTAGCGCCGAAGGCGTAGAGAAATGTGACTACCTTGAAAGCGATATACAGGTTTCGTGACGCCCTTTGAGGAGTTAATCTCCAAAAGAAGGGCGCATTTAGAAGCTCCTTCAACTGTATGTTAATTTCGTCCTTGTAATCTAGTTACCATAACGGGACTATTTTACCAACCGCCTTCATTGCCACGAAACTTCAAACAAACGTGCGAAGTGATGAGATCCTTCCTCCGAATCAACATACTCGATTATCATGCGTTTTAATTATTATTTATATTTCATTAGCCAGGGATTCGGGAAAGAGATAGGTCAGGAAGGTATTTAAACAGATATAAACTCAAGGGATTTCCCAGGTAGCGATCGCAACGGGAACTAAAAACCGGTATCCGTGAAGGTCAATAATTATTACAAAAATCAGCAAATTTCATCATGTCATACCAAATCACTAAATCCTTGCAATTAACGTTGCGTAGTTAATATCACTAATACATCAGCCGAGTGAGTGATCGAACTAATAGGTCGTAATTGCATGACGGTAAAAATAAAACAACCCTCAGCATCGATAATGCATGTGTTCAGTATTTGCATATTTGAATTCTTGAGCGATTGAGAAATGAATGAATGCGAGTCAGTATATTCCTGTAGCACGAGCATGTGAATATTATAGAAAAATCATTGAATGAATCCAAGTCATAAGTCATGATCGGATGAGAAATAAAGTTAATAAATACGAAACATAACGGCAGTTAAGAATGAATGCGAATCAAGGGAATTCATGCATGAGCATGCGTAAAGAAGGTATATAAATCCGTGAATGAATCAAAGTCAAAATCATGCAGAATCACATCCGCTAGGTGAATTCAATTATCACAAAAACAAAGTAAAAACAAACTAAAAATAAATGAAAATATTAAAAACAAAAGAAGACATAAAAAAAAAATATATTAATTGAATAAAAATAAAAAGAGTCAAAAACAAACGAGGGGCTTATGTTTCATACACGTCAGACTAGTAGGGTTAGGGTATGAGACTCGCTATGAGATCAGATATATGCACTTTAGCCAGACACAACTGACCATCGTGCACAAATCACCGATCGTAATTCACCTCACAATTAGATGCATCTCAGACCAAATCAAAACAAAAACAAAAGAAAATAAAAATAAAAAGAGTCAAAAAGATGCATCTGAGACCAAATCAAAACAAAAGAAAAGATAATATAAAAAAAAAAAAAAAAGAGTCAAAAACAAACGAGGGGCTTATGTTTCATACACGTCAGACTAGTAGGGTTAGGGTATGAGACTCGCTATGAGATCAGATATATGTACTTTAGCCAGACACAACTGACCATCGTGCACAAATCACCGATCGAAATTTACCTCACAATTAGATGCATCTCAGACCAAATCAAAACAAAAACAAAAGAAAATAAAAATAAAAAGAGTCAAAAAGATGCATCTGAGACCAAATCAAAGCAAAAGAAAAGATAATATAAACAATAAAAAGAGTTAATCACCAACAAAAGGGCTTATGTCTCATACACGTCAGACTAGTAGGGTTAGGGTATGAGACTCGCTATGAGATCAGATATATGTACTTTAGCCAGACACAACTGACCATCGTGCACAAATCACCGATCGAAATTTGCAATTTGGGTGTTATTGCTTGGTAAATGCATTGCGAAACTGTTATTAAGGGTAAATCGTCACCCTTGATACTGGCATGTTATTTGCTGGGAAATGCACTGCTAAACTTTATCTGAGGATAAATCAAATCAAATAAATAAAAGATAAAAATATGGATGAACGCACGCATGTGGAATGAATGACATAACTAAAACACGGTAATTAGCAGGGACAAATCGCATGTACTAGTAACCAGTAGAATTTGAATTATAACGTTAATTCACGCCAGAATACCACGAAATATAATCAGAAACCACGTAAAAAAAAAATAGATAAATTCATTTCAAAACTATAATTCAAAATAAATCGTCATTCTTCATTCTTTGTGTGTTATTCCTTATTAAATAAACCCTTAGTCACCACATAAATGTAAAGCGTATTATTTTACCATAACCAAATGAAATAATCAGAAACCACGTAAAAATCATTATTCATTTCAAAACTTTAATTGAGAATAAATCGCCATTCTTCATTATTTGTGTGTTATTACTTATTAAATAAACCCTTAGTCACCCCATAAATGTAAAGCGTATTATTTACCATAACCAAATGAACCAAAGCTTACTTGCTAAATTAAAATGTAAAACCATATGAATTACTGAATGAATAAATTACTGTATGATGATATTTGTGTATGCGTATAATTTGATATTTTCCCCGTAACAGACACAATACTTGAACAACGAACCATCGATCTTGTCACTATAACGATTCCATGAATCAAACACAGGTGAAGTACAGCCACTTAGATTACGAGCCACTCTACGTTTATAAATTAATTACAATTTATAATGATACCCCGGTATTGTACCGTTACAGTATCTTGTCAATTTCTCTTTTATCTCCTTTTTGACTTCCTGTACAATTATTCCTATTATTTCTATTTTATTTATTATTTTCTTAAAAAATTGAAATCAAGCGCCATATTTTTGTATATATAAATATGTATAGGTATATGTAAAATTCATGTAATACTACCAGATTTCCAAAATATGATCAAATTTCTACAAAATTTTGAAAATTTTCCACAATATTTACTTAAACTTGATTAAATTTTAAATACATGGGACAGAGTAAAGGTAGATTTTGGCAACGGCATGATTTCAACTTTGGAGTAAAACTTTGATACATTGCACCAGTTCATTTTACATGTTTTTCATGTAAAATAAATTGATAATACTGAAAATTTGAATAATTTGTAGACCTGAGAATCTTACATTCGACTTACTTACATTCGACAATTTACACTAAATGTAAAGAGAATGGAATATATTTCGATAAATGGGACAGATTTTGAATGATTTTTACTTAGGAGTAAAAGCTAGAAATATTGCACGAGCCTGTTTTATTATTTTTACTACGCGGTAAAATTTAATAAAAAAAATAATAATTTAAACATTATTAAACCAACATTCGCAATATTCAGATGATTCGTTTATTTTTCCATTTGCATCTGTCGATTAAACCATTTAATTAAATAAAACAAAATTGAATTTCCCAAATCTGCCCGTACACTGTCACAGATTAAAAAACATTTCAAACAGATTTAGGCAATTGAGGGCATTATTATTATTATTATAACTTAATTAATTATCTTTGCAAGGTTTATGTTGTAAATTTGTTGAAAGTATGTACCTAACCTAAAATTTAAAAATTTGAAAAATAATCAAAGTAAACTATCGAGCATTCAACAAAAATCGACGACGAAGTTAGCGTTGACAATCTCAAGTCATGTCTGCACTAAGATCAGATGCGCACACGTGCAATGCTGACTGTCATGTTGACATGTCAGATTTTGAGATTCAGACTTCAGATTTTTATTTTCTGAAAATAAATCTGATAACTTTTCAGATTTCAGATTTTGAGATCAGACTTGAGATTCCCAACGCCAACTTCATGTTGATTTTTGTTGAACGCTTGATATAACTGTAACTGTCACTATTATTATTATTCCTAGTATTCCTATTATTATTATAACTTCATTAATTTTTTGTGCAAAGTTTGTTATTATGTTGTAAGTTTGATGAAAGTATGTACCAAATCTAAAATTTAAAAATTTGAAAAATAATCAAAGTAAACTATCGAGCATTCAACAAAAATCGACGACGAAGTTAGCGTTGACAATCTCAAGTCATGTCTGCACTAAGATCAGATGCGCACACGTGCAATGCTGGCTGTCATGTTGACATGTCAGATTTTGAGATTCAGACTTCAGATTTTTATTTTCTGAAAATAAATCTGATAACTTTTCAGATTTCAGATTTTGAGATCAGACTTGAGATTCCTAACGCCAACTTCGTTGTCGATTGTTGTTGAACGCTTAATATAACTATAACTATAATAAAATGGTGCAAGTGGTGATAAGTAAAAACAGTTGACATGACTTGCTATTGTTTAAAGTATTGTTTTTAGTGAACAAGTCAGTCGTCAATGGCTACAAAAAATCACTTGATGCAATTGTTCTAAACATTTACAACTGACGTTTACACTGGAAACATTTGTTAAGACTACGTTGATGTGCTAAGCTTACTCTAAAAGGGTTAACCTAATCTCCTTCTTCTTCAGGTGCAATTTTCGCGCCGAAGGTTGGCAATCATCAAGTATATGTTTAATTTGGAGGTCGCTAATCTGAATAGTTGGTTATTGGTACAGCTAAACCACTAATCGTCAAACCTCCTAATATAACCCGTGCTATTACAAAAAAATAACTTTAAGATTAGTATACAAGAATTTATAACAACTCTTGCATAGATAACAATAACTGCCTGTTAATCTGAGCTGGTGAACGGGATCCAATTACTCTCAGAAAAATTACATGAAAATCTTGCGAATTCAGCTCCACGAGAGGCAGGGAAACAGAAATAATAACGAGCAACAACGAAATATATTGCTTCTGGAATTTCTCGCTGGGATTTTAAAATGGCAACGTTAAAAATTAATACAGCGAATATGCGCATTAAAAAGGACTCGTAAAAAGAAAAAGGAGCGCTCTTATTTTCTTGAGAACTGCGACAAGTGTTTGATCCCGACGCTGCAGGCATATTCCCCGTTTTGCTCGGGAATCGTGCGTCCTTTATCTGGTTTTAAATATATTTATTACAGGATTACGCCGGTAATGCTGTCACAGGGATATTTTATTTCATCACAATACGGCTCAAAGGGTCCCCTATTGATGCTGCACGGCGGCCGATACAAAAGCTACAAGTCTCTGTAATGCGTCGGATAAGACTCGAGATACATTTTTGTTCGTAGCCAGCGAGTCGCATTACTTATTTAAGACCTTCGTGTGCTAGGATAGGAAAATAAGGCGTTTTGTGTGCATTCAGTTTGAATTTCTTTTCAATGTGGGAAAAAGGAGTTTGAAGTTATTATCGTGCAACTTTGTGTTTTAGAAATTTATTGTAACAGTAATCAAAGGGGTATGAAACGTTTGAGGGACTTGCTCCAAAAATTCAATCGTTACTTTTTTCATGAGGGAGTTGTGGGAATACGAGAATGGATGAGCGCCCAAATTATGCGCCTTATATGGGGCTATGTCCCCATAGAGTATTTGAAAATGTGCATCATTGAAATTTTGACGCGAATTTTGACAGAATAATTTTGTTCCTATTAATTTTTTTTAATGCATACTACAATTTTACAACAACCGAGAAACATTTCTTGCAACAATTACTTGTAATTCAATCATCTACGCAAATGGCAAAGCTGTACCCACACAGAGCACGTACTGAGGCATACAAAATATTATATTTCGCCCCCAGGGGGCAAGTAAAAGATATGAATCGATGTTTATCCAGTTAGCCCGACGTGAATTCGCCCCTCTGCTGATTGATTTCCGCAACGTAATTTAACTTTTAGGCGGATTTGATTACAGGCGCAGCGGAAAATAAATAAAGTGTTTCGGGAAAGCGACTCTGCCGCAGAAGCCCGAGATTCATAACGCAGACGTTCCGGCCGAAAATAATTAATTTAACTGCCCCCAAACAAATCCAATTTTGCGACCTTACGTCTCGTACCTTTGAACTTCAAGCGCTTCACGTGGCCTTTACTCATTTGTAATTTATCCAGCTGAAAATCTTCGAGCAGCCACGTTTTATATAATTATCAAAATTATATGAGAATTAATGCTTTGACTTATGACGGACATTTTCGTTTATTTTAGTAATCGGCAAAACATAATTAAATCGCTGATTGCAGAAAGGGTATAAGCCATGTTTTCTGGTATTTTGTTTGAAGCTGTTAAAGTCCTAAGCAATTAAACCAAATTGTTTAAAATACTGCTGAAAAATATAGTAAAGTTCATAAAGTAGAAAAATTGTAAAATTTTATTAAACCAAATTGTTTAAAATACTGCTGAAAAAGATAGTAAAGTTCATAAAGTTGTAAACTTGTAAAATTTTAATCACATGCTTTAACCACTCTGTGATTATCCTTTCTACAGAAAATGTAATACAAATTAGAAAATTTGAATCCCGCAAATTATGGATTATACGTGACATTTTAATGAAAAATTGCGGCAATTAAAAGTAAACCACTATACAGTTGTTACGTACATTTAATTTTGACGTACTTGATTCAACTATTATCGGGAAATGCGAAAATTGGAAAATATTTCGTGTTTAAATATGCAAATATATGCGAATATTCAATTTTCAATAAATGAATTTGTAGTTCGACCATTCAGTACGTTTATTGGTTCCTTGTTTATGAAACAATTATATTAAAATTGTGTTATTACTCGTAAATAGTTATTTTATATATGATCATTTTATTAGTACAAAATACTCTCATGGTAATGCGAGTAATTGCTAAGCCACAATGAACATTTTGTGGAACAATCAATCAATTTAGAAATAAACTCTGTTGAATAAAATCGCTAATACCCACAATTGCCTAAATCTGTTTGAAATGTTTTAATCTGTAACAGTGCACGGGCAGATTTGGGAAATTCAATTTAGTTTTATTTAATTAAATGGTTTAATCGACAGATGCAAATGGAAAAAATAAACGAATCATCTGAATATTGCGAATGTTGGTTTAATAATGCTTAATTATTATTTTTTAATTAAATTTTACCGCGTAGAAAAAATAATAAAACAGGCTCGTGTAATATTTCTAGCTTTCACTCCTAAGTAAAAATCATTCAAAAGCTGTCCCATTTATCGAAACATATTCCATTCTTTATACATTTAGTGTAAATTGTCAAATGTAAGTGTTGCAGCACTCTCAGGTCTACAAATTCTTCAAATTTTCAGTATTATCAATTTATTTTACATGAAAGACATGTAAAATGAACTGGAATATATCAAAGTTTCCCTCTAAAGTTAAATCATGCCTTTGCCAAAATCTGCCTTTGCTCTGTCCCATGTATTTAAAATTTAATCAAATTTCAGTAAAAATTGCGGAAAATTTTCAAAATTTTGTATAAATTTGATTATATTTTGGAAATCTGGTAGTATTACATGAATTTTACATTTACCTATAACATATAAATACAAAAATATGGCACTTGATAGCAATTTTCTAGAAAATAATAAATAAAATAGGAATAACAGGAATAATAATAGAAGAAGTCAAAAAGGAAATAAAAGAGAAATTGACAAGATACCTATAATCAAACCAAAATAGAAGATTACGAAAAATATAAAGGAAAGGGAACGAAAACAAAGTCAATAATTTAAGAAGCCAAACAAAAATCATGGACGATATTTGGTGAAAGAATGAATGAGAATTATGTGCAGAACTAAAGACTATTTTAAGGAACACTAAAGCAACTAAAACATCAAAAAGAACTCAAGGTAATGAACATAAAAGATAAAAATTGAACAATAATCACAAATAAAGACAAGATAATGGAAGGAAGGAGGCAAAAAACAACAAATACAAACAAACAAAAAATAAAAGATTATGAAAAATACAAAGAAAAGAGAAACAAAACAAAGTCAATAATTAAAGAAGCAAAACAAAAATAATGGACGAAATTTGGTGAAAGAATGAATGAATATTTTGGGCCGAACCAAAAACTATTTTACAGAACACTAAAGTAACTAAAACATCAAAAAGAACACAAGATAATGAACATAAATGATAAAAACGGAACAATAATCACAAATGAAGACAAGATAAAGGAAGGATGGAGGCAAAAAACAACAAATATAAATAAACAAAAAATAGAAGCTTTTGAAAAATACAAATAAAAGAGAAACAAAACAAAGTCAATAATTAAAGAAACAAAACAAAAATAATGGACGAAATTTGGTGAAAGATTGAATGAGAATTTTGGGCAGAACCAAAAACTATTTTACGAAACACTAAAGCAACTAAAACATCAAAAAGGACATAAGAAGATGAACATGAAAGATAAAAATGGAACAATAATCACAAATAAAGACAAGATAATGGTAGGAAGGAGGCAAAAAACAACAAATACAAACAAACAAAAAATAGAAGCTTGTGAAAATTACAAAGAAAAGAGTAACAAAACGAATTCAATAATATAAGAAGCAAAACAAAAGTCATGGACGACGTTTGGTGAAAGAATGAATGAGAATTTTGGGCTGCACCGAAAACTATTTTACGGAACACTAAAGCAATAAAAACATTACAAACAACACAACATGATGAACATAAAATATAAAAATGGAACAATAATCACAAATGAAGGCAAGATATTGGAAGGATGGAGGCAAAAAACAACAAATACAAACAAACAAAAAATAGAAGCTTATGAAAAATACAATGAAAAGAGAAACAAAACAAGGCCTATAATTAAAGAAGCAAAACAAAAATAATGGACGAAATTTGGTGAAAGAATGAATGACAATTTTGGGCAGAACCAAAAACTCATTTTACGCAACACTAAAGCAACTAAAACATCAAAATGAACATAAGATGATGAACATGAAAAATAAAAATGGAACATTGATCACGAATGAAGACAAGATAATGGAAAGATGGGGGCAATATTTCAAAGAATTAACCGAACAGGATGGAGAAGATATTAATAATAATAATTTTAATTTTTCATTGTCAGTACAGATGTACATGATACATAAACATATACATATATATTGTACATTAAAAATGTCAAAATAATTATATATACTAAGGCAATATATTGCTACTATTAGTCATTCTTCATAGAATACAGTTCAAGATCACATCAAATATATTTTTACAGCTTGTTTTTCATGATTTTATAATTAATACATTCTGTTATTAACTTAGGAAGAGCATTACTCGAAAATAGTTATTTTATATATGGCATTTTATGTTATATAATTTCATGGCAGAATAATAAGCACTTTCTTCGTATTCAGCACGAAGATGTATTGGAAAACTGAAAGTCTGACAGTGCCTTGTACTGTAGTTGCTAGATAATAAGTTTATTTTATGTTTCCATACGAATTTGACACATTCATAAATATATAGACTATAGATAGTTAATATAGCTGCCTTCTTGAAGTAGGTTCTACAACTACCTGTCGCTTTTAATTGAAATAAAAATCTCAAGGCCTCTCAATTTTGAACAATAAATACCTTTGATAGGTCTCTTTCTGCTCCCCAACATATCAGGCCATATCTAAGGTGCGACTGAATGTTAGCAAAGTAAAAAACTGGTGCGATTTCAAAACTCGCATTATTTATTAAAATCCTGCATTAAAAGCAAGTTAATTTTTGTTGTTACAAATTCTGCTCTGCCTATCCTAGACAGTTTGACAAATAGAAGATTATTAGAGGCCATTACCATAAATAAATTATTATTGTTATAGTTTAAGATAAACCATTTAATTATCCCGAAAAGGTGTTATCTTAGTATATAATAATAATTATCCTACCCACTCCTGTACTGGTGGCGTAATTAGTTGCATATTTTATGAGCGATTCACGTGAGAGCGTAAAGTTTACTTATTCCCTTTACATTGTTCGGTGGCATAATTCAGCTATAATTACTGTAATAACTCTCGATCCATCAAATCTCCCGAATACCAATGGTTTATTGCAGCGGAGCTTTTCACAATATCGTCGATTTACATTGTTGACGCAGGGCTAATGCGCCGATATTAATCCGTTCTGTGCCGTATACCGAATTAAATTAGGCCTGTCAATCGCATCGAGGATGTACACTGTACATTACACAGACTGCATCGGAATTGCCGCACTCGATGACCGCTCGGCACTCTTAACGACCGGCCAGTTGATATTCCATCGATATTCCGTGGACACGACGACCCCTCGGATTACGCGGATATGCGAGCCGTGAGCCTCGGCCATTTATTGTTAACAGAAACGTGTACACAGCAATTATCGCATCGATTCGATTCGGATGCGATCCGTGTTGCAACAGAGAAATCCATTTTGCATGGCACAAAATGCTGATTGTAATCTACAATGGGTAACTGCCTTGAATTTTTTGGATGTTTTATTATTTTCCACATAAAAAACAAATATATTCTTGTTGAAACATATGAAGTCTTATATTTGTTTCAAATTTTTTATATGTAAAGAAATGGGGTAGAAAATTTGTACCCTGAGCTTGCTCCAGGTAATATCGTGGGGAGGTATTAATAATATAGGGAGTTATAACGTATGTAATAATAACATGAAGAGTTAATATTATATTACTAAGAGTAGAAATCCTTTTTGCATTGAGCTGTTTACCACCGAGGAGATAACCGAGGCGATATAAACCAGGCACAATTCAAAAAAGATTTCTACACCGAATAATTATTTTATCCCGAAGATCATTTCTCTAAAAATGTGGCCCTATTTTGTTTCAAATAAGTGAGAAAATCGAGCTAATAACTTTCTTAGTTGGCCAGTATAAGTTATCAGTCACTGAGATATCTGAAAATCTATCTAATGGATATTTTAAAATTTTATGCCCAATCTGTATACAGCATGCCTTAAGATAAATCCTCTAAATATTTGACCAGGAATATGTCTGAAAGAAGTGAGAAAATTGAGTAATTAACTAGCTTAGTATAAGTTATCAGTTACTGAAATTTCAGAAAATTTATTTATTGGATATTTAATTTTTTATGCCAGATCTGTATACAGTATGCCTGAAAGATAAATCCTCTGACAATTTGACCAGGAATATGTCTGAAATAAGTGAGAAAATCGAGTAATTAACCCTTAGTTATAAGTTATCAGTGACTGAAGTTTCAGAAAATTTATCTAATGGATATTTACATTTTGTTATGACAGTACTGAATACAGTATGCCTGAAGATAAATCCTCTAAAAATTTGACCAGGAATATATCTGAAATAATTGAGAAAATCGAGTAATTAACTTACTTAGATATAAGTTATGTCACTGAAATTTCAGAAAATTTATCTAATAGATATTTTGTTTTTTTCCTGATCTGTATACTGTATGCCTAAAGATAAATTCTCAAAAATATTGATTGCTAAGATGTTTTAAATAAGTGAGAAAATCGAGTAATTAACTTCCTTAGTTTGCCAGTATAAAATATCAGTCACTGAAATTTTTGAAAATTTATCTAATAGATATTTTGAAAATGTTATCCCAGATCTATATACAGTATGCCTGAAGATAAATCCTCTAAAAATTTGTCCAGGAATACGTCTGAAATAATTGAGAAAATCGAGTAATTCACTGTAAGTCACTGAAATTTCAGAAAATTTATCTAATGGATATTTTTTTTTTATATCAGATCTGTATATAGTATGCCTGAAGATAAATCCTCTAAAAATTTGACCAGGAATATGTCTGAAATAAGTGAGAAAATCGAGTTATTAACTTGATTAGTTATAAGTTATGTCACTGAAATTTCAGGAAATTTATCTAATAGATATTTTATTATTTTTTGCCTGATCTGTATAGAGTATGCCTGAAGATAAATTCTCTAAAAATTTGACCAGGAATATGTCTGAAATAAGTGAGAAAATCGAGTAACTAACTTGCTTAGTATAAGTTATCAGTCACTGAAATTTCAGAAAATTTAACTAATGGATATTTTAATTTTTTTATGCCAGATCTGTATACAGTATGTCTGAAGATAAATTCTCTAAATATTTGACCAGGAATATGTCTGAAATAAGTGAGAAAATCGAGTAATTAACTTGTTTAGTATAAGTTATCGGTCACTGAAATTTCAGAAAAAAATTCTAATGGATATTTTATTTTTTTTATGCCAGATCTATACAGTATGCCTAAAGATAAATCCTCAAAAAAATTGACCGCGAGTATGTGTAAAATAAGTGAAAAAATCGAGAAATTAACTTCCTTAGTTTGCCAGTATAAGATATCAGTCACTGAAGTTTTTGAAAATTTATCTAATGGATATTTTGAAAATTTTATATCAGATCTGTATACAGTATGCCTGATGATAAATTTTCTGAAAATTTGACCTGGAATATGTCTGAAATAAGTGAGAAAATCGAGTAATTATCTTGCTTAGATATAAGTCATCAGTCTCTGAAATTTCAGAAAATTTATCTAACGGATATTTTAATTTTTTTATGCCAGATCTGTATACAGTATGCCTTAAGATAAATACTCTGAAAATTTGACCAGGAATATGTCTGAAATAAGTGAGAAAATGGAGTTATTAACTTTCTGAGTGGCCTAGTATAAGATATCAGTCACTGAATTTTTTGAAAATTTATGTAATGGATATTTTGAAAATATAATGCCACATCTGTATACAGTATGTCTTAAAATAAATCCTCTAAAAATTTTACCAGAAATATGTCTGAAATAAGTGAGAAAATCGAGTTAATAGCTATTAACTTGCTTAGTATAAGTTATCAGACACTAAAATTTCAGAAAAATTATCTAATGGATATTTTGAAAATTTTATACCCGATTTGTATACAGTATGTCTTAAGATATATCCTCTAAAAATTTGACCAGGAATATGTCTGAAATAAGTGAGAAAATCGAGCTAATAACTTTCTTAGTTATAAGTTATCAGTCAATGAAATTTCAGAAAATTTATCTAATGGATATTATAAAAAAATTATGCAAGATCTGTATACAGTTTGTCTGAAGATAAATCCTTTGAAAATTTGATCACTAGTATGTCTCAAATAAATAAGAAAATTGAGTTATTAACTTTCTAAGTTGCCTAGTATATGTTATCAGTCACTGAATTCTGAAAATTTATCGAATGGATGTTTTGAAAATTGTATGCCAAATCTGTATAGAGTATGCCTGAATATAAATTCTCCGAAAAATTGACTAACTTTCTTAGATAACTAATACTGACTAACTTTCTTAGTTAGTCAGTATAAGTTATCAGACACTAAAATTTCAGAAATTGTATCTAATATATATTTTGAAAATTTTATGCCAGATTTGTATACAGTGTACTTGTAGATAAATCCTCTGAAAATTTAACAACAAGTATGTGTAAATTGAGTGAGAAAATCGAGTTGTTAACTTTTCAAGTAGACCACTATAAGTTATCTGTCACTGAAATTTCAGAAAATTTATCTAATTCCTATTTTGAAAATTTTATGCCTGATTTGTATACAGTATGCCTGAAGATAAATCCTCTGAAAATTTGACAACAAGTATGTGTAAATTAAGTGAGAAAATGGAGTTATTAACTTGCTTGAATATAAGTTATCAGTCACTGAAATTTCAGAAAATATATCTAATGGATAATTTAAATTTTTATGTCAGATCTGTACAAAGTATGCCTGAAGATAAATCCTCTAAAAATTTGACCAGGAATATGTCTGAAATAAGTGAGAAAATCGAGAAATTAACTTGCTTAGAATAAGTTATCAGCCACTGAAATTTCAAAAAAATTATCTAATTATTTTGTTAAATTTTTTATGCCACATCTTTATACAGTATGCCTGAAGATAAATCCTTTTAAAATTTTACCAGGAATATGTCTGAAATAAGTGAGAAAATCGAGCTAATAACTTTCTTAGTCATAAGTTATCAGTCAATGAAATTTCAGAAAATTTATCTAATGGATATTATAAAAAAAATATGCAAGATCTGTATACAGTTTGTCTGAAGATAAATCCTTTGAAAATTTGACCACTAGTATGTCTCAAATTAGTGAGAAAATGGAGTTATTAACTTTCCGAGTTGCCTAGTATAAGTTATCAGTCACTGAAATTTCTGAAAATTTATCTAACGGATATTTTGAAAAATTTATGCCGGATTTGAATACAGTATGCCTGAAGATAAATCCTCGGAAAATTTGACAACGAGTATGTGTAAATTAAGTGAGAAAATTAGGTTATTAAATTTTCGAGTTGACCACTGTAAGTTCTCTGTCACTGAAATTTCTGCAAAATTATCTAATGGATGTTTGGAAAATTTTATTCCAGATTTCTATACAGCATGCCTGAAGATAAATCCTCTGAATATTTGACAACGAAGTTGCGTAAATTAAGTGAGGAAATCGAGTTATTAACATTTCGAGTTGACCACTTTAAGTTATCTGTCACTGAAATATCTGAAAATTTATCTAAAGGATATTTTGAAAATTTTATGCCTGATTTGTTTCGAGTGTGCCTGAAGATAAATTCTCTGAAAATTTGATAATGAGCATGTGTAAATTAAGTGAGAAAATCGAGTTATTAACTTTCCGAGTTGACCACTATAAGTTATCTGGCACTGAAATATCTCAAAATTTATTTACTGGATATTTTGAGAACTTTGAGGTATAAAATAATGTTTGTGAGATTATTAGTGTGTAGTACAACTTGTCCTACAGGGACAATTTCAGTGCATAATCGGATTCCTGCTGCTGAACCTGGCGAGAATTTCGACCTAGTTTTGAAGTTTTTAGTGGGAATGCAGTGTGTTAGTCGATTTAGTCCTGCTGCCTTACTTGTTTGTCGTACATCACGCAGCTGTGACGGCTTACTCAAGTTGAAGCGAAATTTTGTACTTGGTGTAACGAAATTATTATGCACTTGAGATTACACACGATTTTGGAAGTTTGAAATGAATATAAATGTTACTCATATAATTATCACTTTTAAGATTACCGGGTATTTGTTATGTAATATGTTTTGTGTAATATATTTTTATAGTTAATTGTTCGTAGCCGAACAAGTTTTTAATCAACTGAAGAAGCTCGCGTCTACGATTGGTACATTTAATACATTATTCATCCCGTGGCAATTTCGCAACCCTCCTGAAATTCGCATTGCGGCGGGGGGGAATTTTTACCCCGGGGCGTGAAAACTGATGCGCCGTGTGGTTTACTGCCCCTTAAATTCGGGGGGCCGCGGGGGCGGCGACTGCAGAATTTTAATCAATTTCGAGCCCGTTGTTCGGAGAGGGGCGATAAGGAAAATTGGGTCGTCCCGTCGTGCGGTCGCCATCAGCGGGCAAATCGAGACATAATTTGCATGCTGATGGCGAGACGGTCTCAAGGCCGCCTCTAGCCGCCCCCTGATGCGCGATAATCGATTGCCGGGGGCGTGAAATCGAATTGATTGCGTGTAAAAGGAGGGCGGCGGTGAGTTATGCCCGAGAAAATTGAAGTTTACGGGGTTCAATTGGCGCTGGATCTTGGCGCGGTCAATAGAAGATGTGTTCCTAATTAAATACTACGTGATATCACTTCAGTTGATTACGTGACTTATTTACTACCCGTTTTCCCGGTTAACAGTTTCAAATTAGCAATTTTTAAGCGTCCCTCAGTGGAAATTACCGCGCACGTTCCTGAGCCGATGGTGATAAGTTGGCCAGCTGCGGAACTTTCATTTGCGAGGGGCAAATTCAGCCCCCCGACCGCAGAGACGTGCCCACGTGAAGCCTCCCCCACGAAATATGGGGCTTGGGGACGCGCCGCCACTCATTAATTCATCGGGATTACGACTTCTTATTGTACCTGGGAGTCGCGTTTGTTTCTGTGCCACGCCATCCATGCACCTGTTCAAATTGAATAGTTCTCCCGGCACATCATCGTGCCGATTAATAATGCATGCAAGTGACGCTGCTCCTATTAGGTAATAGCTTTTCGGGGCATTAGCCCCATAAATAATTCCACGAAACACCGAGACAAGCGGAAGAGCGAAATATATTTATTTACCTTGAATTGTATTATTACTAATTTTAGTTAAGTGTATTACTTAGTTTTAGCACGAAACTACCTTCGTACTAAAATTTCATTATTAAGTATTAGTGAAGAAAAACTGGAAAGATAATGGAATTGCTGAAAGATGGAAGGAATACTTTGAAGAACTATTGGGAACCACAGAAGATGAAGATGAGGAGAACAAAGAGACAAATAGAACAGAAGCAGGTAAAGAACAGGGAGAAGATATAACTGAAGAGGTTAAAACAGCAATAAAAGTACTGAACAACGGAAAAGCGGTAGAAAGTGACACAATAACCAGTGAAATGATTAAACACATTGGCACAATAGCTAACCCATACTTGTCAATGCAGAAAGTTAAATGTTTTATTTTCTCCCTTATTTAAACTTTGTCAAATTTTTAGGAGAATTAGTTTTAGGGGTACTGTACACGAATCTAATATCAAATTTGCAAATAATCAATTTTCAGAATTTTCGGTTATAGCTAACTCATACTTGTCATTGCTGAAAGTTAAGTGTTTGATTTTCTTCCTTATTTAAGACTAAAACTTTGTCAAATTTTCAGGAGAATTAGTTTCAGGTGCACTCTACACGAATCTAATATCAATTTTGCAAATAATAAATTGTCGAATTTCAGTAATAGCTGACTCATACTTATCAATGCAGAAAGTTAAATGTTTTATTTGCTCCCTTATTTAATACTGAAACTTTGTCAAATTTTTAGGAGAATTAGTTTTAGGCGTACTGTACACGAATCTAATATCAAATTTGCAAATAATAAATTTTCAGAATTTTCAGTAATATCTAACTCATACTTATCAATGCAGAAAGTTAAGTGTTTGATTTTCTCCCTTACTTAATACTAAAACTTGGTCAAGTTTGCAGACAAATTAGTTTCAAGTGCACTGTACACGAATCTAATATCAAATTTGCAAATAATAAATTTTCAGTAATTTCCGTAATAGCAAACCCATACTTGTCAATGCAGAAAGTTAAATGTTTGATTTTCTCTATTATTTAATACTGAAACTTTGTCAAATTTTCAGAAAAATTAGTATCAGGTGCACTCTACCCGAATCTAATATCAAATTTGCAAATAATAAATTTTCAGAAATTTCAGTAATAGCTAACTCATACTTATCATTGCAGAAAATTAAGTGTTTGATTTTCTCCCTTATTTAACACTGTCAAATCTTCAGAAGAATTAGTTTCAGGCGTACTGTATACGAATCTAATATCAAATTTGCACATACAAAACATTCAGAAATTTCAGTAATAGCTAACCCATATTTGTCAATGCAGAAAGTAAAATGTTTGATTTTCTCTATTATTTAACACTGAAACTTTGTCAAATTTTCAGAAAAAATAGTATCAGGTGCACTCTACCCGAATCTAATATCAAATTTGCAAATAATAAATTTTCAGATATTTCAGTAATATCTAACTCATACTTATCAATGCAGAAAGTTAAGTGTTTGATTTTCTCCCTTATTTAATACTGAAACTTTGTCAAATATTCAGAAAAAATAGTTTCAGGTGCAGTCTACCCGAATCTAATATCAATTTTGCAAATAATAAATTGTCGAATTTCAGTAATAGCTGACTCATACTTATCAATGCAGAAAGTTAAATGTTTTATTTTCTCCCTTATTTAATACTGAAACTTTGTCAAATTTTTAGGAGAATTAGTTTTAGGCGTACTGTACACGAATCTAATATCAAATTTGCAAATAATAAATTTTCAGAATTTTCAGTAATATCTAACTCATACTTATCAATGCAGAAAGTTAAGTGTTTGATTTTCTCCCTTACTTAATACTAAAACTTGGTCAAGTTTACAGACAAATTAGTTTCAAGTGCACTGTACACGAATCTAATATCAAATTTGCAAATAATAAATTTTCAGTAATTTCCGTAATAGCAAACCCATACTTGTCAATGCAGAAAGTTAAATGTGTGATTTTCTCTATTATTTAATACTGAAACTTTGGCAAATTTTCAGAAAAATTAGTATCAGGTGCACTCTACCCGAATCTAATATCAAATTTGCAAATAATAAATTTTCAGAAATTTCAGTAATAGCTAACTCATACTTATCATTGCAGAAAATTAAGTGTTTGATTTTCTCCCTTATTTAACACTGAAACTTTGTCAAATCTTCAGAAGAATTAGTTTCAGGCGTACTGTATACGAATCTAATATCAAATTTGCACATACAAAATATTCAGAAATTTCAGTAATAGCTAACCCATATTTGTCAATGCAGAAAGTAAAATGTTTGATTTTCTCTATTATTTAACACTGAAACTTTGTCAAATTTTCAGAAAAATTAGTATCAGGTGCACTCTACCCGAATTTAATATCAAATTTGAAAATAATAAATTTTCAGAAATTTCAGTAATATCTAACTTATACTTATCAATGCAGAAAGTTAAGTGTTTGATTTTCTCCCTTATTTAATACTGAAACTTTGTCAAATCTTAAGGAGAATTAGTTTGAGGCGTACTGTACACGAATGTAGTATCAAATTCGCAAATAATAAATTTTCTGAAATTTCAGTTATAGCTAACTCATACTTATCATTGTAGAAAGTTAAGTGTTTGATTTCTCCCTTACTTAATACTGAAACTTTGTCAAATTTTTAGGAGAATTAGTTTTAGGCGTACTGTACACGAATCTAATATCAAATTTGCAAATAATAAATGTTCAGAAATTTCAGTAATAGCTATCTCATACTTGTCATTGCAGAAAGTGAAATGTTTGATTTTCTCCCTTATTTAATACTGAAACTTTGTCAAATTTACAGTAGAATAAGTTTTAGGCGTAATGTACAGGAATCTAATATCAAATTTGCACATAATAAATTTTCAGAAATTTCAGTAATAGCTATCTCATACTTGTCATTGCAGAAAGTTAAATATTTGATTTTCTCCCTTATTTAATACTGAAACTTTGTCAAATTTACAGTAGAATAAGTTTTAGTCGTAATGTACAGGAATCTAATATCAAATTTGCACATCATAAATTTTCAGAAATTTCAGTAATAGCTCACTCATACCTGTCATTGCAGAAGGTTAAGTGTTTGATTATCTCCCTTATTTAATACTGAAACTTTGTCAAATTTACAGTAGAATAAGTTTTAGGCGTAATGTACAGGAATCTAATATCAAATTTGAACATAATAAATTTTCAGAAATTTCAGTAATAGCTCACTCATACCTGTCATTGCAGAAGGTTAAGTGTTTGATTATCTCCCTTATTTAATACTGAAACTTTGTCAAATTTTCAGGAGAATTAGTTTTAGGTGTACTGTATACGAATCTAATATCAAATTTGCAAATAATAAATTTTCAGAAATTTCAGTAATAGCTAACCCATACATGTCAATGCAGAAAGTGAAATGTTTGATTTTCTCCCTTATTTAATACTGAAACTTTATCAAATTTGAAGGAGAATTAGTTTTTGGGTGTACTGTACACGAATCTAATATCAAATTTTGCGAAGAATAAAATTTTCGGAAATTTCAGTAACAGCTAACCCATACTTGTCAATGTAGAAAGATTTATGTATGATTTTCTCCCTTATTTAATGCTGAAACTTTGTCAAATTTTCAGAAAAATTAGTTTAAGATGCACTCTACCCGAATCTAATATCAAATTTGCAAATAATAAATTTTCAGAAATTTCAGTAATAGCTAACCCATACTTGTCAATGCAGAAAGTTAAATGTTTGATTTTCTCTCTTTTTTAATACTGAAACTTTGTCATTTTTTTAGGAGAATTAGTTTTAGGCGTATTGTACACGAATCTAATATCAAATTTGCAAATAATAAATAAAATTTCAGAAATTTCAGTAATAGCTTACTCACACTTGTCAATGCAGAAGGTCAAGTTGGATTTTCTCCCTTATCTAATATTGAAACTCTGTTAAACTTTCAGGAGAATTAATTTCAGGTGTACTATATACGAATCTAATATCAAATTTGCAAATAATATTTTTTCAGAAATTTCAGTAATAAGCACTGGGATGCAAAGCCAAATAAAAAGAAAACTAAAGGAAGACCGAGAAAAACATGGGATGATGGAATGAAAACAATAATAGAAGAAAGAGGGAAAAGATGGAAAGAAGCGAAGGAACTAGCGAAGGGTAGAACTAAATGGAAGAACTTCATGAATGAAAACCATTAACAGCAAAAGAAAAGGAGGATAGAAAAGAACATATGTACCTACACCATTGTGGTGGACTGAAAGTGGACACAAAGGCTAGCATGTAGATCAACTCGTAATATTATCCCTGGACTTCATTCTAGTCATCTGGATCATCTGGTCTAGTTCATTGCTAGTTTCTGTCTACAGTTGGTGGTAGTTTCAGTGAACATACCTACACCATTGTGGTAGAAGGTGGACTGAAGGTGGACACAAAGGCCATCATGTAGATCAACTCGTAATATTATCCCTGGACTTCATTCTACTCATCAGGATCATTGGTCTAGTTCATTGCTAGTTTCTGCTTACAGTTGTTGTCAGTTTCAGTGAACATATCTACACCATTGTGGTAGAAGATGGACCGAAGGTGGACACCAAGGCCATCATGTATATCAACTCGTTATATGATCCATGGACTTTATTCTAGTCATCTGGATCATCTGGTCTAGTTCATATCTAGTTTCTGCCTACAGTTTTGTGGCAGTTTCAGTGAACATATCTACACCATTGTGGTAGAAGATGGACCGAAGGTGGACACAAAGGCATTCATGTAGATCAAGTCGTAATATGATCCCTGGACTTCATTCTAGTCATCTGGATTATCTGGTCCAGTTCATTTCTAGTTTCTGCCTACAGTTGGTGGCAGTTTCAGTGAACATATCTACACCATTGTGGTAGAAGATGGACAGAAGGTGGACACAAAGGCCATCATGTAGATCAACTCGAAATATAATCCCTAGACTTCATTCTAGTCATCTGGATCATCTGGTCTAGTTCATTGCTAGTTTCTGCCTACAGTTGGAGGCAGTTTCAATGAACATACCTACACCATTGTGGTAGAAGATGGACTGAAGGTGGACCCAAAGGCCATCACGTAGATCAACTCGTAATATTATCCCTGGACTTCATTCTAGTCATCTGGATTATCTGGTCTGGTTCATTGCTAGTTTCTGCCTACAGTTGGTGGTAGTTTCAGTGAACATACCTACACCATTGTGGTAGAAGGTGGACTGAAGGTGGACACAAAGGCCATCATGTAGATCAACTCGTAATATGGTCCCTGGACTTCATTCTAGTCATCTGATCATCTGGTCTAGTTCATTGCTAGTTTCTGCCTGCAGTTGGTGGCAGTTTCAGTGAAAGTGTGTCGCGTCTTACGTTCGGCCATCATGTAAATCATAGCATAATATGATCGCTGGCCTTATCATTGCAAGTTTCTGGGAATACATTTCTTATTTAGGTGGTGGTAATATTTCCATGTGGGGGAACTGATGATAAATCGGGGCCTTAACTCCGTACGCGTCGCTGAAATTTAACTCTCTGCAGTATTCGTTAAAACTTACTCCCTGGCAATTCCCTGTGCAATAATTTTGAATTGGTATGCGATGCTGTTGTATTAAATCGCTCTGGATCCTGGCAGGTAGGGAGCTAGTCTCCAGCCTTCCAGGCGAAACCACGCAGTACTTGCTGATGGCGCAGTTTCCGCGCGGAATTAATTACTGCGCCCGAAAGCCGGGGGCGGCAATGACATACACGTCGATGTTTTATTATTAACGCGCGCCTCGAAATTGCAGTCTTGTCGGGGGGCGGCGATAAAACGGGACGTGCCCGCGCCGCCCCCGCGACAAGCGGCCCTAACTCCCCCGAAAATGACGAGCGATTAATATTGATAATTTTCGCAAATACGCGAATCAATGGGGATCCTGCAATTCGGGATTCATTCATTCACAATTGAGAATGAATGAATCTCTATTCATTTTGATTGTGAATTTTAATATCGCTCGTGATGTTACGAGCGACGTCACTCGCAATGCAGAACAACATTTAGTTTACAATTATGCTCCACCAACAAAAATATGCTCCGCAATATATTTTATTGAACCTATTCGAAGCGACAGAAAGGCGCATTTTTACGCGCAAATCGCCTGGAGAGGTGTACGCGTAAGGTCTTAACTTTTTTTAACTGGCAACTTCAAAGCACAACTAGGCTTTGTTGGTTTTTCAACACGTCACCGGCAGATATTACTTATTAAATGTTTGCTTCCGGTTTCTCGTCAGTTATTTTCTAGCTTAGTGCTTTACTTCACAAGACCTTAAACGCCCTCCATCATAAATGTCTATTCTTATCTAATCCTGGGCCCATGCTGGGGTTGGGAACCCAAACAAAGAAATTAAATCAAATAAAAATTAAAAATTACACTATATTTATATAGTTTTTGTGTCTAAACTGTAATAGATATCAAAAACTATAAAGATACAAAAAGATTTAATAATGAATGCCTGCGCCCGATTTGTTTTTTTTTAAATTTATTTGCTTTTGTCATTAAAAAAAAATGAATATATTAATGTTGAGCCTCACTTGTTTTATAGACAACCGGTCTACTGATAATAACAATATTATGTCAAAATATGAGTTATACCCGTATAAAGTGTCATATCAAACAACATCAAAATCAATGTAAACGTTCTCTTCTTCTTCTTCTTATTATAACCAAATTTTGTTTTTTTTAAATTAGCTTTGAAGCTGAATACTGGCTAAACCAAACGCATTTGTATATAGATAAGTTTTGTTAAATCGTCTTCTTTTGATCCCAGTAATCTGTGGTTAAGCCATATCTACATAATTTAGAGATAGTATATTTAAATATAGAAATTATATTAAAAATAAGTTTGTGTTTTATGTGTTATATGTGAATTGTGAATATGTATATTTTAATTTAATTTTACTTATTTTTAGAGTTTAATATATTTGATATTAGATTAGATTATATATAAATGTTTTGACTTTTTAATAATTTCTTTATTTGTCAAATTTTGAAGTTTATGTTATTACTTGATGTTTTAATTTAGATTCTCTAAAGCATATTTAAAAAAAAATCCAATTCGCATTATTGAAATGCTCATTATGTATCTCATTTGTTATGAACAATCTATTGCAGTTATCTATTTGTTGTTTGAATCTCATTGTTAAAACTACACTTTAATCGAATGGGTGAATAAAACGTTTATTCACTATAACTATTGACAACGTGAATAAAGTAAAAAAATAGGTAAATTCGCACTATCCTTGAAATTTTTGTTGTCACCTGACTATGTGACACTTCACGCAAATTCTTCAATTCTGATAACAAATTGGAAAAAATCTTGTAAGATACACGTGAATAAAGCAATTTTATTCACTTATACCATAAATAGCTATCATATAGTGGGTTAAAATTTAGTACAGTTTGGTCGTTTACACATATTGTATTAGGTTATGTATTTACTAATTTATCTATTTCATATGCCTCTAATAAAAATTTTTCGAGTTCTTTCTTAGTGTTGTCTAATTTAGGTTAGGTTAGGTTAGGTTAGGTTAGGTTGTGTTGGTGTTTATGTCGAAGGTGTGGTTGTTGAAATGTAAATATCTTCCAAAATTTGATATAGTTTTCTATCTAATATGTTTTTTAATACTTGTATTGATTGCTCTTCCTGTTTCTCCAATGTATTTTGCACTGCAATAAAAATGCGTAAACTTAATTTTTGTTTAAATTTTTAGTATGGTGTTTTGCATTAAATAATTTCTGTTTCTATTGTGTTTTTGATTCTAAATGAAATTTTAATTGATTTCTCTTCATGTTTGTCCAATATATTTTGCACTGCAATAAAAATGCGAAAACTCCATTATTGTCAAAATTTTTAGTATGGTGTTTTGCACAAAATAATTCTGTTTTTATTGTGTTTTTGGTTATAAATGAAATTTTGATATCATATTTTTTTAATGTTTGATTGATTTTGTCGCAGATGTGTCATTGGTAAGTAAGTGATTTGTATTGTATATTTTTAGTGTTTTTTAGTGATTGTTCTTTGTTAGTGTTGTCTAATAATTTTGTGTTGGTGTTTATGTCGGTGGTGTTGTTGTTTACATGTAAATGTCTTCCAAAATTTGATATAGTTTTCTCTCTGATATGTTCTTTGATACTTGTTTTGATTGCTCTTTCTGTTTCTCCAATGTATTTTGCACTGCAATAAAAATACGTAAACTCAATTTTTGTCTATATTTTTAGTATGGTGTTTTGCATTAAATAATTCTGTTTTTATTCTGTGTTTATGGTTCTAAATGAAATTTTAATATAAAAGTTTTTTAATGTTTGATTGATTTTCGCGCATATGTGTCCTTGGTAAGTAAGTGATCTGTATTGTATATTTTTAGTGTTTTTTAGTGATTGTAAATTGTGGTTTTTAATTGTAATAAGGATTAATAATATATTGTTAATATTGTTTTCTTTTGAATTCATTGTATATTGTTTTTTAAATTATTTTTCATTTAACTAATCGTAAGTTTTCATGAATTCCATGATTTTTTTTAAATATCCAATTATTTCAGAGTTATATTTGCATGAATTTGTTAAAAAATAAATCAATGTGTAATGATCTTTATGAGGAAATTTAATTTTTCCTCGAACTCAATGAAAAGTCTCAAAATAGGTTTTTCCATGATACTGGAGAATCAATAAATATTTCACGAATAACTTGAACAAAATTAAAGGCACATGACTTATTCATGAGATTTCTTTTTGATGAATTCCATAGAGTTTATAAAATTTTCATTAATTTCAGAGAAAATTTTCGATTTTTCGTTAATTTAATGATATTTATTTAAATTTTCATGAAATTTCCTCATATAATTTCATTTTCTGCGAATTCAATAGAAAATATTTGACATATTTACAATTGAGGCGTTTATTTTAAATTTACATTTTAAAATATCCATTTATTTCAGAGTAATTTTGCATGAATTCAGTAAAAAAAAACAATGTGTCATGATCTTTATGAGGAAATTTAATTTTTCCTCGAACTCAATGAAAAGTCTTCAAATATGTTTTTCCCTGATACTGGAGAATCATTAAATATTTCACGAATAACTTGAACAAAATTAAAGGCATATGACTTATTCATGAGATTTATTTTTGATGAATTCCATAGAGTTTATAAAATTTTCATTAATTTCAGAGAAAATTTTCGATTTTTCGTTAATTTAATGAGATTTATTTAATTTTTCATAAAATTTCCCCATATAATTTCATTTTCTGTGAATTCAATAGAAAATATTTGACATATTTACAAATGAGGCGTTTATTTTAAATTTACATTTTAAAATATCCATTTATTTCAGAGTAATTTTGCATGAATTCAGTAAAAAAAAACAATGTGTCATGATCTTTATGAGGAAATTTAATTTTTCCTCGAACTCAATGAAAAGTCTTCAAATATGTTTTTCCCTGATACTGGAGAATCATTAAATATTTCACGAATAACTTGAACAAAATTAAAGGCATATGACTTATTCATGAGATTTCTTTTTGATGAATTCCATAGAGTTTATAAAATTTTCATTAATTTCAGAGAAAATTTTCGATTTTTCGTTAATTTAATGAGATTTATTTAATTTTTCATAAAATTGCCCCATATAATTTCATTTTCTGTGAATTCAATAGAAAATATTTGACATATTTACAAATGAGGCGTTTATTTTAAATTTACATTTTAAAATATCCATTTATTTCAGAGTAATTTTGCATGAATTGGGTAAAAAAAAAACAATGTGTCATGACCTTTATGAGGAAATTTAATTTTTCCTCAAACTCAATGAAAAGTCTTAAAATATGTTTTTCTCAGATACTGGAGAATCATTAAATATTTCACGAATAACTTGAACAAAATTAAAGGCACGTGACTTTTTCATGAGATATTTTTTTGATGAATTCCATGGAGTTTACTAATTATTCAATAATTTCATAATTTTTTTTTATATTTTTCGTTATTTGAATGAGATTTATTTAAATATTCATGAAATTTCCTCATATAATTTCATTTTCTGTGAATTCAATAGAAAATATGTGACTTATTTACAATTGAAGCGTTTATTTTAAATTTATATTTTAAAATATCCATTTATTTCAGAGCAATTTTGCATGAATTCAGTAAAAAAAAAAACAATGTGTCATGATCTTTATGAGGAAATTTAATTTTTCCTCGAACTCAATGAAAAGTCTTAAAATATGTTTTTCCCTGATACTAGAGAATCATTAAATATTTCACGAATAACTTGAACAAAATTAAAGGCACGTGACTTTTTCATGAGATTTCTTTTTGATGAATTCGATGGATTTCATAAAATATTCATTAATTTCAGAATTTTTTTTAGATTTTTCGTTAATTTAATGAGTTTTATTTAAACTTTCATGAAATTTTCTCATATAATTTCATTTTCTGCCAATTCAATAGAAAATATCTGAAATATTTACAATTAAGGGGTTTATTGTAAAAACAACACAGTCCAAAAAATGCACAAATCGAGTTATTAACAGTAAACGGCTCTTAAGACTAATGTCTATGCACTAACAAACCCGTTTTCTCGAAACACAATACAAATCGCGTGTAACAGGCAAATGATTTATTTTTCATTTGTGATCTGTATTGTATATTTTTGGTATTTTTTAGTGATTGTTAATTGTGATTGTTAATTGTAATAGTGATTAATAATATATTGTTATCAATATTATGTTTTCTTTTGAAATCTTTGTATATTGCTTTTTTAAATTATTTTTCATATAAATAATCGTAAATTTTCATGAATTACATGAAATTTTTAAAATATCCATTTATTTCAGAGTCAGAGAGAGAGAGAAACAGATTTATTCAAGAACCATATACATATATACATAACATATTACATGTAACATGATGATGAAAGGGCTATCGACCGTGGTCTTTCGCCCGTGAATGAGATGTGAGGTTGTGGAGATGAAGATATAAAGATTTATGTAGCATCATTCAGAGTTATTTTGCATGAATTCAGTAAAAAAAAAATCAATGTGTCATGATCTTTATGAGAAAATTTATGTTTTCCTCGAACTCAATGAAAAGTCTCAAAATAGGTTTTTCCATGATACTGGAGAATCAATAAATATTTCACGAATAACTTGAACAAAATTAAAGGCACATGACTTATTCATGAGATTTCTTTTTGATGAATTCCATAGAGTTTATAAAATTTTCATTAATTTCAGAGAAAATTTTCGATTTTTCGTTAATTTAATGATATTTATTTAAATTTTCATGAAATTTCCTCATATAATTTCATTTTCTGCGAATTCAATAGAAAATATTTGACATATTTACAATTGAGGCGTTTATTTTAAATTTACATTTTAAAATATCCATTTATTTCAGAGTAATTTTGCATGAATTCAGTAAAAAAAAACAATGTGTCATGATCTTTATGAGGAAATTTAATTTTTCCTCGAACTCAATGAAAAGTCTTCAAATATGTTTTTCCCTGATACTGGAGAATCATTAAATATTTCACGAATAACTTGAACAAAATTAAAGGCATATGACTTATTCATGAGATTTCTTTTTGATGAATTCCATAGAGTTTATAAAATTTTCATTAATTTCAGAGAAAATTTTCGATTTTTCGTTAATTTAATGAGATTTATTTAATTTTTCATAAAATTTCCCCATATAATTTCATTTTCTGTGAATTCAATAGAAAATATTTGACATATTTACAAATGAGGCGTTTATTTTAAATTTACATTTTAAAATATCCATTTATTTCAGAGTAATTTTGCATGAATTGGGTAAAAAAAAAACAATGTGTCATGACCTTTATGAGGAAATTTAATTTTTCCTCAAACTCAATGAAAAGTCTTAAAATATGTTTTTCTCAGATACTGGAGAATCATTAAATATTTCACGAATAACTTGAACAAAATTAAAGGCACGTGACTTTTTCATGAGATATTTTTTTGATGAATTCCATGGAGTTTACTAATTATTCAATAATTTCATAATTTTTTTTTATATTTTTCGTTATTTGAATGAGATTTATTTAAATATTCATGAAATTTCCTCATATAATTTCATTTTCTGTGAATTCAATAGAAAATATGTGACTTATTTACAATTGAAGCGTTTATTTTAAATTTACATTTTAAAATATCCATTTATTTCAGAGCAATTTTGCATGAATTCAGTAAAAAAAAAAACAATGTGTCATGATCTTTATGAGGAAATTTAATTTTTCCTCGAACTCAATGAAAAGTCTTAAAATATGTTTTTCCCTGATACTAGAGAATCATTAAATATTTCACGAATAACTTGAACAAAATTAAAGGCACGTGACTTTTTCATGAGATTTCTTTTTGATGAATTCGATGGATTTCATAAAATATTCATTAATTTCAGAATTTTTTTTAGATTTTTCGTTAATTTAATGAGTTTTATTTAAACTTTCATGAAATTTTCTCATATAATTTCATTTTCTGCCAATTCAATAGAAAATATCTGAAATATTTACAATTAAGGGGTTTATTGTAAAAACAACACAGTCCAAAAAATGCACAAATCGAGTTATTAACAGTAAACGGCTCTTAAGACTAATGTCTATGCACTAACAAACCCGTTTTCTCGAAACACAATACAAATCGCGTGTAACAGGCAAATGATTTATTTTTCATTTGTGATCTGTATTGTATATTTTTGGTATTTTTTAGTGATTGTTAATTGTGATTGTTAATTGTAATAGTGATTAATAATATATTGTTATCAATATTATGTTTTCTTTTGAAATCTTTGTATATTGCTTTTTTAAATTATTTTTCATATAAATAATCGTAAATTTTCATGAATTACATGAAATTTTTAAAATATCCATTTATTTCAGAGTCAGAGAGAGAGAGAAACAGATTTATTCAAGAACCATATACATATATACATAACATATTACATGTAACATGATGATGAAAGGGCTATCGACCGTGGTCTTTCGCCCGTGAATGAGATGTGAGGTTGTGGAGATGAAGATATAAAGATTTATGTAGCATCATTCAGAGTTATTTTGCATGAATTCAGTAAAAAAAAAATCAATGTGTCATGATCTTTATGAGAAAATTTATGTTTTCCTCGAACTCAATGAAAAGTCTCAAAATAGGTTTTTCCATGATACTGGAGAATCAATAAATATTTCACGAATAACTTGAACAAAATTAAAGGCACATGACTTATTCATGAGATTTCTTTTTGATGAATTCCATAGAGTTTATAAAATTTTCATTAATTTCAGAGAAAATTTTCGATTTTTCGTTAATTTAATGATATTTATTTAAATTTTCATGAAATTTCCTCATATAATTTCATTTTCTGCGAATTCAATAGAAAATATTTGACATATTTACAATTGAGGCGTTTATTTTAAATTTACATTTTAAAATATCCATTTATTTCAGAGTAATTTTGCATGAATTCAGTAAAAAAAAACAATGTGTCATGATCTTTATGAGGAAATTTAATTTTTCCTCGAACTCAATGAAAAGTCTTCAAATATGTTTTTCCCTGATACTGGAGAATCATTAAATATTTCACGAATAACTTGAACAAAATTAAAGGCATATGACTTATTCATGAGATTTATTTTTGATGAATTCCATAGAGTTTATAAAATTTTCATTAATTTCAGAGAAAATTTTCGATTTTTCGTTAATTTAATGAGATTTATTTAATTTTTCATAAAATTTCCCCATATAATTTCATTTTCTGTGAATTCAATAGAAAATATTTGACATATTTACAAATGAGGCGTTTATTTTAAATTTACATTTTAAAATATCCATTTATTTCAGAGTAATTTTGCATGAATTGGGTAAAAAAAAAACAATGTGTCATGACCTTTATGAGGAAATTTAATTTTTCCTCAAACTCAATGAAAAGTCTTAAAATATGTTTTTCTCAGATACTGGAGAATCATTAAATATTTCACGAATAACTTGAACAAAATTAAAGGCACGTGACTTTTTCATGAGATATTTTTTTGATGAATTCCATGGAGTTTACTAATTATTCAATAATTTCATAATTTTTTTTTATATTTTTCGTTATTTGAATGAGATTTATTTAAATATTCATGAAATTTCCTCATATAATTTCATTTTCTGTGAATTCAATAGAAAATATGTGACTTATTTACAATTGAAGCGTTTATTTTAAATTTACATTTTAAAATATCCATTTATTTCAGAGCAATTTTGCATGAATTCAGTAAAAAAAAAACAATGTGTCATGATCTTTATGAGGAAATTTAATTTTTCCTCGAACTCAATGAAAAGTCTTAAAATATGTTTTTCCCTGATACTAGAGAATCATTAAATATTTCACGAATAACTTGAACAAAATTAAAGGCACGTGACTTTTTCATGAGATTTCTTTTTGATGAATTCGATGGATTTCATAAAATATTCATTAATTTCAGAGTTTTTTTTTTAGATTTTTCGTTAATTTAATGAGTTTTATTTAAACTTTCATGAAATTTTCTCATATAATTTCATTTTCTGCCAATTCAATAGAAAATATCTGAAATATTTACAATTAAGGGGTTTATTGTAAAAACAACACAGTCCAAAAAATGCACAAATCGAGTTATTAACAGTAAACGGCTCTTAAGACTAATGTCTATGCACTAACAAACCCGTTTTCTCGAAACACAATACAAATCGCGTGTAACAGGCAAATGATTTATTTTTCATTTGTCTGTTACAAGCTAGTTACATTCCAACGTTTTCCCCGGTTTTTCTCTTGTTTCACAGTTCTTATTTAAAATAATTTTTATTTTTAAATTAGTTGAAATGAATACAACAGAATAGCCTGATTTATTTTCCCAGTACTTCGAGTATAACTTGGTTCTAACAGATCTTGTTTAAAATAATTTTTATTTTTAAATAAGATGAAATAAATACAACAGAATAGCTTGATTTATTTTCCCAGTACTTTGAGTATAACTTACTTTTTTTAAATTTCCCACAAAACTGATTTTTGGACATGTGCACTTTTTAAAATAAACTCCTCAATTGTTTTTAATTTAAAGTTGTTATTAATTTCCGTTTCTTTGATTTTGTTTTCATTTGATTTCATTAAAGCAGGCTATATTTTTGTTTAGAAAACAAGTAAACCATTTCCAACATTTACTTTAACATGTTATTTGAATTTAATACATTGAACACGTTTGCACTTTATTTGCACTTAATTCCAAAACCCGCTAACCAAGTCATATTGTATTAATAATACCAGATTTGTTTATTAAAGTTTTTTGTCCAGGTTCATAATCTATAAAATTTTCATTCATTTTTAATATTATTTTATTAAATTTCTTCTCTAGTATATTATATTTATTAATAATTTTCTTCGCGAAAACATTATTATTTTTTCCGAAAATATATCTCATTCCAATGGAGACACTTCTTTTGATTTTTTAAATGTAAATTATAACATGTTAAGTTGAAGTATCAAGTCTTCTATAATGTGTACCAATTTCTAATTGTAACCACTTCAGTTTGGTCTTATGTGTTAATTTTTCAATTTTGTTCATTGTTCGTGGTAATTTAATCTTCATTAAATTTGGTAACACTTAATGTTTTTTGCACCTCTATAAAAAATTGATCATTAAGCAATGAATCTTTGTTTTAAGTCTTGTAAACTTGTTAAGTTCGCTTTTCCAAGCAGACATATTGTATATACTTATTGTTCTCATAGCTTTGTGAAAAAATACTTTTTCACAAAGCTCTGAGAAAAATATATTATGGTGATTACTGTACGAAATAAAATTGGCTGTTTTATTGAAATTATATCGATGGTGTAATGCACAAATGTTGTGCTAAAAGTGCTAAGAGTGATAAAAGTGCAAAGTGCTAAAATTAAACTTTTATTTTTTGTGTGTAATTTACACATTTGTGCATGGTATTAAAAATTTACAATGAAATTTTGTTATGAGAGGAATAAAATTATATTTTTCAAGAGATTTCCAACGATGTGTCACAAGTAAGGGGGTGCTACTTAATTTTTTTAGATGACGGTGGATGTGGCTTAAAGGGTGGGTAGGGGGTCGACACTACCTACGCCTTTTTTTTGATCTCCCTCCGAACCACCCAAACGGTTTTGAGTAATTTTAAAAATAATCATTTGTTCTATAAAAAAAGTCGGTGGCAACTTTTCAAATTGACACCCTGTATATATGTTTCCTTCTGCTGCCTCTGCTGCTTCTTCTAGTTGTGTCCAGAATTCTTCTTTCTTGGTGGTGTTGTCATCATCGTTTGGCTCATATACCGTTATAATTATGCCTTTGTGTATACGGTACAGAATCTGGAATGAAATATACCAAATATGTATTTAATAAATAAATTTTGAGAAATTTCAGTGATTGATAACTCCGAAATCAATTCAGAAGGTCAATTCAGAAAGTTATATACTCGATTTACTTACTTATTGCAGACTCTTCGTCAAATTTTCAGAATTATCCTTAGGTATGCTGTACACAGCTTTAGCATTAAAAGTACAAAATATGCATTAAATGAATTTTGGGAAAATTCAGTGATTGATAATAAATTGTTTATGAGGAAAGTTAGAATTATTGTTTTGGTGGTATATGTATCCTTGTTTGCTATTACTTAATGTTGTTTCTTCTTCTTATGCATTTTCAGAAGAATTGTCTTCAGTTATAATGTATACACATCTGGCATGAAATTTACAAAATATGTAGGTATTAAAAAAAGTTGGAGAAATTTTAGTGTTTGAAAATCGTATTGTACCTACCATTTACATGAAAGTGAATCTTACATTCGGCCATCCTGCGCATATTTCGCATATTAAGTCCTGGAGTTCCCTTTCAAACAGTGATCGTATAAATTTATGAACAAAGATATTTATTGGGCTCGCACCTTTCTCATTTTAAATTCTGCAGGGCTGAGAGAACACGAAAACCGCCGGTGCTGCACGGGGAGGCCCCCAAGCCCCCCGCGAAATCCCCCCCGCACAGCATCAAACCGAAAACTCCTCGTAGTCTCCTCACGCCCTTCCTGTTAATTAATAAGAAATATTATCGGGAGAAAGCCAAGTCTATTAAAACTTCTGCATCAAATGAACACGTTCAGCGTTTTAAATCATATCTAAAGTATTTGAACTCTCGGGCGGGGAATTTCCGCACTTAAAGAAAACTCCCGGGGAGGCGGCGGCCCCCTCGCCGCCCCCGCAGCGGGGCGGATTACTCGGCGAATAATTTTCTAACTGCGACGGAATAAGGTGCGAGGGATGCGGGAATTGAAAGCAGCGGCGTGCGCGCCTCGTGCCCCCCGGCGCCCCCCGCGCCACGGGGGCGGCTTAATGAGATGCTCGGGTTTCTTTTAATAAGGGCGCCTTTCATCCCCCGGCGGCGGCGCGGCGCTAGAGTGGCAAACACTGCCCAATTTGGAATTGTAAAGTCGCGAGTAGAGCAAACGCGCTTATCACTGTTAAAACAGCGCTAATGTATTTACTTATTGTAGTAATGGGTTTAAGGGGGCTCTCTCGCGTAAGACGCGACATAAATCGGGGCAAGTTTCCCACGGTGTCTATTTGTGTGCGTATAAAAATTCAGCGCTGTATCAGGCTAATAATTCAGGTGGTGGCTAAAGCCTCAAAGTTGGGAAATTGAAAAAAAAATACCAAAAATGGACTCATAAAATTATCATCACATCATAATAGTATCATTCCCATTTAATTGAAATAATCATAAAATATATGGGGCTAAGTCCCCATAGAATGATTTGAAAATGTGCCGCTTGGTTGAGCACCTAGTTGGCAAAACGTAAAATCTATGATTTTTCGATCAAATCGACTGAAATAAAAATCCGAAAAATCGTGATTTTTAGAGTTGCTCCAACTGATCTTCGAGGCACATACCTAAACTAATTGGATCCTCCCGATTCCAATGAGCACACATTCAGCCTCCTCGCCCCAGCGGTTCTCGAGATATCCGCCCTCAAAGTTGGGAAATTTAAAAATAGCAAAAAAGGGCTGTTAAAATTAAACTTCTAGACGAAAGGTCCCATCTCGATGCCGATAGTCTCATTCGATGCAATGGAGTCGTACGGTTCATACCAGACTACACTCGATATACTTACGAAGGCGTTTTGATTTTCGAAATTTTCAAAAATTTGGCGTTTTTTGACATCTCGATGAAATTCCATTTCGAGAACGCCTCAACCGATTCGGACGAAATTTGGAGGGGTCACAGAGGGCCCAAATACAAGCACAATGAGCCAGTGGGCCCCTGTAGGCGATCAAGTTTGTCCAGAGGGGCCTTAAGAAAAGAGAAATATGTTTCAAAATAAACCAATGATTGATATTCCATACTGGTCAATTCAGAAAATTATCTACTCGATTTTCTCACGAATTTAATTTAAACTTATTTAAAACAGATTGAACTCTTCAAATTTTCATCAGAATTGTGTTCAGGTATATATATAAATTAGCACTCCAGACCTAACAGGCCCATGGCTTTGTTGACAAGCTGTCTCCATTCCATCCTATTCTTCACTTTGTTCTTGTAATTTGTTATTTTACACTCTGCTATGTTCTTTTCCACTTCCATCATCCATCTCGATTCTGGTCTTCGAGTTCTTTTTCTTACACCTATCCTCGTCTTCAGTACTCTCCTTGTCGTTCGGCTTACCCCCATCCTCTTCACATGTCCTAGCCATCTTAGCCTTTGCGCCTTCACTACTCCCACGATATCCGGCTCTTCGAACAGTTCTGTTAGTTCCTTGTTGGTTGTTTTTACCTATTCCCCCTGGACACATTTTCCACCATATACTTTCCGGAGAATCTTACTTTCCCATATTCGTAGCCAGTTTTGTTCGGCTTTGCCAATTGTCCATACTTCGCATCCATAGAGAACTACAGATGATTTTGATAGCATTCCTCTATATTTCTTATTAGCTTTTCGTAGTGTTTCCGTTTCTTTTCTCTAAACAGTTTCTTACACTTTCTCCTTTATTCCTGGTACTTGCATTTTACTTCATTGGATCCTGTTTCAATTGCCTGAGCTCTTAGCTTTTTCCTTTGATATACCTCTATTTCGCATTCCTTATCATACCATTTCCCATTTTGCATACTCATGTTCGTTTCGTTTTTAGTGCCCTATCCATCTCGTTTTTTTATACATGCGGAGTATAGTGCGAAGATAACTATGAATCTAAGTTCAATGCGAGACACTGGGAATATTGAAGAAAGGTGGAACTTCAATATTCCCAGTGTCTCGCATTGTACTTAGATTGATAGTTATCTTCGCACTATACTCCGCCCTCTCCTCTTCATTTGGCAGTCTTCTTTCTTTTCGGTTCCCTTTCTTCCTTCGTTCCTCGTTCCTTGTCGTCGGTATCTGCTGCTTAAGTTTTATGTCAACCAAAAAGTGGTCTGAATCTGCGTTTGGTCCCTTGTAACTTCTTACATCTATTATACAGTTTTGTTCCATTACTTCAATCAGAACATGGTCTATTTGGTTTGTAACTCTTCCATCAGGTGATGTCCATATTCCCTTGTGAATCTCTTTTTTCTAGAAGTACGTACTTTTAACTACCATATGTTTCTCCTTTGCAAAATCTATAAGTAACTGGCCATTTTCAATGGTAGCCTGATGTTTACTGAACCTTCCAATTGTCGGTCAAAACATACTTTTTTGCCCTATCTTTGCATGAAAATCTTATAGTACTATTTTCATATCATTCTTCTTAATTTTTTCATACTCCCTATCCAGAAGGCTATAGAAGTCCTCCTTTATTTCCCCTCCAGTATCTTCAGTTGGTACGTGTATATTCAATAGTGATATTTTTTGGAAATTTTCTCTTAATCTTATGTAACACATCCTGTCACTAATCGGATTGTAGTCCATCACTAGCATCTATAACTTCTTATGTATTCTGAACCCGTTCCTCTCATTCTGTTTGTTCTTCCTCTGTTGAAGTATATATGATCGTCCAGTTCAAAAATTTGATTACCTAGCTGTTTGTGTCCTGTAACGCTATTATGTCAAATTTTGCTCGCTTTATTTTCTTTATCAAATTTTGTAATGCTCCTTGTTCATTAGTTCCTCTGACATTCCACGTTCCTCTTTTTAACTTCAATTTTGTTATGTTCCAGGTATTCCCCTTCTTTGCTATTAGTTTCCTGTTTCCATTTTCTATTTTACTCAGATCCGTTATTTCGCATTTTCGTGTCACACTCATATTACTTGCCATATTTTATTTATTTATTTACTTATTTATTTATTTATTTATTTATTTAATCATTTACCTTTCTACCTTGTTGGTCTAGGGTTTTACAGTTTATTGTTTCTTCATGTAGGTTTCTCTCCATTTTCTTCTATCTTGTGTGAGTTGTTTGATTCTTTCCCATGGTATTCCTCTTTTCTCTGCCTGCTCTTTGATTCTGTCTTTCCAGGTTTTTCTTGGTCTTCCCTTGTTTGTTATCGTTCATTCTGCAAACATGCCCGAACCGTCTCATTTGGCCTTCTGTGATAACATTTATGTCTGTTATTTGTAAGTTTTGTCTATGTATGTCATTTCGTATTTTGTCTTTTTTTGCTGTATTTTCAATTTTTCTTAGAAAGCGCATGTCTACCGCATTGATTCTAGATTTGTCTGTTTCGTTTATTGTCTAGAGTTCACTGCTGTAGGTTAACGTTGATCTCACTACCCTTTTCACTTGCCATATTACTTGCTTGCTATCTATCTTGCTAATTTGCTGTCTTTATAAATTGTTCTACTGTCCAAGGAATATTGCTGTCTTCCACCCTCAGACCCTTAATTACTACGTTTTTTTCTCTTCTCTATTTCTATTCTCGAAGATCCAGGGTTTCTATTTTCCCCTTCAATTCCTTTTTCTCTTCTTTCCATTCTTCTTCCCTACTTCGTATATCATTTGTCATCTCCATTATCTCCTCTTTTAACATTTCATTGTTGGTTTCCATTCCTTTCTTTAACTCGTTCATCTCATTCATCATCTCTTTCATCATGTTTTTAATTTCCTTTTCTATTTTCCATTTTACTCAGATCCGTTATCTCGCATTTTCGTGTCATACTCATATTACTAGCCCCACTTTCCAGATTTGCTAGTTTTTTTAGTCTTCTCTCGTAGCTGTTAGTCCCTTCTCATTCCTCTTCCAAGTGTAGTCTTGCTTATTTATAAACAGTTTCTTGTACCCTATTTTGGTGCTGTGTCCTTCACTGTGTACCTCTCTCACAATGCTTCTTATCTGCTGTTGTATCTGTCTCTCGTCCCTTGTAAGATCATTGTCCAGATAAATGTATACTGCCTTTGAGTTTATTCTTTGCTTCAGTACCTTCAGATAGAAATCAATAGTGATAGGTATTTTCACTGATTTCACTGATTTCACTGATAAAGCCGTTAGACTTTTAGGAATCAAGCTTGATGAACTTCTCAGTTTCGACGAACATATTGAAACGTTATCTACCAAATTAAGTGGAATATGCTATGCTATGAATACAATTAAGGATTTGTTCCACTTTTCATCACTCAAAATTATGTATTTCAATATATATATATATATATATATATATATATATATATATATAATCGATCTTTATTGGGCTATCGACCCCATATGGGGTCTTTCCGCCTCATATTTCAATATATTAATATCAAATCTTCGATTTGGGATACGTTGTTGGGGACACAGTACAGAATACAGACGATTATTTATAATACAGAAAAGAGTCATACGAAGAATGTATAACCTAAAATTTGGATCATCCTGTAGAGGTACATTCAAACAAAATAATTTACTCACATTGTACGGAATATATGTGTATGAGAGTATTTGATTCTTATAAAACAAACATTTATTCATTGGTAATGAAATAGATCATAAATATGATACAAGAAACAAATCGAATTACAATAATCTAAAATACCGTCTAACCTTGACTGAAAAAGGGCTGCATTACAGCAGCATATCATTCTATAATCGATTGGCAGGTGATATAAAAGGTATAAGAAACATCAATTTATTTAAGAAGCAGCTACATAGTTTTCTATGTGCCAAGGAACTATATAGCATTAGTTAATATTTAGTGTAGTGCAATTTGTATGTACTTTCCAAGTGCATGTGCCAAGGAACTATATAGCATTAGTGAATGTTTAGTGTAGTGCAATTTGTATGTACTTGTACATTTGTTTTGTGACGTGCTTCTTTCTCGTTCGAACCCAATTTTTAACAAATTTGTATGTTCAAACTTTTTAGAAATAAATTCTATCTATCTATCTATCTATCTATCTATCTTCTGTTTCATTTCCCATGATCCCACTTCACCGATAATCATTTCCATATCTTTGCCTTTGTTTATTTTAAATGATTCTATAGTTTTAACTTCTACGATTAGCTCTTTGTTTATAAATTGTTCTACTGTCCAAGGAATATTGCTGCCTTCCACCCTCAGACCCTTAATTACTACGTTTTTTTTCCCTCTTCTCTCTCTCTCTATACTTTCTATTCGAAGATCCAGGGTTTCTATTTTCCCCTTCAATTCCATTTTCTCTTCCTTCCATTCTTCTTCCCTACTCCTTATATCATTTCTCATCTCCATTATCTCCATTTTTAACATTTCATTGTTAGTTTCTATTCCTTTCTTTAACTCTGTCATTTCATTCATCATCTCTTTCCTCATGTTTTTAATTTCCTCCATTTCACCTTCTTTATACTCCCTATATCATTTCCCATCTACCATATCTCCTCTTTTAACATTTCATTGTTAGTTTCCATTCCTTTCTTTAACTCTTTCATCTCATTCATGATCTCTTTCATCATGTTTTTAATTTCCTCCATTTCACCTTCTTTGCTTCCCACTATGTATGTAGATTGTACTGGCTGAATTGGTGTTGAAACTTTCCTTTCTTTATCAATTTGCCTCTGTTGCGGCGACCTCAGAACTTTCTTACTATTTTTGAAAATTTCCTCGCCGTCTTTCGAGCCTCTCTGTCCTTCAGTGTAATCTCTTCCTCGCTTTTGACTCATTTAATTATATTATTACTATTCCTACAGTCAGTTTTGGCTGTCAGGTGCTCCTACTTATTAGAGTTGATGTATGCAACCCAATATGTCTTTAGGTTTTCTTTATACAAATATTGCATGAAATATACAAAATATGCATTGAATAAATTTTGAAAAATGTAAGTGCCAATGCGAATGCAATGAGAGTGAAGGGACACTAAACCACATAATTTTTTCATGTCAAAAATATTTCTTACCTCGAAAAACCCTGATGAACGACCTATTAAATTATAATATCTCACTCCCCGTAAACATTATTCATTTACTAGCTTAAAACAATAGAAAATTTTTCAAATCAATCACTACCTTCCTTAGAAATTGCCAAATGAAAATATAAATATATAATCGTGATCATTGAACTGGCTGTAGGCTCGTACCTTATGCCAGGGTTGGGAGCTCGCAGCCAAGCCCAATGGCTTGGAGGCGGGACTCCAAGACCCCACAAAAAAAAATGTAAGTGATTGATATCTGGTCAATTCAAAAAGTTATATACTCCATGTTCTTAGTTTTTATGATATAATTTATAGTTTCGGTGATTATCAATATTTTTATAAATTTGTCGATGACAAATGGTTTATGAGATGTGTGATCATATTCTTGCTGTCGATAATTTTCAGCCACATTAAAATAAATTTTATGTGCGCTATTCAAGCCAGCGCTTTTCATAATGCAACATAATTAATAACGCAACGCGCGCAAACATTATGTTTACCCCCGTTTTCTGGTATCTTACAGCGTCACCGTGGCATTCATAATTTTTTAAACGATGCCCTCTTCTGATGTATGATTTCTTTCTGGAGTGATATTACATTCTCCCTCCGTGTTCATCCATCAAACACCGTTGCTCGTTTAATCTTCGCTTCCGCGCGGAAATTAATGGCTTATTGCGACTGAAGCGTCCGACAATTAATGCGGCGGCGGCGGTCTGAGGGGCGGCGGGGGCGCGCGATCTTTATTTTTTGCGCAAAAGTTTTATTGAAAACAAAACCACCTCGCTTTGTGCGTTTTTTCGGCGGCCGCTTCGGGCGAGTTTAAAATTTTATCGAAGTTTTATTGACACGAAAACTTCCACCGGGACTGAGTGGAAACCCACATGCACACACATGCGCGCGGAAAAGTATCCGTATATTTATACATGGATTTCCGAATGCGCAACATAAATTCGCGCGGGCCGATAAAATACACGCGGAAATTTGAATTCGATACGAGGCGGGCTCTCTTTTTTTTTTATTCGCATTTTCCGCCGCCCCCGGCGGAAATACAGTGGCCGCGTAAAAAGTTGTCAAAGTTTAACGTACTTGACATTTATAACGAAATTTTACGGTACTTGTAAAGTCAAGTTACGTCGGCCCCACTCATACTCCATATTTCTGCCTCAAGCGTTATTGCACTTTCCGCAATTGCGTTATAGATTGCGAGTCCCCTTTGCGACTTCTCCGCGGAGAGGAACTCAATCTAATTCCGATGCCCGTCATCTGACACAAATCTCGTACTTGTACGTATCTCAAATATATTATTTATATGAAAATCAATTTGTGTAATGCGAAGCGCGTATTCGGGATGTTTGGAGGACGAAGCGGAGGATTTATGTCAACATTTTCTTTAAAGACAGTTAATATAACTGTTAGGCTAGTTCTTTTTCCAATCGTAGCCTTAACTTGACGTCATATTTAATACATAAATTTTCGCCATTTTACCTATTAATAATAATAATCACTTACATAATATACTGTATTTTCATTGGTCAGGATGCGCAGGCTTTATATTGAACTCGATCCGAAGATGGCATTGGCTCCAAATGATTTCCCCACATATAAAGAGTATTCTTTTAGTATTGTATATTAACTATAATTGGAAGGACTTACCGGGGGAGCAACTCCCCTTCCCCCGCCAGTTCTCTCGCCAACTGGATCACTAGCACTCACGGCTTCAACCATTATTCTCTACGACTATTGTATTTCACCTTCATGTGCAAAGCAGTGACATACACCTCTTACTAGGACGAACCTCTCTTGTTGCAATTAGGACGAACCTCTCTTGTTGCAATTAGGACTAACCTCTTTTGTTGCAATTAGGACTAACCTCTTTTGTTGCAATTAGGACGAACCTCTTTTGTTGCAATAAGGACTAACCTCTTTTGTTGCAATTAGGACTAACCTCTTTTGTTGCAATTAGGACGAACCTCTCTTGTTGCAATTAGGACTAACCTCTTTTGTTGCAATTAGGACTAACCTCTTTTGTTGCAATTAGGACTAACCTCTTTTGTTGCAATGAGGACTAACCTCTTTTGTTGCAATGAGGACTAACCTCTCTTGTTGCAATGAGGACGAACCTCTCTTGTTGCAATTAGGACTAACCTCTTTTGTTGCAATGAGGACGAACCTCTCTTGTTGCAATTAGGACTAACCTCTTTTGTTGCAATGAGGACTAACCTCTTTTGTTGCAATGAGGACTAACCTCTTTTGTTGCAATGAGGACTAACCTCTTTTGTTGCAATGAGGACGAACCTCTCTTGTTGCAATTAGGACTAACCTCTCTTGTTGCAATTAGGACGAACCTCTCTTGTTGCAATTAGGACTAACCTCTTTTGTTGCAATTAGGACTAACCTCTTTTGTTGCAATTAGGACTAACCTCTTTTGTTGCAATTACAAGGATACAGCTCTCTTAATGCAATTACTAGGATAAACCTCTCTTACTGCAATTACTAGGACAAACCTCTATCTAATATACATATTGTAGTTTATGTACTGACCTTTAATCCATTCCAACACCTAATCCATAACCGTCCACATCGCAACACACACCAAAACACCAGATCACACATGCTTTCCCCACAATCGGCACCCAACTTGCATCCACACTCCATAAAAGCACGTAACTCAATGTGCCCCTCGTTCTCGTTCTTAAGCTGAGCGCGTCGCGCCCCGGCTTATATAAACAAACAAAGCCACAGATGCCGCCTCTAATATTAATAAACAATTATTATCCAATGATACAATTTGATACCTAACATAACATATACAAGTGGACACGACAGGATAATAGTTTTGACACAGAAACAAGAAAGAGAAGTTTTCATAAATTGTGCATATGAGCCTTACGGGATTCTCAATGCCACAAAAATCTCAAAGTTGCATAGAGTGCATCCTTGTTGAATGTTAATTTAATTGCTACGCCATTTAAATAATGATTGGGTTACATCTCGCTATGAGGTTAATTTAATGCGTGTTTCTTTTCGATCCCTAGTCTCATAAAGATTAAATTGGATGTGTGAGTGGTAACCACTTGGTGAAACATATTAGTATAGAAATAATAAAACACTTGGTTGACGTTTCATACTATATATAGAAAAAAAAAACTCTACAATTGTTTCGGCCTCTCAGCCATTCTCAAGTGTATAAACAGTTTATACTCTTGAAAATGGCTGAGAGGCCAACAAAATTGTAGAGTTATTTTCTATATTCCTCATAAAGATTGTTCTCTGTCTCTCTGTGTCTCCCCACCCCCTCTAATCTCTTAAATCTTATAATTTTGTGAATTTATTAAAAGGAAACATCCCACATCAAAGAAATAAAAAAATCCGATATGACCAATAATTGATTTAATAGTTACAATTGATATTACATTATAGTCATAATAATTAAATGATTACAAACAAATTTGAACAAAATCAAAAGAACAGACTTATTTATTGTTTATTATTATTTTTTTATTTTGATTCTGATTGATTCATCACAAATAATTCGTGATGCTAAATACTGTGTGTTCAAGTTTTTGAACCTTTGAACCGATTTAAAATATCAGTGCATACCTTCGAATTTAATATGGGAATTTGTCCGGGGTCAAAGCGGAGTATTCTCCACCCACCAATTTTAGACGAATAATTATCAATAATTGATATGCAGTTGTTTTTAACAGTCACTAAGATGCAGATGACCATTAATAAATGAAAATGCTGACTTATTTATTTTGCTGACGTATTAAAATAGTGGATGATCGTTTCTCTATCCACGCACCCACCCTCCAATTTTACACAAATAATCATCAATAACTGATTTGCACTTGTTTTTAAAAGTCACTAAGATGCAGATGATTATAAATAAATGAAAATGATTATTTATTTTGCTTACGTGTTAAAATAGTGAATGATTTTACCTGTCACTTCTAGTTGTTCTGTACTTGATCTTAAAAATAATTAAGATACATATGATTAAATTTAATTTTCAATAAATGAAAATGATGATTTATATTGCTCCCGGATTAAAATAGTTAAAATAGATTAATAACGAATGCAACATAAATGTGCAGCTATTGTCATTGAAATATGTATTTGTGCGTGGGTGGGTGGGCGCAGTATTATCAATGATCATCCTCTAACTTGACCCCGCAGCAATAGGAATCATCACACAATTGCTAGGAAATCGTGAATAACAGGATCAAATTTGAGATTTTTGTAAAATTATAATGGATGAAGCAATGTTCAAACAAAAATCTCAGTTAATGTAAAGATATAATATATCAGAGAAAAAAAAAGATATAATATATCTTTACATGAACTGAGATTTTTATATAGGCATAATGGTATAGGCATAGGCATAGGCATAGGCATAGGGATAATGCATATAGTAGACATAGGCATAATGATGTAAAAATATAATATATATTTACATGAACTGAGATTTTTATATAAGTATAATGGATGAAGTAATATCACCAAAAATATTACATTTTCGCAGCAGCTGACATTTTTATACAGGCATAATGGATGAAGCAATATTCAATAGCCAACTTTGTAGTTTTGTCTACGAGGTTTTCTGGGTAAGTAAAAATCGCTGGGAATTTATCTAGGTATTTCGAAAATTTCAAATAAAACCTTAAACATTTAGAAAATATGTGACATATTTTGTATATTTATATGTGAAAAAAAGTCTCAAATTTTGTAGTTCACATGAAAAATAAAATAAAATTTAAAGAAAATGAACATCTTTCATTTTCTTGAATGAAAGTTGGCCGGCTAATTTGGCAAATATTTAATGTAATAAAATTCAAAATATTTTGGCATAATTGGTGCGTCGTGCAGTCAACATCGAAGTCAGTCATCAAACGCCAGCGCAAAAAGGACAAAATTTTCAACTGGAACTGTCCAAAAACTGCAAAATTTTCAACTACAACTATCAAAAACTGTAAAATTTTGTACTTAATTTGCAAATTTTTAACTGCTAGTGTCAAAATCTTCACTAATATGCAGACAGATCACTATTAATGAATGAAAATTATGATTTATTTTGCTGGCGTATTAAAATAGTTCATGATTATACATGTGCCTACCCACCCAACCTTTCAATTTTCACAAGTAATCATCAATTTACGATTTACACTTGTTTTTAAAAGTTAAAATGAAGATGACTATTAATAAATGAAAATGATGATTTATTTTGCTGACTTATTAAAATAGTCGATAATTATACATGTGCCTACCCTCCCAACCTTTCAATTTTCACGAGTAATCATCAATATTTGATTTACACTTGTTTTTAAAAGTTAAAATGAAGATGCCTATTAATAAATGAAAATAATGATTTATTTTGTTGACGTATTAAAATAGAGGATGATTATACCTATGCCCACCCATCCACCATTTTTACACGAGTAATTATAAATAATTTATATGCACTTGTTATTAAAAGTCACTAAGATGCAGATCACTATTAATAAGTGCAAATGATGATTTATTTGCTGATGTATTAAAATAGTGGATGATTATACCGAATTTTTGGACTTTCCATGTATTTATTTGTAATCCTTTAATTCCAGGTAATATAAAAGTTCGTTGCATTTTTCAGGAAACAGTTTCTGTGTTGTAAGATGGTTCACTTGAATGCCCTATCAGTGAACTTGTGCCGAAAACATCTGCGGATTTGGTATCTGATCCCTCCGGGTACTCCGTGGTATCCCGTTGACTCCCGTATTCAGTGCTTCACCTTAACGTGGTACTGGCTCATGCGAGAACCTTCCACGTGGTGAAATAGTTATTCGACGATCCGTTGATGGTGTGCAGTTGTTATTGGATTTGCATGGCCATAGCGCCTCCTGAAATAACACGCGCCGAGTTCCTTGCATGCCAACGAGTGCACGAGGGCACTCCAGGCTATAAATATTGTTTATTTAACCTGTTATAAATTTGAGTTATCACAATAACTGTCTGTTGGCATTGTTATTCGTAGTATCAATCTCGTTCGCGGAGTTGCGTGTATTTTTGTTAATTTGAAATTTGGGCATCCGCTGTTGCGAGCTTCGAGCTCCCTTATCGGCCCTTCACAAGTGAGTTGTTTGCGCAACACGTCTCGTAGCCGTTGGCGTTTTTTTCCGTCGATTAAACCGAAACTCGGCTGCACCTGAAATCGCCACTAATTGATAACGTATTACAATAAACACGGCGCGCCGCAGCCCATAAATCACCGGCGCGGCCGAGCCCCATCGATTGTTATCAAAGGGCCATTACCTAACATCGACCTCCCCCGCAGAGGCGCGCATTGTCGCCGGATATCATAAAACAATTTGTTATTCCCATGTAAAACGGATTTAAAGCGGTGTAACGTTACGGTAATTGGGAATGAAAGCGTGCGGGCGCGACTCGGTGTGTGCGGAAGGATTTGGAAGCAGGCCAGGACCGAGGGGTTGGGCGAGGGGTGCATAAATTTGATATTTTCGTGTGGCCCGGATTAGGGCCGTACAGGCAGCACTACACGTCGTACAGGGCATAGGTGCGAGCATTGAATAAGTTTTCATTACCCAGCGCATGTGCTGGTGCAAGTTTGCGGGGCGATTTATTTCGCGGCACGCACCCCCCGTCCGACGGGGGCCGTAATTTAATTTGGGGGCAAAAATGCGACCGGCCCTAATTTAATATAGCCCGGGCGCTGGCGGCGCGCGCTGTCGTGATTTAGAGTGGAAAGTTTTTAATTTTGCGCAACTTTCAGGGGGGCGGACAGGTAGGCAAGGCGGCCTTTATTCCACGTGTGGGCCGGGGGCGGCTCGTGAATATTTCACGGGCCCCGCAAATTAACAGACAATGAGCCCCACGCAGCTTCGGCAACAAATATAACGGCGCGGATTGTTTGCGCGTTTATTTATAAATGCGAAATTAAATTCGATCATCGGGTCCGGAAGGGCACTTCGCCCCCGCTTCCATTAAATCTGGGTATTCGAGGCACGCGCGCCCCGTAAAGATGATATCTCGTTATTGACGAGATAATGCAGGGACTAATGAAATTAACGGAGGCGAAACGGCTGCTTTTGTACCTACACTCTCTGTCGGAATGGCCATCATCTAATGCAGTAGTTCTCAAAGTGGGGCGCGTAGGTTTTTCAGGTGGGTCATGAGAATTTAAGGTGGTCTTATGATATTTGAAGTTGGATTTTAATATCGAATTAATATTCGCTGCAGCACTTAATTAAAAATATATTAAATTATAATATATTAAAATTTATATACACATATGTATATAATATACATATATCATAGCGTTTTACTTAAGAGTTATTGTACTATAATATTGATCGAAAAAAATGCGTTAACAAACATTTTTGTTTTTCCACGTATTTAGTCGAATCGACAAAATCATGTGTCGCGACGTCGTGGCTCGATGACTGTTGGTACACGAGTCATATTTTCAACTAGTGTTCGTCTAGTATTCATTGTCAGTACTTGCATTTACGTCTTTTTCAAGTGTTTTTCGTGTCGAGTAGGTGTATATAAATAAGTTCATTGTTCTTTTTCGATGTTGTAAGAGAGTTTTTGAATTTGCTAGTTATTAAAGGTAAGTTGCATTTTTTATCAAAAAATAATTTAAAAATACTAAATACAACATAATTGTAGCAAATTTTGGCTCAATATAAAAATGGCTAGCGCCAAGAAGATTAAGACTCGCCAATACAAAGAAGAATTTTTAAATTTTGGTTTCATAACCGCTATAAATGATGAAAGATCGCCTTTCTGTCTACTATGCCATCAATCTTTGAGCAATGAATCAATGAAGCGTGGACGTCTCGAGTCACATTTTAGAACCAAACATGCTGCTCATGCGAATTCAGATTTAAATGACTTCAAATCATTAAAAGAGAAATTCGAAAAGCGAACAACCATAAAAACTTGGTTCACTGCGAGAACTGCTGTTGCTAATCGTACCTTAGAGGCAAGTTACGAGATTTCTTTATTGATTGCAAAATGCGGAAAAAATCATACCCTGGGCGAAGATCTTATTAAACCCTCGATATCAACATTTTTAAAAACCGTTTTGAATATTGATGACAAAGAAGTGAAAGCATTACCACTTAGTAATGATACTGTCAGAAGAAGGATAGATGAGATGAGCGATGACGTTGAAGCACAGTTTATTGACCTGTAGATTCTACAGGTTTTACAGGTAGGTAGGTAATTTGAATTAATCAAGCTTTGACTAAGAAAATTTAATTCAAAATTACAAAATCTACATTATAAGTTACAAAGTTTATTAGATCCTTGATTAGATTCTAAGATCCTGCAATTATTTTTTTTTAATTATTGGGGTTTCATTCAGAAAGCAAATCTCTCACAAAGTTGTTAAATTGTTCATAGTTATATGCAGAAAATTTATTAAAAATGAAAAAAAAATTAGAAATTAAAATGTAATTTTCAACATCATCAATAATTATTACTTACAAATTTTAATTTTAAATTGCAAAATGTTAATCGAAACACAAAATCATCATGTGATTTATACAATTTATTTTAAAAATAATAATAATAATAATGTTTATTAGCGGGAGAACCTATATAATGAACACATAAATAAATAACTATGAAAACTTACTAAATTATAATGAATTTGCAATTTTTTTATTGAAAGTACACAATTTCCATTATAAATTCTAAACCTCAAAGGAAATAACCAATTGTCATGATAAATGATAGAATTTAGTTGGAAATTTTGAAAATCTTATTGTAAATACCAAAATATTAATTATACACTTCAATGTTTCATTAAATTTTGAGTATAAATTATAAAGAATTTATCCTCAAAGTATATAACTCTATTATTAATATTCTGACAGAAATTTGAAAAACTTTGAATAGAAAATACAAAATTATTTACTAAATTACAAATTGAAATTGTAAAATTTTCGTTGTAATTACAAATTTTGAATGTAAATTTTCTTCATTTTCCCTATAAATTAAGAAATTTTATTAGACATTGCAAGTTCATCAAACCACAAAATGTTAATCAAATGATCATTTTGCCTGGAAATTACAATGAATCTTTAATTTCTATTGGAAATTACAAAATTTTCATTACAATTTTTTTGATATAATTACAAAAAAATTCATAAATTGTAAAGACCAATGGAACCTAAGTTTTTTTATCGGAAATAATAACATCTTTCCCCAGAAATAATATTCCTTGCAAAGTTATTAACCATAACATAAAAATTTACAAAAAATATAATGGAAGGTGTAAAATTGGTGTTGATTATAAATTTAAAAAAAAATCAACAAAAACTATGAAATTTTCGTCATTTTAACTACAAACAACTACTTATTATAATTTTTTTTTTCGAAAACCCCATAAGTAGTAATAACATTATCATGAATATCACGAAATTTTGATGATGGATTTCATTATTTCAATAGAAATTATGGAAGTTATATATTAAATTACGAAATTTTGCAGAATTTGTACAATGTTGAATTTTAAATGGAACATTGTAGCGAAAATTGATTTTTTTAATTATAAATACAATATTTCAATGGAATTAGAAAACAATCATCAACCAATAAATAAGTTTTGTTCGAATTACGTAATTTTAGTTGTTACTTCCATCATTCATGAATATTACGAGATTTTGATTTCATTATTTCAATAGAAATTATGGAAAATTAATTGTAAATTATAAAAAATTCGTAGAATTTATAAAATATTAAATTAAAATTGGAACATTGTATTGAAAATAGCAAATTTTTATTATAAATACAATATTTCAATGGAATTAGAAAACCATCATCAACTAATTAATAAGTTTTATTATAATTATGTAATTTTCGTTGTAACTTTCAACATTCATCATTTTAAATTACAAAAATGCAATAGCTTTATGAAAATATTATTGTTAATTGATAAATTTTACTATAGAATGTAAATCATCATTGGCCATTTCAACATTCGTATTATAAATTACAACATTTCAGCAGCGATTATGAAAATTTTATTGTAAATTGCCAAGAAACTGGCTGAAATGGACTAGTAAATGCAAAATGTGATTTGCATTTGCAAAGTATGTATTAACGTGTTGAAATGTTTAAACTTATTGTGTTTTTGTAGAATATGTAATGAAAATGAACTTCGTTGGAAATTACGAACTTTTCATTAGAGATTACAAAATTTTCATTAGAAATTATGAAATTCTTATTATAAATACCAAAATTTTACTACATCTACATTTTACTTACAAATAAAAAAAAATAACATTGCAAAAATGAAATCAAACCACAAAATTCTCATTAAAGTTACGTCATGTCGATTATAAATTTAATTTACAAAATTAACATAATTTTAATTAGAACATTTTATTATTAAATACCACAATTTTAGAAATTGTGGAATATGAATTGTAAATTATAAATTTTTTATAGAGTTCGTAAAATGTTGAATTTAAATTGGAACATTGAAGTGAAAATTGCAAATTTTTATTATAAATACAATATTTCAATAGAATTTCAAAACAATCATCAACTAATTAATAAGTTTTATTATAATTATGTAATTTTCGTTGTGACTTTCACCATTCATCATTTTAAATTACAAAATTGCAATAGTTTTAGGAAATTTTATCGTAAATTGGTAAATTTCACTATAAAATGTAAAATATCATTGGCAATTTCAACATTCGTATTATAAATTACAACATTTCAGCAGCAATTGTGAAAATTTTATTCTAAATTGCCAAGAAAATGCCTGAAATTGACTGGAAAATGCAATATATCACATTAACCATTTTATCTAAATTGGAAAAAAATATAATGGAAGGTGTAAAATTGGTGTTGATTATAAATTTTAAAAAATTCAACAAAAACTATGAAATTTTCGGTATTTTACATGCAAATAACAAAAATTTCTTGGAAAATCCCATATAGTAATAACATTATGATGAATATTATGAAATTTTGATGACGGATTTCACCGTTTCAATAGAAATTATGGAATATTAATTATAATTTTCGTTGTGACTTTTATCAGACATCATTCTAATTTACAAAATTACAATAGCTTTATGAAAATATTATTGTAAATTGATAAATTTCACTATAAAATGTAATATATCATTGGCAATCTCAACATTCGAATTATAAATTACAACATTTCAGCAGCGATTATGAAAATTTTATTGTAAATTGCCAAGAAAATGCCGAAATTATAAACAATATTTTATAGTTCTTATTAAAAATTCGTTTTTCTTGAATTTATATTTTATGACCATTCTACTTTGCGTATATAGACGAAGAAAAGCAATTAATAATTTAGTCATGCTGTGCAAAAGTTCCGACATTTTGTTTATTTTATATATGGGGCATCAGATATTTAGTAGCTAATTGGTGGGGCATGGATCAAAAGAGTTTGAGAAGCACTGATCTAATGCTTGTCCATTTACATCAGCGAAACATGACTTATGTACTTATGTAAAAACTACAAGGTGTGCCAAAATGATTGTTGTTATGTAATCACTTCAATTCAATTGTGCCGCCTGTCAAATATGTATACCGTACTATTTCAGAACTGTCACTGTCAACCATACCTGTCAACTGTCAGACAACATAATAACAGTAGTTTGAACAGTAGATTGTTAAAATGTACACTGATTAGTAGAACACTTTTATAGTTCAGGCTTACTTTCGTAATGGACGATTTGAAAATGGAGAATGGATTTATTCAATTCCAGAGTGCGTTCGGGAATTTCAACACAAGTTTACTACCAACATATAATTCTTTGCGCTCTTATCCACCTTCCCACATCTTCTGTTTTCTTAATTGCAGTAAGCTCATGGTTCATACAGATCCTCCATCCGTCATCTTCTTGCACAGGGCCAGTAATATTTAGCATATAAAAAATAGGAAATTATTTTTAGGAATTTTCTGAAATATTTGTCGAATTTCCGAATATTTGTGAAAATTTCAAAAACTCTGAACGTTTCTACACTTAATTGTTTTCAAAATATTTTAGCACATGTGTGGTACATTTAGAAACTTTCCAAAGTTTTTAGAAATATTTATGAAAATTCAATTACCACAATTTTTGTTAATTTTCTGCAATTTAAAACATATTTGAGAAATACATATTTGGAAATTTGTATGAAATTTCTAGCAAAGCTGGAGTGCATAAATTTAAAATTATGTTTGAATTTCTACTTCGCATTTAATGTATTTGTGAATGCATGTGTGCTGAAATGATATTCATGGGGCATAAATTAAAAATGATTTTTGTTTTTTTGTTTTTCTATTTCACAGTAATGTATTTGCGAATGCCTTGTATAAATAATTGCAGAAATCGCCGAGTGTTTCATTATTACTCATTCTTAATTCTTCATTCATTCCTCTTTGCCACCTTCATTATATTCGAGGATCACTCAGAGCCGTGAAATTCCTCCTGTCGATTCGATTATAATTCTAATTACGTTGATGCAGCGTGGGGATTTGTAGCGCTTACAGGCTCACGTTTTCACCTTCCTTTTTATACTGCCGGCCGTAATTATCGGGGCGCGATCATTAAAACCCCTTATCATCTCATTAATTAATGCCCGACGGAGGCGGTACTCTCGGCCCCCGCGGCCCTTGCCGCCCCCGCGCCGCAGCCGGCGCAATAATAAACTCGTTATTAAGGAGGAATTTATCTCTGACCGTTATTACTTAAACGTATATATCGCGCGGACCGCGCGCGCTATCTCCTACGGGGGCGGCTCGCCCGCCGCCCCCATCGTGCAGATACCTGGGCAATTTCTCATGCGGATAACTTTTTGCGCGCGCCCCCTCCCCCGGTGCCCCCTTTAACATATATTTCCCCATTACGCCGCCATACATTCTTATTTATCTCCTTTAAAGTACCGCCTCGCGCGCTTCTTTTTTTTCCGCTCGTCTCTTTTTTTTCCACGGCCGCCCCCAGCTCAACGTCTAGATGCGTGATAAGAGCCGGCGCTCGCAAACGTGCCGTGGACGGTTTATCGACGGTTCCCTTTTTATTGGTTTATTGACAGTTCCAAGGAGGCGATTAGGACCGGAGAAATACACAGCAAAAATATAATTTCAAGATTCGATGGTTATTTCGTGAAATTATTTCTTTAATTAATAGTACGTACTCAAGGGAATCTATGAAAGCGCTTGAAACTTTCTTGAGTGGCGATTAGTTTTTGATTTTCTATTTCATGATAATGTGTTCCTTTGGCCGATCTCTTTTTGTGTACTAACTATCGTCAAATATCATTAATTTTTATTAATTCTCTTGCTTTTTGCAAGTCTCCTTTCTAAAAACAAGGTCCACTATGGCCGATTTTACATGTTACAGGACCGATGATATCATATGGCGATGACTCATGAACTCGAAAAATCACGGCGATATCGTAAGGATGTTTGCGAATTTGTTAGCATTTCTTACAATGTTTTGAAATTTTGAGAAACAGCTCTATTCTGATAGAGATTTTGTATACCATATAAAACATTTAAAATGTCACCTTTTCCATATTATCAATCATTTTTTTTGCAATATTCTATTTTTTTGGTTTCCTCAGTTATTCTGCGCTTTTGTTAAATTTTTCAGAACAAATTTGAAACTATTTCGAAACTTTGAAACTCCGGTATTTTGATTTATAGATTGCAACTATTTTGTTTTTATTAGGATATTCTTAAGTTTTCGGCAATTTCAATAAACTGTCGTACTTTACTTTTTGTCGTACTGCAACTTTTTTGTTGCAGTTAAAAATGTGACCAGTTTTGACAGTTCAAAATTGACGGTTTTTGATAAGTGCCGCAGAAAACTTGAAGTTTTATTAGTTTTAGTTAGAATTAGTTTTTAGTTTAGTAGTTTTAGTTTTAAAGATGTTGATACTGGAAGTTGAATATTTAACACGTAGTTAATAATTTAACAGTTTTCGATAGTTGTGTTAAAAATTTGCAGGTGAAGTTGAACGTGACACGAGTCACGACAAGAGACAAGAGTTTAGGGTGGAAAATTTAACATGATAGTTACAGTTGAAAATTTTACAAAGCTTGACAGTTGGAGTTAAAAATTTGAAAGATTTTGATAGTACGAGTTGAAAATTTGCAGGTTGACAGATGAAGTGAAAATTTGATAGAATCTGACAGTTTGGGGCCAAAAATTTCACAGATTATGATAGTTACAGTTAAAAATTTTACAAGGCTTGACAGTTGAAAATTTGAAAGATATTGAGTTAAAAATTTGCAGTTTAAGATAACAATTTTACAGTGTTGATTGTTGTAGTTGAAAATTTGATAAGATTTTATAGTTAAAGATGGAAATATGACGGTTTTTGATAGATGCTGTTAAAAACTTGATGAGTTTTAACCGTATCAGTTTAAAATTTTAAAGATTATAATACAGGGATATGAAAATTTTCAAATTCAGTTACAAATTTGACAATTTTTGATAGTTATAGTTGAAAATTTGCAGGTGTAGTTGAATATTCAAAGCTTTTTGATAGTTTTAGTTGAAAATTTGGCAGGGTTGAACAGTTGCAGTTGAAAATTTGACACTTTTTGACAGTTGTAGTGAAAATTTAATAGAGTTTGGCAGTTGAAGTGAAAATTTAATAGAATTTGGCAATTTAGGGTGGAAAATTTCACAGGATATGATACTTACAATTGAGAATTTACAATACTTGACTGTTGGAGTTGAAAATTTTAAAGATTTGGATACTAGCAGTAAACAAAATGCAAATTATGTACATCATTTGACAGTTTTTTTATAGTTGTAGTTGAAAATTTGCAGGAGGAGTGGAGTTTTTTACAGTTGTAGTTAAAAATTTGGCAGTTTTGGACAATTGCAGTTGATAATTTGACCCTTTTTGACCGTTGCAGTGAAAATTTAATAGAGTTTGACAGTTTGAGGTGGAAATTTTTATAGATTATAAAATTGTAGGTGATAATTTTACAAGGCTTGACAATCCAAGTTGAAAACTTGACATATTTTGATAGTGGGAGTTAAAAATTTACATTTCAGATAACAATTTTACAGTGTTGACAGTTGTAGTTAAAAAGTTGATAAGTTTTGATAGTTAAAGTTGAAAATATGGCGGTTTTTGATAGGTGCTGTTGAAAACTTGATGAGTTTTAACAATTTCATTGGAAAATTTTAAAGATTTTGATAGCAGTAAAAAATTTGCAAATAAAGTACAATATTTGACAGTTTTTTATAGTTGTAGTTAAAAATTTGCAGGTGGAGTGGAGTTTTTTACAGTTGTAGTTGAAAATTTGGCAGTTTTGGACAGTTGCAGTTGAAAATTTGACCGTTTTTGACCGTTGCAGTGAAAATTTAATAGAGTTTGACAGTTTGGGGTAGAAAATTTGATAGATTATAATATTGTAGGTGATAATTTTACAAGGCTTGACATTACAGATTGAAAGTTAATATATTTTGACAGTGGAAGTTAAAAATTTACATTTCAGATAACAATTTTGCAGTGTTGATAGTTTTAGTTAAAAAATTGATAAGTTTTGATAGTTAAAGTTGAAAATGTGGCGGTTTTTGATAGGTGCTGTTGAAAACTTGATGAGTTTTAACAATTTCAGTGGAAAATTTTAAAGATTTAGATACTAACAGTCAAAAATTAGCAAATAAAGTACAAAATTTGACAGTTTTTTATAGTTGTAGTTAAAAATTTGCAGGTGGAGTGGAGTTTTTTACAGTTGTAGTTGAAAATTTGGCAGTTTTGGACAGTTGCTGTTGAAAATTTGACCCTTTTTGACCGTTGCATTGATAATTTAATAGAGCTTGACAATTTGGGGTGGAAAATTTTATAGATTATAGTATTGTAGGTGATAATTTTATAAGGCTTGATAATAAGAGTTGAAAATTTGATATATTTTGATAGTGGAAGTTAAAAATTTACATTTCAGATAACAATTTTACAGTGTTGATAGTTGTAGTTAACAAGTTGATAAGTTATGATAGTTAAAGTTGAAAATATGACAGTTTTCATAGGTGCTGTTGAGAACTTGATGAGTTTTAACTATTTCAGTGGAAAGTTTTAAAGATTTTGATGATAGCAGTTAAATATTTGCAAATTAAGTACAAATTTTGACAGTTTTTGATAGTTCTAGTTGAAAATTTGCAGATGGAGTGGTGTATTTAGACAGTTTTTGTTGAAAATTTGGCAGTTTTGGACAGTTACCGTTGAAAATTTGACCCTTTTGACCATTGCAGGGAAAATTTGACCCTTTTTGACCATTCCAGTGAAAATTTAATTTTCGGAGTTTGGGGTGGAAAATTTGAGATGTTATGAGTTGAAAATTTTCAAATGCAGTTTATAATTTGTGAGTTTTTGATAGTTTTAGCTGAAAATATGCAGGTGGAGTTGAATATTCAACGTTTTTGACAGTTGTAGTTGAAATTTTGGCAGTTTTGGACAGTTACAGTTGAAAATTATATCCGTTTTGACCATTGCAGGAAAATGTTGACCCTTTTTGATCATTCCGGTGAAAATTTAATTTTTGGAGTTTGGGGTGGAAAATTTGAGATGTTATGAGTTGAAAATTTCTGAGTTTTTGATAGTTTTAGCTGAAAATTTGCAGTTGGAGTTGAATATTCAACGTTTTTTGACAGTTGTAGTTGAAATTTTTGCAGTTTTGGACAGTTACAGTTGAAAATTTTACCCTTTTTGACCATTGCAGGAAAAATTTGACCCTTTCAAATCATTCTAGTAAACATTTAATTTTCGGAGTTTGGGGTGGAAAATTTGAGATGTTATGAGTTGAAAATTTGCAAATGCAGTTCATTATTTGTGAGTTTATGATAGTTTAAGCTGAAAATTTGCAGGTGGAGTTGAATATTCAACGTTTTTTGACAGTTGTAGTTAAAAATTTCATAGGTTTGGACAGTTGTAATTGAAAATTGGCAGGTTTGGACAGTTGGAGTTGAAAATTAATTTTTTGACAGTTGAAGTGAAAATTTTATATTTTGACAGTTTGGGGTAGAAAATTTGATAGGTTATGATAGTTGCAGTTAAAAATATTACAACGCTTGAGTTTTCGTTAACTTTTGAGGTTTAGCATTTTCTGAATCACCTGATACTGAAATAAAAATTCCAGGAAATAAATAATTGTATGGTCGCCTACATTGAAAAATGTGCAAATTAAGCATTTAATGCAAAAATACTTAACAACATTGAAAATGAAATCCTCAAAAATAGGCAGTAGTATGAACATTTATTCCATACACACCTACAGCATACATAATACATATAATAATATAATATTTATGATAGATAGATAGGTATATGATATACGATGTGATACATGATACATGGAATGGGCTATCGACTTTCGTCTTTCGGCCCAGGTGAAGAAAACATGATTTTGTAGCATTCGGCCACACAAGTTTTAGGCGCTACTTATGACGTTGTAGCCCATTTTCATTACATTCTTACTATGGAGCAGTATTTGCTATTATGGCAGAATTCGTACAGTTATTATGATTAGTATAGCAATCACTGTTATTATTACGATACTTGGCGATGATTATATTGTAAATATGCAGCAGGGCAAATATTTTCCCTGTTGCTTCCAATTTTGCTCACTAATGGAATGTTGGATGTTGAGTTATATTAAAATATATTGGGTATTTTCTTAAATCTTCTTCATATGAAGGTCTCTTCTCATATCAATTCATTGTTCTCATCTTTCTGCTAAATATTATCAAGCCTCTTTAAGAGAGTTGATAGTATTAGTGACTGTATTTGTTAGGGATATTATCCCTTACTGGCTATCGACCAACGTGGGTCCTTCTGCCGTGAGTATTGATAATATTTAATAATAATTAATTTTAAAAATAATTATATAAATTAAACTAAATTCCCTGATTTCCGAGCCTTGTAGTGTATAAAAGCAAGCTTTCTGAATTTGACAAATTAACATGAGCGAAAATACAGTTGTTTGCATTATACATCCCAAACAATATGTGGGCACTAATTGGATATTAATAAGCGGGGCCAGAACCAACGTAAGCGATAAAATCCTTCACTAGGCGAGCGCAAACTTAATGCCTACAAATCGTTTTAGTTACAGAACTGCGCTTTGTTTAATGTAATCTTTGCGTTAATTACGCGCCAGGAATACCTGAGCTGTGCACTAATGCACAAACTATGGCTTTGGGTACACACTGTATCCCGTGGCCAACAGTTTGCAAATGAACTGTAGCGCAAATGCTAACTCTCACAACTGTGTGCAGATATTTATCTTTGACATATTTGCAAATTTTACCAGTCATATTTGAGTCGTTCAATATCTGAGTGGTGTAAGTCATTTTTATATAATTCTAATAAGTCAACATATATACAACATTCCTTATATGTATATATTTTATGAGTGTAGTTGAGGATTCAGAACTATCACGTAGAGTGCTGATACCTGATGAAGTGCTGAATCCTCAACTACACTCATCAACATTTAAAAAAATCAGGATGGATCTGCAAACTTTTTAATTCCTTATATATGTTTGCACTTATATGAATTTAAAAAAAACTAACTTACATTACTGTATTTTCAATATATCAAGTTTCAATATATTAGCAAAATGGTGATGGAACATGTGTGCAAAATGCTAGTTAGGCGTATCGATGCAAATTTAAGCATTTTTTCGGTAATATTTGAAAGTATTTGTATGTATATGTGAACGAGTTAGGCACATTAATCCAAATTTAGGCCATCGCACACAACAACCGTCTCGAGTTGCTGCGACACCCTCTACCTCCTTTGAAATTGCTTTTTTTACAACGGCTTTCCTCTTTATATTTCCTTTTCCAATTGGCTGTCGTAAAGGCGCGTTAAAAAAGGGAACCGAAGATGGAAAAAAATCGCCCCCCTGCTCGCCCCCTCGGCAGCGATCGAGACGCATCGAATGTGTATTTAAAGTGATAGATAATGTCGTCGTTCGACTGACGCCCTTGCCCTATATCGGGCACTTAACGTCAATCCGGACTGTTGACTTTTACGACCTGCGTCAGAAATAAGTCGAGACGCGAGCGTCGCGACCATTTTTCATCGGGGGTAATTGAGACGGCGGCGGCGCTTATGAGGCGCCCCCCTCCCCCTTGAGTGGACGTGCCCAAATAGGGGGGCGGCACGTGAAGAATTTCCAGCGGAAGACCCCCTCCGAGATGGCATCTTGATGCAATTTGATGAATATAAATTGTTTCGTGTTTCGTAACTTTTCTTATACGCAGGCCAGTCAATTGCTCATCTCCCTTTTTTTCGGGAACTGTGAGAGCCAATTTTTCATGCAACTCAATTGAAAACGTTCATATTAACAGAAAATTATATGGCTAAGCATACATACAAAAAAAAAAAAAAATCCTGAAAATAAGACTCGTCGCCACGTGCTGGTTTGGGCAGGCGGAGAACTTGGTAAGGTCAGGTTTACGAGAAAGCCAGAGAAGATTGGAAAACCATTGTCAAAGACTTAAAACGTGTACAATGAAGCAACTAATTCTTGAATTCGTTTGCATCACTGCTGGTTGTTTCCGATTAATCAACGGCCCCGTTTAATTAACTCCGCGCCGCGCAAAAGTGGCCCCCACGTGACAATCCGAAATTAATCATCGCGCAATTAATTAATTACACTTAATGAATTATATTCCGATTAGGGGATGGGGGCGCGAAATTAAGATTCTCGTGCGCGGCGTGAACGGTGATTTATAAGCAGCGACCGGAATTTTGAGAAATGGCAGAAGTTGCAAACTTCCACCCCGGGACGGATTAGCATCACAAAGGGCGGCCCATCACGCCGATTCTTCCGCGGGAGGCGGCGGCCCCAGTGGGGGCGGCGGGGGTTTGAATTATTTATTTCGATTAGCCCGGACGGGGAACACAAAAATGAGCACTCGCTCTGCGAGAGCTGTTAAAACTAATTTCGTTTTCGGGGAGGAATTTGGAAGACGCGAAATTCATTAGCAAATCGAGAATTTCGGGGTAACAAGTACTGACCATTTTTACCAATGCAATGTTAACTCAAAACAGAATAGTTGATATACTTTGTTGTGTATGCGGCTATAACTGCCGCAATGTTGAATGTTATAATGGATGAATTGTAATGTTTAAAGGACCATTGATTTAATAAAAAAAGCTTGCAGGTATGATGTACAAATATCATTAGTATATAATATTTCATATACAGGGTGTTTCAAATTAAACCACCAAAATCACAATTTCCATCCACCAGACGGCAGTTATTTAGCGTTTATTATGGTTATTTAGCATTTATTTATATTATGTAGTGTTTTTTGCTAATAAATATTCTTTATTATTTATTATTATTATTTTTCTGTAGAGAAAAGTTAAACACAAACTTCTGTGCAATGCGTAAATTTGTAATTATTTCAAAGATGACTGCCATAACTGTCAATTTAAAACAATTTAAAATATCTAATAAACATGCCCACAATTAATCTACAAAAACGAGTATTAATTTTAAATTAAATTTACATTTTTTCAATGAAATGGATGGGGTTTTAAGAAAATTGACAAATTTTTAAGCAAATTTACTAATTTACATGAAGATGGATAGATATCAATTTAAGTGACAGAACTTCAAGGAAATTAACAGATTTTCAAGAAAATTATCAACAGATTTTCATAATATTCAAGGATAGATATTCAAGAATATCGCGACATTTTCAAGGAAATTAACAGATTTTCAATAAAATGGACGAGATTTTAAGGCAACTGACAAATTTTCAAGGAAATGGACTAATTTCCACAGAAATGGACAGATATTAAAGATATTGCCAGATTTTGGAAATTGACAGAATAGAGAAACGAACAGAAAATTAAAAACTGGTTCAAATATTGTGAGCCCACTGTATTTTTATTATTAGTTACCAACATTCAGTAAGATTGTCCAATTGGTATATACTAATTTTAGGTTAAATGAGAGATTTTTAAGAAAATTTACAGATTTTCAATGAAATAGATAGAATTTCAATGAGAGTGGTAAATTTTCAAATAAATGGACAGACTTAAAATTTGCCATTTTTTTTAAAGAATTTTTTTTATATTTAATGGATTCGATGGGCTTTTAATGAAATTGACATTTTTCTTAAAGAAATTGACTAATTTCCAAGAAGATGGATAGATATCAAATTAATCGACAGATTTTTAAGCAAATTAACAGATTTTCAAGGAAATGATGAACAGATTTTCAACATATTCAAGGATAGATATTCAAGAAAATCGCCATATTTTCAAGGAAATTAACAGATTTTCAATAAAATAGATTGGGTTTTAAGGAAATTGACAAATGTTCAAGGAAATGAACTAATTAAAAAAAAAAATGAATAGATACCAAAGATATAAGCATATTTTGAAAATTGACAGAATAGAAACGAACAGAAAATCAAAAAGTGGTTCAAATATTGCGAGTACGTTGACTTTCAACAAAATGGATAGATATTCAAGAAATTTGCCATTTTTTTTAAAGAAATTTTCTTATATTTAATGGATTCGATGGGCTTTTAATGAAATTGACATTTTTCTTAAAGAAATTGACTAATTTCCAAGAAGATGGATAGATATCAAATTAATCGACAGATTTTTAAGCAAATTAACAGATTTTCAAGGAAATGATGAACAGATTTTCAACATATTCAAGGATAGATATTCAAGAAAATCGCCATATTTTCAAGGAAATTAACAGATTTTCAATAAAATAGATTGGGTTTTAAGGAAATTGACAAATGTTCAAGGAAATGTACTAATTTAAAAAAAAAATGAATAGATACCAAAGATATTAGCATATTTTGAAAATTGACAGAATAGAAACGAACAGAAAATCAAAAAGTGGTTCAAATATTGCGAGTACGTTGTATTTTTGTTATTATTTACCAAAATTCAGTAAGATTGCCCAATTTGTATATACTAATTTTGGGTTATATGAACAAATATTCAAGAAAATTTACAGATTTTCAAGGAAATTAACAGATTTTCAAGGAAATGAACAGTATTTCAAAATATTCAAGGATATTCAAGGATATTCAAGGATAGAAAATCAAGAAAATCGCGACATTTTCAAGGAAATTAACAGTTTTGCAATTAAATGAAATAGACTAATTTCTAAGAAAATGGATAGATATCAACGATATCGGCAGAATTTGGAAATTGACAGAATACAAACGAACAGAAAATTATAAAGTGGTTCAAATATTGAGGGTCCACTGTATAATTATTATTAGTTACCAAAATTCAGTAAGTTTGCCCAATTTGTATTTTTATTCCGTATTAGTAATTGTAGTGTAACTTATGTAAACAATTGTACTTTCGACTCGATGTGTTCCGTATTGTATTGTATTTTTATTTTTTTTATTGTAATTTTATTATTGTATTGTATATTATACTTGCCGACCTATGTAAAACTGTACCTAAGTTGTTAACATGAATAAATTATCTTATCTTATCTTATCTAATATTCAAGGATAGAAAATCAAGAAAATCGCCATATTTTCAAGGAAATTAACAGATTTTCGATTAAATGGATGGGGTTTTAAGGAAATTGACAAATTTTCAAGGAAATGGACTACTTTTGAAGAAGATGGAAATATATCAAATTAATCGACAGGTATTCAAGGAAATTATCAGATTTTCATGGAAATGAACAGTATTTCAAGATATTCAAGGATATTCAAGGAGAGAAAATCTAGAAAATCGCGACATTTTCAAGGAAATTAACAGATTTTCAATGAAATGGAAGGGGTTTTAAGGCAACTAACAAATTTTCAAAGAAATGGACTAATTTCCAAGAAAATTGATATATATCAAAGATATTGCCATATTTTGGAAATTGACAGAATAGAAACGAACAGAAAATTATAAAGTGGTTCAAATATTGTGAGTCCCCTGTATATTTATTATTAGTTACCAAAATTCAGTAAGATTGCCCAATTTGTATATACCAATTTTGAGTTAAATAAACATAATTTTAAGAAAATTTACAGATTTTCAATTAAATACATAGAACTTCAAGGATAGCGGTAAATTTTCAAATAAATGGGCAGACTTTCAAGAAAATGGATAGATATTCAAGAAAATCGCCGTATTTTTAAGGAAATTAACAGATTTTCAAATAAATGGATAAGGTTTTAAGGAAATTGACAAAATTTCAAGGAAATGAACTAATTTCCAAGAACATGGATAGATATCAAAGAAATCGGTAGATTTTGGAAATTGACTGAATGGAAACTAACAGAAAATCAAAAACGTGGTTCAAATATTGTGAGTCCACTGTATTTTTATTAGTAGTTACCAAAATTCAGTAAGATTGCTCAATTTGTACATACTAATTTAGGGTGAAATGAACAGATTCTTAAGAAAATTTACATATTTTCAAGGAAATGTTGAACAGATTTTCATAATATCCAAGATTATTCAAGGATAGATATTCAAGAAAATCGCAACATTTTCAAGGAAATTAACAGATTTTCAATTATATGGATGGGGTTTTAAAAAAAATTACAAATTTTCAAGGAAATGGACTAATTTCCAAGAAAATGGATAGATATCAAAGAAATCAGCAGATTTTGGAAATTAACAGAATAGAATAATAGTTATATAGTTTTAAATCATTAAACTTCAACTGATGACATTGTTAGTAACGACATGACAATCATGTGACAATCGATAAATATCACAGATATCTGTTCTAAATTTTGGCTTTATTGGCAGATTTACTTTTGTCTTTTTTACCCTAAATCAGCTCCATCTGGTGGATGTAAATGACGATTTGGGTGGTTTATTTTGAAACACCCTATATTTTAACATGACATAAAACTGCTTTTTCTTACATGTAATTATTAGACACACAAATCTATTTATGACAATTTCTAAACACACAATTAGTTGTATTTAAAAATTTGATAAGTTATGATAGTTTAAGTTGAAAATATGACGGTTTTTCATAGGTGAAAACTTGATGAGTTTTAACAATTTCAGTAGACAATTTTAAAGAATTTGATAATATAAGTAAAAAATATGCAAATTCCGTACAAAATTTGACAGTTTTTGATAGTTGAAGTTGAAAATTTGCATGTGGAGTGCAGTTTTTCACAGATGTAGTTGAAAATTTGGCAGTTTTGGACAGTTGCAGTTAATTATTTGACCCTTTTTGACTGTTGCAGTGAAAATTTAATAAATTTTGACAGTTTGGAGTGGAAAATTTGATAGATTATAATATTGTAGGTAATAATTTTACAAGGCTTAACAATACGAGTTGAAAATTTGATATATTTTGATAGTGGGAGTTGAAAATTTACATTTCAGATAACAATTTTACAGTATCGATAGTTGTAGTTAAAATATTAATAAGTTATGATAGTTAAAGTTGAAAATATGACGGTTTTTCATAGGTGAAGTTAAAAACTTGATGAGTTTTAACAATTTCAGTGGAAAATTTTAAAGAATTTGATAATAGCAGTTAAAAATTTGCAAATTATGTACAAAATTCGACAGTTTTTGATAGTTGTAGTTGAAAATTTGCATGTGGAGTGGAGTTTTTTTACAGTTGCAGTTAAAATTTTTGCAGTTTTAGACAGTTGCTGTTGAATATTTGACCCTTTTTGACCGTTACAATGAAAATTTAATAGAGTTTGACAGTTTGGGGTGGAAAATTTGATAGATTATAATATTGTAGGTAATAATTTTACAAGGCTTTATAATACGAGTTGAAAATTTGATATATTTTGATAGTGGGAAACTTGCCCAGAATTAATCTACAAAAACAAGTTTTAATTGTAAAATGGATGTATAAATTCCAAGTAGGATATACAAATAACATTGGTTTATTATAAATCAATAAACTTCAACTGATGACATTGTCAGTAACGACATGTTAATCGATAAATATTACAGATATCTGTACTAAATTTTGGCTTAGTTGTACTAGCCAGATTTAGTTTTGTCTTTTTTACTCTAAATCAGCACTATCAGGTGAATGTAAAAGGCGATTTGGGTGGTTTAATTTGAAACACCCTGTATTTTAACATGACATAAAACTGCTTTTTCCTACATGTAATTATAAGACACACAAATCTATCTATGACAATTTCTAAACAAACAATGAGTTTTTCTTATTTCTGATTTCTTATAGATCCCAACATTTATTTATTTTTCTTAAATTTAGTTGATTCCTTCAAATTTGGCATGTATAATTTAAAATTTTACAAAACTCACCTAAATACTTTAAAACTTTGTGTAAAATTTTGAAAATGTATCAAAATTATTGTTGATGTAATCTCACATAACTATTTATTTATAACTATATCCAAACACAGTTACACAATAAAAAAAAATATATTTTTCTACTCCCACATTAGTAAGTTGTCAATTACACATGGACTTCATGGCTAGTAAATTAGTTATAACGTACCAGGGTTATATAATGAAAGTCACTGGTGTTAGTTAATGGGGAATTAAGCGTATGAGCATTGGCGACATTGGACATTTAGTTTTGAAATTGTCAAAATAGTCATATGATGTCAATATCAAATATTTCCATGAGTAGATCAAAATATTTATCAATTTGTGCAAAAAATTTCAACACTTTTGTACGCGTTGAAATTTTGTATATTATGTAGCTTTTTTGCTAATAAATATTCTTTATTTATTTATTTTAAAATGATTTATACAAAATAATAGAAGATTACTGAAAATTTATAGAAAACTCATTGAAAACTTCGAATTTTGTTCAAATTTCATATATTCTGATATATCGTCGGCTTAATGTTATAAGGTTGTATGTGCAAATTTGTAAATTTTGAAATATGGATTTTAAATATATTTGCTGTATCAGAAAATTATATATTTTGCACTGTCAATACATATGTTTTTATCACAGGTTCCTAATGATCCAATTTTAACCTTCCAACAAGTTGAAAGATCCCATGTTGAAAACTTAGAGCCTAGTATTACCATAGACCTAACAATTGAAAAAAATTTACATGCAACCTTGTAACACTAAGCTGACGATATGTTATCATATTTAAAAGAAAATTACTTAAAATTTAGAGAAAATTCATTGAAAATTTCAAGGTTTGTTGAAAATTGATATGTTTTGAGGAAATTTTATATATTATGACAACCTTTTTTTTTAAATTTATACGAGATCGGAAATTACACAGGCACATACAGTCCAAATTCAGTTTCATACAATTAAATAATTCAATTTTTCTAAAATCTGATCTCCCAGTGCTCGTATCTCATATTTCATTAATTTGAGGTGAAGCTTTTAACTTTTCACAAAATTTTGTAGGTAACATTGTATGTTTCAGAAAACTGTCTTATTTATTTACAATTTTCCGAATAAATTTCATATATTATGCAAAAAAAAGTAAAATTTTGTACATTTTAAGAAAATTTACTTTTAGAATATACCACATGTTCATAAAAATGTTGTATAAATGTTGTTGTATAAAACAAATGTAAATGTTGTTGTATAAATGTGGAACATACAACACATGTTGTATGTTCATAAAAAAGGTCTATCAGGGGTGGCTGTGAAAATTCAAACGTATGTCCGTGACTTGTTTCAGACTTTCAATTTTCTGACAATTGTCAAGTGATATACACACCTCTTGTCAAAGAAGCCGTAATAACTTATTGGGCTCGTTTAACAAGCATTCGTGCACATCAGAAACGACTTCCTGTGTACTCATTGTGGGGCGGCAACTTCCCTTTTGCCGATCTATGCTGTCAGTTTTCCGGAAGAAGTCGACAGTTTCGCCATATGTTTGACATGGCAGATAGATAGATGATAGATGTTTGACATTGACAGATAGCTCAGTGACATTAGATTTCAATTTTATGAATGCGAATCAAGCGACGGACATACAGTTTTGTTTCCACGGCCGCACCTGATGGTTTTTATTATGAAGATATGGTAGTTATTATGTTGTTTCATTACGTATAAAGAAAATGTAATGTTACAATGTAATCGGTATTAAAATAAAATAGCCGTTACAATTTAGCTGTAAGCTGTGTGCAGGCATTGTCTGGAGATATAGTTGTATCTTTCGTAACTTCCCTTTTATGTCCCACGGTCGGCAGTCGCCGGCATTAACTCTGTGTATAGTTTCATTTCGTGGGAAATGTGTGCGGTTTTCCCTGGGACAAAGTGAAACGTTGGCTTTACAAGATCGTCCGGTCTTTAAAAATGTTTTTATTGCGCCCCGCGGCCCGCCTTTATTTTCATTGCGTTAAATATTATGTGGCTGCGGGGGAGTAAAAGAAGAAGAAAAACGCCCTCTCCCGTCTCCTTCCTCGTCCTTCGTGGCCCTTTGAGTGGCGGTTTATCTATGATGGGCGCCCGGCTTGATATTAATTCCCGGTGAAATAGCGCGGAGATTGTATGTAATGAAAGTGTCTTTCGTGATTAATTCGCGGCAATTTCGGGGGCCGGCGGACGGCCGCCCCCGAATAAATTCCCCGTGAAAGATGAGGAACTATTCGAAAACTCCGAAAGTACAGGGAGACTTATGTAGAGTTTGGCACTTTGCCTGCCTATATAAGCGTTATAATTAAGAGTAAGTGAGGTGTGAAGCGAACATTGGGTTCAGTCTCCGAGGATCTCATTTGGGGCCCTATATCGGAGATAAATGCCGTCCGACTGCAGATTGCGAATGGCTGCCTCCTCCGTTCCACCCCCGAGCAGACTCGACCGCAAGGAGTTATCGTGCGCCCCCCGGGGGGCGGCGGTGCAGCGGCGACCGTCAACACAAATTACGGCGCTAAATGTCTGATAGAAACTGGCGGGGGCGGCGTCGGTTGGGGGCCGCTCCCATTGTCTACGCAATCCGAACGACCCGTATTACATAAATTATTCATCCAGGCCCCCCCGACCGTTCCCGATTCCAAAACGCGACCGTCTCTTTATTATCATCGCCCCGGATTTGTCCCACCTCCAGCCGCCCCCGGGAGAGGCGGCGGAGAACTCGAGAGGCGCTCCACGAGTTGTGACAAGTGAAATTATCCCTTCGCCCCAAAATATAAAAGGGCGGGCGCGAGGCGAGGATTTTCCGGTAGGCCTTTCCCTTGCTGCAGCCAGTTTTCATCCAGGAATATAAGAAATAGATCTTAACTTGTGAGTAGATTGACTTACTGATGTAAAATCATGTAAATCGCGATGATAATGTTTTTAATGTTGGCGTTGAAAGTGATAATGCAGAGAACCTCGAGCACTCCAAAGGCTCGGAGGCAATTGAGCCGGTTCTCCTAGCTTACGCGTTACCAATCACCAATCACGCCTATACAGACCACCCCTAACCATTGTCCGGCAAAAATAGTGCTGATACTTATTAAATAAACCCTGTAAATCTTTATATTGCTCGGTAAATTTCGTTTCTAATTTGGAAAACACCCATATATGTATCTGAAGCTTTATTTTTCCAGTCTGGATATTGTAATTCACTGGTTAGTATGGTTTTCACTGGAATGAAATAAGATTTTGTGATTCAGTTGTTTTCTCTACATCCCATATATCCTGTACCAACTGAGGCCATCACTCTCCGAACAAATTAGGCCGATCCCGATTAGAACTACTATACCACCCCGGCAATTAAAGTTTCGATGAAATTAATACCCGCTAATCCCGGCCGCCCCAGTTCGACCTTTTCTGGGGGGGAAAACTGTAAATAGCCGGGACCTTGGCCCATCCCCGGACGAATGGCAGGGAGAGGAAGCCGTTGCGGCCACTTTTAATGGCCCGGAGTACTTTAAACTTCGGCGATTATTCCGCTGGAAATCACTTCCCGAGCGTCCCGAAACCGATATTATTTAACGAGAGTGAATGGGCGCTTTAGGAGAGCGTGTCGATTTAGGGCGAGCCGAAGGGAGGATAAAAATTCAGCCCCTGATAATTCCCCCGACAACGCCATTAGCAGCCAGCCATGTAATAGACCTGTCGATTCTTCGGATAACGGCCAAAGAGCAAAGTCTTGTTTTGCTGTTCGTTATTTATAATTATTTATAATTAACACATATAATACCCAAACGGTGTAGGGCCAAGGGCTATGGACAGAGAAGAGAGTCTTATTTCAAGAGATATTAAAAATAAACTGAAAAAGTTTTGCAAATTTCCAATACAATATTTTATTAAAAATTGCAAAAAGGTAATCAAATAACAAAATTCTTATTAAAATTATATTATCGTCGTGGTAACTGCAATAGGTTGTATGTCCAAAAAACTCACTTTTTGGTTTATTGCACATTCATGATCAATCGGTCAACTACACAAACTTGAATGGGTCGTATGTCAGCAGGCCAATTGAAAGTCGTCTATTCCTCTTCTTGCAATAAGTCGAATCGTACCACATTAAGAGTTGGCCAAGATAAACAGGTGTATGTCAGATCGTACTATTTTATCTCATTGTTTGGGCCAAAACTAGTTGGGAATCCAAAAAAAACTTTTGTAGCAGAAACGTGTTACAGACTAAACTAAACTATAGAAATATTCCCGTTGAAGATTTGAGAAAAAAAGTGGTTTTCGCTTTTACTTAACAGTAAATGAAGGAAGCGAAGGAATACATAATATAGTAAAAAAACAAGTTTGCAAGCAAATATTTCTGAGAACATTTAGTATTGGAGAAAAGCAGTTACGAGCATGCGCCATGAATAACGATCATATATCATCAGGAAGATCTGATAGAAATGAATAGATCCAGCTATGACTCATTGTACACGATTTAGAGACCTGGCTCTGTGCAAAAGTTGAATCTCATTTCCGTCATTCCTCTTCTAGCAAATTATACCTAGAGTCAGTTTGGTATAGCTTTAGAGACATGCATCGCAGATATCAGGAAAACAGCAAAAAAAAGGATCATGGGTACGTTTAAAAAACTTATAAAAAAATAAATTTGGTCATTTTCTCGTCGAAAACAGATCAGGGTAATGAGTATCAGATCAGGGGCATCAGAGTATAAATGGTATTTTGTGCACGGACATGGTACACTTGATGATGAATCTTTTGATGTGTTTTTCTCATATTGTTTTTGTTGTTCGTAGTATGATATGTTTAAGTATGTCCCACATTTCTTCCGTGCTGCTGTTTTGAAGTTTTTATACTTATTTTCTATTTGTTCCTTGATTATTTCCTCGTATTCCTTGCTTATTCCTTCGTTTCTCAGATTATATGCTTTTATCTGTTCATACTGTATGTTATCTTCTGGGTTTGTTTTAGTTACTTTTTCAGGTGGTGGTCATTTCCAATTTCTGGACCTCTTCTTACTTTGGTATCTGTTATTGATTTGCTATTTTGTTTCTTCGACTAATATGTAATCAATGATTGATCTTTCATTTCTGCTTTTTACCTCCCTTGTATATTTATGTATCTCTTATGTAATACGATAAGTGTTTATAATAATAATAATATATTAGGCTTGCTGTTAATTATATACACTGTGTATCAGCCAAATGGAATAAATTCGATAATAAATAAATGGGGGCGTGTTCGAAAAAATGCTCGGACACGTCTATTGTTATTTTTAGTTGCGCATTTTTTTCAACAAAAACTTTTTATACAGGGTGTGTCAAGTGACCGTGGCCAATACCAACTTTCTTATTTTAAATGCAACACGTGGTATATTATTCAATTTTTGGATATTTCAGAAAATTCTAGACATATTTCATGTACAATGTCCTATACCTATCTTCGACTGTTTCGGAAATATTAAGTGTTTTCAGATTTATTGCAAAAATTAACATTAAAAAAAGAAAATTATTTGATTACAGAAATTCGTTACAACACACTCAAAAACTAATAAGTAATACTGTTTATTTCTTGATAATGTAAAAAAACAAAAAAAAAACAAGAAATTTCAATGGAGGAGATGTTCAAAATGCTCGCCGTGAACGTCTTGGCAACATCCTAATCTTAAATAGAAATTTCTTCTAACGTTACTCAACATCTCAGGCGTGACCGATCTAATCGCAAGCATTATTCGTCTTCTTAAGTCAGCTAAGTCGAGGGGTTCAGTTCCGAAACAGTTGAAGATAGGTATAGGACATTGTACATGAAATATGTTTAGAATTTTCTGAAGAATCCAAAAATTGAATAATATACCCAGGTGTTGCATTTTAAATAAGAAAGTTGGTATTGGCCACGGTCACATGACACACCCTGTATAAAAAGTTTTTGTTGAAAAAAATGCGCAACTAAAAATAACAATCGACGTGTCCGAGCGTTTTTTCGAACACGCCCCCATTTATTTATTATTGAATTTATTCCATTTGGCTGATACACCCTGTATATGGTATTTTGTACATAACGCCAGAATTGTTAATTAGTTCAATGCAAAGATTTCATTGAGTCCTGGAATTATTCCCATTTATATTAATTATTAAGGTGAACATAATTTTACTCTCCTGGTAAATGCCATGTTTTTTGAAAAACACATTAAAAAAATGAAACAGCTCGTTCATACGATAATCTTTGCAACAACGAGGATATTGCTTACCACAAAACAATTCAAAACAAAACAACCAATGGATCTTTTTTCTTCATTTTACGAAACTGCTAAATATGAAACTATAAATGAACTGGATTGTATAAAGAAGGATGGGCAAATATTTTCTATAACTTTAGATGAATCTAGATGATAGCAAGAGGTATCGCAAATATTTGAAAATTAACGTACACCATTTTGAATAAAAAAATTATTTAGAATTAGTTCCGATAATCACCCACACTTTTTTCTAGAACTATTTTTTTCTATTACAGAATTTATAGTTATTGCGGAAGTATCGGTGAAAAATAAAGCACTTTACTTAGGCGAGGTATAGTTAGGCCCCATATTTGTTTATAACTCCGTCCTCATGATTCAGCAAAATGAATAACATTTTTGAATTCTGCATGCCTAATATGGCTAGAGTCACATATTAAACCTTCTTTGACTATTTTTAAAATTTTGTATAGCAGACTGAAATTTTTTTAAATCAGGATTTACGCTCCTAGGACAAGAGGAGTTGGCTTATGGTTTTCAATTCATTCTAAACACGGAGGATAGATTTTACCCAGGTCAAATCCACCCAAAAATTTAAAAAAAAACGTGTTAGATTTTTTTATAGTAATTTTAATATCAAATATACGATTTTTTCTGAAACTTTGCTTATGTATTACTTACAAACCTTTAGTGGTACGCCAAAATTGAAAACATATTTGGATTCTACATGAAAAGTAAGTCATGCTACACAAAACTAGTTTCATTTTGTTGACCAGTGTAATTAATCAATTGTGATATGCACATGCCATAAGCTAAGCAGTTACTGATGTATTATATAAAAATTACATATACTGCTGAAACTGATGTAAATGTTACAAGTCATGAATCTAAAACTAACGAGTCTGAAGATTCCGAGGATCGCTACGAGGAGTTAAGCTCACTTGATCTGGACGATTGCAGATGACCCATGTTATCAGACAATTATAAACAATCTATTTCCCAAATTAGAATTTTTTTCATTTTTATAGAAGATTTCCCGTAAGTAATGGCATTCTCCACAATTAGGTGAAGCAAGAAATGGGAAGGAACCAAATCTGATTCTTGACTGCCAAACAAGTTTGAAAGATTTGAACACTTAAAAGAATGTGTTCTTTTGGCTTTGGATGCCATCGGTTCGTCTCACATGCAAAACCGCAAACTGAACCAGCCAAGACCGATTAGTTGTTTTTTCTGTGTATGCACAGTGTATTTTTCTGTGTATTTTCTCGTATGCACAAATTTGATCCCTGTAACTGATTATAAAATTGTTTGTGTTAGTGTTGAGAACTGCTTAAACTTTAAATGTGTATATTTGACTTGTGTAAAACTTTAATGTTACCTAACACCAATAAATACTACTTCATGTGGAATAAAGCTGAGTATTGCAAAATTGTAGAGCTCCTTAAAGTTTTAGGGCCAATACGCTTAGCAGCTGAGGCCTTAGAAAGACATGATGCGAATTTATTAACAAGTGAAGGCATATTTGAATTTCTATTGCGTGAGTTGAAAAATTTGAAAACTGAGATTAGTTCCGAATAATTACATATTAGAAGTAATACTGTCAGGCTCACGTGACACTTTGATGGCATGTTCATCAGGAGCGACCACGAACGTAGAAAACGATAGACGAAGAAGTGTATCGACAATGACCACAAGGTGAAGAAGTTTGAGGTGAATGAACTTTAAGCTGAAGAAGTGTGTATCGTTAATGACCAGAAGATGAAGAAGTGTCACCAATGACCAGAAGTTCCAAGGTCATTCTTTTGCTGAAGAAGTTTTTTCGCAAGAAAAAAAATTTTCATTGCGAATTTTTTAACAAGTGAAGGCATATTTGAATTTGTATTACGTGAGTTGAAAAATTTGAAAACTGAGATTAGTTCCGAATTATTACATATTAGTAGTAATACTGGCGGGCTGACGTGACACTTCGATGGCATGTTCATCAGGAGCGACCATGAACGTAGAAAACCATAGCTTTCACCTTCTAGTCATTGACGATACACACTTCTTCAGCTTAAAATTCATTCACCCCGAACTTTTTCACCTTCTGGTCATTGTGGACACACTTCTTCAGGCACTTCTTCACCTTCTGGCCATTGTCTACACACTTCTTCAGCTATGGTCAGCAATGAAACTTTTTCCCCTTCTGGTCATTGACGATACACACTTCTTCAGCAAAAGAATGACCTTGGAACTTCTGATCATTGCTGACAGTTCTTCACCTTCTGGTCATTGACGATACACACTTCTTCAGCAAAATAATGACCTTGAAACTTCTGGCCATTGGTGATACTCCTTCACCTTCTGGTCATGGACGATACACACTTCCTCAGCTTAAAATACATTTACCCCAAACTTCTTCGCCTTCTGGTCATTGTCGACACACTTCTTCAGGCACTTCTTCACCTTAAGGCCATTGTCGACACACTTCTTCAGCTTTGGTCAGCAATGAAACTTTTTCACCTTCTAGTCACTGACGGTACACACTTCTTCAACAAAATAATGACCTTGAAACTTCTGGTCATTGGTGATACTCCTTCACCTTCTGGTCATGGACGATACACACTTCCTCAGCTTAAAATACATTTACCCCAACCTTCTTCGCCTTCTGGTCATTGTCGACACACTTCTTCAGGCACTTCTTCACCTTCTGGCCATTGTCGACATACTTCTTCAGCTTTGGTCAGCAATGAAACTTTTTCACCTTCTAGTCACTGACGATACACACTTCTTCAACAAAATAATGACCTTGAAACTTCTGGTCATTGGTGATACTCCTTCATCTTCTGGTCATGGACGATACACACTTCCTCAGCTTAAAATACATTTACCCCAAACTTCTTCGCCTTCTGGTCATTGTCGACACACTTCTTCGGGCACTTCTTCACCTTCTGACCATTGTCGACACACTTCTTCAGCTTTGGTCAGAAATGAAACTTATTCACCTTCTTGTCACTGACGATACACACTTCTTCAACAAAATAATGATCTTGAAACTTCTGGTCAATGGTGATACTCCTTCACCTTCTGGTCATGGACGATACACACTTCCTCAGCTTAAAATACATTTACCCCAAACTTCTTTACCTTCAGGTCATTGTCGACACTCTTCTTCTGGCACTTCTTCACCTTCTAGTCATTGTCGACACACTTCTTCAGCTATGGTTTTCTACGTTCATGGTCGCTCCTGATGAACATGCCATCGAAGTGTCACGTCAGCCCGCCCCTGCTACCGGCCCACCTGGAAATTTCCCATTTTCCCGTATGGCCCCTGGTCACAGAGCCTCACCGCAATTAAGATTTTTATTTCAATAAAATTATTATGTCATTGCAAAGTGCACGAAAAAGCAACGCTCTGTGGGTTTAAATGTTAACGCGAAACGTGGATGGGATTCAGGCGCATGCAAAATAACCAAATTCCTCAAAATTAACTTTAAAATCAGTACCGTGTTCCTCGTTTTTTGCAAAAAAAAAGTCCTTTTTTGCGCCGACTCGCTATGAAAATGCATGCTCGGGGGCGATTCAATTTGCGACCGCAATTGCGGATGCTGCGCGCATCACAATAAAGTTGCGTTCTTTGTGGGTCATGCGGGGCAGCTGCAGCAGACTGACGCTCATCATGTCCCTTATAAACCGCCCCCTCATTCTTGGAGCAAATCGAGTCAATTTGTCTCTCGGATGGACCCGTGCACTTGCATTACAGCGGTGTAACTGTTATTCCCGAGTTTTTCGAGCCACTCGCCCTGAGTGTATGTGACTAATTGAGCGCGAAGTTTGGTATATTTTGCCGGTCCAGGGGAGCGGCGGCGACATCAATTGCCGCCCCCGCCGTGGGGGAGCGGAGCCCCGACCGCAGGTACACATCGCGCGCGCCCCTTTTTGCCCCGGCGGGGGCGGCGCGGCGGCAGTTAGCGCGAGGGCACCCCCCGGATTGCCCGTTGTTAGCCGCGCATCAGGCAAACGACTGGGTATTTCTCAGCCACCAGATTTCTACGTGTCGGCCGAGGATTTGCATGATCGCACCAATTTGTTTGTTTGGAATGGATGGCGGCTGCGGCGGCGGCGGCGGTTGGGGGCGGCGGGGGCGGCCATGTCGGGGGACGTGATGGAACTATCAGCGCGCGGCGGCTCCCTCTTGTGATGCAAATTCGGCTGATTGTATCGTATAGGTGATGATACATTTGTGTAACGCTCTTTGTTTCTGTCACTTCTCGCAGAGTGTTTCAATAATGTAGCGCTGACAGCATTTGGATGTAACGAATTCATTGGAGACGCGAATAAAATTCAACAGCTATTTTTCAAACTCACTCCTAACTAACATAAAAACCAAATCAAATCCGGACATATGAATCGAACCTCGTTTGTTTTCTTGAATTGACTATCAGTCATTTGTGCATTGAAACATGTAACAACTTTTTTGACACAATTAATCTATATCTTACATATCTTAGAAATTTTAAGACATTACATATGAGACCGATCGTAAAGTTGTAACGCACACTAAAATGCTTAATGCACGCTCGACATGCGTTTTCATTCGAGGTGTAAACCCTGTTTGTGATATAGATAGACTGATTCTGTTATAAAATTGAGTGATGTATTTTAATTTATTGAAGATTGAAGTGTGTTCATTCAGTTTGAGTAGATAAGCTAGGACAGTTCTGTATGGTAATTTGAGCCAGAGTCCTAGTAGATAAGCTAGGACAGTTCTCGCTCAAATTCCCATAAAGAACTGTCCTAGCTTATCTACTAGTTTGAACTCAATGCACTTCCACAAAATATATTTATAGCAAGGTAAAGTACAATTAATTAGCTACACCTGTTTAGAATTTTTAATGAGGGTTGGGACAAAAATCTTTTTTTTATTGCGCCAATAGATTAGGTTTTTTTAAGCTTTTTAAGGTATCTCAAGGTGGGGGGTGCCATTTGAAATTTCAAAGTGGGGGTGGTTAGGGAGGAGGGGGTGACACTTAAAAATTATTTGACGTTGTTTTTAAACTTCCCCCTCCAAAAATCAATCGACGTATTTTTTTTTGTTTTATCAAGTTAGCTTGCATTCAAAAGTTTTTGAGACTGGCTTTTGAAATGTACACCCGGTATATTTTGATTTTCTGCATAATTTCATTGATATAAGTAGATTTTCCAATTTTGGATAAAAATTACTAAAGCAAACTTATAATTTTCATAAACAATGAAACGGGTCAAATGAAAATCATGAAATTATGAAAATTGTAGAAAATATAATATACAGTTCATTAGATACAGCTTTTTACAATTTCGACTGAAAATTTCGAAAAATCTAAAGATGGGGTATATTTTCTAATATATTCTGCTTTACTTGAGTAATTTTTAATGAGTGTGTGATATTTGGGCACATTTGATTTACAAAAGTTACCTCATAGTCCTAATAATAAATGAATAGGTATACATTTCCTAATTTTATATGAAAATCAAAATCGAAAAATTTAAATAATAACTCAATATCCTAATTTTGCTGCAATTTTTACTTATAATGAACCAAAGCCAGTGAAAATGAGGCAATCATTTGGTTTTTGAAAGTAAAGTTATACATATATAAGTTAAGTACAATTAATTAGTTACACATGTTTAGAATTTCGAATAATAATTTTGGAAAATCTAAAAATTTTGTATATTTTCCTATATCGTATATTCTGATCTACTGAACAATTTTATTGATATAAGTAGATTTTCCAATTTTGCATAAAAATTGGTAAATCAAACTTATAATGTTCATAAATAATGATACAAGTGAAATGGAAATCATGAAATTGTGAAAATTGTCGAAAATATACAGTTCATTTTTATTACAATTTCGACAGAAAATTTTCTAAAATCTAAAGATAGGGTACATTTTGTTATATATTCTGCTTTACTTGAGTTATTTTTAATGGGTATCTGAGCACATTAAGTTTACATTTTTTTGCACATAGTGCTAAATATAATTGAATAGGTATAGATTTCCTAATTTTGAATGAAAATCGCGGAAAAACTAAATAAAAACTCAATACCCAAGTTTTGCTGCAATTTATACTTATTATGAAACAAGGGCAGTGAAAATGATGCAATCATTAGGTTATTGAAGTAATTATACTTAATTCACAACTTTACATAAAAATTGATCAATCAAACTTACAATTTTCATAAATAATGAAACAAGAGAAATGGAAATCATGAAATTATGAAAATTGTCGAAAATATACTGTTCAATAACTACAGCTTTTTACAAATTCGACTGAAAATTTTGGAAAATCTAAAGATGGGGTATATTTTGTTATATATTCTGCTTTACATCAGTTATTTTTCATGAGTGTGTGATGTTTGGGCACATTTGATTTACACAAGTTACCACATAGTCCTAATAATAAATGAATAGGTATACATTTCCTAATTTTGAATGAAAATCAAAATCGAAAAATCTAAATAATAACTCAATATCCTAATTATAAATGCATAGGTATAGGTTTCCTAATATTGAATGAAAATAGCGAAAAAACTAAACAAAACCTATAAAAAAAATATTCTGATTAACTGAATTTCATTGGTATAAAAAGATTTTCCAATATTGAATAAAAATTGCTAAATAAAACTTCTAATTTTCATAAATAATGAAACAAGTGAAATGGCAATCATGAAATTTTGAAAATTGTCGAAAATATACAGTTCATTAACTACAGCTATTACAAATTCGACTGAAAATTTTGGAAAATCTAAAGATGGGGTATATTTTATTATATATTCTGCTTTAATTGAGTTATTTTTAGGGAGTGTATGATATTTGGGCACATTTGATTTACAAAAGTTACCACATAGTGCTAATTATAAATGAATATTTATAGATTTCCTAATTTTGAATGAAAATTGCGGAAAAACTAAATAAAAACTTAATACCCATTTTTTCCTGCAATTTTTACTTATCATAAACCAAAGGCAGTGAAAATGAGGCAATCATTTGGTTGTTGAAGTAATTATACTTAATTCACTACTTTACATAAAAATTGCTCAATCAAACTTACAATTTTCATAAATAATGAAACAAGTGAAATGGAAATCATGAAACTATGAAAATTGTCGAAAATATACTGTTCAATAACTACAGCTTTTTACATATTCGACTGAAAATTTTGGAAAATCTGAAGATGGGGTATATTTTTTTATATATTCTGCTTTACATAAGTTATTTTTCATGAGTGTGTGATGTTTGGGAACATTTGATTTACACAAGTTACCACATAGTGCTAATTATAAATGCATAGGTATAGATTTCCTAATATTGAATGAAAATTGCGGAAAAACTTAACAAAAACTATAAAAAAAATATTCTGATTAACTGAATTTCATTGGTATAAAATAATTTTTCAATTTTGAATAAAAATTGCTAAAGAAAACTTCTAATTTTCATAAATAATGAAACAAGTGAAATGGCAATCATGAAGTTTTGAAAATTGTCGAAAATATACAGTTCATTAGCTACAGCTTTTACAAATTCGACTGAAAATTTTGGAAAGTCTAAAGATGGGGTATATTTTGTTATATATTCTGCTTTAATTGAGTTATTTTTAGGGAGTGTATGATATTTGGGCACATTTGATTTACAAAAGTTACCACATTGCTAAGTATAAATGAATATTTAGAGATTTCCTAATTTTGAATCAAAATTGCGTAAAAACGAAATAAGAACTCAATACCCATTTTTTCCTGCAATTTTTACTTATAATAAACCAAAGGCAGTGAAAATGAGGCAATCATTTGGTTACTGAAGTATTTATACTTAATTGACTAACAAAGAAATTGCCACAAAATATGGATTAATTGATTAAGTTTGTTATATTATTTAGTACTTACTGGTAAAAAAAAATTCTGTTTAATTTATTTATTTTGTTTTGCCTGATGTGAGTGCAGATAATGGAGCTTAATAGTTATATTGCACCCAACATTTTTCAAATTGGTCAGCATACTAACAACTAACTGAAAACAGTCGTCTGCCTTAAGGTTTCCCACAAAATTTTAGTGATTTTTGTGAAGAAGCTTGGCGATTGTGAGGTTCCAGCCAAATCATCGGAGTTTTGAATTTGAGAACTCTTTTTTTTTCACTACACTACACACTTCTGGCATACATTATGTGGTACCTATGGTTTGTCTTGATTGCACAACTTTATTCCGAGTATGTTATAATATGTAGTTTCAACAGAATCTGAAATGTTTTTTCTATATTGTATGTTTTCACCACAAATATTACAAAATACATATAGATTATTTTAATAACATCTCCGAACCTTATTATAATCAACAGTTTTTAGGCAAACTATTTATTAGTCATGCAGGAGTATTTTAAAAATATTTCAAAAACTGGAGCTGTTATACAAAAACTAATGTCAGATTGAGAATAACCATATCGAAATAAAAGAAAAACGTTTAAAAATCCAAGGACAAAACAAAACGTACAATTTTGTTGGGGCGTGTAATTGATAAAATTATAGAGTTCGAAGTGAGGGTTTACTCTTGACCTAATTTTGTTTTTTTTATGAATATTTGAGTAAATGTTGAGGAAATTTGAGGAATTATGAATATTTAGATTTAGTAACTACCTTATACTTAGTGAATATGTAGAAAAAAATATGTCCTTATACTTAGTTTTAGCAAGATAGATTTTAAGACCATATTCTTACATTTTGAAATTGTTAGTTCTCATTTTGAAATTGTTAGTTCTCATTTTGAAATTGTCTATTCGCAATTTGAAATTTCTATTCTCAATTTGAAATTGCTATTCTCAATTTGAAGTTGAAAAGGTATAATTTAAAACATCCCTGGATATTTGATAGGTTCAAATATATACGGAATGTTCTAGTTGCATACTACGTATTTTTTTGTAAAATAGAATATGTACATCAAAAATATTTAAATGCAGCTGCATTCGTGTTTCGAGTATCATCATTATTACCCGGAGATTATTATTACCTAGTGCAAGAACCGAGTCATGAGCAATATTAGGCTATTATCGTCGTAGCATGAGACAGCCGCTGCCATCCATAGCCCGGTCAGAAGTGGCGGATATTCCCTCAGTGCCCAATTTATATCGCAACCGCCACTTAACGTCCCAGAACCGCCACCGGACACTAATATGTTATGATAAGTGACGGCTGGTTCTAATACCGAATGCAAGCACAGAATAACTCTACAGATTCTACTGTATTTTATCAGAATACAGTGTCTAAATAGAGTAGGATTGCATGGGTATCTTTCTTATTCTTAAAGCTAGAGATCTGGTTAAATTGGAAATATTATGCAGTTTTATTTGCTGGTTCATATTATATTGAAATTTTTTCAAAAGTCCGAGCAGTTTAGAATTTATTCAAAAAAAACTAAAAAACGCAATTTTCTAAAAACTACTCTACAGGGTGTCCTAAATAGAGCAGGAATGCATGGGAATCTTTCTTATTCTTAAAGCTAGACATCTGGTTGTATCGGCAATATTGTGCAGTTTTGTATGCTGGTTCAGATTATATTGAAAACTTTTTAAAAGTCCGAGCAGTTTAGAAGTTATTAAAAAAACTAAAAATCGAGATTTTCTAAAAACTCCAATATATTCATAATTATTACAGTTTGAAATGAAACAGTTGGAATAACAGTTTGGAAATGAAACAATGAAACAGTTGGAAAAAAGTTAAAAATAAAAGTTACTTGGTTCGATCGCACAAACTTAAGAATCAAGTCAAAACAAAAGTCAAGATGGCGGTTTAGAATAGCAACTTTTTTATTTTAAATATTTCCATATTTCATATATATTCGAACAAATTATCTTCTACGATGGGAGATTTTGTCACTTTAACCTTACATTTGTTTTGTTTAATACGTACAAAGACTACTGGCAAACAATTTTTATTTTTTCTTTGAACAAATATTCTTTTGCGATATGCAATTTGATCATTTTAATGTTTTGTCTTGTTTTGCATTCAACGATTATTAGGTAAAAGTATGCGAGCAACAATATCTGCACCCATTTAAAAAACGGTTTGGAATCCGGGCTTGCATAAGTGTGCAACATTTATTTACTTTCATGGAATACGAACCCGTTTGAAACCAAATATGGTTTAGATGAAATTAATACTCGCTAATTGGAGCCTCCACAATTCGGCCATTTGCAGGGTGTATTGTAAATAACCGGAATTCGTGAATTGAATTGAATTCGTTTGAAACTAAAATACGCCCCACTGTAAAAATATATTTCGCATTTTTCGCAGTTTTAGTTTTTCTCCAGCATAAAATATCATAAAAGCGTGGGATTGTTTGGGATGCCTACGGAGGAAAAAAAATTATAAATATATGTCATATTTCCAACTGTTACAAAGTTACAGAGGATTATTTTTTTAAATCGTTTTTCTATCAAATCAAGTCATAATAGGTAATAGGCATATAGGCAATAGGAAATTATAACCACAGTTAGAAAAAGGGATAATAAATGAGATATTTTATGTTATAATTGCTATATTTAGGCAAATAGGCAATAGGCAATAATTGGCATAGTCAGAAAAAAGCAAACAAATGCTATTTTTTATGACAGAATTGCCAATTTTGGGCAAATAGGCAATACGCAGTTATATGCATAGTGAAAAAAGACAAACAAATGCTATTTTTTATGACAAACTTACCTTGCACCACACCTTGAACCACGCTGTATGTCAAATTGAATTGAAAACTGTCAAAATCTGCCAAACTTTGAATTACAACTGTCAAAATCTCTTAAATTTTGAACGACTTCTGGATAAAATTTCTGATTTTGAATGTACCAACTTATACAATTCTATTTTTCACCTATGAAGATCTGTCAATTTTTCAATAGATACAGCTTAATATTTGAAAATTTTTCATATCCCCGTGATAAAATGTAAATATTTATCAGACATGTCAGACTATCTACACATGTCAAATTATTAATTAAAAACATCGAAATATGTAAAAACTTTCAATTGCAACTGTCAAATTTGTCAAATTCTAAACTTGAGCTAAAAAAAACCTGTCAATTTTTCAATAGATACCTTTTAAATCATCCTGTATATTATGTTTTACATAGTTTCCATAAATATTCTTCTAGTTTTAGAAACAAAAAACAAAAAACAAAAAACATCTTACCGTTTCTACAAAATTTCCTAGATATTATTTTGTCAGATAAAATGAATTTGCATTTCTTTGACTTATTTCCTATTATAACTTGATTTACTAGAACAATGATAAAAGCAAAGAAATCCTCTGTAACTAGATAATGGTTGGAAATAAGATACGGATTTATTAACATTTGTTGCTTTGTATCCCACATTATTATCGTATTAACATATACATATAAGTAACATATTATCCCACATTACATCCTTGACTTTGGACCTTACCTTTTGAATCACCACGTTTGTTAGTTTTTACATAATCTTCATAAATAATCTTCAAATTTTAGAAAAACTGAATTTCTGATTTTGAATGTATCAATTTTCAAAATTCTAATCTTCACCTGTGAAGATCTGTCAATTTTTAATAGATACTGCTCAAATCTGTTAAAATTTGTAAATTTTTCATATCCCAGTGATAAAATGAAAATATCTATCAGATTTTTAAGTCCAAGTGTCCACACATGTCAAATAACCAATTAAAAACGTCGTAATCTGTCAAAAATTTGAATTGCAACTGTTAAATTTGTGAAATTCTAAACTTTAGCTGAAAAAACCTGTCAATTTTTCTATAGATACTGCCAAAATCTGCCAAAATTTGTCTATTTTTGATGCAGAAATGTAAAAGTCCAGTTCAATAATATAAAAATCTATCAGATGTTCCAAACTATCCATATACGGGTGATTCAAAACGTGATATCCAATAATTCAAGCTTTAAACATCTTCCATCATAACAAATTAGCATTTGTTTGACTTATTTCCTATCATGACAAACACAACAGTAAAAAAAACAAAAAAATCCAATAAGACTTTTGTTTATTAACAATGTTTGCTTCGTATGGTATTCGACATCACGCCCTTAAGTTTGAACCATACCTTTTAAATCACCCTGTATATTATTTTTTACACAATTACAATAAATATTCTCTACTTTTAGAAGAAGAAAAAAAAAACATCTTACCTTTTCTACAAATTTTCCAAGATATTTTTTTGTCAGATAACATGAATTTGCATTTCTTTAACTTATTTTCTATTATAACTTGATTTAATAGAACAATGATAAAAGCAAAGAAATATGTGTAACTAGATAACGGTTGGAAATAAGATATTAATTACTAATTAATAGTTGTCAATGCAGAAAGTTATACCTTTGATTTTCTCATTTATTTAATACAGAAACTTTGTCAACATTTCAGGAGAATTACCTTCTGGTGTACTAAATACTAATTTAATATGAAATATGCAATTACTAAATTTTCAGAAATTTCAGTAATCACTCACTAATAGTTGTTATTTATAAAACTTATACTTTGAATTTCTTACTTATTTGATATAGAAACTTTGTTAAATATTCAGGTGATTTAGTTTCAGGTGTACTAAATACAAAACTAATATGAAATATGCAATTAATAAATTCTCAGAAATTTCAGTAATTACTAACAAATAGTTGTCAATGCAGAAAGTTATACTTCAGATTTGATCAGTTATTTAATAGAGAAACATTATCAAATTTTCAGGAGAATTAGCTTCAGCTGTACTAAATATCAATTTAATATGAAATATGAAATTAATAAATTTTCAGAAATTTCAGTAATTACTAACTAATAGTTGTTATTTCCAAAAGTTATACTTTGATTTTCTCACTTATTTAATATAGAAACTTTGTTAAATTTTCAGGTGACTTAGCTTCAGGTCTATTAAACACAAATTTTATATGAAACATGCAATTAATAAATTTACAGATATTTCAGTAATTACTAACTAATAGTTGTTATTCATAAAACTTATTCTTTGATTTTCTTACTTATTTCATATAGAAACTTTGTTACATTTTCGGGTGATTTAGCTTCAATTGTACTAAACACAAATCTAATATGATTTATGCAATTAATAAATTTTCAGAAACTTCAGTAATTACTAAATGTTACTTGTCAATTCAGAAAGTAATACTTTCGATTTTATCACTTATTTAATACAGAAACATCATCAAATTTTCAGAAAAATTGGCTTTAGGTGTACTAAACACAAATCAAATATGACATATACAATTAATAAATTTTCAGAAATTTCAGTAATTACTAAATAATACTTGTCAATTCAGAAAGTTATACTTTAGATTTTATCACTTATTTAATACAGAAACATCATCAAATTTTCAGAAAAATTGGCTTTAGGTGTACTAAACACAAATCTAATATGATATATGCAATTAATAAATTTTCAGAAATTTCAGTAGTTACTAACTAATACTTGTCAATTCAGAAAGTTATTCTTCAAATGTTATCACTTATTTAATACAGAAACGTTATCAAATTTTTAGGAGAATTAGTTTCAGGTGTACTAAACACAAATCTAATATGAAATATGCTATTAATACATTTTCAGAAATTTCAGTAATTACTAACTAATAGTTGTTATTTATAAAACTTATACTTTGATTTTCTTACTTATTTGATATAGAAACTTTGTTAAATTTTCAGGAGTATTAGCTTCAGGTGTGCTAAATACAAATCTAATATGATATATGCAATTAATAAATTTTCAGAAATTTCAGTAATTACTAAATAATACTTCTCAATTCAGAAAGTTATACTTTAGATTTTGTCATTTATTTAATACAAAAACGTTATCAAATTTTCAGGAGAATTAGCTTCAGGGGTACTAAACACAAATCGAATGTGATATGCAATTAGTATATTTTCAGAAATTTCAGTAGTTACTAATACTTGTTAATTCAGAAAGTTAAACTTTCGATTTTCTCACTTATTTGATACATAAACTTTGTGCTTGATTATATTGTGCAATTATTGCAAATAATGAAAGATATTTAAAGAGTAAATAAAAAATTTGAAAAACGTTCAAAGCCACATTTGTTTGTAAAACTTCACAAATTTCGAAATTTTTAAATTATTCAATTCTGTGGCTTCTTTATTTGTTCCTTAACCTATCTACCTTTCGGTGGAAGGCATACATTATTAATTTTTACAATATTTTCTCTACTTCCTCCTATCTTTTGTTGATTCCTTCATTTCTTCAAATGTGTTTTTTTTCTTGTTCCTTCTTCTTTTATTGCGCTGTTCCACTCTTTTCTCGGTCTTAATAATTACGATATTTTTTGTTAGATAAAATTAATTACAAAATGTTATACTTTTCAAATGCAAAAATTGAAAATTTATTAACAACTTTCGAAATAGTAACGCATTTTCACAGTTAATTTTACCTTTTGAATCACGCTGTATGTAAAATTAAATTAAAAACTGCCGAAATCCGCCAAATTTTCAATTTCAACTGTCAATATTTGTTAAAGTTATATACTTTATACTTTTCAAATGCAAAAATTGAAAATTTATTAACAATTCTCGAAATTGTAACGTATTTCAGAATAAATTTTACATTTTGAATCACGCTGTATGTAAAATAAAATTAAAAACTGTCGAAATCTGCAAAAGTTTCAATTGCTAGTGTCAAAATCTGTTAATGGTTTAACAGATTCTGTGTAATATTTCCGACATTCAAAATCTATAAAATTATATTCTTCACCTGTGAAAATCTGTCAATTTTTCAATAGATACTGCTAAAATCTGTTAAAATTTGTCAATTTTTGATATCTCTGTGTGAAATGTAAATAACATTCAGTTTTTTACGTGCAACTGTTCACACACATAAAATTTTCAATTAATAACGTTGAAATCAGCCAATTTTTTTATTTCAACTGTTAAATATGTCAAAGTCTAAGCTTTAGCGTAACAGCTCTTGCTAGTTTAATTTCAACGCGAGAAACGAGACTGATCATGAAACAAAACTTACCACTATAATTTATAACCTTTGGGTGAAACAGGCCCCATTTATACCAATGCGTTACCCTCATTTTGAGCAATTGTATTCCAACATTTATGGCTTTAAATTTGCGTGACATTGCGTGAAAATTTGCGTAAGTGCGTTTCCATTACATAAGGCATGATGTTGATGGGAACTCACTCATTTGGTAGAAAAATGAGTGCGGATTTGAATTAAATAAAAATAACGTAAATTAAGCAATGGAAACTAATGGATATTGGGTGAAATAGGAGCGACTGAAAAACGAGATATATTCGCCTGTATCAGACTTCCGAAGGCAAACATTAAAATCAAAATGGTTGTAAGAGTTATTGAGATATGCCTCTGTACGCTCGTGCCTCTTCTCTGCATACATATGTTTGCGCTGCATCGCATGAAGGCACGTACATCAATAAAATTCGTACAACTGACGAGCGCCTGATCAAAGGAAAATATGTTTTCTCCGAGCTGAGGAAATAGTTTTTCAAGATATTGCATCTCACGTCGCATTATCACGGTGCCCCCCGAAACTGATACGTGCGGTTGTTTAAACTTTCACCAAATCATATTTTCACAACGTCGAAACCGTTTTAGCAGCCCTGACGTTGACAAACTGCTCCGTCCTGATAATATTTGCTCAAGCAAATCTCCACAATGCCCCTCCGCTTCAAACAAAGAGGCGGCCGGGCATCGTTCCTCGCCGCCTCCATTAATTATCCGCAAGGAAGCACCTGACAACGGACGCCAATCGACGCCGCCCCCGCCTCCCCCGCCGCCCCCGGCGAACTGCATCTTATCTGCATCTGCATCCGCCGTGCCTTCCACTATAATCGACTTAGCACACAGACAGCCCGTGATCAATAAGTCCAGCCGGACCATTAATAATTCCCCAAATCCGACAACCATGAGCCGTGTGTCAATAACAGTAAAACCGGAAGTTCCGGATATATAATTAAAATTTTCAGATATAATGAGCCTCAATAGTTACCGCGAAATAAATATATAAACGTGTTTGTAGAGTTATAGATGCCGAGGCGGAGGCCGAGGCTAAAAAATCGCGAGGTAATTATTAAGTTTTTGGAACGCTTCTACAACAACAAAAAACACTTTTAGACCCGTATCTATTGTTCATACTTGAGCACGAGTTCAATTCAAGTCGAATATTTGGTTGCGTTTGGTGCATAAACATTTATAGAGAATGTCCAACCAAATATACGACTTGAGTCCAACTCATGCTCAACTACGGACTATAGACACAGGCGTTAGTACATTATTTTCATTCACATCAGATATAAATATGTACCAATTAAACTATCTTCTTCATTATTTGGCGGTAAATCTACGGCCTCCTCCCGTTAACCACCTCCCAGATCTCGGGGGTGCGGCGGGGGCGGTGGATGCGGCCGGGGAACCGAAGACACGCCGCCGCCGCCCGTGAGAAATGGCAGCCTCCGATTTTAATTACACACCGTGTTCAACTAATTACGTCCGTAACAGTGTTTATAGCTTCCGTTTTATCTGCGAATTGTGTTAAGGGAAACGGCGCAACTAGCGCCATTAATTATCCGGCCCCGAAATTAATATGTATTAATTAATTGGGGGCGGCAGCCGGGCGCGCGGGGGGCGGCCGCCCCCGCGGAAAGTATGCGCGCCCTCGATCGTCCGCCGAAGATCTGCCCCCCGTGCGCTTGCGGGGGCGGCGGAAATGAAACGCGAAGATCCGATTAGGTGCGGTGACGATTTAATGCCGAATTTTCCAAGTTCGGTGCAAATTACTCGTGTAACTCCCGTATTTATTTACTGTGTTTACCGGTAAGAAATACGGCGAGGTAAATATTATATTTTCAATTTGCGCCACGCAAATCTTGGAACTGCGCAAAAATTAAGTCATCCCAGCACTCATATTTAATTTACACTTGTGCCAGTTCCATTTCAGTCTGTAATATTTAGTGTGACAATTTTTATTGTCACACTGTATACCTAAGCTGAGAAATTACTGTGTAACATACTAATAGGCAAAATTGTTAACCGAGGCGAAGGCCGAGGCTAACTAATCTTGGGGTAATTATCAACTATCAGAGACAATCCTACAATAAATATCTGTAGGACATAATTTTCATTAACATAAGATATAACTACATTTTTATACTGTGACAGTGAAAAGATCTATCAAAATCAAGGACCAAAATAGGAGGTTGTCATTAAAAAAAACAGTGCATGACGTAATTGCTCAAAAACAAATGATGGTTGAAGATCGACTGTCATGCAAAAATGTGTATTTTTATCAAAGAAAATCAACGTGTTCGAGGACTTTTTTTCAAATTTTGTTATTTACGTTTTAAACAATTTATTCCATACTTTAGGCGCACACTGTATATAACAATTTACAGTATGGAAAATAACTGCAGTGAGTTCCGAATTAGAAGAAAATTTAAAAAAAATCTTTGAAATTCGAAGAATAGTTTATGAAATTTCTATATTCACATCTGAAAAACCATTCATTAATTTAGGCTCACTCAATTCAAGCAACTTTTTAAACACCGAAATACAACACATTATTATGTGATTAAAAAAGTTGCTAGTGTGCCTAAAGTTGTATTGTACATTTTATGTTAAAATAAAACTTCTAAGAAAATAGTACTCAAAAGTTCAGGTGGTTAAAAACTGAAAAAAATGCTTGATATTCAGAATCAGTAAATCAATCTTCGGTACATAAAAGTAATGAAATAAAAATTTTGTAAGAACTTGTAGGAAAGAAAATAATCTGTTACTTAGAACTACAACTAAGATGACAAGAAAATAAAACAATGTTTTGATTCAAAAGTGAAATAAATAACATCACTTTTATAGTTAAGTTTATTTGACAATAAAAATACGTGCAAAATACGTGACAATTTCAAGAATTGGTAATAAATTTTGAATTTTTGTATTTGAAAAGAATTAAATTTTTCAATTCATATTATTTGATATCAAAATATCGTGGAAAATTTATAAGACCAGAACAATTGTTTTGGAGATTATGTAAAAAATATTATACAGGGGGATTCAAGAGGTATGGTCCAAACCTAAAGGTGTGCTGTGGAATACTATACGAAGCGAAAAATGTTAGTAAACCCAAGTTGTATTTCCAACCGTTATCTAGTCAAAAACAAAGAAATCCTCTGAATTCTGTTTTTATCACTGTTTTTATCATTTAATAATAAAAATACGTGCAAAATACGTTACTATTTCGAGAATTATTATTATATTTTAAATTTTTATATTTGATAATAATTAAATTTTGCAATTCATTTTATCTGATGACAAAATATCGTGAAAAATTCTAAGACTAGAAGAATTGTTTTGGAGATTATGTAAAAAATATTACACAGAGTGATTCAAGAGGTATGATCAAAACTTAAGGGTGTGCTGTGGAATACTATACAAAGCGAAAAATGTTAGTAAACCCAAGTTTTATTTCCAACCGTTATCTAGTCAAATACAAAGAAATCTTCTGAATTCTGTTTTTATCACTGTTTTTATCATTTGACAATAAAAATACGTGCAAAATACGTTACTATTTCGAGAATTGGTATTGCATTTTAAATTTTTATATTTGATAATAATTAAATTTTGCAATTCATTTTATTTGATAACAAAATATCGTGGAAAATTTCTAAGACTTCTTCTTGTTTTGGTGATTTTGTAAAAAAATATTATACAGGGTGATTCAAGAGGTATGGTCCAAACTTAAGGGTGTGCTGTGGAATACTATACGAAGCGAAAAATGTTATTAAACCCAAGTTTTATTTCCAACTGCTCTTTAGTCAAAAACAAAGAAGTCCTCTGAATTCTGTTTTTATCATTGTTGTGTTAAATCAAGCCATGATAGGAAATAAGTCAAACAAATGCTAATTGGTTATGACTGAAGACGATTTCAGCGTAAATTATTCGACCACACGTTTTGAATCACCCTATATATGTATAGTTATACGTGAACATCAGATAAATTTTTACAATTTTGCTCTGGATTTTGACATATCTGCATCAAAAATAGACAAATTTTTACACATTTTGGCAGGATCTATTGAAAAATTGATAGATTTTTCCAGCTGAAGCTTTTAACAGTTTAAATTGAAAATATGATAACAATCGAAAATTTGACCGACGGTTTAAATTGAAAATTTGACGTGTGTGGATAGTTGTACTTAAAAAATCTGATAGATATTTACATTGTATCACTGGGATATCAAAAATTTACAAATATTAAGAGATTTGGGCAGTATCTATTATGTCTATTATTGCCTATTGCATATTTGCCTAAAAATGGCCATTCTATCATAACAAAATTAGCATTTTTTCCCTTTTTTCTGACTATGTCACTGTAATTTGAAAACAGTGGGACATAAGACACATGTTTATTAACATTTTTTGCTTTGTATGGTATCACACCCTTACGTTTTGGTACCTGTCATATCACCCTGTATATGTATAGTTATACGTGAACATCTGATAGATTTTTACAATTTTGCACTGGACTTTTACATATCTGCATCAAAAATAGACAATTTTTTACAGATTTTGGCAGTATCTATTGACAAATTGACAGGTTTTCCAGCTGAAGCTTAGAATTTGACAGCTTCAATTGAAAATATGACAAATTTCATAGCTACAATCGAAAGTTTCACCGATATCGACGGTTTTAATTGAAAATTGGATGTATGTGGACAGTTGCACTTAAAAATCTAATAGATATTTACATATGTTTACATATTATCACTGGAATATCAAAAATTTATAAATTTTAACGATTTGAGCAGTGTCTACTATGCCTATTATTGCCTATTGCCTATTTGCATAAAAATGGCAATTCTGTCATAAAAAAATAGCATTTGTTTGGCTTTTTTCTGACTGTGGGAACAGTGGGAAATAAGACATATGTTTATTAACATTTTATGCTTTGTATGGCATCACACCCTTAAGTTTTGGTACCTTTCATATCACCCTGTATAAACTAATAAGTTTATATTTGTAATATATTTGGCTGTAATGGTTTACATTGGATGCCATTACATTGCGTTGCCATAAATCAACATATTAATAATACCTTGATCTATAGGGCTGCAAAATGAATAATTGAGCAATTAATATCACTTAAATTGATTGCGAATATAGTTTCGGTTTATACTTGGCTAGTGTTGCTCAAACTGTGATCCTATCGAATTGTACGAGGACAACAAAGCTGTTAATTTTATTGTAGAAAGTTTTGTTTCAAGATGAAGTTGTGATTTAAATTTCTCACCTCGAAAAATTTCGAGAAATTATGAAAATTAATAATTCCAGTTTCCCGAGATTTTTACTCCACACCTCCTATGATTTTTCCTTTTCTTCCTTTTCCTCTTCCTCTTCCTCCTCCTGTTTCATTTTAATTATATCTAATCTCGAGAATTCTAGAGAATCTCGAGATGGCCACAAAAATTGACGAATATTCTAGATTTCCCAAAGTCGAGAATTCTAAAATTTCTTTTTTTCTTTCTTAATCATTGACCACAAGGGTACAAGCACCCTCTTGGGTGTCGGGATAAATATCTACATTTAAAATATCTCTAAAATCGAGAATTCTCAAATTCCCAGATTTAAAATATGCATCCCTAGAATTGAGATTTCTCAAATCTTGAGAAACAAAATAAAATATCGGGAATTTGACATACTTGTCAAAGCAGAAAGTTATACTGTTGATTTTCTCATTTATTTAGTACTACAACTTTGTCAAATTTTCATGAGAATTAGCTTCAGGTATACTGAACAGATATCTGATAACTAATATGCAATAAATAAATTTTCAGAAATTTCAGTATTGACTAATTCATACTTGTCATTGCATAAAGTTGTACTGTTGATTTTCTCAATTATTTAATACTGAAACTTTGCCGAAAACATCTGTGGATGTTGCCATGGAGCCCTCAGGATGCCTCGTGGTTGACTCCCGCATTCAGTGCCTCACCTTGTCGTGGTACTGGAGCTCGTGCGACAACACTCACACCGTGAAGCAGTTAGTGAAGCAGATAATCGACCTGCGGGGTTATAACGATGCGTTGTAAATTTGCAACGAATTTATATATAATTTAAATCCAGCGCATTCATTCTCAGCAGTGTTAAACAAATTAAGTCTCTTATCAGCCCTTGGCCGTGCTTGAAAATCTCGCGCGTGCTTCGCGCAAATCACTGCGTCCCGTTCGTCGTGCAGACGTGTTTGTGTGTCGGCGTGTTTGTGTGGAAACAGCGGGGGTGGAAGAAGTGGCAAACATTCGTTTTCCTGGGGGTGGAGGTAACGGGGCCGCGATGAGGCGGGGGCGAGATGTGCGTCGAAAGGGCGGCCGAACGGAGCCTGGAAGCTGCTCTCCGGGCCCAGGGACTCGGTAATTAAGGCATTGCAGCTTCTTTTCTTCGGCACGGAACGACACAATGGCACCGTTTAAGCGGCCGTGCTGTATTAAGCGAATCGCCTGTTGCGAGCTCGCAAGGTGCCTTCGCCGTTTAATTTCGACATCCGCAAGGGTTTAATTAAAAAATTACAACTTTTATTTTCGGTGTTAGATGCTTAACTTGATAGGAGCGAATTAGCTTCCTAAATTAGCAACATAACTGTTATAATTATACTGATTACAGTTACTTTATATCGTCGCATTTTGACGAAAAGTTAATTAACATTTTCTTACAATCATAATACATCAATCCACCTAGGTTTTAAAACGTAATTTGAATAGACATTCCCATTTATCCTTCAGATAGCAAAATTAAAAAAACTGGGTAGTTTTTGTAATATCTTTTGACTTTTGCCCCCCTCTCCCTACTACTACTACTAATAAGAAGATTTTGTGTATAAATTTTGAAAGAAGTTTCCATAATAAACGATTGGCGTTAAACTTTATGTGAGTACATAAAACCTAACATAAACATAACATAAACTAACATAATAACAAACACACTAAAAAAAGTTTTTTCTATTTAGCTTCTCTAATGGTTTTTGTGGTACGAAACCGAGTTTCCATTATCGACGCATTAAACTATCGACAACTACAACTCGAACCGTCATGACTTCATAATTCCCAATGATTTATTACAGGCATTAAGCTTTGCTCCAAATATAGGGACAATACCGTGGCCATCAACTCCCCCGACATAAAACAACGACGTGACGCACTGTGCAGGATAAAGCGTAATCGAATCGGCTGCTTCACACCAATTACAGATGGCTCGTGCACCATCCACACACTGCTCGCATCCATACGGTTTCCATTCGGCGAGGATAATTCAATTATGGCAATTCCGAGTTTTATTACTGCGCCCTCGGAATATGATTACACGCCATTACTATTAGTGCCCGCTTTATTCACATAAAATTAATTTCCACGTTCAACGACGCCCTCGCCGGGGCTAATCGCCATCGATGGCGCGTTTATCGACTACCGGCCGAATCTGTACAGTAATGGTGCCAGTCGGATTTTTAATGAAAAATCCATAATATTGCAGCCACGGCAGTAAATGCTACTATTAAACCTTTTGCAAATTTTATCGCAAGGCTTAAAATATAAAATTTGCACTGACATAAGCATGATGAAATGCATGATACATAGATGAAATTCTAAATGTTGAAAATAAATTCTATGACAATTTTATAAAATATCATAGAAAATCTATTATTTTCAATATAAAAATTATTCATAAATATGAAAAATTTTTGGGTAAAATTCAAAATATGGATATCGTATAGTCATACCATCTTCACTTAGCTAGCCAGGGCGAAGGTAGTAGTCACAGCGACTAACGAAAACGATATATTTTAAAAATAAATGATATTTTATAAAATATCGTAGAAAATCTATTATTTGTAATATAAAAATTATTCAAACATATGAAAATTTTTAGGGTAAAATTGAAAATGTGGATATCGTATAGTCATACCGTCTTCACTTAGCTTCCCAGGGCGAAGGAAGTAGTCACAGCGATAAACGAAAGCGACCAGAAACAAAGCACGTACAGTATTGGAGCGATAAGAAGGAAACGGGAGGTTGCATATACAACTGTGCAAGGAAACCTAGTTAATATATGATATTTACCAAAAAAAGTGCAATCTTTGAAGAAAAACAGTTTAAATTTAATAATAATTCTTGAAATTTAAGGGTTTTTTACAAAAATACAAATTTGACAGTTACTTTCAAATGTTACATTGTTTTAAGAAAACCAGTTCATATTTGATAATTGCTTCTGAAACTTTACAATTTTGCAAGCATAACCAGTTAAAATTAGATAAATGCTCTTAAAATAGAATGGTTTTTGAAAAACAATCTGTTGAAATTTGGCATAGCTCTGGAAATATTACACTCTATGAAGAAAACCTCAAAATTTTAATAATTGCCTGGAAATTTGATAAGTTTTGAAGAATAGCAATTCAATTTTGATAGTTTCTCTCAAAATTATAAAGTTTTTGAAGAACAACGGTTAAAATTCAATAAATTATCTCGAAATTGTACAATTTTTCAAGCTAATCCAGTTAATATATAATAATTGCTTAAAAAAAGGCTGTCTTTCAAGATTTAAATCTACTATTAATTCTTGAAATTTAATGGTGTTGAAGAAAAACTTTTGAAATTTGATCATTGATTTCGAAATTTGATGTGTTTTGTAGAAAAACAATTCTAATTTGATAGTAATCTTGAAATTTTATATTTTTTAAGAAAATCAGTTCATATTTGATAATTGCTTCTGACATTTTACAAATTTTGCAAGCATAACTAGTTAAAATAAGATAAATGCTCTTAAAATAGAATGGTTTTTGAAAAAACCCTCTGTTGAAATTTGGTATAGCTCTGGAAATTACACTCTATGAAGAAAAACTCAAAATTTTGAAAATTCCCTGGAAATTTGATAAGTTTTGAAGAATAGCAATTCAATTTTGAGAGTTCGTCTCAAAATTTGACAGTTTTCTAGAATAGCAGTTTAATTTTGATAGTTTATCTTAAAATTTGACAGGTTTGAAGAAATTCCATTCAAATCGAATAAATAAAAACTCTGGAAATATTACACTCTTTGAAGAAATCCTCCAAATTTTAATAATTCCCTGGAAATTTGATAAGTTTTGAAGAAAAGCAGTTCAATTTTGATAGTTCGTCTCAAAATTTAACAGTTTTTGAAGAAAAACGGTTAAAATTCAATAAATTATCTCGAAATTGTACAATTTTTAAAGCTAATCCAGTTAATATATAATAATTGCTTAAAAAAGGCTGTCTTTCAAGAAAAACAGTTTAAATCTAAAATTAATTCTTGAAATTTAATGGTGTTGAAGAAAAGCTCTTGAAATTTGATCATTGATTTCGAAATTTGATGTGTTTTGAAGAAAAACAGTTGTAATTTAGTATTAATCTTGAAATTTTATATTTTTTAAGAAAATCAGTTTGTATTTGATAATTGCTTCTGACATTTTACATATTTTGCAAGCAAAACCAGTTACAATAGGATAAATGCTCTTAAAATATAATGTTTTTTGAAAAAACAATCTGTTGAAATTTGGTATAGCTCTGGAAATATTACACTCTTTGAAGAAAACTTCAAAATTTTAATAATTTCCTGGAAATTTGATAAGTTTTGAAGAATAGCAATTCAATTTTGATAGTTCCCCTCAAAATTTGACAGTTTTTGAAGAAAAACGGTTAAAACTCAATAAAGTATCTCGAAATTGTATAATTTTTCAAGCTAAACCAGTTAATAAATAATAATTGCTTAAAAAAGGCTATCTTTCAAGAAAAACAGTTTAAAATCTAATATTATTTCTTGAAATTTAATGGTGTTGAAGAAAAACTCTTCAAACTTGATCATTGATTTCGAAATTTAATGTGTTTTGAAGAAAAACAGTTCTAATTTCATAGTAATCATGAAATTTTATATTTCTTAAGAAAATCAGTTCATATTTGATAATAGCTTCTGACATTTTACAAATTTTGCAAACAAAACCAGTTACAATAGGATAATTTCTCTTAAAATAGAATGGTTTTTGAAGAACAACGTGTTCAAATTTGTTAACAGCTCTTGAAATATAACACTTTTTGAAGAAATCCACAAGATTTGAATAATTCCCTGCAAATTTGACGAGTTTTGTAGAATAGCAGTTTAATTTTGATAGTTGCTCTCAAAATTTGACAGTTTTTGAAGAAAAACGGTTAAAATTCAATAAATTATCACGAAATTGTACAATTTTTCAAGCTAATCTAGTTAATATATAATAAATAATAATAATATGCTTAAAAAAAGGTTGTCTTTCAAGAAAAACAGTTTAAGTCTAATATTATTTTTTTAAATATAATGGTGTTGAAGAAAAACTCTTACAATTTGATCATTGATTTCGAAATTTAATGTGTTTTGAAGAAAACCAGTTCTAATTTGATAGTAATCTTGAAATTTTATATATTTCAAGAAAATCAGTTCATATTTGATAATTGCTTCTGACATTTTACAAATTTTGCAAACAAAACCAGTTACAATAGGATAATTTCTCTTAAAATAGAATGGTTTTTGAAGAACAACGTGTTCAAATTTGTTAACAGCTCTTGAAATATAACACTTTTTGAAGAAATCCACAAGATTTGAATAATTCCCTGCAAATTTGACGAGTTTTGTAGAATAGCAGTTTAATTTTGATAGTTGCTCTCAAAATTTGACAGTTTTTGAAGAAAAACGGTTAAAATTCAATAAATTATCACGAAATTGTACAATTTTTCAAGCTAATCTAGTTAATATATAATAAATAATAATAATATGCTTAAAAAAAGGTTGTCTTTCAAGAAAAACAGTTTAAGTCTAATATTATTTTTTTAAATATAATGGTGTTGAAGAAAAACTCTTACAATTTGATCATTGATTTCGAAATTTAATGTGTTTTGAAGAAAACCAGTTCTAATTTGATAGTAATCTTGAAATTTTATATATTTCAAGAAAATCAGTTCATATTTGATAATTGCTTCTGACATTTTACAAATTTTGCAAGCAAAACCTAAATATTGTTTTAAGAAAACCAGTTCATATTTAATAATTGCTTTTGAAATTTTGCAATTTTGTAAGTATAACCAGTTAAAATAAGATAAATGCTCTGAAAATAGAATGGTTTTTGAAAAACAATCTGTTGAAATTTGGTATAGCTCTGGAAATATTACACTCTTTGAAGAAAACCTCAAAATTTTAATAATTCCCTGGAAATTTGATAAGTTTTCAAGAACAGCAAGTCAATATTGATAGTTCGTCTCAAAATTTGACAGTATTTGAAGAAAAAACGGTTAAAATTCAATAAATTATCTCGAAATTGTACAATTTTTAAAGCTAATCCTGTTAATATATAATAATTGCTTAAAAAAGGCTGTCTTTCAAGAAAAACAGTTTAAATCTAAAATTAATTCTTGAAATTTAATGGTGTTGAAGAAAACCTCTTGAAATTTGATCATTGATTTTGAAATTTGATGTGTTTTGAAGAAAAACAGTTGTAATTTGATAGTAATTTTGAAATTTTACATTTTTTTAGAAAATCAGTATATATTTGATAATTACTTCTGACATTTTACAAATTTTGCAAGCACAACCAGTTACAATACGATAATTGCTCTTAAAATAGAATGATTTTTGAAGAACAACGTGTTCAAATTTGGTAACAGCTCTTGAAATATAACACATCTTGAAGAAATCCATAAAATTTGAATAATTCCCTAAAAATTTGACGAGTTTTGTAGAATAACAGTTTAATTCTGATAGTTTCTCTTAAAATTGGACAGTTTTGAAAAAATTCCATTCAAATTAAATGATTTTTCTTGAAATTCTACAACGTTGCAAGCGCACGAAGTTAATATTTGATAATTGCTTGGTTTTTCAATCTCCTGCAAAATTGAGATTTTTCAATACGTGGTATTAGAATAAGGATATTAAGAAAAATGTTTTAGCCTATAAAGAAAACATTTTGAAATTTGATTATTGCTATTTAAATTTTTTAGCTTTTGAAAAACACATCTTCAAATTTGATCATTGCTCTTGAAATTTGACAATTTTTTAGAAATGCAGTACAAATTTGATAGTTATTTTTTTTTTTTTAAGTAAACCAGTTCATATTTGATAATTGCTTCTGAAATTTTATAAGCTTTGCAAGGAAAATCAGTTGTAATAAGATAATTGCTCTTAAAATAGGATGGTATTTAAAGAAAAACGTGTTGAAATTTGCCAACAGCTCTTGAAATTATACAGTTTTTGAAGAAAAAGCAGAAATTTGAAAATTGCCCTTAAAATTTGATAAGTTTTGAAGAATAGAATTAAAATTTTGCTAGTTGCTTTTAAAATTTGACATGTTTGAAAGATAAACAATTCTAATTTAATATGTTATCTTGAAATTCTACAACTGTGCAAACAAACCAAGTTAAAATATGATGATTGCTTAAAAAAACGGTCTTTGAAAAGAAACAGTTTAAATATGTTATTAATTGTTGAAATTTAATAGTTTTTGAAGAAAACTGTTTAAAATTTGACTACTGTTAATAAAATATGACGGTTTTTGAAGAAAAACACTTCCAATATGACAGTTATCTCGAAATTTTACCGTTTTTGAAAAAATCAGTTAAAATTTAATAATTGCTGTTAAATGTTTACAGTTTCGAACAAATCTACTTCAAATTTAATAACTCTAGAAATTATTCAGTTTTACTGGCAAACCAGTTCAAATATGATTAATTTTGATGAGAAAAACAGTATAAATTTAATAACAATTCTTGTAATTTGATAGTATTTGAAGAAAAAATGTTGAAATTTGATCATTGCTCTTGAAATTTGACGGTTTTTGAAGAAAAGCAGTTCAAATTTGACAATTATCTTGACACTTGACAGTTATTGTTAGTATTTGCTCCTGAAATTTTACAATTTTACAAGAAAAACCATTTTAAATATAATTGGCGCTCCCGGGGCAAAAGGGGTATAAGTAATTTTAGAAAATTTTGCAATAATGGGCATTTAAATGACATAAACGGACGTAATATTATATATTACTTAGATGCATCAAAAATTTTATATAAATGTATGCAATTTTTGTTGAAAAACTCTGGTATTATATAAAAAATGTTTAGCCTTTTGATGAAAACTTATGGGATGTGTAAGAAAAACAATGCAATTTTGCATGGAAAATATTAACATTTTACTTGTAAGCTTGTAATATTTGAATATTACTCCTGAAATTTTACAATTTTGCGAGAACAACCATTTTAAATTTAATTTGGTGCTCCGGCGGCACTTTTTGAAAATTTTGTAGTATTTGGCATTTAAGTAACATAAACGGACTTATATCATATATTTCTTAAATGCAACGAACATTTTATAAAAAATCTATACAATTTTCGTTGAAAAACTCTTTTTTTATATAGAAAATGCACCGAACATTTTATATAAAATCAATGCAAGTTTTGTTGAATAACTCTAGTATTATATAGAAAATGTTTACCCTTTTCATAGCTTTTTCATAACTTATGGAATGTCTAAGAAAAACATTGCAATTTTGCATGGAAAATATTAACATTTTGCTTGCAAGCTTGTAATATTTGAATATTACTCCTGAAATTTTACAATTTTGCGAGAAAAACCATTTAAAATATAATTTGGTGCTCCGGCGGCACTTTTTGAAAATTTTGTAGTATTTGGCATTTAAGTAACATAAACGGACTTATATCATATATTTCTTAAATGCATCGAACATTTTATATAAAATCTATACAGTTTTCGTTGAAAAACTCTTTTTTTTATATAGAAAATGCACCGAACATTTTATATAAAATCTATGCAAGTTTTGTTGAATAACTCTGGTATTATATAGAAAATGTTTACCCTTTTCGCTAGCTTTTTCATAACTTATGGAATGTGTAAGAAAAACATTGCAATTTTGCATGGAAAATATTAACATTTTGCATGTAAGTTTGTACGACGAGTTTGTGCAGAAAATTTGCGGATTTTCATGAGTATTTCGCTTCTTATTGCAACTAATTCACTTCTTATGGCCAACAGCCGGGCCTACTCCGTAGGCAAACAGCGCAGTACGAACAAATTATAACGTTACAACGGATCCTATTAAAAGTTAAGCAAAATTGTGTTTATAAGTGAAGAACTCTTGTAGACTGAAATGTAACATTTTAAAACGTGATAAAACGTTTACGTAAAGACGTAACGTCTTGTAAGCTCTTTTGTTTTCTGTGTCTGGATATCGTAGTTTTAACAATCTATACAAGGAAATGAAATAATTATGGATAATTATCATTAATTAGATTGCATGAATCGGTGCTTAATAGGTACTTTGTGAAAAATCTTTCAATTTGTATAAATAAAGCACTTTGTTAAGTTTCACATTTTTTTTATAAAAAAACTCTACAAGACCGAAAACCAAAACCGAAACAATTGTAGTGTTTTTCTACAATTGTTTCGGTTTTGGTCTTCGGTCTTGTAGAGTTTTTCTATAAATTTTTTTTCAAACTTAACCAAGTACTTTATTTATACTAATTATCATTCATTTCTGCCTCAATATGAGGAGCAATATGGTTAGTAATATTACATTAGGGATTATTAAGAGGAAGTTAATAATAATAAGAAATTAAATTTTTAGACGTGCAAAAATTGAAATATCAAAATTATCTATCAAAAGATTTGAAATTATATGAACATTGTCCATTCTACTCGTCCATTACGAGCTTCCACATCTTGATTGCAGGGCTATCCATAAAGCAATTGGTCTGTAAAAATCTCCGAGGAGAACATCGAGCGGCTAATTAGCAATTTAACAATCCCCCCGCGGCCCTGGGGGGTCGATTTCGCAAATACCGGCTTAATTATCATGCGGCCCGGCCGAGATGTGTTGGCTGGGGGAGCGGGAGGGTTAATTGTCTAAAATTCCCCGACGAAATTACCAAGATGATGTAATATTTTTTACTCCGCTGCTTCTCGGCTCGTTCAGAAGCCGCGGCATTCTTTCAGTTAATTGCTGCAGCTAACGATTACACCAGTAATTGGATATTTCGCGGTCGAGTCGCTGCAAAAATTGCATAATTGAGTAACGCAAATGTTGGCTCAAAACTAATTATTAATGCGAGCAAGTACGACTTTCACGGGCTCTGATGATGAGCGAACGATAAAGAGCGGGGCGAAAGTCAGTTTCGTTTAATTTCAACAGCGGGGTTTTAATAGGAAGACTTTAGTAGGTAGAAGTACGTAGGTAGTTATAATATGAAGCGAATTCCATAAGAAACGAAAATAGTTATATAAGAAGCGAAATAAAGAAGAAATAAGTCGAAAATTCGTCAGGTGCAGTTCAGCGTTTCTTGGCTTCAGTAATTAGCGTAATCTCTAATACTTATATATAGTATTGTGGTGGTCATGTATAGGTCGTACATGCTGGTTGATGGCCGAACGTGCAACCTTATTATTATTGTCTTATTGCGGCCTTGCTAACGCGAGCATAACACAGCAACGACTTGTGTTGTTTGGCACAACGTGGCACAATGAATATTAAATTGCTCTTTCAATGATGAATGAAAGTTTATGTAGTGCTGGTTATTGTTAGCCACTCGAGCCATAGTTCGAAGTGCAGACAAATAGACAAATCACATGGACGATTCACTTCTGCGAAACGCTCTCTTCGTACCGCAGACTTCCGCCCTCGCGTTTGACTCGGCGCTAACTGGTATTCAAATTCGCGACGGGATGACCTATTTCGGGGGCGGCGATCATTGTGTGTGTATTACATAAAGTAAACCGGTTGGATCCGGAATCGGTGCAGCGAAGCGATAATTGACGTAAAACATCCCGTCAACACGGACTGGTACACGCTTTCCGTTCCGGCTGGACTGGCCCCGGGTTCAAGTTTTACACGCGTCGCGACGCCCGCATGTCACTACTGGCGGGGGCATAACCGCCCCCGCACGCTGCCAGATATGGATATATTCCTCGCCCGAAATTCCCGGGCCCGCAATAATTTCCTATGCAATGTGTCCATTACTGGCGTCATCCGGGGGCCGTGCATAATTGATGGCGGCCCGTCGGGGGCGGCCGAAACAACCGCCATCGGGAAACTCGGGGGGCAGTTGTTTCGGCGCGCGCGCTCGCGTGTTCGCAGCGCTTTTCGGGGCATTACAGCGGGGGATTAAAAGCGCCATAAACTGTGTATTTGGGTTAATTACATTAAATCTAAATTGGTGTTTTTGTATAATTATAAACACATTTCATATCACGCAGTAGTTTGTAGCTCGCAAAACGAAAATGTTTAAATAACATTGCTCATCACGTCAAGAGTTTTAATTAGCAATTAATTAAATTGATTAATTTTTAACACAACTTTCTACAGATTTATCTGCCTCGTCATGATTTCACATGTTCAGTCTGAGTTCGCTTTTATCCCATGAAAGGAAAATTTGCTCGAAACATTTTTCTCCGTAGGGTTTTTATCGGACAGGTTTTTATGATTGATTAAAAATACCACAGGCAGCGCAGATACTATCTGTATTCTAGTACTTAGTCGCACATTTATTTAATACTCAAGCAGTATTTTTATACAGAATGTCCCAACACGACTGGGACAAGCATATATCTCATATATTATCTATTAAAAAAATGCAGTTGTTAATAAAACGCTATCAAACCAATACCTATATAATAAAACGCTATCAAACCAATAAAATCTGATCCAATAGGTTCAGATTTTAATGCACAAGATAATCAAGAGATTTAATCAAGTATATAAGATATGATAAGATAAGTAAAAGTGCACAAAAGCAAAACAAAAACAATTTTACTGTTTTGATATCCATAGTTTTTTTTTAATTTTCCCAAATATTCGGTATATTTCTTTGTATGCTGAAAATGTGAATAAATATTCAGGAAATTTTGACAACTGAGACAGAAAAACTAAGAAAAACAAAAATTAAAGAGTGTAATGCATAAGTCAGCTAAATATTGCGAAAAAATATAAAAATATTCTGGAAAGTCTGTCTTTTTTCTATAAATTTGTAGACATACTAAAAAATAGATAATTGCACTGTCCAGATTTTGAAATATCCGGAAAATATTCGGAAAAAAACCGTTTAAATATGTTAAAAATTATAGGAAAATTAATAGTAGTTTTTAAATTTTACTTATGTATTCGGAACAATCCTATGCATGTTTCGAAGAAGTGTGTAAACATTCTGAAAATTCTGTAAATATTACAAAAAGACCAACAATGGTACTGTAATTTTTTTTTGTTATTTTTTAATCTTTCTAAATATTTACACAAATCCTTAAGATATTCCAAAACATTGAGTAAATAAAGCTGGAAATTGTTAAAAATTATAAGTAACTAAGAAAGATTTGCAGGTTTTTGAAATTTTCATATTATTCTATTACTTCTTCTGTATATTTGAATATTCTTTCTGTACTATTACATACTTCTTCTGAGTACGCTGAAAATGTGGTTAAATATTCAGGGAAATTTGAAAAATTATAAAAAAATTAAGAATCAAGCAATTAAAGAGGATAGTCAGCAAAATATTCCAAAGAAAGATTCTGGATAGTATATCATTTTTCTATAAATTTGTAGACATACTTAAAAATATGCAATTGCACTGTCTAGATTTGAAATATCCGGAAAATATTCGGAAAAAAACCTTTAAATATGTTAAAAATATGTGCAAATATTCTTGAAATTTCTTGAAAAGAATTATATAAATATTCAGGAAAGTATATCTTTTTTCTATAAATTTATAGGCATATTAAAAAATAAGCAATTGCACTGTCAAGATGTTAAATTGTAACTGTGATGATGAAGTTTCGGAAGTTTTTCTTCAAAAACTATGAAATTTCAAGAACTATTTATTATCTTATTTAAACTGATTTTCTTCAAAGAGTGTTATTTTTTTAGTAATTATCATATATTGATACCCTCATTCTAATACCAAGTATTGAATACATCTTAATTTTACAGAAGATTGAAAAACATGATTTTTTCAATACAGGTTGATATAATAGTTTCAAATATCAAAGTTTTGCATACAAAATTGCAACTCTTTCAAAGCAAATCCATTAAATTTTCATGAAAAATCCCCAGATTTTATACACAAAATCGCATAGGTGTTATATGGAATTCTAAAGTTTTCGATGCAAAGTTGTAAATTCTGTACCCTATCACGAATAATCTCACAATTTTCAACACAAAATCAGGTTTTTCATGTGAAATTGTATCATTGAAATTTTATTTGTGTTTGAAGATTATTAGTTGTCACAAGTTAAAATGTTGTATCAGAAAATATAAAATATAAAAACTATACTATAAAATATATATATATATATATATATATATATATATATATATATATATAGTGTAATTTTATATGCAAAATCTCAAAGTTTCCCTGAAGATTGCAACGTTTTTCATTCAAATTTCTTAGTTTTCCATGAAAAAGTCTAAATATGCTCTTAATAAAATTAGAAATCTTTCGATGAAGATTTAATTGATTTCCATGTGAATCTCAAAGTTTTTCATGCCAAATTGCAACTCTTTCTGTGTAAATCCAATAACTTTTCATGCAAAATCTCCTGATTGTATACACAAAATTGCATAGGTTTTGTATAAAATTTGAAAGTTCTCGATGCAAAATTGTAAACTCCTTACCCTACCGCGAAAAATCTCACAATTTTCTACACAAAATCACGTTTTGCATGTGAAATTGTATAATTGTAATTTGATTTGAGTTTGAAGATTATTAGTTTACACAAGTCAAAATGTTGTATAAGAAAATATAAAATTTAAAAGCAGTACTATAAAACATATTGTGTAGTTTTATATGTAAAATCTTAAAAGTGTCTTTAGTTTTTTCTTATCTTTTTTATTTCTTATTTCTAATTTTCTTAGTTTTTCATGATAAAGCCTAAATATGTTCTCAATAAAATAAGAAATCTTTTGATGAAAATATAATTGATTTCCATGAAAAACTCAAAGTTTTTCATGAAAAATCATCATGTAAACTGCATAAAAGTCTAAAAATTATATATTTTATCGTTTGTTTCGTAAAATTCATACAATGTGAATCAGGCACAGCTTGCAACCTGCAATTTCCAAGCGGCAGCTTTTCCGGCCAGGTAGGAAATGCGGCCTCAAAACTCCCGGCCAGCCGTCAATTCCCGACATATGTTTATTGATTTCCGGAGGAGCGCTCCGGAATTAAGAGATTATACGGGCTCCGGAACTCCGGAGCCTGGACGACATTTATCAAGCTCCTGGGAAGCGCGCCGAAAGAGAGAGGCCGAAGGTAGGCCCATTGATCACGGGATTCCTGGACGGTGCGGGGCCATAACGTATGTCCGGCCAATTATTCTGCGTATGGCCAGACACGGAGAGCGTCCGCAAAAAAAAATCGATCACGGGCAGACAAACGAATGGCCCCTGTAGGTGCTCAGGTAAAGATGTTCAGTTGGACTAGTCGGCATGCAGGTGAGAATAAACAAACTAAACAAAAGAGGTCAATGCAGAGAAGTCAGTTGTTTTGCTAGTTAGTATCAGCAGTTTTTACTTTCGATTTAAGGATTAACGAGAGGTCGTTATCAGACATCAGACATTAGATATCAGACGAGAGGTCTGATGCTGTGGGATTGTTCCTGCACTTTTGTCAATTTTGTTGTTTTTTTTTTTGTATTTTTGTTCTTAAGGTGTTATGGTATTTATGGAGTGTATTTTCTGTCTGAACTGGTGGGCCTTAGCACGTTGATTTAATAAAAAAATATGAAAAAAGGGATTTTTTCTCATAATCTGGACTTATGTTAATAAAAAAAAAATAGCTTGTGCACTTTGGATTTTAAACGATTATATTTTAATTTGGTCACATTAAAATATAATCGTTTGAAATCCAAAGTGCACAAGTCAGTTTTATTTTTATTGAGATAAGTCCAGAAACATACTGTTAAAATTGTCCAAACTTTTTCGTTACAAAAGTTCTTTATGTTGTCCTTTAAAAAATATCAAAACTTTTTTGTTACAAAGTTTGGACACTCATGCAGTAAATAATAACTAGTACTAATAAATTGTAGTAGTAGGCTAGCTTAGTTTTACTTTTTTTTTCTGTTACGTGTTAGTAGCATGCAATATTTGTATCTTATTTTATTACACCTAACATACAGTAAAAAAAAATCAAAACTTCTTCGTTACAAAAGTTTAGACAATTATGGAGTAAATAATAACTCAATTTTAATTTATACTAGTGGCCTAGCTTAGTTTTAGTTTCTTTCTGATACGTGTTAATAGCATGCAATATTTGGAACTTATTTTATTACACATAACAAAACAGTCTCTTATCTACGTCGTGCAATTTGCAAGTGTTATTTCAGAACGATTTCCACGTCCTTACTCCTACAACTGCACTGTAAAAACCGCGTTTACGACGATTTCGCGCAATTAAGCTCAACTTGCACCCCTTATCAAATAATTGCGGCGGAAAAGTTGCCGTTTGCAGCATTATTCCCGAGTCGGCAGTGTTTTCGATCTGTTTACGTGCCTCACGCCGCAGCAAGCCCTATGTGTGCATGCGGCTAATTCTACGAACATCCAACTGCACGGATTACTCTCAGTTACGACGCCTAATTAGAGTCGGTCCCGCTGAAGAGTAATTTAATTAACAGGAACATGATAACGTCCAATGATAAAGATGTGCGGCATACTGTATGCATCATCCTTAGGACTTCTAACAACGAATCAGTAAGGGTGAAAATTATTTGGTGGCATTGTTTTGTACGAGATGAAATTATTCATTGTATAAAATATTATTTATGTACCACGGGCGTGAAGTAAACGTTATAAGCCTGAAAACGTGCAAATAGATGATCAAGGCCCGTATCTATACTCCGTACTTAAGCTTGAGTTCGACTCAAGCCGTATATATGGTTGCATATTTTCTATAAACGTTTATGCACCAAACGCAACCAAATATACGACTTGAGCCGAACTCAAGCTCAAGTACAGAAAATAGATATGGATCCAAGGCCCGTATGAATAGTCCGTACTTGAGCATGAGTACGACTTAAATCGAATATCTGGGTATATTTGGTTGAGTTTGGTACATACACGATTATAGAAAACACCCAACTAAATATAAGTCTACGAACAGAACTCAAGCTCAAGTACGGACAATAGATATGGGCCCAAGGCCCGTATCTATAGTCCGTACTTGAGCATGCGTACGACTCAAGTCGAATATTTGCATATATTTGGTTGCGTTTGGTTCATAAACGTTTATAGAAAATACGCAGCCAAATATACGACTTGAGCCGAACTCAAGCTCAAGTACGGACTATAGATACGGGCCCAAGTCATGCAAACAGAAACACTAATTTTTTTTTATCTACACAAACTAAAAATATGTATTGGAATTATATGAACATATTCATCATGATAAATAATAATAAATCTGGTTTTTTAATTGATCTAGACAAGCTGGAAAAATGTATTACAAACAATAACATTTTCATCAATACTAATAACCAATAGTAATAGGAGCAGTAAATATAACTAAATACATTTTTTTTATCTAAAAGTAAATATCCTGTATATTACCAAGACCTTCACAATTTGTATTATCATTTTAGTCGCAATATTTTTGCTAACAAATATATTATGATGTAATTAAATATGTATAAAGTGAGCTTACGTTGAACATTGGCGCTAGAAAAACTCAGAAATCCCAAGATATTTAAGGCCAGTCATTAATTATTCTCAGTTTCTGGAATCGTTAAAATGCCATCGTATATTTTAATGTGAACATTTACGAGAATTTAATTTACTTTACACTATACTAAATTATACTATATACATACTATGGTATAGTATTATCAACGAGATTATAGCAGTAGTAACAATGTTTTATTGACTATCGACCTGCGGTCTTTCCGCCTATTAGATTATATTATTGTTAAAATAATATAATCATAGACATGTATGCATACATTTGTATGCAGATTACAATGAATAAATATATATTTAAAAAATCTGTATTGTTTTCACAAGAATTAATTTGATTAAATTTTAATTGGAAATTAATTAAGGTCGCAATTATTTGCAATACGCGAATACCCAAAAATTTTAATTAACATTTTAATATGCAAGCATTGAAATTTAAATGATCAGTAAAATGTATTTGTTTAAGCAATACTCTAATTGTGTAATTTTTATAGTACAATCTTTATTAGGCCGTCGATCTAACTTAACCCTTATGTAATATAAAATCTTGATATATTATTAATTAACATAGTAAAACATGAAAATTATCATCAATAGTTAATATACACTGCTAAAAGCAACGTATAAATTTTATAATTACTAAATGTGAAAAAGGTGTTTCATTTTTATAATAAATAAATGTTGAACAGTCGAGCTCTGTTTACAATTTATAATTAAATTATAGTTATAATTTTTTTAAAATTATATACCGTTCCAAAAATAGCGTTCATGTTTTTAGTTATTGAGATGAATAAAAAAATTTAAAAAAAACAAGGATGGATTTATTAAATTATAATTGTTTAGGAGTAAAAATACAGGATATTTTTGAAAATATTAAACCACAGGACTCCTGTTCAAAAAAACAAAAAAAATCCTCGAAACCGTCGAGTTCTGTGGTCTATTTCGTATTTTCTGATGCACTTAAAAAAATTATGACGTTAGTATTTTTTTACTTATGTCATAAATGTAAAAAAAAAGTGTCAGTAACGTCTAGATTAATTAGATTAATTAAGAAATTTAAAAAAAACAAGGATGGATTTATTAAATTCTAATTGTTTAGGGGTAAAATACAGGGTATTTTAAAAAAAATTAAATCACAGGACTCTTGTTCAAAAAAAACAAAAAAAAATCCTCGAAATGGTCGAGTTCTGTGGTCTATTTCGTATTTTCTGATGCACTTAAAAAAATTATGACATCAGTATTTTTTACTTATGTCATCAATGTAAAAGAGTAAAAGGAGTAAAAACAAAAATGTCTGTTACGTCTGACACACACAACACTTAATTTTCTTATAGTCACAATTAACGCACATTTTTTTTGCAAATATATTTATCCTTTCTTTTAAGAAGTGGAGTTTTTAATAGCAAATTTTTATTGGGAAATCTTTAGATTTATCTCCAGATCTCCAGAAATCTTAATAATTTTAACTCTCTTGAAATTTGACTGCGAATATTTATAAACTTCTTGATATTCTTGAAAATATCGACACATATCAAACTGAAAAAAGCGTGAGTAACAATCATGTCAATCATTTCTGATTTTTATGTTCTCGAAATTATTGAGTAATCTCTCAAAATCTCAAGAATTATTGAGATATGTCTAGGAATCTTGAAAGTTATTGGGAAATCTGGGAAATTATTCAAAAATCTCTGAAATTATTGATATTTGTTGGGAAATCTGTGGAAATCGGCAAAATTATTGAGAAATCTAGGGAAATATTGAAAAATGTAAACCAATTGTCATTTTTTTTCTCGAAATTATTGAAAACTTTCCAAAAATCATGATATTTATTGGGAAATCTGTAGAAATGTTGGAGAATATTGATAAGAGGTGGAAATTATTGAATATTTATAAACCTCTTAATATTGTTGAAACTATCGACACATTTTCAAACTGAAAAAGTGCGAGCACTAATCATGTCAATCATTTCTGATTTTTATGATCTCGAAATTATGGAGTAATCTCTCAATATCTCAAGAATTATTAAGATATGTGTAGGAATCTTGAAAGATATTGGGAAATCTGGGAAATTATTCAAAAATCTCTGGAATTATTGGCATTTGTTGGGAAATCTGTGGAAATCTCCAAAATTATTGAGAAATCTTGCGAATTACTGAAAAATATTAACCAATTCTGATTTTTTTTCTCGAAATTATTGAAATTTTCCAAAAATCATGATAATTATTGGGAAATCTGTAGAAATATTGGAGAATATTGTTAAGAGGTGGAAATTATTGAATATTTATAAACCTCTTAATATTCTTGAAACTATCGACACATTTTAAAACTGAAAAAGTGCGAGTAATAATCATGTGAATCATTTCTGATTTTTATGATCTCGAAATTATTGAGTAATCTTTCAAAATCTCAAGAATTATTTAGATATGTCTAGGAATCTTGAAAGTTATTGGGAAATCTAGGAAATTATTCAAAAATCTCTGGAGTTATTGATATTTGTTGGGAAATCTGTGGAAATCTCGAAAATTACTGAGAAATCTAGGGAATTATTGAAAAATGTTAACCAATTTTTATTTTTTTATCTCGAAATTATTGAAAATTTTCCAAAAATCATGATAGTTATTGGGAAATCTGTAGAAATCTTGGCGAATATTGATAAAAGGTGAAAATTATTGAATATAAAGTATAAAGTATATTAAAGTATCTTATGTGTGCTGTGGGCTTGTCGAGTAAATAAATAAATAAATAAATATTTATAAACCTCTTAATATTCTTGAAACTATCGACACATTTTCAAACTGAAAAAGTGCGAGTAATAATCATGTCAATTATTTCTGATGTTTATGATCTCGAAATTATTGAGTAATCTCTCAATATCCCAAGAATTATTAAGATATGTGTAGGAATCTTGAAAGTTATTAGGAAATCAGGAAAATTATTCAAAAATCTCTGGAGTTATTGATATTTGTTGGGAAATCTGTGAAAATCTCCAAAATTATTGAGAAATCTTGGCAATTATTGAAAAATGTTAACTAACCCTCATTTTTTTACCTCGAAATTATTGAAAAATTTTCAAAAGTCATGATAATTATTGGGAAATCTGTAGAAATCTTGGAGAATATTGATAAAAGGTGGAAATTATTGAATATTTATAAACCTCTTAATACTCTTGAAACTATCGACACATTTTCAAACTGAAAAAGTGCGAGTAATAATCATGTCAATCATTTCTGATTTTTATGATCTCGAAATTATTAAGTAATCTCTCAAAATCTCAAGAATTATTAAGATATGTCTAGGAATCTTGAATGTTATTGGGAAATTTGAGAAATTATTCAAAAATCTCTGGAGTTATTGATATTTGTTGGAAAATCTGTGCAAATCTCCAAAATTATTGAGAAATATTGGAAATTATTGCAAAATGTTAACCAATTCTCATTTTTTTATTTCGAAATTATTGAAATTTTTCCAAAAATCATGATAATTATTGGGAAATCTGTAGAAATCTTGGAGAATATTGATAAAAGGTGTTCTCATTTTTTCATCTCGAAATTATTGAAAACTTTCCAAAAATCATGATATTTATTGGGAAATCTGTAGAAATCTTGGAGAATATTGATAAGTGGTGGAAATTATTGAATATTTATAAACCTCTTAATATTCTTGAAACTATCGACACATTTTTAAACTGAAAAAGTATGAGTAATAATCATGTCAATCGTTTCTGATTTTTATGATCTCGAAATTATTGAGTAATCTCTCAATATCTCAAGAATTATTGAGATATGTCTAGGAATCTTGAAAGTTATAGGGAAATCTGGGAAATTATTCAAAAATCTCTGGAATTATTGATATTTGTTGGGAAATCTGTGGAAATCTCCAAAATTATTGAGAACTCTTGGAAATTATTGAAAAATGTTAACCAATTCTCATTTTTTTATCTCGAAATTATTGAAATTTTTCCAAAAATCATTATAATTATTGGGAAATCTGTAGAAATCTTGGAGAATCATGATAAGTGGTGGAAATTATTGAATATTTATAAACCTCTTAATATTCTTGAAACTATCGACACATTTTTAAACTGAAAAAGTGTGAGTAATAATCATGTCAATCGTTTCTGATTTTTATGATCTCGAAAATATTGGGTAAGATCTCAATATCTCTAGAATTATTAAGATATGTGTAGGTATCTTGAAAGATATTGGGAAATCTGGGAAATTATTCAAAAATCTCTGGAATTATTGGCATTTGTTGGGAAATCTGTGGAAATCTCCAAAATTATTGAGAAATCTTGGGAATTACTGAAAAATATTAACCAATTCTGATTGTTTTTCTCGAAATTATTGAAAATTTTCCAAAAATCATGATAATTATTGGGAAATCTGTAGAAATATTGGAGAATATTGATAAGAGGTGGAAATTATTGAATATTTATAAACCTCTTAATATTCTTGAAACTATCGACACATTTTAAAACTGAAAAAGTGCGAGTAATAATCATGTGAATCATTTCTGATTTTTATGATCTCGAAATTATTGAGTAATCTTTCAAAATCTCAAGAATTATTTAGATATGTCTAGGAATCTTGAAAGTTATTGGGAAATCTAGGAAATTATTCAAAAATCTCTAGAATTATTGATATTTGTTGGGAAATCAGTGGAAATCTCCAAAATTATTGAGAAATCTTTGGAGTTATTGAAAAATGTTAACCAATTCTCATTTTTTTATCTTGAAATTATTGAAATTTTTCCAAAAATCATGATAATTATTGGGAAATCTGTAGAAATCTTGGAGAATATTGATAAGAGGTGGAAGTTATTGAATATTTATAAACCTCTTAATATTCTTGAAACTATCGACACATTTTCAAACTGAAAAAGTGCGAGTAATAATCATGTCAATCATTTCTGATGTTTATGATCTCGAAATAATTGAGTAATCTCTCCATATCCCAAGAATTATTAAGATATGTGTAGGAATCTTGAAAGTTATTAGGAAATCTGGGAAATTATTCAAAAATCTCTGAGTTATTGATATTTGTTGGGAAATCTGTGGAAATCTCCAAAATTATTTAGAAATCTTGGGAATTATTGAAACATATTAACCAATTCTCATTTTTATCACGAAATTATTGAAATTTTTCCAAAAATCATGTTAATTATTGAGAAATCTGTAGAAATATTGGAGAATATTGATAAGAGGTGGAAATTATTGAATATTTATAAACCTCTTAATATTCTTGAAACTATCGACACATTTTAAAACTGAAAAAGTGCGAGTAATAATCATGTGAATCATTTCTGATTTTTATGATCTCGAAATTATTGAGTAATCTTTCAAAATCTCAAGAATTATTTAGATATGTCTAGGAATCTTGAAAGTTATAGGGAAATCTGGGAAATTATTCAAAAATCTCTGGAATTATTGATATTTGTTGGGAAATCTGTGGAAATCTCCAAAATTATTGAGAACTCTTGGAAATTATTGAAAAATGTTAACCAATTCTCATTTTTTTATCTAGAAATTATTGAAATTTTTCCAAAAATCATGATAATTATTGGGAAATCTGTAGAAATCTTGGAGAATATTGATAAGTGGTGGAAATTATTGAATATTTATAAACCTCTTAATATTCATATTAATTATTGAATATTTATAAATCTCTTAATATTCTTGAAACTATGGACACATTTCCAAACAAAAAAGTGCTAGTAATAATCATGTCAATCATTTCTGATTTTTATGATCTCGAAATTATTGAGTAATCTATCAATACCTCAAGAATTATTAAGATATGTGTAGAAATCTTGAAAGTTATTGGGAAATCTGGGAAATTATTCAAAAATCTCTGGAATTATTGATATTTGTTGCGAAATTTGAGGAAATCTCTAAAATTATTGAGAAATATTGGGAATTATTGAAAAATGTTAACCAATTCTCATTTTTTCATCTCGAAATTATTGAAATTTTTTCAAAAATCATGATAATTATTAAGAAATCTGTAGAAATCTTGGAGAATATTGATAAGAAGTGGAAATTATTGAATATTTATAAACCTCTTAATATTCTTGAAACTATCGATACATTTTCAAACTGAAAAAAGTGTGAGTAACAATCATGTCAATCATTTCTGATTTTTATGATCTCGAAACTATTGAGCAATCTCTCAAAACCTCAAGAATTATTGAGATATTGGGAAATCTCCAAAATTATTTAGAAATATTGGGAATTCTTGAAAAATGTTAACCAATTTTCATATTTTTATCTCGAAATTATTGAAAATTTTCCAAAAATCATGATAATTATTGTGAAATCTGTAGAAATCTTGGAGAATATTGATAAATGGTGGAAATTATTGAAAAATCTCTCGGCATCTTGATAAAATTTAGATGTTTAAATATTTTAAAAATATCTCGAAATCTTGAGAATTTATGAGAAATCTGTTTAATTCTTGAAAATTATTAAGAAATCTTGGAAATGATTGAAACATATCTAGAAATCTCGAAAATTAAGCTTATTAAAGATTAACAGATCTTGATGATTATTAAGATATCACTAGAAATCTTAATAATGGAAAATATTGAGAAATCATAGAAATTATTGGAACACTTATATATGAACATATCGTCGGTATTCTGGCAAAAGTCACCAAGTCCAAAGAAGGTCACTTTTAAGTAAATACATTTTTAGAGTTAAACAGGTACGAAAAAACGCTTATTTAAGATTATACGGACCTTATTGGACTTTGTAACTTTTTCCAGAACACCGACGATATATTTATAAACATATATGTAATTAATTTATTGATTTGACTTGTGTAAGTCGTATGACGACCGGCATCAAAATATATTCATGCCTGTCTATTAAATTTTATTCATTTCTCGAAATCTAGACAATACTTAGAAGTGACTAGATATTTTCGAGAAATTTGGAGAACGCAATTTTCAATTCAAGCAATTTTTCATTCGAGGAAAATCCATTCGAGCAACTTGGCTTTCAAGTAATTTTCCATTCAAGGTACGATTTTTCAAGCAATTTTCTTTCGAGCTATTTTTTTAGAGCAATTTTTCGCAACTGGTAGGTATAGGTATCATCAAATAATGGATTTAATGGATTTTTTTTAAACCCCTATCAAAATTGAATAAATTTTAATAAATTCATTGAATTCACATGATTCAATGAATTTAATTATTATACTATTTATTTTAGAGAGTACATATAGGTAATAATATTGAAAAAAATATGTAATTGTAGGAAAATTATTTAATGATAGGTAATTGAATTTGCTCGATAGCAAAAAGTCGATTTTTTAATGTAATTTTAATGTAAATATAAATATAAATTATTATATTAATACCTTAACGATAACAAAATAATGATAACAATAGAATATCTGGCTGTAATTGCAAGTATATATTGCATAAGTATGAAGCTTTAATATAAATATTTTCTATTCATCTATCTGACTATGGTAACATAATACACTTCATAATACAACATACATACGTGTATACAACATAAGGGGTTGTATATACTTCATTATACAATAGAGATTGTATATACTACATTATACAATAGAGGTTGTAATATGACTTCATTATACAACAGGGGTTGTATTATGACTGCGCGTGGTATCGTGAGTTGGCTTCAGTTCAGTACTATTCATGAACTTGTACCTAAAACATCTGCGGATTTGGAAATTGGAAACATATGGGTGCGTTGTGATATCCAGTTGACTCCCGTATTCAGTGCCTCTCCTTGACGTGGTACTTGAGCTGGTGCGATAATACTCACACGATCTTCGCGATCCAGCCACCATTCTTCGCCGGTGTCCATGTTTCGCTTTTATTTCTTCTTCGGCCTTGGACCATCCAATACAAGATATACACGCTGCTTTCAGCTCCCTCTATATTTTCCTCCCCTGTGCTGTTCTCATCTATTTTTTTCACAAGGCAACGTCATGTGTAAAGTCTCATTTAATTCACTTATTATTTTACCCACTAATTGCAATTAATGCAGATTTCCTGGAGTGCCATTGATATTATTCGTCAAACTGGAAAGCTTTTCATTAATCAGCACACGAACATAATTAAAGCCACAACATTCGCCCAGGTACACATGACAGTCGCCCATATGTACACACCCACACACCGGAAGATGAATTTTGCCGGAATCCGCTCGGAGCGAGTAATTGCGTTTCGGTTCAGATTTTCGCGACGGTTTTCGGAGAACTTTAATTACGCCCGGACTCTTTGTAGCCCGGCACATCCACCGTGCCGGAAAAGGTGCAATTTAGCGGTAATTGCAATATGGCGTCACCTTCTCCGGAAGGCATCCCCGGTCCGGCCATCGAGGTAATTGAATGACAACTTAATTGAAGCGACGTAATTAATCGACCGCCGAGCTGCAACGCGAAATTGTTACACGGAGGCAATTAGCCACCGATTTTACACTACAGAGGGAATTTGCAACAAGTGCACCTGAAAGTGCGTTCGGAATTTACAAATTGGATGGATTTTTGGGATTCGTTGATCCAAATAACTTCACAAGCACCTGACATTTGTTTTGCAAATCTAAATAGTAATGGATATAGATGTGAATATCAATTAGAAAGGTACACAATTTTCCTTTTAAATTATGCGAGAATATGCCTTGTGGTATCCAGTTGACTCCCGTACTGAGTGCCTCACCTTGACGTGATACTGGAGCTTGTGCGACAACACTCACACCGTGAAGCAGTTAATGAATGAATGGAAAATATTTTAACGAGTAGTCTGTAACGGTCCAAAAATAGCGTTCGGCAGAAACGGCTTTTAATAAATTAACTAGCGTGTAGACCTACACGGTAGGCAACCATGCTTGCATTTTTTTGTTGTGGTGACGCGTCTCCCCGGTGAGCGATTTTTAAATTCACCGGCGTAAGCGCCACTACGAGGCAGAACTACATTGACTCGTGCCCAAGATAGATCGTGTCAGAAGAACCGTTGCAGATAAGGTATTTCACCATGCGTTTTACGGGAATAATCAACGGTTCTCAACTAACCACCCTTGAGGGGGATTGAGGCATCGACTGGAGGGCAGAGAACACGCTCATAACACCGGGGTAAGTAGTTATCTCCTCTCCTCTTCGTGAAGCCACGTGTCCGGCCATTTTGATTAAGGCCGTGCGTTCCTAGGCGTCTAGCAGCGGGGTAGGCAGCTCGGCCGGAACATTCCTGGCTGGAGGCCGCGAGCGAGCTTCAGGTCCACGACGCGAGCCGTCGGCCCTTCTGGAGCTGTAGCAGTCACCGGCGACGACCACCCGGAACGCAGGCCAGATCAGATAAAAAAAATTCCAATAATATAATTCTTTTGTGTGCTCGATTGAGCCATCTTTGCCGATTATTGTTTTGTGTGTAAATTGCGTAAACGTGTTCTGTATCGTACGTGTTTTGCGCTAGTGTACGAGAAAGGTCGCTCCCTCTGCCCTTTAAATCGCGCGATTAGGAGCTTATTTTATTCGGCCGAATAGAGTAGACCCTGCGCGAAAGGGTGGCGCTCGGAGGTATTTGTTTTCAGGAGCGCAGGACACGGTGTCTGTCATTTGTGTGTGCGAATAAACGCCGACATCTTATCATACCAAACTCACAGCTGTTATTTTTTGCTCCCCCCACGTTTTCTCTTTACAGTTTTCTATTCCAGTCATTTCAGTTACAGTTTTACAGTTTTCTATTCTCACTGCGAGATTTACACCTGGTGGTGTTGGCGTCAAACGGTCAGCGTTGTGACAGTTCGTGATTTCTGAGCTTCGCTGACTGTCTGCCGTCCACCCACGCAGGTAGAGTGGAGCCTCCCTTGCGACGAAGTAGCAACGAGGTAAAATTACGTGGAGCCTTTTTTTTAACCCCCCCACTCTCTGACACCGAGAGCCTGGCCCTCGTCACTACTTCAAAGGGACCCTCCACTCGCTCCACGGCCTAACGCGCCGACTGCCCTTCAGGTACGTCACAAGTCCATATACTTTTGACGAAGTGCTTGGCTGAATCACCCTATATGGGTGATTCAGACGGTTTTTATGTTTAAATTTGTTTAATAATTGCGTTAGTGGATGTGGCTTTTAAAAGTTACTTACTCCCATTGAATAATTTATCCGCAGATTCGAGATAATTGCAAAACGCTGAAGCAATGAGATTATAATGAAAATAGATGCAGAGTGACAACCGCAGCCCGATTTTGTATTACAGCGAGCATCTGTATTATATCTGGAAAACGTATCTGCACCGGGCGCACGACTAATCCCTGAATCGCTGCCTAAACGACTTGAATCGATCGCAGTTTGAGTTGGATTGGCAAATATTATACAACGCTCTCACGGTGTTTACGCTGAAATAGTTTAATTAAGGCCATGAATATATACTGTTCCGTCTACTCCGAGCTACGCGCCTAGGCGTATAACGGCAGTAAAGGCCGGAAGATAGGCAAAAGCAAATAGGCCGCACAGCAAATATAATTACTACAACATTTTTGTTTAATTATACCTACAAATACATGATAAAAAAGTCATGTGTTTTATGCAAATGAAAATAAACATGTTTTTCAAAATCGGGAATTTTCTAAAATACGTAAAAAATATGTAAAATTTAAATAATTATACTTTTGGGTATTAACTCACCTGGATTTTTTCCACCTAGTGGGTCTCATCAGTCCAGCGATTCCGAAAGTTGATTCCTAAATGTATATTATGTCGCTTATTGGCCTGACCATGGTATATTAATGGTATACCATGTAGTATACCATGGTATAGTAATGCACGAGAGAAGCGTGTGAGCGCCATTTCTTGTTTGAGAATTAATCAGCGCCATCTCCTTAGTTATTTGATTTTCAAACAAGAGATTTCGCACACATGCTTCCGTCAAGCATTACTAAAAAATATGGTTTTATAAAATTTTGCACATTTTGTTTTTGAAGAACAACGTGTTAAAATTTGGTAACAGCTCTTGAAACACTTCATTTTTTAAAGAATTTCATCAAATTTGAATAATTCTCTGGAGTTTTGTAGAATAGCAGTTTAATTTTGATAGCTCTTCTCAAAATTTGACAGTTTTTGACTAAAAACAGTTCAAATTTAATGACTTATCTAGAAATTCTACAACTTTGCAAGCAAACCCAGTTGATATATGACAATTGCTTAAAAATAAGGTGGTCTATGAAGAAAAACAGTTTAAATTTAATAATAATTTTGGAATGTGTGTGGATCCATCCTGAGTTATGAGATTTGAATGCTGATGACGGCTCCCGTACCGAAACTAGTTCATTAAAACAAAACGTACACCTGAGAATGCATAAACACAATTCCATTAATAATAATTCCTGAAATTTAAGGGTGTGTGATGAAAAACTGTTCAATTTTTTTTTTCATTGCTTTCGATATTTGATGAGTTTTAAAGAAAAACAGTTCTAATTTGACAGTTATTTAGAAATTTTACAGTTTTTCAAGAAAACCAGTTCATACTTGATGATTGCTCCTGATAATTTACAATTTTGCAAGCAGAACTAGCTAAAATGTGATAATGTCTCTTAAAGTATGATTAAAAGTATTGAAGAAAAACGTGTTAAAAATTGATAATTGCTCTTGAAATTTCACACATTTCGAAGAAACCCACAAATTTGAAAACTGTTCTACAAATGTGACAAGGTTTGAAGTATAACAGTATAATTTTTATAGTTCCTTTAAAATTTTGAAAGTTCAAGATGTATCTTGAACTTCTACAACTTTGCAAGTAAACCTAGTTAAAATATGACAATTTCCTAAAAAAATCACGGTATTTGAAGCTAAACAGTTTAAATATGATAACATTTCTTCAAATTTAATAGTTTTTGAAGAAAAACTGATGAAGTTTGATTATTCCTCTTGAAATTTGACAGTTTTTGAGGAAAACCAGTTCAAATTTTACAGTTATCTTAAAATTGTACTGTTTTGAAGAAAACCTGTTCATGTTTGATAATTTTAATAATTTTTTTGCAATTTTGCAAGCAAAACCAGTTAAAATATGATAATGTTATTATTATTACTATTAAAGCATTGATTTTTTTTTTAAGAAAAACGTGTTATAACTTGACAATTGCTCTTGAAAATGCACATATTTTGAAGAAACCTACAAATTTGAAAATTGCCCTAGAAATTTGATAAGTTTTGAACAATAACAGTACAATTTTGCTACATCTTTTTAAAATTTGACATGTTTGGAAGATAAACTATTCAAATTTAATAATTTATCTTGAAATTCTACAACCGTGTAAGCAAACCCAGTTAAAATATGATAATTGCTTAAAACAATGACGATCTTTGTAGCTAAACAGTTCAAATATGTTAATATTTCTTAAAATCCAGTAATTTTTTGAAGAAAAACTGCTGAAATTTGATTATTGCTCTAAAATTTGACTGTTTTTGAAGAAAAACAGATTAAATTTTACAGTTATCTTGAAATTTTACAGTTTTGAAGAAAACCAGTTTATGTTCGATAATTGCTTTTAAAAATTTGCAGTTTTGCAAGCAGAACCAGTTAAAATATGATAATGTCTCTTAAAGCATTTGATGGTTTTTGAAGAAAAACGTGTTAAAATTTGATAATTGCTCTTGAAATATCACACGTTTTGAAGAAATCCACAAATTTGAAAAATGCCCCAAAAAGTTTTGAAGAATAACAGTATAATTTTGATTCTTCTTTTTAATATTTAACAGTTTTTCAAGAAAAACAATTCAAATTTTATAATTTATATTCAAATTCTACAAATTTGCAGGAAACATGATAATTGCTTAAATAAATCACGGTCTCTGAAGCTAAACCGTTTAAATATGATAATATTTCTTCAAATTTAATAGTCTTTGAAGAAATACTGATGTAATCTGATCTTTGCTTTTAAAATTTGACTGCTTCTGACAAAGACACAGTTAAAATTTGACTATTATCTTGAAATTTTACAGATTTGAAGAAAACCAGTTCGTGTTTGATAATAGCTCTTGAAAATTTGCAGTTTTGCAAACAGAACCAGTTAAAATATGATAATGTCTCTTAAAGCATTGATGGTTTTTCAACAAAAACGTGTTAAAATTTCATAATTGCTCTTGATATTTCATACATTCTGAAGAAACCTACAAATTTGGAAATTGCCCTAGAGATTTCATAAGTTTGGATAATAATAAGACATGTTTGGAAGATAAACAATTAAAATTTAATAATTTATCTTGAAATTCTACAACTTTGCAATTAAACACAGTTGAAATATGATAATTTCTTAAAAAAATCACGGTCTTTGAAGCTAAACAGTTTAAATATGATAATATTTCTTAAAACTTCATAGTTTTCGAAAAAAAGATTTATGAATATTTATTATTGTTCTTGATATTTCACTGTATTTGAAGAAAACCAGTTCAAATTTGACAGTTATCTTAAAATTTTACAGTTTTGAAGAAAACCAGTTCATGTTTGATCATTGCTCCTGAAATTTTGCAATTTCGCTAGCAGAACCAGTCAAAATATGATAATGTCTCTAAAAACATTGATGGTTTATTGAAGAAAACCCATTTAAAATTTGATAATAGGTATTGAAATTGCACACTTATTGAAGCAACCCCAAATTTGAAAATTGCCCTAGAAATTTGATAAGTTTTGAAGAATAACAGTACAATTTTGCTAGTTCCTTTTAAATTTCGACATGTTTGGAAGACAAAAAAATTCAAATTTAATAATTTATCTTGAAATTCTATAACTGGCCAAGCAAACCTAATTGATATATGATAATTGCTTTAAAAAAACACGGTCTTTGAAGATGAACAGTTTAAATATAATAATATGTCTCGAAATTTAATAGTTTTTGAAAGAAGATTTATGAAATATTATTATTGTTCTTGAAATTTGACTGTATTTAAAGAAAATCAGTTCAAATTTAGCAGTTATCTTGAAATTTTACAGTTTTGAAGAAAACCAGTTCATGTTTGATAAATGCTCCTGAAATTTTGCAAGCAGAATCAGTTAAAGTATGTTAATTTCGTTTAAAGTGTTGATGGTTTTTAAAGAAAAACGTGTTAAAATTTGTCAATTGCTTAAAAAAATCACGCTCTGTGAAGCTAAACACTTAAAATACAATAAAATTTCTTGAAATTCAATAGTTTTTTGAAGAAAAACTGGTAAAATTTGATCATTGCTCATAAAATTTGACGGCTTTAGACAAAAAAACAGTTAAAATTTGACAACTATCTTGAACTTTTAAAGTTTTGAAGAAAAACAGCTTATGATTGATAATTGCTCCTGAAAATTTGCAATTTTGCAAGCAGAACCAGTTAAAATGTGATACTGTCTCTTAAAGCATTGGTGGTTTTTGAAGAAAAACGTTTTAAAATTGATAATAGCTTTTGACATTTCACACTTTTTGAAGAAATCCACAAATTTGAAAACTACCCTAGAAATTTGATAAGGTTTGAAGAATAACAGTATAATTTTGATAGTTCTTTGTAATATCTAACAGTTTTTCAAGAAAAACAATTCAAATTTTATAATTTATATTCAAATTCAGCAAATTTGCAAGAAATATGATAATTGCTTAAAAAAATCACGGTCTCTGAAGCTAAACAGTTTAAATATGATAATGTCTCTTAAAGCATTGGTGGTCTTTCAACAAAAACGTGTTAAAATTTGATAATTGCTCTTCAAAGTTCATACATTTTGAAGAAACCTACTAATTTGAAAATTGGCCTCAGTTTTGATGATTCAAAATTTGATAAGTTTTGAAGAATAACAGTACAATTTTGCTAGTTCCTTTTAATAAAATTTGACATGTTTAGAAGAAAGGCAATTCAAATTTAATAATTTATCTTGAAATTCTACAACTTTGCATGTAAACCCAGTTGAAATAGGATAATTCCTTAGAAAAATCAAGGTCTTTGAAGATGAACAGTTTAAATATGATAACATTTCCTGAATCTTAATACTTTTTGAAGAAAAACTGATGAAATTTTATTTGCAAAATATGCAATTTTTGTTGCAAAACAGTTTAAATACAATAATATTTCATGAAATTTAATGGTTTTTGAAGAAAAACTGATCAAATTTGATTACTGCTCTTGAAATTTGACTGTTTTTGAAAAAAAAAAGAGTTCAAATTTGACAGTTATCTTGAAATGTTACAGTTTTGAAGAAAACCAGTAATGTTTGATAATTGCTCCTGAAATTTTATAAATTTGCCAGTTAAAATATGACATTTTTTTTAAAATTATTTATTTATACAATAATCACATATACCATGTTTATAACATTCGATGCATGATTGAAATCATACATGGATTGGTTAATAATCTTAACATGTGATAATCAATTTGTAAGGCAATTACGAGGACGTCGATAAATGTGCTGCCTCAGTATTTAATTAACTTGTAAATCATTCAGGAAATATATTTTTGAGTGATTTAGTATGATGGACAACCTTTTAGGATTGCTTCGCCATTACAATAGCCGCACATTATTTATTCATTTTGTACATACGTAATAATATAGTAGCCCATTATTATTGCACTGGACGTGTTATTTTTTTCAATGATTCATATTTTAAACCACCTGTCTATTATCTGTAAGTGGTAGCTGTAATAAACAAACCTACGATCGACGTAAACGTAATTTCTGACATGACTTTCTTTCAATCATTGAAAATGGTAATTTGAAAATGAATGAATGGATGAAATTTATCATGCTTATAGGCATTGGATGATATATTTAAATTACTTTGACCCTTACAAAAATACAGCACAGCACAGTGAAAGCGTGAAAGTGAAAGCATACTAATTTTGTTTGTGGAAAATATATCATTGAGTATTAACCTTGGCATTAATCAAATTGCAAATTTCGAAAAGGGTCTCTGAAAATCAAAATTTTTCAGGAGATACAAAAAACTGATTTTTTTGGGCAGTTGACTGTTATTTAACTTTCTTTTTTCTTCTGAAAATATTATTTTTGAAACTAAATAGTCAATAGTTAAGCAAAATAAATAATAAAGAAAAAATAATATTTACCAATAAGTACTCAATTATAACAACCTTAAATGAAGCATGAAAACCAAATATGAGCATTAATGATTATCGGTCATACAAAAATACATAAAAAAAAGAGTGAAACCGTTTATTTTGAATCCTCCCCGAGAGTAGCCCTTTTCGAAATTTGTAATTCTATTGAACATAGGCTTAGAGTAATTAAGTATGAACCTAGGACTTTGCACTAGGCTACTACTGCAACAGTTAAGTGAACACTTATAATTTCATGTAGTTTCTGTGTGTTTGTTAAATGCACTGTCCTACCGACTGCGCCAGTTATGCGGACAATTGTGACTGCATGTAGTGTCTGTGTTTTTATTAAATGCGCTACCGACTGCGCCATCAGTGTTATCGTAACAAGTTTTATCTTCATGTTATTCCTTAAAAAAATATTCTGAAAATCTACTCTGCATTGCAATTCTCATACTTCATTATATTTTGTTAGATGTTGGGGTGTGTGAGAGAGTTTATAAAATGTTTAATCAAGCATAGTTGCAAAAACCGCATATCTACGCAAAGTTCCCAGGCATCAATTACAGGGCGCAAATAATGTATTGGCGTATGGCACAATTAAATATTTAACAATAATTCCTCACGACGCCGCATATATTATTAACCAGGAATATTAAATTAGTTCTGATGAAAGCGGCGCGTTTAAATTTTCAGCAAACAGTTTTCAGGGTAATTATTCGTTTATGTTAATGTGATTGTTATTAATGCGGGGGTGTTAATTGTTTGTCGAATTGCTTACTCAGCGGGCGTAGCAACAATGCGATTGTTGTTATTTTAACGGCAATTGCGGATTCCGTGCCGAATTCTGTACGAACATACTGTTCAAATTTCACGCTGATGGGGGCTGCAAGCAGGTCGAGACCACGTCAATACGTTATTAAGCGCCACCGGTTCGAGGGGCCAATGCAGGAATGTGACACGTGTTGTGCAGAGAGATTGCATCCCCCTGTGTACGTGCATTTGCAGCTTAATAGCCAGACAACGCGCAACTAATAACGATGATTAGTATATTCCCAGGGCCGGCAGAGTTCGCGAGAGTTGCCATTCCGGATTAGCGGCCTGCGAACTCGGAACTTCGTCATGATTCGGGAATTTCTGCGGTTAAATGCAGAAATTGGTAATTATGTTGTATTGTTAGAGGCGGGCATTATCTGTAACTGTAAGTACGTCGATGGGGTTGTTTATGGAAATTTGATGTGTGTGTGTTTTGGGGTGGGGCGATAATGACGAAACAATTGGTTTATGTAATACCCAGTTTGGGCAAAGCTTATTACAAAGCACTATAGCTATCTCTAAATACATATAATACGTAGTACAAGTTATATGTTCCAAGGTTTGTACAAAATTTTCTATAAAATAACTCCAAACAGTAACATAAATCAAATGAGCACCTAAATAGATTGATTTAGCTTCCTAAACTCCAAACAGTATCTCCCTAACGTAAATCAAATGAGCACCTAAACAGACTCATGAACTTTCAACCCTTCAAATCACACTCAATTATTACGATTGTATTGTGATGTAACTCAATCATAACCATTAGATAGGACACAACAATTCAATCATATTCCTGAACATTTCACTGTATTAAAACTTAGCAAACAAATCTTGTACAATTTATTCAATTATATACTATATATAATTCAATAGTGTAGATATAATCCTGCATTGTCATCTGAAATATGTACGAGCAGTTAAATTTTCAGGAGTAAATAGGAAAATATTAATAGTGATGGAGCTGTTTGTCTGTTTATCAACTTCCTAGAAACCGCATACGGGGAAACTCGTGAGCGTCGTGGAAGGAAAATTGATAGCCCCGTGTCACGGCACTGCATCAAGTTATAAGGCAGTATATCGTAAGTTTCTCCCTCTGCAAATCTTATTCGTGCAATGTATATTGTTACCGATAAAAACTTCTTGAATAAATTGAGGCGCGAATAAAACACGGAATAACGATAATGATGCAAATATTTACAGAATTGCCCAATTTGTTTGATTAATGCCTTTTTTGTTTCGTTGATATATCATTCATGGATTGCTACATTTTTGTATCTATTGTGCGATAAGTTTTCTTACCTGCGATATATTTTAACCCGTATAAAGGCGACATTTGTTTCATGGATAATAGCAGCGTCCGAAGATTGTATGACCCTTTTGTATCATATTTGTGTAATTTAATTTGATCATTTGATCTGTGTAAGACATACCAGTATCAGGTACATCAATAAATAATTATTTTTATCACCTATTGGCGAGTTCGGAGTCAATAGATTTTACTCTGGGGGTGGACATTGGAAGCATCCTCCATGAAAAAACTCGAAGCCTTCGAAATGTCCACATTTCGAAGGATGCTGAAAATCCCATGGACAGATAAAGTAGCAAACATCGAGGTACTTACAAGCATGGGCAAGGACACAGAGCTGCTCACGACAGTGAAACGCTGGAAAGCAGGATACTTCGGGCACATCTTCGGGAATGACAAATATCAATTCCTCCAACTAATCATGGAAGGGATAATAGAAGGAAAACGGGAAATCGGAAGGAAGAGGTTCTCCTGGCTAACCAATCTTAGACAATGATTCGAAGTAAGGGATGCTTCTGCACTAATACGACTCGCAATCTTTCTGAGGGGCAAGTGTCTTTACTAATTTAGTTTCAGCTATTCCTTATTTAGGAACTAGTATTGTTCAATGATTATGAGGAGGATTTAGGATCGGAACGAGTTCAATCATATGGTAGCCAATCTCCTGTGAGGAGAAGGCACTGGAAGAAGAAGAAAATGTCACTCCTATTAATCTTCTTATTCTGCGGCCTTAGAAACTATTATGAGTTATAATCTGCTCAACAATTTCGATTTCAATTCTTCAACAATTCCTTCCTTAGATCATTAGATTTTATTAATAGCCCAAGTAAATCTCTAAACTTTGCGTTATTGTTGATTTATATTCAGGTTCTGTTTTTTTTTTCTTCTTCCTGAGATTCCTTTCTCCGAAAATCCTTCACCAACCTCCTTCCTTCGATCTTTTTAGATCTGTAACGTTGTTTTTCGAGATTACCGTAGAAGTAGCGTGGTTGCCTACCATAACACTCCGTCGCGGCAATCAATCAATTCCCCCTCCCACTGTCCCACTGAAATTGAACCAGAGTGCTCTAGGTCTTCGCGCATTTGTTCTTTGTTTTTTAAATTAAGTTAATTCTTAAACTGAATTTTGTTTTGCGGCTTTGCGGACAAAATTACGTTGATATTTAGTTATTATTATTATTTATGTATTAGTAATGTGCTGCCCCACATTAGATTTTTTGACGGAACTGACGAGTTAGGAATTTAAGAATCACCTTACAATCATTTATATTTTTTATGTTAGAAACATATACATGCGAATTTTTATTTCAGAATATTCAAATGAAAAGGACATTAGACCTTTATTTTGGCCTCTCAGTAGTAGAACCCAGTAAAAAGCCAAGGGAGGAATAACTTGGGTCACCAATCCTGGAAAGGAATCCAAGTTACATTTTGTTAAACATCCCACAAAGAAGAACGCCATTAGAATAAACGCAGGGAACAGAAATATAGTTGGCTGGAATATAGTGAAGAAAATGGTGGTGCATTTTGTAGACTATGCAGAAATTTCATGAAAAGATGCAAAAGTGTTGCAAAAGATTAAAGGAGTGTTCATAAACGTTCCATTTACGTGTTTTAAAAATGTTTTGGAAAAAAAAGGTAGTTACAGAAACATATACATTCGTTAACTCACATGGTAAGTGTCATGGCAACCCTCAGAAATCAAAATATGGAAAAAATCTCAAATAGATCAAATTACAGCAGCAAGGATACTACATCTGAACTACTGGTATATATGGGTGAAGATTTGAAAGAGGAGTCGAAGAAAATATTAAAAAACCAAGAAGTTCCCTATTTTGGTAGATGAAAGCACATCTCTAAGAAATTTTGGATTTGGTGGTGCTTCTAATATGGATAGAAAAACAATGCTTTGGGAAAAAAAAGACTAGTTAGACAAACATATACATTCGTTAGCTCACATGATAAGTGTCATGGTAACCCTCAGAAGACAAAATATGGAAAAAATCTCAAAGTGATAGATCAAATTACAGCAGCTAGGACACTAAATCTGAACTACTGGTATGTATGGGCGAAGTTTTGAAAGAGGAGTCGAAGAAAATGTTAAAAACCAAGTTCTCTATTTTGGCAGATGAAAGCACTTTTCTAAGAAATTTTGGATTTGGTGGTGCTTCTAATATGAATATAAAAACAATGCTTTGGGAAAAAAGGCTAGTTAGAGAAACATATACAGTCGTTTGCTCACACGGTAAGTGTCATGGTAACCCTCAGAAGACCTTTATTTTGGTCTCTCAGTAGTAGAACCCATTAAAAAGCCAAGGGAGGAATTTCTTGGGTCACCAATCCAGGAAAGGAATCCAAGTTACATTTTGTTAAACCATCCCACAAAGAAGAACGCCATTACAATAAACGCTGGGAACAGAAGTATAGTTGGCTGGAATATAGTGAAGAAAATGGAGGTGCATTTTGTAGACAATGCAGAAATTTCACGAAAATATGCAAAAGTGTTGCAAAAGATTAAAGGAGTGTTCATAAATGTTCCATTTACGTGTTTTAAAAATGTTTTGGGAAAAAAAGGTAGTTACAGAAACATATACATTCGTTAACTCACATGGTAAGTGTCATGGCAACCCTCAGAAGACAAAATATGGAAAAAAATCTCAAAGTAATAGATTAAATTACAGCAGCAAGAGCACTACATCTGAACTACTGGTATGTATGGGTGAAGTTTTGAAAGAAGAGTCGAAGAAAATGTTAAATACCAACAAGTTCTCTATTTTAGCAGATGAGAGCACTTCTCTAAGAAATTTTGGATTTGGTGGTGCATCTAATATGGACAGAAAAACAATGCTTTGGGAAAAAAGGATAGTTAGAGAAACATATACATTCGTTAGCTCACACAGTAAGTCATGGCAATCCTCAGTAAACAAAATATTGGAAAAGTTTCAAATGATAGATCAAATTACTGCAGCAAGGACACTACATCTGAACTACTGGTATGTATCTGCGAAGTTTTGAAAGAGGAGTCGAAGAAAATGTTAAAAAACCAAGATGTTCTCTATTTTGGCAGATGAAAGCACTTCTCTAAGAAATTTTGGATTTAATGGTGCATCTAAGATGGATAGAAAAACAATACCTAGGGAAAAAAGGCTAGTTAGAGAAACATATACATTCCTTAGCTCTCACGGTAAGTGTCATGGTAACCCTCACATAACAAAATATGGAAAAAAATCTCAAAGTGATAGATCAAATTACAGCAGCAAGAACAATACATCTGAACTACAGGTATGTATTTCACCCATAGAAAATTGCCCTACAAATTTGATATGTTTTGAAGAATAACAGTACAATTTTGCTAGTTTCTTTTAAAATTAGACATGTTTGGAAGATACAAGATCCAAATTTAATAATTTATTTTGAAATTCTACAACTGTGCCAGCATACCCAATTAAAATATGATAATTGCTTTAAAATCAACACGGTCTTTGAAGATGAACAGTTTAAATATGATAATATTTCTCGAAATTTAATACTTTTTGAAAGAAAAATTTATATAATTTTATTATTGTTCTTGAAATTTGACTGGTTTTGAAGAAAAACAGTTTAAGTTTGAAAGTTATCTTGAAATTTTATAGTTTTGCAGAAAACCAGTTCATGTTTGATCATTGCTCCTGAAATTTTGCAATTTCGCAAGCAGAACTAGTCAAAATATGATAATGTTTCTTAAAATATTGTTGGATTTTGAAGAAAATGGTGTTAAAATTTGATAATTGTTCCTGAAATTTCACACATTTTGAAGAAATCCACATATTTGAAAAATATCCTAGAAATTTGATAAGTTTTGTAGAATAACAGTATAATTTTGATAGCTCCTTTAAAATTTGACAGTTTTAGAAGAACAACAATTCAAATTTATTAATTCATTTTGAAATTCTACAACTTTGCATGTAAACCTAGTTGAAATATGATAATTCCTTAAAAAAATCACGGTCTTTGAAGATGTGGTATGCAGATACTGGTATGTATGGGTGAAGTTTTGAGAGAAGAGTCGAAGAAAGATGTTCTCTATTTTGGCAGATGAAAGCACTTCTCTAAGAAAATTTGGATTTGGCGGTGCTTCTAATATGGATGGAAATGGTGGAGATTAAGAAGAAAACTTACTGAAAGCGCAAACAAAGATGATCTTCATATACACTATAGAGCGCAAATTTTATCGATGGCAGCAGCTTCCTGCAGAAATAGAAACTAGTAAAGGCATATACAAGCTATTCAGTAAATTGCCGAAATAAGAACATATTTTGCATGAAATTCAAGCATTATTCAGTGATCCTATTCTCAAGATACCAGAATGCATTGAAGTGAGATGGTTATCTTACTACAGGATAGTGAACATTATCTTTAGGGCTAAAATATCTAAAAACCAAGAAGTTCTCTATTTTGGCAGATGAAAACACTTCTCTAAGAAATTTTGGATTTGGTGGTCCTTCTAATATGGATAGAAAAACAATGCTTTGGGAAAAAAGGCTAGTTAGAGAAACCTATACATTCGTTAGCTCACACGGTAAGTGTCATAGTAACCTTCAGAAAACAAAATATGGAAAAAAATCTCAAAGTGACAAATGAAATTACAGCAGCAAGGATCTGAACTATTGGTATATAAGGGTGAAGGTTTCAAAGAGGAGTCAAGAAAATGTTAAAAACCAAGAAGTTTTCTATTTTGGCAGATGAAAGCACTTCTTTTCTAAGAAATTTTTGATTTGGTGGTCCTTCTAATATGGATAGAAAAACAATGCTTTGGGAAAAAAGACTAGTTAGAGAAACATATACATTCGGTAGCTCACACGGTAAGTTTCATTGTAACCCTCTGAAAACAAAATATGGAAACAAATCTCAAAGTGATAGATCAAATTACAGCAGCAAGGACACTACATCTGAACTACTGGTATATATGGGTGAAGATTTGAGAGACACTTTGAAGAAAAAAGTTCTATATTTTGGCAGATGAAAGCACTTCCCTAAGAAATTTTGGTTGGTGGTGCTTCTAATATGGGTGGAAATTGTGGGGGTATAAGAATAAAACTTACTGAAAACGCAAACAAAGATAATCTTCATTTACACTGTAGAGCGCAAATTTTATCGATCGCAGCAGCTTCCTGCAGAAATAGAGACTAGTAAAAGTATATACAAGCTATTCTGGTAATTGCCGAAATAAGAAAATATGTTGCATGAAATTGAAGCACTAGTCAGTCATCCTATTCTCAAGATACCAGAATGAATTGAAGTGAGATAGTTATCTCACTACAGGACAGTGAACATTATCTTTAGGTACTAATCTAAATCTAGGAACTAATCTAAATCTAAATCTTTCTTCCTAAATCTAGGACTAAATAATTATGTTTGATAGCTTGTGAGCACATTCACAAAGAAGGAGCAGACCTTTCATCATTGGCAGGAGGTATTTTATTAGAAATAATAAATGCAAGCTTTATGCTCACCTGCCATTTGATGAACGAAATACTTAGTGCACTTTCTTACCTCAGCAATTCTTTGCAAAGGAAAGATTTGAGTTCAGCGAAAGTTATCCTACTGATTAAGCACTGATTATCATCCTACTGATAAGCAGTGTGAATGCAATTACAGTGATTTGCAAAAAAAAGTTAGATGCAAGATACTAGACATTAGATCTGAAGTACAACTGATTGATGATAATGATCCAAGGAAAATATTTGCCAGTTTGAGGGAATACTACGAAAGTGTGAATAAAGAAATTGTAGATAGATTTAATGATAAATCAATAGATACTATGGTATTTGCAAGTAAATTTGAGACCTTTCAGTTATTATATAGTTTAAAAGACACTGAAGTCAGAAAGTTTTGTGACAACTTTCCGATTCTTAACGCAGAAGCTGTACTTCCAGATCTGAAATCTTATAATTATTTTATCAAGTCTATGCAAGAAAGCAGAATTCTTCAGCAGATTCTTAACGTAGAAGCTGTACTTGCAGATCTGAAATCTTATAATTATTTTATCAAGTCTATGCAAGAAAGCAGAATTATTTAGCAGATTCTTAACGTAGAAGCTGTACTTGCAGATCTGAAATCTTGTAATTATTTTATCAAGTCTATGCAAGAAAGCAGAATTCTTCAGCAGATTCTTAACGTAGAAGCTGTACTTGCAGATCTGAAATCTTATAATTAATTTATCAAGTCTATGCGCAAAAAATCAGAATTTTTTAGTAGATTCTTAACGTAGAAGCTGTACTAGCAGATCTGAAATCTTATAATAATTTTATCAAATCTATGCAAGAAAGCAGCATTCTTCAGCAGATTCTTAACGCAGAGGCTTTACTTGCAGGTCTGACATCTTATAATTATTTTATCAAGTCTATGCAAGCAAACATAATTCTTCAGCAGATTATTAACATAGAAGCTGTACTTGCAGATCTGAAATCTTATAATTATTTTATGAAGTCTATGCAAGAAAGCAGAATTCTTCAGCAGATTCTTAACATAGAAGCTGTACTTGCAGATCTGAAATCTTTTAATTATTTTATCAAGTCTATGTAAGAAAACATAATTCTTCAGCACATTCTTAACGTAGAAGCTGCACTTGCAGATCTGAAATATTTTAATTATTTTATCAAGTCTATGTAAGAAAACAGAATTCTTCAGCAGATTCTTAACGTAGAAGCTGCACTTGCCGATCTGAAATCTTTTAATTATTTTATCAAGTCTATGCAAGTAAGCAGAATTCTTCAGCAGATTCTAAACGTAGAAGCTGTTCTTGCAGATCTGAAATCTTTTAATTATTTTATCAAGTCTATGCAAGAAAGCAGAACATATACAGCAGACGAAAGCCATGTGTCAAAAATATTAGAAACTGACATGAGATATTATGAGTTACAAAAGCTCTGTGAAATCCTTTTGGACAGTTCAATGAACACAATAATAATAATAATAATAATAATAATAATTCCTACTACTCCTCCACCTATGGATTTAATATAATACTGAGCACGACACGAAAGGAATGCTACCAGGAACATTAATGTATTGCATGATGATAAGCATTGAAGAACCTAATATTACCAATGAGGAATTTTCGCAGAAAACAGTAGACTTATATGCTGTTAAGAATCCTCGATGCATACGATTTTTTTGATGTTTTAATAATTAGAACTTCAAACAAATCGTATCTTCTTCTTCTTTGGTCCTATTACTCCACCAGGGAGTGTAGGGCATCTTTCAATGTTTCTGTGACTGATGTACCAATAAAATGTCGTCACCATTTTACTGCCTCCCTCCTGCAACTACTCCTCTTCTTCTTCGCAGAGTTGATCCACCATTTCTTTCCACCTGCCTTTATTTTGTGCAATGTGCTTTGCCTGGTTCCATGTTATATATCAGCGGTCAAGCTCTTTCCGGTTCTTCCCCATGTCGTCTGTGGTCCACCTCGTTTCCTTTTTCCCCTCATATTAAAAGAAATCGTACACATAATTATTATACATTACTATAATTATGTTCTTTATACGAAAATTGTACTGTTTATACTGTAAATACTGTTTTATATTTGCTGAATGAAACTGTTTTTTAATTAAAAAAAACATTTTTATCTTTTTATCTTCCTATATAAAATTGGTCTACACTTGAATCTATAGGCACAGCTGCCCTGCCCCCTTGGACTTCCAAAATGCCTACCGGGGATCAAATTATCTGAAACAAACCTTGCTTGTAGTTCATCCGGAGTGAACCGACTTCTTCATAAGTAGTGCGTCTTAATAAAAATATAATTTAACGTGTAATTAAAAATGTCAATAAAACTTCAGTTTGTTATTTTGCATAATTAGGAATTCTATGGCTATCGAATGCTAGGAAGTCATAAACACTTGTATAAATCGAAGCCCCTCACTCCGCATTTTGAAAACATAATAAACTTTTAACGAACGGAAAAGCTGAGCCATGCTATATACATAGGATATTATTTGTAGTGGCGTACTTTTTAAGTATGCAAAAAACCTGTTTTACTGCTTTTAAAATTTACGTTTTTATTGCACAGCTGATATAAAAGTGCTTTATGTATTTGACTGCAACTGTGATTATACGGCTAAAGCATATTTAGTATTAAAATTGTGAAACCTATTTTGCAGTAATTGCGTAATCACTGCAGCAACAATATGATAATGCGCTCCAGAAAATAAATCATTAATGGTCTATTAAACGCGCAGTTTAGCGCCACCACTGCATGGGAGATAATATATTTCTGTAAAATGTCATTAAAACGTCCGAGCTCTTTTCCCAGCGGCCGTTGCGGCCCGGTGCCCCGCTGGACCGGCTGAAAAACGCATTGGAAATGGCCAACCGGACGTGAAATTTCGATGCATTTTTAAACTGTCGGACGCATTCGCTGAATGTGTGTGCCGAAACGCTCCAGTACTGAATTCGAAAATGTTTTGTGCTCTGCTAGGAATGCCGCCGGTGTACACAGCTCACAGCAGGTGGAATTTTCACTGCAACTTTCAATAAGCGCCGTGGAAATCGCGAGAATTTCCAGTCGCCTTCAATTCCAAGGAACCTAATAAAATCGTAATAGAAGCGCACAGCTCCTTCAATATGATAGATTTTTTTGTAACACACATATAACAATTTGTATGATACTAGTACACATTTTGTTCAACGATTGGAGAGTACAAGTACAAAAATGCATATTAAGTCAGAACGCTCCAACTTAACTGGCGCAGTCGGTAGGGTCGTCCAGAGCGCTGCATTCGTACCCCGATAACTGTTTCTATGATTAAGGCAAATATAAAATATAAATTAATGCCCGCAAAAAAACACGCAATTTATTGCGCCCCTGCGGAAAAGCCTCTGCTTGGGGGGTGCACTCCCCCAATTTTCCAACTGCGGCTTAATTAAAATAAGACCGACTTTTTTAATTGCACGATATTCTCCGGGCGCCATAATTACCGCGTGAGCTACACCGAACATTTACATTTCCCGCCGAATTATATCGTTCGTTAAACACGAAATTAGTCCTGTTGCTCACACATTTCACCCTCAACACCGCTGCGGAAAGAGCGAGCGACTGAGCGAGAATTACACTCCGGTCCGGCTGCCAGACTCAACAATGTCTTTTATTATAAATTTTATTACAAAATTCGATCTCCCCATTATTAGCAACAATTTGGTATTAATTACCTAATGAATATGCACGTTAATTGATAATTAATATTGAGTTACTGTACACTTATTCAAGTTCCCATTTTAATAACACAACGGTAAAATTATTACTCATTACTCATTATACTCATTAATACTCACGGGTATGTTACTGTTATTATCGGTTACATTATTAGGGCTATTTCTCATTAATCTGTGGTGCAGTGCAGGTCAGCTAGTACGGAATTGATTAGCAAAACCACTAGATTAGTATGCCGAAGAGAATCAAGAATAGCCTTGAATAAGGGTATCCATGGAAATATAGAAATAAGTAGAGAGGTGATAAAAAATTGAATCAATAAAATATTCTTCTCACATGATTTGTACAATCTTCTCACATAATCTGTACAACCACCTAAATATATTCTAAAAGTAAATCATAAATATTACAAATCCAACAATGTATTAGGACGTAAAAGTGTAAAATAATCAGGTGTATTGTATATCAAAAAACATTAACAGTAACGTGTACGCTATTTGAAGCATCACATTCAAATATAAAATGCTATTATGCAATAATTGCATTTCTTATTTGAATGTGATAATTTGATGTATTGCGTATCAAAAGAACGTTAGCAGTAACGTGTACATTACTTGACAGCATTACATTCGATGACAGCATCTCCTGGTAAATTTTTAAGAGGATTTATCTTTAGGCGTACTACATATATAGAGATTAAGCTATGAAGCGTCACGTCGAAAAATTTAAGAGTGCCAAGTTTCGTAAAATTTCCTTCAAAAGTAAAAACGGTATAAAAAGAAAACGAAAGTGCATTTTCTGAAAATAAATCTGAAAAGGATATCTTGCTTAGTTCCTAAACTATCGCTGAAAAGTTGCCCGAAAAGTTGACTGAAAAGTTGAATCAAAAGTTGACTATGAAAATTTGGGCATCTAGTTGGCGAAGGAAATGTTTGGCACTGTCATCAGAAAGCTTACCTCGAAAAATGTAAGAGTGCCAAGTTTCGTAAGCTTTCCTTCAAAAGTTAAAAAGTTATGAGAGGAAAAGCAAAATGCATTTTTTCAGTTTTTCAGAGATATTACAGGAACTGTGCAAGATATCTCGGATTTCGTGTCAGTACATTAAAAGGCGCATAAATGAGAAACTTTTATCCCATTTGACCAACTCTGTATATATTTCGTTTAATAAATCCTAATGGTGGGCGTCGTAAAAGTGACCACCCTGTATAGCTTATTTGGGAAAATTAGTTTTCTGATCTCTTTCTTGAATGTGCGAATGTTGCTGTTCTTGATGCTATCCAGATCTGGCATAAAATTTTCAAAATAACCATTAGATCAATTTTCAGAAATTTCTGCAATATTTGGCCAGTTTTAAAATAAAATTTTACAAAAACGAACAACAATTGAAAAATTTTGCAGATTTTTACTATTTATGTCGTAAGTTTGACAATTTTTGAGAGTTGCAATTGAAAATTTGACCGATTCAGCCTGCCTTAGTCAGGAATTTGACATCTTTCCCCATTTTCGCACGTGGATGTAAAACAAATGATAGATTCGGCCAAAATCTGTTGAAAATTTGAGGGTTTCTCTGTTATAACTTTAAATTTGACTGATTTGGACAACTATTTATGAAATTTGAAGGATTTTCATCATGAACACTTTATATAAGATACAGACACAAAGAAAAATATATTTAATAAAGTAATATCTAAAAAGCTACATTGTCAATAAGGACATTATTCACAATATGAATTAAAAAAAACGAAAAACTTACCAGCGTTACAAAATTATTCGTCACTGAAAAAGTTTTCAGAATTTTCCAAACTATGACAGTAGAAATTGCAAAAATTGATTGATTGCATGTATTCCATTGAAACTTCGATAATATTTGGCCAGTTTTAAAATGAAATTTAACAAATACTAACTTTGCAATTGAAAAATTTGACTGAATGGTATAGTTGCGATTGAAAATTAGATAGATTTTCATAGTTTCGTAGTGTTTCATAGTTTTCATAGATTGGTATAGTTGCGATTGAACATTAGATAGATTTTCTTAGTCTCAATTGAAAATGTGATAGCTTTGGACAGCTATTATTGAAAATGACACATCTTGACAGTTGTAATTGAACATTTCATGTAAGTTTGACAATTTTTGAGAGTTGCAATTGAAAATTTGACCAATTCAGCCTGCCTCAGTCAGAAATTTGACATATTTCCCCATTTTCGCACGTGGATGTAAAACAATGATAGATTTGGCCAAAATCTGTTGAAAATTTGAGGGTTCCTCAGGTATAACTTTAAATTGGACAGATTTCGACAATTATTAATGAAATTTGAAAAGTTTTCATCATGGTTCCTCTGTTATAACTTTAAATTTGACAGATTTCGACAATTATTTATGAAATTTGAAGAAATTTCATCATGAACACTTTATATATGTAACAGACACAAAGAAAACTATATGTAACAAAGTAAAATATAAAAAGCTACATTGATAATAAGGACATTATTCACAATATGAATTAAAAAAAAACGAAAAACTTACCAGCGTTACAAAATTATTCTTTACTGAAAAAGTTTTCAGAATTTTCCAAAGTATGACAGTTGAAATTGCAAAAATTGATTGATTGTATGTATGCCATTGAGACTTCGATAATATTTGGCCAGTTTTAAAATAAAATTTAACAAAAACTAACTTTGCAATTGAAAAATTTCGCAGATGTTGACAATTTATGCCTTAAGTTTGATTATGACAGTTGAAATTGCAAAAATTGTTTGATTGTATATATTCCATTGAAACTTCGATAATATTTGGCTAGTTTTTAAATAAAATTTCACAAAAACTAACTTTGCAATTGATAAATTTCGCAGATGTTGACTATTTATGTCGTAAGTTTGACTACTTTTGACAGTTGCAATTTAAAATTTCACAGATTCGGCCTGTCTCAAGCAGATATTTTACATATTTTCCAATTTTCGTGTTTGCAAAACAAATTCGATGTCAAACAAATAATAGATGTGGCCAAAATCTGTTGAAAATTTAAGGGTTCCTCTGTTATATCTTTAATTTTAACAGATTTCAACAATTATTAATGAAATTTGAAGAATTTTCATCATGAACACTTTATATAAGTAACAGACACAAACAAAACTATATTTAACAAAGTAAAATATAAAAAGCTGCATTGACAATAAGGACATTATTCACAATATGAATTAAAAAAAAAACGAAAAACTTACCGGCGTTACAAAATTATTCTTCACTGAAAAAGTTTTCAGAATTTTCCAAATTATGACAGTTGAAATTGCAAATATTGATTGATTGTATGTATGCCATTGAAACTTCGATAATATTTGGCCAGTTTTAAAATAAAATTTCACAAAAACTAACTTTGCAATTGAAAAATTTCGCAGATGTTGACTATTTATGCCTTAAGTTTGATTATGACAGTTGAAATTGCAAAAATTGTTTGATTGTATATATTCCATTGAAACTTCGATAATATTTGGCTAGTTTTTAAATAAAATTTCACAAAAACTAACTTTGCAATTGATAAATTTCGCAGATGTTGACTATTTATGTCGTAAGTTTGACTACTTTTGACAGTTGCAATTTAAAATTTCACAGATTCGGCCTGTCTCAAGCAGATATTTTACATATTTTCCAATTTTCGTGTTTGCAAAACAAATTCGATGTCAAACAAATAATAGATGTGGCCAAAATCTGTTGAAAATTTAAGGGTTCCTCTGTTATATCTTTAATTTTAACAGATTTCAACAATTATTAATGAAATTTGAAGAATTTTCATCATGAACACTTTATATAAGTAACAGACACAAACAAAACTATATTTAACAAAGTAAAATATAAAAAGCTGCATTGACAATAAGGACATTATTCACAATATGAATTAAAAAAAAAACGAAAAACTTACCGGCGTTACAAAATTATTCTTCACTGAAAAAGTTTTCAGAATTTTCCAAATTATGACAGTTGAAATTGCAAATATTGATTGATTGTATGTATGCCATTGAAACTTCGATAATATTTGGCCAGTTTTAAAATAAAATTTCACAAAAACTAACTTTGCAATTGAAAAATTTCGCAGATGTTGACTATTTATGCCGTAAGTTTGACTATTTTTGACAATTGCAATTTAAAATTTGACAGATGCAGCCTGTCTGCATCAGAATTTTTACATATTTTCCCATTTTCGCAGTCGCAAAACAAATTCTATGTCAAACAAATTATAGATGTCACCAAAATCTATTGAAAATTTGAGGGTTTGTTGTTGTAACTTTGGATTTGACAGATTTCGACAATTATTAATGAAATTTGAAGGATTTTCATCATGAACACTTAATATGAGTAATAGACACAAAGAAAACTATTTTTAACAAAGAAAAATATAAAAAGCTACATAGAAGAATTCAAAATTAAAATTAAAAAAAATTAAAAACTTACCAGCTTTACAAAATTATTCTTCACTGAAAAAGTTTAAAATTTACTATATTTAGCAAATGTCAGCAGTTGCTGTTAGAAATTGTACGGATTACTACAGCTGGTGTAAGAACCTTCACAGATTTCGACAGTTACAGTCAAAAATATGGCGATATGGCGATGATGAGTTTGACATAAATAATTAATAATTTGCCAGACTTGAGCAAATTTCGAGTTTAACAAATATGTATAGTTGCAAGAAAACATTCGACAGATTTGGATATTTAAAATTGCATAATTTGGCAGATAAGTATAGTTGCAATTGAAAATTAGATAGATTTTCATAGTTAGGTAGTGTTTCATAGTTTTCATAGATTGGTATAGTTGCAATTGAAAATTGGATAGGTTTTCATAGTTACAATTGAAAATGTGATAGATTTGGACAGCTATTATTGAAAATATGACAAATCTTGACAGTGTAATTGAACATTTAGTAGATTACGGCAGTTGCAATTAAATTAATTGGCAATTCGGATGTTTGCAATTGAAAATTTGATAGATATAGACGGTTTTAAAAGAAAATTTGACAAAACCGGATTGTCACATTTTAAAATTTGATAGATTTTGACTACTTGCATTAAAAGTTTGACAGATTTGAACAATTTCAGTAAAAACAATAGACAGTTCTGCCTTCTTCAGTCAGAAATTTGATAGGTATTTCCATTTATTATAATATATAATAATATATAAATAATAAAATAATTGACATTTTGACAGTGTCAATTGAACATTTGACGGATTTATTTAGTTGCAATTGTACATTTCACAGATTTGGATATATAAAATTGCAAAATTTGACTGATTGGTATAGTTGCAATTGAAAATTAGATAGATTTTCGTAGTTTGGTAGTGTTTCATAGTTTTTTTAGATTGGTATAGTTGAAATTGAAAATTATATTGGTTTTCATAGTTATAATTGAAAATGTGATAGATTTGGACAGCTATTGTTGAAAATATGACAAATCTTGACAGTTTAATTGAACATTTCATAGATTACGGAAGTTGCAATTGCATAAATTGGCAATTCGGATGTTTGCAATTGAAAATTTGATAGATATAGACTGTTTAAAACGAAAATTTGACAAAACTGGACCGTCATATTTCAGAATTTGACTATTTACATGAAAAGTTTGACAGATTTGAACAGTTGCAGTAAAAAAAATCGACAGTTTTGCCTTCTTCAGTCAGGAATTTGATAGGTGTTTCCATTTTTGCACTTGAATATAAAATAATTGACACTTTGACAGTGTCAATTGAACATTTGACGGATTTATTTAGTTGCAATTGTAAATTTCACAGATTTGGATATTGAAAATTGCAAAATTTGACTGATTGGTATAGTTGCAATTGAAAATTAGATAGATTTTCATAGTTGGTAGTGTTTCATAGTTTTCATAGATTGGTATAGTTGCAATTGAAAATTAGATAGATTTTCATAGTTAGGTAGTGTTTCATAGTTTTTATAGATTAGTATAGTTGCAATTGAAAATTAGATAGATTTTCATAGTCCCAATTAAAAATATGATAGATTTGGACAGCTATTATTGAAAATATGACAAATCTTGACAGTTGTAATTGAACATTTCATGTAATTATTCTACATTCATGAGTGAAAATGGGAAAACCTGTAAACTTTCTGACTAAGTGTGGCAGACCTTTTAAGTGCAACTGTCAAAATCTGTCAAACTTTCGACTTATATAATCAAAATGTATCAAATTTGGTAAATTTTCAATCGACACCGTCAAAATCTAACTAGTTTTCAATTGTTTCTGTGAAAATCGTCACATGTTTGATTGTATGTGTCGAAATCGTCATAGTTTTGACTGTAACTGTCAAAATCTGTGAAGGTTTTTACAGCAGCGATGAAAATTTGTTTAATTTCTATCAAAATCTGCCAAATTTTGTAGTATCCAATTTTATTTCATTTACAGTAAAGGTCATATTCTGTGAAATTCAAAGCTCCAGCTGTAAAAACCTGCCAGATTTTCAACAGCTACTGCCGGAATCTCTATTATGTAAAATTGCTAAATTTTGCTATATATATATATATATATATATATATATATATATATATATATACATATATATATATATATATAAATATATATATATATATATATATATATATATATATAAATATATATATATATATATATAACTTTTCTACGTATGACGATTGCAGTGCACCATTCAGGCAAAGACAGCAAATTAATAAAAATAGAGGAACATTGGTACACAATTTGATTTGATCACTTTTACATTTGCTTCGAAAATTTTCAGCGCAACTCGCAGAAATATTTCAATCTGAATTATTTTTCCGCCTCCCTCCCTCCCACGCACGTCCCATTGAACGCGAGGCGCTCGCAATAATTATCAGCTCGCCGTTTAATTTATTTATCTGTCCTTTCCACTTGGCCGGACGTTCGTTGCGTGTATTTCTTTTTTTTGGCGCGTCCATGATTAAAAGCGCCGAGGCTCGGATGAAAAACGCGGCCGACTTTCGCGCTTTAAATTAGTTTAGCGGCCAATTTTGCACGCGCTTTTAGCGCACTCCACGCTAATTCCCGGTCCATTCCGCGCGTTTGATTAGCGGCGATGTAATTAGTTCCCATTTTGTTAGCTCCGCGGATTGAATCACGGCGGCGTTCTGCGCAATTTCGCCGCCTCGTCGCGCCCCGTAATCGGCATTGCATGAAAACCAATGTGCAAAATGGGATAATTGTAAACATAATTTGTTGATAACCAAAACTTCCTGTAATCGGCAAAAGCTAACGCTAAAATTATTATCCACTCCTGGCAATGCTTTCATTTTGATAATCCGGCACATCAAATATTGGATCACAGACTTGTAAATATTTTTAGTTTACTTCATTATCTATAATTTTATATTCCCGAAGTTCATTATTAATGTTTGCCCTATACTCCCAGATTATCTCGTCAATTTAATTGTAAACAGCTTACGGTATAAAATACATCCACGTACATGGCTTAAACACACAAATTGGGGATGAAAAGTCATGTTAATAGCACCCACACGACCAACTATATTTTATCTTCAACTTTCGAGATATTCAATGTTTAACTCACTTCAATCTTGAATCTTCAATCGTCATTAAACAGGAGATACAATAAAAATAAATCATTTTATGCGAAGTACTTTTTTCAGTGCTACAATCTTCACCACCATCTTTAATCTTCAATTTTCAAGATATTCAATCTTCAATTCAATTCAATCTTAAATTTTCAATCTGCTAACAAAATTAAGATGCAACAAAAAAAACATCATTTGATGCGTATTCAATATTTTGTTTCTTTGTAGTGTTATAATCTTCACCAGTACCAACACATTGACTTTCATGAAATACATTACTTCAATCAGATTCAAAACTACCAGCTATAAAATCCTGGCCTCGTCAATCCTTCAATTTCATTTTGATTTTGAAAATTTTAAGTTGTAGATGTTTTTAGCTACATATTTCAACTACAATATTAAGTTTGAAAGCTTGCATGCACTGAAATTTTACTGTTGTAACTCAGAGTTCAAAGAAACAAAATCATTGCAGTTTCAAATTTATAGTTTCGGAGCCTTAAGTTTTATAACCAAAGCCATTTTAGTTAACTGCTTAATTTTTAAGTTGTAAGTGCTTCAAACTTCATAATTCAAGTATAATATTAAGTTTAAAGTTAATATGCTCTGGAATTTTACAGTTAAAACTCAAAGTTCGAAGTAACAAAACGACAAATTTAAACAATATTATTTCAATGTAAAATTTATAGTTTCAGAGGCTTCAATCTTTATGATTGTAGCCATTTCAGTTTGATACTTTATATTTTAAGTATAGTTTCTTCAAGCTTCATATTTCAAATACAATATTAAAAGTTTGAAATGCTCTAATATGTTACGGTTGAAACTCACAGTTTAAAGTAATATTACGATAAAACATACTAATTTAACTGCAATACAACTCCAATACAACTGATATGTAATGTAACTTATAGAACATCCAATATCTTACAATTATTGCAATAATGATATTCCCTAAATATCCACACAAGTACAATGTAATCATTGTTATAAAAAAATGATGATTCTGAGTTTTAATCATCTTCCAAGTTTGATTCCCACCTTTTAATCAAACTTGGAAACTTTGATTAAAAGGGGGGGCACATCACAAAAATCCTCTAATTTATCCCTGCAGCAATGGGAATTATTACTTTATTAGTAAAAAATATTAGTTTCATTCATTTTGTAGGATGGCAATAAACAAGAATCACCTCCTAAATTTTATTAGTTTTCATTTTTAATCATCTCTAAATTATTTTTATATCATAATTACAAAAAATATAATTATGTCGTTTGGAGTACAAATTTTCGCCATATAGAATGGACGAATCTCTGATTTCGTATCAATAAAGATATGATTTACATTGCTGTCGAATTTATTTACAGTTCCGGAGGTTTAAAGCTTTATAATTTCACCCATTTCAGTTTGAATTTTCACATTTTTACATGTAGCTGTTTCAAGCTTCATGGTTCATGTACAATACTGCGTTTGAAACTTTGAATACTTGCAAACTATGCATTTGAAAGCCTCAAAATTTTAACAAAACTCAAAGTTCAAGGTAGCATAAACCGTAATTTTTTTTTTATGTTTAATTGGTACAATTTGGATATTCACATATAGTATCATGGATATTTATAGTTCTACATTTGTATCATAAAATGTGAAAACAAAAATGACATTTTAAATCAAAATTCCTGCTTAAAAGTGATAGTATTACAGGATTGAAGCTTTATTATTTCTGCCACTAGTTTGAGTTTGATACTCTACAGTTGATGCTTTAGGAGCTTCATAGTTCAAATTACTTGTTTAGTCAAAAGCTTCAAGATGCTTCAATTTTGACTTTAATATTTATTATTTCAGCCATTTCAGTTTGAAATTTCACATTTTTACATGTAGCTGTTTCAAGCTTTATGATTCATGTACAATATTGAGTGTGAAACTTCTATGCCCCGAAATTTTAATTAAACGCAAAGTTCAAGATAGCATAAACTGTAAATTTAAATTTTTGGATGTTTAATTGGTACAATTTGGATATTCACATTTAGTATCATGGATATTTATAGTTCTACAATTGAATCATAAAATGTGAAAACAAAAATGAAATTTTTAATTAAAATTCCTGCTTAAAATTGATAGTTTTAGAGGCTTTAAGCTTTATTATGTCGACGTCTGAGTTTGATACTTTATAGTTGGCGCTTTAGGAGCTTCAAAGTTCATTTTTTTTTAGTTTATAGTTTAAAGCTTCTAGATGCTTCATTTTTGCAACTTCTAGGTCTTTAGGTTTCAGTTTATATTATAAATTTTTAGATCTAAAAATTTTAATATGGAAACTTCTGGATTTTTAAATTTTATGCTTGAATCTTCTAAGATTTCAAAGTTTAAATTTGCACCTACTAGTGCTACACAATTACTTTACAATTGGTCTTTTAGGAGCTTCAAATAAAATTTTTAGTTGATGATTCTTGATTTTTCAATTTTAGGCTTGCAAAATATACAACTAAGTTTTGAACTTTATATTTGAAGCTTTCAGGTTTAAAATTTTTAGTATATAAACTTTCAGATCTTGAAATTCTATGCTTTAATTTTCAAGGATTTCAAAGTTTAAGATTGAAACTACTAGTGCTACAAATTTACTTTACAGTCGGTGTTTGAGTAGCTCCAAGTAATTATTTTAGTTTGAAGATTCTAGATGTTTCAATTTTGAGTCTGTAAATTCTGTATCTTCAAGATTCAAAGTTTATATTTGAAATTTTTAGATCTTAAAATATTAATATGGAAACTTCCAGATCTGGAAATTTTGTGTCTGAATATTCAAGGATTTATAAGTTTAAGTTTGTAACTTCTAGTGCTACAAAGAAACTCCACAGTTAGTGTTATTGGAGCTTCAAATAAAAAATTTAGTTTAAAGCTTCTCGATGCTTCAATGAGAGGTTTGCAAATTCTGATTCTTTACGCTTTAAAGTTTATAGATATTTGAAACTTTTAGGTCTTAAAATTTTAATATAGAAACTTCTAGATCTCGAAATTGTGTGTCTGAATCTTCAAGGATTTAAAAGTTTAAGTTTGTAACTTCTAGTGCTACAAAGTAACTTCGCAGTTGGTGTTTTAGGAGCTTTAAATAACATATTTAGTTTGAAGCTTCTCGATGCTTCAATGTTAGGCTTGCAAATTCTGATTTTCTTTACGTTTTAAAGTTTATATTTGAAACTTTTAGGTCTTAAAATTTTAATATGGAAACTGCTAAATATTGAAATTTTGTGTCAGGATCTTCAAGGATTTTAAAGTTTAAGTTTGTAACTTTTTGTACTACAAAGTAACTTCACAGTTGGTGTTTTAGGAGCTTCAAATAAAATATTTTAAGTTGATGATTCTAAATTTTTCAATTTTGGGCTTGCAAAATATACATCTAAGATTTGAGCTTTATATTTGAAGCTTTCAGATTTAGAAAATTAGTATATAATCTTCCAGATCTTGAAATTCTATGCTTTAATTTTCTAGGATTGCAAAGTTGAAGATTGAAACTACTAGTGCTATAAATTTACTTTACAGTTGGTGTTTAAGTAGCTTCAAATACTTATTTTAGTTTGAAGATTCTAGATGCTTCAATTTTTAGCTTGTAAATTCTGAATCTTTAAGTTTCAAAGTTTATATTTGAAACTTTTAGATCTTAATAATTCCTGAATCCGTGAATATTCTAGGATTTTAAAGTATACGTTTGTAACTACCAGTGCTACACAATTACCTTACATCTGGTGTTTTAGGAGCTTCAAATAAAATTTTTAGTTAAAGCTTCTAGATTTTTCAATTTTGGGCAAATTCTACATCTTTAAGTTTTAAACATTGTATTGGAAACTTTCAGATTTTTAAATTTTAGTATGGAAGCTTCCAGATTTAGACATTTTATGCTTGCATTTTCTAGGATTTCAATGTTTGAGCTTAGAGTACTAATGCTACAAATTTACTTTACAGTTGGTGTTTAAGTAGCTTCAAATAATTATTTTAGTTTGAAGATTCTAGATGCTTCAATTTTGGGTTTGTAAATACTGGATCTTTAACTTTCAAAGTTTATATTTGAAACTTTTAGATCTTAAAATTTTAATATGGAAACTTCTAGATCTTGATATGTTATGCTTGAATCTTCTAGGATTTCAAAATTTTAGTTTGTAAGTTCTAGTGCTACAAAGTAACTTCACAGTTGGTAATTTATGAGCTTCAATAAAAAAAATTAGTTTAAAGCTTCTCGGTGCTTCAATGAGAGGCTTGCAAATTGTGATTCTTTAAGTTTTAAAGATTATATTTAAAACTTTTAGATTTAAAAATTTTAATATGGAAACTTCTAGAACTTGAAATTTTGTGTTTGAAGCTTCTAGGATTTAAAAGTTTTAGGTTTGTAACTTCTTGTGCTACGAAGTAACTTCACAGTTGGTGTTTTAGGAGCTTCGAACAAAAATTTTAGTTTGAAGCTTCTCGATGCTTTAATGAGAAGCTTGCAAATTCTGATTCTTTACGTATTAAAGTTTATATTTGAAACTTTTAGGTCTAAAAATTTTAATATGGAAACTTCTAGATATTGAAATTTTGTGTCTGAATCTTCAAGAATTTAAAAGTTTAAGTTTGTAACTTCTAGTGCTACAAAGTAACTTTACAGTTGGTGTTTTAGGAGCTTCAAATATAATTTTTAGTTCAAAGCTTCTCGATGCTTCAATGTTAGGCTTGCAAATTCTGATTTTCTTTACGTTTTAAAGATTATATTTGAAACTTTTAGGCTTTAAAATTTTAATATGGAAACTGCTAGATATTGAAATTTTGTGTCAGGATCTTCAAGGATTTAAAAGTTTAAGTTTGTAACTTCTAGTACTACAAAGTAACTTCACAGTTGGTGTTTTAGGAGCTTCAAATAAAATATTTTAAGTTGATGATTCTGAATTTTTCAATTATGGCTTGCAATATATACATCTAAGATTTGAGCTTTATATTTGAAGCTTTCAGATTTAAAAAAATTAGTAAATAATCTTCCAGATCTTGAAATTCTATGCTTTAATTTTCTAGGATTTCAAAGTTGAAGATTGAAACTACTAGTGCTATACATTTACTTTACAGTTGGTGTTTTAGTAGCTTCAAATACTTATTTTAGTTTGAAGATTCTAGATGCTTCAATTTTTAGCTTGTAAATTCTGAATCTTTAAGTTTCAAAGTTTATATTTGAAACTTTTAGATCTTAAATTTTAATATGGAAACTTCTAGATATTGATATTTTATGGTTGAATCTTTTAGGATTTTAAAATTTAAGTTTGTAACTTCTAGTGCTACAAAGTAACTTCACAGTTGGTGTTTTAGGAGCTTCAAATAAAATTTTTAGTTTGAAACTTCTCGATGTTTCAATGTTAGGCTTGCAAATTTGCAAATTCTAATTCTTTACGTTTTAAAGTTTATATTTGAAACTTTTAGGTCTTGAAATTTTAATATGGAAACTTCTAGATCTTGAAATTTTGTGTCTTAATCTTAAAGGATTTAAAAGTTTAAGTTTGTAACTTCTAGTGCTACAAAGTAACTTCACAGTTGGTGTTTGAGGAGCTTTAACTAAAATTTTTAGTTTGAAGCTTCTCGATGCTTCAGTGTAGGGCTAGCAAATTTTGATTATTTACGATTTAAAGTTTATATTTGAAACTTTTAGGTCTAACAATTTTAATATGGAAACTTCTAGATCTTGAAATTTTGTGTCTGAATCTTCAATGATTTAAAAGTTTAAATTTGTAACTCTAGTGCTACAAAGAAACTACACAGTTGGTGTTTTAGGAGCTTCAAATATTTTTTTTAGTCTGAAGCTTCTTGATGCTTCAATGAGAGGCTTGCGAATTCTGATTCTTTAAGTTTTAAACTTAATATTTGAAACTTTTAGGTCTAAAAATGTTAATATGGAAACTTCTAGATCTTGAAAATTTGTGGATGAATCTTCAAGGATTTAAAAGTTTAAGTTTGTAACTTCTAGTGCTAGAAAGTAACTCAACAGTTGGTGTTTTAGGAGCTTCAAATAACATATTTAGTTTAAAGCTTCTCGATGCTTCAATGAGAAGCTTGCAAATTCTGATTCTTTACATTTTAAAGTTTTTATTTGAAACTTTCAGGTCTTAAAATTTTAATATGGAAACATGTAGATCTTGAAATTTTGTGTCTGAATCTTCAAGGATTTCAAAGTTTATGTTTATAACTTCTAGTGCTACAAAATAACTTCGCAGTTGGAGTTTTGGGAGCTACAAATAACATATTCAGTTTGAAGCTTCTCGATGTTTCAATATTACGCTTGCAAACTCTGATTCTTCAAGTTTTAAAGTATATATATGACTCTTAGGTCTTAAAATTTTATTGATCTTGAAATTTTGTGCTTGAATATTCTATGATTTAAAAGTATAAGTTTGTAACTACTGGTGCTACACAATTACTTTACAGTTGGTGTTTTAGGAGTTTCAAATTTTGTTTTTAGTTTGAAGCTTCCTGATTCAATTTTGGGTTTACAAATTCTACATCTTTAAGTTTATGTTTATATTTGCAACTTGAAATTTTAGTATGGAAACTTCTAGATCTTTAAATTGTATGCATGAATCTTCAAGAATTTCAAAGTTTAAGTCGGTAAAGCTTAAAAAGCTTCTTAATTATTCAATTTTGGGTTTGCAAATTCTACATCTTGTAAGTTTTAAAGTTTATATTTGCAACTAAAAATTTTTGGATGGAGTCTTCTAGATTTTGAAATTGTTTGCTTGAATCTTCTAGGATTTCAACGTTTAAGTTTGTAACTTCTAGTGCTACAAATTTTAAAAATGAAACTGTACGATGAGGAAAATAGGAGCCGCAAATATTTTCTTTAGTTTGAAGCTTCTTGATTATTCAATTTTGGGCTTGCAAATTCTACATCTTTAGGTTTTAAAGTTTATATTTGCAACTTAAAATTTTAGTATGGAATCTTCTAGATCTTGAAATTGTATGCTTGAATCTTCTAGGATTTCAACGTTTAAGTTTGTAACTTCTAGTGCTACAAATTTTAAAATTAAAACTGTACGATGAAAAAAATGCTGTAGCAAACTGTGCTTAGGAACTGAAATTCTTAAGGTGCTTTAACACTGAAATGGTTAAGGTGCTTAAGCACTAAACTGTTTAAGGTGCTCATATACTGAAATGTTTAAGTGCTCATATACTGAAATGTTTAAGGTGCTCAAACACACCGAGGAACGAATTGTATAACGTGATTGCAGGTAGTAAAATAAAACGTTTGAACCACGAAATCGAAAAAAAACCCGTGTACTTATTTAAATCCCGGCAGCTATCAATCGCCGGAAAACCTAATATCAAACGCGGGTTTTTCTCTCGATCGTGCGGCTTCTTTGTCCCACGCTTTATGCCTCCCACCATTTGTGTTTGTGCTTTGACGGTCTGCAGCTATTGCCTTTTAATGCAGACCGCAAAAACGGACGGACAAACGTGTTAACAGGCTTTTTAGTGTCCACGCGTTCAGCGGCCGTCACATGCGAGGGCAAAAAACAGGCCACAGAAATACCTCCAGCCCGGAGGCTCCGGAGCCAGCCCGGAGTCGGCATGCGTGTAATTGTTACTCGCGCTCTTTTTGTGCAGGCCTGTTTAACACCACCACTTGTATTGGATTATATTAAATGGCAGGCAATGATGGATGCAGTTATGGTTTCTGGTTGATATCTTGATGAGAACTGCAGCAATTCGTTAGAATGTATGATGGATATTAAAATCTGGCAAAAATTGTGTAAATGCGTTTCCAACTGAATTGTATTTTATGACCTACTAGAACATGTGGCAGATTTTATATTCAGCAATGTTATTACAGTTTATCTGATTAGATGTTTTGTATGCGCACTTTTCCGTAAAATTTTCCAGCGCGAATTATTTCCCGAATTTGCGTTGTTCTTCGCCATCATAAAGCACTCCCCAAAAACTAATTTACGTAACTAATCTCGGCCCCCATTAAGTGCACAAATTAGTCAGTTGCAGGGGTTGCATTAGCGCGGCTGCCTATCCCTATCCGAGTTTCCGCTTTTTTTTTTCGGGAACAGACGGCGCAATTTACTGACATCCCCGCGGCGTTCCTTTTTGCTTCCGGTCACTCCTGCAGGACTCGATGATCGAGTGAGGAACGATGGGACTCCGGCAGAATAATTGCAACGTCCCCGGCGCACGTAGCCGGGAATAAAAACCATCTGTTGCGCCGTTTGCGGATTCGCGTAATGGTTTTAATTTAAGCTTAAGGGGGCAAGTGCCTGTTAAAAAAAGTAGCGTTTTTGACTGTTTGTAATGGTAATGGTTTGAGTAATGGTCAAGTTAATAATGAAAGTACGGAAGACATATTTTGCACACTCAAAGATGAAAGTACAATAGATGTTCCTATAGTATTAGATTTGAGTAATCAGTTAATAACATTACAAAAGTTGCTATAGAAAGTTGTTCATTTTACTGTTGTAATATTGTAATGTTCGATGCGTAAATTGAACATTCTAACATTATAAGAACCTAGTTTATAGTGTAGTAAACAATATGCCAAAAATAAAATGCTAACTTTTTGTACCATTTGGTCGTAATTAATTATTTTCGGCACCTCTGTAGGCACGTTTTTATATCAATTTCCAGCGCGGTAGTGTGTCGCCACCTATATGAAATCCATTACAGCTAGGCGACGGGGCGTTGACGATCACGAGAGGAACTCAGGAAATTTGAGGCCCCAACGTTGTGAAGAATATTGTGTTATACGATCATATTTTTCAGTCAGGGCCGCTGCGTGGGGGTGTGCATGCTGTGCTCTATGAGGCGACATGGCGCTTCATAGAGGAGGCGCCATGTCGCCACGATAATTAATAATCTCTGTAATTGTCATACGTTAACTTTTGCGATATAAAATTTTAATGAAAAGTATATTCACCATTATATTTAGTCGTGAAAACTTTGGTGTGAGGGGTTTAGGTGTGTAAATACGTAGTGGGAACGCTCTACTATTACAATATCAGTATTTTACACAAGGTAGTTTGTAGTTTCAATATTTTTTATTGTGTTTCAACAAAACAAAGTGTAAGGCGAGCAAGTAAATGTCTGGCATTTTTAAAATAAATAACTGTGAACCCCGTAACCTATAGATGTTGGAAATATGTCAAACAAGTTATATTAAGCCGAAAACAAAAAAAAAGACGATTACAACGACGAAGAGATCCAACATACATTGTTTTTACTAATTGTGACGATATAGAGTACATATTGACATGTAGTACATGAAATTAAATATACCAAGAAATATAAAACATTTTCATCACGTTACGGGTAAAAATAAAATAAAACTAAGATATATATTTTTTAACGATTCACACAACAAATACTAATATAAAAAAACAAAAAACGTAATGCACTACCTATACTAAATATGTAAACATATGATGTTGACAGAAAAACTGACTGTTTACAGTTTAAATAGTCGATAAGTCGATAGTCAACGTCAACTGAAATAAACAGTCAATTGTTTCTGTCAACATCTTCCCTCGGACCTCCACGACTACAACAAATAGTATACAGGGTGGTGCGTCGGACCATGCACCATTGGGATTTACATGTAAAATTTAAATCTTAAAGATTTTTTAAGAAGACAATATTTCCCCAATTATTATTATTTATATTATATATAAATTGTACCATTCTTCACTTGAAGAAACTAGTGTATTTAAACTATTATTGTGATTAACTCAATATATATTTGAAAGTTTTTTATAAAGTTTCATTTTGTGAAATTTAACTAAATACCAACATAAAATAGATTTAATTTTGTTTTTGTTTCGCAATAGCCTCTTCGATGTAAACAGGATCTCTTATAGGCATATTCCGCTGTTTTCTAGAGTCTACGAGTTCCGGTAATACACACTCATTTTAAAATTGAATTAACGGTTTTTCTATGTTATTTGTCCAAAACACATCATCTTTAAAAATTGTTTCGGTTTTTATACCCTTGCGGGTCCACACACCAAAGATGCAATAATTATATTGCATTAAATCAAAAATAATGCAAATAATTATATCACGAATTTTGTATAATTGTGACATTTCAGTTGACAGCATAGCACACCAGATGTACAGAGATCAAGTGTGATTATTACTTATTAGTCAATTCGAGTTCTGATTATCAGCTATTAGGCGGTCGCTAGGATAGGTCAGAAAGCATTATGAGTGATATAGTCGTCTAAATTTCGTTTGACAATTAAAAATAAACAATTTTCAAGTGACCGAATATTGCCACTTTAAGTTATTCAGTTATTCAGTAATAAAAAAAATAATTTTGAATTTTATATAAAATTTAATCAATTAATTCATTAAATTAAATTAAATGTAAATGTTATCATTAATTCAAATAAATCCAGAGCTGAACAACATACCTTGTATATTTCCGGACTTATCTCAGTTAATGAAAAAAAGACTTACACCACTTTCGTTTACAACGGCTCATATAAAAATATGCATAGTAGTTAATGCATCTCTTTCAAAGTACCTAATATTATAGTAGTATATAATTATTTTTCATACTTCCTTATTATTCAATATCTCTCTAGGGGGAGATTCAATTGCATCTACCCTCAAGTCACCTTGATTTATATCGGTGTACTCATTCTGTAAACAAGAATGATATAATTTTATAATGCATTTAAATAGTACAACTTATATATATTTTTTAATGTTCTAGAAAAAGAGCCCAAGACTATATCAACTTCAATTGTTATGTAACCATCAGTAAACATATCTATTATTAAATGAGACAGTCTTAGCTAGAAGTTTGTGAAAAACATATTTTTTGCACTACTAGCCATAAAACACATCATTGTGTCATGTATCAAAGTACTGTAAAGTTGATGTTTATGATTAGTAGTTAATATATTTTTTTGTAGTATTATTTTGTACTTACTGGTAGAGTTAATACAATTTTTTCTTACCAAGGTAAAAAATATATGTTCGCCTGAGGCTACATTTTTCTTTTTTTACTAAGGTAAGAAAAATTTATATTTGATTACTGGTTAAAAAATATCCACAGATCCACAGTAAGCGACAACCAAATTCCTACATCTGACAGTCGCTTTTTTTAATTTAAAACACTTCTAATTGTTCTAGTAGTGCAAAAAATAGTAAATAAATATATATCATGAGCATCATGAAGTTCATCATGAAGTTGTAATACCTTCTAGCGCGAGCACCGAGAGTACAGGCCTTTACTCACAACACTAGACATATGCCAGCGCGGAGTTGTTTACGCAGAATGTTATGCTCTACAAAAAACTGCAGTAGTTTTTTTTCACCTCGTTTAGTTTCTGCATTAGAAACGATTAAATATAAGGAAGTAAATTTGTATGTAATTACATACTACTATATTTTTAACACGAATTTTAATATTCTAATTACTGTATCATTTTTAGCGAAGTCTATATATACCTACATAAATCCTTTGCTATGAATATTGGTGTTGTACTTGTAAAAATAATGAAATATATCCGTAACAGCGTTCGACGGGAAGCGGATATTTGCGGCTCTTTACCTTTGATGCGATTTTCATATGAAGGGCTATTAATATTGTACTCGCGGTGGCCTGGGTACTGTCCTGTATTCGCACTCCAGTTTCGTTGAAAGAGACAACTATATAAATTCCGCTAGCCATCCCTTTCTAAAAATGACGCCCCACGAGTTGCCTATCTCTATACCCCTCTCACCGATCCTCTTCAGGTGAAACAGTTCGTCGCGGCACTTGCCGCCTTAAAATGGCTTTTGAAAACTGCACCGCTGCGCCATTGGGGGGAGTATCGGCCGATGGGGGGAGTTTGTATCGTCGTCGAGGTGTAATTTTGCATAACTTTCGAGCTGCAATATTAAACTCTGCGCCGCACTTGACTCGACAATAAATATTAATTCGCTAAACCAAGCCCGAGAGTTAAACATTAATTAACCATATTATTCATAAACACGTTAACGCAAATCGTGATCACAGCACAAACTGACGTGCAATAAGGAATTGTATTGATGTTTTGCATGAGCTGTTATAAGTCCATCCGGTTTAGTACTCGTGATGGACTCCTTCAGCATTTTAAACTCGCCTGGCAAGCAGTTTTAGGAGTTTTGGAGAGCGCTGCTCCACTTCGAGCAGTGCATCATACAACAATTTGTATTGTAATGCACTCACAACACGAGTTTCGAACAGCGTCGGGGGTCGAAGTGGAATTCAACACCGGCGGCTGAATCGTATCTGGGCGCAGTAAATCATCGCCGATACCGTTTTGTGCGCGGTTTTGTGCTCCACGTGGCCCCCTAAATACAGAAATAGGGCTCCGGCATTATTTTATGGGGGGCCATTGATCACCAGGCAGCCACCGAACAAACCAAACGAAAACGAACAGCATTTCTTTTGCACTTTTCAAGAAAGCCACAACTCAACAAATATTATTTATATCACCTACATTTTTTTTCCGCCAAAATATTAGTTTCAAATACAATTAAAAAGATATATTAATATTTAATTATTTCTGAACTAATGACCTTTAATGTTGCATGAATAACAAAATCAGTTACTTTCTGAATCACCAAAATCCAAATATTTGATCCCAAATAAAGCAGCTGAATTACAATAATTAATCTTATTAATGCGCCTGAATAAATTCACGTGCGCAATATAATAATTACATTTAACACCGCCAACCAAGCCGCGAGTTTTGTAAATTAATTTATAAAATAATACATATATTATTACGTTATGGCATTGTGCAGCGTAAAAATGCATTGTTGATGTTTACTGTGCATACACTTGATTTATTCAGGAGTACGCTGTAATTAATTGCCTTTCCGGAAATGTTGAAATGTTCGTGCGCTAAAATAAATGTTCGTTTAAGTATAAAACAATAATTTTAATTATTTTATACTCCCGGTTAATTATTGTTATTCCAGATATTATTTTAAATACGTCATGTTAACGGAATATTATTTAAATGAGTTATAGTTGTTGGGTAAACAATAACATTTAATTTCGCTGTGATATACGAGAAAGTTCAAATAGTATATTACGTGGCTATAATTGTAATCATGCCGACAAAGTAGGTACAGTCATGCTCACATAAATCTAGTACAAAAAATTTGACATTGCTGTATAAAATTGCTATTGCAACCTAATTTCTTGTACGAAACTTATGTGAGCATGACTGTACATCCAATTTGAATATACAATTCATAGAATTTTCATAAAATTTAATTGAAATCCTGCTTTGGTAAAGCAGCTCACCTTTTGAAAAAGTTAAAAAGTCTACCTTTTGAAAATCAAAATTTTCAGCGATTCGATGATTTTTTATAAGAAACTTTAAAATATTATTATAAAACAAAATCATTTTTAAGTTTATCAACAAATCAGTTATTGCTATTAATTAGATATGAATGTCTTACATATTTCTTATTAGTACATCTAATTTGAATAAACAATTACTATAATTTTCATAAAATTTAATTCAATTCCTGCTTCAGTAAGCTGCTTTAGTGTTTAATATTATCTTTTGAAAATAAAAATTTTTGCGATTCGATGTTGTTTAATAAAAAAGTTCAAAAGTCTACCTTTTGAAAATCAAAATTTTAGCGATTCGATGTTTTTTATAAGAAACTTTAAAATATTAATAGAAAACAAAATTATTTTTAACTTTATTAACAAATCAGTTATTCCTATTAATTAGATATGAATGTCTTACATATTTCTTATTAGTCCATCCAATTTGAATAAACAATTACTATAATTTTCATAAATTTAATTTAATTCCTGCTTCAGTAAGCTGCTTTAGTTTTGAAAATTACCTTTTGAAAATCAAAATTTTTGCGATTCGATGTTGTTTAATAAAAAAGTTCAAAAGTCTACCTTTTGAAAATCAAAATTTTAGCGATTCGATGTTTTTTATAAGAAACTTAAAAATATAATTATAAAACAAAATCATATTTAACTTTATCAACAAATCAGTTATTGTTATTAATTGGATATGAATGTCTTACATATTTCTTATTAGTACATCCAATTTAAATAAACAATTACTATAATTTTCATAAAATTTAATTTAATTCCTGCTTCAGTAAGCTGCTTTAGTTTTGAAAATTACCTTTTGAAAATCAACATTTTTGCGATTCGATTTATTTTTTATTAAAAACTTTTAAATATTTCTATAAATCAAAATCATTTTTAAATTTATCAACAAATCAGTATTGTTATTAATTAGATATGAATGTCTTAAATAATTGTTGATCGCACGGTATTTTTAAAACATTAAAAAATAACTGTACATTTTAATTTAATCGACATTTTTCACCTGAACAACCACAGTGTGGCGAAATATTGTAGTGATATATAATAGATATTTACGTAACCAGTTATGAAATATGCGATATTGTTTGACTACAATCAATATAATATTTCGCCACACTGTGGTTGTTCAGGTGAAAAATGTCGATTAAATTAAAATGTACAGTTATTTTTTTATGTTTTAAAAATACCGTGCGATCAACAATTATTTAAATATGGACGTTGGTGCTGTTGAATGAATACAGAATTTTACAAAATACGAATCATTTGAATACTTAGCTTCCTGAATTTATACAGATTTTATGAAACTTTTGACTTCTTCCAGTATATGGCGTATTTGTGATATATTGATTCGTTTTTAGTTTTTTTTTAAATCATGATCATGATTCATCACGGTTGGAATACCTGATTAATACTAAACATGAATGCGAATTAGGTTTTTCAGACGCAACAAAAATATTTTTCTATACTATAATTTTCTGTTTCTATACTCTAAATTGACAAGTAAGTTTACAAAGAAAAATATTTAAACACGCTCAAAACATGTTTAACATATGTTGTTCAAAAACCACTACGAATTTTAAACAGGTTTTTCAAAAACCACCGTGTATTTCAAATATATATTTCAAAAATCACCGTGTGTTATAAACATATTTTTTTTAAACCACCTTGTGTTTCAAACATGTTTGTAAAAACCACCGTGTGTTTTAAACGTGTTATTCAAACACCACCGTGTATTTCAAACATGTTTTTCAAAAACCATCGTGTGTTTTAAACGTGTTATTCAAAAACCGTCGTGTGTTTCAAACATACTTAAATCATAATGTGTTTTAAACGTATTATTCAAAAACTACCGTGTGTTTCAAACATGTTTTTCAAAAACCATCGTGTGTTTCACACATGTTTTTCAAAAACCACCGTGTGTTTCAAACATGTTTTTCAAAAACTGCTGTGTGTTTTAAACGTGTTTTTCAAAAACTGCCATGTGTTTTAGACACGTTTTTAAGTGTGTGAGTTTCTTACTCTATTTAAACAACATTTCAGCATGGCACTTGTGATGACCAGGCCGTTATAAATAAATTTATGTGCATCGTGCAATTAACGCTTAAAACATGTTTAACATATGTTATTCAAACACCACCGTGTGTTTCAAACTTGTTTTTCAAAAACTATCGTGTGTTTTAAACGTGTTATTCAAAAACCATCGTGTGTTTCAAACATGCTTAAACCATTATGTGTTTTAAACGTATTATTCAAAAACCACCGTGTGTTTTAAACATGTTTTTCAAAAACTACTGTGTGTTTTAAACATGTTTTTCAATAACTGCCATGTGTTTTAAACACGTTTTTAACTGTGTGAGTTTCTTACTCTATTTAAACAACATGTCAGTATGGCACTTGTGATGACCAGGCCGTTAGAAATAAATTTATGTGCATCGTGCAATTAACTTTTTTTAATGTACATGGTGGCCAAATAGGGATACTTCTAAAGGGGATCTTGGTAACAAGAAAAGATTTTTATTGCAATAATTTCGTAATTTTTAGAAAATCCAAATTTTTAATACACAATAATAGATGGCTAATAACTGAATAGAGTAACTCAAGAAAATTGTAAAAAACTCAGAAAAAAATTGAGTTATAACCAAAAAGTCATTATTTTTCTTTTCCGATTTTTATCAATATCTCAGTTGTTTATCATTTTCATTATTAAAATAAGAATTGCATGTTCTTGAGGGACTTTTTTAAAGAACGTTGAATGAGAGATATAGAATTTAAATATATTTTTTAATAAGCAAGATACAACACAATGGTTTCTTTGTAAATAGAAGTATTAGTTGGCCATGGCCTAAATAAATAATATTATTTAATTATAACACTCACATGTTATATATTATACATAATATTTAGGCCAAAGCCAACTATAGATTTAAAAACACATAACTTGTTTAGCAATTAAGATATCAAAATTCTGTAAATCTCAAATTAAATTTTCACTAAAAAATACCTCAAGATCAAGCAACTTTTATTTTAATGAAATGATAAGCAACTGAGATATAAACAAATAAAATAAAATGGAAGATAATAAGTTTTTGGCTGTAACTCGAAAACATAAGACGACAGCCAATTTTTGTTTTCACCATTGAATATTTCTCGACAAAAGAGATCGAGGATGTGCTATCCCATTTTATCTATTTCTTCTAGTTATCGAGATTCCCTATAGACACATTTTGACCACCCTGTACATATAATTCTTAACAGATTGGACAAAGTTTGATATGATTGTAAATCTTCTAGTTACCGAGACTCCCTATAGAATAACCCTGTACACCCTGTATATATTCATATTCATATTCATTTATTTCCACCTAGCCACAATATACAAAATATACAATACATACATAATATATACATAATATATACATTATAAGACAATTACATTGCACCGCACAAATCGTTGTGGATGTGGTCGTCAGGATATTAAAATAGGCAATACAGTCAATACAGTCAATAAACATTAATTACAGTCATTAGACAGAAACTCCTATACTGCCTAGAAACCTCCATTTATAAAGTACAATTTTAGGTGTGTCCTAAATAGGCTCATGCTCGTTTCTGATCTCAGTTGCATGGGGAGTGCGTTATATATCGATATACAAGTATACAGAGGGGATGTTTTGTACATATCATTTTTAACAGATTGGACAATTTTTGCATATAAGTTTGATATAATCGTAAATTTAGACACCAAGAAGTTCATATGATTCCAAATATTCCACCAATACTTTGTCTCTTCCAAATTTCTGAGGTTTATTTTTTATCAATGTTGTACGAGTATTAGTAAGTAATTAATATTCATAAAAATATAAACCGTCAAATTTAATTCAAGCGGAGATGAACACATACATTTTGTGGGAATTTTTATTGTTTATAATCAGCTTAATAATTCCGACTCGGAGCGTATTGTATATTAAACAATAATTAATATTAAAATTTATTGCATTAAAAGGGCCGCACTAACTTTGCGTGCGGGCAATGATCACTTTTCAGCGTGGATTTTCCCAAATTCTAATTTACTGAATAATCATGTTTTATTCATGCACGTTCAGGATCGCAGGAACCTCACAATTTGCATAACCAATCCCGAAAACATGGCAACCGGCGTATAATAAATTTATCTCAAGCAATGATAAGTATTGATGTACCTTTTCGCTTTATGCAATGCCATTTAGGCATAATTTGATTTCAAGATAACAAACATTGCAAATTATTTATTGTGTACGTGTACTGTTTTATACATATTACGGGTTAATACAAATTTATATCATTGATACTCATCGACTATTATTTTTTTGTTAAATCGTAATATTTTTCATTGGTTATTTTAATAATATAATTTTAACTTTCAGATATTTATTTATTTTATTTTATTCCGTTTTGAAAAGTCATATTTTAAATCAATTTCTGTCGTTATGAAATGCTAAATTTTTACAACTGTCACGCTCACAGATATGTAATGTAGTTATGTAAAGACATACGTTTTTCTAGGTTACAACGTATCTATTTCTGGATTTTTCTGGTAGAAATACTACCCATGGCAACATTAGCAGAATCATCTCCTATATCCTTTCGGGTGTCGAGATTCATGCCACCACTAAATTATGTTGTCTACGAAGTTTTTCCATTCCGTTCTATTTGTAGCCTTTTTCCTTGCTTCTTGCTGATCGAGGTCATTTCTTCTTAGGATCTCTTCTATGTAGTTTTCCCATCTTTTCCGTGGTCTTCCTCTTTCCTTCTTTTTCTTTCCGTCTTTTGATGTCCATACCATTTTTGTTTGTCTGTCTTCTGGCATTCTTATCAGGTGCCCGAATCATCATAGTTGTCGTTTCTGTATTAATTTTTGCACACTTTGTATTTGTTGTATTTGTTTTCCCTGATCTGTTCGTTTCTTACTCTGTCTAATCTCGTGACTCCTTCAACTTTTCTTAAGTATCTCATTTCGTAATATTTTCATAACATCTCAATTTATGAAACTGAGATAAATGACAAGAAATTTTACCAAGTAATTAGGTACTTAAAATCGCCTTGAAATTTTACCAAATTATTAGGTACTGAAAATCGCCTATTATTTTCAGTGATGTTGATGACTGATAATATGAAACAAATGAAAATGAATTATGATTTCGTGATTTTTTTTCTTATTAAGAATAGCATAGGTCTTGGAATGGAAATGGCGATCAACAACAAAATCATGATATGAATATATATAAGGATTGTTCGAAGTGGTCGCCTTGGCCATGAATCTTACTGTATAACAAATAGTATTGAGTACGCAATAAATATTATTATTATGATTGATACAAAGAAGTATTAAGGTATTGTAAACATCATAAAATGTCTGTCTATTCTGGATATCTTAAACAGTATTAAAAATCGTTCATAATTTCACTATTTATGAAATTGACGTGTACGACTTGAAATTTGTCCAAATAATTAGGTTCTGAAAAACGCGTATTTATTTTCAGTGACGTTGTTGACTGATAATATGGAACAAATGAAAATGAATTATACATTGGTTTTGTGTATTCAGAATAAACATGAGACCTTGTTTAGGTTAATCCTCCAATTCCGATTTCTGCAGGTGTTTTATTAATCGAATCGTTTGAGCGGTATTGCCCGGTTAAATTAAGGGCATAAAGAAAGCGTGTAAATAGATTCCGTGGAATTAATTGTGTTTTCAGTGGGAGCGCGGGAATAAAGATATTTCACGTCCCCGACTGCTAGTTTGTTCCGAACGGGGGAATTAGTAATCTTCCTTTTTGCTCGTGGCGCACTGTTTTTTTCCCGCCGTGCATCGGTCAGCCTGCGGGGGGCGGCGGAATTAATTTATTCCGGTCCGGTCGAAAGGGCCCATCCGGAATCGAATTGTATAAATTGCGCGGGCAATTATGGGAGAGTAATGCGTTTAGCGGACGCCGGGCGGTCGAAAGTTTTCCGGGCGAGTGCGGCCCTGCGCCGGTGTTTGTCGTGCGGAAGAAACCGGAAGCCGGTGACTAATGTCGCAAAATTAATTAATTAAAAAGAGTAAATGGATGCGAGGAGCGGCGCCGGTAAATTAGAAATAAACTTTTAATGCTCGTAATTTGGGCCTGGGAAATGAAGAGAGATCGTCGCCGCGGGGGCAGCCACGGGGGCGGCCGTCTGACCGGGGGAGGCCGACAGACCGGGGGCGGCGGTTTTCCGCACGCGCGTGCGAAATCGCGAATTCATTTTGATGTGTCCCGGCGAGCGGCCCCGTCTCACTTCTTTTTGCCCGAGAGACGCATGAATAATGCAGATAACTGCATTTGCTATACGTTGACATGGAGTGCTGAATTTATCATTTCCAAATGCCCGACTTCCACGGGCTGCCTCTAACGAACGCATCGGCAATTTCCACGCGGAAAAAATCGACGGCCGAAAAAACTCATACATTTCTCAGCGCGCCCCGACAAGCGGAATGTACATAAAGGAAAACGCGAGACAAGAAATAATGATGTATAAAAATACACGCCGACTGTGATCGCTCGCTAAATTATTGTCATGCTTTATACATTCACAAAGTACACGGTGAACTAAATTCGCAGCCCTTGACGGTGCTCGACAAACGTTCACCATGCCAAAGTCATTTAATAATGCAATTAGTCGAAACTAAATAATGCAGGAACTCTACTCACAATATAGTTACAAATTATGCTCCACTATGCAGAAAATTACATCACATAAGGGATGTATTCAGGATGTCTGACTTTTTCGAACTAGGACTAGAAACAGCAACGACAAAAAATCCAGTAAATAAGGGTTGCAGGACGATTCTTTGTCAGATATCAGATACTCGATTTTCTCACTTATTTAAAACTGATCCTTTTTAGAAAAATTGTCTTCAGGTATAAATAAATTTTCAAGTTTTAAAATTTTTATTATAAAATTCATAAATATTTAGAAATGTCAGTGATTGGCAGGGGCGGATTTTCCATACGGGAAAATGCCCCCAACAGTTGTTAGTTCATTTAGTTCACGTTTTCCAAAGAAAAACGCTATCCAGGGTGCACCACGTGGAGGCGAACTAACATTACACCCCAGTTCAGAAAAATTGTTATGTTTTGTAGAATATTGGTAAATTTAAAAACTGTTTCAGGAATTCTTGCACAATTTTATCAATATTTCAATCAGAGACGGATGGGCGATATGGGAAAATGGGAAATTTCCTGGACGAGTGTTGGACCGACGGGCCCCAGAATTTTGGGCTGGCAGACCCGACGACTTTTAGGCCTGTACTGGCCTGTACTAGGCCTGTAATCACCAGATTAGAAGTAGCAGAATTCTGGGCAGAAAATGGATTAGGGCAGACAGACATGGTTTTAAAAGCACAGGTGGGCTTCTTACTTAAATCCAATGAACACTGAACCACATAAAGACAGCAAATTTCATAAATGAATTTATATTTTTAAGCCCGACTCGACTTCAGCGCCAACAAATATTTATTAATTATTTGCTAAATTAACATTTTAATTTATTAATAATTTGCTAAATTAACATTTTTGATGTAATGTATTAATACAGTGATTCACAAACTGTTTCGCTTCGTAGAGCCCTTTTTGCAGTAGGGTTTTTCCATGGCGCTTTTCGCTTTCCATAATATGTTTTGCAAATTTTTATGAAATATTAAATACATTTGTGATGAACATGATTTGTGTAGAAACCCATTATAATTTTCAACTAAAAATTCGCACGTTCCATTAATCTTCGTAATTAATGAATATTTTGGTATTTACAATAAACAAAAAATCTAAAATTTCCAACCGATATTCAGCATTCATTGGAATTTACAATCGATGTAATATAATTTTATCTACGACTAATTTATAATGTAAGTATTATACTTGAGGTTTTTGCAGTATAATGCTATATATTATTCCCTTAGGGAATAATGAATAGGAAATAATGACCAGGGATTAATAGTCCTTATTCCCTCTTGCACTCCAATTATAAAATTTCTCTAATTTAATAATACCATGGAAACAACATACACTAACTCAAAAGTATCACTGTCAAACATATCTTCTGAGTACTTACTGCAAACAAATGAACATTTGGATATAAAATCAAAAGTGCAAGTGGTTAAAAAAATCCTAAAGAATTTATTATAAAAATTATAACCATTTCGATAAAATTCATCATCTAATATTGATTTCTATATTTACTAAAGTCAGAATCTCTGAACAATTTGTATTTGTACAAATGTACAGAATATTTGAAAAAATAGAAATACTTAAAATGCGATGTTTTATATTTTTCTTGAAGGTTAACAGTTATCTATAGGAAATATACAGATTTTTTATAGAAAATGGACAGTTACCTATACAAGACATGAAGTTATTATAGTAAATTGATAGGAATCTAAATAAAACATAAAAAAATTCAAGAAAATTGGTGGTTATATATGCAAGATATACAATTTTTTGTAGACTATTCAAATAAAATTAGAAAAGTGCAAATTTATCTGCCCAATTTTATCATTCCTATCTTCAGTTTATTTTTACAGACAGATGAACATTATGGACATAAAATCAAAAGTGCATGTGGTTAAAAAAATTCCAGAGTAATTATTATAAAAATTATAGCCATTTCGATTAAATTCATCATCTAAAATTAGTTGTTGTATTTATAAAAATCAGAATCTCTGAAGAACTTGTATTTATATAAAAGTACATATTATTTGAAGAAAATTTAACAGAATTACATAAAATGTAATGTTTTTATATTTTTCTTAAAATTAACAGTTATCTATACAAAATATATAGATTTTTATAGAAAATTGACAGTTACCCATACAAGACATGAAATTATTGTAGTAAATTGATAGGAATCTACGCAAAACGTAAAATTTTTCAAGAAAATTGGTGGTTATCTAACAAGATATACAAATTTTTGTAGAATATTCCAGTAAAATCGAGAAATGGCAAAGTTATCTGCCCCAATTTTATCATTCCTATCTTCTGATAACTTATTACAAACCAATGAATAGTTTTTACATAAAATTAAAAGTGCATGTGGTTTAAAAATTCCAAAGTAATTATTATAAAATTTTTAGCCATTTCGATAAAATTCATTATCTGAAATTAGCTGCTGTATTTATAAAAGTCAGAATCTCTGAAGAATCTGTATTTGTACAAAAGTACAGATTATTGGAAAAAAAAATACAGAAATACATAAAATGCGATGTTTTTATATTTTTCTTGAAAATGAACAGTTATCTATACAATATATACAGATTTTTCTAGAAAATGGATATTTACCTATTCAAGACATAAAATTATTGTAGTAAATTGATAGGAGTCTACACAAAACGTAAAGAGTGAAAATTTGATAAATTTTCAGATGTAATTATCCTAATATTGTAAATTTTTAATTGCAAATGTCCAAATCCATCAATTTTTTAACGAATATAGTCAAAACCTGTCAACTTCGAAACTGCAACTAGTCAAATCTGTCAAAAACTAAGCTTGAGGAGTCAAAATCGGACCAGTTTTTAGTTGCAACAATTGCTGTCAAACTGTTATTAAACTTTCAGGGAAATATTTCGAAATATGTTTTGAAACCTTTCATGAAATTTTCAGAGCAATTTGAAACTTTACAATATTTTTACAAAATGATAAATAATAATTAGTAGGAGAAGCTACATAATATATATATATATATATATATATATATATATATATATATATATATAAATAAGAGAACAAACACAATAACACAATAATAATACAATAAAATATGACAATTTTAATACAAATGGCAAATTTTTAAACTTAATTCCCAAATTTGGCTATTTTATTATTGCATATTTCCAAAACTATCATATGTTTGAAATGTTTTAGAACCTTTCATAAAATTTTCAGAGTATATTGAAACTTTGTAACATTTTTACAAAATGATACATAATAATTAGTAGGAGAAGCTACACAGTATACACAAAAATAAATAAATATGAGAACAATCACAATAACACAATAATAATACAATAAAATACGACAATTTTAATACAAATGGTAAATTTTTAAACTTCACTGCTCAAATTTGGCTATTTTTTTATTGCATATGTCCAAAACTATCAAATTACGACTGAATCACAGTCTGCCAATTTTTTAAATACACCTTGTCAAATCTATCCAAAACATATCTCAGAAGTGAGTAACCTTTCTAATTTTCAACTGCATGTATTAAATTCTCAAATTGTCAACTGCAAATACCCGAATCTGTCAATATGTGTCCAAAGTTTAGGTTAAAATGTGAAAATTTGTTAAATTTTCAGATGTAACTATCCTTATATTGTAAAATTTTTATTGTAAATGTCCAAATCCATCAAATTTTCAACTTATACAGTCAAAACCTGTCAACTGTGAAACTTCAACTAGTCAAATCTGTCAAGAACTAAACTTCAGAAGTCAAAATCGTACCAGTTTTCAGTTGCAACAATTTCTGCCAAACTGTCATTAAACTTAATAACATTTTTGCAAAATGATAACTAATAATTAGTAGGAGAAGCTACATAATATACACAAAAATTAATAAGCATGAGAACAAACACAATAAAACAATAATACTACAATAAAATACGACAATTTTAGTACAACTGGCAAATTTTTAAACTTAACTCCTCAAATTTGGCTAGTTTTTTATTGCATATGTCCAAAACTATCAAATTATGACTGAAACTATCACATTCTGCCAATTTTTGAACTGCACTTTGTCAAATCTGTCTAAAACATATCTCAGAAGTGAGTACCTGTCTAATTTTCAACTGCATGTATTAAATTTCTCAAATTGTCAACTGCAAGTGCCAGAATCCGCCAATATCTGTCCAATATTTAGGTTAAAGTGTAAATATTTATTAAATTTTCAGATGTAATTATCCTAATATCCTAATACTGTAAATTTTTAATTGCAAATGTCTAAATCCATGAAACTTTTAACTAATATAGTCAAAACCTGTCAAATTCGAAACTGCAACTAATCAAATCTGTCAAGAACTTAAGCTTCAGCAGTCAAAATTGGACCTGTTTTAAGTTGCAACAATTTCTGTCAAACTGTCATTAAACTTTCATGGAAATATTTTGAAATTTCTTTTTTGTTTGAAATTTCAAGAATGTTTTGGAACCTTCTATGAAATTTGTAGTAATTTATAACTTTGTAAGATTTTTACAAAATGATAAATAATAATTAGCAGGAGAAGCTATATAATATACACAAAAATACATAAATAAATATGAGAACAAACACTATAATAATACAATAAAATACAACAATTTTAATACAAATAGCAAACTTTTAAACATGACTCCTCAAATTTGGCTTATTTTTTTGGTAATTTGTTAAATTACGACTGAAACTATCACATTCTGCCAATGTTTTAACTCCACCTTGTCAAATCTGTCGAAAACTTATCTCAGAAGTGAGTACCTGTCTAATGTTCAACTGCATGTATTAAATTTCTTAAATTGTCAACTGCAAATGCCCGAATTTGGCTATATCTATCCAATATTTAGGTTAAAGTGTGAAAATTTGTTAAATCTTTAGATGTAATTATCCTAATATTGTAAATTTTTAATTGCAAATGTCCAAATTCATGAAACTTTTAACTAATATAGTCAAAACCTGTCAAATTCGAAACTGCAATTAGTCAAATCTGTCAAGAACTAAGCTTCAGCAGTCAAAATTGGACTTGTTTTAAGTTGCAACTATTTCTGTCAAACTGTCATTAAACTTTCAGGGAACAATTTCGAAATTTCTGAATTTGTTTGAAATTTCAAGAATGTTTTGAAACCTTTTATGAAATTTGTAGTAATTTATAACTTTGTAACATTTTTACAAAATGATAAATGATTATAATATTTATTAGCAGGAGAAGCTGGATTATACACCTACACAAAAATAAATATGACAACAAACACAACAACAACAATAATAATACATAAAAATATGACAATTTTAATACAAACTGCAAATTTTTAAACTTGACTGCTCAAATATGGCATATTTTTAAAATTGACTTCCTAAATATGGTAAGTTTTCTATTGCACATGTCCAAAACTGTCAAATTACTACGAAAAGTATCACATTCTGCCATTTTTTTAATTGCACCTTGTCAAATCTGTCAAAAACTTATCTTAGAAGTGAGTTATTTCGTACTCTATTAAGGCTGTTTTATTTAGATTTTACATTTTTCAGCTACTTAAGTTTTCGCTTGAGTAATTATAATTTTTATTAAGTAAACTTTTAGACTACTTGCCTACCTGTTTTCTTGTAAGTAATTTTGATTTTGATTTAACATTTTTTAAATTCATACCTAAGTTTGTTTTTCTCTCCTAAGTCTAAATGTCTAAAAATCCTATTGAAATTCTGTAAAATCTTCATATGCCATATGACAACAAACACAAAAAGAACAATAATAATACAATAACATACGACAATTTTAATACTAACTGGAAATTTTTAAACTTGACTCCCCAAATATGGCATATTTTTAAAGTTGACTTCCCAAATATGGCATATTTTTAAAGTTGACTTCCCAAATATGGCAAGTTTTCTATTGCACATGTCCAAAACTGTCAAATTATGACTGAAAGTATCACATTCTGCAATTTTTTTAACTGCACCTTGTCAAATCTGTCAAAAACTTATCTCAGAAGTGAGTTATTTCATACTCTATTAAGGCTGTTTTATTTTCATTTTACATTTTTCAACTACTTAAGTTTTCGCTTAAGTCCTTATAATTTTTATTAAGTAAACTTTTCAACTACTTACCTACCTGTTTTCTTGTAAGAATTTTGACTTCGATTTTACATTTTTCAAATTCATACCTAAGTTTGTTTTTCTCTCTCAAGTCTAAATGTCTAAACATCCTATTGAAATTCTGCAAAATCTTCATATGACATATGACAACAAACACAACAAGAACAATAATAATACAATAAAAAACGACAAATTTAATACTAACTGGAAATTTTTAAACTTGAGTCCCCAAATATGGCATATTTTTGAAGTTGACTTCCAAATATGGCAAGTTTTCTATTACACATGTCCAAAACTGTCAAATTACGACGAAAAGTATCACATTCTGCCAATTTTTTAACTGCACCTTGTCAAATCTGTTGAAAACTTATCTCAGAAGTGAGTTATTTCCTACTCTATTAAGGCTGCTTTAATTTGATTTTACATTTTTCAACTACATAAGTTTTCGCTTAAGTCATTATAATTTTTATTAAGTACACTTTTCAACTACTTACCTATCTGTTTTCTTGTAAGTAATTTTGATTTTGATTTTACATTCTTCAAATTCATACATAAGATAGTTTTTTTCTAAGTCTAAATATCTAAAAATCATATTGAAATTCTGTAAAGTCTTCATATTTAATGAACATTCTACAATATTTTGCACTCTATTGGGGTTGTTTTATTCTGATTGAAAGGCCCTGGTGATTGGTAATAATCCATATCTATTAATCAATTCAGAAAGTTATATACTCGATTTTCTCACATATTTATAACAGACTCTTCGTCAAAACGCTAAGTAGGCTTTGACTTAAAGATAATTTTGTCTAATTTAACCAACTATTCATCTTTCACGAGCTCCCCACGTTGGGCACGGTAACTGGGACACCCTGTATACGCACATAAAACATGAAGACCAATACAATCATCATTAAAGCGATATACTGCATAAAATCCATCGCCATCAGGCTCAAAAAAACTTTGAAATATGATATTTCCGGCGAATGCGGCGCTTAGTGCACGCGTTTGATGGCTTTAAGCGGCATTTTGCATGGCGCGGTGCACTTTTTCAAGTGAACTCGCTGGTCGCGATTACAGGCGAATTACCGCAGCGCCAGGCGTTTACCTCTTCACATCGTTATTGCTCTGCATTTATGTTGGCGACGAGTGTGTTTCTATTTGCACGTTTCGCAGAGGCGATAACGCCCTTTGACCCGTGCGCGATAAGGCCGCACTTGAAACGGGCTTTGAAAATATAAACGAAGCTTTTTAAAATGATAATTCAAATAGAGCACAGGGAAATCACACACTCTGGCTGCTAATGGAAGAATTTCATGAAAATTTGGCACAATTAAAAAACACCCTTTTTAAATTGTTAAAAAGTTTCTATTTTAGAGACACAGATTAGCAAATGTTCCGAACAATCGTATCAAAAAATAAATCTTAGAGAAGCTGAAATTTTCAATTGGTAAGATTTCGTTAAGCATCATGAGTAAAATGAGAGAGTAAAATTGTTACAGTGTTATTCATAAAACACAGCTTAACCTCTGTTAAACCGCGGTTTATTTTTTTATGAATAACACTGTTAGGCCCGTATCTATAGTCCGTACTTGAGCATGATTTCTACTCAAGTCGTATTTTTGCGTATATTTGGTTGAGTTTGGTGCATAAACGTTTATAGAAAATACCCAACCTAACATACGACTTGAGTCGAACTCATGCTCAAGTACCGACTATAGATACATACCTTAATATCCTCAAACTTCTACTGGATTACTTGCATTTATACTGTGTGAACTATATGAAGTGTAGCACATAAGCACGCAAAGGTCATATTATCCCATTTGCAGTATACCAATCTATAAATCAAGTCTATATATATTTTTTATGACTTTTCTATGGCCTATTCTGTTGAATTTAATATTTTAAGGTCAACTAATACTTTAGTGCATACTTTTTTCTAAATGTTTTCTCTGAACTAATGTTTCAATTGGAAGTTGTTATAATTTGATAATATTATACTATATTATACTATTTAAATTTAATAAATACCTGATATATAAATAGGTGGTACACATTTCAGTTCACTTTTAATGATAAATGTACCCTTTGACCTTTTTTAAATTAATAACTGTAGCAAAGTACGTATCAAGCTGCGGATTAAATATCATAAATATAGATGCAGCAATTCCCTCCACGATTTTTCCTCTCCCTTTCGTAGGCGGACGCGTGTTTTTTCATCCCTCCGCGTCGGGGGGCGGCGGGCGGGCGTCGTTCTGCGGCTCGTAATTATTTCGCCGTCTCTCCCCCTTTTAGCGGCCGTTCCGTTTCATTCACCTCATGAAAAACCAAAACAGAGCGTCGCCGGGGTGAACGCCGAATGCCAATGGATGCGTCTCAGTGGACCACCGGGTCGTCGAGGGCGGGGTGGCTCGGGGGTGCGGGGGCCGACGCCGCCGCCGCCGCCGCCCTCAATAAAGCACCTGGCTCCGATCCAGGACGCGCTCGATGCCAAGCCCCACGGCCCCCGTGCAGTATCTCTGCCACACTTTTAACTCCTCCTGAGCCGGGACGGGGCGCATAAAACGGGGATGTTTACATATTGGCCGCCGTCAACCCTCAAGTATCGAATCGTTGTGTGGTTACCAGGGAATGTGCCATTTGGATCGATATTTCGTGGACACAATTCAGTTACAAGGCTACTGGCTCAATATTGCGTAACCTAATGTATCCCCTTTGTACTATGTCACGTTATGTGTGCACTGCTCTTCGGTATCTGTATCGCACAGGATGTGGCTTAACGAGGGTACGAAGCGCCTATGGCAAGTGTCTAACTATGCATCCCCGTGACCCAAAAATAACTACAATTTTGAGATGAACTTTACTGAATGCAATATATTAAATCTTTACTATTAACCCCATCGTAATGAGTTGCCTGTAATAGATATTTACGTGACAAGCTATGCAAATTAATTTTTACAGGCGAGATGAAAGTTTGTGGGGCGAGCGACGCAGGAGCGAGCTCCATCATCTAGTGAGCCTAGTGAGGGGGGCTATTGTCCGGGGGGCCCTATTGTTGTAATTGATGTAAGTGTAATTGATCAATTCGACCAATTAAATTGCCAATTACATGCCAATTAAAACCGCGGATCTCCGATTAAAACCGCGTGTAATTATCCTATTGCAATTCTGTTATGCAATTTATCACTAACATTCAGTGATATGTTGAAATCTTATAAATTGAATTGAATCCAATGCTCAATTCTTGAAATAATTGCATATGGACGACCTACATTGCTGGTAATTCATCAGTGATATCTCAAAAACTAGCGTACAAAAATCAATGCAATTTATCATTTACATTGAGTGATACTCGTTGATCTATTATTTAAAAATAGGATAACAGCCAATGACTGATTCTTGAGATATTTCAATTTTAGTGTGACCATGTATTTTCCATTGTTATTTTCCAATATTGATCTGTAACTATATTAGTGAAAACTCAAAAACTATCGTACCAATATCAATGCAATTTATATTCAGTGATATTTTGACATCTAATGTATTGAATTGGATTAATATACAATGATCAATTCTTGAGATATTTGCATAAGGACGACATTTTCTACGTTGGTGGTACATTTTTAGTGATTTGTCCAAAACTTGAGTACTAGTAAAAATGCAACTTCACATTTGTATTGAGTGATATTCTGACATATGATATTCTGCAATGGGATTAATATCTAATGAGGGTTTTATGAGATAATTCAATTTTAGTGCAAACATGTGTTTTGAACTGATACTTTCCAATATTGATCTGTGACTTTATTAGCGAAATCTCAAAAACTAGCGTACCAATATCAATGCAATTTATCACTAACATTAAGTAATATGTTGACATCTTATACATTTAATTGAATTAATATCCAATGCTCAATTCTTGAGATATTTGCATATGGACGATATTTTCTACATTGCTGGTAAATCATCAGTGATATCTCAAAAAGTAGCGTACAAATATCAATGCAATTTATCATTTACATTGCGTGATACTCGTTGATCTGATAATAAAAAATTAAATAATAGCCAATGACTGATTCTTGAGATATATCAGTTTTAGTGTGACAATGTATTTTCCATTGTTATGTTCCAATATTGATCTATAGCTATATTAGTGAAAACTTAAAAACTAGCGTACCAATATCAATGCAATTTATCACTAACATTCAGTGATATGTTGACATCTCATACATTGAATTGAATTAATATCAAATGCTCAATTCTTGAAATATTTGCATATGGACGACATTTTCTACATTGCTGGTAATTTATCAGTGATATCTCAAAAACTAGCGTACAAATATTAATGTTATTTATCACTTACATTGAGTGATACACGTTAATCTGATATTTTAAAATGGGATAATAGCCAATGACTGATTCTTGAGATATTTCAATTTTAGTGTGACCATATATTTTCCATTGTTATGTTCCAATATTGATCTATAACTATATTAGTGAAAACTCAAAAACTAGCGTACCAATATCAATGCAATTTATCACTTATATTCAGTGATATTTTGACATCTAATGCATTGAATTGGATTAATATACAATGATCAATTCTTGAGATATTTGCATATGGACAATATTTTCTACGTTGCTGGTACATTTTTAGTGATTTGTCAAAAACTAGAGTACTAGTAACAATGCAATATAACATTTGTATTGAGTGATATTCTGAAATATGATATTCTGTAATGAGATTAATATCTAATTAAGGTTTTATGAGATAATTCAATTTTAGTGTAATTATATGTTTTCCACTGATATTTTCCAATATTGATCTGTGACTATATTAGAAAACTCTCAAAAACGAGCGTACCAATATCAATGAAATTTATCAGTAACATTCAGTGATATGTTGACATCGTATACATTGAATTTATTTAATATCCAATGCTCAACTCTTGAGATATTTGCATATGGAGAACATTTTCTACATTGCTAGTATTTCATCAGTGATATCTCAAAAACTAGCGTACAAATGTCAATGCTATTTATCATTTACATTGCATGATACTCGTTGATCTGATATTTAAAAATATGATAATAGCCAATGACTAATTCTTGAGATATTTAAATTTTAGTGTGATCATGTATTTTCCATTGTTATGTTCCGATATTGATCTGTAACTATATTAGTGAAATCTCAAAAACTAGCGTAACAATATCAATGCAATTTATCACTAGCATTCAGTGATATGTTGATATCTTATACATTTAATTTAATTAATATCCAATCCTCAATTCTTGAGATATTTGCATAAGGACGACATTTTCTACATTTCTGGTAATTAATCAGTGATATCTCAAAAACTAGCGTAAAAATACCAGTGAAATTTATCATTTACATTCAGTGATACTCGCTCATTTGATATTTAAAAATGGGATAATAGCCAATGACTGATTCTTGAGATATTTCAATTTTAGTGTGACCATGTATTTTCTATTGTTATGTTCCAATAATGATCTGTAACTATATTGGTAAAAACTCAAAAACTAGCGTACCAATATCAATGCAATTTATCACTTATATTCAGTGATATTTTGACATCTAATGTATTGAATTGGATTAAAATACAATGATCAATTCTTGAAATATTTGAATATGGACGATATTTTCTACGTTGCTGGTACATTTTTGGTGATTTCTCCAAAACTAGAGTACTAGTAAAAATGCAAGTTATCATTTGTATTGAGTGATATTCTGACATATGATATTCTGAATTTTTGATGAATATGATAATGAAATGTAAAACTTATGCAATTATTAATTCATTTTTAATTCATGCTGAAAATATAATAATATACTCTGCATGTTAATTTTCCAATAAAAATTTCGAAATTTCCGAATTTTTAATTACAATTTCATAATTTTCGATAAATATTTTATAAGGTTCAATGAAAATTTTATCAATTTTAGTAAATATTTTGCATTAGCCTGTGAAATATTAAATTTTATTTAAATCATGCTGCAATATATTATAGTTTTCACTGCAATGTTTAACTTACAATCAATATTTTGCAATTGTGAAAATTTTACAATTACCAGGAAAACTATTTGTGATGTAAAATGTTTACTTTATGGTGAAAATATTATAATTTTCACTGCAATGTTCAACTTACGATTAAAATCTTGCACTTTCTAATAAAAATTGTTTGTTTTTAATTTTAATTTCAAAATTTTCCACAAATATATTATAAGTTTTAATAAAAATGTCATCATTTCCAGTGAAAATTTTGCAATCGCCAGTAAAATTTATTAATTTAGGGTGAATTTTCCCAGAATCTGAGTTGTGTAAGAATCTTCAATTAAAATGTAATCTCCAATATGATCATTTTAACTTCAATTCTTTTGACATCTTCAGCTAAACCAAATTTACAATAGGCAAATAACCTGTCCCACTTGTCCCACTTATTATGGCCGCGACTGTATATAACTAAAAACTTGCAGCATTTATTTCTTGCTTAAACATTTTTGCTTTAACTAAGAGAAATTTTCAAAATTTTAACCAATCGTCGACAAAATATTTATTAATTCACAAATTTCTCAAGATTTTATTCTTTATCGCTATCTCCATTAAAGATTTATGGGGTTGCCGATAATATATATATTTTTTAAATTCATCTAAACATCGATTCTGTTCTCCTCAGGTGAAATGCTTCCAAGCTTCTATCACTTCCGATTCTACCGGATGAAGCCATCAATTGTTGATTTTTTAAATGGAACATCCTATATATTATTATGTTTTTGGCTTACACGTTGAATTTGAAACATTTATGGGGTTCCCAATAAAATAAAAATTAGAAAAAATTCTTCCAAACATGGCTGATTCCGTTCTCCTCAGGTGAAATACTTTCAAGCTTCTACCACTTCCGATTTTACCGGAAGAAGCCATCAACTTTTGTTTTTTTTTAATGGAACACCCTATATATTATTATGTTTTTGGCTTACCCGTTTAGTTTCAAACATTTATGGGGTTCCCGATAAAATTAAAATTAGAAAAAATTCTTCCAAAAATAGCTGATTCCGTTCTCCTCAGGTGAAATACTTTCAAGCTTCTACCACTTCCGCTTTTACCGGAAGAAGCCATCAACTTTTGTTTGTTTTTTAAATGGAATACCCTACATATTATTATGTTTTTGGCTTACCAGTTTAGTTTCAAACATATATGGGGTTCTCGATAAAATGAAAATTATAAAAATATCATTCAAACATGGCTGATTCCGTTCTCTTCAGGTGAAATACTTTCAAGCTTCTACTACTTCCGATTTTACCGGAAGTAGCAATCAACTTCTGTTTTTTTTAATGAAACACCTTATATATATTATTATGATTTGGCTTCCCCGATTAATTTTAAACATATTTTGTAGAGATGTATGTATGTACATAGTACACCTATCTATTTTACCTTTCAGAGATAAAAATTAAATTCCAAGATTTTGACCTCAAAAAGACGTTATGAAAAATGGCTTCAATTTCTCTCATATATAAGATAATAACGGTTTTTTTCTCTAATTGTACCTGAAAGGTACTGCTGTGACTGATATATTTTGCAGCTGAAAATTTTTGTAATCTGTCATTCAAAAGTGTCATTAGTTAAGTGCCCTTTAATTTTTTTAAGTGGAATTACAGATTTTTTATCTGATTTCATTATTTCATTTTATTACTAGTTATTATGTTATGTGTATGGTATGCTATGTTATGTATTTATACGTGTGGTTGATATATCGAATTTTCTATTACTTTGGCGTCGTTCGTGGTTTTATCTTTCGCTCGAAGTTGTTATTTTGATTTCATTTCCACCTTATATTAATATACTATTTCTAAGAATGAAATAACCGCAATTCTCGTCGTAATGAAAAATGCTTCTATTATTTTTTATTAAGGCGGAATTTTTTGTTGGCTATTAAATTATATTTGACGCGGCGTTATTTACTTGATACGCAGATTATCTTTTCACTGCGGTAATCCTGCCCCCAATCTCCGTCATCTTCATTAGGGCCCGAATTAATCCCAGATGCGGCCCCCTTTTTTTGCCGCGTGCGGTGGAACGGGGAGACAATGACTTCCCAATTTCCACGAGTACAACGGGAAACAATGTAATTCAATTTTCTTCGACGCCGATAATCTGGGCGGTTCTCAAGACGCTTTATGTTTACGGCCGTCCTGTCTACCTATATTTATTATGCCACGTAAATGTCACATAAATTCAGCCGGCGTCGGATAAGCTTGCACACACGAGCGCGTGAAAGCCGCAGCCCCCCACCCCCCTCATTTTGCGTTTTTATTTTCTATTTTGCAAATTGAACGGGGCTTTAATGCGCGCGGAAAATTAAATGCCGACCTCAGCGTTTTTCGCGAATAAAAAATTAATCTGCGCCCGGTTATTTTTTTTTTTCGGGGCGTTTCGGCGTTGTAATTAACAATATTCGCGTATTAGTGGCTTTTGACGTCGGCTCCATTTTTAACCCCTTTCTCCAGCGTGAAATAAAACATTGTTAACTCAACGGGCATAAATCTGAGCTGAACGGATGTGCCCGTCAAATTAATATTTATAACGTGGAATGAAACCACCTAATACCAGCTTCCCGTGGCACTCCATTTGGCCGAAATCCAATGCCCAAATTAAGACTTCCCTGTTCTCCCTCCCCACAGACATGTATCGATTGGGGAGTAATGAAAGTGTGCGTGTGTGGGTGTGTATCAAGTTTTAATTAATGCATTCCGAGGACGCTTAATTAGTCGAGATTTGCGCCCATCGACACCCCCTCGGTGGGTGATTAATGCGTTCCGCGACTCGCACAAAAACGCGAACGACGCGAGGCTCAGCAATAATGATTAATTATTAGATTTGTTGGAACAATTTCACAGTTTCGGCGTGTGAGCCTAATAACGCGTTCTGCTCGAGCCGGCGATGAGCGAAATCGGCGCGCATCCATCTTCCTCCTCTCGCGGAAATCCTTTTAATCCTCGGGCACTCTTAACTTGTCTGTTATTTTCTTTTCCCCCGTCCTCCTCCGCGAGATAACGGGAACACATAACAAAGAGCGCCGTCCGTGGAATAACAAAGTGAGGCGCCGATATTGACGGGGCGAAACTTCCCCGTGTACCCCATTAGTATCCCGATTATTTTCCCTTCCCTGCTTTGTTTTTCTTGTATCGGAATCACCGGCGATTTTAATCTCCGGGAAAAACTTTTCGCGCCGAGGCGCCAGCTAATATATTCCGGAATCGCGAATTGAATACAATACGACGTCACGACATCCAACAAAAAGTCCATGAAATAAAACAAAATAAATTCTACTGTAATATGCCTTCGAAAAAACCTTCTGGAAGATCTGAGAAAATCGAATGCTCAACTTTCAGAGTTGATCCAGATTTGTATATAATATGCCTAAAGATACATCGTCTGAACATTTGACAATGAGTATGTATAAATTAAGTGAGAAAATCGAGTGATTAACTTTTTATGTCAAAATTGTTAAAATACCTCCAGAAATCATTATAATTATAGGAAACTCTATAGGAATTTCCAAAAATGTTGTGAACTCAAGGAAATGATTGGAAAATCTGTCGAAATTTGTCAATATTTAGAAATGACTTCATATTTTTTATATTATCGACAAATGTGGAGATAGAAACCAAGTGAGTTATAATCATGTCAATCGTTTCTGATTTTTATGATATCGAAATTATTGGGTAATATCTCAAAATCTTAAGAACTACTGAGATATCTCTAGAAATCTCGAAACTTATAGTAAAGTCTTAGGAATTACTTAAAAATCTCTAGGATTATTGATATTTATTAGGAACTATGTAGAAATTTCGAATATGATTGAACAATTTTCGGAACTATTAATAAGTGTGAACTAATTTGCATTTTTTTATCTCAAAATTGTTGAAAAATCCAGATACCATGATAATTATTGGAAATCTGTAGGAATCTCAAAAATTATAGGGATATCAAGGGAATTATTCAAAAATCTCGAGAATGAAGATTATTGGAAGTCTACAGAAATCTCGAAAATTATTGATTTTTTTAGCAACTATTCAAAAATTAGAACTAATTTGCGTTTTATTATCTCATCATTATTGGAAAACCTCCATATATCATATTAATTATTGAGAAATCTGTAGAAATCTCGAAAGTTATAGAGAAATAATAAGAGTCATTCAAAAAAATATCTAAAATGAGGATATTTATTGGGGAGTCTATAGAAATCTAGAAAATTATTGAAAATTCTTAGGCACTATTCAAATTTGAGAACTAATTTGCATTTTTTTATCTCAAAATTGTTGAAAAATATCCAGAAATCATGATAATTATAGGGAAATCCGTAGGAATTTTGAAAAATATTGTAGAATCAAGGAAATGATTGGAACATCTCTCGAAATTAAGCAATATTTAGAAATGCCTTGATATTTTTTAAGTTATTGACACATTTGGAGATTGAAACAAAGTGAGTAATAATCATGTTATTCGTTTCTGATTTTTATGATCTCGAAATTATTGGGTAATATCTCAAAATATTAAGAACCATTGAGATATCTCTAGAAATCTCGAAAATTATAGGGAACACTTTTTAATTACTTAAAAATCTCTAGGATTATTGATATTTATTAGGAACTATGTAGAAATTTCGAAAATGATTGAACAATTTCCGGAACTATTAAAAAGTGTGAACTAATTTGCATTTTTGTATCTCAAAATTGTTGAAAAATCCAGATACCATGATAATTATTAGATATCTGTAAGAATCTCAAAAATTATAGAGAAATCAAGGGAATTATTCTAAAATCTCTAGAATGATGAATATTTATTGGGAAGTCTACAGAAATCTCGAAAATTATTGAATTAGAACTAATCTGCATTTTATTATCTCAACATTATTGGAAAACCTCCAAATATCATATTATTTATTGAGAAATCTGTAGAAATCTCGAAAGTTATAAAGAAATAATGAGAATTATTCAAAAAATATCTAAAATGATGGATATTTATTGGGGAGTCTATAGAAATCTAGAAAATTATTGAAAATCTTTAGGAACATTCAAATATGAGAACTAATTTGCATTTTTTAATCTCAAAATTGTTGAAAAATCTCCAGAAATCATGATAATTATAGGGAAATCTGTAGGAATTTCGAAAAATATTGTAAAATCAAGGAAATGATTTAAACATCTCTCGAAATTTAACAATATTTAGAAATGCCTTCATATTTTTTATATTATCGACAAATTTGGAGATTGAAACAAAGTGAGTAGTAATCATGTCAATCGTTCTGATTTTTATGATCTCGAAATTATTGAGTAATATCTCAAAATCTTAAGAACTATTGAGATATCTCTAGAAATCTCGAAAATTATAGGGAAGTCTTTGGAATTACTTAAAAATCTCTAGAATTGATATTTATTAGGAACTATGTAGAAATTTCGAAAATGATTGTACAATTTTCGGAACTATTAAAAAGTGTGAACTAATTTGCATATTTTTTCTCAAAATTGTTGAAAAATCCAGATACCATGATAATTATTGGAAAACTGTAGGAATCTCAAAAATTATAGGAAAATCAAGGGAATTATTCAAATTTCTCTAGAATGGTGAATAATGATTGGGAAGTCTACAGAAATATATATATAATATAGAGAATATTTATTAGCAAATAACGCAACATAATATACAAAATTTCAACAAATCTAGAATCTAGAATCTAGAATCTAGAAAATTATTGAAGTTTTTAGCAACTATTCAAAAATTAGAACAAATTTGCATTTTATTACTCAACATTGTTGGAAAACCTCCATATATCATATTAATTATTGAGAAATCTGTAGAAATCTCGAAAGTTATAGGGAAATCATGAGAATTATTCAAAAAATATCTAAAATGATGAATATTTATTGGGGAGTCTATAGAAATCCAGAAAATTATTGAAAATCTTTAGGAACTATTCAAATATGAGAACTAATTTGCATTTTTTTATCTCAAAATTGTTGAAAAATCTCCAGAAATCATGATAATTATAGGGAAATCTGTAGGAATTTCGAAAAATATTGTAAAATCAAGGAAATGATTTGAACATCTCTCGAAATTTAACAATATTTAGAAATGCCTTCATATTTTTTATATTATCGACAAATTTGGTGATTGAAGCAGAGTGAGTTATAATCATGTCAATCGTTTCTGATTTTTATGATCTCGAAATTATTGGGTTATATCTCAAAATCTTAAGAACTATTGAGATATCTCTAGAAATCTCGAAAATTATAGGGAAGTCTTTGGAATTACTTAAAAATCTCTAGGATTATTGATATTTATTAGGAACTATATCGAAATTTCGAAAATGATTGAACAATTTTCTGAACTATTAAAAAGTGTGAACTAATTTGCATTTTTTTTATCTCAAAATTGTTGAAAAATCCAGATACCATGATAATTATTGGAAATCTGTAGGATTCTCAAAAATTATAGGGATATCAAGGGAATTATTCAAAAATCTCGAGAATGATGAATATTTATTGGGAAGTCTACAGAAATGTCGAAAATTATTGATTTTTTTAGCAACTATTCAAAAATTAGAACTAATTTGCGTTTTATTATCTCATCATTATTGGAAAACCTCCATATATCATATTAATTATTGAGAAATCTGTAGAAATCTCGAAAGTTATAGAGAAATAATAAGAGTTATTCAAAAAAATATCTAAAATGAGGATATTTATTGGGGAGTCTATAGAAATCTAGAAAATTATTGAAAATTCTTAGGCACTATTCAAATTTGAGAACTATTTTGCATTTTTTTATCTCAAAATTGTTGAAAAATCTCCAGAAATTATGATAATTATAGGGAAATCCGTAGGAATTTCGAAAAATATTGTAAAATCAAGGAAATGATTTGAACATCTCTCGAAATTTAGCAATATTTCGAAATGCCTTCATATTTTTTATATTATCGACAAATTTGGAGATTGAAACAAAGTGAGTAGTAATCATGTCAATCGTTCTGATTTTTATGATCTCGAAATTATTGAGTAATATCTCAAAATCTTAAGAACTATTGAGATATCTCTAGAAATCTCGAAAATTATAGGGAAGTCTTTGGAATTACTTAAAAATCTCTAGGATTGATATTTATTAGGAACTATGTAGAAATTTCGAAAATGATTGTACAATTTTCGGAACTATTAAAAAGTGTGAACTAATTTGCATATTTTTTCTCAAAATTGTTGAAAAATCCAGATACCATGATAATTATTGGAAATCTGTAGGAATTCAAAAATTATAGGGAAATCAAGGGAATTATTAAAAAATCTCTAGAATGATGAATATTTATAGGGAATTCTACAGAAATCTCGAAAATTATTGAATTTTTTAGTAACTATTCTAAAATTAGAACTAATTTGCATTTTATCATCTCAACATTATTGGAAAGCCTCCATATATCATATTAATTATTGAGAAATCTGTAGAAATCTCGAAAGTTATAAGGAAATCATGAGAATTATTCAAAAAATATCTAAAATGATGGATATTTATAGGGGAGTCTATAAAAATCCAGAAATTTATTAAAAATTTTTAGGAACTATTCAAATATGAGAACTAATTTTCACTTTTTGATTTCAAAATTGTTGAAAAATCTCCAGAAATCAAGATAAATATAGGGAAATCTGTAGGAATTTCGAAAAATATTGTAAAACGTGTGAACTAATTTGAATTTTTTTATCTCAAAATTGTAGAAAAATCCGAGGAAAACCAAGGAAATGATTGGAACATCTCTGGAAATTTAGCAATATTTAGAAATGCCTTGATATTTTTTAAGTTATTGACAACTTTGGAGAATGAAAACAGTGTGAGTAATAATTAGTCAATCATTTCTGATTTTTATGATCTCGAAATTATTGGGTAATCTCTCAAAATCTTAAGAATTATTGAGGTATATCTAGAAGTCTCGAAAATTATTGGGAAATCATTGGAATTATTCCAAATTCTCTAGGATTATTGATATTTGTTGGGAACTTTGTAGAAATCTCGAAAATTATTTAACAATTTTCGGCATTATTGAAACATGTGAACTCATTTACATATACTTATCCCAAATTTATTGAAAAACTTCCAGAAATCATGAAAATTATTAAGAAAACTGTTGGATTCTCGAAAATTATTGGAAAGCATTGGAATTATTTAAAAATCTTTAGAATAATTGATATTTATTGGGAAGTTTATAGAAATCTCAAAATTTATTGAAAAATTTTAGGAACTACTGAAAAATGTGAACTAATTTGTATTGTTTTATCTCAAAATTCTCCTTTTGTAAATATTAAAAAAAAATTAAGGAACTATTCAAATATGAGAACTAATTTGCATTTTTTTTATCTCAAAATTGTTGAAAAATCTCCAGAAATCATGATAATTATAGGGAAATCTGTAGGAATTTTGAAATATATTTTAAAATTAAGAAAATGATTGGAACATCTCTCGAAATTTAGCAATATTTAGAAATGCCTTGATATTTTTTAAGTTATTGACAACTTTGGAGAAGAAAAACAGTGTGAATAATAATTAGTCAGTCATTTCTGATTTTAATGATCTCGAAATTATTGGGTAATCTCTCAAAATCTTAAGAATTATTGAGGTATTTCTAGAAGTTTCGAAAATTATTGGGAAATCATTGGAATTATTCAAAAATCTCTAGGATTATTGATAATTGTTGGGAACTTTGTAAAAATCTCGAAAATTATTTAACAATTTTCAGCATTATTGAAACATGTGAACTAAATTACATATTCTCATCCCAAATTTATTGAAAAACTTCCAGAAATCATGAAAATTATTGAGAAATCTGTAGGATTCTCGAAAATTATTGGAAAGCATTGGAATTATTTAAAAATCTTTAGAATAATTGATATTTATTGGGAAGTTTATAGAAATCTCAAAATTTATTGAAAAATTTTAGGAACTACTGAAAAATGTGAACTAATTTGTATTTTTTTTATCTCAAAATTCTCCTTTTGTAAATATTTAAAAAAAATTAAGGAACTATTCAAATATGAGAACTAATTTGCATTTTTTTTATCTCAAAATTGTTGAAAAATCTCCAGAAATCATGATAATTATAGGGAAATCTGTAGGAATTTTGAAAAATATTTTAAAATTAAGAAAATGATTGGAACATCTCTCGAAATTTAGCAATATTTAGAAATGCCTTGATATTTTTTAAGTTATTGACAACTTTGGAGAAGAAAAACAGTGTGAATAATAATTAGTCAGTCATTTCTGATTTTAATAATCTCGAAATTATTGGGTAATCTCTCAAAATCTTAAGAATTATTGAGGTATCTCTAGAAGTCTCGAAAATTATTGGGAAATCATTGGACTTATTCAAAAATCTCTAGGATTATTGATATTTGTTGGGAACTTTGTAGAAATTTCGAAAATTATTTAACAATTTTCGGCATTATTGAAACATGTGAACTAATTTACATTTTCTTTTCCCAAATTTATTGAAAAACTTCCAGAAATCATGAAAATTATTGAGGAATCTGTAGGATTCTCGAAAGTTATTGGGAAAGCATTGGAATTATTCAGAAATCTCTAGAATGGTTGATATTTATTGGGAAGTTTACAGAAATCTCAAAATTTATTGAAAAATTTGAGAAACTACTGAAAAATGTGAATTATATTTTGAACTTTTTGCATACCCTGTATAAGTATATTATTTTGTTGAATAAATACAAATTTAAACACCAAAAAAATGTTGCAAATCTTCTAGACAAGTGCTTGTCAAGTGTAATTTGCTTTTAGAATATAGAAAAATTTCCATTAGTGAATGAATTTTTTGTACGTTTATTGTTACCTAGTGTGAAAATAGTAGTACTGAATGCAACAAAGTTAAACTTATCTGCGCGTGAATTTATTAAAAACTAATATTTAGGTAAAACATAAAACTTGCGTCCTCTGGGGAAGTTTCCATCCTGCATGGACGTTTAGCGAAAGCCCCAATTGAAACTTCGGCCGCTATTTCACTGGAACTCGCATTGTCAACTTTCCGGAACTCTCGTGAAAATTTTATCGCGCTTTCCCGGGGAGCACGTGGGGCTCTCTGGGAGATTCGCGACGGTATCAATACGCGATTCCGGAAGCGGCGGATCGCCGTCGATGAGGATCCGCAGTACGCTGCGGGGTTTACGACGCGGCCCCCTTGGGGGCGGCATTAGCGCCGGGGGTGCAACGGGGGTGCGACCTGCGAGCGCTGCCGGACTCCAAAATAAAATACAAACCCTGGCGTGCGATGCAGTAATCTCTGCTTAGCCCGGCGGTGTTCAATTCTAGTTTTAAGGGAGTCACGCGCGCACTATTGTTGCAATCTTACGGATAGTCCTGAGGAGGGTGGCGCGCGGGTCGAAACGCGCGCGCGGGGGCGGCTGCACCCACTCACAGATTGCCCATTTGCCCCGGGGACGTGCGCCGCCTCCGCAACGCGGCCCCTTTTTACATGCACGTCGCCTCCCATAACGCACTAATACGGTCAATAAAGTCCGACCCTTTTCTTGCCCCGCCGATATTGTCCGCAGAGCGAAATATGAAGTGCCTTCGACTAAATCTAATGCCGCGCCGAATTGTTTTTATATGAAATATAAACCTTTAATAACGCGAGCAACACGGCCGCTATAAAACTTACTCGCAACATATAATTTCGCATGGGGGGCGGCCGAATAAATACGGCGGACGCGGAACGTAGTACATAAAAACGCTCGTGGGGCGGCGGCGGCAGTGGGGGCGATTTGGGGGGCTTTATTGCACCGCCGCTTTTATTCCCACGTTATTTACCCCCTTAATTGCCGCGCCTAAGAAAAACAGAACGCTCGTATTTACACTCTCGGGCCTATTCCCAAATTGGTTTCGTGTAAACAGTACTAAACGTAATTTAATATAATAACATTACGCGTGGAACAAGTTAAAATTTTGCGGGCAACTACTGTAACAATACATCTAGTGCTTGGTTGTGGGAAATTCTAAACATTATTTAAGAGAAACTTTCATACACATACATACATACGTATACACATACACACACACACATATATACATACATACATACATACATACACACATACATACATACGTATACACACACACACACATACATACATACATACATACATACATACATACATACATACATACATACATACATACATACATACATACATACACACATACATACATACATACATACATACATACATACATATATACATACATACATCAATACATACACATATGTATACATACAAACATACATACATACATACATACATACATACATACATACATACATACATACATACATACATACATACATACATTCATACATACATACATACATACATACATACATACATACATACATACATAAATTCAGTGAGTGATAAAATATACTGGTCAACTCGGAAAGTTACTAGCTCGATTTTCCCTCTGCTGATACTCATTTATTCATAACTCGAAAACTAGTGTATCAATATTGATACAATTTATTATTAGTATAAAATAATATTTAGGAATATCATGTGATATATTGGAGCGATATCCAATGCACGGTTCACGAGATACTTGATTTATAGTGTGATCACTTGTTTTTAGGCGCTATTCTGAAACTGTGCCCGTACTTAATTAGTGATACTTCCAAAACTAGCGCATCGATATTGATACAATTTATTGTTGATATTTAGTAATACGTAGACATATGAAAAAATAAATTGGATTCATATCCAATGCGCGAATTATGAAATATTTGATTTTTAATGTAATCATATGATAATTCTTCATATTGTTTTTGCATAATTACAGATATTTCAAAAATTAGCCAATAAACTTTAAATAAATTTATTGGTGATATTTAGAAATACATATGCTTATAACATATATAATTGGATTAATATCCAATGTGCGGTTTATGAAATATTTAAATTTTAGTTCGATCACTTTTTTTTATATGAGGTTCCTGATCAATTAAAATACATCATATCGTCGGCTTACAAGTGAAATCACTTAAAAGTTATTAAGTATTAAAGTTTTATATTCTGCTGTTACCTTTCCTGCTTAGTAATTTAATGACTGGGTAGGTCATAAGGTATCCTACAGGACCCTTTACTATACCTCTACTGAGCTGAGATTTGTTACAATTTGGTAAACCAACAATATGAAACTTAAACTAAAAACAGCCATAAATTGACTTAGTGTATTTCATTTGTAAGCCGACGATATTATGTAAGTGATTATTGTTATTACTAGATACAATGGCGAAATTTTATATACTACTATTAAATATGGCTTCAAGTTAAGGCGACGATTGGGAAAATAATTACCTTAACAAATGATAGGATCACATTATACACAGACTATCTCGAAAATTGTGCATTGGTTATTCATTATTTTACATAATTTAATTTGTAAAATATTACTGAATGTCATTCATAAATTTGTTTAATATTGTTTAGCCAGTTTTTGAACTTCATTAAGATTACTTACAATACCACTTACATAACAACTCTAAAGAAGTATATCTCAAAAATTGAACTGATATTAATACTCCTCCTTGATCCTTCGTGAGGGTTTGCTGACGTCATCGATGTGCTGATTCTATTTCTGTCTATATTTATATCTCCTATATTAATACTATCATAGACTAAATATGCCAATATATCGCCCAACAATTAAAGAAATTAATGTTGATACTAAAGTCTTTGGGATATAAGTATGAGACACTTTCTATGGTACCAAAATCAGAAATAAATGTGGGCCGAATTTTGAAACAAATTATTATATCTCAACTTTAAAATGGGTTCCACATTTTTCTGTACATTCAATAATCCGCATATTGAGCCGAAATAAATCGGTGGTGTATGTCTCAAAGTGGAATCTTCGTGCGGGCGATTCGTGCATCGGTTTATTTATCAGCGTAAGCTTATTAGATAAGCCCAGTGGGATCTTCGGATATTCGCGCATCGGTTGAGCAATATATTCAGTGGATGGCCGGGTCGTTTACAAAATACGCGTATTTATGTGCGGTGTATCCGACTGCCGGTGTCAACAGTGCCCCCGGGAGCCCCCCATGGCTCCGGGAATGTAAATATATCGGCGACATATTTCAATTCCTAAATCGCCCCTTTTATTGAAATGCAGTCAGCAGTGAGTGGGGCTTGTTTAAAACGTCATCGTCAGCACGGGGCTCGTGCGCCCGACATCTGCAGCGATTTTCCGGCGTTCGCCTCCCCCGGGGGCCGAGGGTGGGCCGCCCCCGGCCCCAAACCGGCGCGCCCAGCAATTTAAATTTGCGAGCGCGCCACGCCGCGTCGCCAGATATTAATGCTCGGCATCTCCCGAAATGCCGTAATCAATTTTTAAATTGCCCCTGCACAGCGCGAACGGGTTGCCGCCGCCCCCGAGGGGCCCTATTTATCACGCACCTAAATCCGGCAGCGAGTTAGCGGTTTTGTTCTTAACGCCCGCCCGGCGATTACCGGGTAATGAAAGAAGCTTTAAAAATCATTATCGCGGATTGGGAAGATGTATATGGGGGCTCCGGCGTTTTCCGCCCCCGCAGTTTATAGGGGTGCTCGGCGCCCTTGGCTTGTTTAATTTAAATGGTAATATTTAAATCCGCAAAACAGCCGAGGCTGCACATTCAATTGACCCACTTGCCACGAGATAAGCACAGTCACAAGGGGGCAGGAATTGAAACGCCTACGTCCCCCGACACGGTTTCATTAAAACCAACTCCAGGTCCAAGTTTACACCGAAATAATTCGCACACCAAAGGTCCCTAATAAAACTACACACCCTACAGATAAACCTTAAGTATTACCTAATATGCACCCATTTTCACTTAATTGTAGGTTGTTATCAAGTATCAAAAGTTATCAATAATTTATCCTCTAATGAAATCGAATTAAAAAACATTTTAATGTGAATTGGTTATTAGCGAAGTATCAAAAGTTTTATTAAAATGGCAACACTGATATATTTGAATGATAATTACAAAATATATATGTCGATGATGTTAGAACTCAAAAACAAATGATGAAAAAGTTGCATTTAATTACAAAATGTGTACTGTGTAATGTGTAATTTTTGAAAACCTAGAATTAAAAAAAAATAGTTTCCGAAATAATAGATTTAAATACTGAAATGAGAAAACAAAGTAAAAATGAATTTGAACAGAATTTTTATAAACTTATGAATAATGCTGTCTATGGTAACACTATTGAAGGTGTAAGAAATGGAAACTGTTTCAGTCTTATTAGAACTCATCAGTCCGATATAGCCAGATTTGTAATTCCCAGATGTACATTTCCGTATTTAAAGAGGAGATTCAATACTAATATGTGAAAGAGGACACAAGTGAATTTAAATTAGATATTGGTGTAAAACGATATATCGTCGGCTTACAAGTGAAATCAATTAAGTCAAAAACTATGAAATGTGAGAAACTGCAATTAAAGTTTTATATTCTGCTGTTACCTTTCCTACTCAGTCATTTAATGAGTTAAGAATTGGGAAGTTGAGCTGCAGGACCCTTTACTTATTACCACTACTGAGTCTGAGATTTGTTACAATTTAGTACACCATTAAAATAAAACTTAACCAAAAACAGCCAAAAATTGACTTAGGCTCGTATCTATCGTCCGTACTTGAGCATAAGTTCGACTCAAGTCATATATTTGGTTGCATATTTTCTTTAAACGTGTATGCACCAAACGCAACCAAATATACCCAAATATTCGACTCGAGTCGTACTGATGCTCAAGTACGGACTATAGATACGGACCTTAGTGTATTTCACTTGTAAACCGACGATATTATGTAAGTCATTATTATTATTACTAGATTCAATGGCGAAATTTTATATACTACTATTAAATATAGCTTGAAGTTAAGGCGACGATTGGAAAAAGGATTACATTAATAAATGATAGTATCACATTATATACGAAATATCTCGAAAATTGTGCATTGGTTATTCATTATTAATATTATCAAAAATTGACTTGGTGTATTTCACTCGTAAGCCTATATGCAACTATCTCAGTTAAATAATTTAGATTCCCTCATGTGAAATCATAAACTGCAAAGTTATTTGAAATGTACAGATTACGAATCTGTACTATTTTTTTTTATTTTCGGTCCATCACATAGTACAGATACACCTTTTTTTTATCATCAATTCTTGTCCAAATTCAAGAATTTATTAAAACCAATCATATGATTTGAATCGTGATGCAAATCAATTAATTTAAATCATATCAAAACTGGCAGAAATATAAAAAATGAAATAAATCAAATGAATAAATCATGATTTATTTGATTTTTTTAAATATTGATTTATTATTTTTTCTTTAAATCATGATTTATTCCACCCCTGAAAACTATTGAAATAAAAATGTATTTACTTTATTTACAAACAAAAAAAATTAGAAGCTTTGACTTATATATTTATGGTCGGACTTATAGTCAATTTCAGCTTATGTATGAATGGATTTTACTAAATTTCGTTCAAACTTTATGGAAATATATAAATTTCGGTAATAACTTTCCCTTTGTACACAGAATATTAGTATTATAAAAATTGCTAAATTGCTCAGACATATATTAACGTAGTCAATACCACGAAAATTTCTGCATGTTATGAATGTCATGGATTTTGGAAAATTACGAATAAATTTTATGGATATGTGTAAATTTCGGTAAGAATTGACAATTTGTATACAAAATACTAGTATTTTGTACAAATTTGATGAAAATTTAAAGCCTGTGTCATATTTTTATATAATTTCAGAGATTCTTAAAGATTTACATTATAATTTTGGTACAATCCTTTAATAAATGGGTTTTTTTTATAAATGTACATACAAATATAATGTCCATACACTTTTATGTATATTTTTAACATTGACGATCATATCCACGAGATGACTGTAGTATTAGTATTTTTGGATTGTGGCCAAACTGATAAATAAATATCTACCTATCTATCTATCTATCTATGAAATTTCGAATACTCTATTAAAACACCATAATTGTATAACATCGAAAATTGTTAATACAATTTTAAAATACAATTGTGAATGAAAATTGCAACATTCTCGTAAAATATACAGAGAAGTGAAGAAAATTCGACGAAAACATCAGAACCATATTATTTTTTATTAGATTTCGTAGCTTATGGGAAATTTTCGATATAATTTATGAAGTATCCCTTACGAATATCATTTGTATTAATTTGTATATAAAATAAGAATATTTTGTATAAATTCGATGAAAATTTAAAGCCTGTGTCATATTTCAATACCTGTGTCATATATCAATATAATTTCAGAAATTCTTCAAGATTTCCATTATAATTTCGGTACAATTCTGTAATAAATTGAATTAATATTTCTAAAAATGTACATAAAAAATATGAATTTTCGAAAACTCTATAATTGTATAACATAGAAAATTGCTAATACAAAATTGTAAGTCACAATTGTAAATGAAAATTGCAAAATTCTTGTAAAATATACAGAGAAGTGGAGAAAATTCGACAAAAATATCAAACCAATATTATTATTTTATAAATTTCGTAGCTTATGGAAAATTTTCGCAATAATTTATGAAGTAATGAAGTAATTCTTACGTATAACATAAATTAGTAATAAAATTCCCGAAATTACTATCAGTGCCTAAATATACCTAACAAACTTATAAAACTCTACGAACACTCCATAATTTTATAATTATACAAAATAGGCTTTACAAGTGCAGAATCAATCTCAAAGTTGCCATTCAAATTTGAAAAATAAAGTAAAGTGGAGAAAATTTGAAAATATTTCGAAACAGTATTAAACATAACAGAACATTTTCGTTATAATTTATGAAGCAATCTTTATGAATATCATAAATAAAATTACTAACAAAATTCCTGAAAATTCTATCAGTACATAACTATTAAACTTTAAGAAAACACCATAATTTTATATGGTTATAAATTACTATTTTACTATTTTAGAATCAATAAAATTGTAGCTTGGCTATTGCTTGGATTTTTGTATCTTGCTAGTGGCTTACAGAAAATGTTCGTTATAATTTCTGACGCAATCTTTATGAATGTCATAAATTACTAACAAAATTCCTGAAAATACTATCAGTTTCTAAATATACCTAACAAACTTATAAAACTCTATGAACACTCCATAATTTTATGATTATACAAAATTGGCTTTACAAGTGCAGAATCAATCTCAAAATTGCCATCGAAATTTTCAAAATTCTTGTAGAATGAAGTCAAGTGGAGAAAATTTGAAAATATTTCAAAACAGTATTAAACATTGCAGAAAATTTTCGTTATAATTTATGAAGCAATCTTTGTGAATATCATACATAAAATTACTAACAAAATTCCTGAAAATTCTATCAGTACATAACTATTAAACTTTAAGAAAACACCATAATTTTATATGGTTATAAATTTTTTTATTACTATTTTAGAATCAATAAAATTGTAGCTTGGCTATTGCTTGGATTTTTGTATCTTGCTGGTGGCTTATAGAAAATGTTCGTTATAATTTATGACGCAATCTTTATGAATGTCATAAATTACTAACAAAATTCCTGAAAATACTATCAGTTTCTAAATATACCTAACAAAGTTAGAAAACTCTATGAACACTCCATAATTTTATGGTTATAGAAAATTGTCTTTACAATTCTAGAATCAATCTCAAAATTGCTATCGAAATTTGTAAAATTCTTGTAGAATAAAGTCAAGTGGAGAAAATTTGAAAATATTTCAAAACAGTATTAAACATAACAGAAAATGTTCGTTATAATTTATGAAGCAATCTTTATGAATATCATAAATTACTAACAAAATTCAGAAAATTCTATCAGTACGTAAAAAACTATGTAACTTTAAGAAAACACCATAATTCGATATGGTTATAAATTTATTTATTAATATTTTAGTAAGACTCTTAATATACTTAGTAATATTTACTTTGCTATGGATTTAACTCCTGTTGCATAAGTTTTGGGATTTATTTTTAATGCTTTACGTGATATGGTAAATCCATTACATCTAGTTAACTATAGAGAAACATGTTGCTAGGGCTCTTGTGAATTTGTATGACATTTCTCATTTTCGTCTGACCTTTGCGAAATGGCTTATAGAGTAGATATTCGAAAGTCCATCTACAAGTTAGTTGAACAGCTGCCAAAACGACATATAGTGAACACTTTTTGACATGAAACATTCCCAACAAAAATATCCCAAAACTTATGTAACATGTGTTAATACAGGACAAGATGTATGATCATATATGATGAATACAAATGTAACAATTACATTATATGTATACTGCGAATGACAATGCAAAAGGATCGTGTTCTGAGTTGTACATATTACAGATATTGGTGCCGTGACCAGGATGCATGGTTTAATGTAGTCTTCTTCTTCTTCTTTATCCTCGCCTTTTCCCACACTTTTGTTACCGCAGGGTAACACAATATTAATAATTTAATACAAATTTAATCTACAGTATTAGAAATTATTAATAATTATTTTTTCTTTTCAGGACACAGACAACAGAAGTCATAAAATTTGAATCGCGAAAATTCCTATATGTATGGGTAGCAGAATTATACGTTTCGGAAATAAAGGATATTTAATATGAAAGTTAAAAATCGTTTTTCTACAATCAAAAATATATCCTCAATAAATCCATGATATTGCTGTGAAAAGCTTTGCATTTGGGAGCAAATAATATGGTATTAAATGTACACTCAGATTTACTGCATTACTCAGTTTTATTCAATGTACGATGAATTTTAAGATTGTAGTTTATTATACAGGGTGATTTTTTGAAAAGTATCCTCCCCGGATTTCTCAGAAAATTAGGGCAAAATAAAAAACTCTAGGGCAAACAAATTATATTGCTGTGAATACTTTGCATTTGGGAGCGTATAATATGGTAATAAATGTACACTCAGTTTTACTGTTTTGCTCAGTTTTACTGGTTTACACAGTTTTACTCAATGTACGATGAATTTTACGATTGTAGTTTATTATACAGGGTGATTTTTTGAAAAGTATCAACCCCGGATATCTCAGAAAATTAGGGCAAAATAAAAAACTCTAGGGCAAAAAAATTATATTGCTGTGAAAACTTTGCATTTGGGAGCGAATAATAAGGTTTTAAATGTACACTTAGTTTTACTGTTTTGCTCAGTTTTACTGGTTTACTCAGTTTTATTCAATGTACGATGAATTTTACGATTGTAGTTTATTATACAGGGTGATTTTTTTTAAAGTATCAACCCCTGATTTCTCAGAAAATTAGGGCAAAATAAAAAACTCTAGGGCAAACAAATTATATTGCTGTGAAAACTTTGCATTTGGGAACGAATAATATGGTATTAAATGTACACTCAGTTTTACTGTTTTGCTCAGTTTTACTGGTTTACTCAGTTTTACCCAATGTACGATGAATTTTAAGATTGTTGTTTATTATACAAGGTGATTTTTTAAAAAGTATCCATCCCGGATTTCTCTGAAAATTAGGGCAAAATAAGAAAACTCTAGGGCAAAAAATTATATTGCTGTGAATACTTTGCATTTGGGAGCGAATAATATGGTATTAAATGTACACTCAGTTTTACTGTTTTGCTCAGTTTTATTGGTTCACTCAGATTTACTCAATGTATGATGAATTTTACGATTGTAGTTTATTATACTGGGTGATTTTTTGAAAAGTATACACCCCGGATTTCTCAGAAAATTAGGGCAAAATAAAAAACTCTAGGGTAAAAAAATAATATTGCTGTGAAAGCTTTGCATTTGGAAGCGAATAATATGGTATTAACTGTACACTCAGTTTTACTGTTTTGCTCAGTTTTACTGGTTTACTCAGTTTTACTCAAAGTATGATGAATTTTACGATTGTAGTTTATTATACAGGGTGATTTTTTCGATAGTATTCACCGAGTTACTCGGGGTCAGCTTTCCTAATCATGTTCCGCCATGCCTTTCTGTCGAATGCGTATTCTTTTCTCAATCATAGTTATTTTATGTCCCTCTGGACATTAGTCAGCTAAGAGGTTTGAAGTCGTCCTCTCGCCCATCCACGGAAATGTACTTTTTCACGACATGGTCTTCTGGTCTTCGTATTACTAATATTTTGTATAAATTCGATAAAAATTTAAAGCCTGTGTCATATTTCATCAATACCTGCGTCATATTTCAATATAATTTCAGAGATTCTTTAAGATTTCTATTATAATTTCGGTACAATTCTGTAATAAATTGTATTTATTTTTCTAAAAATGTACATAAAAAATATGAAATTTCAAAAACATTATAATTGTAAAACATAGAAAATTGTTAATACAAAATTGTAAGTCACAATTGTGAATCAAAATTGCAAAATTCTTGTAAAATATACAGAGAAGTGAAAAGAAGAAGAAATAATTTATGAAGTAATGAAGTAATCCTTACGAATATCATAAATTAGTAATAAAATTCCAGAAAATACTATCAGTAAATAAATATAGATAACAAACTTATAAAACTCTACGAACACTCCATAATTTTATGATTATACAAAATAGGCTTTACAAGTGCAGAATCAATCTCAAAATTGCCATCCTAATTTGAAAAATAAAGTAAAGTGGAGAAAATTTGAAAATACTTCGAAACACTATTAAACATAACAAAACATTTTCGTACTTTATTCTTGTACTTTACTGGTGGGTTACAGAAAATTTTCGTTATAATTTATGAAGCAATCTTTATGATGGTATAAATTACTAACAAAATTTCTGAAAAATCTATCAGTACGTAATTATTAAACTTCAAGAAAATACCATAATTTTATATGGTTATAAATATTTTTATTACTATTTTGGAATCAATACAATTGTTGCTTGGCTATTGCTTGGATTCATGTACTTTCCTGGCAACTTTATGAATATCATAAATTACTAACAAAATTCCTGAAAATTCTATCAGTACGTAACTATTAAACTTTAAGAAAACACCATAATTTGATATGGTTATATATTTTTTTATTACAATTTTAGAATTAATACAATTGTAGCTTGACTATTGCTTGAATTCTTGTACTTTGGTGGTGGCTTACAGAAAATGTTCGTTATAATTAATGAAGGAATCTTTATGAATATCAGAAATTACTATCAAAATTCCTGAAAATTCTATCTGTACGTACAAAACTATTAAACTTAAAAAAAACACCATAATTTGATATAGTTATAAATTTTTTGATTACTATTTTAGAATCAATACAATTGTAGCTTGGCTATTGCTTGGATTCTTGTAATTTGCTCCTTGAATTTTACACCTGTTACATAAGTTATGGGATTTTTTTAAATATCTTGCTAGGGATGCAAAAAATCAAAATGCAAAATGTGCAACACGTAGGAAATCCTTTTTGTTTCGTACACTGCATGTTTTTAATCTCGGCTATCGCCTCGCTCTAAAATCCCAATTGCGAAAAAAAAAAACATTTCCTAACTTATTGCAGAAGTAGCAATTGCTCACGAAAAACGTTCACTACATTTCGTTTCGGCAGCTGTCCAATTAAGTTGTATATGGACTTTTGAATATCTACTGTATACGCCATTTCGCAAATGTCAGGCGAAAATGTAAATGTCAAACAAATTGACGAGACCACTACCTACATATTTATCCATAGTTCACCAGATGTAATAGTTTTACTATGTCACGTAGAGCATTCGAAAAATTTCCAAAAACTTATGTAACAGGTTTTACTACAGGACAAGATGTATGATCACTCGGATGATGAATATAAATGTAGCGATTACATTATATGCATGCTACGAATGACAATGCAAAAGGGATCGTGGTCTGAGTTGTGCATATTACAGATATTGGTGCCGTGACCAGGATACAGGGTTTGCTCTATTTAATATTGCTTGTATGTTAATTATTTTTAATTTTTATTCTTTGGGTAGGTTCCTTAAGCTCCTCAGCCCTTTTGCCTCTTTTGTATTTCCCTTTTTTACCTTTGTATGTTAGTTAATATTTAGTTATATATAATTTATATTTAGTTATATAGTTAATATTTGTATGTGCACTTGTATTGTTTAGGATAATATCTTGCCATTTTTACTAATCAAAGATACTATCTCCATTTTGCACTTTATACACAATAAAATTACTCAGAAGTTATTTTCTTTGTATGAAAAAATGTTAAAATGGGATTTTATTTATGATTGGTTTCGAATTTCATTGAAATGTTGTATGTTAAAATTTAAAAAAAATGCAATTTTCACTACAATGTCCAAATTTCAATGTAACATTTTACAATTTGTACAGACATTTTCTAATTTACAATTAACATACCATAATTTCTATTGAAATATTGAAATCCATCAAAAATTTCGTAACGTTCATTTAACGATCTGCAAAACAAACGTATTATTTTTGTGACATTTGACATCGATATTCAGTGACATATTTGTGTATAGTATGTTTAATTGATTTTATATCCAATGCGTAATTGTTGAGATATTTGTGTTATAGTAAAATCGTCTCTTTTTTGATGATATTCTTAAATAGTACTGGTATTTAATTTAGCGATATCTGCAAAACACGCGCATCAATTTTAATGACATTGGGCACCGATAGTGACTGATATATTTTTGTATAGTATGTTTAATTGAGTTAATATCCAATACTTAATTGTTGAGATATTTGCGTTTTAGTGTAATCGTCTGTTTTTGGATGACATTCTTAAATACTACTGGTACCTTTTTTAGCGATATCTTCAAAACTAGCGTATCAATTATAGTGACATTTGGCACCGATACTAAGTGATATTTTTGCGTAAAGTATATTTAATTCATTTAATATCCAATGTGTATATGTTAAGATATTTGCGTTTTAGTGATATCATCTGTTTTTGGATGATATTTTTATATACTACTGATACTTTATTTAGCCATATATCGAAAACCAGCGTATCAATTTTGGTGACATTGGGCACTGGTATTCAGTGATATATTTTTGTATAATGTATTTAATTGATTTAATATCCAATGCGTAATTGTTGAGATATATGCGTTTTAGTGAGATCGTCTGCTTTTTGATGATATTCTCAAATACAACTAGTACTTTTTTAGCGATATCTCCAAAACCAGCGTATCAATTTTAGTGACATTAGGCGTCGACATTAGGTGACATATTAATGTATAGTATATATAATTGATTTAATATCCAATGCAAAATTGTTGAGATATTTGCATTTTAGTGAGATCGTCTGTTTTTGGATTATATTCTTAAATAGTACTAGTTTTAGCAAGGGTTTTATTTAATTAGAAAAGCTCGATGGGTTGATCAATACAATTCTCAATTGATGTATACATTTTATTTTGCCAATTTACAAGAGATGGCATGGTTGCAGTCATCAGATAACAGTTTTGTTGGTGTGGGTCTATAAATCTCCGCGTATATTTTTTAAACTGGCGAAATTTCTAAAATAAGAATGTATCGCCGCTTGTTGCCAAATAAGGGGTTATATATTGCAGTGGGCTGAATTGATGTGCGAGGCGAGATTTGAAAGTTGCCTTCGTGGGCTATATTTTTTCTTCCGCACACTCGCACACATACACACGTCGGCATTCGGGCGGTAATAGATTCGGTAAACCGAATGACCAATGGCCGGGGGTGGAAAACAGAGTGAGCTGTTCCGGTTATCTGACACCGGAAATTGGGTCAGCTACTAAACAGCGCCATCTCCTGGGCTCCTTCCGGCCGCCACGTAGATACACGTATACGTATGCAGTTTATCTTTATATTATCGCGCCGGGATTGCCCCGATCGGAGGGGGAGGGCCCAGGAGTGTCAGGACTTCGTGGCACGCGAATGATGGATGGGCGAGCCAAAAATACGTAATTTGGGGGGATTAAGTACGGCCCTGTGCGCCCACGTTCGCACCTAAGCCGTCGCGGATCGTCGTGTATGCCCGAAGATTAGGGACGCTGCGGGTAATCCGCGCGCATAATCACAATGTACTGAGATTAAATCTATTTAATGGCGGATCCACTAATCAAATTGATGACGGATTTCGTCGAGATTATCGCCGAAATTAGCGGTGTATTGTGTTTACGGGACAATTGCCCGTGCCACGGCCCCGCCGTTTGTGTGCGAACAGTTATTGATTAGGTGTGTGTATGTGTTTGTATGTACGTGATACGTGGACGTGAAAAGCGATTCGTTTTATTTTCCGCGCAACGGACATATCCCCTGATTGGCCCTGATTAAATTACAAATTGTGTAGTCTAGGTCATCGGTTTCCAATGCGGGCGTATTTTTTTTTTTTTTGGGACACGAGCGGTGCTCGAAAAGGCGCGCAAACACGCCGCGGGGATGAAAAGTCTGCGAGCGGTTAAAAATTCCTCTTGTGCTTCAGCCCACTTTGAAACGTTTAATCCTCCACACGCGGCATTTCTCAGGCGACGAATTGCCACTGAATAATATATACATACCCGTACACACATGCATACCCATCCCAGCCTTCATCGCCGCTACATTAAACGTAATTTTTGAACCGCGATTCCTTTTGAGGTCACGTTCATCCCCGCGCCCCCGATAAAGCTGTTTATTACGTCTTCCTTTTTAATTTCCCGCACCGCAATTTAATTACTTTATTTAATGCCTTTCGGTATCTTCAAAGCGGAAAAAATAAACCCCCGCAAAAGCGCGAGCGAAAGTTTAATTACGGCGCGAATTTCGGCAGGCGATTGTTATATTTCGGACAACTGATGGTTGCATCATTCGCATTAGAAAAGAGTAATGGGGCTGGATATCAAAAGCCAAACGGTTTACGGGGCATTAAAATTAAATTTGATATTGATATAGGGGATTATCCACCTGATGGCTGGAATTAACGCGCTGTTACAAATTAATGGAAGGAGCCCGAGCCACTGACGCCCGCAATTTATAGGCAGGGCAAAAAACGTGCCCGGCTTTTGTCGTACGGTACACCACTATGGCTGCATGAAAACAATTAATTAAAAATGAATGCATGATTCAATCATTAATCACTGGTAATTTATTTAGACGCGCCTCGCTCAAGGAATATTATTGTGCTGTGGCAAAACGAGTCCTCAGTCATATCAAGAACGGTATAATTGAAAAATATGTACTCAAATATTTTACAGGACGTCAATAGAATTCCTGGCTTAAAAAACTCGGAACAAGATCGAAACAACGAAACAACGAAACAACAAGAGCCAAATAGAGGTAAATTGCCGTTTACTAGTACTGAAACATAAAGATGATTTGAGTAAATCAGAAAGTGCAAAACTACTAATTTATTGAAAAAATAAACAGTTAATAAATGTTTATGTATTTTTTTTAAACAGTGTGTTAATAATAATAATAATAATAATCCCTACTACTCCTCCACCTATGGCGTAATTGGTTACTGTCATCATTATTTGACAGAGAATTCTGACCCAATTACTTTTTATTTTACCATAGGCCCCTGAACTTTTACTAGTTGAGTGTACTATGTTCTGTGAGTAAACGTACAACACTTGCGGCGAGTAGGTAAAGATCGTGAACTTTTGACCACAATAAAAAGAAGAAAAGTTGCATACCTAGGACATATCATGCGAAACCAGAAGTCTGATATCCTTCAACTCATTACAGAAGGCAAGATTAAAGGAAAACGAGGAATAGGAAGGAAGAAAATGTCGTGGCTCAGAACATAAGGCAATGGACAGGACTAAATACTATCAGTAGTTTGCTTCATATCCTCAGAAACCGTTAAGAAGTACACCACATTGTCGCAAACATCCATTGATGGATAAATGCACCAAAAGAAGAAGAAGTACAACACTTAATCAATGATAGACCTAACTACATACACTGTGTATCAGCCAAATGGAATAAATTCGATAATAAATATGTGTTCTGCTCAAGGTCAAAAATGCAAATGTGTCCATGTACCTGGGCCGTCCTTTGAGGGTTGCGAAGACGTAGGTGGTACTCCAAACTGTTGTTGTTGCTATTTTTGTGTGTGGTGTTCGGTTATTGATGCATCATTCTGTTTGATGCAAGAACTAATGCGAGCTGCGTGTTCTGCTCAAGGTCAAGAATGCAAATGTGTCTATGTACCTGGGACGTCCTTTGAGGGTTGCGTTGACGTAGGTGGTACTCCAAACTGTTGTTGTTGGTATTATTGTGTGTGGTGTTCGGTTATTCATGCATCATTCTGTTTGATGCAAGAACTAATGCGAGCTGCGTGTTCTGCTCAAGGTCAAAAAGGCGAATGTGTCCATGTACCTGGGCCGTCCTTTGAGGGTTGCGTAGACGTAGGTGGTACTCCAAACTGTTGTTGTTGCTATTATTGTGTGTGTGGTGTTCGGTTATTGATGCATCATTCTGTTTTATGCAAGAACTAATGCGAGGTGCGTGATCTGCTCAAGGTCAAAAAGGCGAATGTGTCCATGTACCTGGGCCGTCCTTTGAGGGTTGCGTAGACGTAGGTGGTACTCCAAACTGTTGTTGTTGCTATTATTGTGTGTGGTGTTCGGTTATTGATGCATCATTCTGTTTGATGCAAGAACTAATGCGAGCTGCGTGTTCTGCTCAAGGTCAAGAATGCAAATGTGTCTAGGTACCTGGGACGTCCTTTGAGGGTTGCGTTGACGTAGGTGGTACTCCAAACTGTTGTTGTTGGTATTATTGTGTGTGGTGTTCGGTTATTCATGCATCATTCTGTTTGATGCAAGAACTAATGCGAGGTGCGTGTTCTGCTCAAGGTCATAAAGGCGAATGTGTCCATGTACCTGGGCCGTCCTTTGAGGGTTGCGTAGACGTAGGTGGTACTCCAAACTGTTGTTGTTGCTATTATTGTGTGTGTATTGTTCGGTTATTGATGCATCATTCTGTTTGATTAAAGAACTAATGCGAGGTGCGTGATCTGCTCAAAGTCAAGAATGCAAATGTGTCCATGTACATGGGCCGTCCTTTGAGGGTCACGTAGACGTAGGTGGTACTCCAAACTGATGTTGTTGCTATTATTGTGTGTGGTGTTCGGTTATTGATGCATCATTCTGTTAGATGCAAGAACTAATGCGAGGTGCGTATTCTGCTCAAGGCCAAGAATGCGAATGTGTCCATGTACCTGGGCCGTCCTTTGAGGGTTGCGTAGACGTAGGTGGTACTCCAAACTGTTGTTGTTGCTATTATTGTGTGTGGTGTTCGGTTATTGATGCATCATTCTGTTTGATGCAAGAACTAATGCGAGGTGCGTGTTCTGCTCAAGGTCAAGAATGCAAATGTGTCCATGTACCTGGGCCGTCCTTTGAGGGTTGCGTAGACGAGGGTGGTACTCCAAACTGATGTTGTAGGTATTATTGTGTGTGGTGTTCGGTTATTGATGCATCATTCTGTTTGATGCAAGAACTAATGCGAGGTGCGTGTTCTGCTCAAGGTCAAGAATGCGAATGTGTCCATGTACCTGGGCCGTCCTTTGAGGGTTGCGTAGACGAGGGTGGTACTCCAAACTGATGTTGTAGGTATTATTGTGTGTGGTGTTCGGTTATTGATGCATCATTCTGTTTGATGCAAGAACTAATGCGAGGTGCGTGTTCTGCTCAAGGTCAAAAAGGCGAATGTGTCCATGTACCTGGGCCGTCCTTTGAGGGTTGCGTAGACGTAGGTGGTACTCCAAACTGTTGTTGTTGCTATTATTGTGTGTGGTGTTCGGTTATTGATGCATCATTCTGTTTGATGCAAGAACTAATGCGAGGTGCGTGTTCTGCTCAAGGTCAAGAATGAAAATGTGTCCATGTACCTGGGCCGTCCTTTGAGGATTGCGTAGACGTAGGAAGTACTCCATACTGCTGTTGTTGGTATTATTATTAGTGTTCGGTTGTTGATGCATCATTCTGGCTGATGCGGGAACTAATGCAAGGTGCGTTTTCTGCTTTCAAAGAGGCCCGTTGGTCTTTAACACTTTGCCGGGCGACAGCGCGCCAGGGCTTCTTGCGGAGGGGTTAAGTACCGACTCTGGCTGATCATAAACCCTCTCTGAAACGGAGGTAGTCAGCTTCTACGATAGGGTCAGGTATATACAATGCTGCCGTTGGGAAAGTATTAAGATCGATGGGTCAACACTGGTGAGTAGAATGCGCGGGTTTCATTGGCCCTGCAAAGGTGAAGAATGTGCATGTGTTTATATACTTGGGCATCCTTCAAGGGTTGCGTACACGTAGGAGGTACTCCATACTGTTGTTGTTGGTATTATTATTAGTGTTCGGTTATTGTTGCATCATTCCGGCTGATGCCGGAACTAATGCGAGGTACGTGTACTGCTCAAGGTCAAGAATGCAAATGTGTCCATGTACCTGGGCCGTCCTTTGAGGATTGTGTAGACGTAGTAAGTACTCCATACTGTTGTTGTTGGTATTATTATTAGTGTTCGGTTGTTGATGCATCATTCCGGCTGATGCGGGAACTAATGCAAGGTGCGTTTTCTGCTTTCAAAGAGGCCCTTTGGTCTTTAACACTTTCCCGGGCGGCAGCGCGCCAGGGCTTCTTGCGGAGGGGTTAAGTACCGACTCTGGCTGATCATAAACCCTCTCTGAAACGGAGGTAGTCAGCTTCTACGATAGGGTCAGGTATATACAGTGCTGCCGTTGGGAAAGTATTAAGATCGATGGGTCAACACTGGTGAGTAGAATGCGCGGGTTTCATTGGCCCTGCAAAGGTGAAGAATGCGCATGTGTTTGTAAACTTGGGCATCCTTCAAGGGTTGCGTACACGTAGGAGGTACTCCAAACTGTTGTTGTTGGTACTATTATTAGTGTTCAGTTATTGTTGCATCATTCTGGCTGATGCCGGAACTAATGCGAGGTACGTGTACTGCTTAAGGTCAAGAATGCAAATGTGTCCATATACCTGGGCCGTCCTTTGAGGATTGCGTAGACGTAAGAAGTACTCCATACTGTTGTTGTTGGTATTATTATTAGTATTCGGTTGTTGATGCATCATTCTGGCTGATGCAGGAACTAATGCAAGGTGCGTTTTCTGCTTTCAAAGAGGCCCTTTGGTCTTTAACACTTTCCCGGGCGGCAGCGCGCCAGGGCTTCTTGCGGAGGGGTTAAGTATAGACTCTGGCTGATCATAAACCCTCTCTGAAACGGAGGTTGTCAGCTTCTACGATAGGGTCAGGTATATACAGTGCTGCCGTTGGGAAAGTATTAAGATCGATGGGTCAACACTGGTGAGTAGAATGCGCGGGTTTCATTGGCCCTGCAAAGGTGAAGAATGCGCATGTGTTTGTATACTTGGGCATCCTTCAAGGGTTGCGTACACGTAGGAGGTACTCCATACTGTTGTTTTTGGTATTATTATTAGTGTTCGGTTATTGTTGCATCATTCTGGCTGATGCCGGAACTAATGCGAGGTGCGTGTTCTCCTCAAGGTCAAGAATGCAAATGTGTCAATATACCTGGGCCGTCCTTTGAGGGTTGCGTAGACGTAGGTGGTACTCCATACTGTTGTTGTTGCTATTATTGTGTGTGGTGTTCGGTTATTGATGCATCATTCTGTCTGATGCGGGAACTAATGCGAGGTGCGTGTTCTGCTCAAGGTCAAAAAGGCGAATGTGTCCATGTACCTGGGCCGTCCTTTGAGGGTTGCGTAGACGTAGGTGGTACTCCAAACTGTTGTTGTTGCTATTATAGTGTGTGGTGATAGGGTCAGGTATATACAGTGCTGCCATTGGGAAAGTATTAAGATCGATGGGTCAACACTGGTGAGTAGAATGCGCGGGTTTCATTGGCCCTGCAAAGGTGAAGAATGCGCATGTGTTTGTATACTTGGGCATCCTTCAAGGGTTGCGTACACGTAGGAGGTACTCCATACTGTTGTTGTTGGTATTATTATTAGTGTTCGGTTATTGTTGCATCATTCTGGCTGATGCCGGAACTAATGCGAGGTGCGTGTTCTCCTCAAGGTCAAGAATGCAAATGTGTCAATATACCTGGGCCGTCCTTTGAGGGTTGCGTAGACGTAGGTGGTACTCCATACTGTTGTTGTTGCTATTATTGTGTGTGGTGTTCGGTTATTGATGCATCATTCTGTCTGATGCGGGAACTAATGCGAGGTGCGTGTTCTGCTCAAGGTCAAAAAGGCGAATGTGTCCATGTACCTGGGCCGTCCTTTGAGGGTTGCGTAGACGTAGGTGGTACTCCAAACTGTTGTTGTTGCTATTATAGTGTGTGGTGATAGGGTCAGGTATATACAGTGCTGCCATTGGGAAAGTATTAAGATCGATGGGTCAACACTGGTGAGTAGAATGCGCGGGTTTCATTGGCCCTGCAAAGGTGAAGAATGCGCATGTGTTTGTATACTTGGGCATCCTTCAAGGGTTGCGTACACGTAGGAGGTACTCCATACTGTTGTTGTTGGTATTATTATTAGTGTTCGGTTATTGTTGCATCATTCTGGCTGATGCCGGAACTAATGCGAGGTGCGTGTTCTCCTCAAGGTCAAGAATGCAAATGTGTCAATATACCTGGGCCGTCCTTTGAGGGTTGCGTAGACGTAGGTGGTACTCCATACTGTTGTTGTTGCTATTATTGTGTGTGGTGTTCGGTTATTGATGCATCATTCTGTCTGATGCGGGAACTAATGCGAGGTGCGTGTTCTGCTCAAGGTCAAAAAGGCGAATGTGTCCATGTACCTGGGCCGTCCTTTGAGGGTTGCGTAGACGTAGGTGGTACTCCAAACTGTTGTTGTTGCTATTATAGTGTGTGGTGATAGGGTCAGGTATATACAGTGCTGCCATTGGGAAAGTATTAAGATCGATGGGTCAACACTGGTGAGTAGAATGCGCGGGTTTCATTGGCCCTGCAAAGGTGAAGAATGCGCATGTGTTTGTATACTTGGGCATCCTTCAAGGGTTGCGTGCACGTAGGAGGTACTCCATACTGTTGTTGTTGGTATTATTATTAGTGTTCGGTTGTTGATGCATCATTCTGGCTGATGCGGGAACTAATGCAAGGTGCGTTTTCTGCTTTCAAAGAGGCCCTTTGGTCTTTAACACTTTCCCGGGCGGCAGCGCGCCAGGGCTTCTTGCGGAGGGGTTAAGTACCGACTCTGGCTGATCATAAACCCTCTCTGAAACGGAGGTAGTCAGCTTCTACGATAGGGTCAGGTATATACAGTGCTGCCGTTGGGAAAGTATTAAGATCGATGGGTCAACACTGGTGAGTAGAATGCGCGGGTTACATTGGCCCTGCAAAGGTGAAGAATGCGCATGTGTTTGTAAACTTGGGCATCCTTCAAGGGTTGCGTACACGTAGGAGGTACTCCAAACTGTTGTTGTTGGTACTATTATTAGTGTTCAGTTATTGTTGCATCATTCTGGCTGATGCCGGAACTAATGCGAGGTACGTGTACTGCTTAAGGTCAAGAATGCAAATGTGTCCATATACCTGGGCCGTCCTTTGAGGATTGCGTAGACGTAAGAAGTACTCCATACTGTTGTTGTTGGTATTATTATTAGTATTCGGTTGTTGATGCATCATTCTGGCTGATGCAGGAACTAATGCAAGGTGCGTTTTCTGCTTTCAAAGAGGCCCTTTGGTCTTTAACACTTTCCCGGGCGGCAGCGCGCCAGGGCTTCTTGCGGAGGGGTTAAGTATAGACTCTGGCTGATCATAAACCCTCTCTGAAACGGAGGTAGTCAGCTTCTACGATAGGGTCAGGTATATACAGTGCTGCCGTTGGGAAAGTATTAAGATCGATGGGTCAACACTGGTGAGTAGAATGCGCGGGTTTCATTGGCCCTGCAAAGGTGAAGAATGCGCATGTGTTTGTATACTTGGGCATCCTTCAAGGGTTGCGTACACGTAGGAGGTACTCCATACTGTTGTTGTTGGTATTATTATTAGTGTTCGGTTATTGTTGCATCATTCTGGCTGATGCCGGAACTAATGCGAGGTGCGTGTTCTCCTCAAGGTCAAGAATGCAAATGTGTCAATATACCTGGGCCGTCCTTTGAGGGTTGCGTAGACGTAGGTGGTACTCCATACTGTTGTTGTTGCTATTATTGTGTGTGGTGTTCGGTTATTGATGCATCATTCTGTCTGATGCGGGAACTAATGCGAGGTGCGTGTTCTGCTCAAGGTCAAAAAGGCGAATGTGTCCATGTACCTGGGCCGTCCTTTGAGGGTTGCGTAGACGTAGGTGGTACTCCAAACTGTTGTTGTTGCTATTATAGTGTGTGGTGATAGGGTCAGGTATATACAGTGCTGCCATTGGGAAAGTATTAAGATCGATGGGTCAACACTGGTGAGTAGAATGCGCGGGTTTCATTGGCCCTGCAAAGGTGAAGAATGCGCATGTGTTTGTATACTTGGGCATCCTTCAAGGGTTGCGTACACGTAGGAGGTACTCCATACTGTTGTTGTTGGTATTATTATTAGTGTTCGGTTATTGTTGCATCATTCTGGCTGATGCCGGAACTAATGCGAGGTACGTGTACTGCTCAAGGTCAAGAATGCAAATGTGTCCATGTACCTGGTTCGCCCTTTGAGGATTGCGTAGACGTAGGAAGTACACAATACTGTTGTTGTTGGTATTATTATTAGTGTTCGGTTGTTGATGCATCATTCTGTCTAATGCGGAAACTAATGCGAGGTGCGTGTTCTGCTCAAGGTCAAAAAGGCGAATGTGTCCATGTACCTGGGCCGTCCTTTGAGGGTTGCGTAGACGTAGGTGGTACTCCAAACTGTTGTTGTTGCTATTATTGTGTGTGGTGTTCGGTTATTGATACATCATTCTGTTTGATGCAAGAACTAATGCGAGGTGCGTGTTCTGCTCAAGGTCAAGAATGCAAATGTGTCTATGTACCTGGGCCGTCCTTTGAGGGTTGCGTAGACGTAGGTGGTACTCCAAACTGTTGTTGTTGCTATTATTGTGTGTGGTGTTCGGTTATTGATACATCATTCTGTTTGATGCAAGAACTAATGCGAGGTGCGTGTTCTGCTCAAGGTCAAGAATGCAAATGTGTCCATGTACCTGGGCCGTCCTTTGAGGGTTGCGTAGACGTAGGTGGTACTCCAAACTGTTGTTGTTGCTATTATTGTGTGTGGTGTTCGGTTATTGATACATCATTCTGTTTGATGCAAGAACTAATGCGAGGTGCGTGTTCGGCTCAAGGTCAAAAAGGCGAATGTGTCCATGTACCTGGGCCGTCCTTTGAGGGTTGCGTAGACGTAGGTGGTACTCCAAACTGTTGTTGTTGCTATTATAGTGTGTGGTGATAGGGTCAGGTATATACAGTGCTGCCATTGGGAAAGTATTAAGATCGATGGGTCAACACTGGTGAGTAGAATGCGCGGGTTTCATTGGCCCTGCAAAGGTGAAGAATGCGCATGTGTTTGTATACTTGGGCATCCTTCAAGGGTTGCGTACACGTAGGAGGTACTCCATACTGTTGTTGTTGGTATTATTATTAGTGTTCGGTTATTGTTGCATCATTCTGGCTGATGCCGGAACTAATGCGAGGTGCGTGTTCTCCTCAAGGTCAAGAATGCAAATGTGTCAATATACCTGGGCCGTCCTTTGAGGGTTGCGTAGACGTAGGTGGTACTCCATACTGTTGTTGTTGCTATTATTGTGTGTGGTGTTCGGTTATTGATGCATCATTCTGTCTGATGCGGGAACTAATGCGAGGTGCGTGTTCTGCTCAAGGTCAAAAAGGCGAATGTGTCCATGTACCTGGGCCGTCCTTTGAGGGTTGCGTAGACGTAGGTGGTACTCCAAACTGTTGTTGTTGCTATTATAGTGTGTGGTGATAGGGTCAGGTATATACAGTGCTGCCATTGGGAAAGTATTAAGATCGATGGGTCAACACTGGTGAGTAGAATGCGCGGGTTTCATTGGCCCTGCAAAGGTGAAGAATGCGCATGTGTTTGTATACTTGGGCATCCTTCAAGGGTTGCGTACACGTAGGAGGTACTCCATACTGTTGTTGTTGGTATTATTATTAGTGTTCGGTTATTGTTGCATCATTCTGGCTGATGCCGGAACTAATGCGAGGTACGTGTACTGCTCAAGGTCAAGAATGCAAATGTGTCCATGTACCTGGTTCGCCCTTTGAGGATTGCGTAGACGTAGGAAGTACACAATACTGTTGTTGTTGGTATTATTATTAGTGTTCGGTTGTTGATGCATCATTCTGTCTAATGCGGAAACTAATGCGAGGTGCGTGTTCTGCTCAAGGTCAAAAAGGCGAATGTGTCCATGTACCTGGGCCGTCCTTTGAGGGTTGCGTAGACGTAGGTGGTACTCCAAACTGTTGTTGTTGCTATTATTGTGTGTGGTGTTCGGTTATTGATACATCATTCTGTTTGATGCAAGAACTAATGCGAGGTGCGTGTTCTGCTCAAGGTCAAGAATGCAAATGTGTCTATGTACCTGGGCCGTCCTTTGAGGGTTGCGTAGACGTAGGTGGTACTCCAAACTGTTGTTGTTGCTATTATTGTGTGTGGTGTTCGGTTATTGATACATCATTCTGTTTGATGCAAGAACTAATGCGAGGTGCGTGTTCTGCTCAAGGTCAAGAATGCAAATGTGTCCATGTACCTGGGCCGTCCTTTGAGGGTTGCGTAGACGTAGGTGGTACTCCAAACTGTTGTTGTTGCTATTATTGTGTGTGGTGTTCGGTTATTGATACATCATTCTGTTTGATGCAAGAACTAATGCGAGGTGCGTGTTCGGCTCAAGGTCAAAAAGGCGAATGTGTCCATGTACCTGGGCCGTCCTTTGAGGGTTGCGTAGACGTAGGTGGTACTCCAAACTGTTGTTGTTGCTATTATAGTGTGTGGTGATAGGGTCAGGTATATACAGTGCTGCCATTGGGAAAGTATTAAGATCGATGGGTCAACACTGGTGAGTAGAATGCGCGGGTTTCATTGGCCCTGCAAAGGTGAAGAATGCGCATGTGTTTGTATACTTGGGCATCCTTCAAGGGTTGCGTGCACGTAGGAGGTACTCCATACTGTTGTTGTTGGTATTATTATTAGTGTTCGGTTGTTGATGCATCATTCTGGCTGATGCGGGAACTAATGCAAGGTGCGTTTTCTGCTTTCAAAGAGGCCCTTTGGTCTTTAACACTTTCCCGGGCGGCAGCGCGCCAGGGCTTCTTGCGGAGGGGTTAAGTACCGACTCTGGCTGATCATAAACCCTCTCTGAAACGGAGGTAGTCAGCTTCTACGATAGGGTCAGGTATATACAGTGCTGCCGTTGGGAAAGTATTAAGATCGATGGGTCAACACTGGTGAGTAGAATGCGCGGGTTTCATTGGCCCTGCAAAGGTGAAGAATGCGCATGTGTTTGTAAACTTGGGCATCCTTCAAGGGTTGCGTACACGTAGGAGGTACTCCAAACTGTTGTTGTTGGTACTATTATTAGTGTTCAGTTATTGTTGCATCATTCTGGCTGATGCCGGAACTAATGCGAGGTACGTGTACTGCTTAAGGTCAAGAATGCAAATGTGTCCATATACCTGGGCCGTCCTTTGAGGATTGCGTAGACGTAAGAAGTACTCCATACTGTTGTTGTTGGTATTATTATTAGTATTCGGTTGTTGATGCATCATTCTGGCTGATGCAGGAACTAATGCAAGGTGCGTTTTCTGCTTTCAAAGAGGCCCTTTGGTCTTTAACACTTTCCCGGGCGGCAGCGCGCCAGGGCTTCTTGCGGAGGGGTTAAGTATAGACTCTGGCTGATCATAAACCCTCTCTGAAACGGAGGTAGTCAGCTTCTACGATAGGGTCAGGTATATACAGTGCTGCCGTTGGGAAAGTATTAAGATCGATGGGTCAACACTGGTGAGTAGAATGCGCGGGTTTCATTGGCCCTGCAAAGGTGAAGAATGCGCATGTGTTTGTATACTTGGGCATCCTTCAAGGGTTGCGTACACGTAGGAGGTACTCCATACTGTTGTTGTTGGTATTATTATTAGTGTTCGGTTATTGTTGCATCATTCTGGCTGATGCCGGAACTAATGCGAGGTGCGTGTTCTCCTCAAGGTCAAGAATGCAAATGTGTCAATATACCTGGGCCGTCCTTTGAGGGTTGCGTAGACGTAGGTGGTACTCCATACTGTTGTTGTTGCTATTATTGTGTGTGGTGTTCGGTTATTGATGCATCATTCTGTCTGATGCGGGAACTAATGCGAGGTGCGTGTTCTGCTCAAGGTCAAAAAGGCGAATGTGTCCATGTACCTGGGCCGTCCTTTGAGGGTTGCGTAGACGTAGGTGGTACTCCAAACTGTTGTTGTTGCTATTATAGTGTGTGGTGATAGGGTCAGGTATATACAGTGCTGCCATTGGGAAAGTATTAAGATCGATGGGTCAACACTGGTGAGTAGAATGCGCGGGTTTCATTGGCCCTGCAAAGGTGAAGAATGCGCATGTGTTTGTATACTTGGGCATCCTTCAAGGGTTGCGTACACGTAGGAGGTACTCCATACTGTTGTTGTTGGTATTATTATTAGTGTTCGGTTATTGTTGCATCATTCTGGCTGATGCCGGAACTAATGCGAGGTACGTGTACTGCTCAAGGTCAAGAATGCAAATGTGTCCATGTACCTGGTTCGCCCTTTGAGGATTGCGTAGACGTAGGAAGTACACAATACTGTTGTTGTTGGTATTATTATTAGTGTTCGGTTGTTGATGCATCATTCTGTCTAATGCGGAAACTAATGCGAGGTGCGTGTTCTGCTCAAGGTCAAAAAGGCGAATGTGTCCATGTACCTGGGCCGTCCTTTGAGGGTTGCGTAGACGTAGGTGGTACTCCAAACTGTTGTTGTTGCTATTATTGTGTGTGGTGTTCGGTTATTGATACATCATTCTGTTTGATGCAAGAACTAATGCGAGGTGCGTGTTCTGCTCAAGGTCAAGAATGCAAATGTGTCTGTGTACCTGGGCCGTCCTTTGAGGGTTGCGTAGACGTAGGTGGTACTCCAAACTGTTGTTGTTGCTATTATTGTGTGTGGTGTTCGGTTATTGATACATCATTCTGTTTGATGCAAGAACTAATGCGAGGTGCGTGTTCTGCTCAAGGTCAAGAATGCAAATGTGTCCATGTACCTGGGCCGTCCTTTGAGGGTTGCGTAGACGTAGGTGGTACTCCAAACTGTTGTTGTTGCTATTATTGTGTGTGGTGTTCGGTTATTGATACATCATTCTGTTTGATGCAAGAACTAATGCGAGGTGCGTGTTCGGCTCAAGGTCAAAAAGGCGAATGTGTCCATGTACCTGGGCCGTCCTTTGAGGGTTGCGTAGACGTAGGTGGTACTCCAAACTGTTGTTGTTGCTTTTATTGTGTGTGGTGTCCGGTTATTGATGCATCATTCTGTTTGATGCAAGAACTAATGCGAAGTGCGTGTTCTGCTCAAGGTCAAGAATGCAAATGTGTCCATGTACCTGGGCCGTCCTTTGAGGGTTGCGTAGACGTAGGTGGTACTCCATACTGTTGTTGTTGCTATTATTGTGTGTGGTGTCCGGTTATTGATGCATCATTCTGTTTGATGCAAGAACTAATGCGAGGTGCGTGTTCTGCTCAAGGTCAAAAAGGCGAATGTGTCCATGTACCTGGGCCGTCCTTTGAGGGTTGCGTAGACGTAGTTGGTACTCCAAACTGTTGTTGTTGCTATTATTGTGTGTGGTGTTCGGTTATTGATGCATCATTCTGTTTGATGCAAGAACTAACGCGAAGTGCGTGTTCTGCTCAAGGTCAAGAATGCAAATGTGTCCATGTACCTCGGCCGTCCTTTGAGGGTTGCGTAGACGTAGGTGGTACTCCAAACTGTTGTTGTTGCTATTATTGTGTGTGGTGTTCGGTTATTGATGCATCATTCTGTTTGATGCAAGAACTAATGCGAGGTGCGTGTTCTGCTCAAGGTCAAAAAGGCGAATGTGTCCATGTACCTGGGCCGTCCTTTGAGGGTTGCGTAGACGTAGTTGGTACTCCAAACTGTTGTTGTTGCTATTATTGTGTGTGGTGTTCGGTTATTGATGCATCATTCTGTTTGATGCAAGAACTAACGCGAAGTGCGTGTTCTGCTCAAGGTCAAAAAGGCGAATGTGTCCATGTACCTGGGCCGTCCTTTGAGGGTTGCGTAGACGTAGTTGGTACTCCAAACTGTTGTTGTTGCTATTATTGTGTGTGGTGTTCGGTTATTGATGCATCATTCTGTTTGATGCAAGAACTAATGCTAGGTGCGTGTTCGGCTCAAGGTCAAAAAGGCGAATGTGTCCATGTACCTGGGCCGTCCTTTGAGGGTTGCGTAGACGTAGGTGGTACTCCAAACTGTTGTTGTTGCTTTTATTGTGTGTGGTGTCCGGTTATTGATGCATCATTCTGTTTGATGCAAGAACTAACGCGAAGTGCGTGTTCTGCTCAAGGTCAAGAATGCAAATGTGTCCATGTACCTGGGCCGTCCTTTGAGGGTTGCGTAGACGTAGGTGGTACTCCATACTGTTGTTGTTGCTATTATTGTGTGTGGTGTCCGGTTATTGATGCATCATTCTGTTTGATGCAAGAACTAATGCGAGGTGCGTGTTCTGCTCAAGGTCAAAAAGGCGAATGTGTCCATGTACCTGGGCCGTCCTTTGAGGGTTGCGTAGACGTAGTTGGTACTCCAAACTGTTGTTGTTGCTATTATTGTGTGTGGTGTTCGGTTATTGATGCATCATTCTGTTTGATGCAAGAACTAACGCGAAGTGCGTGTTCTGCTCAAGGTCAAGAATGCAAATGTGTCCATGTACCTCGGCCGTCCTTTGAGGGTTGCGTAGACGTAGGTGGTACTCCAAACTGTTGTTGTTGCTATTATTGTGTGTGGTGTTCGGTTATTGATGCATCATTCTGTTTGATGCAAGAACTAATGCGAGGTGCGTGTTCTGCTCAAGGTCAAAAAGGCGAATGTGTCCATGTACCTGGGCCGTCCTTTGAGGGTTGCGTAGACGTAGTTGGTACTCCAAACTGTTGTTGTTGCTATTATTGTGTGTGGTGTTCGGTTATTGATGCATCATTCTGTTTGATGCAAGAACTAACGCGAAGTGCGTGTTCTGCTCAAGGTCAAGAATGCAAATGTGTCCATGTACCTGGGCCGTACTTTGAGGGTTGCGTAGACGTAGGTGGTACTCCAAACTGTTGTTGTTGGTATTATTGTGTGTGGTGTTCGGTTATTGATGCATCATTCTGTTTGATGCAAGAACTAATGCGAGGTGCGTGTTCTGCTCAAGGTCAAGAATGCAAATGTGTCCATGTACCTGGGCCGTCCTTTGAGGGTTGCGTAGACGTAGGAAGTACTCCATACTGTTGTTGTTGGTATTATTATTAGTGTTCGGTTGTTGATGCATCATTCTGGCTGATGCGGGAACTAATGCAAGGTGCGTTTTCTGCTTTCAAAGAGGCCCTTTGGGTCTTTAACACTTTCCCGGGCGGCAGCGCGCCAGGGCTTCTTGCGGAGGGGTTAAGTACCGACTCTGGCTGATCATAAACCCTCTCTGAAACGGAGGTAGTCAGCTTCTACGATAGGGTCAGGTATATACAGTGCTGCCGTTGGGAAAGTATTAAGATCGATGGGTCAACACTGGTGAGTAGAATGCGCGGGTTTCATTGGCCCTGCAAAGGTGAAGAATGCGCATGTGTTTGTATACTTGGGCATCCTTCAAGGGTTGCGTACACGTAGGAGGTACTCCATACTGTTGTTGTTGGTATTATTATTAGTGTTCGGTTGTTGATGCAACATTCTGGCTGATGTGGGAACTAATGCAAGGTGCGTTTTCTGCTTTCAAAGAGGCCCTTTGGTCTTTAACACTTTCCCGGGCGGCAGCGCGCCAGGGCTTCTTGCGGAGGGGTTAAGTACCGACTCTGGCTGATCATAAACCCTCTCTGAAACGGAGGTAGTCAGCTTCTACGATAGGGTCAGGTATATACAGTGCTGCCGTTGGGAAAGTATTAAGATCGAGGGGTCAACACTGGTGAGTAGAATGCGCGGGTTGCATTGGCCCTGCAAAGGTGAAGAATGCGCATGTGTTTGTATACTTGGGCATCCTTCAAGGGTTGCGTACACGTAGGAGGTACTCCATACTGTTGTTGTTGGTATTATTATTAGTGTTCGGCTATTGATGCATCATTCTGGCTGATGTGGGAACTAATGCAAGGTGCGTTTTTTGCTTTCAAAGAGGCCCTTTGGTCTTTAACACTTTCCCGGGCGGCAGCGCGCCAGGGCTTCTTGCGGAGGGGTTAAGTACCGCCTCTGGCTGATCATAAACCCTCTCTGAAACGGAGGTAGTCAGCTTCTACGATAGGGTCAGGTATATACAGTGCTGCCGTTGGGAAAGTATTAAGATCGATGGGTCAACACTGGTGAGTAGAATGCGCGGGTTTCATTGGCCCTGCAAAGGTGAAGAATGTGCATGTGTTTCTATACTTGAGCATCCTTCAAGGGTTGCGTACACGTTGGTGGTACTCCATACTGTTGTTGTTGGTATTATTATTAGTGTTCAGTTATTGTTGCATCATTCTGGCTGATGCCGGAACTAATGCAAGGTGCGTTTTCTGCTTTCAAAGAGGGCCTTTGGTCTTTAACACTTTCCCGGGCGACAGCGCGCCAGGGCTTCTTGCGGAGGGGTTAAGTACCGACTCTGGCTGATCATAAACCCTCTCTGAAACGGAGGTAGTCAGCTTCTACGATAGGGTCAGGTATATACAGTGCTGCCGTTGGGAAAGTATTAAGATCGATGGGTCAACACTGGTGAGTAGAATGCGCGGGTTTCATTGGCCCTGCAAAGGTGAAGAATGTGCATGTGTTTCTATACTTGGGCTTCCATCAAGGGTTGCGTACACGTTGGTGGTACTCCATACTGTTGTTGTTGGTATTATTATTAGTGTTCGGTTATTGATGCATCATTCTGGCTGATGTGGGAACTAATGCAAGGTGCGTTTTCTGCTTTCAAAGAGGGCCTTTGGTCTTTAACACTTTCCCGGGCGACAGCGCGCCAGGGCTTCTTGCGGAGGGGTTAAGTACCGACTCTGGCTGATCATAAACCCTCTCTGAAACGGAGGTAGTCAGCTATTACGAAAGAGTCAGGTATACAGGGTGTTAGTACTAAGTTGTAACACCCGAAAATGGCAGTTAGAACTCATTGAAACAAACAACTTTCCTTAGTTAAAATGTTTGAATTGGAGCCTAGGTTCATAGTTATTGGCGTTCATTCGTTTTTCGAAAAAGCGTCGTTACTCCCTTATTTTAAGAAATATTTAAAAAATACAAAAACGTTCAGCATGCCCTATCGGTTCTTTAAAACATTTGCATATAAGATTATTTTCTATTTTATCAAATGCCAAAATGGCGACAAAAATTTCAAAACAAGATATTTTGAAAATTACTCTATTAATTTTTGAAAATAAAACATTTATGAAATCCTTAAGCTATATTATAACATTTGTTTAGTAAAATTGTTTTAGTAAAAAAAAAAAAATTCGGTCACAAATATCCAATTATATGACCAAATATGCAATTATTGATAAAATATGCATTATATGCAAAATAAAATTGGTTAATTCGCTCTGTTTCTTTATGATTCGTGTAGATCTATTGAAATTTCCGTAGTCATATTATTAATTCAGGACATGCATTTTGCATATAGTCCGTGCTTTAATAATGAGATATGTTTAGTTTTTTTTATGTAGATGATGTGATCCATTTTAAGGTATTAAATATAATTCTATAAAATGTATATATATTTTAATTAATTTATTGGCAATTCTTAATGTGAACTAATAGAGTATGTCCAGTATAGAGAGCATATCCTCTTCCTTCTTGTATATCATAATTAGTTAGACCTTATATAAATTAAACTATTTGACTCCATATTTTGACGTGGCTTAGTTAGTTTCTTAATCAACTCCAAAGACACGTACAGACTTATCCTCGTCGGGAATCGTCGCCTACCTCGGCTAGGCCGTGCTTAATAAATGTATAGCAAATAATGGGTATTGTGCGTGGATTAATCCCCGAAAACTCTCAAATTAATGTACCTTTAATTAACCTATAAAGCTGCGTCGTAGGAAATTAACATCCCGACCCCGGAGGGGTGGCCTCGTCGCGACGATTAACCAGACTTTAATAATAATTAATAAGGCGAACAATGTTGCGATTCTTTCGGCCCCCGCGCCGCCGCCCCCGGCCCCAGAGCCGCCCCCCAGCCAGGCACCCGCGCTTTATTGATCATCCCCGCTATCTTCTGGCGCTATTTCATCTCCCCCGGGCTCCGTGACAAGAAGTTAATTAAATTTGATTATCGGAATATAATACTATCACTTAATTAATTGCCGAACGTCGGCGCTGGTTTGGGGGAGCCCCGGGGGAGGCCTGTAATTCACACGCTTCTTCGTGCCTTTTTATTTCGTCTGCAGCGGGGGCGGCACGTCTGCGGTAATCGCTCCTCGAACACCGAGCAATTATGGGGGCGGCTCATGCCGCATTAATTCATCCGCGGATTACCAGACGGTGCCATATGCGCGATTAGCCGATCACCGTGTGCGAAGAGGTCCCTTGTGCCTAGCAAATTCTCGAGTTACCAGATACCGGAAATTAATCACGAATTGGGCAATTGTTAACAATATTACAATGCTAACGTGTTGATTTAGCGGTTCCCAATGCCACAGCGGTCCAATAGAGTTCTATAAGGCCAGAACATCCTGTTATATCACCCAATTTATTAAAATGGTAAATCATAATATTTTCGTTCGGGCGTATAAGTACGGGCCGATGTCGTGTTTTGTTTATAAATTCAAGGCCAAGTTGCCTCTCTCAGACCCTTTCGAAGAGAACAGACGCATTTGCAGCGCATTAAGTGAGTGTTACCAGGCGAAGCGGGCCGTGACGAATTAATAGAATAGTTTCAGTAAAGATTATATTGTTAGTGTCCGTATGGATAAATTGAAGGTGAGTGATTGTATGGTTGAGTTGAGTTGAGGTTGACCCATCGTTGTTCCATTGTCTCAGAAGATAACAAGGATGTTGGGTTGACCAATTATTACTCGGTGTCAACAAATATGCTGAGTCATTGTATGGTTGTGTAGAGTTGAACTTGGGTCAACAAGTATAGTGAATCATTGTATAGTTGTGGAGAGTTGAGCTCGGGTCAACAAGACTCGGGTCAACAAGTATGGTGAATCATTGTCTAGTTGTGGAGAGTTGAACTCGGGTCAACAAGTATGGTGAGTCATTGTATTGTTGTGGAGAGTTGAGGAGAGTTGAGGTTGACCTATCGATAAACAATTGACCAAAGATAATTGTTTCACCGTAAATAATCAAGGATATCGGGTTGACCAATTAATACTCGGGTCAACCAATACAATTGTCTCACTGAGTTGTAAATTCACGATCACTCTTCTAATTGTTACAGAATGACGGTCGTTGGAAGGAGCAAAAGAAGAGAGCGATTGCCATATTTTATTATACGATTATATAACCTTTTATATTTTTGTATCATTAGTTTGTATTAAATAAATAAGTTTCATTGATGCAGATCCCATTGTTTATTAATCGACATCTTGACAATACAAATAATTACCTATTATAAGAATAATACAGCAGAATTAGTATTGAAACTGTTTTTATGGATTAAAAATAATCAGTATTAAACTAAAGGTAATTCGCCGGCCTAACAATATCTGAATTGGGTTAACAATATCAGAAGTGGCAAAAGTTCAGCTAACAATCCAGTGCCGGAATTCGTGGCTTTATGTCTATTTCTTCAACAAGTCTTCTGTAATTACAATCTTATAATATTTTTTTATTGAGTTTTTCTACAGTCCACTGACTTGTACCCTTCACACGATCAGCGATTTAATAATTGCCTTGGTTACTACTTTTTTGCAATGATCTGAAATTATTATTATTTTGTATGGGTTGAGATTATTATTTGACTCCAGCATAAAATTAAACCTGTCTACCTTTCTACGTCAAAAGAGGCGATTCTGCAGAATACTGAGCACCCACCAAAACTAATACGCTTATAAAACTTCCATCAAACTAATTATACGCCGACACACGCAAACGCATGTCCGCACGAAGAGCCGTCCGTTTTAATCGAGTGATTGGCGTAATCGAAGTGTGTGTACGCATGTTCGCCGTGTGTGCATTAGATAAATTGCGGTTTTGATTATTTGGATGTGAAATTTTTGCCGTGTCGGTTGCATGTTGCATTTCATACGCAATTGATATGCGTGTTTGCCGTGCCACACGTAAATTCGTTAATGGGATTTAACGCCGGACGGGATTTACGGGCGGGATTCTGCTTGAACGTTGATCGGTCGCAAATCTGCGGCCGCAAATTAAAAAACTTCATCGAAACGCCACAAAAATGCGAAAGCGTTATGTTTGAAACAATAGGGGGATGTGCGTATTATTTATTGACTCGTGTTAAAAAATAAAATTCGTGTGTCACACGGGTAAAAGCGGTGAGGGGGATTTTATTTAAAAAATAGGCATTAATTTTTACATGGTGGAGGCGCCGGGCTTATGGTGGAGGCGCCGGGCACGGAACCGTAATTACTCCCAGGACAATAGAAATAGGGCCCCATTAAATTTAATGAGCAACAATTGAATGTGCTCATCAATTTTATAACATATTTTTTTACGCATTGTGTCAAAAAAAAAAAAATCGTGACTGCACCAATTAAATAAAATTTGTATAAAACACGTGAGTTAAGGATGTTTTTCACTCGAATAAATTAGCCTACTCGCCCTAGTGGGCTCGTTCTACTCCTACTCACTCGAGCCTACTCGCCCTAAAGGGCTCGTGCCTTAAATTTTATTCTCGTTAAAAGAATCCGCTTTACTCACTTGTTATATAAACAACTATTAATTAATTATTTTTTGTTTTCGTGCACCGAAAAACAATATAAAATTTCCCGAGATTGCGCCAAGTTATCCATTATGTCCCTTGAGTTGTTCACGGAGCTAAAATTTGCGAGGCCACAGTTTCTGGCCACATTTAAACGCCGGATTCTCTAATCATTGTTTGGGAGAGGACGAAGAATATTAGCCTGTCACAATGCGGATTTCTGTGTTTCGTACTTTGTCTGTGAGGTCGGCCGGTGCTATTACAACGGGCGGGATCCTGAAATGCACAGTGTTAAATACCTCACGCAGTTTATAATCAAAGGGCTCGTCACTATCAAAGCGGGCGTCCAGATTTGAGTAGGGCCCTGATTGTTGCGGGGATTATTAAGCCACTGTGATCGCCATTAAACGCCTTGACCTACAGCAAATCCCTTTAAATTTCCACCTACCAATACTGAATTCGTAATTTTCTTGCGGTATTGCGGAGACACTATAAATTAGCCAGGCATTTATTTTTATTTTGTTGTTATTATGCAAAACACTTAATCGTGTTGATTAAGTTATTACAATCTGTAATCTATTAACTATATTTATTACAATCTGATGAAAGATGAATCAATGAGTAATGCTATGCCAACTTAAATTACTAAATTAAATGATACATTAATTACTAATAAAATTCAATTGTTTCACAAAAATGAATTAGAGATTTGGACAGTCACATATAAAAATTGTACAGATATTAATTATTGCAGTAGATACAAATTTGAGATATTTTCATAACTGATTATGATAGCACTACCAGCTTTTTCTGTATTTCCAGGATGTATGGTGTGATATACCTCCCTTCAACACTTTGGCCTCTAATGATGATAATGTGTAGTAATCGCCATACGATAAATAAATAAATAAATACAGCGTAAATTTCACCTGCATATTCCTCTCAAGTAGATGAGAACTCGAACCCAGGACCTTTGGGTCACCGAATTACGGTTAAGTTCATATTCAGTGACACCGCAAATGTTATTGCGATTATTACCCACGATTTTTTTTTTTTGGGTTTGCGTTCGTCGCTTGACGCAGCATAGGATCTCCGGCACAGTATTATATAACGGCTTGTTATTTCTTTCAAAACCATTTTTTTTTCAAAACTGCTTCCGGAATTTGAAAGCCAGATAGCTATTTTATATACAATAAAAAAATTGCTATTGTTATTTGTATAATTATGTACGTATTAATGTGCCAATTGCAAATATTGTTATATCAAAAAGTGGCTACTTAACTGACTTGATTACTTGAAAATTTTACATTAAATTTACACGTTTAACTTTTTAATACTATATATCTAGGATTTTTTCATATATTTAAGATAAGAATAACACACAAACAATACAACGATAAACATACAAAAAAAGCACTGACATTTGACATTTCGACGTTAGAAACAAAAAACATAATTTTATTCACTTGATTATCTGAAACTTTGTATTATTTTTACTCGTAACTTTATAAAAAATTGACCTGATTTCTTAAAAATATTGCATGATTTTTACTACTTTAACTTTGTAAAATTATATGTCTTAAATTTCTTCATACATTTTAGCAAAAATCATTTAAAAAAATGTATTTCTTTATATATTTAAGGCAAAAACATAAAAAAATAGTCTATTTCCGTTGTCATAAATTTAAAAAAAAAGCTGAAATTTATGGAAATAACTTACTCAGTCAATGAGTCTACAAAGTGTGAACTAACTGACGTTTTTGGACTTAATAGAAAATGTAATGTAAAACGTTTATTGTGATTATTTCTAAAGTTCTTTGAAATTAGTATGAATTTGCTGTCTTCACCAGATATTTTTTCATAATTTTACTACTTTTAACAACTATTTCTACTCGTCTAACTTATCAAAAATATATGTATTGAATTCATCAACATGTTTAGGGCAAACAACATCAAATATAGTTCTGACATAACTTTTTATAACAGAAAAATGTAATTTAAAAAAAAGTTGGCTACACACTTTTGTAATATTTCTACTCGTATAACTTATCAAAATTATATGTCTGGAATTCATCAACATGTTTAGGGCAAAAAACATCAAAAATAGTTCTGACATATGACATTTTGAAGTTATGTAATTAAAAATTGATCCACAATTGACTTGATTACTTTGAAAATTTTGCATTATGTTTACTCGTTTAATTTTCTAAAATTATATGTACTCAAAACATATTTAAAGCAAGAAACATAACAAATACTACTGACATTTGACATTACTGTAGAGAAACTGACATTTACTGTTAGAAAAAAAAGTTGGCCACGCAATTGAATGATTACTTGATATATTTGCAATGATTTTACTTTTATATCATAGGTGTTGAATTTCATCATACATTTGAGGTAAAAGGCATAAAAAATAGTACTGGCATTTGACATTTTGACATTAGAACAAAATATTGGATACACAATTGATTGATTACTTGAATATTTTGCAATACTTTTACTTGTTTAACTTTCTAAAATTATATGTATTAAATTTCTTCATACATTGAAGCAAAAATCATTAAAAAATGTATTTCTTTATATATTTCAGGCAAAAACATAAAAAAATAGTCTTTTGACGTTGTCATAAATTTAAAAAAAGCTGAAATTTATGGAAATAACTTACTCAGTCAATGAGTCTACGAACTGTAAACTGACTGACGTTAGACTTAATAGACTTGGATTTGGACTTGGACCTAATAGAAAATGTAATGTAAAACGTTTAGTGTGATCATTTCTAAAGTTCTTTGATATTAGTTCGAATTTGCTGTCTTCGCTAAATATTTTTTCATAATTTTACAACTTTTACTACTTTTTACTACTTTTTATAACAGAAAAATGTAACTGAAAAAAAAGTTGGCTACACACTTTTGTAATATTTCAACTCGTTTAACTTATCAAAATTATATGTCTTGAATTTGTCAACGTGTTTAGGACAAAAAACATCAAAAATAGTTCTGACATATGACATTTTGAAGTTATATAATAAAAAATGATACACAATTGACTTGATTACGTTGAAAAATTTGCATTATGTTTACTCTTTTAATTTTCTAAAATTATACGTACTTAAAACATATTTAAAGCAAGAAACAACAAATACTACTGACATTTGACATTACTGTAGAGAAACTGACATTTACTGTTAGAAAAACATAAGTTAGCCACACAATTGAATGATTACTTGAAAATTTTGCAATAATTTTACTAGCTTAAATATGTTAGATGTATCGAATTTCATCATACATTAGAGCTAAAAAACATTAAAAAAATAGTACTGGCATTTGACATTTTGACATTAGAAAAAAAAAATGGATATACAATTGATAGATTACTAGAAAATTTTGCAATTTTTTTACTTGTTTAATTTTCTAAAATTATATGTCTTGAATTCATAACTATGTTTACGTCAAAAAACATAAAAAAGTGTACTGAAATTTGACATTTTGACGATGGAACAACACATGTTGGCTACTTTAAATGGTTTAACTTGGTTTAATTTTCTAAAATTATACATATGTACTTAAAACATATTTAAACCAAGAAACATAACAAATACTACTGACATTTGACATTTCTGTAGAGAAAGTGACATTTACTGTTAGAAAAAAAAAGTTGGCCACGCAATTGAATGATTACTTGAAAATTATGCATTAATTTTACTAGCTTAACTATATCAAATGTGTTGAATTTCATCATACATTTGAGTTAAAAAAACATAAAAAAATAGAACGGGCATATGACATTAGAAAAAAAATTGGATACACAATTGATTGATTACTTGAAAATTTTGAAATATTTTTACTTGTTTAACTTTCTAAAATTATATGTCTTGAATTCATAACTATGTTTAAGGCAAAAAAACATAAAAAAAGAGTACTGACATTTGACATTTTGACGATGGAACAAAACATGTTGGCTACTTTAAATGGTTTAACTTGGTTTAATTTTCTAAAATTATATGTACCTAAAACATATTTAATGCAAGAAACATGACAAATACTACTGATATTTGACATTACTGTAGAGAAACTGACATTTACTGTTAGAAAAAAAAAGTTGGCCATGCAATGGAATGATTACTGGAAAATTTTGCATTAATTTTACTAGCTTAACTATATCATATGTGTTGAATTTCATCATACATTTTAGGTAAAAAACATTGAAAAATAGTACTGGCATTTGACATTTTGATATTAGAAAAAAATTGGGTACACAATTGATTGATTACTTGAAAATTTTGCAATATTTTTACTTGTTTAACTTTCTAAAATTATATGTATTGAATTCATAAATATGTTATATGTAGAAAACAAAAACCATCGTACTGATATTTGACATTTTGACATTACTTGAATATTTTGCACTGTTTTTACTTGTTAAACTTTCTAAAATGATATTTTTCGAATTCATAACTATATTTAAGGCAGAAAACATAAAAAAGAGTACTGACATTTGACATGTTGACGATGGAACAAAAAATGTTGGCCACATAATAGACTTGATTACTTGAAAATGTTGAAATGTTTTTACTCGTGTAATTTTCTATAATTGTTTTTAAAACAACATGTCTTGAATTCATAAACATGTTTAAGGCAAAAAACATAAAAAAAGAGTTCAGACTTTTGACATTTTGACGCTATAAAAAAATATTGGCTGCACAATTGATTAACATGAAAATTTTGCAAAAAATTACTCGTTTAACTTTCTAAAATTATATGTCTTCAATTCATCAACGTGTTTTTCACTATAAATTAGAAAGGCGATAATTTTTATTTTGTTTTTATGAGGCAAAGCACTCAATCGTGTTTTACTATATTAATTATAATCTGATCAAAGATGGATCAATCAGTAAAGCCATGCCAACTTGAATTACTAAATTAATTGATACATTAATTACTAATCAAATTCAATTGTTTCACAAAAATGAATTAAAGATTTGGACAGTCACATATAAAAATTGTACAGATTTTGATAATTGCAGTAGACAAATTTGAGATATTTTCATAACTGGAGTCAAAAAGTGTACAGATATTAACGATTTTGTTCGAAAATCTGTCAATTTTCCACTCGAATTGCCGATATCCAACATATTTTCAAATGTTAGAACTTAAAAATTTGATAAAATTCAACAGGTGAGGTAAATAACTGACAGATTTTTAAAATCGCCTCCAATTCCTTTATTTAGGAAGTCTAAATATTATTCGTTTTTGAGACCATGTCTAGTTAACTGCAGAGACAATGATATTGTATATTTTTGTTTTAACATTTACAGAAGCAGCTTAAAACTCATCTGTTTTATTAAACCGTTTCTTGCTTATGTTCAATTGTTTCCTTGATTGTGATAACACTACCACCTCTGGCTGTATTTTCAGGATGTGTGGTGTGATATACCTCCCCTCAGCACTTTGGCCTCAACACAAAAGATAGTACTGACATTTGACATTTTAACGTTAGAAAAAAAAGTTGTCTACAAAATTCACTTGATTACTTGAAAATTTACTTGAAAATATCCTTTAAATTTGATTAGTGACTCTCTTGTAAAATGAGCCTAGGAAATAAGATATATGTCAATATTTTCTATGTCTAGGATTGCTTGCAATTCTTGTTGGTGTTGCAAGAGTTCATTGGCATTCTATTCCATAATCCTAATGTTACTTGACATTTCGGTTTTTGGGAATAGCTCCTTTGCACGAACATCGCACGAGCCTGCTTATACGTTCATCCATTTTTGTTAATTTCTCTATAATTTGCTGAAGAGAGTTTTGCTAGCCAGGCATTAATGCTTCAGAAATATAGTTATTAATTAAAATGTGGCCCCTGGATTATTGTTATTGCAAAATATATTGCAAATACTATTTATTATATAAAAATGTGTGTGCAGTTTTAGTTTAGCTTGCCATTGTAGCAAGTAAATTAGGGCCGGTTGAATGATGTAGTTGGAAAATGGAATCGGCGGTCGTCAGCGCGGTCCGGTGCTCGATGTAGCCAAAAGGGGCATTAAGTTAATCTTCGGCGTATCCCGCATAAAACCGCAAAATTGCATTTGGGGCCGACCGGCGTGCATATAAAAAACTTTATGTATATTTTATGGCACTACGGGCATATACATCATCCGAATGCGTTGACGAATATGTGTGCTGGCGCGTAAAACATCAACAAGATCGCATTTCTATTCATAACTCCTGTGCGTAACGGGGAATTGAATGCGTGCCGGTGGAAATCCTGCACGGGAAAAGCTGCAGGACTGCAGTGTTTTAGATGGGCGCATTTGCGCGCTCCCATCGGAAACGCATTAAGAAATGCAGGGGTGTCGTGGGCGTCATTAATCATGGTTTGTACTGTGCTCTGAGCGCTCCCTTTTTTTCCCAGTGTTACGTAAGTAATTATCTTCTGTCACACATTAACTCGGAAAATGCGCAAGTAATTTCCCCGGATGATAATAAATGCTGTTGACAGGGGACGCGCGCTTTTTTTCGTGACAGTTTTCATTCCGTTAAATTTTAGAGACCGAGGAAGCTCACAACCCGAATAATTCGTTCAAACAAATCGAACGGTTATCGTTTAAAATTTTTAAACGCGATATTTCACGAACTTAATTTGTTGCCAGTCGCACGCTTTTTTTTATTGATTGCTGCGGTTTTTCAGAGGCTAAACGGGCATAAATCCGTGCCACGCCGCTCTACTGTCATCCTTTAGCAGCTCACACACACATATATAGGCCCACACATGCCGGCTCTAATGCATGTACACAAAAACCCAAACACAACGACAAAATCGGCTCATAAATTACTGACGTCGGTTCTCCTCGTTGTATGCACTGACACGTCAAAATTTGCTCCTCGCAAATACCGACTGCAAATAAATCATCGGCCAATTAAACGGCGCCGGACATCGACCCCGGAACGTCCGGACTTATCCGCGTTTTCCGGCACAATTCCTTCCATAAATACATCATGGGATTTGCGTGCAGTTACAATGGATTCCCTAATTGTTGCAAATATTCACCTGTGCACGACCTCGCATTTGCATTAGCAACACAAATGTGTGTACAATGAAACGTCTATTCGTTCCCTTGAGCAACACTATTTTTCTTCGCCGAGTAAGCAAACAACATTGCCTCAAAATCGAATCACTGTTGCACTATAGCGCATAATCTTCTTTTTACAATAAAAAAAGTCAAACTAATGTGTTTTGTTTCTGTTAACGTAGACGAATTAACGTAGGAGAATGAGCTTCAGGTGTACTAAACACAAATCTAATATTAAATATGCAATTAATAAATTTTCAGAAATTTCAGTAATAGCTAACTAGTACTTCTCAATGCAGGAAGCTATATCCTCGATTTTCTCACTTATTTAATACTGAAACTTTGTTAAATTTTCAGGAGAATTATTTTCAGGTGTACTAAACACAAATCTAATATTAAATGTGCAATTAATAAATTTTCTGAAATTTCAGTAATAGCTAACTAGTACTTGTCAATGCAGAAAGTTATATCCTCGATTTTCTCACTTATTTAATACTGAAACTTTGTCAAATTTTCAGAAGAATTAGTTTCAGGTGTACTAAACACAAATCTAATATTAAATATGCAATTAATAAATTTTCAGAAATTTCAGTAATAGCTAACTACTACTTGTCAACGAAAGAAGTTATATCCTCGATTATTTTACTGATTTCATACTGAAACTTTGTCAATTTTTTAGGAGAATTAGTTTCAGGTGTACTAAACACAAATCTATTATTAAATGTGCAATTAATAAATTTTTAGAAATTTCAGTAATAGCTAACTGGTACTTGTCAATGCAGAAAGTTATAGCCTCGATTTTCTCACTTATTTAATACTGAAACTTTGTTAAATTTTTAGGAGAATTAGCTTCAGGTATACCTAATACAAATCTATTATTAAATGTGCAGTTAATAAATTTTCTGAAATTTCGGTAATGGCTAACTAGTACTTATCAATGCAGGAAGTTATATCCTCTATTTTCTCACTTATTTAATACTGAAACTTTAATAAACTTTGTTAAATTTCTAGGAGAATTAGGTTTAGGTGTACTAAATACAAAACTAATGTTAAATATGCAATTTATAAATTTTCATAAATTTTAGTAATAGCTAACTAGTAGTTGTCAATGCAGAAAGTTATATCCTTGATTTTCTCACTTATTTAATACTGAAACTTTGTCAAAATTGCAGGATAATTAGTTTTATGTGTACTAAATACAAATCAAATATTAAATGTGCAATTAATAAATTTTCAGAAATTTCAGGAATAGCTAACTAGTAGTTGTCAATGCAGAAAGTTATATCCTCGATTTTCTCACTTATTTAATATTGAAACTTTGCCAAATTTTCAGGAGAATCAGTTTCAGGTGTACTAAACACAAATCTACTATTAAATGTGCAATTGATAATTTTCAGAAATTTCAATTCTAGCTAACTTGTACTTGTCAATGCAGAAAGTTATATCCCCGATTTTCTCACTTATTTAATACTAAAACCTTGTTAAATTTTCAAGAAAATTGGTTTCAGGTCTACTAAACACAAATCTAATATTGAACATGCAATTAATAAATTTTCAGAAATTTCACTAATAGCTAACTAGTACTTGTCAATGCAGAAAGTTATATCCTCGATTTTCTCACTTATTGAATTCTAAAACTTAGTCCAATTTTCAGAAAAATTAGTTTCAGGTGTACTAAATACAAATATATTATTAACTGTGCAATTAATATATTTTCAGAAATTTCTGTAATAGCTAACTAGTACTTATCAATGCAGGAAGTTATATCGTCGATTTTCTCACTTATTTAATACTTAAACTTTGTCAATTTTTTAGGAGAATTAGCTTCAGGTGTACTAAACACAAATCTAATATTAAATGTGCAATTATTAAATTTTCAGAAATTTCAGAAATAGCTAACTAGTACTTCTCAATGCAAGAAGTTATATTCGCGATTTTCTCACTTATTTAATACTGAAACTTTGTCAAATTTTTAGCAGAATTAGTTTTTAGGTATACTCAACACAAATTTAATATTAAATTTGCACTTAATAAATTTTCAGAAATTTCAGTAATAGCTAACTAGTACTTGTTAATGCAGAAAGTTATATCCTCGATTTTCTCACTTATTAAATACTGAAACTTTGTCAAAATTGTAGGAGAATTAGCTTCAGGTGTACTAAGCACAAATCTAATATTAAATGTGCAATTAATACATTTTCAGAAATTTTAGTAATAGCTAACTAGTACTTGTTAATGCGGAAAGTTATATCCTCGATTTTCTTACTTATTTAATCCTGAAGTATTGTTAAAATTTCAGGAGAATTAGTGTAAGGTATACTTAACACAAATCTAATATTAAATATGCAATTAATAAATTTTCAGAAATTTCACTAATAGCTAACTAGTACTTGTCAATGTAGAAAGTTATATCCTCGATTTTCTCACTTATTTAATACTGAAACATTGTCAAATATTCATGAAAATTAGTTTTAGGTGTACTAAACACAAATCTAATATGAAATATGCGATTAATATATTTTCAGAAATTTCAGTATTAGCTAACTAGTACTTGTCAATGCAGAAAATTATATCCTCGATTTTCTCACTTATTTAATTCTGAAAATTTGTCAAATTTTCAGGAGAATTAGTTTCAGGTCTACTTAACACAAATCTATTACTAACTGTGCAATTAATAAATTTGCTGAAATTTCAGTAATAGCTAACTAGTACTTGTCAATGCAGGAAGTTATATCCTCGATTTTCTCACTCATTTAATACTGAAACTTTGTCAAATATTCAGGAGAATTAGTTTCAGGTGTACTAATCACAACACTAATATTAAACATGCAATTAATAAATTTTCAGAAATTTCAGTAATAGCTAACTAGTACTTGTCAATGCAGGAAGTTATATCCTCGATTTTCTCACTCATTTAATACTGAAACTTTGTCAAATATTCAGGAGAATTAGTTTCAGGTGTACTAATCACAACACTAATATTAAACATGCAATTAATAAATTTTCAGAAATTTCAGTAATAGCTAACTAGTACTTATCAATGCAGGTAGTTATATCCTAGATTTTCTCACTTATTTAATAGTGAAACCTTGTCAAATATTCAAGAGAATTAGTTTCAGGTGTTATAAATACAAATCTGATATTACATTTGCAATTAATAAGTTTTCAGAAATTTCAGTAATAGCTAACTAGTACTTGTCAATGCAGAAAGTTATATCCCCGATTTTCTCACTTATTTAATACCGAAACTTTGTCAAATTTTCATGAAAATTAGTTTTAGGTGTACTAAACACAAATCTAATATGAAATATGCGATTAATATATTTTCAGAAATTTCAGTAACAGCTAACTAGTACTTGTCAATGCAGGAAGTTATATCCTCGATTTTCTCACTTATTTAATACTGAAACTTTGTTAAATTTCAGGAGGATTAGTTTCAGGTGTACTAAACATAAATCTATTATTAAATGTGAAATTAAGTAATTTTCAGAAATTTCAGTAATAGCTAACTAGTACTTATCAATGCAGAGAGTTATATCCTCGATTTTCTCACTTGTTATGTTCGATTTTCTCCCTTATTTACTACTGAAACTTTAGCAAATTTTCAGTAGAATTAGTTTCAGGTGTACTAAACACATATCTAATATTAATTGTGCAATTAATAAGTTTTCAGAAATTTCAGTAATAGCTAACAAGTACTTATCAATGCAGGAAGTTATATCCTCGATTGTCTCACTTATTTAATACTGAAACTTTGTCAAATTTTCAGGAGAATTAGTTACAGGGATACTAAACACAAGTCTAAATTAAATACGCAATTAATAAATTTTAAAAAATTTCAGTAATAGCTAACTAGTACTTCTCAATGCAGAAAGATATATCCTCGATTTTATCACTTATTTAATACTGAAACTTTGTTACAATTTCAGGAGGATTAGTCTCAGGTGTACTAAAACAAATCTATTATTAAATGTGAAATTAATAAATTTTCGGAAATTTCAGTAATAGCTAACTAGTACTTATCAATGCAGAAAGTTATATCCTCGATTTTCTCACTTATTTAATACTGAAACTTTGTTAAATTTTCAGGAGAATTAGCTTCAGGTGTACTAAACGCAAATCTGTTATTAAATATGCAATTAATAAATTTTCAGAAATTTCAGTAATAGTTAACTAGTACTTGTCAATGCAGAAAGTTACATCCTCGATTTTCTCACTGATTTAATACTGAAACTTTGTTAAATTTTCAGGAGAATTAGCCTCAGGTGTACTTAACACAAATCTATTATTAAATGTGCAATTAATAAATTTTCAGAAACTTCAGTAATAGCTAACAAGTACTTATCAATGCAGGGTGTTATATCCTCGATTTTTTTACTTATTTAATACTGAAACTTTGTAAAAATTTCAGCAGAATTAGCTTCAGGTGTACTAAACACAAATCTAATATTAAAACTGCAAATAATAAATTTTCAGAAATTTCAGTAATACCTAACTAGTACCTGTCAATGCAGAAAGTTATATCCTCGATTTTTTCACTTATTTAATACTGAAACTTTGTCAAATTTTCAGGAGAATTATTTTCAGGTATACTAAACACAAATCTAATATTAAATGTGCAATTAATAAATTTTCAGAAACTTCAGTAATAGCTAACTAGTACTTGTCAATGCAGAAAGTTATATCCTCATTTTTCTCACTAATTTAATACTGAAACTTTGTTAAATTTTCAGGAAAATTAGCTTCAGGTGTATTAAACACAAATTTAATATACAATATGCAATTAATAAATTTTCAGAAATTTCAGTAATAGCTAACTAGTACTTGTCAATGCAAAAAGTATATCCTCGATTTTCTCACTTATTTAATACTGAAACTTTGTTAAAATTTTCAGTTAAAATTTACCGAAAGTTAAAATGCATCAAAATCTATCAATTATTTACCTCACCTGTTGAATTTGATCAAATTTTTAAGTTCTAACATTTGAAAATATGTTGAATTTCAACAATTCGAGTGGAAAATTGACAGATTTTCAAGCAAAATCGCCAATATCTGTACACTTTTGACTCCAATTTAATTTCAATTGCTAAAATTTACCGAATGTTTAAATGCATCAAAATCTATCAATTATTTACCTGATCTGTTTAATTTGATCAAATTTTTAAGTTCTAATATTTGAAAATATGTTGGATATCGACATTTCGAGTGGAACATTGACAGATTTTCAAACAAAATCGTCAATATCTGTACACATTTTGAGTCCAGTTATGAAAATATCTCAAATTTTTATCTACTGCAATTATCAAAATCTGTACGACTTTCATATGTGACTGTCAAAATCCCCAATTTATATTTGTAAAACTATTGAATTTTATCACTTACAACCACTTTAATGCTAAACACATTCAATGTGAATCTAGACTAACAAATAAAAAAGGAAAGGAACTGCTACAAGCAGTCAACCAACTAAAATGCGAAACAATTTCAACTGGCAAACCAACATATTGGCCTGCAGATCTTAATAATATTCCAGATTTAATTGATTTTTTTTATAACACAAAAGGTGTTTGTAAACTATATGTACGTGGAAAGGGCTTGGCATATAAACTCGGACCATTCTCCGATTGTCCTCACCCTAAGAGATAGTAGTGTACAAAAGGAAATACCTACGCGATTGACTATTGATTAACAGATTAACTAACTGGCAGAGCGTTAAAGTACAACTTGAAGACACTATCAACTTGTCATCCTCAATAACACGTATTTGACCAGAAGACTACAGCGGAGCAAACCGTTCGGGTTAGTTTAATATTGTGTTAGTGCAAAAGCAGAACAGGATTTTCGTCGAAAATTGGCTAAACCATATCAACTGTGTTTTATTTCTTTGCTAAAAGCATATTTCGTGGCAATTTTCGTCTACCTAGCCTGAAAAAGTTAATACCAGGCTATTAAAGCACTCAAAGGAGCCATAAACGCATTAATTTGTGTGCCTTATGGCTTTATTACTGAAGCCAAATTAGAAAAATGTTTTTCTCGATACTTCATTACCGCGGTGATTAGATTTAGAGTACGGCTGGCACGATTCATTCGACCATTAATCGCGCGGCTCTCTTAACGCGTAAATAATTCAAACACATATCTAATTAAGCTCCGGGCGCCGAAATCGATTTTATAATCACTCCACGTATTACGCATTAATATCGGCTCATTTCGCCGCTTCATTTAGTCCCCCCACGTGCCACCATGCAAGGCGCCGTAAAGAGAACTGCAGCATCCGACATCTGCCGGGGGCATTACATTAGGGGTTCTTAAAACACACACTCTGCATCTCCAGTTGCACCCCATGGATATGATCCGGATCGGTGCTCAGCTTTTACGAGCGTGTCTCTTTTACGCGAGCCGACGCAGTTTTTTACGTCTCAATTCGAACTTTATTTACTTCTGCTGGGGGGTAATTGAATCCGCCGCAGTTTTTGGGGTGGTTGGGGGCAGTTAGAATTGTTATCGACCGGCGCACGTGCCCGGATTCAATTCAACCCCGTGCATTTTCGGTTATTAATTAAATCGCGTTTAGGGTTAATTACGTTTTAAATATTTAAACTGCAGCCGCGGACGCAGCACACGAATTTGTCCGCGCGATTATCGCATTTTTGCACCGTCCGCATCCGCTGTCGAGTGGATATTGATAATAAATTGCGAAGCGGCGAAAAATCGGCTAAAGTGATTCGAAAAAAGGTGAGTTTTTAACTGGGAGTAACTCACGAGGTGTCACCACCGGTTACGGGCGCGGACGAAGGACGAGGGTTGAGCAAGGGGTCAACCACCCCTTTTCATAAAACTAGTCTGACTTCTAATTCAAGAAGCCGCTCGGTCTCGGATACAACTGATGTAATGATGACATAAGAAGCAACCCATAAAAGGCAACAAGTAAAACCTAGCGACCCAATACAAACGTACCACTAACTTCGAACTGAAAAAAAATGTTGAAGGACATAAAAAGTTATAAAAACTATATTCAAATTCAAATTCAAATTTATTATTCTTACACAAAAAAAAATTTTTACATAGGTCAAAACAATCTAAAATTGAAACAGGTACATGACAGTGCAGAGAAGCAAAAATTACAAAAACATTACCTGTAAACAGTCAATAGACGAACCAAAAGCTCCATGTTGCAACAAAGCAGTCATAATAAATTGACGTCAAGAGTACAAAATTATGAAACATCAGGAAAAAAAATTAAAGCAATACAAGAAACGAGATGAATAGACATACTGCAGTGGGGGTGCAAAAATGATGGGAAACTCCTTTAGAATTTCAGAAAGTACTTATTCAGCAAATTACAATTTCTGCATTTGTTTTTCGTGATTAACTCATGAGCAACTCCGAATGGTCAAACTTCATAATCAAATCTATTATCTAATAAATATCGCTGCATTGAAAAATGTTAAAACTAAAATATACACTCGATATAGTTTTCTTGAAAATTTATATTGGGAAATGTAAAACTTGCAATGCATCAATAGTTTTCGTGAAAATGTCTAAATAAAAACTATACATTTCTTGAAAAACTAAAGTTTCATTAAAATATGAACAACCTAAACTGATTAAATTGGAAACAATTGTTACTTGGGTACTGCTCTGAATTTATTCCACTGTAATTTTCATAAATTCCTTAGAATTTCTTAAAAATTCATTCAATTCAGAGAATTTGTATGATTTTCTGTTCTGATTTATATGGGAAAAATTTAATTTTTCCTCGAATTCAATGGAAAATTTTGATTTGATTTTCCGTTATGCTGGCAAAAATTATTATAATATACATAATAATAATCATTCCACTGCAATTGCATAGCGTACAAAATTTTATGTAAATTTTCATGAATTCCATGAAAATTTTTAAATATCCATTTATTCCAGAGTAATTTTGCACGAATTCAGTAAAAAAAATATCAATGATCTCTATGAGGAAATTTAATATTACCTCGAACTCAATGAAAAGTCTTAAAATAAGTTTTTCCCTGGTACTGGAGAATCATTAAATATTTCACGAATAACTTGAACAAAATTAAAGCCACATGACTTTCTCATGACATTTCTTTTTGATAAATTCCATGGAGTTCAAAAAATATTCATTAATGTCAGAGGAAATTTTAGATTTTTCGTTAATTTAATGAGATTAATTTAAATTTACATGACTTACATGAGGAAATTCCATTTTCTGTGAATTCAATAAAAAAAACTTGCAATGCATCAATAGTTTTCGTGAAAATGTCTAAATAAAAACTACTACATTTCTTGAAAAACTAATGTTTCATTAACATATGAACAACCTAACGTGATTAAATTTGAAACAATTGTTACTTGGTTACTGATCTGATTTTATTCCACTGCAATTTTCATGAATTCCTTAGAATTTCTAAAATATTCATTCAACTCAGAGAATTTCTATGCTGTTCTATTCTGATTTATATGAGGAAATTTATTTTTTCCTCGAATTCAATGGAAAATTTGGATTTGATTTTTCGTTATGCTGGAAAATAATTATTATAATATACATAATAATAATCATGCCACTGGAATTGCATACCGTACAGAATTTAATGTAAATTTTCATGAGTTCCATGATATTTTTAAAATATCCATTTATTTCAAAGTAATTTTGCATAAATTCAGTAAAAAAAAAACAATCTGTCATGATCTTTGTAAGGAAATTTTCCTCGAACTCAATGAAAAGTCTTAAAATATGTTTTTCCCTGATACTGGAGAATCATTAAATATTTCACGAATAACTTGAAAAAAATTAAAGGAACATTAATTTTTCATGAGATTTCATTTTGATGAATTCCATGGAGTTCATAAAATATTCATTAATTTCAGAGGAAATTTTGGATTTTTCGTTGATTTGATGAGATTTGCTTAAATTTTTATGACATCTATGAGGAAGTATCATTTTCTGCGAATTCAATAGAAATATTTTGAAATATTTACAATTTTTCCCTGGTACTGGTAAATCTGGTAAAAAATAAATTATAATATCCATTTATTTCAGAGTAATTTTCCATGAATTTAGTTAAAAAATCATGATCTTTATGAAGAAATTTAATTTTTGTTCGAACTCAATGAAAAGTCTTAAAATATGTTTTTGCGTGATACTGGAGAATCATTTAAAATTTCACGAATAACTTGAACAAAATTAAAGGCACATGACATATTTTTTTTTTTATGAATTCCATGGAGTTAATAAAATATTCATTAATTTCAGAGAACATTTTAGATTTTTTGTTAATTTAATGAGATTTATTTAAATTTTCATGACTTATATGAGGAATTTTCATTATCTACGACATCAATAGAAATTTTTTGAAATATTTACCTCTTTTCCATGATACTGGCAAATCTGGTAAAAAAATTAAATTAAAAGATTTAATTAAGAAATTTAAATTAAGAAATTTTGCATGTATTCTGTAAAAAAAAATCAAGGTGTCGTGATCTTTATGAGGAAATTTATTTTTTCCTCGAACTCAATAAAAAGTCTTAAAATATGTTTTTCCCTGGTACTGGAGAATCATTAAATATTTCTAGAATAACTTGAACAAAATTAGAGGCACGTGACTTTTTCATGAGATTTCTTTTTGATGAATTCCATGGGGTTCATGAAATATTCGTTAATTTCAGAGGAAATTTTAGTTTTTTCCTTTTTTAAAAACAACACAAGTCCTAAAATGCACAAATCGAGTTATTAACAGTAAACGGCTCTCAAGACCAATGACTGTGTACTATCTAACCTTATAGAAAAAAAAAATACACGTCGCTTGTAAGAAGCAAATGAAAATGTAGTAATTCTTTAAAAACGACACATATCCATCGAGTTTTTTTCTTAAGTGTCAATATCTAAACAAAAAGCAAGAAATATCATCAACAAAACTGAAGAATCATAAGGACTTAATGGATTCCTTAGAGGAACCCCAAAATATATCATTTTATGTACCGTTTTTTGCTGAGCAATATTTTAGTGTTGATGAAGAGGAACCGTACAAAATTTTATGTAAATTTTCATGAATTCCATGATATTTTTAAAATATCCATTTATTTCATCTTTATGAGGAAATTTATTTTTCCTCGAACTCGAATGAAAAGTCTTAAAATATGTTTTTCCCTGATACTGGAGAATCATTAAATATTTCACGAATAACTTGAAAAAAATTAAAGGCACCTGACTGTATCATGATATTTATTTTCGATTAATTCCATGGAGTTCATAAAATATTCATTAATTTCAGAGGAAACGTTAGATTTTTCGTTAATTTAATGAGATTTATTTAAAGTTTCATGACTTTGAAATTTTTGAAATATTTACCTCTTTTCCATGGTACTGGCAAATCTGGTAAAAAAAATAAATTTTTATAATATCCATTTATTTCAGAGAAATTTTGCATGTATTCTTTAAAAAAAAATCAATGTGTCATGATCTATGAGGAAATTTATTTTTTCTTCGAACTCAATGAAAAGTCTTAAAATATGTTTTTCCCTGATACTGGAGAATCATTAAATATTTCACGAATATTTGAGCAAAATTAAAGGCACGTGACTTTTTCATGACTATATTTTTGATGAATTCCATTGAGTTAATAAAATATTCATTAATTTCAGAAGAAATTTTAGATTTTTCGTTAATTTAATGAGATTTAATCCAAAGAAATTAAAAAAAATTAATGCATTTTGCATTTTACATTGAAATTTTGACAATTTACAATAAAATTTTCACAATCGCAACCGAAATTTTGTAATTTATAAAACAAAAGTTGGAAATTGCTAATGACATTTTACATTTTATAGTGAAACTTATCAATTTACAATAAAATTTTCATAAATCTATAGCAATTTTGTAATTTAGATTGCTAATTTTCACAACGAAAATAACATGGTTGCTATAATACTTATTTATTACTTAATGATTAGTTTGGAATTCTATTAAAATATTGTATTGTTAAGCAAAAAGTTGCAATTTGCAATACAATATCCAAATTTTAATTCAACATTTTACAAATTCTACAGAAATTTTATAATTTACAATTAATATACCACAATTTCTATTGAAATATTGAAATCTATCATAAAAATTTCTTAATATTCATCACAATGTTATTAATATTTATGGGTTTTTTGAAGTAGTCTAATTATTTGTAGTTAAAATGACGAATATTTCATAGTTACAAATGATTTTCTTTTGCAAATTTCTATGAAGTCTTTAATAACATTGCAAGAAACACGATTTCTGAGAAAAGAAGTAATAATTTCCAAAAAAATAACATTTCATTACAATTTCATTACAATTTATGAACATTTTTGTAATTATATTAAAAAATTCTAATGAAAATTTTGTAATTTCCAATAAAAATGCATCATTTATTGTAATTTACAACCGAAATGATAATATTTCAGTATCATATCTAATAAATTTCATAATTTGTTGGGAAAATGTAGACAATTTTCATTCAAAATTTGTAATCCGGCCCATTTTTATTGAGAAATCTAAAACTAGACAACTAAAGTTTAACCGGAATTTCTCCAGCTTAAGTCAAATTAACTCATAAATTGACAATAAATAATTTACTAGAAATTAATTTTTAACATTTAGTTTTTTTTTTAATTTTGATAAACACTTCGAGTAATGAGCAGAAAATTGAGACTTAAAAAAATGTAGTGTTGTAAAGTTGCAATATTATTAACACATATTGTATTTTTAATAAAATATTTGCAATTTTCACTACAATGTACATATTTCAACTCAACATTTTACAATGTTGAGTATGTAATTTAGAATAATTATACCCTAATTTCTATTGAAATATTGAAATTCATTTTAAAAATTTCGTAATATTCAACATAATGTTATTATTATTTATGGAGTTTTCGAAAAAGATAATTTTAAGTTAAAATGACGAACATTTTGTAGTTTGTATTGTTTTTTTTTGTGCAAATTTATATGAAGTCTTTAATAACTTTGCAGGGAAAATGATTTCTGGGGGGGAAGACGTAATAATTTCGAATGAAAAACTCGCAAGTTTAAATTTTGGTATTTATATTAAAAAATTCTAATGAAATTTTTGTAATTTCCAGTAAAAATGCAACATTCATTGTAATTTACAACCGAAATCATATCATTTCAGTATCATATGTAATAAATTTCATAATTTGTAGGGAAAATGTAAACAAATTTCATTTTAAATTTGTCATTTGCAAACCTGCCCATTTTTATTGAGAAATCTAAAACTGGACAACTAAAGTCTAAACGGAATCTCCCCAGCAATAGTCAACTCATAAATTGACAATAAATAATTTACCAGGAATTAATTATTATTATTTTTTTTTTAATTTTGATAAACACTTCGAGTTATGAGCAGAAAATGGAGACTTAAAAAAATGTAGTCTTGTAAATGCAATTTTATTAACACACATTGTATTTTTAATAAAAAATATGCAATTTTACAGAAATTTTTGCAATTTTCACTACAATGTCCAAATTTCAAATCAACATTTTACAAATTCTACAGAAATTTTGTAACTTACAATTTTTATATTATAATTTCTATTGAAATATTGAAATCCATCATAAAAATTTCGTAATGTTCATCATACTGTTATTACTATGTATGGAGTTTTCGAAGAAGTTTTATAATTTTTAGTTGGAATGACGAAAATTTTGTAGTTTGTATTGATTTTTTGTGTGCAAATTTATATGAAGGCTTTAATAACTTAGCAAGGAATATTATTTCTGGGGAAAGACGTAAAAATTTCCAAAAAACAATCGCAGGGTCCATTAATCTTTACAATTTATGACATTTTTTGTTATTATATTAAAAAATTGAAATGAAAATTTAGTAATTTCCAATCAAAATGCAACATTCATTGTAAGTTACAACCGAAATTATATCATTTCAGTATTATATGTAATAAATTTCATAATTTGTAGGGAAAATGAAGACAATTTTCATTCTAAATTTGTCATTTGCGGCGAAAATTTATCAATTTCTTTAAAATTTTTAAATAAAATATTTTTTTTGTATTATTTATTAAAAGATTTGCAGATTTCTAATTAGGTATTGCAATATTTAATTAAAATGAATGTATTTACAAAAAGGATTTCGTAATTTCCAACTAAATTCTACTTGGTCGAAGACTAAAGTTGTATTTAGTTGCTCATTCCGTGCAACTTTTATTTAATTCCAGTTTATAAAGTTATAAATGTTTATATTTTAAATATACTCCTAATAAAGAAGATATGTATGGCGAATGAACGAAAGCGAAATATACAATCTTAGAGATTATTATTTGCAACGTATCAACTGACATGCAATTAAATATTCGTTTTAAGATCCATTCCGTGCTTTTAAAATAAAACGTATGCAATGTAGCGAAAGCCAGGCAGCATTTCTGCACGAAATTGAAACGTTGCTACATAATACATACGGATATAAAAGGACAATCCGGCTCACCAATTACTACTTGCGCGCGAGCTGTAAAGTTTTCATGGAAAATATTATGATTTCCGGGCTGCGTGTGTCTCTTTTTTTTTATTTTTTGTTAAATCAAATTAAAAAAAGCAGAGCTTGCTATCGCTCTAGTAATAATACAGGCGCTCGCATTCATGCGCCTCGTGAATAATGGACGAATATTGATGGAAAGCTTCAATCGCTGCGCCCTGCATGAGTTTCGCTGGGTTTTCCACGCCCAACAGTATCCTTTACACCTGCATATAAGTTGCGCGTTTATCTCTTCCGGGCGAAATTCTGCACATCATGGTTTAAATTGATGACGACAACCATTATAAATGAATTAAATTGTAAGTGAAATTTATTACACGTTGAGCTTTTACAAAGCGGGACAAAACTTTGCAAGACCAGGAAAGATAAATAAGAAGAGTATCAAAATATAACGCAATTATTGTTACCTGCATTTTCTGCAACAGTAATGGAGTCTAGACGTTGTTAGAAACACATTTGCAGGACGTTCTTAAAAATATCTATTACAGTTACAACTTTGGTGAGGATCGGTTGCAAACGCCACACCTGCCCATTTTTATTAAGAAACCTCAAACTAGACACCTAAAGTTTAAACGGGATAGGAATATCCCCAGCATAAGTCAAATAAACATCAAAATACATCATTTTGTGTTAGTTTAAAAAAAATGAAATTCGGTAAACACCTCGAGCAATGAGCAGAAAATTGAACCTTAAACAAAATGTAGTTTTGTAAATGCAAGCTTATTAACACATATCGCACACAAGTAATGACAATAAATATTTTTATGGAGAAATATGTGGATAAAATGTGGATATGTGCATTAGTGCTACTGCAAAATAAAAATAAACAGTACTGTACTAATCAAATTAAAATGCACAAATATGAAGCATAATATCTATGTAAATATGAATTATTATTCCGGCCCCTGTAAGAACAATATGTGGCCCAGTTGCACATCCGCGAAAGCAGCTCCATTTATTAATTAAATTAATTCTCGTGCAGTTGCACGGCCGCACGTCATAAATTTAAATAATTCCATTACCGAATAGTGCAAATATAAAACAAAATTGCATTTCATTGCGCGCGTTTCTCTTCGGCGCGCGGCAACAACGCGCGCAAACGGCACAAAGGGGAATCACATTAAAATGCAAACAAATTATTCCGGCGGTCCTCGCAATAGTCGCGCTCTATGAAATTAAATTCCCGCGGCATTGTGAGGCTGCGGCTCAATTATTTAATTATTATAATCAGTCAAAGCCACAATCACGTAAGCTCATTACGTAATATGGCCTCTGAATGGTGTAAAAAACGTCAAATCGTAGATTCGTGTGGTTATTGTTTGTGTAGATAATGGCATTTAGAGCAAACATGCAGCAGTAAAAGAATCAATCGTTATGCAAATGAATCTATTGAATAATATTAACATTTATAACATTAAATGCGTTTTGTGTATAACCAATTTTCCTGAAGTTTTTGATTATTTACATTCCTGCAGAATTTTTTAAAATTTCGAAGTCTAGTGGCGTATACAGTTGACTCCCGTATTCAGTGCCTCACCTTGACATGGTACTGGAGCTCGTGCGACAACACTCACTCCGTGAAACAGCTAATCGATGGCTGTAGCCACGTGTGCAGCTGTTGATCGACTTGCAGGGCCATAGCGATGCATTCCCGCGCCTGAAATACAATGTGCACATCTTACGCACACGTCCTATATAGTAACGTGTTTGTTATCTCGCACGCCAACGAGCGCACGAGAGCACCTCAGGCTATCAATATCGATTATCTAACTTGATGTTTTTTTCTGTTCACAGATTGTTGTGGTACATCCTCTTCCACCGCTGAGCTACACAGAGTCAAAGTATCGTACTGCATCAGTGATGCATTTCAAAGTGATCGATGTTCCAGTGGTAATATATCACAGTCACTATCATGATGGTTACGTTATTAATTTGCAGTATTGTCGAATGTGTTTTAGTCAGACGATCCTAATTACATGAATTAGTTTGTTATAATTCTTAAAATATGTCCTTCTGTTAAATTATATATTGTTACTTTATTTATTGACTTGTCATATCCAATTATTGGCCTTACGAGACTAATAAATTTTGTTTATGTTTATGTTATCTGGCTGCCAGTTTGTGTTAGTTCATTTAGCGTTATCCAGGGTGCACCACGTGGAGGCGAACTAACCTTACACCCCTAAAACGAGTAAATATATACTTACCCACTGCATTTGATAAAGTTTAGATGATTACTTCACACATACCTTGTATATTTTCGAGAAATCAAGTAAAAATTTTTCGAGCCGAGATGATTTTTTTACTAAGTCTTCATATTTACATAAATTTCAAGAATTCTAGGTTCTTAAAGTATAATAATATTAAAATAATATAAAATCGTCTAAAAATATTCAAGATAAAAATTTATATCAACGAGAAATGATCGTTAAATGAACGTTAAATCGTCGAAATGATACCAAATTTGTGAATTTTTATTATAGAGTTATTACATTTATCAGATCACTGAAATTGTGATCCATTCCTCTTAAAATATATCAATTTTGTTTTTTTTTATTATATCGTCTATAATTTCTAATTAAATCGTGTATAAATATACCGTGTATAAATATATATTTTGGATGTGTTTAATTAACCGATTTCGTTTGATCATTGAAAATTTATTTGGTTGAAAATTTAAAAAAAAGATTAATTAGTACATTAGTCCAAATATGTTGAAGTCATCTACAAATGTACCAATTTAGGCAATTTTTGATTAAGTTATATAAAAGGTCTCTCTCTTTTATCTCGTCTAAAAATGGGCCAATTTTATGGATAATTAAATTATTTCATTGACATTGAAAAGTTTGTCAAGCGAGAAATGAAAAATATATAACTAAATCGTCTAAAACTGTACCAGTTTTTAATCAATTTTTGATAAAATGCCTACTATAAAAATGTACCTAGTTTGTTGTTTTTATATTATGAATCCCTCTAAAAATAAATATATTGTCTGGATTTTTAGATGATTTCACGATTATCATCATCATCATCATCAACATTAAGCGAAAAACGTGAAATCTATGATAACATCGAAATATTTACCCATTTTGATTATATTTTATTACCAATTTTGGAAATCTTAATTAATCATGAATGAAATAAAACAATTTTACTTTGTTGCTTCCACTAACACGTGTTAGTGGAAGCAACAAAGTAAAATTGTTTTATTTCATTCATTTACCATGTTCCACAAAGTAACGGCTACCAGTATACAGTATCTTAATTAATCGTCTGGATAATTCAATAAAACTTATCTCGTAGAGATCTTACTGAACTTGTTAAAAATTTCAATGATGCTGTCAAATTTTCAATGATTAATATTAAAATTCCTATAAAAAACTCTCAACGTTTCAATTACTTTTGTCATAATGTCATTAAATCTGTCAAAATTTATATTGTTTTGTAAATATTTCAATGACTGCTATCAAATTTTCAATATATTTGTCACATTGTCGATGATTATTACAAAACTTTTAATTTCTGTCAACATTTATATTGTTCTGTAAAAATTTCAATGAAGGCTCCCAAATTTGCAATTATTCTGTCATAATGTCGATGATTACTATATTTTTTTTTAATTTACTGTATCACAATTCGAAGGATTTTCACTTCCAATTAAAAAATTGTATAGTTTTATTTGTAAATGTGACAAATCTCACATTTTTTGAATTAAAGAAGTACAGATTTCGACAGATTCAGGCACTACTCAAAAGAATAATCTCATATGTCAAAAACACCATCATAATTGTTTTTACGATGCCGAAGTTTGTAGGTAAAAACAAAAAAAATAAAAATATGAGACAGAAATGCGAATTTTTTTGAGTGGTTAGTGGAAAATTACGCGGAACTGTCAAAATCGACACATTTCCAACTGTTTCTGTCAAAATCGACATATTTCCAAATGTTGCTGTCAAAATGTAGGAAGTTTTTAGCACCAGCTTTGAAAATCAGCAAAATTCCACTGTTGAAATCTGCCAAGTATTTCAAATTAACGCTTAAGTTGATAAATTTTGAATTCAAAGTATCAAAACAATAAAATTTCAATTGCATTGGTCGACAATTTAATTTATCAAAATCTCTCAATTTTTAAATATAAACTGAAAATGTGAAATTTCAAATTTCAAATTTTCAGTTGCAATATTGTGAAACGTTTCAAATTTTAACTTAAGCTGTCCAAATCTATTTAAATTTTGACTAACACTGTCAAAAATATTAAAAAATTTAAAAGAAGCTGTAAAAGTATTAAAAAAATTTACAGCAACTGTAAAAATAATCATATTTCCAAGTGATGATGTTAAAATGTACCAGATCATAATATCTAATAATAGATTGACCTTATACGAGAGAAGTCCTAAGTATGCTACCATGAAATTCTTCAACAGATTGCCGGAATGTATACGGAGTACATCTAATGTCGCAAAATTTACGATGAAGGTTGGAGAGTTCCTGTTACAGAAAGAACTACACACATTGTATGAATTTTGATTTTTGTGTGTCATTTTTGTGTACATTTTGAATTTTATGGAACGATATTTTATTTTTACTAAATTATGACATCTTTCAGTGTAGTTATGTTCGATTTGTTGATTGTAACATTATCTAAACTGAATAAATAAATTATCTTCTCTGATCTTATCTTATCTAGGATATTATAAATTCATCGAAAAATGTCTATTATAAAATAATCGATTATTAAAAAAAAATCATCTACCTCGTCATAAATTCAACAAAATATGTCAAGTTCATCACAAATAGTCAATTACGTCATAAAATCGTCAGGAATTGTTAATGAGAAACTAAGAACAACAATATTTGGTGATTGCATCATAAATTGAGCATTAATTGTAATATAAATTACTATTAAATTGTAGAGTAATCAATAAATATGTATATCATATTTTAAAAGAAGTTGTTGATGCTATTATAAAATATTTATTATATTTTATTATATAATTATATAATTATTATATTTTTTCTATAAAAATCTACATTTGTTATAGAATAATCGATTATTTTGTTGTATTTGTTGTATGTCATCATTATTTTTGTTTAGTTTATGGAATCGTCGACATGTGTTATTTAATAATTGGCATTTTTGTTAAACTTGTAAGATCATCGACAAGTTTCGTCAATTTCTGTTATTCACGAGATTTTATTTTGAAATTTTTTAAATCTAATTTAACTAAGAAGAATCGGACCAATGCTCATAGAACCTTTTTTCTCATCGTGAAATCACCTTTCACCTGTCAAACTTTGTCCTCGAGCTTCTTGATGACCCTGTATATATATACGAAAGAATATACTACTATATTAATTTATACTATTATTAATTACTTAGAATTGATTATTATTATTGGTTGTTTTACATGATGTAATCAGAAATTTCTTACTTTTTAATCGAGAAAACACGACAAAATTCCTTGATCGATAAAATATATTTCTTAATTTACTCTTGCAAAAGAGAATTTTTAGAATTTCCCCAATTTACACTATGCAATCTTCAAAGACGAACCGCATCAGCTCTATCAAGACTGAATAATTTTAAATATTCTACCCTGATTCCATATTGTTTTAGGAGTAATGTTGTGGAATGTAATAATATGTAATATTGACTTAACAAATATCATGTAAATGATCTAGTGTTGCAAATAAATCTAATCTAATCTAATCTAATCGCGTCAGCGACTTCAGAATGTATAGGAAATAATTAGTAGGTAGCTATAAAACATTAATTTCCTACAATACAGTATAAATAACGTTATTATATCGGATTGATGTGGCTGATACATGATGAAACTCCATGTTCTGTAAATAAAACAGAATTGGTGTGAGTTTCACAAAACTAATTTTGTGAAACTCATACCAATTGTCTATTTATATATTCACGTTTTCATTATACTTATCTGAAAACACCTTGTTTTTATCCGTTTTTACAATGATGTTAAGGTGGCATTTTTAGAACAGTACACGAAAAACTTTTCCCAATCTGATTTTTTTTTCGGTGCGCTAAATAAAAAATCAATTAGAATGTTTTTAAGAATAATTAAAATAAAAAGTATCATTCATTACTTGTCCAGAAATATAATTTGTCACGCACGCACGAGAATATTGTTACTTCCAGACACGTAATGCGATATGTACAGAAAAAATAAATTAAGAATTGAACGGAATTTACCTAAACATAAACACTGATGCAGACAAGAAATGGGAAACACTCAAAACTAATTTTGTGAAACTAACACCAATTGTGTTTTATTTATATATTAACCTTTTTATTATACTTATCTGAATACACCTTGTTTTCATCGGTTTTTACAATGACGTTAAGGTGGCATTTTCAGAACAGCGCACAGAAAACTTTTCCCAATCTCCAATTTTTTTCTGTGCGCTAAATAAAAAATCAATTAGAACGTTTATAAGAATAATTAAAATACAAAGTATCATTCATTACTCGTCCAGAAATATAATTTGTCACGCACGCACGAGAAAATTGTTACTTCCAGACACGTAATGTGATATGTACAGAAAAAATAAATGAGGAATTGAACGGAATTTACCTAAACATAAACACTGATGCAGACAAGAAATGGGAAACACTCAAAACTAATTTTGTGAAACTAACACCAATTGTGTTTTATTTATATATTAACCTTTTTATTATACTTATCTGAATACACCTTGTTTTCATCGGTTTTTACAATGACGTTAAGGTGGCATTTTCAGAACAGCGCACAGAAAACTTTTCCCAATCTCCAATTTTTTTTCGTGCGGTAAATAAAAAATCAATTAGAACGTTTATAAGAATAATTAAAATAAAAAGTATCATTCATTACTCGTCCAGAAATATAATTTGTCACGCACGCACGAGAAAATTGTTATTTCCAGACTCGTAACTATATATACAGAAAAAATAAATGAGGATTTGAACGGAATTGACCTAAACATAAACACTGATGCAGACAAGAAATGGAAAACACTCAAAAGTACAATAATGGTGGCGACAAGGAAGCTTTTGGAAACAGACAAGGCTCTAACAAGAAGAAACCCTGGACAACTGAAAAAATACTATAACTAATGGAAAACAGAAGATTGTATAAGAATAGTGATGATATCCTATACATAACACACAGAAGGAATTACGAAGGAAAATTCAGGAAGCCAGGGAAAAATGGCAATAGAAGAACATTCAACAATCGGAGTGAAAATTAATGGAAACGATATCAACAATCTCAGATATGCAGAGGATACTCATTGCAGAATCCTTGCCAGGCCTGTAATCTCCTTAGGACAAGGCCAGGGTACTGTAGTTTCCTAATTTTGACTGTATTGACTATTTGTTTCTTTTTTCCCAATCTTCTTAGTACTTCTTTGTTTGTTGTTCTGCTCACTCTGGTTAATCTCAGGAATCTTCTATAAGCCCACATTTCGAATGCTTCCATAAGAGCGGTGTCATTTTTTTTTTTAGCGTCCAAGCTTCCATTCCATGTGATAGTACTGGAAACACATAACATTTAAGTATTCTGATTTTAAGATGTAGGCCGAGGTCGTTGCTCATTTTGTTGAATACGGTTCTAACTTGTCCAATCCTTGATCTTAAATCTTCCGTGTACTCATTGTTCTCGGTGACTGTTGTGCCTAAATACTTGTATTTGCTGACTTTTCCCACTGACTCTCCCTTCGTCCATATTGTTTCTTGTTGTTGTTGTACCTTTGTGATTGTCATAAATTTTGGGCTTTACTTCCTGGGTCATTAGTTTTTGGCCCTGGAAGTAAAGACCAGAGAAGAAAGAGGACTGACATTGAACATCAAGATAACGAAATTTATGGGCCATCTAAGGTAAAAATCGCCATGATGATAGCCAAGCTTCTGAACGTAGACTCCTTTGCAAATGAGTTTATGCTAGACTACAAACGGGGTTCATAGTCATCTATAGGGTTAAGCTATAGGTTATAAAAATCTAACATCACTTTTCTTCGGCCCTGCCAGTGTTTAATAAAACTTTTACACCTCAAAGTGCACAATTCCCGTCTGCGCACATAAAAAAAATCGATGTTCGCTTGTTCGCCCGCAATAATAATCATGATGCGAACGAGAGTGTTTGCCCGCCACGGAGCATCATTATTTCCGGGCGGGCGATTTGTTCCCCGGCCCTTCCTGGGAATCTTGGGGCCGGGCCCGCGCTTTATTAAATTGGTGCAGCATCGATCGCCCACCAAGAAATAAAATTCCATCAACGTCAGCGAGCGGCGCCGCTTGAAAAATTACCGGCAGGCGTCCTGGGGCGGCGTGTACTGCGGCCCTGCGGAATCCCTGCACTTCCTGCCCGCCGCTCCGACCTTTTTCCCGCCCGCTTCCTGTGCACTAAAATGATAAACCGCAATAACCGTTGATAAAAAAAAAGAAAAAACTAAAACGAAAATAAGTTATTTCACGACGAAAATAGAAATTACGAGTATTAAAAAACTCTGTCCCATCGATAACACACGAGGAATAAAAGTGTAAATAAAATAAAAGAAATGACGAATAGCGAAAATTAAGTTATTGCCCAACGAAATTTATGAGAAAATATGAGAATTTTAAAAAATCTTATGTCCCATCGATAATACAGGAGAAAAAGTGGTACAGACATGTAAAAAAAATGCAGTAAAACAAATACATAAACAAATTTCAGTTTGTGATAGCTTTATAGACCTGCTGTATGAATCTGGGAAGCCCACTTACAAAGCTTTAAGCGGCATCCCTATTACTTTGATGAGGTGTACTTCTTAGAATAAGCCATTAGGCTCAAAATATGTGATACATATATTTAAATTATTTTTAGATCAAGGGCCTGGCCCTAATTTTCCATCCGAAACTCAACATTTTCATTAAAAAGTAAGCACAACCCTATTAACAACGATTCTGTTGTAATAATTTACCGGCGCTGGGGCTTACACGGCAATTAAGGCACTCGCGGAATTGTACAACAATCCGCTAATTGCACGCGCGAACTAATAACTACCGATATTAGCGTAATTACAAAGGGAAACTGCACTGCACTTTCAGCCACTTAGCCCGGCATGTGCTTCGTGCTCCCCGCAATGAAGCCGTATCGCGCCCAGAACCAGAACCGACCGAATTTAAGGCCGCAAGGACTTCACCGGGAGGGATCGGCTCGATTTTTGCGGCCAACTTCTCAGACGGCTTCTAATTAATTAAGTCAAGTCCCGCAGAGTTAATTAAAGTTGGACAATTGTTATGCCTGTGTGTTCGGCGTGTTTGTGTTCGCGGGAAGCAAGCGGGACCCTTCCCCCCCTTCCGGTTCCGGCACATCAAAGCTTATTTAGAGCCGACTGGCGAAGATTGCAGTTCGTATTTGATTAATAGTAATATCACGAAATTGCTATTGCAGACGTAATTAATGCGGATTTTGCGAGATATTAATTTACGGAAGTGCCATAAAGCTTCTATTTACAATTATTTAATTTGTTAATTTTCAGAAACTGTTTTGTTTTATCGCATCCTTGAATAGTATCTACAGATATCAAGGTATGAAGTAAAAACTTACAAACTGTATACAAATCTGTCGTAAAATTTGCAAAATATCCTTAAGGTAAATTTTTAGAAATTTCAGTATGTAACTTATACTAGTCAAATCAGAAAGATTATACTTGTCAAATTTTTAGAAGATTTCACTTCAGGCATACTGCATACAAATCTGGCATAATATTTCCAAAATATCCTTAAGATAAATTTTCAGAAACTTAGTGACTGACTCGGAATGTTAAAAATTCAGAATATTTTCTCACTTATTCATTACAGCAATTTTGCCAAATTTTCAGGAATAACGTCTTTAGGTATGCTTAAAACAAATCTTATAATAAATATGCAATTTATAAATTTTCATAAATTTCAGTATAAGCTAACACATACCTGTAAATGCTGAAAGTTATATCGTCGATTTTCTCACTTATTCATTACAGAACGTTTGTAAAAATTTCAGGAATAATCTCCTTAGGTCAAGTAAATACAAATCTAATGTCAAATATGTAATTCAGACATTTTCAGGAATTTCAGTAAAAGCTAACCCATACATGAAAATGCTGAAAGTTATATCCTTGATTTTCTCACTTATTCATTACTGTAATTTTACCAAATTTTCAGGAATAATGTCTTTAAGTGTGGTTAATAAAAATCTAATATCAAATATGTAATTTACAAACTTTCAGAATTTTCAGTCAAAGCTAATCCATACGTGTAAATGCTGAAAGTTATATTTTAGATTTTCTCACTTATTCATTACAGAAACTTTGCCAAATTTTCAGGAATAATGTATATTGGCGTAGTAATTAAAAATATAATATCAAATATGTAATTCACAAATTTTCAGAAATTTGAGAAATAGCCAACTCTCCTCTGTAAGTTCTGAAAGTTATATCCTCGATTTTCTCACTTATTCATTACAGCAACTTTGCCAACTTTTCAGGAATATGTCTCAAGGTGTAGTACATAAAAATGTAATATCAAATAAGTAATTTATTAATTTTCAGAATTTTCAGTAAAAGCTAACCCATAAGTGTAAATGCTGAAAGTTATATCCTAGATTTTCTCACTTATTCATTACTGTAATTTTATCAAATTTTCAGTCATAATGTATTTAAGTGTAGTTAATAAAGATCTAATATCAAATATGTAATTCATAAACTTTCAGAATTTTCAGTCAAAGCTAATCCATACGAGTAAATGCTGAAAGTTATATCTTAGAATTTCTCACTTATTCATTACAGAAACTTTGCCAAATTTTTAGGAATAATGTATATTGGTGTAGTAAATAAAAATCTAATATCAAATATGTAATTCACAAATTTTCAGAAATTTGAGTAATTGCCAACTCTCCTCTGTAAGTTCTGAAAGTTATATCCTCCATTTTCTCACTTATTCATTACAGCAACTTTGCCAGATTTTCAGGAGTAATGTCTTTAGGTGTAGTAAATAATAATCTAATATCAAATATGTAATTCAGCAATTTTCACGAATTTCAGTAAAAGCTAACCCATACGTGTAAATGTTATAAGTTATATCCTCGATTTGCTCACTTATTCATTACAGTAATTTTACCAAAATTTCAGGAATAATGTCTTTCGATGTAGTTAATAAAAATCTGATATCAAATATGTAATTGACAAACTTTTAGAAATTTGAGTAAAAGCTAACCCATAGGTGTAAATGCTGAAAGTTATATCCTAGATTTTCTCTCTTATCCATTACAGAAACTTTGCCAAATTTTCAGGAATAATGTCTTTATGTATAGTTAAAAATCTAATACCATTTATGTAATTCATAAATTTTCAGAATTTTCAGTAAAAGCTAACCCATACGTGTAAATGCTGAAAGTTATATCCAAGAATTTCTCACTTATTCATTACACCAACTTTGCCAAATTTTGAGGAATAATGTCCTTAGGTGTAGTATATAAAAATCTAATATCAAATATGTAATTCAGAAATTTTCAGAATTTTCAGTAAAAGCTAACCCATACGTGTAAATGCTGAAAGTAATATCGTCGATTTTCTCTCTTATTCATTACAGCAACTTTGCCAAATTTTCAGGAATAATGTCATTAGGTGCAGTAAAAACAAATCTAATATGAAATATGCAATTAATTAATTTTCAGAATTTTCAGTAAAAGCTAACCCATACGTGTATATGCTGAAAGTTATATCCTCGATTTGCTCACTTATTCATTACAGCAATTTTACCAAGTTTGCAGCAATAATGTCTTTAGGTGTAGTTAATAAAAATCGAATATGAAATATGCAATGCATAAAATTTAAGATGTTTCAGTAAAAGCTAACCCAAACGTGGTAATGCTGAAAGTTATAACCTAAATTTTCTCTCTTATTCATTACAGAAACTTTGCTAAATTTTCAGGAATAATGTCTTTAGGTGTAGTAAATACAAATCTAACATCCAATATGTAACTCATAAATTTTCAGAATTTTTAGTAAAAGCTAACCCATATGTGTAAATGCTGAAAGTTATATCCTCGATTTTCTCTTTTATTCGTTATAGCAACTTTGCCAAATTTTCAGGAATAATATCCTTAGGTGTAGTATATAAAAATCTGATATCAAATATGTAATTCAGAAATTTTCAGTATATTCAGTAAAAGCTAACGCATACCTAAATATGCTGAAAGTTATATCGTCGATTTTCTTACTTATTCATTATAGCAACTCTGCCATTTTTTTAGGAATAATGCCTTTAGGTGTAGTAAATAAAAATCTAATATCAAATATGTAATTCACAAATTTTCAGAAATTTGAGTAATAGCCAACTCTCGTCTGTAAGTTCTGAAAGTTATATCCTCGATTTTCTCACTTATTCATTGCAGCAACTTTGCCAAATTTTCAGGAATAATGTCTTAAGGTGTATTAAATAAAAATCTAATATCAAGTATGTAATTCACAACTTTTAAGAAATTTGAGTAATAGCCAACTCTCGCCTGTAAGTTCTGAAAGTTATATCCTCGATTTTCTCTCTTATTCATTACAGAAACTTTGCCAAATTTTCAGGAATAATGTCTTTATGTGTATTAAATACAAATCTATCATCAAATATGTAACTCTCAAATTTTCAGAAATTTGAGTAATAGCCAACTCTCCTCTGTAAGTTCTGAAAGTTATATCCTCGATTTTCTCACTTATTCATTACAGCAACTTTGCCAAATTTTCAGGAATAATGTCTTAGGCTGTAGTAAATAAAAATCTAATATCAAATATGTAATTCAGCAATTTTCACGAATTTCAGTAAAAGATAATCCATATCTGAAAATGCTGAAAGTTATATCCTCCATTTTCTCATTTATAAATTAAGGAAACTTTTCCAACTTTTCAGGAATAATGTCTTAAGGTGTAGTAAATAAAAATCTAACGTCAAATATGTAACTTATAAATTTTCAGAATTTTCAGTAAAAGCTAACCCATACGTGTAATTGCTGAAAGTTATATCCCAGATTTTCTCACGTATTCATTATAGCAACTTTGCCAAATTTTCAGGAATAATGTCCTTATTAAATATTCCTTTTTGTGGATGTTTCATTATTGAATTTTACTCTGTGGGTTCTACCTGACAGGTATGAACGTATCAGTGATTCACTTTCGATGCTGAAGTTGTAGTAAGACAATTTTCCAACCAGCAAGTCATGACTGACACAATCAAATGCCTTTGCGATATCGCAGAATACTATTGCTGCATATTCGGATATCTCAAATGCATCGACGACATATGACACCAGATCAACAATAGCCAATATTGTGTTTAATAATTTCCTGAACGCGAACTGAGCATTCTCTAACAGATTGTTGCCTTCAAGATGATTGCTTATTTCACCAGCCATGTGTTTTTTAATAATATTTAAGAAGACTGGTAAGATAGATATAGGACGATAGTTTTTGAAGTTGTGTTACTATCTCATTTTCTTAGAATGGGTGTTATAACTGCGCATTTGAGGAAAATTGTTTTCCTCGTAGCATTGGTTTGTTAGCTTTGTAAGGGGATATACCAGGAGTTCCTTTAGTGACTTTACGAGTTGTGTGCTGAGATCATAAAAATCCCTGCACGTTTTACTTTTAATGTTGGAGATTATGTCTTGAATTTATTTTTTTAAATATAAATGAGTCTTCCATGCAGTGTATTGCTGTTATGTCTTCCCCTTCGAGACCTCTCTGTTTAACATTTTTTAGTGCATTCTGAACAGCACTGTTAAAGTACTCGTCAAAATCCTGTGATGTCAATGTACAACTATGATCATTGCATTGTTTCGTTTTTCTCTGTTTGTTTATTACTCTCCACATTTCTTTAATTGGATTTTTGTATGGCTGTAGGCGTTTATTATTTTATTTTTTTTGCCGAGTTGATGGACGTTTTAGTCGTTTTCGAAATTCTCACCTTTCCTGTAATAACTCTACAGATGGATAGTCTAGAAGACTGCTTTTAATTATATCATCAGCATGCCGCTGCAAACTGTCACATTGACAGTCAAACTGCCTATACGTCAGTGTTGACAACTGTATGAGAAACTTTGGAGTGCTGCCAACATAATTTGTGTATGGGTTTTTCCAGATACCCCATATAATTCGTAGATATTTACGTAATTAGAATATGCAACAGTTTATTGTCGGTGATAATATAACTGTAAGTCGACATGAAATAATTAAATCAATGTGCAGTAAAGTGCAATAAACGTCGATAACAATCCGACTGGCAGTTAATGTAATCTGTATGCTTTCGGTTTTCTATTTCGTTTGAAATTGAGCGAGAGAGCGTTGACGTAGTACGTAACCATTCGTGTTATTACGGCTTGATGTTTCGCGCCGTGATTCCATTGTGTCGACTTCATATCGCTTCCTTTTCATTAGCCATAAAATATTGCTCGGCGGAATCCGACCCGATTAACGTTGCGGAGTGATATGGATTGCGCAATCTTGTACGGAATAGTTCTCTGAGAGCCCTCTCCATTTAGCGCCCTCTTGCTCCTGTGTCCTTGTACGTGTGTGTGTGCATATGTGTGTTAGCTGAGGGGTGGGCGAAGACAAATTGTGTGTAATCAGTAGTGTTTGCAGTGAAAGCACGAATCACACTGTCAAAAGAGATAATATTTGTGGAGTGACCGCCGTCCAGGGACCTTAAGGTCCGGAAGTTGTTATTGTCACGTGCCCTCCAACTTAAGCTCGAATTTATGGCCTCCGGTCCGCTTCCGGGAGTGCAAAGTTTTATTCTTGCGCCCGCACTTCTGTGTGGCCATCGATCCGGCTGCGGGGATTAATTGGGTATTGGCGGCCACCATCAAAGGGGTTCGAAAAAATTCAACCCCTAATGAAGCTCGCCGGGTTTCACTTTTATTGGAAAGTGCTTTGGCGTGCACCGCGATCGCCGATTTATGTCCAATATCCGTGCTGGAACGGCCTTCGCGGGCCAATATCGGGCACGGTCAGCGAGTATCGAGTATTGATAACCCATACCTATCTATCGGATTCGCATTACCGGCGCGTTTCAGGGCTCGTGCGTTTGTCGGTGCCGCCCTGTAATTGAATATTATCATCGTTCGGCAATTTATCACGCCCTGCGATCAAGATTAGCCCGGCCCACCCCCCCAAAATCCCCTGCGATTCTTCCATCAGAATTGCCCCCAATTGAAATCACCAAACGCAGAAAACATGACCCGGCAAAATCAATAGCCTGCTCCCAATCGCAATGTCGTTAACGAAAATAATTGACTCGATCACAATGTTAACCAAAATATAATCAAATGTGAATACGAAAATTGCATCATGAGTGACCACCTAATTCACAATAATTTTTCAATAATTCAGCAACAATTTGTCTGTAGTTATCTTTTTCGGAACCATATATTTACCACAAACAACGCAGAAATAGCTTGAATTAGTAAATTAGTAACACACGATCTACTTGACTTATTTAAGCACTATTATTATGAAGATAGAGAATAAATGTGGGTTTCCATCGAATTACTTTACAGTAGCGCCATCCATGCGACATAAAAAAACCTGATAGCGCAATTCTGGTGGTAAATTTGAATTCTACGCACCAAAATTACTCGGAAAACATCCTCCTCTTTTCCACTCAAGTTTTTATTCTAATTTGTAGACCAGTGTTATTATACATACCTCAAACTGACCGAAAGCATTTTGTGGTTCATCTCCGAATTTATTTTCAGTGATTCTATTTAGACGTGCCAATACCGAATCTATCCATAAACCCGTACACGAGTACATGGGTGAAACTACCTCGTTTACACCACGGAAAATTATTTAACATAACGCCCCGAGTAATTGAACCTGCCGCACTTGTACACCATCGCCTTGTTCTTGTACCGAGACAATCGGGAAGCTCGATATGTAACCGATACGTAGGGCCACTCGGCAGACGCAATCGGCGGAATTAAGATTTGATTATAACCGACTACTGCGAGGATCTCCGGGTGAAAGGACCAGGTTTTACGGCGCGGCATAAAATTTCATTCGATCTCGCGGAGTAAGCCGTTAAAATCCGACGCGATAATGGAGGCGTTCGATCGGCTCCAAACTGCAGCGCTCGCTCCTCAAATCAGGGCTTATTTTTTGTCCTCGAGCGCGAATTTGGGCTCGAATTTCGCGATATTACATTCACGAAACGTACGGGATCAGCTCAAAAATTTAGCAGCATTAGGCGTAATTAGAAATGAACCATTGAGAGTAATCTGCCCTGGATAGTTTCACCAAACCAGTCGTTCGCAGCCGACGTTAAACTGTAGGTGCCATACGTCACTGTAACTACAATACAGACACTCGTACACTGACGTATGCGGGGAAATCGTCTACGCTCGAAAAATCGAGTATGGCACTCCAAGAAGAAGAGATGAACTGGAAATTGGAAACATTGGACCAGAGGCAGATGAGCAACAAACGAGCAAATGGTCCAGGAAATAACTTTTGTCGTCCCATTTTAGATTCACATAAAATTGCAATAATAGCGTTTAAATTTTTCATAATACTCAATTATTTTTCCCAAAATTTTAATTTAAATATATATATATATATATATGTATATATATATATATATATATATATATATATATATATATATATATATATATATATATATATATATATATATATATATATATATATATATATAGAAACTTTTTACATCTTCCTTACACATTACAAAATGTAATTGAACAGTGCATAAGTTCCCAATAAGAATTATATAATTCATGTTATAAATTGTAAAATCACAATGAAATGGCGTTTTTTTATTTTTTTATCAAAACTGCCAAAATTTAATGAAAGTAACAAAGCGGTGCTAATAAATTACAAAGTTTAGTTGTAATTTACAAAATCTTCTTAATAAATCACGAAATTTTGAATATTTCCCGAAATTTGTATTATAAACTCAAAGGAAATAACAAAGTTATGGGAAATATGAAATTATGAGTTATTGTAAATACAAAAATTTAAATTATATACTTCAATGTTTAATTAGAAACCTTCTAAGCTTTTAATGGAAAGTAGATTATTTTTATTTTTTATTAATTTTTTTAAAGAAATTATTAAATGTTCGTCACTGAAATTTCAAAACAAAAATTTATTGGGGGTATTTATGATATTGTGGTATTCATTAGTCGTGATATTTTATCTTCTACAACAACAAAAGGATAAAACGACTAATTAAGTTTAAGGCCTAACAACAATTATTTACTATTAGTAATAGACATTCACTTCACAATTATCATAAAATTTATGAAGATTTTATTTCCATTTCTATTTATTCTTTGAATACAGCTTTTATTATCGAACTATTTTTCAAGACGATCTCAACGTCATTATATTCTTCGCGATTCTAGCCATGATTTTGTAAAAATTAAAATGCCCCAATTTTGTTAAAAAAGTGTAAAATTGTTATCTAGACATTTTGTAAAAAAACGAAAACACAGTAGAAGTTTCTAGGATGTTCTCAATACTATGGTTTTCTTCGCATTTCTGCTAGTTTGTTTGTTGTCATTGTCATTGGTGTCAAAAAAAAATTTAGCCTTAAACTATTTGTCAGGATGATCTCAAAATAAATGATTGGGATGTAACGCCTTAATTTATTAATTCATAATCATTATTCGATTACCAGCTTATATCGGTGTTGAATCTAATGAGATTAAGACTTAATGTCTTATATTAAAAACAAATATCAAAATATGATAGTTTTTGATAGTGATAGTTTTTTAAATATTATGAAGAATTGATTGTATACAATAGAAAAACTCGTTGTAATAGAAAACGATTTTTCAGGGAAATTTAAAAATTATGGTACCTATATTAAATTACAGAAACAAAAAAAGAAAATGAACAAAAACTGGCAAATGAAATATACCTATAGTTTTCTAAATATTACGAAGAATTGTTTATATACAATAGAAACGCTCGTTGTAATAGAAGACGATTTTTCAGGGAAATTTAAAAATTATAGAACCTATATTAAATTATAGAATCAAAAAATGAAAATGAACAAAAACTGGCAAATGAACCTATACCTATAGTTTTCTAAATATTACGAGGAATTGTTTGTATACAATAGAAAACCTCGTTGTAATAGAAGAGAATTTTTCAGGGAAATTTAAAAATTATAGAACCTATATTAAATTATAGAAACAAAAAGAGAAAATGAACAAAAACTGGCAAATGAACCTATACCTATAGTTTTCTAAATATTACGAAGAATTGTTTGTATACAATAGAAAATCTCGTTGTAATAGAGACATTTTTTCTGGGAAATTTAAAAATTATAGAACCTATATTAAATTATAGAAACAAAAAATGAACATGAACAAAAACTGGCAAATGAAATGAACCTATACCTATAGTTTTCTAAATATTACGAAGAATTGTTTGTATACAATAGAAAAGCTCGTTGTAATAGAAAACGATATTTCAGGGATATTTAAAAATTGTAGAACCTATATTAAATTATAGAAACATAAAATGAAAATGAACAAAACCTGGAAAATGAACCTATACCTATAGTTTTATAAATATTACGAGGAATTGTTTGTATACAATAGAAAAACTCGTTGTAATAGAAGACGATTTTTCAGAGAAATTTAAAAATTATCGAACCTATACCTATAGTTTTCTAAGTATTACGAGGAATTGTTTGTATACAATAGAAAAGCTCAAAACTTTTTAGTATATCTACAAAAACTTGTAGATATACTAAAAAGTGTGTAATCTCCTGTACTTCTTCAAAAAATTACATTACAAAATGATTGGACAAAATTATTAAAATTATAATTTTTTTCACGTTTCTAGTACTTTTGATGTAAAAATGAAAATACTGCCTGAAATATTATAATAATAAAGATAATAATAATAATAATAATATTTATTTAACTCATAATATTACATTTTTCGTCAGTATAAAAGATTCACTATAAGTTTCATGAAACATGAAATAGAACTATTTGACAGGATACAAAATTGCCCTTATTCAATATCTATTTACATGTCCTCAATACTTTTGAAATTTTAATTGATTGAGCAATTAATTGTTTGTATACAATAGAAAAGCTTGTTGTAATAGAAGACGATTTTTAAGGGAAATTTAAATTTTTTGTAACTTACCCAATCTTTATTCTTATAGTAAAAAGTTACAAAAACTTGTAGATATACTAAAAAATGTGTAATCTCCTGTACTTCTTCAAAAAATAAAAATAAATATCATCCTTTATATACATTACAAAATTATTAGTACATTATTAGACAAAATTCTTAAAATCATAATTTTTTTCACATTTCAAGTACTTTTGATGTAAAAATGAAAATACTGCCTGAAATATAATAGTAATAAAGATAATAATAATATTTTTTTAACTCATAATATTACATTTGTCGTCAGTATAAAAGAGATTTAAGTTTCATGAAACATGATATAGAACTATTTGACAGGATACAAAATTGCCCTTATTCAATATCTATTTACATTTACTCAATATGTTTGAAATTTTGTCCATAAATTCACATTCTAGACAACTTTGTTAGTACATTATTGCTGTATCTTAAATAAGAATGGTACTCTACTTCGACGAAAAAGTTTCTCTTGTGTTAAAACAGAAATTATGCTTTACATTAGTTTCACATAAATCAAGGATAGACTGCAAAATATGATTTCCCAATTCGAACTTGTTTATACCTATTGTTAATTTGATGCTGGGATACCCTGTATACTAAAAATAGAAATTTTCATGAAATTTTTTGAATACGTTTATTTTATAGTAAGTTTCATCTTAACATATTTGTTTGTACTAAAATATTAGGAAATTTCTTCTTCACGGTGTTTTGTCAACAATTTAATGAAATGTTTCTTTACAACATTGAATGTGAGTTAATTTATTACACATTGGAAATAAATATTTCTTGTAAATTTATGAATCCTGTTATTTTATAATACCTAAGTTTTCTCTTGACAGACTTGTTTCACCAAAATATTTGCAAATTTCTTTTACAAAGTTTTTTAAGTAAACAATAAATAAACCTAGAAAAGTTTTCGTTGCAAAAAACATAAGCGGATCGAAAAAGTAATCAGTTTTCCCAAAATTTTCGGATACGTTTATTTTATAGTAAGTTTCATCGTAACATATTTGTTTGAAAGTTTAAGAAAACTTAGGTATTATAAGTTTTCTCTTGACAGACTTGTTTCACCAAAATATTTGCAAATTTCTTCTACAGAGTTTTTTAGGTAAACAATTAATAAACCTAGAAAAGTTTTCGTTGCAAGAAACATAAGCGGATCGAAAAAGTAATCACTTATCTCAAAATTTTCGGATACGTTTATTTTATAGTAAGTTTCATCTTAACATATTTGTTTGTACCAAAATATTAGGAAATTTCTTCTTCACAGTGTTTTGTTTAACATTTTAATAAAATGTTTCTTTACAACATTCAATGTGTGTTAATTTATTACACATTGGAAATATATATTTCTTGTAAATTTTTGAATCCGGTTATTTCATAATACCTAAGTTTTCTCTTGAGAGACTTGTTTCACCAAAATATTTGCAAATTTCTTCTACAGAGTTTTTTAGCAAACAAACAATTAACCTAGCAAAGTTTTCGTTGCAAAAAACAAAAGCCGATTGAAAAAGTTCATCACTTTATACATTTAGCTTGATAATTGTTCCAATTTTCATTTTTCGCCTCCTCATGTTAATCACCCTATACATGTGTAGGAATATTTATTTGCAGCATTTTTTTATAGTCTGCAGCAACACGTTTAACTAGCATTACATACTGAAATGGAACATCTCCCAATCCAATTGTACATTTTATGCAGTGAGCAGCGTGCCGTTTCAATCTCCAGTAACAGGTTATTGCATTTAAGTGTTTATTTTACGAGCAGAGCTCTGTTTTTTTTTCCCGCGGATCCACAGGTTCCGGGATCAGGGAGGCTGTTCCGCGTGAGCGATTGCGTTACATTTGCATACTCACGTACACAGAAAACCCCTTTCAATTACTAAAGCAGCACAAAAAACGGACGCAGAGAAGGGCGAATCGTCACGCCAACTCGACTGTGCCAATACAATTGACACCAGAAGACATATAAAAAATTGTCTATCAAATAATATTTAAATAACAGGTGAGTTAACTGTATGCTCATAAAGTTTGAAAACAGTTTTTTTAATGAAGATAATATGAAATTCGAAAATACAAATAATCATATTCCACCCCATTAGCCATTTTAGACACTTGCTCTGTAATTTCCAGGCTCAGGTATTTTCTTGGCGGCTCTGTGATGATGTTTGTGGTCAATTGTTATAGTAATGTAGATGTTTTCCCACCTCCTTTTAAAAAAATCGAGTTATAAATGTATTGTTTGTAAAAGAATTTGATGTGCATCCGCCGCGAGAATCGAGTTTATAAAGGACAATTCATTATTCACGCGACGGCCTTTTTATGCCGCATTTATTTACTTCTCGCCGTTAAATATTTACGAGCCAGGCTACAGAGTTTGACACTTTATTGGAGCGCGTTCGGACGGTTTAATAATTCGCCGGGCATTATCGGGCGGCACTTTATGTCCCGCCGGAGCGCCGCGGGTGCTGCGAAACTGCAGCGCGCAGTTTTCGCGAAAATGCACATCGCGCGGCCGCGTATTGATTTTGCAATTTTCCGTTATAAATCCGCCGGAGCCGATGCCCAAAAATAAAAGGCGAAACATTAGAGGCGTCGCCTGCACTGTGTATATTAAGGGCCCAGACGGAGCTCCGCAGGGCCCCGCTCGATGATGCGTTCCCGGCGAGCTCTTTTATCCTCCCCGCCGTCCAGGGAGCTCCAATTTTTAAAGTTAAATTTGCTAATACGTTGCCCGGGGATGAGTTAAGTTAGCTATCCAGAAAAGGGTTACGTTGTTTTCTAATTTGATAATCGATAAAATATGCAAGCTTGAATGTAAAGTGTAATTGTACCTTTGGGAATTATTTCTGCGGACAATTGGCCGGTTTCGACCTATCGGGTCTCATCAGCACAGTGCGAGTCTTGAATTACAAACACAATATTCATCTTCATTACAATAGGAGCATATTTTTGAGTGCAAAACTAATACTTGACTGGAATATTTAATGATATTCGTCGCTCTTGCCTTATATTGGCGGAGAAAGCCATGTGCTGCCCTTATCAAACTTATATACTGCCTTGGGCGAGAAACTGTCCCACATTACATCAAAGTCGCCGCCTAAACTCACCTCCTCCCTTCCAATCGATATCTATTAACTCCGTTTGACGCTTTGTCGTTTAATTTATCTGAAAACTCCGGCATCTCGCTCCGGTGGCTCCTCGATCCCTCCCAGCGGAAAGGTTCCGGGCCGGAGCTTTTAAAATTATGAACACTGCGGGCCCCGAAATGGAAATTCCCGAGGGCCGGCCTGCGGTCTCATTTAGTGCGATTCGCATCCCCCGGGCGGGTTAGTTTGGACATCTGTCAACCCCCGTCTCCGCCGCACGGAGCGTTCGACGAAAAATCGACACGTCCGTGCGGGCGGACGCGCAAAAATCCGAAGGGTCTAATCCTCGCGGAGAGGGAAAACCCTCGCGCCCCCGCTGAAAGCGAAATTTCCGCCACGATCAACTTCCGACGAGATAAATTGCGATCGAAGTGAGGGCGAAATGGGAGAGACAAATATTGTTTGTCGCGCATGTAAGTTTTATTTTTCCACCGGCAGTAAATTGGGTTTTCGAAAATTTTATGCAATATTTAGGCTATTCCGAACACAATTGAATGATACACATTAAGTCTTTTTGACCAAAAAAATAATTATTAATTAACTGCAAATTTTGGGCGCGATGCGACTATCTTGAGTAACATATAAATAGTTACTTAAAAACTAAATACAATCTTAGCGCTCTATATACATGCTAATGTCGTTCGAGCATGGTAAACCGTTCATGGTTCCCACGGGACATTAATCTAATCTAATGAGTCTTTCTTGGACCTATTACGGGAGGCTATACAATTGCTAGCATTTGTGTTTGCACTGGGATTAAAATGTTTACAAGTTTTAATACAGGTAAGCAGTGGGTTTGATAATTTCTAACACAATTGCAAGTTAGCCTAAGCTAAAACTCTTCCCCTTCACCCTTCACCCAAGGCTTAAAAGCCTTGAATGAGAACCTTCTTCATCTAGCGATAGGCCGTTTGCACCCCTTGCACCCATCGTCCCCAATCTTCAAAAACTCACGGCATCTTCAGATTCTCAGCTTATTAAACATTATTCAAACTGTCTTCTACCTTTAATCTGTTGGTTTTCTAATATTTCGAATGTATCTTTATGTGGATCACCTAGATTTTATTCAAAGTATTTGACCTAACATAACATAAACCAAGGTAACGAAAATTTAAGTTACGTTAGTTAATCTAATATAACCTAACCGTACATAATCTAATCTAAACTAATGTAACCTAACCTAGACACTAAATATACATTCGACCTTGAAAATGTTTATGGTTTTATACGACTTCGCAAAACAATTGAAAATATAAACGTTTGTATGCAAGAGTGAGTGACATGTGATGAACTACAACGGTTAAAGATTTATTAGATAACGCACAAAACAAAAGTTCTGTCCCATTGATGCACCAAACAGCATCAATTAATATTTATTATCTATAAAATCGGTCATATAAAAATTTGTTGAAAATGAGCTTTTCCCCTTGTTCCAGCAGACTCTTCAGTTGAATATTAACAAGACATTACAAACTTTAAAAAATGCTTGGTAAAAGTTGACAATGAATGATACATGAATAAAACATCTATTTCTGTTTTTCTTATTTTAGTAGTTTGAAGATTTTTCAAAATGATACATATAGCAATGAAAGCTGCAGATATGAGCAAAATTCTTATATTTAAGATGTTTAGGTATGAGGAAAATATCAGGAAAAACTAGAAATTTAGGTTTAGGTTTAGGTTTAAATTTAGACAATAGATTTCGATGGAGGTATCAAAATTTTCACATTTTCCTATACTACATGCTGCATTTTACATGATTGCCAATTTTTTCAACCAAATAACTAGTATAGTAAAAGTACCGCAATTTTAAACCAATATCTTTGATTCGATTATTCGGAATTAAATTATTCGATTATTCAATTTTTCAGTTAAAAACTTCCTGAAGTATACCCTTACGGAGGGATTCAGTAATCTGAAATACCAGGCGTATCAAAATTTGTTGAAAAGGACTTATCCCGTTATTCCAGCAGACTCTTCAATTAATTATCAACATAAAATTTCAAATTTCACAAAATGCATGTTAAAAATCCTAAAGTTGATAATGATATACAAGTGGACTAAACAATGACTAAAAATTATTATCTGTTCGTTATTTTAGTGGTTTGTAATTTTTTTTAAATTGATAGCTATTGTAATGAAAGCTCTAGATATATGCTAAATTCTTATATTTTAAATTTTCAGCTATGAGAGAAATATACAGAAAAACTAGAAAGTTAGGTTTATTTTTAGATTTAGAAATTAGATTTAGATGGAGCTATCTGAAAATTTACTTACACCCTTGTTCCAGCAGTATCTTCAATTTATCAACATGTAATTTCAAACTTAACAAAATGCATGTTAAAAAACTTAAAGTTCACAATGATATACAAGTGGACTAAGCAATGAATTATTTTTTTTTATTCTGTTTTACTAATATTAGTAGTTGTGATTTTGTAAATTAATACCTATTGTAATGAAAGCTCAAGATATAAATAAAATTCTCATGCTTTTAATTTTTAGGTTTGAGGGAAATATCCAGATAAACGTGAAATTTAGGTTTCGTTTTAGATTTAGACTATAGATTTAGATAAAGATATCATCTAAATTAAAATTTTGAGTAAAAAAAAATTTTCTCGATCGATTATTGTGCATGTTAATACTAGAAATACTAGAAGTTTAGATTTAGATTCACAGAATAGATTTAGATGAAGGTATCGAAATTTTCACATTTTCCTACACCACATGCTACATATTACATTATTACTAATTTTTCTAACGAAATAACTATTATAGTAAAAGTACCGCGACTTTGGACCAAGAGTCTCTGATTCGATTATTCAGAATTTTGTTAACAAAACTTTCTGAAAATACACATAAAGAGTATTTGCAAATTTTTACATTATCTCAGTCTGTAAGATACACTTTGTATTATTTCCAGTTTTTGCAACAATATTGCATATAATTTTAAGTAAAAAAAAAAAATCTTGATCGATTATTGTGGATGTTAATACTAGAAATACTAAAAGTTTAGATTTAGATTCAGAGAATAGATTTAGATGAAGGTATCTATATGTTCACATTTTCCTATACTACATGCTGCATTTTACAATATTACCTATTTTTTAAACGAAATAACTAGTATAGTAAAAGTACCGTGACTTTGGCCCAAGAGTCTCTGATTCGATTATTCAGAATTTCGTTAACAAAACTTCCTGAAAATACACAAAAAGAGTATTTGCAAATTTTTACATTATCTCAGCCTGCAAGATACACTTTGTATTATTACCAGTTTTTGCAACAAATTTCCATATAATTTTAAGTAAAAAAAGTGTTTCTCGATCGATTATTGTGCATGTTAATACTAGAAATACTAGAAGTTTAGAATTAGATTCAGAGAATAGATTTAGATGAAGGTATCTAAATGTTCACATTTTCCTATAGTACATGCTGCATTTTACATTATTGCCAATTTTTTTAACGAAATAACTAGTATAGTAAAAGTACCGCAACTGTGGACCAAGAGCCTCTGATTCAGAATTTAGTTAAAAAACTTTCTGAAAAACCACAGTAAAGTAAATTTGAATATTTGCAAATTTTTACTATCTCAGTCTACAGGATACATTTGGTATTATTACCAGTTTTTGTAACAATTTTCCATATAATTTTCAGTAAAAAAAATATATATATTTCTCGATTATTGTGCAGATTTGAGTGAAATACACGTATCTGCAAAGTATAAAATTTAATTTGATTTTGATTATATTTGAAGAACGATCAGAGTCCATTTTTATCGAAATCGAGAAATCATGTTGTAGCATGGGAGATATAGTTTCGACACGTGAAATCAAGCAGTGAAAAACGATCACCGCTTCAAAAACGAAGAAGCAGAATAGGATTTTGACTAAAATCGATCAGAGATCAATATAAAGAAGAAGAATTTTTATATTTAATAACACTGGGTAACACAACTTTGTCCCTTAGACATAAATAGCCGTTTCCGATAGACATTTTTGCGCAGATTTTAGAAACGTCTAAAAAAATATGAGACGAATTTTTTATTTTTGCAAAATGTGCAACTTAATTTTTTTTGTGATGCAAGACCGATTCCAATAATATTTTATGGCAATACTGGATTCAAATTTCAGTTTACAGTTACTGGTATCACTTTTCTAACCAATCCTTAACTCAGAACGTGTTTTTGTAAGTAAATAGTGCAAAAACTGTGTAAAAAGCCTAAAAAATACCTGATTTTATTTTATTTCGTACTTATGCATAGTGAATACTTTCCCAAAAATGCATAGTTTTACTTATGTGTATTTCATGTTTTGCTCAATATTTCAATTCTCTTGCTCATTATATTCATTATTATAATCAGATACACTGTTATTCATAACAAAATAGGCCGCAGGTTATCATTGGTTTGATCTTAGTAACTACCATGGTTACTAATACACCGCTAAACAACTGGTAAACCACGGATTCAATTTTTATGAATAATACCGTTATATTTATTTAACAACCTTTCTATCCTTATTAGACTTGAAAATTCCAATTTAATTTTCTGGAAAACGAACAAAATGGACTCTGATCGTTTTTCCCCGTAGCCCTTCATTTGTGCCAACTTTTACAATCAAAGATTTATTTCTTAAATATTAAAATATTCATAAATAAACCTTACAAGTAGTAATTTTTGTAATGTAAATGCAATTTTCACAAATTTGAATTGAGTTCTGAAGATTTTTCATTCCAATGTGGTGGAAAATGTCATAAATTTTAATATTAGTTTAATTATTTTAAACATTCTTTTACAAACTTTGGTATTTTGTTTTGAAATACTATACTTATTAAGTAAATTCAATTATATTTGTAATGTAAATGCAATTTTCATAAATTTAAATTGAGTTTTAAAGAATTTTCATTTCAAAGTGGTGGAAATTGTCATGAATTTTAATATTATTTTAATTATTTTAAAGATTCTTTTACAAACTTTGGTATTTTGTTTTGAAATACTATACTTATTAAGTAAATTCAATTATATTTGTAATGTAAATGTAATTTTCATAAATTTAAATTGAGTTTTGGAGATTTTTCATTCCAAAGTGGTGGAAAATGTCATGAATTTTAATATTATTTTAATTATTTTAAAGATTCTTTTACAAACTTTGGTATTTGGTTTTGAAATACTATACATATTAAGTAAATTCAATTATATTTGTAATGTAAATGCAATTTTCATAAATTTAAATTGAGTTTTGGAGATTTTTCATTCCAAAGTGGTGGAAAATGTCATGAATTTTAATATTATTTTATTTATTTTAAAGATTCTTTTACAAACTTTTCTTTTTGCTTTGAAATACTACAACTATTTAGTAAATTCAAATTTATTTGTAATGTAATTGCAATTTCCATAAATTTAAATTGAGTTTTGGAGATTTTTCATTCCAAAGGGGTGGAAAATGTCATGAATTTTAATGGTATTTTAATTATTTTAAGGATTCATTTACAAATTTTTGTATTTGGTTTTGAAATACTAGAATTATTAAGTAAATACAATTATAAAATTGTATATTAATAATTTCACGCTTGATGAAATTGTCAATAACCCTACATTTCACTGATATTTTTTTAATAAAATAAATTTTATTTATTTGGAATTTGAACAAAGTTTTCAAGAATTTTAATAAAAAGTTTTCAGATATTACTACCTGTATTTTTATATAGTTCTCCAAGTCGAAAGTTTTGAAAATCATCAATTTTATTGTAAACTATTTTCTGTTAGAAATCTTTAATTATACTGGGTAATATTTTGAAAAGTATCCACCCCGGATTTTTCAGAACGTTGGGGAAAAATAAAAAACTTGTGAAACACGTCAATATTTATTTTGAGCCTGTAAAATCACCCTGTGTATTTAATACCTCAAAAAATACGGTCACCAAAAAACTTTTTTACTTAAAAAATATAGATTCTACGGTAAGCCGTACAGTTCTTGAATTAAAAAAAACTTTTTAAGATTTTTGAGTTGTGATGTTCTTGCAACAAATGAGCGATATGTCAAGTTTACAAATTAACATTAAAAATTTGGTAATTATTCGAGCTACACTTATACAGGGTGTATATCTGTATATTTTTCTTCGTCGTCATCATTTCAACGCCTACTACAAGAAAATGTTCGAAATGTATTAAAAAACCCTTTTCTGATTAAAAACAAGAGAAATTATACTGTAATATAAATAGTTGAATTCGTAATAGGAAATGCTACTTTATACAGGGTGTACATTTTTTACGGGCCATATAAAAAAATAAGAGTTGATGATGGTTTCTCCGAAACGAAACGTTGTACTGAAAATTTGTAAACGCTGCCTTGGAGAGCAAAAAATGTGGCAATGGGAAAGTGCGTTTGGTTTTCTTATACCTTCTCAAATAACTTCAGAAAGAATACAAACGGAATTGCATGATTCAGATTTTATCGAATATCTCCGAAAGTAAACGGAATTTTCTGGTTTTCTCAACAGAATATTAGACCTCTAAATTGCGCAAAATTTAAATCAATTGATTTAAATCACACCAACCCTGGTTTTGACTGTGTATGTAGAAACTAGCATTTTTTTTTTCATTTACACAACATTAAAAAACTCATGTTTGATATTTACACTAAAGCTGAAACTATAACACACATGAAAACTCGCAAATTCATATAAGTATATGGGAAAATTTCTTGGAAAAATTCTCTCATTTCACATTTTTATGCACAAATGTGTTTGCAATGTTTTCTTATATCTTTTTGAATAACTTCAGAAAAAAATAAAAACGAAAGATTTCGGATTTTGTAAGCGAAAATTTCTGGTTTTCTCCACAGAATATTCCTGACCACTAAATTGCTCAATTTTTTTGTAGTTTAACTGCCTTTGTAACTTTTACTGTTTCCGAGATTCCTATGGTGTTGATCCTTATCTTGAACACCTTGCATTGCAAATAGTTTTGGTGGAGAATTCAGAAATGCCTGATTTAATTTTGAAATATTAGTCCAACTGAAATACGAGTTACTTACTTGCAGTTACAATCAGTTGAGTTACGAGCAGTTTAGTTTTAAGTTATCGCAGGACATTAAAAGTTCCCATCAGATTAAAAATGAGAACTAAAATATTAATCTGATTAATTAACTGAACCAACATAGATATTGCACTGTAGCCGCAATTTGTAACCAACTATAAATGTTTGTGCGCCAACATAGCCGGACGCATGTTCGAATACAATTAAAACTATCAAATAATTGTTCTCCCCATAGCAAATATCCCGCGAGCCGGAAAAAATAGTATTGCAACAAACATTCGCCCTCAAATATTTATGAAATATCATCCGTTTTATTGACCCTGCGTTGTTGAACTTCCGCATTTCAATATTTGCCGTGGCGTTTTGCGGGGGGCGCTGGCGCTGGCGAGGGGGGCGCAGTTTAAAAATCGTTAAACGTGCGAATCCGGGGTGTTCACGGGGTTGAGTTCCAATTCCGTTAATCCTCGTTTAGGGCCGATCCAATTACCAGGGCCCTTAAATCATGATCGCGCGACGTCGCCGATTTTTTACCACACACCCCCGGAATAAATCCATAAAAACAATTTGTGCCTAATCGGTAGAAAGGGGATGATGTCGGAAATCGACGTGCGAGACTTTTATTATTTATCTGCGCGCCCAGACATATTATTCATCAATATTTCCATTTATGTGCCAAAAAATCTGTATTTAAAGGCGACACATGTAAGAACCGGCTTTTATGTTGGTTTATCTTTCGCTGCAAGATAATTTAGGAGGTCAAATCATCAAATAATAAACTCACTTTCATGTACCGTTAAGGAGTAGAGATATGGAATCTTGAAAACGAAGTTGTTTCGAAAATGTAATCATACATTCCTTTGATCTGCGGAAAATAATTATTTCGATATTAATGCTGTAGCAGATCCACTGCCGGGGTACGAATGGGGCATGAGCGTGATAGGAGAAGACGTATTGGGGAGGGTAAGCATCTACTTAATTTTCCTCGGGGAAAAAATGTTTTAATATTACAACTTTCACTTAATAAGTAGATTTATTTTATACGACTTATTTGGGCTTGCATAATTCTTCTCGCGGTATTAAATTTGACGCGGGCGTAATAAAAATTAATAAGGACAGGCGCCTTAAGTGGCATCCTTCATAATGCATTACCCCCGTCACGTCCATTTTTCTCCGCGCAACGTAACATAATAAAATTTATGTGCTAGGTGCGCGTAGTGGGGCGGAAGGGTCTTAAAAGATGTCCTCGGGGAGCAACTAGGTGCGTTTTATTTAGAGAAAATTTATTGGATAATTTATAACGCGACTGAGTTTCGTGAGTAAATCATTTTCTCCGAGGATGCGGGGGCGGCGATACTTTATCGGTCTCATTTGGCGAAAAGTGAAAATTAAGCCGGCGCAAAAAACTGTTTCGTTCGCAATTAGGGATCCGCGCTGCGAATGCAGAGGAGCAATTTAAACAATGTTTTTTAATTAACGGGGGGCGGCCGCCCCCCGAGGAGCGCGTTTTTTTTCCAGCGGCGACTTACTTATCTTAATTACCTGCAGCCCGGCAATCAGTTCGGAATTACCGGGAGGACACTCGTTATTATTACGGCGACGGCCTATAAATTAATTCGGAAGAAGCCGACCCACGTCCGCCGCCCCCCATTGTGCGCGGACAAAGCCGCCCCCCGGAATGCAGCGCCATAGACGCTAAACGCGCATTGTCATGCAAATGGCGAGCGGGCCTCGGCCGCCCCCAAATGAACTGACGGGAATCAAATTACACATGATATTTCGTGTAATCGCGTTATTTAGGGATTAACTCGACTCGTCCGCCGTTAATAACCCACGTCGGGGGGATCGTCTGCCCCCCAGCCCCCCTCGCACCGGCGCCAGGTGGGAGCCAAGAAAATTATCTATCGATTTTACATTTTATAGTAAATACGGCGCTGCATTAAATTATTAAATTTAATAATGCCCCACGGGTTTATTACGCCGACCCTAATGCAAACTACGATCGAAAGTTTACCTGGTATGTCTATTATACTTATTCCAACACACAACACTGTATCAACAGCCAAAACACACAATATCGGTACTTGCACAATGAATATTTCATTTTATCACACCACCATTAAACTTTACTCACGCTTCAAAAAGTTTGACGTTCGATATAGCGTGTCTTCACAAGCACTTCACAACTAGCGAACCTAATGTGACAACTATGTTCATTAGATACTATTAACTCGCAAATATTTGAGGACTTATGTATTATCAATACTTTATTTTCATTCAATTCTGATTTATATCCCAGTCATTTATATCAATCTAATGTGTATTCTACAAAATGGGCTCAAGACTATAGCGATATCAATTCTTATTTAACAATCACAAACCATATACCTATATAATTATTCATCAGCCTTTAATATGCTTTAATTATATTACCACATGCCACAAAATTATACCAATTTGGTGCTTAAAATTATATTTCAGGATTATTATAAAAATATGAAAGTTCAAATGCGTGCCTTAAAAAATAACGATTTTTAACTCATGACATTGTTGCAGCAAATTAGCAATATGTAAAAAAACTGTAAGTGTTATTCTTAATGTGCAGAATAATTACACTGGTCACCACATTTCTTGTCCCTTACACGTAAATAGCCGATTACGATAGAATTTTTTTTTGCTGATTTCAATCAAACAACGTCAATAAAAATTTCTAGGACGTGATATTTTTTTTGTGATATTTACATTTTTGCAAAATGTGTACCTTTTTTTTCGGAATGCAAGACCTATTCCAATGATTTTTAATGGCAAACATTTTCTAGGACGTCAGGTTTTTGTGATATTTCAATTTTTGCAAAATGTGTAACTTCATTTTTTTCGGGATGCTGTACAAAAATGTTGGTCGTTTATACGTATAATGAAGTCTGTTCGTGCACACACAGTGCATGCAGTTTCTCAATCCTCTTAATGTAATCGAACTCACGTAGCAAACACGAGCGCATCGCTGCATACAGTTAATATGAGCTGTGTTTCAATGCTATTTGCGTTAATTCCATTTACTTTGGTCGTTATGTGGCAGTTCCTACAGTATACGGGTCAGTGGCCCAATATACTGCCAATACTGGCTATTTCTAACAGAAATTATCGTTGAATTCGATGAAGTTGGGTACATTAATTATTAAAAGGTTTGCTCTGTATTCGCCTCCAACACTGAAATTAGATAAAATTGGTAGGCGAGGCGAAGACCGAGACCTTCGAATCTTGAGGACTCTATCCGCAAAGAATAAAAATTCGTCTATATTCGAAGAAGAATAAATTATAACTCCAAAAGTAGCGGTATTTTACTGAAATTTGGAAATAGGATAAATTTGCACGGCGACGTGAAGACCGAGGCAAACGAATCTTGAGGACTCTATCGTCTAAGTATAAATATTTTTCTATGTTCGAAGAATTCTTGACTGACTTAAATTTGTATGGGGGAAAGAAGCGTTAAATTTTCAATTCGATAAAAATGTACGGCGAGGTGAAGACCGAGGCCAAATAATCTCGAGGACTCTGTCGTCTAAGTATAAATATTCTTCTATGTTTGAAGAATTCTTAAATTTGTATGGGAGAAAGTTGCGGTTAATTTACTGAAAACTGGAAATTTTAATTACTTTGCCCATGAACATAAAGTAAATAAGACATCTGCAAGGACCTGTGAGCCTCACAGCAAGTGCTTAACGATGGACGACTGAAACCGGCAGTGCAATAATTAAATATCTTGGAATTAGTAAATTTGCGGCTGGGTTCGTCGCTTGACGCAGCAGACCCAGCATAGGGTCTCCAGCGCCATGTTACATAATTGCATCTAATTTCCTTCAGGTTATGATTTTTTCAAAACCGTTTGCGGCATTTACATGCCAGATAGTTGCATATTATGCACCAATAAATTTGTTAAAGTATCTTATGAAACTATGTAGTTATTCGTAAATAAACTCAAAATATTGTATTTTGAAGTATTACTGTACTTAAATTATTTTCTGTGCTTTGTGAAAAAATATTATAGGTAATTAAATTAACTTTTACCTATATTTCACAGTTTATGAAGATAATCGCATAATGCATGAAGTATATATTTAACTATATTAAAAATGTACTGTGAAAAAAAAGGTAAGAGTTATTTTAATTAATGATATTACTTAATAACTTACTTAATAACTTTTCTTTATAACAATCACAATTTTCTTATGTAAGAACATTTCTTGTAAACAATTTTTCACTTCTTCGTTAAACGAATTTTCATTTTGCATTTTTTTTTTTTTAATTATAAACCTCAAATAATGCGCTCAAATTTTAATCCTTTTGCTAAATTTCTTCATAAATCTACAAATAAAACCAACAGAAATGTTTATAGTTATAATTTTCATAACGCATCGATCACTTATGTCATAAAGTATTCGTGCAAATTTCATGAAGGTCTCTCACTTATTAAATTTCTAGGACATTAGTGAAATTTTCTCGAAATCTACAACATTTTGTCTCCCACCTACTAAATCTCTAAGGTATTAATAGAAATGTCAGGAAATCTTCAAAATTTTGTCTCTCACCTACTAAATACCTAAGGTATTAATGGAAATGTCATGAAATCTTCAAAGTTTTGTCTCTTTCTTACTAAATCTCTAAGATGGTAATGGAAATTTCATGAAATCTTCAAAATTTTGTCTCTCACCTACTAAATATCTAATTTACTAATGTAAATTTTATGAAATCTTCAAAATTATGTCTCTCGCCTACTAAATCTTGTATGTTATTTTAAGCATTTTATTGTAGTATTGTATTGTAGAAATCTTTTTAATATGTAATTAATTTATTGATTTGATTTGTTTAAGTCGTATGACGACAGGCATGAACATGTATTTTATTCTATTCTATTCTCAAAATACAAAATTCTGTCTCTCAGTTTCTAAATCCCTAAGATGTTAATGGAAATTTCATGAAATCTTTAAAATTTTGTATCTCACGTACTAAATCCCAAGTATCTCAGATATTAATAAAAAAATTGATAAAACTTGAAAATTTTATCTCTTGCCTACTACATCTCTCAGATATTAAAAAATCTTTAAAAAAATGTCTCTCACTTACCAAATCTCTAAGATGTAAATGGAAATTTCAAGAAATCTTCAAAATTTTGTCTCTCACCTACTAAATCTGCAAGAGATATATCTTCAATATTAATGGAACTTTCATGAAATATTAAAAATTTTGTCTTTCACTTGTCAAGTTTCTCAGATATTAATAAAAAAATTGATAAAACTTGAAAATTTTATCTCATGCCTACTACATCAATCAGATATTAATGGAAATTTGATGGAATCTGCAAAAGTTTGCCTCTCAAGTAATAAATCTTTAAGATAATAATGGAAATTTCATAAAATCGTTAAACATTTATCACTCACTAAGATATTTCTAATCTTCGATGTTATTTTGAGCATTGTATTGTAGTATTGTATTGTAGAGAACTGTTATATATGTAATTCATTTACCGATTTGTCATGTTTCAGTAGTATGACAACAGGCATGAAATTATATTCTATTATATATTATTTTATTAATGGAAATTTTATGAAATCTTCAAAAATTTGTCTCTGACTTTCTAAATCTCCAAGATATTAATATAAAATTCGTGATATCTCCAAAATGTAGTCTGTCACCTACTAAATCTCTAAGGTATTAATGGAAATTGGATGAAATCTTCAAAATTTTGTCTCTCACCTACTAAATCTCTAAGATATTAATGGAAACTTCACGAAATCTTCAAAATTTTGTCTCTCACCTACTAAATCTCTCAGATATTAATTAAAATTTCATGAAATCTTCAAAATTTTGGGTCTTGCCTACTAAATCTCTCGGATATTAATGGAAAATTGATAACATCTTCGAAAGCTTATCCTTATACTAGCAAATGTTTAAGATAATAATGGAAATTTAATGAAATCGTTTAAAAATAATCTCTCACTAAGATATTTCTAAACTTCCTTGTTATTTTAAGCATTGTATTGTTGTATTGCATTGTAGAAATCATTTAAATATGTAATTATTTTATTGATTTGGCTTGTTTTAGTCGTATGACGACAGGCATGAGAATGTATTCTATTCTATTCTATTCTATTAATGGAAATTTCATGAAATCTTCAAAATGTTGTCTACCACTTCTAAATCTGTAGGACATTAATAGAAATTTTATGAAATTTTCAAAATTTTGTCTCTCACCTACTAAATCTCTCAGATATTAATTAAAATTTCATTAAATCTTCGAAACTTCATGAAATCTTAAAAAGTTTGTGTCTTGCCTACTAAATCTCTCAGGTGCCAATGGAAATTTGATGAAATCTTCAAAAGATTGTCTTTAAACTATCAAATGTTTAAGATAATAATGGAAATTTCATGAAATCGTTAAAAATGTATCTCTCACTAAGATATGTTTAGACCTCGATGTTATTTTAAGCATTGTATTGTAGTATTGTATTGTAGAAATATTTTCAATATGTAATTAATTTATTGAATTGACTTGTTTAAGTCTTATGATGACAGGCAAGAAAATGTATTCTATTCTATTCTATTCTCTTAATGGAAATTTCATGAAATCTTCAAAATATTGTCTCTCACTTACTAAATCCCTAAGATGTTAATGGAAATTTCATGAAATCTTCAAAATGTTGTCTCTCACCTACTAAATCTATAAGATATTAAAGGAAATTTCATCTTCAAAATGTTGTCTCTCACCTACTAAATCTCTATGATATTAATGGAAATGTATTCTATTCTATTCTATTCTCTTAATGGAAATTTCATGAAATCTTCAAAATTTTGTTGCTCATCTACAAAATCTCTCAGATATTAATGGAAATTTCATGAAATCTTCAAAATGTTGTCTCTCACTTACTAAATCTCTAATATGTTAATGGAAATTTCATGAAATCTTAAACATGTTCTCTGTCAACTACTAAATCCCTCAGATATTAAATAGAATTTCATTAAATTTTCGAAATTTCATGTAACTTTCAAAATTTTGTGTCTTGCCTACTAAATCTCTTAGATATAATGGAAATTTGATGACATCTTCAAAAGTTTGTCTCTAAACTACCATATCTTCAAGAAAATAATGGATATTTCATGAAATCTTTCGTACAATACAAAGTTACTGGATACACAACTAGGTATTTTCAAGAGAAAATTCATACCTTCCTTCAGTGGAAAATAATTTTCAGGAAGGAAATGCTTGAAACGCTTTTCATGCTCATTTTTAATTTGAGCTTCCACGATCTTTGTATATCCATTAGCTCGGTGTTTGCCAGCTTTGCTACATATTTCACGTTCATTTTGCCTGCAGCCGGAAATCGAAACTCTCCTCAAGATTATTGTTGCTGTACGTGTTGGAGTACGTCCATTGTTGATGTTAAAGCATAACCACAAGATTGATTACTGTATTGCGCAAAAACTTCATTTATTGGTAATTGTCGCGTAATTTGTATAATAAAGGGGTACTTATGTGATATCATTATAAAGATAATGTTATTGCCTGTTAGAAATAACCAAAATATACAGGGTGTTCCATTACAGAAAATGATGGTTATAGCTTTCACGTGTTTATTTGACTTTCAATTGTTCTTTTGACATTAGTATTAAATAGACGACAGAAAGTACTAAAACTTTTTCCTTTAACTTTTCTTCTGTCTATGCTAATAACCGAGGTATTTGCTTTGTAACAATAAATCAAACAGACTATAGACGAAAATTGGTTTATAATTGCCTCAGTTACCAATGGGTGGAAGGATTTTTCTTAGTCCTCGAACGGAATTTGAACATTAAATTTGTATTTAGTTGGCCATTCTGTGATGGTGAATATATATCTTCGTGCGTCTGGTTCAACACTTGATTTTTCAAAGTGCTGCTGAACCGGAACTCGACAAAAACACACATTCCACTTTAATTCTCGGTGCCTCGTAGATTTCCGGTTTCCGGGGTCCTGGCGCGCTTCTTCCTAAATAGGTGCGATACGTTATTGCTTAAACCAATCTGGGGAGTGCGTTCGATTTTGCAATAAAATCGCATTCGGTCGGCGGAAACAGTCCATGGGGCTAATCCCGGGCTTCTCTAAACTACGGCGACGTCATCCAACAAATAACGCTCTTTCTTCATAAAGTCCAACATGCTGGTGGATGAGTTGTGGTTTTAGGCTCAACCAGGCCAGTGATCAGAAGCGAACGCAGCAGACTAACTCGCTCTAATCGCGTCGTCGACTAACTTAATTATCGGAGCAATAATATTAAGCCGCTGGGGGGAAGACGAGCAGTGTGTGTACACGAAATAATAATTAGCCTGGTTAATTAAGGCACATCCGGTGGCCCGGGGGTGGCGGCGCGGGGGCGGCGGCGCGCGGGGGGCGGTGACGCCTTCCGGAGCGGCCAACTTTTCTTGGCCGCCTTTATTGCGGAAACTTTCGGTATTTCTATCCGGCGGACAGTTTAGGGGGCGCAAAAACCGGCCGAAACTGGCAACTATCCTGAAACTAACACACTCGCCCCGGGAATCGACATAATCAAGCGCATAAAAACAAGTGCCGGCCCGAGGATTCTGTGCGCGCGTCCCCCCTATCCAGGATCGCCGTCCAGAAAATCGGCCGCAGACCAGGATCATGCAGGACTCCAGGAAATATGCAATTTGTAAGCTTAATTTAACTGCAACTACAACCTACATTCCAAGTCCTGGATTCATTCCTCCTCTCCGGAAGTTATTTATTAACCTGTGTTGTTAGCAAACGTGTTACTTATTAACATACGTGTGGCTGGAGGAGATGTGATTCCGTGTTTGATGGAATGCAGTACACTTGTTGCAACACTTTTAATATTTCATATTTTTATTAAAGGTACATACAGTTCCAGCTGTATTTTAACATTATTTTCTAAAATTTGCTCAATAAATCACAAAATTTCAGTTTATTTTTCAATTTCATTATGTATAAAATATTAACTTGTTTGTTTTATATTTGCCACCTTGCATCCATGTGAATAATTTTTTGTTTAATATATCGTTTTACAAGAGATTTTCAATCCCAGATTTCGTTTCTAGTAACACCCACCAAATACACCTATCCTAATGTGAAACAAAGCCTCCCTTACTCGTCGCACATCTAGGCCCATATCTGTAGTTTATACTTGAGCATAAGTTCGGCTCAAGTCGTATATTTGGTTGCGTATTTTCTATAAACGTTTATGCACCAAACGCAACCAAATATACGACTTGAGACGAACTCAAGCTTAAGTAAAGGCTATAGATACGGGCCCTAGAGATAGCCGCGTGGAGGCTTATTAAGTTAGTCTTCCACCCCCAGTTTTACGTGCAACTGGTAATAAATGAGTTTTACTCAGATAATAATGTTTAATCAATTCTTCAGTATTCATCTATGTATCAAATTTCATGTGGTGAATCTTAAACTGAACGAACACAGATTTTTCTACTGTCCGTTTAAACATACACATGCAAATTTCTGTTTTGTAAAGGAGTTATGTTTTCCGAGATATAAAGCTAACTTAAAAATATATTCTCTGCTCTGTAATTTGACAGAATGTTTTAAATAAGTGATAAAATCGAGTTATTAACTTTCCGAGTTGGCCAGTATAAGTTATCAGCCACAGAAATTGCTGAAAATTTATCTAATGGATATTTTGAAAATTTTATGCCAGATCTGTATACAGTATGCCTGCATACAAATCCTCTAAAAATTTGACCGCAAGTATGTCTTAAATAAGTGAGAAAATCGAGTTATTAAGTTTCCGAGTTGGCCAGTATAAGTTATCAGTCACTGAAATATCTGAAAATTTATCTATTGGATATTTTGAAAATTCAAGCCAGATCCGTGTACAGTATGCCTTAATACAAATCCTCTCAAAATTTGAGAACAAGTATATCTTAAACAAGTGCGAAAATCGACCTATTAACTTTCCAACTTGGCCAGAATCAGTGACTGAAATTTCTGAAAAATTATCTCATAAATATTTTGAAAATTTTATACCAGATTTGTATACAGTATGCCTGAATACAAATTCTCTAAATTTTTGACCACCATTTGAGTTATTAAGTTTTCCAGTAGTTTCACAGTATAAGTAATCAGTCACTGATATTTCTGAAAATTAATCTGATGGATATTTTGAAAATTTTATACAAGATCTGTATACAGTATGTCAGAATACAAATTTTCTGAAAATTTGACCACGAGCATGTCTTAAATAAGTGAGAAAATCGAGTTATTACCTTTCCGAGATTCCCAGTATAAGTAATCAGTCACTGATATTTCTGAAAATTTATCCAATCGATATTCTGAAAATTTTATGTCCGATCCGTATACAGTATGTCTGACTACAAATTCTCTGAAAATTTTACCACGAGTACGTTTTAAATAAGTGAAAAAATCGAGTTATTAACTTCCGAGTATAAGTTAGCAGTCACTGATATATCTGAAAATTTATCTACTGGATATTTTGAAAACTTTATGCCTGATCTGTATACATTATGCATAAATACAGATTCTCTAAAAATTTGATCACAAGTATATTTTAAATAAGTGAGAAAATCGAGTTATTAACTTTGAGAGTTTACCAGAATAAGTTATCAGTCACTGATATTTCTGAAAATTTATCTGATGGATATTTTAATTTTTTTATGACAGATCTGTATACAGTATGCCTGTATACAAATCCTCTAAAAATTTGACCACGAGTATGTTTTAAATAAGTGAAAAATTCGAGTTATTAACTTTCGAGTTGGCCAGTATAAGTTATCAGTCACTGAAATTTCTGAAAATTTATCTAATGTATATTTTGAAAATTTTATTTTAGATTTGTATACAGTTTCCCTGAAAATAATTCCCATAAAAATATGAAGACGAGTATGTCTCAAATAAATGAGTAAATCGTATGCTTAACTTTCCGCGTTGATCGGGTTTTATAAATATTTAGGGTTGATTAACTACCCTTAAACGGCAAATTGAAAAGTGCCACTTACAGGGTATATTTACAGATCTATCAAGACTAACATACTTAAGTTTCATTGGGCGACAATTCGATGCATACTTTTTATGATGTTTTTAAATACCCTTATAACACTTATATGTCTAACTTTTTGAGTCAGAGAATGAAATTTCTGAAAATTTATCTGAGGGATATTTTGAAAATTTTGTGCTAGATCTGTATACAGTATGCTTGAAGACAAATCCTCTAAAAATTTGACTACCAGTACGTTTTAAATAACTGAGAAAATCGAGTTATTATGTTTCTGAGTTTGCAAGTATAAGTTATCAGAAAATGAGATTTCTGAAAATTTATCACATAGATTTTCTGAATATTTTATGCCTGATACTGATTCAGTATGCCTGAATACAAATCCTCTGAATATGTGACCCCTAGTATATCTTAAATAAGTGAGAAAATCGAGTTATTAACTTTCCCAGTTTGCCAGTGTAAGTAATGACACACTGAAATTTCTGAAAATGTATCCATTAGATATTCTGAAAATTTTATGCCAGATCTGTATACAGTATGCCTGTATACAAATCCTCTGAAAATTTGATAATTGAATATGTGACCCCTAGTATATCTTAAATAAGTGAAAAAATCAAGTTATTAACTTCCGAGTATAAGATATCAGTCACTGAAATTTTTGAAAATTTATCTACTGGTATTTTGAAAATATTATGCCTGATCTGTATACAGTATTTCTGAATACAAAACCTCTTGTAATTTGACCACGAGTATGTCTTAAATAAGTGAGAAAGTCGAGATTTTACCTTTCCGAGTTTGCCAGTATAAGTTGTCTAAAGATTTCTGAAAATCTATCAAAAAGATATTTTGCAAATTTTATGTGAGATCTGTATACAGTATGCCTGAATACAAATCTTCTGAAAAATTGACTACCTGTTAACCACCACTGCGGGTAATTCATTCAAAATATCCAATTTATGCAAGTCTTTTTTTATTAAATTGTACCAGTTAATTTATTTAATAAAAGTGTAACAAATAAATTAAAAAGTGGCAGAAAATTTATGTTATTGTTGAAAATCTATTGAAAATAACAGAAAGTCTCAGAAAATCTAAGAGAAAATGCATACAAATTGCTGAATTGTTTCTGAAAATATAAAATTTTGCAAGTAGCAAAAATTTATGAATGTATTTATACATCTAAAACACTTAATAAAGTGTTATTAGCAGAAAATAAATGTTATCGTTGAAAATCTATTGAAAATAACAAATAAATAAGAGAAAATGCATACAAATTGCTGAATTGTGTTTGAAAATATAAAATTTTGCAAGTAGTAAAAATTGTATTAGTTATTATACTTAAATCGAGACAAGCATAATAGAAACATAAAATTTATGAATGTATTAATACATCTAAAACACTTAATACAGTGTAATAAAATAAAACAAAAAAATCGATTTTTTTAAATCACCGTAAATATATTTAAATTGTGGATTATTATTAGTTATTTTACTTAAATCGAGCTTAATGAGCTGACATACATTTTCTGCAATTTGAATAAATTTTACTGCGATGTTCCATTTGTTTCATTACACTTTCATTAAGTGTTTGAGATTTAAGTGTTGGAAAATGTATTGATGAAACTTTCAGGAAAGTGGGAAAATTCTTAGAAACAAGTATTTTCCCTTATAGTACGTTTAGTTGGAACTTCTCATTTTTATTTAATTACCTGCAATTTGCATAGACTTTCTGCACTATTATTTTAAGTTTGCATTAATTTGAATTAAATTTCAATAATTATATACATTTTCCGTGAAGGCGAAATAAGTGCATAGAATTGAATAGATCTGAACTTCTCAAAGTTATGAACTAAAATATTTTTTAAATAAGACCCTAAAATTAGTAAAGTAAAGTTCCAATTTAATTTAATCTCACAGGAAAATGTATTGATGAAACTTTCAGGAAAGTGGGAAAATTCTCAAAAACTTCGAGTATTTTCCTTTATAGTATTTTTAGTTGGAACTTCTGATTTTTATTTAATTTCCTGCAATTTGCATAGACTTTCTGCAATATTATTTTAAGACTCCGTTAATTTGAATAAAATTTCAACATATACACACATTTTCATTTTCTGTGAAGGCGAAATAAGTGCATAGAATTGAATAGATTTCAACTTCTTATAGTTGTGAACTAAAATATTTTCAAAAAAGACCCTACAATTTGTAAACTAAAGTTCCAATTTAATTTCATCTTACAGGAAATTGTATTGATGAAACTTTCAGGAATGTGAGAAAATTCTCAAAAACTTATTAGTATTTCCCTAAAATTGGTAAAGTAAAGTTAAATTTAATCTCACATATAGTATTGCATCAATCAGTGTTCCATATGTGTTTCATTGTTTCAACAAACCCAAACATAATTTCAGCAGATAATCTTTTCAAATTCTTCAATTCACGATTTTTTTATTCTGTATGTAGCTTTTAATTATTGCATATATTGCATGCGATAAGATAATGGTTTTATAATTTTTCTTTAATATATTTTGTGCGACATTGTTGATGTATCTGCAGGTGATTTTTAATTTCTTGATGTTTCGTAATTTTGTACTCTTGACGTCTATTTATTTGACTGCTCTGTTGCAACCTGGACCTTTTTGGTTCGTCTTTTGACCGTTTTCAGGTCTTTGTATTTTTGCTTCTCTGCACTCATGTCACGTACCTGTTTCTATTTTAGATTGTTTTGATCTATGTACACCTTTTTTTGTGTAATATTAATAAATTTGAATATGAAATTGCAGAAAATTTTATAAAAACTCCTCTTATATAGGACAATACTAGGAAATGTTCAAAATTTTGTAACCATTCTGAAAGTTCCGTTAATACAGTTTCCAATTTATCAAATACTTGATGAAAGAATTATAAAATAAACAAAACAACGCAGAAAATTTATTGCAATTACAAAACAATTATAGAAATTAAACAAAAAATTATTGATATTACAGAAACTTTATTGAATTAGAGAAAATTTAAACCGAACGAATTAAAATATTTATATTACAACAATATCATTAAGCAGTGATGTAATTAATGGTTGAAAACGTAAATGTACACTTGCTGTGATTTAAATATTACATCGAATTCGGTCGTCTGCTTCGTTCGGTTTTTCCCCGAGACGAAGGGAATGGTTCCATTAATGCGGCCACCGCATTAGCGGCGCAACATAATGAATAAAATATTAATTAACATCGACTGGCTGGGGGGGAGAACAACAGCCATGTTTTATGGCTTCGGTTAGTACAGTGCGGCAAGGAAATCAAAGGGAAATAATAACGACCAGCAGAAAGGAGCGAAAACGCGAATTTTATCAAGTGAAAAATTAATTATGTAATATCCACATTTACAAAGCCTTGATTATATAACGCATTGAATTCTGTTTGGGTTGGCTCTATTTAAAATTATCAGTGTCTGGGAGTATAAACGATTCATTAATCATGTTTGCGCAAATTATTTTCATCCAGCCACTGGAAGATCTTCCTCTTGTAATGTGCGTCAAATTTACTTGGTTTTTGCATGTTTTCGCTTCTTGCAGTAACACAAAAATGCATGACTAATCCAATATACTGTTGATTTACTTAGTTTATGCATGCTTTCACTTCTTGTAGCAACATAAAAATGCAGGACTAGTCCAAAATACTGTTGATTATTGAAAGTTTTACAAAAATTCCCCGGGTTATGGCGGTTTTCATGAAAAACGTACGTTTTTTGAAAAATATTTCTCGTTTCTTAAGGCCCCTCTGGACAAACGCGATCGCTTGTGGGGGCCCACTATGGCTCATTGTGCTTGTATTTGGGCCCTCTATGACTGCTCTAAATTTCGTACTAATCGGTTGTGGCGTTCTCGAAATGGAATTTCATTGAGATGGAAAAAAACTCGTCATTTTGGAAACTTGCATTTTATCCATTATTATCCTATTAGGTTTCCCGTTAGGTTAGATGATATTGGAATGTTTGTTGGCTGCAGAGTCAATGCGTCCCGAAGTTCACTACTGCCGTAAAGTAACGAGGAAATAACTGCCAGACTAACTGTTCCTGCAATAAAACACTTTAATTACGCCAGGGATGTTTGCCAAGTAACTTGTAGCGGGGCTCGGGGGATGGGGGAAATTCTGGATGATCGTGGAAGCCGCGTTTTAATTTAGGCGAATTTCGAGCAAGGAATAACGCCGAAGCTCACAGTGCAGCAGCAATTCACTTTGAGCGCCTTTCTAATCTAATGGTCAGCCAAGGAGCTTGTCCACTGTTCTTGTTAAATGGGATGTTAAGTGTACAATTATTCGAAATTACATTCGTTAAGTTGAATAGTTTATCTGGACTACGTACGATTAAGTAAAAATTGCTGGACTTTTTTAGGTGTTTCGTAGTAATTACATTTTAATGCAATATTTATTCATTTATTCCTTTAACTATCTACGTTTCGGTGTAAGGCCTACATTACTACTATTTATAGTATTCTCTCCACTTCTACTATTTATTGTTAATTCCTTTATGTCTTCCCATGTGTTCGCTTTTTAGTTGCTCCTGCGCTGTTCCTCTCTTTTCTCGGTCTTCCTCTCTGTTGTTTTCCTGTTGCTCTTGTCTCGTATATTTTCTTAGTGTTTCTTTCTTCTCTCATTCGTCTCATGTGTCCCTACCACCTCATTTGGTCTTCTCTTATTTTTTTCTGTATTGGTTTTATTTTTTATCCTGTCTCTTCTTGTTTTGTTTTCAATTTTTCTTAGGCAGTTGCAGGTTGTAGTTGAAAATTTGCAGGTGAAGTTGAATATTTAACGCCTTTTGACACTTGTAGTTAAAAAAAATGGCAGGTTTGGACAGTTGCACTTTGGGATTGAAAATTTGATTAGCTATAATAGTTGAAGTTGAAAATTTTACAAGACTTGACAATTGGTGTTAAAAATTAGAAAGATTTTGATAGTGGGAGTTCAAAGATTCAGAAAGGAGTCAGGAGATTCAGAAAATAAATTTACAGTGTTGATAGTCTTAGTAAATCATAATTTGATACCAACTTGATACCAAAATTTGATAGATTTTGATAGTTCCAGTTAAAAATTTTGAAGATTTTGATACTAGCAGTTAAAAGTTAAAAGCTAAGTACAAAATTTGATAGTTTTTGATAGTTGTAGTTGACAATTTACTGGTGGAGCTAAATTTTCAACGTTTTTTTGGCAGTAGTAGTTGAAAATTTTGCAGTTTTGGACAGTTGAAGTTGAAAATTTAACCCTGTTTGACATTGCAGTGAAAATTTAATAGAGTTTGACAGTTTGAACTGGAAAATTTTATAGATTATAATATTGTAGGTGATAATATTATAAGGCTTGACAATAAGAGTGTAAAACTTCATATATTTTGATAGTGGGAGTTAAAAATTTACATTTCAGCTAGCAATTTTACAGTGTTGATAGTTGTAGTTAAAAATGTAATCAGTTTTGACAGTTAAAGTTGTAAATATGACGATTTTTTATAGGTGCTGTTGAAAACTTGACGAGTTCCAACAATTTCAGCGGACTTTTTTTAAGATTTTGATACTAGCAGTTAAAAATTTGCAAATTATGTACAAAATTTCACAGTTTTTGATAGTTGATGGTGAAAATTTGCAGATGAAGTGGTGTTTTTAGACAGTTGTAGTTGAAAATCTGGCAGTTTTGGACAGTTGCAGTTGAAAATTTTACCCTTTTTGACAAAATTTAATAGAGTTTGACAGTTTAGGCTGGAAAATGTTATATATTATAATATTGTAGGTGATAATGTTATAAGGCTTGACAAGAAGAGTTAAAAATGTAATATATTTTGACAGTTAACTTGAAAATTTACATTTCAGCTAACAATTGTACAGTGTTGACAGTTGTAGTTAAAAATGTAATCAGTTTTGACAGTTAAAGTTGTAAATATGACGATTTTTTATAGGTGCTGTTGAAAACTGGACGAGTTTCAACAATTTCAGCGTTTTTTTTTAAGATTTTGATTAAAAAGTAGGCAGATTTGGACAGTTGCAGATGAACAGATGACCCTTTTGACATTTTATAAAGTCTAACAGTTTTTGATTAAAATTTTGATAAGCTATAATAGTATAATAGTTAATAGAAAATTTGAAAGATTTTGATAGTGGGAATTCAAAGATTCAGAAAGGAGCCAAAATATTCAGAAAATAATATTACAGTGTTGATAGTCATAGCTAAAAATTTGATTAGTTTTGATAGTTCAAGTTAAAATTTTTGAAGATTTTGATACTAGCAGTTAAAAATTTGCAAATTAAGGAAAAAATTTGACAGTTTTTCATATTTGTAGATGACAATTTGCTAATGGAGTTAAATTTTCAACGTTTTTTGACAGAAGTAGTTGAAAATTTTGCAATTTTGGACACTTGCAGTTAAAAATTTTGCAGTTTTGGATAGTTACAGTTGAAAATTTGACCCTTTTTGACATTGCAGTGAAAATTTAATAAAGTTTGATAGTTTGGGGTGGAAAATTTTATAGATTATAATACTGTAGGTGATAATTTTATAAGGCTTGACAATAAGAGTTGAAAATTTGATATATTTTGGCAGTTAAACTTGAAAATTTACATTTCAGCTAACAATTGTACAGTGTTGACAGTTGTAGTTAAAAATGTAATCAGTTTTGACAGTTAAAGTTGTAAATATGACGATTTTTTATAGGTGCTGTTGAAAACTTGATGAGTTTCAACAATTTCAGCGGTTTTTTTTAAGATTTTGATTAAAAAGTAGGCAGGTTTGGACAGTTGCAGATGAAAAGATGACCCTTTTGACATTTTATAAAGTCTAACAGTTTTTGATTAAAATTTTGATAAGCTATAATAGTATAATAGTTAATAGAAAATTTGAAAGATTTTGATAGTGGGAATTCAAAGATTCAGAAAGGAGCCAAAATATTCAGAAAATAATTTTACAGTGTTGATAGTCATAGCTAAAAATTTGATTAGTTTTGATAGTTCAAGTTAAAATTTCTCAAGATTTTGATACTAGCAGTTAAAAATTTGCAAATTAAGTAAAAAATTTGACAGTTTTTCATATTTGTAGTTGACAATTTGCTAATGGAGTAAAATTTTCAACGTTTCTTGACAGTAGTAGTTGAAAATTTTGCAATTTTGGACACTTGCAGTTGAAAATTTTGCAGTTTTGGACAGTTACAGTTGAAAATTTGACCCTTTTTGACATTGCAGTGAAAATTTAACAGAGTTGGATAGTTTGAACTGGAAAATTTTATAGATTATAATATTGTAGATGATAATATTATAAGTTAAAAATGTAATGTATTTTGATAGTGGGAGTTAAAAGTTTACATTTCAGCTAACAATTTTACAGTGTTGATAGTTGTAATTAAAAATTTGATCAGTTTTGAAAGTTAAAGTTGAAAATATTACGGTTTTTTATAGGTGCTGTTGAAAACTTGACGAGTTTGAACAATTTCAGCGGAATTTTTTAATATTTTGATACTAGCAGTTAAAAATTTACAAATTAAGTACAAAATTTTACAGTTTTTGATAGTTGTATTTGACAATTTGCAGGTGGAGTTAAATTTTCAAAGTTTTTTGACAGTTGTAGTTGAAAATTTTGTAGTATTGGACAGTTGCAGTTGAAAATTTGACCCTTTTTGACATTGCAGTGAAAATTTAATAGAGTTTGACAGTTTGGGCTAGAAAATTTTATAGATTATAATATTGTAGCTGATAATATTATAAGGCTTGATAAGAAGTGTTAAAAATTTGATATATTTTGATAGTTGGAGTTAAAAATTTAGATTTCAGCTAACAATTTTACGGTATTGATAGATGTAGTTAAAAATTTGATCAGTTTTGACAGTTAACGTTGAAAATATGACGGTTTTTTATAGGTGCTGTTGAAAACTTGTTGAGTTTCAATAATTTCAGCGGATTTTTTTTAAGATTTTGATACTAGCAGTTAATAAGTTGCAGATTAAGTACAAAATTTGACAGTTTTTGATAGTACTAGTTGAAAATTTGCAGATGGAGTGGTGTTTTTAGACAGTTGTAGTTGAAAATTTGGCAGTTTTGGATAGTTGCAGTTGAAAATCTTACCCTTTTTGGCAAAATTTAATAGAGTTTGACAATTTGGGGTGGAAAATTTTATAGATTATAATATTGTAGGTGATAACATTATTAGGCTTGACAAGAAGAGTTAAAAATTATATATATTATGATAGTAGGAGTTAGATTAGTATGGATTTACATTTTAGCTAACAATTTTACAGTGTTGATAGTTGTAGTTAAAAAATTGATAAGTTTTGACAGTTAAAGTTGAAAATATGACGGTTTTTTATAGGTGCTGTTGAAAACTTGCCGAGTTTCAACAATTTCAGCCGATTTGTTTTAAGATTTTGATACTATCCGTTAAAAAATTTGCAAATAAAGTACAAAATTTGACAGTTTTTGTTAGTTCAAGTTGAAAATTTGCAGATGGGGTGGTGTTTTTAGACAGTTGTTGTTGAAAATTAGGCAGTTTTGGACAGTTGCAGTTGAAAATTTTACCCTTTTTGACCATTGCAGAGAAAATTTTACCCTTTTTGACCATTGCAGTGGAAATTTAATAGAGTTTGACAGTTTGGGGTGAAAAATTTGACATGTAATAAGTTGAAAATTTGCAAATGTAGTTCATGATTTGTGAGTTTTTTTCTTATCTTGTTTTCTTGTTTTTCTGTCATCGTTCATATTCCGCTACTGTAAGTGAGCGTTGGTCTAATTACTTCTTTGACTATTTCTGTTTTTGTGTCTCTTTATATCTCCTTTCTGCTAAAATAGGTGGTTTTTAACATGTTATACAGTTTTGCTGTTTTTCCTATGTTATCTTCTATTTCATTATCTAATTTACCATGACTCTATACGATTGTTCCTAAATATCGGTATTGTTTTAATTATTCGATTTTTTTCCTTGTATTTTTATTTCGTGTTTAATTTTTCTCTTTGGTTTATCTCTTTCGAAGTTTATTTTCATGTTTAATTTCTTAATCTCTTTCTTAATAATTTTATGTTTTAAGACTTTAACCGTTTGCTATTTTCATGTATAATTTAACTGTACTAATGATATATATTCTGATTTTGCATTTTTAAATAGCTTTAGGTTTAGTTAAATCTGCAAAAATTTTAAAATTGTCAGGAGCTTCAAAATTTTGCTACAAAAATATGCTTTATGTTTTAAGACTTAAACCATTTTGCCATTTTCATGTATAATTTGAGTGTACTAATGATATATATTCTGATTTTGCATTTTTAACTAGCCTTAGGTTTAGTTTAATCTGCAAATTTTTAAACATTGTCTTCAAAATTCTGCTACAAAATAATGCTTTATGTTTTAAGACTTTCTGTTTTAGAACTTTAGTTTAACATTATACAGAAATTTGAGATGATCTATTCCAAAAAACGACCCGTATCGATGCAATTGATCAGAGATTGTGCGAAAGTGTAAAATTTTATGAAAAGGGCCAAGATATTATAGCCAACGTTAACCGTTTTGCCATTTTCATGTATAATTTGACTGTACTAACGATATATATTCTGATTTTGCATTTTTAAATAGCCTCAGGTTCAGTTAAAACTGAAAAGTTTTAAAAATTGTCAGGAGCTTCAAAATTTTGCTACAAAAATATGCTTTATGTTTTAAGACTTTAACCTTTTTGCCATTTTCATGTATAATTTGACTGTACTAACGATATATATTCTGATTTTGCATTTTTAAATAGCCTTAGTTTTAGTTAAAACTGCAAAATTTTCAAAATTCTCAGGAGCATCAAAATTTTGGTACAAAAACATGCTTTATGTTTTAAGACTTTAACCGTTTTGCCATTTTTTATGTATAATTTGACTGTCCTAATGAAATATATTCTGATTTTGCATTTTTAAATAGCCTCAGGTTCAGTTCCATCTGCAAAATTTTAAAAATTCTCAGGAGCATCAAAATTTTGGTACAAAAATATGCTTTATATTTTAAGACTTAAACCGTTTTGCCATTTTCATGTATAATTTGAGTGTACTAAAGATATTTATTCTGATTTTGCATTTTTAAATAGGCTTAGGTTTAGTTAAATCTGCAATTTTTTTAAAATTGTCAGGAGCATCAAAAATTTAATACAAAATAGTGCTTTATGTTTTAAGACTTTCTGTTTTAGAACTTTAGAGTAACATTATACAGAAATTTGTGATGATCTATTCGAAAAGCAACGACCAGTTATTGAAGCAATTGACCAGAGATTGTGTGAAAGTGTAAAATTTTATGAAAAAGGCCAAGATTTTATAGCCGAAGCCGAGGTGGCAATTTATCCAAAATAATTTTTCATATTTAATCGGAGAATGTGCACTTTAGTACTCAATAAAAATCCAATCATAAAATCCATAAAAAAGTCGTTTAATTTCCAATTTAAATTCGGCGTTCGATTTGGCCCTTTATATATATATTTATTTTTAATCACAGAATACAAAATATGTAATCATAAAGTGAACGAAATTTACGAACTGTTGGCGGAAATTTTCAAACGACCCCAAACATCGTAGATCGCATTGTCTGGCAGGTACAGCTATTAAATGCACGTAAAAACTAGTAAAGCATACAATATGAAATAATTGTCTATGTTGCAAGTCGTAACAGGTTATTTCGAGCAAACATGTTTATATAAACCATGGATTTCGTTATATTTTTTTTGTTCGTATGCGCCGAGAGCGCAGCAATAAATAAACGATATGTCCCTGTATTTATGTCGTAGAAGCGATAGCGAATTGTAAACACTGTTTTGCTCGCTTGGGTAATTTGTAAATTATTATTTTTCCGTGTGCATTTTTACACGCAACGCGCGCCCTCTAAAAACACCAATGCGCGTGCCTTCGCATGCGGACAATGAATTAATGGGGCTCTAAACAGTATTGCAATTACCGTGACAGTGATAATGTGATTCCTGGAAAACACATTCCGAATAAATCCTAGTTTCGTCATAATGCGGCGCACAATGGGATTTACTCGTTGCGGGTAATATTGATGAAATCGAACAGTAATAACCACTAAAACATAAAATGCAGTTGTTATTATTGCCATCAATATTATTGTTGTTGTTGTTATATTATATATACCTGCATACGTTTTTGTTCTTGTATTTTCTCTCTCTCAAAATTTGTTTTTCTTTTAAATAGAATTTTCTTTAGTTTTTCAATACAAATTACCTTTGTGATTAGAAACATATATAATCTTAATGCTTTAATGCTTTAATGCTTTAATCAACTACTAATACAAATATGCAGGTCCTCACAATGCTCAATGGAAAAAAAACAATTTTTATTACATTTTTTAATATTTCGATTAACCCACATTTGTTTATTTAAAATAATGTGTATAAATTGTTATTACAGAGTCGCATTTATCGTGAACTGTTGCTCCTTTTGTGACATTGTATTATTATAAACAGTGTTTATCCTGAGCATAAATATTTAGGTAAAAACTCGGCGTCATAAGCCGGAATTAAAGTGCTGATTTAAAACCACCCCGAAACGCCAATATTACCCCACGTCGAATCCGATTAACGGGAATCGCCCCGCAGAACTTTTCTTTGCGGCGCGAATCCTCGCAAAAACCGGAAAATAATAAAAACGCCGGGCGCTGGAGGACGCTTTACGGCCGTCCTTTGTATAATTGCCCCCACCGTTTTATGGCGGTGATTCCGGGGGTTTCCTATAGCCGCCCCCGGGCCCGCGTCGCCCCCGCCCCCATCAGCCGATTCCAATTTTAAAGCTCCGCCGCCCCCAACGGCGCCGCCACTTTCGAGGCTTCGTGAGGACAACGGCGCTCCATTCACTAGGGCAAAAAAACGGGTTTCATAATCAACTCCGTTTTTAATTACGCACAAATAGCCAAAGAGGACTCCGCGAGAGGCGCTATGAATAGAGGGAGCTTATTTTTCAGGAGCGCCTCCCATATTTATCGTACTTCAGTACATTAGTAGTGTTAGTACGTTAGTGATGATATCTCAAGAACTGGCGTATCAATATTAATGCAATTTCTTTATGATATTGAGTAATATACTAAGATATGATGTGGGCAATTTAAAGCATATCCAATACGCAGTTCTTAAGATATTTCAATATTTGTTTGAGACTACACTTTTGAATATGGGGAGCTTATTTTTCAGGAGCGCCTCCCATATTTATTGTACATCCGTACATTAGTAGTATTAGTACGTTAGTGATGAATCTCAAAAACTGGCGTATCAATATTGATGCAATTTCTTACTAATATTGAGTAATATACTAAGATATGATGTGGGCAATTTAAAAAATATCCCATGAGCGGTTCTTAAGATATTTCAATATTTGTATGAGACTACTATTTTACTCTAATTTTATTGATCAGCAATGATATCACAAGAACTGGCGTATCAATTTCAAATATATTTTGTACTAATATTAAGTGATATACTGGTACATTACAGGTGCAACTAAATTAATATCCAATGAAAATTTGATGAGATATTTAAATTTTTGTTAGAGGCTACAATATGTTGAGGCAATTTTAAGTGTATCTCTCATATTTATCATTCATTAGTGATAATATCTCAAGAACTAGCGTATTAATGTTTATGCAATTTCATACTGATATTGAGTAATATACTATGATACGATGTGAGAAACTTAAGAAATATCCAATGGGCGGTTCTTAAGATATTTGAATATTTGTTTGAGACTACGATTTTACATTAATTTTATTGATACATCAGCGATGATATCTCGGGAACTGGCGTATCAATTTCAATTATATTTTGCACTAATATTAAGTGATATACTAGTAAATAACAAGTGCAAGTAAATTAATATCCAATGATTATTTGCTGAGATATCTCAATTTTTGTTAGAGATTGCACAAACTAGTTATTTTGAGGCGATTTTAAGTGTATCTCCCATTTTTATCATTCATTAGTGATAAAATCTCAAGAATTGGCGTATAAATGTTGTTACATTTTTAGCTGACATTAAGTGATATACTAAGATATGATACGAGTAATTAAATAAATATTCAATGGGCAGTTCTTAAGATATTTCAATATTTGTATGATAGTACGTTTTCACTCTAATTCTACTGATACATCAGTGATGGTACAACAAGAACCAGCGTATCAATTTAAATGATATTTTGTACTAATATTAAGTGATATACTAGTACATAATAAGTGCAACTAAATTAATATCCAATGAGCACTTAAAAAGATATTTATTTTTCTTAGAGACTGCAATATTTTGAGGCGAATTTAAGTGTAACTCCCATATTTATCATACATTAGTGATAATATCTCAAAAACTAGCGTATCAATGTTGATGAAATTTATTACTGATATTTAGTAGTGTACTAATATATGACAAGGGTAATTAAATAAATATCCAATGAGCAGTTCTTAAGATATTTTAATATTTATTTGAGACTACGATTTCTCTCCAATTTTGCTGATACATTGGTGATGGTATCTCAAGAACTTGCGTATCAATTTAAATGATATTTTGTTCTTATATTAAATGATATATCAGTACGTAATGAGTACAATTAAAATAATATCCAATTACCATTTGTTGAGATATTTTAATTTTTGTCATGGACTTCAATACTTTGAGGCGATTTTTATTGTGTTTCCCATATGTATCATACATTAGTGATGATATCTCAAGAACTAGCGTATAAATGTTGATACAATTTTTTACTGATATTAAGTGACATACGAGGCTATGATATGGGTAATAAGATAAGTATACAATGAGCACTTCTTAAGATATTTCAATATTTGTATGAGATTACGATTTTACTCAAATTTTACTGATTCATAAGCAATGCTATCTCAGGAACTGGCGTATCAATTTCAATTATATTTTGAACAAATATTAAGTGACATACTAGTAAATAACAGGTGCAATTAAATTAATATCCAATGACTATTTGCTAAGATATCTCAATTTTTGTTAGAGACTGCACTATTTTGAGGCGATTTTAAGTGTATCTCCCATTTTTATCATACATTAGTGATAATATTTCAAGAACTGGCGTATCAATGTTGATGCAATTTTTTGCTAACATTAAGTGATAAACTCAAATATGGCATAAGTAATTAAATAAATATCCAATAAGCAGTTCTTTAGATATTTTAATATTTGTATGATACTACGTTTTTACTCAAATTTTACTGATACATCGGTGATAATATCGCAAGAACTAGCGTATCAATGTTTATGCAATTTCATACTGATATTCAATGATATACTAGGATATGATGTGAGAAACTTAAAAAATATCCAATGAGCGGTTTTTAAAATATTTGAAGATTTGTTCGAGACTACGATTTTACATTAATTTTATTGATACATCAGCGATGATATCTTAGGAACTGGCGTATCAATTTTAATTATATTTTGCAATAATATTAAGTGATATACTAGTAAATAACAAGTGCAAGTAAATTAATATCCAATGACTATTTGCTGAGATATCTCAATTTTTGTTAGAGACTGCACAAATAGTGATTTTGAGGCGATTTTAAGTGTATCTCCCATTTTTATCATTCATTAGTGATAAAATCTCAAGAATTGGCGTATCAATGTTGTTTCAATGTTTTGCTGACATTGGGTGATATACTAAGATATGATACGAGTATTTAAATAAATATTCAATGGCCAGTTCTTAAGATATTTCAAAATTTGTTTGATACAACGTTTTAATTTACTGTTAAAGTCAAGAACCGGCGTATCAGTTTAAATGATAGTTTCTACTAATATTAAGTGATATACTTGTTCATAATGAGTGCAATTAATTTAATATCCAATGTGAATTTGTTGAGATTTTTAAATTTTTGTTAGAAACTGGAATATTTTGAAGCTATTTTAAGTGTATCTCTCATATTTATCATACATTAATGATAATATCTTAACAACTGGCGTATCAATATTAACACAATTTTTCGCTGATATTGAGTGATATACTATGATATGATCTGGGTAATTAAATAAATATCCAATGAGCAGTTCTCAAGATATTTCTATATTTTTTTGAGACTACGATTTTTTCTAAGTTTACTGATACATCAGTGATGGTATCTCAAGAACCGGCGTATCAATTTAAATGATATTTTGTAATAATATTAAGTGATATACTAGTACATAATGAGTGCAATTAGTTTAATATCCAATGTGCATTTCTTGAGATTTTTTAATTTTAGTTAGAAACTGGAATATTTTGAAGCTCTTTTAAGTGTATGTCTCATATTTATCATACATTAATAATAATATCTCAAGAACTGGCGTATCAATAATAACACATTTCTTTGCTTATATTGAGTGATATACTGAGATATGATCCTGGCAATTACCTAAATATCCAATAAGCAGTTCTCAAGATATTTCAATATTTGTTTGAGACTACGATTTTACTCTTATTTTACTGGTTCATCAGTGATGATATCTCAAGAACTGGCGTATCAATTTAAATGATATTGCATACTAATATTAAGTGATACACTAGTACATAACATGTGCAACTAAATTAATATCCAATGAATACTTAATGAGATATTTTAATTTTTCTTAGAGACTACAATATTTGGAGGCGATTTTAAGTGGAACTCCCATATTTATCATACATTAGAGATAATATTCCAAGAACTAGCGTATCAATGTTTATGCAATTTCATACTAATATTAAGTGATATACTAGCATATGATGTGAAAATCTTAAAAAATATCCAATGAGCGGTTCATAAGATATTTGAATATTTGTTTGAGATTACGATTTTACTCTAATTTTATTGAAACATCAGCGATGATATCTCAGGAACTGGCACATCAATTTCAATTATATTTTTCACTAATATTAAGTGACATACTTGTAAATAAAAAATTAAATTAAATAAATATCCAATGACTATTTGCTGAGGTATCTCATTTTGTGTTAGAGACTGCACTATTTTGAGGCGATTTTAAGTGTATCCCCAATTTTTATCATACATTAGAGATAAAATCTCAAGAATTGGCGTATCAATGTTGTTGCAATTTTTTGCTGACATTGAGTGATATACTAAGATATGATCCCGGCAATTAAATAAATATCCAACGAGCAGTTCTTAAGATATTTCAATATTTGTTTGATACTACGATTTTACTCGAAATTAATTAATACATCTATAATGATATCTCTAGTACTGGCGTATAAATTTCAATTATATTTAGTACTAATATTAAGTCATATACCAGAACATAATGAGTGCAATGAATTTAATATCCAATGTGCATTTGTTGAGATTTTAAAAATTTTGTTAGAAAGTGGAATATTTTGAAGCTCTTTTAAGTGTATCTCTCATATTTATCATACATTAATGATAATATCTCAAGAACTGGCGTATTAATATTAACACCATATTTTGCTGATATTGAGTGATGTACTAGTACATAAATTTTTCTTAGAGACTACAATACTTTGAGACGATGTTAAGTGTATCTCCAATATTTATCTTACATTAGTGATAATATCTCAAGAGCTGGCGTATCAATATTGATGATTTTTTTATTGATATTGAGTGATATAGTAAGATATGATACGTGTAATTAAATAAATATCCAATAAGTAACTCTTATGCAATTTCAATATTTGTTTGATACTACGATTTTACTCTAATTTTACTGATACATTAGGGACGATATCTGAAGAACTGGCGTATGAATTTCAATTATATATTGTACTAATATTAGGTAATATACTAGTACATAATAGGTGCAATTAAATTAATATCCAATTAACACTTGATGAGATATTTAAATTATTCGTAGAGACTTCAATATTTGATGGCGATATTAATAGTATACCCATATTTATCATACATTTGTTATAATATCTCAAGAAGTGGCGTATCAATATTGATGCATTTTTTTACTAATATTAAGTGATACACTAAGATAGGATACATTTAGTTAAATAAATATCCAATAAGCAGTTCTTACAATATTTAAATATATCAATATTTCAATATTTGTTTGAGACTACGATTTTACTCTAATTTTACTGATACGTGATGATATCTCAAGAACTAGCGTATCAATTTTAGATATATTTTGTACTAATAGTAAGTGATATACTAGTACATAACCTGTATAATTAAATTATTATCCAATGAACACTAGGGAAGATATTTAAATTTTTCTTAGAGACTACAATATTTTGATGCGATTTTAAGTGTAACTCATATATTCATCATATATTAGTGAAGGTATCTCAAGAACTAGCGTATAAATGTTGATGCATTTTTTTACTAATATTAAGTGACATACTAGGCTATGATATGGGTAATTAGATAAATATACAATGAGCAGTTCGTAAGATATTTCAATATTTGTATGAGACTACGATTTTACTCTAATTTTACTGATTCAACAGTGATGATATATCAAGGACTGGTGTATCAATTTCAATTATATTTTGTACTAATATTAAGTGATATACTGGTACAAATTAAGTGCAATTAAATAAATATCCAATGAGCATGTATTGAGATTTTTAAATTTTTGTTAGAAACTACAATAGGTTAAAGCGCTTTTAACTGTACTCCCTTATTTTTCACACATTAGATATAATATCTCAAGAACTTTCGTATCAATATTGATGCATTTTTTTACTGATATTGAGTGATATACTAAAATATGATACGGGTAGTTAAGTGAATATCCAATAAGCTGTTCTTAAGATATTTCAATATTTGTTTGAGACTGTGATTGTATTCTAATTTTACTGAGATACATCAATATACATCAGTAAAGATAGAATATCTCAAGAACAGGCGTTAAATTTCAATTACACTGTGTACTAATATTAAGTGGTCTTAGTACAGAATTAGTGCAATTATGAGCATATGTTGATATTTTTAAATTTATGTTATAAACTGGCGATTTTAAGTATATATCCTATATTTATCATACAATAGTGATAGTATCTCAAGAACTAGCACATTAATAGTGATGCATTTTTTTACTGATATTCAGTGATATACAAGGATACAATACGGGTAATTCACCAAGTACTCAATGAGCAGTTCTTAAGATATTTTATTGTTTTGAGACTACGATTTTACTCTAATTTTACTGATACATCAATGATAGTATCTCAAGAACAGGCGTATCAATTTCAAATATATCTTGTAGTAATATTAAGTGATATACTAGTACATAATAAGTGCAATTAAATTAATATCCAATGAGCATTTATTGAGATTTTAAAATGTTTGTCAGAGACTGCAACATTTTGAGGCGACTTTAAGTGTACCTATCATATTTATAATACATTAGTGATGATATCTGAAGAACTGGCGTATCAATATTGATGCAGTATTTTACTTATATTCTCTAATATTGATCCCTGGCTCCCGTTCATTTTTGTGTAACTGTGTTATGATATTCTTAGAGAGAATAATTTTGTTTACTCTTGAAATATGTATAACTGTAAAAACCAATTAAACTTCGCTCGGAGATGTTTTCCGTAGAATTCCGCGATAAATTATTATTATGGATTACCTCAGTCATTATTCTTATTGCCTCATCCTGTGTGTAAGGCTATGGCCCGTCCTTTATGGCGACCTCGGCGAAATTGCCTCACGTTGATCGGGTAATTAATGTGTGGGGCGCCGTCCACGGCCGCCGCCGCCCCCCGCCTCATCCGCCCCCGTCTTAATCCGCTTGCCGTAAAGAGGAAACGAGTTTTCATTAATATTTAACGTTCGAGTCGGCGTAAATGTAAAGTGGCTGCCGCCGCCGCCGCCCCCGCAGAAGTTTTGATCTCGCGTGCTGACGGGCTTTTACGGCGGCGCCCGTATTAAGCCCATTTTCGGCGAAATTGACCGCAAAGTTCCTAATTTTAATGCCGCCTTTATCGCGCAACTTCGGCCAAGGACGCCCGCCGCCCCCGAGGAAGCGTCGCGGCGCCCGCCGCCTCCCCGGACAGGGGACGGCTGCTGTGCGTGAATGGGGGGCGGCGCGGGAAAACTGATAGCAGCGCGTGTTTGTGCGAACAATGCGTCGCGGTGCAGCCGCCCCCTACCACGCAGGCAGCCCCCACACGACCGCCGCCTCCGCGGCGCGGGGGGTTGCTCGCGAACGATACGAGAATTAGGTCTTGTTTGTTATTTCCCTGTTTATCTTGTGCATGGTGGGAAAATTAAGCTTACATCATGTTGAATGTGTTATTTCTGGATAACCTTGGCGACGACTGCTGGCAGAACTAGGACACTGAGGGAGCCCACGCCGCACATAACGCACGGAACACGGCCCCTTTGCGTCGAACGAATCTGGAAACCCGCCGCCCTAAAAACTCACCAACAGGGAATTCGCCCTTCCACCCCATATATACTGCAACTGCAATCTATACAATGGCGCGCACTTAGAAACTGTTTATTATTTCATATTGCACACTGCACGACGTGCCAAACTGGAGCACGTTGTTTTTATATCGGCTGCTACTTCATATGTACAACCTCCCCCTGCGATATTATATCACGTGGAAAATTGCAGCGCGATTGCAAAACACCGCATCAATAAGCGGCGAAAAAATGCATGCATAAGGAAGCTGCACCGAATAAATTGTTTCGGCGTGTAGCGAACAGAATTTTATCTTAATTTATGTGCTTCGTAATGACGGAGACGTACTTCACACGGTTTTATGAGGGACGAAGGTACTTAGGCAGTTTGCGAAACGGAATGCAAATGCACCTCGTTTTGCATCGATGCTGCTATAAAACGCCTGTAAGTACAGAATGCGACTGGTGAAAATTTGTTGATACCTGAAACCTTCTCACCGCATTAACTTTTTATCTAAAGTCAATTCTTCCGAAAAATTGAAAATTCTGGTGAAAATTTGATGACATCTGAAACCTTTTTAGCATAGAAGCTTTTTACCTTAAAACAATACATCTGAAAATTTCACAAAGAGTCTGGTATAAACAAGTGAGAAAATCAAGTATGTAAGTTATGTAATTAATATTTTCTATATTTCATGCTAGATTTGTAGGCAGTACACCTGAAGACAATTCTTTTTAATATTTGACAAAGAGGCTGTTTTAAATAAGTAAGAAAATCGAAGTAAGTTATGTATATAACTTCATTGTGAACATCAATCACTGAAATTTCTCAATATTTATTGATTTAATTTATGGCTTATTTGCCATAGTTTTCAATTTTTAAATACATTCATCGATAATTAAGAAACTGTAATTGAAAATTACCAGTAATCATTGGAAAGTGTAAAATTTTGATTGGACATTAAATATACAGAACCATTCTCAAATTACAGTAAAAAAATAATAAGTGTGGTTCTAAATAGCTACGAGATTTTAAATAAATAAATATATTATAATAAAAAAGTAAAATAATAAACTCGTATAATGTTTCAATGTGTAACAATTATTTTTACTAAATTATTTTTAGTTACTATTTTGTTAACTATTCGGGGTTAAAATTAGATAATACTTTTTTGAAATAATTATCACTGAAATTTCTAAAAAATTATCTAAAGGATATTTCAAAAATTTGATGCCATATTTAAATACAGTATGCCTGAAGATAAATCCTCTGAAAATTTGACAAGATTATGTGTAAATTAAGTGATAAAATCGAGTTATTTACTTTCCGAGTTGACCACTATAAGTTATCTGTCACTGAAATTTCTGAAAATTTATCTAATGGATCATGTGAAAATTCTTTACATGACTTATATACAGTATGCTTGAAGATAATTCCTCTCAAAATATGAAAATGAATATGTCTTAAATAAGTGAGAAAATCGAATGCTTATCTTTTCGAGTTGAAACATTTAGGGTTGATTTAATACCCTCCAAAGGCGAATTTGAAAGTGCCACTTACAGAGTATATTTACAGACCTATCAAGACTAACATACATAAGTTTCATTGAGCTAAAGTTAGATGCACACTTTTAATGATGATATTAAATATTCTGAATGTTTAACATTCCGAGTCAAACACTGAAATTTCTAAAAAAATATCTAAAAGATTGTTTGAAAATTTTAAGCCTGATTTGTATACAATGTGGCTAAAGACATATCCTCTAATAATTTGACGACGAGTATATGCAAATTAAGTGAGAAAATTGAGTCATTAACTTTCCGAGTTGACCACTATAAGTTATCTGTCACTGAAATTTCTGAAAATTATCTGATGGATATTTCGAAGATGTCATGCCAGATTTGTTTATAGTGTGCCTTAAGATAAATCCTCCGAAAATTTTACAAAGAGTATGTTTAAATTAAGTGAGAAATTCGAGTTATTAACTTTACGAGTTGACCAGTATAAGTTATCTGTAACTGAAATTTCTGAAAATTTATCTAAAGGTTATTTTGAAAATTTAATGCCAGATTTGTATACACTATGCCAGAATATAAATCCTCTGAAAATTTGACAACGATTATGTGTAAATTAAGTGAGAAAATCGAGTTATTAACTTTTCGAGTTGACCACCATAAATTATCTATCACTGAAATTTATAAAAATTTATCCAATGTATATTTTGAAAATTTTATTCCAGATTTGTATATAGTATGCCTGAATATAATTTCTCTGAAAATATGAAGAGGAGCATATCTTAAAACAATGAGAAAATCGAAAGCTTAACTTTCCGAGTTGATCGGATTTTTATAAATATTTAGGGTTGATTTACTACCCTCCAACGACAAATTGCAGAGTGCTACTTTCAGGGTATATTCACAGACTTATAAGTACTAAGATACATAAGTTTCATTAAGCGACAGTTAATGCACACTTTTTATGATGTTTTTAATTATTCTGAATGTTTAACTTTCAGGCACTGACATTTCTGAAAATTTATTTAGAGGATATTTTGAAAATTTTATGCCAGATTTATATACAGTATGCCTGAAGATAAATCCTCTGTAAATGTGACAGCGAGTATGCGTAAATCAAGTCAGCAAATCGAGTAATAAACTTTCTGAGTTGACCAATACAAGTTATTTGTAAATTTCTGAAAATTTATCTAAAGGATATTTAACAAAAATATGCCAGATTTGTATATAGTATGCTTGAAGATAAATCCTCTCAAAATTTGACAACGATTAGGTGCAAATTAAGTGAGAAAATCGAGTTATTGACTTTCCGAGTTGACCACTATAAGTTATCTGTCCCTGAAATTTCTAAAAATTTACGTAAGAAGATTTTGAAAAATTTATGCCAGATACGTATACAGTATGCCTGTAGATAATTTCTCTGAAAATATGAAGATGAGTATGTCTTAAAAAACAAATGAGAAAATCGAATGCTTAACGTTTTGAGTTTATCGATTTTTTATAAATATTTAGGGTTGACTTACTACCCTCCAACGGCAAATTTGAAAATGCAACTTACAGAGTATATTCACAAGACTAAGATACAAAAGTTTCATTGAGCGACCGTTAGATGCACACTTTTTATCATGTTTTTAACTGTTCTGAATGTTTAACTTTCCGAGTCAGACACTGAAATTTCTAAAAATTTATCTAAAGGATATTTTGAAAATTTGATGCCAGATTTGTATACAGTATGCCTAATAATAAATCCTCTAAAAATTTGACAACGATTATGTGTAAATTAAGTGAGAAAATCGAGTTATTAACTTTCCGAGTTGACCACCATAAGTTTTCTGTCATGAAATTAAAAAAAAATTATCTAACCGATATTTTGAAAATTTCATTTCAGATTTTTATGCCTAAAGCTAATTCCTCTGAAAATATGAAGACGAGTATGTCTTAAATTAGTGAGATAATCGAATGCTTAACTTTCCGAGTAGATGGGATTTTTATAAATATTTAGGGTTGATGTACTACCCTCCAACGGCAAATTGGAAACTACCACTTACAGCGTATATTCACCGACCTCTTAAGACTAACATACATGCCTTTCACTGGGCGATAGTTTGATGCACACTTTTTATGATGTTTAAAATTATTCTGAAAGTCACACACTGAAATTTCTGAAAATTTATCTAATACATATTTTGCAAAATTCTATACCAGATTTGCATACAGTATGCCTGAAGATAAATCCTTTAAACATTTGACAACGCTTATGTTTAAATTAAGTGAGAAAATCGAGTTATTAACTTTCTGAGTTGACCACTATAAGTTATTTGTCACTGATATACCTGAAAATTAATTTAAAGAATATTTTGAAAATTTTATGCCAGACTTGAATACAGTATGCCTTAAGATAAATGCTCTGAAAATTTGACAACGATTATGTGAAAATTAAGTGAGAAAATCGAGTTATTAACTTTTCGAGTGGACAAACACAAGTTATCTGTCACTGAAATTTCTGAAAATTTATCTAATACATATTTTGAAAATTCTATATCAGACTTGTGTACAGTATGCCTGAAGATAATTCCTCTGAAAATATGAAGACGAGTATATCTTAAATAAGTGAGAAAATCGAATGCTTAACTCTCCGAGTTGATCGGATTTATATGAATATTTAGGGTTGATTTGCTACCCTCCAGCGGCAAATTGGAAGGTGCCACTTACAGGGTATATTCACAGACCTATCAAGACATCATTTCAATGCCTACTACAAGAAAATGTGCGAAATATTTTAACAAGCATTTTTATGAATAAAGCATGATATAAATAGTTAAATTCGTATTAGGAAATGGTACCTAACTCAGGGTGTACATTATTTACATACCATAGAAAAAAAAGTTGAAGATGGTTTCTTCGAAACGAAACGTACTGAAAATTTGTATACGCTGTCTTATAGAGCTAAAAAAGTGGCAATAAGAAAGTACCTTTTGTATTCTAATGTCTGTTTTAAAAACTTCAGAAAAAAATAAAAACGAAATCGAAAGATTTCGGTTTTTGTTGAATATCTCCGAAAGTAAGCAGACATTTCTAGTTTTCTCAACAGAATATTACTGACCACTTAACTATTTTGTAATTCAATCGTCTTTGTAATTTTCACGGTTTCGGGGATCCCCATGCTGTTGATCCCCTTATTTTGGACGCCCTGTATATGAATGCTACTCAAAATAAAGGTGCCTTCATTATTTCACAGGAGTCATTTCAATATAGATTTGATTGCTTTTAAAAAGGCTCTTTGTTTTGTTTTTTGCCAAATTAAGAATAGCAACGCTAACACAGTGTATATAGTCGATATGTAGAGATGTATAGATGTATGTAGTGTATATCTTCGATGCAGCTTGGATATCGTGTTTTTTTAAATTTTTAAAGTAGGATCTAAATGTTGTACTTACAAACGCATCTAATGAGCAGCTTTGCTGAAAACATGAAACCCATACACAGGCATCAATCGCCAATTATTTCTTTCCTCATTTCGCCCTTGCGAATATTTCCAATTAGTTCGGAAACTAAAAACCTGCCCCTCCGGTAATTTCCCGTGCCTTTGTGTGCGCGCAGTCCGCCGTGTGATCTGGCATCGCCTTTCAGAACCCCCTTTGAGCCACTTTTGAGCCCCCCGGAGCGGCCCGGATTCCTTCTGCACTTGAAACTATCGTGGGGCAATCGCTTACGCGCGAGCGATTAAAATCATAAGCCTGCCACTTCGAGGGGGCCCTCGCACATTCCGCGACGCGCCCAGGTGAACGGGGCGGCGCTGAGGGGGGCCCCATTAAAATAAGCGACATACTAAACGGGCCGCATACTAATCGGTCGCTTAATAAAATATATTGCGCCCCCGGACTGGCGCATATTCGTTAAATAAAAACTTGGCACTAATTGCCTCGTTGGGGATTTCGCTGCTAAGTGTCTGCGGGGCGATATTTTATCCCTCCTCGAGCGTCTAGGCCCCCGTTAAGTGAGGGAGCGCCGCAAGTAGGGAGGAGGAAATTGAAAGCCCCACTGCATCCGAATGCGCCGCGGGATGAAAAATCCAGCAATTTAAGCGATGCAGGCAAACGAACCCACAGGTGCAATTTTTTTTAATATATATTGAAATACCGCCGTAGTGCCCTTTTATTAATATTTTTTTAAATGTGCCTTGATGGACGCAATTTTTAAATTAAAATTGTACTCAAGCACGCCCAATGTATTACACTTTGTGTAACATACTTTTTTTAATTAATAACGCGAATATAATACTAAACGCAGCTACTGGTGAAATCCCGAAAAAAATGGAATATGGTGAAGTTACCATCCATTGTAGCTGTTCAATACAAATATATAAGTATAATAAGTTGTTTATCAAATAATTGATTATTGATTAATTTTATGAATATTGGCATTTGACAAAATGATTCATGTTTTACAATTTATATAGAAAAGCTCTGCAATGCAAAAACTACAAAATTGTTTACGCTATTAACTAGTTACTGCTTTTTTTGTAATTATAACTTTTTGCATATTTCATTATTTCATTATTCAATGTTTTCACATTTTACCCGGAAATCTCTCACAATCTCGTCCCGTGTGTTTGTGATTATAAGGCGATGCTGTGGTACAGCTTCAGGTCCTTCCCCCTTATTATAAGCGTACACCGGTTGGGAAATTGACGTGTTTATTTGGTTTCCCGTAACGGCCGCAGCGGGGGCGGCGAGATAAGCACAGGGGCGGCATAGGGGTGGCACAGGGGTGGTTAATTGCATCGGCCAGGAATCCGCACGCAATCATCGGCCGAAAATTGATTGTCAGCCGCCGCTTTTTCTCGCCCTCAGCCCTTCCGAAGAGGAAATCGCTAGACTGTGTGGACGTCCAGTGTGTACATTTCATTAGCACTCGTCTCATTTTAAAAACAGCCGACGGTAATGCGGCATTTAATTACAGCGCATGGCGAATTCGATGTTATTATCTGGATAGGTTGATAATTAAATTCCGACGGGAGGCCGTAATTGAGGGTGAATTATCAGCGGAAACTCATAATATACATACATTAAATATTAAGTTATTGTGGAAATGGGGAAAATGTAGGAAATTGTGTAACACGAGCCAAATTAATCCAGTCACGACATACTGGAATTTATAAAAATTACCCCCTTGATTATTCATTACTGTTTTTTTTTTTGTCTAAAATACCACAGAAATTATTACATCATAAATTAGAAGGGCAACCAAAGATATGCTCCAAAAAAACTATTTTAAGCGCTTAAAATATGCTCTTAAAGATGCAAAATATGATCTTAAAAACTTGAAAACATGCTCTTAAAAATAGAAAAAAACCTATACTCTGTTCCATTTTTATTTTTTACTAAGTTGTAAAATTTAACTATATTGTATGTTCGAGTTGGCCAAAAATCAGGTCATTTAGGATAAAATGCTAAACGAAATTAGGACGGTGCTGAAGAATTATGGAGGAGAGAAAAATGGAAAATATGCTCTTAAAAATAGAAAATATCCTATATTCTATTCCATTTTTATTTTTTACTGAGTTGGCTCTGTTAGGGTGACAATATTGTTAGCCAATGTAAAAAGTCACCAGACTTAAAAAACTCGGTAATATTTAAAAAAACAGGTTTTATTTTATGAGAGTGGGCAATGTTCCATCTTAAAAATTAAAAATATCCTCTTAAAATGAAAATATGCTGTTATAAATAGAAAACATGCTCTTAAAATATAGAAAATAGGTTCCCAGAAATGAAAAATATACTAAAAAATGGAGAGTATGCACTTAACCCCGAATCATTAACCCCTTATACTTAAAAAATTAATTTGCATTAATTTGAAAATTAATTTTCTTATAAAAATCTTAGATACTTAATTCATATCTTGCAAAATAAGCTGAAATATGCAGAAATATGGTTTTTCACTTTTCTCAGTTTCACAGTTAAACTTTCGTTTTGAATTTTCTGATATTTTTGATAGTTACATTGAAATTATGGACTCTTTCGCCCGTTTGATATTTTAATTGCAAATAAATTTCTACCCACTTACTTTTAAAGTGTAGCCTTATAAGTTTAATTAAGTCATTTTATTTATACATTAGCTGTATTTTGTCATATTTCATGTTTTTATGTCTATTGTATTTTTTTGTTTTGATTTTTGGTCTGTGTAAGTGCAAACTCTAACACAAATAAAATTATTATTATTATTATTATAATTAAAGTTTCAATGGAAATTTCGTTGAATTTCTAGTAAAAATTTTGCAATTGCCGGTAATAGTTTTAATTTTTGCTGACAATTCTATAACTTTCACTGCAATTTTTAATTTACCAACAGAAATTTCGCAATGAAATTTTGAAATTGAAAAGATCGATAGAAATTTCATCATTTCCAGTAAAAAAATTGAAAACTGCCAGAATTTTTTTAAAATAATGCTTACTTTTGATAATTTTTGCAGCAACGTTTAATTAACAATCAAAATTTTGCAATTATTTCATAATTTTCATAAAAAGTGTCAATGGAAGTTTCATCATTTACAGTAAAAATTTGCAACTGCTAGATAAATTTCAAATAATGCTTACATTTGATAATTTTTGCAGCAATCTTTAATTGACAATCAAAATTTCGCAATTTACTATAACTATTTGTAATTTCGAAGTGCAATTTCAAGTTTTTCTTTGTTTTTATGAAAATTTCTTCGTTTCCAGTAAATATTTTGCAGTTTTCAGTAAAAATTTTGCAGTTTCTAGCAACATATTCAATTTATGCTGAGAGTTTTAAAATTTTCGCTGTCTTTAATTGCGACAAAGACAAAAAAATATTTCATATTTTTAACCCAGAATATCTACCAAAAATAATAACAAAATATAATTTAGCAAGAATAGTTGTTAAACATTGAAACATTGTAGTTATTTAAAACCACACTTATTTTTTTTCTGTGGTATAAGAATTGTTCTGTTCATTTAATGACGACGAAGACAATAATTTATACCTAATTTTAACCTAGAATAGGTACCAAAACAGTAACTAAAAACAATTTAGCAAGAATAGTTATTAAACATTGAAATATTATGTTATTGAGAACCCCTCTTTTTATTTTTTTACCGTAGTATTATGAGAATTGCTCTGTTCATTAAATTGTCTTAGATTCCCATAATTACTACTAGTACTACACCGAAATGTGCTTAAGAGCTGTTGAGCTGCAGAACATTGTGTTTTTAGGGAATCTGAGGTGTCTGGTACTTAAGAGCTGCTGAGCTGCAGAACATTGTGTTTTTACGACTTACGAGAACCCAATGATGTTTTGATCCTTATCTTGGACACCCTGTATGATATTATAACTGACATATCATTCATGGATATTGAGATGTAGGAGATGGTGACTGGTGCTTAAGAGCTGCTGAGCTGCAGAACATTGTGTTTTTCGGAAATCTGAGGTGGCTGGTGATTAAGAGCTGCTGAGCTGCAGACATTGTGTTTTTAGGGGATTTGGGGAGGCTGCTGCTTAAGAACTGTTGAGCTGCAGAACATTGTGTTTTTAGGAAATTTGAGGTGGCTGGTGCTTAAGAGTTGCTGAGCTACAGAATATTGTGTTCTTACCGTTTCAAGATCCCAATGCTGTTTTGATCCTTATCTTGGACACCCTGTATGTTATAATAACCGATATATCATAAATGGATAATGAGATGTAGGAGATGGTGGCTGGTGCTTAAGAGCTGCTGAGTGGCAGAACATTGTGTTTTTGGGGAACAGAGGTGATTGGTGGTTAAGAGCTGCTGAGCTGCAGAACATTTTTTTACGGAATCTGAGGTGGACGGAATCCTTAAGAGCTGCTGAGCTGCATAACATTATGTTTTTACGGTTTCGAGATCCCAATGCTGTTTTGATTCTTATCTTGGACACCCTGTATGTTATTATAACTAACATATCATTCATGGATATTGAGATATTGAAGATGGTGGCTGGTGCTTAAGAGCTGCTGAGCTGCAGAAGATTGTATTTTTAGGGGATCTGGGGTGGATGCTGCATAAGAGCTGACCGGATGGAATCGGTCAATTCCCATCTGTTCATGCTTCTTTTACATTCAAATTACTAATCTGTTTGCAAAATATGCTCCAAATGATTTGATAACGCAGCTAATCAACTCGTGTTTAAACAGCAACCATAAAATTAGCGCCACATGAAAATTTCTTAACGTTATCACAGCGTTACGACTTCTACCAATTCGCAGCAAACCAGGCGAAATATTTCCAGTTCGCAATATGGACTTAGACGATTTTTACTTCGCTCTAAAATGCACGGCCATATTTTGTGCCTCCATCATGTTATTCAGTGCGTGGTCACTGACCTACTTCAAACGCAAGAAGATACCGTACCTGGAGCCAACTATACTATTCGGAAACGTGACCGAAGTGTTCACACACAGCCGTCCTGGGTTCGAAATCTTCACGGACTTCTACAAAACCATGCGGAGCAAGGGGCACAAGCACGCAGGTTTCTACGCCTTCGGGAAGCCGCTGTACGTGGTTTTGGACCTCGAGTACGTGAAGAACGTCCTGATGAAGGACTTCCAGTACTTCAACAGCCACGGACATGAATTCGACGAGAAGCACGAGCCTCTAGGTTCGAACCTGTTCACGATGGGCAGCGAGCAGTGGAAGAACCTGAGGCCCAAAATTACACCGGCGTTTTCAATGGTAAAGCTGAAGCTGATATCACCTACAGTAATCGATTGTGCTGTACCATTGAAGCAGGAAATCGCCAGATTGTGCGATGCAAATCTGCCGATGGACGTTTACGATTTGGCGGCGAAATTTTCCATCGACGTTGTAGGCTCATGCTTCTTCGGCATCGATTGCAACAGCTTCAAATATCCGGACGCGGAGTTCAAACGCTACGCCGAAAACGTGTTCACTCTTGGGCCGGTGTCCATCATGAAGTCGATCTTAGTCTACTGCTGGCCCAAAGTTGCGTTCGCTTTGGGCATGAAGATCATCAAGAAAGAAGCGACGGATTTTTTCGTGAGCACGGTCAAAAATACGGTGCAATACAGGCAGAATAACAACCTCAGAAGGAACGACGTGCTGCAGACGTTCATAGATATGCGAGGTAATGATGAATCCATGTCGTATATAGGAATAGCCTCGCAATCCTTCATGCTGTTCGTTGCTGGACACGAAACTGCTTCGTTGGCAGTAACCCATTGTATGTTCGAGTTGGCCAAGAATCAGGTCATTCAGGATAAAATGCGAAACGAAATTAGGACGGTGCTGAAGAAGTATGGAGGGGAGATCAATTTTGAAGGTTTAGCAGAGATGAAGTATGTAGAGCAAGCGCTTAATGGTGAGTCTCAGCATGTTACCTAAATATATTTTGCCCTACAAGTTATAAGTCAAAAGATTGGTACCAAGACTTAATAAAAAAATCGAATCTTCAAATCAAATCAGAAGATCAAAAAGTTCTTCTGATCTTCAAATCATTACTTTTTCACTTATTCTAAAGTTTTTCTAAAGCTTTCACTAAATCTAAAGCTCATGTGAATTTGGAACGATCGAACGGCTTAACCACAATTGCATTTGAAAATGAACACTGTATATCATAAATCAGTTTTCAACGTTGAAAATTCAATAAATGTTTAAAACTAATTTATGATATAAACTGTTAATTTTTAAAAGTAATTGAAGTGAAATCGTTCGATCGTTTCTAATTCACATGAGCTTTAGATTTCAACAGAGGTAGTTCTGGGAATTTTGAAAGTCAATCGCCTGGGCAACGAAAACATAAAGAGTGAAGAGTTCGGAAGTCCTTACAGTTATACAATAAAGTTTTGATTTAGTGAAATTTACTGTTCTCATTATCATACTTTACATTTAACAGAGGTACATCTGAGGAAATTTGGAAGGTCCATTGGCTTGGCAACGAAAACAAAAAGAGCGAAGAGTTTAGAAGTTCAGACAGTTATACAATAAACTTTTGATTCCGTGAAATTTACTGTTCTCATTCATCCTACTTTACATTTATCTCGAAACTGTCTATTTTGACATAGTCACTCTATCTTGTAAGCCCACATTGACTTATTCATATGAAGTTTTAGATCAAAATTATACTCTTTGCCACTTTGGGAAACTCTTCAATCTGTTGGTAGCTTATTTGGGTAGATCTCAAACTTAATATATATTTATAGTAATATAAACTCTTCCTGACTATACTGAATCCTCAACAGATCCACACTGAATACTGAACACCAACAGAGTACTGAATGGATGTGCTCCAAAATTTTAAAATCAGTGTTCAGTTATCCTCCTCAACAGATCCACACTAAATACTGAACACCAACAGAATACTAAATGGATGAGCTACAAAATTTTGAAATCAGTGTCCAGTTATCCTGCTCAACAGATCCACACAGAACACTGAACACTAACAGAACATTGATTGGATGAGCTCAAAAATGTTGAAATCAGTGTTCAGTTATCCTCCTTAACAGATCCACACTGAACACTGAACACCAACAGAACACTAATTGGATAAGCTCCAAAATTTTGAAATCAGTGTTCAGTTATCCTCCTCAACAGATCTACACTGAACACTGAACACTAACAGAACACTGATTGGATGAGCTCCAAAATTTGAAAATCAGTGTTCAGTTATCCTCCTCAACAGATCCACACTGAACACTGAACACCAACAGAAAACTGATTGGATAAGCTCCAAAATTTTGAAATCAGTGTTCAGTTATCCTCCTCAACAGATCCACACTGAACACTGAACACCAACAGAACACTGATTGGATGAGCTCCAAAATTTTGAATTCAGTGTTCAGTTATCCTCCTCAACACATCCACACTAAACATTGAACACCAATAGAATACTGAATGGATGAGCTCCAAAATTTCGAAATCAGTGTTCGGTTATCCTGCTCAACAGATCCACACTGAACACCAATAGAACACTAATTAGATGAGCTCCAAAATATTGAAATCGGTGTACAGGTTATCCTCCTCAACAGATCCACACTGAACACTGAACACCAACAAAACACTGATTGGATGAGCTCCAAAATTTCGAAATCAGTATTCGGTTATCCTCCTCAATAGATCCACAATGAACACTGAACACCAACAGAACACTGATTGGATGAGCTCCAAAATTTTTAAATCAGTCTTCAGTTATCCTCCTCAGCAGATCCAAGTTTCACAAATCTGTTTCTTGTATTATTCAGAATCGCTCAGGAAGTATCCTCCGGTGAGCTTGCTGATAAGGAAGTGCCTGAAGGACTACGAAGTTCCAGGCACAGGTGCAATTGTGGATAAAGGCACGCAGGTGATCATTCCCATCCATGGCATTCAAAACGATCCCGAATACTATCCGCAACCAGAGCTTTTCGATCCCGATAGGTTCGTGGACAACAAGCGCGATATTTTGCCCTTCACGTTCCTTCCTTTCGGCGATGGACCTCGGATTTGCATGGGTAAGATACGAATAGGTGAAAGAACGAAGCAAATCAGAGTATTTTTGCAGCTATACGGATGGCTATGATGCAGATGAAGACGGTGGTTGCGTCGTTCCTGGGAGAGTATCGGATTCACCTCCACCCCGACGGTCCTCAGGAGATCAGCTTTGATCCATTTTCCATAGTGTTAAGAAGCAAAGAAACTATACTCTTAAAAGCAGTTAAAATTGATAATTTGGGCGAGTAGAATGAGTATGAACATTATTTTTATTTATGTTATAAATATAGCAACGATTTTGTCAAAATAATTCTAGTGAGTAGGAATTTGAATTAGGAAGTTTTCAATATTATTATAATTTATCAATGTACTACAATTGTTCATATTATACAGGGTGTCCAAGGCTCTTGCACCATTAAAAGTTTATGGAGTCCCGATAAAATAAAAATTAAAAACAAAACAGCGAAATATGACTCTCGTCACGTCAAATATAATAATAATAATAATAATATTTTTATGTGTTTAGAATTATACAGCATACACAAGTTAAAGCAAGTACATAGTTTGTAAAGTATAGAAATTTCAGTAACAGCTAACCTTCACTGTAAATGCTGAAAGTTATATCTTCGATTTTCTCACTTATGCATTACAGCAACTTTGCCAAATTTTCAGGAATAATATCGTTAGGTGTAGTAAATACAAATCTAATATAAAATTAGCAATTCATAAATTTTCAGAAATTTCAGTAAAAGCTAACCCATACGTGTAAATGCTGAAAGTTATATCCTCGATTTTCTCACTTATTCATTACAGAAACTTAGCTAAATTTTCAGGAATAATGTGATTAGGTGTTGTAAATGTAAATATAACGTCAAACATGCAATTAATAAGTTTTCAAAAAGTTCAGTAAATGCTAACCCTTACCTGTAAATGCTGAAGGTTATATCCTCAATTTCTCACTTATTCATTACAGAAACTTTGCCAAATTTTCAGGAATAATGTCATTATGTGTAGCAAATACAAATCTAACATCAGATATGTAATTCATAAATTTTCAGAATTTTCAGTAAAAGCTAACCCATACGTGTAAATGCTGAAAGTTATATCCTCGATTTTCTCACTTATTCATTACAGCAACTTTGCCAAATTTTCAGGAATAATCTCATTGGGTGTAGTAAATAGAAATCTAATATCAAATACGCAATTCATAAGTTTTCAGAATTCTCAGTAAAAGCTAATTCATACGTGTAAATGCTGAAAGTTATATCCTCGATTTTCTCACGTATTTATTATAGCAACTCTTTCAATTTTTCTGAAATAATGTCTTAACGTGTAGTAAATAAAAATCTAATATGAAATATGCAATTCAGAAATTTTCAGGAATTTCAGTAAAAGCTAACTTATACCTGAAAATGCGGAAAGCTATGGCCTCGTTTTCTCACTCATTCATAACAGAAACTTAGCCAAATTTTTAGGAATAATGTCTTTAGGTGTAGCATATACAAATTTAATATCATATATGTAATTCAGAAATTTTCAGGAATTTCAGTAAAAGCTAACCCATACCTGAAAATGCTGGAAGTTATATCCTCGATTTTCTCACTTATTCAATATAGCAACTTTGCCAATATTTGAAGAATAATGTCTTTAGGTGTTGTAAATATAAATCTAATACCAAACATGCAATTCATTAATTTTCAAAATTATAGCCAACTCTCACCTGTAAGTTCTGAAAGTTATATACTCGATTTTCTCACTTTTTCAATACAGCATATTTGCCAAATTTTCAGGAATAATGTCTGTAGGTGTAGTAAATAAAAATCTAATATCAAATATGTAATTCAGATATTTTCAAGAATTTCAGAAAAAAGCTAACCCTCACCTGTAAATGCTGAAAGTTATATCCTCGATTTTCTCACTTATTCATTACAGCAACTTTGCCAACTTTTCAGGAATAATGTCTTAAGGTGAAGTATATAAAAATCTTATTTCAAATATGTAACTCAGAAATTTTCAGGAATTCCAGTAAAAGGTAACCCATACCTGAAAATGTTGAAAGTTATATCCTCGATTTTCTCACTTATTTATTACAGAAACTTTGCCAAATTTTCAGGAATAATGTCTTGAGATGTACTAAATACAAATCTAATATAAGATATGTAATCCATAAATTAAATAAAAATCAGTAATAGCTAAACCCCACCTAAAAATGCTGAAAGTTATATCCTCGATTTTCTCACTTATTATTTACATAAACTTTGCCAAATTTTCAGGAATAATGTCTTTAGGTATAATAAATACAAATCTAATATCAAATATGTAATTCAGAAATTTTCTGAAATTTAAGTAAAAGCTTACCCTCACCTGTAAATGCTGAAAGTTATATCCTCGATTTTCTCACTTATTCATTACAGAAACTTTGCCAAATTTTCAGGAATAATGTCTTTAGGTGTAGTAAATAACAATATAAATGCAAATATGTAAGTTATAATGTTTCAGAAATATCAGTAAAAGCTAACCCATACCTGTAAATGCTGAAAGTTATATCCTCGATTTTCTCAGTTATTCATTACGGAAACTTTGCCAAATTTTCAGGAATGGTGTATTTAGGTGTAGTAAATAAAAAACTAATATTAAATATGTAATTAAGAAATGTTCAGAAATTTCAGTAAAATCAGAAAATGCGGAAAGTTACATCGTCGATTTTCTCAGTTATTCATAAAATAACTTTGCCAAATTTTCAGGAATAATGTCTTTAGGTGTAGTTAATAACAATTTAATATCATACATGTTATTCAGAAATTTTCAGGAATTTCGGTAAAAGCTTACCCGTACCTGAAAATACTGAAAGTTATATCCTCGATTTTCTCAGTTATTCATTACGGAAACTTTGCCAAATTTTCAGGAATGGTGTATTTAGGTGTAGTGAATAAAAATCTAATATCAAATATGTAATTCAGAAATGTTCAGAAATTTCAGTTAAACCTGAAAATGCGGAAAGTTATATCGTCGATTTTCTCAGTTATTCATAAAATAACTTTGCCAAATTTTCAGGAATAATGTCTTTAGGTGTAGTTAATAATTTTTTAATATCATACATGTAATTCAGAAATTTTCAGGAATTTCAGTAAAAGCTAACCCTCACCTGTAAATGCTGAAAGTTATATCGTCGATTTTCTCACTTATTCATTACAGACACTTTGCCAAATTTTCAGGAATAACGTCTTTAGGTGTACCAAATATAAGTATTATATCAAATATGTAATTCAGAAATTTTCAGAAATTTCAGTAAAAGCTTACCCTCACCTGTAAATGCTGAAAGTTATATCCTCGATTTTCTCTTTTATTCATTAAACAAACTTCATCAAATTTTCAGGAATATTGTCTTTATGTGTAGTAAATAAAAATCTAATATCAAATATGTAATTTAGATATTTTCAGAAATTTCAGTAAAAGCTAACCCTCACATGTAAATGCTGAAAGTTATATCCTCGATTTTCTTACTTATTCATTACAGGAACTATGCCAAATTTTCAGGAATAATATCCTTAGGTACAGTAAATTAATATCTAATATAAAATTCATGAATTTTCAGAATTTCAGTAAAAGCTAACTTTACCTGAAAATGCTGAAAGTTATATCCTCGATTTTCTCACTTATTCATGATAGCAACTTTACCAAATATTCAGGAATATTTTCTTTAGGTGCAGTAAATAAAAATCTAATATCAAATTTGTAATTCATAAGTTTTCAGAAATATCAGTAAAAGCTAACCCATACGTGTAAATGCTGAAAGTTATATCCTTGATTTTCTCACTTATTCGTTACAGAAACTTTGGAAAATTTGCAGGAATAATGTCTTTAGGTGTAGTAAGTATATATCTAATATCAAATATGTAAGTCGTAAATTTTCAGAAATTTCAGGAATAGCCAACTGTCGCCTGTGAGTTCTACAAGTTATATCCTTGATTTTCTCACTTATTCATTACAGAAACTTTGCCAAATTTTCAGGAATAATGTCTTTAGGTGCAGTAAATAAAAATCTAATATCAAATAAGTAATTCAGAAAATTTCAGGAATTTCAGTAAAAGCTAACTTATACCTGAAAATGCTGAAAGTTATATCCTCGATTTTCTCACTTATTCCTTATAGAAACTTTGCCAAATTTGTAGGAATAATGTCAGTAGGTCTAGTAAATACAAATCTAATATGAACTATGCAATTAATAAATTTTCAGAATTTTCAGTAAAAGCTAACTTATACCTGTAAATTCTGAAAGTTCTATCCTCGATTGTCTCACTTATTCATTACAGAAACTTTGCCAAAGTTTCAGGAATAATGTCTTTAGGTATAGTAAATACAAAACTAATATCAAATATGTAATTTATAAAGTTTTCAGAAATTTTAGTAATAGCCAACTCTCACCTGTAAGTTCAGAAAGTTATATCCTCGATTTTCTCACTTATTCATTACAGCAACTTTGCCAAATTTTCAGGAATAATATCTTAAGGTGTAGTAAATAATACTCTAATATCAAATAAGTAATTCAGAAATTTTCAGAAATTTCAGTACAAGCTTACTCTCACCTGTAAATGCTGAAAGTTATATCCTCGATTTTCTCACTTATTCATTACAGCAACTTTGCCAACTTTTCAGGAATAATATCTTAAGGTGTAGTATATAAAAATCTTATTTCAAATATGTATCTCAGAAATTTTCAGGAATTCCAGTAAAGGGTAACCCATACCTGAAAATGTTGAAAGTTATATCCTCGATTTTCTCACTTATTTATTACAGAAACTTTGCCAAATTTTCAGGAATAATGTCTTGAGATGTACTAAATACAAATCTAATATAAGATATGCAATTCATAAATTTAAAAAAAAACAGTAATAGCTACACCCCACCTAAAAATGCTGAAAGTTATATCGTCGATTTTCTCACTTATTAATAATAGAAACTATGCCAAATTTTCAGGAATCATGTCATTAGGTGTTGCATATATAAATCTAATATCAAATATGTAATTCATAAATTTTCAGAAATTTCAGTAATAGCCAACTCTCACCTGTAAATTCTGAAAGTTATATCGTCAATTTTCTCACTTACTCATTATAGCAACTATGCCTAATTTTTCGGAATATTGACCTTAGGTATAGAAAATACAAATCTATAATGAAATATGCAATTCGGAAATTTTCTGAATTTTCAGTAATAGTTAACCCCTACCTGTAAATGCTGAAAGTTATATCCGCGATTATCTCACTTATTCATTACAGAAACTTTGCAAAATTTTCAGGAATAATGTCTTAAGGTGTATTAAATACAAATCTAATATAAGATGCAATTCATAAATAAAAATAAAACAGTAATAGCTAACCCCCACCTGTAAATGCTGAAATTTATATCCTCGATTATCTCACTTATTCTTTACAGCATCTTTGCCAAATTTTCAGGAATAATGTCTTTAGGTGTAGTAAATAAAAAATTAATATCAAATATGCAATTCATGAATTTTCAGAAATTTCAGTAAAAGCTAACCCTCGCCTGTAAATGCTGTAAGTTATATCCTGGATTTTCTCACTTGTTCATTAAATTTCCCCACTGAGAAGGTTAACATCCACATGCTTGCTCGCGTTTATTTCCAGTGTTTCACATTGAGCCCTTAATGATTTATAAATAAACGCGTCGAGTTCCCAGTTTGAATATAAAATCTCCGATGTCTCCGTGGAGCCCCTTATTGAAACTAATTAGGGCGAAGTAGAAACAACGCCATGGCAATGAGTGTTATTTGTGGCGGAATTAAGTCGACGGTGGCAGAAAGAAAACAGTGGCGCACAAAGCCGCGGAAATTAGCGTGCGGGGGCGGCAAGCCCCCCGCTTCCGGCCCCCGGCTTAAACGGGGCCGGCGCCCCGCGGGGGGTGATTTAGGGCCCGGCGCGGTACGCACATGGCGGACGAGTTAATGCCGTCACTGCGGGGGCGGTTTTATGAAGCGCCGCTGAGCGGGGTGCGGGCGGGAAACGGGGGGTGGAGGGTTGATGGATGGACCGGGCAGCCGGAATCTTGGGGGGTTGGGGGCGGGCTGACTTATCGCCGTACATTGCCGCCGCCCTTGGCACACTTCGGCCGGACTCGGTGAGCCGCAACAAATGCCCACCTATTTGTTTATAATCTCCCTTCTTCGGGGGCGGCGTATAAAATTGCCGGGTCAGAGCTGCACGACGAAATAATTGACACGAATCAATAACGAGATCAACTACTTCATTAAATTGCAGTTTCAGAGTTCTGAGCTGCCTTTCTTGAGGGGGTCGTAACTTTTCATTGTCAACATTATAAATCGGGGTCTGAGTCACCATTTTCCAGCGATACTTTAATTTATTTGATTTTAAATAAAACTGTCCCCTAAGAAAACATATAAATTTATTTCAGTTGAATTATATACCCTGTAACGCACTAGTGAGTTATAAATCATGCGCACTGAAATCTTAAAATTCATAAATAAACTTGATGTATCAAAACTAATTTTGCAATTAAAAAGTGTGGCTAAACATTAATTTCCACTACACATAAAAACACAAGTCTCGCCCTATAATGTTAAAAACGACACATAAGTGAGTTAAAATTCCTCCACTAGTGTAGTCTGAGAGTAATCATAATTAACTGCCCCGAGGACTAATGACGCAATTTTTCTGCGACCGTTCCACAGCCCTAATGATGAATAAGTCCGCCCATTCGTCAGCACCCCCATCAGCCGCCCCCCTCCGAGCCGCCCCCCGCCGGAAGAAGAGCCGACCGCCTGATCCTTTACATGTTTTATGTAGTTATTTATGGCGGAGACTACCACCCCTTATAGCCCAGATTTGCCCGGCGCAAACAGTCGAAAAAATATTATATTTGCCGTGCCATAAAAACTGTATTAGGGAGCAAAGTATCTGTATTCTTATACATACACACCCTCACATATATGTATTTATATGTGTGTCTGGGCATGAGGGTGGATAAGGGAGCGGAATGGTTAAGATGTATGTGTATGTGTGAGCATGTGTGCGTTCGATATCCGCAAATATTTTTCTAAAAGTTCGAGGCGATGCCCTCGAGCGCATCCACCTTTTCACATGTCTTCGGCGCGGCGTGCAACTGTTAAACAAATAAAAGTAATAAGTAGAATTTTGTCCCTACTAAATTACATTATCTTTGAGCGTTTTCCAATAGGAAATGCCCATAAAAATCATTGTACATAAAAAAATTATAAACGTTTTGTATTAGCCCTTAATTATACATATCAACTATTTAATATGAAGATATGATCAAGATTCTTTGATAGATCCCAACTAAATTACATTATCTTTGAGAGTTTTCCAATAGGAAATGCCCATAAAAATCATTGTACATGAAAAAAATATAAACGTCTTGTATTAGCCCTTATTATGCATATCAACTCTTTTATATCAAGATATGATCAAGATTCTTTGATACCATTCCTTGATCAATTCTTTGCCATTTTCTAATGGCACAATAAATTCCTCTGTATAAAAATTTCAAAAATCTACTCGTACATCTTTGATCAATTCTTTACCATTTTCTAATGGCAAAATAAATTACTCTGTATAAAAATTTCAATAATGTACTCGTACATCTTTGATCAATTCTTTGCCATTTTCTAATGGCAAAATAAATTCCTCTGTATAAAAATTTCAATAATATACTCGTACATATAATTTTCTCCCCGATTATGTCTGTCAAAGAAAATATCCTTTGGATAAATTTTGTAATAATCTATGGAATTTTATCCCCGATTGTTCCCCTTAAAGAAACTAGCAAAATAAATTGCTGTGGATGAAAATTTCGCAGGATTTGCTCTAGGAAAATTGTCCCGCAGGAAACGAAGAAAAAAAACACCCCGCCGTATAAATCATTTAACAGCGTATTGAATTAGCTCCACATATCCGGCAAAAATGCGGGCCACTTGACGCCGGGGCCCTTCGTCTCCTTTATTAAATCGGACGTTGCACCGGGGCAAAAAATGGGCGACTTGGCTGAAAGAGCGATTTTTTTTGCGGTCCTGCGGCGCATGCATATTCATGCGGTCGCGAAACCGAATTAGCCGATAGCACCGCGCCGCCCCCGACAGCTCACGCGAGGCGCCGGGGGCGGCCACAAAAAGGCCCCGTTTCGACGCCAGCAATTTCCTGGTGATGTATCGCCGCGAAAAACCACGGCATTAATTATAAAAATGCACGTCCAGACGCGCAAAAAATTGCGGAAATGGTAATGAATGCGTTTCTTGTTACTTGTTCTTGTTACTTTTAAATTGAATTCCAGCAAATGAGTGCAATGTGATAATAAAAAGATAATCACTGATTTACATATATGTACTTGCATCCAACATATTAGTGTAAAACATTTTGCAAAGACGAAATAAATTTATTAAATTTCTTACAGGTTATGATTTCATGATCCTGTGCGAAATTTTCTGTTATATTTGCAAGTGTTGACAAGAATATCAAATGTTTTCTCAAAACTTTATAACATACAGTAAGAAATTTATTGAAATTTGTATGGTTTTCAAAGGATTTCATGATTCTGTGCGAAATTTTCAGTTTCTTACACTTTTCCAAGTGTTGACAAGAATATCAATTGCTTTCTCAAAACTTTATAACATACAGTAAGAAATTTATTGAAATTTGTATGGTTTTCAAAGGATTTCATGATTCTGTGCGAAATTTTCACTTTCTTACACTTTTCCAAGTGTTGACAAGAATATAAATTGCTTTCTCAAAACTGTATAACGTACAGTACGAAATTTATTGGATTTTGCATGGTTTTGAAAGTTGTGATACGAATTCCAAACAATCTCCAAAGATTCTAAAAGAATACTATAGAAAATTTTAGGGAAATTCAAAATAATTCAATAATTGTCCTAGTAGATTTCGTACAGTTTTTAAAGTTTCTATTGAGGATTCTCTTAAAATTATAATAAATTAAGTTAACATTTCTTTAATATCTGAATGTTTAACTTACATTTATGCAAGTTTTGATAAGGTTTTCAAATATATCTCAATAATACAGGAAATTCAGTTCTGGACTTCTTAGTTTTTTAAAGTTTTCACATTTTTTTAAATATTTCTCGAAAATTAAGCCCTGATTTAAATGTACTTGCAACATATTTTGTATTTTGTATGTTGTATTCATATTTTATTTAACATGATTAGTCATTAGTATTGTATGACTACGTAAAAATATAGAATTGAATTGTATTGAATTGAACATATTAGGGTGAACATTTTTGCAAAGACGAAGAAAATTTACTAAATTTCTTACAGGATTGACTAAATTTCTGATTTCATACTTTTGTACGAAATTTTCTGTTACACTTTTGGAAGTATTGACAATAATTTCAAATGCTTTCTTAAAATTGTAAAACATACAGTAGGAAATTTATTGGAATTTGTATGATTTTGAAAGAATTTCATGATTATGTGTTAAATTTTCTGTTTCTTACACATTCGCAAGTGTTGACATGAATTTCAAATGCTTTACCAAAACTGTATAACATACAGTAGGAAATTTATAGGAATTTGTATGGTTTTGAAAGTTGTCATACGAATTCCTAACATTCTCTAAAGATTCTAAATGAAAACTATAAGTAGTAGTATTTGTTGGCGGTAAGTAACATTAAAGTTTTACACAAGTCAAATATACACATTATAAGAAATGGAGTATGAAATTGAGTGGATTTATTTGGTTTCAAAATTTTGAAAATAATTCCAACCACTTTCTGAAAACTGTAGGAAGACCAGTATTTTCTTACAGTTATGACTAAAAACATATAATTATTCACTTCCCTTTTCATGACTGTAGGAAATTATTTATTTCTTACACTTTTGCTTGTGTAGACAAGAATTTCAAATGTTTTCTCAAAACTGTATAATATACAGTAGGAAATTTACTTTATTTTGTATGGTTGTGAAAGTTTTGATACGATTTCCAAACATTCTCTAACAATTCTAAAAGAAAACTATAAGAAATCGAGTACTAAATTGAATGGATTTGTTTGTTTTCAAAGTTTTGAAAATAATTCCAAATATTTTCTGAAAACTGTAAAAAGACTGGTATTAGTATTTTCCTACAGTTTAGACTAAAAATATGTAATTATTCACTTCATCTTTCAGGACTGTAAGAACATTTTGTTTCTTACACTTTTGCAAGTGTTGATAAGTATTTCAAATGCTCTCTCAAAACTGTGTAACATACAGATTTTTTAACAGATTCTAAAAGAAAACTATAAGTAGTAGTATTAGTAGTTATGTGTAGTAGACACAAGTCAAATATACACATTACAATAAATCGAGCACGAAATTTACTGGATTTCTTTGTTTTCAAAGTTTTGAAAATAATTCCAAATATTTTTGAAAATTGTAGGAAGATTAGCATTAGGTTTAGTATTTTCTTACAGTTTTAACTAACAACATGTAATTATTCACTTCCGCTTTCATGACTAACAAAGTTTCTTTATCTTACACTTTTGCAAGTGTTGACAAGATCTTCAAATGCTCTCTCAAAACTGCAATATAGAGTAAGAAATTTATTCGATTTCATATGGTTTTGAAAGTTTTGATACGATTTCCAAACATTCTCTATAATTCTAAAAGAAAACTATAAGAAATCGAATAGGAAATTTACTGGATTTCTTTGTTTTTAAAGATTTGAAAATAATTTCAAACATTTTTTTAAAACTGTAGAAATATTGGGATTAGTATTTTCCTACAGTTTAGACTAAAAATTTGTAATAATTCACTTCCGCTTTCATGATTGTAGGACATTTTATGTTGTTATACTTTGGCAAGTGTTAATCAGATTTTCAAATGTTCTCTCAAAACTGTGTAACATACAGTACGAAATTTATTCGATTTTATATGGTTTTGAAACTTTTGATACGATTTACAAACATTCTCTAAAGATTCTAAAAGAAAACTATAAGAAATAGAGTACTAAATTGACTGGATTTCTTTGTCTTCAAAGTTTTAAAAATAATTCAAAACAATTTCTGAAAACTGTAGGAAGACTGGATTTAGTATTTTCTTATAATTTTGACTAACAACATGTAATTATTCACTTCCGCTTTTATGACTGTACTGTTTCTGTTTTTTACACTTTTACAAGTGTTGATAAGAATTTCAAATGCTTCTCAAAACTGTGTAACATAGAGTAGGAAATTTATTGGATTTTGTATGGTTTTGAAGGTTTTGATACGAATTCCAAAAATTCTCTTAAGATTCTAAAAGTAACTATAAGAAATCAAGTACGAAATTGACTGGATTTGTTTGTTTTCATAGTTTTGAAAATAATTCAAAACATTTTCTGAAAACTGTAGGAAGACTGGGATTAGTATTTTTTTTTCATTTTATTTCTTTAGTAGACCATTTAGCCACAAAAGTTTATATGGATTGGGTATGTCAAATTTTTCTAACAGTACAGTTTGACTAAATATTTGTAATTATTCACTTTCACTTTCATGACTGCAAGAAATTTTCTTTATCTTACACTTTTGCAAGTGTTGGCAAGAATATCAAATGCTCTCTCAAAACTGTAGAAAATGTATTAGATTTTATAAAGTTTTGAAAGTTTTGATACGATATCCAAACATTCTCTAAAGGTTTATTTGTTTTCAAAGTTTTGAAAATAATTCCAAACATTTTCTAAAAACTGTATGAAGACTGGCATTAGTATTTTTCTACAGTTTTGACTAAAAGCTTGTAATTATTCACTTCCGCTTTCTTGACTGTAGAAAATGTTTTGTTTCTTACACTTGAGCAAGTGTTGACCTGAACTTGAAATGCATTCTCAAAACTGTATAACATACAGTAGGAAGTTTTGAAAATAATTCGAAACATTTTCTGATAACTGTAGGAAGACTCTGTTTAGTATTTACTTACATTTTTGACTAAAAACACGTAATTATTTACTTCCGCTTTCATGACTGTGGGAAATTTTCTGTTTCTTGGACTTTTGCAAGTGTTGACAAGAATTTCAACCTTTGTCTCTAAACTGTAGGAACTAGAAGTAGGAAATTTACTGGATTTTGTGTGGTTTTAAAAGTTTTGATACGAATTCCAAACACTTAAGAAAACTATAAGAAATCAAGTACGAAATTGACATGATTTATTTGATTTCAACGTTTTGAAAATAATTCCAAACATTTTTTGAGAATTGTAGGAAGACTGGGTATAGTATTTTCTTACGGTTTTTTAAATGTAATCATGGCAGTCCAGTTGCGGATCGTTTTCCTCGATTTTCCCGGCTCTTTAAAAGCTGCGAACACCGCAGACTGTGTACAATAACATAATCTTGTAAAACGACAATTTCCGGCCGCAGCGCGCCGGTTGTACTGGAAATATAACGGCCGTTTAAGTTAGTTATAACGCAATAACTGCACGGAAGGCGGCGATTATATAAATACGTCTGGCTGCTGGTATCGGGGGGCGACTGGAACTGGAGGCGGCTGGAACGGGGGCGTCTGGAACAGGGGGCGGCTGAAACAGGGGGCGGCTGGAAGGGGGCTGGCGCCGGTGTCCGTGAGAGGACACTCTCGTATCGCGATTTGATGAGTCGTGAAATTCGACGAACGAAGGGCACCGAAGAGGTTCGTCGTCCGGAGATGAAAGGGTTGATTTAAATTGTTATTGCTGGCTGCCACAGACATAGCCGGAACGGAAGCCGTAGGAAAGTGCTGCGAAAGTTGTTGAACTGAGACGCAGTGAAATCGTGTTTAACTCGAGCTTAAGTAATAAAGAAATAATTGCACTGCAAAAACTCCAGACTCACATACTCGGCGAAATTTCGATTGAAGGTAAAAGGACGATTATAATTACCGGCAATAAATGAACGAAGGAATTAAATTTATACAGGGTGTCAATTTGAAAAATTGCCCTCGACTTTATTCATAGAGCACAGGTTTTTTTTTAAAATTACTCAAAATTGTTTGGGTGGTTCGAAGGGGGAGCCAAAATGGCGTAGGTACTGTCCATCCCCTACCCACCGTTTAAGCCACAGCCACATACATCTAAATAAATTAAATGGCACCCCCATTTGGTGAACTAGTTTTGTAATTAAATCATATAAAGCCAGGACAAGGCATAAAATGCATTTACGCTCTATCCACTACGCCAATGGCCGGCGTTAGGAACCCGCATTCCGGTTTATTTCATTTTCCAACTTTACCCACGCACGCACATATGTTTATTAAATTTGTGTCGCGTTGTTGTACATTCACTTACATTTTTCGAATTTTTTTCTTTGTGATATCTTTTATAAATACTTTCACTAAGCGCAAAATATTATGATAAATGTGAAAAGCGAGTGGTTGTTATAAACCACCTAAGTGATACTAAAGGATTACGTATTTTACAACAAGCTACTTATTATACAGTACTCCTAACATTAATTATAATTGCGCGGATTAATTCCGCTCCCAGTTTCGCGTGCAAACAGCCTGGTGAGGTGGGAAACGGAAGAGGAAAAACAGCGACCGTCCGTCGCTTTCTCGGCAAACTCCTCCGAGTTGGTTTTTACACCTCCGCTCTGCCGCGCCGCCAGAGGGGCCTAAGGGAATGGGGCGCCGAATCCTCGTGCTTTGAATTGTTAATTAGAAACAGATCCAATAATTACCGGGCAAGAAGCGGGCAGGAAATTAAAGGTGAGCCAGGGCCTGGTGCGTGGAGTTAATTAATTTTTTATCGGCGTGCTCCTCGGGAGTTTGCGTGCTCCGCGCCTTAATTATTCACCAGGACTCCTCGGAAAACACGTAAATAAATAACGCCGGCGCCTCAAGTTGCCACTCAATGGGGTGGGCGTCATCGCCGGGGAAGGTCTAATTATGGCAGTCACTGTTTTTCATTCTATGTAGACTTATGAAGAAATTACGTAGGAGTACTAATTTGAAGCCTCTGATTTATCGACATATCAACTGGAATCAACAATGATCAAGATCGCAATTTTATACGAATGATAATATTTGTATTTCTTTAAGAGAAGTTGTACCTACCTCTATAAATGTACGAATCCGAACAAGAAATGATTTTCTCTAAATCTTCTAAATCTGTTGAAAAACAGTTGAAGAGTGTAAAGCATAAATGGAAAACAGAATTGCTACCATAAAAAGATACTATTGCAAAAACTTATTAGAAATAATACACAAGTATTTTACTAATCCATACCTAAGTATACATACAAAAATATAACGAAATTACTAACAAATCTACATTTAACCCTCTGAAATTTCAGTGATTAAATATTTTTATTTCATCGTTTAACAGTCAGTAACGGTAAAGAATATCTCTACGAACAGTCAGAAAGAGAGGAAAATTAAATAAAAATCCAAAAAAATGAGCTTTTTATTAAAAATTAAACAAAAATACTTCTAGTAAAATTCATTGAGAATCATTAAAATGTCTAATAAAATTGAGCAATTACTATGAGAATTAAAAAAAATATATACTGGAATGTTAAAAAATACTACAGACTCCGGTAAATTATAATTTCTTGTTAAAAATAATAAATTGTGGTATGTAATATTGAAAAATATAGCAAAATTTCAAGCATAAATTTTCAACTAAATTTATTCTGATACTGAATTTTATAAGATATTCCAAAAATATCGATCATGAATTTGAAATATTATAAAAATATACTAAAAACGGCAGAAGGACCCACGTAGGTCGATAGCCAGTTAGGGATAATGTCCCTAACAAATACAGTCACCACTACTATACTAAAAAGTCAATAATGAAATAGAAATATTAAAAATATACTCAAATAGTATTAAGTTTTGGTTTTAAAATTTTCCAAAACAAATGCGTGATTAAATAGTTTGAATTAACAAAACATAGTAAAAACATTCCAAGAAATATAAATAGAACTTGATTAATTAAAAATTGCAAAATTCTAACAAAATCCCATTTAAATTTAAAATTCCAATTAACCAATTCCAATTTAAAATTAACTCGGAATCATTAAAAAGTGCATGAAAATTATGCACTTTTTATCAGAGATTCAAAAATTGAACTGAAATGTTAAGAAATTTTCCATACTCCATACTAAATTATGATTTTTTTGGTTATTGTTGCGTTATTGTTGCGATTTTATTGCCATTGCATGTTAACATACAGGGTAAGCTATTTTAATCAATCCAAGCAAACATTTCGATAGCGAAAATTGACTCTAACAAAAGTTGTAAGGCTACAAGGGGGACACCTGATGATATTCTTTAACTGGAAGTTGACTTTCAAAGCCATTTCAATGCCAACGTAAACATGTTAAATAGTTACCCTACTTTTTGAATTTTCATTTTGAAAGGGAATCATCATATTAATACAGCTGCATAACATTTTTAATACCTTCCATTAGAAAATTTTCGGGAAAAAAATTTAAGAAAAGTTTGCTAAAAGACTAATTCAAAACATGAAAAGTTCACTTTCAAAGAGAATTAAACGATATTTCCGGCTACCAGCATAATAAACCCTGCATGCTAGGCCACCCTGTAAATTCCAAACATTGTACATTGTCGTTAATAAGGCAAAGGTATTGTAAAAATACTATTTTACAGTTTAATAATAACAATAATATTAGTATTTGATAGAAATGCCTATTTTACAGTTTAATAATAACAATAATATTAGTATTTGATAGAAATGCCCCAAAGTGCTTATTTCTACCGTTTAATTGAAAAAATTGACCAACATGTTAATAAGTCATTATTTTTAATTATTAATTTAATTTTATAATCCATTTAAAAAACACTTAATGAAAGTATAAAATAAAAAAATTACAAAAATCATTGGCAATTTATTCAAAATGCACAAAATGTATGTAAAGTGTGAAAAGTTTATTGAAAATAACGCAGAAAAAGTTGCATACATATTCGCTATAAATATAAAAACACTAAAAGTTTTAAAAGTTTCTGAAAATTTAGTGTATGTGTACATTGGGGTGTCCGTTATTTTCCAAATCGCGATTTTTTTTTTTAGAGGACTAGTTAAATGTCTTCTTTTCATGGTAAATATCTATTTTGAAATGAAAAAAACTCATTGGTAACCATATGGCAGGCCACCCTGTAAATTCCAAACATTGTACATTGTCGATAATAAGGCAGAAGTATTGTAAAAATACTATTTTACAGTATAATAATAACAAAAATATTAGTATTTGAAAGAAATACCCGAGAGTGCATATTTCTACTTAATTGTAAAAATTGACCAACATGTTAATAATTGTCAATAAAGAATTAGATACATTGAAAATTACTAATATTACAAAAAATATATATTTTGATATTTGATATAAAAATGATTGATTTGAAAAGTGTGAAAAAAAATCAATTCAATACAATTAAAAAGTTGAAGACGTTTTATTGAAATTGTAGAAAATTGAAATTTCCCATTGATTAGCATGGGAAAATCGTCTTTAAACGCTCAAATTTTTATTTACAAATTGTAGGTCTTCAAAACACTCATACTAAAATTTCAATTTTTCTAGTGTAAAAGACCTAAAATTCGCGACCAGAAATGATTTTCTTGTATGTTGAGATATCTACAATTTGTGATAAAAAAAGAGCGTTTAAAGACGATTTTCCCATGTTCCTCAGAAAATTTTGATATTACAATTAAATGTTCGAGTGTTTTCTCTCATTTTTGTTTTTCTAGATTTTGTGTCTCAGAATAGTTAGAAATAGTTCTAAAACTTGAATTTTTATTTATAGGCTATTTAAATGCAATTTTTTTTGTATATTTCTGCGTTATATTTAATAATTGTTTTTGCACATTGCATGAATTTTTTATGCAATTCGAATAAGTTTTGTCTGATTTTTTCGTATTTTTATTACTCGTACATTTATTAAACACTCGTAAATGTCTGACAAGAGACTTATAATAATTCTGTTTTCACAGAATTATTTTACATATTTCAGAGTTACATGTATCCGCAGTTTACAAAAAAATTCTGTATTTGCATAAATTTTCTGCGATTTTTATTACTCTTTTATTAATCCAACTCACATGATGATTCATTTGATCCATTTTAGATTTATTAGAAAACCAATTAGTAAGATTTTCAGAAATTTCTACTTGCAAATTTTGATATTTATTATATTATTTATTTTTTCCACTTTTATTGTGTGTTTTACATGTGTTTATGTAGTGAATACATAAAATTTTCAGAAAATTCTGTCACTTTACAGAAATTTATTAATCATCAAAATGGTTTCGATCTTTACTACGTAAAGTATAAAGGTAGTCCATATTAAAAAGACAGAGAAACAACTTGCTATGTTTTTACCACAAAATGTTTATTGATATATAGACATATACAATAAAATAACGACTCCAGTTTCAACTTCTTACAGTCATTTTTGAATATGTTTACTAAGTTCACTCGAAAATGACCGTAAGAAGTCGAACCTCGAGTTATTTTATTGTATATTGCTATGTAATTTTCTCTTTACAAATGATTTGAAATTAATCGTTTCTTTTTCTTCCGCTGCCTCTTCTTCTTAATCTTCTTCTTCTTTGTCGTCTTCTTTTATTCATTTTAGATATATTAGAGAACGAATTAGTAAAATTTTCGGATATTTCTATTTGCAAAATTTGATATTTATTATATTATTTATTTTTTCCACTTTTATTGAGTGTTTTAGATGTGTTTATGTAATGAATACATAACATTTTCAGAAAATTCTGTTACTTTATAGAAATGTACTTTATAGAAATCATCAGGATCGTTCCGAACTTTACTACGTGGTAGTCCATATTAAAATAACTGAGAAACAACTTGCTGTGTTTTTACCACAATATATTTATTGATATAGAGACCTATACAATAAAATAACGACTTGAGTTTCGACTTCTTACGGTCATTTTCACGTAAGTTCACTTAAGTTCACACGAAAAAGACCGTAAGAAGCCGAACCTCGAGTTATTTAATTGTAAATGTCTCTATATCAATAACAAATTTGTGGTAAAAACATAGCAAGTTGTTTCTCTGTTTTTTAGAAATTTATTATGTAATTTTGTCTTTACAAATGATTTGAAATTAATCTTTTCTTTTTCTTCCTCTACTTCTTCTTCTTTATCTTCGTCTTCATCTTCTTCTTCGTCGTCGTCTTCTTCTTCTTCTTTTTCCTCTTCCTCGTCCGTTGCATTTTCAATTCCATTCAATTCAATTTATTGATTCTTTGTGGAAAGGTTAATTTTGTTGATTGGACAAGTCATATAGAAATATACTAATAAGGTATAACACATTAAAAAATTATGTCAGTTCCGTTTTTCTTGTCCATTTCATTTTCATTAAATGTTTTTGATATACACGGTGACTTTCTTTGATTTGACGTATTATTAGAGCAAGAGAAAAATTTGTTCTTTTTAAAAATGTCAAAGCCAACTATGACTGCCATTTAAGAAAAATAAACTTTGCATTAAAACTGAAAAACTGTGTTATTTTTTCAAAAAAACAAAAACATATTTTGCAGAAGCTCAAGCGACAACTCTTTCCTCATTTAACCGAATATCTTATGGTTTCCGAGATCTCAATGCTTAAAATGAAAAAAAAACACCCTGCATGTATGGACCTAAAGAATAAATCAAATTTTCACAAATTTCTCGGTTACTTTACAAACTACATATTTGAAATTAATCTTATTCTTCTTCTTCCTCCCCCTCCACCACCTTTTCATCTTCTTCCTCCCCCTCCACCACCTCTTCATCCTCTTCCTCTGCCTCTTTCTCGTCCTCTCCATCTTTCTCCTTCTTCCTTTTCTCCTTCCTTTTGTTCCTTTTATTCCTTTATTTTCCAGCTGTACATCCAATGGTGGTTTTCACATGTTATCTAAACGTTTATTTCTACCTTTTCCTATCTCTACTTACCATCATCCAGATCCTAATTCTACTTATGTATGGACCTAAAGAATAAATCAAATTTTCACAAATTTCTCGGTTACTTTACAAATTACATATTTGAAATTAATCTTATTCTTCTCCTTCCTCCACCTTCACCCCCTCTTCATCCTGTTCCTCCCCCTCCACTACCTCTTCATCCTCTTCCTCTGCCTCTTTCTCGTCCTCTCCATCTTTCTTTTCCTCTTCCTTTTCCTCTTCCTTTTCCTCTTCCTTTTCCTCTTCTTTTTGCTCCTGTTATTTCTTTTTTTTCTTCTAGCTGTACATCCAATGGTGAGTTTTCACATGTTATCTGAACGTTTATTTGTACCTTTTCCTATCTCTAGTTACCATCATCCAGTTCCTAACTCTACTCATGTATAGACCTGAAGAATTTATCAAATTTACACAAATTTCTCGGTTACTTTACAAATTACATATTTGAAATTAATCTTATTCTTATCCTTCCTTCCCCTCCACCTCCTCTTCGTCCTTTTCCTCTGCCCCTTTCTCGTTCTCTCAATCTTTCTCTTCCTCTTCCTTTTCCTCCTCCTTTTGCTCCTTTTATTCCTTTTTTTTTCTAGCTGTACATCCAATGGTGACTTTTCACATGTTATCTGAACGTTTATTTGTACCTTTTTCCTATCTCTAGTTACCATCATCCAGTTCCTAACTCCACTTATTCGCAGATCGTTCGACATTACACAGGCGTAATTTAAGTTCGTACAAATAAGATTGGAAATAATTTTCCATTCAGCTCTAGTAATTGGACTTGGAGGAGTTTGCTTTCTTTTAGCTGCAGCTCGTGAGTAAATACTAGCTTTTTACGGTAATTTTCTAGGTAACAATGGTGCACAGATGCGTCGCATACGGTTCGTATCTCAGGAGTGTCCGGAATCGGTGGTCACGTGCCATGGTAACATGTGGAATCGTGCAGGTAGAGGCACGTGCGTTGTTGGAATTGATCTCTTCCGGCTGCAGCTCGTGACTAAATACTGGTCGATGTTGACCTACTGCAAGGGCTTGCACTTTTTGGGGTTTATTGCACATAGAGAGGCATTTACAGTTTCAATCTCATGAGTATCCAGTGTAGGTGGTCGGATGCCATGGGAACATCTGACGTATGGCATCTGGTCAATTCAAACTTTCTTTTGGTAATCAATCGTAAATCATGGTAATGACGATTGTAATCATAATCATGGTCATAATGATGATTCCGTAGAATATGTCATAAAGCAGTCATATTGGAAAGGAAATCATTGGAATTTGGATGAAAATGGGAAGGAATGGCAAATGATAAAAATTGAATCTGAAACAACTTAAGAGCAGCTAACATATTTGAAAATGCGTTTGCATTTTGGGTTTCGTTGTAAAATTTTTCCAAAAGGCACGGAATAATTAGATGGTTTTCTCAGAGATTTTCCTTCGTTTCGTTTCCGATCCCCAATAAGTTTCCGCACGCCATCATCATTCCTGCGGCGAATTTTTACAGCTGCAATTGGATCATTAAACTGCACGGCCCGGGAGCATTTGCGTCCCAGTAATCCCTCAGGATTTATGCCCTCCGCCTGCCCTTTTTCCAGTGCCGTAATGCATGCAGGCCCGTCCGCGTGGCTTAATGGGGTTTCGGAGTCAGGTGCGGCGCAATTAAGAAGATTCCGTCGCGCTCCGGATTAATTAACGAACGGCACGCTCGACGATCGTTTTTTAAAGCAGATTTAGAGCGGACGACGTTAATTCGACGATTTCAGACCCAAAGCTTTATTGCATTGACTCTACACGGCCCGCAGACTTTGATAAAATACTTGGCCGGATTTATGCCGCGGAGCTGCGATCCGATACGTCCTCGAGATCGACAGAAATTGGCCGATGTAAGATGGAAAGGTGAAAGAATATTGTCTGTGAGGTTTCAGCTTTATTAGTCGATGAAGTAACGTACATATATAAAAAGTAAAGGAGTAATCACTATAAGTAGAAAATTGTGATGGAATTACACTTGATACTGTATAGCCATGTCGACTCAGCAAGGCCGCAATACTGCAACACAACAAGGTCTCGCCCGCGACCATCAACTGGCTAACGTACAGACACTTATACATAACATCACAACTATAAATAGATATAAGTACTATAGAGTAAGGACTGGATCAGGCGTCTCCAAGCTTTTTCATAGCAGGGCCACACACACATATTACAAGCTTTTAGCGGGCCAGACCCCGAAAAGAAGATATTTGTGGTTAAGTGTAGCAAAATAAGTTTTTGAAAAGTTGTCTTCTTGATATATAATTATTATACAAAAATAAGTGTGTGTTTCTCATAAAATTGAGAATATATGTAACTCTAAAAATACTGCGACAAATACGTGACCATTATTTTTAAGATCTAACAGTTATTTCATTAAAGGTTCCTTCCTAAATGTTTCATTTCTTTCTTGTACAATTAAGTAACTTTTTTTTCAAAATATCTCAAATATGATGTCAGTTATCAGTTGAAGCTAAAATATTTGACAGTTGAATTAGAAAATTTTACAAATTTGAACAATTTGCAATATGTGCAGTTATGTGATAGATTTCAATTGCTTCGTTGAAATAAATTGTAGATTTTGACAATCCCAGATGAACATTTTACAGATGTGGCTAGTTGCCATAAGTAAAGTAAAGTAAAGAATTTAATTGGTGTTAAGTAACATTAAAGTTTTACACAAGTCAAATCACACATTTAAAGTTCCAGCAGTTCTTAACACTACAACAATTGTGTATCACAGAAGTTTTTATTAAAATATTTGTCACTTATTTAAAAATACACTATATAAAATAAAGCTGTGTACAGCTCTACAGGAAACACATATAGAAGGCCAGACAAACTAGCAATAAATACAAGTATATGCAACATATTACGGACACACTAAAATAGCTCAATATGCTTTGGCTTCCATTGATAACACATTCAAAAAGAATAAATGAACAATCAAAATGGGACAATGTCAAAAACTGCATAAGAATTCTTCCCAACTGCAAAAAGCATGTATCGTAAGGTACCGTCTAATATATGTTTTAAATGAAGTGGCAAATGGCAAAATATTCAAAAAATTTGGGCCCCGGTAATATATAATAGATAAGACAGAATTGTGATACGATAAATTTGAAATAATTTCACAACTGGAGCTAAAACTATACAGATTTTGGCGATTTTGTTTGAAAATCTGATCAAAGTTTAAAACTCCTACTGTCAAAATCCAACATGATTTCCAGAGAACTCGTCAAATATATTAAATTTTCATTTGAATTTATTAAGATTTATAAAATTTTCAACTGCATCTATCAAAATCTGTTCATAGCTCCCTTCTGTCAGGACAATTTTAATAGAAAATTTAAAAAAAATCAGAGAATTTTATTTGGGAAATTTGGAAGATTTGTCAGCTGGAGTTAATTTTTTATAAATTTTCACAGCTAGTACAGTTGAACATATTTTGACAGTATCAATATCATGCTAGCAGTAGACAGATATCATGTAACATATATCAGTAGACAGCATCAGTTGACAGTATTAGTATCAATAAATAATGATTTATTATCATACACTTATTATATGGCCACATATACATATTATAACGCATAAAAAATATGAGAATAGGTGTGAATCACAATATTAAATGGCAGAGTATTAATGAATTTTTTTTAAATATTATTATCATTCGTGTAAATTGACAAATTTTTCGCAACTGGAAGTAAATATTATTCAAATTTTAATAGTAGCTATTAAAATATGAAGATTTGAAGCACACTTCAGAATTTGGTAGATTTTGATAGTTGCAAATTTTTACAATAACTGTATATATTCGTCATAGGATTCTTGTAAAAACTTTGAAAACTGCAATAACAGCAATAAAGGTACCACTTATTGATATTCTCTGCGGTATTTTCAAGAAAAATATCTATACTTAATAATTTTTATGTTACTTACATATTTGTTTGCATATTTTGATATTACAATTATATGATCTAGTGTTTTCTTCGATTTTTATTAAGATTTTCTAGATTTAGTAGCATGTTTCGGAGTTGTTTAAAACAGTTCAGAATTTGGTAGATTTTGATAGTTGCAGTTATAAGTTGTAGGTACATAGATTGACAGTGGCAAGAATATACAACACACTTCAATTGTTAGACTTGAAAGTATGAAAAAAATTAACAGGTGAAACTTAAAAATTGACAGATTTTGGCAGATGCATTTGAAAATTTGAATTTTTTTAACAGTTTATGAAAATTTAAAATACTTTCAGATTACAGATTACAAATATATCAAATATCTAGAGTTTTTTATGTTAAAATTTTTACAGAATATTAATCTGATGATACAATGTGACACAAAGCTGCTAGTTGTGAATTTACAATATTGTAGCTATAGATCTGACAAATTTTGATTGTTAGATTTTTGGAGTACTCTTCAGAAAATTTGACAGTGGCAGTTAATATTTTAAACCTTTACTTTTTTAACTTCAAAGTAAAGTGAATTTCTGAAAATGTAAAATCAATTTCAGAGAATGTAAAATCAATTACAGAAAAAGTAACAACCTTTTCAAAAGAATCAACTTCGACTTCAGAGAAATTTTAATAATAGCTCTCAAAATATGAAGATTTGAACCACACTTCAGAATTTGGTAGATTTTTATAGTTGCAGTTATAAATTGTACATAGATTGACAGTGGCAAGAATATTCAACACCCTTCAATTGTTAGACTTGTAAATTTGACAAAATTTAACAGGTGAAACTTAAAAATTCACAGACTTTGGCAGATTGGCATTTGAAAATTTGACAAATTTTAACAGTTTATGAAAATTTGAAATATTTTCAGATTTTAGATTACAAATATATCAAATATCTACAGTTTTTTATGATAATTTTTTTACAGATTTTCACATCTGATGATAGAATGTGACACAAAATTGGTGTTTTTGAATTTACAATATTGTAGCTATATTTCTGATAAGTTTTGATTGTTAGAGATTTGGAGTACACTTCAGAAAATTTGGCAGAGTTTGACAGTGGCAGTTAATATATAAAACCTTCACCTTTTCAACTTCAAAGTAAAGTGAATTTCTAAAAAAGTAAAATCAATTTCAGAGAATGTAAAATCAATTACAGAAAAAGTAACATCCTCTTCAAAAGAATCAACTTCGATTTCAGAGAAATTTTAACAGTAGCTCTCAAAATATGAAGATTTGCACCACACTTGAGAATTTGGTAGATTTCGATAGTTACAGTTATAAATTGTAAATAGATTGACAGTGGCAAAAATATACAACATACTTCAATTGTTAGACTTGTAAATATGACAAAATTTAACAGGTGAAACTTAAAAATTGACAGATTTTGGTAGATTCATTTGAAAATTTGATTTTTTTTAACAATTTATGAAAATTTAAAATATTTTTAGATTTCAGATTAAAAATATATCAAATATCTACAGTTTTTGATGTTATAATATTTACAGATTTTCACATCTGATGATAGAATGTGACACAAAGTTGCTATTTATAAATTTACAATATTGTAGCTATAAATTTGACACATTTTGATTGTTAGAGATTTGAAGTACTCTTCAGAAAATTTGACAATGGCTGTTATTGTATAAAACCTTTACCTTTTCAACTTCAAAGTAAAGTCAATTTCTGAAAAATAAAATCAATTTCAAAGAATAAAATCAATTACAGAAAAAGTAACATCCTATTCAAAAGAATCAACTTCAACTTCAGAGAAATTTTAATAGTAGCTCTCAAAATATGAATATTTGAACCACACTTCAGAAGTTGTTAGATTTTGATAGTTGCAGTTATAAATTGTTCATAGATTGACAGTGGTAAGAATATACAACACACTTCAATTGAAAGACTTGTAAATATAACAAAATTTAACAGGCGACACTTAAAAATTGACAGATTTTGGCAGATGCATTTGAAAATTTGATTTTTTTTAACAGTTTAAAAATTTTTTTATGAAAATTTAAAATATTAACAGATTTCAGATTAAAAATAGATCAAATATGTACAGTTTTTGATGTTAATTTTTTTACAGATTTTTACATCTAATGATAGAATGTGACACAAAGTTGCTATTTATGAATTTACAATATTGAAGCTACAGATCTGGGTGGGTTTTTTACGTGGCAGGGTTGTTAACCCTGTGCACAACCCTCCTCCTTTTTCAGCCGGGCTTGGGACCGTCCTTGGCGGAGTTGAATATTTGCTATTTACTGGTAAATAATTATTTTAATTTTATTTTATTATTTATTTATTTTATTTCGCTTGATAAGTGGATAAGTGATTTTTTTTATTTAGCCCACACCCTGTATAAATAAATCAATGTTTTAATAACTGAAATGGTAGTTTCAGACCAAGCAGGACTTTTATTTCTTATAACATTTTTACTTAAAAGTAAACATTATAAAAATATCTCTCTAGTAAACTCAATCCGGGGACATACTGTATAGTACAGTATCTTCCTATTTTCCTTCTGATTCAGTTTCTTGCATTACTCGCGCATTAGATTCGTCGCTGGCTTTGTTATACCTTCTTTGCATCTATCTTAGCGATTATCATTATCATTTTCCAATAGTTTGTGGTTATTGGAGTGATTTTCAATTATTGAAATACAAAACTATTCAACAATTTATTCAGTTTTATTTACTCTAGCAGTCTACTGTATAAACATTCTGAAATGTAATTTACTTTTGAAGTAGATGTTACTTTTTCTAATTTTGATGTTGCTTTCTCTGAAATTGATTCTACATTTTCTGAATGTGATACTACTTTTATTCTGAAATTGGCTTTACCTTTTCTGAAATAGAAGCTGAAAAGGTGACAGTGATGGCCAGTTGCGTTGCTACAAGGTCATAAGTTTACAACGGTTTAAAACGAAAATATTTAGTTTTTGAAAATTTCAGTTGAAACTTTTGACACCAATAAAATAAAAAACTATTCAACAGTTTCTTCAGTTTTATTCACTCTAGCAGTTGACTGTATAAACATTCTGATATTTAAATTACTTTTGAAGTCGATGTTACTTGTTCTGAATTTGATGTTGCTTTTTCTGAAATTGATTCTACTTTTTCTGAATTTTATATTACGTTTTTTCTAAAATTGGCTCATTTTTTCTGAAATGGAATGAATTCTTTCTCTGAAATTGATTCTACTTTTCCTGAATTCGATATTACTTTTTTCTGAAATTTGCTTTACTTTTTCTGAAATGGAAGTTGAAAAGGTACAATATTTGACAGTGGTGGTCAGTTGCGTTGCTAAAAGGTCATAAGGTTACAAAAGTTTTAGACGAAAATATGACAGGTTTTGAAAATTTAAGTTGAAACTTTTGACCGCAATAAATGTTTCAACGAATTCTACCTCTGCAGCGTAGTATTTAAATAGTTGTGTAGATAAATTGATAGAATTAAACAATTCAATTTAAAATTGAACAGATTTGATAACTTCTGGGTGAAATTGAGCATGATTCGACAATGCTATTGTAAATTACATCTGTAAGTAAAAACTCAGTAGATTTTGATAGAGGTAGATGCAAATTCAGATTACCACTTTAAAAATTGTAGTTTTTGTCACTCGCAAATGAAAATTTGACAAATTTTGGTAGATGCAATAGAAAATATGTCAAATTTAACCTGTTCCACTTGCAGATTTGATATAATTTTTCAATAGGCGATCAGATATGAACAATATGAATGATAAGTCTTAGTAAATTACTAATGTCTTCTTCTTCTTCCTGTGCAGCTTCATTGCTGAAGGTGAACGACCACTTCACTATATGAGTTCCGATTTCCGAGTTCAGTATGAGTAATAACTAATGACAAAAGTAGTATCACGTTTCGACTCTCACCAATTTTATCAACCAATATTACGTCGCTGGCGCTTGTGCCTCTTTCATGTTTTTTTTTCTTTTGTTCCGCTTTTCATTTGTTTTAAAGTCACTTGGGCGATTGCTTGACGTCGGTGCTGACGGCGCATCGAGATGGCGTGTTGACTGAATATATCCATTAATAAGGGCGGCGGATTAAGTGGTGACCGCCGAGATAATCCCTTCGCCGGATCGCTTGCACGTGCACCGTGGCTAATCCAATAAGTGCGGCCCAGACACGAAGCTCTCCCTTCCGTGCAGCGTTCCATCCCGCAGGAGAATATAAGGATCGGATGTATCCGCAGACATCAAAAGGGGATTTTCCGTCCATTAAGCGGGCGCTTTAAAGTCCACGTGTTAGTTAGTCCGCAGTCAGCAGGAGCGGATTTTAAAATTCGTCTCTTCTCCTGCTGCCGCTGGCGCTGGACGATGCCCGTGGAATTTGAAAGTTGCAGCAGGTTTCGGGGGCAACGAGGTCTTTTTACGGGATCAGCTCCGGCGACCTAAGTAGATGAGATTGCATCCTCGGCGCTCCATCTGCTTTGATTATTTTGATTGCCAATATATATTTTTTTCGTAAACTAAACGAAAACTAAATGTACTTCTAACATGAAGCGAAATACACAAAGACAAAATCTTCATTTGCAGTGGACCAGTTCTTGGCGACGATAATTGGCCATAGCAACAAAAATACCCATCCCTTAAAAAAAAGGAATTAAAAAAAATAGGTACAAAATCTGAGTATTTCTGATTAGTCTTTTGAATAACTTTATATCTTCTCAAGTTCTTCCAAGTATAGCTTTTTTTAATTGTTCGGTTATATCAATAAGGCAACTAAACTCTTACTACTGTGATAGCCCATGCTGTAGCACATAAAATTGGGGATGAAAAACTAATATCTTCAACCCCCCACGACTAGCTATAGACGAGCTGTGAGGTCAGAAGGTCAGAAGTGCCAGGTGGAAGGTGATCATTACCTATGGTGGTTTAGCAGATCATGGTGGATATAAGCTTACAAGTAAAAGTAATTTCATAGTAATTTTCATAGTAATAATGACAAAAACATTAAAAATAGTAATAATGTCGAGTAAGCTTTCCACCCAATTTCTTATAGTTTTAATATTTTGCATTATGTAAAAATATAGGAGTACTGTAAACATAGAAATTCTAAGAAAATATGTAAAATTTTGCAAAAAACTTTAAATACTGTGAGAAATCCATTAAATGTCCTACTGGATTTCGTATAGTTTCGAAATTATATTTAGAATCCTTCTCTAAACTTATAAGACATAAGCATCATAATAATAATGACAAAAACCATAAAAATAGTAATAGTGACGAGTAGGTTTTCGACCCAATTTCTTATAGTTTTAATATTTTGCTTTATGTTTTGAAAACTTGCAAATCTGTAAAAACATAGTTGTACTGTAAACATGGAAATTCTAAGAAAATCTGTAAAATTTTCACCCAATTTCTTATAGTTTTAATATTTTGCATTATGTTTTGCAAACTTGCAAAACTATAAAAACATACGAGTACTGTAAACATAGAAATTCTAAGAAAATCAGTAAAACTTAGCCAAAACTTTAAATACTGTAAGAAGTCCATTAAATTTCCTACTGGATTTCGTATAGTTTCGACAGAATATTTAGAATTTCTCTCGTAACTTATAAACCTCATAGTAATAATGACATAAACCATAAAAATAGTAATAATGTCGAGTAAGGTTTTAAGTGTAAAAACATAGTAGTACTGTAAACATGGAAATTCTAAGAAAATCTGTAAAATTGCCACCCAATTTCTTATAGTTTTAATATTTTGCATTATGTTTTGCAAACTTGCAAAACTGTAAAAACATATGACTACTGTAAACATAGACATTCTAAGAAAATCTGTAAAATTTCGCCAAAACTTTAAATACTGTAAGTGGTCCATTAAATTTCCTACTGGATTTCGTATAGTTTCGACAGAATATTTAGAATTTCTCTCGTAACTTATAAGCCTCATAGTAATAATGACATAAACCATAAAAATAGTAATAATGTCGAGTAAGGTTTTAAGTGTAAAAACATAGTAGTACTGTAAACATGGAAATTCTAAGAAAATCTGTAAAATTTCCACCCAATTTCTTATAGTTTTAATATTTTGCATTATCTTTTGCAAACTTGCAAAACTGTAAAAACATACGAATACTGTAAACATAGACATTCTAAGAAAATCTGTAAAATTTCGCCAAAACTTTAAATACTGTAAGTGGTCCATTAAATTTCCTACTGGATTTCGTATAGTTTCGACAGAATATTTAGAATTTCTCTCGTAACTAATAAGCCTCATAGTAATAATGACATAAACCATAAAAATAGTAATAATGTCGAGTAAGGTTTTAAGTGTAAAAACATAGTAGTACTGTAAACATGGAAATTCTAAGAAAATCTGTAAAATTTCCACCCAATTTCTTATAGTTTTAATAATTTGCATTATGTTTTGCAAACTTGCAAAACTGTAAAAACATACGACTACTGTAAACATAGACATTCTAAGAAAATCTGTAAAATTTCGCCAAAACTTTAAATACTGTAAGTGGTCCATTAAATTTCCTACTGGATTTCGTATAGTTTCGAAAGAATATTTAGAATTCTTCTCGTAACTTGTAGGCTATAAGCCTTATAGTAATAATGACATAAACCATAAAAATAGTAATAATGTCGAGTAAGTTTTCCGCCCAATTTGTTATAGTTTTAATATTTTGCATTATGTTTTGCAAACGTGCAAGACTGTAAAAACATAGGAGTACTGTAAATATGGAAATTCTATGAAAATCTGTAAAATTTTGCCAAAATTGTAAATACTGTAAGTAGTACATTGAATTTCCTCCTGGATTTCGTATAGTTTCGAAAGAATATTTAGAATTCTTCTTGAAACTTGTAAGCTATAAGCCTCATAGTAATAATGACAAAAACCTTAAAAATAGTAATAATATCCAGTAAGTTTTCGACCCAATTTTTTATAGTTTTAATATTTTGCATTGTGTTGTAAACTTGCAAAACTGTAAAAAACATAGGAGTACTGAAAACATAGAAATTCTAAGAAAATCTGTAAAATTTCACCAAAACTTTAAATACTATAAGATGTCTATTAGATTTTCTACTGGATTTTGTATAGTTCAAAAGAATATTTAGAATTCTTCTCGTAACTTGTAAGCTATAAGCTTCATAGTAATAATGACATAAACCATAAAAATAGTAATAATGTCGAGTAAGTTTTCCGCCCAATTTGTTATAGCTTTTATATTTTGCATTATGTTTTGCAAACTTGCAAAACTGTAAAAACATAGGAGTACTGTAAACATAGATATTCTAAGAAAATCTGTAAAATTTTGCCAAAACTTTACACTGTAAGTAGTCCATTAAATTTTTTTTTCTAGATTTCGTATAGTTTCGAAATATTATTTAGAATTTTTCTCGAAACTTGTAACCTATAAGCTTCATACTAATAATGACAAAAACCATAAAAATAGTAATAATGTCGAGTAAGTTTTCCGTCCAATTTCTTATAGTTTTAATATTTTGCATTGTGTTTTGTAAACTTGCAAAAACTTAGGAGTACATAGAAATTCTAACAGCATAAGTAAAATGTCAGTCAAAACTTTAAATACTGTCAGAAATCCAATAAATTTGGTACAAGATTTTGTATCATTTCGAAAGAATATTCAGAATTCTTTTGGAAACTTGTAAATATCTTCTTTCGAGTAATTGTAACCTTGTTTAACTTGTAAACTAGGAATGCATATCTAACTCATAAGTTTTAAATTTTGTATGTGTTTTTGTTATCTACATGTGCTAGTTTTAATTATTATGTTTATTTTGTACTTATTTATATTGATCTGTGTTGTACATGTATATACCATAACTAAACTGTAAGCCTATAGTAGTTATCCTAATCGATTTCTTAGTTTTGAAAGATTATTTAGAATATTTGTCAAAACACAAAAGCTATACAGTACTGAAATTTATTAAAATACCTTGAATTCCTGTAAACAAATAATAACTGTAAAATATCCCTCAGGACTTTCTACAGTTTTCAGAAATTGTTTGGAATTGTTTTAAAAACTATAAAAACAAAAATAACCTAGGCAATTTTCTACTTGATTTCTTACAGTTTTGGGAAATATTTTAAATTTTTTAGAAAACTTTAAAGCTAAGAAGTTCAGTGCTGAATTTCTTGTAGTTTTGAGATATATTTGGAATACTTATCAAACCTTGCATAAATGTAAATATTATTACATCATTTCTTATAATTTTAAGAGAATCTCTCAAAGAAACTTTAAAAACTGTACAAAATCTATTAGGAAAATTATTAAGTTACTTTTAAGTTCTGTAAAAAAAAATCAAAACTCTAAAAATCCCTCAGGACTTCCTACAGATTTCAGAAATTATTTACAAATATTTTCAAAACTTTGAAAACAAAGATGTCTAATCAATTTCCTACTCGATTTCTTGTAGTTTTCTTTTAGAGCATTTTGAAAATGTTTGGAAATATTTTCAAAACTCTGAAAACACAGAAATCTAGACAATTTCGTACTCAATTTATTATAGTTTTGTTTTAGAACTTTTAGAAAATGTTTGGAATTATTTCTTTAAGAATTTTAAGAGTATGGAATTTTAAGAGTATGTTTGGAATTCGTATTAAAGCTTTCAAAACCATGCATAATCCAATAAATGCCCTCCTGTATATTATACAGTTTTGAGGAAGCATTTTAAATTGTTGTCAACGCTTACAAAAGTGTAAGAAACAGAAAATTTCCTCATAACAGTGGAAGTGAATAATCACTTGTTTTTAGTCAAAACTCTAACAAAATATTTCAGTACTAGTTAGCAGAAAATGTTTGGAATTATTTTCAAAACTTTGAAAACAAATAAATCCTGTCAGTTTTATACCTACTCGATTTCTTATAATGTTTATTTGTGACTTGTGTGAAACTTTAATGTTACTTACCACATATAAATACTACTACTTATAGTTTTCCTTTAGAAATTGTAGATAATACTTGGAATTCCCAGCAAAACTTTCAAAACCAAACAGAATCCCGAAAATTTCCTACTGTATGTTATACAGTTTTGAGAAATCATTTGAAATTCTTGTCTACACTTGCAAAAGTGTACAGGAAATAAATAATATTCTCAGAGCTAATTAGTTCGTACCATATTCAACTTTGATCTCGCACTTCCGCTTGCAGCCATCGATGACGTGTGTTCAAACCTCAAATAATTGAAACAATGGTTTATACCAGAGGTTTTTATACTAAATCCATAAATGATGGAGGTCCATAAAAAATGAATTCTCTGAAGTTTAGATAACTGGTAAATATAAGATTTTTAGTTAGCTAAATAAAATATTTGCTTATGTGCACAAAGATTTGATCTTGACGAAGACATTTGCAAGAACCTTGCATATGTGCATTTAACTGTTCTAAATAGTTTTAATTAGGATTTGAACGATGGGCAAAACTTCTGTAGCAAACTTCTAAGCATTAACCATCCGTGTTTTTAACCTCGTTACATGTTTACTTTAACACATAACCCCGGTGCTTCATTCTTATAATTTAGCGGCAATCCCGGCTTTTAGCTCTTTTCATAAAGAGCCGTGAAGTGGTGAGCTGGAGCATCAGCGACGGCCCCAGCACGTGGGATCCGACACACTAATTAGCCGGGAAAGTGCTGAAAAACCGGGGGGCTCCTGACGGTTAATTAAAGGGAGATAACGGAACGAACCGGCGGATGCGTTACAGACGGCTTAAACTCCGCCGCTCATAACGCAATCGGCGGAAAAACGGCGCCCGTCTTGGGCATTAAATGATATTATTTTAATGCAGCGCCACGTGAAAGCGGAGTTTAAATCGGGGATTTCCCGTGCTATTTGCCTGGCTGCAGCGTTAATGCGAAATTTTTATACTCCAACTTTGCTGCAGTTAATTTAATAAGGAGCGCGCGCGCTTTCAATGGTCTCAAATGCGGCCGTAAAATATTCGCGGAATGAATTGGAGCCCGTCTGCATGCAATAGACGCATTAATTGCAATTAAACGGTAACGAAACGGACGAGCGTTTCATTTTGAGCGATGAAATTTAGGTTGCATGCGGATTTTTTATGCGGGTGTGTTTAATATAGGAGCTGCGAGTGCAGCACGGTTGGTAAATATGCTAAATAATGCTGTACGTTTTTCACATATAAATCCCCCTAGTAATAACACCCGCCACTCGGCAACTTATGCAGATTTGACAGACTTACTTAATGGGCGACGGTGGATTTCGTGCCGAATGCAAGGCACACAGCAACACAACATACATTTTACTTTTTTTCAGAGCACTGAAGCTTAACACGATTACTGTGTAAATTTGAGTGCAGCTCAAAGAATATACAAACAACAATTATGTGTAGGGAAACCAAATATATGCTCCAAAAAAATATTTTAAGCGCTTACAATATGCTCTAAAAAATGGAAAATATGCAAAAAAAAACAGTTTTAAGTGTTTAAAATATGCTCTTAAAATAGAAAATACGCTCATAAAATGGAACATGTGCTCTTAAAAATAGAATATATTCTCTTAAAAATGGAAAATATGTTCCCAAAAATGAAAAATATGCGCAAAAAATGAAGAATATGCACTTAATCCTCTGACAACAACATAACACAATAAAATAAAATAATAAAAATAAAATAATTTGTATACCTAACTATCTACTTTAAAACACCCACACTTCATTGATTAGTCTTATAAAAATCCTAGATACTAAATTCATATTTAGTCATACATAGTTATACCAAGTTACTTACTAGCTGAAAAAATGCTGAAATATGCAGACATATGGTTTTGCACTTTTCTCAGTTTCAGAGTGAAACTTTCTTTTTGAAGTTTCTGATATTTTTGATAGTTAAATAGAAATTATTAACTCTTTCGCCCGTTTGATATTTTAATTGCAAATAAAATTCTACCTACTTACTATATAAGTTTCAATAAAAATTTCGTCATATTTCCAGCAGACAATTTAGCAATTTCCGATAATTGTTTTAATTTATGCTCACAATTTTATAACTTTTACAGCAATGTTTAATTTACAAACGCAATTTCATCATTTTCGTAGTACCAATGGAAGTACCAATGGAAATTTCATCATATCCAGTGAAAAAATTGCAACTTCTTAATAAATTTTAAATTAATGCTTAAATTTGATAATTTTTACTGCAATGTTTGATTAACATTCAAAATTTCGCACTTTTCTATCAAAATTTGTAATTTTCAAATGCAATTTAAAATTTTTCTTTGTTTCTATGAAAATGTCTTCGTTTCCAGTAAATGTTTTGCAGTTTATAGTAGAAATTTTGCAGTTTCCAATAACATATTAAATTTATGAGAAGAATTTTATAATTTTTAGTGCTGTCTTTAATTTTCAATCAAAATTTTGGCGTTTTCAACGAATATTGCTAATTTTCTATTATAATAACATAAATTTCGGTGAGCACTTTAAGAGTTTCCTTGAAAATTTTAACTATTTCCAGTAAAACCTTTGTTATTGCCACTAAAATTTTATATTCATACTGAAAATGTTAAAATGTTCACTGCAATGTTTGATTTACAGTACATTTTTTTGCAATTTTTTATCAAAATTTCAAATTTTCAACTGCAATTTCAGGTTTTTCATTGATTTTATAGAAATTTCTTCCTTTCCAGTAAATATTTTGCCGTTTTGAGTAAAGATTTTACAGTTTTCAGCAACATATTTAATTTACGCTGAGAATTTTATAATTTTCAGTGCTGTCTATAATTTCCTTTTAAAATTTTGCCGTTTCCAAAGAATAATGAAGATTTTCAGTTATAATAACATGATTTTCCATGAGTACTTTAAGAGTTTCCATGAAAATTTCACTATTTCCAGTAAAACCTTTATTATTGCCACTAAAATTTTAAATTCATGCTGACAATGTTAAAATTTTCACTGCAATGTTTAATTTACAATAAAAATTTTGCACATTTTCTATAAAAAATTGTAATTTTCATGTGCGATTTCCAGTTTCTCTTTGTTATTACAAAAATTTCTTCGTTTCCAGTAAATATTATGTAGCTTTCAGTAAAAAAATTGCAGTTTCCAACAACATATTAAATTTATGCTGAGAATTTTATAATGTTCCGTGCTGTCTATAATTTCCAATCAAAATTTTGCCCTTTCCAATGAATAGTGCTAATTTTCAATTATAATAATATAATTTTCCATGAGCACGTTAAGAGTTTCCGGAAAAATTTCACTATTTATAGTAAAACCTTTGTTATTGCCATGAAAATTTTAAATACATGCTGAAAATCTTAAAATTTTCGCTGCAATGTTTTTTTACAAGAAAAAATTTGCCATTTTCTATCAAAATTTGTAATTTTCAAATGCGATTTCATGTTTGTCGTTGTTTTTATGAAAATTTCATAATTTCCAATAAACATTTAGAAGTTTTCAGTAAAAATTTCGTAGTTTCCAGCAACATTCTGTATTCATGCTGAGAATTTTATTATTTTCAGTGCTGTCTATTGAATCTATGGTGAGAATTTTATAATTTTCAGTGCTATCTTTAATTTCCAATCAAAATTTTGCCGTTTGCAACGAATATTGCTGATTTTTAATTATAATAACATAATTTTCGATGAGCACTTTAAATTTTCCATGAAAATTTCACTATTTTCAGTAAAATCTTTGTAATTGTCATGAAAATTTTCACTGCAATGTTTAAATTACAATAAATTTTTTGCAATTTTCTATCAATATTTGTATTATTTAAGTGCAATTTCCAGTATGTCTTCGTTTTTATAAAAATGTCATCATTTCCATAAACAGTTTGCAATTTTCAGTAAAAAATTTGCAGTTTCCAGCAACATTTTGTATTTCTGCTGAGAATTTTATGATTTTCAGTTAAATTTGCACTTTCCAATGTATACTGCTAATTTTCCATAATTTTCATTCAAAATTTCATCAATTCCAATAAAAAAATTGCAATTGCCTACAAATTATTAAGTTCTTGTTGAGAATTTTATGATATTCAATGCTATGTTTGATTTAGAATGAAAATTTAACACTTTCCAATGATTATTGCTAATTTTCAGTTACAGTTTCTTAATTATTGATGAATGTTTGATAACTGTGTTTAATTTGCAATGTAAATTTGCACTTTCTAATGAATATTGCTCATTTTCCATAACTTTCATTCAAAATTTCATCTATTCCAATCAAAAATTTGTAATTGCCAGCAAAATTTTTATTCTTGTCGAGAATGTTATCATTTTAAACGCTATGTTTAATTGAGGGCTCTAGAAGTTAAAATGTTTAAGTGCATTTTTGGTAGTTCTGAGGAAAATAGCTTAAAAGTTAACTTGAATTTCAAAATTGTTGGAATAAGTTCAGAAAACTATGTTAATATTTTAGTCTAAACCTAAGTCTTAATTTTCAATAATTATTTGATAGCTTTCATTGAAAATTTTATCAATTTTCACAAATTTCATCAGTTCTGGTAAAAATATTTTGCAATACCCAATAAAAATTTATATTCATTCTAAATTTTTTATAATTTTCACTGCAATGTTTAATTTTCAATCAAAATTTTCCCCTTTCCAATGAATATTGTTAGTTTTCAATTACAGTTTCTTAATTTTAGACTATTTTTTGGTAACTTTCATCAAAAATTTCATGAATTCCTGTAAAATATTTGCAATTGCCAGAAAATTTTTAAATACTCGGCTCAGAATTTTATAATTTTTAGTGCTATGTTTAATTGCCAATCTAAATTTTCCATTTTCCAATGAATATTGCTAATTTTTGCATAACTTTCATTCAAAATTTCATCAATTCCATTAAAAAATTTGCAATTGCCAACAAATTATTAATTTCTTGTTGAGAATTTTATGATTTTCAACGCTATGTTTCATGTATAATCAAAATTTCACACTTTTCAATGATTATTACTAATTTTCAATTACATTTTCTTAATTATTGATGAATGTTTGATAACTGTGTTTAATTTGCTATGTAAATTAGCACTTGCCAATGAATATTGCTAATTTTCGATAACTTTCATTAAATTTTTTATCAATTCCAATAAAATATTTACAATTGTCAACAAATTATTATTTTCTGGTTGAGAATTTTATTCTTTTCAACGCTATGTTTAATTTAGAATCAATATTTTACACTTTCCAATGATTATTGCTAATTTTCAATTACAGTTTCTTAATTATCGATGAATTTTTGATAACTGAGTTTAATTTGCTATGTAAATTTGCACTTTCCAATGAATATTGCTAATTTTCTATAACTTTCATGCAAAATTTCATCAATTCCAATAATAAATTGCAATTGCCAACAAATTATTAATTTTTGGTTGAGAATTTTATTATTTTCAATGCTATGTTTAATTTGTAATCAAAATTTCGCACTTTCCAATGATTATTGCTTATATTCAATTACAGTTTCTTAATTATTGATGAATGTTTGATATATTTTATTGAAAATTTCATCAATTCCAGTAAACATTTTGCAATTACCAGTAAAATTTTAAATTCTTGCTGAAAATTACACTGCGATGTTACAATACAATGTTACAATGTTACAATACAAATTTTGCAGTTCTTTTCAAAATGTTCTGTTCAATATTAAGTTCCATCGTCGAAATGTCCATCGTTGGAAAAATTCGACTCTTTTCGGGGCACTTTTCCAGTAATTCTTCGAACGAAATTTAATCCCATTTACGACACATTTTCCGTAATGCCTTGAACGAAACTTGGCCCTTTTTTGTGAAGAACGAAAAACTTTAAAATTTTTACTATTATCTCAGTAAATAATCAAAATATATGTCAAAACATCAGATACCACCAGATATATGCAGAAAATATTGAAAATATTTTGCAATTGTCAGTAAATTTAGATTTATGCTAAAATTGTTATAATTTTCACTGAAACGTTTAATATTTAATCAAAATTTTGCACTTTCCAAAGAATATTCCATGTGCTAAATGTGCTAAATATGCAAATTTCGGTCCTTTTTTTATGAAGAAGCTATTTTAAAAGAAGATAAATATAATGAGTAAATATTAAACATTAAAGATTAAAGAACGAGAAACTTATTTTTTGCCATAGGTACGAGCATCATACGAAGCAATGCATGAGGAATATAAAGAAGTGGCTCTGTGATAATGATGAGAAGGTTAAGCAAATTCTTAGTTAACTGCAGGATTGTATTGTTATTATTATGTATTATTTCATCAATCATCTATTCATTTGAAAGTATTCACTTTCAAAAGTATCCACTACCATAGATATTGTTATGCACAAGCTCTGCTTCAGCGACATAAACTTTCATAAATGTAATATGTAATATGTAAAATGTAAATGTAATGTTTGTAAAGAATATGTTAAATAATAAACTGAAACTGAAATTTTTACTATTATCTGAGTAAATAATCAAAATGTAGTTCAGAACCCTTTAATCAAAATAGAAATATGCAGACATGTGCAAAAATGAGCTAAATATGATAAACTAGGTAAAAATATGCTTTTATGTTAAAATATGTAAAAAATATGCTCCAAGAAATGGGACTCAAAATTCACAGTATCGCATGAATTAATTTGAGTACAGTCCATTCATTTATCATTTTAGTGGTTAACTTACCTATGGTTAAGCTCCCATATTCTCGATAATATGGAAAAAAGTTAAATTTACTCCAATGAACATGGTTAAAAATTGAATTTTAAAAATTTTATAACTTTAAAATATTGATGATTATGTGGAGCTAGATAAAGTTTTCCATGTTGACTATAAGCCTAGTGTGTATGGCACAAAATTCGAACTGTCGAAGCTTCGAGGTACGAAAAATCGCGAAAGTTGCATAGGGTGAACCCCCTTCAAAAGTAAATGTAATTATAACTCGCTGCTCTGATAAAGTTTAATGAATTATGAGCGGCTCCAATCTCTTGAGCGTTGCTGTACACCTATTAAAGAAACCGCCGGGCTCTGTGAAGAGAATACGTCCCTGAAATTATGATGGATGGAGGCTAATTGGTACGTCAGCCAGGATCTTCCCAGGCTGCGGAGTTTCAGAAGAAGTTCGACGGACTCGCATTGTAAAACTGATGCGGAGTTTCGGGTGGGCATCCTTCGCGGTTCTGGTCGCAGAGTATCGACCACCTCCGGGGGCCGCACACCTACCTCGGATTAGGCCTCCCTCGCCGCCCCCGGGGGCCAGGCCGCAGCTTCGCCCCCGCCGATTTGTCAGCGTTCAGGCGGCATTGTTTTATCTCCCGACTTCCACAAGGCCGGGACAATGGCCGGGGCGCTCGAAAGATTGCAGCGCGCAGCACTTATAAATCTCTCAAGAGTACATTGTTTGCCTCCTGGAGATCCGGCGGAGGCGTCGGCGGCGGGGGCGATTATCAGCCCGCCGCGTCCTCCGGAGCCGTCCCCAATTTGTCGCGGGAGTGCCGTAATGCGTATCGATCGGGCCCGTGGAGCCACTTTATTACGAGGGGCGGCGGCGGCCGTCGTAATTAGCATTTAACCCCCGGCCGCCCCCGGCGCGAGCCCCGTCAGGAACCGATCGGCCGTCCGATCGCCGTCAAGCATCCGGCTGCGGGGGCCGCAGGGGCTCCCTAAACTGGCGGTGGCGGCGGTGTGTGTGTGTGTGCAAGCCGCCCCCGCCTGACCTGTTGGAAGCACGCATCGTTCCCCCAATGGCACCCCTGAGTGTAATTCGCCGGCTGCCGTTTCTAGAAATTGTTCCGCTTTATGCATTTTCCGGGGCGTTGGATCCGGAGCCTGACTTTGAATTCAACAAAAGCTCTCTGTACATCACAGGCGCCGCTCCGCCGCCCCCGATAATAAATTGAATTCGCGGTCTGAAAACGCCTTTAATAACCGGAATTAAGAAGTGGGGTGGCTCACGTATTACGCACACCGGTTTATGGGGTGGCTCACGCAGGGGGCTTACTATACACAGTAAAAAGCAGCACAACCACCAAAAGTAAAAACCTCTACTCCCCATGGCTATAATATTGGATACCTTGGCTATCACCATAGAAAATATTATTTCATCATCATAATCATCAATTCATCTACAATTACGATCGAACTAGAGAAGTCAGAAGATGAATATAATTCCATAATTCAAAATTTTAAAGAATTTTCGTATAAAGACATTGGTAATGAAGTATACATTTAGCTAGTCTATACCAGCTAAAAATACAATATTAAAAATTACTACATACAAACATAACTGAGCATATAAGTGTCGCAGCATGAGAGTAGTTGCAACCAGGCTTGAGAAAAAATATAAATTCATCGTAACATTTCAAAAATTATCAGGTATCATTTTTTTTAAATTTTATTCTTGCTTAAGTTCTCGTGAAAAACGTAAGGCATGACAAGAAATATAAATTCATCAATATATTTCAAAGATTATCAGGTTATCAAAATTAAAAAAAAAGGTCAAGTTCTTCTCATTACTGTTAATTCTGCTTAACTTTACGTTGAAGTTTAGTTTCAAGGTCATTAGTCTAGCAGCAATAGTCCAACTGAGGATAGATGGGCCACCCTGTATGTATATCATTAATCGCATTAAAGATTAATTATAAGTTAAAATTTTGAACGAAATTCAAAGAAAGTTTTGATATTTTGATAATATTTTTTAATCCACAATTTAATTATTCATTGCTTAGATTAAAAAAAATCAAATTATGACAAAAAAATAGAAAATTTTACAGAATAGATAAATATAATTTGAACTGAAAACATTGAAAATTTGACAATAATGAATAAAATGTTGACAGCATATTTCACAATTAAGACAATAATAAGTAATAATCTGGCGATAATAATTAAATAAATGATGTTACTTACATGGTGTGTCCTAAACATGGATCAAAAATGAAAGGGGTCCGAAAATTTTGTCATATGATTGTCATATGATGTGAATATGATTTGTGATAAACCGTTTTATTTAAACATCACCCTCTGATAAATATGTTTCAACAAAACCAATTGTGATACTTTTGAGCGGCTGGTTTTTGCATTCACAGTATTCCGAGTATACGTGAAACTAATTCTCCTGAAAATTTGACAAAGTTTCAGTACTAAATAAGTGAGAAAATCAAAAGTAGGTTAGGTAAGGTTAGGTTAATGTAGGTATAGCGATTAGCTGAAATCATTGAAAATTTATTTACTGCATTTTTAATAATAAATATGTGTTCAGTATACCTGAAGCTAATTGTCCTGAAAATTTGACATAGTTTTAGTACTAAATAAGTGAGAAAATCAAAAGTAGGTTAGGTTAGGTTAGGTATAGCTAGTACCGAAATCTATTATTTTTTTTTAACTGTATATTAATATTAGATTTGTGTTTAGTATACCTGAAGCTAATTCTTCTGAAAATTTGACAAAGTTTCAGTACTAAATAAGGGAGAAAATCAAAAGAAGGTCAGATTAGGTTAGGTTAGGTTAGGGTAGGTATAGCTATTACTGAAATCTTTGAAGATTTATTAACTGTATATTTAATATTTGGTTTGTGTTCAGTATACCTGAAACTAATTCACCTGAAAATTTCACAACGTTTCAGTATTAATTAAGTAAGAAAATCAAAAGTAGGTTGGGTTATGTTAGGTAGGTTAGGTAGAAGAAAAGAAGAAAGGAAGGTAGGAGGAAGGGACACAGGGGCCGGAAGCAACAAGGGTTACAGGCGGAGAAGAAGACAGGACAGTATGTGGTGAAGAGGCCAGGATTCCCAGAAGGAAGGAAGGAAAGAAGGAAGGAAGGAGGGTCAGACAGAACGGAAGTAACTAGGGTTACAGGCGGAGAAGAGGATAGGACAGGTCATGGGCGAAGTATACTGAAAGGTGATCCCACCCATGATCGGAGATGTGAGAGTAGGTTTAGAGGGTAGGGCCCATTTTGAATAATACGAGGAATCCCTCACACCCCTGGTTAAAGGGATTGTGTTTTACGCATTCCTACTCTCAAAAAAAAGTTAGGTTAGGTATAGCTGTTACTGAAATCTTTGAAAATTTATGAACTGTATATTTAATATCAAATATGTGTTCAGTATACCTGAAGCTAATTCTCCTGAAAATGTTACAGAGTTGCAGTATTATATAAGTGAGAGAGTCAAAAGTAGGTTAGGTTAGGTTAGGTTAGGTTAGGTATAGCTATTACTGAAATCTATGAACATTTATTTACTGAATATATAATATTAGATTTGTGTTTAGTATACCCGAAGCTAATTCTCCAGAAAATTTTACAAAGTTTCAGTATAAAATAAGTGAGAAAATCAAAAGTAGATTAGGTTAGGTTAGGTTAGGTTAGGTAAAGTATAGCTATTACTGAAATGTTTGAAAATTATATAACTGTATATTCAATATTATATTTGTGTTCGGTATACCTGAAGCTAATTCACCTGAACTTTTCAGTTACTGAGTTTCAGTATTAAATAAGTGAGAAAGTAAAAAGTAGGTTAGGTTAGTTTAGGTTATATTAGGTTATCTCGATTACTGGAAGATTTAAAAGTTTATTTATTGTATATTTAATATTAGATTTTTATTCAGTATACCTGAACCTAAGTCTCCTGAAAATTTGACAAAGTTTCAGTACTAAATAAGTGAGAAAATCAAAAGTAGGTTAGGTAAGGTATAGCTAGTACTGAAATGTTTGAAAATTTAATAACTGTATATTTAATATTAGATTTGTGTTCCGTATACCTAAAGCTAATTCTCCTGAAATTCTTATAGAGTTTCAGTATTAAATAAGTGAGAAAATCAAAAGTAGGTTAGGTTAGGGTAGGTTAGGGTAGGTACAGCTATTACTGAAATCTTTGAAAAATTATTGACTGTATATTTAATATTAGATGTGTGTTCAGTATACCAGAAGCTAATTCTTCTGAAAAGTTGACAAAGTTTCAGTACTAAATAAGTGAGAAAATCAAAAGTAGGTTAGGTAAGGTTAGGTTAGGTACAGCTATTACTGAATTCGTTGAAAAACAATTGGCTGTATATTTAATATTAGATATGTGTTCAGTATACCTGAAGCTAATTCTCTTGAAACTTTGGCAAAGTTTCAGTATTAAATAAGTGTGAAAATCAAAAGTTTGTTAGGTTAGGCAAGAATAGGTTAGGTATAGGTATAGGTATTACTTAAATCTTTGAAAATTTATTAACTGTATATTTAATTTTAGATTTGTGTTCGGTATACCTGAAGCTAACTCTCCTGCTCTCCTGAAACTTAGGCAAAGTTTTAGTACTAAATAAGTCAGAAAATCATAAGTAGGTTAGGTTAGGTTAGGTTAGGTTAGGTATAGGTATTACTGAAATCTTTGAAAAATTATTAACTGTATATTTAATTTTAGATTTGTGTTCGGTATACCTGAAGCTAACTCTCCTGCTCTCCTGAAACTTAGGCAAAGTTTTAGTACTAAATAAGTCAGAAAATCATAAGTAGGTTAGGTTAGGTTAGGTTAGGTTAGGTTAGGTATAGGTATTACTGAAATCTTTGAAAAATTATTAACTGTATATTTAATTTTAGATTTGTGTTCGGTATACCTGAAGCTAACTCTCCTGCTCTCCTGAAACTTAGGCAAAGTTTTAGTACTAAATAAGTCAGAAAATCATAAGTAGGTTAGGTTAGGTTAGGTTAGGTTAGGTATAGGTATTACTGAAATCTTTGAAAAATTATTAACTGTGTATTTAATACTACTATTAGTGGTGCAGAAATAGAAAACAAATACAGTTCATTTAAATCTCATACTTTGTCATTGTATTTCTTTAAAACATTTGTTAGAGAAGTTCTTTATTATGAAAGCAGTCTTTCACATATCATTAAAGGACAAAATATTCATAGAATAACCCATGAAATAACCCCTTGCATTTTAAGCACATTTTTGGCCAATGTTTACGAAACACTCTTTATCAAATGTTTATACTTTGTTTTTCATTATGGCGGAAAAGCGTATTACGGCTTAAGGCTTCCATTAAGGCCCAATGGTATGATCGTGGATCATCCTTGATCGTGGTTGAGTTTCAAAGGATACCATTGTATTAAAAATTGTACCCTAGGTAACTGAACCATGGTTAAAGATGATCCACAATAATACACCTTAGAGTCACGGTCTAGTAAAGATTGACATTTTTCTCGTTAGTTTAAATCTGATGAAACAAGGCGCATTTTAAAGCCACTTAAAGTCAAAATTTCTGTAAAAATATTGTGAAAATTTTAACTATATGGCAACTTTAGACAGAATAATATTTCAGAAATAAATGTTATTTGCCGAAACATTAAATTCAGGAAAACTTTCATTCACTCTAAAGAATCAAATTGAGAGTTGATTCGGTTAAATTGTATTGTATTCGATTCAACCCCCGAAATTACATTGTATTCTGTAGACGTTCTTTGGAATTTTGTTGTAGTTCTTTAGAAGAGTTTTGTATAGTTGAAATTTTGGAAAAACTGGAAATTCAAAGGTGGTGAAAGGTGGTGAAAAAGGTGAAAATTAAGGGGTGATAAGATGAAAATTACATTTTTAAATGATAATCAATTTAAAAATGAAATTTGAGGGGGGGAGGGGCTGAGGGGTGTGTGGTTGAAAGTTACATCTCTAATAGACAATCAATTTAAATATCAAAATCAAAGACCTGTCCGAGAGTTGTTTACAATTTTTTTAACGATTTTATTGATTTTGTTTGTTACGTTTGAAACTTTTCGTGTAGAAAGAGAGACAGAGAGAGAGATACAGAAATACAGAGATAGAGATCATTTTAATTTTTTTCTTAATCCACTACTTTTCCGGAAATTATGTTTTAAGGCCTACTAAATAAGGCATTTTTCTCTTGTATTGTATTCAATTGAACCCCCGAAATTACACTGTATTCCGTAGACGTTCTTTGGAATTCTGTTAAAGTTCTTTAGAATAATTTTGTTTAATTGAAATTTTGGAAAAACTCGAAATCCAGTATAATTTAGGGGTGGTGGGTTGAAAATTAAATCTCTAAATGATAATCAATTTAAAAATCAAAATTGGAGGCGGGAGCCGAGGGGTGTGTGGTTGAATATTACATCTCTAAATGACAATCAATTTAAAAATCAAAATCGACCTGCCCGAGAATTGTTTACAATTTTATTATCGATTTTATTGATTTTGTTTGTTACGTTTGAAACTCTTCGTGTAGAAAGAGAGAGAGAGATATACATACAGAAATACAGAGATATAGATCATTTTAAGTTTTCTTCTTAATTCACTACTTTTCCGGAAATTATGTTTGTAATCAATCAATTGTTTATTTGTTCGCCTTAGATCCGAAGCAGATGAATAAATACAGTATAAAATATATAAATATAGAATTTTTAACACACAAATTTCTACATTGTTATAGTCAAGACTAATGTTTGTTTATACAAGATGGATACTATTTTGATATGTCTTTAATGAGCTGTGCAAGGGTTCTTTCTTTCCCTGCAGTTGAATAGATGGTACCTATCTGCTGGGCATCTGCATATGGTGCAAATACATTCTTCTATGTCCGCTTGATAGAAAGATGGATTATCACACGCTAGGTGATGGAAACCATGGAGTGAGACGCATGTTACTAGATGTCGTTGCTTCTGGTTGTGTTCTTTCCACTTATGTGTGTTGAAGTCTGGTTTGAAGCGTGTAGTTGTTCACTACGAAAATCATGTTCTTTTCTTCTATTGCTTGTTCGTACTCTTTGCTGCGCGACTCCTTCGAAACTCCTTAGCATCTCCTCTCCCATAGTACTTGAACTTTCCAGTTGGTAGGTGAAAGTGTTCGAGGCGTTTTTTGGTAATGCGAGAACTTTTTTAAGGAAACTTCTAAGGACCATCGAAGGCTTCGCAAATGTGATCAAAATTATGTTTTTAGAGCTACTAAATAAGGCATTTTTTTCTCGTGTTACTGAATAATTATTTATGATATAAGTGTTAAATGTATGATTTTATTTTGTGAGTGGAGAAGTTTGCCATATGAGCGAAGCGAATGGAGCTACTCCACGAACAAAATAAAATCCTTTAATTTTTTTATTTCTTGATGTCGAGTATCGAGAGAAATTTCTTGATGTATCTTGATGTTTTTTGGTAATGCGAGAACTTTTTTAGGGAATCTTCTAAGGACCATCGATGGGTTCGCAAATGTGATCATAATTATGTTTTTAGACCTACTAAATAAGGCATTTTTTCTCTTGTTACTGAATAGTTATTTATGATATAAGTGTTAAAGGTATGATTTTATTTTGTGAGTGGAGAAGTTTGCGATATAAGCGAAGCGAATGGAGCAACTCCACGAACAAAATAAAATCCTTTAATTTTTTTATTTCTTGATGTCGAGTATCGAGAGAAATTTCTTGATGTATCTTGATGTTTTTTGGTAATGCGAGAACTCTTTTAGGGAATCTTCTAGGGAATCTTCTAAGGACCATCGATGGGTTCGCAAATGTGATCAAAATTATGTTTTTAGACCTACTAAATAAGGCATTTTTGCTCTTGTTACTGAATAGTTATTTATGATATAAGTGTTAAAGGTATGATTTTATTTTGTGAGTGGAGAAGTTTGCGATATAAGCGAAGGGAATGGAGGTACTCCACGAACAAAATAAAATACTTTAATTATTTATTTGTTGGTGTCGAGAATCGAGATTTTTTGATGTATCTGGCCTAGTTTTTTGGGTCTAGTCTAGAATTCAAGCTATTAATTCTAATATAAAGTCATCTCGCAAATAAGATAAATCATAAATTATATCAATTCGTGTTGAACTTCGATGGTCAGATCTCGGGTGTCAGAGGTCATGCGGACGTCGGCGAGGGCTCGGGCCGCCCGCAGGGCTTCGGTGATCGTCATACCTGACGCGAGCAGCCGCCGCCGCCGGACCATCGGAGGGCCCCCATCCATCATTGTCACTGGCACTCCGGGTTCGCGAAAACCGCGATTAATGGACGCAGAGGATGCGGCATGCGGCATAAACACCGCTAATGGCAAAGAGAGCACCTCGGCTCGGTTATTAAAACTGAAAACGTTATTGCCGTCGCGCGATACTCCGAAAGCCGCATAAACACACGCTCACACGTACACGACGCATAAACACCGCCCGGGGCCGGGTTGAAATGACGCGGCCGCATTCAATACGAGGGGGCGGCTGCGGCGGCGGCATAAATCAGGGCCCCCCTGTGTCAGTCGTTAAATTAAAAAAAAAAGCGGCATTGGGAAAACGGCCGCACTTGTATCTGATAAAGCCGTTTTATAACTTTAATAGGTTCATTAATAACGACATCGGGGGTGGCGGTGGTGTGGGGGCCGAACTGACAGTTTCGAATTTCGTGCTTCCTGCCCCCGTCGCCTATTTGCATCCGATACGGCCAACAAATATCGGAAATAATGGAACGCGGAGGGTTCGGCTTACCGCAGCAATACCCGAACGCCCTCATTCAATTAATACGAAACGAACGCCCTAAATAAAAAACAAAATAAAAAGCCTGCACACAATAAACCGGGGGGCGGCGTTTTAATATTTTAATCCCGGCGTTAGGGCTTAATTGATGGGATTGTTGAGGTCCCATGGAGTGATCGCGTTGAATTTAATTAAACCCTCCTCCAGGATGTCTCCACGGCGATTGTGCGGGTTTTCTGGAGCGGGTCGTGGCTGTGTGTGACCCGGGCGCATTCGTCTTTCGTCCGCTGATGGGGTCGTAAGTTGAGGAGCGTCAAACAAGGAGTTACGGTCCGAATGGGGGTTGCGGCAAGGTTGGACCCCCCAGGGCCTCGACGTGCCCATCGTGGCCCTGAATAATTCATTACGCACGGGCCCCCGCCGCCGTCCCCATCTCCGGTGCAGTTAATGGGGCCGGGATGTGTAGATCTATCAATTAGGGTGCGTCCAGGGGTAACGTGGCGCACGCAGGCCGGAACCGGCACACCGGACTTCCTGTCTTCCCGCCCCGGATCGGGGGGCGGCTTACAGGTAACGGTCAAGCCGTGGAATGGGGGGGCCCGGGTTGTTCGGATCGATGGCGTCGATAAGTGATAACTGTGTGGGGGCGGCTAATTGGCGGCGGCGTTGCATTATGCAGGACCCCTGGCCGTCCTGCGGTCCATTATGCCCGGCCGTCTATAACTCATATTCGACGAGAGTGCAGCGTGTCCACGGCACATGTCGTGACCCAGGCGCTCCCTTCTGCAGACGACGCTAATTTAGAGACTTTAATTAAATTTCGGACCTCCGAAACTATAACTCTCCTCGGGAACAAAAAAAAAAACCCGCGCAAATTTACGCCGAAAACTTGCGCGATAAAGGGGGCACCCCGGACAGGTGAGAGGTGCGGAGAGAAACTGTTATCTCCGCTCGGGGAATGAAAATAAGAAGCCCAAGTCCAGGGGGCCTGGGGGAACAACAACTCGGCGGAGGCGCAGGAACCAATTACCATCGGCACGGTCGCGTCTCCATCGACAAACAGCCGCATAAATACATGTCGGGCTTTGTTATCGCAAACAGGGACGTCGGTCGGCCCCGGAACGATTTCCTCCCTGCCCTACGTGTAATTTCGCATCCGTGAGACGCCACAGGACACGGGGCATTAAAGTGCGGACCCAAATCATCTCCAGGCTCACTTGCCGGCATCCGATAACCACGCAAACTATGCATACAGTAATCCGAACACAAAATTGCTCTCGCACATTAAACGTAAAAGCCGCAAGAACCCCACGGAATCCAGCACAGTAATAACGCATAATTTCAAATATTTGATTGATTACACCGGCAAGGGCGGAATTTCATGGCAAGTTCAGGCTTCGGCATGAAGCCGAATGCGAATACCCAAACAATTTTCAAGTGATCTGCAGAGTCATTCTATTTTGTATTTGCATGAATATTATGTACAGATACATGTAAATTAAATTGTATGAGGAAGTGGTTACTTCTTGGTGAAACAATTTGATTAGGTTAATAAGGAAACACTTGGTAAGATTTCACAAGTTGTATATAATTGCTCTACAATTGTTTCGGAACTGCTGCCATTCTCAAGATAAACTGAATACAAATTCATATTGTGTAACTTAAATAGTAAACGCGCTTAATTGATAATGGTGGTGGGATTGCTCGTTCGTTCATTACACGGCTTTCCAGGATGCCGCGTGTTTTCAAAGCACACCTGGTCATTAACAATGTTCCCCGTACCTTTCTTAAATTCGAAGATTTCCAATAGATCTATTCCTTTGTTGCCATTATGGAGCAGCGATAATCCTTCCTTACGTACAGTCATGGACTCTAAGAATGTCACTGTCTGTGGGACCCGGCGGTTCGGCGTCCTTGTCTGCGGAGGGGGCGTGGTGCATTCGGAGCGGTTCGGCGTTCAGTGTTGTTATTGAGCCGGCTAAGTGACCGGCTCCCTAAAATTTACCTGGAGGGGCTCTGGGTCTGCTATTGTGTATGCATCCCATAAAAGAAAAATATTTTTGGTCTAAATCATTGATTTATATACAGTGTCCGCCAGAAAGTTAAACACATGGAAATATATTTTATAATTAATTTTTCAGAAAATGTTATTCTTCCAAACCATTTCTGCATTATTTCAAACTCAATAGGCAATCGTCGAAGTAAATTATCTGTTTGCATGTTTTGAAATGCTTAATATCTTTTTTCTACAATCACTAAATAAAGTAACCTTTTTTGCTCGACACTGACAACGATAAGTTGACGTTTTTACGTAGTTGATGTTAGTTGACGTAATTAGGATAGTTCAGTTATTATGCGATAAATCGGATCATCTTAACGAAAACATTGAAGAAGATGAAGATGATGAAATTTAAGCTGACGAAAAAGTAATTGTTCGTGATGACCTTATGACAACAGTTCATTAAATTGGCAACAATGATGAAAATTTGTTGAAATTCGACAACAATGATGACAATATGGTAACTTCCATACATTGCAACTGTCTATTTATGACGGAGTAAATGACAAACGAATTGAAAAATATACATGAGCCGTTGAAAATCAAAGTAGGTACCCCAGTCTATTTTTGTTTTAATTGAGAACAGTCTAGAAATATACAAGGGACAACATTTCTACTACTAAAATAATTCAGATCTTGAAAGATATAATATAATAGAAATTTTGTCAAACATAATTGATAATTTGACACAAAGTATTTAGATGTTAAAATTAATTAAAATTTTGACAGGAATCATTGAAATATAACAAAAATAATAAAAATCCCACCATATCAATTGACATCTGAATATAAATTATTAAGTACAATTTTAGTACAATTAATTGATATTTAGACCGACATAATTGAGGAGCTGGGTGCAAGAACAGCGTAAGTCAATTTATGCGGTTTTTAAGCAAATTTGTTTATTAGAATATGTGTACCCTTATTTATAAGTCTGTTAAAAAATATATAGCTACTGTTCATACAAATTGCAAAAAAAAACGATGTCTCTAATTGCTATATTACGACTTTTATTAAGTTTTGAACCTTCGACACGTTTTTCTCGAAACTCATTTTTTCGACTTACGCTAATCTTGCCACAATTACAATTATAAATTTGACAGAAATAATTAGATATTGACCAAAATAAATGAAAATTTGACAGGAATTAGTTAGTTTGAACTATCTTCAAATGCATTACATATCGAATAGACCCACTGCCCATCAATTTTTCTGCCATTTCTGAAGTACATTTCCAACTGCAGCGTTTTAGGTGGTCGCTGAAAACCATAGCGTTTAAATCAACAAGATTTCACATGCACAAATTCGAACTCTGCCAAATCTGTCACATTTGACACTGTATGCGAAGACATACCTTTTATATCTATCCGTTTTTCAATGCCAACTTAGATGAAAGTTTTTTTGAATCACCTGACAAATGATTGAAATTTTGACTGATATAATTAAATTTTTGCCAGAAATTTAAATCTGTAAATAAGAAATTACAGGGAGAGTTTTTTTATGTTATCTACCTAGATATGAAAGCAAGGAGGTAGAGGATATACAAACTTTTATCATTTCATCTTGAGATAAAGAGGTCAAATTCGCCTCGCAAGTTTGTTCATTTAAACACACGCTTATGTGTGTTGCACATCACTCATCCTCGTCTCTTTAAACTGATATAAAAATGACAAATCTTACGTGATTGGACCAAACTTGGAGATGGCACCATAAAATGTCATAGAATTGTGACATAAGAAAATTGTGGCGATAGCATATTGTTTTCATGGCTGGGTGGATGAGATAAGGGAACTCCTCTCGTATTATTATGTTTTCTAAAAAGGTAACATTCTAATTTAATATTCTTAATTTTTATTCACTTTTGTGGGTTTCATATTTTCGTTAAGTTTTTGAATTTTATTACAATATTTAATCTCGCTCTGGGAACAGTCAACTACGGGGTTATGAAACAAAATATTAAAAAAATATTTTTGCCGAAATGAAATGTTTATTTTATACTTTGCTCAATTTATAAAATTAATTTCTTGATTTTAAAAGTTAATATACCGTTGTATTGCAAATTAGATAAGCTTTCAAATGAGTTACCGCTCGACCCCTACCCCAAACAAAGTTGACGTGTTTGAACGATTTCGCGTAAATATTTAGGGTGTTACCTTTCTCCCGGCACAACCTGTATAGGGTGTTCCATTTAAAAAATGAACAAATGGCGCTGTTTGTAAATATCGATCACCCTGTATGATATCATGAGTTATGTACAAAATGTTTTTTTTTTAGTTTACTATTTAACTCAAAAGGCAAATAATAATTTAAAAATATAATATAAAAAACAAAAAAACATAAAAAACACTATGATGGCCGAATGAAAATAAACCGAAACTAGTTGGGTGAAATAAATAAATAAATAATATAAATTAATGGATAATTATTAATACCAGTAAGTACGTTAAAAATAAAAATAACAAATTATAATCAAACATAACTGGTTATATGCATGAAATACTAACAAAAATGTAGTTTTTTTTAAATTCCCTTATAATTTTATTATATGTTTGATAGTTTAATCGACAGATATTTGATATAATATACAAAGCTGTAGAAACACTTAAAAAGTTTAGGGTAAGTAATTGGAACTTTTCTGGAAAAGATTATTATTGTTTTTTTTAAATCTTACCGCTTTCTTCAGTATAGTCATTAAAACCATGAATTCTCCAAATTTTAACTAAAAATTATCTTTATACGCAACAATTTTATAAATTTGCCCCTTAAACGATTTGTCAATCATTGAAATTTTCTGACTTTGAATTTTCAAGTGTAAATATTAGATTTTCAACAATTTTACAAAATGTATTCAACTTTAACATTAAATTCCATAAATTAACTGAAAAAGTCTGTCGGAACGAAAACCGGAACCGAACTTATATGTGTTTTTTTTTAATTGAACGGGAACGAAAACCAACACGAATAAAGCATCGGTTCGAAGCCCTGATTATTATTTTATTAATTTCTTAAGACTTATTAATTGCAAAGTTAGTTCCTGATTTGTATGTAGTATACTTAAAAACTATATTTTGTGTAAATTTGACGAGGATTCTGTAATGAAACGAGAGAGAAAATCGAATTATTCACTTTCTGCACTAACAAATATTCGTTTTCATTCAATGATACATTCACTATTTTCACTGAAACGTTTGCAATTTACAATAAAATATTACCTCTACACCTGCGAGTGATTTTTTATTTCTGTAAGATAAACTAAATAAATTTTGTAGTTATCATTGAAAATATTGTCATTTCTAGTTAGACTACATTTTAGCGTTATTATTCGAGACGAAAGCGGACCCAAACCGAATGTGAACCGGAAACGGACCGAAATGTAATCGAAATTTTTAGAAGAACCGAAAACGAACCCGGAGTGAAAAGAATTTACACGGAAAACTTGACATTTACCGTAAACCGGAACAAAATAAATTTCAGTTTGACTTAAAACCTACATGTTTTATATCAACTTTGTTTGAATGTTTTACTTCTTCCTATCTATGTGCCAGTTGGGGTAATCCCTTCCAAAAATACACACAATCACTACTCATCACGTGGATGACATAAAAAAATTAAATTAAATTAAATTAAACACTTGGCTGAGTTTCACTAACTTTAATAGATTCCTCCACAATTGTTTCCGCCCCGCGACCATTCTCGAGTGTAATATAATACTAAATATAATTTCTTTAAATTACAACTTATTATACTACCGTTGCAATGTAATAGACAAAATTGATCGCTTAAATTATTCTGGAGTTTCTGAAATGGCATGTTCCCGTAGTTTCAAAAAACGATATGCCGAACATTTTGGCGCCTTTAGATTTAATCAAAATTGTAGTGCATTCGCAAACCATAGTGTAGATTGTAAACATGTATTTCCACAAATCGATTTTTTTTAAATTGAAATTTAAAAAAAATTACATAACTGTATCAAAGGCACGCAGCTTAATCTTTCAGAAGCCGTAGAAATTCACAAATGCAATAATAATCCGCTCGTTAACCTGTTGAATGACCAAACGAAAGTAATTTGCACACCGCATTTCAAAACCCTACAATATACTATAGTTAAGCGATTTGTCAAAATTCTACCTGAGTAGGACGGCACTGAACGCCGAATTGCTCCGAGTGCGGCTTCGTCTCTCGACGAGACAGAGATAGCGAACCTCTGGCTCTTACCGACGGTGACATTCTTAGAGTCCAACACTGTACATAATGGTTATATTTGATACAATGGTCAGCAATCCCAGTGGACGCTTTATTGTCTAAAACTGGTTTTTGGGGTTCTTTAAGTCTGATGTTTAAATTCCTCCCCGTTTGACCTATATAGAAAGCGTCACATTCTGAACACTGTAACTTGTAAATGCCACTTTGCTCTCCTAGTGTGCTCTCCTCTCCTAAAATGTAAATTCTTTAAAATATTAAAACATTGTACAGTTGGAAATCATCTCTAAAGCCGGTTTGTAACTGGTGAGTCTCGTCAGTCCAGTGCTATCCCCTAGACCCTCCTGATTATAAAAATCACTCTTCCAGATCTGTAGCCCCAGCAGTTCTCAAGAAATCCGCTTTCAATGTTTGAAATTTAAAAAAAAAACAATAAAAATGCAATAAAATTTCAATTTTAAAAACAGAAAATCGGAATTTTAAGGTTTTTTAAGTCATTACTTTAAATATTAAAACCTCTACACATGTATGGTAATAGAAGATTAAAGATGATGATGATTTAAAACATTAAAATATTGTACCTACAGTTGGAAACCATCTCCATAGACAGTTAGAAACTGGGGGGTCTCGTCAGTCCAGTGCTATCCTCTAGACCTTCCTGATTCTAAAAATCACTCTTCCAGATCTGTATCCTCAGCAGTTCTCAAGAAATCCGCTTTCAATGTTTGAAATTTAAAAAAAACAATAAAAATGCAATAAAATTTCAATTTTAAAATCCGAGAATCGCTATTTTTAGATTTTTTAAGTTATTACTTAAAATATTAAAACCTCTACACATGTATGGTAAAAGAGGATTAAATATGATGATGATTTAAAACATTAAAATATTGTACCTACCATTGTACGTAAATCATCTCTATAGACAGTTTGGAACTGTTCGGTCTCGTCGGTTCAGTGCTATCACCTAAACTCTCCTGATTCCAAAATGTACTCTTCCAGATGTATAGCCCCAGCAGTTATAGAGAAATCCGCCATCAAAGTTTGAAATTTTTAGATTTTTTAAGTCATTACTTAAAATATTAAAACCTCTACACATGTATGGTAAAAGAGGATAAAAGATGATGATGATGATGTTTTAAAACATTAAAACATTGTATCTACAGTTGGAAACCATCTCCATAGTCAGTTTGGAACTGGTGGGTCTCATCAGTCCAGTGCTATCACCTAAACTCTCCTGATTCCAAAAAGTACTCTTCCAGATGTATAGCCCCAGCAGTTCTAGAGAAATCCGCCTTCGAAGTTTGAAATTTAAAGAAATAATAAAAATCAATAAAATTTCAATTTTGAGAGCCGAGAATCGCACTTTTTCCATTTTTTAAGTTATTGCTAGATCTTTTGGGGCACATTACTTGTCAAATATGACCCCCCTCTTTCAAAAAAGCCTACTTCCAGTTCATTAGCCCCAGCAGTTCTTGAAAAATCCGCCTTCAAAGTTTGAATTTTAAGGAAATAATAAAAATGCAATAAAATTTCAAATTTGAGAACCGTGAATCGCAATTTTTCGACATTTTAAGTTATTCCTAGGTCTTTTGGGGCACATTACTTGTCAAATGTGACCCCCCTCATTCCAAAAAGCCCACTTCCAGTACAGTAGCCCCAGCAGTTCTTGAAAAATCCGCCTTCAAAGTTTGAATTTTAAAGAAATAATAAAAATGCAATAAAATGACAATTTTGAGAGCAGAGAATCGCAATTTTTCGATTTTTAAAGTTATTGCTAGGTCTTTTGGGGCACATTACTTGTCAAATGTGACTCCCCTCATTCCAAAAAGCCCACTTCTAATTCAGTAGCCCCAGCAGTTCTTGAAAAATCCGCCTTCAAAGTTTGGAATTTAAAGAAATAATAAAAATGCAATAAAATTTCTATTTTGAGAGCCGAGAATCGCAATTTTTCGATTTTTTAAGTTAATGCTAGGTATTTTGGGGCACATTACTTGTCAAATGTGACCCCCCTCATTCCAAAAAGCCCACTTCCGGTTCAGTAGCCCCAGTAGTTCTTCAGATACATACCTTCAAACTTTGAAATGAATTAAATAAATTAGTACATAGTAAAAGTCCAATAAAATTCATGCCAAGAATCGTCGGCCCATTCTTATCGCCATTAGCCTTATTCGATTCAGAAGATTCTTGTAAGAGTCAAACAATTCCAAGGTTAATATACTATTGAAATCTAAATAGTTTAGTGGTTTAGTTTTTAGTAAGTGGTATCTTAGAGCTTGTGAAAGGTTCGTATTAATAAAGAAAAAAACACCTTTTTCACAAAACACATTTATTTTTGTCTAAATGTACATTTCAATCAAATTTTCTAATAATTCTTTAAAAATTTCAATCTTGTTAGTCATAGTTGATATTTGCCGGAAATAATATCAAATTTGACAATAAGCATTTAACAGAGATAACTGAAATTTTGCCTAAATAATTGAAACGTTGATAGAAAATATGAAAATAATCATAATAATTGAAAAGTAATAGTTTAAACATTTGTGAAAAAATTGAATAATTTGTAATAATTACAGATTTTTTTTAAATTATATCCATTCTATCAAAATCGCAATGCTTATTGAAAGTTTTCAAATATTTTTGTCAATATTTCAATTTTTTAATTTAAAATATGAATTATTAAATTATGGAATAATGAATTATATTAAAATATTATGATAACTACAGTAATAGTGACAGTAATTAATGATTACTGTCAAATTTTCTTATATGTCTGGAAAATTTCAACTGTCTGTCAAGATTGAAATTTTAAAAGAACTATTAGAAAATTTTAAAATTTTCATAATGATTACCTCAAGAAATCAATGTTTACTGTCAAATTTCCTATTTCTTTTAAAATTTCATTGTTGAATTTTGCCGGATATAATAAAATATTGGCAACTGAAATTTCGACAGAAATAACTGAAATGTTGCCATGTAAAAAGAAATGTTGAAAAATATTTAAAAGTTATTATAGTAGTAGTTGAAACAATATTTTATTGGTTATCGACTTGTGTCTTTCCACCTAAATTATTATAATAATTGAAAATTTGATGACAATAATTTAAAAGTTTGTAAAAATAACTTAAAATTTGCCAAAATCATTGAAATATTGGTAATTAATTTGAAAAATATTATAATTGAAAACTTTAGGGTAATTATTGAAATGTTTGAGCATACTCAACATCTATAAGAAAACAATTAGATGTTACTGTGAACTGAAATGTTCACAGTTATCTAGTCAACCAATTCGACCAATCAGTTGATCATTACCAAATTTGTAATAACAACAAAGTAAATCATGTTTGACATATTTTGACGTACTATTGACATGTATGTCAGTTTCCCCCTCCCCATCAATAAGCATAGAAGGAGAAACTGACATACATGTCAATTGTTGAGTAGATCAAAAGATGTCAGTAGACTCAAATCTTCAAATAATGAAAATGTTCAAATGTTTGAGCATATTCAGCATCTACAACAAAACAATTTGATCATAATTCAAATGTTGAGAGTAATGTAGCCACTCAATTTCGATCGATTTGTAGGTCGTTACCAAATTTATAATAACAAGAAAGTAAATCATTTTTGACATCTTTTGACGTATTGTTGATGTGTGTCAGTTTTCCCCTCCCCACTAATAAGCAGCGAGATGGAAACTGATACATATGTCAATAGTTGAGTAGATCAAAATATGTCAGTAGACTCAAATGTTCAAATGTTTGAGCATATTCAGCAATTACAACCAAACAATTAGATCACAATTGGTCGTTACCAAACTTATAATAACAACAAAGTAAATCATCTTTGACTTTTTTTGACGTACTGCTGACATGTGTGCCAGTTTCCTCTGTCCTCAAATAAGTAGCAAGGTGAAAACTGACACATATGATATCAAAAGATGTCAGTAGACTCTAATCTGCAAATAATGAAAATGTTGAAATGTTTGAACATATTCAGCCTCTGCAACAAAACAATTAGATCGAAATTCAAATATTGACAGTAATGTAGTCAATCATTTCCGACCGATCAGTTGGTCGTTACCAAACTTATAATAACAACGAAGTAAATCATATTTGACATCTTTTGAGGTACTATTGACATGTGTGTCAGTTTCCCCCTCCTCACCTATAAGCAACAAAGGGGAAACTGATACACATGTCAATAGTTGAGTAGATCAAAAGATGTCACTAGACTCAAATGTCCAAATAATGAAAATGTTCAATGTTTGAGCATATTCAGCATCTATAACAAACCAATTAGATCATAACTGATACATATCATAAACTGTTAGGTATGTCAATAATTGAGATCAAAATATGTCAGTAGATTCAAACGTTCAAATAATGAATTTTTTTAAATGTTTGAGCATATTCAGCATCTACAACAAAACAATTAGATCATAATTCAGATGTCATTACTGTCTGACAGTAATGCAGTCAATCAGTTTTGACTGATCAGTTGGTCGTTACCAAAGTAATAATAACAACAAAGTGAATCATCTTAGGCATCTTTTGACGTACTATTGACATGTATGTCAGTTTCTCTCTCCACCAATAAGCAGCAAGGGGGAAACTGACATATATACCAATAGTAGACACAACAAAAAATGTTAGTAGATAATGTATGAGAGTTCTGGCTGAATTTCCCACTCAGTTGGTTGTTACCAAACTTATAATAAAAACAAAGTAAACAATTTTTAACATATTTTGACGTACTGTTGACATGTGTGTCAGTTTCCCCCTCCCTTCCAATAAGCTGCAAGGAGGAAACAGACATATATACCAATAGTAGACACATAAAAAAATGTCAGTAGGTAATGTATGAGAGTTCTGGTACAATTTCCCATTCAGTTGGTGCTTACCAAACTTATAATAAAAACAAAGTAAAACATCTTTGACATATTTTGACGTACTACTGACTATTGTGTGTCAGTTTATCCCTCCCCTCCAATAAGCAGGGAGGGGGAAACTGATACACATGTCAATAGTACACACATCAAAAGATGTCAGTAGATAAGGCATGAGAATTCTGGCTCAATTTCCCATAAGGATTTACATATGGGTCTAAATTTACATATTTCATGCGACAGGTGTCTCACAGATATCTCATATGTATCTCACAGATATCTCACATGTGTCTCACAGCTGCCTCACACGTGTCTCACAGGTGCCTCACACGTGTCTCACAGGTGCCTCACAGGTGCCTTTCAACTGTCTCACAGATATCTCACATGTGTCTCACAGGTGCCTCACACGTGTCTCACAGGTGTCTCACAACTGCATCACAGATATCTCACATGTGCCTCGCAGATATCTCACATGTGTCTCACAGGTGCCTCATACATGTCTCACAGGTGCCTCACAACTGTCTCACAGATGTCTCACATGTGTCACGCAGATATCTCACATGTATCTCACAGGTGTCTCACATGTGTCTCACAGGTGTCTCAGACATGTTTCACACAACTATAAATCTTCAATGCAAAGCTGTCTCACGACTGTCTCATAGATGTCTCACATGTGCCTCACACCCGTCCCACAGATGTTTCACACCTGTCATTTAGACCCCTACGTATATGCTTATGGAAAATTGAGCCAGAGCTCTCACATGTTATCTACTCATGTTCCTCTCAAAATAAAAATTGACGTGTTTCTACATTTTTGCTCCAATTTTGTGAGATATCTGGGGTGGATGTTTTTCAAACAATCACCCTGTGTATTGGCAATGTAAATGAAACGCGATAGGGTCGGATCTTAAAAAGGGCACTGTTATATTAATCTGATTTGATCTTTTATCCACTTACAACGTCTTATCTTGTGTACCTGTGTAGGTATAATAATGACGCGGAATCTTCGGCCGTTATTCTTATTCTTATGTCGTGCGAAGGAAGAAAATTTACCGCCGCCGGCTTAATTAAGGGCCGTAAATTTGCGGGCGCCGCCGGCGCTCAGGAGAATGACTGTATCGATCGCCGAACGCCGACACATGTTATCCGGCCGCGAAACCGCAGGTAACTTATCGGGGTCGTCTGCGGAATGGGGTCATCGGGGTGCCGGAGGTAACATCTTGTGAAATTACCGCTGGGGGAGGTGTCGCTGATGAACGTGTCAAGGCGGGGGCGGCGAGGAATTCGACCGCACTTGGGGCTCTCAAGATTGCGCCCGGCCGCCCCCGAGCCGCCGTCCCGACGCTCGACCGAGCATTCGATGCATATCTAATGCGTTCATTAAAGGGGATTTGGGGCATTTTTTTGTATGGGTTTTAAATTAAATCCGCGCGGGGGCGGTTTTAAATAATCTCTGGTTTATTTGGTGTAAATAACAGCGCACGTTTCTCGGTAGTTTCTGATAAAAACGTTATCGTGCACTGTCCGTGGGGGCTGGTGAGTTACACGAAATTTAATTAAGTTTCCAATTAAACATAACTTGGTCATGTAACGCAATTTCGCGAGCAAACACGTCGGACAAATAAACCGGATCCGTGTTGTGGGGGCGTAAATAAATTTTAATCGGAAAAGGCGCAATAATGGGGCGGCGTTCACGCACAGACAAAAACGGCTCTCGAGGGGCCGTGGGAATGTCGGGGGGGGCGGCGGAGGAGGCGGATCGATTTTTTTTCCGTTTTCCCCGCTTTTCCGCCGCTGTGTGTCGCCGCCTCCGTTTCGTGCATGCAAATGCCGAAATTGTTAATATGCAAAAGCCGCCGCTAATTTCCCAGCGAATAAGGCCGGCTGATTAACTTGAATAAAGTATGTTAACTGCATACAAACTGCCGTATCTCCCGGTTGCGGAATAATTTTTATATAGTGTCATTTCGTGCGGACAACTTTTTAATGGCGCGTCATTACGGATGCAGGCGAGGAATGAAACTGCCGTCAAACATTTTCATGTCGAGGATCCGCTAATGCAAAACAAGCTGCATTTTAAATTTAATTCGGAATTAAGTTCTCGCGGAGTATTCGCGAGCAATCATGCCGGGGGCGGCCGCTTTGCCGCACCGGCACCCGGGGGAATATAAATGAGCCTAAGGTTGATAAGTGAGCGGGTCAAACACCCCGGGTATCGTCCTGGCTTCTTTCCAGCGGAATGGAGAAAATTATATCATTTCTCAAACTCAGACAAACTCATTTAAAGCTTATTGTTACTGGTTATCCCGGAGCGGGCCCCGGACGAAATTCAATACCGACCAATTAGGGGCGGCCCCATCTGCCCCAAAACCCCCCGCATCCGACCCAAAAAGCAAAGATTCCATAAATAACGCGACATTACACACAGTTATGGACGTCGCGTCCGCCCGCGCATCCATCTTACTCCGCCGCTACGTGACCCAAATGCGTACCAGAACCGCCCTGTAAATCGCGAAGACATATGTTTATATGTATTACGGAATATGGAGATAATAAACTCCCCCCAGGCAGCCGTCCCTCGCTAAATTATAAACTAGCCGTGGGGTTTCTTCCCCACCGCACGCATCAATCCGTCCCCACCGTTGCGAGGAAACAGACTCTTCGTCAAATTTGCAGGAGAATTATCCTCAAACATACTTGTCCACATTTAATATTAATTTCTATAATTAAACGTACAGGATAAAAAAGGCATAAAATAAAGCGTCGACATAGCAGTGTCGGATTGTAGGTTCCTAACGCCGAATACTGCGAAGTGGATCAATGACAATTTCACCTTGCCCTGACAATATATTTGTATAGTATATACAAATATACTATTGATAGTATATTTTCATATACTATCAGATTGGAGAATATTGTAAAATCCATGCCATTACTTACAATACCAAATAAGAAAAAATAATTTATGTAAATATTTCGATACGCGCACAATTGGACCATTTCGAATTAAGTTTTGCACAAAATTTGCAAATTCGTAAAAAAAACACTTGTAATTTACTTTTCGTTAACACTACACCAAGTTTTTATACAAAACTTTCTTTAAAAACCTTTTTAGAAACCTTTAAAATGTGTATTTGTTGATTTTAATAGTTCATATAGATAACCATTGTAGTTAAACTTTCCGATTTTAAGACGTAGGTACTCGAATGGACGGCAAACTCACTGAATATTATGGATATAATGTGGGGGTAGAGGGTAAATTAAAAATACTGGAAAAATCATAAAAATACTACAATCTAACTTTTTAAATATTATTCATTTTTATACCATTTGGGAAGATTTTTATGCAAAAACGATATCTTTATATTTGGTCAATTGTGACTAAATATCCATTGATTTACCTGGATGACACCGATTTGCAGCTCATTTTCGCGAATTATAAATATAAAGACATGCCAGAATCATACTATGACAATCTTATTCGACAGTTGTCCTATATTTGAAATTCAAACTTGAGACTACTCATTAAAGTTTGAAATAATTGAAAATTTGACAAATTTGTACTACTATTTTGAAACAAAATAAGAAAAGTTGTAAGTTGCAAACAAATGTTTGACAGAATCTTTGAAATTTTGACAATAAGCATGCAATTTTAAGTGTAACAATTCTACCTTTTGGAGTAATCAATGAGATTCTAATGAAAAAATTGCCAGGCAATTTTGCTAGGCCCGGCCATTGCCAGGCCAGACAATTCGACAGTTGCCCTCTGTCTGAAATTAAAACTTGACACTAATCATAAAAGTTTACCAGAACTAATTAAAAATTTGACAAATTTATACTACTATTTTGAAACAAAATAAAATGTTTGACAGAATCTTTGAAAGTTTGACAATAAGCATACAATTTTAAGTGTAACAATTCTACATTTTAGAAGTAATCAATGAGATTCTGATAAAAATATTGCCTGTAGTTTCAGAAATAGCTAACCAATACTTGTCAATGCAGAAAGTTAAATATTTAATTTTCTCCCTGCTGAAATTTTGTCAAATTTTCAGAAAAATTAATTTCAGGTGCACTGTATACGAACCTAATATCAAATTTGCAAATAATAAATTTTCAGAAATTTCAGTAATAGCTAACCCATACTTGTCAATGCAGAAAATTACATGTTTGATTTTCTCTCTTATTTAATACTATAACTTTGTCAAATTTTCAGAAAAATTAGTTTTAGGTGCACTCTACACGAATCTGATATCAAATTTGCAAATAAAAAAATTTCAGAAATTTCAGTAAGAGCTAACCCATACTTGTCATTGCAGAAAGTTAAATGTTTGATTTTCTCCCTTATTTAATACTAAAACTTTGTCACATTTTCAGGAGAATAAGTTTCGTGCGTACTGTACACGAATCTAATATCAAATTTGTAAATAATAAAAATTTCAGAAATTTCAGTAACAGCTAACCCATACTTGTCAATGTAGAAAGTTTATGTATGATTTTATCCCTTATTTAATACTGAAACTTTGTTAAATTTTCAGGAGAATTAGTTTCAGGTGTACTCTACGCGAATCTAATATCAAATTTGCAAATAATAAATTTTCAGAAATTTCAGTAACAACTAACCCATACTTGTCAATGTAGAAAGTTTTATGTATGATTTTCTCCCTTATTTAATTCTGAAACTTTGATAAATTTTCCGACGAATTAGTTTCAGGCGTATTTTACACGAATCTAAAATCAAATTTGCAAATATTACATTTTCGGAAATTTCAGTAATAGCTAACCCATACTTGTCAATGCAGAAAGTTAAATGCTTGATTTTCTCCCTTATTTAGTACTGAAACTTTGTCAAATTTTCAAAAGAATTAGTTTCAGGTGTACTGTACACGAATCTAATATCAAATTTGCAAATAATGAAATTTCAGAAATTTCAGCATAAGGTAACCCATACTTGTCAATGTAGAAAGTGTTATGTGTGATTTTCTCCCTTATTTAATACTAAAACTTTGTCAAATTTTTAGAAGATTTAGTTTCAGGCGTACTGTACACGAATCTGATATCAAATTTGCAAATAATTAAGTTTCAGAAATTTCAGTAATAGCTAACCCATACGTGTCATTGCAGAAAGTTAAATATTTGATTTTCTCCCTTATTTAATACTATAATTTTATCAAATTTTCAAAAAAAAAAATTTTAGGTGCACTGTACACGAATATAATATCAAATTTGCAATTTATAAAAATCAGAAATTTCAGTAATAGCTAACCTATACTTGTAATTGCAGAAAGTTGCATGTTTGATTTTCTCCCTTATTTATTACTAAAACTCAGTCAAATTTTCTGGAGAATAAGCTTCAGGTGTATTGTATACGAATCTAATATTAAATTTGCTAATATTAAAATTTCAGAAATTTCAGCAAAAGGTAACCCATACTTGTCAATGCAGAAAGTTATATGTTTGATTTTCTCTCTGATTTAATACTATAACTTTGTTAAATTTTCAGAAGAATTAGTTTCAGGTGTACTACACACGAATCTATTATCAAATATGCAAATAAAAAAAAGCAGAAATTTCAGTAATAGCTAACCCATACTTGTCAATGCAGAAAGTTAAATGTTCGATTTTCTCCCTTATTTAATACTGAAACTCTGTCAAATGTACAGCAGAATTAGTTTTAGGCGAACTGTACACGAATATAATATCAAATATGCAAATAATAAATTTTCAGAAATTTCAGAAATAGCTAAGCCACACTTGTCAATGCAGAAAGTTATATGTATGATTTTCTCTCTTATTTAATACTGAAACTTTGTTAAATTTTCAGGAGAATTAGTTTCAGGTATACCCTACACGAATCTGATATCAAATTTGCAAATAATAAATTTTCTGAAATTTCAGTAAAAGGTAACCCATACTTGTCAATACAGAAAGTTATATGTTTCATTTTCTCCTTTATTTACTACTAAAACTCAGTCAAACTTTCAGGAGATTTAGTTTAAGGTGTACTGTACACGAATCAATATCAATTTTGCAAATAATAAAAATTTCAGAAATTTTAGTAAAAGGTAACCCGTACTTGTCAATACAGAAAGTTATATGTTTGATTTTCTCCCTGATTTAATACTAAAACTTAGTCAAATTTTCAGGAGAACTAGTTTTAGGCGTACTCTATACGAATCTTATATCAAATTTTCAAATAATAAATTTTCAGAAATTTCACTAATAGCTAACCCGAACTTGTCAATGTAGAAAGTTTATGTATGTTTTTCTCCCTTCTTTAATACTAAAACTCAGTCAAATTTTCAGGAGAATTATTTTCAGGTGGACTGTACACGAATCTAATATCAAATTTGTAAATTTAAAAAAATCAGGAATTTCAGTAACAGCTAACCCGAACTTGTCAATGCAGAAAGTTACATGTCTGAATTTCTCCTTTATTTAATACTAAAACTCAGTCAAATTTTCCGATAAATTAGTTTCAGGCGTACTGTACACGAATCTAATATTAAATTTGAAACTAATAAATTTTCAGAAATTTCAGTAATAGCTAACTCATACGTATCAAGGCAGAAAGTTAAATGTTTGATTTTCTCCTTTATTTAATACTGAAACTCAGTCAAATTTTAAGGAGATTTAGTTTCAGGCGTACTGTACACGAATCTAATATCAAATTTGCAAATAATAAAGTTTCAGAAATTTCAGTAATAGCTAACCCACACTTGTCAATGCAGAAAGTTATATGTATGATTTTCTCCTTTATCAAATATTGAAACTTTGTCAAATTTTCAGGAGAATTAGTTTCAGGCGTACTGTACACGAATCTAATATCAAATTTTTAAATATTACATTTTCAGAAATTTCAGTAATAGATAACCCATACTTGTCAATGCAGAAAGTTAAATGTTTGATTTTCTCCCGTATTTAATACTGAAACAATGTCAAATGTTTAGGAAAATTAGTTTTAGGTGCACTATACAGGAATCTAATATCAAGTTTGCAAATAATATTTTTTTTAGAAATTTCAGTGATAGCTAACTCATACTTGTCATTGCAGAAAGTTAAGTGTTCGAATGTCTCCCTTATTTAATACTGAAACATTGTCAAATTTTCAGGAGATATAGATTCAGGTGTACTGTACACGAATCTAATATTAAATTTGCAAATAATAAAAATTTCGGAAATTTCAGTAACAGCTAACCCATACTTGTCATTGCAGAAAGTTAAGTGTTTGATTTTCTCCGTTATTTAATACTGAAACTTTGTCAAATTTTCAGGATAATAAGTTTCAGGCGTACTGTACACGAATCTAATATCAAATTTGAAACTAATAAATTTTCAGAAATTTCAGTAATAGCTAACCCATACTTGTCATTACAGAAAGTTAAGTGTTTGATTTTCTCCGGTATTTAATACTGAAACTTTGTCAAATTTTTAGGAGAATTAGTTTCGGCCGTACTGTACACGAATCTAGTATCAAATTTGCAACTAATAAATTTTCAGACATTTCAGTAATAGCTAACCCATACTTGCCAATGCAGAAAGTTAAGTGTTTGATTTTCTCCCTTATTAAATACTGAAACTTTGTAAAATTTTCAGCATGAATAGTTTAAGGCGTACTGTATTCGAGTCTAATATCACATTTAAAAATAATAAATTTTCAAAAATTATTATTCTATATGTAATAATTATGATCAACAAAATATCTATCTCTCTATCAGTCTATATCCTCAATTTTGGCACTTATTTATAACAGCCTCTTCGTCAAATTTTCAGAACAATTGTCTTTAACATTAGTACCTCAATTTCAGTACTAAAGAATATGTTGTGTTCTCATCAGGTTTTTATGTCTGTTAGACTAAGATGAGTGTGCAAATCCGGTTATAATTAGCATCAAATTGCTGCGAATCAAATTATCGTTGTTGGTGTGCGTTCCACATGTCTGCAATCCGTTATTGCATTATTGTACGAGGCGTGATTGCTAATAAACTAAGTTTAGGGCCGATTGCCGTACGAAACCGTCGCCGAAACCGTCCTGTGTACCCGTAATCTGCGGATGGTAATTGTCTGCAAATCCAGGAGCCGAGTCAATAAAGTCCGCCGTAGACTGCCGTATTGACAATTAGAACAGTATCAGCTTGTATTATGATAACGCGATTCATGTTTTAATGCTAATACCGCAATGAATGAGCAAATAACCGTCAGCGGCATAAGGCGGCGCAGCAGACTTATGAATAAACATCGAACATGTTTACACCGCCCGGAACATGATTTACGTACGTGAGTGGGGCACGTAAGGAGGCCCATTATTGACACTCACCACCCCACTGCAAATAGATGGGGATTAGGGGTGGACCGTCGGCTGCCGGAAGACGTGTTTGCGTAGGTGTGCTCGGGATCGAGGTAATGCCATTCTAATTTTTTTCAAGGAACTACGTTAACGCCACGGGACACGAATCCTGCGGGATTTCCCGGGCTTATTATTGCGATTCGGGTGGAAAAGGCGAGGGGCTTTTGTGCGGGCGCGCGGACCTTGAATACTTATTCTGCCCGATCCCGAATATAACGAGGATATATCGATGGGTTCTTCAGGAGGCTCGGATTTGCCCCCTCGGATAAACGCGCCCCAAAGCTGTGTAGTCACAGATACGGGGCGAACACCCTTAGATAAACTACTGTTTTAACTACTCAAAACTATTTCATGTGCACACATATTATGTTCGATCCAAATTAATGCAATCCTTACCCTTATCATTAGGGCAACCAAAAATCAATTTTTCCAAAAAAATATTTTAAGCCCTTAAAATATGCTGTTAAATATAGACAATATACTCTTTAAAATGGAAAATATGCTCTTAAAAATAGAAAATATACTCTTAAAAATGGAAAATATGATCTTATAAATGGAAAATTTGCTCTTAAAAATGGAAAATATGTTCCCAAAAATGAAAAATGTTCTCATAAAAATGGAGAATATGCACTTAATCCACTGACGATAACATGCACAATGAAATGAAATACACCAAACAAATGTAATCTGTATACCTACCTACTTTCACTTTAAAACACCCACACTTAATTGATAAGTCTTAAAAAGACTAGATACTTAATTCATATTTAGTTATACCAAGTTATACCTACTTATACCTAGTTACTTACTAGCTGAAAACATGCTGAAACATGCAGAAATATGGTTATTCACTTTTTTCAGTTTCATAGTGAAACCTTCTTTTTGAAGATTCTGATACATTTAATAGTTAAATTGAAATTATGGGCTCTTCCACCCGTTTGATATTTGAATTGAAAATAAATTTCTATCTACTTACTTTATAAGTTTTAATATAAATTTCGTCTTATTTCCAATAAAAAATTTGCAATTGCCGGTAATTATTTTAATTTATGCCGACATCTTTATGACTCTTACTGCAATGTTTAATATATAAACAGAAATATCGCAATTTACAATGAAAATTGCATTTGAAATATTCAAATGCAATGTCGTAATTTTCGTAAAAAGTTTTATAAGAACCAATGAAATATTGAAAATGAACGCTTAAATTTGATAATTTTTACTGCAATGTTTAATTTACAATTAAAATATTGCAATTTTCTTTCAAAATTTGTAATTTTCAAGTGCAATTTCAAGTTTTTCTTTGTTTTTATGCAAATATCTACAATTTCAGTAAAAAAAAATCAGTTCTGATAAAAAATTTGCAGTTTCCTACAACATATTGAATTTATGCTGAGAATTTTAACATTTTCGGTGCTGTCTTTGATTTCCAATCAAAATTTTGCCGTTTCCAACGAATATTGCTGATTTTCAATTATAATAACATAATTTTTCATAAGAATATTGCTGATTTTCATTTATAATAACATAATTGTTCATGAGCACTTTAAGAGTTTCCACGAAAATTTCACTATTTCCAGTAAAACCTTTGTTATTGCCACTAAACTTTTAAATTCGTACTGAAAATGTTAATATTTTCACTACAATGTTTGATTTACAATAAAGATTTTGCAATTTTCTGTCATAATTTGTAATTTTCAAGTGCGATTTCTTGTTTTCATTTGTTTTTATGAAAATTTTTTCGTTTCCGGTAAATATTTTTCAGTTTTCAGTAAAAAATTTGCAGTTTCCAACAAAATATTTTATTTATGCTGAGAATTTTAAAATTTAAAGTGCTGTCTTTAATATCCGATCAAAATTTTGCCGTTTCCAACGAATATTGCTGATTTTTAATTATAATAACATCATTTTCCATGAGCACTTTAAGAGTTTCCATAAACATTTTACTATTTCCAGTAAAACCTTTGTTATTGCCACTAAACTTTTAAATTCATACTGAAAATGTTAAAAGTTTTACTGCAATGCTTGATTTACAATAAAATGTTGTAATTTTCTATCAAAATTTGAAACAAAATAAGAAAAGTTGTAAGTTAAATTCAAAAGTTTGACAGAATCATTAAAAATTTGACAATAAACATGAAATTTTAAGTGTAACAATTGTACATTTTATAGTAATCATTGATATTCTGATGAAAAAAATTCCAGGCATTTTTGAAAATTTTACATTAATCAATGTAGTCATAAGTACATAATTTTTCATGAGCATTTTAAGAGTTTCCGTGAAAATTTAACTATTTCCAGTAAAACCTTTGTTATTGCCTCTAAAATTTTAAATTCGTACCGAAAATTTTAATATTTTCACTACAATGTTTGATTTACAATAAAGATTTTGCAATGTTCTATCATAATTTGTAATTTTCAAGTGCGATTTCTTGTTTTCACTGGTTTTTATGAAAATTTCTTCGTTTCTAGTAAATATTTTGCAGTTTTCAGTAAAAAAAATTGCAGTTTCCAACAACATATTGAATTTATGCAGAGAATTTTATAATTTTCATTGATGTCTTTGATTTACAATTAAAATTTTGCCGTTTCCAACGAATATTGCTAATTTTCAATTATAATAACATCATTTTTCATGAGCACTTTAAGAGTTTTCATGAGAATTTCACCATTTCCTGTAAATCCTTTGTTATTGCCACTAAAATTTGAAATTTATACTGAAAATGTTAACATTTTCACTGCAATGCTTGATTAATAATTTAAAAAATGCTTTTTCTATCAAAGTAATTTTACTAATTACAAAGTATATTTTCAAGTGCAATTTCTTGTTTTTTATTTGTTTTTATGAAAATTTCTTTCTTTCCAGTAAATATTTTGCAGTTTTCAGTAAAATTTTTAGAGTTTACAACAACATATTGAATTTATGCAGAGGATTTCATAATTTTCCTTGATGGCTTTGATTTACAATTAAAATTTTGCCGTTTCCAACGAATATTGCTAATTTTCAATTATAATAACATCATTTTCCATGAGCACTTTAAGATTTTTCATGAAAATTTCACCATTTCCTGTAAGACCTTTGATATTGCCACTAAAATTTTAAATTCATGCTGAAAATGTTAAAATTTTCACTGCAACGTTTGATTTTCAATAAATAAATTGCAAGTTTCTATTAAAATTTGTAATTTTCAAGTGCAATTTCCTGTTTTTCTTTGTTTTTAAGAAAATTTCATCATTTCCAATAAACCTTCTCAGCAGTTTTCAGTACAAAATTTGCACTTAAAGAAAAATAACAAATCCTTTTTCACAACCACATTTATTTCGCTAACTGTACATTTCAACCACTACGTGGTCATTTTCAGTGGACATTTGTACTGACTTTTGCAGTTTTCAGTAAAACTTTTGCAGTTTCCAGCAACATTCTAAATTCATGCTGAGATTTTCGTAATTTTCAGTGATGCTTTTTAATTTTAATTTTGCACTTTCCAATAAATATTAATAATTTTTAATTACATTTTCATAATTTTCGAATACTTTGTACGTTTCGACTACAATTTCATCATTTCTGAAAAAAAAATTGTAATTGCCTGTATTATTTTTAAATTGATGTTGACAGTTTTATAACTTTCGCCGCAATGTTAATGTTACAATAGATATGACGCATTTTCATAAATAAATTGATATTTTCAAGTACGTAATAAGTAATTTATTAATTTGTATCACTTGTGTAAGTCGTGTAACGACACTACATAAATAAAATATTTCTAACTATTACGATTTGAAAATTTTCGATGAATATGGTATTTCATCATTTCCAGTAAAAAACTTGTGCTATATTCAGTTACGATTCAAAAGTTTGCAGTTTCCAATGACTATTGCTAATTTTCAATTGCAGTTACTTAATTTTTGATGAATATTTGGTAACTTTCATTGAAAATTTAATCGTTTTTCACAAATTTCATAAGTGGTGGTAAAAATGTTTTGCAATTGGCAATAAAATTTTAGATTCATTAATCAATATTATGTAATTATGTTGCCTTTTCAGTTATTTAAAAAAAAAAAAATTGAGTCGTCGATTGCAGCGATGATTATTAAAGTACAGTCGTGTTTAAAGGAAGATTTAATTATCTTAGTATTCCCTAGGGAATTCACGATTATTGTGATTATTGTATGATTATTGTTAACGATTGTTTAATTGCAGCATTAACTCATTAGGCCTCACATACTGCGGCCAATAAGCGGCGATATGATTTGTAAATTACATATTTGCTTACGCCAGTTCCGTGGAGTACTAATTACTTACAATTCCACTAATAACTGAATAATTGTTTTGTATTTCCTGTTGCGAGCAACGAATCTCCAGGTTAAGTTACAAAGTGGGTTTCTCGTAAATTTTAATTAAACCTTACTGATTATATTAGCGTCTCACAATGCGAGTATCAAAGTAACGTTGTTATAATAACATACGGGGAAGTGTTGTGCAGGATTAATTACAGCTGCAGATTCTGTTAATGAAGCTTCGACACACACACCATCGCGAAGTTGCGAGCGTTTAACACGGGGGCTAATTAGCGCTGTGAGGCTTCTCGATCACGTCGATACGTCACAATAAGGGCTGAAATTTTCTGTATTGTGTGTGTGCCCTCGTGTATCGCGCGGAAAGGGCTGTAAAATCCGGGCGCAAGCCCCTCGCATAAATTTCCGGGGTGCCTCCGGGAGGACGAGGAGCAGATTTTATTGTAAATATAAAGTTTGAAATGAATGTGACAACAGGTTGATTTAAAACGGGACGACGCGACATAAACGAGTTTCCTTTTTAAATACTTCGCGCGAGAGGAGGTTCCAGTATCGATCTAGCTGGACGAGGGGATAATGTCACGGAATTTATATCCTCCGGGCCCCGAGGAAATCAACAAGCGAAATTAAATGCGAAATTTTCTTCGTTCCGCGGCGCGAATTAAATTAAAACCTGTCCGGGCGGCCACACGAAAATGGCAATAACAATTTATTTGCGAGGAAATAAATTTTCCGAAGGTTATCTCAAAGGAGGCCAGGCAAAAAAGTGTACATTTCGAATTTAATATTTCAGCTTTATGGATAATAATAAGTTGCCCCCCGGAATTAACGCCCGCGATAAATTTCTTTAATCGTTTAATTTTGTTTCCGCCCCATCTCCAGGAATAGTGGAGTTCCCCATGTAATTATATCGGCACGACGTTTCATTTTAATACCGCACTTAACGGCCGCCCTCGCTCAAGAACTTTCATTTACACCGTAAAAATAACAACCTGGAGTATTAATTGCGGTAATAAAGCGCTTAAATTATGTGAAGCGCGCCTCTCCCGTGCAAGAGCATCGCATAAATTCAGAAAGACATTAAATAACAAATACCCCCGGCTTATTAATACACCTACATAATTATTATTTTATTATCGCCATCATTCATCTTCTCAAGAAGTGCGGATTATATAAAGCAAGCGGCTCGTGCGATAGCAATCGGCATGTGCACAAATAATCGGCAATAATAATAATAACAAATTTAATATCAGATTCGTGTACAGTATACCTAAAACTAATTCTCCTGAAAATTTGACAAAGTTTTAATATTAGATAAGGGAGAAAATCAAACATATAACTTTCTGCATTGACAAGTATGAGTTAGCTATTACTGAAATTTCTCAAAATTTATGATTTGCAAATTTGATATTAGATTCGACTACAGTACGCCTAAAACTAATTCTCCTGAAAATTTGATAACGTTTAAAAAAGGGAGGAAATCAAACACTTAACTTTCTGCAATGACAAGTATGGGTTACCTCTTGCTGAAAATTCTGAAAATTCATTATATGCAAATTTGATATTAGGTTCGTGTACAGTACGCCTGAAACTAATTCTGCTGAAAATTTGACAAAGTTTCAGTTTTAAATAAGGGAGAAAATTAAACAATTAACTTTCTGCAATGACTAGTATGAGTTAGCTATTACTAAAATTTCTGAATATTTATTATTTGAAAATTTGATATAAGATTCGTGTACAGTGCGCCTAAAACTAATTCTGCTGAAAATTAGACACAGTTTCAGTATTAAATAAGGGAGAAAATCAAACACTTAACTTTCTGCATTGACAAGTATGAGTTAGCTATTCCTGAAATTTCTGAAAATTTGTTATTTGCAAATTTGATATCAGATTCGTATACAGTACAGCTGCATCTAAATTTCCTAAAAATTTGACTGAGTTTCAGTATTAAATTAATTTAAATAAATAAGGGAGAAAATCAAATAATTAACTTTCTGCAATGACAAGTATGAGTTAGCTATTACTGAAATTTCTGAAAATTTATTATTTGCAAATTTGATATAAGATTCGTATACAGTACGCCTAAAACTAATTCTTCTGAAAATTTGACAAAGATTTAGTATTAAATAAGGGAGAAAATCAAACACTTAACTTTCTGCATTGACAAGTATGTGTTAGCTATTACTGAAATTTCTGAAAATTTATTAGTTGCAAATTTGATATAAGATTCGTGTACAGTATGCCTGGAACTAATTATGCTAAAAATTTGACAAAGTTTCAGTATTAAATAAGGGAGAAAATCAAACATATAACTTTCTGCATTGACAAGTATGGGTTAGCTGTTACTGAAATTTCTGAAAATTTATTATTTGCAAATTTGATATTAGATTCGTGTACAGTACGCCTAAAACTAATTCTCCTGAAATTTGACTGAGTTTTAGTATTTAATAAGGGAGAAAATCACACGCTTAACTTTCTGCATTGACAGGTATGCGTTAGCTATTACTGAAAATTCTGAAAATTTATTATTTGCAAATTTGATATTAGATTCGCGTACAGTACGCCTAAAACTAATTCTCCTGAAAATTTGACATAGTTTCAGTAATAAATAACGGAGAAAATCAAACACTTAGCTATCTGAAATAACAAGTATGGGTTAGCTATTACTGAAATTCCTGAAATTTTTATTATTTGCAAATACGATATTAGATTCGTGTACAGCAGGCCTTAAACTAATTCTTCTAAAAATTTGACTAAGTTTCAGTATTAAATAAGGGAGAAAATCAAACACTTGACTTTCTACAATGACAAATATGAGTTAGCTATTACTGAAATTTCTGAAAATTTATTATTTGCTAATTTGATATTAGATTCGTGTACAGTACGCCTAAAACTATTTCTCCTGAAAATTTGACAAAGTTTTAGTATTAACTAAGGGAGAATATCAAACACTTAACTTTCTGCATTGACAAGTATGGGTTAGCTATTACTGAAATTTCGGAAAATTTATTATTTGCAAATTTAGTATTAGATTCGTGTACAGAACGCCTGAAACTAATTCTCCGGAAAATTTGACATAGTTTTAGTAATAAATAAGAGAGAAAATCAAACATTTAACTTTCTGCAATGATAAGTATGAGTTAGCCATTAGTGAAATTTCTGAAAATTTATTATTTGCAAATTTGATATTAGAATCATGTATAGCGCACCAAAAACTGAATCTCCTAAAAATTTGACAAAGTTTCAGTATTAAATACGGGAGAAAATCAAACACTTCACTTTCTGCATTGACAAGTATGAATTAGCTATTACTGAAATTTCTGAAAATTTATGATTTGCAAATTTGATATTAGATTTGTGTACACTGCGACTAAAACTAATTCTCCTGAAAATTTAACCAAGTTTCAGTATTAAATAAGGGAGAAAATCAACCATTTAACTTTCTGGATTGACAATTATGGGTTAGCTATTACTGAAATTTCTGAAAATTTATTATTTGCAAATTTGATCTTAGATTCGTATACAGTATACCTGAAACTAATTCTCCTGAAATTTTGACAAAGTTTCAGAATTAAATAAGGGAGAAAAACAAACACTTAAGTTTCTGCAATGACAAGTATGACTTAGCTATTACTGAAATTTCTGAAAATTTATTATTTGCAAATTTGATATTAGATTCGTGTACGGTACGCCTGAAACTAAATCTTGTAAAAATTTGACAAAGTTTCAGTATTAAATAAGGGAGAAAATCAAACACTTAACCTTCTGCAATGACAAGTATGAGTTAGCTTTTACTGAAATTTCTGAAAATTAGGTATTTGCAAATTTGATTTTAGTTTCGTATACAGTACGTTTAAAACGAATTTTCCTAAAAATTTGACATAGTTTCAGTATTAAATAGGGGAGAAAATCAAACACTTAACTTTCTGCAATGACAAGTATGAGTTTGTTATTACTGAAATTTCTGAAAATTTATTATTTGCAAATTTGATATTAGATTCCTGTATAGTGCACCTAAAACTAATTCTGCTGAAAATTTGACAAAGTTTCAGTAATAAATAAGGGAGAAAATCAAACATTTAATTTTTCTGCATTGACAAGTATAGATTAGCTATTACTGAAATTTTTGAAAATTTATTATGTGCAAATTTGATATTAGATTCGTGTACAGTACGCCTGAAACTAATTCTCCTGAAAATTTGACAAAGTTTCAGCATTAAATAGGGGAGAGAGTCAAACACTTAACTTTCTGCAATGACAAGTGTGAGTTAGCTATTACTGAAATTTCTGAAAATTTACTATTTGTAAATTTGATATTAGATTCGTGTACAGTATACCTGAAACTAATACTCCTGAAAATTTGACTGAGTTTCAGTATTAAATAAGGGAGAAAATCAAATACTTAACTATCTGCAATGACAAGTACGGCTTAGCTATTTCTGAAATTTTTAAAAAATTATTATTTGCAAATTTGATATTATATTCGCGTACAGTACGCCTAAAACTAATTCTGCTGAAAATTTGACATAGTTTCAGTAATAAATAAGGGAGAAAATCAAACATTTAATTTTTCTGCATTGACAAGTATGGATTAGCTATTACTGAAATTTTTGAAAATTTATTATGTGCAAATTTGATATTAGATTCGTGTACAGTACGCCTAAAACTGATTCTCCTGGAAATTTGACAAAGTTTCAGTATTAAATAAGGGAGAAAATCAAACACTTAACTTTCTGCATTGGCAAGTATGGGTTAGCTATTACTGAAATTTATGAAAATTTATTACGTGCAAATTTGATACTAGATTCGTATACAGTGCACCAGAACTAATTTTCCTAAATATATGACCGAGTTTTAGTAATAAATAACGGAGAAAATCAAACTGTCACTTTCTGCATTGACAAGTATGGGTTAGCTATTACTGAAATTTCTGAAAATTAATTATATGCAAATTTGATATTAGATTCATATACAGTACACCTGAAACTAATTCTCCTGAAAATTTGATAAAGTTTCAATATTAGATAAGGGAGAAAATCAAACACTTAAATTTATGCAATGACAAGTATGAGTTAGCTATTACTGATATTTCTGAAAATTTATTATTTGCAAATTTAAAATTAGATTCGTGTACAGTACGCCTGAAACTAATTCTGCTGAAAATTTAACAATGTTTTATTATTAAATAAGGGAGAAATTCAAACATTTAACTTTCTGCATTGACAAGTATGGGTTAGCTATTACTGAAATTTCTGAAAATTTATTATTTGCAAATTTGGTATTAGATTTGTGTACAGTACGCCTGAAACTAATTCTCCTGAAAATTTGACAAAGTTTCAGTATTAAATAATAAAGAAAATCATAGACTTAACTTTCTGCAATGACAAGTATGAGTTAGCTATTACTGAAATTTCTGAAAATTTATTATTTGCAAATTTGATATTAGATTCGTGTACAGTACACCTGAAACTAATTCTCCTGAAAATTTTACAAAGTTTTAGTATTAAATAAGAGAGAAAATCAAACACTTAACTTTCTGCATTGACAAGTATGGGTTAGCTATTACTGAAATTTCTGAAAATTTATTATTTGCAAATTTAATATTAGATTCGTGTACAGTACGCCTGAAACTAATTCTGCTGAAAATTTGAAAAAGTTTTAGTATTAAATAAGGGAGAAAATCAAACACTTAACTTTCTGCAATGACAAGTATGAGTTAGCTATTACTGAAATTTCTGTTTTTTTTTTTTTGCATATTTGATATTAGATTCGTGTACAGTATGCCTAAAACTAATTATCATTAATATTTGACAAAGTTGCAGTATTAAATATGGGAGAAAATCAAACACTTAACTTTCTGCATTGGCGAGTATGGGTTAGCTATTACTGAAATTTCTGAAAATTTATTATTTGCAAATTTGGTATTATATTTGTGTACAGTACGTCTGAAACTAATTCTCCTGAAAATTTGACTGAGTTTTTATTCTTATAGACTTATTATTCATAATAAGGTGAATTATTGGAGACATTTTAACTTCTCCATGGTAAATGTGTTGTCTATAAAGTAGCTATTTAATCTGCGCGCTGTGTGAAATAATTTGTTAAAGAATTTGTGCGTGGGTTTAAATGAACCTAATTATCGTAATTTCTTCGCTTATAGTTTTACGTCGCCGCGGTCCGTTAATTCGATTACGTACTCCGCAAGTAATTTTAATAATGGACTGGATTAATGAACCCCGCCAGGGGTGTAACCGGGCAATTAGGGGAATTACGCCGGGGGCGGAAAACCGCCGCGTGACCCTCGTGTGGGCGGCCGATACGTGTGCATGTCTGTTTGCGCTGGCGGTCTTGGGGGGTGGCGGATTGTCTCGGCCCGCGAGTGTCGCCCTCTCTGGACGCGTCCGCATTGCGGCTCTCTCGCTCACCGCCCCCCGTGGGGGTGGCGCAGGGGCTGTCGCCCGGAGTCAACAAATGCCGCCGTGTGTGTATATTGTTCCGGAGTCCGGAGTCTGCGGCACAAACAAGCCTCCGACATGTTCGGCAGACATATTGTGACGTTAGGTAATCTGGGGATCACTGTTGCTTTATATGAGGCAGCGTTTGATGCGCCTATCGTCTTACAGCAACACTAGATTTACAGCCCTTTATACTCCCTGTGTGTGGGTGGGTGTATGTGTGTCTGTCCGCAGCAGCTATTTATCCACCCCCTATACACACATACAGACACTGATACAGACGCACTTGTGCGCCCTCCAGAAGCCGGAGCTAAATGGCACGTAATTAAGTTGGGAAAGTGCACTCCCAAAAATAAAGCCACTTTACGGATTCAATGTCGCGTCCCCATTTGCTTTATTGTCCCTGCCAACTTCCGCGGAATTTTATCTCCCCCCCGGAGCGCCAAAAAGCCATTCATTACACCCCCCGCCCCCCACCCGCGCTTTTATTATGCAACAATGCAATTCCGCGTTTGATTTTTTGCCCCCGTGATTTATTCCGTCGCGGCGCTTTTTTCCACCACAAGGGGGACACTCTCCTCTATATTTTAAACGTCGATAGGATTTATGGGGTCCGCGTCCCGACGCGCCCTCGCCGCCCCCGCGTCGTGCTTCAATATTTCAGGGTTAATTACGCCCCGGGCCCGCCGGGGGCGGCGTTAACCCCCCGCGCAAGGAGAATAAGCCGCCCTAAGTATTTTTATGTTCCATTTATTGCGCCGTTCCGTGTCGCAACGCTTGATACGGCCCTGTGTTACGGCCCGAAACGACCCCCAGACGGCCGAGGGGCGGCGGGACAAATTCCGATACAACCCATATTTCGCCCTCGTTTGCGGACGGGAAAACAATTTGGTCTTTCATTGAGCGTGCAAATTGCACCTTCCATGGTTTTCCAATAAAATTGTACCGCAATCAATAGCGTCAATGTCCATGGATAATAAGCCGGCATTATTAATTCACCAAGGACGTGTAAATTTCAGGCCGAAATTAAATTCATCTAGTATCTAAGAACGATATTCAATACGCTATTTGATTAATTAAAGTTTACGTTAGCCATCCTAGGCAACTTTACGCGCCCGATTTTAACACCGCTCCTTCATACCATAAGAACATAAGCCACGGAGTCGATTACTGAAAACAAACCAAGACAATCAACAAACTCAATTTGGTTTTAACGATTCATGCAATATCATCAAATATTTAGATTGGGATTTATCGGCAATTAAACTAAATTAATCTAGTATCTAAGAACGAAATTCAATACGTTATTCGGTCAATTAAAGTTTTCGTTAGCCATCCTAGGCAACTTTACGCGCGCAATTTTAGCACCGCTCCTTCTCCGAGAGACGCAGGTGTACGCATAAGAATAAGAATAAAAACATAAGACATGGAGAAGATTAGTGAAAACAAACCAAGCCAATCAACTAACTCAATTTGATGACTGGGTAAATAACGCACGTTTTGAGTTTTGAAAATTATTTTATTGTCTGCGACATGTTTCGACACACTGTCTGCATCGGGCAGATGAATAATGATATTACAAATGTACTACATTCTTAAAAATAGCTTAATAGAAACATTACGGTAAATAATACTAAAAACAATACTAAAAAAATAATAATAAAACCGGCCTGTCAAATACTAACTTCTCACAGGAAGAAGGGCAGTAGACGTTTCGTCCCCGAATGACTCTTAATTCTAATCCGGTGCAAAAATTTATAAGCCGCATAGACGATTCGTCCCAAACGATAATCGAAGAAACCCCCGGCCTGAACCCCCATTAAGAAGAAATTACAAGGAACTAATAGAATAGGTTGTTTTGTTAAAAGTATGCAAATAATCCAAAATGTGTTAAAAGTATTTGCCTTTCTGCTCAGAGCAATGAACATGGAAAAAATTCAAGTGCTGAAAAGTGTGAGTCGCCGAAGGCATGTGCTTTTAATCGTTAATAATAACAAGTTTAATTTTAAAAGAGACCTTATATCGGGTGAAAAATTATGGCGGTGTCGTACCCCAATGTGTTTGGCAGCTATTACAACTGTCGGTGAAGAACACAATATAATCAAATGTAATTTGGAACACAGTCATGTCTGTTTCGACAATGCAAAAAGATGCAATTTCGGTTGCTGCCAAAAGAAAGGACGTGGAAGATATTAGTTCAAATCCAAGTAAAATTTTGCGACATGTCTTATCTGATAACATATCAAGTGAGGCAATTCAGTGTGTGACGTACCTGAAGGGCAATCAGCGCGTTAGGCCGTGGAGCGAGTGGAGGGTCCCTTCGAAGTAGTGACGAGGGCCAGGCTCTCGGTGTCAGAGAGTGGGGGGGTTAAAAAAGGCTCCACGTAATTTTAACCTCGTTGCTACTTCGTCGCAAAGGGTGGTTCCACCCTACCTGCGTGGGTGGACGGCAGACAGTCAGCGAAGTTCAGAAATCACGAACTGTCACAACGCTGACCATTTGGCGCCAACACCACCAGATTTAAATCTCGCAGTGAGAATAGAAAACTGAAACTGAAATAAATGCCCGATCGAGAAAACGTGGGGGGGAACAAAAAATAACAGGTGTGAGTTTTGTAGTGTAAAATATCGGCGTTTATTCACACAAACGACGGACACCGTGTCTGCGCTCCTGAAATAAATACCTCCGCACGCAACCCTTTCACGCAGGTTTCACTCTATTCGGCCGAATATAGCAAGCTCCTGATCGCGCGATTCAAAGGGCCGACGGAGCGACCTTTCTCTTACACAAGCGCAAAGCACGTACGGCACGCAACACGTAAACGCAACTCTTACACAAAAGAATAAACAATATGTCAATAAGAAATTAAACGGAGGTCTGGCTCAATTGAGACCACAAAAAAAAGTATCAATATCTATATATATATATCTCTGGATATCTGGCCTGTGTTCCTGGTGGTCGTCGCTGGCGGCTGGCTACAGCTCCTGAATGGCGGCGGTTTGCGTCGTGGACGCTGATCTCCCGATTCTGGCCTCAGCGCAGGATGATCGCGGCCTCCAGCCAAGAATGGTTTGGCCGAGCTACTTAGCCCGTAACAAAACGCGTGCAAAGCACATGGCCTTAGTAACAATGGCCGGACACGTGGCTTCACGAAAAGGAAAAGAAATATCGGGCTTAACTACTTACTCAGGTGTTATGAGCGTTTGGAAGTCCCTTGCCCTGTACCTGGTGCCTCAATCCCCTCAAGGGTGGTTAACTGAGTCCCCGTTGATTATCCCGTAAACCGGATGGTGGTACACTTATCTCAACGGTTCTTCTGGCACGGCCTGTACTGGACACGAGGTAGCTGAGTTCTGCCGGATGGCGGCTCCTCGCCGGCGAATTTAAAAATCGCCCACAGGGGAAACGCGTCACCACAACAAAAAAGTGCGAGCACGGCTGTCTACAGTGCAGGTCCATGCGCCAATTAATTATTAAAATGCTGTTTCTGCCAAAGCCGTTTTCGGACCGTTACAAGTGCAGTGATTTAACAAATGTACAAAAAGTTATGTACAATGCTACAAGGAAACTTCTTCCACAATTACCGAAATCGTGTGAAGAAGTACATGCAGCAATAAGAAAATGTGCCCTATTTTAACTAATAGAAAGAAGGACTATGTGGTACACAATGAGGAAAATTCACAAATTATTATATTTTCCTGCAAAAATAATTTAGTGTGGTTATCTAAATGTGATACCATATATATGGATGGCACTTTTGACTATTGCCCAAAATATTTCTTGCAAATATTGGACATTTAAATGGACATTACGTGCCACTGGTGTTTTGCTAGCTAGCAAATAAATGTACGGAAACGAATATTAGCTGTTTTAAAATAATCAACGACAAGAAACTGATTAAAACCTTCGACAGTGAATGATGCTATATACATCTTTAGATCTTCATCCCCACAACCTCACATCTTATTCCCACTAAACCATTCACGGGCGGAAAGACCACGGTCGATAGCCCTTTCATCATCATGTTACATGTAATATGTTATGTATATACATATGTACATGGTTCTTGAATAAATCTGTTTCTCTCTCTCTCAACGACAAGGGCAACAATATAGATCATAATTGGTGTCAGCGAATATTTATCGTGGATTTCGAAAAATCCATCCAAAATGCCATATTATTAACGTGGCCTGATGCTGCAATTATTGGCTGTCGATTTCATATCAGTCAAGCTTGGTGAAGAAAAATACAACAGTTAGGCCTGACAAAGGACTACAAGGATAATACGGAAATTTGAAAATGGTTGGGTTATTGTTTTGGTCTTTTGTTTGTGGATAAGATAAGCTTAATTTAGAAAAAAAATTTTAGTATTAAATTATTTTTTTATGATTTCAGAACCTCAAGACGTTGGTAGAAATGAACTAGAAATAGAATCGACCCTGGAATTTATTGAAAAAACAGTTAGGATGGTGGGGTCACATGCACAGGATGAAAGAAGATAAGACAACAAAAACTTGTGAGGGAAGCAAAATGCAAGAAGACCGGACGAGGTAGACCAAAGAAAACCTGGGACGACACGATTAAAGAGATATTAACAAAACGACGACTAACAACGATACAGGCAAAGAACATGACAAACGACCGAAAGAAATGGAACAAATTTATAGAAAACTAATGGAAAGAAGAAAATGAGAAATGTAAAGAAAAAAACCTACACTAATCGGTAGAAGGTGTAATGATAAACATCGTTAAACTGATAAGTATCATATGTTGTTTTTTTTCTACATCCTGATGGTCTCTTTGATTGTAAAACACTAAAACTTTCATTCTAGGGACTATACTAACACAGTGAGTATAGAAATTATAAAGAGGTGCAACGCACGTATATTCTCTGTTAAGAGCTGGCTATCTCATTCTATTTTCGTCCCCTTTCCCCTCGAGTCCTAAAACTACACGCCTGCAAAGTAGCGACACTCGCAAATATTCGGACCTTCCAAGAGTTACCCATTTGCCGCGTAATCGTTCGCACGGAGTAATAGGTGCACGCAAATCCAAATCGACTTTCGACGATTTCGATGGTCAGGTATCTTCGTGATACATAATTATGTCAACTATTATCGTGTGTAGTCGTTGCAAATACCGCAAATACTACAATAAAAATTGAATATAAAAATACATCAAATATTTTATTAGAACATTAACATAAAATATTGTAAATTTGAATTCGTTATAGTAGTTACTTACTAATTTTAATACAACATAATAAGTTAATTGAATTATCAAAATAACACTCTTTATAAATTCCGTAAACACGAGCTAACGATATCGGTGACATAAAATATAATTTGTAATACTGAAGCGAACGTCACGGAAAAAAAATATATTATGAAATAAACAAACTGATGTACATACAAATGATTAGTGTATTAACAAAATTAATGCTAACAATGCTCATACCGTGCTTACAAAACATACCTAAAATATAAATTTATATACAAATTCAATAAATACAAACATTGGGAAATTATTTAAGGATCATCTATTGCCACGAGCGACATATTCTTTCTGAATAGTCAAAACAAAATATTTAAAACAACAGAAATTTACTTCTGTCAAATAATTTTATATTACATAATAATTTAAAGGGATATTGATAATTAAATGGTGATAGTAGTATTGAGTCAATAAACTCTAAAATTAACAGCAATCTTACACTAATGCAAATTTGATTAATTCAACTGACTGCTGTGTTGCATTTGTGAATTCTGTTGCGAAATGTTGGAAGGAAAAAAAAATGAAGAAAAATTGGAACTAGCAAGTTTAAATGAATTCGTTATTGTAAGTGTAAAAAAATTACACTGACATAAGCGAAGTTTATGTCCCATTTTAGTTGTCTATATATTTTCATTTTAATGAACATGTTAATAATGAAATCTGTGTGAGGCATGCATTCTCTTCTGACGTTTACAAACCAATTAAAATGGGTTTCTATTGATAGTTTTAGGTCACCAGTAATTAATTTGCGGACATTTTCGCCACATTTATACTTATGAAATAAAAATGTAAATTCTTTAAACATATGGTCAAATACATTTGCCATTTCATCAGTTGGCCTCCTTAAAAAGGCAATATTTTGGTCAGTGGAGTAATCTTTATATAAAATGAAAAATTCATTTTTGTTAATCAATTCTTCTCCATCTTTAAATAAATTGGAAAAACAAATGTTGCAGTTGATTTTTTTTTTGCAATTTATGAAGTATGTAGCCTGCCACATAAATATTGGATGAAGTTTCCAAAGTAAATTTATTAGGATCTAACAATTTTTTTTCTTTGGATGTAGTAGCTATAGCTTCTGCAGTGTCTGTTGTTCTTGATGCAGATTCCAACTCTTCTTCCAGTATTAACTCTTCGGAGTCTTCTACATTAATACTTGCTGATTTTTCCATTGTGCTTTCATCTGCATCGTCCTCGATAGGTTGTTCTTCGACATCAGTGTTGTCCACTATCGGATGTTTACACTCGTCCACTTCGAGTAGGTCTGTGTCGTCTATTTCACAATTGGCGCTATCCACTTCCATACACAATCTAATGTTCATGTTGTGTTGCAGACCTATTCTGCATTGCTGTACGGTTGGAGTGGGATTGTAATCATTTCTATTTCGAATGACAGAAAACAAATTTTCTACTGCATCTTGGTTTATGAACCGTGTTAATAAATATTTAACATTGTCAATTTTAAGATCATCCCAAAGAAGTAAAATAGATCTTATGGTCCATATAAAACCATCAATGCAATATATGTTATTCCTCTTCTTACCCTTTTCATCATAAATTTCAAAACTTTCGAAATACTCTAACGCATTTCGTAAAATTTCTGTGGTTTCAGTATTAAACACTGACAATGGTCTCTTTTGCGGATTGGGGTCATTTACGACTCGACTATTTAAAGCATCAAATATTTGATTGATATTTTCAATAAATTCTGCAGTATTTAATGCCGTTTCGGAGTTCAACTCCTTCGTGTGATGAGCAGTTTTTATAGAAGCAGCAACGGTATGCGAAAATATCTGCGTAGCATACTTTACTTTCATTTTTTGAAAGTTCGTGGGTGCAATATGTGCTTCTGTTATTTTTAGCATAGTTCTTGTTGTTTCACTTTTTTTGTCAATATCATATGTCTTAGTAATGTCGCTCCAAGATACATGTTTATTATTGATGTATAGTTTTAATTTTGGATTTAAAAAATTATTTCTTAGACTCTTCACCAGATGTGGTGCATCAAAGCAAGTGAATATTTTTTTTTTGCCTTTTATGTGTATTTCTGGATGTTCTCTTGTAGCTCCTAATAGTCTCAATGCACCACGATTATTGGCCCCTTGGTCACACACTAATACCATGGGCTCAAATTTTAATTTATACAGTGCCTCTATAACATTTTCTATGATTACTTTTAATGATTCACTCAAGACATTTCCCTTCGATGTGTAGTAACAAAATGGCACTTTCCAGTTGTGGAGTAATCCCCGAATCATAACAACTAAACACGAATTTGCTAATTTTGGTTCCCGCCCAAGAGTAGATAAATCTTGGTAACCCTCAATTATGTCTTCATGATGGTTTAGATCCAAATTGGGTTTTATGGCAATTTCATCAAACATTACAACACACTTTCTTTCCCTCTCCGTCATACATTTTGCTTTGAGTAGCAGTTTCTTCGTAAAATTTGTTTTGACCCCTGTCCTCAAGTTACAAACCTTCAGCCAAAGTTGTATGGTTCTGATAGATGGTAGATTAAACTTAAGATTTGGTCGCATATGCTTGTAACTCCTGGCGATTTATAATGTAAAGAAAGTGCCAACTGCCTCTCTGCCTTTGTCCACTTGCCCCTCTTTTTGTGATATAGCTGCATATTAATAAATGTTTTTACAGCTTCACTCTTATCACATAATAGTTTATCAATGACTCTAGTTGTAAATTTTTTTTTTCTTCTGCTGGATTGAACTAGCTTAACGTTCAGTTTTCTTCTAAGCTGCACTACTCTGGAAGAAAGAGTCCGGATTTTTTTCTTTAAAATTTCGTTTTTCGATGATGGCATTTTAATTATACTATCGCTCACTTTTGAAGATGAGCTGGCAGAACTTATGAAACTTGAAATTTGTGGAAATTGATTGTTTTTTGTATATTCCACAGTTTCTATGTCTACATTAGAAGCTGTGGAGGTAGAACTTGATCTCCTTTTTCGGGAAGCCTTCACGTCGCTACAAGACGGATATACTTTTAATGATATATCTTCTTCTGTAAAATGTTAAAAATATTATTTTATAATTCAAGAAAATATTATTTTCGAAGAGATTGCCAAAGATTTGTTGATGTTAGAAACCTGATTAACAATAAGGAAAAACCTTATTTTTGTTATATGCGCCAACGCAGCCAAACTGAGAATGGCCAAAAAACACCCAGAATATATGTATGTCGAACCGATGCGGGCGGCACATCAAAGAGTTATGCATGTAAAGAACTGTCATAAAAAAAACAAACAAGGGCTACCGCCAATAGAACCGCGCCGGTCGGCGTGGTCACATTTCGTTTGCGATTTAAGTGTCGGTAAAAACAATCAAAGGAATAACTGCGGCGTGCTCAAATAATTCGCAATAATTATTATTAGTGAAAATCGAATTATCAATGATTTCAAAAAGAATGATTATTATTAAATAATTCTAATTATAATTCGATTATTGCCATCATTCGTATTGGCATAATTCGACTATGAAAATCATTCGATTATGCCCATCACTACGTAATAGACCCCCATATATCCCAAAATTTAAATTAGTTTTATCACGTCATAATAGTAAAGTAATTATGGTATTAAAAAATATCGTCAAGAACAGAATTCAAGAAAAATCCGCCAATTTATATTGACACCGTGAAATATCCTTTCTATATTAAATACGTACCTTGTTGACTAAATTTAACAGGCACTGCATTTTTTCTCAACAGTTTGCGTCGATTAGACTCATAATAGTCTGTCGGCAAAAAATGATTTTCACACACAACTTTATTTGTCAATTTTTCATTGGTCATATAAACTATATTTATATTCCCGCAATTTTTCTTCCATTCCTCTGTCCTCGACAAATCTTTCACTGGAAATCGAAAAAAGCTAATCTCTTTGTTTATTCGGCTGTCATTACAACAATTATTGTACACACAAATATGAGCGACTGTACTCATCTTGGATTTGAAAATACACAAAAATACACGCAAAATCGCAACGGTTTGGAGCTCGCAGAACGTCGCCAGTCCACAGTCGTATTGGAAGTGTGAAGCAGTATTTTGCCCCCACCACGGGCGACCGCTCGGTGAGTTCTCAGATACTGGTAGCGCGAACTAGGTGCGAGAACTTTCATCGCTTAACACAGTTCAGACCTCGTTGCGCATCTATATGTATTTAGTTAATCAATGACTAACATCAAGATTTTAAAAAATGGTTCTTTTGCAAACAATAACCCAATGACCCGGTTTCTTTGCATATGAGTGTATATATATATATATATATATATATATATACAGGGTGTATCAGCCAAATGGAATAAATTCAATAATAAATAAATGGGGGCGTGTTCGAAAAAACGCTCGGACACGTCGATTGTTATTTTTAGTTGCGCATTTTTTTCAACAAAAACTTTTTATACAGGGTGTGTCATGTGACCGTGGCCAATACCAACTTTCTTATTTTAAATACAACACCTGGTATATTGTTCAATTTTTGGATTCTTCAGAAAATTCTAGACATATTTCATGTACAATGTCCTATACCTATCTTCAACTGTTTCGGAAATATTAAGTGGAACTACCTCAACCGAATATTTCCAAATCGGTGGATAGGGAGGCGAGGATCGATGGAATGGCCAGCACGATCCCCTGATCTGACGTCATTAGACTTCTTCTTATGGGGATATGTCAAAAGTATTGTATACAAAACTAAACCCCTCGACTTAGCTGACTTAAGAAGACGAATAATGCTTGCGATTAGAGCGGTCACGCCTGAGATGTTGAGTAACGTTAGAAGAAATTTCTATTTAAGATTAGGATGTTGCCAAGACGTTCACGGCGAGCATTTTGAATATCTCCTCCATTGAAATTTATTGTTTTTTTTTGTTTTTTACATTATCAAGAAATAAACAGTATTACTTATTAGTTTTTGAGTGTGTTGTAACGAATTTCTGTAATCAAATAATTTTCTTTTTTTAATGTTAATTTTTGCAATAAATCTGAAAACACTTAATATTTCCGAAACAGTTGAATATAGGTATAGGACATTGTACATGAAATATGTCTAGAATTTTCTGAAGAATCCAAAAATTGAATAATATACCAGTTGTTGTATTTAAAATAAGAAAGTTGGTATTGGCCACGGTCACATGACACACCCTGTATAAAAAGTTTTTGTTGAAAAAAATGCGCAACTAAAAATAACAATCGACGTGTCCGAGCGTTTTTTTCGAACATGCTCCCATTTATTTATTATCGAATTTATTCCATTTGGCTGATACACAGTGTATATATAAGACTGTTGGAGACTGTTTGATTTTTGATCTCTGTTCAATTCAACCAAATGACGATAGAATTCAAAAATTTTCGGATTATTTGGTAAACAACTACATTTCAGAAGAATCGCCAAATCCAAATGACGATAGAATTCAAAAAATTTCGGATTATTAGGCAAACAACTGCATTTCAGAAGAATCGCCAAATCCTCCACGTATATGGGCAGCAAAATCAGCTGCTAGCACTCTCACTACAAACGCGTGCGAATCATTCCATAGTTTTAATAGTTTTTATAAGAAAAGTTTTAATTGTACCCATCCCAATATTTTCATGTTTGTTGATTTTTTAAAAACTCATCAAAGTGAAATTTATATTAAATTATAAAGTACCAATACAAGTTATAAATCTAACTCGGAAACTCAAAACCTTCATCCTATTTAAATGCCATAATAGTTTACTATGATAATGACAAAATATCACGACTGTACTTCGTAAAAATTTCGTCACATTATTTTAATAATATTTTGTAATATTTTTATTTATGTATATTTGTATGTACTTATACCTATGTTTGTGTGATTTTTTATCAACTACTCATAATAAATATCTGAAATTTTATTTAGTGGTACTAGTTTTATTTATTATATCTATTTGTTAATGTTTACATAAATTACGTTTGGGGACGAAACGTCTAGAGGGATTAATTTAAATATTTTGTCTCGGGGACGAAATGTCAATGCAACTTAGCTATAATTGGTTATTCGGGACGAAACGTCAATTGTCCCAGGAAGAGTGTTATTTCTGGAAAAAGGATTGAATTACAACCTAAAACAGAGCACGAAACCGGCCAGTCTAGAAATATTAGCCGTTGAAATGGAAATCGCGTTGCAAAAATTCAAAATAATATGGATACAAAATACCAACTCAAGGGAATTATTCAAAAACAAGCTAATTTCCACATAATCCAGAATGGAGGACTTAATACTGCTAAATCAATACAAATTCAAATTATTAGAAAGGTATAATACAGTTTTCACAAAAGCGGATATAGGGAACACGGCTATCGCGATTGATAGACTTTATGGAAACCACTTTATGGAAAGTAATAATTTTGAAAAAATAATAAAAGACCCTACAACTAAGTTCCAAAAAGAATTGAAGGCAACTCTAAAAGATATTGCCGGAATTTTCAACGATTATCAAAAATATAAACTAATCCAAATGAATCCCAAACCACCAAAAATGTATGGTTTGTATAAAATAATAAATAAATAAAATGTAATTGTAATAAATAAAATGTATTGGTATAATAAATCAGACATTCCGATTAGACCAGTGTCTCATACATACATGCACCTAATAGAAACTATCTTAAGCCCTAATTCCAGTACTGAGACAATACCTACAGTTTAAACCAAGATTAAGCACGAAAAATGCCAAGGAACTAATTAAAAAACTATCAAACACAGCCTTTCCACCGAACTGTAAATTAGTATCTTTCGACGTAACGCATTTGTTTACAAGTATACCCCCCAAGGAGGTAATCCGGATCATTGAGAATCGTCTGATGGTCACAATGGCACTAATCCAGTCATTGTACACGAAATTGTGCCTCTTCTCAGTATTTTCATTGAACAGAACTACTGCCAATTTAATTATGAATGTTACACGCAAATCAAAGGCCTTGCAATGGGGAAAAAGTTGAGCCCCATATCAGCGGAAATTTTTATGAACAATTTGGAGAATGAAATTTCGAAACACACATTCATTTCGTATCCAAGAACGAAATTCAATACGTTATTCGAATAATTTAAAGTTTACGCTAGCCATCCTAGGCAACTTTACGCGCGCGATTTTAACACCGCTCTTTCTGCTAGAGACGCAGGTGTACGCTTAAGGACATAAAACACGTAGCTGATTTGAGAAAATAAACCAAGTCAATCAACAAACTCAATCTGGTTTTAACGATACATGTAATGTTATCAAATATTTAGATTGTGATTTATCGGCTCTACACAACATTAAAATGCAATTACAGGAACAATGTGTTCCAATAAAACACTAATGTCCACAACGGAATAAAATCAAGCACAAAAAAATCAATGCAATTAATGTCTCGTAATGTGAGATAATGGCTGAAGTACCATTAACTTTACATTATATATTCGAAAACGAATGCGCAAAGTGCATTAATTCGAAAACTCCCCCATTAATTTTAATACGTGCTCCATATTCGTAAGTACCAAGCTTATTTATTAATCGATTACGTTACTCATATTATGCTTTAATTGTGTAATTATAAAGAATGGATCAATACATCATAAATTAATGTAAAACTAATATTAAAATTAAACTATAGATATATGCACTCTCAGGTAACCCGTTTAGATTTACTAATATGAAATCATAAACGGCAAAGTTTATGATTTCACATTAGTGAATCTAAACTGGTTACCTGAGAGTGCATATATCTATCGTTTAATTCCTATTGACTCAGGATAGGATCCATATAATTATAATATTAAAATGTTGTTGTAGTTTCATCCATTTTGGATACCAGTTATTATTATATTTGTTATTGTTTTTTTTTTCATTCTTTATTGGAGTACTTACTGGTAGTTTATATATTTAAATATAAAGATGTTCTTTTTTGGTTTTATTATTTTTATTATGTTTTCTTCACCTGACTGGTTTCTGCCATCTTTCAGCCTTTCATCTTCAGAGGTGTTAATTTGTTTCAAGTTCAATATATATAGGGTCGGTTTTGTTTTTCATTTTAAGCATTGGGATCTCGGAAACTATAAGACATAAAGATTCGGTTAAATGAGGAAAGAGTTGTTGTTTTAAGAACTTATGGAAGATATGCTATTGTTTTTTTAAAAAAGACCACAGTTTTTCAGTTATAATACAAACTCATCTGGGAAGATGGTTGAAAGATAACCAAAACTAGTCATGTGATGAAGACATACTAAAAATAATAAAAACCAAAAAAGCATCATTATATCTACACATATAAACTACCCGTAAGTACTCCAATAAAGAAGGTAGAAAACAAAAAATATATATAATATGAAAATACTAATAAAATTACAATTGACAATATTGATCATAATTGAATTAAATCGAAATTCGGTACGCACTTGATATGATGTGTAATTATTATTATATGATATAAAATTGTATGATATGTAAATTTATAAAATTCAAACTACCAAACGCTCCATTTTCTTGCACGCCAACGATCGCACGAGAGCACCTCAGGCTATAAATATCGTACATTTAATTTATAATCATTTCTGTCATCATTTCAATCAACCCTGTCAAAATGTACAATATATAATTTTAGAATATTATTTTGACAGTAACCATTGAAATTTTAACAGAAGTAAACAGTGATCATATTGATCACATTAATTGACAGTAAATGGACAGATAATTGACAGATAATTGACAGTTATTGATTGACAGTAAATTATATTGATACAAAAAAATACATGGCAAATGAAACTTATCTGTTATTTTACTATACTATATTTCTGTTACTATTTTACTGATTATTTCTATTAAAATATGAATCATTACTGTCATAATATTATTCTAAAATTTCAATTAATGCTATAAAAATATTATTACAAAATTTTCAGTTATTTCTGTTAAAATTTAAATGATTTTAACCAAGGAATCTAAGTTTGAAAAAATATCTGGAATATTATGTTATTCCTAAATAGATTAATTTAGTCTCTTAAACTTTAAATGATTTAGTCTCCTGGACTTCAAACGGTATCTCCGTAATATAAATCAAATGAACACCTAAATAGATTGGTTTAGTCTCGTACACTTCAAATGGTATCTCCCAAATGTAAATCAAATGAGCACCTTAATAGATTCATTTAGTCTCCTAAACTTTAAACGGTATCTCCTAACATAAATCAAATGAGCACCTAAATAGATTGACATATTGATTTAGTCTCCTAAACTTCAAACGGTATCTCCTAACATAAATTATGACTAATTATTTCTGTTAAATTGTCCATGATTTTTACCAAGAAATCGTAGTAATTTTCAATAATCTGTGAAATCATGCTGTAAAAATTTACAATGATAACTGTCAAATTTTCAATAATTACCTGTCAATTTAAAAGCATTTCTGTCATAATTTCTATTATTTTTATCAACATTTAAATTATTAATGCCAAGTTTTCAATTGTTTCCGTCAAAATTTCGATTTTTCTATCAAAATATTCTAGTATATGACACAAGACTAATAGACATGAGATACAAGATATGATACTATAGGATTACGATACTTAGATTTTCAATATCCATTAATACTTCAATGGTAATGTCAAATTTTCAAGCATAACTTTTAAATTTTGAATTTTAACTATCAATATTAAATATTTTCCCAACATATTTGTGTTTACTGTTACTGATTATTGATGTAATCTGTTAACTTTTCAATCATCAATGTAAATTTTTTAAATATGCCAGGAATTTAAATATTTTTGCAACTTCAATTATTACTATAGATTTTTTAATAATTTCAGTGAAAAATGCAATCATTCTCAAAAAATTGCAGTGACAAGTTTGACAAATTGCAATAAATATTCAACAGCAATAATTGATTCGTTGAATTTTTTTTTAAATGTTGATATATCCATTTTTACAGAAATTTTTGCAATATTTGATAGAATTATTGAAATTTATACAGAAATAATCTAAGAAAGACAGTATCAAATTGAAATATTGCAAAAAAAAATCGAAATGTTGACAGAAATAATAAACAATTTGACATTGATGATTGAAAATGTAACAGATTTCTTGAATTAACACAATTCCACAATTATCATTGACATTTTGACACTTTAATCATCGCTGCATTTGGCAGATTGAAAATTTTATTAATTGAAATACTGAGGTTATTGATGTTTTTCAAATAAGTTTGATTTAATAAATGTTTAAATTTTTGTTATAGTTTCATCCATTTTGGAAACGAGTTATTATTTTTTTTCCTTTGTTTCTTTCTTCTTTATTGGAGGACTAAAAAAATAAATAATACTCAATAAACTACCAGTAGTACTCAAATAAAGAAGGAAGAAAACAATAAAAATGTTTTAATGATGTAACTAGTACAAAAACGCTGACATAATTAATTCAACAAAAAAAGATTAAACAATTTTCGGTACAGATAAGTTATTGTTCGTTGTATTCCCAAACAGAATATATGATTAAAAATACTCCACCATATCACGTTTTTGAGTTTTTGAGTTTTGAGTTAAATACTGTTGTTTTTATGTTTGTAGAACAATCGTGCAATAGGGGAATGTTATGTAGTTAAAAATTTGCCAAAAGGAGACTTTTACTCCTTGATAACAAAATATGAATGTGAAATATGAGAACTATATGATATATGTGAGAAATATAACAATGACAAATATAACACAATATGAAATATCAATATTTATATACAGTTCAGTTAACAACATACTCCGTAACAAAAAAAAATAATATCAAATATGCTTATGTGATAACTATGTCATAAATGTGATAATATGACTAAATATGATAACAAAATATGAATGTGAAATATGAGAACTATATGATATATATGAGAAATATAATAATGACATATGTAACAAAATATGAAATATGAATATTTATAAAAACTTAAGTTTATATAAACTTCAAACTGACATAATAGCGAAGAGTCAAATAAAAATTTAAACAATATAGTTTAAAATACAAAAACATTACACCCCTGATGATGGCTCAATTAAGCCGAAACTAGTTGTGAAAATGAATAAATAAATAAATAATATAAACAAATAAATATTTATTAATATTAATATATATTAATAAATTATAATAATATTATTAAAAATAACAATAAATAATAATATATTAATATATTAATATATAAGTATATAAAAATAGCAAATAATAATTAATAATAATTTATAATATTTTTTCAGAATAAATTTGCAAATGTAAAATGCATAAGTTAATCGTCCTTCATACCTTTTCGTTTATTATTTTCCCTTTATTTTTGATGTTAGCTTCCCCAGTTCAAAGCAAACAAACATCCGGTTTGAAAATGGCACGGTGTACACAAAATAAATAAGAGTCGTCGTGAAATGCGAATTTCAATTAAGTACGTATACTTACTGCTCGGAAAATATATTAAAAAAGTATTAAAATTGTATAGGATACACAACGGTTTTTACACAAATGTTAAATGGTTTATCATTATGTCTCAAAGCTTGGTTTTGTGCACGACAGGTTACTCGTCTACCGGTCGGGATTTAACTGCGTGCCATAAACTCCTTATAATGCCCTAATACATAAATAACTATTATTTACATTAATACTTTTAACACCACGCGATAGTTTAAAGTAAATTTTATAGCCATGCTGTGCCATAAATGCCTTATTATGCCCTTGATATATAAATAACTATTATTTGCATTAATATTTTTAACACTATACGCCAGTTTAAAGTAAAATTTCTCGCTTAATAGTATTTATAATTCTTATTTAGATGTACAGCTTTAAGTGTAAAATGATTTATCATTAAGTCTTATGTTTTGTGTACAACAGGCACAATATATATCGTTATATATATATATATATATATATATATATATATATATATATATATATACAGTATGTCCCCGGATTGAGTTTACAAGAGGAAACACTTTTTTTTCTTTTATTTTACGCCAAAACTGCAAAGGAATAAGATTTTTTGCTTGTCCTGAAACCAGCAAATCTCTAATTAAAACTTAATTATTCTGACTCAGTGGAAAGAAAAGTTCATTTTTCTTTAGATTTTGGACTATCTCTGCTTTTTAAATCCCATCACATTGGCCGTTTTATTTTTTTGACGATGTCACTTTGATAAATGAGTTTACTCATTAAACTTTACTTGTTTACTTCTTAAAAATTACTTTTTTTAATCTTAAAGCTGTTTCTTTGAGTTGCTGTTTATTAAAATTATGTTTTTCACAAACATTTTTGTTATTTAACTTGCGTAAACTCATTTGTCAAACTGACATCGTCAAAAAAATAAAACGGCCAATGTGATGGGATTTAAAAAGCAGGGAAAGTCCAAAATCAAAAGAAAAATGAACTTTTCTAACCACTGAGTCACAATAATTAAGTTTTAATTAGAGATTTGATGGTTTCAGGACAAGCAAAAAATCTTATTCCTTTGAAGTTTTAGCATAAAATAAAAGAAAAAAAAGTTTTTCCTCTTGTAAACTCAATCCGGGGACATACTGTATATATATATATATATATATAAGTTTCACAAATTTTATATATTTTAGTGAATTTCACTCAATTTATTAACATTTTGTAGAATCTTTCCATTTTTTTTGTTCTTTTGATGACATTTGCATAAATTTAGTAGCACGTTTCAACATAACCAACTGTTGACTTAGAGATTTATAGAGATTTATAGAAAAATTCTATTCAATGATAGTAACCAAATTCCACACAATTGGAGGAGTTTTATTAGTTACCTTACCTTAGTTCTATTAGTAACCTCACAGATTGTTTGCAATCTTATACATATATCTGTTCAACACTGTAACATGGAATACGAATTTTCTCTAAGTATCGCATAATAATTGATAACAAATTATTAACTGCTAGACTGCCTGGCAGCCATTTAACTCCATCAAGAGCATTCGCAACTCGCAAAATGCGTTAACTATTCATTGAATTCGCGAGGGTTTCATCACTGCCACATTGTGATCATGTGTTCCTTCTAATGTATTAACCTACCAGACGTTTGGTTCGATGAGAAGAAACTAAACGTGAACACAAAGCAACCAGATTTTAATACATTGAATATTTAAACTGTGTGCAATTTAATACTAGGACAATAATAAATTTAGGTGGTAGTTATAGGTTTTGGCAAGTTACATAGTTTGGTAAAAGTAAATAAGTTAGATTTGCAAGTTTCGATAGCAGGAATAAAATTTTAGGTGTATAAAATAGATTACATACTACATATTGGAAAATGAGATAATTAGAATATTTTTTACTTCCAGTTTTACTTTTTCTGCAATTTCTTCAATAGTTTCAAACATTAACAACGATTAAATAATTTTATAGATTATATTCGATTATCTTGAAATATTCATTTTGAAATCAATCAATCAATCAATCAATTTATTCATGTTATTGACATTGCAGCCTTACAATTGTCATTAAATAATAAATATTTTACACATTAAAAAATAACCGTTTACCAAAAGGTTATTTATCTTGTCAATAACTGGTAGAACTTAGAAGATAATTAGAGTGTGTCCACCCGAAATTTGGAAAATTATGATAAACTTCATCGTTATACACTTTTTCGACAATTATCAATAAAATGTAAATAACAAATAATATATAAACAAGAAAATCAACTATTGATTTTGTTTTTTTTTTGTTATAAGACATAATTGCTAACAAAATCAGAATATTCAATGAATTCTTGCTAATTGTTTGAAAATATCTTGAAACATTATTTTGACATATGCCGTAGAACTAAGAGGATAATTATAGTGTGATTTTATTTTCGAAATGTCTCAAATATTCTTTATAAAATGTTTAAAATCTAAGCCAATGGTTAATGGAGTAAAACCTGTAAACATATTCTGTTAATATTTGTCGCCCTTGCAGAATTCTTGCACCCAAAATTTGGAAAATGAGAATAAACTTCATCTTTAGGTTAAGTTAGGACAGGTTAGGTTAGGTTAGAACTTAGAGGAAAATTATTGTGTGCTCACCCAAAATTTAAAAAATGATAATAAACTTCATCTTAAGGTTCTCATTTTTTCCACAGTTATCAATAAAATTTAAACCAGAAAAACAATTTTTTATTTTAATTTAACAAAATCAGAATATTCAATGAACTCTTGCTAATTCTTTGAAAATATCTTGAAACATTACTTGGAAATATGCAGTAGAACTAATACGATAATTATAGTGTGATTTTATTTTCGAAATGTCTCAAATATTCTTTATAAAATGTTTAAAATCTAAGCCAATGGTTGATGGAGTAAAACTAGTTAACATATTCTGTTAATATTTGTCGCCCTTGCAGAATTCTTGCACCCAAAATTTGGAAAATGAGAATAAACTTCATCTTTAGGTTAAGTTAGGACAGGTTAGGTTAGGTTAGAACTTAGAGGAAAATTATTGTGTGCTCACCCAAAATTTGAAAAATGATAATAAACTTCATCTTAAGGTACTCATTTTTTCCACAATTATCAATAAAATTTAAACCAGAAAAACAATTTTTTATTTTAATTTAAACAAAATCAGAATATTCAATGAATTCTTGCTAATTGTTTAAAAATATCCTGAAACATTATTTTTAAATATGCAGTAGAACTAAGAGGATAATTATAGTGTGATTTTATTTTCGAAATGTCTTAAATATTCTTTATAAAATGTTTAAAATCTAAGCCAATGATTAATGGAGTAAAACCAGATAACATATTGTGTTAATATTTGTCGCCCTTGCAGAATTCTTGCACCCAAAATTTGGAAAATGAGAATAAACTTCATCTTTAGGTTAAGTTAGGACAGGTTAGGTTAGATTAGAACTTAGAGGAAAATTATAGTGTGCCCACCTAAAATTTGGAAAATGATAATAAACTTCATCTTTAGGTAGTAATTTTTTCCACAATTATCAATTCAATTTAAACCAGATGATCAATTTTTGATTTTATTTTAACAAAATCAGAATATACAATGAATTTTTGCTAATTCTTTGAACATATCTTGAAACATTATTTTGAAATATCCAGTAGAACTAAGACGATAATTATAGTGTGATTTTGTTTTCGAAATGAGTCAAACATTCTTTATAAAATGTTTAAAATCTAAGCCAATGGTTAATGGAGTAAAACCAGTTAACATATTCTATTAATATTTGTCGCCCTTACAGAATTCTTGCACCCAAAATTTGGAAAATGAGAATAAAATTTATCTTTAGGTTAAGTTAGGACAGGTCAGGTTAGGTTAGAACTTAGAGGAAAATTATAATGTGCCCACCCAAAATTTGGAAAATGATAAAAACTTCATCTTTAGGTAGTCATTTTTTCCACAATTATCAATAAAATTTAAACCAGAAAATTAATTTTTGATTTTATTTTAACAAAATCAAAATATTCAATGAATTCTTGCTAATTGTTTGAAAATATCTTGACACATTATTTTGAAATATGCAGTAGAACTAAGAGGATAATTATAGTGTGATTTAATTTTCGAAATGTCTTAAATATTCTTTATAAAATGTTTAAAATCTAAGCCAATGGTTAATGGAGTAAAACCAGTTAACATATTCTGTTAATATTTGTCGCCCTTGCAGAATTCTTGCACCCAAAATTTGGAAAATGAGAGTAAACTTCATCTTTAGGCTAAGTTAGAACAGGTTAGGTTAGGTTAGAACTTAGAGGAAAATTATAGTGTGCCCACCCAAAATTTGGAAAATGATAATAAACTTCATCTTTAGGTAGTCATTTTTTCCACAATTAACAATAAAATTTAAACCTGAAAATCAATTTTTGATTTTATTTTAACAAAATCAGAATATTCAATGAATTCTTGCTAATTGTCTGAAAATATCTTGAAACATTATTTTGAAATATACAGTGGAACTAAGATGATAATTATAGCGTGATTTTATTTTTGAAATGTTTCAAATATTATTTATAAAATGTTTAAAATCTAAGCCAATGGTTGATGGAGTAAAAGCTGTTAATATATTCTGTTAATATTTGTCGCCCTTGCAGAATTCTTGCACCCAACATTTGGAAAATGAGAATTAACTTCATCTTTAGGTTAAGTTAGGACAGGTTAGGTTAGGTTAGAACTTAGAAGAAAATTATAGTGTGCCCACCCAAAATTTGGAAAATGATTAATAAACTTCATCTTAAGGTAGTCATTTTTTTCACAATTATCAATAAAATTTAAACCAGAAAATTAATTTTAGATTTTATTTAAACAAATTCAGAATATTCAATGAATGATTGCTAATTGTTTGAAAATATATTGAAACATTATTTTGAAATATGCAGTAGAACTAAGAGGATAATTATAGTGTGATTTTATTTTCGAAATGTCTCAAGCGTTGTTTATAAAATGTTTAAAATCTAAGCCAATGATTGATGGAGTAAAATCAGTTATCATATTCTGTTAATATTTGTCGCCCTTGCAGAATTCTTGCACCCAAAATTTGAAAAATGAGATTAAACTTTATCTTTAGATTAAGTTAGAACAGGTTAGGTTAGGTTAGAACTTTGAAGAAAATTATAGTGTGCCCACCCAAAATTTGGAAAGTGATAATATAAACTTTATCTTTAGGTAGTCATTTTTTCCACAATTAACAATAAAATTTAAACCAGAAAATCAATTCTTTATTTTATTTTAACAAAATCAAAGTATTCAATGAATTCTTGCTAATTGTTTGAAAATATCTTGAAACATTATTTTGAATAATGTAGTAGAACTAAGAGAATAATTATAGTGTGATTTTATTTTCGAAACGTCTCAAATATACTTTATAAAATGTTTAAAATCTAAGCCAATCGTTAATGGAGTAAAACCAGTTAACATATATTTGTCGCCCTTGCACCAACTATTTATATGCCACCCCTGTATAAATAATTTCAACGAATTTATTTATTATTTAATCATTGATTCGTGTTTAACCAAAATTAATCATCGGACTCCAAGTATCAACTTTCAAGTTCCCGTGCACACAAATGTCCATTATTGATAGCAGTCGACTGCAACAACTTCGGAACTTCGCGAGTTGCCGCTGTTATGTGCACAGGAATGCACGCAAAGTTAACTGAGACGGGGATCAACCGTTCAAATCCCATCCTGCAAGTAGCTGCAAATAAATTTCACCGTCGAGCAAATCAATTCATGCGAACAGCGAGTCTCCGTTTAAATATAATTGCACGTCCCAAGAGCGCGGAATAAAATAAAACCGAACGATTTTAACGAGGCAAATGTAAGCATGTTATTGTGCCTCGCAATTTCCACGCCGTTAAATTTGCGTGGATGTTGCAAAAACCTGGAAACATTCCGATGAAGAAGCGCTCGAGTGATTATTAAGTTACATTACGTTTAATAAAGTAATAATTAATTATAATTAAGGTTTAATCGGATTGATTAGTGATGCATGTACGTGAAAGTGTTCATCATAAAATAATGAAATCGAGTCCTAATAGGTCTAAACCTCTGGATGCCTCGTGGTATCCAGTTGACTCCCGTATTCAGTGCCTCACCTTGGCGTGGTACTGGAGCTCGTGCGGCAACACTCGCACCGTCAAGCAGTTAATCGAAGGCGCCAAAAGTGTGTAAGTATCGAACAGGTTTTTGTGAAAAATACACTACTCAAAACAATTAACGCATATTGATGGAAATGGATTTAAGTAAGCTTAGATTGAAAGAAAAACAAAACAAAGTTTGTGCATTTATCTGTCTAAGAATATTGTTGCACTAATAATCAAAATCTTTAATTTGATAGTGTTCAGAAAAATAATTTCTTTTAAATGTCCAAATAACAAACTGTGCGGTTCTACTTTAAATTCGAAATTTCGTCGGTTCTGTGTTCTAAAACTACGTTTAAATAATGGAAAACAATAATAGACGCAATACAAGACATTTAAAAGATGGCGAAGCTCAATATGCAGTTCTTCTTCTCCGGGAAGGGCTGACACAAGTGAGAGTGGCTCAAATTTTAAATGTGGCCCAATCCTCCATTAGTAGGGTGTACCAACGTTTCCGAGAAACTCATGGATATTCCAGACGCCGAGGACAAGGACGACTAAGGGCCACAAATCCAATAGAAGACCGTTTCATAACACTTTCTGCTCGCAGAAATAGAACAGTTACCGCTAGATTCTTACAAGACTTATTACACCGAGTGCACAATACAAGAATTTCAGATCAAACAGTTAGAAACCGACTACATGAAATCCATTTAAATGCTAGATGTCCAGCAACGGGCCCTCGTTTAACCAGGGAACATCGAGTACGGCGACTTGCTTTTGCAAGAGAACATGTGGTTTGGACTCACCAGCAATGGGCGAATATTTTGTTCTCGGATTAGTCGAGATTCACTCTTTCATCCAACGATCGACGTCACAGAGTGTGGAGAACTCCAGGGACTCGATTTTCCCAATGCAATATCCGCCAATTGGATGCCTTTGGTGGGGCGGAATCATGGTTTGGGGAGCAATCAACTCACAAGCACGTACAGAGTTACATGTGTTTCATAACGGAACTTTAAATGCAGACAGGTATATCCGAGATGTTTTAGAACAATATGTCATGCCTTTTGCTGCATTCATTGGCCATGATTTTCTGTTAATGCATGACAATGCCCGCCCACACACCGCACAAATAGTGCAACAGTGTCTCCAGAGGGTTAATATCGAAGCAATAGACTGGCCAGCAAGATCACCCGACTTAAATCCTATAGAGCACATGTGGGACAATCTTGGCAGACGACTAAGAAGTAGGCTAAATGTACCACAAACTCTAAACGAGTTATCTGAAGCACTTGTGGAAAAATGGAATAACATTCCTCAGCAGCTAGTGGAAAATTTAATTGTCAGCATGGAAAGGCGTTGTAGGGCAGTAATAAGAGCCAGAGGAGGGAACACCGAGTATTAAAACTATAATTCTAAACAGATACCAGTAATTTTGAAAAATTTGTTTTATGATATTTTGAGTATTTTTTGTTAGCTTCAAATATCTGTTCCTAATTTTATTTAAATTTTATCAACATTTTCTTAAATTTTGTTATTCTTTGAACCACTAACATAATAAATTGAAAAATATAGAAAATAAATTAAAAAGTCATGTTTTTTTGGATTATGCGATAATTGTTTTGAGTAGTGTATATTCAAAATATTTTATTTCAAATCTTCTCATATTTGCGTGTGCATAATTAATTTATTTCATGGTAAATTTCCAAATTAGGAGAAAAATGTTCACCTTTTACATCAAAATTTGTAAAATCGAAGCCGCCGGCACGTGAAATTAGATAACGTATCAGACTTCAAAGGGGCGCGTAATGAGCGTACATTATTCTGGAATTGACGAGAACCTGAGGGCTGCATTAAAATATGAGCCGGCAAATTGCTGTAGCCGTAAAGTGGCTGTTGGAATCAATTAACGTGAGATGGGCGGATTGTTCGGTGAGCACTGCTGAACGTTTAAAAGCACACGTGTGTGTCACGTGCATAATTAAATACACTTCGGGCGTGTTGATGTACGTATCAAGTGTGGCGCAAAACTGTAATCAGTACGAAAACGGTTGCGTAATGTCGCTAAATTATTGATTGATCGGTTACACGTTAATAATTAAATTTATTCCATCGTATAATCAGTTATTAATGCGAGCTGAGCGTACGTTATTAATTCGCGAACGAGCTAAATGATTCCGATGAATTATTCACTGTGCGAGATATAATTTTGCGCCCGGTCAAAGTATTAGCAATTAAGAAAATTAATTCACAGCGGTTTTAAAAACACATTATTACGTATATTTTTATGAATATTTATTGCTATAACTGATGTGTAGCACATTGATTTTATCAGCATAAATAATGGCCTGTAAAATCAATAATGTACATAACATCAAAATGCATATTAATGTAACTATATAAATAAATCGGTTTTGTATGTTCAGAGCTTTTTATAGTTGCACCGATAATAATACAATGCACATGGATAATAAACGCCGAAGCCTTCCTCAATAAATAAAAAACCTGAAACTTGTATTTGATTATTATTTCAATTACCATGGACTTCCACCATCATATCCAATAAATCAAATTAATAAAATGAAGTGTGAGACAAGCATATGACTAATAATTATATTAAGGCCCAGTTGTACAAATGTGAATTATCTTTGATCGAGGTTCAGTTGGTAAGTATACCATTGTATTAACAATTGTATCCAAGGTAACTTAACCATGGTCAAGGATAATCCACGATCGTACAACTGGGCCTAAATTGAAAGTATGTGTGGATACCACTTGGTGAAACATGATAATTAATGTAAATCAAACCAAGTTTTCAACTCAATTACTTCAACCAAGCGTTTGATTTACCTTAATAATTATATTGTTTTAATAATAACTAATAATTACTATAATAACCCATGGAGATAATATTCAAATGTACACATATTTAAAATTATAATTCAATTAAATCAATTTTAATAAACTGCTCAAAAAAATCAGTTTTCATAATAAAATTCAGAAGATTGCTTTTACAAAATATTAATTTCAAAACAGGAATAAAAATCACGAGATGTATATCTTCTACATCCAAAATTATATTACTCCTATTCCGTTGTAATAGCTGTAAGTTATTGCAAAAGCTGTAAGCAAACAGTAAAAACTATACAGTGACTAGCTCAATTGATGCCATCAAATCCGATTAAATGAATCCGCGAGATTGGGTTTTTAATCGACGCGATAAAATCGTTACGCAATTACTACGGCCCAATTACGGCGGCGGTTGACTATTTTTAATCTAGGTGGGGGCGGCAGAAGGGCTGTAATCTATTTTTACGGGGTTCAGCAGCCCCTTCTTAGAGGCAGATTGATTTTGGAATTAATAGTTTGACATATTTTGAATAATAAGCTTAACGAATTTTTGAGTTTTGTTAAAATTTTTACAGTTTTCGAAAATTGCGAAAGTGGGAACATTATTTTTAACTACACTTTCAAAATTTCCCCCATATCTTACTTTGATTTGTTTTTTTCTACAAATTTACGACAGATACGTTACAACATATTATAAAATACGATACGAGATTTCTAATTAGAATTTTAACAAATTTACACAGTTGGCATTGAAATTTTTCACATATTTACCATAAACCAATTTCTGATAGATTTAGGAATTAATAGTTTGACACATTTTCAATATAAAAAAAATAACGAATTTTTGAGTTCTGTTAAATTTTTTACAGATTTTCGAAAATTGCGAAAGTGGGAACATTATTTTTTATTACACTTTCAAAATTTCTCACTTATCTTACTTTTATTTATTTTTTCTACAAATTTACGACAGATACGTTATAACATATTATAAAATACGATACGAGATTTCTAATTAGAATTTTAACAAATTTAGACAGTTGCAATTGAAATTTTTCACATATTTACCATAAAAAAATGTCTGATGGATTTAGGAATTAATAGTTTGACATATTTTCAATATAAAAAATTAACGAATTTTTGAGTTCTGTTAAAATTGTTACAGATTTTCGAAAATTACGAAAGTGGGAACATTATTTTTCATTACACTTTCAAAATTGCTCACATATCTTACTTTGATTTGTTTTTTCTACAAATTTACGACAGATACGTTACAACATATTATAAAATACGATACATGATTTCTAATTAGAATTTTAACAAATTTAGACAGTTGCAGTTGAAAATTTTCACATATTTACCATAAACAAATTTCTGATAGATTTACGAATTAATAGTTTGACATATTTTCAATATAAAAAATAACGAATTTTTGAGTTCTGTTAAAATGTTTACAGATTTAAAAAAATTGCGAACGTGGGAACATACATTTTAATTATACTTTCAAAATTTCTCACATATCTTACTTTGATTTGTTTTTTCTGCAAATTTACGACAGATACGTTACAACATATTATAAAATACGATATGAGATCTCTAATTAATTTTTTTGACAAATTTAGACAGTTGCAATTGAAAATTTTCACATATTAACCATAAACAAATTTCTGATAGGTTTAGGAATTAATAGTTTGACATATTTTCAATAAAAAAAATTACGAATTTTTGAGTTCTGTTAATTTTTTTACAGATTTTCGAAAATTGAGAACGTGGGAACATACATTTTAATTACACTTTCAAAATTTCTCACATTCGTACTTCCATTTGTTATTTTCTACAAATTTATGATAGATACGTTACAACATATTATAAAATACGATACGACATTTCTAATTAGAATTAATGGTTCGACATATTTTCAATCAAAACATTAACGAATTTTTGAGTACTGTTAAATTTTTTACAGAATTTCGAAAATTGCGAACGTGGGAACATTATTTTTAATTACACTTTTAAAATTTCTCACATATTTTACTTTGATTTGTTTTTTTCTACAAATTTATGACAGATACGTTACAACATATTATAAAATACGATACGACATTTCTAATTAGAATTTTAACAAATTTAGACAGTTGCAATTGAAAATTTTCACTTATTTACCATAAACAAATTTCTGATAGATTTAGGAATAAATAGTTCGATATATTTTCAATAAGAAAATTAACGAATTATTAAGTTCTGTTAAACTTTGTACAGATTTTCGAAAATTACGACAGTGGGAATATTATTTTTAATTACACTTTCAAAATTTCTCACATATCTTACTTTGATTTGTTGTTTCTGGGGCTGTGATCTATTTTTACGGGGTCCAGCCCCTTCTTAGGGGCAGATAGATTTAGGAATTAATAGTTTGACATATTTTCAAATAAAAAATGAACGAATTTTTAAGTTCTGTTAAAGTTGTTAAAAAAATTCGAAAATTACGAAAGTGGGAACATTATTTTTAATTACACTTTCAAAATTTCTCACATATCTTACTTTGATTTGTTTTTTCTACAAATTTACGACAGATACGTTACAACATATTATAAAATACGATACGAGATTTCTAATTAAAATTTTAACAAATTTAGACAGTTGCAATTGAAAATTTTCACATATTTACAATAAACAAACTTCTGATAGATTTAGGAATTAATAGTTTGACATATTTTCAATAAAAAAATAACGAATTTTGGAGTTCTATTAAATTTTTTACAGATTTTCGAAAATTGCGAACGTGGGAACATACATTTTACTTACACTTTGAAAATTTCTCACATATCTTACTTTGATTTGTTTTTTCTACAAATTTACGACAGATACGTTGCAACATATTATAAAATACGATACGAGATTTCTAATTAAAATTTTGACAAATTTAGACAGTTACAATTGAAAATTTGCATGTATTTACCATAAACAAATTTCTGATAGATGTAGGAATTAATAGTTTGACATATTTTCAATAAAACTATTAACGAATTTTTGAGTTCTGTTAATTTTTTTACAGATTTTCGAAAATTGCGAGAGTGGGGACATTATTTTTTATTACACTTTCAAAATTTGTCACATATCTTACTTTGATTTGTTGTTTCTGGGGCTGTGATCTATTTTTACGGGGTCCAGCCCCTTCTTAGGGGCAGATAGATTTAGGAATTAATAGTTTGACATATTTTCAATATAAAAAATCAACGAATTTTTTCATTCTGTTATTTTTTTAACAGATTTTCGAAAATTGCGAAAGTGGGAACATTATTTTTTATTACACTTTCAAAATTTTTCACATCTCTTACTTTGATTTGTTTTTTCTACAAATTTACCACAGATACGTTACAACATAAATACGTAAAATACGATACGAGATTTCTAATTAGAATTTTAACAGATTTAGACAGTTGCAATTGAATTTTTTTACATATTTACCATAAACAAATTTCTAATAGATTTAGGAATTAAGAGTTTGACATATTTTCAATAAAAAAAAAATTACAAACTTTTACTAGAGTGACCCTTGAAACCTTGCATAATGTTGCAATTCTTGCCGAGTTTTCTTGAGCAAAATACATCCTTGGAACTTTTTTTTACTTTATTCAATAAATCATATATATAATTAGTATCTCCTGAACAGACAATGTCGTATTACAGCATTTGTTGCAAAGTATTATTGTTAATGAGCAACAAAATAATGGAGTAAAATTATTCAGTTGAAACTTTTAATAATTTTCAGTTTAAAATTTTCATAGCTTAATACTTCATAGATTTATACACATCTGTCATATTGCACAGATGTTTGTAGTTGAAGTTGAGAACTTGACAACTTTTGACAATTCGAGTATAGGATTTGACTGATTTCGACATGTTATTAACGAAAATTTGGCAGATTTTTACAGTTCCTGTTGAAATTGCGATAGTGAGCAACTCAACCTTAGAATTGAACAAATTTTGACCGTATCTATTGCATATTTATCGGATGAGAACCATTTTAGTCAAAAATTTGCATATAAAGTTGAATGTGTGATAGATGTTTTGCAAACTGAACCTTGCGACGTTATTCATAAAAATTTAAACCGTGGTTTAGCGGTAGTTTAGCGGTGTTTTATAAAGGGTTACCAAAGTGACAATTAAAAAGATAGTTACAATTAAAAGATTAAACCACTGTTAAACAGCAGCTTAAATTTTTATGAATAACATTGTTAGAGTTTAACAAATTTCGACAGTTTCTATTGCAAATTTATCGTATTGGAATCATTTTACTCAAAAATATGGGCTCGACAGCTGCTATTGCAAATTTATCGGATTTGAAACATTTTAGTCAAAAATCTGATTTCGACAGTTGATATTGCAAATTTATCGGATTTGAATCATTTCAGTCAAAAATATAACAGATTTCGCCAGTTCCAATTAAATTTTTGTCTCATATAGCCACTTGTAATTGAATGCTTGGCAGATTTTCACTGTCTTTGACAGTGATCAATTTATTTGAATTGTTTTACTCAAAAATATGCTTTCGACAGTTGCTATTGCAAATTTATGGGATTTGAATCATTTTAGTCAAAAATCTGATTTCGGGAGTTGATTATTGCAAATTTATCGGAATTGAATCATTTTAGTCAAAAATTATAGTTATTTGGATAGTTATTTTGGAATTAAATTTTTGACTTATTTGGCCACTTGCAATTAAAAGTTTGATAGATTTTCACATAATTACTCAAAAAAAATTTTGAAGATTCGTGAAGATGCTTTTCAAGATTTGATAGATTCTCACAGCTGCATTTGAAATTTTGATCGATTTTTCCAACAACCTTAAAATTTGACATATTTCGATAGTCGCATTTACAAATCTAATTGAAAATGGGACAATTTGGACAGTTGTAATTAAGACTTTTTAAATTTTTACAGTTCAAGTTGAAAATTTGATTGATTTTAACTGCTATATTTGAAAATGTACTAAAATTTCGCAGATTACGAAAGTTGCTTATACATTTTTTTTTCATTATTCGGCAGTATCAATTAAATTTTTTATCATATTTTGGAGTTTAAATGGCATCTATCAAAATCTATTCATTTTTTATTGACATTGACGTTCTATTGACGTCGAAAATTTTACAGATTTCTATAGTTGAAATTATGATAGATTTTAACTGTTATATTTAAAAATGTACTAAAATTTCACAGATTACGAGAGTTGCTTATAAAAATTTTATATTTTTGAGCGGTATCAATTGAAAATTTTATCACATTTTGGAGTTTCAATGGCAACTATTGAAATCTGTTCATTTTCTATAGTTGAAGTAGAAAAGATGACAGATTTTTACAATTAAAGTTGAAAATATGACAGATTTTTACAGTTAAAGTTCAAAATATGACAGATATTTACAGTTACAGTTGAAAATATGACAGATTTTTACAGTTAAAGTTGAAAATATAACAGATATTTGCAATTGACGTTGAAAATTTTAGTGATTTTTCAGTTGCGAATAATAATTTGACAAATATTTACCTTCTATATTTATCTTTTCAAGATTTAATAGATTCTCACAGCTGCCTTTGAAATTTTGTTCGATTTTTCGAACAACCTTAGAATTTGACATATTTCGATAGTCGCATTCAAAAATCTAATTGAAAATGGGACAATTTGGACAGTTGTTATTAAGACAATAAGAGATTTGAACTGTTACATTAACTTTTTTTTAAGATTTCCTGATTTATACAGTTCGTGTTGAAAATTTGATAGATTTTAACTGCTATATTTGAAAATGTACTAAAATTTCGCAGATTACGAAAGTTGCATATGATTTTTTTTTCATTTTTGAGCGGTATCAATTAAATATTCTATCATATTTTGGAGTTTCAATGGCATCTATAAAAATCTGTTCATTATTTATTAATGTTGACGTTCTATTGACGTCGAAAATTTTACAGATTTCTATAGTTGAAATTTTGATAGATTTTAACTGCTATATTTAAAAATGTACTAAAATTTCACAGATTACGAGAGTTGCTTATAAAAATTTTACATATTTGAGCGGCATTAATTGAAAATTTTGTCATATTTTGGAGTTTCAATGGCTACTATCGAAGTCTGTTCATTTTTTAGAGTTGAAGTCGAAAAGATGATAGATTTTTACAATTAAAGTTGAAAGATGACAGATTTTTACATATAAAATTGAAAATGTGACAGATTTTTACAGTTAAAGTTGAAAATATGACAGATTTTTACAGTTAAAGTTGAAAATATGACAGATTTTTACAGCTAAAGTTGAAAATATATCAGATTTTTTCAGTTAAAATTGAAAATATGACAGATTTTTACAGTTAAAGTTGAAGGTATGACAAATTTTTGCAATGGACGTTGAAAATTTTACAGATTTTTACAGTTGCACTTAAAAACTAAGCGGCGAGATTCGATTTTTAATCGACGCGATAAAATCGTTACGTAATTACTATGGACCAATTACGACAATTACCATAGGGTAATTACAATTGCCATCTCTTGTTGAAAAAATCAAATAAGTAATATGACTTGTCATGCATTACTATACAATGGTCGGGTCATAGAAGCGACAAGATGCACATTTGGGAATTTACTTTCTGAATCACTGGACTGATGAGAACCACTACGTCGAAACCGATATCCAGTTGTCAGGAGAGTCCCATACCCACTTGTACAAATAAAAAAAAAATTGGGATTGAAAATCACATAAAATTGAAATAATAAAAAATCGTGAATATTTCACGAATTTCATGAATATTTTTAATGCAAAAAGGAGACAAATATTTTTGAACCATTAATTTATAAAAAGTTCATAATGTAATTAAAATTGGAAAAAATCCGAGGGGTTAAAGGCTTTCATTGCATGAGTGGATATGGAATTATCCACATTCAACAATTATACTCACTGGCATCGATTACACGCACATTATTTCCAGTTAAACATATAAATCGTAAACGAAGCCTCAAGCAGTTTATTTCTCTTCAGTGAAACGTTGCCATAATCATTCCAGCATAATTATACATGTGTATGTATGTCATAACGTAAATAGTTGTTTTGGGTTTCAACAACAAATGCGTAATTAGTTCAAGTTTATGTTGGAAACATAATTCGAATTTGCAGAAAATTTTAGCACATGATCAAACTACAAGTAGAACTTGAGATAAATATCCTAGGGTAAGGGTGAATAACATTCGAGTCGATAGCTGCTTTAATTTTCATGTAGTTGTTATAAGGTATGTGGTAAATTCTGTTTCAAGTATACAGGGAGCAAAATATGTATATTTTTGGGGGTTTTTCCACCTAAAATTTTGATGGTTTTTTCATATTTTTGAGAAAAGAATAGTAAATTCAAAACAATTGAGGTTTAACATTTTACAATTAAACATAACACAATTAAACATTTACAATAAATACATTAAACAATTTAATAACATTCATTTGTATTTTGAAATGTTTACTAAAGAAAGACGAATATTTGATATAACAATTAATTCTAATAAATATCACAGTTTTTGTTTCGTAATTAATTGTCAAAAATAGAAAATAAAAAAAATTGCAAAACTCTACAATAGTTTCGGTCTCACGATCATTATCAAGAGAAAATTAAGACTTAGCCTTATTTTTTCTATTAAAACGTTTTTCTATTAAAAATTTTTGTGAATCTCAACCAAATGCTTTATTTATACTAAAATAAACATTATTATTATTGATGTTTATTTAAAGTTATTCTATTAAAAATAATTGTGAAACTCAACCAAATGCTTTATTTATCCTAAAATAAACATTATTATTATTAATAATGTGTGGCGAAGCAAAATCCTCTAGTATTCATCACGTACATGGTATTTATTTAATTAACCAATTTAATGCTGTTTTTAATTAAATTTTATTGAATTGCCTCATTAATGTTAACCAAACGATGTAATTCATTTTCTGTTGCGCCGAGTTTAAACGAATTAATTTGTGAATATTTACTGCACACAGTTATTTACTACCACATTCGATTTTAGGTTGTTTAAAACTAAATCAAATACATCGAATACTTACAATATATTATTCATTCAATATTAATTATAAATGTAAGCCCTGTTAATGTATTATTAAAATTCCCCATCTTTACATGTTCATAAATTTGCATTCACGCAGTAATTACATTAATTATGATTACATTATTTTACCCTTAATTTATTCTTATGGGATTGATTATTATGTATATGGAAATGATGTTTAATCAGTTCTGGTATAAATATTTAATGGTTTCCAAATGTATCCAAAATCCGAGATTAATTATACGCATATGATATGTCAATGCAAATGATAATTATTTGTATTAATTCACCCCAGATCATTTAATTACTGAAATTATCGTCATTCATATCAAATTTATCAAACAAATTACATAAAAACCGTTGATTAAGTAAAATATGTTTGTTCTTTACATGTAATTTAATCTTATTGAAGCTACAAAATATATTTTTCACAGATAATCATTATTATTTGTTTTGTTTGATGCTTACCTATATTTGACCATATTGGCTGTGAGTGAAACATTGTGTGCATAATTTGGGCATATTTGTCGAATTATTACTACGCATGCAAATAAGCGATAATATACAATCCCACAAATTCGATCAAATTTGGTACGCTAATTTTGTATTGATTTCACTGTTTTACTCGTTATGGTGCTATTTGTAGCCGAAATCGTATCAGCAATGTGTAATTCATTTCATCGGTTTTCATTTTCAATTTAGCAATATTTTGCGTCATTCCCATATATTATATACAGAAATAGAGTTTACACTTTGCACATTATAGAGTGTAAAACGGTACAGGGGGGTTTCATTTAAATAACCAAAGTTAGCAAGGGTATTGATTCTGAGCAAATTATTATCAAATAATAAAATGTAAAAGTTAGATTGTTATTACATAAAAGTACAGTCATGCTCACATAAATCTAGTATAAGAAATTAGGTTAGAATAGCAATTTTATATAGCAATGTTTGTATATTTGTTTGTACTAGATTTATGTGAGCATGAGTGTAAATATGTATAAATAAAAAACATCAGCAAAATCAGACATAAAAAGATCATAAAATGAATACAGACAATTTTTTGCAAGAATTTTCGTTATATATACAAACGTAGTATAAAAAACCAATTTGCGAATATCTAATTCGTATTTTACAGTCAATGGAAGCTCTTAAATAATTTCTCGTGCTAAAATATTTTCGGTGGGAGTCGCTTTAGGTGCATAAACACAAAATTACAAGGTGCCTTCTCGTGCTGAATGTTTAAGATAAAAGGAATAATATATGAACCCCTTTTGCTCAATTGACGTGGAGTTCTATAAGTTCGTGAAATATTAAATGGTTAATTAGCGCTGAAATACTCAAGTCGTCATCAAAATTAAATAACAGGAGATAAGCGGCGTGTACATTGTGAATGTTTCAGTGCACTCGACATTCGTAATTTGATAATTAGTTATTAGCAGTTTTGTTATTCCGAATGTGCGAGAATAATTTGAACTTGAACTCGCTCTTTCGAGGTTCAAGTTTAAAACTTGCAATATGAAAATTGAATACGAAATAAGTAAAGCCGCAGAATCATTTTTTCGTAACTTTTTTCTCATTTCTATTAGGCTTACTAAATATAATAGTTAAAATAATTTGGTCCCGGAACTAAAAAAAAATTGATAAGATAAAAAATGGGATGATTGAGTGGAAAATCCATGTACAATACAAGCAATTACATTCAAATTTACGAATGTGTAACTTTCAATCTAAGTAAAAAGGCGCAAAATTTTATTCTAAAATTAATTTCATGCCATTTTTTTTCATATTTGTCAGGCATACTGTATGTTAAAAACTGTTAAATCTGTGTGGACCCTGAAACTGATGAGCACTTAATGAGATGAAACGGATTCGGATGATCGAAAGGAAAATCCGCGCACAATAAAAAGCGCTTCCATTCATCGATTGATTGGTACATAACCGAGAGGACGTCCAGAGATTCCCGGCAATTACTGCCTGCGACGAGAAACAAAACACTGCAGGAGACAACGGGAAACGCTCACAGGGTTGGAAAAAGAGCGCTAGCCTTCATCCCCATTCGCACTCGAGAAAGGGGTGGAATTCGCGGCGGACTCTCTGCGTTCCCTTTCGTAATTAAGCGCACTTTCGCGCCCTTCAAAGTTGCCCTGCTGAAAGAAAGCCCGAAGTGCAGAACAATTTCGCCACTTCGTTGTGCTAATTAACCGCAATTGCAGCCTGCATACGTGTGAATGGGGAAGTGAATTGGCGAAAGCGCTATAAGATGATTAAAAACGTTTTCCTGCACTGATGGTTGAATTAGGACAAGTGTAAGTTAGTAAACTGTTGCAGAATCCATTGGGATATAGTTAGTACTTCAAAAGGTTACTTACAAAAATAATACAACATTTCGTTTGGTTTAACTATTACCTTAAAGAAAACTTTAAATTGTGATCATTCATAATCGTGAAAATTATTGCAAAATCGAAATATAAATTAAAATCAATTGATAAACTAAAAATGTCAGTATACACTTATTACTTTTTTCATAAAGAATATTTAAATTGCAAATTTCAAAAAGAGCTCATCTACGAAAATTAAAATTTCTCAGTAGACACAAATTACTGAATTTCTGTTGAAAATTACAAATAAAAAGTAATTATAAATACCAAAATTCAGTGGAAATAGCAACATTTTGATTACAAACTATAAAATTAAATTGGATAATTTCATTAAAAGCATGAGTCAGTAACCAATAATCATATCACTCACAGTTTAAAATATATTCATAGGAATTTGCGAAATTTTCATAGCAATAAGCCAAATTTCGATTATAGATTACCTACTATATTGAAATAGGCAAAATTTTATTGGAAACGATACAACTTTCACTGAAAATGACATTTTCATTAGAGACCAAAATTTCGTTACGAATTTATTATTTCAATAAGTCAGTAACCAATAAGCAAATCACTCACAGTTTAAAATATTTTCATAGGAATTTGCGAAATATTCATAGCAACAAGCAAAAATTTCGATTATAAATTACCTACTACATTGAAAAACGCAAAATTTTATTGGAAATGGTACAATTGTCACTGAAATTGAATAATTTCCATTGCAGCCTACAAAATTGCAGTGAATAATGCAAAATTTGGTTACGAATTTATCATTTCAGTAGAAATTAAGAAACTTTTATGCCTAATTTAAAGTTTTTCTGAAATATGTGAACTTTTCATTATTTATTTATTTATTTAATTAATAAACTATAAAACTTAATAGAAATTGCAATACAGGTTGCAAAATTGTATTAACTATTGCAAAGTCATAAAATGATTATGAAATTTTCAATGAAACCTGTAAAATATTTGTAGAAAATTATATCATAATAATTGAGAATTTTAAATTTTACTTGCAAAAAAAAAATTTTATAGTAAATTAATTATTAATATTAAAATTTACTTAGTTATATCTACCAAGTTTTCAATGTTACTGCAAAAGTTCAGAAAGTGTCGTCAAATTTGTAGTTATTTCTGTCAAAATTTCAGCTATTAGTAATGAAATTTGAGTTGTATTTACTAAAATAAATCGATAGGCAAAATTTTCAAACAATCTGTGAACTGTATAATAATTATTTGAACGTTTAAAATTATTTCTACTAAAATTTTGTCAAATTTTAAATCATTTGTGTAAAAATTTCAATTATTTCTACTGATATTCAAGATGTATTTACCAAAATAAATCAATTATCGAAATGTTCAAATTATCTGTCAATTTTTTAATAATTACTGTCAAAATTATTATAATTACTCAAACGTTTAAAATAATTTCTACCAAAATTTAGGTCATTCAACAAGAATTGTAACTTTTTTATTATTTGTGTAAAAGTTTCAATTATTTCTACTAAAATTGGATTAATATTTACTAAAATATATCAATAGTATCAAATATTTCATCAAATTTTTAATAGTTACTGTAGAATTTTTTTATTGTCTAAGACTCGATGAAAATTATAACATTTCAGCTTGAATTTTGAATTTTACAGGCGATTACAGAATTGTTACTAGAAATGATGAAATTTTCGTTGACTTATTCAAAATTAGGAAATTGTAATTGAAAATTATATTTTTTTATTGGAAATTACAAAAAAATGTATTGTAAATACCAAAATTCAATGGCAACAGCAACATTTTGATTGTGGATTACAACATTACATTGGGAATTTCTTTTAGTGGATATTTTTAAAATGGAAAGTTTTTAATAACTTTAACAACTTTATCCAATAAGCAATCACTCTTAGTTATGAATATTTTCATAGGAATTGACGAAATTTTCGTAGCAACAACCCAAATTTTGATTATAGATTACAAAACTACATTGAAAACGGCATCATTGTATTGCAATTTGTACAATTTTGACTGGAACTGGATAATTTCATTGCAGACTATAAAACGGCAGTGAATATTTGGTATTAGAGGCATATAAAATAGATAAATTAATAAATAGAGAATCTAATACAATATGTTTAAACGACCAAACATAACTAAATTTTAAACCACTATATAATTTTTTAAATAATCTTTACACAATTTACAGAATCTAAATTGAAACATCAAGGAATAACATACTTAACATGACATGAAATGTCAAAACAGATATGAAATGTTTTATCTAATATCATATATATATATATATATATATATATATATATATATATATATATATTTATATATTATACTTAAGACTTGTGTACACATAATACACATACACTACATAAAACACAAACTTATTTTACTTAGTAATATATTTTCCATATGTTAAATATATACAGGGTGGTCACTTTTACGACGCCCACTGTATATACTTCCGTTTAATAGATCCTAATGGTGGGCGTCGTAAAAGTGACCACCCTGTATATTGTAGAATAACACCTCTGAAAATGGCTTACAATAGCCGAAACTAGTCTAGTAAGGTGAAGAAGAAATTATAAAAAGTAAAGTGGTAGTAATTGAAATTACAAAAAAGGGATAGTCTCTATAAAGATAAATAATATTCACATTCACATTCCCATTATTTCTCACAGGCTGGTACAAAATTTGAAATTTGTGCACAACTTTGTATCTTAAACAAAATCAAATTTCTGCTATTAATTGATATTATTATTATTCGTTTTTGTTTTAGATCTAGTTTTTATTTATTTTTTTAAACCTACAACCTCTCTACAACTCTGCAATCTGTTTCAAATATTTTCAAAACATTATGCACAGTTTGCATCGGATTGAGGCTTTCCAAATTACACAAAACATGCTGTTGTCACTTACAAATCTCAAAATTTTGCATCACATATTTGGGTATTCATTTAAATTATTCTAATCCGCATTCCTATGTTTTATTCCATATCTCTAAAACTCAATTTTTTTGGATCTAATGGAAAAATCAAAGGTTTGCTATTGATACAATACAATACTGCAATACTAACAATGTAATACTCCACTAAGAGTCGACATACAAATAATTTTTTATTAGTATTATTATTATTATACAATTCTTTGGTTTTCTTTTATTTTATTTCTATTTAATTTTTCCAGCGCTTTTTAAGTTTTAGAATTTTTTTATTGCCAGTGCCGTTATTTTCGTATTAACGGCATATTTTCATGGGAATGATTTTTTTATAATTTATAGTTGTTTCACTTGCATTGACATATTCCTTTTCACCATAAAACTCCGTGTAAGTTTTACACTATATTTCTGCTTTATTATAAATCTTTGATATGCTATCACTAAATGAACATTTTGTTCATTATGTACTTTGTTACATAAATTAGCAAGTTTAGATTTTAAATCTGATATAATCCCGTCTGCATTATAGGTGTGCCATTATCGGTGTTAAACACGCGGCATTATGGACTGCGGGTAGTTCAGAAACTGCACTAATTAATGATCTGCATGACCCTATGCATAAAAAATAAGGAATGTCTAAGTAATGGCGATAGTTTGGCGTGTTAATGGCAATATTCAACGATTACTTAATGCAGAAATTGCGATTTATGGGGCCCCGTGTAAGGCGAAGACTGGAGCGAGATTATCGGTGACCGCAGGAGAGAGGAGCGTATTATTCTCACATTTAACGTGCCTAAGAAATTCACGTTATAACTTCATAACTTACGAATTAAGGGAATTATTAAACCGGGGCTTAAACGAGTTAAAGGTGGAGTGTGGTTCTCTAAGTAATTGGTTTAATAAAATTGGTGTTTGCAGCGGCGGTAAGTGTATGTAAGTTATACGGAGCCGATGTGCGTGCAATGTGCAATTACATAAATTAAATTGCGCAGACGGGACGAAAGCGCTTGGTAAGAAGCCAAATAAAGTTCCTCTCCGAAATAATATCTCCTCAATTGCACCATTAATCTTTACAGCGAGACTTTTATTTTTACCATTTATTATTTGAAAACGATTTGCTCTGAATCGATACGAAACTGAATTACCTACCCTTAAAACTGGATACCCATTATTTTTTGAAACAATTTACTAACAATGTCATTGCATACTTGACTAGTATAAAAAAATGTATATTATTATGAAACACCATTAAAGACTTTTAACTTAAATTTCGCATTAACTAGATTTGAGAAAATATGACTAATTACGCCTCACGTGGAATATTTTTACTATTTTGCATACTAATTATTATTTTTTTGTCAATATTTAAGTTATTATTTAATAACAAGTGGTAATTGTAGAATTTGCCATGATTACTCCCATTTTTTTATTGATTTTTATTTATCAAAATTGCAATGCCAAAATTACTGCAAAATTTTCAACAATTTTCAATTAGTCAATTGTCAAAATTTCATTTATCGCTGTAAATATTTCAATGATTATTATACTTTTTTTATATATTTTATAAAAATGTCAATATTATAGCAAAACTTCAATTATTACCATCAAAATTTTAATGTTTGATGTATAATTATTACTTGATTGATGATATTTTGACAAATTTAGACAGTTGCAATTGCAAATTTCACAAATTTTCACATATTTACCATAAGCAAATTTCTCATAGATTTCGGAATTAATACTTTGACAAATTTTCTATAAAAAAATTAACGAATTTTTGAGTTCTGTTCAAAATTTTACAGATTTTCATAGCCGCTTCATATTTCATAGATTTCAACAGAGAAAATATGGCAAATGTTCAATCATAGTTGTAATTGAATATTTTACACATTTTCACATTTACACCTTAATAAATTTTTGATAGATTTGGAGAGTACTATTGATAGTTTGACATATGCTCAATAAGGAAATTAACGATTTTTGAATTCAGTTTTCACATTTTTACAGTTCAAGTTGAAAATTTCATAAATTTTAACTGCTATATTTGAAAATGTACCAAAATTTCTTAGATTACTAGAGTTGCATATGAAAATTTTACATTATTCAGAAGTATCAATTGAAAATTTTATCATATATTCAAGTTTCAATGGCAAGTATCGAAATCTGTTTATTTATTAAAGTTGAAGTTGAAAAGATGACAGATTTTTTCATTTAAAGTTGAAAATACGACATATTTTTACAGTTAAAATTGAAAATATGACAGATATTTATAGTTAAAGTTGAAAATATGATAGATTTTTACAGTTAAAGTTGAAAATATGACCGATTTTTACAGTTAAGTTGAAAATATGACAGATTTTTACTATTGACGTTGAAAATTTTACAGATTTTTACCATTGCAGTTAAAAATTTGACAGATTTATACAACTGAAGTTAGAATTAAGAATTTAACAGATTTTTACAACTACAACAACCTTAAAATTTGATACTTTTCGACAGTCTTATTTAAAAATCTAATTGAAAATGAGACAATTTGGACAGTTGTAATTAACACTATAACAGATTTTAATGGTTATATTAACTTTTTTGAAGATTTTCTCATTGTTACAGTTCAAGTTGAAATTATGATAGATTTTAACTGCTATATTTAAAAATGTACTAACATTTCACAGATTACGAGAGTTGCTTATAAAAATTTTACATTTTTGAGCAGTATCAATTGAAATTTTTATCATATTTTGGAGTTTCAATGGCAACTATCGAATCTGTTCATTTTTATAGTTGAAGTAGAAATATGACAGATTTTTACAATTAAAGTTAAAAATATGACAGATTTTTACGATTAAAGTTGAAATTATGATAGATTTTTACAGTTAAAGTTGAAAATATGACAAATTTTTACAGTTAAAGTTAAAAATATGACAGATTTTTGCAGTTAATTTGATTTCTTGATTATTATCAAAATTTCTAGTAAAAATTTAGTTATTACAGCTACATGTTTCTGTTTTTTAGTTTTTTGATCATATATATTGAATTTCTGTCAAAAATGCAATGATAACTGTCAGTATTATTCTCAGAACTTTCAATTCAGCAATTTCGAGGGAAATATTTTATAAAATTAAAAATTGAAAATTTGGCAAATATATATGAAACTAAGAGTAATCATAGAAATTTTGATAATGATTAATACGACCAAAAACAGTTTTTACAGTAAAATTTCTTGATTATTATCAAAATTTCTGGTAAAAATGTAGTTATTACAATTGAATTTTTTATCATATATATTAAATTTCTGTCAACATTGCAATGATAACTGTCAGTATTATTCTCAGAGCTTTGCGAAAACAGAGCAAAAAAAAATTAAAATTCAACTGTAGTCGCTGAAATGGTACAGAATATTGGAACATTTGGCAGTAAGTGAAATTTTAAAATTATATTGAAACCTGACAGTTGTCTTTAATAATCAATGAAATTACGTTTACCTTTTGAAACCTAACCTAATAAACTAACCTAAATATAACCTAATAAAATTCTAATTAAATTCGGTCTAATAATTAATAATATTATAGATAACACAAATAATTTCATTGATTATTATAGAAATATTTTTTCACAAAGCTCAGATATAATACTGACAGTTATCATTGCAATGTTAACAGAAATTTAATATATATGATAAAAAAATCATCATGTAACTGTAATAACTAAATGTTTACGAGAAATTTTGATAAAAGTAAAAAAAAATGAAAATTTGACTGTAAAAATTGTTTTTGACCGTATTAATCATTATCAAAATATCTAAGATTACTCTCAGCTTTTCAAATATTTTTATGTATTTATTAACAAGCTGGCCAATTAAGAAATAAAATTGAAAATTTGATAAAAACTGTTTTTGACCGTATGAATCATTATCAAAATTTATATGATTACTCTCAGCTTTTCAAATATATTTATTTATTTATTTATTAACAAGCTAGCCAATTAAGCCAACTATTGTACCATTTCATATGGCCCAATTTTAGTATTTACTGGTAAAATTGCAGTAATTTTTTATATTGTTTTATTAAAATTTCAATTATTTTACCAAAATTTCAATTTTTACAGTCAAAATTTAACGATTGATGTAAAACTGTTAATAATATAATTAACCATTATCAAATTTATTTTGATTACTCTCAGTTTTTCAAATATTTCAATTATTACTACCATTTTTTTATTGATTACCATCAAAATTTCAATGATTACTGTCAAATTTTCAATAATTTTCAATTAGTCTGTCTAAATATCGTTTATCACTGATAATATTTCAATGACTACTGTACATTTTTAAATTTTTAATAAAAATTTCAATTATTATGCCACAATTTCAATTATTACTGCAAAATTTTAATGATTGATGTATAACTGTTCATAATTTAATTAATTATCATCAAACATTTTTTTATTACTCTCAGTTTTTCAAATATTTCAATATTGCTACCATTTTTATTGATTACAATCAAAATTTCAATGATGTTAATAATATAATTAGGCAATATAAAAATTTTTAGGTTTACTCTCAGTTTTTCAAATATTTCTATTATTGTACCAAAATTTCTGTTACATATCTCAATTATTATTATTAGTGTCAAAATTGCAGTAATTTTTTTATATTGTACTATCAAAATTGTAATTATTACGCAAAAATCCCAATTGTTACTATCAATATTTTAATTTTTGATGTATAACTGTTAATAATTTTGCCAAAATGTTATTAATCATTAATAAAATTTCAAAGATTTCTGTCAATTTCTCAATTAAATAAAACAATTTTACTTGTTACTTGTTACTTCCACTAACACATTTATTTTACAAAAATAATTTAGTGACTGCAGTTACGACTACTCTATAGTCATTGTCAAACTAAGTGTAAGTAATTTCTCAATGATTTCAGCTATTGTACCAACATTTCAGTTATATGTCTCCAATTAAATTATTACTGGCATAAGTATGGCTCTTTATTTATATTAGTAATTGAAAGCCGAAAGTTTCATGTATCTAAATTACCACAACACTATTACAGAGTGCTTATGGAGTGCCACCTGTTGATGAGATCAATTACCACTGGGTCAGTGCATGGGGCACTTATAGGCCACACCCTTGAAGATGACGATGATTATAAAGCGCATCCGCGAGGGCTTAACCACTGAAGATGATGCATTTTAGAGGGTAAACGTGGGATATCTAATAATTATTCCTCGGTAATTCACAATGGCTCAGAGCTTCTTTGAAACTTTACGTGCTCAATTATTCAACGTTTATGTATTTTTAATTCGGTTTCTGAAGGCGAAACGTTCTCTGACAATTTAATTCAATTAAATACAAACTGAAAGACATTTTCAATATTTGCTTAAACAATTTAATTGTGTGTAATGCCATTCAAGCGAAACGGTAATTATATCGTTTGATATGTTTGTTTATGAAGTAGGAATAATATTCAGTGTGTGTCACAGATTTATTAACTCTGTTATTATTTTCTATATAATAATAATTAATTAAGAGTTTGTGAATATTACCTAAAGCTTGTATAGTTATTATTTCGTTTTCATACACTTAATAATTATGGTCTGTATTTGATCGTCAGCATTTCTTGTACAGCATGTTTTTATATAGGTACATGATATAGTTACTATAAATTGTAATTTTAGCTAATGTAGCATAATAAACATTATCTATTCTCTCTGTCTGTATTTCTGTCGGTCTGTATTTGATCCTCAGGATTTCTTGTGAAGCATGATTTTATATAGGTATGTGATATAGGTAATATAAATTCTAATTTGAGCTAATGTAGCCAAATAAACAAGCTCTATCAAGCTGACAAGCAAGATCTAAGCAAGATCTAACAAGCTGACGATCAAATACAGACCGACAGAAATACAGATAGAGAGACTGTATTTCTGTCGGTCTGTATTTGATCGTCAGCATTTCTTGTACACCATGTTTTTATATATTCTATTCTATTCAGTACAGGAGTTTTTTCTACATAAAATGTAGTGTTTTCCTAATTTATATTGTCTTGACCTCATATGTAATTGATGTCCAATAAAAGAAGTTTGAAGTTTAAAGTTTGAAGTATTTTAAATAGGTATATATAGGTATTTTATCTATGTATATAGGTAATTTTAGCTAATGTAGCCTAACAAACATTCTCTATTCTGTCTATCTAAACGCCTATATTTTAGCCTTGTTAAGTTTATGTTTCGTCGGTGGTTTTCATGTGGCTTTATAAATTTAGTTCGAGATTACTTGCTTGAAGTGATTCGTCAAGGAAATGGCGTGTAATTACACCCAGAATAACACTTGATATGAAGAGTTGATCCTTTATGCACGGATTAGTTAAGTTGGTGTGCTGCATCTGCATTCCACCGCACATAACTTGAGTCACCCGCAAGTTGCCAAGTTGTTCATCCTCCTTAAATCGATAATAAACATATTGTTGCTTGGGAGTTAAACGCAGATTCTGCAAATACTTTAATGTACTCGTCCATATCCATAAAACCATGTAATATTCGTATTGAGGTAAAAATCATCAAACTAACATTTTCATATTTATTGAGGTAAAAATCATCAAACTAACATTTTCATATTTATTGAGGTAAAAATCATGAAACTAACATTTTCATATTTATGATATATGTAAGATAAATTAATAATAACTTAGTATAAAAAAATAATCAAGAAATTCTTTCTACATGAACATTAAAAGTATAATTGTTACATGTATTTGTAAGTTAATTATCATAAAGAGAACTAATTATCTAATTACAACATATCTAACTAACTCTCAAATTAAAACACATTTAATTAATTACTTAATCAGGTTTAATTCTAAACTCACTTGTTTTACTAGTAGTTTCAGTTGTCTATCAATTTTTCAACGCGTCACTGCATAAATCATCCAATGCTTTGGTGATTGGCTGGTGGAAGCTCGTCTGGCACAAAGGTGTGTAATTGAATTGTAACAACACACCCCTAATACATACAATTACTACTTCAGCATCAAATCACGCGCATTTCGCTGGCAAAACACACCAACGCATTCCCGCGGCTCTAACATATTAAATTCGAGTTGAGTCGCTTTGTGTTCACGCTTAGTTTCTTCTCATCACGCCAAAAGCGTAGCAGGTTAACACATTAGCTGAAGTACACGAGCACAATGTGTTAGCGATTAAACTCACATGAATACAGTGATACAATTCATACATAACGCACTGCCATTAAGCGCTTGATGGACTGATTCGCGAATAATAATTTGTTTAGGCCAGGAGAATGTATGTGCTTGAAGTTTGAGGAAAGTTGAGAGCAGTAACGATCAAATTAGACTTATTTTATAGGTTTACATTAGTGCTATTTACTGCCTTTGGTAACGTGACTTGGGTATCTTGAAAATTGGTGCAAATTTACTAGAAAACTTTCCACATTTATGTAGTGGGAATGAAGAGACAATGAAGAAGTAGAACCACAGAAGACTAATACCATAACGTACTAATTAAAAAAAAATATTTTAATGATTCATATTTTACTGAGTAAGTGGTAACTGATTAGCATTAGCATCAAAATGAAGCATACATTAGGTCTTACTCAATAACATATGCACCTGACAGATTTCCAGCATCACCCCAAATTGCAGCACTACCAGAAAATTCTAAAAAGTGCAGCACTACCAGAATTTTCCGGTTTTATGTGAATGTTACAAATACGATGACTCTTCAGCGGAAGCAAAACTGGAACTAAAGGAGTATCCCAATAAATCCTCACAAAAAAAAAATGATGATCCATATTTTAATGAGTAAGCGGTAACTAATTAGCATTCGCATCGAAATGAACTATACAATAAATCTTACTCAATAAAATATGCATTTGACAGATTTCCAGCATCAAGTCAAATTGCAGCACTTCCAGAAAATGCTGAAAAGTGCTGCACGTTTGAGGTACTGTCTGTGAATGGAGAGCTTTATTTATAAGACAGCAGATATACTCAATAGATTTACACGAAATTTTTGAAATTCCAATTGCTGTTGATGTAAAAAAAGCTGACCAATTCACTGATGCCGTTATCTTTTCATTTTATACATGAGAGATCTCGCATGGAGCCCTATTTTACTCATGTCATCTATCTTCTTCTATTCCATATCCATCTTCAACTGTTCATCTATATCCAGGTACTTGAAAGAGAAGATTTTATTTGTATTTGTAAATAACAAGTACAAGTCCTGTAGAAAATAATATTGTTCGTACTTGCAAAAAACACAAGTACTGTAAAAAATTATATTGTTCGTACATGTAAAAAACAAGTACCGTAGAAAAGTATATTGTTCGTACTTGCAAAAAACAAGTACCGTAAAAAATGAATTGTTCGTACATGCAAAAACAAGTACTGTAGAAAACTATATTGTTCGTACTAGCAATAAGCAAGTACTGTAGAAAATTATATTGTTCGTACTTGCAATAAACAAGTACTGTGTGCGTAGTAATTTAAGAGAACCTGTTTAGAGGAACCCAAGTAAGTAGCAGTTTTACCTGTACTTAAAACAGAAAATTTTATTGTGCGTACTTGCAAACAAACAAGTACTGTGTACAGGGCCGCGCCGCCCATGTGTGCGATGTGTGCGCCGCACACAGGCGCCAGGGCGGCAGGGGCGCTGCGGGACCCCTTTGGCGCCTCACGCGCGGAGTGATTAAGAAATTAAAAACTTTTTTTTTTCAACCAAATTTCATTTCTAACTTCTTTATATCTCTGCAACCAAGTTCACGTCTATGGTTTAAGTTTGCATTATTTGAACTTTGCGCTGTAAACATTTAAACTTGTCTGCTTTATCGTTGTTGCCTATGGAACCGGCGCGCGTGCGTCGATGGCCGAGTCGGCGGGGAATTACCGAATTTTGCCGATAAAGAAAATAAACAAACCGCATTATACAAACACTCTCATTATTATTTGGATTGTATTCAGTCTGCATTTGGTCTGCATTAAAAATGAAAAGGACCCAGAGTTGTCTCTGCGTTAGCAGCAATCGACCGGCGCGGCGCCGGTGCGAGACTGGGGCGGGGAATTACAGAATTTTATTAATAAATGAAACAAACAAAACGCATTATTGAAAGAAGGTGCACTTCCAGTTATTAGTTTGATTTTGTTCAGTTAAGTCATTCATCTATACCTGCCTTATAAAAATACTTTGTTGTATACTAAATTGATTTTATTTATTACATTGTCGATTTTATTTAACGGGTTTTCACGATGCGTGATCAAGATAAAAAAAAAGAAATTATCGGGTTATCAAAATCTAATGAGAAAGAGAAAACGAGAAGAAGAACGAGATAAAAATACAACGAAAATAAGTAATTATTTTGCGCACATGCCATTCACTTCCAAACAATCATCTGAGAGTTTTGAGACAGATAAATCTATAGATGAAGGTGCTGAAAGAATTGAAAAATTCGATTCGTGGTAAGAGTTTTTTATAATCTTATAAGTCTTATAATATTAAATTACCCCTTAATAATAAAACAACACAATTAAATACCGACTCTGTTTATTCAAGTATGATAGTAAAATTGGGAAATTTTGAATATCATAATATTACTATGGCGCGTTTATTTAAGTTTATTTAAAAGGTATTTGCTTTGGTGGTGGTAATGATTCCACGTTGTGGATAATTTTCAGACGTCATGATCGCTGACGGGGGACAAATATTAGATGACGCCGATGAAGTAACTTCGTCACCCCCAATTCAAACACCGCCATCGCCGCTAAAACCATCGTTGCCGCTGACACCAACAATTTGCAAAGATGATCCTGGACTCTGGCCAGAAGTTTTAAATACTACATTGATGCAATATTTGGTTGAGAATCCACCTAAACAAATAAAGCATCATGATTTTCCGCGTGACTCTTCGGGTCGAAGGTTTTCTACATATTATTATAACAGGCAATTATTAAATGGCGAAAAGTATCATAGAGAGTGGCTGCTCTATTCAGTGGCCAAAAATGAAGTTTTTTCTTTCTGTTGCAAGCTATTTGAATTGAAAAATGATAAATTTTGCCACGGATTAAGTAATTGGCAACATTTAGCTCTGTATTTGAACAGACATGAGAAAAGTTCTGTACATTTTACTAGCTATAAAAAATGGACAGAGCTGTGTCAGTCTTTTAAATATAAAACGACTATCGATAATATTCAACAAAAGCTTATAGAAGTCGAAAAGCAGCGATGGTATGAAGTCATTAAAAAAATAATATATGTGGTACAATTTTTGAGTACCCAAAATATGGCGTTTCGCGGCCAGAGCAGCAAATTATTCGACCGTAATAATGGCAATTTTTTAAAATGCATTGAAATGTTGGGAAAATTCGATCCTACGTTGATGGAACATATACGCCGCACAACCAATGATTCGGAATTTAAGAATATGCCTACTTATCTTGGAGATAAAATTCAAAACGAAATTATAACTATACTCGCTACCCAAATTAAAAATTACATTTTGAATTTATGTAGGGACAATACATATTTTTCGATCATACTAGATTGTACTCCCGACGTTGCACATGTAGAGCAAATTAGTATAATAATTAGATTTGTTTATTTTAATATAAATTCGAGAGAGTTAGAAATAAGAGAGCACTTTTTAGCTTTTTGCCCAATTATAGACACAACTGGCGCTGGCTTAACGTCATTCATAACGGGAGAATTAGAAAATAATAATTTAGATATAAACAATTTAAGGGGACAAGGTTATGATAATGGCTCTGATATGCGCGGCAAAAACAATGGTCTCCAAAAAAAGATTGCTAGATATAAACCCCCGTGCATTTTATGTACCCTGCGCTACTCACAGTTTAAATTTAATAGTAAACGACGCAGCTAATTTAAATTATCACACAACCGGTTTTTTCAGTACAGTGCAGGAATTATACAAATATTTTTCAGCCTCCACGAAGAGATGGGATTTATTAAAAAAATACATTGGGAACCTAACTTTAAAACCGCTGTCCGAAAGAAGATGGTCCAGTAGAATAGATGCCATAAAACCTTAATTTATTAATTTGCCAGAAATTTATGATGCTTTATGCGAAATGGCAAATGAATCCATAGAACAAAAATCAAAGTATGACGCTAAATGTCTGGCAGAAAAAAATATCTTCATTTACGTTTATTTGCTCAATATATGTTTGGCATGACGTACTGAAAAAAATTAATTTTGTAAGTAAAATCGTTCAATCAACAAATATGAATATGCAAGTTGCTTTAGATGCTTTATCTAATTGCAAGACATTTTTAAAAGAATTTCGCAATGATGATAACTTTGATAATATTGTAAATAATGCCAAAAAAACTGCGGAAAAATTAGGTATAGACATTGAATTCGAAATATCCAGACCGCTAAGACGGCGTAAAACTCCAAAACAATTTGATTATGAACACGAAGATCAGCCTGTAATGGATCCGAAAATAGCGTTCAAAGTCAATGTATTTTTTTATATTTTAGATCAGGCTTTATCCTCGGTGGATGAAAGATTTGAATTATTGAATACTCATAATGACGTGTTTTATTTTTTATTTAAACTAAGCGATATACAAGATAAAAACCAGTTAATCACAAACTGCACTCGTTTGCAGGAAAAACTGTCTGCCAATAATTCATCCGATATAGATGCCGACGATTTGTGTGAGGAAGTTCTATCATGTCAGTCCCTTTTTAAAAAATTGGACAATAATGTGGTTAAAATACTAGAATTTATATTTTTAAATAATTTGACAGCAGTATGCCCTAATATCACAATAGCTCTACGAATTTTAATAACAATGCCAGTTACGGTAGCGAGCGCAGAAAGATCATTTTCGAAATTGAAGTTAATAAAAAATTACCTGCGCTCAACAATGAGCCAGGAAAGATTGTCACATTTGGCTACAATATCTATAGAAGATAGCATATTAGAGCGCTTAGATATACATAATATTATTATGGATTTCGCAACTAGAAAAACGAGAAGAGTAGAATTAATTTAATTTGTTTTTTAATTTGTGTTTTATTATTATGATGACCATTTTGTAAACATGTTTAATAAGAAATTTATGTTATGTTATGTTATACGACTTTTATTTTTGTAATTGCCTCTACCTGGATTTTCTCTATTTTCAAAAATTATAGAGGCGCTTTATAGGTCGTGCACACAGGCGCAGCCGAAGGGCGGCGCGGCCCTGACTGTGTACGTAGTACTTGCAACATACAAGTACCGTGTACATAGTGTACAATGGTTGGGTTTGCAGCGTATGCACTTTACTGGTATTGGCGTACGGATTAAGATAAATCCTGTAGAGAACGTAGTAATTTAAGAGAACCTGTTTAGAGGAACCCAGAAAGTAGCAGTTTTACCTGTACTTGAAAGCGAAATTTCTATTGTGCGTACTTGCAAACAAACAAGTACTGTGTACGTAGTACTTGCAACATACAAGTACCGTGTACATCGTGTACAATGGTTGGGTGTGCAGCGTATGCACTTTACTGGTATTGGCGCATGGATTAAGATAAATCCTGTAGAGACAAACCCTACATCGCAGTTTAACGTGCATCATTACAAGTAAAACCAAAAACCTAGGTGTGGCGAAAAACCTTAACTGCATGATGCACGGGTGGCCACGACTACAATATTAAGGCGCATTAATGAGGAATCAAGCCCTAATCGTTTATAGTGCATCTCTTGGAGTGAGAAATAGCGTCGACAGTACACAAATACATAAATGGCGCACCTGTAAAAAAAACCCTGCTCACCCAAGCGACACACTTTTACTAATACTAAACAAAGGAGGATCGTGATAGATGGGTATGGTTCTCTACAACATGTAGAGAAAAACCTTGATTGCAAGGGAGTGATCAGAAAAGGTACTCACTTTAAGGCGTCTTGTAGCTCTTCTCAAAAAAGACCTACCTTAAAATTTACTTTTAAAGTTGCATTGGCGAAGATCCAGAAATCTGACGTACCTCTTCGGAGCTGCCTGGGCGTGGATAAGGAGATACATCCAATTCAACCATAACGCAAACTTTCGACACAACTACGCACTTTTGGTTTAATTGTCTCACAAACCTTAAAAAGCCGCGAGAGAATGAACAATACGTGGCATAATCAAGAATTAATTAAAACAGATAATTAATCTCGGCTTTTGGATACCAGCTGAAAATGCCATCGTTTAATCGGAACTGAATGTGACAAATATTGCAATACAAATATATTAGAAGAGATGAAGTGTGAAAGCATTTTGTACGCGAGTTCAACGTAGGAATAATATATTCATTGGCATGCATCTGCACCAACGCATTGTCATGTTAATTACAGTTTAAATTAAATCAAATGGTTACAAAGATAATTTTGTTAGAGGCGTATTAACGATATAATCATATTATCAATCGATAATAATCTAACTTAGAAGTTTGTACCGATAAACTGCTTAAATCCACATTGTTAATTTAAGTTTGTTTGCAACAATATAAAATATTTAATTAGATATAAAAGCAGATTAAAATATATTATGTTACTTTAAAAAGCATATTTTTTAAATACTTGCAAGTAAAAATTAAATTCAAATAATATAATACAATGGAACAAACACAAATTAATTTGGTAATAATGTGGTAATTACTAATGATGCATTATTATAAAGATATAAATAACATAAAATAAAATTCTGCGTAGCTATATTTAATTAAAATATTTGAAACTTTGTAGACATGCCAATGATTATAATTTAATGAATTACACGAAAATTTATTTGCAAACAATAATTATGTGTATAAAAATGTATGCACTTAAAAAATAATGACTAGTAATATTGTATTAATCAATATTACCTTACGTAACTTAAAAATAGTGAAAAGGATAGGAACGTATTACCAAGAACAGCACAAACACCCACCTGTTTCAAAAACAAATCATCATCTCTACGAATGGACGTAATTGAGTGAATTTAAGTTTAAAATAAATCATTTCTCCCACAGCTTAGGCGCAAACGGATTATTTACGAGGTTATTGAAGGGGCAAGGTAAACGTTTAACGTCAGAAGGTAATCTGAACGCACACTCGCGGATACTTACTAATTGAAAACAAGAACGCGGTAAAAAGTATACGTTTGACTAGGGAAGGTAATCCCAAACTATTATCGCGAATTTAACACTTGCTGGAAGAAATTACATATTAGTTATTACAAAATATATGCCAAACTTCAACCAAACCAAGGTTGGCCCAGAAGCGGTGGCATATGCAGAATTAGGATGAAACACAAATATAAGATCATCCTCACGTGATTCACCTTGGGAAATTCTAGTTGCCCTGAAACATCGAGGAGAAAATTTAAATCCATTGCACGTAAATTAAGACGTTGATTTTTGCTGAATTGATATAAAAAATGCATTAAATAAAATAACTAATTGATAATCATTGCGAATATGAACACCCATTTGATTCAAATTATTGCAGGATACTGTTAATTAATGAAGACACTAACGAGATTGAGGTGATTTGTAGTTACTAGTGTAATGATTTGATTTATTTTTAAAAATCATCCCCATATTTGGTCTTACTACAATTTTAACACTAAACGCAATTTTCGGAAATTCAAAATTTGTAGCTATTTATTCAACATGGTATTATTAGTTGAAACTTACCTTATTTTTTTCTGCAATCCAGCCAATGATGCCTTCCCTTGGGAAAGGAACCATGGGAAATTCTAGTTGCCCTAAAACATTGAGGAGAAAATGTAAATCCATTGCACATAAAATTTAGACGTTGATTCTTGCTGAATTGATATAAAAATGCATTAAATAAAATCACTAATTGAATAATATTAACACCCATTTGATTTAATTTATTGCAGGATACTGTTAATTAATGAGGACACTAATGAGATTGAGGTGATTTGTAGTTACTAGTGTAATGATTTGATTTATTTTTTTAAATCATCCTCTTATTTGGTCTTACTACAATTTTAACACTAAACGCAAATTTGCGAAAATTCAAAATTTGTAGCTATTTATTCAACATGGCATTATTAGTTGAAACTTACCTTATTTTTCTGTGCAATCCAGCCAATGATGCCTTCCCTTGGGAAATTCTAGTTGCCCTAAAACATTGAGGAGAAAATTTAAATCCATTGCACGTAAAATTAAGACGTTGATTTTTGCTGAATTGATATAAAAAATGCATTAAATAAAATCACTAATTGGTAATCATTGCGAATATGAACACCCATTTGATTTAATTTATTGTAGGATACTGTTAATTAATGAAGACACTAATGAGATTGGGGTGATTTGTAGTTACTAGTATAATGATTTGATTTATTTTTAAAAATCATCCCCATATTTGGTCTTACTACAATTTTAACACTAAACGCAATTTGCGGAAATTCAAAATTTGTAGCTATTTATTCATCATGGTATTATTAGTTGAAACTTACCGTTTTTTCTCTGCAATCCAGCCAATGATGCCTTCCCAACGCCTTAAGAGAGAGGATCGCACATGCTCGTTTCCGATAGTTAATGGCATGAAGGTCTGCGATCTTCTTAGGCTTGAGATAGTGGAGGTCTGCAACAACAGCAGGAACTACTTCTAAAAACACATGAAATCATTAAATGATGCTTACCTCGTGGCCATTATAAATGAATTTTAAAATTTAGTTTATTGCTGATACATTTTAACATTTTTGTTATGTAGTAATATTTAGTTATAGGTGAAGCAAATTTTATTAGACGTATGTAATATTGCTCATTTTTTTAAATTTTAATTAATATTTAATAATATTAAACTACTATTTTTAAAATTAATCATGTTTAACACCATGAAACCTAAATTTATTAAAGTGTTTGTAAAATTTTAATTAATATTTAATAATATAAAACCACTATTTTTAAAATTAATCTGATTTAACATCATGATACTTAAATTTATTAAAGTGTTTGGAAAATGAACAATATTGGCGTTAATTAATATTGATGTAAAGTTGTTGATATTTTTCATATTTAATTAATATTTAATAATATAAAACAACTATTTTTAAAATTAATCATATTTAACATCACGAAACCTGAATTTATTAAACTGTTTGTAAAATGAACATCATTGGCGTAAATTAATATTGATGTTAAGTTTCATTGTAAAATATATGGATGGGGCAATGTATTTATACTGTACGTAAAAGCAGTTGACTTTTTATACATACCCAAGCTAATAAATTTATACAGTATGTATAAATAGTCAGTTGCTTATAAATACAGTACAAATAAATAGATACAATATGGCAAAGATTATCAAAACTCTGTAAGCAAGACCAGATCTCTTGCAACATCTTCGATGATATGGACGTACAATCATGCTCACATAAATCTAGTACAAGTAATTAGGTTACAATAGCAATTTTATATAGATATGTCAAATTATTTGTACTAGATTTATGTGAGCATGACTGGACATGTATGTTAATATTTATGTTAGTTAGGGTTTTAATTTATGAAAGGTTTTAAAATTTGGAAATAGTTATTAAAGTTATTTAGTTACTAAATAATTTGTTTTAAAACATTAAATTCTTCCAAAACACTCTAAGGTAGTAATTGCATGTTGCAAGGATTCGGTCAGCTAATTATAAATGGTATAATATACCTGTTATTTATACCAGTATAAATGGTAAGAAATTATTGAATAAATATAAAATTGCGGTATCTATTAAAGATACTTCCCTGATTTAAATTCAATACATTTCTAACCGTAAAATGTAGAACCATACTAATAGGGGTAAAAGAATCTCTAAGAGTAATATTATTGTTCATATAACTTCTACTATAAACAAAATCCCATTTCACTTTCATAACTTTTTATAAGAATTTTGTAATCAATCTATAATTTATTTAGAAACGTTTAATACGGAATATACAAAAAAGGAATTAAAATTGCTTTTATAAGAATAGTGTTTTTTTTAAATAATATGCTGATGAAACAATTTCGTAAAGATTTGAAATAAAATATATAAAAATACGTTTTAAATTTTTCATCGAAATAAAAATTCGGTAATTGTTTATTTAACAATCCCTTTCATATAAATTTGATAAAAATTGCTTAGACAATAAATATTTTAGAAGTGTTTAATCAATGCAGATCTTTATGATTGTAATTATTCTTCGAATTCGAACGTGTTCGCACTATAATCATACTCTCAGTTGATTATAGTTGAAATTATGTTTATAAGAATAGTGATTTTTTTAATAATTTGCTGATGAAACAATTTCTTAAAGATTTGAAAAAAATATATAAAAATACGTTTTAAATTTGTTATCGAAATAAACATTCGGTAATTGTTTATTGAACAATCCCTTCCATACAAATTTTATAAAAATTGCTTAGGCAACTAATATATTAGAAATATTAAAGCAATTCAGATCTTTGTGATTGTAATAATTCCTCGAATTTGGACGTGTTCGCACTATAATCATACTCTCAGATGATTCGACATCAATAGAAATCATTAAATTACTAATATCTAATCATAGATTTATTGACTGATTATATTTTTAAGACGATATAAATATAGGCGATTAGAAATTATAAGTTAAAACAATTTAAACGGTTATCTAAAGGTGGTCAAAATTTGCGAATAAAACAATTTCTTGAAGTTTTTAAGTTTCACAGAATTAAAAGTTATTAGAATACTGATTTCAGTTTAGATAACATTATGACTGTTTTTTAAGGGCAAGTAATATATTAAGATAATATACTGCATACAACAACAACTGTTCAGTTTAGATAACGTTATGAGTGTTTTTTTAAGGGCAGGTAATATATTAAGATAATATACTGCATACAACAACAACTGAACAACTGACTGCAGTCGGAAATTGCTATACAATTTAATCTCGAAATTAATAGATTGGAAATCAACAGATGTGGCTATTATTTTATGGAACTCCATATTCGTTAAAGAAAATATTATTAAAGTAATAATAGATTATATACCTATTAAACTTTAACTTGCCACTAATCATAGTCAAGTTGGCACTGATTCATATCAATTTGGCATTAATCAAAACTCTGTTGGCATAAAACAAATTCATGTTCAAAATGTTTAATGCCAACATGGTTTTGATTAATGCCAAATTAATAATGATTAATACCAAGTTGACTGTGATAAGTGCCAAGTTGAAGTAGAAAATTAATATCAATTTGGCATTAATCAAAATCATATTGGCATTAAACAAATTCATGGTCTCATTGCTTAATGCAAACATGGTTTTGATTAATGTCAAATTGATCATGATTAATGCCTACTTGACTGTGATTAGTGCCAACTTGAAGTTGAAAAGGTATGGTTCGATATACAGGGTGTCTCAAACGTGACGTATGTGCTCTTGAAATCCGATGCAGTAGGCCAAAACAAATCGAAAATGAGTGAACATTTTTCCTATTGTCGCATGTTAACGAGGAATTTAAGAAAAGAAATAACAAGAAAATAAAGAAAAATAAGTATTATTTTAAGTTAATATGACTAATGACTGGTATGACATGACTGACAGGCCTACTATTTCGTATAGTTTCGTATTGTATTGTTCTAAAGTTAAATGTTTACTAATTCTTTGTTTTGGTTACTAGTTAACTTTAGAACACCACAATACTGGACCGTACGAAATAATAGGCCGGTCGTACTGTCAGTCATGTCGTGTCAATCATTAGTAATATTGACTTAAAATAATGTAGTTTGCTTACTTTCGTTTTATTTATTGTTATTTGTTTTCTTAGTTACGTGTTAACAAGTGACAATAGGAACAATGTTCACTCTTAATTTTCAATTTGTTTGGCCTACTGAATCTGATTTCAAGCACGGGCGTCGCTTTTGAGACACTCTGTACAAGATATACACGTACTGTATTTCACATTAGAGCGCTTGTTTGGAGCACCCTAAAGACTTACACCTACATATAACGTTGCCCCAATGCTATAAAATTGCTTATTATTAGACTGCGTAGTTAATATACTTATTCTTTGGCGACCTATTTGTACTGCCAGGGCTAACTGCTGCCATGATAGTTACATATTAAGTTTACAATGTCTCATAGGGCTCACATGTCTGCACACCATTACATTGATTGTATGTAATGATTTATAAATTAAGTTTGTAATGTCTAATAGTGCTTAACATATTATGTGCATCATTACATTGCAATACGCACGCATTAAAAATTACATCGACGATGATTGCCAGCCTCCGTTAGGAGAGGGAAACGCAAAGAAATTAAAATTGCACCTACCTTTGGGGAAATCCCACGAGCAATGCAGATTTCGCTCAGCGACAGGTCTGGACATGTCCGGCTTATCCCTTGCGGTTTTGAATTCGCACCGATCGGTTGGCTGCCAAATCAGCATCTCACCTGCTCAATCGCCCCCTCGTACACCAAAAGTCAGAGCCGTAACTCTCAAACTTCCGCACTTAGGGCCGTTTTTGAGGAGCCGGTGCGCGGTCTGGCTTTCGTAATCGCCGAATGGAAGCGGCGCAGTCCCAGATTTTGGGTTTCGCGCAATTTTCACTTCCAGAAGCCCCCGCCCCAGCTTCGGGGGAGGCGATGGTTACGAGCGACGTTGCAGGGATGCTGCGTGCGTCCGACGAAGACGGATGCGCGAGATGGACGTGCGAGCCCGCAGGACACTGGCCAGATCCAAGAATAGAATTAATTTATGCGGAGGCATTGTTCCGAAGAGTTGCGAGAGCAAAAAATCCTTATCTTAATTGATGCGTATGCACTGTTTTTTGTGCTAATATTATAATGGAGTACAAATCGTTCTGCATAAACTATTAGACCATTAACGTTTTGAGGCTCGTTTTCTGGCATTTGAAGCTGCATGTTTTCACCAGCCTGTTGATACATTAGTGATTACATTAAATATAATCACACAAATTCCAGCACGAGCCGCAATATAAATTCAAGAACTCCATACGTAAACTAAATAATTAAGAGTTTATTGCCAGGGTTACATTGCATTACATGTTACATAGGGCTTACATAGGGTTTACATGCATTGCCAGTGTTACAGGGTTACATCTATTTATACAGGGTATTGCGTCAGACAACGCACCACAGGCATTTACATGTAAAAATTTAATTATTTTCTTCCCTAATTATTTTACGGAAAAACTGTAATGGACTTTTCTGTAGAGCAAAAAATACTGCGTCAATCTATGCTATTACTTTGTATTTTTCATTATATACAGGGTGTCTTACGCAAGTCGTTACATTGCATTACAAGTGCATTGCGAGGGTCACAGGGTTACATCTATTTATACAGGGTGTTGCGTCAGACAACGCACCACAGGCATTTACATGTAAAAATTTAAATATTGTCTTCCCTAATTATTTTAGGGAAAAACTGTAATGGACTTTTCAGTACAGCAAAAAATACTGCGTCAATCTATGCTATTACTTTGTATTTTTCATTATATACAGGGTGTCTTACGCAAGTCGTTACATTGCATTACAAGTGCATTGCCAGGGTTACAGGGTTACATCTATTTATACAGGGTGTTGCATCGGACAACGCACCACAGGGATTTACATGTCAAAATTCAAATATTATCTTCCCTAATTACTTTAGGGAAAAACTGTAATGAACTTTTCTGTAGAGCAAAAAATACTTTTGAATACAATTACAATTAACATAATAATCGTAGTAATTTTAAATATATTATATAAAAAAACTTACCCTGTACTAATTCAAATTTGCGAGCTCCAGTGAGTGTCTTAAGAACTGTAACGACAGTACTTCATTGAAATTGAGGGGTTCCAAGAATTTTTTAATTTACAAAAAAATTCCATCACTGCTGACAACGTCAGAAAATCAATTTTAAGAAGTAGGTTTAGAATTTTTGAAGCCAATTTTCTTATAAACAGGCATACCAATTTTGACGAAAAAAATATGTAAATACCGTCTCCAAAGGGTCCGTGCCCTATATGAATATCGACCTCCTCCCCACGCCCCTTTAAACGCTAGGACGAAAAGTCGTTTGTGGCCTATTTCACGACACAGAAGTCGTGAGCACAGAAGTATCTGATGTCGTGGGGTATCGCAAAAATTTCAAAAAAAATCTGGGGCCCGGTAGGACCCGCATATAACGTCGAATTTCGATTACAGTGTCGCGTTCGAAATTGAGGCTTGAATGAAATTTTCGAACTTCTTAAAAAACAAACAAAAAAAAATCGCGACCGGGGGGGATCGAAAGACCAACATTTTCTCATTCTGAAAGCGTCGAGTCCTTGGCCGAGGGCCCCCCGTAGCTCCCTACACGAGAAATTAAAAAGTGCGGTTTTGAAGTTTTTTCGGCCATATTTCTGGAATAAGTATCTGCGGGGGCGGTCAATGGACGGCCACAGTTTTGAACTAATCGAGCTCAATTTTTTGCACAGGATAGACAGATAAATTACCCAGGTCCGCTGTGTTCAAATTTTTGAGTTATTGCCCCAGTCTGGAGAAAATAAATTTCAAAGTTGACTTTCAAAATGCGTCTTTAAAGGTCTCTTAAAACGCAGTAATTTTAGAATAGATTTATTGTTATTATTATATAGGTATTAGATAGAATTATAATCTTTAGGGCACAAGCTAACAAAAATTATTGTAAATATTGTAAATGTGAATATGAACAAGTATGCACAAATATACAAAGCAATCCACGGATGGAGGTTGTTGATCGGTTACCACAGGTGACAGGTGACTTCGTGCATAGACGCTTGGGGAATTGAATAATGGAAAGTCGAAAATAATCAACAAAAGAGATTGACGAGTGGGAGAGACGCGTGTGGATCGCGGGTGGAGATGTTGCGACACTAATACGAATACATTACAAAATATTAACGGGGTTTCAACGATTGGACATAGGACTGGAAGAAGACAGTCAACCAGGAGAGGAGTTCAACAAGATAGGAGCCGTGACGGAGATATTCAATAATCAGGACTTCAAGCCGCTCAACTTCACACACAAAAGTAGCTGTTTACTTTTGTGGGAATCAACAAAGGATCAAAAGGAGAACGCAGGGACAAGAGGACGAATTAATCAAGGAACCACAAGAAGAAAACTGCAAGTATAAAGTTTGCGTAAAGTGCAAGAGTCATATTATCACATAAGTTGGCTTGTGTATATAGGATTTAGTTTGTTAATGTTGGCCATAGTTTATTATTTATTCAATAGTTTTGTTTTCTATTGTTTTTGACTTGTTTGTTTAGTTCAGTTTATATTAGACGTTTTAATATTTTTGGTTATTTTCAATTCATTAAAGTATTTGAACAAAACTCTATTTAGTTATGATTGAACCTACTATTGAACCTGAGATAAGAGAAAGAACAAAAAGTTACAAAACAAGTAAATGCTTAAATATTAAACACTAATAAAATAGGCAGAGTAAACAAACGTAACATTTGGCAGCCAAAGTGGAGCAATAAAACGTAACATTTGGAGTCCCGAACGTGAGGCAATACAAAAACGTAACATTTGGCAGCCAACGTGGGGCAGGCAACGAAAACGTAACAATATATATATATATATATATATATATATATATATATATATATATATATATATATATATATATATATATATATATATATATTATTTTATATAAGTAGTTAATACGAAGGAAAATTAATTATTCAAATAGAACGAACTTGCAAAAATGTAATATAAATACAGTCAACATTCGATAAAAGCAACTCCTTAAATGCAATTTTCCAAATTACCAAGTCTCTATAAGAGCCATTTTTTATTCATATTTGCCCATAAGTATCATATTTAACAGATCTCACGTTAAGTAGTGTTAATTTTCTAATTCAACTCTATCATAATGACGGAAAAAAACAATTGAGTATGAAAGTTAGCTTGTAATTGTATTTTCGCTATAATTATATTATTTTTAAAGTTTATGATGTTAACTGCAGAGAAAATATAATATTTTACAGTCCATCCTATAATTGCATTTTTAAGTTCATTATATTTTAATAAATGTAATGAACTTAAAAATGCACTACAAATTCAATAAAAAATCGATAAATGTAACTCTTAAATGCAACAATCCCAATTAGTAACTCTCTATAAGAGCAACTATTTCTGATTCATATTTTCCATAAGTATTATATTTAACAGATCTCACGTTAAGTGATTTAAATTTTCTATTCCAATTCTATTATAATGACGAAAAAAACAATTAAATAGGGCGATGATACTTTCCATTTTCTGTGTGGATAGAGTAAAAATAAATAAACTCTTGATTCAATTCAAATATATTTAATTTGCAAGCTTCGTAATAAATGAAAATAATTTTAATTTGTACAGCTCATAGCTAATTGAAACAGAATATTTCATAGTAATAAGCCGTGGAGTAATTAACAATTTGTTAATGACTCGAGTGTATTATATAACAGTTATTGAGATGTACATTAATAATACTAATGGAGTAATTAAGAATTTACATTCAGGTCTCCAAAGTATTATATAATACAAAGTATATATAATACATATTATTTGTATAACAAGGCGTCTATGAAAACTATGAAACACTTCCAAACTATGAAAGTCTATCTAATTTTCACTTGTAACTATACCAATCTGTGAAAGTTTCCAATTTTAAATATCCAAATATGTCTGTATACCAATTTGTTAAATTTTTCAATGCGACTGTCCAGTTTTGGCGAATTTGCTTTTTAAATCATCTATATCTATCAAATTTTCAATTGCTAACATCCGAGTTTGCCAATTTATGCAACTACATCTGCCAAAATCTGTGAAATGTTCAAATATAACTCTCAAAATTTGTAATATTTTCAATTATATCCATACAAATCTATCACGTTTTCAATTATAACTATGAAAATCTGTCTAATTTTCAATTTGAAGTATACCAATCAATGAAAACTATGAAACACTACCACACTATGAAAATCTATCTAATTTTCAATTACAACTTACACTTAATATTTCCGAAACAGTTGAAGATAGGTATAGGACATTGTACATGAAATATGTCTAGAATTTTCTGAAGAATCCAGAAATTGAATAATATACCAGGTGTTGCATTTAAAATAAGAAAGTTGGTATTGGCCACGGTCACATGACACACCCTGTATAAAAAGTTTTTGTTGAAAAAAATGCGCAACTAAAAATAACAATCGACGTGTCCGAGCGTTTTTTCGAACACGCCCCCATTTATTTATTATTGAATTTATTCCATTTGGCTGATACACCCTGTATAAAGCATCTGCCATAATTTGTGAAATGTTCAATTACAGCTGTCAAAAATTGTCATATTTTCAATTATAGCTGTCCAAATCTATCATATTTTCAATTGCAACTAGGAAAATCTGTCATATTTTTAATTGGAAGTGTACCAATCTGTCAAATTTTGCTATTTTAATAGCCCAAATCTGTCTAATCTTCTATTGCAACTTAATAAATTTGTTAAATTTTCAATTTACTCTGACAGGCTACCTTTTAATTGTTTGTGTCAAAATCGTCATAATTTTGACTTAAACTGTTTATTACAATCTTTGAAGTTTATATACCAGCGATGATAATGAGTACAATTTCTAACTATGACTGCCGAAAATTGCCAAATAGAGTAAATTTTAAACTTTTTCAGTAAATTGTTTTGTGACCATGATTCTCGGTATTTTAATTTTTTAAATTTTAAGTTGTTTTCTTAATTATTATGTAAATCCTTCAATGCAGCTTTTCATATTCTCTATTTCTTTGTTTTTTCATATATATTCTGTGTTAAATATTTTTTCCTTGTTGTGTCGGTTACTTATGTAAAGTGTTCATGACAAAAATCCTTCAAACTTTAATTAATAACTGCCAAAATCTGTAAAATTAAAAATTACAATTGAAAAACCGCCAAATTTTCAACAGCCTCTAGCCGAATGTATCATTTGTTTTTCATCCAAGTGCGAAAATGCGAAAATGTGTCAGTTTTCTGACAACAGGCAGAATCTGTCAAATTTTCAACTGCAACTGATATTTTCAAATTTACAAAAAAATCCCATCACTGCTGACAACGTCAGAAAATGAATTTTAAAATGTAAGTTTTCAATTCTTGAAGCCTATCTAAATAATTGCTCATTATAAACGAATTTATAGTATAATATAAATTAGACAGTTTTTTGAACATTTAGTAGTCAACGCACAATGTTAATACGTTATTAGAATTATAGTTAATATAATAATCATGGTAAATTTAGATGTATTTTACGTATAGAGAGATTTCAAGACTTTTAAGAAGGACGTTAAGAGATTGCTACTCGGACTTTCTTTGTACGATTTCAGAGATTTTTTCCTTGTGGATGTTGTCTAGTTGTATGAACTTATTGACTTATGATTTGTGATATGCTTGATATTCTTTCAATATTGCGGGATAAAGCCCCCTCAAGGGGAGGGGAAACTCGAAGGATATTCAATTCTAGAGTACCTAAGATTAAAAAAAATTATAACTTGTTTTTAATAAAAACATTGATTTATGAAATATAAAGAAATGAATGACAAACAATATTCTAAAGATGATGAATGACAGATATACCAAATTTGAAAATACGTTATTGACCTAATGACAGATATACCAAATTTGAAAATACGTGTGTTTTCCGGCTTTTTGAGGCTAATATGACTGGACCACTGTTACTACGTAACTAATATAAAATTTTCATTTGAGCAAACATCAATTTCCGGTTCATCGTATCCATTAGTTTTAAAATCTCGTTAATAACTCATCAAACCCGCAGATGCAATACAGACAATTATTTATGGTTAATCCCTTGCTCGCAATGTCTCCCTGGGGTTTGACCCGTTGGAAAATCTTCCACATTGGCGATCGACCACTTTTATAATCCCCGCCAACCACCGGCTTTCATGGCCTGATGTATCGCTCTGGGAGGACGGGATGCAGTTGTGCAACATCCGGTTTAATCGCCCGGACGCGATCGAACCGGAACGGACGCCATCGACCGATTGAATTATTTCTATTAATTCACCTGTGTGCAGTTGGACGCCGGTCCGAGTAATTGGCTGCTTAAATCGGATTGCACCCTATTACTGCCCTACAAACCCGCACCTAATACCCCTTCGGAAATTCACGTCAAAGAAATCTAATCGGAATTATGGCGACATGAGCAATCAGCAACGAGAGATGCATTTCAATTAAATTAAATATATGTATAACTTTATCTATAAATATAATACCTTTTTTAGGTCATCAGTACATCTCATAACATTTTGTGTTCTCGTCTGTGCAAAGCCCCCCCACCCCCCCACCCGCCGCCGGGGGTCAATTTTTTTTAGTCATGTTCTGCAAGTGGGCTGGTGAGGACGTTCGCGGACACTTTTCATTCGTCCTCGTTCGGAAGAAAAATATTCCCAAAAATCGCTGATAAATTGGTCCCTGAAAAAACGGAGGCAAACGGGGGGTCAGCAGGTTGTAATTCAGGCGACAGGTGCGCGCCAAGGGGGAGCATCACAGAATTGATACTGAAATTTTATATTTATTCAATAATTTCTTACCATTTATACTGGTTAATTAGCTTACTAAATTCTTGCAACATGCAATTACTATCTTAGAGTGTTTTGGAAGAATTTAATGTTTTAAAACGAATTATTTAGTAACTTAATAACTCTAATAACTATTTCCAAATTTTAAAACCTTTCATAAATTAAAACACAATCTAACATGAATATTTACATACATGTACGTCTATTTCATCGAAGATATTGCAAGAGATCTAGTCTTGCTTACAGAGTTTTAATAATCAATGCCATATTGTATCTATTTATATGTACTGTATTTATAAGCAATTGACTATTAATACCCACTGTATGATTTTATTAGCTTCGGTATGTATAAAAAGTCAACTGCTTACACGTACAATATAAATACATTGCCCCCTCCATACATTTTAGAATGAAACTTGACATCAATATTAATTAACGCCAATAATGACAGTTTTACAAACAGTTTAATAAATTCAGGTTTCGTGATGTTAAATATGATTAATTTTAAAAATTGTTGTTTTATATTATTAAATATTAATTAAATATGAAAAATATTAGGAACTTGACATCAATATTAATTAACGCCAATATTGTTCATTTTACAAACACTTTCATAAATTTAGGTTTCATGATGTTAAACATGATTAATTTTAAAAATAGTGGTTTTATATTATTAAATATTAATTAAAATTAAAAAAAAAACAGCAATATTACAAACGTCTAATGAAATTTGCTTCACCTATAACTAAATATTACTACATAACAAAAATGTTAAAATGTATCAGCAATAAACTAAATTTTAAAATGCATTTACAATGGCCACGAGGTAAGCATCATTTAATGATTTAATGTGTTTTTAGAAGTGGTATCTGCTGTAGTTGCAGACCTCCACTATCTCAAGCCTAAGAAGATCGCAGACCTTCATGCCATTAACGGTCAGAAACGAGCATGTGCGATCCTCTCCCTAAAGGCGTTGGGAAGGCATCATTGGCTGGATTGCAGAGAAAAGAACGGTAAGTTTCAACTAGTAATACCATGTTGAATAAATAGCTACAAATTTTGAATTTCCGCAAATTGCGTTTAGTGTTAAAATTGTAGTAAGACCAAATATGGGGATTATTATTAAAAATAAATCAAATCATTACACTAGTAACTACAAATCACCTCAATCTCATTAGTGTCTTCATTAATTAACAGTATCCTGCAATAAATTAAATCAAATGGGTATTCATATTCGCAATGATTACCAATTAGTGATTTTATTTAATGAATTTTTTATATCAATTCAGCAAAAATCATCGTTTTAGTTTTACGTGCAATGGATTTAAATTTTCTCCTCAATGTTTTACTGCAACTAGAATTTCCCAAGGTCCCTTTCCCAAGGGAAGGCATCATTGGCTGGATTGCAGAGAAAAATAAGGTAAGTTTCAACTAATAATACCATGTTGAATAAATAGCTACAAATTTTGTATATCAGCAAATTTGCGTTTAGTGTTAAAATTGTAGTAAGACCAAATAAGAGGATGATTTAAAAAAATAAATCAAATCATTACACTAGTAACTACAAATCACCTCAATCTCATTAGTGTCCTCCTTAATTAACAGTATACTGCAATAAATTAAATCAAATGGGTGTTCATATTCGCAATGATTACCAATTAGTCATTTTATTTAATGCATTTGTTATATCAATTCAGCGAAAATCAACGTCTTAATTTTACGTGCAATGGATTTACATTTTCTCCTCAATCTTTTAGGGCAACTAGAATTTCCCAAGGTCCCTTTCCCAAGGGAAGGCATCATTGGCTGGATTGCAGAGAAAAATAAGGTAAGTTTCAACTAATAATACCATGTTGAATAAATAGCTATAAATTTTGAATATCAGCAAATTTGCGTTTAGTGTTAAAATTGTAGTAAGACCAAATAAGAGGATGATTTAAAAAAAATAATCAAATCAATACACTAGTAACTACAAATCACCTCAATCTCATTAGTGTCCTCCTTAATTAACAGTATACTACAATAAATTAAATCAAATGGGTGTTCATATTCGCAATGATTACCAATTAGTGATTTTATTTAATGAATTTTTTATATCAATTCAGCAAAAATCATCGTTTTAATTTTACGTGCAATGGATTTAAATTTTCTCCTCGCTGTTTCAGGGCAACTAGAATTTCCCAAGGTGAATCACGTGAAGATGATCTTATATTTGTATTTCATCCTAATTCTGCATATACCACCGCTTCTGGGCCAACCTTGGTTTGGTCGAAGTTTGGCATATATTTTGTAATAACTAATATGTAATTTCTTCCAGCAAGTGTTAAATTCGCAATAAAAGTTTGGGATTACCTTCCCTAGTCAAACATATACTTTTTACCGCGTTCTTGTCTTCAATTAATAAGTATCCGCGAGTGTGCGTTCAGATTACCTTCTGACGTTAAACGTTTACCTTGCCCCTTCAATAATCCGTTTGCGCCTAAGCCGTGGGAGAAATGATTTGTTTTAGACTTAAATTCCCTCAATTACGTCCATTCGTAGAGTTGAAGATTTGCTTTTGAAACAGGTGGGTCTTCATACTGTTCTTGGTAATACGTTCCTATCATATTCACTATTTTTAAGTTACGTAAGGTAATACTGATTAATACATTATTACTAGTCGTTAATTTTTAAGTGCATACATTGTTATACACATAATTATTGCTTGCAAATACATTTTCGTGTAAATAATTAAATTATAATCATTGGCATGTCTACAAAGTTTCAAATATTTTAATTAAATAATATAGCTACGCAGAATTTTAATTTATGTTATTTATATCTTTATCAAAATGCAGCATTAGTAATTACCACATTATAATCAAATTAATTCTTGTTTGTTCCATTGTATTACATTATTTGAATGTAATTTTTACTCGCAAGGATTTAAAAAATATGCTTTTTAAAGTAACATAATATATTTTAATCTGCTTTTATATCTAATTAAATATTTTATATTGTTGCAAACAAACTTAAATTAACGATGTGTATTTAAGCAGTTTATCGGTACAAACTTGTAAGTTAGATTATTATCGATGGATAATATGATTATATCGTTAATACGCCTCTAACAAAATTATCTTTGTAACCATTTGATTTAATTTAAACTGTAATTAACATGACAATGCGTTGGTGCAGATGCATGCCAATGAATATATTATTCCTACGTTGAACTCGCGTACAAAATGCATTCACACTTCATCTCTTCTAATGTATTTGTATTGCAATATTTGTCACATTCAGTTCCGATTAAACGAAGGCATTTTCAGCTGGTTTCCAAAAGCCGAGATTAATTATCAGGTTTAATTAATTCTTGATTATGCCACGTATTGCTCATTCCCTCGCGGCTCTTTAAGATGTGTGAGACAATTGCACCAAAAGTTCGTAGTTGTATCGAAAGTTCGCGTTATGGTTGATTTGGATGTATCTCCTTATTCACGCCCAGGCAGCTCCGAAGAGGTAGGTCAGATTTCTGGATCTTCGCCAATGCAACTTTAAAAGTAAATTTTAAGGTAGGTCTTTTTTTGAGATGATCTCCAAGACGCCTCAAAGTGAGTACCTTTTCTGATCACTCCCTCGTAATCAGGGTTTTTCTCTATATGTTGTAGAGAAGCATACCCATTTATCACGATCCTCCTTTATTTAGTATTAGTAAAAGTGTGTCGCTTGGGTGAGCAGGGTTTTTTTTACAGGTGCGCCATTCATGCATTTGTGTACTGTCGACGCTATTTCTCACTCCAAGAGATGCACTATAAACGATTAGGGCTTGATTTCTCATTAATGCGCCTTAATATTGTAGACGTGGCCGCCCGTGCATCATGCAGTTAAGGTTTTTCGCCACACCAAGGTTTCTCGTTTTACTTGTAATGATGCACGTTAAACTGCGATGTAGGGTTTGTCTCTACAGAATTTATTTTAATCCGTACGCTAATACCAGTAAAGTGCATACGCTGCACACCCAACCATTGTACACTATGTACACGGTACTTGTATGTTGCAAGTACTACGTACACAGTACTTGTTTGTTTGCAAGTACGCACAATAAAATTTTCTCTTTTAAGTACAGGTAAAACTGCTACTTGCTTGGGTTCCTCTAAACAGGTTCTCTTAAATTACTACGCTCTCTACAGGATGTATCTTAATCCGTACGGCAATACCAGTTAAGTGCATACGCTGCACACCCAACCATTGTACACTATGTACACGGTACTCGTATGTTGCAAGTACTACGTACACAGTACTTGTTTGTTTGCAAGTACGCACAATAGAATTTTCGCTTTCAAGTACAGGTAAAACTGCTACTTGCTTGGGTTCCTCTAAACAGGTTCTCTTAAATTACTACGCACACAGTACTTATTTATTGCAAGTATGAACAATATAATTTTCTACAGTACTTGTTTATTGCTAGTACGAACAATATAATTTTTACAGTACTTGTTTGTTGCATGTACGAACAATACATATTTTACAGTACTTGTTTTTTGCAAGTACGAACAATATAATTATCTACAGTACTTGTTTTTTGCATGTACGAACATTATATTTTTTTGCAGTACTTGTTTTTTTGCAAGTACGAACCATATTATTTTCTACAGGACTTGTACTTGTTGTTTACTAATACGAATAGAATCTTCTCTTTCAAGTATCTGGATATAGATGAACAGTTGAAGATGGATATGGAATAGAAGAAGATGGATATGGAATAGATAACATGAGTAAAATAGGGCTCCATGCGAGATCTCTCATGTATAAAATTAAAAGATAACGGCATCAGTGAATAGGTCAGCTTTTTTTTTACACCAACAGCAAGTGGAATTTCAAACATTTCGTGTAAATCTATTGAGTATATCTGCTGTCTTATAAATAAAGCTCTCCATTCGCAGACAGTACCTCAAACGTGCAGCACTTTTCAGCATTTTCTGGAAGCGCTGCAATTTGACTTGATGCTGGAAATCTGTCAAATGCATATTTTATTGAGTAAGATTTATTGTGTAATTCATATCGATACGAATGCTAACTAGTTACTCTTCATTAAAATATGGATCATCATTTTTTTTTTTGTAAGGATTTATTGGGTTACTCCTTTAGTTCCAGTTTTGCTTCCACTGAAGAGTCATCATATTTGTAACATTCACATAAAACCAGAAAATTCTGATAGTGCTGCACTTTTCAGAATTTTCTGGTAGTGCTGCAATTTGGGGTGATGCTGGAAATCTGTCAGATGCATATGTTATTGTGTAAGAATTAATGTATACTTTATTTTGATGCTAATGCTAATCAGTTACCACTTACTCAGTAAAATATGAATCATTAAAATATTTTTTTTAATTAGTACGTTGTGGTATTAGTCTTCTGTGGTTCTACTTCTTCATTGTCTCTTCATTCGTACTACACAAATGTGGAGGAGGAGGATTTTTTAGTAGGATTTATTGGGATACTCCTCTAATTCCAGTTTGGCTTCCACTGAAGAATTGTCATTTTTGTAACAGTATCGCATAAATCTGTTTTGGCTTGAAATATTACATATAAAATTTTGAATGATACGTTCACTTGACACAATTTTTTAACATACTCTTCGCTTAATTACCATTCTTAATTGTTTCAATTTCCAGTTATTTCTATGTTATAAACTATTATGAGTATTATAAATTGGTGTTTATTATGACTGGTATACAATTCACAGCTCAGTGCATCTAACTTTAAAACGTTCAGATTCGCAAACAATCGCATTTACGATTCGGAATCCGTGCGCTGCACGCGAACACTCCATTTTTTATGCATGGGCCGGGCCCAGGCGGACCGCCCGTGGCCCCTTGCATCGTGGCGATAATTATTTATACCCCCACACCGTTCACATGTGCCATTTGTCAGGGGAGACGTTATCTGCACCTGTGTAAAATCCGCATTCGCAGTTTTATCGATTCTTGCGGCTGCAGCTAGTAATTAGGTTAATTGTAGATGAAGGGGCTGTTCACTTGGATCTGGCAATCGCATGTGAATTATGCACGCGCATTAGGCGGCAATATTTTTGTAGGGGATGATTCTGAGGGGATGCCGCAGACAGAGCCGACGCTCGGCGGGAATTAAATCTGTAAATGATGTAGCAGTTTAATAGGGTGACAATCCCGGAAGGGCTCGGGGTTGTTTGAAATTTTAATTATTCTGTTTGCACCCATCGTTCATAATTAACAGGGATGATGCAGGAGCACACGCAATTACAGCAGTTAACGTAATTGTGACAACATTAAGTACAAGCAATGCATAAAGTAAGACGCAGAAGCGAGAATAAGATGCAGAAATAAGAGCAGTGGTGGTTTATAAGTGAATTATAACATTGAGTAGATGTAGTAATAAATTATAGAATTTAAGATTGCAAAATAAATAATAATAATACACAATTATTTATGTATGTGTAAATTAAGTGAGACAATCGAGTTATTAAATTTCCGAGTTGGACAGTATAAGTTGTCGTCACTGAAATTTCTGAAAATTTATCTAATGAATATTTTGAAAATTTTATTCCAGATCTGTATACAGTATGCCTGAAGATAAATCCTTTGGAAATTTTACAACAGGTATGTATAAATTGAGTATAAATCACTGAAATTTTTGAAAATTTATTTAAAGGGTGGTTTGAAAATCTTATGCCAGATCTGTATACAGTATGCCCGAAGATAAATCCGCTGAAAATTTGAAGACGAGAATGTCTTAAATAAGTTCTGTCTTCGAAGAGCTCCATGGAAAAATACTTCAGTATTTCTTCATTTGTTTTGCCACATGCTCACACATGCTTGCTTAATTCTTCTATGTGTTCTTCTATAAAGCCTATCTGCAGTTGAAGATTTTGGTCTACTATTAACATATCACAAATATTTGGTTCCAATAAATCAGAAATTTCAAATCAAAAGTTCTATTAAATTTTCTAAAGTTACATTACAATTTTTGTTTGTAATTTATTAGTTAAAGTCTTCAATATAGAGAGAAGTCGATCTTTTTTGGAATATTTGGTTTAATTTCTTCCAAATTTTGTGGATCTAATACAGATAGATCTTTACAAACATCAAAGGTATTTTGGAATCGTTTTATCATAGACTTGATTACCGTATCTATTATTACATTGAACTTTTCAAACATACATTTGTCATGTTCATCATCTAATATTTCATCTCCACATTTTTCTCCATTCTTTCGGCATACGAATTACTTTTTTCTTGGCAGTTTATTCAATATTCTCTCAAATATTATTTTAGAATTATGTACTGTATGTTTCATTATGTACTAATTTTTCTTCCGCCCATACTGCGAATTGGTCTGAAAGATATTTTACTGAGTCGCAATTCTTTGAAACTTCTGTATTTTTGTACTTTTGCACTTTGGGCCATCTGTGTAGATTTGTAGCAATGTTATTTGTAAATCAAGGGCTACGAGAAAAACGATCAGAGTCCAATTTGGTCGTTTTCCAGAAAACTAAATTGAAAGTTTCAAGTCTAATAAAGGACAGAAAGGATGAATGAAAAAACTAACTGATTATAATTGATTTACTTTGACAAGATGTGAATTAGAATATTGAGCAAAAACATGAAATACACATGAGTAAAATTATTAAAACAATATATTTTTATTAACAAGTTCTGGACTCTGATCGTTTTCAACAGTATTTTTAGATTTTTTATGTAGGGTACAGTACAGTATAGTTATGTACATACAAACAATATATTTTCAAATGAAATACAAATTTTTGATAAAATATTATTATGATTACCGATTATTGTCCATTAGGGGGGTCGTCTATAAATTATTCATCTTCATCTGGATCTCTGATCGTTTTAAGTCAACATCATATTCCATTTCTTCGTTTTTGAAGCGAACGGTGATCGTTTTTTACTGTTTCACTTCACGTATCGAAACTACTTTTCCCATACTACAACATGGCACCATCAGCTCGATTTCAATAAAAATGGAATAAAAATGGAATCAAAATGAAGACATAGAAATCATTCCTCCCCGTAGCCCTTCAAATATTTTGATCATGGTCCAGTAATGCAGAAACTTTTGAAAAATATAGTTGCTGTTAAAATTACTTCGTATTTTAAAAATTGTCTGTGAAACTTTTTGCCTTTGCCATCACATTACTGTTCGTCTTTTTGGGTTTCTCTATTGTTTCTATCACCAATTTTACTTCTACATTCAAAGGTGACTTAACATTCCGTATTTGCCGAATATTTTTTAAAGTGCCATTCTTCAGCCCACCAACTACATTCTCTCTTGTTTCTCAAATGGAGATTAACCTTTTCTTCATTTGGTTTTGAAGAACATGTTTAAAAATGAACGAGCGTTGGTCTATTGTACACATTTTGAGTGGTACTAGTCTAGTCTACTGCTATTGAATACATTTCAGCAGTATTTATTTTTTCTGCTACTATTTTAATATTTTTAATTTTTTTTAATTAAAATCTTATTATTAGATTTCGTAATAATTTAATTAACTGTAGTATCTGATAGAAACGAAACAAATGCACCAGATCTAATTTAAATATTTGATGTAAGGCCCATTAAAATTTGCCCAAAATGTTGCTATGTAGATTTCTAGTAGCACGATTCAAACTCTTGGCCTGTATCAAGTCTTCCAAGAAGTTTATTAATATTTATTATTCTATCAATCATTTGTCTATTATATAACATTTTTCTCTTTGACTTTTAACTGTTCTGACCATTATAATTTATCAATACGATTTGAACTATAAATTATTTTGAAACAAATATAATACATATTTGTTGTCGCGTTTGTGTAAATTGCGTATAGTGGTAGTAGTGACAAGATTCAACAGAGAAAAATGAGTTTGTTGGCCGGCGCCTTACAACTATTTGCGACCGGCGCACCGGGAAATTTCCCGGCTTCCCGCCGGCCCCATCCGCCTCTGAACCTTAATCATCAAATTAATTTAATTGTGCATCGTTCAATGACACCGATTACCACTATTTTCATATATATTGTCTAAACGTGAATGGCCCTGTATATTACATAGTATATGCATGAAATTGCTGTTTTGCAACGTTATTAATGTTTGCATTCATTTAATATGAATTTTAAATGAAAGAGACCTGTGATTGAAATTTCTGTACACATATAAATTCGGCAATTATTAATAACTATATCAAAATGCTGTGGACTCTGTCGGTCGAATTTGAAATCGATGATTTAATAAACAATTTATTCCGAATTTTATATACAGCAATTCGGCGTTTCATACACTCAGCGTTAATATTGAACGGCGAATTTCGTGTGTAAACCGTTCAATTCAATTTACACACGGAAGCCCCAATAACGGGAACAATGTGCGGATTGTATCGCAAAATATTGTATTGTATTTAAAACTGAATTAAATACTACAATAAGTACGCATAATTTGATGAAAAATAAAATATTGTTGATGCGTAAATATCGATTCACCGTTTTCACAAAAACTTTGGTATATAAGTATTGAAATACTAATTTATCAGTAAAATTGAATCAGATTATTCAGACATTATATAACAGACAAATAAAGCATTAACAAACAAATTTACAAAGGATAAAAGTTAAAGAAAATATAAATGCCTACAGATTAAGAGAAACACAAACACAAGAGAAATGCAAAGAGATACTACAAAACATATTTAGAGAGAGCGAAATGAAGCCATACAGAAGAAAAATGGGAAACATTCAAAATAAATATACTAGAACGGGAAAGGAGACCTGCGGAAGAACAAAAATTGGAAACAGGGAAATGAAAAAGACAAACTGGTGGATAGAGGAAGTGAAAAAGGAGATAAAAGACAAAAAAGAGAAATGGAACAGATACCTACAAATAGACAAAAATAGAAAATTACGAAAAATACAAAGAAAAGAGAAACAATACGAATTCAATAATAAAAGAAGCAAAACAAAAGGCATGGAAGAAATTTGGTGAAAGTATGAATGAGAATTTCGGGCAGAACCAAAATCTATTCTACGGAATACTGAAGCAACTAAATCAAAAAAGAACACATTATGATGAACATAAAAGATAAAAATCGAATGAAGATAAGATAATGTAAAGATGAAGACAATTTTTCAAACAATTAACCGAATAGCATTAGCATTAAAAGCAGAATAGAAAACTTTAATTGCAGTTTTTTTACATTTTATAGTTTTGGCACCAAAATGGTAATATAATAATAATTACGATGGTAATACCATCGGCACAATTATTTCTTATCTGTTCAAAATCGAATAAGTAAGGTGACAAAATCCTATTGAAATATGCTGCAATTGTATAGGAAATGTGTCATAATGTTTAAAGAAATTGAAAAAATATGCGAAATCTACAAGAATATAGTCAAAATTGTATACAAATATGTCAAAATCTATTGAATCAAAATGCAAAAACCGAGATATTGAAAGAAATATGTGAAATCTACAAGAATATAGTTAAAATTGAATACAAATATGTCAAAATCTATTGGAATAAAATATAAAATCCGAAAAATAGTTATATTTATCATTATAATAATTATTATTATTACTATAGATCTCAAAATAAATGTTTTCAAAATCAGATTTTAGTTTTTATAAAAATAAAACAATACGAATTCAATAATAAAAGAAGCAAAACAAAAGGCACGGACGATTTCTTATCTGTTCAAATTTGAAAAACAAAAAGACCAAACCAAATAAACATGTATCAAAATCATAAAATAGAAGTATGTGAAAATCTTTGAAGAAATGTGTCAAAATATGTGAATTCTACAAGAAAATGTCACACCAATTAGTCATGAAGTGTTCAAAATAGAATAGAAATATATCAAAATCTATGTTAATAAAATGTAAAAACTGAGAAATATCTAATATAATTATCATTATACTTATTGTTGTTGTTATTATTATTATAGATCTCAAAATATTTTTTTTCAAAATTAGATTTTAGTTTTTATAAAAATGAAACAATACGAATTCAATAATAAAAGAAGCAAAACAAAAGGCATGGACGAAATTTGGTGAAAGAATGAATCAGAATTTTGGGCAGAACCAAAATCAGAACACAATATGATGACCATAAAAAATAAAAATGGAACAATTATCACGAATGAAGACAAGATAATGGAAAGATGAAGGCAATATTTCAAAGAATTAACCGAACAGCATTAACATTAACAGCAGAATAGAAAACTTTAATTGCAGTTTTTTACATTTTATAGTTTTTGACTTAAGTGATTTCACTTCTAAGTCGACGATATGTTGCATGTTGTATATGTTGTACTAAATTATATCTACATGGGTTATAAAAATATGTTGCTGGACTGACAATTAAACAGCTGACAAACATTAAGCGTTAAGATTGGAAACATGTATTAATGATTTATTGGTCCATTTTTATAATTATAAGTTTAAATTACCTTAGGGATAATAGCGTAATTTCGTAAAAGAGTTCTAATCGTTAAAGAAGTTTGTGAACTCGATATTGAATTTAAGTTTATTTTTGGTGTTTAAAATTTAAATTTAATAAAACTTAATTTTGAAAAAAAATTATTTAATTTCATACATATTATTTCTGAATTGGTTGTAAAAACATTGCTGGATTTTTATGATTATAAGTTTAAATTGCCTTAGGGATGACAGCATAATTTCCTTAAAGAGTTCTAATCGTTAAAGAAGTTTGTGACTTCGATATTGGATTGAAGTTTATTGTAGGTGTTTGAAAATTAAATTTAATAAAACTTTATTTTGAAAAAAAAAAATTTAATTTCGTACATATTATTTCTGAATTGGTTGTAAAAACATTGCTGGATTTTTATGATTATAAGTTTAAATTGCCTTAGGGAAATTTACAACGTAATTTTGTTAAAGAGTTCTAATCGTTAAAAAAGTTTGTGACCTCGATGTTGGACTAAAGTTTATTTTAGTGTTTGAAAATTAAATTTAATAAAACTTTATTTTGAAAAAAAAAAAAATCGTACATATTATTTCTGAATTGGTTGTGAAAACATTGCTGGACTGACAATAAAATTGAGCTGGATTATGCAACAATTAAAACAAACAAATTGATAACGAAAAACTTATTACATATTTCTAAATTGGTTGTAAAAATATGCAGCTGGACTGTTTGTACATTAACCAAAAAATAAATGATTTTCCCTGTTAAAATAGCAGCTGCTGCAGGTAGCAATAGAATTATCCGCGTTATTTATTCAGCGGTTTTGCGTGAATTCACTCAACATTATTTTAGTAATGGTCTCATTTAAATATTTTAATTAATTAATTTACAACGTGGCGCGCTGGTCAATTGTTATTAAAACGAAAAGTACCGGAATTCGATGCGTTTAATTCTATTTGCGCACTTTTGGCACGAAAATGAACGACTATCATAATTTGTATGAATTTATTACACATTTCGTCTATTATAACGTAATGCTATTTCTAGAAAATGAACAACTATCAATTTATATAATTCATACGAATTAATTACACATTTCGTCTATTATAATGTAATGGTATTTCTAAAAAATGAACAACTATCAATATATATAATTCATACGAATTTATTACACAGATCGTCTATTATAACGTAATGCTATTTCTAAATCTCCACATTTGCGCAATCATTAATTACTAGTTGCAAATTAGAGCTTACGTAACTAATATTGATTAATTAAATATGAAATAGGTCACTGATCAAGATTGCCGTGGAAATGTGTACACGTGCCCGGACAAATGATACACGTGTCAAAACAAATGATGTTAGGGGTGTGGACGATGATGTCGCCGTTGTCTAAATTTCAATTTCAATTCAATTTCACTGCACAAATGACCGCATAATAACGGCATAGTGACGGAATAACGTATTATTACTAATATTACTATAGATCTCAAGATATTTGTTTCCACAAATACATTTTTCTACGACAGTGCGTAAAGTAAGCTTTTATACACTGCGTAAAGTGATACTTTTTAGCACAATTGCTTTAGCTTTTTAACTTAATGACCGCATAGTGACGGAATAACGTATTATTATTAATATTACTATAGATCTCAACGTCATTGTTTCCAAAAATACATTTTTCTACGACAGTGCGTAAAGTAAGGTTTTACACAGTGGGTAAATTGATACTTTTTAGCCCAACAAGTGCTTAAAAAAATTACCAGTGCGTGAAAACATCAACAGTGCGTAAAATAAGTTTTACACACAATTCATTCACTACCCAATTAAAAAAAAAAGATAGTAGTATGCATCAAATGTTAGCTGTTTTTTGTAGTAGCTGTCGTAGAAAAAAAGTATGTGATACATTTTCGTACTAAGTAGTGCTTTTTTACATTCGCGTTTTTTGTTACTCTCATACAGAAAAGAGCTACTTCACGAACTTATTGTTTTTGCTTTTGTTAAAATCGTACAGAAATATATTTTGAATACCATCGGTACAATTATTTCTTATCTGTACAAAATTGAAAAAGTAAGGTGACAAAATCCTATTGAAACATGCCGAAATCGTAGAGGAAAAATGATTATAATAATAATAACAATAATAATAAAGAATATTTATTAGCAGAAAAGCTACATAATATACAAACAGTAAATATATACATGACAACAAACAACACAACAAAACAACAAAAAGAACAATGCAATAGCAATGCAAAACATATCAAAATCTTTAAAGAAATTGAACGAAATATGTGAAATCTACAAGAAAATAGTCAAAATTGATCACAAAAATATCAAAATCTATTGGAATAAAATGTAAAATTCGAGAGATAACTATTATACTTATTGTTATTATTATTTTAGATCTCAAAATAAATGTTTTCAAAATTAGATTATAGTTTTTATAAAAATCAAAGAATTCTTTCTTACCTGTTAAAATTTGAAAAACAAGAAGACACAATCAAATAAATATATATCAACATCGTAAAATAGAAATATGTGAAAATCTTTGAAGAAATGTGTAATTTAATGAATAATAATATATGAAATTTACAAGAAAAAGTCACACCAATTAGTCATGAAATGTTCAAAATTGCAGAGAAATATGTCAAAATTTATGTTAATAAAATGCAAAAACAGAGAAATATCTATTATAATTATCATTCTACTTATTGTTGTTGTTATTATTATTATAGATCTCAAAATAAATGTTTTAAAAATTAGATTTTAGTTTTCATAAAAATGAAACAAATATTTCTTATCTGTTCAAATTTGAAAAACAATAAGACAAAACGAAATAAACATGTATCAAAATCGTAAAATTGAAATATGTGAAATTTACAGGAATATAGTTGAAATTAAATACAAACATGTCAAAATCTTGAAAGAAATTGAAAGAAATATGATGACTATGAAGATAGTAGTCTGCATCAAATGTTAGCTGCTTTTTGTAATAGCTGTCGAAGAAAAAAATTATATGATACAATTTCGTAAAGTAGTGCTTTATTATACTCGCGTTTTTTTGTTACTCTCATACAGAAAAGAACTACTTTACGAACTTATTCTTTTTGCTTTTATAGGAAATATGTCAAAATCTTTAAAGAAACTGAAAAAAATATGACGACTATGGAGATATAGTCTGCATCAAATGTTAGCTGCTGTTTGTAATAGCTGTCGTAGAAAATAATTTATATGATACATTTTTGTAAAGTAGTGCTTTTTTACACTCGCGTTTTTTTGTTACTTTCATACAGAAAAGAACTACTTTACGAACTTATTGTTTTTGCCTTTGTTAAAATCGTACACAAATATATATTGAATACCATCGACACAATTCTTTCTTATCTGCTCAAAATCGAATAAGTAAGGTGACAAAATCCTTTCGAAATATTCCGAAATCGTATAAGAAATTTGTCAAAATATTTAAATAAATTGAAAGAAATAAGATGACTATAAAGATAGTAGTCCGTATTAAATGTTAGCTGCTTTTTGTAATAGCTGTCATAGAATATAAATTATATGAAACATTTTCGTAAAGTTGAGCTTTTTTACACTCGCATTTATTGTAACTCTCATACAGAAAAGAACTACTTTACGAACTTATTGCTTTTGTTTTTGTTAAAATCGTACACAAATGTATTTTAAATAGCATCGGCACAATTATTTCTTATCTGTTCAAAATCGAATAAGTAAGGTGACAAAATCCTATTGAAATATGCTGAAATCCTATAGAAAATGTGTCAAAATCTTGAAAGAAATTGAAAAAAATATGTGAGATCTACAAAAATATAGTCAAAATTGTATACAAATATGTCAAAATCAATTGGAATAAAATGCAAAAACCGAGAAATTGAAAGAAATATATGAAATCTACAAGAATATAGTTAAAATTGAATGCAAATATGTCAAAATCTATTGGAATAAAATGTAAAATCCAAGAAATAGCTGTTATCTTTATCATTATACTTATTGTTATTATTACTATAGTTCTCAAAATGAATGTTTTCAAAATCAGATTTTAGTTTTTATAAAAATGAAACAATTATTTCTTAGCTGTTCAAATTTTAAAAACAAAACGACAAAACCAAATAAACATATATCAAAATCGTAAAATAGAAGTTTTGGTTTTTGTATAAATCGGTTTTTACATTTTATTAGCATAAATTTTGACATTTCTATTCAATTTTCAACATTTCATGACTAATAGGTGTGACTTTTTCTTGTAGATTTCACATATTTTGACACATTTCTTCAAAGATTTTCACATATTTCTATTTTACGATGTTGATACATGTTTATTTGGATTTGTCTTCTTGTTTTTCAAATTTCAAAATGAAACAGTTTTTCTTATCTCTTAAAATTTGAAAAACCAAACGACTAAACTAAATAAACATGTATCAAAATCGTAAAATAGAAGTATGTGAAAGTCTTTGAAAAAATGTGTCAAAATATGTGAAATCTATAAGAAATGGTCACACCAATTAGTCATAAAATGTTCAAAATTGAATAGAAATATATCAAAGTCTATGGGAATAAAATGTAAAAACCGAGAAATAACTGGTATAATTATCATTATACTTATTGTTACTATTATTATTATAGATCTCAAAATAAATGTTGTCAAAATTAGATTTTTGTTTTTATAGAAATCAAACAATTATTTATTATCTGTTCAAATTTGAAAAACAAGAAGACAAAACCAAGTAAAAATGTGTCAAAATCGTAAAATAGATGTGAAAATCTTTGAAGAAATGTATCAAAATATGTGAAATCTACAAGGAAAACTCACACCAATTAGTCAGGAAATGTTCAAAATTGAATAGAAATATGTCAAAATCTATGGGAATAAAATGCAAAAACCGAGAAATTGAAAGAAATATGTGAAATCTACAAGAATATAGTTAAAATTGAATACAAATATGTCAAAATCTATTGGAATAAAATGTAAAATGTGAGAAATAGCTATTATATGGATCATTATACTTATTGCTATTATTACTATAGATCTTAAAAGAAATGTTTTCAAAATCAGAATTTAGTTTTTTTTAAATCAAACAATTATTTATTTTCTGTTCAAATTTGAAAAACAAGAAGACAAAACCAAATAAAAATGTATCAAAATAGTAAAATAGAAATATGTGAAAATCTTTGAAGAAATGTACAAGAAGAAACCAAAATAACTATTATAATTATCATTATACTTATTGTTATTGTTAATATTATAGTTCTCAAAATAATTTTGACAACATTTGGTTTTTGTATAAATCGGTTTTTACATTTTATTCCCATAAATTTTGACATATTTCTATTCTATTTTGAACATTTCATGACTAATTGGTGTGACTCTTTCATGTAGATTTCACATATTTTGGCACATTTTTTTAAGGATTTTAACATATTTCTATTTTACGATGTTGATACATATTTATTTGGTTGGCTTCTTGTTTTTAAAATTTCAAAATTAAACAATTATATCTTATCTGTTCAAATCTGAAAAACAAAACGACAACACCAAATAAACATGTATCAAAATCGTAAAATAGAAGTATGTGAAAATCTTTTAAAAATGTGTCAAAATATGTGAAATCTACAAGAAAAAGTCACACCAATTAGTCATGAAATGTTCAAAATTGAATAGAAATATATCAAAATCTATGGGAATAAAATGTAAAAGCTGAAAAATAACGATTAAAATTATGATTATACTTATTGTTACTATTATTATTATAGATCTCAAAATAAATGTTGTCAAAATTAGATTTTAGTTTTTATAAAAATGAAACAATTATTACTTATCTGTTCAAATTTGAAACACAAAAAGACAAAACCAAATAAACATATATCAAAATCGTAAAATAGAAGTATGTAAAAATCTTTCAAGAAATGTGTCAAAATATGTGAATACTACAAAAAAAATGTTCCTTTAAAATCTACTAGACAAAGTCATTCCAATTAGTCATGAAATGTTCCCCTAAAATCTACAAGAAAAAGTCATACGAATTAGTTATGAAATGTTCAAAGTTGAATAGAAATATGTCAATATCTATGTTAATAAAATGTAAAAACAGAGAAATGTCTATTATAATTATCATTATACTTATTGTTGTTGTTATTAATATAGATCACAAAATAAATATTTTTAAAATTAGATTTTAGTTTCCATAAAAATCAAACATTTATTTCTTATCTGTTCAAATTTGAAAAACAAGAAGACAAAACCAAATAAACATGTATCAAAATCGTAAAATAGAAATATATGAAAATCTTTGAAGAAATGTGTCAAAATATGTGAAATCTACAAGAAAAAGTCACACCAATTAGTCATGAAATGTTCAAAATTGAATAGAAATATGTCAAAATTTATGGGAATAAAATGTAAAAACCGAGAAATAACTATTATAATTATCAATATACTTATTGTTACTATTATTATTATTATAGATCTTAAAATAAATGTTGTCAAAATTAGATTTTAGTTTTTATTAAAATGAAACAACTATTTCTTATCTGTTCAAATTTGAAAAACAAAAAGATAAAACCAAATAAACATATATCAAAATGGTAAAATAGAAATATGTAAAAATCTTTGAAGAAATGTGTCAAAATATGTGAAATCTACAAAAAAAAGTCACACCAATTAGTCATGAAATGTTCAAAATTTAATAGAAATGTGTCAAAATCTATGGGAATAAAATGTAAAAACCGAGAAATAAGTATTATACTTATCATTATACTTATTGTTACTATTATTATTATTATAGATGTCAAAATAAATGTTGTCAAAATTAGGTTTTAGTTTTTTATAAAAATGAAACAATTATTTCTTATCTGTTCAAATTTGAAAAACAAAAAGACAAAACCAAATAAACATGTATCAAAATCGTAAAATAGAAATATGTGAAAATCTTTGAAAAAACGTGTCAAAATATGTGATATCTACAAGAAGTCATACCAATTAGTCATGAAATGTTTCCCTAAAATCTACAAGAAAAAGTCATACCAATTAGTCATGACATGTTCCCCTAAAATCTACAAGACAAAGTCATTCCAATTAGTCATGAAATGTTCCCCTAGAATCCCTAGCTACAACTTTAAAATTTGCAAAAATTTCTATTTTCAAATTCATCCAAATGGCAAAATCTTTAAAATTTAATTTCATCAAATTTAAAAATTATATTCCTGCTCATATCATTCCTAGACATAAAATTGTCCATTTATTTAAAAATTAGGATCCGCCAGTGGAAAACGAGAAGATTTTTTTGCAGATTAATGAGTATTTTATGGGCAACTCTGTGTGCTTCATTAACTGCAAAACGTAAGTTTGCGAACGAGCAGTACAGCGGCCGTAAAACTTTACACATCGCACTCCAGAACGCACACATTGTAATGATTTAAAGTGCACTATTCGCCGAGCTTTATTGCGCTTTATCAAACAGACAAATCTTCGCTCTAAAGTCCACCCCCTTTGTGTGCGCAAAATTCTCGTAAAACGGCGCTCGCTGATTTGCATCTCGCAGGGAACGATTGCTTATTCCTGTCAGGGTTTGCATATAGATTTGTATATAAAGTGTGTATCGTGTTGCTTATTGTGTGGCAAATAAATGGTGAAGTATGATGCAGTGTCCCAAGCATTTTCAGAGAGAGTTACATTCGGTTATAAAGTAAATTTGAACTTGTCAGACATTTAAGGTTAGTGAGTGAATGGACACTTAATAATCCAGTACTACGTCAAAGTGACGCACTAAATACGGGAGTCAACTGGACACAACTAGGCATGCAGAGGGATCCATGACCACGTCAAGATGACACACTGAATACGGGAGTCAACTGGACACCACTAGACATCCAGAGGGGTCCATCACCACGTCAAAGTGACACACTGAATACGGGAGTCAACTGGACACTACTAGGCATCCACAGGGGTCCATGACCTAATCCGCAAATGTTTTCGGCACGAGTTCACAAATAGGATTGAACTGAAGCCGACTCATAGATCCATGTGTTGCGGTCGATATATCATGATGAATTATTATTTTGGATTAAAGCGAATAATATTTTGTGACGAAGTTCTGGTTATTGTGTTTAAAAAAAAATGTTTCCAAATTATGATTAAAAAAGAAAAGTGGATTTAATATATATTTTTTTAATTTTATATTTTTAGTTCAGCGAATATTTTTTTCTGAAAAAGTTAAGGTTATTGTGTCTGAAAACAAATGGTAACCAAATTATGATTAAAAAAGAATAGTGGATTTATTACATATTTTAACAAAGAAATTTTGGTTATTCTAACTAAAAAAAATGTTGTAATCAAATTATGATTAGATTGTGGATTTATATTATTGGCGAATATTATTTTATTTTATGGTTATTGTGAATAAAAAAATATTGTGATCAAATTATGATTAAAAAGTAAAGTGGATTTATTTCCTTTTAGTAGATTATTGATATTATCATTTTCGTAGTCATTAGGATGTAAATGTGTACCTCAAATACATTAAATAGTTACTATATTTATTACGTTATGGATCGATTTGCCTTCAATTATGGAGCGCGTAGTAAAATGTGTATTTTACTGTATCAACTAATTATCATTGGCGCACGATATAATACAGTCCGTAAATTATTTATAACAAATAATTGTTGAACAAAGCGTGCACACGGCACAAATCCCTTTTTACCTGTTTTGCTACACATAATTTCTACATGTTATTATAAATGATTTTATTGTGAACTATTTGTCTGTATTCATTTGTAAGGTATACAAACAATTGCGTAACAGCACTCATTAAAATTATTATTATTAAACAAATTGATTGTTGCAGCAAATAATATTATAAAGCAGTTAATGATTACCTAATATTGTTGCTAAATAAATCAAATAAAACAACTTTGTTATTTCCACTCACACACAAATAACAAAGTTGTTTTATTTAATTTACTTATTTACAATGTTCCACAAACGGTTACCTGTATACAATATTTAACATTGTTACAATGATGATTTAGTTAATATAATATAATATAAGTTAATATATGTTCTGCATATGATAATATATGTAGATATGCAGATTCGACAGTTTGCTTCAAGTATAATAACATTAATTTGATTAAACAAAAACAAACTGACGCTGTAAAGTTATATGCAAATATTTGCTGAAAATTAAATTATACCCCATAGATAGTTATTTCGGAAAATTTAATCTAAACCCAAAAAGGATTATGATTTACACACAATTTATTTACCAGAAAATTGACTGAAAATACTACAAAATGCTATAATTTCGAATATATTTACTATTGTACTATTGTAGTTTTCCCGAAATATTAGTCCAAAGTTAAGAAATCCACCAAAAAAAATATTCAAGATAAATTTAATGAAAGTTTTCAACTTGCAGATTTTCTAACAAGCATTAGGAAATCTCGTAACCTAATAGTTTGGTTACCTGAAAATTACTGAAAATAGTATAAAATGCAAAACATAATTAATGTAGTTTTAGAATAAAGCACAATTTTAGATTAAAGCTAAGAAAGACAGCAGAAAATTTATGAAATTTTCCAATAAAACTGAAAGTTTTCAAACGAAATATCTTAACCTAATTGTTTGTTTACCAAAAAATGACCGAAAATACTTCAAAATTCAGCAAAAATTAGTATGTATTCCATATACAGTTTTCCTTGAATTTTAATCTGGAGATAAGTGATTACGAAAAAACATTATTCAGTAGAAAATTTATGAAGTTGTTCAACTTTTCAAGACGTTAGGAATCTCGTAACCTGATAATTTGTTCACCTGAAAATTACTGAAAATATTATAACATGCAAAGAAAAACAGAATATGTAGCTTTTAGTCAGAAGTTTTCCCACAATTTTAGACTAAAGCTAAGAAAGACAGCAGAAAATTTATGAAATTTTCCAATAAGACTGAAAATTTTCAAACAAAATATCTTAACCTAATCGTTTGGTTACCTAAAAATGACCGAAAATACTTCAAAATTCAGCAAAAATTAGTATGTATTCCGTATACAGTTTTCCTTGAATTTTAATCTGAAGATAAGTGATTTCAAAAAACATTATTCAGTAGAAAATTTATGAAGTTGTTCAACTTTTCAAGACGTTAGGAATCTCGTAACCTGATAATTTGTTCACATGAAAATTACTGAAAATAGTATCAAATGCAAAAACAAAATATTTAGTTTTTGGTCAGAAGTTTCCCCACAATATTAGACTAAAGCTAAGAAAGACAGCAGAAAATTAATGAAATTTTCCAATAAGACTGCTTATTTTCAAACGAAATATCTTAACCTAATCGTTTGTTTACCTGAAAATGACCGAAAATACTTCAAAATTCAGCAAAAATTAGTATGTATTCCATATACAGTTTTCCTTGAATTTTAATCTGAAGATAAGTGATTACAAAAAAACATTATTCTGTAGAAAATTTATGAAGTTGTACAACTTTTCAAGACGTAAGGAATCTCGTAACGTGATAATTTGTTCACCTGAAAATTACTGAAAATATTACAAAATGCCAAAAAAAAACAGAATCTGTAGTTTTTAGTCAGAAGTTTCCCGACAATTTTAGACTAAAGCTAAGAAAGACAGCAGAAAATTTATAAAATTTTCCAATAAGACTGAAAATTTTCAAACAAAATAACTTAACCTAATTGTTTGTTTACCTAAAAATGACCGTAAATACTTCAAAATTCAGCAACAATTAGTATGTATTCCATATACAGTTTTCCTTGAATTTTAATCTAAAGATAAGTGATTACAAAAAAACATTATTCAGTAGGAAATTTATGAAGTTGTTCAACTTTTTAAAACGTTAGGAATCTCGTAACCTGATAATTTGTTCACACCTGAAAATTACTGAAAATATTATAAAATGCAAAGAAAAACAGAATATGTAGCTTTTAGTCAGAAGTTTCCCCACAATTTTAGACTAAAGCTAAGAAAGACAGCAAAAAATTTATGAAATTTTCCAATAAGACTAAAAATTTTCAAACAAAATATCTCAACCTAATTGTTTGTTTACCTAAAAATGACCGAAAATACTTAAAAATTCAGCAAAAATTAGTATATATTCCATATACAGTTTTCCTTGAATTTTAATCTGAAGATAAGTGATTACAAAAAACATTATTCAGTAGAAAATTTATGAAGTTGTTCAACTTTTCAAGACGTTACGAATCTCGTCGTAACCTGATAATTTGTACACCTGAAAATTACTGAAAATAGTATAAATTGCAAAAAACAAATATGTAGTTTTTAGTCAGAAGTTTTCCCACAATTTTAGACTAAAGCTAAGAAAGACAGCAGAAAATTTATGAAATTTTCCAATAAGACTGAAAATTTTCAAACGAAATATCTTAACCTAATTGTTTGTTTACCTAAAAATGACCGAAAATACTTCAAAATTCAGCAAAAATTAGTATGTATGTATTCCATATACAGTTTTCCTTGAATTTTAATCTGAAGATAAGTGACTACAAAAAGCATTATTCAGTAGAAAATTTATGAAGTTGTTCACCTTTTCAAGACGTTAGAAATCTTGTAAGCTGATAATTTGTTCACCTGAAAATTACTGAAAATATTATAAAATGCAAAAAACAACAAAATATGTAGTTTTTAGTCAGAAGTTTCCCCACAATTTTTGACTAAAGCTAAGAATGACAGCCGAAAATGTATAAAATGACAATAAATATGGCAATAAAATGGCAATAAAACGGAAATTCACGGAATTCTAATCTGAAACTAAGAGATTGATGAAATTTTAAATTTTCAAATATTCCAATAAGACGTTTTTAAATTTTTGGTCCCAAATTCGAGCGTTTTTATCGTTTAGTGAGTATTAAGTCCCAGCAAGTTATCAGGATATTTGGAAATCTGATAATTTGCTTAGGTACATGAAAATTGGTAATTACAAATTTTAAACTTTCAGCAAATTTTTATTTTCGCTTTCACAAAGTAGGTACGTTTTATTATTCAAATTTTGATGTTGGTCAATTTTTTTATTTAAACTTGTATCTTTATCTTTAAGCGGGTGAATTGTTTTATATAATTTGTAAAAGAAAGACAGCCGGAGATTTATAAAATTTTGCAATAAGACGGAAATTCACGGAATTCTAATCTGAAACTAAGAGATTGATGAAATTTTAAATTTTAAAAATTTCCAATAAGACGCTTTTAAATTTTTGGTCCGAAATTAGAGCATTTTTATCGTTTAGTGAGTATTAAGTGCCAACAAGTTATCTGGATATTTGAAAATCTGGTAATTTGCTTAGGTACATGAAAATTGGTAATTACAAATTTTAAACGTTCAGCAAATTTTTATTTTTACTTTCACAAAGTAGGTACGTTTCATTGAATTCTAATCTGAAACTAAGAGATTGATGAAATTTTAAATTTTCTAAATTTCCAATAAGACGGAAAATAAATAAAAATTTTGGTCCCAAATTCGAGGGTTTTTATCGTTTAGTGAGTATTAAGTGCCGACAAGTTATCAGGATATTTGGAAATTTGATAATTGCTTAGGTACATGAAAATTGGAAATTACAAATTTTAAACGTTCAGCAAATTTTTATTTTCGCTTTCACAAAGTAGGTACGTTTTGTTTTTCAAATTTAGATGTTTGTCAATTTTTTTATTTAAACTTGTTTTTATCTTTAAGTGAGTACATTTTTTATTTAATTTTTCCAATTATTCAGTGCCTTTCTCATGGATTTTTTTATTATGGATTTGTTTTTACGGATTAAGGAAATTTCATAGATAGTTGAGAGAATTTCAAAAGAAATTTCGATTTTTATTACCATTCATCAGAGAATTTATGAAATTTTTCGATATTGCGAATTTCCAATACCATGTCAGGATATGTAGAGACCTGATAATTTGTTTACATTTTTTACATGATAATTAGATCAGCAATCACAGATTTTTTAAAATTGAAAATAGAATCACACATGCATACATGCAAAAGTCTAAATTTTTTACATGAAATTTAGATCCGCAATCACACATTTTAGAAACTGAAAATAGAATCACACATGCATACATGCAAAAGGCTTGAAATTTTGATACTAAAATCCAACCAGCATCTGAATTTAAAAAAAAAAACATGTAGCAACTGAAAATATATGTTTTTTTTTTCAAATTTAGATCACATTTCGAATTTAGATAAATTAGTTTGTTAGATTTTTTTACTCATTTTTTTTATTACAATTTTTTTAACTTTTCAGTGCTTTCCTTATAAAAAAAATGTATTTGTTTTATTTGTACATATTTTTGCAATGAATATTCACAGATATTTGAGAGAATTTTACTTATTGAAAGAGAATATATAAATTTTTCGATGTTTAACATTTCCAATGAGGCGTTAGGAAATGTTATATCCTAATAAGTTTCGTACATAAAAAATGTGTCACAAAATTCAAATTTTAAATGTTTACAAAACTGTTACGACGTAAGTACATTTTTTTCAAATTTAGATGTAGGTTAGATTTTTTTATTCAAATTTTTTCTATTACAATTTTTTTAACTTTTCGGTACTTTCTTTATATAAATTTTTTTATTTTTTTTATTTGTACATATTTTGGCAACGAATATTCACAGGTATTTGAGAGAATTTTACTTATTAACCAGAGAATATATGAATTTTTCGATGTTTAAAATTTCCAATGAGGCGTTAGCAAATGTGGTATCCTGATAAGTGCCGTACATGAAAAATGTGTCACAAAATACAAATTTTAAATATTCAGAAAACTGTACTTTTACAGTTACGAAGTACGTACTTTTTTTTTCAAATTTAGATGCTAGTTGGATATTTGTATACAAATTTCGAGCTTTTTGCATGTACATACATACATTACATAATTCATCCCTCTTTTACCCATTGGGTGTCGAGTTTTTGCATGTAAATTTCTTAAATTTTCAGTACTTTTCCGGAAATTTTGTATATGTCTTATTTGTAAATACTTTGGTGAGGAAGTTTCTTAGATATTCGAAAGCTTTTACCAATCTCCAATCAATTTCCAACTTTCCTTTGCCTTTTATTCCTCCTGTCTTTATTCTATATCATTATATTTTCTACATTAACGTGTGTAAGCTATTTGTGAGAATTAGCATTAATAAATTATTATTTTTATTATTAGTATTTTTATGTAAGAGGAAATTTGATCTAATTTGCTCAATACTTTTCCTACGAACCATTTTCTATTATAACTTTTTCTTGGTAAAAAATAAATTTTCGTGGACATTTCTGAAATTGTTGAGAGCATTTCTAATACCATTTTCATTACTTTTTACTTTTCATTTACAAGTTTTGTTTGTGAAAAAATTGGAAAAAATCCTACGAAATTTCCACTATTCATTAAAACATTATTAATACTATTTTTATATCTCAAAATATCAATTTATATTTCATTATTGTTATTATTAATAGTATTATATCTATTACAAAAAGGTAATAATAACTTTCACTTATTATCTGTAGTCTGTATTACACTCATATTTCGATGCATTCATCATCGTAAATATATTATATTATAAATATTATAAATAGGCCGAATTCGACTCTTTTTATATCTCACAATATCAAGTGATATTTCATTATTATTATTATCAATAGTATTATACCTATTACAAAAGGTAATAGTAACTTTCACTTATTATCTGCAAACTGTATTACACTCATATTTCGATGCATTAATATATTAATACTATTTTTATATCTCAAAATATCAAGTTATATTTCATTATTGTTATTATTAATAGTATTATATCTATTACAAAAAGGTAATAATAACTTTAACTTATTATCTGTAATCTGTATTACACTCATATTTCTATGCATTCGTCATGGTAAATATATTATATTATAAATATTATGAATAGACGTAATTCGGCTATTTTTTTTTATCTCAAAATATCAAGTGATATTTCATTATTATTATTATCAATAGTATTATACCTATAACAAAAAGGTAATACTAACTTTCACTTATTACCTGTAAACTGTATTACACTCATATTTCGATGCATTCATCATCGTAAATATATTATATTATAAATATTATGAATAGCGTTCGTATGGTGATAGTCATCGGCTCTCAATGTCCTCACTTACTGCAATAAATGTCTGGAGCGTTTCAATAAAATAAAATGACATGGATTCCCATGAATAGCGATGTAGATATGATTGAAAATTAAATGGGTTTCGATATAAAAAGATGATACCATTACAAAGCCGAAGGATTTAAGTACGTGCAATACGTTTTTATTCCACATGAAATCACATTCCTGTCATATGGCTATGATAACTTAGAATCTATAAAAAGCAAACAATAGTTTCTTTATAAGAGAAGAAATATATAGATGCACACAGAACAACTTTGTACATTTCAATTAAAAATATTCCCATGTGTAATCATTGTATTGAGTTATTGATTTCGCTCCTCAGATGCAAATCTGACTGATTTTTCTTAAATCTCGCTTCCTTTTATGATTAATTGATTAATTATAATATATATATATATATATATATATATATATATATATATATATATATATATATATATATATATATATATATATTAATATAAAGCAAACAATAGTTTCTTTATAAGAGAAGAAATATATAGCTGCACACAGAACAACTTTGTAAATTTCAATTAAAAATATTCCAATGTGTAGTCATTGTATTAAGTTATTGATTTGGCACCTCAGATGCAAATTTGACTGTTTTTTTTTTAATTTCGCTTCCTTTTATGATTAATTGATTAATTATAAATATATATATATATATATAATATATATTAATATTTAATTTTATTTGATAATAATATGTTTTAACAATGTTGTAATATTATATAAAATATGTTATAATTCATCTAAAAATGCTAAAATCCAAAAAACAATCATCTGGATATTATAATAATTTTGCCTCTAATTTCGAATTGTGGCAGATTGTTTTTCCCTTTAATTAAAAAGAATTCTTGTAAGATATTTTTTGTAATTACCAGAAAGTTGCCTACAAAAACGTGCATGCTTGTTTAGCAACTTAAATAGAACTCCCACATAAAACAAATATAAAAATATTTAGTTATAAATTAGTTTAAAAGAAATATTTTTTTAATAATTACAAAAAACTTGCTATATTGTGTTGCTTATAAAAACATGATTACGTGTTTTGCAACTTTAAAAGAACCCAACATAAAACAAATATAAAAATATTTAGTTATAAATGAGTTTAAAATAAAATAATTTGTTTTTATTAACTACTAAAAACGTGCTATTTTGTGTTGCTTGCAAAAACATGCATACACGTTTTGCAACTTTAATAGACCACCAACATAAAACAAATACAAAAATATTTAGCTATAATTGTGTTCATTCGGCGGAAACTGAATTATAAATTTTATATTTACAAAGTATAAAATATGCTTCGATTTTAAATTATAAATGGCGTACAAAAATGCACGTACATTTTTTGCAACCGTATGGGACCACCAATAAAAAACACGTAGACAAATATGAAAATATTTAGCTGATAATTGAGTTCATTCGCCTGATATTCGGCGGAACTCCATTATGGACTTTATGTTTGAAGAGTACAAAATATGATAGATCATAATCACATACGAGCTCTATAAATAATATTTACCCAAAATCATTCGTTGCTGCTTGTATTTATTTATTGAAATATGTAATTTAGTAGGTATCAGCCAAAAATAATTAGTGAAATGTGATATTAATATTTATTTAGAGAATCGAAATATGTACATGTATAAACAAGGGTCATTTACATTATATTACAAAATTAATCAGAATAAGCATTTCAAATTTTTTAACATTAAAGCATCGTTCCTTTACAGAGGAACTCAAGCAGGCGGTCCTGTGTTCAGTTAAATTGTGCTTGCAGGTTAAAGAAGCTATTATGGAGGAAGCTAAATTCATAAACACAAAATTTCCTTGGCCATAATTGGCCAAGGCATAATATGGCATATATGGCATAATTAGCCATAGCTTTGAAAAAAAGAAGATATAATTCTCATTTGCAATGCTGATTGGTGTATTTTGTTTTAGAAAACACATACATTGTTATAATTTATTAAGTGAATATAAATGATACGCAATAAATGTAAAATTTCCAAGTGTGGATCATCGCTTCTTGGCGACGATAATTAGAGATAGCTTAAAATCTATGCCTAATTACCGTCGCTAAGAAGCGATGATCCACACTTGGAAATTTTGCTTTTATTGCGTATCATTTATATTCACTCAATAAATTATGCTGAATAAGTATTAAGCATTTATTTTACTTGCATATTGTTTGATTCGTTTAAGTATTTGACTTAAATCATATTTTATTATTATATATGAAAAAAGCTAAATTATATTCCCCCTAAAGCTAAAATTCTTATTATAACCTAATTGACTTAAAGTTGATAAAGCAATAATTTTCTTTAAATAAAATCATATCAAAAAATAAAATAATTTTCTTTGTGCATTCTGGCACAATTAATAATGCTAACTCTAATTCCATTTGCAATGCTGATTAGTACATTTATTTTTAGAAAAAATATAGATTATAATTTATTACATGAATATAAATATTAATAAATATTCTACAAGATACAAAACTATATCACATATTTTTACATCTGTTATTTACACGTTTTTGGCACTTACATGTTCATCTGCATTTTCACACAATTAAACGTCTAAGTTCTGAACACAAGCTCGTAGAAACTTAATTAAAAATTCCCCATCCCTTATTCAATTTTTATATTTCATGGGTTTCAACATTACCCATTTTCACCATGGGCACGTCCTCCAGGTCCACGTTATCCTCTCTGCCACCCTCCCGTTTCCCGAGACACGAACCGGAGGCGCACGCCACTACTCTCCCTGCACTGACTGGTTGGTCGCTCAGAGAGGGATGAAAATCAATTCGTGATTTTAGGGGTTGCAGCTACCCGCAGTGACATCTACAAGAGGGTGCAGCACAGCAGAGTTTGCTGCACCCTCTCGTAGATGTCTCTGGGGGTAGCTGCAACCTCTCCTTAGGGGAGCTTTTTTAGCGGCTCCAGGAAAGCTTTCGGTGGCTAAACTTAGTACTAACGAAGACAGAACAGATATCTAAAATAATTTTGTAGTAATTGTAATGGAACACTGCAGGAATCTGCTGCAGGAACTTACAGGAACTTACACAGTAATTCCCTAAATATTTACTTACTAAGATTTAAAAATCTATACGTGAAATAAGGGAAGGGTAAATATAATCATGACAACCTTTTTTTCCGTCCACTTCGAAATATTTATATAATGAAGAATCAAAATTCTGATAAAATTTTGTCTATTTTTGGAAAATTTAAGGAAAATTAGACTGAATTTTCTACTGGCCACCAATATGATATTATCACAACCTTAATTAACTTATATTTGTTCATTTAAGAGTAGAACTTAGTTGCAAAATAACGTTCACAAATAACTTAATAGATATGAATATAATAAATATTAAATTGATTCAAGACTAGGTTACAAGACTTAGTTGCAAAATAATATAGATAATAATAATAACAAGTTAATTTCAGACTAGAACCATTGAGTAAGAAACATATTTCATACTCAATTGTAGAATTTGGTCGGAAAATAACATAAACAAATAACTTAGAAGATATGAAGATAATAAATAAAAAAATTATTTAAGAATAGAACTTACTTGCAAAATAACATAGATAATAATAATAAATAACAAGTTGATTTAAGAGTAGAACCATTGAATACGAAATGTATTTCTTACTCAATGGTAGAACTAGTTGCAAAAAAACATTAACAAATAACTAAATAATTTAGTAGATATGAAGAACAAAAATTAAAAAAATAATTCAAGACTAGAACTTACTTGCAAAATGATATAAATAATAATAGTTAATACCAAGTTGATATAAGAATAGAACTATTGAATAACAAATGTATTTCTTACTCAATTGTAGAACTTAGTTGCAACATATCATTAACAAATATCTTAGGTAAATATTAGGACAATAAATTATACATTGATTCACGACTAGAACACCAAATAATATAGATAATAATAGTAAATAATAAGTTCATTTACGAGTAGAACTTAGTTGCTCAATAACATTAACAAATAACAAGACTAGAACTTAGTTGCAAAATAATATAGATAAAGATAATAAATAATAAGTTCATGGGTTGGAAAATAACATAATGCTATGATGGTTTTGAAAAACTCAACATTATTTTGCGAAAGTGATAATAGAAATGCAACTATCATGACAGCTGAAATGTAATATGCAGTCATAAGTCATAATATAAGTCATAATGCTGAAAAATCTTTAGTTATTACAATATGTACAAAATAAAAATTATATATCTGAACTCTAACATAGGCTACCTAATGTACAGAATATGGTTTTGTACAAGTAAATGAACTTGTAGGCTGTTTTAAATGCTTATTTACCTTCACATCTCGAGAAATTCGTCGTATTTTCCGGAAATCTTAAGAAATTCTATAGATTTTTGTAAGCTTATTGAGAATTTTATGTTATTTTATGGATATTTTAAAGTTTTTTATAGAATCAATCAATTTTATGTCTTGTTTCTAATATTTCAAAGCAGTTTGTACAAACATTTTTGAAACTGTATAGAATATTGAATGAAAATTTGAAATATTGTAAAAATTTGATAAACCTCAATAAATTTTTCTTAAAATGTCCTTACAATCAATCAAATTTTATCAGAACTCATTATTAAATTGCTGAAAACTTGTAGAATATTATTACTTTCTAAAATTTAATGGAAAACTGTAATAAAAATACGAATTTTATTGAAATCCTTAATGAACTCATTAAATTGCTGAAAACTTGTATATTTTCTCGAAAACTTGGGAAATTCTAGATATTTTTGTGAACTTATGGAAAATTTTATGGTATTTTATCGATTTTTTTAAATTTTCTATGGTACTTTATGTATTTATAACAAATTTTGAAACTGTATACAATATTGAAGGAAATTTTTATAAATTGTACAAATTTGATACTTATATAACAGTCACATTTTCATAAAATTTCCTTATAATAAATAACATTTTATCGGTATTCATAAAATTCCTAAAAGCTTGGAGAAAATTCGGTGAAATGATCACTAAAGACACCAAATTTTAGCTTAATGCTGTAAATTTTGAGAAAATTTAATTGAAACCAATAAAATGCCATGAATAATATATATTAAAATAATATATCTGGACCTTAGACCTTAGACGCAGGCTACCTAATGTACAGAATATGGTTTTGTACTAGTAAATGAACTTGTAGGCTATTTTAGGTGCTTTTTTCCCGTCACATCTCGGGAAATTCGACGTATTTTCCGGAAATCATAAGAAATTCTATAGACTTTTGAAAGCTTATAAAAAAATTTATGGTATTTTATGGATATTTTAAATTTTTCTTTAGATACAACCAATTTGATGTCTTATTTATAATATTTTAAAGCAGCATGTACAACAATTTTAGAAACTGTATAGAATATTGAATGAAAATTTGAAGTATTGTAAAAATTTGATAAATCTCAATAAAATTTTCTTAAAATGTCCTTACAATCAATCAAGTTTTATCTGAACTCATTATTAAATTGCTGAAAACTTGTAGAATATTATTACTTTCTAAAATTTATTGGAAAACTGTAATAAAATTACGAATTTTATTGAAATCCTTAATGAACTCATCAAATTGCTGAAAACTTGTATATTTTCTGGAAAACTTGGGAAATTCTAGATATTTTTGTGAACTTATTGAAAATCTTAAGGTATTTTCTGGCAGTTTTAAAATTTTCTATGCCAATTTATGTATTTATAACAAATTTTTATACTGGATACAATATTGAATAAATTTTTTATATATTGTACAAATTTGATATTTATATCTTTATCACATTTTCATAAAATTGCCTTATGATCAATAACATTTTATCGGTATTCATAAAATTCCTAACAGCTTGGAGAAAATTCGGTGAAATTATCACAAAAGACACAAAATTTTTGCTTAGATCTGTAAATTTTGAGAAAATTTAATAGAAACCAATAAAATGCCATGTATAATATATATTAAAATAATATATGTGGACCTTAGATGTAGTCTACCTAATGTACAAATATGGTTTTGTACAAGTAAATGAACTTGTAGGTTATTATAGGTACTTTTTTCCCTTCACATCTCGAGAATTTCGACTTATTTTCTGGAAATCTTAAGAAATTCTGCAGATTTTTGTAAGCTTATAGAAAATTTGGTGGTATTTTATGGATATTTTAAAATTTTCTATAGAATCAACCAATTTTACGTCTTATTTCTAATATTTCAAAACAGCTTGTATAACAATTTCTGAAACTGTATAGAATATTGAATGAAAATTTGAAATGTTGTAAAAATTTGATACATCTGAATAAAATTCCGATAAAATTTAAGTAAAATATCCTTAGAATAAATCAAGTTTTATCACAACTCTTCATCAAATTGCTGAAAACAATATTGAAAAAGCAAAACAACTGAAAACTTATAACTGAAAACAAAATATTGTAGAATATTATCCTTTCTGAAATTTATTGGAAAATTGTGATAAAATTTCGAATTTTATTGAAATCTTTCTTTCAATTTATTATTTATTAAATTATTATTATTAATTTGTAACAAAATGTACAAATTTGTACAAATTTTCTTACATTATTTGATATTTGACAGAAAATTTGATGCTATTTTATGGATTCTTTTAAATTTTCTATAGAATTCCATCAATTTTATGATTTATTTCTAAAATTTCAAAGCAGCTTGAATACCAATTTTTGAAACTATATAGAATATTGAATGAAAATTTGAAATATTGTAAAAAATTGAGAAATCTCTATAAAATTTCCATAAAGTTTCCTTAAAATCAATCAATTTTTATTAGAACTCATAAAATTGCTGAAAACTTGTACGTTTTCTGGAAAACTTATGAAATTCTAGATATCTTTGTGAACTCTGTGTGAATTTTATGGATTTAAAAAAATCTGTGGAATTTTATGTATTTATAACACATTTTGAAACTGTATAGAACATTGAACGAACATTTTAAATATTGTACAAATTTTATACTTATATCTCAATCAGATTTTTAATTTCCTTAAGAACAATAACATTTTATCAGATTTCATATAATTCCTAACAAACTTCAGTCAAATTATCATGAAGTATACCAAATTTTAGCAGAATCTGGATTCGTAATTCTGTAAACTTTGAGAAAATTTATTTGAAACCAATAAAATGCCATGTTTTCATATATTTTATAGAATATTGTATGATATTGTAAAAAAAAATTTGATTGAATTTTATCAAATTTATACAATATTTCAACATTAACCGGGCAGTCATTTTTAACTACCAGCAATCCAAAATCCTTTCCCAATCTTCCAAAATCAAATTAAAACAAAATATATTTCGATCTTTTCTAATACTTATCATTTTGAGTTATTATAAAATCGAATCAAAAATGTTAATATTTCGATATTTCTAACACTTATCGTTTTGAATTATTTTAATTTGTGATTTTTGTTGTCCACATGCCATTTAAATATGAACTGGCTGTTAAAATATGATTCCATTTTAACTATTATTTCTGTAAAAAAATATGTAAGAAGTTCAGCAATCAGCAATCAGCAATGTCCAAAAGCATGAATTATTTGACGTCATCCTTTAATGCAAAATTACATTACTAACTAAGATAAATCAAACACTTGGTTGAAGTTTTAATATATTCTACTTCACTATATTTTATTCACTATTTTAATATAGTGAAACTTCAACCAAGTGCTTGATTTACCTTAAATATCATGTTTCACCAAGTGGTATCCACACATACTTTCAATTTTACTAACAAATTATCTCTAGGAAAACGTTCGTATAAAATTTAATTTTTCTCATTTTCCTTAATTAAGGCGCTGATTACTGCCTTTTAGCAGTCGGCTTGGAATATGTTACGGAAAACTCACATTTGAAATATAATGGGATTTCCTTTGCTTAGCATAAAATTATCTCCTCAATGAGATGGAGTTACTTGAAGCCTTTGAAACTCCAAGACGTGGACTCACAACTGAAACTGCTTTGGAAATATAATATTGCTGCAGGTTTTGCAACTTCTCGCATTACGTAACGAATTCGAGCAAAATACCACTCTTCCTTTAACTTCCCTTAAGAAATCCCGGAAACAGCAGCTGCTGCAGTCTTGATCTCTGTACAGTTTCGCATCCTACATTTGAGTTGCAAATTTTGAAAAGGGCTTATCTCCGAAAATAATGTTTTTTTTCAAGAGATACAAAAAACTGCATTTGTGCTGAACCATTTGACTTATTTGAGTAATTTAAAATTATTATTTCACTACTATGAAAACCAGATATGAGCATTTCTTGGTCATAAATATCGGTCTATATGTGTACATATGTGTTCAAGACATTCAAGAAGGACGTTAAGGGACTACTACTTCGACCTTCTCTGAACGATTTTTTCCTTGTGGATGTTATCTAGTTGTATGAACTTATTGACTTATAAGTTGTGATGTGCTTGCGGTGTCTTTGATGATATTTTAAGCATTGTATTGTAGAAATATTTTTAATATGTAATTAATTTATTAATTTTACTTGTGAAACTCGTATGCATGAAAATATATTCTATTCTATTCTATATAAAAAAAGAGCGAAAAAGTCAATTTTAAACCTTCCCGAGATGAGCCCTTGTCGAAATTTGCAATATACATTTACTCAATAGTAGGTATAGCTTTTATTTATGACCGTAATGCAGATGCTTTGTAAATAGGATAAAAATATCAAATTTTGTACTTTTCCGAGCACCTACTCATGCCTGATATAATTGAAAACTCACTTATGCGAGTGCAAATACAGATATATAATCAGAAAAGATGCATAATGGAGTATTTATTAGGATTGAAACGATAAATCAATAAGTACATGCTCACACCATCTGCTTGATATAGTGCGAAGCTTGTGGTTGTAGAATGTACCTAACGATCAATAATTATCTAAAATTATGATTAAACGGCAAATAATGGTATACTGGCAGTGTATTTCATAATATTAATTATAATGCATATAACATTCACACTTACCAAAGCCCATTAGTCGTATTAACATTTTGTTGTGTGTATTTGGTTGCCAATGTTAAGCCTCATATTTTTAAATTTCAGATTGTAATTGCTTTAGGAAACTGTTATTTCAGGAAAATTATTACTAGTAAGCAATGAGCTGGTTTGCTATAATTAGATGTGTGCTTTATGTATACTTAATGATGTAATTAGATTGTATATGCTTACTTAAATTGCCTTTCTATCAAATCTCCTTCACAATCTTTAGTATTTGAGATATTAAGAGTGCAAAAATCCGTATTTATAGCACAGCATGTTTTAAAGTTGCAATTGTATCAAAATATATTATTATTTACAGATACTCGACAATTAATCGCATATTTAGTGTTCATCGATAATTTCGAATAAGGAACATGGATACTGTTGTACTGATAATATTGATATTGATATTGATAATGAAAGATTCCAATAATAATTATGTGTGGTAAAGTAGATAATTATAGAACAATATTCTTGTACTGCAATTATATACTTTATTGTCAACCTAGAAGGAATGCTTCAAATGTGCTAAATATCAATTGAAACTTAGAATTCATAACATTATTAATCACACATGCATCCTGCTATGTTTTGGTAGTGATTTTGAATAATTTGTATTATTTGTAATAGTAACTTGTATTCAAAATATTTATTATTAATTATAATTATTATTATTAATTATTAATATATTATCCTTGCTTGGCATGTATAAATGCTGCGGATACTGACACGACATAAATTTATTTATTTATTGTTATATTTATGCTCATTTGTTTTATTTATTATTTATTTCAAGTGTTTGTATGCATTAGATCAGATAATATAATTTTCCATCAACTACTGACTAATTGATATTCTTGGTAAGAGATGACAATTACAGAAAAATCGATAAATTAAAAAAATATTATGCATTGAAATTGCACAAATTTAAAGATAATTCATGAAATTATCTAATAATTCTATAAAATTTACAGAAAATGCATAAAATTCATAACATTTTTATAAGGCACCATCAAATTTTGAGCAAATTAAAGATGTTTTATGCAAAATACTAATTTTCTTACATTCTTGTATTGGATTTTTAAAATGTCTTGGAATTGCTGAAAATTAATTAAAAGTATTATGTAGCTTTTCTGCTAATAAATATTCTTTATTCTATTCTAAGTTCATAAAATGTATAAAATTTCTACAATATTTCTACAAAGAATCTCAAGTCAATATTCTATACTGTTCTCCATATTTTTAAATTGTTGTCAAACATAGTGTATGCTAAGGCATGAAATTTTTACAAAAATTGTCAAATTTCAGAAGATTACGTATTGAAAATGCACAAATTTTCCAAACACTTTGAAATATAAAGAAAATTCATGAAATTATGGACTGAAATTACACAAATTTCCTAAACTGATTATAATGTATAGAAAATTTATGGAATTGCTAACAATTGTATAAAATTAACAGAAAATGCATAAAACTTGAGAAGCTTTTATGTAAAATATAAATTTTCTTACAGTCTTGCATTGGATTTATAAAATGCTAAGAACAACAGAAAATTTATTGAAAATTCATAACAAACCAAAAAGTATCAATTTTTTACAATATTTAAAACCTGCATTCAATATTCTATACTGTTCTCTATATTTTTAAGTTTTTTAAGTTGTTGTGAAACTAGAGTATGCTAAGGCATGAAAGTTTTACAAAATATGGCGAATTTCAAAAGATTACGTATTGAAAATGCACAAATTTTCCAAACTGATTATAATTTATAGAAAATTCATGAAATTATCTAAAAAATAGTTATACAACTATCCATAAAATTTGTAATATTTTCATAAGATACCATACAATTTCTACAATTGTATTTTGGAATCTTCAATCAATATTTTATACTGTTCTCTACCTTTTTAAGTTGTTGTGAAACTAGAATATGATGGTAAGGAATTATAATCTCTCATAAATTGATAAGTTTTAAAAGATAATGCATTGAAATTGCACAAGTTTTCCATACTGATTAAAATTTATGGAAGATAAATACAAGTGTTTAAAATTTGAACAAGATTTTTAAAAGATTTAAATACATTATAAAACTTCAATAAAATTGCTAACATTCAATCACGTTTCCACTAAATTTCTATAAATACATAAAATTTTCTGAGAATTTAAATTATACATATCATAAATTCAACAAAAATGCTTAAAAATCTATAAAATTTCATAAACTGTATGAAATTTCTTTAGAATTTGGAACCTTCACACAATATTCTATAAAATATATGAAAACATGGCATTTTATTGATTTGAAGTATATTTTCTCAAAATTTACAGAATAAAGAATCCAGTTTTTTTTTTATTTTGGCTGAAGCCAATGAGCCGCCACTTCAATTGCGCCGAACATTTCTAGGAGCAAAGCTAATTGCCAAACACGTAGCCAATAAGAGCCCTCTAGTAAAACTCATCCATCAAGTCGCAGTGGATTCTCTCACCAAGCCATACTGGCGAGTCAAAAAAGACCCATTACTTGCTGCATGCTACACCGAAACATCAGAATACCACCAGCTACTAATAAAACAACCGTACGTGTGCACTTCGGGCGAGCACTACGCGGCCCCTTTTAAACCAATACACACTATTGTACCTAAATTTGAAAACCACCCCATACATGATATTAAGCACTATCAATCAATAAGCAACACCTACCACAACAACCAACAAATTTTCACAGACGGTTCAAAGACTCCGACAAATGTGGGATGGGCCTTTTATGATTACACAAACGACTCTATTGTATCGGCTAAATTAAATAACCTATGTAGCATTTATACGGCGGAACTAGTAGCAATTTACAAAGCCCTGCATTATTGTAGCAACAACCCCACCAACAAAAACATCCTCATTTTCTCCGATTCACTGTCAGCCATTACGGCCCTTCAAAATTTTAATTCAAACAAAAAATGTCACCCCGTTATTTACGCCATAATCAAAGAGTTGCATATAATCCAACAACGCGTACTTTTTGTGTGGATAAAAGCACATGTAGGTATAAAGGGCAACGAAACTGCAGACAAAGCTGCTAAAAACACAAATCAGCTGCACATATATGACAACTATGTGCCATATACAGACCTAACCATTAAGTTTAAACAAATATTAACCAGAAAATGGGAGGACCTCTACGATATATTCACACGCGGCCATCATACTTCATACAACATCATCCATCCTCATCTTCCCGGAAAAATTGACTATATCTACAATTATCATGTTTCTCGTTTTTTCTCATCCTCTATAACGCGACTTAAACTTAACCATGGCTGTTTCCCCAGCCATCTATCTAAAATAAGGATAGTCCCAAATCCCCAATGCGAATGCAATGAGGGTGAAGGGACACTAAACCACATAATTTTTTCATGTCAAAAATATTCCTCACCACGAAAAACACTGATGAACGACCTATCAAATTACAATATCCCACTCCCCGTAAGCATTATTTATTTGCTAGCTTTAAACAATAGAAAAATTTTCACATCAATCACTACCTTCCTTAGAAATTGCCAAATAAAAATATAAATATATAATCCTGACATCATTGAACTGGCTGTAGGCTCGTACCTTATGCCAGGGTTGGGAGCTCGCAGCCAAGCCCTATGGCTTGGAGGCGGGACTCCAAGACCCTACAAAAAAAAAAAAAAAAAAAAAAAAAAAAAAAAAGAATCCAGATTCTGCTAAAATTTGGTATACTTTGTGATAATTTGACTGAAGTTTTATTCTTAAGTTGTTGTAAGACTAGAATATGGATGATAATTTTTTTAAGATAATGCATTGAAATTGCCCACATTTTCACTACTGATTATAATTTATAGAAAATAAATAAAAGTGTTTAAAATTTGTACAAGATTTATAAAAGATTTAAATACATTATAAAATTTAAATAAAATTACAGATTTTACTTTTGTATAAAAGTGTTGAAAGTGAAATTTGTATAAGATTTGTAAAACATTCAAACGCACCATAAAATTTCGATAAAATTACGGATTATATTTATGTACATTTTAGTATATTCTCTTTGTATATTTCTCTTTATATATTTTAGAGAATATCTAAAAATAATAATAATAATAATATAATAATAATAAAGAATATCAGCTTTTCTGCTGATAAAGCAGAAAAGCTACATAATGTACAAAAGGTAAATTATACATGACAACAAAATTGCTAAATTTCAATCAAGTTTCCAGAATTTTGTTTAAATAATATAATAATAATAATAAAGAATATTTATGAGCAGAAAAGCTTCATAATATACAAAAGTTAAATATATACATGACAACAAAATTGCTAAACTTCAATCTAGTTTCCACATTTTTTTAATAAATAAATCGAATTTTATGAGAATTGACATTATACATTCAATAATTTCAACAAAAATCCTTAAAAATCAATAGAATTTCATAAACTGTATGAAATTTCTTTTAAATTGGGAACCTACATACAATATTCTATAAAATATATGAAGACATGGCATTTTAATGGTTTCAAAAAAAATTTCTCAAAATTTATAGAATTAAGAATCCAGATTCTACTAAAATTTGGTGAATTTTACGATAATTTGACTGAATTTTCTCCAAGTTATTAAGAATTTTATGAATCTGATAAAATGTTATTGATCTTAAGGAAATTGTATGAAAATGTGGTTGAGATATAAGTATAAAATTAGTACAATATTTAAAATTTTCATTCAATATTCTACACAGTTTCAAAATTGGTTATAAATACATAAAATTCAAGAGAAAATTTAAAAAAATCCAATAAAATACCATAAAATTTTCTATAAGTTCACAAAAATCTGTAGAAATTCCTAAGTTTTCCTGAAAACGTGCAAGTTTTCAGTAATTTGATGATGAGTTCTAACAAAATTGCCAAACTTCAATAAAGTTTCCTCATTTTTTCTATAAATAAATCAAATTTTACAAGAATTTAAATTATACATTCTATAAATTCAAACAAAAATCCTTAAAAATCAATAGAATTTCATAAACTGTATGAAATTTCTTTAAAATAGGGAACCTTCATACAATATTCTATAAAATATTTGAAGACATGGCATTTTATTGGTTTCAAATAAATTTTCTCCAAATTTTTAGAATTCAGAATCCAGATTCTATTAAAATTTGGTGTATTTTACGATAATTTGACTGAATTTTCTCCAAGTTTTTAGGAATTTTATGAATCTGATAAAATGTTATTGATCTTAAGGAAATTGTATGAAAATGTGGTTGAGATATAAATATAAAATTAGTACAATATTTAAAATTTTCATTCAATATTATACACAGTTTCAAAATTGGTTATAAATACATAAAATTCAAGAGAAAATTTAAAAAAATGGCCTGTGGACTACAAAAACCGCAAATTAAAATAATTCAAAACGATAAGTGTTAGAAAATATCGAAATATAAACATGTTTGATTTGATATTTAAATAACTCAAAATGATAAGTATTAGAAAATGTCGAAATATAAAATTTTGTTATATGATTTTTTAAGATTGGGAAAAGGATTTTGGTTTGCTGGTAGATAAAAATGACTGCGGTGTTAATAAAATGTTTCTTTCTGCTTATAATTTGCTATCTGTATTTCCTGTTTGAAACAAAGTTAATAAATTTGGTAATTCTTCTGGATTCTGGATTCTGTATATACTTTGGACGGTGACCAATTGGTCAGAGGATTTAGGCCTCATTATGATTATATTCTTACTATCTCAATTCTCTCATTGCTAATTCTTTTAATGGGGGTTAAAATTATTTAACATGGTTTAATACATGTAAAGATTGAGAAGTTCTTTTAATCTGCTAATATAAGAAACAATTCAAAAGAGTTACTTACCTTATTTTTTGGCTTCATATTTTTCTGGATAATTATGCATCATTATTTTTTAGTGATATTTAAAATCACATATCACTAAAAACTATGAACGATATCATAGTTTTTATCGATATTTAAAAATGTATTCAATTCTTATATGTTTTGTGCCCTTATTGGTTATAATTGCATACATTTTTAATAAATTTTCGTAATTTTTAATCGTTTTTCGTCATTTTCGCCAAGCTTTTGAAGTCATAAACTTCGTTCAGCTTTCGCCACAAAAGCTACAAGCTTTCCATGGAACTTTACAAGTGAAAGAAATCGGCGGTTGCTTTCGCTGAAGGCTCCATCGAAGCGTCCACTTTATTAAAAGCGTGGCTCTTGAAGTAGCAAAAAAGGACACTACGAAACGGAAAGTGGACGCAAACACAGCACATATTCAATATTTCTTTATTACAAATACACATTTTTATTACAACAAGTCATAGGATTATACAATATCAGTTTTGTCTCTGTTTCCTTCGTGTAAAATCCGCGCGTCTTCCATTGATTCCATTAAAACGGTTAATAAAACAGCAACGAGAACCGATCCAGATTGTCGAATTAACACCGGGTATACTCTGTTTATTTCTGTTGTGTATTTCCTGTACTTCGAAACCCAACGGAGGAGAAAGGAGACGAAAACGTGTAGTCAGCGCGATCAACGTGAAATAGACATTTATTTTGAAAAAGTTACAAACCGAAAACACAGTTCCTCGGACGGCCATCCGTCCGAAATTCTCGCATGTTCCATATCTGCTCTTCACTTTCCGCCTTCAATCGACGTGGATGCGAAAGAAACTTAGGTGCGAAAACACCGAAAATCACGTCAGTCATGTACAAGACATAATATCCCACCTCATCACATCCTCTTTTATACATAATAATAGACCTTACGTTATATCTATGAACAGTTTGACAACATAGAAAAATATTTATATACTATATATTACAAAACTCATTTGCCTTAATTACTTTTCCCAAGGCACCGTTACATAATGGAAACTAAGGATGAAACTACAATCCACGGTACTGTAGTTGAAAATGCTCTTTTGAATTATCTCGCGTGTATATTCAGTAATTTTTTTAATAATTTTTACGTAATGATTGAGTGTATCCCCCCCTTATAGAAACAACTATATATAATATAATAACCGGCTAAATAAACCTCTCGTATATATGTATATTATATAAAATTTGGCATCGTGGATATCTCCCTCTAAACTAATGGCTAAGAAGCCAAACATCGATACATTAACATTATTGATTATATTAAAGTGTATGGGGAGCTAATTAAAGAGTAAACCTCCTATGGGGCAAATTCACCAAGAAAATTGGAGCACCGAAGAAAGAGAGGCAGACGTTAAAACGCAGGTAAAGAGAGTCCCAAATGTGCATTATGTTAAAATAATACAGCAGAAATGCATACAAAATTCATAAACGTTGTGCCTGTAAAAACTGTACAAACTTCCCAAAAGAATTTCATCAATTTTAAATTAATTTCTTAGAAATTAAAACAAAATCATCTAATTTAAATATTTTGCAACGAAATTCTCTTATAGAATTTTGTCAATGTTCTTAAATAATATGCAATTTTTTAATGAATTGAAATTTTGTTGCAATTTCTTAATGAGTACCAAAAATAGACAATTCGCTTGGATATCTAATCGTTTTTTTAATGTTCACAGAATTCTAAATTCGCTTGGATATCAAATCGATTTTTTACTGTATAATACTGTATAATAGAGTAGAATTATAGAGACTGTATAATAATAGTACTGTATAATAGAATTCTAATAAAATCACTATGCGATGGGAAAATACAGCACAAATACATACAAAATTCATAAACGCTTCTCTGTAAACGTCTGTAAAATCTGTACAAACTTCCCAAAAGAATTTGATCAATGTTCAATGAATTTCTTAGATATTGAAACAAAATAATCTAATTCTATTATTTTGTAACGAAATTCTCTTATGGAATTTTGCCAATGTTCTTAAATAATATGCAGTTTTTTAATAAATTGAAATTTGGATGCAATTTCTTAATGAGTACCAAAAATACAAAATTCGCTTGGATATCTAATCGTTTTTTTAATGTTCATAGAATTCTAAATTCGCTTGGATATCTAATCGATTTTTTACTGTTCATAGAATTCTAATAAAATCACTATGCGAAGGGAAAATACAGCACAAATGCATACAAAATTCATAAACGTTGTGTCTATAAAAACTGTGCAAATTTCCCAAAAGAATTTGATCAATGTTCAATGAATTTCTTAGAAATTGAAACAAAATCATCTAATTCTAATATTTTGTAATGAAATTCTCTTATAGAATGTTCTTAAATAATATGCTTTTTTTTATTGAAATGAAATGAAGTTGCAATTCCTTAATGAGGTATTAATAATAATACAAAATTGGTAATGAGTACCAAAAATACAAAATTCGCTTGGATATCTAATCTTTTTTTACTGTTCATAGAATTCTATGAACAGTAAAAAATCGACTAGGTATCCAAGCGAATTTAGAATTATATGAAAAGTAAAACAAACGATTAGATATCCAAGCGAATTTAGTATTTTTGGTACTCATCAAGATATTGCAACAATATTTCAATTCATTAAGAAAATGTACATTATTCTATAGATTCTATAAGAGAATTTCGTTACAAAATAACTCAATTAGATGATTTTATTTTAATTTCTAAGAAATTCAACGAAAATTGATCAAATTCTATAGGAAAGTTTGTAAAATTTCCATAGTAATGTCATGAAAATTCCATAGCACTCCAAATATATTTCTTAAATTCTGAAGCAAAAAAATCCAGTGCAAATCGATACAAAAAAACATGATTTTTCTCATAATACAACAAATAATTTTACAAGAAATTTGTGAAAATTCATAAAGTTCCCTTAAAAAATTCCATAATGAAGTCTTGAAGATGCCATGATTTCATGTTTATGGAATGTTTATGTTTTCGCTCGCAAATTTAACAATCCAATTTAAAGTGATTACTGCAGTTTATTAATAAATATTACAAATAGTCGGGACCAAATAAACTTAGGTGGGACATCTATGTATTAGAAACTATACAGCAAAATATTTTATGGCATTGAAAGTAACAAATAACTGAGATATTTAGTGCAAATCGATACAAAAAAATGTGTTTTCTCGTAATACAACAATTAATTTTACAAGAAATTTGTGAAAATTCATAAAATTCCCTTAAAAATTTCCATAATAAAGTCTTGAAGATGCCATGATTTCATGTTTATGGAATGTTTATGTTTTTGCTCGCAAATTTAAGAATTTAATTGAAAGTGATTACTGCAGTTTTATAATAAATATTATAAATAGTCGGGACAAAATAAACTTAGGTGGGACAACTATGTATTAGAAACTATACAGCAAAATATGTTATGGCATTGAAACTAACAAATAACTGGGATATTTTGTACCCAATATAATCACGACTGAAAATGAATCAAATTATTTGTGGAACTTTGTAAAATTTCCGTTGAAATGTCCTGAAACTTCTACTGCAGTTTTATTTCCATACAAATATGTTTGTTAAATTCTGAAAAAAACCATCTAAAATGCAATTCGACACAAAAATATGATTTTTCTTGAAATACAACATATTATTTTACAAGAAATTTGTGAAAATTCATAAAATTCGCTTAAGAATTTCCATAATGAATTCTTGAAGATGATATGATTTCATGTTTATGGAATGTTCATGTTTTCGCTCGCAAATTTAAGAATCCAATGTAAAGTGATTACTGCAGTTTTATAATAAATATTAAAAATAGTCGGGACCAAATAAACTTAGGTGGGACATCTATGTATTAGAAACTATACAGCAAAATATTTTATGGCATTGAAACTAACAAATAACTGCGACATTTTGTACCCAATTTAATCACGAATATTGAAAATTGAAAATGAATCAAATTATTTTTGGAAGTTTGTAAAATTTCCGTAGAAATGTCCTAAAACTTCCAATGCAGTGTCATTTCAATACAAATATGTTTATTAAATTCTGAAAAAACGATCTACAATGCAATTCGACACAAAAATATGATTTTTCTCGAAATACAACATATTATTTTACAAGAAATTTGTGAAATTTTATAAAATTCCCGTAAGATTTTCCATAATGAAGTCTTGAAGATGCCATGATTTCATGTTTATGGAATGTTTATGTTTTCGCTCGCAAATTTAAGAATCCAATTTAAAGTGATTACTGCAGTTTTATAATAAATATTACAAATAGTCGGGACCAAATAAACTTAGGTGGGGGGACATCTATGTATTAGAAACTATGCAGCTAAATATTTTATGATATTGAAGCTAACAAATAACTGCGATATTTTGTACCCAATATAATCACTCATTTTTGCAAAATTTCCGTAAAAATGTCCTGAAACTTTCACTGCAGTTTTATTTCCATACAAATATGTTTATTAAATTCTTAAAAAATCTATCTAAAATGCAATTCGACACAAAAATATGATTTTTCTCGAAATACAACAAATAATTTTACAAGAAATTTGTGAAAATTCATAAAATTCCGTTTAGAATTTCCATAATGAAGTCTTGAAGATGCCATGATTTCATGTTTATGGAATGTTTATGTTTTAGCTCGCAAATTTAAGAATCCAATTTAATGTGATTACTGCAGTTTTTTAATAAATATTACAGATAGTCGGGACCAAATAAACTTAGGTGGGACATCTATGTATTAGAAACTATGCAGCAAAATATTTTATGGCATTGAAACTAACAAATAACTGTGATATTTTGCACCCAATTTAATCACGACTGAAAATGAATCAGATTATTTTTGGAAGTTTGTAAAATTTCAGTAGAAATGTCCTGAATCTTCTATTGCAGTTTTATTTCCATACAAATATGTTTATTAAATTCTGAAAAAAACCATCTAAAATGCAATTCGACACAAAAATATATTTTTTCTCGAAATACAACATATTATTTTACAAGAAATTTGTGAAAGTTCATCAAATTCCCGTAAGAATTTCCATAATAAACTCTTGAAGATGCCATGATTCCATGTTTATGAAACTTTTTGACTGGCAAATTGAAGAATCCAATTTGAAGTGGTTACTGCAGTTATATAATAAATGTTATAAATAGTCGGGACCAAATTAACTTAGGTGGCACACATCGCAGCTATGTAATAGTATCGACACAGTAAAATATTTTATGGTATTGAAACCAACAAATAACTATGATATCTTGTACAAAATTTAATCAGGAGACGACTATAAACGTATCACAAACTTTCTTAAAGCAGCTATATATCAGTATCGAGACAGCAAAATATTTTATGGGACTGAAACCAACAAATAACTATAATTTCTTGCACCCAAGTAAATCTGGTCACGACTATAAACATTTATTTCAACGTAAATTGCAACAAAAGTTTATTATTTTAGAAATTTGACAAAGTTGTATACGAGAAATTTCTTACAAAATAAAGCAATTAGATCTAATTGTATGATTTGGATTTAATTTCTAAGAAATTTGTAAAAATTGAAAATTAGTCGATTTTTTTTGAGTGTGGCAAATTTCCGTAGAAGTGTCCTGAAACTTCCATTGCAGTTTCATTTCCATACAAATATGTTTATTAAATTCTGAAAAAACAATCTACAATGCAATACGACACAAAAATATGATTTTTCTCGAAATACAACATATTATTTTATAAGAAATTTATGAAAATTCATCAAATCCCGTAAGATTTTCCATAATGAAGTTTTGAAGATGCCATGATTCCATGTTTATGAAACTTTTTGACTGAAAATTGAAGAATTCAGTTTGAAGTCGTTACAGCAGTTGTATAATAAATGTTATAAATAGTCGGGACCAAATTAACTTAGGTGGTACACATCGCAGCTATGTAATAGTATCGACACAGCAAAATACATTTTATGGTATTGAAACTAACAAATAACTATGATATCTTGTATCAAATTTAATCAGGCCACGACTATTAACGTTTATTTATATATCTTAAAAACTTTCTTAAAGCAGCTATATATCAGTATCGATACAGCAAAATATTTTATGGTTTAGAAACCCACAAATAAATATGATTTCTTGCACCCAAGTAAATCTGGTCACGACTATAAACGTTTATTTCAACGTAAATTGCAACAAAATATAATTTATATAAAAAAAATGCCTATTAATTACGAAAATTAACAAAATTGTATATGATATGTTTCTTACAAAATAAAGGAATTGGATATAATTGTACGAATTGGTTTTAATTTCTGAGAAATTCGTGAAAATTGAAAATTAATCGAATATAATCGTTCGATTTGGTATTAATTTCTAAGAATTTCGTGAAAATTGAAAATTGATCTTTTAATTTTTTTTGTAAGTTTCTAAAATTTCGTTAGAAATGTCCTGAAATTTCCATTGCACTTTCATATCCATACAAATATCTTTAATAAATTCTGAAAAAATTAACAATGAAATTCGACACAAAGGTATGATTTTTCTCTAAATAAAACAAATAATTTTACAAGAAATTTGTGAACATTCATAAAATTACCATAAGAAATTTCCTTAATTAACTTATTAACTCTTTACTCTTGAAAACTCCATGTGTATGAAACGTTTTTGCTGGCAAATTCAAGAATCCAATTTGAAGTGATTGATGCATAATTCATCTCTTATTCCTATATCAAACAGGATCAAACAATCCTTTAGGAATTAATAGTAATATTGATAAGATTTGTATAATAACTATTATAAATAGTCAGGACCAAATCAACTTAGGTGGGGCATCTATGTATTAGACACTATACAGCAAAATAATTTATGGTATTGAAACTAACAAATAACCGCGATATTTTGTACCCGATTTACTCACGACTATTGAAAATTGAAAATGAATCAAATTATTTTTGGAAGTTTGTAAAATTTCCGTAGAAATGTCCGGAAACTTCCATTGCAGTTTCATTTCCATACAAATATGTTTATTAAATTCTGAAAAAACGATCTACAATGCAATTCGACACGATGTTATTATATTCGATAAGATGTAAGATCAGATACAGAAAAATATTTTATGGTATTGAAACTAACAAAAAACTGTAATAACCTAATTGTACACAATTTAATCAAGTCACAACATTTATTTATACAGGGTGATTTATAATAGGTGTATAAAATATTACCATTTCCTTTAGGGAGTAATATTAAGATGAAAATGTCATATGGACATGAGCCATATTCCCATTAGTTGCAGAACTACAACAGATTAAAGATTTAAATCTATTTTCTTTATTTCTTAATCTTTCCCTCTTTTACCCTTTAGATTTAAATTTAATGAGTAAATAAATTGAAATTCGTCTGTTTCGGCAATTCCATGACATCGATTATTTTGATATTACTCTTTTTACATTGCTATAGTTCTGTAACTTAATGGAATATAGTTCCATTAGAATATATATCGACCTATGTCGATATGACATAGTTAGCTTAAAATTACTACACGATTTTTGTTTTCAAAATTCTATTAAAATTCTGTCCTCTGTTCAAGTCCCTGTATAGGAAATAAACATTTTTGAAATTATAAATGTACATTTCAACTGCTAAACAGACATTTTCAGCAAAATTTGCAAATATTAATGTGTCAGAATTCGTGTCATTTGAAATTATTGTTTTGAAGATAGGCTAATAGCTGTTTGCATCAAAATTTGAACAAATATTTATTTGTGGAAAAAGTCTTTCAAATTTTTTTCCAACAAAGTACTTATAACAAGTTAAAAAAATTTTGAAAGACTTGTAATTCTATAAGAAATTCCAGCAAATTCATAATACATGTCTTGTGGAAAGAGTCTTTCAAATTGTTTTCGAACTAAGTACTTATACCTAGTTAAAAAATTGAAAAAATGAAAGATTTGTATTTCTATAAGAAATTCCAGCAAATGCATAATAAATGTATGGAAAAAGCCTTTCAATTTGTTTTTCAACTAAGTACTTATACCTAGTTGAAAAAATTTGAAAGACTGAAAGATCTGTAAGTCTATAAGAAATTCCAGCAAATGCATAATAAATGTCGTGTAGAAAAAGCCTTTCAATATTTTTTTTCAAATAAGTTCTTATACCCTGTTAAAAAAAATTGAAAGACTGAAAGAATTGTAATTCAATAAGAAATTTCAGCAAATGCATAATAAATGTCGTGTAGAAAAAGGCTTTAAATTTTTTTTTTCAACTAAGTACTTATACCTAGTTAAAAAAAAATTGACAGACTGAAAGATTTGTAATTCTATAAGAAATTCCACCAAATGCATAATAAATTAGAGATAATATATATCGAAAGTTTTATAAGAACTTGTTTGAAATTTATATGCCATTACTATGCAATTCATTTTTTTATTTGAATTTACTTCAATTGTAGCTATTTACTGAAATCCATTCCATTTTTTTAAAGAATCCAACATAATGAAATTCCTTTGTAGATATTTATTGAAACCCATTAATTTTTTTTTAAAGAATCCAATAGAACGAATTTCTTTTGTAGCTATTTATTGAAATATATTAAAATTTTATAAATAATCCCCCAAATATACAGTTGTAAATTTCAAACTTCATTTATAGCTGCTTCCAGTAAAAATAGAGCTCGAAAATGTAATAAGAAATCTATGAAACTGTAATGACAAATTCATTCCTCTTTCATATTAAATTGATTCTACAAGAAATCCCAGCATAATACAATTGAGATAATAATACACTGAAATGACAAATTCATTCCTCTTTCATATGAAACTGTAATGACAAATTCATTCCTCTTTCATATGAAACTGTAATGACAAATTCATTTCTCTTTCATATTGAATTGATTCTACAAGAAATCCCAGCATAATACAATAGAGATAATAATACAATAAAGATAATAATTATCGAAAATTGTATAAGAATTTTTTTAAATTTATATAGAATTACTATAGAATTCATTTTTTTATTGACTTCGTTTGTAGTTATTTTTTGAAATCCATTATTTTTTTAAGAATCCAACAAAATTACGATATTTATATTTTACGTTATTTTGATAGATTCTTAAAAAAAAAAATTGACTTCAATAAATAGCTACAATTTCTCGAAAGTGCTCGAAAATGTAATAAGAAATCTATAAAACTGTAGTGACAAATTCATTCCTCTTCCATATTAAATTCATTCTACATGAAATCCCAGCATAATACAATAGAGATAATACAATATAGATAATAATAATTGAAAATTTGGTAAGAAAATGTTTGGATTTTATATAGAATTACTATAGAATCCATATCTTTATTGACTTCGTTTCTTGTTATTTATTGAAATCCATTATTTTTTTAAGAACCCATCAAAATGACGATATCCATATTGTACGTAATTTTGATACATTCTTTAAAAAAAAATAATTCACTTCAATAAATAGCTACAATTTATTGAAGTCCATTATTTATTTATTTTAAGATTCTATCAAAATAACGTAAAATATGCCTGAAATTTATATATCGTTAGTATACAAGCCATTTTTTTTAAATTGATTTCCTTTGTAGCTATTTAATGAAATCCATAAAAAAATACAAAAAATCTATTAAGAAGACTACTTATACTCTATACATTTTTTGGAAATTGACTTCCTTTGTATCTATTTATTGAAATCCATTAAAGTTTTATAACGAATCCTTCAAAATGACTAAAATATTTATCTCCCATTACTATAAAACCCATTTTTTCAATTGACTTTCTTTCTAGCCATTTCCAGCAATAAAAATGCATGGAAATTTAATACAAAAATCCATAATCAGTTAATTTTGAATCCATATACTGTTGACACTGCAACTGTTCATTGTAAATCCATTACAGTTTTATAAACCCATCAAAATTATGTAAAATATGCATGTAATTTATATACCATTATTATACGATTCATATTTAATTTTGCAATTGACCTCGTCTGTAGGTATTTCCAGTAATAATAATGCATGAACGTTTAATCAAAAAAATCCATTAAACTGTAATATTAAATTCATTCCTATTTCATAATAAATACGAAACAATTTTTAATGGCATACATATAGAGATACTTTTCATGGATTTATTGTAAACATTTTAGTACATAAAAAAATTATGAGCTGTGGATTTTTGAAGCAATGTTATTAATTCAATGATATTAATCAGTTTAAATGAATATTACTGCACTGATTTATAAAAGTATTCATTTGAAATCTGCTGTAACTGCTATAAGTTTGTTCTGTTTAAATTTTTTTGGAGGTCCTGCTATTACAACTTTCTATCATTATCATAAGCATTATATTCTTCAATATATTATTATAATCATTATAGTGTACTGAAAATTATGCCGGAAAGATTGAAAAAATGAAATTTCTTTGGAAGTCCCTGAAAATTACGGCGGAAAGATATGAAACTTAAATCACTCCTCACTTCGTCTTTGAAGTTTTTAAATTTTTAGTTGCTTTACAGCGATAAAAAAACGCCTTTTAGATAGATAACATTAAGACTCTGCATAGCTGTTTGAAAATAATATGGTGCAATAATATTCATTTAAACATGTTAACACCAATGATGAACTGAAGCTCTTATCCACATGGTCAGAAATTAACGAAGGTAACCTTCTTGCGAACTTTTAATCCAAATAACGTTCATCGCGGGCCGTAAAGGAACTTAAAAACGACCGCACGAATGTGCCTTGCGCTTAGACGCGGGGCATAAAAAGCGACGCTAATGCAGCTCCTCAGTATATCCTCGTGCGGCTTCTTTTACGGGCCTTTATGGCCACTTAAAAGCCTCGCATTGTATGGAAATACGTATGCACGGGGCTAATAAACGTGGACGTAAACTCTCACACTGGAACGGATTAATTCCCCGTGCCTTAAAAAGTTTCAATTATGCCCGATTATAACGTCTTCCCTTTCGCCAACGAAAAATGACTCATCAAATATAATTTCGATTGAATTTAACATTGAATATTTCAGTAATTACTGCCAAACATCTCAAAATTTCAATTAAGTATATCAAACAAAATTTCAATAAGTTTAACTTGACTTCAACTAGTTAAGTATAGTTTTAGTGGTGTAGTAACAATCATGTCTAACACAGGTCAATATAAATAAGTACATAATAAACAAAATAATTAAAACTAGCCAATGAAGATATCAAAGACACATACAAAATTTAAAACTTACAATTTGTCAAACTTACTAATTTTAATGATTAACGTTAAAAAAGTTTGTAAAAAAGTACTGCCATTTTGACTGACAAATTGTTATTGATAATACAAACATTTCAATTACTCCGTCAACATTTTAATGCTGATTTAGAATATTTTAATAAATACTGTCAAACACCTCAAAATTTCAATGAAAACTTACAAAATATCAATAATTTTTGCCAAAATTTTAATGATTGTGACAACATTTTAAAGATTATTTTCAAAAACTCTGTCAAAATTGCAATGAAAAGTTATAATCAGGGTTGGTGTGATAAAAATCAAAATTGATTTAAATAAAAATTGATTTTGTTTTAAATTATTCATTATTTTTGCTCTGTTTGTTCATTCCAAAATGGCAGATATTTTTTTGGATACAGTAATTAGCCACAAGAGGGACAAATAGGCAGAAATGACAAATCTGGATAGAATAAATGGCAGATCTATCTTTGGAAACCATAACTTAGTCACAATAGAAAATATAGGCAGAAATGAGAAATCTGGGTAGAATAAGTGGCAGATAGATCTTTTGATACAGTAATAGCCACAAGAAGGACAGGACAAATAGGCAGAAATAAGAAATCTGAGAAGAATAAATGGCAAATAGTTCTTTGGATGTTTTGACCTGTTTTAAAAATGCATAGCAATTGTATTGTATTTTTCTCTCTATGTTAGTATCAAACCTTTATTGATGTATTGTGACTTTATGTTAATTATGTCCACATTTTGTGTGTTCTAATTTGTATGACATATGTAAACTTTATGTAATAGCACGTAAATAAATTATTCTTATTCTTATTCTTATTCTTATTCTTGGATACAGTAATTAACCACAAGAAGGACAAATAGGCAGAAATGAGAAATCTGAGAAGAATAAATGCCAGAGGGACAAATTGGCAGAAACGACAAATCTGGATAAAATAAATGGCAGAACGATAGAATAATCAGCCACAATAGGAAAAATACGTAAAAATGATAAATGTTTTTCATGTTTTTATTTGAATTGACTTCAATTGTAGCTATTTCTAGAAATCTATTCAATTTTTTTAAAGAATCCAACAGAATGAAATTTCTTTGTAGCTATTTATTGAATTCCATTAATTTATTTTTAAAAAATCCCAATTTCTTTTATAGCTATTTATTGAAATTTATTAAAATTTTATAAACAATCCATCAAATATACAGTTGAAAATTTCAAACTTCTCTTGTAGCTGCTTCCAGTAAAAATAGTGCACGAAAATGTAACGAGAAATCTTTGAAACTGTAATGACCATTTCATTCCTCTTTCATATTTAATTGATTCTACAAGAAATCTCAGCAACTACGTATATAATACAATAGAGATAATAATTATCGAAAAATGTATAAGAAATTTTTTGAAATTTATATAGAATTACTATAGAGTCCATTTTTTTAATGAGTTTGTTTGTAGTTATTTATTGAAATCCATTCAATTTTTTTAAAGAATCCAACAGAATGAAATTCCTTTGTAGCTATTTATTGAATTCCATTAATTTATTTTTAAAGAATCCAACAAAACGAACTTCTTTTGTAGCTATTTATTGAAATTTATTAAAATGTTATAAACAATTCATCAAATATACAGTTGTAAATTTCAAACTTCACTTGTAGCTGCTTCCAGTAAAAATGGTGCAAGAAAATGTAATGAGAAATCTATGAAACTTCAATGACAAATTCATTCCTCTTTCATATTAAATTGATTCTACAAGAAATCTCAGTAATTACGTATATAATATAATAGAGATAATAATTATCGAAAAATATATAATTTTTTTTGAAATTTATATAGAATTACTATATAATCCAATTTTTTAATGACTTCGTTTGTAGTTATTTATTGAAATCCATTTTTTTGCTAAGAATCGATGAAAATGAAGTAATCCATATGTTTTTAGAAATTGACTTCCTTTGTAGCTACTTATTGAAGTTCATTATTTTTTTTTCTTAAGAATTCATCAAAATGATGTAAAATATGCTTGAAGAGTATGTACCATTATAATACAAGCCATCAAAATGACGATTTCCATATTTTACGTTATTTTGATAGATTCTTTAAAAAAAAAATGACTTCAATAAATAGCTACAATTTGTTTAAGTCCATTATTTTTTTTATTAAAGAATCTATCAAAATTACGTAAACTATGCTTGAAATTTATATATCATTACTATACAAGCATATTTTTTTTAAATTGACCTCCTTTGTAGCTATTTAATGAAATCCATAAAAAAAAATCTATCCAGAAGACGTAGTCTATACTTTTTTTGGAAATTGACTTCCTTTGTATCTATTTATTGAAATCCATTAAGTTTTATATAGAATCGTCAAAATGACTAAAATATTTATCTTCCATTACTATAAAATCCATTTTTTTTAATTGGCTTCCTCTCGAGCCATTTCCAGCAATAAAAATGGATGGAAATTTAATACAAAAATCCATAATCAGTTAATTTTGAATCTATATACTGTTGAAACTGCAACTGTTTATTGTAAATCCAAGAATCTATGAAAATGACGCAATCCATATTTTTTTTGGAATAGACTTCCTTTGTAGCTACTTAACGAAGTTCATTATTTTTGTTCTTAAGAATTCGTCAAAATGACGTAAAATATGCTTGAAAAATATATACCATTACAATACAAGCCATTTTTTTTAAATTGACTTCCTTTGTAGTTTTTTATTTAAAACCATTAAAGTTTTATAAAAATTCCATCAAAATGGCTAAAATATTCTTGAAATTTATATTCCATTGCATTAAAATCCAAGTTTTTTAAATGACTTTCTATCTAGCTATTTTCAGTAATAAAAATGCATGAAAATATAATACAAATATCTATATTCTGGTTAATGTTGAATCCACATACTGTTGAAACTACAACTGTTCATTGTACCATAAGAAGGACAAATAGGCAGAAATGAGGAATCTGAGAAGAATAAATGGCAGATAGTTCTTTGGATACAGTAATTAGACACGAGAGGGACAAATTGGCAGAAATGACTAATCTGGATAGAATAAATGGCAGATCTTTCTTTGGAAACAATAATTTAGTCACTTTTCAATTCAATCAATTTAGTTTCAGTTAAGTTAATAGGAAAAATATTCATTGTTCTTGCACTGTGTGTGCATTCCAATAGGTGAACAATTAAAAATATAATGTAACTATACAGTTAGCATGCTTGAAAATAGATAACTGTAAGTTAAAATTTTTCTGTTCTTCCATATTTTGGTGCTCGAAAATGTAATAAGAAATCTATGAAACTGTAATGACAAATTCATTCCTCTTTCAAATTAAACTGATTCTACAAGAAATCCCAGCATAATACAATAGAGATAATAATACAATATAGATAATAATTATCAAAAATTTTATAAGAAAATTTTTGAAATGGCAGAGCTTTCTTTGGAAATGATAATTTAGTCACAATAGGAAAAATAGGCAGGGATGAGAAATCTGGGTAGAATAAGTGGCAGATAGTTCTTTGGATATAGTAATAGCCACAAGAAAGACAAATAGGCAGAAATGAGAAATTTGAGATGAATAAATGGCAGATAGTTCTTTGGATATAGTAATTAGTCACAAGAAGGACAGATAGGCAGAAATGAGAAATCTGAGAAGAATAAATGGCAGATGGATAAATTGGCAGAAACGACAAATCTGGATAAAATTAATGGCAGAACTGTAGAATAATTAGCCACAATAGGAAAAATAGGCAAAAATTATAAATGTTTTTTACGTTTTTATTTGAATTTACTTCAATTGCAGCTATTTATAGAAATTCATTTAATGTTTTATTAATTCTTCCTATCTAGCTATTTTCAGTAATAAAAATGCATGAAAATTTAATACAAATATCTATTTTCTGTGTTAAAGTTGAATCCACATACTGTTGAAACTACAACTTTGAATACAGTAATTAGCCACGAGAGGGACAAATTGGCAGAAACGACAAATCTGGATAAAATAAATGGCAGAACGATAGAATAATTAGCCACAATAGGCAAAACAGACAGAAATGATAAATGTGGGAAGAACAAATGGCATACCTTTCTTATACTATAATACTTATAATGCAAAACATTTTTTGCATCACATTAAAATTCGTACTAAGATTTTTTTTTTTGGGCTTACGCGGATTGTAAAATACCTGTTTATGGTATAAGTGGATAAAGTCGAATTTTATTTTCTTATGCCATATAATCAATTATTGTGTAAAAGTTCAATTACAAGTGTCAAATTTGCAATGATTAATGCCAAATTTTGAAAATTCCTGGCAATTTTTTCATCAGAATCGCATTGATTACTATAAAAGGTACTATTGTTACACTTAAAATTGCATGCTTATTGTCAAATTTTCTGTCATACTTTTGAATATTTTATAGTTTGAATAACTTACAACTTTTCTTATTTGTTTCAAAATATAATTTTGTCAAATTTTCAATTATTGCTGCCAAACGTAATGATTAGTGTCAAGTTTTAATTATTTAAATCAAATATTAAATTATTGTGTCCAAGTTCAATTAATATATCTAGTGTCAAACTTGCATTGATTAATGTAAAATTTTCAATTGTATAGGACAGAATAGCTATTTATGGTATAAGTGAAGTGAGGTGTATATGTATTTTCTTTTGTTGTTTTGTTGAAATTTTGTATATCATGTAGCGTTTTTTTGGTAATAAATATTCTTTATTATTATTATTATTAGCCACGAGAGGGACAAATTGGCAGAAACGTCAAATCTGGATAAAATAAATGGCAGAACGATAGAATAATTAGCCACAATAAGCAAAATAGGCAGAAATGATAAATGTGGGAAGAACAGATGGCATACCGTTCTTGGGATACTATAATTAGCCATAATAGAAAAATTAGGCAGACTTTTTTTGCATCACATTAAAATTAGTACTAAGATTTTTTTTTTGGCTTAGGCGGATTGTAAAATATCAATTTATGGTATAAGTGTGAATAAAGTCGATTTTTGTTTTCTTATGCCATATAATCAATTATTGTGTACAAGTTCAATTACTAGTGTCAAATTTGCAATGATTAATGCCAAATTTTGAAAATTCCTGGCAATTTTTTCACCAGAATCTCATTGATTACTATAAAATGTACTATTGTTACACTTAAAATTGCAAGCTTATTGTCAAATTTTCTGTCAAACTTTTGAATCCAACATACAACTTTTCTTATTTTGTTTCAGAACATAATTTTGTGAAATTTTCAATTATTGCTGCCAAACGTAATGACGTTTTAATTATTTATATGAAATATTAAATTATTGTGTTCAAGTTCAATTAATATATCTACTGTCAATCTTGCCATGATTGATGTAAAATTTTCAATTGTGTAGGATAGAATAGCTATTTATGGTATAAGTAAAAAACAGTTCAGCGCAAGAGGCGAAGCCGAGTGCGATAATGTTTTCGAGTGGATAAAATTGCTTTATTCACGTGTACCATACAAGATTGTTTCAAATTAGTTATTAGAATTGAAGAATTTTCGTGAAGTGTCACATTGTCAGGAGTTGATGAAAATTTGACTTTATTCACATATACCATAAATAGCTATAAATTTGGATTAATGTTTGCAGCATATTTTTATGTATTTATCGCTGATCGTTTATTGGAAAGTTCTGAAGTGACTTGCTATATATTTCCCCATTCATGACTGTTCATGTTTTATTTGACCCAATTCGTTCCTCTAAAAATGTGGCTCATTAAGGGTTCAATAGAAGCGGTGCATTTTAAAGGTGCATTGAGTTGAATAACCGTGGCATGAAAGAAATTGAGTATTTCAGTAAATTAATTATGAACGTATTACGCCGAGGGTTTCGCAAGTTTCGTTCGTGCGCCACTTAAAACCGACATCAAAGTATTGAATATCAGAAATTCAATTTGCTTACAGTGGATTTTTAGTTTTAAGCACGTCTTAAAAGTTCGTCACTTTGCGCTAACAATGGCGAGTTCGCGGGGACGTTTTGTCGCACTTCCGGCTTTCGCGGGGGGCCGTAATGAGGGGGCGGCCGGGAAGCCGTACCTTCCCAGTCGGCAACAGTCGATTGTGCAATTACCGGGAATCCGTACGACCGATGCGCGTGATTAACGGGAATCGCCGGGAAAACGCTTTCACGCAAAGTTTTAATAACTTCGGGCATTTCCCGGAAGCGGGGCGAGGCAAAAGGCAGGGAAGCCAGTGGAAATTCCGAAATCCTCTTACGCCCGAAAAACCCGACGTCGCGGTCTGAAGATATCGTCCTGCCACGTAATTTATCGCAGGATAGGCACAAACAAAGCCGCCCCCGGACACCCGCCGCCCCCGCTAATGGAACGGTGCGCAAAGATGAATTATTTATTACGTCCCCCGAAAAAAGACGTATTCCCTCACTCCCTCCTTATCCCCTTATTTCTTTTAATAACGCGCATACCTAACCCTAGTCCTGGCATCGATCCGCCCGGATTAATCCCGTCTCCGTCGCTTTTAATTAGGGACTCCCCCCTCCCCCGCCCCCGGATCGGGAAAAATCGAGGAAAACGTCTCCATCGGCCGGGGCACTGTTTACCCCCCTCTCGCGAGTGGGGTTTTCCGGGCCGTAATTAAGCGGGTTCAACGAACCGTGCAGGTGAAAAACGGGGAGATTTCCCGAGATCGATCGCTTTATTAGCATCAATTAGCACGTCAATTCAATTGTAAGTTGGATCGAGATAAGCCCAGCACACAGCTCGGGCCTCCTTTAAATCCGCGTTGAAACTGCGCTGCTTCATATTCAATTAACACGCCAAACGCGGCAGCATAAAGGAAGGAAAACTGTCGAGTATTATACTGCGTTAAGACGGAGTTTAGTTTTTGTATGTCAACAGCTCAATCTAATTATTGAAATCCAAAAATCAAATAAGTAAACAAATATACGATGTGTAAAAGATGTTCAAGGCCAAAGATCAAGTGAGTTCTGTATGGTACCCTACCGACTGCGCCAATTTACAGTGAAGATTGTTGTTCAGTTTTGTATATCAACAGCTCAATCTAATTATTGAAATCCAAAAATCAAATAAGTAAACAAATATACGATGTGTTAAAGATGTCCAAGGCTAAAGATCAAGTGAGTCCTGCATGGTATCTTACCGACAGCGCCAATTTACAGTGAAGATTGTTGTAAGTCCACTTGGCATTCGTTATTATTTTAAAACAAAAGTCTTACGTAGAACAAGATTTAAAAAAAGACTTATAACAATGGTCACTGGAAATTGGCGCAGTCGGTAGGATACCACACAGAATGGACACAATTAACACGCCAATCGCGGCAGCATAAAGGAAAGAAAACTGTCGAGTATTATACTGCGTTAAAATGGAGTTCAGTTTTTCATGTCAACAGCTCAATCTATTTATTCAAATCCAAAAAACAAATAAGTAAACAAAAATGCGATTTGTTAAAGTTTTTCCAACCCAAGCCAAAGGATCAAATGAGTGCTGTAAGGTATCCTACCAGCTGCGCCAATTTCCAGTGAATATTGTTATAAGTCCACTTAACTTAACATTCGTTATTATTTCAACACAATAATTTTACTTACAATAATATTTAACTTACACCTTACACTTACAACAATCTTCACAGGAAATTGGCGCAGTCGGTAGGATACCATGCATAGTGGATACTTAACATTCCTTATTATTTTAAAAATCTTACTTTCAATAAAGTTTAATAAAGACTTGGAACAATCTTCACTGGAAATTGGCGCAGTTTTTGGGACACCCTGTATAGTATTATCGGAGACCATATCAACTAAATAACATTCATCCCAAAAAATTGGCGCAGTCGGTAGGACTATGGGACACCGTGTATAGTTCAGGTATTATCGGAGACCATGTCAACTAAATAACATTCATGCCAAAAAATTGGCGCAGTCGGTAGGACTATGGCCTCATTTAAACTTTAAATTTCAATTACAAATTTATTTACTCCTCTATTAGCAATTTATATTTAACAATTGCTATAAAACCGTCGATATTTCACATAATTCCGAGATAAATTACGATTATCAGGAAACGTCGTGCTAATTAATTACATTTAAATTTAATAATTCGGCCTGTCTCATTGATGTAATGTTAGGAAGAGCTAATTACAAACGCAGTGATGTTTTACTCATATTTACATAATGATATTTACATAATGCATTTATAATAATTATCAATTTAATTAATTAACTGCTGTGAATTATATTTTTGAAATTAATACGTAATGACGTAAACGTGGAAATTTTCATAATTACCAGCACATGCCTACAGTCAAATGAAATAATTAACGTATTTATTACATCAAAACAGTTTTTATTAATTTATTTATGGATCTTTTTAATTCATGTTTAATGCATTGTTGGACACGAAAATATGAAATATTCACCGAAAACAGATCGAACTTCCATTCCAAATAAGCCATAAATAATTAAATAATGATGGATTCCTGTGCATAATTAATAAATGGAAAAATAATTCACTTTGTTCAAATTACTTCATTTATTAATTATAACAACAGTTTCGGACTATATTAGGCCATATATAACGTAGGTGTCTCATTTTGTATGGTCATGGTTTATGGTTTATGGTATGCATTTAAGTCTAGTTGATACCAAAATTTGTACAATGTAGAATAAAACTGTTGTCATGCAGTTTTGTAAAATTATGGATTCCTCTGCATAATTATTAAATGGAAAAATAATTCACTTTGTTAAAATTACTTCATTAATTAATTATAACAACAGTTTCGGACTATATTAGGCCATATATAACGTAGATGCTTCATTTATTATGGTCATGGTTTATGGTATGCATTTAAGTCCAGTTGATACGAAAATTGCCCAGTGTAGAATAAAACTGATGTCACGCAATTTTGTAAATATTTTTATTAAGAGTAATTCATCATCAATGGCGGTTAGAAAATAAATTATTATTATTATTATTATTATTATTGAGTTCAATGTTTTATCCATAAAGTTACCAGTTATATATTTAAAGTTGTTATATGTAGTACTTACTGGTAGAACATTTATTTTTATTTTATTTTATGATTTATTTATTATATTTCGCCTGACTAGTTTCGGTTATAGACAACCATCATCAGAGGCATGTGTTCAATGTTCATATAAAAAAAAATTGTCCAAAATTTGATATATTATGTCTAATTTGATTTTTTTTAACTTTCTTTATCAGTATTACTGCAGACAATCATCAGAGGAATGTATTCAATGTTCACATGAAAAAAAATGGCAAAAATTTGATATATCGTCGGCTTAATGTTACAAGGTTGTATGTGAAAATTTATAAATTTGGGAATATGGACTTTAAATATGTTTGTTGTTACAGAAAATGATGTATTGTGCACTGTAATTAGATTTTTTTTATCACAAGTCTTTAATATTTCGATTTTAACCTTCCAACAAGTTGTAGACATAAAAATTGAAAAAAAATGTTACATGCAACCTTATAACACTAAACCGACGATATGTCTAATTTAAAGTTTTTTTAATGATTATTTCTTGATTAGTATTACTGCAGACCAAAGTTTTGGTCTATAATATATTATACTCAAAAATGTATTGTTTAAAAACGACGCAATATACACGAAAATTGTGCTTGCAATCAATAAACCTTGTAATGTTAACAAAGAGTATTATTACAAGTCATTAATGTCAATAAATTTTCGTATATTTGAATTTCACGTAATTACCTTATAATGAATATAAAGTTTGAAAATGACTATTAATGAGTCGAAAGTGGTTTTTGGGCTATTTAGCTCGAAACACAATGTTTGGATAAAACTTTTTTGTATAAAACATTCATTTCATTACAACCAAATTTCCGTCCGTTTTCTGTTAGAATTCAAATAGTTATTAATGATACAAGTTCGTAAAGTAGTTCTTTTTTGTACGAGCGTGAATTTTGTCGAACGAGGCACAAAAACAAAACAGTTTTTTGTCAACAAAAAAACGCGAGTGCAAAGATGTTCTTTACGAAAGTGACATCATGCAAAGTTTTTTCTGCGTCAGCTGTTAAGAAAAAATATCTCAAATTGTACCAATTGTATCATTAACTTGAGTTGAATGAAACTTTAAACTGAATGTTTAAAGTTTTGAACTCGTTTCGTTTTATTGAATGTAGAGAAATTTTTGAATTTTTTGATTTTTTTTTAAATTTAATTTGAATTGAATTTTTTAATTGTCATTGTCATTCAAAAGTTTCAAATTTTGATGCAAGATTCTATTTTTTATTAAATTTGTGACTGAATGATTAGTGTGTAAAACTTATTATACACACAGTTGATGTTTTTACGCACTTGTGCTAAAATGTATCACTTTACTCACAGCAGTGCGTAAAAACTTAGTTTATGCACTGTCGTAGATAAAATTAATAATGGAATCACGAAAATAATGATTTATTTATAAGCGATATCGAAAGGTATCTGGTAAATTCCTCGAATGAGATTGATCGAAAATATAAATCCTCAAACTTATAATTTTTCGAAAACATAATTTCTCTGTCATATTTTAAACAGTTTCCATAAAAATTTCGATTAGTCTGTCAAAATTTCAACAATTTGTGTCAAATTATTTAAGATTACTGTCAGATTGGATTTAGATCAGATTACTGTCAGATTCCATGGAAACTAACAGTCGATTAAACGTATTTGACGATAATTTCTATGAAAACTAATTATCTCAGAAGTATTACTGTCAGCCATTTAATTCTTTACTGTTAAGTCAAACTTAAAAGATTACCTACTCTTGAAATAGCAATGAATATTGTCAATAATTTGATATTATCAATTAATTCAATTGTTGTTTCATTTATTCTGTTAAAAATCAGTAATTTCTCCTAAAATTGCAATGTTAACAGTCATATTTTAAACATCCATATTTTTTCCTTTGAAACTAACAGACGATTTAACATAATTGAGGATCATTTCTATGAATACTAACAAACTTAGAAGTATAACTGTCAACCATTTAATTTTTGACTGTTAAGTCAAATTGAGAAGATTACCTACTCTTGAAATAGCAATTATTATTGTCAATATCTTTACATTATCAATTATTTCCATTATTGTTTCATATATTCTGTAAAAAAATCAGTATTTGCCGTCATATTTTGAACAGTTTCCCTAAAAATTTCGATAATTCTATCAAAATTTTATTAATTTGTGTCAAATTGTCGAAGATTATTGTCAAATTCCTGTTTTCATGGAAACTAACAGTCGGTTAAACATAAATGAGGATAATTTCTAAAAAAACTAACTAACTTAGAAGTATAACTGTCAACCATTTCATTTTTTACTGTCAAATTTAAATGCTTACTCTTGAAATAGCAATGATTATTGTCAATATCTTTACATTATCAATTATTTTCATTATAATTTCAGTTATTCTGTAAAAATTAGTGACTTCTGTCAAAATTGCAATGCTTACAGCCATATTTTGAAAGTCTCCATAATTTTTTTTGTTACTCTGTCAAAATTTCAATAATTTGTGTCAAATTAGTAAATATTACTGTCAAATTTCTATTTCCATGGAAAATAACAGTCGATTAAACATAATTGGTGATAATTTTTATGAAAACTATACCACTTTTAAAACTTAAACTATATTACTTAATGAGTTTTACCTATAAACTGATGATATAATTCCTGAAAATTATAATTTCTATAATGTAATTGGTCGGAAATGGAATTTCTCGAATGGAATTGCTTGAAAATTCAATTCCTCGCATGTAATTCTGCCTGAAATTAAAGATCCTCGGAAAGGAACTTGTACTCCGAGAAATTAGTGTTCAGGAAATTCGCTTCGAGCAATATGTTTTCGGAAAATTCACTTCGAGCAATCTGTTTACGAGAAATTTGCTTCGAGCAATTTGTTTTCGGAAAATTCACTTCGAGCAATCTGTTTTCGGGAAATTTACTTCGAGCAACTGATTTCGAAAACTTTAACAAGATGCCATGGACTGTTATTTCCTTTACCATAACCTTTACCATACAAAAATCATTAAAGGCAATATGTTTTCAGAAAATTGACTTAGAGCAATCTGTTTTCGAGAAATTCGCTTCAATCAATTTGTTTTCGGAAAATTCACTTCGAGCAATCTGTTTTCGGGAAATTTTCTTCGAGCAATTGATTTCGAAAACTTTAACAAGATGCCATGGACTGTTATTTCCTCTAATATAACCTTTACCATAAAAAAATCATTAAAGACTAACAAAATTCATTATCAACTTAAGCCTAACAAAATTAGTTTTTCCAGCGAAATTAAAGATAAACTCATTGTGACTGGTAAAGCAAAAACTTTAATATTTTTGACGTAAGTTCTCAAACTGATATGCACACAAAAGAAACGAATTCAACGTACTGCAGAAAACCTCTCATGTAATAATCATTTCTTCCCACAGGAAACATTTCATGAACTTTCCATAAAGTCCCTGCGAAGTACATAAAACCCACAATAAAACGATAGTTTCGAAAAGATTTCACGTACCTCCCAAAAGAAATGTTTCATGGACTTCTCGTAAAGTTTAAAATATTTTACATACAAAAAAGTTCGATTAAATAAATGAAAACAATGCAACAAAAAATACAATATTTTTTATAAACAAGTTTGTTATTTGAACTATTCGAATATATAAGTAAGTTTATTCTAAACAAATTGTAAGTAGTAGGTAATTAATGCAACGCATACTGATCAGGAATATAAAAAAAAATGTAAAAAACAAGATTAATATGATTTAGAAAAAAATCATTGATTTTAAATTTATTTTAAAAAAATCATGATTTATTCCAACCCTAGTTCGAATTACATTAACACAGTAAATTTTTGTTTTTTCAAACATATTACATGTTTGTTTTTACATTTTAATCTTTCAATGATTTTATTATCATTTTAAAATAGTATCACAATGTACATATTTCATGGATTTCTACATAAATTTTCATACATTTTTTTTTTGCAAATTCACAATGTACATATTTGATGGATTTCTACATAAATTTTCATACATTTTTTTTTGCAAAATCTTTGATTGCTCATTTATTATCCTGTTGAAATCTAACATCCTTCTTGATAATGGATTTAAATTGTTAGGTAAGGAACAATTGAAACAACTTTTGTTCGACAGTTGAAACCTTCAAATTTGTTTGTTCGAAAGTCTATCATCGTGGATTTGTATATATATGTTCACACATTTTATTTTCTGCAAAAACTGTTACTGTAAAAAGCTTTTAATGCTCATTTGATAATCTGTTGAAATCTATCAACCTATTTCACAATGGATTGAGATTTTCGGTCAGTGACCAATTGAAGCAACTTTAGCTACAACTTTAGTTTATCTTTCAAAATCAAGGACCAATTGAAACAACATTTGTTCGATTGTCGATTTTTTTTTTTTGGCTTTTTTGGGCTGCTCACCCATCCGCCAGATTTTCGATCTTTAGAATTATTTTGTTTGAAAGTTTGACATCGTGGATTTTTTATATAAATTTTCATACATTTTTTTTTCTGCAAAGTTACTGTAAAAAGCTTTTAATGCTCATTTGTTAATCTGTTGAAATCTAACAACATACTTCACAATAGATTGAGATTTTCGGGTAAGGATCAATTGAAACAACTTTTGTACGACTTTTGAAGCTTTCGAATTGGTTTGTTCGAAAGTCTAACATCGTGGATTTTTATATAAATTTACGTACATTTTTGTTTTGCAAAGTTACTGTAAAACACTTTTAATGCTCATTTGTTGATCTGTTGAAATCTAACAACTAAGTTCACAATGGATTGAGATTTTAGGTTAAGGACCAATTGAAGCAACTTCAGCTACAACTTTAGTTCGTCTTTCGAAATCAAGGACCTATTGACACAACTTTAGTTACTACATTGGTTCGACTTTCGAAACTAACGACCAATTGAAACAACTTAAGGTACAATTTTGGTACGACTTTCAAAATGAAGGACCAATTGAAACAAGTTTTGTTACAACGTTGGGTGGACTTTCGAAACTAAGAACCAATTGAAACAACTTTAGTTGCAACTTTGGTACGATTTTAGAAACTTTCGATTTTTTTAAAAGTAGTTTCAAATTAACACAAGTTGTTTCAATTGGTCTTTACCCTTCAATCTCAATCAACAATCACTTTTCAAGCAAGCATTTTTTATCATCATCCCTCTTCATGTACTAATATTAAATATTTCTGGACGGTAGTTGTGTCCTTTATAATTACGGTACTCATGTGAAGGAGAAGAGTCCTTACATGAATGTGAGAACTAGAGTACTCATGTGAAGGAGGAGAGTCCTTACATTAGTTACAATCATGTAAGAACTCTTCTCCTTCACCTGAGTACTCCAGTTCTCACATTCATGTAAGGACTATTTTTCTTCACATGAGTACTCCAGTTCTCATATTCATGTAAGGACTCTTCTCCTTCACATGAGTACTAAAGTTCTCACATTCGTTTAAGAACTCTTCTCCTTCACATGAGTATTCCAGTTCTCACATTCATGTAAGGATTCTTTTCCTTCACATGAGTACTCCAGTTCTCACATTCATGTAAGGACACCTCTCCTTCACATGAGTACTGAAATTATAATGGACACAACTACTGTCCGGAAATATGTAACTGGAGTACAACTTGACATTTTCAAGAACGCAATTTTTTATAGACGTAATTAGTCTCATCATCATTCTTAATGTAATAACATTGAGTTATTCCGAACGGGAGTTTACCGCGATATTAAAAAAGAATCGTGATATTTTTCCATGTAATTTCTGGCTTCAATTTGACTGTAAAACGTTTTTAATATGACACATTTATGAACTGGCTGCACGTAATGAACTCTTTGATGTAACAACAGTGCACAGTTTAACAAGGGACATATTTGGCTTTAACAATTTTTAACCTACATTGCAACTATCCCTGCGTATCGATCGCGCAGATTTGCCCCTCTCTCTCTCTCCTGCCTCTCGCCGTCCTCCGCAGCGCCGAAGTTTTAATATTAATCAGCCTCCGGGTTCCTGAATACATTACCGATGATAGATGCCGTTTTAATTTGTCAGTCAATTAATGATGAATTTGCCCCATTAAACTATACCCTACGTCAAAATCAACTCTGCTCAACCGAGTAGAACCAACTGAAGGAGGAAATCAACAGCGACAACACCAACGGAAAAGGCGCCAACGTGAGCCCTCCACCCCGAAAAATCACAATCCGCGACAATCACAAGTTTCCAAAAACCGATCGGGGGAAGGGACGAGGCGCTACACAAGGAGTTAATACAGGAGTGAAGAAGCGTACACAAATCCATTTAATGTGTTCACACATGCCCTGCGGTCGTCACGTGGAAAGTAAAAACCGCGCGCACGCCCAGGAAACGCACCAATTTTTTTCAAAAAAATTCATGCGAGAAAAAGTTTTAATGCACCATTTTTTTTTTCTAAATTGCGTGAGGGATGCGAAAAAGTTTTAATGTTCAGCATCAGAAGTAATAACTGCAAAATCTCATGTATAATACGCACTTAACCAAAAACCAAAAACCAAAAAAGTATTGCATACTTATATTCGAAATCAAAATATGTTTCGCACATGTCGCACTTAGTATACTTACTTAGAGCCTACAATTACTACTACTTAGAGCCTACTTACTTAGAAGTAAGTAGCGAAAAATGGGCCCATGTATTTCTTATGGGGAAAATGCCGCAGAACTGTCATAGCCCCACTACTTTCAGCCTGAAAGTAGGAATCATCACGTCATTGATGATTTTCGTTCATGTATGTGATCATTTCAGGACCCCACATGCCCTCCAATCACTAACCTACAGATCCAATATTCGCCTTTCTTCATTGCATCATCTTCATTGTTAAACATTCATCATCTTCATTGTTAAACAGACATCATATTTAATGTTACATAACTTTGAAACATGTAAAACCATCAAATATCCTTATTGCCAAAACAAATAGCGCTAAAATGTAGACTTGCCGAGTTCTTTGGCTTTTATGGCAATCTGTAATCTTGAAGATCACCTTAAAAGACTGCCCATTTTCGTGGATATCAAGCCTCCCTCATTCCTCACTTCAGTTATTTTGCACAACAAATTTTTCCCACTCTGCATTATGTATGTAAATAATTTCGTAGCTTGTAAAACGTCAGCGATGCAAATTACCATATTGTTTTTGTTTGTCTCGTTTTTAAATTTTTGTCGGCCCTCAATCACGGCCGGGTAATTAAAAAATGCGATTTAATTAGCGATAACTGCAGGCGGAACGCGAGTTCGGAACAATCGATGGGACGGGAAATGGGGAAAAAAGGAGCGTGATTTCGGCGTCAATTTACATTTGAAATGAACCACGCAGTTCGCTTCCAACTGCGTCCAACTTTGGCAATAATAACTGTTGAACGAATTTTCTGCACAATGCCCGGGAGGTGATAAATAGAAAATAGAAAGCGGCCAGTGCAGAGGGAGGATAATAGTCCCGCCCCCTTTTTTTCCGCAGAGATAAGGGCATTAATTGAAACCGTAGATATTTTCAGTTTTAATTATCCCCGCGTGGGGATTTAAAATTAATAGAATACCTAAACTGGAACGAGATTAAATTTTTACTGTGGATAATATGGCGGGGCAACTTTGGCAATAATACACTTTGAATCAGTTTTCCGCACAATGATTGGAGCTGGTGAATAGAAAATAGAAAACGTGTAATGAAAAGACGACAATGGTTTTACAGAGATAGGAAAAAAACAACTTTTTCTGGAACGGAATGGAAACTGAAACTGGAGCTGAATATAAAATTTCGATTTCAATTATATTCATTTTGACGTTTTTATAATATTTCTTTAAGTGGAATATTTGTTAGCAACGTTACAGGAATGCGATGATTTCTAGGATGGCCGAATGTTAATCATACCTCTCATAAGCCAAACGTATATTGAGAAGTCGATAATAGTGTTTTAGTTTCTTACACAGATAAGAACATAAATATGATGAAGTGACTAAGCAAAAAACACTAAAGCAAAAAACAAAACCAAAATACAAAAGCAAAAACAAACTGAAACTGGAATTATCTAAAAAAAATTGGACTTCATTTTTTTTTTTCAATAGATTGTAATATTAAAAATACAATATTGATCGTAGCTGAGAATTTTGTAGGTGATAATTTCTCTTCTTGGCTTCACCCTCAAAACTTCAAAAATCTCCAATTATTGCAAAAAAGTGCATAACTCAATAATATAATTAATAATTATTTTTGCAATAATCGAAAATTGTTATTACCAAGGTCTGTATTTGATAGTTTCAATAGTAAAACACTCCTCTTCTAAAGTTTACAATTTTTGAGTTACGCAAGAAACAAACTAAAAGTGGAATTATCTAAAAAAATAGAATTCAATTATTTTTGCAATAGATTGTAACATTAAAAACTCAAAATTGATCGAAGATGAGATTTTCGTAAGTGAGAACTTGTGTAATACATTGCTGCTTGGCTTGACACTGACAACTGCAAAAATCTCAAATTATTTCAAAAAAGTGCAAAAAAAACTCAATAATATTATTACTAATTATTTTAGCAATAAACGAAAATAATTATTTACAAGGTCTATGTTTCATATTTTTAATAATAAAACACTCCTTTTCTACAGTTTACAATTTTTGAGTTATGCAAAAAACAAACTGAAACTGGAATTATCTAATAAAATTGGAATTCAATTATATTTGCAATAGATTGCAATATTAAAAGCTCAAAATTGATCGTAGATGAGATTTTCGTAAGTGAGAACTTGTGTACTATATCGCTGCTTGGCTTGCCACTGACAACTCAAAAAACCTCAAATTATTTCAAATAGTGCAAGAAAACTCAATAACATAATTATTAATTATTTTTGCAATAAGCGAAAATTATTAATAACAAGGTCTGTCTTTGATATTTTCAATAGTAAAACACCCCTTTTCTAAAGTTGACAATTTTTGAGTTATGCAAAAAACAAACTCAAACTGAAATTATCTAAAAAATTTGGAATTCAATTATATTTGCAATAGGTTGTAATATTAAAAGCTCAAAATTGATCTAAGATGAGATTTTTGTAAGTGAGAACTTGTGTAATGCATCGCTGCTTGGTTTGCCACTGACATTCAAAAAATGTCAAATTATTTCAAACAGTGCAAGAAAACTCAATAATATAATTACTAATTATCGTAGCAATAAACGAAAAATATTATGAACAAGGTCTGTTCTTCATATTTTCAATGATAAAACACTTCTCTTCTAAAGCTTACAATTTTTGAGTTATGCAAAAAACAAACTGAAACTGCAATTATCTAAAACATTTGAAATTCTATTATCTTTGCAAAAGATTGTAATATTAAAAGCTCAAAATTGATCGAAGATGAGAATTTCGTAACTGAGAACATGTGTAATACATCGCTGTTAGGCTTGACACTAACAACTTCAAAAATCTCCAATTATTGCAAAACAGTGCAAAAAAAATCAATAATATAATTATAAATTATTTTTACAATAAACGAAAATTATTATTAACAAGGTCTGTACTTGATATTTTCAACAATAAAACACTCCTCTTTTAATAAGGTTTAAAATTTTTGACTTATGAAAAACCACACTGAAACTGGAATTATCTAAAAAATTTGCAATTCGATTATATTTGCAATAGATGAAACTAAAATTATCTAAAAAAAAATCGAATTCAATTATGTTTGCAATAGGTTGTAATATTAAAAGCTCTAAATTGATCGAAGATAAGATTTTCGTAAGTGAGAACTTGTGAAATATATCGCTACTTGACTTGACACTGACAACTTCAAAAATCTCCAATTGTTGCAAAAGAAATAACTCAATAATATAACTAATAATTATTTTTGCAATAAACGAAAATTATTATTAACAAGGTCTGTGTTTGATATTTTCAATAGTAAAACACTCCTCTTCTAAAGTTCACAATTTTTGAGCTATGCAAAAAACATACTGAAACTTTTATTATATAGAAAAAATTTAATTCAATTATTTTTGCAATTTATTGTAATATTAAAAGCACAAAATTGATCAAAGATGAGATTTTTATTTGCAATAAACGAAAATTAGTAAAATTAGTAAGGCCTGTGTTTGATATTTTCAATAATATAACACTCCTCTTCTAAAGTTTATCATTTTTGAGTTATGCAAAAAACAATCTCAAACTGGAATAATCTAAAAAAAAATTTGAATGCCATTATCTTTGCAATAGATTGTAATATTAGAAGCTCAAAATTAATCGAAGATGAGATTTTTGTAAGTGAGAACTTGTGTAATACATCGCTGCTTGGCTTAACACTGACAACTTCAAAGATTTCCAATTATTGCAAAAATGTGCAAGAAAACTCAATAATATAATTACTCATTATTTTTGCAATAAACAAAAATTATTATTAACAAGGTATGTGTTTGATATTTTCAATAATAAAACACTCCTCTTCTAAAGGTTACAATTTTTGTGTTATGTCAAAAACAACTGAAACTTAAATTATCGTAAACATTTGGAATTCAATTATCTTTGCAATAGATTGTAATATTAAAAGCACAAAATTGATCAAAGATGAGATTTTCGTAAGTGAGAACTTGTGTAATACATCGCTTCTTGGCATAACACTGACAACTGCAAAAATCTCCAATTATTGCAAAAAATTACATAACACAGTGATATAAATACAAACAATTTTTGCAATAAATGAAAATTATTATTGACAAGTTCTGTGTTTAATATTTTCAATAATAAAACACTCCTCTTCTAAAGTTTAAAATTTTTGAGTTATGCAAAAACAAACTGAATTCTGGAATTCAATTATTTTTGCAAAGAGTGCAAGAAAACTCAATAATATAATTACTAATTATTTTTGCAATAAACGAAAATAATTATTGACAAGGTCTGTGTTTGATATTTTCAATAATAAAACACTTTTCCAGTAAAGTTTACAATTTTTGAGTTTATTCTTTAATTTATTTTTTATTGAATTAAGGTGTCAGGGCCCACGAGTACAGACAGTAAATTACACAAGTACAGACAGTTATGAAAAAACAAAATGAAACTGGAACTACAAAAAAATTTTGAATTCAATTATTTTTGCGATATATGTTATATATATATATATATATATATATATATATATATATATATATATATATATATATATATATATATTTATGTTCTAATCATAACATTAAAAGCTCAATATTGATTGAAAATGAGATTTTCGTAATGAGAGTAAGATCTTGTGTAATACATCGCTGCTTGGCTTGACACTGACAACTGCAAAAATCTCCAATTATTGCAAGAATGTACATAAATCAATAATATAATTATTAACTATAGATTTAATTAGCGTCAATTGTGTCAACTTCAAAAATCTCCAATTTTTGCAAAAACTTTCAAGAAAACTCAATAATATAATTACTAATTATTTTTGTAATAAACGAAAATAATGATTGACATGGTCTGTGCTTGATATTTTCAATGACAAAACACTTTTCTAGTAAAGTTTACAATTTTTGAGTTTTTTCTTTAATTTATTTGTTATTGAATTAAGGTGTCAGGGCCCACGAGTACAGACAGTAAATTACACAAGTACAGACAGTTATGAAAAAACAAAATGAAACTGGAACTACAAAAAAATTTTGAATTCAATTATTTTTGCGATATATGTTATATATATATATATATATATATATATATATATATATATATATATATATATATATATATATATATATATTTATGTTCTAATCATAACATTAAAAGCTCAAAATTGATTGAAGATGAGATTTTCGTAATGAGAGTAAGAACTTGTGTAATACATCGCTGCTTGGCTTGACACTGACAACTGGAAAAATCTCCAATTAATGCAAAAATGTACATAAATCAATTATATAATTATTAACTATAGATTTAATTAGCGTCAACTGTGTCAATTTCAAAAATCTCCAATTTTTGCAAAAACTTTCAAGAAAACTCAATAATATAATTACTAATTATTTTTGCAATAAACCAAGATGATTATTTGCAAGGTCTGTGTTTGATATTTTCAAAACTTCTAAAGTTTACAATTTTTGAGTTATGTTACTAATAATTTGTCGAATCTCAATGTAATGTATCGTATTGACATTTTATTTATTTTGGTCTATCTTTAAATCATTTGAAATAAACTATATATTATTATTATTATTATTCTATTATTATTGTTATTAATGCCAAGCAGCGACATCAGCAAATTTATTCTTGGCAAAATATCAAAATTGACAAAATTGATCAAAACTAAAATTGTATAAAAACGTGTATATAACGTTATAGAATGGTATATTTTCTTCAATTTACAAATTCAGCCTGAATATGGTCATATTTTATATCTTAATATTTTCTATTCAATGCTATTCAATGGGTGGAATCTCAGTGTATAGTATCGTATTGACAATTTATTTATTTTGGTGTATCTTTAAATAATTTGAAATAAACAATATAATATGATTATTATTATAATTATTAATGCCAAGCAACGACATCAGCCAATTTATTCTTGGCAAAATATCAATATTGATAATATTAATCAAAACTTTTTTTTTTTTAAATTTATTAATTTATATTTTATTTGTAATAAATAAATATATATTTTACATTATTTGTTTCTGTCCGCAGCGAAATAAAGATTTAATTAATTTGTAATAAATATTAACAGTATAAAAACAATGTTCTTTAATTTACAAATCCAGCTTGAATATGGTCATATTTCATATCATAATATTTTGCTTCCATATAAAAAATAATTATGAAAAACTTTGTACGATAAACAAGGGCAATAAATATAATAACTTCACTTTATAATAACAAGTAAAAGTTTACGAAGTAATCCAAGTGGTTTAAAGAACAATGATTAATTCTTAATTATATTCCACAATAAATTTAACTGAAAGTCCTCACAAGTTGCGTTATATCAAATAACTCCTGCAATTTTGCACGCTTTTAAAAGCATGAAATGTAGATACGAAAGCCCCTTAATTGGTTGATTACTGTAATTAACTTTATTATTAAATATTCAACTTTACAAAGAGAACAGGAAACGTTTGTTCCTGTGTATTCTGGAAACTCTCCGTTATAGTTTCAATTAAATTTAAAATTAATTTGCATTATGAAAATTTACTACTGGAACTAACCTATTTTGATACACTTGTCACAAGAATTATCGCAAAAAAAAAAATGTTATTAACCAATACTGGTACTAACCAATATTGATACACTTGTCAACAGAATTATCGCATATTCAAAAAATATATGTTATTAACAAATACTGGAAGTAACCAATTTTGATACACTTGTCAAAAGAATTATCGCATATTCAAAAAAATATATAATGTTATTCATTTTGATAATTGCATTATAATCATTATTATTGATAATAAATATGCGATAATACTTTAAGTAGTGTTAAAATATTAAATATCGCTGCTTGGCTTGACCCTGAGAACTTCAAAAAATCTCAAATTATTTCAAAAAAGTGCAAGAAAGCTCAATAATTAAATTATTGACATGGACATTAAAAAAATAATAATTTAAGGTTGTTTTAATAAGTACTGACTGGTATTTGATTATTTATTTTATTATTTATTTTTATCGCCTGACTAGTTTCGGTTTTGCATAAAAGCTTAAACTTAATTTAAAAAAATAATTATACATTGTTATAATTGCAATGTAATCATTATTATTAATAATGAATACGCGATAATTATTTTGAGTAGTGTAGACTATTTTATTTTCTCAATAATTACAAAAAAATGTTTTAATAGATTTAATATTAATTATGTCTATAACTGTAATTATTAAACAAATTATTGCTCTAAATGAATTAATTTTATATTGAAAGGAAAAATTTGATTTGAATGTAAGGATATTAATATGTAAGTGGCTTACCTCTTAATAGATTTTCAGGGTTAGTAAGTTAGTAAGTATTGAATATAACTAATAATAATAAAAATATGTATACTGAAATTACTTTTGAGGAGAAACTTCGTTTACAGTTACACAATATGTACCTGATACAAATAAAACTAAAAAACCATGGAAATACTCTAATGGAGATATATATTAAAAAAGCCTTTGGTCCTAATAAATATTGCTAACAAAATAATTTCGTTTGTAACGACTAAATTACCATGAAAAAGGACTTAATAAATATTACTTTTGTACTGCTAAAAAAATAATTTCGTGTGTAATTTAGTCGTATAGGATTTGAGGTCGAAACACATTAAGGTTAAAAATAATAAAACGTATAAAACATGAAAGCTAATTTATTTTACGTGGAAATATTTATAAACGTTCCACTGGCAAAATAAATACTTACTCGTTAAATTCGTAATACAAAAATATCAATTTCAGTCTTTTTAATTCATAAAATCAATACAATTTGGAATAATAATTAATTTCATGTTCTGCACGATAATAACTCACAGCCGTGATATATTCCGCGGGCGTTTGTAACATAGCATAAATTATGTATTTTATGCAATGTATCACGATATATTTGTAATAATCAAAACAAACCTGGTTTGTTGCTGCAGTAGTAAATAAAACAATCATATCACTGCAACGTAAATGCCCCTCTTATAAAATAATATTTTGCGTGTACCTCGAATGCAGGTTTGACTATACAAATATTATTAAATTATATATTATAATAACAATAATTTAATTAATGATTAAGAATAACAGTCCGTAAACCTAATATACTATGCGAGAGACATGAATATGAAGCTGCTGTATATAAAATATTGGGAATATGTAATGGAACTCTTATAACAATAGTTTTTGTTTTTGTTTTCAACGTGAAAGGAATTCTAAAATCAAGCACACCAAATTTAGAAATTCTTTCATCAGAAAATTTAGGTACGAAAGTTTGATATTCTCATTTCTCAAAAAATATGGATACTCCAATAAATAGACTCCATATGAGGTCGATAGCCAATAGAGATTTATCTTTTATCTAAACGAAATTTTTAGAATACACAAAAAGTCAATGTTTTGTTAAAATTGTAAAATTGCAGGTAAAATCTACAAACATGTCTCCAAACAATCAATGAAAATTCTGGATATTGATAAAATGGTTCCGCGCGAAATTTTGCTCCATGTATTTTGATGCAGCTGTATCTAACCAGTAGCTAAAGAGACATTTATAAATTCCAGTGAAATATTGTACCCATAAAAAAATTGCTATATTATATTTTTACATTGAATATTTATTATTTATGAAAAATTTGCAGTTTATGATGATTTTTCGTAATTTTCAGTATAGTTTTGCAATTCGCATTCAGAATTTCGTAATTTTTGCTGAAAGGAAGCAATTGACATTCAAAGTTTCATACTTTCCTATACAAATTTTCCAATTGCCAATAAAGATTAAACTAATAAAGGCTTCAGTTAAATTTTCTGGAATTCTAAAATCCTTAAATTTATTAAACTATATATAAATAATAAAAGATATAGACAAAATCTTTATTGGCACTCGATCCAATATGAAGTCTATTTATTTGAGTTTCCATATGGAAACTATTCTTTGAGAAATGAGAATATCAAAGTTACGTAACTAAATTTTGTAAAGAAAGGAGACTCCGAAATTTGTCACAACCAATTACTTAGTTTTGAAAAATGAGAATGATAATGGAAATGAGAAAATGAGAATCAAGTATAATTTCTTGAGAAACGTAAAGCGAAAGCTTGATTTACCAAAAATCTCTTGGAACTCTAAAATTTTAAAATATCCAATTCATGAGAAATGAGAATATCGAAATTTTGTTGTAGTTGTGCAATTAAAATTTCACAATTTACGCTAAAAGTTTGTAATTTACATTGCAAATGCAACAGTTTGTTATTGTTATGTTGTGAAAATTTTCCAGTTGACATTACAATTTTGTAATCTTGTAATCATTATTTTTATGATATAATGCAAATTTAAGGCAATTATTGCAAATTTCATTAGTATATTAAACGTAAAAGTTGTACAATTTGCATAAAAATTAAATATGATGAACTTCGGATATATTGGAACTAATTTTCCTAAGAAAGATAGAATGAAATTTAACTTTTGCATATAGAAAATTTGCTTGAAATTTTACAGATTTATACAAGGTTCATTCTAAAGATTAAATTTATACAAAAAAAAAACCAATTGGATTTTGTAAATCATCTGATATATTCATAATTTCCATTGAAAATATCATAATATCCTAATATCCAGTGAAAATTACAAAATTTTACAAAGATATTGTGAAAAGTACCTGCAAAATGTTGTAATTTGCAATGAAAATCTTTTAGAATGCAAAGAGACTTTTATAAATTCCAGCGAAATAGTTTATTTATAACAAAAATTATAGATACATACTCAATAGAAAATTTATGATGAAACTTTTATAATATTCAGTACAGTTATGAAATTTGTAATCAAAATTTCACTATTTTCGCTGAAAGTTTTATGAAAATTTTGCAATTCTTTAAAATCGGTGATTCTGGAAATCTAGATTGCATCGTTATCTAGAATAGATACACAAAAAAATCACTTATTGCTGGATTCTGAAACTTTCAAGTGGAGCTTTTTCTGTTGCATTTTTAGATTATATGCAGCATTTTAAAACTTTTCAGAAAACACAAAAAGTCAATGTTTTATTAAAATTGGATGAAAATTCTGGTAAAAATCAGGATTGTGATAAATGTCCATTTCTGCACTCAAAATTTCCAGAATATCGCAAAAATCTGTCTGCAATATGTCGTTTCAGCGAATTGTAATTTCTCAGGAATTAGGAAGTAGGATCTTAGATTTAACAAATTGTGTCAGAAATTGAAAAAAATTGCAAAAAATTAACCAAAATTAGATCATCTTATTAAATTTCTAAGCGAATGATTCTAAATTTCAATAATTCTGGAAATTTTGTTAAATGGCAATTCTATGATTAAAAATTTATGATCAAACTTTCATAATATTCAGTACAGTTATGCAATTTGTAATCAAAATTCCACTATTTTCGAAGAAAGTTTGTAATTTACATTGCAAATGTAACACTTTGTTATGAAAATTATGAATTTCTTTAAAATTGGTTATTCTGGAAATCTTGATTGCATCAATATAGTCAGAATAGATACACCAAAAATTCTAATATTGCTCGATTCTGAGACTTTTAAGTGGAGATTTTGCTGTTGTATTTTTAGATTACAGGCTGCATTTTAAGAACTTTTGAGAAAACACAAAAAGTCAGTGTTTTGTTAAAATTGTAGGAAAAGTCTACAAAAACCTCATAAAAAATCAATGAACATTCTTGTAGAAATCTGGATTGTGATAAATGTCCAGTTTTGCACTCAACATTTCCAGAAGATAACAAAAATATGTCTGAAATATGTCGTTTCAGCGATTTGTAATTTCAGGATCTTAGGTTTAACTTATTTCGTCAGAAATTCCATAAAATCGCAAAACTTTAACCAAAATTCGATAATCTTATAAAATTTGTAAACTAATGACTCGAAATTTTAATAATTCTAGAAGTTTTGTTGAATGGCAATTCTACGATTGAATATTTATGATAAAACTTTCATAATATTCGGTACAGTTTTGCAATTTGTATTTAAAATTCCACTATTTTCGCTGAAAGTTTGTAATTTACATTGCAAATGTAACACTTTGTTATGAAAATTATGAATTTCTTTAAAATTGGTAATTCTGGAAATCTTGATTGCATCGATATAGTCAGAATAGATACACCAGAAGTTCTCATATTGCTCGATTCTGAGACTTTTAAGTGGAGATTTTTCTGTTGTATTTTTAGATTATATGCGGCATTTTGAGAAATTTTCAGAAAACATAAAAAGTCAATGTTTTGTTAAAATTGCAGGAAAAGTCTACAAAAATCTCATAAAAAATCAATGAACATTCTTGTAGAAATCTGAATTGTGATAAATGTCCATTTCTGCACTCAAAATTTCCTGAATATCGCAAAAATCTGTCGCTGAAACGACATATTGCATTTCAGCGAATGTAATTTCAGGATCTTAGATTTAACAAATTTTGTCAGAAATTGAAAAAAATCGCAAAAAATTACCCAAAATTCGATCATCTTATTAAATTTCTAAGCGAATGACTCTAAATTTCAATAATTCTGGAAATTTTGTTGAATGGCATTTCTATGATTGAAAATTTATGATGAAACTTTCATAATATTTGTACGTACAGTTTTGCAATGTATAATCAGAATTTCACTATTTTCGAAGAAAGTTTATAATTTACATTGCATATGTCACACTTTATTATGAAAATTTTGCATTTCTTTAAAATTGGTGATTCTGGAAATCTGGATTGCATCGATATAGTCAGAATAGATGTACCAAAAATTCTCATATTGCTCGATTCTGATACTTTTAGTCTTTTAGTGGAGATTTTTTGTTGCATTTTTAGATTATATGTTGCATTTTGAGAAATTTTCAGAAAACACAAAAAGTCAATGTTTTATTAAAATTGCATGAAAAATCTACAATAATCTCATGAAATATCAGTGAAACTCCCGGTAAAAATCTGGATTGTGATAAATGTCCATTTCTGCACTCAAAATTTCCAGAATATCGCAAAAATCTGTCTGCAATATGTCGTTTCAACGAATTGTAATTTTAGGATCTTAGATTTAACAAATTTTGTCAGAAATTGCAAAAAATCGCAAAAAATTAACCAAAATTCGATCATTTTATTAAATTTCTAAGCGAATGACTCTAAATTTCAATAATTCTGGAAATTTTGTTGAATGGCAGTTCTATGATTGAAAATTTATGATAAAAGTTTCATAATATTCAGTACAGTTTTGCAATTTGTAATCAAAATTCCACTATTTTCGCTGAAAGTTTGTAATTTACATTGGAAATGTAACACTTTGTTATGAAAATTTTGCATTTCTTTAAAATTGGTGATTCTGGAAATCTGGATTGCATCGGTATAGTCAGAATAGATGCACCAAAAATTCTCATATTGCTCGATTCTGAGACTTTTAAGTGGAGATTTTTCTGTTGTATTTTTAGATTATATGCTGCATTTTGAGAAATTTTCAGAAAACACAAAAAGTCAATGTTTTGTTAAAATTGCAGGAAAAGTCTACAAAAATCTCATAAAAAATCAATGAACAATCTTGTAGAAATCTGGATTGTGATAAGTGTCCAGTTCTGCACTCAAAATTTCCAGAAGATAACAAAAATCTGTCTGAAATATGTCGTTTCAGCGATTTGTAATTTCAGGATCTTAGGTTTAACAAATTTCGTCAGATATTGCATAATTTCACAAAAATTTAACCAAAATTCGATAATCTTATAAAATTTCTAAGCTAATGACTCTAAATTTCAATAATTCAAGAAGTTTTGTTGAATGGCAATTCTATGATTGAAAATTTATGATGAAACTTTCATAATATTCAGTACAGTTTTGCATTTTGTAATCAGAATTCCACTATTTTCGAAGAAAGTTTGTAATTTACATTGCAAATGTAACACTTTGTTATGAAAATTATGAATTTCTTTAAAATTGGTAATTCTGGAAATCTTGATTGCATCGATATAGTCAGAATAGATACACCAGAAGTTCTCATATTGCTCGATTCTGAGACTTTTAAGTGGAGATTTTTCTGTTGTATTTTTAGATTATATGCGGCATTTTAAAACGTTTCAGAAAACACAAAAAGTCAATGTTTTATTAAAATTGCAGGAAAAGTCTACAAAAATGTCATGAAAAATCAATGAAAATTCTGGTAAATTTCAGGATTGTGATAAATGTCCAGTTCTGCACTCGTAAATTCCAGAACATCGCAAAAATCTGTCTGCAATATGTCGTTTCAGCGAATTGTAATTTCAGGATCTTAGGTTCGACAAATTTAATCAGAAATTGCAAAAAATCGCAAAAAATTTAACCAAAATTTGATCATCTTATCAAAATTCTAAGCTAATGACTCTAAATTTCAATAATTCTGGCAATTTTGTGGAATGCCAATTCTATGATTGAAAATTTATGATCAAACTTTCATAATATTCAGTACAGTTTTGCAATTTGTAATCAAAATTTCACAATTTTCGCTGAAAGTTTGTAATTTACATTGCAAATGTCACGCTTTGTTAAGAAAATTTTGCATTTCTTTAAAATTTGTGATTCCAGAAATCTGGATTGCTTCGACATAGTCAGAATAGATGTACCAAAAATTCTCATATTGCTCTATTCTGAGACTTTTAAGTGGAGATTTTTCTGTTGTATTTTTAGATTATATGCGGCATTTTAAAACGTTTCAGAAAACACAAAAAGTCAGTGTTGTGTTAAAATTGCAGGAAAAGTCTACAAAAATGTCATGAAAAATCAATGAAAATTCTGGTAAATTTCAGGATTGTGATAAAATGTCCAGTTCTGCACTCAAAATTTACAGAATATTGCAAACATATGTGTTTAATATGTCGTTTCAGCGATTTGTCATTTCAGGATCTTAGGTTTAACAAATTTCGTCAGAAATTGCATGATATCGCAAAAATTTAACCAAAATTCGATAATCTTATAAAATTTGTAAGCTAATGACTCTAAATTTTAATAATTCTGAAAATTTTGTTGAATGGCATTTCTATGATTGAAAATTTATGATGAAACTTTCATAATATTTGTACGTACAGTTTTGCAATGTATAATCAGAATTTCACTATTTTCGAAGAAAGTTTATAATTTACATTGCAAATGTCACACTTTATTATGAAAATTTTGCATTTCTTTAAAATTGGTGATTCTGGAAATCTGGATTGCATCGATATAGTCAGAATAGATATACCAAAAGTTCTCATATTGCTCGATTCTAAGACTTGTAAGTGAAGATTTTTCTGTTGTATTTTTAGATTATAGGCTGCATTTTGAGAAATTTTCAGAAAACACAAAGAGTCAATGTTTTGTTAAAATTGCAGAAAAAGGCTACAAAAATCACACGAAAAATCAATGGAAATTCTGGCAAAAATCTGCATTGTGATAAATGTCCAGTTCTGCACTGAAAATTTCCAGAATATCACAAAAATCTGTGTGCAATATGTCGTTTCAGCGATTTGTAATTTCAGGATCTTAGGTTTAACAAATTTCGTCAGAAATTGCATAAAATCGCAAAAATTTAACAACATTCGAGAATCTTATCAAATTTCTAAGTTAATGACTCTAAATTTCAATAATTCTGGAAATTGTGTTGAGTGGCAATTGTATAAAATTAATATTACAGTCTGCATTAAAAAATATAAATACGGTGTGCATTTTGGACACTACCTCCGTGGAGAACTGGAGACCAGTTTCGACTTAGTGGGTCTCATCAGTGTGTGTCCGACCAATTGACCACAAGTTCAACAAGACAAAATAATTGGATCTGTAGATTATCGTGTCCCCATACTCTTAGGTAATCATTAACAATCTCAATTGAATTTCAATGCAATAGCACTTTAGTTTTTTGTAAAACTTTACAAGACGTTCACTGCTAAATCGTTTCTCACCTAACATTAAATTATAGCTGATTTTGTAGTCAGGACCTTTTTATGGGGGTATTGAGGACGAGCTGATTGCTGGATGGTTAAATATTAATCGCATCTCTTACGAGACATTTACTACTACATCGTTTCTCACCCACGCAATTACTCGAATAATCATTTTGAGGCTAATCGCCCTAAAGGTGCTTCTTACATTCGGCCATCCTATACATGTAAAGTACACCAGTAATCACAAACACCACAAGTTCAACAAGACAAAAGAATTGGATCTGCAGGCCAATCGCATAAAAGTGCATCTTACATTCGGCCATCCTGTATATTATCGTATTCGCGTTCTCTCAGGTAGTCGTTAATAATCTCAATTCTAAATCAATAAAATGTTATTTTAGCCTTTTGAAACTGATTAACGCTCATTTCGTCGTCAACCCAAGCTTAATGGGGTCGAGATAATTGCTTCATGACTGAATGTATGACTGATATTAATTTCTCAGTAACTCATCTCGCAAATTAAAATCCCTTAAATTCAACGATCTTTTAAGCTGTCTTAACTTTAAAACTTAACAGATTTCAATTCTGTGACTTGCAGCGGCTTTAGCTTATTGGGGCATCTGGGATAAGGGTTTCCTTAACGGGGTCTTGTGGACGAGATGATTGCTTGATGGTTGAATGTATGACTGATATTGATTCTTCAGTGGTTCATCTCGCAAATTAAAATCCATTAAATACAACGATGTTTACTTGACTCCTTGACTCCTTTACTTGACTCCTTAAGCAGTCTTGGCTGAAGCTTGTTGGGGCATCTGGGATAAAGGTTTCCTTAAAGGGGTCTAGTGGACGAGATGATTGCTTGATGTTTTAACATCAACTTAACTACAGCGATGTTTTAAGCATTCTTAACTTTGTAACAACTCAGCGGATTTCAATTCTCCGACTTGCAGCGGCTGAAGCTTGTTGGGGGCATCTGGGATAAGGGTTTACTTAAAGGGATCTTGTGGACGAGATGATTGCTTGATGGCCGAGTGTATGACTGATATTAATTCGTCAGTGGCTCATCTCTCAAATTAAAATCCCTCTAATAGAGGGATGATTTAAGCAGTCTCAACTTCGTCAAAACTCAACGGATTTCAATTCTGCGACTTGCAGCAGCTAAAGCTTCTTCTGGCATCTGGGATAAGAGTGTTCTAAATGATATACGGCATATGCATTGGTATGTAACAAACTTTATTTTGATTTGAATTCTGCTTAAAGTAAAACTGGTGTTGTGAGTAATTCTCTTTCTGCGTGCGTGAAACGTGGGGGTTAAAAAAACCACCCCGACTCCACAAATCAACGAACTTCCCTAGAACTCACCCCCCGCTGGTGTATCAGCGTGCGTTTCACGTTTGGCACCCGAAGTTTTCCGAGGTAGGTGTGCGCTCGGGCGGAGTTGGAAGTGTTACGCTGCACTTCTTAAGGGATGGGAATTCATTAAAACTTTTTCTCGCCCTCACTTTGTGCATGTTTTTTTCCCTGTGTTCGCTCGCCGGGGTTAATTGGGGGATTCCCGGGGCGGCCCAAACGACGTATAACCGAAACGAATTCATACAGTTACAGATAATTCTGAATATCACAGAATGTACACTACATCTAATGGCGCGTATAAAAGTCCTCAGATAGAAATATAATTTCATATTCTCTTTTTTTTTTTAATAAACTTTAGTGTCACTTCACTTTTTCGTATTAAAATCAATAAAACTATTCACCTCGATTAGTACCTATGCGATATAAAATTTGTTTATATAATAAAATATATTATAAGTGTTTTTTAGGTACTAAGTTAACATGCATGAAAGTCCTAACAGTTTTAATTTAATTCTCATCTTTAATAAAATATGGTAGTTAGTATATATATAATATTTGAATAACTTACGTAATAGTTTTATTGAGTTTAACGTGTGGTTTTTTTTTTAATGAGACCTTACCTAAGTACGTTATTGATAAAATAAGGTATGTACAGGGAGGAAAGTGCTTACTTAGGTCTTCTGCTAAGACATGCCTGACGAGGGGTCGTCGTTATCGGTTGAAGCGCCGGACTTCAGCCGCGTCTGGCTGAAGTTGTTGCGCACCGTGGAGGTCTCCTCCTTCAGGCTGAACTCCAGGCCGGCCTCCTCGGCGAAGGAGTAGTCGATATTGTCGACGTTTTTCACGAACACGGGTTCGGTGTTGACGACGCGGCTGCTGTACCTCTGCTCCTCCGAGTCGCCGCTTACCACCGGCTCCGTCTTCCTCTCGGTCTCCTTGCTCTTGTTGGAGACGACTTTGCTCTGCTCCTCCTCCTTGATCTCCTGCTCCAGGTACTGCTTGTCGTTCGGGCTGAGCTTCAGCTTGGCGATGCGGTTCTGCACGATCTGCAGGTGCCGCAGCACGTAGTCCTCGCCAGGCGCCAGCTTGTGCGCCGTCTCCAGGCAGGCCTGCGCCTGGATCAGCTTGCCGCGCTCCACGTGCACCACGCAGAGGTTGTGCAGCCCCTGGATGTTCTCCGGGTCCAGCTCCAGAATCCTCCTGTAACACTGCGCAAAAAAGCATTAAACTCCCAATGGGCACCACGTCTTGGCATACTTACGTTCTCGGCTGCATCTAAATCCTTAATGTTATTAATATAAATATCCCCCAGCAGTATCAACCCCTTAATATGATCCGGGTGGTACTTAACGAGCTGGTTGAGGAACGGCGCCGCCTCCAGGGGCCGGTGGTCGTCGGCCATCAGCAGCGCCAGGTTGAACAGGGCGCTTCTGAAGTCGTTCTTCAGGTGCACCGCGCGCCGGAACCAGTGCTCTGCCTCCTCGATGTTCTTGTCGTCCATGGCGAGCATCCCCAGGTTAAAATGCACCCTCTCGTTGGCGGCGTCCTTGGCCAGCAGCTTCAGCAGCCGCTCCCTGGCGATCTTGCGCAGCTCGGCACGCCCCAGCTCCTGCAGCAGGATGGCCGAGTTCAGCAGGGCCTGCTCGTGCTCCGGGTCGAACTCCAGCGCCTTGTCCAGGTAGGCCAGCGCCTGCGAGGCCTTGCCCTGCTCCAGGAAGACCACGCCGAGCTGTGGGGTCAGGTTAGGTTACTTTTTTTTCAGGGGCGGGCTTAAATTTGCGAAGTTCGAAATTAAATTCTAGGGGGCAAAGGCGTTCCTGGGGCGGTTGAAAACAATTCGGCCGATCCCATGCACGGGTTCGGTCGATTTAATGAAAACTTTCAAGTGTGAATACCCGGAAATTTACAAAGCTTTATTAAATAAATTTGCCAAACTACTCCCGTACGACCACTACTTAAACATCCCCCGAATTACAGATGTAAATTAACCATAATTGAAACGCAGTGCTGTATTACCCTATACGCAAAATACGCACTTGCGTACTGCGGCAGATTTCCAGGGGAGAGGATTTTTACAATCCTAGACATTAATTTAATAAAATGAAAAACAGCCTAATTTGTTCTTCGTTATTATTTCCGAAAAGCTGAAATGATACTGTGGGAAATATTAAAGAGACCATGGTATACTTGACCCAAAGATCTAAGAATATTATGACTTTGACTTCTTAATAGTTATATTCGGGGTTTAATTTAGGGTCACCATAAAGCAAACGGATGGTCAAGACGGAATAATCACACGCCGTCGTCAATACCAGAAAGACAGCCTGGCAACCCCAGATAACTGAATAATATTAGCAGGACACCAAATAAAACCCCCATAAAATACTTAAAAGTCAAAGTCGTAATATTCTTAGATTTTTGGGTCGACTATATGAAGGAAGAGTCCCACAAAACTGGGAAGTAGGGGTTATACTACCAATCTATAAAAAAGAAGACAAGACGGATTGCCAAAACTATAGAGGCATAACATAGATCATCCTTGACCATGGTTCAGTTGCCTAGGATTGAATTGTTAATACAATGGTATCCTAGGTAACTGAACCATGGTCAAGGATGATCCACGATCGTGCAACTGGGCCTAAGACTCGTAGATTAGTTTGACTATGGTTCAGTTACCTAGGATACCATTATTGACACAATTGTATCCTTGGTGACTGAACCACGATCAAGCTGATCTCCGTTCATACAACTGGGCCTAAGTGTAGCGGGAAAAATATATGAAAGTATACCTAAAACACAAAATTAAAAAAAACAACAAACGTAAAATTATATACCAATTCAGAAGTCATTCTGTCTGTTCGGTTTTAATTTGGCGGAAAGCCGCGGGAATTGCCCCCAAATTGGATCTGCGACAACGCGAAAATATGTACTTAACCTCGAGGGGGCACTGGTGGAAAAAGTCGGTCCGCTGTCCCTTTGTGTGGGGAAACCGCCGTTAAAACAAACGCGGAGTAATTGCGTAAGGAGGGCAGAGTGGAAATTTAAGAATTGTCTTTGTCCACCGCACCGGAACGCCGTGTTTGTGCCGTAATTGCCGCGAACTCGAGTGCCCGACAGCCGAGCCACATTTCCTTTTAAATTGAAAAGTCGGGTATTAACACTCCGCCAGAAGGAGGGCGAAAATTAACGCGGATTTCGCATAAAAACAGTCACCAATAGCCAATGCACAGAGTTTATTTAATGAAGTTAAAACTTGAATTCAGCAAAAAAACAAGCAAAACTTAATAATCAGCTCACTAAAAATGCAAAAAAAGGAGCTGCATAGCTGCATTGATTTTTGTGTTAATGATTTGGAATATTATAAACAATTAAACATTTCTTATATAATCAACGTACTGAAAAGGTAAAACAAAATGTTTGTGCCCATATGTACCATATGAATCCATATGTGAGTATTCAATTTTTTTTGTTAATGATTATTACAATGTTTAACAATAACATTTCTTGCATGTACAGTCATGCTCACATAAATCTAGTACAAACAATTTGACATTGCTATATAAAATTGCTATTGTAACCTAAATTCTTGTACTAGATTTATGTGAGCATGACTGTACTTACTAAAAGTGAAAAATCTGCAGTGCTCTTATTTTTCTGTTATTGATTTTTACTATTTTTAACAATTAAACATTTCTTATGTAATCTACGTACTAAAAATGTAAAAAATCTGCAGTGATCAATTTTTTTGTTAATGATTTTTACTATTTTTAACAATAACATTTCTTGTATATATTTACTAAAAATGCAAAACAATTGTAGTGTTCATATTTTTTTGTTAATGATATTTACTATTTTTAATAATTAAACATTTCTTGTATAATCTGCTTACTAAAAAATGTACACTATTCAATTTTGTGTGCTCATGATTTTTACTATATTTAACAATTAAACATTTCTTATGTAATCTACGTACTTAAAATGTAAAAAAATCTGCAGTGATCAATTTTTTTTGTTAATGATTTTTACTATTTTTAACAATAACATTTCTTGTATATACTTACTAAAAATGCAAAACAATTGTAGTGTTCATATTTTTCTTTTAATGATTTTTACTATTTTTAACAATAACATTTCTTGTATGTACTTACGAAAAATTCAAAAAAATTGCAGTGTTCATAATTTTCTGTTAATGATATTTACTATTTTTAACAATTAAACATTTCTTGTATAATCTGCTTACTAAAATTGCAAAAAATGTACAGTATTCAATTTTGTGGGTTAATAATTTTTACTATTTTTAATAATGAAACATTTCTTGTATAATATATTTACTTCAAATGCAAAAAAAAAACTGGTGTTCACTTTTTGGTTTTGTTAATGATTTTTATTGTTTAATTTTTTACAATAAAGTATTCAATTGTTGGACGAAGTTGTCAATTTGGACTTAAGTGTGAGAAAAATGAGAGATATACTAAGATATATCTATAAAAATTGGCTATAAAGATGTTTACACAAATAATTAAATATCTCAAGAAACTCTAATTTATTTTGTAAACGTTTTGATGATTTTGATTAATTAAAGGCTATAAAAATGTTTATTTGGCTATAAATTGGCTATAAAGATGTTTACACAAATAATTAAATATTTCAACAAACTCCCATTCATTTTGTAAACGTCCTGATGATTTTTATTAATTGTTACTTGTATATCACTTGTCACTTAATTAGAATGTTTGATGACTTGCATTTTTCAAAAAATTATAGTCGTAGCTAGGAATTTGCACATTTCACAATTCTGTGCCTTCTGTGCATCTTAAATGTTTTATAACTCATATTTCAAAATTTTAAAGACTTGGTAATGATTTTTTTTAAATTTGGTCACTTATTAATGTGTAGCTGCTAATGTATAATGTTTCATTGCTTTTATTTACAAAATTTTGCACACATAACGATGACTTCTTAAAATTTGAGTATTCTTCAACTTTCTGGAAATAATTGTGAGTTAGATAAGTAAAAAATGTATCCTTTATGAATCATTTTGAAAATTAATAATCATTGAAATGTATCATGATTTTGACATCGACTGAGTGACATCGTCACTCAGTGCAAATTTGCTGGAATTATATTTTTGAAATTCAGGTTAAACGTTGTGATAATGTTTATAATTTTTTTTGTATTTCTCTTTTTGTATTTTTCAAATACAGTAAACGTTGTCATATCTTTTTTTTTATTTGTCGTTTGTATGTGGGATGATTGGGAGGTGTCCAAAATGTGTTGATGTAGCAATTTTTTTTTAAATTTATACATTAAAAATAATTTTACAATTATTTATCTATCTTAAATGTTTTATGACACGAATTAATGTATACTAATGTGCAATGTTCTACTGCATTAATTTTCAAAATATTGCAAACATTACGATGACTTTTTAAAATTTAAGTATTCTTAACCTTTCTGGAAATATTAATGAGTTACATAAGTAACAAATGTATGTTGATTTTGAAAATCAAGAATCATTGAAATATTGTGCATAATTGGTTGATTCATTTGGACCATTCTGTACATGGTCACTCAGTGCAATGCAATTGCATTGTGCATTGTGCATTGTGCTGCAATTGTATTTTTGAAATTCAGTAAACGTTGTGATAATGTTTTTTTTTTGTATTTCTCGTTTAGTATTTTTGAAATACACTAAACGTTGTCATAAAATCTTTTTTTTTGTATTACTTGTTTATATGTTCGATAACTCGAAGGAAGTTGCCTAAAATGTATTGACCTAGCGATTATTTTTCAAAATTTGAACATTTGGGACTTGTGTAAACTGGTGCAATTGTATTTTTGAAATTCAGTAAACGTTGTGATAATGTTTTTTTTTTGTATTGCTCTTTAGTATTTTTGAAATACACTAAACGTTGTAAGTATTTTTATTTATTTCTTGCTTATATGTTCGATTTCTTCAAGGTACCTAAAATGTGTTTTCCCCGCGATTAGTTTTCAAAATTTAAATATTAGTTACTTATGTGAACTGCTGCAATTGTATTTTTCTGTACATCGTCACTCAGTGCAAATATGCTAGAATTGTATTTTTGAAATTCAGGAAACGTTGTCATATATTTATTTTTGTATTTCCTGTTTATATGTTTTGATGACCTTAATTTGCCTAAAATGTGTTGACCTAGCAAATATTTTTCAAAATTTGAACAGATGTCACTTATGTGTGCTACTGCAATTGTAATTTTGAAATTCAGTAAGCATTGTGATAATGTTTTTTTTTGTATTTATCGTTCAGTATTTTTGAAATACAGTAAACGATGTCATATTTTTTTTTTCTATTTCTCGTTTGTTTTAATAAAACATGTTCGATGATTCAAAGTTGCCTAAAATGTGTTGACCTAGCATTTATTTTTCAAAATATGGTACATTTGTCACTTATGTGAAATGTTTTATAACTTACATTTTAAAAATTTTAAAGATGTGGTAATGATTTTGCAAATTTTCAGGATTCATAACTCATGTGGAATGTTCTAAACCTTTTAGTGTCACAATTTTGCAAATATAACGATGACATGTATGATGATTTCGGAAAATTTGTTGCTCGACTAGAGTGTTCTGTACATCATCACTCAAAGTAATTATATTTTTTGAAATTTTGTAAACGTTGTGATGATTTTGCAATTTTTCTTTTCTCGATAACTTAAATTTTCCATAAATGGGTAGACCCAGCGATGATTTTTCAGAATTAGAGCATTGGTCTCTTATCTGAAGAGACTTTTTAACTCACGTTAACATATTTTTGTTTGTTTGGAGTATTTGAAGTAGTTTTTTTTTAACCAATACACATTGAAATGTATGATAATTTCGCAAAGTGCAAATTTGCTGCATTTGTATTTTTATAATTCAGTAAGCGTTGTGATTATGTTTTTATTTTTTGTTTGGATTTCTCGTTTAGTATTTTTGAAATGCAGTAAACGTTGTTATATTTTTTTTATTCCTCGTTTGTATGTTTGATGATTGGAAGGTTCCTAAAATGTGTTGACCTAGAGATTATTTTTCAAAATTTGAACAATTGTCACTTATGTGAACTGTCACTTACATTTTAACATTTGCCACTTATGGGAAGTGTTTTATTACTTACATTTAAACAAAAATCATTCTAGGATCAATAATCCTTGATATATATATATATATATATATATATATATATATATATATATATATATATATATATATATATATATCAATACAGAAGGTTATTTGTGTGAATTTCTCTCTTATTAAACTAAATTAAACTGAAACTTAGTAAAATGTTCAGTAGTATTAGTTTCAGGTGTGCTGTACACGAATCTAGTATCAAATTTGCAAATAATAAATTTTCAAAAATTTCAGTAATAGCTAACCCATACTTGTCAATGCAGAAAGTAAAATGTTTGATTTTCTCTATTATTAAATACTGAAACTTTGTAAAATGTTCAGTAGTATTAGTTTCTGGTGTGCTGTACACGAATCTAATATCAAATTTGCAAATAATAAATTTTCTGAAATTTCAGTAATAGCTAAACCATACTTGTCACTTGTTCAGTATTGAAACTATATCAAATTTTCAGTAGTATTAGTTTCAGGTGTACTGTACACGAATCTTATATCAAATTTGTAAATAATAAGTTTTCAGAAATTTCTGTAATAGCTAACTCATACTTGTCAATGCAGAAAGTTATCTGTTTGATTTTCTCACTTGTTCAGTATGGAAACTTGATCAAATTTTAAGGAGAATTAGTTTCAGGTGTACTGTACAGGAATCTTATATTAAATTTGCAAATAATACATTTTCTGAAATATCAGTAATAACTAACCCACACTTGTCAATGCAGAAAGTTATATGTTTAATTTTCTCCCTTATTTAATGCAGAAACTATGTCAAATTTTCAGGAGAATTAGTTTCAGGTGTACTGTACACGAATCTAATATCAATTTTGCAAATAATGAATTTTCAGTAATTTCAGTAATAGTTGACCCATACATGTCAATGCAGAAAGTTATATATTTGATTTTCTCGATTATTTAATACTGAAACTTTGTCAAATTTTCAGGAGAATTAGTTTCAGGTGTACTGTACACGAATCTAATATCAAATATGCAATTAATGACGTTTCAGAAATTTCAGTAATAGCTAACTCATACTTGTCAATGCAGAAAGTTATATGTTTGATTTTCTCCTTTATTAAATACTGAAACTTTGTCAAATTTTCAGGAGAATTAGTTTCAGGTGTACTGTACCCGAATCTAATATCAAATTTGCAAATAATAAGTTTTCAGAAATTTCAGTAATAGCTAACTCATACATGTCAATGCAGAAAGTTATATGTTTATTTTCTCCCTTACTTAATGCAGAAACTATGTCAAATTTTCAGGAGAATTAGTTTCAGGTGTACTATACACGAATCTAATATCAAATTTGCAAATAATGAATTTTCAGCAATTTCAGTAATAGTTGACCCATACATGTCAATGCAGAAAGTTATGTTTGATTTTCTTCATTATTTATTACTGAAACTTTATAAAAGTTTCAGCAGAATTGGCTTCAGGTATATTGAACACAAATCTAAAATCAAATATGCAATTAATGAAGTTTCAGAAATTTCAGTAATAACTACCCCATACATGTCAATGCTGAAAGTTATATTTTCGATTTCCTCACTTATTTTATGCAGAATCTTTGTCATCTTTTTAGGAAAATTAGCTTCAAATGTACTTAACACAAATCTGATATTAAATATACAATTAATGAAGTTTCAGATATTTCCGTAATTGCTACCCCATACGTGTCAATGCTGATAGTTATACTTTCGATTTTGTCATTTATTTAGAGCAAAAACTTTCTCAAATTTTCAGGAGACTTAAATTCAGGTGTACTAAACTCAAATTTTATATCAAATATGCAATTAAAGAAGTTTCCGAAATTTGAGTACTAGGTAACCCATACGTGTCTATCTGAAAGTTATACTTTCGAATATATCACTTATTTATTGCATAAACGTTGTCAAATTTTCAGGAGAGATGTGGTAATGATTTTGCAAATTTTCAGGATTCATAACTCATGTGGAATGTTCCATACGACTAAAGATGACTTCTATGATGATTTCCCAAATTGTCAAAAATGATAAACCCGAATGTCCAGTCATGAACGACCAGACAGACCTCGTTTACTCCCCACGTTTCAAAGCTGTGTTATAGATATGTATAAATAGGAGTTTTATTTGTATTTTATTTTATTCTAAGTTTGATAATGATCAGAACGTGATCGAAAGTATAGTTACTAATTTTAATAATCACTGTGATATAAACAAAGAAAATTGTTTTGTTTTATTTTGTTTGCAATATTTGAATGAAGTAGTTTTTATTAACTTGCGTTAACATATTTTTGTTGTTGTTGTGGTTTTTGAAATAGAGATTTTTTTAGCTTACGTTATAGTATATGTCTGGGTTGCTGCTGTCATATAGAAGGGCCCTTTCGTAGACCTCCTGGGCCTCCTTGGTGCGGTTCAGCTTGATGAGGATGTCCCCCCTGTTAATGTAGGCCTGCGTGTAATCCGCGCGCATGCTGATGGCCTGCCTGTAAAGCATATCGGCCTCCTCCAGCCTGGTGGAGTTCTTGGAGATGAGGTTCGCCAGGTTGAGGAACACGTTGAGGTGGTTGGGCGCGATCCTCGCCTGGTACGACTCCCCAGGCTTGGCCTTCGGCAGCAGCGACTTGGCCCTCAGGTAGGCCTCCTCGGCCTCCTTGAACAGCTTCAGGTGGTTGTAGGTGCGCCCCACGTTGATGTGGGCGCCGATGTCGTCCTGCTGGACGCTGACCGCCGTCTGGAAGTACCGCAGGGCCTCGGTGTACCTGCCCTGGCCCTCCAGGGCGTGCCCCACGTTGTTGAACAGCTTGGCGTTGCGCTGGTTCACGTGCAGACCGGACATGAAGATCGAGTACTCGGTCTCCCAGTCCCAGTTTCTTAGGTACGTCTTCGTGCCGTGCGAGATGAGGAGGAGGCTGAGAGCGGTCCAGGCCAGCTTCTTGCCGCGCTTCTCCGCCAGCACGCTCCACCCGTAGCCCACCAGGAGGCAGAAGCCCATCGAGGGCATGTACAGCACCCTCTCGGCCACCACGAAGCCCACTGGGAAGAAGAGGTTCGACGCCGGCAGGAATGGGAGCATCAGCAGCGAGAGACTCTGGAAAATAAGAAGAGATGATGCATTAGCAGATGTGAAGATTTGTGCAGATTTTGCGTACAAACGTATTTTGGCCCGATCATATGAAGATGGCTTTCAAAGGTATTCTCGACCCTTGCCATGATAAGTGTAGAAAACATCCCAAATCTTCACAAGAAAATTGCGAAACCTTACACCAACTTATTACATATCAAATATTAAAAGCATATTGAAAATTTTATTTGAAGAAAATGACATCAACGAGATGGACACTGTAATTCTGCACGCACAAACGTTGAAGGACGAATAACTAAACTACCAAGTTTTTCAAGTCTTCATGGCTCTTAAAATCCATTACAGAAATTGGCAGCGTTTGGTGTTAAACTATGCCCTTTTATTGTTATGGTTTCCAAGAACAATAATTAAACTGAATATAATAGCGTCAGTTCCTAGATAAAATATTTTATCGTCAGTGTGCAGCTCAATCGTAAACAAAATCCCCCACGATCCGTATTCCTGTCGGAATTACACCAACTGGCAATTACTTTTATACTTTTATTATTCGGGCGGCATCGAACGTATCGAGTTATGTATGTTAATAAAGCGCTCCGAGGCAAATACTGGTAATTGCATTGCGGCTTCAATTTATTCGTACGTTGTTTATCGCGGAGTTTTACGGCGAATAAACGCCGGCAATATTAAAGTCCGAAGCGATCTTCCTCTGATAATGCGATTCGGATGGAAAGCGACGGAGTTTTAACTCTGTTTCATTGGGCGATATTAGTTTTCACAGCCGACAGCGACACGCGGAATTAAGTGTGATTGCCGGGATATGCCGATCGCAGTTTCATCATTGAATTCATGAAGTGCTGGTTTAAGTGAAATTGGATAATATTTAGCTTTACAGCTGCAATAGTTCTGTCAAGCCCTGCATTGCGGATGTTTTAATAGGCCGATATAATTTGACTTTTACGATCATTATAACATAACACACCAGAATCGCTGCTTTAATAACAGTCGACATTCGTCCAAAAACGAAAACAGTTTTACAAACCCTAAACAGCCACGTTTATTATATTCATATTGGTGCAGTGCTCTCGATACAACGCAATATAAATATTAATGCAATTGGATATACAGTTACAATGGCCACAAAAATCATAGTTTCAAATATAAATTGTAATACCTCAAGAATCGCCCTTTTCATTGGTAGTAAATCACAAATATTGCATGTTAGTATATCACTCAATATAAATAACCACAAATATATATTAATATTGATACAGTAGTTCTTGAGGTATTAATATTTAAATATAAGATACATATGTTACGCCGATACAAAATGTTATGAGAAAATCTAAGTCTAATAATATTTTTCAGTATATCAGTCAATATCACCAAAAAATGTAGTAATATTGATACGGTAGTTCTCGACGTATTCATATTTAAATGTGAACAAAATTTGTTACGCCGATACAAAATGTTAAGAAAAAATAAAAATCTAATAATATTTCAAGAAAATCCAAGTAAATAAAAAGAAAAAGTTTTTATGATTAAGAAAATTATACTTAACTACTGATATACTATAATACTAATGGCACTAATAGGTGACATGTATTTAAAAACACACTGATGACTCGATATGGTTTGTTTCTTATTTGTAAGAACTCATCAGTAACTGATCAAATTTTGAATTTATTTATACATTTAAGATTGATCTCAATTACATGAAAGCAGTTTCCACATGAATTAACCTAACCTAACGTAAACTAAAATAACCTAACCATCATAAATCCAAATATATTCAAATTCTATTTACAATGCATTTTTCTAGATATAATCAGGTTGTTCTCACTAAAATAAAAATATCTAATGAACCACTTATTGGTTCTAAAATTACTAAATTTAACTTTTTACTATTCTTGGTACTAAATTTTATTATGCACAATAAATACTGATACATTAGCAATAGCAATAATAAATTTTATTTGTGTTGATGCGATGGTTTTCGTGATATTGTAATTTAAATATTAGTCTAATTGGAGAAAAACCTAGAATGGCCCCAAAAATCTTTTCAAATAAAAAAGGAATCGCTCATTGGATATAAATAACATTATGGATTTTTAATATCAGAATATCACTTAACATCAGTAATAAATTGCATTCATATTAATGCGGCAATTCTTGAGATATATTCATTTAAATATGACAAAAAGTCGAGAAGCACCTAAAACAGCTATTAAAATCAAACGTTTCTACTAAAATAAAAATTTGCGGAAAGGCAGAAAATAAGGCGGAAAGACCCCATATGGGGTCGATAGCCCAATAAAGATCGATTATATATATATAAAAATTTGCCATGAATAACATTGTTCGATATAAATTTAATTATATCCCAGTCATTAAAACAGCTCTTAAAATCAAACGTTCTTACTAAAATAAAAATTTGCTATGACTAACATTGTTGGATATAATTTTAATTACACATATATTTATAGTGATATTTTATAGAATAACAGCATTAAATTACATTTATGTTTATACGGCAGCAGAAAATTTTAATTATTTTAATTGTTGCTGTTAATTTTAGTAAATTAACTATTAACTATTCCTATTAAAACTATTAAAAGAAAGGAAGAACCGACCACTTGTTCAGTTCACTAAAGACATATCAAAATAGTATCCATCTTGTATAAACAAACATAATTATCCTTGACTATAACAATGTAGAAATTTGTGTGTAAAAAAATTCGATATTTATATAAAAAAAATTATATTGTATTCATCTGCTTCGGATCTGAAGCGAACAAATAAACGATTGATTAAAACTATAAAAACTATTAAAAAAAAATCTTTCAAAATTTCACATATTACTCTCAAAACTTCAAATATTACAGTCAAAATTCAATTGTTTATGTTTATTTTCGTATATTTCTGTGAAAATCGTATTGACTACTGTTAAAGTTCCATCAAATTCGATAAAAAGATTGTAAATCTCTGCGAAATATTGTTTTCATTTAGTTAAGTTTAGTTATTACAGTCAAATTTTCAATTATTTCATTTAAAATTAATTATATTTCCTAAAAACGTTTAATTGTCTATATCTGAATTGCAATTGTTATCCTCGCAGTTTTCATTCTGCCGAAATTTCAACAGAATGACGACAAATTTTTGAGTTTGTTGTCAAATTTTCAATTATTAGTAGAATATCAATTGTCTCTCTCAAAATTTTGATTATTTATGATTTTTTTTCTATTTTTAGTATAAATCATTCAATATCAATTATTTCTACCAGAAACTCAAATACTATGTCAAAATTATTTTCATTAAAATTTCATGAACTCGCATAAAAATCTAACGTTTTGATAAGGAATTTCAATTTCAGGAATTTCAGGAGTTTCAGGAAGGACGAATTTGTCTGTAATTTCTGTAAAAAAGCATAATTATTACTGTCAAATCTCGAAAATTCAAAGATTGCTGCTGAGTAATTATTATGTATTGTAACATTTTAGTTGTTACAGTGAAATTTTATTTTGTTTCCGTTGATTTTGCATTGATTGCATTAAAATTTTCGATTATCAGTAACAAAATTGCAATCATTACAGCCACAGTTTAAATTTTTCCGAAATATCAGAGATTATTGACAAATTTTCAATTATTAGTAAAATTTTCAGTTGTCTCTCTCAAAGTTTTGAATATTTATGAAAAATTTCCTATTTTTAGTACAAAAATATCAATTATTATGGTAGATATTTCAATTATTTCTACCAAAAACTCAATTACTTTGTCAAAATGATTTTCATTAATATTCCACGAACTAACATAAAAAAATCAATCAGTGGCGGATGGGTGAGCAGCCCAAAAAAGCAAAAAAAAAAACAAAAACATAAAATCATACGTTTCTATATGGAATTTCAATTTCAGCAATTTCAGGAAGGACAAATTTATCTGTAATTTTTGTAAAAAACATAATTATTACTGTCAACGTTTTAATTCTCAAAAATTCAAAGATTGCTGCTGAAAAATTATTATGTATTGTAACATTTTAGTTATTACAGTGAAATTTTATTTTTTTTCCGTTTGATTGATTCTATTAAAAATTTCGATTATCACTAAAAAAATTGCAATGATTACTGCCACAGTATTAATTTTACCGAAATATTCCGAGATTATTGACATATTTTCAATTATTAGTAAAATGTTCAGTTGTCTCTCTCAAAGTTTTGAATATTTATGAATTTTTTTTTCATTTTCAGTATAGAAATATCAATTATTATGGTCGGAATTTCAATTGTTTCTACCAGAAACTCAATTACTGTGTCACAATTATTTTCATTAAAATTCCGTTAACTAACATAAAAATCAAACGCTTCCATATGGAATTTCAATTTCAGGAATTTCAGGAAGGACCAATTTGTCTGTAATTTTAGTAAATAAGCATAATTATTACTGTCAAATCTCGAAAATTCAAAGATTGCTGTTGAGTAATTATTATGTTTTGTAACATTTTAGTTATTACAGTGAAATTTAATTTTTTTACTGTTGAAATTGCATTGATTACATTAAAAATTTCGATTATCAGTAACAAAATTGCAATGATTACTGCAACAGTATTAATTTTTCCGAAATATCAGAGATTATTGACATATTTTCAATTATTATTAAAAATTTTCATGTCTCTCTCAGAGTTTTGTATGAAAATTTTTCTATTTTTAGTATAAAAATATCAATTATTACGGTCACAATTTCAATTATTTCTACCCGAAACTCAATTACTGTGTCACAATTATTTTCAATAAAATTTCGTGAACTAACATAACAATCAAACGTTTCTATATTGAATTTCAATTTCAGGAATTTCAGGAATATCAGGAATTTCAGGAAGGACGAATTTGTCTGTAATTTCTGTAATAAAACATAATTATTACTGTCAACGTTTCAATTCTCGAAAATTAAAAAAATGCTGCTGAGTAATTATTATTTTTTGTAACATTTTAGTTATGAAAGTGAAAATTTATTTATTTTCTCTTGAAATTGCATTGATTCCATTAAAAATGTCGATTATCAGGAACAACATTGTAATGATTACTGCCACAGTTTTAATCTTTCCAAAATATCAGAGATTATTGACAAATTTTCAATTATTAGTAAAATTTCAGTTGTTACTGTCAAATTTTGAAAGTTCTCTGTCAAATTTTCAATTTTCGCTGTAAGAATGTTACAGTACAGTAATAATAGTATTACTGTTACAAATTCAATTAAAACTATTAACGGTTCAATTATTTCTAAAAATGTCTTTAAAAAAAATGCAAATTGTTCGGATTTTTGTAAAATGTCCGTTGTCATTTCTGTAAAAAAAAAAATATTATTATAAGAGTTCTATTCTCGAAAGCCACAGTTTTAATTCTACCGAAATTTCAGAGATTATTGAAAAATTTGTAAAATGTTAGTTGTTACCGTAAAATTTTCAAAGATTTCTGTAAAATTTTCAATTTTCACTGTAAGAATATCAAGTATTACTGTCATAATTTCAATTATAGCTATCAATGTTTCAATTATTTCTATAAGTATTTCAAATAAGATTGCAAATTTTGCTCTTAAAGATTGCTTTTCGAAGTACGAATTTATTTTGTTTATGTAACAAGTTAACAAATTTAAGTTTACTAAGTTTCAATTATTAGTGAAATTTCAGTTGTTACTGTCAAAGATTCAAAGATTTTTGTAAAATTCTTCAATTTTTAGTGTAAGAGTATCAATTATTATTGCCATATATTCAATTATTTCCGTATGTTTTTTTTAATTATTATTGGCAAAGTTTAAATTCTGCACAAATTCCAAGATTGCTGCCTACTTTTTAATTATTACTATAAAATTTCTCAGTTTTCTTTACCAACATATCAAAAATTACTATCAAACTTATTAAAGAGTTATTTTTTGTTTCATCTGTTGTGCATATCTGTAAAGTTTGGAACGGTTTTAGTTATGACTATTAAAAATTAATTTTTTCTGTCGATATTTCAGAAATGACTTTACCTATCTTTATTATTACTGCAAAAATTTCAATTATATTTATAATTTTATTACTTATTTCTGTAATTCTATTCATTGACAAAATTAGAATCAATATTGTCAAGGATTCAATCCTCAAAAAGAATAATGCAAATTTTTTTTAAGATTAATCTTACATTTTCAGTTTTCTCTTTCAACATTTCAGAAGAATGGGATGGAACTTTTGATTATTATATATATTTTAACATGTTTGCCTGCATTTCAATGATTTCCATAAAAAAATTAACAAGTGCAGTTTTTAGTAGGTAGGGAAACCAAAATTTCGATTTTTTTTTAATAATTACTAATAACATTTCAATTTGCTCTTCCAAAATTTCGAAAAATCTGGTCAACTTTCTTATTATTATTTAATTTTCAATATTTTTTTATAAATTTTAATGATTATCATACAAATTTTAATAATTACAGCTAATTTTAGTATACATTGGTTATACTGTTTAAAAAGGAATGATTTCTTTCAACATTTAATAGATTACTGTGAAGGCCAAAATTTCAATTGCTTCTGCAATTTTATATTATCTATTATCCAGCAACATTTCAACTATCACTGCCAGAGTTTCAATTTTCAAAAACAATAAAAGATTTCTCCAAAAATTCTTAATGATTATTGTCAAAGATTAAGTTTTCTCTAGCAAAATTTAGAAGATTGGTGTTAACCTTTTAATAATTACTTATGTTTTTAATACTTCAGTTAAAATTATAATGATGAACATAAAAATTTCAATAGTTGCTGTTAATTTTAGTATACTTTAGATATAATTTTTAAAGAGGAAGTATTTCTTTCGAGATTTCAAAGACTACGGTGAAAACTTCATTATAACTGTTAAAATTTCAGTTGTTTCTGCAATTTTATTATCTACTACTGTCAACATTTTAATTACTACCAAAGTTTTTATTCTAAAATAAAAATTGAGTGCGATTCCCACACTTTTTTCATCTTTTTCATCACAAACTTACAGTAAACTATGGATAGTTCAGTGACCAGGATATCTTATAATGTGAGCACATGTCTGGTTGCAAATTGGCGTTTATACCGTGCGATCAACAATTATTTAGATAAGGGCTATGTCTGTGTTGATGTTATGGAACTTGGCAAAAAATGCGGAAGAAGGACTTCGATATGCATCCCTACAAAATACAGGCCTATCATGATTGCTGCCACCAGATTAACAGAAGTCTTTTACCCTAGCAGACGTGCTTTCAAGAACTCAAGGGCATCTTTAATCTAAATAATTGTTGATTGCATGGTATTATATTATATTTTGTTGCATTTTATTGCGAAACAGCAGTTTATTACAAAATTCATTACAACACAAATTTTGCACACATTGATAATATTTTGTTGCAAAAATACTATAATAAATTTGCGCAATTTGCGCTAATGCACTGTACACTATTTTGATGACATTCATTCAGCCACTTCCTACTTTACATACATCCGCGATCCTCGTATAAATTTTACGTTTACAATTAACCAAACGATGCACTTCAAAATGTACAGCGCCGGTTCAGCTGAGATCGTCGTGGCTTTAGAGATTCATCCGGGCTTTATGGGGCCCCCTTAAAATGCACCTCGAGGAGATGACTGCATTTGATGAGGCAAATACACCTGAGCAATGAAGGTTATGGTGCAGGCATAAATATTATAACTGCATTTACCGCGCAGAACGAAACTTATACGGCTCCATAAGTGATGCTTTTGATGGAAACGACGTCGTCGTGCAATAGAAAATTCGCTATTTTACGAATATGTTCGACGATCGTTGCAAAGGCATAACTTAAATGTTTGTACGATTAACTTTAAAGTTATTTTTATTTAACTTATTTAAAGTGGTAATTTGTGCTTATGATGGAAGCGGTATCATGTAAAATTGCGAATAAGTTTGATGGTCGTCACAAATGTAAAACTTTAATGCTTGTGTGATCATCCATTAAAATTTCTAACTTATTTTTGTTTAACTTATTTAATAAAATTATTCTTTTGATGAAAACGAAAAAACCTTTGATGCTTATGATTTTGGTGAATGTAATAACAAAATTTAGTGTGCTTTTCATTAATTTTTCACCAATGTTGGGACCTGTCTCATTGTTCACATGAGGCAAGTGCCTCATTTGCCTTGCCCTTGTCCAGAGTTTGCTGGAGAAGCAGTTTATGATGTCTTGTATTCTCATTTTTTTAAATTTTTGTAGGCAGTCGCCCAGAAAGCAATTTTCTTTATAACTCCATTATCTGTCGTGGTAATAGCATCGTGGCCTTGTAAGCACTTATTCGGAATATTAAGTAACCGAAAAGTGGGTCGTGTCGTTAAAAAGTTTGATAAACACCGAATTAGACGCTGCTTCATTATCGTTCTGCACTTGAATAATTTAACATGTCTGCAGAAACTCTACGTACTGTGCAATTCACATGGTTGTGTCTGCTGATTGCAATATTGGAATCTTTGTCATCTTGTCGTTGATCTGATGGTTGTTGGGCTCGTTCGGGTGTGAATAATGAGCGCGCCTTAACGAGCGTAAAAGTTTCGCTGCATCTCCGCGGAATTAAGGGCTGCGCCCCGGCGGTGGCTGGGGGCGGCGCCGTCGGGGGCTGGGGGGATGTACGCCGCCCCCAGGCAACTTTATGAAGCCTTAAAAAGGGAGCACTAAACGCGGGAATATTTATCTGAGGCGGCATTTAAATAAATTTTATATGCACGCCGGGATTTCGCGGAGTTCGTGTATATTTAATATGCATGGGCGAATTTAAATATAAATACACCGACGCGGATGAAAATCAGATGAGCCGGACCTGGTGTCTTACATTCAGCCATCCATGGTGTTTCACATTTGGTCATCTCCAGTGTCTTACATTCGGCCATCCAATTTAAATGGCATTTCAAAAAAAATCCACAAAATTTTAGGACAGTTCAACGAAAAAAATAACAATTGAAAACTACGAAAACTAAACGAAGTCCCACACAAGTTCAAGTTCAACAAAATATCAATAAAATCCTACAATATTTCAGAACAGTTTACCAAAATTTGATCAGAATTTTGATAACTATTATAGATTTTGTCTCTCAATCTAAATACAATAAATGATACTATCATTGTATCAAGACAGTTCAACAAAATTTAACCAAAATTTCATGAACTATAAAAATTTCAATGATATTTCATAAAAATGCTACAAAAGTTTAAGGCTGTTGAACGAAAAAAATGACAATTGAAAGTGACGAAAACTAAACGATATTCCACAAAAGTTCAAGTTCAACAAAATATCAATAACATCCCACAATATTTCAGAACAGTTGACCAAAATTTGATCAGAATTTTGAAAATTATAAAAACAAAAACGAAGTTTCTGAAGACATGATGACAGTATTTGCTCTTTGATTAGGTTTTGTCTCTGGATCTAAATACAATTAATGATATTATTGTATTGAGACAGTTCAACAAAATTTAACCAACATTCCATATAAAAATTTAATGGCATTTCATAATAATTCGACAAAATTTAAGGCAGATATTCCACAAAGGTTCAAGTTCAACGAAATATCATAAAATCCTATAACATTTCATAACAGTTTACTAAAATTTGATCAGAATTTTGAAAACTATAAAAACATAAACGATGTTTTTGAAGATATGATGACAGCTTTTGATCTTTGATCAGATTTTGTCTCTGATTCTAAATACAATAAATAATATTATTATTGTATCAGGACAGTTCAATAACATTTAACCAAAATTCCATGAACTATATAAAGTTAATTGGCATTTCATAAAATAATCATAAGAACTGCTTTAAATCTTTTTATGAAATGCCATTAAAATTTTTATAGTTCACGAATGACAAAAATAACAATTGAAAACGACGAAAACTTAACGAAATTCCATAAAAGTTCAAGTTCAACAAAATATCAATAAAATCCTACAACATTTTATAACAGTTTACCAAAATTTGATCAGAATTTTGAAAATTATAAAAACTGAAGATATCTGACAGGTTTTGATCTTTGATCAGATTTTGTTTTGTTTAAGACAGTTCAACGAAAAATATAACAATTGAAAACTACGAAAACTAAACGAAATTGCACAAAAGTTCAAGGTCAACAAAATATCATAAAATCCCATAACATTTCAGAACAGTTTACCACAATTTGATCAGAATTTTAAAAACTATTATAGATTTTGTCTCTGGATCTAAATACAATAAATAATATTATTATTGTATTGAGACAGTTCAACAAAATTTAAGCAAAATTTAATGAACTGTAAAAATTTAAATGACATTTCATAAAAACTCCACAAAATTATAAGACAATTAGACGAAAAAAATAACAATTGAGAACGACAAAAACTAAACGAAAATCCACAAAAGTTCAAGTTCAACAAAATATCAATAAAATCCTACAATATTTCAGAACAGTTTACCAAAATTTGATCAGAATTTTGAAAAGTATAAAAACAAAAACGAAGTTTCTGCAGATATCATGACAGTTTTTTTATCTTTGATTAAATTTTATCTCTGGATCTAAATACAATAGATAATATTATTATTGTATGGGGACAGTTCAAGATAATTTAACCAAAACTCCATAAACTATAAAAATTTAAATGACATTTCATAAAAATTCCACAAAATTTTAAGACAGTTCAACGAAAAAAATAACAATTGAAAACTACGAAAACTAAACGAAATTCACCACAAGTTCAAGTTCAACAAAATATCAATAAAATCCCACAATATTTCAGAACAGTATGCCAAAATTTGATCAGAATTTTTAAAACTGTAACAACAAAAACGAAGTTTAATAGTTTTTGATTTTTGATCAGGTTTTGTCTCTGGATCTAAATACAATAAATGATGTTATTATTGTATTAAGACAGTTCAATAACATTTATCCAAAATTCCATAAACTATAAAAAAATCACAAGGACTGCTTTAAATAATTTAATGAAATGCCATTAATTTTTTTTTAGTTCACGGGAAAAAAATAACAATAGAAAACGACGAAACCTAAACGAAATTCCACAAAAGTTTCAAGTTCATCAAAATATCAATGAAATCCCACATTATTTCAGAACAGTTTGCCAAAATTTGATCAGAATTTTGAAAACTATAAAAACAAAAACGATGTTTTTGAAGATATGATGACAGTTTTTGATCTTTGATCAGATTTTGTCTATGGATCTAAATACAATAAATGATATTATTATTGTATCGAGACAGTTCAACAAAATATAAACAACATTCCATGAACTATAAAAATATAAATAGTTTCATAAAATTTCTACAAAATTTTAAGACAGTTCAACGAAAAAAATAACAATTGAAAACTACGAAAACTAAACGAAATTTCACAAAAGTTCAAGTTCAATAAAATGTCAATGAAATCCCACAATATTTCAGAACAGTTTACCACAATTTGATCAGAATTTTGAAAAAAATTATCCTGTAAGACCATGGAAAAATTCATCGTCTTACATTCAGTCGTCTCTGGTCTTACATTATACCATCCCTGGTATCTTACATTCGACCATCCCTTGTGTCTTAGAGTCGGCCATCCCTACTGTCTTACATTCAGCCATCCCTAGTGTCTTACATTCGACCATCCCTGGCCTTACATCTGGCCATCCCTAGTGTCTTACATTCGGCCATCCCCAGTGTCTTAGATTCGTCCATTCATGGTCTTACATTCGACCATCTCTGGTGTTTTACATTTGTCCGTTCATGGTCTTTCATTCGGCCATCACAGGTGTCTTACATTCGGCCATCGCGACTTACCATCAGGATGACGACGCTCTGCTGCTTGTTCTCCGTGGCGAGGGCGGCCATCACCAGCAGCCCCAGGAAGCAGTAGACGGCCAACGTGGAGAGGTTCCGCGCGTCCAGCAGGGACTCCACCAGAGGGATCGTGCCCATGGTCCAGTCGCAGCAGAGGTCGCACGGGAAGAGCAGCAGCCACAGGTTGACGCTGACCAGGTAGTGGTAGGTCAGCTGCCTGGAGGGCGTCGGCGCCACCGAGGCGGGGTTGTCGAACCTGGTGAAGACCGGAAGCTGTGACCCCATTATTTGGAGCCTCGCCAGCAGGAGGCAGATGGTGGTCAACCCCAGGACGCTCAGGCGTTTGGTGGCTTCGCTTGACCAGGGCAGGTGGTAGGACGACTTCGCCGTCACCGCCGACCGGATCATGTACTTTATTTCCGGAAGTCGTACCTGCAAACAAAAAAACATATTTATAATCGTGTTCAGTACTATTACTAATTCTCCATATGTAGAGAAGCAGTAGGAACTATTATTAAGGACAGATAGCTGAAATATTTATGAAATAGCTCAATCCTTCAAAAAAACTATGATACGTAAACATACAGGATAAAGTAAGGAACCCCCTGCCTGGAGCTTTTAATATTATCTTTAGAAAAAATTGAGATTTTGATAGAAATAACCAAGATTTTAGCGGATATAATTTAAAATTGAAGATTTTGCAGTACCAAATCGTTGAAAGTTTGAAAATCCAACAAAACAAATTTACAAATTTAATAGCATTTGTTTTTCTCTTCACGAAAATGTAAACAAACCATGGTTACATGACATTTTTTTTTTAGGAAAATCGAGTTTTATACCGAATGACAAAAATGTGAAAAATTAAAGACTGCTTTCGAAAACAAATAAAACAAGTTAACAAAATACGATTTCCTATTGTCAGTTTCTGTTTCCGAAATAAGGTTGTAAATTAAACTGTACTAAAAAGTGTTTCACAATAATTATGGTATATTTAACAGAAATGGAACGCATATTGTTGCCCATAGTTAATGGACAATACTATGAGCATCTTTTGTGATGAACTAGTGTTGTTAAATTTTATTTATAATGAATTGAATAAAGTGGTTCGTTTTGTTTTGTGTGTTACAAATACGAACTTTTTTCTTGTACATTTTTGTTCAAATTTCGATCAATCTTTGTTCATCATGCAAATCGATGCGTTTTTTAACTAAACGTTCCATAATTATTGAAAAAACACTTTTTAATACAGTTTAATTTACAACCTTATTTGATAACGACAAACTAACATCAGTAAATCGTATTTGTTCACAGTACCTATCATTAAGATTTTAACAGTAATTTTTGAAATTTTATGTCATAGTAATCATTAAGATTTTGACAACCATCATAAAATTTTATTTCACAGTAATCATTAAGATTTTCAGTCATCTTATATTTAAGATTTTTATAGAAATAACTACCATTTCGACATAATTAGTAGTCATTAAAATTTTGACAGAATAATTAAGATTTTGATAGAAATAACTAAAATTTTAACAGAAATAATTCAAAATTGAAATTTTTGCAGTACTCAATCGTTAAAAGTTTAAATATTTATTAGCATTAAAAGCTACATAACATATACACAATGAATACTAGAAGATACAAAAATAAACCAAAAACAAAACAATATCAAAAAGGAATACAAGTAATACAATAAATTAACGTAAGTAATATAAGTAATAAACTGTTTTGAAACGTTATCAAATCTTTGTAAAAATTATTAAGATGAGTGTTGCAGATAATGTAAAAGTTCAGTAATTACATTCCACTTCTACATTTCGTAAAAATTTCAGGAAAAATTTTGAAAACTTACAAAACTGCATGAAAAATTATATAATATTATATAATCTATAAATATTAGAAAACAGCACTTTCAAAATACTGCAATTAATTGTAAACTTTTACAATTCAAAAGATTTTGATTGAAGTAAAGTCAAAAATATAATGGTTATAAATAATGCCGATATTGTGAAAGTCCTAACAGTTTCAATTTTAAACAATTTCAAAACTTTTATACTTGGAAATGTTAAAGTATTATAAGTTTTCATAAAATATTCACCAAATATGACGAGAACGCGAAATTTATAATTTAATAATATAACCTAAATTAACAAATCTATAAATATTAGATAATATCGCTTTTTGAAATATTTTGAATACTCTAAAAAATAGTGTAACTAATTAAGTGAAATAGGTAAAATGTATCACACACATAATGTATCACAAAGTAGGGAGGTCATGTGTTACTCGTCAAATTAAGTTTGAAATTAATGTACGTCATTTCTAAGTACTGTACCTTGTGTATTTCATAATTTTTTTATAAAATAATATGAAAACTTCGTGAAAAGGCAATACTTGAAGTTAAAATTAAAATAAAAGTAAAAATTAAAATGTTGAAAACTTCCAAAACTAAGTTGTAATTGCCAAAACTAGTTGTAATTTTTTTAATAGGTTTATTTTTGTTATTTTTTTCAAAATGATCAAGTTTATGGATAAAGTATAAGAGTAGAAAAGTGTTCTAAACTTGTTAAATTGTTAAATTTGTTTACACCATGTTTTATATTTAATTTTATTATTCGCTGCAGCAATATTTTGAATTGACACAATAATAAATATGTAATTATATAATTTACAATAGAAATTTTTGTACCGTACAGCAACCAATAATGTGGATTTCAAGATACAAAAACGGTTTTCAAAAATTAGCAAACAGAAATCATTTGTGGGCTGTTATGTAACATGGCGCTGGAGACCCTATGCTAGATCTGCTAGGTCAAGCGACGAACCCAAATAGGTCATTTAATAATTGCCCATTTCTACTGCTGTTACTATTATTTGGATTTGTAAATTATAAGGTACGATATATACATATTGCTCTCTTCATGTTATCTATGGTTTAGGGTTCGACTCCCGAAGGGCAAGGGCCTGAACAATGCACTGATTAAAATTATTGAGCGAATTTTATGGACATATCAAACTATGCAAGTTCTGCAATATTGTAATTGAATTGAGAAAACACTGATTAACATTACATGTGTTACATTTTTTTGGTCGTCTGTCTGTCTGTCTTTTTGCCAATATGTATATCCGTGTTTTATGAACATATCAAACTTTGCAGTAATAATGTAATAGAATTGGGAAAAAATGGAATTGGTCTTGAAAAATATTGTCACGTTTGTCTTCATGTCTGTCTATCTGTGTTTTAAGGACATATCCAAGTTGTCAATTTTTGTAATATTGTAATTGATAATTGAGAAAAATGGAATAAGTCATTTAAAATTTTATCTGTCTGTCTGTCTGTCTGCATTTATCATAAATTTCAAAAAATATTCACACAAGTATGATGAGAACACGAAATTTATAATTTAATAATATAATATATGTTAACAAAAGATGCCTCTATCTAGCTGACTCTCTGTTTACCACACAGACAGTCAGATTTCCCCCCATTTTTAATATAAAAAATAAAAAATAAAGTTATTTGTATTATTACGAATTATTGTTTGAACTCATATTGTTAGTGATAATTGATTTCTGAATGAAATTGTTAAATTTTGACATTAAAACTTAGCAAGTCTTGTAATATCGTTATTGTCTGACTGTCTGTCTGTCTGACTGTGTTTTATAAACATATCAAACTTGGCAACTTTTGTAATATTGTAATTAAATTTAAAAAAAATGAATCAGTCATATAAAATTTTATCTATCTGTCTGTCTGCATGTCTGGATGTATGTATGTCTATCAATCTAGCCAACTGTCTGTTTACCACACAGACAGTCAGATTTCCCCCCATTTTTAATATAAAAAATAAAGTTATTTGTATTATTACAAAATATTCTTTAAACTCATATTGTTAGTGATCATTGATTTCCGAAAGAAATTGTTAAATTTTGACATACAAAACTTAGCAAGTCTTGTAATATCGTTATTGAACTGGGGAAAATGGAAAAGATCATATAAAATTTCATATAATAAAAGTCTTCTCTTGTACTTCCTTAGTTACATTTTTATTTTCTGATAACAGATAAAAAATTATGTCTGTCTGTATGTATGTTTGTCTGTCTGTATGTGTCTATCTGACTTTCTGCCTTTTTGCCTATATGTGTATCCGTGTTTTACGGACTTATCAAACTTTGCAGTAATAATGTAATAGAATTGGGAAAACATGGAATTGGTCTTGAAAAATATTGTCACGTTTGTCTTCATGTCTGTCTGTCTATCTGTGTTTTATGGACATATCCAAGTTGTCAATTTTTGTAATATTGTAACTGAGAATTGAGAAAAATGGAATAAGTCATTTAAAATTTTATCTGTCTGTCTGTCTGTCTGGATTTATCATAAATTTTATAGAATATTCACACAAATATGATGAGAACACGAAGATTATAATTTAATAATAAAATATAAATAAACAAAAGGTGCATCTATCTAGATGACTCTCAGTTTACCACACAGACAGTCAGCTTTCCCCCCATTTATAATATAAAAAATAAAAAATATAGTTATTTGTATTATTATAAATTACTGTCTTGACTCATATTGTTAGTGATAATTAATTTCTAAATGAAATTGTTAAATTTTGAGATATAAAACTTAGTAAGTCTTGCAATATCGTTATTGAACTGGGGAAAATGGAATAAGTCATATAATATTTTATATTATAAAATTATTTTCCTGTACTTCCTTAGCTAACTTTTTATTTTCAGATTACAGATATATAATTTTGTCTGCCTGTATGTATGTCTGTCTGTCTGTCTGTATGCCTGTCTGTCTATCTGTCTGGAGGCATATGTGTCTGTCAATCTGACTTGTATGTGTGGCAAGTTTCCCTCCATTTTTATATAAATTTTTTTTTTTTATATATTTACTTTTTGTTTACTATTACGTATTATTGTTTTACCACAGCACTATGTTGTTAGTGATTATTGATTTCTAAATGAAAGTATTATGTTTTTGATAAAATGATGTATATTTTGAAAAGGTGGGTGAAAATTGAGCTGTAAAATCAAGTTAATTATAGAGCCATATTTCTTTCGGGAAGCTATTTGTGTGGGATGTCGTTTTGAAAGATTTAAGAAGTGATAGTTGCTATTAGTTCGGCAGGGAGCTTTTTAAAGTGGGGATCATTTTTAAAACCTTGCGTCATAAATCTTGCCGGCCACCGACGGTCCACGACAAGTCGATTACGTTCAACAGTTGAGACCTCTCCGCATTTTCATCACGTCGTGTGTCCGGGCGAATCAGGGCGAATTATCGCCGCCCCCCAAAAGGAGCAATCCTCTTAATTACGCCGAAACGAAATAAGCAAAAAGTCGGGACAACGCACGCACGCACAGAGCCATCGACAGACGCACGTCAGCCAGAAATTAACCGCCCCCATGGCTAATCCCATTGATTACCAGCCGAACCTCGTACCTGAGCCACGTAAGCGGCGCGGATTTACATGGATATTGACGCTCGCAGACGGATCGCGCGTACAGGGGGAATTAAGGCGGACGCCGACAAATGCCCGTCACAGCAGACGGCGATGTCCGAAGGAGGGTGTGAAGGAGAGACGGGGAAAATCGGCCCCCATACATCAGCATGCACGGAGACGCGCGCGACGCGGCTCGAAAAAATCCCGTGCGAGATAAATTTCCTACGATAAATCCTCAGATGCCCCGACAGACAAAAAAACCTATTAGATAAGCCCAACAAATTCCCCCTTTATCAGCTTCGGAAATACAGACGCGCGCACACGCAAACAGAAAGAAATCCTCTTATTTAATCGCCTGTGTACTAAAACTGAATATAAACAGTCGGGCCTTAACTGATGCCTGGCAGCCGCCCAAAAACTCTGCCGCCCCCAATTCCGCCGCCGCAACGTCCGGGCACTGGAAATGTATTCTGCAAAGCCCCCGGGTTCAAAGTCTAATCAGCGAAATCGCTAGTTTGTGCAATAATAAATTAATTCAAAAATTAATGGTTACACAACTGGAACGTGCTGTATCGCCAGCAAATAATTGTTTTATCACAAACTTAAAATTTTTAACGTGCTGCAATTTGGTGGAAACACAGCGACAGACGACAGAAAACCGAACAATAGAAAGGTAAGCTAATTTTAAATACCTACTGTTTTTGATTTGATTTAATAAATACTTTTATTAAATTTTGACGTTTTAAACTGACTTTATTATATCCACAACAACTTTTTTCAAACTGATTAAAAACTTATTAGGTAAGTAGAAAACGCTTGGTATTTTTTAGGATAATTTTAATTTATTCTGAATTTTATTTATTCAGATTTTTTGAATATTTAACATTTGTTTCAGAAGATGTAGTAAGAGAAAAAGAAAAAACTTTCTGGCCATCAAAACCTTCTTTAAAAAAATGCGAAGAAGATTTAGAGAAAAATTATAAAAAAATTACGCATTTTTTTTGGAATAAAATATCCTGCAATCTTTGCAGTCTGCGCCCACTGTAATTGCCAGTATACAGACGCAGAATCCAGTTCCATCAACAAGCAGAGACGAAATTTTTGAAGACCTCAATTTTCCCTTTGCTACTACTCATCCAACTGTACAAATTGAACTTAGCAAAGATGAGTATATTTGTATACCTGTTCCTGACGATCCAGGTTTATGGAAAAATGCATTTTGGTCTTCTCAAATTCAAAGTTTAGTAGTAAACGGACCTAGACTTTGGCCCCCTTCAGATTGGAGCCGCTCCACAATTATGAAGCAATAGCAAAATCAGGGGCTAGATTTTTCTAATTAGAAATCAATATGTTTAAAATCTCAAAGCATATTTCAAGAAATAATCAGCAGTTAAAGCAGGTATCTCTGTACTATACAGAGTGATCTATGAAGTCGGTGACAAACGTTGTCAGATGAAAAGTGATGAAATTCTGAGAAAACAAATTTATATAAATGTTTGTCCGATTCATTTTAGTTACAAGCCTTTAAAAATAAAAATACTGTTTATATGAAACAAAATTGCCAGGAAATATTAGTAATATAAAAAAATGTCCCACTTATCAAATCTTCCCTCAAATTATTTAATTCACAATTATTTTCTAAATTTTACCGAAACCAACTTAAATCACCAGAGACAAATCTGGTAGAAAATTTTCTTCCATGCATTTCATACGTATTTTCTAAATTCAGAAAAAAATAAACGAGATTGGATTCCATACTTAACATCAAAAAACTTGGTATTTTGTTTCTGTTGCAAAATACTTAACATTTCAAATTCATTAAAAATGACTAAATTAAGTGAGGAAAACAGTTCTAGTGATTGGAAAATTTTGCTAATGGTTATTTAAAAAATGTTATGTTGGATTTGGATATAGTATGCCTGACGATATATCATCTGAAAATTTGATGAAGGACATGAAGTCAATAAATGATAAAATCGAACATATAACTTTCCCAGTTCCCAGTAGACAGGTATTATATATATATATATATATATATATATATATATATATATATATATATATATATATATATATATATTGTGATGGTATTTGTAGTATTTATTTAGATTAATTAGAATAGATTTATTGTTATTATTATATAAGTTTTAGATAGAATTATAATCTTCAGGGCACAAGCTAACAAAAATTATTGTAAATATTGTAAATGTGAATATGAACAAGTATGCACAAATATACAAAGCAATCCGCGGATGAAGGTTGTTGATTGGTTACCACGGGTGACAGGTGACTTCGTGCATAGACGCTTGGGGAATTGAATAATGGAAAGTCGAAAATAATCAACAAAGAGTTTTGACGAGGGGGAGAGACGCGTGTGGATCGCGGGTGGAGATGTTGCGATTCTAATACGAATACATTACAAAATATTAACGGGGTTTCAACGATTGGACATATTGCTGGAAGAAGACAGTCAACCAGGAGAGGGGTTCAACAAGATAGGAGCCGTGACGGAGATATTCAAAAATCAGGACTTCAAGCCGCTCAACTTCGCACACAAAAGTAGATGTTTACTTTTGTGGGAATCAACAACGGATCAGACGGGAAAGCAGGGACAAGAGGACGACGTAATCAAGGAACCACAAGAAGATAACTGCAAGTAGAAAATTTGCGTAAAGTGCAAGAGTCATATTATCACATAAGTTGGCTTGTGTATATAGGATTTATTTTGTTAATGTTGGCCATAGTCTATTATGTATTTAATAATTTTGTTTTCTATTGTTTTTGATTTGTTTGTTTAGTTCAGTTTATATTAGACGTTTTAATAATTTTGGTTATTTTCAATTCATTAAAGTATTTGAACAAAACTCTATTTAGTTATGATTGAACCTACTATTGAACCTGAGATAAGAGAAAGAACAAAAAGTTACAAAACAAGTAAATGCTTAAATATTAAACACTAATGAAATAGGCAGGAGCAATAAAAACGTAACATTTGGAGTCCCGAACGTAGGGCAATGCAAAAACATATCAATATATATACAGGGTGTATCAGCCAAATGGAATAAATTCAATAATAAATAAATGGGGGCGTGTTCGAAAAAACGCGCGGACACGTCGATTGTTATTTTTAGTTGCGCATTTTTTTCAACAAAAACTTTTTATACAGGGTGTGTCATGTGACCGTGGCCAATACCAACTTTGTTATTTTAAATGCAACACCTGATATATTATTCAATTTTTGCATTCTTCAGAAAATTCTAGACATATTTCATGTACAATGTCCTATACCTATCTTCAACTGTTTCGGAAATATTAAGTGTGTATATTAAGACGAATAATGCTTGCGATTAGATCGGTCACGTCTGAGATGTTGAGTAACGTTAGAAGAAATTTCTATTTAAGATTAGGATGTTGCCAAGACGTTCACGGCGAGCATTTTGAACATCTCCTCCATTGAAATTTATTGTTTTTTTTTGTTTTTTTACATTATCAAGAAATAAACAGTATTACTTATTAGATTTTGAGTGTGTTGTAACGAATTTCTGTAATCAAATAATTTTCTTTTTTTAATGTTAATTTTTGCAATAAATCTGAAAACACTTAATAGTTCCGAAACAGTTGAAGATAGGTATAGGACATTGTACATGAAATATGTCTAGAATTTTCTGAAGAATCCAAAAATTGTATAATATACCAGGTGTTGCATTTAACATAAGAAAGTTGGTATAGGCCACGGTCACATGACACACCCTGTATAAAAAGTTTTTGTTGAAAAAAATGCGCAACTAAAAATAACAATCGACGTGTCCGAGCGTTTTTTCGAACACGCCCCCATTTATTTATTTTCGAATTTATTCCATTTGGCTGATACACAGTGTATATATATATATATATATATATATATATATATATATATATATATATATATATATATTATATACCTGTCACTGAAACTGCTGAAAATTTGTCTAATGGATATTTTGAAAATGTTGTACCAGATATAGATACAGTACGCCTGACGATATATCCTCTGAAAATGTCATGAAGGGTATGAAGTAAATAAGTGAGAAAATGGAACATATAACTTCCCAGTTGACAGGTATCGCTATATCTGTCATATATCTGTGAAATTGCTGAAAATTATAGTTTAATGGTTTGCAAAAAAATATTCTTGATATAAATTCAAGAGCATTTTTTGTCCCATCACAGTTTAAATCTAGTTGTGAACGATGCTGCAAAATCCAATATATTGTGTGTACATTTTTTTTTCAACAGTTCAGGACATTTATAATTGTTTCTCTGCCTCAATCAACCGATGGTCAGTTCTAACAAAACACATATTGGATTTAACCATAAAATCTCAGATACTAGGTGGTCTAGCAGGGTTGATCTATAACACCTTTAAGGTATCAACTGGGAGAAATACAGTGAGTGCATAAAGTATGGAATAATATCATTAAAACCGAAATTAAAAAAATGGGAAAATATCCTTGTACATTTTTGCATGACAGTCGATCTTCAACCATCATTTGTTTTTGAGTAATGAAGCCATCCATTGTTTTTTTTTTAATGTCAACCCCCTATTTCTGTTCTTGATTTTGAGAGATCTTTTCATTGTCAAAGTAACAATATAAAAATGTTGCCATGTTACTTAATAAATTTTTCCATTAAATGACAATTGAAAATGAAAAATAGCAAATCATGAAAAATGCAGCAAAAACGTCATCAGATCAAATTTTGTTTTTCAAAGTGCTTGAGGTTGAAAGAAACAATAACTCCGCACGCTATTATAAGCCGTCTGCTATTAGCCTGAGCGGTATAAAACTCTTATTATTATTTAAGCATAATGGCACATTTAACTGTCAAACAAAAAAAATGAAATTTTTTGAAGCCTAAATGAATCCAAAACCTAGATGTTTCCAAGGTTTTGGAATATTTTTAATATCACGAGTTTCTCGAAATTTAGATTGAATCTTTATTGAATTATTATCATCTTATATCTTATCTCATTTACTCAAAAAAATTCTTATGTAACATGGCAACATTTTTATACTGTCACTTGCCATGTGGTTGCCATTTGAGGGTTGTGGGTTGCCATTTATAAAAAACAATGGATGACGTCATTACTCAAAAACAAATGATGGTTGAAGATCGACTGTCATGCAAATATGTGTATTTTTATCAAAGAAAATCGACGTGTCAGAAGATTTTTTTCCAAATTGTTTTTATTTCGGTTTTAATGAATTTATTCCACTGCTTTAGGGAAACATATAAAATAATTTGGGTATATTTGAACATTACTTGTAATTGTACAATGTTTTAAGTAAAGTAAATATTACAAGCAAAATGTTACAGTGCAAAAGTTTCAAGATTTCAGAAGCTTGCGCGAGCTTGAAAATACTAAATGATTTTTTGAATAAGTATAGATCGGATAGAGGGTTCTCCGATTTACTAGTCGAAGTTAAGGAAGTCGCTTCTCTATGAGATGTTGTAGCAACATTCAAAAATAATGGTTCTTAAGGAGCAAAAAAAAAATTAAAAAGCAGTTCAGTTATGGACATGACGACGAAATAATTGCGAGCGAAGAACTAAAATTCAAAGTTAACTGCTTTAATAGTGTATTCGATGTGACCATACAATCCGTACAAGGAAGGTTTCAATTATTATCAACTTATTCAAATAATTTTATTTTTTTGTACATTACAAAATTTTCTCAGTACTCAGAGCAGTTGAAATTGTGCACTAAATTAGAAAATATTTTAGGACAAAAAAATGAACGCGATATAAATGGTCTTGAATTATTGCAAGAATTACAGTTTTTGAAAAATTTTGGCCCAGGGATTACGTCTTCTCCAAACGAGACATTAAATTATATTAGTAAAAATAATTTAAATAAAGCATTTCCAAACACTGCTGTAGCACTGCGTATTTTGCTAAGTATGCCTGTTTCTGTAGCTACTGCGGAACGGTCTTTCTCAAAAGCGAAACTTATTAAAAACTAACTAAGATCATCTCAAGAACGTCTTCAAAATTTGGCTATTATTTCTACTGAATCAGATTTATTAATTACTTTAGATATGCAAGAGTTGACAAGGCAATTTGCTAGAAATAAGGCAAAGGACTCTTACTATTTTTTTTTAATTTGATATCTGCGTATCATCAATTTTATTATATTTTATTATATTTCTATATGTATTATTTCATTGTACCTACATTTTCTGTAGTTAATTATGCACTTTCAAATATGTACTCGATAAAAAATATTTCTTAATATGTTCAGTGTTTATTTCATGCTAATAAAATCTGCGTAAATATTACTCAATTTACAAATTGCAAAATTTTGAAAATTAACAATATATAATTTTGAATTGTAAATCACGGGGGGGTGGGGGCACAAGAGTGTTGGTCCTCAGATCTCTAAGTGATTAATTGATGATTATTGCTCACAATGTTCATCAGAGAAAAAATCTGCAGCCTGGCAATCTTTCAAAAGCATCGTAAAAGGTTTCCATGGAAACAAGAAAAGTGACAACTACAGACAAATTGCTACTTAATTATTGAAAAATTATTGTGAATGTAACTAAAGATGCATTTTTTGCAATCACATTTGAACTTTTTTCCACAAAACCTGGGTGCGGTGAGTGATGAACAAGGAGAACGTGCTCATCAAGATTTAATGAAAATTGAAAGAAATTATCAAGGATTTTGGGACAAAATTATGCTGGGATATTGCTGGACTCTACGTGAATACGTGAAATTGACCCAGATAAATACAATCGATGTTCGAACACTGCCATTTACTTTTGAAATTTCATTTATTTTTGAATAAATTAACCATTTTTTAGTAAAAACATACGAAAATAGTGATATTGTGTTATATTCTAAATTGGTGTTCCGTTCCTGTTTCGTGATCGATTATTTTTTAAACGGAAATAAATTCTCCCGTTTGCTTTCTCGCGCGCGATAAACAGCTAAACAAATTCGTACCCGCACGCCATCCCCTCGACGTTTCGAGTGATTTAAGCTGCACTTTTTCCACCCCCTTATCACTCACACAACTTTAGCGCTCGCATTACGTGAATTACTGGCGCCCTCGAGAGTTCTATTTCGGTCCTCGCGATTAATTACCCGCGTCCGGGAATTTTTCCTACCCCGAATTACGTATGCATTGCGTTCCGGGAACAACAACAAACGCCCCCTACACACGAGAGGGCCCCGCGGCGGCGGCGAGATCGGAATCGCTCGAATGTATGCGGGGGCGGCACGAGACGCCCGCCCCCGGGGCCCCCGCCCCGGGGGCGCGCGGAAACGCTTATGATTCATGCGTTTCTGGGGGCGGCTGTTTACACGCCGGGCGACGCGCTAATGAGTTTTTAAGTTGATTGTTTCGGCGATCTGCATAAAGCGATTTTTCGGCGGGGGCGGAAATTGGGGCGCGTATTTATTCACACGTGCGTTCTTTTTTTGTCCCTGGCGTGTGTGCTCGGCCCGAATGTTTGGTGTTTATTTTTTGATTCGCGACCGTTTGTTTGCCCCCGCTTCGGAATATTGTTTGGGGATGTTGGAATTAAAAGCGAGAGTTGCGTCCTGTTCGGTATTGTGTATTATTGACACAAATGTCCGCATGAAAACGCATATTTTCACGAAAATTTTAGTTACCGAAAGTTTTGCTGCAGCAGTTTATTTAATAAGTTGCTTAACTGCATTTTTCGTTGATTTCATTATTCGCCAACATTTGTGCTCACCAAAATTCACTCATTTATTTATTCCAACCAATGTTCTAATTCAATCTGATTGAATGTAAGTAGATAAGCTATGTTGCTTCGGCGTCATTTTCCCATAAGGATATACATAGGGGTCTAAAAGTCATTTTTATGAAGTTTAACAACATTCCCTTATAAAGCAAATATTGATAGAATCGAACATATAACTTTTCCAGTTATGTGTATATCGCTATATCTGTCACTGAAATTTCTAAAAATTTGGCTAATGGATATTTAAAAAAAAATATGCCAGATTTGAATACAGTATGCCTGAAGATATTCCTCTGAAAATTTATGAAGTTTATGAAGTAAGTATGTGAGAAAATCGAATCGAACTTTCCCAGTTGCCAGGTCTATATCTATATCTCTCACTGAAATTTCTGGAAATTTATCAATTGGATATTTTGTGCCAGATTTGGATACAGTGCACCTGACGATATATCCTCTTTAAATGTCATGAAGGGTATGAAGTAAATAAGTGAGAAAATCGAGCATATAACTTTCCCAGTTGACAGGTATCGCTATATCTATCACTGAAATTGCTGAAAATTTGTCTATTGGATATTTTAATAATGTTATGCCGGATTTGGCTACAGTATTTTATATTTAAGAAAACTGAGTGTATATACAGTGTCTTGTAAAGTCAATTTGTAAAGTTTCCTATATCTATAAAATACAGACAGACAGACAGGTATAAAGACAAACATATAGAAGCAAAATGTTAATACTTTTTCCATTTTTCCCAAATCAATTACAGTATTACAAAACTTGCATAGTTTAATATGTCCGTTAAACACCGACAAACAGACAGGCGTTATAGACAAACACATAAAAAAGTTAACAGTTGGTCCATTTTTTTTCCAATTTAACTAGAATATTACCGCAAACTTTGCTGAATAATTTCAATTTGTGCATGCTGTAAGATAATCTTAAGGCCCTTGTCCTTCAGTGGGATTCGAACCCTAAACCATGATCGAGCGTGTAACTTGAAGAGTGGAATATGTATATATAGTACCTTATAATTTACAAATCCAAATAATAGTAACAGCAGCAGAAATGGGCAATTATTAAATGAGCTATTTGGGTTCGTCGCTTGACCTAGCAGATCTAGCATAGGGTCTCTAGCGCCATATTACATAACGGCGCACAAATTATTTCGGTTTGCAAATTTTTGAAAATCGTTTACGTATCTTGATAGCCACATTATTGGTTGCTATACCATACAAAAATATCTATTGTAAATTATATAATCACATATTTATTATTGTGTCAATTCAAAATATTAGTAATAATAGTTTAGTGTTGTATTGTACCTTTGTATAAATAACTATGGCATTGATACATGCTAATCTACATTCACAATTATAAATAAAAAAACTGTATTTACTTCTCCTGTAAAATAGCAAAAAAGGCAGAAAACATGTATGCCTGAAGACATCCTCTGAAATTTTGACAATTATCCAATTATAAATTATTATATTATAAAACGAAAGTTATGAAGTGAATAAATGAGAAAATCGAATATATAACTTTCCCAGTAATGGATATTTAAAAAAATTTATGCCAGATTTGGATACAGTATGCCTGAAGATATATCCTCTGAAAATTTTATGAAGGGTGTGAAATAAATATGTGAGATAATCGAACATATAAATTTCCCAGTTGACAGGTATGGCTATATCGGTCACTAAAATTTCTGAAAAATTGTCCAATGAAAATTTTGCAAATTTGATGCCAGATTTGAATACAGTATGCCTGAAGACATATCCTGTGAAAATTTGACGAATCTAATGAAGTAAATAAGAAAGAAAATCGCACAGGTGACTTTCCCAGTTGACAGGCATCGCTATGCCTGACACTGAAAGTGCTGAAAATTTGACTAATGGATAATTTGAAACTTTTATACCTGATTTGGATACAGTATGCCTGAAGATATATTCTCTGAAAATTTTACGAAGGTTATGAGGTAGATAAGTGAGAAAATCGAACATATAAATTTCCCAGTTGACAAGTATCGCTATATCTATTACCGAAATTTCTGAAAATTTGTCTAATCGATATTTTGAAAATTTTATGCCGGATTTCAGTATAGTATGCCTGACGATATATCCTCTGAAAATTTGATGAACGGTATGAAGTGAATAAGTAAGAGAATTGAACATATGACTTTCCCGGTTGACAGGTATCGCTATATCTGTTACTGAAATTGCTGAAAATTTGCCTAATGGATATTTTGAATTTTGTTTTGCTAGATTTGGATAGAGTATGCCTAACAATATATTCTTTAAAAAAATGACGAAGGGTATGAAGTAAATATGTGAGAAAATCGAACATATAACTTTCCCAGTTGACAGGTATGGCTATATCAGTCACTGAAATTTCTGAAAAATTGGGAATGGATATTTTGAAAAAGTTATGCCGGATTTGGATACAGTGTGCCTGACGATACATTCTCTGAAAATTTGATGAACGGTATGAAATAAATAAGTGAGAGAATCGAACATATAACTTTCCCAGCTGACAAGTATCGCTATATCTCTCACTGATATTTCAGAAAATTTGTCTAATGGATATTTTGAAAATTTTATGCCAGATTTGGATATAGTATGCCTGACGATATATCCTATGAAAATTTGATGAACGGTATGAAGTAAATAAGCGAGAGAATCGAACATATAACTTTCCCAGTTGACAGGTATCGCTATATCTGTCTCTGAAGTTGCTGAAAATTTGTCAATGGAATTAATTTTTCATAAAATTTTCATGGAATCATGGAATTATCTGGATGAAGGTTAACACCATGCATATATCTGAAATTTAACCTATTTCCTGGTTATATTCTTACCTTTTGGGAGACGAAGATCTCATAGGCAGCACATACCCCTGCCACGGTGATCCCCTGCTCCTTGCACAGCATCGCCGTGGCTATGGAGACCATCGAGAGGCCGAGGCACTTCCAACCTGCAAGAAGACGACGAAAATTGATTAATCCAGAGGGGGCTTAATTGGAACGGCGCGATTCAAATTCATCCCCGTAATCGCGAGGAGACTCACACAGAATAACTACAATGCAGCAAAGGAATAACTAATAAATTCCGTTTCAAAATCTTCACGGCGCACAAAGGATATTGCATTATTATTAGTGTGAGTAAATAAAATTTGTTAGGCGGGGCATAAGCTTGCAGCTGAAGTTTCTATTGTGTCATAGAAATGCATAAGCGCGTTTTTAAATTGCTTTTCAAAGCGGAGCTGTGATGTGACCCAGTTAAATAATAGAGCAGGGAAATAAGCAAACAATTATTTCCTCCCTGCACACGCTGTCCTCGGGAGTGACAAATATTTTTTGCAAGTTTTTTACGAAACCTAGATTCTGAAGTCGGTATGGATCCTGGCAAGGTAAGTTGAACCTTCTACAGGCTCAGAAGTAGAAACGTATTAGCGAAAATAATTGAATTTAAATGTCTCAAGTGACAGATCTTTTCTCCAAAAATTTAGTTATGTTTCTAGTTTTTATTATAATAAAGAATATTTATTAGCAAAAAAGCTACATAATACACAACATTTCGAATTTATTAACTCATTCCTTGAATTTATTGTTACGTAGAGTTATTTTTTCCACGATTATTTTTATCAGCGATTGTGTCTTCCATGAACTTGACATTTTATGAACAGGTTCCTTGGATCCTCGGTTCCTTCAAGGTTTCCTTGAATTTGAGGATTCATAGGCCTTTTTTCTATTTGTTCACTTGAAATTTTGAATACAATTTTTGTAATAAGTGTACCAATTATAGTTGCTGTATAGGTAATGAATAATTAATCGTAACTGTGGGCACATAATCCGTGCGCTGAATCAATTATTGAAATAAAACACGAGTCGGCACTTAGGGCTGCGATCGGCGGAATGCACGAGCCTTGGAGGAGCCTGCAATTAGAGCGGTTCCAGACCAAACGACGTAGTCGTGTGTTAATAATGTTGCAGGTGCTTCGGAGCAGACGTGAATTATTAATTGACATAACACTGGTGCGGCTTGGGCCAGGATGGAGCCGTGCCAAAAATCGGGTCTCCATTAACGTAACGGCAATGGCCATTGGCGTGGATTAAGTGTGATCATTGGAAATTCGGGGGCGTAAGCGATTAAGCCGCCAGAATTATATCGGAGCACACACAGGCAGCATCATTAAAAATGTCATTGATGGACATGCAGATTCAAAACGGATTACGTTAAAACCGGCTCTGTTCAGTATTTTAATGTTGTAGGTAATTTATAAATTAATGCCCGAATGCTTTGTATTCTGTAATGCATATAAGTTTCAACCAGCTAACAGCAAAATAGTGGTTACAAAAACCGATGATTTAAACACGAAATGACAACAAAGGACGCCAGCATTTATTCAAATGCACTGACTATACTACCCTATTTTATCCTACCCTACATATACAAGGTGTACCTAAATTATTGTTGTTATGTAATCACTTCAATTGAATTGTGACGCCTTTCAAATTTATATACCGCAGGTTTATTCCAATGTATGGAAAATCGTCGATCTTTAACGAAAACTCGAAAATCTTCAAATACTTTCACCTTATACCAAAATGTTCCCAATGAATGGGAGAATAAACTGTAAAAATTTGACGTCTATAAAAAAATTGGTTCTATTGAAAATCCACTCGTAAATTTGAAATTTCATTTGGAGCCTCAGGAACTTGACCGAGTTTGGAGCGAAGCTGGCTGGCTATCTGTTTATGGATTTTCTTCAAATTTGGAGGTGATAATCCTACATTATTACTGAGAAGAATGGTGTAAGAAAAAGTCTTCTATCACCGCAGGGAGCCATGCAATCGGCCATAAACCCAGCGCATCTCCGAACCTCTCGTCCAGGACAGATGGCACTATTCCGTTCCCATAAGAGCCAATGAAAAGGAATTGGCGCTCTTCGGGGCGACGAAAGTTGCAGAAATATTTATTTTTTCTCAAATTTACCTAGGCCACATAATTTACTTGGTCATATATAGGCTATACGATTCTTTTCAGATTTTTCTGATGCAAAAAAAAATCACGAAATTTCAAGGTAAATGAATGGAAAATCGTCGATCTTTAGCGAAAACTCGAAAATCATCAAATAATTTCACCTTATACCAAAATGTTCCCAATGACTAGGAGAATTAGCTGTATAAATTTTACGGCTATAAAAAAATTGGTTCTATTGAAAATCCGCTCGTAAATTTGAAATTTCATTTGGAGCATCCGGAACTCGACCGAGTTTGGAACGAAGCTGGCTGGCTATCTATTTATGGATTTTCTTCAAATTTGGAGGTGATAATCCTATCTTATTACCGAGTAGAATGGTGTAAGAAAAAATCTTCTATCGCCGCAGGGAGCCGTGCAATCGGCGATAAACCCAGCGCATCTCCGAACCTCTCGTCCAGGACAGATGGCAATATTCAGTTCCCATAAGAGCCAATAAAAAGGAATTGGCGCTCTTCGGAGCGACGAAAGTTGCAGAAATATTTATTTTTCCTCAAAACTACCTAGGCTACACAGTTTAGTTGGTCATATAAAGGCTGTGCAATTTTTTTCAGATTTTTCTGATGCAAAAAAAAATCACGAAATTTCAAGGTATGGAAAAACGTCGATATTTAGCGAAAACTCGAAAATCTTCAAATAATTTCACCTTATACCAAAATGTTCCCAATGAATGGGAGATTAACCTGTATAAATTTTACGGCTATAAAAAAATTGGTTCTAGTGAAAATCCGCTCGTAAATTTGAAATTTCATTTGGAGCCTCCGGAAGTCGGCCGAGTTTGGAGCGAAGCTGGCTGGCTATCAGTTTATGGATTTTCTTCAAATTTGGCGGTGATAATCCTACATTATTACCGAGTAGAATGGTGTAAGAAAAAGTCTTCTATCGCCGCAGGGAGCCGTGCAATCGGCAAAAATCTTAGCGCACCTCCGAAACTGGCGCCCAGGACAGATGGCACTATTCTGTTACAATAAGTGAGTTTTTAAGTATGCGTTTTATGAAGTTCTAGTGTTTGTGGATTTTGCCCTCAATTCAGAGATTTTATTTCTGAACTGAGGTATTTTACCCTTTCACTGCATATTAGGTCATACATTGATATACATATATATATATACATATATATATATATATATATATATATATATATATATATATATATATATATATATATATATATATATATATATTACAATTAATGTAATGTCCGTGAATCCAAATACAGTAAATGAAATTATTATTATTATTATTATTATTTTTATTATAAAAATTATAGATTGAATTAATTATCCGATTATCATCAGACATTATAATATTAACCATTAATATTTTCACTTAACTTTTCATTTTGTCATGCAATGTAAATATTTTAATGATTTCTGCCAAAATTTCAATTATTTCTGTTTAATTTTGAATTCTGATTCCGAAAGTTTCTAATTTTACCATCCACTTTCGATGATGACTTTCAAAATACTGTCAAAATTTCATAGTATTGCTATAATTATTGTCAAAATTTCATAGTATTGCAATAACCATTGTCAAAATTTCATAGTTTTGTAATAACCATAGTCAAAATTTCATCCTCTTGCAATAATTATTGTCAAAATTGTATAGTATTGCAATAATTATTGTCAAAATGTCATAGTATTGCAATAACTATTGTCAAACTTTCATAGTATTGCATTAACTATTGTCAAAATTTCATACTATTGCAATAACTATTGTCAAAATTTCATAGTATTACAATAAGTATTGTCAAAACATTAATTATTCGCTCAATATCCAACGACTACTATCAAAATAATGATTTTTTGAGAATAACAAGTGGAATTTTGACGGGACTACCTACAATTTTGTACAAAAATAGTATAATAATAAATGCATTGTTAACATTTCAATGATACTGCCAAAATTTCAATTAATACGGTCAAAATTTTACGTTTCCTGACAACATTTTAATGATTGATATCAACATTTGATTAGATTCATGACATACTGAGAATAAAAAGTGGAATTTTAGATGGTATACATATAATTTTGACAAGAGTAGTATAATAATAAATGCATTGTTAACATTTCAATGATACTGTCTAAATTTCAAGTAATATTGTCAAAATTTTACGTTTCCTGACAACATTTTAATGATTGATATCAACATTTGATTAGATTCATGACATATTGAGAATAAAAAGTGGAATTTTAGATGGTATACATACAATTTTGACATGAGTAGTATAATAATAAATGCATTGTTAAAATTTCAATGATACTGTCTAAATTTCAAGTAATACTGTAAAAAAATTTAAGTTTCCTGGCAATATTTCACTGACTACTATCAAAATTACAACAGAAAGGTGACATTTTGAGAGTAACCATTGAAATTTGCGAGAAAAATTATGACATTTCATTTCTTATTCTGAAATTTTTAAATTGTCACTGCCAACGTTTGTTTTTTCATCAATATTTTAGTGATTATTATCGAAATTTTAACAGAATAATGACTTTTTGATTATAACAAGAGGAATTTTAACTCAATAGAATAGAATTTTGACAAGAGTAGTTTAACAATAAATGCATTGTTAAATTTTCAATGATACTGTCTAAATTTCAAGTAATACTGTCAAAATTGCAAGTTTCCAGGCAATATTTCAATGATTACTAATAAAATTTCAAGAGAAAGGTGACATTTTGAGAGTAATAATTGAAATTTGCGAGAAAAATTATGACATTTCATTTGTTATTCTGAAAATTTAAATTGTCACCGCCAACGTTAGTTTTTTCATCAATGTTTCAGTGATTACTATCGATATTTTAACAGAATAATGACTTTTTCATTATAACAAGAAGAATTTTGACTCAATGGGATATAATTTTGACAAGAGTAGTGTAACAATAAATGCATTGTTAAAATTTCAATGATACTGTCTAAATTTCAAGTAATACTGTCAAAATTTTAAGTTTCCTGACAATATTTCAATGATTACTATCAAAATTTCAAGAGAATGGTGACCTATTGAGAGTAATAATTGAAATTTGCAAGAAAAATTATGACATTTTATTTGTTATTCTGAAAATTTAAATTGTCACTGCCGACGTTTGTTTTTCATCAATATTTCAGTGATTACTATCAAAATTTTAACAGAATAATGACTTTTTGATAATAAAAAGAGGAATTTTCACTCAATAGGATAGAATTTTGACAAGAGTAGTGTAACAATAAATGCATTGTTAAAATTTCAATGATACTGTCTAAATTTCAAGTAATACTGTCAAAATTTTAAGTTTTCTAGCAATACTTCAATGATTACTATCAGAATTTTAAGAGAATGGTGACATTTTGAGAGTAATTATTGAAATTTGCGAGAAAAATTATGAAATTACATTTGTTATTCTGAAAATTTAAATTGTCACTGCCAACGTTTGTCTTTTCATCAATGTTTCAGTGATTACTATCGATATTTTAACAGAATAATGACTTTTTCATTATAACAAGAAGAATTTTGACTCAATGGGATATAATTTTGACAAGAGTAGTGTAACAATAAATGCATTGTTAAAATTTCAATGATACTGTCTAAATTTCAAGTAATACTGTCAAAATTTTAAGTTTCCTGACAATATTTCAATGATTACTATCAAAATTTCAAGAGAATGGTGACCTATTGAGAGTAATAATTGAAATTTGCAAGAAAAATTATGACATTTTATTTGTTATTCTGAAAATTTAAATTTTCACTGCCAACGTTTGTTTTGTCAACAATATTTCAGTGATTACTATCGAAATTTTAACAGAATAATGACTTGTTGATAATAACAAGAGGAATTTTGACCCAATAGGATAGAATTTTGACAAGAGTAGTGTAACAATAAATGCATTGTTAAAATTTCAATGATGCTGTCTAAATTTGAAGTAATACTGTCAAAAATTTAAGTTTCCTGGCAATATTTCAATGATTACTATCAAAATTTCTAGAGAATGGAGACATTTTGTGAGTTGGGGACAAAAATATTTTACATGGTGACGTAATTACAAGCATTTAGATACACCTTGTACATATACTACCCTACGTATACCTATACTACCTATACTGCCTCTGGTAGGTATAGTTATAGGTATATGTAGGCGTATAGGTATACTGCTTATACTGCCCTATACTGCCCTACCGAATGATTCAGATGGTTATTACGTCGGTTTTGTGTGAGTTTCACCTTTGAGACGAATGCACACGTTCGGGTGTATTCGGGATATTTACATGCCGAGCGTATACGCGCTTTGCAAGCACGCGATTTTTCTTGGCTCCATCATTCTTAGTCCAGCAATTCGGTGCATTGCGATTAATCTATCTATCTTCGAGTGCCTTATCGCATCCGGACGTTGACGACCCGATTAATCTCCACTCCTGCAGACTTATAACTATTCCGCAGTCTATTCCAAATCGCAGGCAACAAATAGTGTTTTAATAAGGCACCTCGTAACACCGTTAATCGGATCAATACTCCGCTCGCCTCCCATCCACCTCTCCTATTTCATTTTCGTCCTCCAGATATCTCCTGCCGAGAACAATCTTTAGAACTCTGTGCGCGCGCGGGAGGCTGTAATCTTTTCAAAGGGTGCAGATATAGTTCGCGTAATTGGTTTACTGGGTAACATCTATGCTGCGGGAATAAAACTTAATGGAAAACGGTGATACTTCGGGAGCCGCGCGGCCTGTAATTGATTTCCTTCGGCTCCGCTTTGTGCTCAAAAGAATTGTTGTTATTAACCCGAATGGACGTATCCAGACGTCGTCTCGTGTTTGCTTCGCGGGACTTGACTGGAGTGAGTGGATGGATTCCTAGAGCGGCCTTATTACTAATTCAAAATAACGTGCCGTTATCCGAACTGAGGCACTGAGACAAATGGACTTACCTCATTAGTTCTATAAACACGAGATTTCGTTTGATGACGCTTTTATGAGATGCATTGGTGCATGTATGGACAGAACTACCTTGTATCATTTTGAGTTTCGGAGAATTCCTAGTCCCCAACTAATTTCCCATCTTTGAGAGCGGAAATCTCGAGAACCGCTGAAGCGGAATTCTCGAGAATTGGGAGAGTCCAATTGGTCTGGGCAAGAGTCCAGTAGATATTCCTCAACAGTTCTGCAAGGTTAAATCGGTCTTCGAAAATTTTAAAACTTTGTGAGCGTTATTAATTTTTGCCAAACATTTCTTTTCAGGAAAATGCGAAAACATTCTATGAAATTTCATGAAATATTTAACTTCTTTGATAATTTCATAAATTATCCATTGATAATTGCATAAATTATAAATTGTTAATTCCATAATCTATCATTGAAAATTTTAGGAAATTTCCTAAAATAATCCAATACTTACATAAATGTTAATTAAAATTTTCTCTTAATGTCCAAATCTTAAAAAAAAATAAACTATTTCGTAAGATATTTTGGAAAATTTGCAAAATTTGATTAAATCTTCGCTTGTAGTCAAAACCTCCTTAAGAATTCTACAGGGAATCTAATCAAAAAATATCAAAAATTAAACTCAATATGTTTAAATTCAACAACATTTTTTTAAAGTATAATAACGATCATTTCACATTAATGTTAAAATCTTATGAATTTAAAATCGTACAAAATTACAAATATTTTATTAAATGTTTGATACTTTCGTAATATAATAAAGGAAAACTTATCAAATTTCATGAAATTTTTAACTTTTTTGACAATTCCATACATTATCCATTGACAATTCCATAAATTATCCATTGATACTTCCATTAATTATCGATTATTAATTCCATAAATTATCCATTGATAAGTCCATAAGCTATCCATTGAAAATTTAAGGAAATTTCATTAAAAAATCCTAGAGTTACATAAATGTTTATTAAAATTTTTACTTAATGTCTAAATCTTAAAAACTGTGAACTATTTCGTGAGTTATTTTGGAAAATTTGCAAAATTTGATTGAATCTTCACTAATAGTCAAAACCTCCTTAAGAATTCTACAGGGAATCTAATAAAACTTTTCTAAAATTAAACTCGATATGTTTAAATTCAACAATATTTTTGAAAAGAATAATTACGATCATTTCATATTAATGTTAAAATCTTAAGAATTCAAAATCGTACAAAATTTACAAATATTTTATTAAATGTTAGATAGTTTCGTAATATAATAAAGGAAAACTTATGAAATTTCATGAAATTTTTAACTTCTTTGACAATTCCATTCATTATCCATTGACAATTCAATAAATTATCTATTGATAATTCCATAAACTATCCATTGAAAATTTTAGGAAATTTCATAAACAAATCCAATAGTTACATAAATGTTTATTACAATTTTTACTTAATGTCAAAATCTTCAGAACTTTGAACTATTTTGTGAGTTAATTTGGAAAATTTGCAAAATTTGATTAAATCTTCGCTAGTAGTCAAAACCTCCTTAAGAATTCTACAGGGAATCTAATAAAACATTTCGAAAATTACACTCAATATGTTTAAATTCAACAACATTTCTTAAAAGTATAATTACGATCATTTCATATTAATGTTAAAATCTTAAGAACTCAAAATCGTACAAAATTTACTAATATTTTATTAAATGTTAGATAGTTTCGTAATATAATAAAGGAAAACTTATACAATTTCATGAAATTTTTAACTTCTTTGACAATTCCATACATTATCCATTGACAATTCCATAAATTATGCATTGATAATTCCATAAATTATCCATTGACAATTCCATAAATTATACATTAATAATTCCATAAACTATCCATTGAAAATTTTAGGAAATTTCATAAAAAAATCCAATTGTTACATAAATGTTTATTAAAATTTATACTTAATGTCAAAATCTTAAGAACTTTGAACTATTTCATGAGTTATTTTGGAAAATTTGCAAAATTTGATTAAATCTTCGCTAGTAGTCAAAACCTCCTTAAGAATTCTACAGGGAATCTAATAAAACATTTCGAAAATTACACTCAATATGTTTAAATTCAACAACATTTCTTAAAAGTATAATTACGATCATTTCATATTAATGTTAAAATCTTAAGAACTCAAAATCGTACAAAATTTACAAATATTTTATTAAATGTTAGATAGTTTCGTAATATAATAAGGGAAAACTTATGAAATTTCATGAAATTTTTAACTTCTTTGACAATTCCATATATTATCCATTGACCATTTCATAAATTAACCATTGATAATTCCATAAATTATCGATTGATAATTCCATAAATTATCTATTGATAATTCCATAAACTATCCATTGAAAATTTTAAGAAATTTCATAAAAAATTCCAATAGTTACATAAATGTTTATTAAACTTTTCACTTAATCTCAAAATCTTAAGGACTTTGAACTATTTCGTGAGTTATTTGGAAAAATTGCAAAATTTGATTAAATCCTCGATAGTAGTCAAAACTTCCTTAAGAATTCTACAGAGAATCTAATAAAACATTTCGAAAATTACACTCATTATGTTTAAATTCTACATTGTTGAAAAGTATAATTACGATCATATCGTATTAATGTTAAAATCTTAAGAACTCAAAATCGTACAAAATTTACAAATATTTTATTAGATGTTAGATAGTTTCGTAATATAATAAGGGAAAACTTATGAAATTTCATGAAATTTTTAACTTCTTTGACAATTCCATACATTATCCATTGGCAATTCCATAAATTATCCATTGATAATTCCATAAATTATCGATTAATAATTCCATAAATTATCTATTGATAATTCCATAAACTATCCATTGAAAATTTTAGGAAATTTCATTAAAAAATCCAATAGTTACATAAATGAGTATAAATTTTTTTACTTAATGTCAAAATCTTAAGAACTTTGAACTATTTCGTGAGTTATTTTGGAAAATTTGCAAAATTTGATTAAATCTTCGCCAGTAGTCAAAACCTCCTTAAGAATTCTACAGGGAATCTAATTAAAAAAATCGAAAATTAAACTCAATATGTTTAAATTCAACAACATTTTTTAAAAGTATAAATACAATCATTTCATATTAATGTTAAAATCTTAAGAATTCAAAATCGTACAAAATTTATAAATATTTTATTAAAAGATTCGTAATATAATAAAAGAAAAGAAAAATAAGAAAAGAAGAATAGAAAAAATAAAAGAAATTTCATGAAATTTTTAACTTCTTTGATAATTCCATAAATTATCAACTGATAATTATATAAATTATCTATTGATAATTCCATAAACTATTTATTGAAAATATTAGGAAATTTCCTAAAAAAATCCAATAGTTACATAAAATGTATATTAAAACTCTCATTTAATGTTAAAATCTTAGAATTTTGAACTACTTCGTAAGATATTTTGGAAAATTTACAAAATTTGATTAAATCCTCGATAGTTGGTACTGTAATAAAGTAAGAAATAAGAAAAACATGAAATTTCAAGTAAGTAATAAATTTTGACAACTTCCTTAAGAATTCTACATTACTCTGAATATGTCAAAATTGGAAAACTTTCTGGAAAAATCTATTTCAAATTAGTATTCAAATTTTCAGAACTCTTAACTATTCCTTAGATAATCATAGAAAATTAGCCAAAATTTTATGAAAGTATGAATAATTCCTTATTATAATAACGGAAAACTTACAAATGCATATAAATCAGGCATAAAATTGTCAAAATATCCATTAGACATATTTTCAGACTTTTCAGTGACAAATATAGCGATACCTGTCAACTGGGAAAGCTATATGTTTGATTTTCTTCCTCATTTACTTAATTACATTCGTCAAATTATTAAAGGATATATCCTCAGGCATACTGTATCCAAATCTGGCATAAAATTTTCAAAATATCTATTAGACAAATTTTCAGAATTTTCACCGACGGATATAGCAATACCTGTCAACTGGGAAAGTTATAAATAATAATAAAATTTTCGCCAATATAATTGTAAGAAATTAAACTTGAACTACAATTACTACCAAGGGAACTCAAGATCTCAGAATTTTAATGAAATTTATTTAATAATTCCAGATAATACGTTTATATAGTTAATAGAATAGGTAGTTAATAAAATCCTCCTAAATGGAGTATATATTCGCAGGTAATTACAGCAAAATTTTAGAAGTTTTAGGAATTATGTTCCATGGATATTTGTAGAAAATTCGGGAAAATTTCATTATAACCTGAATGGTTCCATAATATAGTAATGGCTTCGCTCTTTCATTATATAATGAAAAAGTTGTACAATAAAATAAATTTTTGCTTATAAATTGTAAGAATTAAAATGACCACAAAGGTAAACTAAAACTTTCTTTTCTCTGACTTAGAGTAAATTTAAATTTCAAATTAAAGGAGTCAAGTTAAGAAGTCTTAAATAATTATATAACTCTTACGAAAGTTTTATTGAATCTTTGAATTGAAACTTTGTAGAAAATATCATAAATGTTCAATATTATATACAAAATATAACTCTTACAAAAGTTGAATTGAATCTTTGAATTGAAACTTTGTAGAAAATATCATAAATGTTCAATATTTCCTTTGTCTGCATATTACTCTTCTAACTTCAGATTTATTTGCCTGAAAATCTATAGATAGGATGTCAAAATTCAACAACTTTTGTTGTTGAAGGAGTTATAAAACGTACGTTTTTATAAGCCTTTTTTTTAAATTTCCCAACTAAAATTTAGTATTGGCCTTGGCGAGATTGTAAGCCAAAACTATGCTTAGTCTCATCCCTAACTCTATACACCATACGGGCCACGTTATTATTATTATTATTATTATTATTATTAATTTTAAAAGTCGTGAATAATCGGGCTTCCAATTTAATCTGCTCATGGAAAACGCCTCGGGGATGTAAATGGAAAAAAGAAGTGGAGATGATTGATTCCATTGATGGCATGGAAATTGAATACTGTATCGGGGGACGAAATTAATTTCGCAGATTATAATTTGCCTCTCGTAATTTCGAATTGGAGCGGACGTTAAGAAGCGGCGAGTTTATTAATTTCGATTTCATTAATAACGCCTCGCGATGTTGATTTTTAATCCCCGACAGGCGGGACAATTTTTTTTCCCAATTCCGAGACTAAACATTTCACCGCCAGATATTGCCTCTTAATATCATGTAACATTCAATCAAGGAAATATCGCGTTGACACAAGAAACTCGTTTTATTTTTTAATTTCGTTTAGAATAATAATAATTATTATTATTATAACAATATTAATCCACATTGCACGTCCACCTATCCTGTTATAATAATAACAATAATAAACATTTATTTCCATGAAACATATAAATTATAAATTCGTAGCAAAAATAACTAGCAGGAATGCAAGTCGATGGGTTATTTATGAATGGTTTATAACTCGCTAGTGAGTTATAGGGTACATAATTGAACTGTAATCAGTAGAACTATGGTTGTATAATCAGGAGGTGTTGTATAAATAATATCCAAACCTAAATATCCAAAAATAACAAGGAGATTAGAAACATTGGAGATTGGTGTATAACTCACAAGTGAGTTATAAGGTAGGTACATAATTTAACTGAAATCGGTAGAATTAAGGTTGCATAACATTACACATTAGGCACTTGGTTGTTTGCACGTTTAGCTGATAGATAAATTATTCTCAACTTTAAAAAACTGAGCTCTGTCTATAGGCACGTCTGCATCCGCAATAAAACTGGCGCGATCCTGCAGCTCAACAAAGTGTCGGGATTAATTGGATTCCGGATGTGTTTGCCAGACGCAACAAACATCGTTAAAACTCGCCTGCAGTCAAATAGCCCGGCTGTTAATTAATTTCATTTGAAGAACTGCGACGTTCCTTCGGTCCGCCGATTCGCCGTCTCCACTTGCCGCCTCCGGCAGGCGTTAATCCTCTTGACGTGACATTACCGAAATAATCGCGGATCTAATTAACGTGGGGGCGGCTTCGGGGGGGGCGGATTACGTTTCGTGCGACTGGCGGCGCCCCTCGGACGGCGGCAAAAAGCGTTCACGATGCTAATTGAATCCGTAATTAATTCCGCTGGAAATCCGCGTTCGAACCGAGTCGGGGGCGGCATAGATGGCGCTCTTCCACTCACGTCCGATGTTTAGACAGTGAAATGTGTACAATGCTGATGGCCGTAATTTGTGTGTTTTGCGAGACGTAAAGACAGTGTTTTATGTAAATGATATTAATCAAATATTCGCTGCGGATTTGTGAATACAACTGTTTGCGTTTGATATTATTTTTTTATTGCCACACACTGGAATCGATCATTTGTACTGATGTCAACTTTAGCCTGCAGTAAAAACATCTGAGTCGAGATATCTATACCAACTCAAATAAGAATTTCTATTCAATGGGGAAAAATATAACATGGTTGCACTAAAAATCAAATATTTCATAATTCGCGCATTGGATATTAATCCAATTAAATATGTCATATGCCTACATATCACTAAATATCAACAATAAATTGTATCAATATCGATGCGCTAGTTTTTGAAGTATCACTAAATAAGCACGGGCACAGTTTGAGAATAGCGCCTAAAAAAAAGTGATCACACTATAAATCAAATATCTCGTGAACAGTGCATTGGATATAACTCCAATAAAACACATGATATGTCCAATAATAACTTAATGCGAATAATAAATTGTATCAATATTGATACGCTAGTTTTTGAGATACGAATAATTGAGTATCAGTAACGTCCTCAGAAGCAATCCAATGTTATATCTTAAAAACGTGATCACACTAAAACTTAAATATTTCATAAACCGCACATTGGATATTAATCCAATTAAATATGTTATAAACATATGTATCTCTAAATATCATCAATAAATTTATTTAAAATTCATTCGCTACTTTTTGATATATCTCTAATTATGTAAAAACAATATATGAACAAATAACATGATTGCACTTAAAATCAAATATTTAATAATTCGCGCATTGGATATTATTCCAATTCAATATGTCATATTTCTACATGTCACTTAATATCAACAATAAATTGTATCGATTTCGATGCGCTTGTTTTTGGAATATCAATAATTAAGTACGAAATATCTCTAATTATGTAAAAACATCATATGAAAATATCACATGATTGCACTAAATATCAAATATTTCATAATTCGCGCATTGGATATTATTCCCATTAAATGTGTCATATTTGTACATATCACTAAATATCAATAACAAATTGTATCAATACCTATGCGCTAGTTTTTGAAATATCACTAATTAAGTAGGAGCACAGTTTGAGAATAACTCTAAAAAAGAAGTGTTCACACTATAAATTAAAAATCTCGTAAACCGTGCATTGGATATCACTCCAATAAAACACATGATATGCCTAAATACTACTTTATACGAATAATAAATTGAATCAATATCAATAGACTAGTTTTCAAGATATGAATAATTGAGTATCAGTAACGTCCTCAGAAGCAACCAATGTTATATATCTCAAAAAATAGATCGAACTAAAACTTAAATGTTTCATAAACCGCACATTGGATATGAATCCAATTTATTATGTTATAAGCATATGTATCTCTAAATGTCATCAATAAATTTTATTGAAATTTATTCGCTGATTTTTGAAATATCTCTAATTATGTAAAAACAATATATGAAAATATCACATGATTGCACTAAAAATCAAATATTTCATAATTTGCGCATTGGATATTAATCCAATTCAATATATCATATGTGTACATATTACTAAATATCAGTTATAAATTGTATCGATTTCGATGCGCTAGTTTATGAAATATCAATAATTAGGTACGAGATATATCTAATTAAGTAAAAAAACAATATATGAAAATATCACATGATTGCACTAAAAATCAAATATTACATAATTTGCGCATTGGATATTAAACCAATTGAATATGTCATATGTCTACATATCACTAAACATCAATAATAAATTGTACCAATATCTATGAGCTAATTTTTAAAATATCACTAATTTAGTACGGGCACAGTTTGAGAATAACTCCTAAAAACAAGTCATCACACAATGAATCAAATATCTTGTGAACCGTGCATTGGATATTACGTCAATAAAACACATAATATGCCTAAAAACAACTTAATGTGAATAATAAATTGTATCAATATTGATACACTAGTTTTCGAGTTATGAATAATTTAGTATCAGGAACGTCCCCAGAAGCAATCCAAAGTTATATCTCATAAATGTGATCGAACTAAAATTTAAATATTTCATTAACCGCACATTGGATATTAATCTAATTAAGTATGTTATAAGCATATGTGTCTCTATATATCGTCAATTAATTAAATTGAAATTTATTGGCTAATTTTGAAAATATCTCTAATTATGTATAGACAATACATGAAAATATCACATGATTGAATTAAAAATTTAAAAAAAAATAATTCACGCATTGGATATTAATCATATTAATTATGTCACATGCTTACATATAACTAATAATGAGCAATAAATTGTATCAATATCGATGCGCTACTTTTTGAAATATGACTAATTAAGTACGGGCACAGTTTGAGAATAGCATCTAAAAATAAGTCATCACACTATAAATCAAATATCTCGTGAACCGTGCATTGGATATCACTCCAATAAAACACATGATAGGCCTAAGTACTAATTTATAGGAATAATAAATTTTGTCAATATCAATGCACTTGTTTTTAAGATATGAATCATTGAGAATCTGTAACGTCCTCAGAAGCAATCCAATGTTATATCTCAAAAACGTGATCACACTAAAACTTAAATATTACATCAACTGCACATTGGATATTAATCCAATTAAACATGCTATAAGCATATGCATCTCTAAATATCATGAATAAATTAGATAAAAATTTATTCGCTGATTTTTGAAATATCTCCATTTATGTAAAAAACAATATATGAAAATATCACACGATTGCACTAAAAATCAAATATGTCATAATTCGCGCATTGGATATTAATCCAACTACATATGTCATATGTCTAATAATCACTAAGTATCAACAATAAATTGTATCGACTTCGATGTGCTAGTTTTTGTAATATCAATAATTAAGTACGAAATATCTCTAATTATGTATAAACAATAAATGAAAATATCACATGATTGCACTAATAATGAAATATTTCATAATTCGCGCATTGGATATTATTCCAATTAAATATGTCATATATGTACATATCACTAAATATCAATAATAAATTGTACCAATATCTATGCGCTCATTTTTGAAATTTCACATATTAAGTACGGGCACAGTTGGAGAATAGCTCCTAAAACCAAGTCATCACACAATAAATCAAATATCTCGTGAACCGTGCATTGGACATTACTCCAATAAAAAACATGATATGCCTAGTAATACTTTAATATAATTAAAATTTGTATCAATATTGATACGCTACTTTTTGAGATATGAATCATTTAGTATCGGCAACGTCCCCAGAAGCAATCCACTGTTTTATATCAAAAAAGTGATCAAACTAAAACTTAAATATTTCATAAACCGCAAATTGGATATTATTCAAATTGAATATGTTATAAGCATATGTATCTCTAAATATCATGAATAAATTAGATTACAATTTATTAGCTAATTTTTGAAATATTTCTAATTATGTAAAAACAATATATAAAATTATCACATGATTGCACTGAAAATCAAATATTTCATAATTCGCGCATTAGATATGAATCCAATTGAATATGTCATAAGTCTACATATCACTAAATATCAGCATTAAATTGTATCAATGTCGATGCGCTAGTTTCTGAAATATCAGTAATTAAGTACGGGCACAGTTTGAGAATAGCACCTAAAATCAAGTGATCACACTATAAATCAAATATCTCGTGAACCGTGCATTGGATATCGCTCTAATAAATCACATGGATAATAAATTTTATCAATATTAATACACTAGTTTTCGAGATAATAATTGAGTATCAGCAATGTCCCCAGAGGCAATTTAATGCTATATCTCAAAAAAGGGATCACACTAAAATTTAAATATTTCAAGAACCGCACATTGGATATTAATCCAATTATATACGTAATAAGCATATGCTCCTCTAAATATCACTAATAGATGTAATTAATATGTATTGGCTAATTTTTGAAATATCTCTAATTATGTAAAAACAATATATAAAAATATCACATGAGTGCACTAAATATCAAATATTTAATAATTCGCGCATTGGATATTAATCCAATTCAATATATCATATCTCTACATATCAGTGAATATCAATAATAAATTGTAACGATTTCGATGCGCTAGTTTTTGAAATATCAATAATTAAGTACGACATATCTCTAATTATGTAAAAACAATACATGAAAATATCACATGATTGCACTAAAAATCAAATATTTCATAAATCGCGCATTGGATATTAATCCAATTGAATATGTCATATGTCTACATATCATTAAACATCAATAATAATTTGTACCAATATGTATGCGCCAATTTTTGAAATATGACTAATTTAGTACGGGCACAGTTTGAGAATAGCTCATAAAAACAAGTCATCACACAGTGAATCAAATATCTCGTGAACCGTGCATTGGATATTACTCCAATCGGACACATTATATGCCTACTAAAAACTTAATGTGAATAATAAATTGAATCAATATTGATACGCTAGTTTTTGAGATATGAATAATTTAGTATCAGCAACGTCTCCAGAAGCAATCAAATGTTATATCTCAAAAAAGTGATCAAACAAAAATTTAAATATTTCATAAACCGCACATTGGATTATTTATTATTATATATGTTATGAGCATATGTATCTCTAAATATTATCAATAAATATTTTTTAAATTTATTCGCTAATTTTTAAAATATCTCTAATTATGTAAAAACAATATACAGGGTGTATCAGCCAAATGGAATAAATTCAATAATAAATAAATGGGGGCGTGTTCGAAAAAACGCTCGGACACGTCGATTGTTATTTTTAGTTGCGCATTTTTTTCAACAAAAACTTTTTATACAGGGTGTGTCATGTGACCGTGGCCAATACCAACTTTCTTATTTTAAACGCAACACCTGGTATATTATTCAATTTTTGGATTCTTCAGAAAATTCTAGACATATTTCATGGACAATGTCTTATACCTATCATCAACTGTTTCGGAAATATTAAGTGTGTATATTAAGACGAATAATGCTTGCGATTAGATCTGTCACGCCTGAGATGTTGAGTAACGTTAGAAGAAATTTCTATTTAAGATTAGGATGTTGCCAAGACGTTCACGGCGAGCATTTTGAACATCTCCTCCATTGAAATTTATTGTTTTTTTTTTTTACATTATCAAGAAATAAACAGTATTACTTATTAGTTTTTGAGTGTGTTGTAACGAATTTCTGTAATCAAATAATTTTCTTTTTTTAATGTTAATTTTTGCAATAAATCTGAAAACACTTAATATTTCCGAAACAGTTGAAGATAGGTATAGGACATTGTACATGAAATATGTCTAGAATTTTCTGAAGAATCCAAAAATTGAACAATATACCAGGTGTTGTATTTAAAATAAGAAAGTTGGTATTGGCCACGGTCACGTGACACACCCTGTATAAAAAGATTTTGTTGAAAAAAATGCGCAACTAAAAATAACAATCGACGTGTCCGAGCGTTTTTTCGAACACGCCCCCATTTATTTATTATCGAATTTATTCTATTTGGCTGATACACAGTGTATGAAAATATCACACGATTATACTAAAAATCAAATATTTCATAATTCGCGCATTAGATATTAAATGAAGATTATCGTTAATTTCAAGTACCAGAAATACACTTGCGAATCGCCGAGTGGTAAAACTGGCTGCAATCTGCAAAACCATCGCCGCCATAAATTACAGTTTTCATAACACATCTGCATTTTAAACCGTTTTATACCCTTCTTCCCACGTCGCTCCGCATCCATTCTTCGGCGCTCGCATTTCTCCGTCTCCCCTGTCTCCTCTTGCAGGCCCCGTTCCCTGATGGATCATGTAGAGCGAACGCGGCGTTTGGATTTCGCGATCATATTTCACGTCGCGGACGCCCGAATCAATCATGTCGGTTTCGTGCTCGAAACGCCGAGACAAAGGCGCTGCAAGAACAAATCGGCGCGGAATTAGACGGGAAGTGGATGGCAAAAAAGAAGGAAGGCGCGCTGCAGCGGGGCGGACTCGTTTTGCTCATTCGTCGCTCTAATTGCGATAATTAGCGTGCAAGTCATCGCGTGCTCCTCTGTTTGCCCGGGACTTATTAAAGCGGAGCCGTGACGTGGTAATTGGAATACATTGCGATTCCGGAGGTATTTGTTGGTATTAGCGATTTGAGGAATATTCTGAAAATATTTTTAAGGGGCTCGTTGAGAATTATTATTAAAAAACCCCTAAGTCACAACTTAAGGGTGATATGAGCCACCACTGATGGTGCTATGATACTACTGAGCACCAGCTCAATGATAATTAATCTTTTCAAAAAGGGAACTTTATACCTTTCTATAATATAAAGTCAATATTATATAAGATTATATTTACGCTGTCCTACCGACTGCGCCAATATATTGACACAGCTGCTTGCACTATAAATGTGTGCTTGTGTATTTTATGACTCATCCTATTCTACCTGTAAACATACATGATTATTAGATTTACTCAACTTTATCTGCAACATGCTATTGCTTTCTTTATCACTTATAACCCCCCCTTGCGATTTGTAATCCATTCTTGTACCAAATAAACACGCGCCCAGTGAGAATCCGGGGCCACAAAAGCGCGTCTGGTTATTTCACTTCCTTCGCAGTAAGCAGCACACCGACGCACACACAGCGGCCGCAGCAATCGATCATCTCTCGCTGTTCCCTTTTTGCACAGTTTCCGAATGAAGAGTGCGGCGTGTGTGGCGGGCGAATCGTTAAAGGAACGGGTGTGGGTGCGCGGGGAATCCCAGTCCGCCCGGATTCTCTTTAGCGGGACGTTTGATGCACGCGCTTTAATTTTCTTCGTTTCCCCCCACGCACGGTGGGGTCGGTGTGGGGCCTGGGGGGCGGCCTAGGGGATGTTGGGATAACGAGGGGACGGTTTCACGGCGATTATTCGGCGAGGGTCCGGCGCTAATTCGACAGGAGTGGGACGGGATGAGATTAAGGTGCCCCAAGAATTGGGCCGAGAATTTGGTTTATATTTTTCCTGCGAGCAGATTTGTTGAGAAAATAATGTACTGATTAAATAAACAACGTTTTAAATCAATAGCAGGATTGAATAAAATTTGACATCAATTGACATTAATTATGTTAGAAATTGCATCAGATAAATAATTGCTTCAGATAGATAATTGCATCAGAAGATCCATTTCGAAATCTAAAACTTTGTAAATTTTAAAATCTTAAATTAAGCTGTCCGTGTGATTTTCTTAAAAATATAAGCAGTTCAAGTTTGTAAGTTTGTTTTTTGTGATAAGAAGGTGAAAACGGGAATCCGGGATATAAAATAAAACCTGGATAATTAACGGTAATTAATTATCCGACTATTGGTGTGATTTAAATGAATTAATTTCAAACATGATTTAAATCAATTGATTTACATCATGATTTAAATCAACTGATATTTTAAAATAAATCATTGATTTATTTTAATTAATCGTTTATTTTGCATTGTTTGTTCATTCCACTAGGTAAACAATTAAAAATATAATGTAACTATAAAATTAGAATGCTTTTTAACTATAAGTAAACTATTTTTGTGTTTTTCCATTTCTTGGTCCATCGCATGATACATTCAAGAATTTATTAAAAAAAATCATATGATTTCAATTGTGATGTAAGTAAATTGATACAAACATCACATCTACTCGGGCAGAAACTGATCAAAAATATTAAAAAATCAAAAAAATCATTGATTTGTGTTTTTCTTAAATCATGATTTATTCCAATCCAGCATCCAATTTAGGGGATGTTGCTGATACTCAATTAACCATATCTCAAAAACCGGTGTATCAATATTAATAATATGAGGAAGATGGACTTGCAAATATGGATTCACTGATATGTTCATCATATGCTATTAATTCACATTCCTAGATGATATGTGTTGCTAGATGATATAGTCTGGTTTTCTTTTTCGCAATCGCACAGCGCCGATGGAATCTTGGCTCATATTTTTCACACATCAGAGAACTTGAACAATATAAATAGAAATAGAAAAGAGAAATAAGAGATCACCAAATGAGGAGCTGACAAAAAAAATTCAGAGATCAAAGATCTTGGACATCAAAGCTCTTGGAGATCAAACATCTAGGAGTTCAAATATTTCGAAGATCAATGATCTTGGACATCAAAGATCGTGGAGATCAAAGGTCTTGGAGATCAAATATCTTGGAGATCAAAGATCTTGGAGATCAAAGATCTTGGAGATCAAAGATCTTGAAAATCAAAAATCTTCAAGTGTCCAGTTAGTAGTTTAAACAAATATTTGATACAAATTTATTTTCAAACAGTAATATTTTGCCATGTCATGTATTTTATTAGAGTAATATCCAATGCACGAGATGATACTTAGGCATGTCATGTGTTTTATTGGAGTAATATCTAATGCAGAATTCACGAGATATTTTATTTATTGAATAGAAGAATAGAAGAATAGAGAATAGCACATTCTCAAACTGTGCCCGTATTTAATTAGTGATATTTCAAAAACTGGCGCGAAAATGCTAATACAATTTATTAGTGATATTTAGTGATATGTAGAAATATGTCATATTTAACTGTATTAATATCCAATGCGTGAATTATGAAATATTTGATTTTTAGTAGAATCATGTGATAATTGCATATATTGTTTTTACATAATTAGTAATATTTCAAAAATTAGCGAATACATTTTAATCAAATTTATTGATGATATTTAGAGATACATATGCTTACAACATATTTAATTGGATTATTATCCAATGTACGGTTTATGAAATATTTAATGCTTAGTGTAATCATTTTTTTTTTTGAGAAACAGCATTAGATTGCAATGTTTGCAATGAGGGAAATTGCCTATACTCAACTAATTATATCTCAAAAACTAGCGTATCAATATTAATGCAATTTCTTATTCACATGAAGCAATATTTAGGTATGTTATATATTTTATTGGAGTAATATCCAATGCACGATTTACTAGATATTTGAGTTATAGTACAATCATTGGTTTTTAGGTGTTATTATTTATTACACTGTGCCCGTAGTTAATCAGTGTTATTTCAAAAACTAGCGTATCAATATTGATACAACTTATTACTGATCTCTAGTGATATATAGACATATGTTATATGTAATTGGAATAATATCCAATACGCGAATTATGATATATTTCAATTTTCGTGTGATCATGTCATATTTTCATATGATGTGAGTACATTATCAGTGATTTTTCAAAAATTAGCGCATAAATCTTAAAAATTGTTAGTGACGATATGTAGACACACATATTCCTATAAGATATTTAATTGGATTAATATCCAATAAGCGGTTTATGAAATATTTAAATTATAGTGTGACGGCTTTTTTGAGATATAGCATTAGATTGCTTCTGGGGACATTGCTGATACTCAATTCATCATATCTCAAAAACTAGTGTATCAATATTTATGTAATTTATTATTCACATAAATAATATTTAGGCATGTTATGTACTTTATTGGAGTAATATCCAATACACGATTCATTCATAAGATATTTGAGTTATAATGTGATCACTTGATTTTCGAAGCTATTCTTAAACTGTGTCCGTACTTAATTAGTGATATTTTAAAAACTAGCGTGTTAATATTAGTACAATTTATTACGGATATTTAGTGATATGTAGTTATATTATGTATTTAATTGGATTAATATCCAATGGGCGAATTATATAATATTTGATTTTTAGTGCAATCATGTGATCATTTCAAATATTGTTTTTACATAATTAGTGATATTTCAAAAATTAGCACATAAATTCTAAAAAAATGTATTGATCATATTTATAGATACACATACTTATAACATATTTAATTGGATTAATATCCAATGTGCGGTTTATGAAATAATTAAGTTGTAGTGTGATCCTTTTTTTGAGATATAGCATTAGAATGCTTCTGTGGACATTGCTGATACTCAATTAATCAAATCTCAAAAACTAGTGCATCAATATTAATACAATAAATTTTTCATATAAAGTAATATTTATGCATATTATGTATTTTGTTGGAGTAAAATCCAATGCACGGTTCACGAGATATTTGATTTATAGTGTGATCACTTGTTTTTGGGTGCTATTCTCAAACTGTTAATCAATTCAATTAATCATATCTCAAAAACTAGTGTATCAATATTAAAGCACAAAGGTATACGTAGGCATATCATGTATTTTATTGGAGTAATATCCAATGCACGATTCACGAGATATTTGATTTATAGTGTGATCACTTGTTTTTAGGTTCTATTCTTAAATACTTAATTAGTGATATTGCAAAAATGAACGCGTCAATATTGATACAATTTGTTCTTGATATTTAGTGATATGTAGACATATGATACATTTAATTGAATTCATATCAAATCCGCAAATTATGACAGATTTCATTTTTAGTGTGATCATGTGTTATTTTCATATATTGTCAGCACATTCTATTAGTGATATTTACAAAATTTGCGCTATAATTTGAATCAAATTCAGTGATGATATGTAGACACATATATGCATATAACATGTTTAATTGGATTTATATCAAATGCGCGAATTATGATCGATTTAATTTTTAGTGTAATCATGTGATATTTTCATATATTGTTAGTACATTATTAGTGATATTTCAAAAATTAGCGCATAAATTTAAATTAAATTTAATGATAATATATAGACATATATATTCATATAAGATATTTAATTTGATTAATATCCAATGAGCGGTTTATGAAAAATTTTATTTTTAGTGTGATCACTTTTTTAAAATATAGCATTATATTGCTTATATAGACATTGCTGATACTCAATTAATCATATCTTGAAAACTAGTGTATCAATATTGATACAATTTATTACTCGTATAAAGTAATATTTAGGCATATCATGTATTTTATTGGAGTAATATCCAATGCACGATTCACAGTGCAATCACTGGTTTTTAGGTACTATTCTTTTACTGTGCCCATACTTAATTAGTGATATTGCAAAAACGAGCGCGTAAATATTGATACAATTTATTATTGATATTTAGTAATATGTAGACATATAATATGTTTAATTGGATTTATATCAAATGCGCGAATTATGATCGATTTAATTTTTAGTGTAATCATGTGATATTTTCATATATTGTTAGTACATTATTAGTGATATTTCAAAAATTAGCGCATAAATTTAAATTAAATTTAATGATAATATATAGACATATATATGCATATAAGATATTTAATTTGATTAATATCCAATGAGCGGTTTATATATTTAATTTTTAGTGTGATCCCTTTTTAGAGATATATCATTAGATTACTTCTGGGGACATTGCTGATACTCAATTAATCATATTTCAAAAACTAGTGTATCAATATTGATACAATTTATTATTCACATAAAGTAATATTTAGCAATATGATGTGTTTTATTGGAGTAATATCCAATGCACGCTTCACGAGATATTTGATCTATAGTGTGATCACTTGTTTTTAGGTGCTTTTCTCGTATTGTGTCCGTACTTAATTACTGATATTTCAAAAACTAACAATTGTTGCAGTGTAATATTAAATATTTTGTGAAATTCACACCAATTGTGTTTTATTTATATATAACCATGGAGTTTCATCGTGTATCAGCCTCAACAATCTGTTATTTATTACTAATATTATTCAGGTTTTTTAAACTAAAGATTATCGTAGTATAATTTTTTGTACACTACTATGTTTTGCGATTTTAAATGTGTGGATTAAATTTCTTTGTACACGATTACAAAGAAAAATTGTTATGTTTTTTCTCGGCTAATATTTTTGCGTCCGTTTAGATGGACGCCTGGGGGGTGCATGAAGCGGGTCGGTAATTACTCGTGCTCGACTAATTCGCAGTGATAAGGCCGCAGCGCCGTGACGCCGGCGTCCCTTAAACATGAAAAATTCGCCGCCGCTTCTTGCGCCGTTTATTTTTTCCCGGCCCCGGCGAGGGTCAAAAGTGTAAAAATCCCTGACCGCCGCGCCGCAAATAAATCCTCCCTTGTTTAACAGCGTAATTAGGACGGCGGTTCGCTCCCTTCCCGTCCCTATTTGCTCCTCTCGTATTTTTTCATTTGATTAATTACGCGGCGGACGTAAAAGCCGGGCCGTATATCCTTATTAAGCGCGCAAATTGGGATGTGTAAGAAATTTTTAAAACTCCATCCGGGGGCGGTGCGGTTGCACGGGGGGGGGGGGGGGGGGGGGTGCAAGTGAAAAGAATTAGGGCCCCTGGGAGCGGACGGGCCAAGTGGCCCGGGTCGACCTCCTTGCCCTCCTAAAATCCGACATGTAAAGACCCTCAAGGAACGCAACGATGCACACACGCCCCACGTAATTAGGTTACGTTTTTAAGCGCGAAATTTATCGGCGCATCAGCGTTAATTGCGCGCTTGGGCCGCACATTCCTCATTTAAATTTAGTGCGCCGCCGCTTAAAACCGAACTAAAAACCCCCGCCGTAATTTTTTTGCGTTTTTAATTCCGCTGTAAAAGTGCATTTAACGCCGCGACGTAAGTTTCGCATTCCCGTAATTAATTCCGGGGGGCGTAAACTGCCCCCTAACACCCCCGGAATAATTAGATTTCCTCCGCGCGCCGCCGAGTTTTAATTAAAAACGCGCGTTAATATCGATATAATTAAAAATCGCCGAAGTCCGGTGTTTTGGTTTAATTAGTGCGTCGCTGCGCGCGTTTTGCCGCCCCCTTCCAACCGGCCTGAAATATTAACCCGATCCGGCGCAATTTAAAACACTTTCTTAATAAAAATTAAATGCGCCCCTAATAAGTTCACGTCGCCGGTTATTTATCGCGCAACTTCCTCCATCTCTTCGGGGAGCGGCGAACTTATGAATTTAGGACGAACCGCCTCCCCAACGCTCGCTGTTCATTACAGAGTGGGGCTTAAATTTAACACAATTTACAGTTAACATGCATAGAAGTAAAGCTGCATTTATTAATGCTTTCTACTTTTGAGCCAAAGGAACAACACATTAAATAATGATTCAACAGATCAATCTGCACATAAATTTATGGAAGGCAAAATATGTGGAGAAATTAACTGATTGTTGTCCTAAAATACATTAAAACAAATTTCCCCGATATGACAATAATAATAATAATAATAATAGACGAAACATGTGGAGAAATGGACTGATTGTTGTCCTAAAATAGATAACCCATTTTTTTTTTCGAGGAGATAATAATAATAATGCCAACTGATTCTCTATCTATAGCATAATTTGTTACTGAAATGGTATTCAATACAAATATGCAAATATCAACATATGTATATTTAAAATTATTAATGCGTGATTTTTGAGATATTTTTACTTTACTGTCGATTTATTAATAACTTCTTCGACAATTTCAATTATTTAGTCAAAAATGCGATGATTACTGAAATTTTACTGATTATTGTCTATTTCTAGTAATGTCAGAATTTTAATAAAGAAGGTAAAAATTTAAATTATGTTTACCTACATTTCAATTATTGCTAACTTTTCAATTGTTTCCAACAAAATTTCGATTATTCTATAAAATTTTCAAAGATAAAATGACAAAATGTTACTAAATTACTGTTTCTACTACTATTTCTAGTAATGTCTATCAAAATTTGTATAAAATATGTAAAAGTTTCAAATACGTGTACCAACATTAAAATTATTGCCAACTTTTCAATTGTTTTCTTCCAAATTTCGATTGTTCGATCAAATTTTTAAAGATAATTGTCAAAATTTTACTGAATTTCCTCTAACTCTAAGATATGGAAGAAGGTGCAATCAGTTAAAAAAAACTTTTATTGCAATATGCCAGGATTTATTGAATTTTTGATGCCTCAAACATTTTAAAAGATTTTTACATGTTTCTCAAGGTTAATTTATTGATGTTGATAACAAGGTTTTTATTTCAACATTTTGTTCTCAAAGTTAAAATGATTAATTAACTCTGACATCAAAATCTTAATAAACCAAAATTTTTATAATAATTTTGAGATTGTGTAAAACAATGCAATACCAAAATCATTCTATTAACTTTTAAGACAAAATGTCAAAATAACAAAATTAACAGATGAAAACTTTGTATGTCAAAGTTTTTAAGACTTTTATATTAAAAATTACCAAAATGATTATAGTAACTTGGTTCAAAATCATTAAATAAAACTTGTTATCAAGATCATTTTATTAACTTTGAGAATCGTGTAAATATCTCCCAATATCGCAATTTCACCAGGATTCACTGAAATTTTATTTCCTTCAAAATTTCGATTATTAATTTCGGTAATGTCAAAATTTTACTGAATTTCCATTATCTAACTCTAAGATATGGTACAAGATGGAATCAGCTGAAAAAAAACTATAGTTGTTTTGCAATTTTCCAGGATTTATTGAAATTTTGACAGAAATCACGAAATATTAACAATAATCGTTGAAAATTGCAACAATTAATGCAAAAGTATGTCATCATACTGCACAAATTGTAATGTTTCAAATCATCAACTAAATTGACAAAGAAATAGAACAGTTATTGACCTACACGAATAACATATTTTTTGTTAATCGGTAAACGTCGGTTATTACCAAAATTTAGTATCCACATATATATAAATGGTAATTTGCTATGATTGAGGCTCAGCACGATGGATATGTTATTACATTCATATTGTAACGTTATGTTTTGCTTTCGCCCCTAATAGCCGCTAACCATCAACTAAAGTGGCAAAAAAAAATACAAATCGGTTATCGATATAAAACGAATTTTCGAAACATCCAATAAAAATTAGTTACAACAAAATTTGTGTATAAACCTCCACGTGCTATACATTCACGGCCTTTTTGCAACCGAGTTTTACTGTCATGTTGGACAAACCGATTCAGTGATGTAACGGAAATTAATTATTATTTTGTGTCGATGTCTATCAGACATTTACTTCCTAACCCATTCTCAGATTTATAAATTTTTTTCACTACTAGCTTTCAGCTCTAATAATTTAAACTTTACAACTGGCAACATTGTTATATGAAAAATATAATCCAAAATTGAAAACAACTTGACCTAAAAAAGTTTGACAAGTTCCAATGGGCAATTCAGTTATTTCCGAAAAACTACCAATAAAATTACTAGATATTCATAGACTCCCCTGACGCAAAAACATCTTGAATGGAGAGTATTCATATGGAACAATTCACAAAAGGTGTAAAAAACTTCGGTAACTTGTTGTGGCCACAATTTTAAATAAAAAATTTAAACATTGCATTTGAGTCTTATACAATTCCTTCAAATGAAGTAAATTCTTTTAATTTTTTCCTATTAGATGTTCACAACTTGTTTCGTATCGCAAGGAGGATACAACCCAGGATGTAACGGAGCAGCTGCTAGTAAGTCACGAACTTGGGGAACCTTTTTCGAAAGTAAAAACCTCAATATCAAAATCATTTTAACTTTGAGAACAAAATGTAGAAAAAAAACTTGTTATCAGCGTCAATAAATTAACTTTGATAATCGTGCAAAAAGCTTCCAAAATGTTTGAGGAATCAAAATTTTAAAAACTTTGATATAATAGGTTTTTAAGATTTTTGATACCTCAAACATTTTGAAAGATTTTTACATGATTCCCAAAGTTAATTTATTGATTTTGATAACAAGTTTTTTTTTCAGCTTTCTGTTCTCAAAGTTAAAATGATTAAGTAACTCTGAGATCAAAATCTTAAAAAACCAAAATCTTTATACCCACTGTGAGATCGTGTAAAAAACATAATACCAAAATCATTCTATTAGTATTAAGGACAAAATGTCAAAATAACAAAATGAATAAGACAGGATATAACGGAGCAGCTTCTAGTAAGTCACGAACTTGGGGTACTTTTCTCGAAAATGAAAACCTAAATACCAAAACCATTTTTACTTTAAGAACCAAATGTTGAAAAAACTTGTTATCAACATCAATAAGTTAACTTCGAGAATCGTTTAAAAATCTTCCGAAATGTTTGAGGTTTAATTTTTTTTTTAAACTTTGACATAAAGAGTTATTATGATTTTGATACCTCAAGCATTTTAGAAGAATTTTACATGGTTCTCAAAGTAAATTTATTGATAACAAGGTTTTTTTTCAACATTTTGTTCTCAAACTTAAAATGATTATGTAACTCTGAGATCAAAATCTTAAAAAAACAAAATTCATTATATTAACTTTGAGATTCTAAAAGTTAGATATAAATATTAGATGTTGATCATTGTATAACAAGGAGGGCACAACGCAGGATGTAACGGAGTAGCTGCTAGTAAGTCACGAACTTGGGGAACCTTTCTCGAAAGTAAAAACCTCAATACCAAAATCATTTTAACTTTGAGAACAAAATGTAGAAAAAAATATCATTATATTAACTTTGAGATCGTGTAAAAATCTTAATACGAAAATCATCCTATTAACTTTGAGGACGAAATGTCAAAATAACAAAATGAACAGATGAACACTTTGAATGTCAAAGATTTTAAGACTTTGATATTAAAATTTACCAAAATCATTATAGTAACTAAGTTCAAAATCTTTAAACAAAACTTGTTATCAAGATCACTTCACTAACTTTGAGAATCGTGTAAAAATCTCCCAAAATGTTTGAGGTATTAAAATTTTAAAACGTTTGACAATAAAGGTTTTTAAGATTTTTGATACCCCAAACATGAAACATGTTGGAACATTTTACATGATTTTAAAAGTTAATTAGTGGATTTTGATAACAAATTTTTTCAACATTCTGCTGTCAAAGTTAAAATGATTAAGTAACTCTGAGATCAAAATCTTAAAAAACCAAAATCATTATATTAACTTTGAGATCGTGTAAAAAACTTAATACCAAAATCATTATATTTACTTTGAGATCGTGTAAAAATCACAATACGAAAATCATCCTATTAACTGTGAGGACGAAATGTCAAAATAACAAAATTAACAGATGAAAACTTTGTATGTCAAAGTTTTTAAGACTTTGATATTAAAAATTACCAAAATTATTATAGTAACTGAGTTCAAAATCTTTAAACGAAACTTGTTATCAAGATCATTTTATTAACTTTGGGAATCGTATAAAAATCTCCCAAAATGTTTGAGGAATCGAAATTTAAAAAACTTTGACAAAAAAGTTTTTAAGATTTTTGATACCTAAAACATTTTGGAATATTTTTACATTATTCTCAAAGTTAATGAATTGATTCTTATAACCAATTTTTTCAACATACTGTTGTCAAAGTTAAAATGATTAAGTAACTCTGAGATCAATGTCTTAAAAAACCAAAAATTTTATAATAACTTTGAGATCATGTAAAAAACTTAATACCAAAATCACTTTTAGGACGAAATGTCAAAATAACAAAATGAACAGATGAAAACTTTGTATGTCAAAATTTATAAAACTTCGATATTAAAAATTACCAAAATCATTATAGTAACTTGGTTCAAAATCTTTAAACAAAACTTGTTATCATGATCATTTTATTAACTTTGAGAATTGTGTAAAAATCTCCCAAAATGTTTGAGGTATCGAAATTTTAAAAACTTTGACAAAAAAGTTTTTAAGATTTTTAATACCTCAAATATTTTAGAAGATTTTTACATGATTCTCAAAGTAAATTTATGGATTTTGATAACAAATTTTTTCAACATTCTGTTCTCAAAGTTCAAATGATTAAGCAACTCTGAAATAAATATCTTAAAAAACCAAAATCATTATATTAACTTCGAGATCGTGTAAAAAACTTAATACCAAAATCATTATATTTACTTTGACATCGTGTAAAAATCGTATTACGAAAATCATCCTATTAACTTTGAGGACGAAATGTCAAAATAACAAAATTAACAGATGAAAACTTGTTATGTCAAAGTTTTTAAGACTTTGATATTAAAAATTACCAAAATCATTATAGTAACTTGGTTCAAAATCTTTAAATGAAACTTGTTATCAAGATTATTTTATAAACTTTTAAAATCGTGTAAAAATCTCCCAAAATCGTATTCAATCATTCAAAAAAATTACGCCTAATAATTTTTAGTGTGAAAAACATTAAAATTTATTAGAATCAGTTTGATTATCATCATTTTGAATCTTTGATATTCAAATCATTAAAAAAATAATAATCAAGCACTGCACTTTATTCGTGTACAATTCTTGATTAAGAAAATTCCATCTATTTTGTTTTTTTATATTATTTTATTCATTAAATTCAATTTTTGTCTAATAATAATAATAATAGATAATAAAATTCTTCAAAATTCAAACAACAGTATCTCTGAAACTATTAAGGATTATATCTTTGTTCATATGAGCTTTTATTTATTTTAACACATACTACTACTCTTGAAAACATTTACCTTTCCTCGTGACTCACCCTGTATATAATATACAATTATTATAATACGTATACAAAATTTTATTTGTGCCAAGCGTATTTCTATATTGGGATTCTAAATCTGGCAAGTGTTTAATATAATTTATTTACAATACATTTTGAGTAATTACAATACTGAAAAGGTAAATTTAATATTTTTTCTGCTCAAAATTGGGTTCGTTTTTAAGAATCTGTTTTGATTTAGTTCTTCTCGAATGCCGCAAAATTGTACTGCAATAAATCCAAGTGGATTATATAAACATATAAATACGTAAAATGCGATCACAAAAAAAAATTGATACGAGATAATTCATGCTCACATTTAGAAAAAATATCCGGCGCCATTAAATAATTAACGAGCACGAAAACCAATCCGCCCTCGCAGGGATTCAATTATTGCAATTAACTCGGAACGACAGTGAAATTGAGCCGGCAATTTTAATGAAACCGCTAATAAAACGCGCCCCCTTTGGGGCTCCGCCGCCGCCTCCCGCCCCCGCCAACGGTCGGGGGCGGCTGGAAATTCATGTGGCGATATTTCCGCTGTGACTGAGGAGCGACTCGCTACCTAAATCACGGCAAAAAAGCACTAAATCAGCCCCGGCAGCAATGTGATGTACGGTGCGTGCGCGATTTTAATTTTCGCAATTTGTCACATCGAACGTGCAGGCATGGAGATAAGCAGGCTGACAATTATGGAACGAGGCGCTTCTCCTTTCAAGTGTGATGTGCTTCTGCCACATCAATTTTCTTCATAATGATCAATATGATTATTAAGCAATTAACAAATCAAAACAGTGACTACTTTTATCTCAAGACCGGAAACATAATAAATCTCTGCAGAAAATTAGTTATAAATGAAAAGCTCAGTTTTCTATACAACAAGAAACTTATGGCGGATAATATATGAGTTTCTAGATAAATATAATGAGAAGATTAATAACACGATAATTTCATCAAAAACAATTAAAGTAAATAAGAATAAAATCAAAAATATTCATCAAATCAAAAATTCTCATACTGGCTAGGCAAAGAATGTATGAAGAAAATTTTGAAAAAATGACATTATTACAAAATAAAATATACAATACTCCTTCATTGCTTTAGCTCGAATGGCAAACAATTCTCATATAATATAACCTACATTCTAAACTTATTAAATAATACACTATTATTTAGTAATACTATAAACACAGAATAAATATTTGTAAATCACTATGCTTTTGCATGAAAAACCCACTTACGTGGCAGCTATAGCAATATCATGTTAAAACTCACTTAATAATATTTATACATAAATATTACCTTACCGTTATCAATTTCGCTCGTTACATCAGTATTTTATGTTGCTATAATCGACTGTTTTAGTGCTTGAAATAGGGGCCGATTAAAGATTCATGGAAAGGCATCAGCATAACTCCGGGGCGTTCGCAATTGCGCAATGAAATTTTCAGCGGCGTAATTGATTTCACTACAATAACAGCAGTAAAGTAACGTGTAAATATTTAATCGAGTTTTAAAACTAAGCCGTGGGGGCGGCGAGGCACGCGAGGGAGGCGGCCGTAAAACATGGCCCGCCGATATAAATTCGCCGCCGCCGTCAAAACGGGGGCGGGCAAGGGTTTATTGCCATCGACCTTAATAATCAGTTAACATAAAGATATTGCCGCCGCCTCTTTGCTTTCTAGCGCGCTGTGATGGCGCAGTCAGTAGGATGCATCTACAGATAATTTAATTTCCGAGTATATCACAACTCGAAGCGAAGATGTAGTTCTTCGTAATATCAGGTTTTAAGTGCATCTGAGAAGCCAGCAAAAGTAACTTCAAAATTCGCAAATTCACGATTTTTTTTTGTACATCTAATTGGCAGAAATTATTAGAATATGCTTCATAACAATTTTGTTTTTGTATGCTGAAATGGAATAATAGTAATTTTGACGAGACTTTTGCCGATGATAATTTCAGGAGGGCGACGAATCCAGCACGAGGGCTTCCGGCCCGAGGATTAGCATTATCAGCCAATAACGCTCATGGTAATAATAAGTAAATATTAAAAAAATTATAAGTATGCAGGTAAAAGTTGGACAAATATTGATAGTGGTTGTTGAAAATAACAAATATTATGCAGTTCTGTACAGAAAATTGCCTGATTTTAACAGTAGCACTTGAATATTTTAATATTTTGAATTGTGGCGGCATTTACTTCGTGATACATGTTATCAATCAAAAATAAAACAAATTACTTTGTATCACATATTTTTTTTTATTTGTGACTATAGTTTCGACTACTTAGGTAATCATTATCAAACAAAGTCTTTGTTTCTTGTCACTTTGTCTGATAATGATTACCTTAGTAATCGAAACTATTTTTTCGATTACATATATAAATGAATTTGTGTGACACTTACAAAGTAACTTATTTCATTCATAATGAATATTTTAAGTATATAAATAAAATACAATTGGTGTGAGTTTCACAAAATATTTAATGTTGTACTGCAACAATATTTTGTGAAACTCACACCAAATGTGTTTTATTTATATATTAACTTGGAGTTTCATCATGTATCAGCCTCATCAATCCGAATATTTAGAGGTTAAAACGGAAATTTAACTGATTTCGGCAGTTACAGTTTACAATTTAACAGATTTTGGCAGATACAGTCAAAATTTAACAAATTTCTTTAATTCGTCATGTATCAGCCTCATGAATCCTAATGTTTTAAAGTTAAAACGGAAATTTAACTGATTTCGACAGTTTTAGTTTACAATTTAACAGATTTTGACAGATACAGTCAAAATTTAACAAATTTCTTTAATTCGTCATGTATCAGGCTCATCAATCCAAATGTTTTAAGGTTGAAACGGAAATTTAACTGATTTCGACAGTTACAGTTTACAATTTAACAGATTTTGATAGATACAGTCAAAATTTAAAAAATATCATCTGTACTAGCTGTAAATGTGTTATAATTTCATAGTGAGAGGTAAAGATGTGATATGTGAAATGAGAAACATTGAAAATTTGGTAAACTTAAATAGTTTTAATTTTCATAGGGTAAATATATCATCAGTTACACATTTAATATTAAACCTATTAAATGTGTGATATACTAACATATGACTTAATATCAGTGCCAAATTTGACTAAAATTAATACGCTAGTTTTTGAGATATCGCTATAAAGGTGTCAGCAGTATTTGATAATACTCGTCCAAAATCGAATTATCACATTAAAACGCTAATATCTCAAAAACAACGTATTGGATATTAAAGCTATTTAACATATTATATATCGATATATGACTTAATATCAGTGCCAAATTTGACTAAAATTGTAACGCTAGTTTTTGAGATATCGCTATAAAGGTGCCGGCAGTATTTGATAATATTCCTCCAAAAACACATGATCACATTAAAACACAAATATCTCAATAATTACGTATTGGATATTAAAGCTATTTAACATATGATATATCGATATATGACTTAATATCAGTGCCAAATTTGACTAAAATTAACACGCTAGTTTTTGAGATATCGCTATAAAGGTGCCAGCAGTATTTGATAATATTCCTCCAAAAACACATGATCACATTAACAAAACGCTAATAAATGAAGATGAAAACTGAAAAGATCAGTGCCAAAAATTGCTAAAATTTATCCGCTGGGTTTTGATATATCGCTGAAAAGTTGTCAGCAGTATTTCAAAAAATCATAAAAAAACACATGATCACTCACAAACGCAAATCTCACTCACAAACACAATCTCAGTCACAAACACAATCTTCTTAATTATACATTGTATATTAAAACTATTAAATGTATGATATACCAATATATGATATAATATCAGTGCCAAATTTTACTAAAATTGGTACGCTTGTTTTTGAGACATCGCTATAAAGGTATCAGCAGTATTTGATTATATTCGTCCAAAAACACATGATCGCATTAAAACACTAATATCTCAATAATTAAGTATTGGATATTAAACTTATTTAATGAATGATATATCAATAAATGGCTTAATATCAGTGCCAAAAATTGCTAAAATTGATCCGCTGGGTTTTGATATATCGCTGAAAAGTTGTCAGCAGTATTTCAAAAAATCATACAAAAACACATGATCACTCACAAACGCAAATATCTTTCATTATCATTATCATTATAAAATGTATTATATAACAATTAATTATATAATATCAGTGCAAAATTTGACTAAAATTGGTACGCTTGTTTTTAAGACATCACTATAAAGGTATCAGCAGTATTTGATTATATTCGTCCAAAATCGCATGATCACATTAAAGCCCTAATATCTCAACAATTGCGCATTGGATATTAAAGCTATTTATCGTATGGTATATAAATACATGACTTAATATCACTGCCAAAATTTACTAAAATTGATCCGCTTCTTTTTGAGATATCGATAGAAAGCTGTCAGCAGTATTTGATAATATTCGTCCAAAAACACTGGATCAGAGTAAACCGCAAATATCTCAAAAATTACGCATTAGGTATTAAACCTGTTAAGTGTATGATATGCCTATATATGATCTAATATCAGTGCAAAATTTTACTAAAATTTATACGCTAGGTTTTGGGATATCACTATAAAGGTGTCTGCAGTTGTTGATCACATCATAGAAAAATATATTATCACAGTAAATCACAAATATCTCAATTTATACCAATTTATCATTCAATGTCGGTGCTAGATGAGACTAAAATTGAAACGCTATTTTCTGAGATATCGCTAAGAAAGTGTCAGCAGTATTTTATTATATCATACAGAAACATATGATCACAAGAAAATTAATATATCTCAACATTTGCACATTGGATATTAAAGCTATTAAATATATCATATACCAATATATAATAAAATATCGCTGCAAAATTTTACTAAAATTGGTACGCTAATTTTTTCGATATTGCTAAAAAGGTGTCGGCAGTATTTGATAATATCATCCAAAAATACATTATCACACTCATCCGCAGATATCTCAACATTTACGCATTGCATATTTACTCTATGACAAGTGTGATATATCAATGTATCACTCAATATCGGTGCCAAACTAGACTAAAATTTATACACTTGTTTTTGGGATATTGCTAAAAAGGTGTCAGCAGTAATTGATAATATCAGACAAAAACACATGATCACACTAAAATGCAAATATCTCAACAATTACGCATTGGATATTAAGCCAATTTAATTTGTGATATACCAATATATGATGTACTATGGGTATCAAAATTTACTGAAATTTATTCGCTAATTATTGAGATATCACTAAGAAGGTGTCAGTAGTATTTGATAGTATCATACGAAAAGACATGATCACTCTTAAATGTAAATATCTTAATAATTACGCATTGGATATTAAACTCATTAATCATATGATATACCAATATATAATGAAATATCAGTACAAAATTTTACCAAAATTGATACGCCAGTTTTTGGGATATCGCTAAAACGGTGTCGACAGTATTTGATAATATTATCCAAAAATACATTATCACAGTTAACCACAGATATCTCAGCAATTACACATTGGATATTAAACGGATTAAATACGTAATTTACCAATATATCATGAAAAGTCAGTGCAAACTTTTACTAAAATTGATTAGCTAGTTTTTGGGATATTATTAAAAAGGTGTCAGCAGTATTTGTTAATATCACACAAAACATTAAGACGCAAATATCTTAACGATTGTGCATTCGATATCAACCTATTCAATTTGTGATATACCAATGTATAACGTAATATCGGTGCAAAATTTTACTGAAATTTATTCGCCAGTTGTTGAGATATCACCAGAAAGGTGTCAACAGTATTTAATAATATTCGTCCAAAAACATACGATGACATTTAAACGTAAATATATCAACAATTACACATTGGATATTAAACCTATTATTCGTATAATATACCTATATATAAGTCAATACCGGTGCTAAACTGGACTAAAATTGATACGCTAATTTTTGTGATATCGCTAAAAATGTGTCAGCAGTATTTTATTATATCATGCAGAAACATATGATAACACGAAAATGCAAATATCTCAACAATTGCGCATTGGATATTAAACCTATTAATTTTGTCATATATCAATATATAACGAAATATCACTGCCAAATTTTACTAAAATTCATACGCTAGTTTTTGAGATTGCACTAAAAATGTGTCAGCAGTATTTTATAATATCGTACAAAAACGCATGATCACCCTAAACTGCAAATATCCAGAAAATTACTCATTGGATAATAAGGCGATTTAATTTGTGATATACCTATATATGACTCCTGATATATTAAACCTGTTATATGTGTGATATACCAATATATCACTTAATATCGGTGCCAAACTAGACTCAAATTCATACGCTAGTTTTGGAGATATCGCCAAAAATGTGTCAGCAGTATTTTATATTATCATACAAAAATACATGATCACACTTAAACGCAAATATCTCAACAATTACGCATTGGATATTAAACCTGTTACATATGTCATATACCACTATATCACTCAATATCGGTGCCAAATTAGACTAAAATTCATACGCTGGTTTTTAAGATATCGCTAAAAATGCGTCAGCAGTATTTTAAAATATCATACAAAAATACACTAAAATGCAAATATCTCAACAATTACCCATTGGATATTAAGTCTATTAAATTTGTGATATACCTATGTATGACGTAATATCGGTGCCAAAATTTGCTGAAATGTATTAGCTAGATATTGAGATATCACTAAAGAAGTGTCATCAGTATTTGATAATATTGTAGAAAAACCTATAATCACACAAAAATACAAATATCTCAACTATTACACATTGGATATTAATCCTCTTAAATTTATGACAAACCAATATATGAGGAAATATAAGTTCCAAAATTTATTGAAATTGATTCGCTAGTTATAGAGATATCGCTAAAAAGGTGTCAGTAGTATTTGATATCATCTAAAAAGATATGATCACACTAAAACGCAAATATTTCAACAATTAGGCATTGGATATTAATCCTATTAAATGTGTGATTTACCAATATTGGAGCCAAATGTACTAAATTTTGTATTGTAACAGGTTCTGGTATGTTTACACAAATTTTATATTGATTGTTATATGTTTCAAAAGGTATCTTTTAATTATCAAAATCGCTTAAAGTACTCCCAGTCCGAACTAATTTTACAAGAGATAAGTTCTGTGCAAAAATCACTTACTATAACTTCTACTCCGACATGCACATGTATGACATGCACATAAGCCATTACGGCTACAAAATGTGAACAAATGGCTGAAACCGAGCCGAATACAGCTGAAATACATTTATTAAACGGAGTAAATAGTTCAGAAATAGCCCCGGATCGACGGATTATTTTTATTTCCCTGCTTCAGCAGTAATAATCGCTTTACATTGCGATTCTTTCACTCGCATTTCCCAGCCGTGCCATTTCCGAATGGGAAATTTGCGACCCAATTTTCCACGTCCGCACATCGACACGGCGCGATTCGCGTGCGCAGCCATCCACACCCACACATGCTCTCTCGCACACACCCGCACACACAAATGCACACAAACGCACACACACATATGCAGGCAGAAAATTTCAGTTCGCTCACCTGTGACCTTCCTGCTCCTGGCCGCCCTGCTGTACAGCATAAACGCTGCAAGAAAGAACACGGACGACAGAGTCTCCGCCCTGCCGACCACTCCAGTCACCTGAAAATACAAATTACAGATGTGAAGTGTACCGTATTTAAATTATAGGTACAAAACTCAAAAGTCGTATCCAAGGTTGAAAAACCGAAGAGTGGATAGGCTTTATAAATACTGCGTTACTATTATTGTAGTAATTTAGTGTAGTATGTAGAAATATAGTTACTTTCATTTGTATCACAAAAAAATGAAAATCTGAATACTCTGCAAGTTTCAGGACACTCAAATATTCCTAAATCTTTTACATATTTCGAGATATTTTCATTAATATCTAAAAATTCAGAGATACTTATATCCAAATATCAAGAAATGTTCATAAAATAAGGCGGAAAGACTCCATATGGGGTTGATAGCCAATAAAGATTGATAGCCTAAAGACATACTTGCAAATTTCACAAAAATTGCAAAACTTGTTATGCGTTTCATATTTACAAATAACACTAAAATACGAATATTTGTCATGCAATTCATGTCGTTTTTACAACGATATCAAAATTACAAATGTGCATTAATTGTCAAGCAATTTTCATGAACATTACAAAAAAAAAAGTAAAATCATTAAGAATATTTGGGTATATTTTACAAATCTAAATATCTGTTATACATTTGGAATTACGTACTTTCATTTGAAACAGAAAAAAATGAAAATCTGAACGCTTTTAAGCACTCTGCAAGTTTCAGAACAATCAAAAATTCCTCACTCTTTTACAAATTTCGAGATATTTTCATTACTATCTCAAAATTCAGAGATACTTATATCTAAATATTAAGAAATGGATTATAAAATAAGGCGGAAAGACTCCATTTGGGGTTGATAGCCAATATAGATTGTTTATATATATTTCATAAAATCGATGTTATATACAGGATGGTCACTTTTACGACGCCCACCATTAGGATTTATTAAGCGCAAATATATATAGAGTTGGTCAAATGGGATAAAAGAGTTTCCTTTTTGAGCCCTTCAATATACTGAAACGAAATGCGCGAAATCTTGCACAGTTCCTGAAATACCGCTGAAAAAGTGCACTTTCCTTTTCCTTTTATAACTTTTTTTACTTATGAAGGAAATTTTACGAAACTTGGCACTCTTACATTTTTCGACGTGAGCTTTCTGATGACAGTACCAAACACTTCTGCGCCAACTAGATGCCCAAATTTTTAAAGTCAAGTTTTGATTATCTAATTGCCGCAATATAGGATTTTAATAGCATTCAAAAGAGCGAAATATTCCGATTTAAACCATGTATAACACATGAGTAATCTGACATTATTTACCACCAAAAATCGATCATTTATAAAAAATCGTAAAATTTCCTTTAAATGTAAAAAAGTTATAAAAGGAAAAGGAAAGTGCACTTTTTTGGGTTTTAGGCGATATTTGGGGAACTATGCAAGATATCCTTTTCAGATTTCTTTTCAGAATATTAAAAGGCATAAAAATAAGAAACTTTTCTCCCATTTGACCAACTCTGTATATATTTCCGGTTAATAGATCCTAATGATGGGCGTCGTAAAAGTGACCACTCTGTATAAAGGTATATCACAAATTTAATAGGCTTAATATCCAATGCGTAATTGTTGAGATATTTGCGTTTTCGTGTGATCATGTGTTTTTGCATGATATTATCAAATACTATATATAGGGTGAGTTTTTTGTTTTCATTTTAAACATTAGGATCTGGAAAACTAAGACATAGAGATTCGGTTAAATGAGGAAAGAGTTGTCGTTTTACGAGCTTATGCAAGATATGCTTTTGCTTTTTTGAAAAAAGACCACAGTTTTTCAGTTATAATTGAAACTTATTTTTTTTAAATGGCAGTCATATTGTAATGTAAAACAAATCAGCAAACTTCTATATGGAATTTATTTACTTATTTATTATTTACTTATCATAATTTGAGTCCATGTATAGTTTACAATTGGAATGCAATAATTATAAAATTTATATAGATTTATAGACATTCGGAAATTCAAATTGATTTTTTTTAAATGCAAGGAAATATAGTGAAAATTAGACGAAAATATTTACACGTTATTTTTCAATTTATCAATTTGCACGAAAGTATATAAATTTGTATAATGTGAATAATTATTAATCGAAGTTTATATTTTTGAAAAATCCCCTGCTTAATGTAAAAAAATCAGCAATCTTCTATATGGAATTTATTTACTTATTTATTATTTACTTATCCTAATTTGAGTCTATGTGATTATATCAAGAACCACTACTTCAACTACAATTACTTAAACTACATTACTTCAACTAGCGATTACTTCACCTGCGATTATTTCAACATGGTAATACTTCAACGCAGAATTACTTCATCAAAAAAATAATATAATAATAATAATAATAATAAAGAATATTTATTAGCAAAATACTTCAACTCGTAAATACTTCAAATAGAGGACACGTCAACTGCTAATTACTTTAACTATAAATTACTCCACCTTGCGATAGGTAAGGTTAGGTTAGGTCATTACAAGTGTAAGAACATTACAAGTTACAAGAAATAATTTTTAGTCGAAGTAATTTCGAGTTGAAGTAATTAGCAGTGCAATTAATCTCTAGTTGAGGTATTTTCGAGTTGAAGTAATTCTGCGTTGAAGTATTTTTCTTGTTGAAGTAATCGTTAGTTTAAGTTATGTAGATTAGGTAATTGTAGTTGAAGAATTGGTTTTGGAAGTCACATGGACTCAAATTAAGATAAGTATATAATAAACAAGTAAATCAATTTCATATAGAAGTTTGCTGATTTTTTAACATTAAGCAATGGATTTTTCGAAATTACAAACTGGGAATGAAAATTATTGAATTTTAGTGCAAATACATAAGTTATATCATATATTACAAATTTCTTACAGAATCTTAAAAATAGGGAGGGAAATAACATTTTTTATGGAAATTCTATAATTCAACTGGATGTTACTTACAGGTCTGAAAAATTTCTTTATTGTGAGTTTTAATCATAACAGTTGAATATCTCCAAAACAGTTTAATTTCAGACATAACTTTATCAGACTTTTTTCAAATGTTGACTCCTACTATCACCCAAGTGTGAAAAGTTAATATATTCAGGGTGTCTCATAAATGATGTTCATCCTTTATAATGCTATTATTAGACCCTATAGAGTACAATTACAGAGTGTTACTTACAGGTCTGAAAAATTTCTTAATTGTGAGTTTTAAACATAAAAGTTGAATCATCTCCAAAACAGTTCAATTTCAGACCTAACTTTGTCAGACTTTTTTCAAATGGTGACTAAACAATTCCATCCAGAGTTGAGATTTCTGCAGGCGCGGATCTTAATTGATTCATTCGAGTTGATTCGCGCACTTTGCCCTTTTAATTGCTTATTTGCGTTAAATCCCTTCGTAATTAGTCACGCAATTGGGGCACCCCCGGCCCTAACACCCACCCACCCTTCAAAGATCGAACCGGAATTATTCCGCGAACTTTTCCGCCCTAATTGGGCCGCCCCCCACACCCCCTCAAGGCCGCTAATTAATCATCTCGCGTTTTGTTTGGAGGGCCTCATTTTATTGTACACTAATTAGCCGAGAGCGTCGTCGTCGGTTTTGGCTGTTTCGCTTCTTGCCGTCTGCCACTTTAATTAATCGCCCGGCGATTGCCAGACATTTATCAGCGGCGGGAAGAGGATTGTTTAATTTATAACGTGTCAGCGATCGATTTTTGTACGCGAAGTGGAGACACATCAAAAAATACTTCGAATATTTAATTTTGAGAAAATACATTACTGACATTAAAAATTTCACATTTATTTTTGTACGCGAAGTGGAGACACATCCAAAAATACTTCGAATATTTAATTTTGAAAAAATACATTACTGACAAAGTACAAGTGCGTAAAAAAATCAACGTAAATTAAAGCCATTTTCTTTGCATTTAATTACTCTATAATGTATATGTGCATGTATATGTAATGTATTTATACAGTTACAAATGAAAATAGCCGCAGGAGACAATTGTTGGGAGTCGGAAATTGCAGTTTCCGCATATTAAAGTTGGCGGTTTTTTTTTTACTATTTCGCATAATTATAGCGTTCGGCGCGTTTCCGCAAAAACTGATCAACATTAACGCGCCCGGTAATATTTTTTTGCAGCTTTATTTGCACTTGCGTTGTTCAAATGGAAAACTAATGTAATTGCAATCGAGCGCCCTGCAGCTTTCCATTTCCTGCAGTGCGCCGGTTAATTTGGACGCCCGGAAAATTCGCGTCCCCGAGCGCCCGAAATAGTTGCGCGACGCCCCAATTCATTAGAGGATTTCCGCGTACGTGCGAATTTCCCGGCCGCTCGCTCCCTTTTTATTTATTTTGCGTATTTAAATTACCTCCATGGCGCGGCGAGGGTGTTCCCTCGGGACCCCACTTCTCCCGAAGTTCATCGAGTTACACAGCCGTTCCTTACTTAATGTTTTAATAATTCAGCGTAAATATTTGATGCCCGCAGGACGAAAAAATAAACGTTAAAAGTGCAAAACGGCCTGGAAGGAAATTGAATCAACTATGACTCAAAAAGAGTTAAAAGTTTCCCGTATTCAAATTTATTATTTTTGTCATAATTAGGAGTTACGGAGTTTGCCAGGACGTTCTACTATATTTAACTTTTGGAGATTTCAAGTTATACCGGAAATGGCTATCAACTTCTTTATTTTAGAAAATTCACTCAACTATGAAAACGAGTTAAAAGTTTGCGGAACACATTTTTTTTGTCCTAGTTTAGTGTTATGGCCTTTCGAAGATGTTTTTCTATATTTGACTTTTAGGGATTTCCAGTTATACCCACAATAGCTATCAATTTTTTTAATTTTTATGTATCGTATTACATTACTGAATCCTATGAACATATCAGTTGGGAATAGACGGTATTTCTTTTGAGAAATATTAAATTTGAATATCATACAAATTTGTTCATAAGTGGAAACTTAGTTGGAAATTAGATCAAAGCAATAAACTAGATACTGTGCAAACCTAGAAGCTATCTATGCTATACCTAGCTCTAGCTACGAAGTTACGTAAAGCTAGTAAGTATATCAGAATGTAACCACAAAAAAACAGGTGAAGATATCTTCTAATATTGTCCTCTGGCACCAATTTCTAAGCCAACTATGACTGCCATTTAAAAAAATTAAGTTTGTATTTTAACGGAAAAACTGTGGTCTTTTTTCAAAAAACAAAAGCATATCTTGCATAAGCTCGTAAAGCAACAACTTTTTCCTCATTTAACCTAATCTCGATGTCTTAGTTTACCAGATCCTAATGTTTAAAATGAAAACAAAAAAACTCACCCTGTATACAGTATTTGATAATATCATGCATAAACACATGATCACACGAAAACGCAAATATCTCAACAATTACGCATTGGATATTAAGCCTATTAAATTTGTGATATACCTTTATACAGAGTGGTCACTTTTACAACGCCCATCATTAGTATCTATTAACCGGAAATATATACAGAGTTGGTCAAATGGGAGAAAAGTTTCTTATTTTCATGCCTTTTAATATTCTGAAAAGAAATCTGAAAAGGATATCTTGCATAGTTCCCCAAATATCGCCTAAAACCCAAAAAAGTGCACTTTCCTTTTCCTTTTATAACTTTTTTACATTTAAAGGAAATTTTACGATTTTTTATAAACGATCGATTTTTGTAGGTAAATAATGTCAGAATACCCATGTGTTATACATGGTTTAAATCGGAATATTTCGCTCTTTTGAATGCTATTAAAATCCGATATTGCGGCCATTAGAAAATCAAAACTTGACTTTAAAAATTTGGGCATCTAGTTGGCGCAGAAAATGTTTGGTACTATCATCAGAAAGCTCACGTCGAAAAATGTAAGAGTGCCAAGTTTCGTAAAATTTCCTTCAAAAGTAAAAAAGTTATAAAAGGAAAAGGAAGGTGCACTTTTTCAGCGGTATTTCAGGAACTGTGCAAGATTTCGCGGATTTCGTTTCAGTATATTGAAAGGCTCAAAAAGGAAACTCTTTTATCCCATTTGACCAACTCTATATATATTTCCGCTTAATAAATCCTAATGGTGGGCTTCGTAAAAGTGGCCATCCTGTACATAACATCGATTTTATGAAATATATATTAACAATCTTTATTGGCTATCAACCCCATATGGAGTCTTTCCGCCTTATATTATAACCATTTCTGAATATTTAGATACAAGTATCTCTGAATTTTGAGATAGTAATGAAAATATCTCGAAATTTGTAAAATATTGAGAAATTTTTTATTGTCCTCAAACTTGCAGAGTGCTTAAAAGCGTTCAGATTTTCATATTTTTCTGATACAAATGAAAGTACGTAATTCCAAATGTATAACAGATATTTAGATTTGTAAAATATACCCAAATATTCTTAATGATTTTACTTTTTTTTGTTGTAATGTTCATGAAAATTGCTTGAATATCAACGCAAATTCGAAATTTTGATATCCTTGTGAAAATGGCACGAATTGCATGACAAATATTCGTATTTTAGTGTTATTTGTAAATATGAAACTCATGACAAGTTTTGCAATTTTTGTGAAATTTGCAAGTATGTCTTTAGGCTATCAATCTTTATTGGCTATCAACCCCATATGGAGCCTTTCCGCCTTATTTTATGCACATTTCTTGATATTTAGATATAAGCATCTCTGAATTTTTAGATATTAATGAAAATAGCTCGAAATTTGTAAAAGATTTAGGAATTTATGAGTGTCCTGAAACTTGCAGAGTGTTTAAAAGCGTTCAGATTTTAATTTTTTTCTGATACAAATGAAATTACGTAACTCCAAATGTATAACGGATATTTAGATTTGTAAAATATACCCAAATATTCCGAATGATTTTACATTTCTTTTGTAATGTTCATGAAAATTGCTTGCATATTAATGCAAATTCGAAATTTTGATATCCTTGTGAAAAAGGCATGAATTGCATGACAAATATTCGTATTTTAGTGTGTTATTCGTAAATATGAAACGCATAACAAGTTTTGCAACGTAAAATTGCAGGACAAATATTCGTATTTTTGTGAAATTTGCAAATATGTCTTCAGGCTATGAATCTTTATTGGCTACTAACCCCATATGGAGTCTGTCCGCCTTATTTTATGAACATTTCTTGATATTTGGATATAAGCATCTCTGAATTTTGATTTATTAACGAAAATATCTCGAAATCTCGAAAAGATTGAGGCATTTCTGAGTGTCCTGAAACTTGCAGAGTGTTTAAAAGTGTTAACAATTTCAGTTTTTTTCTGATCCAGATGAAAGTACGTAACTTCAAATGTATAACAGATATTTAGATTTGTGAAATATACCCAAATATTCCTAATGATATTACATTTTTTTATAATGTTCATGTAAATTGCTTGAATATTAATGCATATTTGTAATTTTGATACCGTTGTGAAAATGGCATGAATTGCATGACAAATATTCGTATATTAGTGTTATTTGTAAATATAAAACGCATAACAAGTTTTGCAATTTTTGTGAAATTTGCAAATATGTCTTTAGGCTATCAATCTTTATTGGCTATCAACCCCATATGGAGGCTTTCCGCCTTATTTTGTGAACATTTCTTTATATTTAGATATAAGTATCTCTGAATTTTTAGATATTAATGAAAATATCTCGAAATTTGTAAAATAATTAGGAATTTATGAGTGTCCTGAAACTTGCAGAGTGCTTAAAAGCGTTCAGATTTTCATTTATTTCTGATACAAATGAAATCACGTAACTCCAAATGTATAACAGATATTTAGATTTGTAAAATATACCCAAATATTCCTAATGAGTTTACTTTTTTTTTTGTAATGATCATGGACATTTCTTGAATATTAATGCAAATTCGAAATTTTGACATCCTCGTGAAAATGGCATGAATTGCATGAAAAATATTCGTATTTTAGTGTTATTTGTAAATATGAAACGCATAACAAGTTTTGCAGTTTTTGTGAAATTTGCAAATATGTCTTAAGGCTAATCAATCTTTATTGGCTATCAACCCCATATGGAGTCTTTCCGCCTTATTTTGTGAACATTTCTTTATATTTAGATATAAGTATCTCTGAATTTTTAGATATTAATGAAAATTTCTCGAAATTTGTAAAAGATTTAGGCATTTCTGAGTGTCCTAAAACTTGCAGTGTGTTTAAAAGCGTTCATATTTTCATTTTTAACTGATACAGATGAAAGTATGTAACTCCAAATGTATAACAGATATTTAGATTTGTAAAATATACTCAAATATTTCTAATGATTTTACATTATTTTGTAATGTTCATGAAAATTGCTTGAATATTAATGCACATTTGTAATTTTGATATCCTCGTGAAAATGGCATGACTCCATGACAAATATTCGTATTTTAGTGTTATTTGTAAATATGAAACGCATAACAAGTTTTGCAATTTTTGTGAAATTTGCAAGTATGTCTTTAGGCTATCAATCTTTATTGGCTATCAACCCCATATGGAGTCTTTCCGCCTTATTTTATGAACATTTCTTGATATTTAGATATAAGTATCTCTGAATTTTTAGATATTAATGAAAATATCTTGAAATTTGTAAATGATTGAGGCATTTCTGAGTGTCCTGAAACTTGCAGAGTGTTTAAATTCAGATTTTCATTTGTTTCTGATACAAATAAAATTACGTAACTCCAAATGTATAACAGATATTTAGATTTGTACAAGATACCCAAGTATTCTTAATGATTTTACATTTTTTTTGTAATGTTCATGATAATTGCTTGAATATTAGTGTACATTTGTAATTTTGATATCATTGTGAAAACAACATGAATTGACAAATATTCGTATTTTAGTGTTATTTGTAAATATGAAACGCATAACAAGTTTTGCAATTTTTGTGAAATTTGCAAATATGTCTTTAGACTATCAATCTTTGTTGGCTATCAACCCCATATGGAGTCTTTCCGCCTTATTTTATGAACATTTCTTGATATTTAGATATAAGTATCTCTAAATTTTTAGATATTAATGAAAATATCTCAAAATTTATAAAAGATTCAGGCATATCTGAGTGTCCTGAAACTTGCAGAGTGTTTAAAAGCGTTCAGATTTCCAGTTTTTTCTGATACAAATCAAAGTACGTACTCCAAATGTATAACAGATACTTAGATTTGTAAAATATACCCAAATATTCCTAATGATTTTACATTTTTTTGTAATGTTCATGAAAATTGCTTGAATATTAATGCACATTTGTAATTTTGATATCGTTGTGAATACGGCATGAATTGACAAATATTCTTATTTTAGTGTTATTTGTAAATATGAAACGCATAACAAGTTTTGCAATTTTTGTGAAATTTGCAAATATGTTTTCAGTAATGCATATGTTTGAAACTCTTTGTTATTTATGAAAATTCTAAGTACTCCGTTGTCATTTTAGTGTTATTTGTAAATATATAACTTGAAACGCATAACAAGTTTTGCAATTCTTGTGAAATTTGCAGATATGTCTTAAATAGTAATGCAAATGTCTGAAACTTTTGGTTATTTATGAAAATTCTATGTACCCTGTTGTCATTTTTTTAACACTTTTTAGCACGAGCATAAGCTGAAAGCTAGATCAGCTTATGCACGGGTTAATTCCAGAATTTGGTTTCTTAAATCGAAAATTTTTGGTAAAACATATACATGTGACGGACAATCCGTGAACACACTGTATATTTTAATTTTTAATTTTTAATATGCATTTGCAACTGAGGGAGTGGGTGACGAAAAAAAATCTGGGTTATCATTCGTAAAGTTTACGTATAATTCTTTAATACGTAAACTTGTTAAGTTTACGTATTAGTTAGCACGTATAAAAAAGTTTAAATATTTTATTTAAACCAATTTTGGATACGGATGTATTTCACTTGTAAATCGTATATTCAAGATGTATGAAAAATATAACTAGATGAAATAAATTCCATTATATTAATAATGATGTTAAAAAGATAATGATGTTAAAAAGCCTTAACAAAGAAATCTTAAAAACTCGATGAATTCTATAGGAGATTACTGCGTTGCGTTAATCTTCACAAGAACGCCATCCAGTTTAAACGAACGATTACATTATAAATACATTCCACACCTTTTCGTGTGGTGAATTCATCCCGAAACCTTGGGGAATTTCCGCGTCATCTCCGCAATAATTCATCACCTCACGCCGCATCCCCGCATCCTCGCGTCTTCCCCCCATGTACACCCGTTGTGTGGTTAATTTAATTTTTAACAATAGGGGGAGAACCCTCGTAGGGCGGAGGGCCGTCACAATTCCCGAAAGGGTCAAAGTCAATGATAAGGAGATTAAACTTACTGCTTCCGTGTGAATGGGATGGACTGCGAACAGCATGGCGGCGACGAAACTTGATAACTCCGGCAGGAACATGGAGCACATTCTGAAATTTCAGACCAAAGATATTATGTTATGCAGCGGCGGTGTTGGGTGGTACACAGAATAGTGGAGGCGGCAGTTTGGGGAGCGCAAGTTTCCCAACTTAACAGACCTAATTAACTCCGGTTATAAGTTATAAATTTAAAGCGGGTGTATGTAGATTGGCACGGCCCCAGATAGCGAAGTTTGCAATCCCCGAGTGCATCGCGGGCAGGGTTTTTCTTGCAGTTGCGCGACGTTGTTCACTCATCGGTTTAATTGGAAGCGTTACTCTGATGCCGGTTGGAGTCGGAGGTTCGGAGGTTGCAGGGCCCTCAATTATTATCTTATTCAACAGCTTGTGTGGGGGTGTTGGGGGTGGCGTGGGCGGCGTTTATCGCGAGCGAACACTTCGTCGAGCACGTACTCTCAGCAATGTTTAGCGTACCTCGCCTGGGTGTGAATAACGTACGCCGAGCCCTCGCAATTACAGCTGCAGATGAATCATTTAATGGAGAAACTGTTGCGCCCCCGGATGGAGAATTGAAAACGCAATCTGCGAGCCGGCCTAGTTATTCATGCGAATTTCATTAAACAGCGCCTATGCACGTGGAGGGACGCGAATTAATCACCGGGATTCGCACCCATGCACACCCCATCGCCCCATTTTTTTGCACCTCGTGTCGTCGAAGCGTGGGCCCCATTAAAATGCATGAGGCCGGGGCCCGAGGAAGCCCGCTGGATCAGCGCCTTATCGTCTGCGGGGGCGAATCCGCGCCCCGTGGGAAAGTACGTGGGGGCGGCGTATTTAAAATGCACATAAATTATAAAACGTGGCCCCCCGATTGCCGCCACCGCATTATTTACTGCCCGCGATAAATTACAATACGGTGGAAGGCGGCCTTAATAACCGCCCCCGCTCGCTCGCCGAGCTTGCAGGTAGCCTGGAAATTTGCATCGTTTCATAATTTTAGTTAAAATAGTTCCAACTGCACACCACGGACGGCTGGCCACGTGGAAAATATGGAAAATCTCACATACAAATTGCCCCGTTTTCCCAAATGAAGCTAAGATGCAAAAGCAGACATTTAACTCATAACTAGTTTTGAGTCTTACTTTACTGTTATATAATCACACGAGGATTTTACACGTCCCAGCCACCACCCTGTAGCCAGACAGACAGACAGACATACAGAAAGACACCTCTGTAGATATGATCTGTAGATTTGGTCTAATGAATATTTGAAAATTTTATGTCATATATGAATACAGTAAGCCTGAGGTTATATCCTCTGAAAATTTGACGAATGTAGTGAAGTAAATAAGAAAATCGAACAGATAACTTTCCCAGTTGACAGGTATCGCTATATCTGCCACTGAAATTCTTGAAAATTTGTCTAATGGATATTTTGAAAATTTCAAGCCAGATTTGTATACAGTATGCCTGACGATATATCCTCTGAACATTTGACGAATGTAATGAAGTAAATAAGAAAATCGAACAGATAACTTTCCCAGTTGACAGGTATCGATATATCAGTCACTGAAAATCCTGAAAATTTGTCTAATGGATATTTTCAAAATTTCAAGCCAGATTTGGATACAGTATGCCTAAGGAAATATCCGCTAAAAATTTGACGAATGTAATGAAGTTAGTAAGTGAGAAAATCGAACAGATAACTTTCCCAGTTGACAGGTATCGCTATATCTGTCACTGAAATTTCTGAATAGGTGTCTAATAATATTTTGAAAATTTTATGTCATATGTGGATACAACAATATCCAACGCAGACAATACAATATTTTTTTGTTTATTAACTCAAAACGTGCGTTATTTACCCTATCATAATAATGGAGTTTAAATAAGTATCCGCCAAATCTATTTCCATTTAACCTTGTAACATTATGATAGGATATGTCAATCTAATTAAATTGTATGAAGTAGTGGTTAATTCTTGGTGAAACAGTTTGATAAGATGTATAAGGAAAAACACCTGGTATAGTTTCACACTGGTGTATTTGATTGCTCTACAATTGTATCAACCTCAAGGTGATTCTCAAGAGAGATATAAAACTAGTTTTATATCTTTCTTAAGAATGAGTCTATCTATCGACTTACAGTTATCTACTTTCAAGCATGCTAACTCTATAGTTACATTATATTTTTAATTGTACACCTATTGGAATGCACAAACAGAGCAAAAACAATAAATAATTTAAAACAAAAACAATTTTGAGTTAAATTAATTGATTAAAATCCCCCCAACCTTGATTAAAACTCTTCATTGCAGTTTTGACAGAGTTTTTGGAAATAATCTTTAAAATTTTGTCACATTCATTAAAATTTTGGCAAAATTTATTGATATTTTGTAAGTTTTAATTGAAATTTTAAGGTGTTTAACAATATTTATTAAAATATTCAAAATCATCATTGCAATGTTGATGGATTAGTAGAAATTTTTGTATAATCAATGGCAATTTGTCAGTGAAAATGGTAGTACTAAACTTTTTACCATTAATCATTAACACAAAGAAACGTTAAAACAAGAACAAGAATTGATGATTAAAACAATTGATGATAAAGTTATCTACTTTCAAGCATATTGACTCGATAGTTACATTATATTTTGAATTGTTCACCTATTGGAATGCACAAACAGGGCAAAAACAATTAATAATTTTAAATAAAATCAATTGATTTAAATCACAATTGATGCAAAACAGTGCAAAAACAATGAATAATTTATAAGAAAATAATTTTTTATTTAAATGAATTGAATTAAATCACACCAACCCTGATTACAACTTTTCCTTGCAATTTTCACAGAGTTTTTGAAAATAATCTTTAAAATTTAGTCACATTCATTAAAATTTTGGCAAAAATTATTGATATTTTGTAAGTTTTAATTGAAATTTTGAGATGTTTGACAATATTTATTAAAATATTCAAAATCATCATTACAATGTTGATGGATTAGTTGAAATTTTTGTATAATCAATGGCAATTTGTCAGTGAAAATGGTAGTACTAAACGTTTTACCATTAATCATTAAAACAAAGAAACGTTAAAACCAGAACAAGAATTGATGATTAAAACAATTGATGATAAAGTTATCTACTTTCAAGCATATTAACTCTATAGTTACATTATATTTTGAATTGTTCACATATTGGAATGCACAAACAAGGCAAAAACAATTAATGATTTTAAATAAAACCAATTGATGCAAAACAGTGCAAAAACAATGAATAATTTATAACAAAATCAATTTTTATTTAAATCAATTGAATTAAATCACACCAACCCTGTCAAAACTCTTCAGTTTTGACAGAGTTCTTGAAAATAATCTTTAAAATTTTGTCACATTCATTAAAATTTTGGCAAAAATTATTGATATTTTGTAAGTTTTAATTGAAATTTTGAGATGTTTGACAATATTTATTAAAATATTCAAAATTACCATTAAAATGTTGACGGATTAATTGAATTTTTGTACAATCAATAGCAATTTGTCAGTGAAAATGGTAGTACTAAACTTTTTACCATTAATCATTAAAACAAAGAAACGTTAAAACAAGAATAAGAATTGATGATTAAAACAATTGATGATATAGTTATCTACTTTCAAGCATATTAACTCTATAGTTACATCATATTTTTTAATTGTTCACCTATTGGAATGCACAAACAGGGCAAGAACAATTAATAATTTTAAATAAAAATCAATTTTGGTTAAAATCAATTGATTTAAATAACAATTGATGCCAAAACAGTGCAAAAACAATGAATAATTTATAACAAAATCAATTTTTATTCAAATCAATTGAATTAAATCACACCAACCCTGATTAAAACTCTTCATTGCAGTTATGTCAGAGTATTTGAAAATAATCTTTGAAATTTTGTCACATTCATTAAAATTTTGGCAAAAATTATTGATATTTTGTAAGTTTAAATTGCAATTTTGAGATGTTTGACAATTTTTATTAAAATATTCAAAATCATCATTACAATGTTGATGGATTAGTTGAAATTTTTGTATAATCAATGGCAATTTGTCAGTGAAAATGGTAGTACTAAACGTTTTACCATTAATCATTAAAACAAAGAAACGTTAAAACCAGAACAAGAATTGATGATTAAAACAATTGATGATACAGTTATCTACTTTCAAGCATATTAACTCTATAGTTACATCATATTTTTTAATTGTTCACCTATTGGAATGCACAAACAGGGCAAAAACAATTAATAATTTTAAATAAAATCAATTGATTTAAATCACAATTGATGCAAAACAGTGCAAAAACAATGAATAATTTATAACAAAATCAATTTTTATTTAAATCAATTGAATTAAATCACACCAACCCTGTCAAAACTCTTCATTGCAGTTTTGACAGAGTTTTTGAAAATAATCTTTAAAATCCTGTCACATTCATTAAAATTTTGGCAAAAATTATTGATATTTTGATAGTTTTAATTGAAATTTTAGGTGTTTTTAACGAATTGACAGAATATTTGAAATTTTGACATGACATCTGAAATTTTAATAAAAGTTATTAAAATTTTAACAGAAATAATCAAATAATTACTTACTAAAATTAAATCTGATATAAAATTATAAACTTTTATCGGAGTAATCAAAATTTGGCTGGAATACTTAAATTTCAATAAAAAATTATGTTAGTTATAAAGTTAAGCTTATTAAAGTTTTTACAGAATTATTTAAGTAAGCCATCTTTGAAATTTTATAATAACTGAGAAATTTTAGCAGTAACCTTTGAACTTTTGAAATTTTAACAGAATAAATGGATTTTTGGTAGAAACAATTAAACTTTTGGAAGAAATTACTAAAATATTAAAGATAATTGAAATGTTAGTACAAAGAGAAATAATAATTGACATAATAATAGTAACAATAATTTAAATTTGGTAGATATCAACCTGAAATTGTAAAAAAAAATGTTGTTATTTATTAAGAGCCTCCCTACCCTTACAGCCTACCTTAGTAAGCCTACCCTTACAGAGCCTTGTAATTTTGACGTAGTTATTGAAAATAATCTTTTTTGTCGCATTCATTAAAATTTTTGCAAAAATAATGGCAATTTTGTAATGTTTAATTGAAATTTTTAGATGTTTTTTAATGAATAGGCAGAATATTTGAAATTTTGACATTACAACTGAAATTTTGATAAAGTTATTGTCATATATATATAATCGATCTTTATTGGGCTATCGACCCCATATGGGGTCTTTCCGCCTGGTTATTGTCATTTTGCAAGAAATATAAATATTTTTAACAGAAATAATCAAGTAATTACAAATACGTCATTAAGTAATAATCTTTTATCAGAGTAATCAAAGTTTGGATATAATAGTTTTCTAGAATAGTTACAACAAAAAATTATGTTAGTTATAAAGTTAAGCTTAATAAAGTTTTTACAGATTTATTTGAAGTAAGCCATCTCTGAAATTTTGTAATTTACTGTTAAATTTTAGCAGTAATCTTTGAAGTCTTGAAAATTTGACAGAATAAATAGAATTTTGGTACAAAGAATTAAAATATTTGTATGTTTGGTACTTTGGTACAAACAATTGAAATCTTGGTAGAAATTACTAAAATATTGACAGAAAAAGTTGAAATATTAGTAGAAATAGACATAATAATTGTAGTAACAATAATTTAAATTTGATAGATATCAACCTGTAATTGCAATAAAAATGTTGGTATTTATTAGAAGTATCACATCATTGTAATTTGACGGAGTCATAATAATCTTTAAAAAAATGTAAGATTTCATTAAAATTTTGAGAAGTTTGACAGTAATTATTAAAGTTTTTGTTAGTGTTTTATCCATTTTACCAGTTATTTTGTAATCTTGAAGTTATTTTCAATTGTACTTTTACAAGGGTACAATTAAAAACAACTTCAAAATTATTAAAGTGTTTAGTTATGTTAGGTATCAAATTGTATCATTGGCTAATAATTGATTATTAATATTAGAGGGGCATATGTGGCTTTGTTTGTTTATATAAGCCGGGGCGCGACGCGCTCAGCTGAAGAACGAGTAACGAAGGGGACATTGAGTTACGTGCCTTTATGGAGTGTGGATGCAAGTTGGGTGCCGATTGTGGGGAAATCATGTGTGATCTGGTGTTTTGGTGTGTGTTGCAATGTGGACGGTTATGGATTAGGTGTTGGAATGGATTAAAGGTCAGTACATAAACTACAATATGTATATTAGATAGAGGTTCGTCCTAGTAATTGCATTAAGAGAGGTTTGTCCTAGTAATTGCATTAAGAGAGGTTTATCCTTGTAATTGCAATAAGAGAGGTTTGTCATAGTAATTGCAATAGAGAGGTTCGTCCTAGTAATTACAATAAGAGAGGTTGTCCTAGTAATTGCAATGAGAGAGGTTTGTCCTAGTAATTGCAATAAGAGAGGTTTGTCCTAGTAATTGCAATAAGAGAGGTTTGTCCTAGTAATTGCAATAAGAGAAGTTCGTCCTAGTAATTGAAATAAGAGAGGTTCATCCTAGTAAGAGGTGTATGTCACTGCTTTGCACATGAAGGTGAAATACAATAGTCGTAGAGAATAATGGTTGAAGCCGTGAGTGCTAGCGATCCAGTTGGCGAGAGAACTGGCGGGGGAAGGGGAGTTGCTCCCCCGGTAAGTCCTTCCAATTATAGTTAATATACAATACTAAAAGAATACTCTTTATATGTGGGGAAATCATTTGGAGCCAATGCCATCTTCGGATCGAGTTCAATATAAAGCCTGCGCATCCTGACCAATGAAAATACAGTATATTATGTAAGTGATTATTATTATTAATAGGTAAAATGGCGAAAATGTATGTATTAAATATGACGTCAAGTTAAGGCTACGATTGGAAAAAGAACTAGCCTAACAGTTACCTTAAAACAGATTTTGACAGATTAATTAAAATTTTGATGAAATAAATAACAATTTGAACAGTAATATTGTATGTTTATTTATTATTTTTAGTATTACTATTTTGATTCCCGCTTCAGGCTGATTAACCAAGTGGCTTCATGGCACACATTTCTGTGAGCATGAAGACCCATTTGTAGCGGGGGGACAAGTCGCCGAGGTCTTATATCTCAAAAATATAATGGAATTGAAGATTTTTGTTCCTCTTGATAAGATCTCCATGAAATATGCCATTTACTGAATGTTTAACGCTTGTATTAAAATTAACGGATGTATGATGGTCACCGGAAATATGAGATATGTTATTTGGAAATTCCAAATAGTTATCACATATTTCCGGTGACCATCATTGGTAAATGGTATAAAAATATAGTACATATTTAATTGCCTATTCCAAACTGGAAATTGGTAAACTGGTAATTGGTATTCCAAAATGGAATAGGCAATTAAATATTTACTATGTTTTTATACCATTTATAAACGCATTAAAATGAAATGATATAATAATTGACACCAAATGGTAATTTAATGAATTGTAGGTATTGAGTCACGAAATAATGTATACGGCGATTAACAGTTGGAATAGTTTGAAGTGTTGATAAAGTTGTGAAGTACAAGTTACTAAAAAAGTACACCGCTAAAGAAATAATAATTTCACTCGTCATGTAGTTCATGACATGAACTAGCTTTGTATAAATATGTATCGAGGTATCGATTAGGTGGGTACCTTCTCGATAGGTATCGATTGGGGATATGCATTATAATTGTTTTTTTCTGGAATTTAATTATATACCTTGCAGGAGTAATAATTAGTAATGATTGGTAATCATTTATTGAAATTACTTAATATGAGAGGAAGTAATGTAGAGGTATGGAATGGAGAATTTAATTATTACTGATTTTTTTATGGAATTCAATTTTATACATTGCAGGAGTAATAATTAGTAATGATTGGCAATAATTTATTGAAATTGCTTAATATGAATTGGAGATAATGTGGAGGTATCGATCGGGGATTTTAATTATAATTGGAATAATTTAATAAAATGAGTCTCGCCAACTGCTGCATTACCAACACGACAGGATTAAATAATTGGCGAGAGCGGCTGGGATGTTTATTCAGTCGCGTTTATCAGTTGAATTTTTAATGCCTGTGTACGGTCTACAGTTTTTTTTTCCCGTCCAAGTCGCTGTAATTACCTCGGCGTTGCAAGGGTTGGTGTGGGCTTTGTTCGCCGGGGAGCGATACTTGACATTTCGTTGATTAAAAAATTAATACTTAATTGCAAAATCGATGCGCCGGCGGAGATCAGAGCCGCGGATTAATTATACAAATTGTGTGATTAAATGTCAATTTCAATTTATCCGGGGCCGTAATTCGGCGCGTCACAGGCGCCCTTAATAACGCGACGTCCCCCCCAATATTTCAAACGTAATAACCCCTTTTATCTTGCATGGGCGAAGACGTTATTTATTAAAGGGCCGCCCCCGCGCTGCGCGGCGTCCGCATTGAAAATGCAAACTCGCATCAACCGTGGGACCAGCCCTTCCCGTCCTCGTCAACCCCCTTTTTCGCATTTCCAGTTGTACACTGTAATAAAAGCATATCATCCCCCACCCCCCGTAGCCGCCCCATGGCGTATTCAAGCGACGTCAATAGCGGCGCTCGATTGATAATAAATGAATCGAAAGTATCCGGGGGCGGTGGGGACCCCGCCGGGGGGCGGCCCGTGTCGGGGGGTGGCGACGGTGCTCTGACAAGGGTCGAAGATCTCCCGAGGATCGCCTAATTATAATCCCCCGCCGCCGCCCCCGATGGATTTGCGCCGAGTTTACCCCCAAGTTTCGTGTTAATTGGTCCAGAAAATTATGTACAAGCTTAGCGATATGCGGGGGAGCTGTGATTTCAATTGCCGGATTAATATGCAAAACTGAGTATATTCAAATGTGTTACTCTGACGTATAATTTTTTGCCCTCCCTAAAGCGTTTCAACTTTGTACGAAGCTGCAGAAAAATTTAATTCAGGGCTTCAATTTTGGGTAATCTTTAATGTAGCTTTTCATTCCGTGATTCCATGATTATTGGTTATCACCGGTAATCAATGAACGCTTACGCCTCGGGTCACCTTAGACCACTACATAAGCTCTCTCCTTATCTGAGAGAGATGCGCGCCAAAGCGGACTGGTCTAGAGAAGATCAGTTTTTTAATAATTACATACAAAAATATATTTTTTACAAAATTTACAGTAATTATTAATACCATGCGAGCAAAAATTATATTCATACAAGAGGGCATTAACTCTATAGCTAGCCTGTATAGCTTTAGATGCATAGCAAACGTTGATAATAATATTTTTTTATCGCACGGTATATTCATAGTAACCATTGGAACTTTGCTAGAATAAGGGACTAATAATGAAATTAAAAAATCAGCTTGTAAAGAAATCATATAACGAAGTCATATAAATTCTACGGTATTCAAAATAATCTTGAGAAAAATTAAAGAAATTGCAATAGCGTACCAAGAAATCGTGGAAATTCACGAGCATTAAAAAAATTCTTAAGGCATAATAGAAAAAAGTGTAAATTCCATAGTATTAGATAAATACATTTTCAGAAAACAAATGTGAATGTGTGAATCATGGAAATTCGAATAAAAAATCGTCTTGACATGTTCAGAACTGCTTTTGAAAGAAAAACAGCTAATTCAGAATAAAAAAAAGCCTGATGAGAATGACACGGTTGTTATGGCGAAGATGAATCGTATCAAAACTTCAGTTACTCATTGAAAAAGTTAAAGATGCTGTGAAAATCTTTGGTGAATTTTGAATTATTTCTGCTAAATTTGGGCTATTAACTTGATTAATATTCCTGACTAACATTAATATTATGTTTTGCCAAATTTCTATTCATTTTGTAACTTCCTGAATTATTTCCGTCAAAATTTTAATTATTTCTACCAAAATTTCAATTCTTTTTATCAAAATTTTATTTATCCCACTAAAATTCAAAATATACTGCCATATTTCTGTTAAAAATTATAATATTTCTTACAAAATGACAATAACTTTTATCAAAATTTCAGATGTAATGTCAAAATTTTAAATATTGCATCAATTCATTAAAAACATCTCAAAATTTTAATGAAACCTTACAAAATTGCAATCATTTTGCTAAATTTAGGCCATTAACTTGATTAATATCCCTGACTAACATTAATATTGTGTTTTGCCAAATTTTTATTCATTTTATGAATTCCTGAATCATTTCCGTCAAAGTTGAAATTATTTCTACCAAAATTTCAATTATTTTTACCAAAATTTTAATTATCCCACTAAAATTCAAAAAATACTGTCATATTTCTGTTAAATTTTTTAATATTTTTTACAAACTGACAATAACTTTTATCAAAATTTCAGATGTAATGTCAAAATTTCAAATATTGTATCAATTCATTAAAAACATCTCAAAATTGTAATTAAACCTTATAAAATTGCAATCATTTTGCTAAATTTCGGCCATTAAATTGATTAATATCCCTGACTAACATTAATAATGTGTTTTGCCAAATTTGTATTCATTTTATAAATTCCTGAATTGTTTCCGTCAAAGTTTCAATTGTTTCTACTAAAATTTCATTTTTTTTTACCTAAATTTTAATTATCCCACTAAAATTCAAAAAATACTGTTATATTTCTGTTAAAAAAATTAATATATCTTACAAAATGACAATAAGTTTTATCAAAATTTCAGATGTAATGTCAAAATTTCAAATATTGTATCAATTCATTAAAAACATCTCAAAATTTTAATTAAACCTTATAAAATTGCAATCATTTTGCTAAATTTCGGCCATTAAATTTATTAATATCCCTGACTAACATTAACAATGTGTTTTGCCAAATTTGTATTCATTTTATAAATTCCTGAATTATTTCCGCCAAAGTTTAAATTGTTTCTACTAAAATTTCATTTTTTTTTACCTAAATTTTAATTATCCCACTAAAATTCAAAAAATTCTGTCATATTTCTGTTAAAAAATTTAATATATCTTACAAAATGACAATAACTTTTATCAAAATTTCAGATGTAATGTCAAAATTTCAAATATTGTATCAATGGATTAAAAACATCTCAAAATTTTAATTAAACCTTACAAAATTGCAATCATTTTGCTACATTTAGGCCATTAACTTGATTAATATCCCTGACTAACATTAATATTGTGTTTTGCCAAATTTTTATTCATTTTATGAATTCCTGAATTATTTACGTCAAAGTTTAAATTATTTCTACCAAAATTTCAATTCTTTTTATCAAAATTTTATTTATCCCACTAAAATTCAAAAAATACTGTCATATTTCTGATAAAAAAAATTAATATATCTTACAAAATGACAATAACTTTTATCAAAATTTCAGATGTAACGTCAAAATTTCAAATATTATATCAATTCATTAAAAACATCTCAATATTTTAATAAAACCTTACAAAATTGCAATCATTTTGCTAAATTTCGGCCATTAAATTGATAAATATCTCTGACTAACATTAATATTGTGTTTTGCCAAATTTTTATTCATTTTATAAATCCCTGAATCATGTACGTCAAAGTTTAAATTATTTCTACCAAAATTTCAATTCTTTTTACAAAAATTTTAATTATCCTACTAAAATTCAAAAAATACTGTCATATTTCTGTTGAAAATTTTAATATATCTTACAAAATGACAATAACTTTTATCAAAATTTCAGATGTAATGTCAAAATTTCAAATATTGTATCAATTCATTAAGAACATCTCAAAATTTTAATTAAACCTTACAAAATTGCAATCATTTTGCTAAATTTAGGCCATTAACTTGATTAATATCCCTGGCTAACATTAATATTGTGTTTTGCCAAATTTTTATTCATTTTATGAATTCCTGAATCATTTCCGTCAAGTTTAAATTATTTCTACCAAAATTTCAATTCTTTTGACCAGAATTTTAATTATCCCACTAAAATTCAAAAAATACTGTCATATTTCTGTTAAAAATTTTAATATATCTTACAAAATGACAATAACTTTTATCAAAATTTCAGATGTAACGTCAAAATTTCAAATATTATATCAATTCATTAAAAACATCTCAATATTTTAATAAAACCTTTCAAAATTGCAATCATTTTGCTAAATTTCGGCCATTAAATTGATTAATATCCCTGACTAACATTAATATTATGTTTTGCCAAATTTTTATTCATTTTATGAATTCCTGAATTATTTCCGTCAAGTTTAAATTATTTCTACCAAAATTTCAATTCTTTTGACCAGAATTTTAATTATCCCACTAAAATTCAAAAAATACTGTCATATTTCTGTTAAAAATTTTAATATATCTTACAAAATGACAATAACTTTTATCAAAATTTCAGATGTAACGTCAAAATTTCAAATATTGTATCAATTCATTAAAAACATCTCAAAATTTTAATTAAACCTTACAAAATTGCAATCATTTTGCTAAATTTAGGCCTTTAACTTGATTAATATCCCTGACTAACATTAATATTGTGTTTTGCCAAATTTTTATTAATTTTATGAATTCCTGAATTATTTCCGTCCAATTTTAAATTATTTCTACCAAAATTTCAATTCTTTTTACAAAAAATTTAATTATACCACTAAAATTCAAAAAATACTGTCATATTTCTGTTAAATTTTTTAATATTTCTTACAAAATGACAATAACTTTTATCAAAATTTCAGATGTAATGTCAAAATTTCAAATATTGTATCAATTAATTAAAAACATATTAAAATTTTAATTAAACTCATTTAATTAAGTTCATCTGGCAACGTAGGCAACGACAGAAAATATTTATATTGTGCTATTAAAAGTTGTGTTTTGAAGCTCTATATTGAAATAAATTGGTTGTTGAAGTGTAAATCCAATCAGCAGAACACTGGGTCTAAGAGGTAGTGTTGGCTCAGATAAATAGTTCGTGGATTCACTGCAATTGTGAATTTGTTTTTTCGGTGCCGGAACTCGTAAGTACATTCAATAGTAGTGCGCTTGCTCACACGGCTAATCTCGCTTGAGTCAGTTGTGCGCGCGGAGTCGCAGTGTTGCCGGATTGCATTATTTTTCCTTATTGATCAGTATGCCGATTAAATGTAAGATTTGTCTTCAAATAATTGGCCCGAGATCACTTTCTTTAAAGTGTGCACAATGCAAAAAGTGGCACCATGCCTCATGCCTAACTCTTCCCAAGGTAAGGGTAAACTTCTTACTGGATGAATCAAAGAAAGATAATGGGGAAGAGTATGTATGTCCAACTTGCGATCCGGTCCTGGAGGAAGTCGAGGATGATGTGATTACTGCAGCAACCAGCAACAACATCGAAAAAGTCATTGAGAGGAGTGTGGAGAGAGCAATTAGCATCGTTCTAAATAAACAACTGTCTCAATTTAAGAAAGACATACTTAAATCGATGCAGGATGAAATTAGCAAAGTAAATACAAAATTGTTATCAATAGAAAACCGGAATAAATTATTACAAGAAGAAATCAATAAATTGAAAGAAACCTCTAGTACTAGCTACGATAATTGTGATGTACTTAAGAGGAAAACTGAGAAAGTTTTGATTGTCAAGCCAAATAAGGACCAAGAAAGTAAAATAACTCTGGAGGAAATAAAGAGCAAGATAACACCAACGAATTTGGCTATGGGTATAGAAAGGGTTCGGAACGTAAAGGATGGAGGGATTGCAATAAGTTGTGACACAGGGGAGACGAAAAATAAAATGAAATCAATAATGAGTGTAGAACTAGGAAGTAGGTATACGATAGAGGATGGCAGACAGTACAATCCAAAGATCGTTATGGTCGGAGCAGAAAAAAGTATTACTGAAACGGAAGATGAAATAATAATTGAAGGAATTGTTAAACAAAACAAATTAATTGACATAGACAATGGTATAGCAAAGAAGATGAGAATCGTGCATAAATATTCAAATAGAAGGAGGCAAGACCAAATAAATATTATTTTAGAAATCGATCCATCGATATACAAAAATATCATTGAGCTAGAAACTATGAAGATTGGTTGGCGAATGTGTAAGTTGTATGAACACATAAATGTAAAAAGGTGTTTCAAATGTGCGAGATACAACCATATTGCTAAGGACTGCAGAAATGAAGAAGCTTGCTTCCAATGCGGCAATAAACACGGAATGAAAGAGTGCAAAAGTGATGTAAATAGATGCGTAAATTGTATAGACACAAATAAAAAATTTAATTTGCAATTAGACACTAGCCATACAGCAATTGATAGGAAATGTCCTTGTTATAGTAAAATTGTGGAAGAAATGACACGGAAAATCATGTATAGTAAATAGCAATCAAGGAAAAAGTTTATAATCTTTTTGAATTGTCAAGGGTTTTTGAATAATAAAACGCAAATAGTCAATTATATGACGAATTACAAACCTGATATAATGTGCCTCGCAGAAACTCATGTCGATAAAACAGTTACAAATAAAGAATTAGAAATAGACGGATATAAATTTGAAAATTGTGTAACAAACAATAGAAGAACCGGTGGAGTAATGGTATTTATAAAAAATGATTTCACATATAAAGTAGTAAAAAATAATAATACGGATAATGCATTGTGGACATTAGAAATTGAAACTAAAATAAATAAAATAAATAGAGAAAAGTACAGAATAACTACAATTTACCATTCACCACAAAAATCAGACGGAATATTTCTAGACTATATCAATGAACATCTTGGAAATAACATAGCACCTAACAATATATTATGGGGGGATTTTAATATTGATGTACATAAAGATACACACTATGCTAATCGACTGAAAGATATAATCTACAGACATGGCAAATACCAATTAGTCAAGGATTATACGAGGATTACAGAAACAAGTAAGACTATTATTGATTTAATTATCACAGATAATAAAAATATGAAACACAACATATATCACACCCCAAAAATTAGTGATCATTCTATGCTGGGGATTGAGATGAGCCAATTGAATGAACATGAAAGCTGTAAAAAAATAAGTAAAAGATCTTACAAGAACTACAACAAGGAGGAGATGTGTGATGTACTAATGGAGACAGAGTGGACAAATAACACAACGGATGTAGACGTTTTAGCAAGCACCTTAATTAAACCTATAGAAGAATATTTGAGAGATAAATGCCCAATAAAAACCTATTCGATTCCAAAAAAATATGAAAACTGCAAATGGATGGATGACGAGATACTTCGAGAGATGAAACAGAGAGACATAAAATTCAAACAGGCATCAATGTCAGGGAATGTGGAATTATGGAAGGAGTACAAAAAGATGCGAAATGATATAGTAACAAAGATAAAATATGCAAAGAAAACTTTTTACGAGAGGGAAATAAATAGAAAAATAAATAATACAAATGAACTGTGGAAGTCCCTAAAATTAGTAATACAGAGTAAGGAAAATGAGAGAGGTTTAAATCACGAAATAGAATTTAATGGAACTATGGTTGCGGATGAACAAAAGATAGCTGACAAATTCAACGATTTTTTTATAGACAGCGTAAATGAAATCGTTTCGAAAATTCCAGTGATTACAAACAGGGTGGACGAAAATATACAAACAAATGGAGATCTTCACTGTTTTGACAAAGTATCGATGCAAGAGCTAAAGAAGAGCATAAAAAAGGTTGGAAAGACAGCATCAAGCGAAGAAGGTATATCCGCAAATATCCTGAGGGACTCATTCGAAGGAATTGGGAACAGATATTTAGATGTTATAAACTTATCACTGATCGAAGGTAAATTCCCAGAAGCATGGAAGATATCAACAATTATACCAATACCCAAAATAGCAAATACAAACAAGTGCGAAAATTTTAGACCGGTTAATACCGTACCTCCGTATGAAAAGTTGCTAGAAATTGTAGTGCGGGAACAACTACTGCGATTTTGTGATCGGTTTAAAATTATATCAGACAGACAATCAGGATTTAGAAATGGTCGGTCATGTGAAACCGTACTAACAAACATATGTGATATATGGAGGAGGAGTATGGATAAGAAGGAATGCGTGGTTGCGGTTTTCTTGGATTTTAAACGTGCGTTTGAAACAATTAATCGTAGGTTACTAATTGACAAACTAAGTAACATGGGTATCAAAGGTAGTGCGCTAAACTGGTTCCGTTCGTATCTGAAAAATCGAAAACAAAGAGTGAAATTAAAAAACGTGCTATCGATCGAAAAGGACACTACATACGGAGTACCTCAGGGAACAGTACTAGGCCCTCTCTTATTTATAATATATATTAATGACATTTTAAAAACAATCAAGTTTTGCCAAGTACATCTCTTTGCTGATGACATTATGCTTTTTATGACAGGGCCGAAAAATGAAATAGGAATGATGTGCAGAAAAATTAATGAGGACCTTGGGAGAATATATGAGTGGTTATGTGTAAATAGTCTTTGTATAAATATTAGTAAATCTAAATGTATGATTTTATCAAGTAATCAAACCGATGAAAGTGTTGAAATAAAAATTAATGACATTGCTATTGAGGTTGTCACAGAGATAAAATACCTGGGCGTGATATTAGATAATAAGTTAAATTTTAAGAGCCACTGCGGATATATATTGAATAAAATGTCAAAAAAAACCTATCTTCTCGGTCGTCTGAGAAAGGATTTAAACATGAATGTGTGCGTTTTATTATACAAACAACTAATAGCACCCCACTTCGAGTTCTGTTCAAATGTGATTTTTCACTTACAAAAAGGTGACATAGGGGATATTCAACTTATTCAGAACAAAGCAATGCGTATAATTTTGAAAGTCAATAAATTTACACATATAAAGGATATGCTCAAGATTTTAAATTTTATGAATGTAAAACAGAGAGTCACGTACAAGGCTCTTATTTTCATACACAATATGAAAATGGGAAATATGCCTGAAAATTTAGTAGTAAAACTTAAATATGTATACGATGTTCATGGCCATGAGACGAGGCAGAAGTCCCATTTTTATGTCGATAGGTACAGGACAGATAAAGCGGAAAAATCGTTTTTCTCGAGAGGACTAAAGCTGTATAACAACATGCCCTGTCACATAAAAAATGAGATACATTTTCATAGGTTTAAGTCTCAGGTGAGGGACTATGTGTTTGAATTGATTGACTGTAAATAGAAAATAGTAGATGTAGTAAATAGAATTAAAGTTATGTTAATATGAAGATTGTAGTTGCTATTTGTGTGTTTTCTTTTGTTGTTTTTTGTTGAAATTTTGTATATTATGTAGCGTTATTTGCTAATAAATATTCTTTATTATTATTATTATAAACCTTACAAAATTGCAATCATTTTGCTAAATTTCGGCCATTAAATTGATTAATATCCCTGACTAACATTAATATTGTGTTTTGCCAAATGTTTATTCATTTTATGAATTCCTGAATTATTTCCGTCAAAGTTTAATTTATTTCTACCAAACTTTCACTTCTTTTTACAAAATTTTAATTATTCCACTAAAATTCAAAAAATACTGTCATATTTCTGTTAATTTTTTTAATATTTCTTACAAAATGACAATAACTTTTATCAAAATTTCAGATGTAATGTAAAAATTTCAAATATTCTGTCAATTCATTAAAAACATCTCAAAATTTTAATTAAACCTTACAAAATTGCAATCATTTTGCTAAATTTCGGCCATTAAATTGATTAATATCCCTGACTAACATTAATATTGTGTTTTGCCAAATTTTTATTCATTTTATGAATTCCTGAATCATTTCCGTCAAAGTTTAAATTATTTCTACCAAAATTTCAGTTCATTTTACCAAAATTTTAATTATACCACTAAAATTCAAAAAATTCTGTCATATCTCTGTTAAAAAAATTATTATTTCTTACAAAATAACACCAGCTTTTATCAAAATTTCAGATCTAATGTCAAAATTTCAAATATTCTGTCAATTCATTACAAAACATCTCAAAATTTCAATTAAACCTTACAAAATTGCAATCATTTTGCTAAATTTCGGCCATTAAATTGATTAATATCCTTGACTAACATTAATATTGTATTTTGCCAAATTTTTATTCATTTTATGAATTCCTGAATTATTTCCGTCAAGTTTAAATTATTTCTACCAAAATTTCAGTTCATTTTACCAAAATTTTAATTATACCACTAAAATTCAAAAAATACTGTCATATCTCTGTTAAAAAAATTATTATTTCTTACAAAATAACAATAACTTTTATAAAAATTTCATATCTAATGTCAAAATTTTAAATATTCTGTCAATTCATTAAAAACAGTTCAACATTTCAATTGAACCTTACAAAATTTCAATTCTTTTTCCCAAAAATTTTAATGAATGTGACAAAATTTCAAAGATTATTTTCAATAATTCCGTCAAAATTACAATGATAAAATAAAATAAAGTTTTTATAAAAACACTTTGTATAAGTTTCACATTTTTTTTAATAGAAACTCTACAATTAATTCTATTAAAAAAATTGTGAATCTTATACCAAGTGTTCTTAAAATCTCATTAATCAATATGTTTCACCAAGTGATTACCACACACACATTCAATTTAACATTTATAGAAGTTACAAACACGATGAATATCTTTGGTTCCATGCAATTTTTTGTAAAAAAATTCCAACAAAGAATCCTTATTCGCGTATTCAACTCTATAAATTTTATTTACAATCCTGAAAACCAAGGCTTCGAACTAGATCTGAACCGGAAGAACAAGTATTTTTGTCGATACGAAAACCGGCACCGAACCGATATATATTTTTTTAATTGAACAGAACCGAAATAAATATCGGTTCGAAGCCCTAATATCTAATATTCTCGTTTGAATTTGTTAATTGATTGAGAGGTCAGCTCTAGTGTAGAAGCAAATGCGAGTACAAAGGCACATTAAGTAGGACCAATACACTATCACTGAAAATTGATTTGGAATGTAGGTGAGAATTATATTATGTCAAATGTAATTTATTAGCTAATCAATAATCTGTAAGTAGATATCAAACGAAGTCTATAACAACATCTCTAGGAACTGGAAAACGTATTGGTGTTTCAAAAGTAAAGCGATCACAAGAAAGTTGTTCTTTTGCACATTCTATGACCTTGTGCATATTGAATTATGATACCTCATAATTGAGAGCGACAATATAATAATGTTTGGTGCCACTAGTACATGTGAATGTTATTGTTAGGAATTGTAAATCTCTGTGGTTAAATAAATACACTAAGTATATCGTTTTCTATCGTCGTTATGCTGAAAAAGTACTGAAAATTCTCTACAATTGTTGAGAAATCTATTGAAAACACTGAGATTTAAAATAACAACTTTTTTTTACAATTTCAAGTTGATTTCTAAAAAAAAAATTGTAACTAAAATTTCAATTCTATTAACATGTTATTATTTCTGTCTATATTTTAGCAATTTATACAAAAAAAATAATTTTATGTATCAAAATTCCAATTATTCCATCAATATTTCAAGACTTCAAAGATTACTGTCAAAAATTTAAAGTGAATTACAAAATTTCAAAGATTTACTTAGTTCAAATAATTCTGTAATAACTTGTATTAAGCTTAACTTTATAACGAACATTATTTTTTGTAATTTTGGTTAACTATTCTATCCAAATTTCAATTACTCTGATAAAAGTTTAAAACTTGCAATTATTTGATTATTTCCGTTAAAATTTATAATATTTAATACAAAATAATAATTTTATCAAAATTTCAGATATAATGTTAAAATTTCAAATAATCTATCAATTCAACATACTAGCAAATTTATTGTTTAGTATTTTGATAAAATATCATTAATACTTACAGAAAGTTTATTATTTTTACTTTCAAAATGTCATTACTTACACAAAAATTTCTAGCAAGAGCTAATGCCCAGAAAGTATATAAATATTTAAATTACTCAGTCAAATTTTTAAGACGTAAGACAAAGTCTTGAGTTTGCCAAAGTCACATTATGATGGGTTTTTTCAGAAAAGTCAACAACAAACAAAAACAATTAAAAATCAACGATTTAAAAATATTATTAACTAACGTATTTTTTGTAAACTTGTCAACCTTTTCTTTTAATGTTTTATCCAAACTTCTATTAATCTGATAAAAGTTTAATACTTTATGTCGTATTTGTAATTATTTGAATATTTCTGTTAAAATTTCTAATATTTCTTACAAAATGACACTAACTTCGATCAAAATTTCAGATATAATGTCAATATTTCAAATATTCTGTCAATTCATTATACTAGCAAATTTATTATTTAGTATTTTGTGAAAATATCATTAATAGTTACCAAAAGTTCATTATTACTGTCAAAATATCATTACTTATACAAAAATTTCAAACAAGTGCTAATGTCCAGAGAGTATATAAAAATTTGAAATACTCAGTCAATATTTTAAGAGTTAAGACGAAGTCATGATGCGTCTTGTCACTTTGTCAATGTCACATTGAATATTTCAATAATTACTGTCAAACCAGGGTTGGAATAAAACATGATTATTTAAAAAAAGTCAAATATCAATGATTTAAAATACAATCAAAAACCAAGGATTTAAAAAAAAAGCATATAAATCATGGTTTATTTGATTTTTTTGATTTTTTTATATTTCTGGTCGGTTTTGCCAGTTTTGATGTGATTTATATCAATTGATTTACATCACGATGTGAATCACATTTTGATGATTTAAAAAAAATCGGTGTATCTGTACCACGTGATACAAAAAATGAAGGAAAAGAAAAATATTTTACTTGATTTATATTTATTATCTACTACAATTATCTACTTTAAAGCATTCAAACTCTATAGTTACATTAAATTTTTCATTGTGCACTTATTGGATTGCACAAACAGTGCAAAAAGGATTAATTTTAAAAAAAAACTTTTATTTGAATCAATGAATTATTTAAAAAAATCTTTTTCATTGTGCACTTATTGGATTGCACAAACAGTGCAAAAACAATAATTAATTAAAAAAACAACTTTTATTTCAATCAATGAAGTATTTAAAAATAAACAGTTGATTTAAATCATGATTTAAATTAATTGATTGAAATCACACCAACCCTGCCAGGGAGTATATAAAAATTTCAATTACTCTGTCAACATTTTAAGACTTTAGATATGAATTAATGAGTCTGGTCACTTGTCACTTGTCACTTGTTTTGAATATTTTAATAATTACTGCCAAAATCTCAAAATTTAAATAAAGTATATCTAACAAAATTTTAATGATTTTGCCCTAATTTTGATGATTGTGCAAAACTCCAAAGAATATTGTCATAAACTATATCAAAATTGCAATTATGTGAGCCTTTTACTTAAGATATGAGTTATTGAGTCTTGTCACTTTGTCAAAGTCACATTGAAAATTTCAATTAAGTATATCTAACAAAATTTTAACGATTTTGCCCAAATTTTGATGATTGTGCAAAACTCCGAAGAATATTGTCATAAACTATGCCAAAATTGCAATTATGTGAGCCTTTTACTTAAGATATGAGTTAATGAGTCTTGTCACTTTGTCAAAGTCACATTGAATATTTCAATAATTACTGCCAAAATCTCAAAAATTTAAATAAAGTATATCTAACAAAATTTTAATGATTTTGCCCAAATTTTGATGATTGTGCGAAACTTCGAAGAATATTGTCATAAACTATGTCAAAATTGCAAATATATGAGCCTTTTACTTAATAGCATTAACTTTTTCCAAATTTTATTTTGTTATCTACCAAATTGAAATATTTATAACTAAAATTTAAATTATTCTGTTAGAATTTCAATAATTACTATAAAATTTTAAATAATTGCTGTCAAAATATCAACTATTCTACCCAAATTTCAATTACTCTGATGAATATTTTATGAATCCAACGAATACTTCAATAATTACTGTCAAAGTAATCACTTTCAATAATGACTGTCAAAGAATAGAGTTCTTTCAAACTTTATTATTTTATTTTCATATGTTATTATTCTTTCAAACAGTATTGATACCTTTCAATATTCCTATCAAATTGTGAATAATCCTATCGAAACTTTAAAACAATTACAAGTTAAAAAGTTAATGCTGTGAAAATCGTTGGTGTTACTTTGAATTTTCAATTATTTCTCCAAATTTTTGGTCATTAACTTGATTAATATATTTGACTAATATTAATATTATTTTTTGACACTTTTTTTAGAATTTGATTAACTCCTGAATTATTTTCGTCAAAATTTTAATTGTTTCTGCCAAAATTTCAATTCTTCTTACTAAAATTTTAATTAGCCCACTAAAGTTCAAAAGATACTGTCACAATTTCAAAGATCCTGAAATAATCTGAAATAATTTTGTAAAACCATTATTATTATTGCAATTTTTTTAAATTCTTTTATGAAAATTATTGTTGTGACAAAATTTTGAAACTTTGATGTTCGGGGCATTTGTATTACAGGTATTATTTGAAATCTTCAAGAATTATGTTATTCTATTATTAGAAGCAAATTGTGATTCACTTAAGTTCACTTGAAAATTCGTAAGATGTCGAATCTATAGTCGTTATTTTATTGTATATGTCAATATATCAATAAACATTTTGTGGTAAAAACATAGCAAGTTGTTTCTTTGTTTTTTAATATGGTCTGTTAATTATTATGTAATATATACAACGTAGTAATGGTCGAAACAATCCTGAACATTTATATATACTTAAATCAAGATCAAGTATGAAGAATAGTTACATTGGTCTTTCAACTTTTTCCTTGTCATAAATTCTTAGAAGAATTGGAATTTGGAAAATTATTGAAGAAACACAAAATATTTAATTATGTTTGTATAGAAGGCAGTTTGGGACATTTTTTGAATTTTCGACTTGTCTTTTAGTGTGAAACAACGCCATGTAGAATCAGGCCACGAATTTATGGACTCGTTGCATAATGCAGAATGCATCTCAATAAACACAAATGTCCAGCCGAGTAATGCCCCAATACTGGCCATTGTGCGGCCAGGTATTTGTGTGTATTGGTACACAGTGACACAATGAACTATAAATAACTTATCCACTCAACTGCAGCTCACCAATTCCGGACACTTTCCTCGGCGAACTTTATGGGCACGTACACCTGTCTTCCGTATTCCCCGTATTTACTTAATAGTTGATAACTGTATTAGGTTTCGTCAAACAAAAGCCCGTTATCGATATACAATAAGTCGGGGGGGTATTCGCTCTGTTTTTATTTTCTGTAATAAGTTTTTAAGTGGCCCCCGATGGAAAAGTTTTCAGGGCATTAAATATTTATTCCTGGGCCGGCCGTTAAACTTAAAACCTAAAACTGCGAAGAGTGCAGCTGAAACTTTTCCCGTGTTATAAATGGATTATATATCAATTTACCTTCTTACCCCAGGCGCGGGTCGTTATGAGATTTACAAACTTCCGACGTTTAAGTGATACACAAGTGCGCCCCGATTAATAAAATCGCCCCCATGATATAGATATTAATTGTTAATTAATTAATACGCAAAAAGGTAATGCGTAAATTCGTTTACTGACAGCAACATTGAAGATTCCACATAGAGAAGACATAGAAACTAAAGGAGACACGAAAAAGTACGAAGAAGCCATTAAGCATCATAAATTAAGTAATGAACAAGTATCACTAAGATATGAAGAAGTGGCCTGAATTCTTGAAGAGGAAGGTGATAATAAGGAAAGAAGTATGGAAGGCATGTGGAAGGAGTTGAAGATGACAATTTTAGATTATATATCAATTTACCTTCTTACTCCAGGCGCGGGTCGTTATGAGATTTACAAGAAGCTGCTCAAAGAACATGTGGTATGAGTAGACAGAAGCCAAACAAGAAGCAAACAAGTTGGTGGAATTCGTATGTTAAAGAACAAGTAAGGAAGAAGAAGAATAAGTGGAAAATATATCTAGGGAAGAGGACGGAGGAAGGGTTTGAAAGGGTTGAAAGGGTGGAAATCATTTCAATCAGAAGAATTTGGACATAAGGTGGAAGACAACTTCTAAATAACAGGAATGTAGTTTACTGTACACTGAAATACTTAAGTGTACGGTATTGAATATTTGAAAAATTTCAACAGTTGATTAAAAATTTAACACATTTAGCTAACGTTCCATCGAAACTAAAATTTTCCAACATGACTTTCAAAGAACTCCTTTTGTTAAATTTTCAGTTCGAAACGTTTAAATTTGTCAAAATGTTTATTGTAACTGTTCAAATTTGTCAAATTTTCAATTTCAACTGTAGAAATTTATCGAATTTGGTTGGAAAATTTGGAACTTTTTAATAGTTGGAGTTTAAAATATCACAGATTTTCAAAGCTTCTGCCTAGAACTTTCACAGATTTTGAAAGTTAGAAGTGTGACAATTATGATAGTTACATATTACAATTATTTGCCAGACTTATTATTCCAGCTCAAACATCAAGACAATTTCAGTCGAAATTTTACAGTTTTTGGTTCAGTTTCAATCGAAAGTTTCACAGATTTGAACAGATGCAGTTAAAACTTTACCAGATTTGAAATATTACAATTGATAATTTAACGGTACAAGAAATTTATGGATTTTAATATTTTAATTACAGCTGATGTTAAAAATATGACAGATGTGATAAGTTACTTTTGAAAACTTTGACAATTTCCATAAAATATACAAATTTGAAGAGCTACATTAGAAAATTCGATAAATTTCTACAGTTGAAGTTGAAAATTTCACAAATTTCGACAGTTGAAGTTGAAAATTTGACAAATATGAACAATTTCTATTGAAACAATTTTGACAAATTTAAACAGTCGGAACTGTAAATTTAACAAAAAAAGTTTTTGAAAGTCGTGTTCGAAAATTTGAAACGCTTCGATGGAACGTTGGCGTTGAAAATATTATAGATAGCTGCTTAAAACTTGCAGAGATTATGACAGTTAGAAATGTGACACTTTTGACAGCTTTGCATAAAAACAGGTTTGGTTCTTACTGCTGACAATCAGACCCGTGACCTGTCAACCTGTTTATAATTAAATAGAAGATTTGACCTGTCTCAGTTACAAATTTTGCCCAATTTTAGTACGCCAGTCAAGAATTTAGTGGATTTAAATATTGCCAATTCAAAATTTTTAATATTTGGACAGTTGCAATTGAATAGTTGCAAATTGACAGTTGCAGATAAAATATTGAGCAGATTTAAGAAATTTGGTCAATTTCCATAAAAAGTGGGTACACATTTGAAGAGCTACTATGAAAAATTGGGACAGTTGAAGTTAAAAATTTGACAAATTTGAACAGTTTCAATAGAAATTTTGACAAATTTAAACGGTCGGAACTGAATATTTAACAATAAAATTTTTGAAAGTCGTGTTCGAAAATTTGTAACTTTGCGATGGAACGTTGGCGTTGAAAATATTATAGCTAGCTGCTATAAACTTGTATAGATTTTGACAGTTAGAAATGCGATAATTTTTACAGCTTAACATAAAAACAGGTTTGATTCTTACTGCTGAAAATCAAACCTGTGATCTGTCAACCTGTTTATAATTAAATGCAAGATTTTACCAGTCTCAGCTACAAATTTTGCACAATTTTACTACGCCAGTCAAGAATTTAGTGGATTTAAATATTGCCAATTCAAAATTTTTAATATTTGGACAGTTGCAATTGAACAGTTGCAAATTGCTAGTTGCAAATAAAATATTGACCAAATTTGAGAGATTTGGTCAACTTCCATAAAAAATAGGTACAAATTTGAAGAGCTACTATCGAAAATTTCGACAGTTGAAGTTGAAAATTTGACAAATATGAACAGTTTTAATAGACATTTCGACAAACTTAAACGGTCGGAACTGAAAATTTAACAATAAAAGTTTTTGAAAGTCGTTTTCAGAAATTTTGAACGTTTCGATGGAACGTTGGCGTTGAAAATATTATAGATAGCTGCAAAAAACTTGTAGAGATTTTGACAGTTAGAAATGTGATAATTTTGACAGCTTTACATAAAAACAGGTTTGATTCTTACTGCTGAAAATCAAACCTGTGACCTGTCAACCTGTTTATAATTAAATAGCACAATTTTAGTGTCAGTAAAAAAATTAGTGGGTGTAAATATTGTTTTGTACAAGTAGATTTCTTAAGAGATCAGCTGAGCAACTTCCATAAATTCTAATGAAACCTACGTTATCGTAGCACCCATTCAAATAATGTATATTTATATTTAAATAACGTCTGTTTCTGAAACTTGTTCATTCATCAAGTGTCAAACTTTAAGGGCATGCACTTTCTTTTTTGTGTAAATCAGTTCTTTCTATTACTTTCAATTTGACAGTTTCATAGTAATCATGTATAAGTTTCATAACATTAGTTCTGGTTTTTGGTAATTGATAGCCACGAGAACTTACACTTTCCCTTATAAACGATTTTCCACAGACACCAGAAATTGAAGAGCCCTCATAGGCACATTAACTACTATACATTTTAAGCCTAATTTACGTAACCTATTGCTAATTTTGGTTCTAATAAGTCTAATCTAGGTGCAATTTTATCAAATAATAAAAGTAAAGTGGATCCTCTACAAAAAAGTGGCATTTACAAACTTTAGTGCGCGGATTGTGACGCATTCTATGTCGGCCAAACAGGTAGGAATTTCATAACACGAATGAAAGAACATCGGAGAGCAATTCTACAAAACAAGGAGGACACGGGATTAGCGCATCATTGCATTGAGAATAATCATTTCTTCAGAAATGACAGCCTGGAGGTAATGCACACCGGACACAAAGGGAGACGGCTGGATTTACTCGAAATCCTAGAAATTCGAAAAGCGGTCACTAATGGGGATAATATTGTGAATGAACAATTAATCTTTGATAATACGCCTTTGTTATGCGGCATCCGTTCGGAAAAACCAAGACTGTAATTCATTTATTGCCATGTTGTAAAATTTTTTCTGGCTTAGTATATATTGCACATTTGTTAAATTTTAATTTTAGTATCTCTGTACTCTTGAGAATGGTCGTGAGGCCGAAACAATTGTAGAGGTTTATTCTATCAATACAGTGAAACTTTACCCAAGTGTTTGATTTAACCTAATCATAATGTTTCACCAAGTAGTATCCACACATAGTTTCAATTTAATTAAAACTATTAAGTTATTATTTCAATGTACAGAAAGCATCTAGTTACCATTCAAAACATCGTCAGTTAAAACAAAATTATGAAAACAGGCTTGGATTTTAAATATTGGAATAAAACAAAATTGATTAACCTGAAAAACAATCTTGTACAATTATGTGAAACAAATTATTACCTGCTCACAGTCAGATTGACGTTTCGTTCGATTCATCGAATTTAAGTTATTTTCAAAATGGTTCGACGTTTTTCGGAGGCACAAAGAATGAAAATTCTTATGATTAGAGTTTCTGGTGATACAGTACGTATCTTTGAAGAAGTGTGCTTTTATTTTAATAATAAATACCCGCTTCAAGAACCTCTTCTTAAGACGTCTGTTAGTACAATCGTAAGAAAGTATGAGCCGTTGGGGCATATTAGAGAACGCCCGAAAAGTGGACGACCGTCAGTTCCGGAAGATGTTAAGCTAAACGTGCTATTAGAGTAACAAGAAAACCCTCATATTCCGTCCAGAGCGGCAAATAGTGAGCTTTCACAAACATCTGTTTGAAATTTTTGAAATGGCATCCTTACAAACTAAAATTTATTCCACGAACTGAACGAAGATGATTTTGATCGTAAGGTTCTGTTTTGCAAACAAATGATGAATCTCTGAAACGTCTACGAAGGATTTGCTACCAGAATTTTATTTAGTGATGAAGCAACTTTTTGTTTGAATGGACGGTGAATAAACAAAATTGTTGCTATTGGTCTGCAACCCTCAGTGGATGATGGAAGCCCATACCCAATTTCCGGAAAAATTAAACGTTTGGGCAGGAATGGTAGGTGATATTATTATTGGGCCCTTCTTCATTGATGGCTCGTTGACAGGCCAAACGTATTTGTAGCTATTGAGAGATTGCCTCGTTCCAGCTTTGGCGGTTCTATTCCGGATTTGGGAAAGTCGGATTGGAGGTAAAAGGAGAAGGGGTAGGCCAAATAAGACATGGGGCGAAGACATGAAGAAAGTGATGGGAATGAGAGGCATCGATTACCAAGATGCGAAGATAAAGACCAAGAATCGTACAAGATGGAAGAGTTTTGTGAAGTAAACACCCGTAAAATCGATATAAAATTAGTGCAGGTAATTCGAACGTATTAGTGGGTGTTGTGAGTTATTTACGTCCATAGAATATGTATGGCAAAGTGCATTGGAAAAACGTCTGTTGAGCCACAGGTGCCCACAGGAAGTACAGTTTCGTTACGGCTAAGTTTGCGGAGCAGTTTAAGAGTCTATTAGAGCACGGCGTGGAATCGATGGCTTCACGGGCGACAGCCTTGATGACATGATGCATAAGTAATAATCTGTGTGGCGAATTGATAGGAATCCCACATCACTAATGCATGGCTGCGGAAGAGATCGTGCGGCTCATTTGGCGGGGGTGGATTAAACAAATCCCCCAATCAATCTACGGGGAAAATGCAGAATTTTCCACGTGGGGGTGGTGCGTTGCTCTAAAGTTATGTAGATTGTGAAGTGTACGAGTGCTTATCCAAATTCGTTTTCTGGGCCGAGATTAATACGACGGTTTTACGATAGCCACGCGGGGGCGGCGTCGTAAATGCGAAAACTAAATTAATAAAAGAGATTATCATAAAAAGTTTACAAAAAGGGAAATTTAATTTCGGCGCAGGGCCGTAAATACAGTGCGCACTGCACATAAAAAAGAATAAACGCTGCAGCCGCGGGGGTGAGGCGGTCCAGTGGGCGGGGGTGGATGGAAAGTTTTCATCAGCGACTTTTCCGGAAGTTCCGGCGAGCACAATAAAACTTTTTATTCCCCGGGAATCCAAGTTCGAAATAACAAACACGGGAGAGAATGCGGGGGGAATGGGGCAGCATACACGTACCTGATGATCACACGCTCCCCCGAAGGGGATAATTAAAAAGGTACGCCGCGCCGTGCGGGTCTCGCCCCCGGGGGGTGCGCCTGGCAGGGGGTCGAAACGTTTTAATTCCGGTCGGGCTGGCGGGCTGCTGCATCATCCCCCGCCCGCGATTTGAATTGCAAATGCCTGCGAGTGTGAAATTTACTGGGTCATACCTTACATGCCATGATTAAACAAGACAAATATTTGCCGTCACCCCGGAGGATCCGCCCACGCACCCCCAACGAAAACAGACGGGGAGGGCGAGCGGGATTACAGGAGCGCGGATTTTTATGAACTGATAATCCCCTAGGTGGCATAAAAAGAGGGAACGCAAACACGCACTCCCACAAAAACCCACAATTTTTCCGTATCGATTCCTCAGTATCAAAACATTTCCAGACACTGTTTGTGGGGTATATTATGACCACGAAAGTAAACGACGCTCTAAATTTTGTTGGTGCTATTTGTTATCTTTATCTACCATTTACTCTACTTTACCATCACTAAGATCACTCAGGCAAATCTGGGTAATCGCTTAGCGCTAGTAGGCACAACTAAATATGAAATTCAAAAAACTAATACCAAACTGCCAAATGGTGCAACAAAGATATATAGAAATATAACAGATAGATCACTCCAAGATCTAAAACTATTTATGAGTAGTCTCTGTGTTTCCAATATATTTAGGTGTAATGAAGCAAATGCTGCATTTACGATTTTCATAGAAATCTTGCAATGGTCACTGGACAAGTCCCATAAATCAACACAAAGAGATGTAAACAAAAAGAGTGAGTTGGATCAGCAGTGACATTTTAAATGCCAGTAGAGAGATTGAATAGAGAGATTGCCAGTAGAGAGATTAGATGTTTTGGCTAGAAAATATTTAAACAACGCAGACCTTGAACTTCTCTGTTCAAAACAAGAGGGACTACAAACGATTAGTCGACTATTCAAACAAATTATTTTATACAAATATGATTAACAACTTCACAAATAAATGCAAAACTTTGCGGCAAGTGGTTAACAACAACAATTTTAGAGCGAAGCAAAAGGCTAAAATAGAGCTCAATCATGAGAACGGGTGTATTATTATATTATGATTTGGCGAATAAGTTCGGGGACAATTTTTCGGGACTGACAGAAAATAAACTGCGGCAACACTTTGAATATGGTCTCTCCACTCACTGCACCCTGCCACCACTAAATCCATATACCTCTTTTTTTACTTATGCCGAAGAGTCGGACGTTGTAGAGGCAGTATCTGAATTAAAACACACGGGAAGTAGAGGAATAGATGATATATCTACTAAGTTAATCAAATCAATATCTGAGGTCATTAGTTAACCTAACTGCACTCTGCCACCACTAAATCCAAATACCATCGCTTTTACTTGTGTTAAAGAGTCGGAAGTTGTAAAGGCAGTATCTGAATTTTAAAAAACACGAGAAGTAGAGGAATAGATGATAAATCTACTAACTTCAATCAATATCTGAGGTTTAGTTGATTGAGGCACTAGTGAACCTCTTGCTTTTATTTTTAATAAGTGTGTAAAAGATGGAGTCTTTCCAAATAACCTAAAATTATCATCTATTGTCCCCATTCCGAAAGAGAATAATAATAACACTCTAGCAAATTTTAAACCCATATTAAGTGTAATCTCAAAGAAAGATTTTCGAAAAAATAGTGGCAAATAGAATGATAAACTTTTTAATGCAGAACAAGATCTTTTCCGAATCACAGCACTTTTATTTGCCAGGTAGAACAACTGAAAGTGCAGCATATACTTTTATATAGTATATTAATATAGAATTAGATAGGGGTAGATATGTTGTTTTATGACATGTCCCATGTCCATAGCGTTTGATTGCATAAACATTAAATTTCTGGAACAAAAACTGTATGCAGTAGGATTGAGAGGTACGTTTCTGGATTTCCAGATGTCTTATTTAACAAAATGAAGATTGGTTCTTCGTATTGATAGTGTAACCTCAATGACATTTAAATCTACTAGAGGCACGCCACAGGGATCCATATTTGGACCATAATTCTTTATAATTTTTGCTAACGATCTTCCATAGTTTATTTCAGCTGGCTTAAAGGCTATGTATGCTGATGATACATCAGTAGCTGTTTCAGCAAAAATGCCTGAACAACTGGAAGATAATATAGCGGAAATTAACAAGGACATCAAAAGATGATGTGATTTAAATCGAATGATATTAAATGAATAAATTTTATTATATTCGTACTGGGCTATCCCCTAGGTTTTGTTCTACATGTAATTCTACATTTAAGATAAACCCCGACTTACATATCCACTGTAAATATATATAGGTGTGTCTGTATGTGTATGTGTGTGAGCTCTATCTATGTGTGTTTTGTTACTGGTGGCAACATGCAAATAAATGATTTGATTTGATTTGAACGTAAAACTCAATGTATATACTTTCACACTATTCCATTTCAAGTTCAAATTGAGACTAATCAAATTCAAATTGAGTCTAATCAGATTCAAATTGAGACAAATCAATTTCAAATTGAGACCAATCAAGTTCAAATTGAGACCAATCAATTTCAAATTGGAAACAATCACTAAATCACCAAATTTGATTGAATCAAATTCTATTTGAGATCTAAAGCCTCGTTTACATTTGGAAAGTTTACTGGCGGAAAGTACTTTCCACCAGTAAACTTTCCAAATGTAAACGAGGCTTTACGATGTGTAAACCAGAATAACGTCGGTCAAGAAATAAACTAAACAAGAACGTAAGACGTTTTTTTCTGGTTTACACATCGTTAGTTTACTGGCGGCAAGTACTTTCCACCAGTAAACTTTCCAAATGTAAACGAGGCTATACAATTTCAAAATGAGATTTTCAATTTCAAATTGACACTAATCAAAATTAAGTTGACAATACATACTTTTAATATGAAAATATTATCAATATGTATATTAACGAAATATTATTTTAATAAAATTTATTCACTCAAGTAATATAAACATTATACAATAAAGAATTAAACAATCTAAGAAAAAAACTTTTCACTAAAAGTGCATGTCTTCCATATTTAACCCAGCAGGAATACATTTTTGGATACCTGCCACAAATTGACAATATTAATTTTTCTTACGTTTCATTATGTTTTTCAATCTTTGAAGGCGAAACTTGCCATATTATTCGTGTCTTCTCCAATCAAAAATTGTGGCATTTGCACCTCCAAATCCGCTTCCACACCAGATTTAATGACTAATGCATTCTCAATCGGGTTCAACATTGGGCCATATGGACTTAATCGAGTGATTATTTCATGTTGTTTGAAAACTTCTCCCATGGACGAATGGCAAGGTGCGTTATCAATCAGCAAAACTACAGGCAACTAATACATATTAACTGCATTTTACAATTCCTTGCAATTTCCTTAGCTTCTGCCTACTGCTTGCCTAAATGATCCTCTGCTCATTTCATGAAAAATTAGCATAAGTTTCGAATAAATTTATCGACTCGAATACATTATTCACGTAAATAAACATCCACTTAACTCACTTGTTATATAAATATCTATTGTTTACTTTGAACTTGATATTGTTTGAAATTGATTGGTCTCAATTTGAAAATAATTGGTCTCAATTTGAAATTGGTTGGTCTCACTTTGAACTTAATTGGTCTCATAAACTCTCAGTTATACTCTTGAGAATGGCCGAGAGGCCGAAACAATTGTAGAGTTATTTTCTATATATACTGTGAAACGTCAACCTGTTTTTTTTATTATTCCCAAAGTTAAAAATTATAATAGGGTAATTTTTTTACTACGTCTAGTAATACGTGGCATTAGGGACGGTACACATGTGTAATTTATACATACTGATTGCATTCTGACTGCTATTACAGGTTTTGGGAACATATTATGCTACTTGCAAGTCAAATTGTGCCATACTTCATCAAGTGCACATACACATTCTTCATCCTTGCATGGCACGGCGCTGACTTATGAAAGGCATCTAATTTCATACCTTTGATTTATAGGAAACTATTAAAAACCTCATTAATCATTCACATTCTGTTTACGCCATTGAATATCGACACAAAGTACCATATATTAAACGCCCCCGTACGGCCTGCTGACGTGTAAATCAATGTGGACGACAACGAAAAACGCCGCAAATGGAGGAATAAATCAAAACGGGGCCGTCGAGGCCCCCGACGACCCTATAGGGCCCGAACCGGTAAAACACTGAAACATAGGAGCACCGCCCTTATTAATCATAGCAGCGGAAATGGGTTCACGTTGAATAAGCAAAGAAGTGAAAATCTGAAGGTGAAATGCATTAACTTAAACCTATGGTCCTCTGCAATAACAACAGGATTAAAATTCTTATGTTTTTGATTTTTGTAGCGGCATATGTAGCAAATGTCTCTGTAATAATGCCTATGCACATGTGTATGTGAATCAACGACACATAAAAGTGTTTGATTTTCTCCCTTATTTAATACTGAAACTTTGTCAAATTTTCAGGAGAATTATTTTTAGGTGTACTGTACACGAATCTAATATCAAATTTGCAAATAATGAATATTCAGAAATTTCATTAATAGCTAATCCATACTTGTCAATACAGAAAGTTAAGTGTTTGATTTTCTCCCTTATTTAATACTGAAACTATCTCAAATTTTCAGGAGAATTAGGTTTAGGTGGACTGTACACGAATCTATTATTAAATTTGTAAATCGTAAATTTTCAGAAATTTCAGTAATAGCTAATCCATAGTGTGTCAATGCAGAAAGTTAAGTGTTTGATTTTCTTCCTTATTTAATACTGAAACTTTTTCAAATTTTCTGGAGAATTAGGTTTAGGTGTACTGTACACGAATCTAATTTCAAATTTGCAAATAGCAAATTTTCAGAAATTTCAGTAATAGCTAATCTATACTTCTCAATGCAGAAAGTTAAGCGTTTGATTTTCTCCCTTATTTAATACTGAAACTTTTTCAAATTTTCAGGAGAATTAGGTTTAGGTGTACTGTACACGAATCTAATATCAAATGTGCAAATAATAATTTTTCAGAAATTTCAGTAATAGCTGACTTATACTTGTCAATGCAGAAAGCTATATGTTCGATTTTCTCCCTTATATAATACTGAAACTTTGTCAAATTTTCAGGAGAATTAGTTTTAGGTGTACTGTACACGAATCTAATCTCAAATTTTTAAATAGTAAATTTTCAGAAATATCAGTAATAGCTAATCCATACTTGTCAATACAGAAAGTTAAATGTTTGATATTCTCGCTTATTTAATGCTGAAACTTTGTCAAATTTTCAGGAGAATTAGTTTCGTATGTACTGTATACGAAACTAATATCAAATTTGCAAATTATAAATTTTCAGAAATTTCAGTAATAGCTAACCCATACTTGTCAGTGCAGAAAGCTATATGTTCGATTTTCTCCCTTATTTAATTCTGAAACTTCGTCAAATATTTAGGAGAATCAGTTTTAGGTGTACTGTACACGAATCTAATATCAAATTTGCAAATAGTAAATTTTCAGAAATTTCAGCAATAGCTAATCCATACTTGTCAATGCAGAAGGTTAATAGTAAATTTTCAGAAATTTCAGCAATAGCTAATCCATACTTGTCAATGCAGAAGGTTAAGTGTTCGATTTTATGCCTTATTTAATACTAAAACTTTGTCAAATTTTCAGGAGAATTAGTTTTAGGGGTACGTACACGAATCTGATATCAAATTTGTAAATAGTAAAATTTCAGAAATTTCAGTAATAGCTCACCCATACTTGTTAATGCAGAAAATTAAGTGTTTGATTTTCTCCCGTATTTAATACTGAAACTTTGTCAAATTTTTATGAGAATTAGTTTTAGCTGTACTGTACACGAATCGAATATCAAATTTGAAAATAATAAATTTTCAGAAATTTCAGTAATAGCTAATCCATACTTGTCAATACAGAAAGTTAAGTGTTTGATTTTCTCGCATATTTAATACTGAATCTTCGTCAATTTTTTAGGAGAATTAGTTTTAGGTGTACTGTACACGAATATAATATCAAATTTTCAAATAGTAAATTTTCAGAAATTTCAGTAATAGCTAATCCATATTTGTCAAATCAGAAAATTAAGTGTTGGATTTTCTCGCTTATTTAATACTGAATCTTCGTCAATTTTTTAGGAGAATTAGTTTTAGGTGTATTGTACACGGATTTAATGTCAAATTCGCAAATACTAAATTTTCAGAAATTTCAGTAATAGCGAACCCATACTTATGTTTGAAAGTTATGTTTGATTTTCTCGCTTATTTAGTACTGAAACTTTGTCAAATTTTCAGGAGAATTAGTTTTAGGTGTACTGTACACGAAGCTAATATCAAATTTGCAAATAATAAATTTTCAGAAATTTCAGTTATAGCTGACCGACACTTGTCAATGTAGAAAGTTAAGTGTTTGATTTTATCCCTTATTAAATACTGAAACTTTGTCAAATTTTTAGGTAAATTAGTTTTAGGTGTACTGTACACGAATCTAATATCCAATTTACAAATAATAATTTTTCAGAAATTTCAGTAATAGCTAACTCATACTTGTCAGTGCAGAAAGCTATATGTTCGAATTTCTCCCTTATTTAATACTGAAACTTTGTCAAATTTTCAGGAGACTTAGGTTTAAGGGTACTGTAAACGAATCTCATATCAAATTTGCAAATAGTAAATTTTCAGATATTTCAGTTATAGCTAATCCATACTTGTCAATGCAGAAAGTTAAGTGTTTGATTTTCTCCCTTATTTAATACTGAAACTTTGTCAAATTTTCAGGAGAATTAGTTTTAGGTGTATTGTACACGAATCTAATATCAAATTTGCAAATAATAAATTTTCAGAAATTTCAGTAATAGCTGACCCATACTTGTTAATGCAGAAAGCTATATGTTCGATTTTCTCACTTATTTAGTACTGAAACTTTGTCAAATTTTCAGGAGAATTAGTTTTAGGTGTACTGTACACGAATCTATTATCAAATTTGCAAATAGTAAATTTTCAGAAATTGCAGTAATAGCTAACCCATACTTGTCAATGCAGAAAATTATATTTTGATTTTCTTACTTATTTAATACAGAAACTGTGTCAAATTTTCAGGAGAATTAGCTTCAGGTGTACTGTACACGAATCTAATATCAAATTGGCAAATAGTAAATTTTCAGATATTTCAGTTATATCTAATCCATACTTGTCAATACAGAAAGTTAAGTGTTTGATTTTCTCGCTTATTTAATACTGAAACTTTGGCAAATTTTCAGGAGAATTAGTTTTAGGTGTACTGTACACGAATCTATGATCAAATTTGCAAATAGTAAATTTTCATAAATTTCAGTAATAGCTCACCCATACTTGACAATGCATAAAGATAAGTGTTTGAATTTCTCCCTTATTTAATACTGAAACTTTGTCAAATTTTCAGGAGAATTATTTTTAGGTGTACTGTACACGAATCTAATATCAAATTTGCAAATAGTAAATTTTCAGAAATTTCCGTAATAGCTAACCCATACTTGTCAATACAGAAAGTTAAGTGCTTGATTTTCTCGCTTATTTAATACTGAAACTTTGTCAAATTTTCAGGAGAATTAGTTTCGTATGTACTGTATACGAAACTAATATCAAATTTGCAAATTATAAATTTTCAGAAATTTCAGTAATAGCTAACCCATACTTGTCAGTGCAGAAAGCTATATGTTCGATTTTCTCCCTTATTTAATTCTGAAACTTCGTCAAATATTTAGGAGAATCAGTTTTAGGTGTACTGTACACGAATCTAATATCAAATTTGCAAATAGTAAATTTTCAGAAATTTCAGCAATAGCTAATCCATACTTGTCAATGCAGAAGGTTAATAGTAAATTTTCAGAAATTTCAGCAATAGCTAATCCATACTTGTCAATGCAGAAGGTTAAGTGTTCGATTTTATGCCTTATTTAATACTAAAACTTTGTCAAATTTTCAGGAGAATTAGTTTTAGGGGTACGTACACGAATCTGATATCAAATTTGTAAATAGTAAAATTTCAGAAATTTCAGTAATAGCTCACCCATACTTGTTAATGCAGAAAATTAAGTGTTTGATTTTCTCCCGTATTTAATACTGAAACTTTGTCAAATTTTTATGAGAATTAGTTTTAGCTGTACTGTACACGAATCGAATATCAAATTTGAAAATAATAAATTTTCAGAAATTTCAGTAATAGCTAATCCATACTTGTCAATACAGAAAGTTAAGTGTTTGATTTTCTCGCATATTTAATACTGAATCTTCGTCAATTTTTTAGGAGAATTAGTTTTAGGTGTACTGTACACGAATATAATATCAAATTTTCAAATAGTAAATTTTCAGAAATTTCAGTAATAGCTAATCCATATTTGTCAAATCAGAAAATTAAGTGTTGGATTTTCTCGCTTATTTAATACTGAATCTTCGTCAATTTTTTAGGAGAATTAGTTTTAGGTGTATTGTACACGGATTTAATGTCAAATTCGCAAATACTAAATTTTCAGAAATTTCAGTAATAGCGAACCCATACTTATGTTTGAAAGTTATGTTTGATTTTCTCGCTTATTTAGTACTGAAACTTTGTCAAATTTTCAGGAGAATTAGTTTTAGGTGTACTGTACACGAAGCTAATATCAAATTTGCAAATAATAAATTTTCAGAAATTTCAGTTATAGCTGACCGACACTTGTCAATGTAGAAAGTTAAGTGTTTGATTTTATCCCTTATTAAATACTGAAACTTTGTCAAATTTTTAGGTAAATTAGTTTTAGGTGTACTGTACACGAATCTAATATCCAATTTACAAATAATAATTTTTCAGAAATTTCAGTAATAGCTAACTCATACTTGTCAGTGCAGAAAGCTATATGTTCGAATTTCTCCCTTATTTAATACTGAAACTTTGTCAAATTTTCAGGAGACTTAGGTTTAAGGGTACTGTAAACGAATCTCATATCAAATTTGCAAATAGTAAATTTTCAGATATTTCAGTTATAGCTAATCCATACTTGTCAATGCAGAAAGTTAAGTGTTTGATTTTCTCCCTTATTTAATACTGAAACTTTGTCAAATTTTCAGGAGAATTAGTTTTAGGTGTATTGTACACGAATCTAATATCAAATTTGCAAATAATAAATTTTCAGAAATTTCAGTAATAGCTGACCCATACTTGTTAATGCAGAAAGCTATATGTTCGATTTTCTCACTTATTTAGTACTGAAACTTTGTCAAATTTTTTAGTGTTTGATTTTCTCGCTTTTTTAATACTGAAACTTTGTCAAATTTTCAGGAGAATTAGGTTTAGGTGTACTGTACACAAATCTTATATCAAATTTGCAAATAGTAAATTTTCAGAACTTTCAGTAATAGGTAATCCATACTTGTCAATACAGAAAGCTATATGTTCGATTTTCTCGCTTATTTAATACTGAAACTTTGTCAAATTTGCAGGAGATTTAGTGTTACGTGTACTGTACACGAATCTAATATCAAATTTGCAAATAATAAATTTTCAGAAATTTCAGTAATAGGTAACCCATACTTGTCAATACAGAAAGTTAAGTGTTTGATTTTCTCGCTTATTTGCGCTTATGTCGCAGTGAATAATACTTCAATGTAGTGGCACTAATGTTGCTATTATAAATGTTAACGACATTATTTGATAGCAAGGCATTTACAGAAAATCTGACCGTACTCGTGAATAATTTAACACTCGCTGCCGCAATTTCGCCATTCCCCCACTAATATTTAATGCGGCTTCGAACCCCGGGGCCTTGCTATTGATTAATCGCCTTCGTTATCCCATAAATTTTTGCCCGATACAAAGGGCACAGGCCCGACCCCATCACCGTCGCCAATTTCAAAACTCGCTACGCACAGATCAAACGCGTAGGGGCGTCGGGGCGAGCGCGAGAGGCGAGACCTCCATAATTTATATGTTAATTGTGAGCCCCTATTTAATGAATAATGAATTAGGGGGTGGCCACAGGGGGTGGCCCCTGGCGGTGGCAGCCGCCGCCACTCTGGATACAGACCTGAAGTACATCAGGCAGACGACCGAGTGCAGCAGCATGTTCACCAGGTGATAGCCCATGGGCTCCAGTTGCCACAGGAGATAATTCCATCGGAACGTCAGCACGCACAGTGGCCTGTAGGACTTATGGCTCTGCTCCTGAAACGGACAGAAAATAGGGTGTTAGTTGGTTCAAAGATCCGTGCTTGCTGTTTTCTGTACATAAACTGTACAGCAGATGCTGTAAATGTTGAATTGTTTATTTGGTAATAATTTTCGTGCACAATTTCAAATTCACATGATTTATATAATAGTGTATATTTGTGAGTTGGGCTAGCCTCAAACTGATCCAATTATCTTGTTGTAGTCAAGGCGCGGATTTATAGGTATTATGCTATACATCAGTTTTAATAGCAGACTAAAATGACCTCGTATTTATACCTATTTCAGCAAATGAAGTAACGTGACAATTTTTTTTGTGTGCTTTTATGCACATTTCCAGTTTTTAAGCTTATAATTGCTTTAATGCATTTTTGTGGATATTTCCTTATTTTTTGTGCTTATTTGCTTGTTTCTCAATTTTGAAGCATATTATTTATATTAGCTAGGAATATATTTTGTTGCACATAATTGTAATGAGAATTCAGTATTAATATTACTCCGTTACGTCTAGAGTGCTTGGTTAACACAAAATCATCTACAAAGCGAGCTTACGTACGTGATATTTGGTAAACAACGCTTAATTATTTCGGGGATTACCCTATTTTTACGTGCACAGAACGCATCTGGGGCAAGTGTGCTATGAATTCAGTCCAATTTATCTCAATCTTAAGTGCGTTGTGCTTGTGCCTTGTGTGTATTACGTGTTTATAAGTTTTCTTGTATAACATGCCGAAAGTAAAACCTTCCGTCGATGAATGGATACGTATATATTCTGAATTAAAATATGAGAACGGCAAATTAATTTGCAGGGCTTGTATCAAACCGGTAAGTTTTATTTTGTGTTGCTATAGGCCTAGGTACAAGCATGTATTATGTTGTAGATGAACTGCGAGAAAAAATTTAACATAACACAACATATCAAAACAACACTGCACCTGGAAAATTTAAAAAAACACATATCTGCAAGCAGTACCCTGAGTACCCAGCAAACTATTTCCGAGTCTTTTGCGAGTTCGTCTACCAGAATGAAAAGGATTTTTTTTTCTGCGTTTTTGTGCTTATTCTAATCTTTACGCTATTTTATACGCTTATTTTCTAAGATTTTTATGCATGCTTATTTTGTAATTTTTTGTGCTTATAAATCCGCGCTTTGGTTATAGTCGCCAATAATTTGTTTACTTATTTCACGTAATTGTTTCAATAATCCACTTGTTCGATATTGTGTTGTTTTAAAGAGTGCTGCATTCATTTGTTTCGGACGGATTAATTTGAAAAACCGGCTCTCTTTTTTTTTCGCACTGAAAACAATATGCATCTGTTTTTGTACCAAAGCAAATCCAGTCGTTGCCAAACAAACAGAAAACAATCTCAAACCAATCACCGTGCACACATTTCCTGGCCCAGTATTCCAATATCCAGTCGAAATCAAACAATCGCTCCCCAATAAGGCAGGGAAAAACTCATTAAAACCGATTACAGAGTCCGATTGCACCGGCCGGGCGGCGTGTGTGCGCCCCGCGCGCCGCCCCCAATAAATATCGCGGCCCTTTGATCCGCGCGCATATCCCGAAAGCCGCTCGCAGGGGCGGCAATCAATGCCCCCCATTAGTGCGCCGGGCGGTGGCGCTTTTTCCGCCCCCACGGTCGCATGCAGATGAGTATGCAAATCGCCCCCCGGGGGCAGGGTTAACCGCGCGGGGGCGCGTAACCGGCATTAACGATTCCTCGTTATGGTTTTTTTTTTTCATTGCGCCCCCGAGCCTTACGTGTGTGCGCGCTACGTGTCCCCGAGGTGGATTAATTGGAGCCGGGGGCGGTTTTTTCAGCGCGGGTAGGTATAATGAGGAGGGAAGTGGAGTAAATCACCAGGTCACTGGGCTTAATGCTCATGCAGGGAAATACAGCGATTCCAAGAAGTATTTTGTACTTTGCGATCCTTATCGATAAGCAATAATAAATGAACGCTCGCAATCGTTCTACGCGACTTATGAGCACCGTTTAGCTAAGTTAACTATATAGCTATAACTACGATTAGCTATAGCTATAGCTACGATTAGCTATAGATATAGCTATAGCTACGATTAGCTATAGCTATAGCTGTAGCTACGATTAGCTATAGCTATAGCTGTAGCTACGATTAGCTATAGCTATAGCTACGATTAGCTATAGCTGTAGCTATAGCTACGATTAGCTATAGCTGTAGCTATAGCTATACCTATAGCCCGTTTAATACGTTAATGATAGTTAATTACACTGGTATACAAGGTTTTGGACTGCATCAACCAAATAGTGTTTTTAAGGTAATTTGTTGCACTGAATTCGAATCTGTAACTGTTTTTTTTTCTATCAAGTTTGCGAGACATAAAATATCATTGTTTTCGTATAATATTAAAATAAAAATATTACCATTCCATACAATACTATACCATACCATAGCTTCATACACCACTCAAATTGACCCATGCCATACCCATACTATTCCATAGCATAGCATACTATACCATACCACTCTAATCCTGACGATTTTTGATTTTCGGTTCCATTGGCATTTTTCATGTCATTGATTTATTGTTTCTTTTCAAAACTCGCGTTGAGTAATGTTTTCACATTACGTATGTCTTTGCCCAATATCATACCATATACCATGCTCATACTATAGCATACTATACCATTCCATACAATACTATACCATACCATAGCCCCATACATCACTCAAATTGGCCCATACTATACCCATACTATTCCATAGCATAGCATGCCATACCACACCACTCCAAATCGGACGATTTTTTATTTTCAGTATCATTGGCATTTTTCATGCCAATAGTAGTATTATTGATCTATTGTTTCTTTTCAAAACTCGCGTTGAGTAATGTTATCACATTACTGTATGTCTTTGCCCTATATTATACCATATACCATACCCATACTATAGTATACCACACCATAGCATACTATACCATTCCATACAATACTATACCATAGCTCCATACATACCTCAAATTGACCCATACCACACCCATACTATTCCATTGGATAGCATACTATACCATACCACTCTTAACCTGACGATTTTTGATTTTCGCTATCATTAGCATTTCTCATGTCATTGAGTTATTGTTTCTTTTCAGAACTCGCGTTGAGTAATGTTTTTACATTACTGTAAGTCTTTGCCCCCATATTATACCATATACCATACCCATACTATAGTATACCACACCATAGCATACTATACCATTCCATGCAATACTATACCGTACCATAGAATCATACATATCTCAAATTGAACCATACCATACCCATACTATTCCATAGCATGGCATACTATACCATACTATTCCACAGCATACTATAGTATAACACACCATACCATAGCATATTATGCTATATCATACCATAAATACTAAACTATATCATACCATAGCATAGCATACTATACCATACCAGAGCATTCTATACCATACCATAGCATATTATTCAATACCATACCATAACATACTATACTATATTATACCAAAAAATTAAACCATATTAAAATTTTAAAATGTGTAGCACTAGTAGTACCAAACTTAAACTTTGAAATGCTAGAAGATTCAAGCATAAAATGCCCAGATCTAGAAGTTTCCAAATTAAAATTTTAAGGTCTAATAGTTTTAAATATAAACTTTGAAACTTAAAGATCCAGAATTTACAAGCCCAAAATTGAAGCATCTAGAATCTTCAAACTAAAATATTTATCTGAAGCTCTTTAAACATCAATTGTAAAGTAAATGTGTAGCACTAGTAGTTACAAACTTAAACTTTGAAATCCTAGAAGATTCAAGCATAAAATGTTAAGATCTAGTAGTTTCCGTATTGAAATTTTAAGGTCTAAAAGTTTCAAATATAAACTGTGAAACTTAAAGATCCAGAATTTACAAGCCCAAAATTGAAGCATTTAAGATCTTCAATCTAAAATAATTATGTGAAGCTCCTTAAACATCAATTGTAAAGTAAATGTATAGCACTAGTAGTTCCAAACTTAAACTTTGAAATCCTAGAAGATTCAAGCATAAAATGCCAAGATCCAGAAGTATCCATATTAAAATTTTAAGCTCTAAACGTTTCTAACATGAACTTTAAAACTTAAAGATCCAGAATTTATAATCCCGAAATTAAAGCATTTGGAATCTTCAAACTAAAATAATTATCTGACGCTCCTTAAACATCAATTGTAAAGTAAACGTATAACACTACTAGTTACAAACTTAAATAATTAAATCCTAGAACATTCAAACATAAATTGTCAAGATCTAGTAGTATATATATATTGAAATTTTAAGGTCTAAAAGTTTCGAATATAAACTTTGAAACTTAAAGATCCAAAATTTACAAACCCAAAATTGAAGCGTTTAGAATCTTCAAACTAAATTAATTATTTGAAGCTCCTTAAACATCAATTGTAAAGTAAATATGTAGCACTAGTAGTTACAAACTTAAATTTTGAAATCCTAGAAGATTCAAACATAAAATGACAAGATCTAGAAGTTTCCATATTAAAATTTTAAGGTCTAAAAGTTTCATTTATGAACTTTGAAACTTTAAGATCCAGAATTTACAAGCCCAAAATTGAAGCATCTAGAATCTTCAACTAAAATAATTATTTGAAGCTCCTTAAACACCAATTGTAAAGTAAATGTGTAGCACTATAACTTTTCAAGTTCAAATTGAGACCAATCAAGTACAAATTGAGACCAATCAATTTCAAATTGAAACCAATCAAGTTCAAATTGATACCAATCAATTTCAAATTGAGACCAATCAATTTCAAATTGAGACTAAACAAAATCAAGTTGACACTAAACATTATCAAGTTGTCATAAATTTTATTTGTTAACTCTCAACTTGATATTGTTTAGTTCAACTTGATTTTGTTTAGTCTCAATTTGACATTGATTGGTATCAATTTGAACTTGATTTGCCTCAATTTGAAATTGATTGGTCTCAATTTGAACTTGATTGGTCTCAATTTGAACTTGAAAAGATATAGTAGTTACAAACTTAAATTTTGAAATCCTAGAAGATTCAAACCTAAAATGTCAAGATCTAGTAGTTTCCATATTGAAATTTTAAGGTCTAAAAGTTTCAAATATAAACTTTGGAACTTAAAGATCCAGAATTTACAAGCCCAAAATTAGAGCATCTAGAATCTTTAAACTAAAATAATTATTTGAAGCTCATTAAACACCAACTCCAAAGTAAATGTGTAGCACTAGTAGTTACAAACTTAAATTTGAAAATCCTGGAAGATTCAAGTATAAAATGCCAATATCTAGAAGTATATATATTAAAATTTTAAGGTATAAAAATTTTAAATATAAACTTTGAAACTTAAAGATCCAGAATTTACAAGCCCAAAATTGAAGCATCTAGAATCTTCAAACTAAAATAACTATTTGAAGCTCCTTAAACACCAACTGCAAAGTAAATTTGTAGCACTATCAGTTTCAAACTTAAACTTTGAAATCCTAGAAAATTCAAGCATAATATTTCAAGATCTGGAAGTTTCCATACTACAGTTTTAAAACCTGAAAGTTTCAAATATAAAGTTTAAAACTTAAAATAGGTATTACGAGCAGGTATAATTTTCTTAAAGGTTTATAGGCTTGTATATGAGTCATCGCGAACGAGACGCTCATTGCACTGTGACTTGTATTTTCCGAAATTATATATGTCCTGATCTTATTTGAATTGAATTTTGAAATTTGAAAGTTGTCTGATTTGAAGTCTATTTGATGTTAAAGTATTTGTTATTAAGATTAAAAAATGTTTTTTTATTTATATTATTTAAAGTTATTGAAAAAAATATTTCAATACAAGTTTATGCATTTATGTATTTATGGTTTATACTTTTTATAACATTGTTATATTGTCAAAAACTCAAAAAATGAACTTTTGATATAAAAAACTGCTTTAGTTTCCAGTTTGTGTAGTTTTGCAGGGGCACCTCCTTACTTCTGAAGAACTTTGTTCGTCTTTGTTATTGTTTATAGGCTTGTATATGACTCATCGCGAACGAGACGCTCAGTTCGATGAATTATTGGATTATTTTGTCCCTCATTGCACTGTGACTTGTATTTTGCAAAATTTGCATATATTGTCAAACAGTCAAAATATTAACTTTTGATATGAAACTTTTTTATACTTTATAACAATGTTATATTGCCAAAAAAATGAAAAAAAAAGTTTTGGTAAAAACCTGCTATAGAGTCCAGTTTGTGTAGTTTTTCAGGACTTTCCTTGCTCCTGAAGAACTTTGTTCTTCTTTGTTCTTGTTTACAGCTTTGTATATGACTCAATGCGAACGAGGCGCTCAGTTCGATGAATAATTGGATTAATCTTTGCCTCATTGCAAACGTCCTGATCTTATTTCAATTGAATTGTGAAATATTAAAGTTACAGATGTCTGATTTGAAGTTTTGAAGTCTATTTGATGTTAAAATAATTATTATTAAGTTAGATAAAATGATTTTTTTAAATTTTTATTATTATTTAAAGTTATTGAAAAAAAAATCAATACAAGTTTATGTATTTATGTTTTATACTTTTTATAACATTGTTATATTGTCAAAAACTCAAGAAATTAACTTTTGATAAAAAAAAGTGCTTTAAACTGTTTCCAGTTTGTGTAGTTTTTCAGGGGCACCTCCTTACTCCTGAAGAACTTTGTTCTTCTTTGTTATTGTTTATAAGTTTGTATATGATTCATAGCTACCAAGGTGCTCAGTTCGATGAATTATTGGATTTGTCTGTTCCTCATTGCCCTCATTGCACTGTGACTTATATTTTCCAAAATTTGCATATGTACATACGGTTTATAATTTTTAATTTGGGCTCAAAATAAGTTATTAATTTGCAAGCAAAAACGTATTTGTAACCAAGATTTACAGTGGAAGAAAAATTGTAAAGTTGGGAAGCTTTGGATGAAAATTCAGGAAAAACTGGATTGGATTATTGTTATTAATTTAAGCTTTTTGGGGCTTTAGATGAGCATTCAGGAAAAACTTTGCATTGGCGAATTGCAATTATTAAATTTTCTTGTAATTTAACCATTTTTTGGAAAAATATAGGAAAAATGAGCTCAATACAAGCATGAAAATTTCAAGAGGGTTTTTATTATCCATCAAAATGAAAAAAAAAATTATTGGCCCTTATAATTTACAATACAAGACAAAAACTGCAACAGCTTTGGGGGACGTTTTCGAAAAAACTATGGGTGTATTATAATTTTTAGGTTTTCTGATAAATTAAACAAGTTTTGCTAATTACGTGAAATTTGTGCTGAATATAAGTTATTAATTTGCAAGCAAAAACGTATTTCTAACCAAGATTTACAGTGGAAGAAAAATTGTAAAGTAGAGAAGCTTTAGATGAAAATTCAGGAAAAACTGGATTGGATTATTGTTATTAATTTAAGCTTATTTGGCTTTAGATGAGCATTCTAGAAAAAAACTCTGCATTGGCGTATTGCAATTTTAAAATTTTCCTGTAATTTAACCATGTTTTGGAAAAATACAGGAAAAATGAGCTCAATACAAGCATGAAAATTTCAAGAGAGTTTTTATTATCCATCATAATGAAAAAAAAATTATTGGCCCTTATAATTTACAATACAAGACAAAAACTGCAACAGCTTTGGGGGACGTTTTCGAAAAAACTATGGGTGTATTATAATTTTTAGGTTTTCTGATAAATTAAACAAGTTTTGCTAATTACGTGAAATTTGTGCTCAATATAAGTTATTAATTTGCAAGCAAAAACGTATTTGTAACCAAGATTTACAGTGGAAGAAAAATTGTAAAGTTGAGAAGCTTTGGATGAAAATTCAGGAAAAACTGTATTGGATTATTGTTATTAATTTAGATGAGCATTCTGGAAAAACTTTGCATTGGCGTATTGCAATTTTCAAATTTTCTTGTAATTTAACCATTTTTTGGAAAAATATAGGAAAAATGAGCTCAATAGAAGCATGAAAATTTCAAGAGGGTTTTTGGTGTTATACAGGACACCCTGTATACCACCACTGCATGTAGAAAAGCCGTTAATGTTGCGAATAAAATTAAAGCGAAATCGTAACTCTAAATATTGTAATAATTTTTTTATTGGTACGTACATATGTTTATTTTTGACATTGCTATAATTGAATGATAACTCCTAGGATACTAGATATGTAAACATGTCAATAACAAACGGGACGTAATAAGAGGGCGTAATTGATTCATTACGCCCTGGAGTGTATTTTCATGTAAACAAGTCTATAACAACCGGTACGTAATAAGAGGAGTGTGTTTTCATGTAAACAAGCCCATGACACCGGGGCGTAATGAATTCATTACGCCCTGGAGATGCAATTTCTGTTTTCTTTTAAAGGAATAGTGAAAAATAAATTCTTGTATGCGCCACGGCGTGACCTAATGATTACGCCCATCGAACGATATCCATCTCTCGAGCTATAGCCCTCGAGCTGGATTTCATTGTTTTTCCGTAATCATCATAGTAACGCCCGTGGTGCATAAATAGCTAATTTGGATGGGAAATCAATAAATTGACCAATTTATAGTTGTTAAGGCTATTCAACTGTATTACAGTTGTAATAATGAAGCCATTCAGGTTTCGCTTTGATTACACTTGTAAATTTGAATGCCACAAATATTTGTGTATTTTTATATAACAAATACATAAATCATGTGATATTATCATATCAGACCGTGAAGTGTTATTACGTTATTAGTGTTTTTGTTGTGAGTCGGGGGTATTTATTTGCATGTTTTAACAACGGTAAATCGTTATCATTAAGTCGTGTGATATTATAACAAAATTAATATTGCAGGCAAGCCATCGATTCCGCGTGAGCTAGACAAATAGCTTCCTAATGGCGTAATAAATAACTGCCGGACACAAACGACTCCTGCAATTACCGTTTTGTATGCAAACACGTATAAACGAAATTTCATCGAAATTCCACTTCAATTACCGCCCCCGCGCAGTGACTCAAACGGGATTGCCCGGGGGCGGCTGGGATTGCCCGGGGCTGCTGCGATCGCCCGGGGGTGTTAATTACCCTTGCGATAATTCTTTTCATGAACGGAATAAATGAAAAAACGAAAAACGCTCGCCGTGACAATGGGCGACAACGACCGGTCAAGGATTACAGCCGCGGGCAATTTTTCATGCCACCCCCGCCGTTTCGTGTGCGTGGGCACGTTAATTCGGCCCCGTTTCGTCGGCGAAACTCTCATTATCGTTCCAATTCCGTGTGCCTGGGGCGGCGGCGGCCGTCGCCCCCGATTCGCATGCAAATTTATGTGCAAAAATGCAAACTAAATAAAGCGAAAGCGAAACTTCATCACAACAACGGCGACGACGTCCCCGGGCCGCCCCCGGGGGGTGAGGGGCGTCGGCGTCGTCGGCGGAAAAGGCGCGCTGGAAATGTTCCGCCGCCTGTCGTCGAATTTTTTTTACCAGACGGATTTTTAACGCTTAACGATGCCATTGAATGGGCGCAACTTTTCCTGGTTTCAATTAGGAAGTCGAGTGTCCTTCAGCTCCCTTGAAACTGCTCAAATTCTAAAGATTAAACTTCAGGTTGTGCCTGAAAGTGTAGGCACTACCAAACTCATGATAACAACAATCATCCGGATTAGCACGTGTATTTTTTTTTTTTGAAAATTGGTAGAATTTGCTAGTACTATTAGGTACTTATAGTACTAATTTTGGATAAATTTCATTGAGCTCTGAGGGAAATTTAACGAATTGTACAGAAATTCCATTGAATTCAATTGTACTTCTGTGTAGTAGTGTAAAATTTAATTGAATTTCAGAAATAACATTTCTATTTTGTAGAAGTATGCCCAACAATTTTAAGTTACTGCAAAAATCGTTTTAATTCTGAAGAAATTTCGTCTGTAGAAATCCTACAAAATTATATAGAAATCCAAGGCATCCATTTCATTGATTTAGTATGAAATATGTATTCTATTATGTACAAATTCTAGTGAATTCTCTTCAAATTATAATAATTCTATAGACATTATAATTTCATTTCTGTACACTAATTGTAATTCTGAAATTATACTGAATTTGATAGAAATTCTATCAAATTTGGCAAAACTATTCAATTCTGGACAAATGTTTGTATCAGTAGAAAAATATTAGAGTTTTACCCAGTAAAAAATAATGCAATTTTAGAAATCACATTCGATTATGTAGATTTTTCATATATTTGTGCATAAATTCAATTTAATTCTGTAGAAAATAGTACTTTTGTTCAGTAAAATTTAATAGAATTTTAGAAATCACCTTGACACCCTCAGGGTACAAGAGGACCGGATTATGTATGTATGTATGTATGTGTGTATGTATGTATGTATGTATGTATGTATGTATGTATGTATGTATGTATGTATGTATGTATGTATGTATGTATGTATGTATGTATGTATGTATGTATGTATGTGTGTGTGTATGTATGTATGTATGTATGTATGTATGTATGTATGTATGTATGTATGTATGTATGTATGTTTGTATGTATGTATGTATGTATGTATGTATGTATGTATGCATGTATGTATGTATGTATGTAGAAATCACAATTGATTATGCAGAAAGTTTTCATATAATTGTGCATAAATTCAATATAATTTTGTAGAAATTTCGCAAAAGTATAATTTCGTTCAATTCTGTGGAATAGGGATTCTCAGACTTTTTATATTTCTTACCACATAAATGTGAATCAATAAAAATATGAACCACCATAAAAGCATTTCCAAATTCTGCAAGGTTAATGAATTATACATGTTACACTGACATTTTTCTAAGTTTCGAATATGTTAGGTTACGTTACTTTAGGTTAGATTAGGTTGAATTTGGTGCAGCTATTCAATTCCAGGCAAATTTTAATGAATTATACAGAAATTCTACTGTACTCAATAATAAAATATTACAATTCTAGGAATTACAACGAACGAAAAATAATGGGAATGGGAGTCAGGAATGAAAGAGATACTAATGAATAACGTAGAAAAATACCTGAAAAGAATGGTAATGGGGATCAGGAACTGAAAGGAATACAGATAGATAATGTAGGAAAGGACCAAAAAGAATGGTGAATGGGGATTGGGAACTGAAAGGAATACAGATACATAAAAGAAATATAAATTCTATTTTCATTTATGTACACTAATTGTAATTCAGAAATTACATTGAGTTTGATAGAAATTCTGTCAAATTTGGCAAAACTATTCAGTTCTGGACAAATTTGTTTATCAGTAGAGACATAGTAGAGTTTTGCTCAGTAAAATTGATACAATTTTAGAAATCACAGTCGATTATGCAGAAAGTTTCCATTTCCAAGATACATAATGTTGTAGAAATGTCGTTAAAGTATAATTTTGCAACATTCTGTGGAACAGGGATTCTCAGACTTTTTATATTTTGAACCAAATCAAAATGAATTAATATAAATATGTAGCACCAAAAAGCATTTCCATCTAGAATTGCAGAATTTGGAAATGTTTAAACAAGTGAATGAGTAAACAAATGAACAATTTGATTAATAAATTCTACAAATTACACTGAATTTGTTTTTAGATTCCAAAATGTTAGGTTAGTTACTTTTTATGTATACTATTTAATGAAATATGACATTATTGAGTACAGTGTGTAGAACTCATTAAAATTTGTCTGGAATTGAATAGGTGTACCAAATTCAACCTAACCTAACTTACCCTAACCTAACCTAACGTAACTTAAAATTTTCAAAACTATGTAAACGGTCAGTGTAATTTGTATAATTAATTAAACTTATACAGAATTTGGAAATGCTGTTAATTAAGGAACATATTTATATTGATTTATATTTATGTGGTAAGTCAATAATCAATATTCCACACAATTGTACGAAATTATATATTCCAGAAATATCGACGAACTGTAACGATATTGCATTGTACTCTTGTATTGTATTGTACATTGTACATTAGAGAATTTTAGAAATGACATTAAACTTTGTAGAAGTTTTATGCGATATTTACCAATTAAAAAAGTTTGTAAAAAATTCCGTATAATTTTGTAGAAAATTTATTTGTTTCTGTAGAAATGATATTGAAGAATAATTAAATTAATTAAATTTAATTAATTAAAAATTAAATTAATTAAATTTTAAAAATCGAATTAAATTCCTTTCTTAAAAAACTCCTCTTTCTTGGCTAATAATATGGGAAATTATTCCAAATCCATTTCGTAAAATTCTGTATAATCATCATTGCGAAGGCGGAAAGACCCCATATGAGGTCGATAGCCCGATAAAGAACGATTATATATATATATATATATATATATATATATATATATATATATATATATATATATATATATATATATATATATATATATATATATATATATATATATATATATATATTTATAGCATTGCATCGTTTAAAATGTCATTCAATTCTCTACAAATTCTATTGAAATGTTTAAAATTTTCTTTGAATTTTCATTCAATCATGTAGCTATCCCATTTAATTATGTGTAATTTCCACTGAATTTTGTTAAAATTGTGTTCAAGTTTGTTAAATTGAATTTGTTCCATATAATTTTGTAGAAAAATTATTTAGTCCTGTAGAAATGATGTAGAAGAAACATTTTGTAGAATTCTGTAGAAATTTTCTTGAATTTGTTTAAACTTTCATTCTATTCTGTACGAATTGTATTGAATAGATATTTAAATACAATTTGGACAGAATAGAATGAAATTTTAAACGAATTCAATAATTGAAAAGTCTAACATTTTCTTTGAATTTCTACTCAATCCTGTAGTTATCCCATTTAATAATGTGCAATTTCCACAGAATTTTGTGGAAATTTTATACAATTTTGTTCAATTGAATTTGTACCATATAATTTTGTAGATCATTTATTTATTCCTGTAGAAATGATGTAGAAGAATAATTTCGTAAAATTCTGTAGAAATTTGTTTGAATTCGTTTAAAATTTCATTCTATTCTATACAAATTCCATTGAAATTTTCTTTAAATTTTCATTCAATCCTCTAAATATCTCATTTAATTGTGTGCAATTTCCACTGAATTTTGTGAAAATTTTATTCAATTTTGTTCCATTGAATTTGTTCTATATAATTTTGTATAATTTTTTTTTTATTCCTGTAGAAATTATGTAGAAAAATAATTTTGTAGAATTCTGTAGAAATTTTCTTGACTTCAAACTTCAAACTTCAAACTTCTTTTATTGGACATGGATTACATGTGAGGTCAAGACAATATAAATTAGGAAAACACTACATTTTATGTAGAAAAAATTCCTGTACTGAATAGAAAGCCTGCTCTTTTAAGTGTTCGCTAAGTTGCTTTTTGAAACTGTGCATTTTTTGGTGCTGCCATTGTACTGGAAGATGATTCAGAATTTTTATCCCCACCGATCTTGGATCTGTAAGGTGAAGTCTATTCGATGGGACGACTAGATGATGCTGCGACCTCGTCCCATATTCATGGACAGTACTCCTAGATGGAAGATTGTGCCTAGTTTTCCACGTTCGTACGGCATGTTGTAGAATATAGACTGATGCCATCGTCAGTATACCTTCTTGCTTAAATAGCTGTCGACAAGACGTCATCTGTGGTACTCCCATTATCGCACGTATAGCTTTTTTTTGCAAAATAAATACTTGGGATGCATGAGCTGAAAGTCCCCAAGCTTCAATTCCATAAGACATCCGACTGTAGAAGATAGCATAGTAGGTGGTTATAGCTGCCTGGATGTTTACGATGTCCTTCATTCTTCTGATTGCGTAGATACTTGATGCCAATTTCATACACAAATTTTCTACGTGTGCTTTCCATGTCAATCGACTGTCTAAATGTATTCCAAGGAATTTTGGCGAATCCTTGGATACTTGATGCAGCCTACTGGAGGTAAAAATGAGTACATTTGTTTTGGCTGTATTAAGGCAAAGCTCATTCGCACCGAACCATTCAGATGCATTGCCACTGGCTGTACTTAGCTTTTGTTGTGCTACTTCAGTATTTTTGTCTGATACCAGTAAAGTTGTGTCGTCAGCGAACATGAAAGTATGGCATTTAAGATTGGTGGGCAGGTCGTTTATGTATATGATAAAAAGTATCGGCCCCAGTATAGATCCTTGTGGGACTCCTCGCCGTATGTATTTTGGATTGCTCTTTTCTCCATTAAAATCAACAATTTGTGCTCTATCTTCTAGGTAAGACGTCATAAGCCGCAACGAAATGCCTTTGAATCCATAGTGGTCTAGTTTTTCCAGAAGGATTTTATGTGACATGCAATCGAATGCTTTACTCAAGTCACAAAATTGAGCAAAACATAACTTATGGTCTTCCATTGCCTGGTAGATGTTGTCTAGAAGATTCATTATTGCATCAGTTGTATTTAAGTTTCTCTGAAATCCGAATTGACTCTCTGTTATGTATTTGTTTTCTCCGAAGAACCTTGTTATTTGTTTGAGAATTATCAATTCGAGAATTTTTGAGAAGGTTGGTAATATTGATATGGGTCTGTAGTTGCTTCTTTCGGATCGACCGTCCTGTTTTAATATTGGTACTACTCTAGCTATTTTTAGTCTTTGGGGGAAGATTCCAGTACTCATGGATGAGTTCGTAATATCTGCTATAGGTTCTGATATTGCATGTGCGACATACTTTATTAATTTAGAATCAATTGAGTAGATGTCCTTCGATGTTTTACTTTTGATACTACCAATAGCACTTTCAATCTCAGCAGGTGTGGTTGGGTTGAAAAACATGGTGATGCCTTTTGTTTTTACCTTTAGCACTGTTTGTTCCGTTAGTTTGTTTTGTATTGTTTGCACCAGATTATTGCCAATACTGCAGAAGAAATCATTGAAGTCCCTACAATTTAGAGATCCATCGATGGTACATCTTTTCGTGCCTCTGCCAGTTTCACGGTTAATAGTTGTCCATAGTTCCTTTGATTTGTTTGATGATGCATTGATTTTATGAATTATGTTGTTTTGTTTCTCTATTTTAACATGGTTTAAGTATGATTCCTTATATTTTAGATAGATATTGTATATGTCTTCATCTTCCGTGTTTTTATATGCATCGAAAATAAGTTCTAATGTTTCTTTCATATGCCTTGTTTCATTAGATATGTTTGCCCATATTTTTGATTCATTTCTAGTATACTCTAGAGGAAAGGCCTCTTCAAAATATAGGCAAAATGTTTTGAGAAACTTATTAAATTTAATATTGGCATCATCTTCTGCGTATACTGATTTCCACTCCTCTTGTTTCAGTGAGAGGACAAATTTTTCCTTATTTTGCGTTGTATATTTTCGTGTTCTATTTCTAGTTGTTTTTTGGATTGCAGCTGTGTTATAAATATATAATATTTGAGCAATGTGGTCAGATATCGCAGTGTTAATTGTTCGTCCTTCCGAACATATGATATTCGTAAAGATATTATCTATGCATGTGTTTTTGGTTTTATTTATTTTAGTGGCTTCGAATATTTTTCTATCCAAGGAATATGATTTTAAAGTATTTAATAGGTCTGCTGACTGTTTAGTATCCTCGCTAAGGTCTACATTGAAATCTCCAGCAATAACAATATTTATTTCTAAATCAAAATTCGTGAGAATGTAATCCAGGGCTTCACTAAGTATTACTAGATATGCTTCTAAGTTTGCACTTGGCGATCTGTATGACGAGATTATAATCAGGTTAAGTGGCTGTATATGAATTGCAGCTAATTCGCAGATTTTTTCCACAGACATCTCGTTTATGGTAGTAATTTTACTACAGCTTATACTATTGTGTGCAAAGATGCATACTCCACCGTGTATGTATTGGGTTCTATTTAAAGTGCTAATATTTGTAAAATCCTTTATATTGTATGTAGTGTAGTTTGAGTTATTTAGCCAATGTTCACTGACACAGGCAATATCTATCTTTTCACTATGGAGTATGGTCTCAAACGCTGTTATTTTATTGGTTAGGCATTGCATATTTAAGTGCAATACCTTCATTGATTTCATGTTTGCATGAGATGCCGTATTGCGATTATGAACCATTTTCGGAGTTTGGCTGCAGTTCATTACGTTGCTTGGGTTTCTCACGAAAAAAATTGAAGCGTCTGACCGTAATTCCTGATGGCCATATTTCTGGCATTATTATTCTTTCAAGTAGATCGTAATCAGCTCCGATTTTGAAAGATGCGGTGCTGTAGCTTGGATTTGATTCTATTTTTTCTACGCTAAATTTGTGATTGGGAAACCGTTTTTCTAAGAACTCTGATATTTGTTCGGGGGTGGCGTCACGTTTCGCGCGTCCTATGTGTAGCCAAGCTTTTTGTGTAGCTGCGCTAAAATTGTCTGCTCCCCATGAAGCTGTACCTCTTATGCTTTGTTTAGCATTTTTTGTTAACTTAGCAGGTGTCTTGATTGATTGCAAGTTTTTTTCACGGTGCGGTTTGCGTACTACTTCAGTCCATTTTTCTGCAGGGCCAATGGAAGATTTCTCTTCGCCCGCGGATTCCAGCGGGTATGCTGAACAGCTGCGATTTCGCGCGCTTTTATTTTGAGTGTCGCAATGTAAGTTGCCTGTAGGTTCGGAGTTCATCTTTCGCGATGAAGACGTTGCTGCAGAATTTATGTTAGGAGCATTTGAACTATTTGCACTATTTGACCTATCAAGCGCATTGCCAACCGCATCTGTCAGTTTTCCGTGTTTGTTTACTTCGCTTTTTTGATTATTTATAACCTCTGATCGAAGTTGAGAGTTGTCGAGCTCCAGGCGTGTTACCTTTTCGACAAGTAGGTAATTCGTGAGCTTTAATTGTTTGACTAAATCTTTTAGGTGATAGTATGCCTCCTTTGCAAAATCAGTCTCAGCAATGGCGTCATTTTCAGGATCTCCTGTCAGACCAACCCCGCAGCACGATTTTGCTCGCTTAACGCAACTAGGATGGTACAGCGTCGCACAAATACTACACTGAACTCCCGATTTAGCAGTGTTTCCACATGCACACAGTTTCTTGGTTACATCTACGGTTTTAACACCACTTTTCGCACTATTTGTCTCACCATCACATGCCTCGCTAGGCATGGTGAACTACATTCTCTTCGTTTAATATTTCATTCTATTCTGTACAAATTGTATTGAATAGACATGTCAATTCAATTTCTACAGAATGAATTAGATTTTAAATGAATTAAACGATTTAAATGTCTAAAATTTTCTTTGAATTTCTACTCAATCCTGTAGAAATCCCATTTACTATGTTTATTATTTATTTATTATGTGCAATTTCTACAGAATTTTTCCGAAATTTTTATTTAACTTTGTTCAATTCAATTTGTTCCATATAATTTTGTGTAAAATTTATTTATTCCTGTAGAAATAATGTAGAAGAATAATTTTGTGGAATTCTGTAGAAATTTTCTTGAATTTGTTTAAACTTTCATTCCATTCTGTACAAATTGTATTGAATAGACATTTCAATACAATTTGTACAGAATAGAATGAAATTTTAAACGAATTCAAGGATTGAAATGTCTAACATTTTCTTTGAATTTCTACTCAATCTTGTAGTTATCCCATTTAATGTGTGCAATTTCCACAGAATTTTGTGAAAATTTGATTCAAATTTGTACAATTGAATGTGTTCCATATAATTTTGTACAATATTTATTTATTCTTGTAGAAATAATGTAGAAGAATAATTTTGTAGAATTCTGTAGAAATTTCATTGAATTCGTTTAAAATTTCATTCTATTGTGTACAAATTCTATTGAAATATATAAAATTTTCTTTACATTTCCACACATTCCTGTAGAAGTCCTATTTAGTTATGTGCAATTTCCACAGAATAATGTTAAAATTTTATTCAATTTTGTGCAATTAAATTTGTTCCATATAATTTTTTAAAACATTTATTTATTCCTGTAGAAATTATGTTCTACAGGATTATGTTCAGGATCAAATTATGTTCCTGTTATTATGTACAATTGAATGTGTTCCATATAATTTTGTACAATATTTATTTATTCTTGTAGAAATAATGTAGAAGAATAATTTTGTAGAATTCTGTAGAAATTTCATTGAATTCGTTTAAAATTTCATTCTATTGTATACAAATTCTATTGAAATGTATAAAATTTTCTTTACATTTCCACACATTCCTGTAGAAGTCCTATTTAGTTATGTGCAATTTCCACAGAATACTGTTAAAATTTTATTCAATTTTGTGCAATTAAATTTGTTCCATATAATTTTTTAAAACATTTATTTATTCCTGTAGAAATTATGTGGAAGAATAATTTAGTAAAATTCTGTAGAAATTTCAATGAATTCGTTTAAACTATCATTCTATTCTGTACAAATTCTATTGAAATGTCTAACATTTTCTTTGAATTTCCACACAATCCTGTAGAAGACCAATTTAGTTATGTGTTATTTTCACAGAATATTGATAAAATTTTATTCAATTTTGTTCAATTAAATTTAATCCACATAATTTTGTAGAACATTTATTTACTGCTGTAGAAATAATGTAGAAGAATAATTTCGTAAAATTCTATAGAAATTTCATTGTATTCATTTAAAATTTATTTCTATTCTGTACAAATTCTATTGAAATGTCTTAAATTTTCTTCGAATTTCCACACAATCCTGTAGAAGGATGTAGTTATCTTGAGCCATTTCTGACGTATCGTGTCCACAAATTGTTCAATTGGCATGGTCAATACAATCACAGGAAATCATAATATGTCATCAAATTTCTAGAAAACTTGCAAGAAATAAGAAAATTCTATAAACACTCTATACTGATACACTACACCAGAAAATTCAATGTAAAATCTGTAACAGATGTCTTCATAAATCGCTCAAAAAAAAAAGTTTTCACAGTGATCTTAAAAAAATGAAACCTATAACATACCGAATGAAATAAAACAATTTTACTTGTAAATTTTACAAAGTAAAAGTGTTTTATTTCATTCATTTACCATGTTCCACAAAGTAACGGCTACCAGTATACAGTATCTATAACATACCATTTTTCAGAATGTTGAAGGTACGTAATGCTCACATAAATCTAGTATAAAAAAAATGACTTTGCTAAATAAAATTGCTATTATAACCTAATCTCTTGAGCTATATTTATGTGAGCATGACTGTACAATATTTGTATGATTTTGAGGTCAATTTAAGCAATGAAAATTCAACAAAACAACGTTATATCGCGCCTAATCTACCAAGAAGTGAAGATGAAAATTTGAAAAAATTGAATCTTGAAAATTCTATAAAAAATCTGTTTGAAATTGAAAATTGTAAGAAATTAGAATATTTCGTAAAATTTCTACAAAAGTTACAAAGAACTGTTAAATTTCACTAAATTCCATGACATTTCTGGATTTTAACGTTCAATTTTTGTATAGTTAGTATAGTTTGTATATAAAAGTTCCTAAAAAAAAAAGATTAAGTTCTTTAATCTAGGAACTTTAACGTAAATGTGTCTGAACTTCCATAATTTTCAAAACATTTGTATAAAAATTGCAGAAAACCATGAATATTCTGACGTTTTTAGAATTCCTGTAATTTTAACATACGTATTTTTAGAGGCAAATTTTTGTCACGAACTTTTACGAAAGCATTGCTGGAATTCCACAAATTTCATAAAATGTCAATAAAAATTGCAATAATCCATTAAAAAATGGAATCTAAAACATTCCATCTCTTGGAATGTTATAGATACAGTCATGCTGACATAAATCCAGTACAAGAATTTAGGTTGAAAAGGTATTAAATAGCAATGTCAATTTGTTTGTACTAGATCTATGTCACCACAACTGTACAATATTTCTATGATTTTGAAGTCAATTTTAGCGTTGAAAATACAACAAGACAACGTTATATCGCTACTAATCTACTAAGAAATGAAGATGACTTGAAAGGTCCATAAAAATTCTGTTAATAAATCAGAAAATTTCATAAAATATCTACAAAAATTACAGAATATAGTGAAATTTCACGAAATTCTATGACATTTCTGGATTTTAACGTCTACATTTTTGTCAATTCCTGTCTTTTCTAGGAATTTTAAGGTAAATGTTTGTGAAATTCCATAAAACATTTCTATAAAAATTGCAGAAAACCTTGAAAATTCTGACGTTTTCAGGATTCCTGTAATTTAAACATAAGTAAATTTTAAAGTCCTGTTTTTGTTAGGAATTTTTACGAAAGTATTTATGGAGTTCCACAAATTTCATAAAGTTTGAATAAAACTTGCAATAATCCATTAAAAAATGGAATGTATAACATTGATTAACAGTCATCTTTTGACAATGTCCTAAAAACACTGTGTTGACGTTATCCATCTGCATTATAATGTGCTTGAATTTTATTGTATCCTGCAATCGATGTTTCGGTTATTAATTTGTACCATATCAGTTATAATTCGAACAAATTACAGGCAGTAATTGTTTAATTTCGTGCTTGCTGTATCGAAACTAGCAATCGTTTAAATGTACGTATAAATAATTTCGTTCACCTGTGCGCATTCTGAATAATTGATGCGCAAGTCTGTAGTCGTGTGTTATGCAAATTGACGGGGATGCGCGCACACAAATGACGGGCGTGCATCATTTTCGTGTCTGCACGTCATGCGTATATAATATAAACCAGGTCCATGGGGTACACGTGAGCGGGTAAATATTTAATTCGCCCGTGTTTTTTTTACAGGATTGCGCCTCCGCAAACGTCGATGGACGGTAATGAGGTTGTTTGTGCCGGCGCCGAGCTGGCCGATTATTGGTTTACAATTACGGTCCTCTGCAGTGGAAATGAGAGCAGCTTTGTAGGAAATGCATGAACTGGAGCGGGAATGCTCCAGCGTTAGGTGCAGAATTTTACGTTTCCTGTGCAGTTACGTAGCAGGATTACGAGATCGTAAAGTGTGATCTTTGTGTAATAAGTGGAACCTGGATGGCGATTGAAAGTGGTTTCGCTTTCGCAAAGCAGTGGAGCGAAAATGACAATTATGTGTGATGCCTATTAATTGAAGTAAGTAAAATATAGAGTTTAAAATATATCCCGACTTAATTCAAATCTCAGAAAGAAATTGTCATTCAAGGAAATTTGGAACTGGGAGGACTAGAGATTGAAAACATAGAAAAATACCTAATAAAAATTGTGAGTGGGGATCATGAATTGAAAGGATGTCACGAAGGACATCACAAAGTTTAAAATGGTTAATTGAGCCAAAATGCAAAAAAATGCTGAATGTAGATGTACAAAATACAGCGTGCGAATAAACAGGAAGCCGGCCTCAATGAGGTTAATAACTTCGTAATTGCACGATTTCCTTCGTACCTTGAAAAGATCTGCGCGCAAAAAAATAATCCAATAAACTGAATAACCAGCTGGAATTCTAATTTTCGTGCCCGATTGAAAGCGCAGTTCAAGTGTGCCACTCAATATTCATATTCGAAGTTAATCATTCAACATTCATCTCGGAGTATTCAGTACGAACTACAGCTGGCCCTTCGCGTAATTGCATTGAGATAGTGTGCGGCTTCCGAACGACGAACAATTCCGCTAATGAAAGCGTTTGCACAGCCAGGCTAAACTAAATTTGCACAACATTCACTTATTCCGCTGCTTCGCCACTAATTCGACGGGGCGAGTTATTAAAACGCCGCTCCGGAGGAAATTTGTCTAGTTTTAAAAGTGCACACGGCGAAAATTCGTGCCCTTTTTGCTCGGAAACTCTACTTCATTATTTTCCGCGTCAAATCCAATTATCAACCTCCGACGTTAATGCGTTGCGAAATTTATTTTTAAAAATGTAGGTACAAGCGCCTGCTCGCATCAGATTTTTTAATTCGGCCATAATTAATAATTTTTGCGGGTTTTGGTCGTAACAGTAACATCTCTAGTTTTTTTTTCTGCACGGTCGTAAGCGCGCGTTAAAAAATGGCTTAAATATTAAAATTCCTCGTTCATAATTTCTCAGCTATGCTGGCAACACACCTCCTGAGCGACGCTCACGAGGTGTAATTACAATAATTGCCGCATATTTTAAGGCATAGCGCCCCTCCCAGCTTGATTAATGGACTGGAAAGTTGCGCAAATAAACGAGTGCAGCGGAATTTAAAACGCCGGATCATTAATTTATTTGTCACTATAAAAAGCATCTAAGATTAAAAATAGCTGATGCAGATATTAAGGTAGCAAGACTTTACGGTATTCTGAGTTAAGATTCCGATTTATTGGAACACCAATAAATAATATTTTCATAATCAATTGGCGTCGGCATTTATTGTTCTGATAATAATATTGTTGTCCTTACTGACGTGCTAATATTTAAGGGTGTGATTCCTCAGGTCATTTTATGAAGAAAATTTCATATGAACATATATCCGCAACGGCTTACATTTTTTGCTACAGGGTGTTGAAATATTTTATTAAATCGTAATTTTTGTTAACACTTTAGGTATTATTTTCAATTTTGGTATACGTTAGTAGGATATAAAACCACAAATTTTAGGTAGAAAAGCTATTCTATTTTGTAAAAATATTGATATTTGTAACAACTTTATTTGTTTCATAGTAACTACACTTTGTGTTCAAAATGTATTCATCAATATGAAACGAGACATTAGAATTTTTAGGCTGAAATTTTTTGCTACAGGTTGTTGACATATTTTTTTAAATCGCTATTTTTTTTAATGTTTCTTTTCATATTGATTGATTGATTGATTGAACATGTTAAATTCCTATGAATACCTAACTAATTCAACACCCTGTATAACAAAAGCTAGAGAGAATCTGCAGAAAATATATTTAAAAAAAACAGAGAAACAATTTGCTATATTTTTACCACAAAATATGTTCCTATAAAATAGGTACCTCAAATGGGCATTTTGTGGTAAAAACATACCAAGTTGTTTCTTTGTTTTTTAATATGGACGTAGTAAAGGTACAAAGGCTGATGAACATAATATATATTTTACATTATTTACACGAAACTAATATTTTTTTTTTGTCTGTCAAATACTTATGGCACAAATCCTACCAAAATATGTATGCACTATAAATCAGTTAAAAAAAATCTTATGAAAATGTATATTTTACATTATTTTGGAAACGTTACAATGAAATTGGATTTTATTTTATCAAATGCCCTAATGCCCATATATTGCGATGGGCATTAGGGCATTTGATAAAATAATTTCACCGCAAACCAAAAAATTTCTCAAAATTGACATTGCTTATTTTACAAATAACGCTATTCCTCACAAAAATGGACAAGTTTATGGTAAAAAATTTGATGTGTCTACCAATAACTAACGTATAAAAAATTGCATTGTCTGTATAAAATATATTGTTTTTTTTTATTGTTGAAATTTTGATTTTGCGTTTCTGAACCGGCGCAGTACAGTAATTACTATTTATACTATATAAACTGGATCTTATTTACCACTCCTGATGATTGTTTAGGATGCGGAATATTCTGCAGTGTTTACAGGCCCCACATATGCTAAGTTTATAGGTCATGCATACAAATTACGAATTAATACGGAATTGTACAGCTACGTGCACATAGGGGCGCGCTTAAATTATGATTACCAAGATTTATTTTATCAACCACATCCTTATAAAGACAATTGTTTTGATTGCAGGCATTACTTAAGAAACTGCATTTAAATGGACGTTGACTACACTATTAACGATATGAATATTAGGGTGCAAATAATTTAGCCAAGTATTTAGAAGCAAGGAGATGCTCATAACAAACTATACTAACTATACAAACTGGACACTAAAGAAGTTTTGTATAAAAAAATATTTTTTTGACTTTTTGACAATATAACAATATTATAAAAAGTACAAACCGTATATACATATGCAAAACTTTTCAAAATACAAGTTACAGGACAGAGAGACATCCAATTATTCATCGAACTGAGTGCCTCGTTCGGAATGAGTCTAAAGCTATAAATAATAACAAAGAAGAACAAAGGTCTTCAGGAGCAAGGAGGTGTTCCTGAAAAACTATACAAACTGGATACTAAAGTAGTTTTTTTAAGTAATTTTTTTGAGTTTTTGACAGTATAACAATGTTGTAATTAGCAAAACTTGTTTAAATTTATCAGAAAACCTAAAAATTATAATACACCCATAGTTTTTTCGAATACGTCCCCTAAAGCTGTTGCAGTTTTTGTCTTGTATTGTAAATTATAAGAGCCAATAACATTTTTTTCAATTTGGTGGATTATAAAAACTATCTTGAAATTTTCATGCTTCTATTGAGCTAATTTTTCCTATATTTTTCCAAAAAATGGTTAAATTACAAGAAAATTAAAAAATTGCAATACGCCAATGCAAAGTTTTTCCAGATTGATCATCTAAAGCCTGAGAAGCTTCAAAGTTTTGCTCCAAATACACCAATGCATAGTTTTTCCAGATCTCCATCTATATCTTAGTTACAAATACGTTTTTGCCTGTAAATTTATAACTTATATTGTACTAACATTTCACGTAATTATCTAAAGTTGCTTAATTTACAATAAAACCTGAAAATTATGATACGCCCCTAGTTTTTCAAAAATTTCCTCCCAAAGCTGAAGTTTTGTCTTGTATTTTTAATTACAGTGGCCATTAACATTTTTAAATTTTGATGGACAATACAAACTGCGTTGCAGTTTTCATGCTTCCATTGGACTAAAATTTCGCATATTTCGCAAAAAAGTTAATTACAAGAAAATTTAAACATTTAATAATTTTTATATCAACATTTAGGATCGAAGAGTTAAAAATATAAGTTACATCGCACGAAAATTTATGATCCGTAAAACTTTTCATTCTAATATTTAGATATTTAACGAGAAAATCATGTGTGCCAAAATTTTTGATCAAAAATCACGATTTAAAAAAAATGATAAAATGAAAGAAAAAAAACTAGTTGTGGCTTTATAACGAAATCAAGATTTAAAAACGTATATATATATATATATATATATATACAGGGTGTCCTAAATAGAGTAGAATTGCATGGGTGTCTTTCTTATTTTGAAAGCTAGAGATCTGGTTAAATGGGCAAAGTCATGCAGTATTGTATTCTGGTTCAGATTGTGTTGAAAAATTGTGATTTTTTAAAAACTACGATATTTCCATAATTATTAAAGATGCGGAAATAAAATAAAAGTTACATGGTTCGATCGCACAAACCTAAGAATCAAGTCAAAACAAAAGTGAAGATGGCGGTTTCCGAGATATTAATAGCAACGTTCTTATTTTAAATGGTCGCCATATTTGATTTTTACACGGCTAAATCGACTTCATTTTTCTCTTGTATGAGAAAAGCAACCCACACAAAGATGTATTACCATATAAAGATTACTTCATTAAATGATTACTAGAAAGATTACTAAGATTTGCCATATTGCCAGCAACAAAATATTTCATCATTTTTCTTTTATAGATCATACGTAATCCTTCATACGAAATATTTCTTGCTTCAAGGTCAGTTTAATATCTAACTTTATATCGACGATAAAGTTTATACCAGCCATTTAATGCTTCGCCCCGTTTCATAATAAACTTTAAAATGCAGTTTAAAAGAAAGTTCACTTAAAATATCTGAGGGCAATTTCTTAATTAACTTTGCGCGGACTTTAAAATAAAATACATTGCAGCACATAGCTTGAAGTAACTTTAAATTTGCAATAATTCGTATAATTATGTTAATATAATTTTTTATAAAATGCTTTGCAAAGACGAACATATCATTTTCAATAAAACAAAAGTACGTACGGCTTAGTGTGTATCGGGTTTTATTCAATTATTCAACATATTCAACGAATATTATCATGAATTGTTGTACATTGTACTGTTGTACGATCACAGCAATTAATGGTTTAATAATAATAATAAAAAAAGCAAAAAGATTAATTGAAACATATATAGTACGTTCACGGAAATATGTATTCTGACCTGGAAAAAAAGTGTTAACATTATTATTCCGGAAGCCAATAGATAGATAGATAGATATATAAATTTATTTCAAGAGATTATTACAAAATAACAATAAATGCAATGTCAAAGGCAATAAAGTAGTAGTAGTATATTTCACAGTCCTTGTAGATGTTCGAGTGTCAGGTTCTTAAAAATAAATAATTTTAGATTACAATTATTAGTAAGCACTAAGAATATGACAGTAACTGAAATTTACACTGTAAGCATTGAAATTTTACGATTTGCGAAATAATTCAAATGGTTACAGAACTGATTGAACATTTGGCAGTGTACATTAAAAAAAATTACAGTATTTGATATTCTGATTGAAATATTGAGCACTGAGCATATCTCAATAATTGAAATTTTGATAGAAATTGTTGAAATTTTCAAAGTAATAATTAAAATTTTGATAGTTATTGACCTTTTCTGACCTTCTTTATATTCTGATTGAAATAATTGAAATTTTGATAGGTGTTTCGACCATCTTTATTTATACATATAGGTACATTATTTCCACTATAGTTCGCTAGTTTCGCTTCAAATAAACGCAATTTTGAGGACAATATTTTAAACGACCGAAAATTTTCCGGCTCTCTGTTTCGAACCTAAGACTTTTAGCGAGGGATACAAACACGGACTTATATTATTACCACAAATATCTGTGCATATCGTTATTTTTAGTAATTATTATGTTTTTGTTTAAATCCTGTTACTGAATAAAGGCGCAATTACTCCTCGCACTTCACTTGCGCTTTGCGGACATGATAATATAATAAACGCGGAGAAAAGTTCGTCGACTCCCACACTCCTCTAACGACATTTTAATTAGGTCTGTTAATAGCGCCGTAATTAACCCACATCGTCTAGGCATGATGCATTAAAAACGTCCGACTCATTGTGCTTTGTTCGCAAAAGTTTAATTAAATTACAACAATAAAAATATCCTCCGTAGATAGAAAAGTGCTTGCATTTAAAAGCGAGTACAATTAAATTGCTTTGTTGGATAATATTTTAAATTAAAATAACGCTCATGCACTAATTACAATAGTTTCTGCAAACTAAGGAATAATTATCTCAAATTTTCCAAGTCAAATAGACACACAGAAAATTTACAAATTGCTACCATAATTGCAGAAGGTCATATGTAACATTTTTTTGCAATTTTTACCTGTTTACATAGGAATATTCTTGCAACTCAACTTTATAATGTGAAATATTGTCGGATGTGTTATTTCGAGTTTGAACCAATACTTTAATAAGTATGTGAATAACTGTAATACTTTTAACGTGGCAAACTATCTCATTACCTCATTATCTCATATTAATCCAAAAGTCCGTTAGAATAAGTTGCAGTCGTCGTAATTCTATTAAATTCAACGAAATTTCTATCAAATTGAATAAATTTCTATCAAATTGAATGAAATTTCTATCAATTACAGAGGACATACAACCTTTTGCCATAATGGTAGCGAAATGAGACGTGCCATTCCAAAATCCTATACATTCATTTAGCTCTATTTTACAGGAGCAACTTTGACTTTGTTGGGTTAAAATAAATGAATTGTTTTTGAGTAAACAACTGATTTTTTCAAATTTTTAAAAGACAGTCTATATTTGAAACCGAAAACCCCCTAAATGTTATACTGATGCAATACACGATCAATAAGAGATAATGGAATCAAAAATATATTTTCAACTAAGTACAATGAAATATCTGTACAATGCTTAATGCATTGTACTTAAATTTTAATAATTTCTAGAATTCTACTTGTTTTTTACTGAGCATAAAAAATGAGTTGTTTTTAAGTCAACAACTAATTATTTTTTATTCACATTTTTAAAAGGTAGTCTAGATTTGAAACCGAGAACCCTCTAAATGTTGTACTGGTACAATTAACGTTCAATAAGGGATAATATAATCAAAAATATGTTTTCAATTGAGTACAACACACTTTCTGTACAGTTCATTAAAATTTCTAGAATTCTACTTATTTTTTACTGAGTACAATAACAGATCAGTAGCATTCATTAAAAGTTATTCAAACTTGAACAGTTCTGCTAAAATTGTATAGATTTTCCATCAAATTCAGTGTAATTTCCTGAATACATTAAACTGGTACTGAATTTAAAATAGAATTCCTATAGATTCAATATCATAATGGATAACCTAATAAATTTTATATGTTCATCGAATATCTGCAAAATTCAATAAAATTTCCATAGTTTGATCAATTTTTTACTGTAGGCCATATAATTTCCATTTGAATAAGTTGAAACCGTCGTATTTCTATTAAATTCAACGTCATTTTTATAAAGATAAATAAAATTCTATCAAATTGGATGAAATTTCTATCAATTTCAAAGGAACTTCTTTAAAATTCATCAAAATTTCTATCAAATTGGGGTGTAAAGCCCCAGTAAAGGCTGTAGTTCGTCTCTTCGGGGTACATCCTGGGTAACTCTAAATAACTAGTATATGATGGTAGTCAGAGAATCCTAAAGAATATCCTGACTAAGGCACTCTATGATCCACTATCAAATTCAATGAAATTGCTAGCAAAGCCAAAGGAATTACTAAATATTTCAATAGAATTACTACCAAATTCAAAAGAATTACTGGACAATTACATGGAGTTACAGGAAAATACAATATCTACTACCAGCAAATACAAAAGGATTTTTAGAAAATTTAATGCAATTACTAGCAAATTCAATGGGAGAGCTAAAAATGTTCAAGTGAATTACTTGCAAATTCAATGGAATTACCTACAAATTTATTGGTATTAGTAGCAAATACCAAGGAAATACTGGATAATTTAATGGAATTACTGGCAAAATCAAAGGATATACTGGACAATTCAATAGAATTACTAGCAAATTCAAATAAATTACTGGACAATTCAATGGAGATACAGGAAATTTAAATGTCTACTATCAGCAAATTTCTTGAAAATTTAATGCAATTACTGGCAAATTCAATGGAATTAGTAGCAAATTCCAAGGAAATACTGTTTAATTCAATTAATTTACTAACAAATTCAAAGAAATTACTGGTCAACTCAATGGAGACAAACGGAATGACTAGCAAATTCACAGGAATTACTGGACAATTCAATAGAATTGCTAGCAAATTCAAATAAATTACTGGACAATTCAATGGAATTACAGGAAAATTAAATGTCTACTACCAGCAAATTCAATAGGTTTCTAGAACATTTAAAGCATTTACTGGCAAATTCAATGAGATTGCTAAAAATATTCCGTGGAATTACTTGCAAATTAAATGGAATTAGTAGCAAATTTCAAGGAAATACTGTTTAATTCAATGAATTTACTAGCAAATTTAAAGAAATTACTGGTCAGCTCAATGGAGTTACAAGAAATTTCAATGACTGCTACTAGAAAATTTAATGAGATTTTTACAAAATTTCAATGGAATTACTTGCAAAATCAATAGAATTACTAGCAAATTCAAAGGAATTACTGGACCATACAATAGAATTACTGGCAAATTCAAATAAATTACTGGATAATTCAATGAAGTTACAAGAAAATTCAATGTCTGCTACCAGCAAGTTCAATACGATTTCTAGAAAGCTCAATGCAATTACTAGCAAATTCAACGTAATGACTAGCAAATTCAAAGGAATTATTGGACAATACAATAGAATTACTAGGAAATCAAATAAATTACTGGACAATTCAATGCAAATACATTAAAATTAAATGTCTACTACCAGCAAATTCAATTAGATTTCTAGAAAATTTAATGCAATTACTGGCAAATTCAATGGGATTGCCAAAATATCCCCATGGGATTACTTGCAAAATAAATGGAATTAGTAGCAAATTCCAAGAAAATACTGGTTCATTCAATGAAATTACTACCAAATTCAAACAAATTACTGGTCAACTCAATGGAGTTATAAGAAAATTCAATGTCTGCTACCAGCAAATACAATGGGATTTCTAGAACATTAAATGCAATTACTGCCAAATTCAAAGAAATTACTGGTCAACTCAATGGAGTTACAAGAAAATTCGATGTCTTCTACCAGAAAATACAATACGATTTCTAGAACAGTCAACGCAATTACTAGCAAAGTGAATGAGATTTCTACAATATTTCAATGGATTTACTTGCAAATTCTGACTGAACAACAGAACAACTTCTGAAAAAATTTAGTTAAAAAAATTACATTAGTTTGTCATACTAAAATCATTAATTATTAATAATTGACTGAACAACTGAAACTAAACTGAACTGAACAATGATTCAATAGAGTTACTGGAAAATTGAATGCAATTATTAGCCAATTCAGTACAATTCTATCAAATTCAATAGTATTTCTTGAAACTTGAATGCAATTACTAGCAAATTCAATGAGATTTGTAAAAAATGTCAATAGAATTACTTGCAAGTTCAATCGAATTACTAGCAAATTTTTGGAAATACTGGACTATTCAGTGTAATTACTAGAAAACTCAGTGGAATTACTAGCATATTTACTGGGATTTCTAAAAAATTTAATTGAATTATTAACAAATTCATTGGAATTTGTAGCAAATTCTAAGCAAATACTGGCTAATTCAATGGAATTACTTGCTATTCAATAGAATTATTAGCAAATTCAAATCAATTACTGGACAATTCAATAGAATTACTAGCAAATTCAAATAAATTACTGAACAATTCAATGAAGTTACAAGAAAATTCAATGTCTGCTACAAGTACAGTCAATAGGATTTGTAGAAAACTCAATGCAATAACTAGCAAATTCAATGAGATTTCTACAAAATTTCAATGGAATTACTTGCAAATTCAATGGAATTACCAGCAAATTCAAATGAATTACTGGCAACATTAAAGGAAATACTGGACAATTCAATAGAATTACTATAGTCTATCCAATTTCAAGCTGCAGTTAATGTAAACATGTTCACGTGAACAGCGATAATGTACAGGGCCGCACTTGCTCAGTTGCCGACTACAGTGCGCTAACAAAAAAAAAATTACATGAGATAATAAAAAAGGACAACAAATAAATCAGTAAATATTAAATTTATATACAATAAAATATTTATTACTAAGTTGAACTACTTTCATCGTCTGTATTTAAATTTATAATAAGAGGCTCAACATTAATTTCAATAATATTGTCAAGTGACCACATTTTGGACTCAACTTTTTCAATTACATGTTTTATACATTTTCGCCAAGAATCTTGATTTATAGATTCTATGGCTTCAGAAAATAAATTTTTGCAGTCCCCAAATTTAAAAGTATTATTTTTTGAGGCCACAAAATTGGCATTTCATTTCGAAAGAAAAATTGGTGTACTTTTCTTCGTATTGCGTTCCTATCAAAATCATCAACGCTATTTTTTCGGTTCTGATTTGTTTTAGGTGGTGAAAATTTTGCGGAGATTTTGTATTCTCCAATAATGTTATAAACAGACCTACAAGATACCCCTGTTTTATATGCCACTTTTTGCACCATATCATTTCTTAAATCCGTAGGGTTTTCTCGAACTTCACATTTATAAACATTTTAAATTAATTGTTTGGTTTCCACACTTAAATGATACTTTTTAATGCGTTTTTTAGGAGGGCTCAGTTTCTCACTTACTACAACTTCAATATCTGTATCTGTGCTCGACAAATTTCACAACACTAGTCAAGCTAATGCAGTAACAAAATTCCCTGAGTCCGGGTTTCAGGTAGACAGCGGGACGACCAATCGTATGCTTGTGTTAAAATGTGCACGTGGCGATCACGCCTGGTTCAGTGTATATATTCACTGCATCTTGAAATTGGATGGACTATAGCAAATTCAAATAAATTATTGGACAATTCAACTGAATTACAGGAAAATTTCATTTGATTTTTTTCAACATAATTGAATGAAAGTACTAAAATTTTATTTCATTTTTCTATATTCATGGAATGAATATAGATAGTATAATAGGTTTCGTTCCAGTGGAGTTCAGCTTGTTAAAAAACAAACAAAACTCTACGTACGAAAAGTTATTTCTAACTATAATTTCAAAATGTACTGAACTTGGTTTCCCTCTACACCCTGAAATCATAGTGGTTGATTTTGAAGAAGGTATCCATTCCAGCATTGCAGACATATTTTTCGGTGCCACAATTGTAAGATACAGATTTCATCTAGCACAATTATGATAAGAACAAAAATATAAAGTTATGATTTATATTCATTTGTATTATTTTTGAAATAGGTACCGGAAAATACAACAAGTTGGATTGGCAAGGGAATACCAGGACAAAACTTTATTGCTTGGGAAATGGTTGCATTATTCTTTTGGTTTAACATATTTATCGGCAGAAGAAGTAGGTGATGCATTTTCCTTCGAATTATCAGAAGAAATGCCAGTTGATTATAGGCTCACTGAATTCGTGGATTATTTAGTAGAATGTTGCATCAAGCAGGTGATGCATTTTCCTTCGAATTATCAGAAGAAATTCCAGTTGATTATAGGCTCACTGAATTCGTGGATTATTTAGTAGAATGTTATATCAGCGAAGATTCAAAATTTCCGCCCTGCATTTGGGCAAGTAATTCAGCTCACCTTTCACAAACCACAAGCGCATGTGAAAGTTTTCACAATAAATTTAATTCATATTGTTCAGCACCTCACCCAAACATATATGTATTTTTAGAAGCTTTGAAAGGAATGCAAACCGATACATATATAAAAATCACGAGTTGTAATATAATGGAGAAACGTCCATTTCAGAAGCGGTTCCTTATTTCTGAAAAATTTAAGAATGTCAAAATTAACGAGTACATAATTCAGCAAATTAGCCGTTTAGATTTCATAAAATGTGTCTCATATAAATTTGGAAATATGGTATTGTCATAATAGAAATATTTTGATTTTAAAATACATACATATCATACATAATACTATTGTTTTAAAATACATAAATTTACGGAATAAATATTTTGTTTATAATGTATTATTTTTTATTTAATATAGTAGCCCCCTTGTCAAAAATAACTAATTTGGGATATCTAGAGGCTACGATAATTTAAAATTAAGATCGTTATTGGGAACAGTTTTGAATATTTCGTCTGGATTTTAAAATTTTTGGGTTTCTGAAATAAGCGATTCAATTTGCAAATGGTACATTGCAGTTCTGCGATAACACCGCAAATTGGCATTCACTTTGGACGTGATTTATACACCTCCAGGCAAAAGTGAACGTTGCGCACTCCGTGTTCATAAATTGCGAGGGAAAATATTACAAAGTGCATTGGCTGTTTGGGATGAAAAGCCCGCTGGGAAATCGCGCCTTTCCGCGGAAACTCCGGCAGGGCCCCGCCGCGCCGGGAAAACCCTCGGCTGTAATTGCGTAATCAATTTATTCCCCGATTCCAGCCCGCTATAAACCATCTTATCATCTTACGAATCAACGCGGTTGCCGGGAAAGTTCGTAATGGGCGGTAATTACTTAGAAATTCGCAAATTGCTTACGCACTTACCAAAAACGGACGGGTTAAGGCCGTATGCGCTTTCGTACAATTAATATGTAAATATTACACTTTCTACCTCGTTTATAAAACAAAAATTATTGAATTCTAGCAAATATAATGAATTGGGTAGAATTTGGCTAAACTATTCAATTCTGGACAAATTTTAATTAACCCTACAGAAATTTCATTGTAATCAGTAGAAAACAATAGACTTCTACAAATTTTACTTAATAGTACAGATCTATACGATCACTCTAATAAACTATCTACATTCATTCCATTATAATAGATAAAAATGAATAAAATTTTAGTTATGTTGAAAAAATTCATATAACTATATAGAAATTCAATTTTATTTGTAAAAAATTCGTAAGTATAATTTCAAAAAGTATAATTTCATACAATTCTACCTCTTCCTTCTTACCTCTACATCTGCATGTTAAAAGAGGATTAAATAAATGATGATGAAAATTTAGTACAAGATTATATTTATTGTTTGAACATTGTTATTGTTAAGGTAGTTGATTTTATAGATTCACAAGATTTCGTAAATTTGTAAGACTATTATTCACAAAAATGAATCGAATTTTAGAAATTGCATTCAATTATGTTGAAAACAAATCATATAATTCTGTAGAAATGCAACTTAATTTTGTAAAAATTTCATGCAATTATAATTTTGAACAATTTTATAGGTGTAGAAGATTTCGTTTGAAATTTCGTTGCATTTTTAGAATTTTATTCAAATGTCAACAATTTCGTTTGAATTTTAATTAATGCTGTGTAAATTCCATTTGATTATGTGCAGTTTCCATTGAATTTAGTAGAAATTAAGTACAATTCAGTGGAATTGAATCTTGTAATAATTTGTTTCAATTTTGACCAATTGAATTTGTCAAAATTTGTCATTGAATTTTACAAATGGTGTAAAAGTACGTATAACGTTCTTTGTAAGAGAACTTTTAAAAGAAATTTGTGAAAATCGTCACCGAACTCATAGAAATTCCGAATATAATAAGTAATTTCGTAAAATTCTGAAGATCCCATGGAATTTAATAGAAATTCCATTAAAATTGACAGAAATTTTGTGAAATCAACTTAATTAAAATGTAATAGAAATAGTTGCAAGCATCCTGGCGATCATTGAATTTCAATGTGTTACGAATTCCAATGAATTTGTTAATAATTCGATTCAATTTTTTAGAAATCCCAGTAAATATGCTAGTAATTCCACTGAGTTTTCTGGTAATTAAACTGAATTGTCCAGTATTTCCATAAATTTGCTTGTAATTCGATTGAACTTGCAAGTAATTTTATTGACATTTTTTACAAATCTCAGTGAATTTGCTAGTCATTGTAATAAATTTTCTAGAAATACTATTGAATTTGATAGAATTGTACTGAATTTTCTAAAAATCTTTTCTAATAATTGCACTGAATTTTCTAGTAACTCTATTGATTCATTGTTCAGTTCGGTTTCAGTTATTCAGTCATTCTCTTGTTCACTCTATTGAATTTGCAAGCAATTCCATTGAAATTTTATAGAAATCTCATTGATTTTCCTAGTAATTGCATTGATTGTTCTAGTTCTAGAAATCCTATTGTATTTGTTGGTAGCAGACATTGAATTTTCTTCTAACTCCATTGACTTGACACCTAATTATTCCTTAGTTTGCAGAAACTATTGTAATTAGTGCTTGGGCGTTATTTTAATTTAAAATATAACGCTATAAGGTTTGCTATACTTACTTTTATAAATAATATAACCTAACCTAACCCGTTTCGGCCTATGTAGGCCATTTTCAGAGGTGTTTATTCTACGAAAAGTATACTACCTCTTCCATATGTAACGGTCTGGTTTTGCCTCCGATAGAAACTGCCTTTTAATTATTAATTTCGCGCACAGACCTCCACCGTAGGCAACCATACTCACACGTTTTTTTAGACGTGACGTGTTTCCTATATACGTGTGATTTTTTAAATCGTCGGCGAGGCGCCGCCATGATCAAAGAAACTAGTTACCTTTCCTATAGTGCGGACGTGCCACGAGGTCACAGTTTTGCTTGGTATATCACCATCCGGTTTCCGGGATATAAAACGTGAACTCATTTAACCACCCTTAAAGGAATTGAGGCACCAAGTACAAGGCAAGGGAGGGTACTATACTACTCAACTCCATACGCTCACAACATCAGAGTAAGTAATTAAACCCGACCATTGTTACTAAGGCCATGTGCTTTGCAGGCGTTTTTTTTCTGGGTAAGGGCTAAGTAACCCAGCCAGCCAGGTCTTGGCTAGGGGCAGCGACCATCCTGCCAGAGTTATCTGAAGACCGCAGCTAGTGGCGGCATCCAGGTTCGAGAGCCGAGTCCAGAACCGTCAGTGAAGTCACACACGAGGAACACAGGCCAGATCTATATATATTTTTTTTCTTGTTCTCACCTATTTTAATTTCATTTGATATATCGTTTTTCTCTTTTGTGTAAAATTTGCGTTACGTGTTTCGTGCCGTACGTGTTTTGCGCTTTTGTAAGAAAAAGTCGCTCCGACGGCCCTTTGAATCGCGCGTTACGAATTCGCGGGATTCGGCCGAATCTAGTGAAGGCGGCGCGATAAGGTCGCGGGCGGAGGAATTTATTTCAGGAAGCGTAGGCACGGTGTCCTGTCTTTTGTGCGAATAAACGCAGATATTTTACACCACAAAATTCGCACCTGTTATTTTTTGTTCCCCCCACGTTTTCTCAATCGGGAATTCTTTCAGTTTAACTTCCTATTCTCACTGCGAGATTTAAATCTGGTGGTGTGGGCGCCAGATAGTCAGCCGTTGCGACAGTTCGTAATTTCTGAACTTCGCTGACTGTCTGCCGTCAACCCACGCAGGTAGGGTGGAGCCTCCCTTTGCGACGAAGTAGTGGCGAGGTTAAAATTACGTGGAGCCTTTTTTTTAACCCCCCCACTCTCCGACACCGAGAGCCGGCCCTCGTCGCTGCTTCGAAGGGACCCTCCACTCGCTCCACGGCCTAACGCGCTGATTGCCCTTCAGGCACGTAACACTTTTTTTTAAAAATTTTTTAACTTTTTATTTTAATACTTTATAAGTGAGCCATTACAGATTTTTATTTTTCCATAATATGTAAGCTATTACCGATTTTTATTTTTTTCATAATAACTGAGCCATTACAGATGTTTATTTTTTACAAAATAAGTGAGCCATTTTTGTTTCTAAGAAGTACTATATATTTGTTTCAAAATAACTTACAAAAAATGTTAGTGCAAACGAATAGTAGGCAAGCGATTTTCCCTACGAAGCTTTGCCTTGCTAATATGTTGAAGATTATATTTATTGTTTGAACATTGTTATTGTTAAGGTAGTTTAGGAACAACTATGCGCGATACACTAATGGAGCTCTTTTCAAAATATTTGACTTTATAAGCAAAATCTAAGGGGGTAGTAGTAGTTAGGCAACAAGAGTTCCAGACCACCCCCCGCGAAGTTTTCGATTAATTTAATCCGCGGTTTAATCGAACTTTTGATTCGCGTAAGTAGAGCAATTGTATGCAAATACCGCAGATAATTACCGCGATTATCCCATTAAAACGCGAATCCGCCGCTTTAATGCTCTAATTACCCCCAAATTGCTCTACTTACGCGAATCAAAAGTTCGATTAAACCGCGGATTAAATTAATCGAAAACTTCGCGTGGGGTGGTCTGGAACTCTTGTTGCCTAACTACTGGTAGTTACTTTTCTCTAATTGTTTTCATTGGTTTAAGTACAATTCGCAATATACTGATTATCTAAGTACTGACCGGCTGGTACTGAAGGATTATTGACACCGCAGCTATGGGATTAAAGTATTTTGGGAAGGGAACTAACTTTAGGGATTACGGACCTGTGCTAATTATAGACGGCAATGAGAGTGACGGATTATTTTCTTAATCACTTTGGACGGGAAATAAAGTATTGAGTTTTAGGAATTTGTTACCCCAATATAATTTGGAATTGCAAGTGCTTTTATGTTTCTTTAGTTTGTTTTATATCTTTGTAGTTATTGAATTCTATAAGAACCATTTAGACAAAATTTTGGATAAAATATAAAATAAATTGGGTTCGAGGTTTTTAATGGGGCCGAGTTTCTGGCTTATAGTTACTAAATACTGTATTGATGTGCATGTCCATGTGCTGATTCTCTGTTTTTTTTTTATAAATCACACGAATCGCTTTGCGTCCAATTATATCCTGCGGATTCAATTAAAATCGTTAATTGGCATTGGGCTGTGACGGATCACAGTGTGGATACGCGCACGCCGATGGTGTTATCCGATACAATTAAAAACGTCCGCATTGCACCCCGCGAATAAACACTGCGGACTCGTCAATAACTGCAGGAATAAAAAAAAACGCGCCCACGTGACAACTTAATGGCTAATCAAAACCCTCACCCACACATGCTCACACGGACGCAATTTGCGAATTCGCCCAATTCCGGCCGCACGCTTTCAGCCACTTCGCCCGGAATGTGAAAAGCGTGCGAGCCCCCGTAAAACGTACGTGTAACGTAATAAAGCAATCGCAGAAAAAAAAATAATATACAAATAAATGGGGTGCGGACACGGAAGGGATTTTTCCACGGGGCCGCATTTGCCCGATTGGATTTTAATTCGGGGGCGCGCGCGCTTTCACGTGCCGGCGCCTTCGCGGGGGCGGCCGAGCGCGGGGGCTTTAATGAAATTATATTCGGGGAAAAGTGTTTAATTCCATTAAGGGAGCCGTCGGGTCGATTATCGACGGCGTGTTTCATCCCCTGCCCCTATTTCCAATCAATTGCGACGTGAAATCCGTCTCCGATTGGACGATTTATAATAAAACGGGCTTTTCGAGCGGGGTTAATGTATTAGGTCCCAAAGTAGCGCGATGGATGGATTAATCCGCGTATTATAACAACTTCAATAGCTCGGAAATACTTTGATAAAAATTATCAAAGCGATACACACGATATCTAGCCTGGAACGGATTACACTGCGTCGCAAAATTAAACCCCCCTTAAACCACCCTTACACGCTTTTTAATTAACCTTTTTATTCAGGTGGAAGGAAATTCATTTATTTATTGATATCTAATCGATTAAAATGGCATGAAAGCTGTTGACGGCAATCGCAACCTAATTAGATTACCTGCCAATCGCGCCTCACATTGCAATCAAGTTTACAAAAGATTTTAGATGATGATGCGATTTTAACCCATCACATTTGATCTCTTGGAAATAGTTGTCATAATGCTTCAGGAAACTAAACAATAAATTTCTTTCACATTATCTGTACAAATCTAATACTGCGACAAAAATAAATCATTAACACACATTTGCACTGCACGATTACAATAGTAATTTACTAATACTAATAAGAATATTTATAAGCATGAAAGCTATATAACATAATTCTAAATAACTAATTATATAATTCCAATTTATAGAAGACAAATATTGTACTCGTGCAGACAATATCAATTGCAGAATAAATTTCTTTCAAATTATCTGTACAAATCTAATACTGCGACAATAATAAATTATTAACACACATTGCACTGCACAATTACATAGTAATTTACTAATTCTAATGAGAATATTTATAAGCATATAAGCTGTATAACAGAATTCTCAATAACTAATTATATAATTCTAATTTATAGAAGAAGACAAATATTGTAATGGTGCAGGCAATATCATTTGCAGAATAAATTTCTTTCACATTATCTGTACAAATCTAATACTGCGACAATAATAAATTATTAACACACATTTGCACTGCACAATTACATAGTAATTTACTAATTCTAATGAGAATATTTATAAGCATATAAGCTGTGTAACAGAATTCTCAATAACTAATTATATAATTCTAATTTATAGAAGAAGACAAATATTGTAATGGTGCAGGCAATATCATTTGCAGAATAAATTTCTTTCACATTATCTGTACAAATCTAATACTGCGACAATAATAAATCATTTACACACATTTGCACTGCACAATTACATACTAATTTACTAATTCTAATGAGAATATTTATAAGCATATAAGCTGTGTAGCAGAATTCTCAATAACTAATTATATAATTCTAATTTATAGAAGAAGACAAATATTGGACTCGTGCAGACAATATCAATTGCAATTGCACAAATCTAACTGTGAAGTTTGAAAGTTATGATGCTACGAAAAATCTGTTATAACTTTTTAAAATTATAAATGTGAATGAAATTGTGGAGATACTCCTTTTCATATAGCTTTAAGTTTTTTGGATTATGCTGTGAAATTTAAATATTTTCACATGACTTAAAGTAGGTTAAAACAATGTGAAACAAGAAATGTGCAAACTGCTTGTTTTGCAATTTTTCTTCACTGATTTAAAATTAAAATTGCGAAAAATCTAGACATGGGGTATTTTCCGATTTTCACATTTTCTAATAACCTCAAGTCTACTTATTAACTGTGTGAAGTTTGAAAGTTATGATGCTACGAAAAATCTGTTTTTTAAATTATAAAATGTGACATGCATTTTGTATAATATCGCTGCCATAACTTCAGATTGAAATTACGGGAGAACCAGAGATGGGGTATATTTCGATTTTTGCATTTTCATATAGCCTCAAGTCTACTTAAATACTCTGCAAAATTTAAAAACTGTCAAGCTACTAAAAGTCTGTTAAAAACAATCGAATCAGAAGATACACAAAATGCACCTTGAATAGTATTGCATCTCTGAGTTTATATAGAAATTACGTAAAAACTAGCGATGGGGTATATTTTGATTTTTGCATTTTCATAAAGTATTATGTTTCCTGGATTATGCTGTAAAATTTTAATTTGTTCTAATGACTATGAGTAGGTTAAAAAAATGTGAACTAGGAAATGTGCAAACTGCGTGTTTTACAATATTACTCTGCATTCATATTTAAATTTCGGAAAATCTAAAAATGGGGTATTTTCTGATTTTCACATTTTCTAATAGCTGCAAGTCTAATTATTAACTGTGTGAAGTTTGAAAGTTATAATGCTACGAAACATCTGTTTTTTTTTTTTTAATTATAAAATGTGACATGCATTTTGTATAATACTGCTGTCATAACTTCAGATTGAAATTACGGGAGAACCAGAGATGGGGTATATTTCGATTTTTACATTTTATATAGCCTCAAGTCTACTTAAATACTGTGCAAAATTTAAAAAGTGTCAAGCTACTAAAAGTGTGTTAAAAACAATCGAATCAGAAGATACACAAAATCCACCTTGAATAATATTGCATCTCTGACTTTATATAGAAATTACGCAAAAGAGTATTATTATTATACACTTCATGAAGTATTATGTTTCCTGGATTATGCTGTAAAATTTTAATTTGTTCCAATGACTATAAGTAGGTAAAAAAAATATGAAATAAGAAATGTGCAAACTGCGTGTTTTACAATTTTACTCTGCATTCAAATTTAAATTTCGGAAAATCTAGAGATGAGGTATTTTCTGATTTTCACATTTTCTAATAGCTGCAAGTCTAATTATTAACTGTATGAAGTTTGAAAGTTATGATGCTACGAAAAATCTGCTATAATTTTTAAAAATTATAAATGTGAATGAAATTGTGGAGATACTCCTTTTCATATAGCTTCAAGTTTCCTCTATTATGCTGCGAAATTTAAACATTTTCAAATGACTATAAGTAGGTTAAAACAATGTGAAACAAGAAATGTGCAAACTGCTTGTTTTGCAATTTTACTTCACTGATTTAAAATTAAAATTGCGAAAAATCTAGACATGGGGTATTTTCTGATTTTCACATTTTATAATAACCTTAAGTCTACTTATTAACTGTGTGAAGTTTGAAAGTTATGATGCTACGAAAAATCTGTTTTTTTAATTATAAAATGTGACATGCATTTTGTAAAATATCGCTGAAATAACTTCAGATTGAAATTACGGAAGAACCAGAGATGGGGTATATTTCCATTTTTGCATTTTCATATAGCCTCAAGTCTACTTAAATACTGTGCAAAATTTAAAAACTGTCAAGCTACTAAAAGTGTGTTAAAAATAATCGAATCAGAAGATACACAAAATGCACCTTGAATAGTATTGCATCTCTGACTTTATATAGAAATTGCGCAAAAACTGGCGATGGGGTATATTTTGATTTTTGCATTTTCATAAAGTATTATATTTCCTGGATTATGCTGTAAAATTTTGATCGTTCCAATGACTATAAGTAGGTATAAAAAATGTGAAATAAGAAATGCGCAAACTGCGTGTTTTACAATATTACTCTGCATTCATATTTAAATTTCGGAAAATCTAGAAATGGGGAATTTTCTGATTTTCACATTTTCTAATAGCTGCAAGTCTAATTATTAACTGTGTGAAGTTTGAAAGTTATAATGCTACGAAACATCTGTTTTTTTTTTTTTAATTATAAAATGTGACATACATTTTGTATAATATCGCTGCCATAATTTCAGATTGAAATTACGGGAGAACCAGAGATGGGGTATATTTCGATTTTTGCATTTTCATATAGCCTCAAGGCTACTTAAATACTGTGCAAAATTTAAAAACTGTCAAGCTACTAAAAGTGTGATAAAAACAATCGAATCGGAAGATACACAAAATGCACCTTGAACAATATTGCATCTCTGACTTTATATAGAAATTACGCAAAAACTAGCGATGGGGTACATTTTGATTTTTGCATTTTCATAAAGTATTATATTTCCTGGATTATGCTGTAAAATTTTAATTTGTTCCAATGACTATAAGTAGGTAAAAAAAATGTGAAATAAGAAATGTGCAAACTGCGTGTTTAACAATATTACTCTGCATTCAAATTTAAATTTCGGAAAATCTAGAGATGGGGTATTTTCTGATTTACACATTTTCTAATAACCTCAAGTCTACTTATTAACTGTGTGAAGTTTGAAAGTTATGATGCTACGAAAAATCTATTTTTTTAATTATAAAATGTGACATGCATTTTGTATAATATCGCTGCCATAAGTTTAGATTGAAATTACGGGAGAACCAGAGATGCGGTATATTTCGATTTTTGCATTTTCATATAGCCTCAGGTCTACTTAAATACTGTGCAAAATTTTAAAACTGTCAAGCTACTAAAAGTGTGTTAAAAATAATCGAATCAGAAGATACACAAAATGCACCTTGAATAGTATTGCATCTCTGAGTTTATATAGAAATTACGTAAAAACTAGCGATGGGGTATATTTTGATTTTTGCATTTTCATAAAGTATTATGTTTCCTGGATTATGCTATGAAATTTCAATTTGTTCCAATGACTTAAAGTAAGTAGGGAAAAAAAAGTGAAATGTGCAAACTGCATGTTTTACAATATTACTCTGCATTCAAATTTAAATTTCTGAAAATCTTGAGATGGGGTATTTTCTGATTTTCGCATTTTCTAATAGCTGCAAGTCTAATTATTAACTTATGAAGTTTGAAAGTAATGATGCTACGAAAAATGGGTTATCAAATGGTTTAATTAAAATTAGGTGAAATGCATTTTTTATAATATCGCTGCTCTAACTTCAGATTAAAATTGCGGTGAATAATTGCGTATATTACCATTACATATCTTTCACATTATCTGTACAAATTGAATAGTGCGAAACTAGTAAGTCTTTTGCACGTTTCATACTTTACACAGTTAATATGTAGACTTGAAACTATTAGAAAATGCAAAAATCAGAAAATACCCCATCTCTAGTTTTTGCATAATTTCAATCTAAACCGTGAGAATCCTTTGAGATTTGTATTAAAAACTTTCAATTTCCCATTTCAATGTATACATTATTCGGCCCATTGTTTATAAATTATTGTTAACTATAAAAATTGTTTAAACTTGACATGTAGTCTAACATTGAGACTAGTTCGATAAACGAGACTACTTTAAACATTTCTTGTGCATTTGTTAATGTTAATTTTTGAAATTTTAATGATTACTCACAAAATATCAATGAAAATTTTCAAAATGTCGTAATTCAGTCAAAACTATGAGAGTAATCGTGGAAATATTGAGAGAATAAACAGCATTTTGACAGCAATAATTGCAATATTGACAGGGAAAATTAATTTCAAGAGAATTACAATTGAAATTTAGCAGGAATTTTGAGAGTTATCATTGCAATATTGACAGAAAAGAATAATATTTCGAAAATAACAATTGAAATTTAGCAGGAACAAATGAAATATTATCCTAGAAATGATATCATATGACACATACGTGGCAAATGATATATAAAAATATATCATTTAATAGTTATAATAAGTTTATTAAAATATTTCATGAATAGGGACTACATTAAAAAGAAGAACATAAAGTTCTCAAATTGTTATTAAATGTATTTGTTAGTAAATGTATCACGTTATATTATCTTATATTTGCAATAATTAACATTGAGCCTACTTCGATAAACGAGACTACTTTAAACATTTCTTGTGCATATGTTAACGTTAATTTTTGAAATTTTAATGATTACTCACAAAATATCAATGAATATTTTCAAAATTTCGTAATTCAGTCGAAACTATGAGAGTAATCGTGGAAATATTGAGAGAATAAACAGCATGTTGACAGCAATAATTGCAATATTGACAGGGAACATTAATTTCAAGAGAATAACAATTGAAATTTAGCAGGAATTTTTAGAGTTTTCATTGCAATATTGACAGAAAAGAATAATATTTCGAGAATAACAATTGAAATTTAGCTGGAACAAATAAAATATTGTCCTAGAAGTGATATCATATGACACATACATGTCAAATTATATATAAAAATATATCATTTAATAGTTATAATAAGTCTATTAAAATATTTCACGAATAGGGACTACATTAAAAAGAAGAACATAAAGTTCTCAAATTGTTATTAAATGTATTTGTTAGTAAATGTATGACGTTATATTATCTTATATTTGCAATAATTAACATTGAGCCTACTTCGATAAACGAGACTACTTTAAACATTTCTTGTGCATATTTAAATGTTATTTTTTGAAATTTTAATGATTACCCACAAAATATCAATGAATGTTTTCAAAATTTCGTAATTCAGTCGAAACTATGAGAGTAATCGTGGAAATATTGAAAGAATAAACAGCATTTTGACAGCAATAATAGCAATATTGACAGAGAAAAATAATTTCAAGAGAATTACAATTGAAATTTAGCAGGAATTTTGAGAGTTATCATTGCAATATTGACAGAAAAGAATAATATTTCGAAAATAACAATTGAAATTTAGCAGGAACAAATGAAATATTGTCCTAAGTGATATCATATGACACATACATGTCAAATGATATATAAAAATACATCATTTAATAGTTATAATAAGTTTATTAAAATATTTCATAAATAGGGACTACATTAAAAAGAAGAACAAAAAGTTATCAAATTGTAGGGTAATCCGAGAGAACAGGAGACAACAGTCCCTAAGACGTATTTGTTAGTAAATGTATGACGTTATATTATCTTATATTTGCAATAATTCACCGAAGAAAAAATGCAAAAAATTCAAACGACATTTTGAAATTTTTTCATGAAATCTCTACTAAATTTTACTGTTATTGAAAATTCTAGAAAGAATGAGAAGTATTGATGAATTATTGACCTAATTAAGGGATGCTTTTATAGCCTATCTAAATATTTGCAAGAGTAGGATGTTTTCTGTAGTCTTACTGATCATGGTCATGATCATGATTATTATTATTATTATGTGTTGTATTTTTTATGTTGTATTTTAGTATTTTTAGTATTTTTAGTATTATTTTAGTATTCTTTTAGTATTATTATTAGTAATTCTAATGTTGACTGTCACATCCACTTGCAGATGTAAATACACTGTACACGTGGCGACGTGATTAAATAATTAAATAAATTTAAAAAATTAAAAAACTATTAGACATTTTGAATATTATTAACAAATCCCTATAAATTATGAAAATTATTGCAAAATCTCTTCAAATTTAGAGAATTATTGAGAAATTTTCAGAAATCTTGAGAATTTTTCAGTATTCAGTATATGTGTCTTTACAGAATATGCATTTATCGCAAAATCACTACAATTTTTGAGAATTATTAAGAACTGTCGATAAATTTCGAGAATGAAGTAAAATATGAGTAATTACAAAAAATGATGGAATATGTACCAATATATGAATTCTTGTCTCTTGAAAAATGATTTATAAATCAGGAGAATTATTGAGACATCTGCAGAAATAATTATTGCGAAAACTTTGGAAACCTGAGGCGATATTCTGAAACATTTAGAATTATTTATGCAGGTTAGGTGTTCATGTATATAATAATTATGTCCATCATCTTGCATTTTCTGATTATAATTATCTGGAAATTATTGATAAATCTCTAAGAATCTCAATATTGGATTGAGAACCTTGAATCTTGAATCTTGCATTTTCTGATTACAATTATCTGGAAATTATTGATAAATCTGTAAGAGTCTTAATATTCATTGAGAAATATGTATAAATCTTAAATATTATTGAAAAATCTTAGGGTTTATATAAATGTCTCAAGATACCTTAAGAATTGTTGGGAAATATCAAAGAATATTGAAAACATTGGATATTATTTCGAACTCTCTAGAATTATTGAATAGCGCAATCTTACAGATCTGCAGAATCTTTGAGATATTTAGGAAATTTAGAAAAAAAGTAATAAATTATCTACAAAATTTTGAAATTATTGAAGTCTCAAGTATTGAGGAACAATATTTGGGAATAAAAATTATGGAATCACTACATTTTATGTGGAAAATATTGCTGCACTGAATGGCTCACTATTAATCACGATTCATTAATTATTTTGAATGGTGGTGGCGTCTACTTAGTGACACATTTTATTAATCATATATAAAATACATTACTTTGTTAGTATCACATAAAATAGTTTATTGATTTGTTACTAGTTTGTACTTTGTTACTACTTAGGTAATCATTATCTGTGTTTGATAATTATTACTTATGTAGTCAAAATTAGTAACATATCAATAAATAATTGTATATGCTACTAACAAAGTAATCTGTTTTATTTATATTTAATTAATTACTTCACGAGAATTGTTGAAATATCTATAGAAATCTCAATTATTATCGAGAAAACTTTAGAAAACTGGAGAGTTATTGAGAATTCTATAGACATATCGAGAACAATTGAGAAATCTTTAGAATCGATCAATCATACATGTATACATAAATAATCATGTTATGCATTTTGAGAAAACTTTAGAAATTTGGAGAGTTATTCAGAATTCTATAGACATATCGAGAACAATTGGGAAATCTTTAGAATCGATCAATCATACATGTATACATAAATAATCATGTTAACCATTTTGCATTTTCTGATTATAATGATCTAAAACTTGTTGATACATCTCGAGAAATCTTAATATTTGTTGATAAATCTGTATAAATCTCAAAAATTATTGCGGTATCTTGAGAAATATGCAAACAAATCTCTAATTTAAACCTTCATAATTATTGGGTATTACATACATATCTAGAAATCTTAATATATAATGAGAAATCTGTATAAATCTAAAATAATATTTATGAATCTTGAGGAATGTGTAAAAAAACACATAGACCTTAATAATTATTGGGAAATCTCAAAAAAATATTGAGATAACTTTAGAAACTTGGAGAGTTATTGAGAATCCTATAGACATATCGAGAACAATTGAGAACTCTTTAGAATCAATCAATCATACATATATACATAAATAATCATGTTAACCATTTTGCATTTTCTGATTATAATGATCTAAAACTTGTTGATACATCTCGAGAAATCTTAATATTTATTGATAAATCTGTATAAATCTCAAAAATTATTGAGGTATCTTGAGAAATATGCAAAGAAATCTCTAATATAAACCTTCATAATTATTGGGATTTACATACATATCAAGAAATCTTGATATTTAATGAGAAATCTATATAAATCTAAAAACATATTTATGAATCTTGAGGAATGTGTAAAAAAAACACATATACCTTAATAATTATTGGGAAATCTCAAAAAAATATTGAGATAACTTTAGAAACCTGGAGAGTTATTGAGAATTCTATAGACATATCGAGAACAATTGGGAAATCTTTAGAATCGATCAATCATACATGTATACATAAATAATCATGTTAACCATTTTGCATTTTCTGATTATAATGATCTAAAACTTGTTGATACATCTCGAGAAATCCTAATATTTATTGATAAATCTGTATAAATCTCAAAAATTATTGAGGTATCTTGAGAAATATGCAAAAAAATCTCTAATATAAACCTTCATAATTATTGGGTATTCCATACATATCTAGAAATCTTAATATACATATAATGAAAAATCTGTATAAATCTAAAAAAAATATTTATGAATCTTGAGGAATGTGTAAAAAAAACACATAGACCTTAATAATCATTGGGAAATCTCAAATAAAATATTGAGATATATTGGATATAATTGAGAATTCTCTATAATCATTGAAACATATTCAGAAATCTTGAGAAATTTAGAAAATTATTGAGATTAGTGAGAAATTTCTTTGAGGAATATTACAAAAATGCCAATATTCATAAACAAATAAATACTTATTTATACTAACGTTAGTTTAAACTAATTAATCACGATTAATTAATTATTTTAAATGGTGGTGGCGTATACTTAGTGACACATGTTATTAATTATATATAAAATACATTACTTTGTTAGTATCACATAAAATAGTTTATTGATTTGTTACTAGTTTGTACTTTGTTACTACTTTAGTAATCATTATCTGTGTTTGATAATCATTACATATGTAGTCAAAATAAGTAACATATCAATAAATAATTTTATGTGGTACTAACAAAGTAATGTTTTTTATTTATAATTAATTGATTAATTATAATCACGAGAATTGTTGAAAAATCTATAGAAATCTCAATTATTATCGAGAAAACTTTAGAAACCTGGAGAGTTATTGAGAATTCTATAGACATATCGAGAACAATTGGGAAATTTGTAGAATCGATCAATCATACATGTATACATAAATAATCATGTTAACCATTATGAGAAAACTTTAGAATCCTGGAGAGTTATTGAGAAATCTATAGACATATCGAGAACAATTGGGAAATTTTTAGAATCGATCAATCATACATGTATATATAAATAATCATGTTAACCATTTTGCATTTTCTGATTATAATGATCTAAAACTTGTTGATACATCTCGAGAAATCTTAATATTTGTTGATAAATCTGTATAAATCTCAAAAATTATTGAGGTATCTTGAGAAATATGCAAAGAAATCTCTAATATAAACCTTCATAAATATTGGGTATTACATACATATCTAGAAATCTTAATGTATAATGAGAAATCTGTATAAGTCTAAAAAAATATTTATGAATTTTGAGGAATGTGTATAAAAACACATAGACCTTAATAATTATTGGGAAATTGGGAAAAATATTGAGATATATTGGATATAATTGAGAACTCTCTAGAATCATTGAAACATTCAGAAATCTTGAGAAATTTAGAAAATTATTGTGATATACCTATAAATTTCGAAATTTCTTTGAGGAATATTACAAAAATGCCAATATTCATAAACAAATAGTTAGTTAATTATTTATACTAACGTTAGTTTAAACTAAGTTTAGAAAATGTGAATTTATTTACTTAATTGTATTTTCAGCAACTTTTTTTTTTCGACATGATAAAAAACATATATATACCGTTATATCCAGAAAAAAAAGCCAATCAAATAAAATACATAAAATATTAAGGTTGTCATTAAAAAAAATCAATGGCGTCATAACACAAAAACAAATAATGACAACATTTTTAGATTTATAACTAAATTTATAAATTATTGAGATATACCTTGAAGTTTCGAAATTTCTTTGAGGAATATTACAAAAATGCCAATGTTCATAAACAAATAAGTAGTTAGTTATTTGTACTAACGTTAGTTTAAACTAAGTTTAGAAAATGTGTATTTATTTGCTTATTTGTATTTTCAGCAACATTTCTTTCCACATGATAAAAAACATATATATATATATATACAGTTATATCCAGAACAAAAATCCAATCAAATAAAATATATAAAATATTAGGGTTGTCATTAAAAAAAAATCAATGGCGTCATAACACAAAAACAAATAATGACAACATTTTTAGATTTATAACTAAATTTATAAAATATTGAGATATACCTAGAAATTTCGAAATTTCTTTGATGAATATTACAAAAATGCCAATATTCATAAAACAAATAAATAGTTATTTATTTATACTAACGTTAGTTTAAACTAAGTTTAGAAAATTTGTATTTATTTGCTTAATGGTATTTTCAGCAACTTTTTTTTTTCACAAGATAAAAAACATATATATACAGTTATATCCTGAACAAAAAGCCAATCAAATAAAACAGATAAAATATTAGGGTTGTCATTTAAAAAATTCAATGGCGTCATAACACAAAAACAAATAATGACAACATTTTTAGATTTATAACTAAATGTGTATTTTCAAAATTAGAAATCTGAAATAATGAATTTATTCGATACTTTATGTGCACACTGTATAATAATCATACTGCTCCTGTGTGGTTTGCAGTGAATAACTATTTGTTCAGAACAACGCCAAACAATTAATTTGTTATACTTTACAACGTTATAAATAACATTTTGTACATTTTTATATATTTTACAATCATAGTTTTACATTATTTTCTCTAGTAGTATGAACATATATTTCATATACACATCTGCAGCATACTTAATACATATAATAACATAATATTAATGATATTAATCATTAATATTTTTTTATATTGATAGATATATGATATTCGATGTGATACATGATATATGGATTGGGCTATCGATTTTCGTCTTTCGGCATATGAACTGTTTTGAATATGAATTATTGTCTAATAATATTAGTTCGTGAGTTAATTACTTTGATGGTTTGTCAGTCTTTCGTACAATGTTTGGGAGGGATATTTGTATTTATGAATGTTGAATTTTTTTTTTAATTAAGCATTATTTATCTATCATGTTAGTACATAAGTTCAGGCTTACTTTTGACGTTTTAATTTTGATTGAGCGTGGATTAAAAATGTAAAATATTAATTCATTGTATGTAAGAAACGGAATGACAAACCATTCATTAAAGCTTCATTATTGTTGGTGTCAGAAGATAATATTAGAAGATATCTTCATCTGTTTTTCTGTGGTTATATTCTGATATACTTACTAGCTTTACGTAACTTCATAGCTAGAGCTAGGTCTACGTAACATCATAGAGCTCATTATTGTTTATGCCAGAAGACAATATTAGAAGATATCTTCACCTGTTTTTTTGTGGTTACATTCTGACATACTTACAAGCTTTACGTAACTTCATAGCTAGAGCTAGGTCTACGTAACATCATAGAGCTCAGTATTGTTGGTGCCAGAAGGCAATATTAGAAGATATCTTCACCTGTTTTTTTTGTGGTTACATTCTGATATACTTACTAGCTTTACGTAACCTCATAGCTAGAGCTAGGTTTACGTAACATCATAGAGCTCATTAGTGTTGGTGCCAGAAGAGAATATTAGATGATATCTTCACCTGTTTTTTTGTGGTTACATTCTGATATACTTACTAACTTTACGTTACATCGTAACTAGAGCTAGGTATAGCATAGATAGCTTCTAGGTCTGCATAGTATCTAGTTTATTGCATTGATCTAATTTCCAACTAAGTTTTAAGTGAAGTGAAACAAATATCACCACGAGCTATTTACGTATGTACATAAAAATGCGAATTAACCCCTTTTTAAGGGCCTCTCGCCGGACTCCGTGAGCGCGCATAATCCCGCCCGGATTCCCATCACGACCCCGCTTAATATTCCGGCCGGATTCAATACAGGACCTGCTCCGGGCCTCTTCGGCAGCCTCGCATTCGTATTTTAATAATTTCGGCTTCGGAAATGTATGTATCGCCGTGGGTTTATCGCCGCAGTTGTAGGTGCGACGGGGGTGGCTGAGGGGGTGGCTGAGGGGGTGGTGCGGGTCCTGGGGGCGGCGCGCGACCCGGCAAATGTAGTGTAATATTTCGCGTTCGATAACGGCGCGATGAAAAATGTCGCGGATTTGCACGGAGAACTGCCGGAGGAATTGCTTTTATATTTCACCCCCATGGAGCCGGCCTCTCCCTTTTCCGCGGCGCCTCGCCGTCGCGGATAGTAAAATCCGGCGATAAATCAGGGTGCAACGCGATGCAGCCCCCCGGAAACGGCCGCCCCCGGAAACGGCCGCCCCGGAGGCCGGGGGCGCGTTATTTAATTATTTCACCCGGCCACCCCCACGGAATCTGTGTAAATATTTTTGTTTTTGCGCCGCCCCGGGTCGGAGACGGCGAGGGGCGGTTGGGGTGTGGAGTGCGCAGCTCTGCCCTGTTTGTTTGGGATTTCATTAAATTTTCATTTCTCCTTCGCGGTACGATTGTTTTTTCGGGAATTGTAAGGTCGCTCTAAAAACAATTTTTTTCTCCATTCAGCACAAACGAAATTGAACATCAAAGGTACAAACAATATATGTGTTTCAATCAATAAATCAGGACTCTGTCTCGTAAAATTATAATATCAGTAAATTGAAGATTGGAGAGCACTTGTAATATTTACCGAAAATCTATTCTAGAGAAGTCGATCTTTATTAAGCTTATCAGCCATGAACCTTTCCGCCATCTATTCTATTTCTATCTATTCTTAAAGAAAAATAACAAATTATCCTTTTTCACAACGACATTTATTTCTCTAAATGAACATTTCAACCACTACGTGGTTATCTTCAGTAGACATTTGAACTGTGTATCTATTCTATCTATTATTTTCTATCTATTCTATTCTAGGTAAAATTAAACGCAGATTACTTTGTTTATATCACTTGAGTTTATGAAATCGTGACTATAGTTTCGACACTTAGCGTGTCATTTTCGAACGTACAATCTGAATTGTACGTTCGAAAATGACAGGCTAAGTGTCGAAACTATAGTCACGATTTAATAAACTCAAGTGATATAAACAAAGTAATCGCGTTTAATTTTACCTATTTAACAATGTATCACAAAGTAGAGCCGTCAACAGTTACTCATCTATTCTATTCTATGTATTCTATTCTATCTATTCTATTCTATCTATTCTATTCAATCTATTCTATTCAATCTATTCTATTCTATCTATTCTATTCTATCTATTCTATTCTATCTATTATATTCTATCTATTCTATTCTATATATTCAATTCTATCTATTCTATCTATTCTATTCTATCTATTCTATTGCACGTATTCTATTCTATCTATTCTATTCTATCTATTCTATCTATTCTATTCCATCTATTCTATTCAATCTATACTATTTTCTCAAAACTGTGAACTTGTAGTTTCGTGCCCACATTTCAAGAATTTAATAAAAAAAGAGCAGTTGTTCGTAAATTGTAGCATTTTTTGTGCGTTACATTTTAAGCGAAGAAGTTCTACTAAAAAGAGGATAATCTAGACGAGGGCGTCGTAAAGTGTGAGAGCAAAGCAAATTGGTTAGATTTTATGGGGAGGACGTCGCAACCGCGCCAGTAACACTAAAAACACGACTTAAATAAAAAAAAATCATCAAACGAAATTGAAATGAAGGCGAGTAAAGTTTATTGCTAATACCGAATGAATATGTAATAAATATGTTAATGCTGTACGAAAAAAAGGAAACACGGTAACCCCATAGCTCCCATGAAATTGCAATTAACGGCATTGATACAATCACCGACAATCGAAGTGCAACACATAGATTTTTATTTACTACATCTAACGACATTATTCCTGAAAATTTAGCAAAGTTTATGTAATGAATAAGTAAGAACATCGACGATAAAACTTTCAGCATTTACCAGCATGGGATGGCTTTTACTGAAATTTCTGAAAACTTATGAACTACATATTTGATATTAGATTTGAATTGACTACACCTAACGACATTATTCCTGAAAATTTGGTAAAGTTTCTCTAATGAATAAGTGAGAACATCGAGGATACAACTTTCAGCATTTACCAGGATGGGCTAGCTTGTACTGAAATTTCTGAAAATTTCTAACCTACATATTTGAAATTAGATTTGTATTGACTACACCTAAAGACATTATACCTGAAAATTTGGTAAAGTTTTTGTAATGAATAAGTGAGAACATCGAGGATAAAACTTTCAGCATTTACCTGCATGGGTTGGCTTGTACTGAAATTTCAGAAAATTTATGCCATACGTATTTGATATTATATTTGTATTGACTACACCTAAAGACATTATTCCTGAAAATTTAGCAAAGTTTATGTAATGAATAAGTGAGAAAAACGAGGATTTAACTTTCAGCATTTACCAGCATGGGTTAGCTGGTACTGAAATTTCTGAAAATTTCTGAACTACATATTTGATATTAGATTTGTATTGACTACACCTAAAGACATTATTCCTGAAAATTTGGCAAAGTGCCTGTAATGAATAAGTGAGAAAATCGAGGATATAACTTTCAGCATTTAAAGCTATGGGTTAGCTTTTACTGAAATTTCTGAAAATTTATGACATACATATTTGATATTAGATTTGTATTCACTACACCTAGCGACATTATTCCTGAAAATTTTGCAAAGTTTCTGTAATGAATAAGTGAGAAAAACGAGAATATAACTTTCAGCATTTAAAGGTATGGGTTAGCTTGTACTGAAATTTCTGAAAACTTATGACATACATATTTGATATTAGATTTGTATTGACTACACCCAAAGACATTATTCCTGAAAATTTGGTAAAGTTTCTGTAATGAATAAGTGAGAAAATCGAGGATATAACTTTCAGCATTTAAAGGTATGGGTTAGCTTTTACTGAAATTTCTGAAAATTTCTGAACCACATATTTGATTTTAGATTTTTATTTTCTACACCTAACGACATTATTCCTGAAAATTTAGCAAAGTTTATGTAATGAATAAGTGAGAACATCTAAGATATAACTTTCAGCATTTACCAGCATGGGTTAGATTGTACTGAAATTTATGAAAATTTATGACTTACAAATTTGATATTATATTTGTATTGACTACACCTAAAGACATTATTCCTGAAAATTTGGCAAAGTTTCTGTAATGAATACGTGAGAAAAACGAGAATATAACTTTCAGCATTTAAAGGATAAGTTAGCTTTTAATGAAATTTCTGAATATTTCCGAACTACATATTTGATTTTAGATTTTTATTTACTACACCTAACGACATTATTCCTGAAAATTTGGCAAAGTTTCTGTAATGAATAAGTGAGAACATCGAGGATATAACTTTCAGCATTTACCAGCATGGATTAGCTTGTACTGAAATTTCTGAATATTTATGACTTACAAATTTGATATTATATTTGTATTGACTACACCTAAAGACATTATTCCTGAAAATTTGGCAAAGTTTCTGTAATGAATAAGTGAGAAAATCAAGGATATATCTTTCAGCATTTAAAGGTATGGGTTAGCCTTTACTGAAATTTCTGAAAATTTCTGACATACATATTTGATATTAGATTTTTATTTACTACACCTAACGACATTATTCCTGAAAATTTAGCAAAGTTTATGTAATGAATAAGTGAGAACTTCGAGGATTTAACTTTCAGCATTTACAAGCATGGGTTAGCTTGTACTGAAATTTCTGAAAATTTCTGAACTAAATATTTGATATTAGATTTGTATTGACTACAAATAAAGACATTATTCCTAAAAAGTTGGTAAAGTTTCTGTAATGAATAAGTGAGAAAAACGAGGATATAACTTTCAGATTTTACATGTATTGGTTAGCTTGTACTGAAATTTCTGAAAATTTATGACACATATTTGATATTAGATTTTTATTTACTACACCTAAAGACATTATTCCTGTATATTTAGCAAAGTTTATGTAATGAATAAGTGAGAACATCAAGGATATAACTTTCAGCATTTACCAGCATGGGTTAGCTTGTACTGAAATTTCTGAAAATTTCTGACATACATATTTGATATTAGATTTGTATTGACTACACGTAAAGACATTATTCCTGAAAATTTAGCAGAGTTTATGTAATGAATAAGTGAGAACATCGTGGATATAACTTTCAGCATTTACCAGCATGGGTTAGCTTGTACTGAAATTTCTGAAAATTTATGACATACAAATTTGATATTAAATTTGTATTGACTAGACCCAAAGACATTATTCCTGAAAATTTGGTAAAGTTTCTGTAATGAATAAGTGAGAAAAACGAGGATATAACTTTCAGCATTTACCAGCATGGGTTAGCTTTTACTGAAATTTCTGAAAACTTATGAACTACATATTTGAAATTAGATTTTTATTTACTACACCTAAAGATATTATTCCTGAAAATTTAGCAAAGTTTATGTAATGAATAAGTGTGAAAATCGATGATATAACTTTCAGAATTTACAGGTAAGGGTTAGTTTTTACTGAAATTTATGAAAATTTATGAATTGCATATTTGATGTCGAAGTTGCTTCATTTACAATAAAACCTGAATATTATAATAGGCCCTTAGTTTTTCTAAAATTGTCTCCCAAAGCAGCTGAAGTTTTTGTCTTATATTTTTAATTACAGTGGCCATTAACATTTGTAAATTTTGATGGACAATATAAACTGCTTTTCAGTTATCATGCTTCCATTGAGCTAAAATTTCACATATTTAAAAAAGTTAATTACAAGAAAATTTAAACATTTAATATTTTTATATCAACATTTAGGATCGAAGAGTTAAAAATCAAAGGTTGGATAAAATAACCTTCAAGCTTCTCGTTTTTCCATATGGTATTTTCTACAAAGAAGTAAATTGCTTGGAAACTTTAGTGCACACTTTCCTTTTTTTTTAATAATCGATGCAACTATAATTGACATATTTTATTTGCCACGTGCTTTGCTATTGCTTGTGTATATTGAATTTAATCGAATAATTTATGAAAGGTATAATTCATTTGAATAACGAATTTCATTCCAATGAAAATTTTACAGGAAAATCTGAGATACACGAAATTTGCATTTGTAGGTTTTCTCCTCGGGAGTTTACCGAAGTGTTTCTTTAAGCAGCTTCCCAAGTTTATAAGTCATGCATATACCTTTTCGACTTTAACTTGGCACAAATCACATTCAAGTTGGCATTAATCATTATCAGTTTGGCATTAATCAAAACCATATTAGTATTGAACAAATTCTTGTTGTCATTGTTTAATGCCAATATAGTTTTGATTAATACCAAACTTATAATGATTAATGCTAACTTGACTGTGATTAGTGCCATGTTGAAACTGAAATGGCATATATTCCGTGAAAATATATCTATTTTTCTCAAAACTTATGTTTTTACATATCTCTGCATTTTTGCAATACCTTGTGCATTTTCGTTACTCTTTAATTTCTATATTTAATGTATTTACGTTTATATTGCTGTCATTACGTACACAACAATTGTGTACTGGTTTACTCTTTGAATTGTTGACACGATCCTCGAAATTTTCAAACTAATGTTATGATTTTCGGTATTTACATTCATAAATTTTGTGTTAATAATAATAAGGTATTACATTAAATAAACACGACGGTCCGCAGAAGAGCCCCGGCTTTGACCCACATATTTTAATTTATAAAGCAAATACTATTTAATAAAGCAAGCAGAGAAGCCTTTAAAATCCGAGATGAAACATCCCCGGGCAAATTAATTAATTATTCAAAACAGCAAAATTTTATTTGCACGAAATTTTAAGTACTACTTCGGGAAAATACGGGCATGCAAAGGATTAAATTACATAAATTACAGATTAGGATATTATTACGGAATCATAATGCTCAACGAAAATGCAATTTCCACACAAGCGTTGTCAGAATTTAGGTAAAAGGGCAAATTATTTTTCAAAAAAATTATATTTTTTATTGTTTTCTTCCTTCTATAACAAAAATATAACAAAGAAATATAATTGTCTGCTACAAAGCATTGGTTGAGTGACCAGGGCAGGAAATGTAAAAAATATAATTATCCAATCAAATCGACCAACAGCTTTGAAATATTTCAGGTCTTTTCCTGAAAGCTATCGCCATACAAAACTGCATAGAAAACTAATGTATAAATTCAGTCAAAATATTTGATTTTTTTTTTAAATATCGCTCGGATAGTTGTAGAGATTTCAATGAAATATTGAAAGTTTTCAGGTCTTTTCCCTGAACTATTTGTATTCCTTCTATAACAAAAATATAACAAAAAATATGATTGTCTGCTACAAAGCGTTGGTTGAGTGACCAGGGCAGGAAACGTAAAAATTATAATTATCCAATCAAATTGACCAACAGGTTTGAAATTTTTCAGGTCTTTTCCTGAAAACTAACGCCATAGAAAACTGCATAGAAAACTAATGTATAAATTCAGTCAAATTATTTGATTTTTTTTAAATATCGCTCGGATAGTTGCAGAAATTTCAAATTAATATTACTTTTTGAAAGCTTTGAAACTTTTTGGGTTTTTTTTTTCTGGAAGCCAATCAGTTTCACCAACAGGCCTGAAAGTTTTCAGGTTTTTTCCCTAAACTATTTATATTCCTTCTATAACAAAAATATAACAAAATAATATAATTGTCTGTTACAAAGCGTTGGTTCAGTGAGCAGGGTAGGAAACGTAAAAATTATAAGTATCCAATCAAATCGACCAACAGGTTTGAAATTTGTCAGGTCTTTTCCTGAAAGCTATCGCAATAGAAAACTGCATAGAAAACTAATGTATAAATTCAGTCAAATTATTTGATTTTTTTTTTTAAATATCGCTGGGATAGTTGTAGAGATTTTAATTAAATATTACTTTTTGAAAGCTTTGAAACTTTTCAGGTTTTCGCCTGGAAGCCAATCAGTTTCACCTACAGGTTTGAAAGTTTTCAGATTTTTCCCTGAACTATTTGTTTTTTTTTACAAAATATTGTTGGATTTTTGTAGAGGTTACATTTAAATATTACTTTTTGAAAGCTTTGAAACTTTTCAGGTTTATGCCTGGAAGCCAATCAGATTCACCAACAGGTTTGAGAGTTTTCAGGTTTTTTTCCTGAACTATTTGGTTTTTTTTTTCGAAATATCGTTGGATTTTTGTAGTGGTTACATTTATATATTACTTTTTGAAAGCTTTGAAACTTTCAGGTTTATGCCTGGAGCCAATCAGATTCACCAACAGGTTTTAAAGTTTTGAGGTTTTTTCCCTGAACTATTTGTTGTTTTGTTTCGAAATATCGTTGGATTTTTGTAGAGGTTACATTTAAATATTACTTTTTGAAAGTTTTGAAACCTTTTCAGGTTATGCCTGGAGCCAATCAGATTCACCAACAGGTTTCAAATTTTTCAGGTCTTTTCCTGAAAGCTATCGCCATAGAAAACTGCATAGAAAACTAATGTATAAATTCAGTCAAATTATTTGATTATTTTTTTTAAATCGCTCGGATAGTTGTAGAGATTTCAATTAAATATTACTTTTTGAAACCTTTCAAACTTGTTCGTTTTTTTTTTTTTTGGGAAGTCAATCAGTTTCACCAACAGGCTTGAAAGTTTTCAGGTTTTTTCCCTGAACTATTTGTATTCCTTCTATAACAAAAATATAACAAAAAAATATGAGTGGAAACGTAAAAATTATAATTATCCAATCAAATTGACCAACAGGTTTGAAATTTTTCAGGTCTTTTCCTGAAAACTAACGCCATATAAAACTGCATAGAAAACTAATGTATAAATTCAGTCAAATTATTTGATTTTTTTTTAAATATCGCTTGGATAGTTGTAGAGATTTCAATGAAATATTACTTTTTGAAAGCTTTCAAACTTTTCAGGTTTTTGCCTGGAAGCTAACGCCATAGAAAACTGCATAGAAAACTAATGTATAAATTCAGTCAAATTATTTGTTTTTTTTTAATATCGCTGGGATAGTTTCAATTAAATATTACTTTTTGAAAGCTTTCAAACTTTTCAAGTTTTTGCCTTGAAGCTAATCAGTTTCACCAACAGGTTTGAAAGTTTTCAGGTTTTTTCTCTGAACTATTTGTATTCCTTCTATAACAAAAATATAACAAAAAAATATGAGTATCTGCTACAAAGCGTTGGTTGAGTGACCAGGGCAGGAAACGTAAAAATTATAATTATCCAATCAAATCAACCAACAGGTTTGAAATATTTCAGGTCTTTTCCTGAAAGCTAACGCCATATAAAACCGCGTAGAAAACTAATGTTTAAATTCAGTAATTTTTTTTTTTTTTTTTTAATATCGCTCGGACAGTTGTAGAGATTTCAATTAAATATTACTTTTTGAAAGCTTTGAAACTTTTCAGGTTTATGCCTGGAGCCAATCAGATTCACCAACAGGTTTGAAAGTTTTCAGGTTTTTTCCCTGAACTATTTGTTTATTTTTCGAACTATCATTGGATTTTTGTAGAGGTTACATTTAAATATTACTTTTTGAAAGCTTTGAAACTTTTCAGGTTTATGCCTGGAGCCAATCAGATTCACCAACAGGTCTGAAAATTTTCAGGTATATTCCCTGTGTTTTATTTCGAAATATTGTTAAACATTTGTAGATATTTCGTATAAATATTACTTTTTGAAAGCTTTGAAACTTTTCAGGTTTTTCCCTGGAAGCCAACCAGTTTCACCAACAGGTCTGAAACTTTCGGGTCTTTTCCCTGAGATATTTGGGGCTTTTTTTTTAAATATCGTTGGATTTTTGTAGTGGTTTCATTTAAATATAACTTTTTGAAAGCTTTGAAACTTTTCAGTTTTATGCATGGAAGCTAATCAGTTTCACCAACAGGTTGGAAAGTTTTCAGGTCTATTCCCTGAACTATTTGTTTTTTTTTTCGAAATATCGTTGGATTTTTGTAGTGGTTACATTTAAATATTACTTTTTGAAAGCTTTGAAACTTTCCAGGTGTATGCCTGGAGCCAATCAGATTCACCAACAGGTTTGAAAGTTTTTCAGGTATTTTCCCTGAACTATTTGGTTTTTTTTTTCAAAATATTGTTGGATTTTTGTTAAAGTTACATTTAAATATTACTTTTTGAAAGGTTCCATTTAAATATTACTTTGAAAGCTTTAAAAATTTCTCGTTTTTCCCTGGAAGCCAGTTCACCAGATCAGTTTCACCAACAGGTCTGAAAATTTTCGGGTATTTTCACTGGGCTATTTGTGTTTTTTTCTCGAAATATTGTTGGACATTTGTAGATATTTCGTTTAAATATTACTTTTTGATAGCTTTGAATCTTTTCTCGAGTTTTCGCAAAAAGTCAGCCAGAGACATCTCTCGCTGTTCAAAAGTATGTTTCCTTCTCACACTTCTCGCTGTTCAAAAGTATGTTTCTCTCTCACATCTCTCGCTGTTCACGAGTATTTTTCTCTCACGAAGCTATACTTCAGCGTTAAAAACGCCGTTTACTTAAGCACGAAATTACTTGCAATTAGCTGCGATCGCCAGTTCCAAGATAACGATAACCGCGCTTCACCACTGATGGGTAATGTGTTAATTAACCGAGGTTAACAAGCATCCGAGGCCCTCTCATTGTGCCCCTCGCGTGCCCGGGGCTCTTCAGGAGCGTTCCCGGGGAGGATAAAAATCCGCGCTCACACCCTAATCCGTGTGCAGCTGAGGCACGCGATGCAGTTATTCCACGAACGAGCCCCGAAGAAGCTAACATGTGGGGCTAATTAAATTCGCTACAGTGACTTATGCGAGGCCCCGTGTAATTAAGGAATCCGGCCTGAAGTTCTGCGTGTTAATCGGGGAATCCTGTGGGTCTCGGCTGCCACCAAGTCGCATTAAACGCGGAGACGTGAAGACGTAATGCATCTTACCAGACACTTGTCTGTGCAGACGCTTTGTGTTCGTTTGCGTGATGACAGTGTGAGCGCCAATTTGAATATCGTAATGGCACGCCTTATAGGGCTCCGTGTTGTAATGAGTTTCATTACAGTACACGGTACCATAATGAATTTCATTACGGTACACGGTACCATAACCAATTCCATTACGGTACTCTTAACAATCAGAAAATATACGTAATAGTATAAAATTTTAAATTTAGATTTATAACATTTTAAAAAGGAAATTTGCTGGTAATTTGCATATTTGTGTACTGACCAAAAAATATTCGTGTGGCATTAGGGAGCTATATTCTTCTTGCATGAGAACACAATAATTGTATGCAGAAAGCTACCAATCCACATTAGAAGTTAAACGAGATATCAGACTAGATGGCACGTGAAGAAGATTAAAATAATAATAGTAGCACAAAAAAATCACCAAGCCCAGATTGCTGAGAAAGTTCAGCACAACAAACAACCAACTCCATTAAACAATGTTGGTTAATAAATTTAAAAAACTAAATTTTATTTTAATTCAACTTTGCTTATGCCAAAATTTTAGTAATGATGTGTATTTTTTGATTGTTAATAAACTGTCATAAATAAAAAAGTTATGACTTTTTAACTGTTAACTCATTTTTCTCGGCTCTTTTGGACTTGGTTGGTTGTTGCTTTGAACCCTCCAATTGAGATTTTGTGATTTGAATCCGTTTTACACCCTTTACCAAAATTGAAATAAAGTCTCAACAGAATTTCAAATCATGCTTATATCCTGCAATCGAGGTACGTAATACGTATTTAGGTCGCTCGGTGTGATCGAATCGCCCCCTCCTCGAAGCGGGGGCTTAAAAAAGTAGTTTACACACACGCGACACTTCGAACCACCCTTCTTCTCCTCTCTTTTCCGAGCCGTCTACCCCACGCCCATTACTCTGGATGTAATTACCGAGTGTTCGCTTTCTAACGATCGGACGAGTGTGCAGAGCGCACCACCGATGGCAAGGGGGTGGCCGGAGGGGTAGAGGGATGAGCGGCTGACGTCGTCGACGTCGCGACGCTCTGGTAATTGCACTCAGGAAAGAAGCGATGGAAAAGGGGACCCGCTGGTTATTAGCGGCTATCTCTGGATTGTGTGTGCGATTTACGTTTGAGTATATGCGTTAACAGTGTCAGAACCGTCATGCTAAAAAGTTTGGCAGCCCCTGGTTTAAAATATTTCAACGTAAAACTGACTTTCCCGAAATCAGAAATAATAGCATATTATTCAACCAGCGCGTAATGATAGCCATTACTCATCAAAATGAAATTACATCCAAGCGGATAATGGGCATTATGTACTAGTTGAATACTATACTTTATCTACTATTTAATAATAAATGAATCCTAATATCAAAAATAATACTATATTATTCAACTAGCATGTAATGATGACAATCACCCATCAAAATGAAATTTCATTAGAGTGGGTAATGGCCGTTATGTGCGAGTTGATCACTATACTTTATCTACTATTTAATAATATATGAATACCTTTGCAAGTTCACTAAAGGTGTTGGCTTTCTATGGTCGATGGCCTTCCGATTGACGCAAAAACGTGTGCAGTTTCATGCAATTCAATTCGATGTGTACAATTTTTGTGTTCATGCCCTAACAGTACCAGGACCAATATGTTCAAATGTTTAAATTAGAATAATTTAAATTGACATAATATTTATACTTTTGATAGAATACACTGAAACGTTGAAAGAAATAATTGCATTTTACATAAATCATCAACCATGACGCCCGTCAAAGTATACGTCATGATGGCTTTGAAAGTACGTCATGATGATGAAAATGCAAGTCACCATATTTATCAAGATTCAGAATACTGATATTCAGAAGACTGGCATTCAGAAGTTGTTAGATGTGGAACCTATCGACACGTGCAGAAAGTCTTGAAAATTCAAGTCATCGAACACGAAATTACTTAGAATTCTGTAATACTATTATTAAATTAATGACTGGCGCAGAAGAAAAATGCAAATGAAATTAATCAGTCATGACTCGACGAATGGTCATTGAGGAATTACGGAGTTTTTACGGATGTCACTAAGAGTCACTATATCAAGATGACTCAGGCATGTCAAACAATTATAAAATCAATGACTCGTTCAGAACACTTTTGAGAACAATTTTAATTTTTGTTCTGAACGAGTCATTGATTTTATAATTGTCTCGTCATGCCTGAGTCATCTTGATATAGTGACTATAAGTGGCATTTATCGTGATGACTCGGCGTATATAGTCACGTCTTGATGTCACGTCTTGATAAAGAAAGTCACTATATTCAAGTAAACGATGATTCTTTTTTACGGATACCAATATGTAAAATCACATATTCATGACTCGTCATTCTGCATTCTAACGTTTATAGTCAATGATGAAATTATGACTCAAGCATTATGTCATATGATGATAAAATCAAATACGATAATGAAAGTCACTTAATTCAAGTCAACAATGATTATTAAGGTAAATCAAAGTTTCGTTGAAGTTTCACTATATTAATAGAATTTACTCTACAATCTTTTCGGTCTCACGACCATTGTCAAGAGTAACAGAGGTACTGTTACTCTGTTACTCTGTTGGTATGTTAAGTATGTTAGTATCTCTGTTACTCTTGACAATGGTCGTGAGACCGAAACTATTGTATAGTAAATTCTATTAATATAGTGAAACTTCAACCAAGTGTTTGATTTACCTTAATTATCATGTTTAACAAAGTGGTATTCACACATACTTTCAACTTAATCAACAATGATTATTTTTACGGATAACAGTAACAAAATCCTATGTTCATGACTCGTCATTCTGCATTATAACGTTTATATTCAAGATGACTCGGGCATTAAGTTATACAATGAAAAAATCAATGACTGATGTCTTGTGCACAACAAAAATGAAATAGGAATTTATCAGTGATGACTCGTCGTATGTAGTCAACGATGATATTGCTTGCGGATGTCCCACCTTGATAATGAAAGTCACCCTATGCAAGATTACTCAAGCATTATGTTATATAATGATTCGTTTGATAAAATGAATGATGGGACAATAATTAAAAAATGAATTTATCAGTGACGATTCAATGTACGTAGTCAACGATTAAATCCATTTTTTATGGAAGTTATATCTTGATGACGAAAGTCATATGAAAGCTATATTCAAGATGACTCGAGCATTGTCATACAATGATTAAATCAATTACTGATCATGACTGGTCGTATGTAGTCAACGATTAATTATTTTTTAAGGGTGCGACATCTTGATAATGAAAGTCATCTTGAATATTGATTATTAGATTAAGATGCTTCGGAGAGCAATTCTACAAAACAAGGAGGACACGGGATTAGCGCATCATTGCATTGAGAATAATCATTTCTTCAGAAATGACAGCCTGGAGGTAATGCACACCGGACACAAAGGGAGGCGGCTGGATTTACTCGAAATCCTAGAAATTCGAAAAGCGGTCACTAATGGGGATAATATTGTGAATGAACAGTTAATCTTTGATAATACGCCTTTGTTATGCGGCATCCGTTCGGAAAAACCAAGACTGTAATTCATTTATTGCCATGTTGTAAAATTTTTCTAGCTTAGTATATATTGCACATTTGTTAAATTTTAATTTTAGTATCTCTGTACTCTTGAGAATGGTCGTGAGGCCGAAACAATTGTAGAGGTTTATTCTATCAATACAGTGAAACTTTAACCAAGTGTTTGATTTAACCTAATATCCAATGGGTGATTTTTGAGATACATTTATTTTACTATCGATTTATTATCACAAATTCTCATGAGAAGTGTAGGTCTATAAAAATTGCAATATACAGGCGACTTTACAATCGGCATAAGAAACTTGTTTGAAAATCCCAATTATTCTGTCGAAATTGTGATAATTACTGTTACAAGTTTCAATGATTATTGTCTATTTGTAGTAATTTCTGTCAAAATTTGAATAATTTATGTAAAAATTTCAATTATTTACAAACATTTAATCTATTGCCATCAAAATCAAAAGTTGCCATCAAAAGTGTCCATCAAAATTTCGATTATTCTATCAAATTTTCTCAAAGTTTCAAAGATAAATGACAAAATGTTATTAAGCCACTATTTGTATTTGCTATACTATTTCTAGAAATCTGATTCAAAATTTCAATAAATTAACTAAAACTTTTAATTACGTTTACCAAAATTTAAATTATTACCAAATTTTCAATTGTTCCATCAAAATTTCGATTATTCTATTAAATTTTCAAAGATAACTAAAAAAAATTCACTGAGTTGTCGTTATCTAATTCTGAGATAAGGTATAAGGTTCAATCAATTAAAAAAAAAAAATTATTACTGTTAAAGTTTCAATGATTATTGTCCATTTCTAGTAATTTCAGTAAAATTTTCAATAAACCATGTAAAAATTTCAATTAAGTTTACCATCATTTAAATTATTACCAAATTTTCAATTGTTCCATCAAAATTTCGATTATTCTATTAAATTTTCAAAGATAACTAAAAAAAATTCACTGAGTTGTCGTTATCTAACTCTGAGATAAGGTATAAGGTTCAATCAATTAAAAAAATATATTATTACTGTTAAAGTTTCGATGATTATTGTCCATTTCTAGTAATTTCAGTAAAATTTTCAATAAACCATAAAAAATTCAATTACGTTTACCATCATTTAAATTGGTACAAAATTTTCAATTGTTCCATCAAAATTTCGATGATTCTACTAAATTTTCAAAGAAAATGACAAAATTTCACCGAGTTGTCGTTATCTAACTAAGATAAGGTATAAGGTTCAATCAATTAAAAACAAATTATTATTACTGTCAAGTTTCAATGATTATTGTCCATTTCTAGTAATTTCAGTAAAATTTTCAATAAACTATGCAAATATTTCAATTACGTTTACCAATATTTAAATTTTGCCACCTTTTCAATTGTTTCCATGAAAATTTCGAGACAATTGCCAAAATTTTACTGAATTTCCGTTATCTAGCTCTAAGATATGGTACAAGGTGCAATCAGATGAACATCAACTATAGTTTTATAGCACTTTGGCAGCATTTATTGAAATATTGACAGAAATCCCAAAATATTAACACTAATCGTTGAAAATTTGACTGTGATCAATGCAATTTTTGATAGAATGACTGAAATTTTCTGTGAAATAATTAAAAATTCGACACTAATAGTTGAAATATTGAAAAAATCTTCGAAATGTTGACAGAAATAAATGAAAATTTGACGGTGATGTTTAAAATTTTGGCTGATTTCATGAATTAACATAGATCACCAAATATCATTGACAATCTAGAGCAATTATTGCTACTTTTGAAAGAATGATTAAGATTTTCACAGAAATATCTTAGAATTTGACAGTTATAAATTAAAATGTTGAAAAAACTCTCCGAGTGTTGACAGAAATAAATGAAAATTCGACAGTCATAATGATATATAATTTTAATGATTTCATAAAGGAACACAGTTCACCTTCAAAAGTAGCATTAATTGCTCTAGATTGTCAATGGTATTTGGTAATCTGTGTTAACTCATGAAATCAGCCAAAATTTTAACCATCACTGTCAAATTTTCATTTATTTCTGTCAACATTTCGAAGATTTTTTCAATATTTCAACTATTAGCGTCGAATTTTTAATTATTTCACTGAAAATTTCAGTCATTCTATCAAAAATTACAATGATCACAGTCAAATTTTCAACGATTACTGTTAATATTTAGGGATTTTTGTTAATATTTCAATAAATCCTGCCAAAGTGCTATAAAACGATAGTTGATGCTGATGATTAATATCATTAATAATTTACAGTAATGATTCCAACTTTTGACAGAATGATTGAAATTTTCATAGAAATATCTAAAAATTCTATAGTCATAAATTGAAATGTTAAAAAAATCTCTAAAATGTTGACAGAAACAAATATAAATTTGACAACGATGATTGAAAAGCTGGCAGATTGCGTGAATTAAAAAAATAATCTTCATTGGGGTGATTATTTCTTTAAAATTTCGATAATGCTGCCAATGCTTTTATGCTTTTAATGTTAATGCTTTTGATAGAAATCATTGCAATGTTGACAGAATTGTTGAAATATTACAGAAATCATTAAAAATCTGTCAGTAATTATTGAAATGTTGGATTAATCGTCGAAATGTAAATATAAGTAAAAAGTAATTTTACAGTAATGACTCGAGCATTATGTCATACAATGATAAAGTCAATTACTCGTTCAGAACAAAAATTAAAATAGAATCAGTAATGACACGGTATATGAAGTTATCAATGATTTTTCTTTACGGATGTCATATCTTTATAAAATCTCACATTCAGGATGACTCGGCATTTTGCGCTGTGACGTTTCTAGCCATCGATGATATAATTTTACAATAGTCACATTTTGATAGTCACCATATTCTAGATCAGTGGTTCTCGAGATTTTTTGATCTGCGAACCAAAATTCGCTCTGAATGAGCAATGAACAATCTAGACTTTGGAATGTTCTAGGGCAATATATAATCCAGACTTTGGAGTTATCTACATTTCTATTATTAAAAACAATACACTACCACAGTCACCACACATTAGATCAGCGGTTGTCAACCTATTTTGATCTGGGAACCCAAATTGGCTCTGAATGGACAATTCAACATCCAGACTTTGGAGTCATCTACATTTATATTATTAGAAACTATATAGCATCAGTCATAATATTCTAGATCAGCGCTTCTCAAGCTTTTTTGATCTGGGAACCCAAATTCGCTCTGAATGGTGATTGAACAAGCCAGACTTTGGAGTTCAGAATTGCCAATAAACTATCAGACTTTGGAGTTATCTACATTTGTATTATTAGAAACCATACACCACCACAGTCACCATATTCTAGATCAGTGGTTCTCAACATTTTTTGATCTGGGAACCCAAAATAGATCTGAATGGACAATGAACAAACCAGACTTTGGAGTTATCTACATTTATATTATTGGAAACAATATAACATTAGTCATAATATTCTAGATCAGCGCTTCTCAAGCTTTTTTTATCTGGGAACCCAAATTCGCTCTGAATGGTGAATGAACAAGCCAGACTTTGAAGTTCTGAATTGCCAATAAACAATCAGACTTTGGCGTTATCTACATTTGTATTATTAGAAACAATACACCACCACAGTCACCATATTCTAGATCAGTGGTTCTCAACCTTTTTTGATCTGGGAACCCAAATTGGCTCTGAATGGACCATTAAAAATCCAGACTTTGGAGTTATCTACATTTATATTATTAGAAACAATATAACATTAGTCATAATATTCTAGATCAGCGCTTCTCAAGCTTTTTTGACCTGGGAACCCAAATTCGCTCTGAATGGTGAATGAACAAGCCAGACTTTGAAGTTCTGAATTGCCAATAAACAATCAGACTTTGGCGTTATCTACATTTGTATTATTAGAAACAATACACCACCACAGTCACCATATTCTAGATCAGTGGTTCTCAACCTTTTTTGATCTGGGAACCCAAATTGGCTCTGAATGGACCATTAAAAATCCAGACTTTGGAGTTATCTACATTTATATTATTAGAAACAATATAACATCAGTCATAATATTCTAGATCAGCGCTTCTCAAGCTTTTTTGACCTGGGAACCCAAATTTGCTCTGAATGGTGAATGAACAAGCCTGACTTTGCAGTTCTGAATTGCCAATAAACAATCAGACTTTGAAGTTATCTACATTTGTATTATTAGAAACCATACACCACCACGTCACCATATTCTAGATCAGTGGTTCTCAACATTTTTTGATCTGGGAACCCAAAATAGATCTGAATGGACAATGAACAAACCAGACTTTGGAGTTATCTACATTTATATTATTGGAAACAATATAACATTAGTCATAATATTCTTGATCAGCGCTTCTCAAGCTTTTTTGATCTGGGAACCCAAATTACGCTCTGAATGGTGAATGAACAAGCCAGACTTTGAAGTTCTGAATTGCCAATAAACAATCAGACTTTGGCGTTATCTACATTTGTATTATTAGAAACAATACACCACCACAGTCACCATATTCTAGATCAGTGGTTCTCAACCTTTTTTGATCTGGGAACCCAAATTGGCTCTGAATGGACCATTAAAAATCCAGACTTTGGAGTTATCTACATTTATATTATTAGAAACAATATAACATCAGTCATAATATTCTAGATCAGCGCTTCTCAAGCTTTTTTGACCTGGGAACCCAAATTTGCTCTGAATGGTGAATGAACAAGCCAGACTTTGGAGTTCTGAATTGCCAATAAACAATCAGACTTTGGAGTTATCTACATTTGTATTATTAGAAACCATACACCACCACAGTCACCATATTCTAGATCAGTGGTTCTCAACATTTTTTGATCTGGGAACCCAAAATAGATCTGAATGGACAATGAACAAACCAGACTTTGGAGTTATCTACATTTATATTATTGGAAACAATATAACATTAGTCATAATATTCTAGATCAGCGCTTCTCAAGCTTTTTTGATCTGGGAACCCAAATTCGCTCTGAATGGTGAATGAACAAGCCAGACTTTGGAGTTCTGAATTGCCAATAAACAATCAGACTTTCGAGTTATCTACATTTGTATTATTAGAAACAATATACCACCACAGTCACCTTATTCTAGATCAGTGGTTCACAACATTTTTTTAATCTGGGAACCCAAATTGGATCTGGATGGACAATGAACAATCCAAACTTTGGAGTTATCTACATTTATATTATTGGAAACAATATAACATCAGTCATAATAATCTAGATCAGCGTTTCTCAAGCTTTTTTGACCTGGGAACCCAAATTTGCTCTGAATGGTGAATGAACAAGCCAGACTTTGGAGTTCTGAATTGCCAATAAACAATCAGACTTTGAAGTTATCTACATTTGTATTATTAGAAACCATACACCACCACAGTCACCATATTCTAGATCAGTGGTTCACAACATTTATTTTTATCTGAGAACACAAATTGGATCTGAATGGACAATTAAAAATCCAGACTTTGGAGTTATCTACATTTATATTATTAGAAACAATATAACATCAGTCATAATATTCCGGATCAGCGCTTCTTAAGCTTTTTTGATCAGGGAACCCAAATTCGCTCTGAATGGTGAATGAACAAGCCAGTCTTTGGAGTTCTGAATTTCCTATAAACAATCAGACTTTCTAGTTATCTAAATTACTATTATTAGAAACAATGCACCATCACAGGCACCATATTCTAGATCAGTGGTTCACAACTTTTTTTTTTAATCTGGGAACCCAAATTGGATCTGAATGGACAATGAACAATTCAGACTTTGGAGTTATCTACAGTTATATTATTAGAAACAATATAACATCAGACATAATATTCTAGATCAGCGTTTCTCAAGCTTTTTTTGATCTGGGAACTCAAATTCGTTCTGAATGGTAAATAAACAAGCCAGACTTTAGAGTTCTGAATTGCCAATAAACAATCAGACCTTGGAGTTATCTACATTTGTATTATTAGAAACAATACACCACCACAGTCACCATATTCTAGATCAGTGGTTCTCAAGCTGTTTTGATCAGAGAACCCAAATTCCTTCTGAATGAGCAATGAACAATCTAGACTTTCAAGTTCGGAACTAGAGCAATGCACAATCCAGACCTTGGGTATATCTACAATTCTATTATTAGAAACAATACACCATCACAGTCACCATATACTGGATCAGTGGTTCTTAACTTTTTTTTTATCTGGGAACCCAAATTTACTCTGAATAGACAATGAACAATCCAGTCTTTGGAGTTATCTACATGTCTGTTGCTAGAGACAATACACCGCCATATGCACTATATTCTAGATCAGCGGTTCTCTACCTTTTTTGATATGGACACAGAAATTCTCTTTAAATGGATAATGAACAACAATTCAGACTTTGGAGTTCTGAATAGGCAATTCAGTAACCTGTTTAGTTAAGTTTGTTATGAACAATCCAGACTTTGGAGTTAACTACATTTCTATTATCAGAAACAATACACCACTACGATTAAAAATTACATCTTTATTTCTATAGTAGTAATGGTTACAGTGCAGTTAACTACAAACATTACACGATACACTTAGCGACCACATGGCATTCTGTATGCAATAATGAATTTATCCAACACCTCCTAACTATACAACCATAATTGTACTGATGTCAGTTGAATTATGTATCCTATAACTCACTAGTGAGTTGTAAACCATTCATAACTCACGCTCACTCAAATCAACTTGCCTCGGCGTTCAAATTAATTTGTCAAATAAAAATGTTACAATTGTCATCAGAAAAATAATGTGTTTTAACGAAATCTGGATAAAATTATGTATAGATCTCGTCTATTATAGGTCACAAGTAATTTCTTAAAGCAAAGCAAAGCCTAATTCGTATTTTCTCGTGACTTATTACACGTATAATACAATTGTATCATAAATAACTATTATCAGTTCTCTGAGAGAAAACCTTAAAATTTTAAACGAAATAAGTCAACAGTAAATCCAAGAGTTCTAAATTAAATGTTTAGCCCTGAAATTTCGCCAAGTTTCTCAAAGTGATTTAGTGTTTCATATATTTGTTGAGTTTGTGTACTTCGGCTCTTAATTATAAATTTATAAATATTTAATCTGTTTCCACGTAATTACGCCACACGTTAATAAATAAATCAGTCTGGAGTCTTTCCTGAATTATTTATTCTCTCATCTCTGGGGAGCAGAGGCTGACGAGAGCAATGAAATATGAATCACCGCATTCGGTCATTAGGGTCGCAAGAACGTGAAAAAGAGCTTTATGGATGACGTGCGTCTGCCCGGAGACGCACAATTCGTCACAATTAATTTGCAGACGGGCAATCTGGTAGATTGCGCGCAGAAAAACGCACATCTGGAAACGATGATATATAAATACGGATTCCTGCCTCTCGGCGAAGACACAAAAGATCGATTAGCCGGAGCTGGGCTCGTGAAAGCCAGATAAAACCCGAGCTTCGGTCAGCCCATTACAACCGCGAAAAAACGAAAGCAGAAACTATAAAAAAATATATAATAATAAATGGTGATGGTTTTTTGGATAATAACATTGGTCTACAAATTAAAATAAAAAAATTGTTTGCATAAGAGGAGAATGTTTTCCAAGTAATTTCGGTGCGTAGAATTCAAATTTACCACCACAATTGCGCTAGTACTTTTTATGTCGCATGGATGGCGCTACGTAAAGTAATTTGACGGAAACCCACATTTATTCTCTATCTTCATAATAATAGTGCTTAAATATGTCAAGTAGATCGTTTGTTCCTAATTCAAGCTATTTCTGCTTTGTTTGTAGTAAATATATGGGGTGCTTACATATAGTAATAATAATAGTAATATAATATATTACATATAATAATAATAATAAAAAAATAATAACAATTTAAATAATTGTTAATGCTTTATTGGTGTTAACGTTCACAACTCACAGCTCAAACTAGTTTGCGAAAACGATGCAAGCCCAAATAGGAAACTCTGGAGGAACACTCTGGCCTAATCTTCGGCATTAATCACGAATGAAGTCGTACGTCTCCAAATTAGTTTAATCCTGCGATACGCTCCTAACGGTCACTTCCGCTCCGAGTCCCTGTGTGGTTTTAGGCCTTCATGCGGGATGGGGCCGTTCCGGCTTTTATTCTTGGCGATGAGTGCGTTGGGTAAACGAAGCCCTCAGGGATCTGGTGATAAAAGAGGAGGCACGGGATTTGATTAAACCGTGTGCCACATGATCGATATCGCAGGCGACACTGTGGGGCCCTCGTGCGACTTAATTAGGGTCGCAGGGACACCCTACGCCATGTGATTTTTCAACCCTTAATTAATAGCGCCACAGCACAATAGCGTACACATATTACGAAGTTAAATATAAATAACTATAATTGAACCAAGGAAACTGTAGTAGATTTTGTTACAAAAGAGATATACTTGCAGTTACAAAATACAATGGCATATAAATAACAGAAAATGACAAATGGGCAAATGAACTTAATTATAGGGCTACCAAGCAGAGATGGAAGAGCCTATGGAAGAGAACTATAGAAAATGACTATAGAAGATGCCTATATCCAGCAGTAGATAAATCAAGGCTTAGAAGAATAAGAAGAAAAAGATGATGAAGAAGATGATGAAGAAGATGACGAAGAAGATGGCGAAGAAGAAGATAAAGTAGAAGTAGAAGAAGAAGTAGAAGATGAAGTAGAAGTGGAAGAAGAAGTAGAAGAAGCAGAAGAAGAAGTAGAAGTAGAAGAAGTAGAAAAAGAAGTAGAAGTAGAAGGAGAACAAAAGCTAGTACATTATGAGAAAGTTATTGAGGTGTTTAGCTCTAGATTTAGAGTTTTATATCCGATGTTTCAGAAATCGTATGTATGGATTTAATCCACGTGTAATGCAAGATTCAATTACAAAATATACACCTCAAGATTCCAAGGTTATAATTTAATAGCAAGAACCTACGTAAGAGCAAAAAACCTAACATCATATGTTTTGCCTAAAAATAAACTAATCAAGGCTGAGAAGAAGAAGATGAAGAAGAAAAAGAAGTACAAGAACAAGAAGAAGAACGAGTAGAAGAAGAAAAAATAGAAGATGAAGAAGAAGAGTTAGTAAATTATGAGAAAGATTTAGAGTTTTATTTCCAATGTTTCAGAAATCTCATGTATGGATTTATGGATTACAAAATATACACCTTAAGATTCCAAAGATAGAATTTAATAGCAAGAACCTACGTAACAGCAAAAAATCCTAACATAATATGTTTTGCCTAAAAATTTACTAGTATCTACAAACAATTATGAAGCTTTGTTTTCTGTAATAGAAATTACACCATTGATATTTGTCTTTCAATAAAATAAAACTTCAAACATTATTTGATGTTGACTACAAAATGTACGGCTCAAGATTCCAAAGATTGTATATAATAGCAAGATCCTACGTAACAGCAAATAATCCTAACATCATATGTTTTGCCTAAAAATTTACTAGTGTCTACAAACAATTATGAAGCTTTGTTTTCTGAAATAGAAATTACACCATTGCAATTTGTCTTTCAATAAAATAAAACTTCAAACATTATTTGATGTTGATTACAAAATATACACCTCAAGATTCCAAAGATTGAATTTAATAGCAAGAACCTACGTAACAGCAAAAAATCCAAACATCATATGTTTTGCCTAAAAATAGAATAATCAAGGCTGAGAAGAAGAAGAGCATGAAGAAGAAAAAGAAGTAGGAGAAGAAGAAGAACGAGTAGAAGAAGAAATAGAAGATGAAGAAGAAGAGTTAGTGAATTATAAGAAAGTTATTGAGGTGTTTAGCTGTAGATTTAGAGTTTTATTTCAAATGTTTCAGAAATCTCATGTATGGATTTATCGATTACAACATATACCTAGATATTTGTCTTTCAATAAAATAAAACTTTAAACATTATTTGATGTTGATTACAAAATATACACCTCAAGATTCCAAAGATAGAATTTAATAGCAAGAACCTACGCAACAGCAAAGAATCCTAACATCATATGTTTTGCCTAAAAATTTACTAGTGTCTACAAACAATTATGAAGCTTTGTTTTCTGAAATAAAAATTACACCATTGATATTTGCCTTTCAATAAAATAAAACTTCAAATATTATTTGATGTTTGTAAATATTTTTTGTGACTGTCGATTGCTGAACAGTTTTATTCAAGAACTTCAAGATTACAAAATATACACCTCAAGATACCAAAGATAGAATTTAATAGCAAGAACCTACGAAACAGCAAATAATCCTAACACCATATGTTTTGCGTAAAAATTTACTAGTATCTACAAACAATTATGAAGCTTTGTTTTCTGAAATAGAAATTACATCATTGATATTTGTCTTTCAATAAAATAAAACTTCAAACATTATTTGTTGATTACAAAATATACACCTCAAGATTCCAAAGATATGATTTAATAGCAAGAACCTACGTAACAGCAAAACATCCTAACATCATATGTTTTGCCCAAAAATGTACTACTGTCTACAAACAATTATGAAGCTTTGTTTTCTGAAATAGAAATTACACCATTGATATTAATCTTTCAATAAAATAAAACTTCAAACATTATTTGATGTTTGTTTGAAAATATTTTTTATGTGACTTTTGATTGCTGAACAGTTTTATTCAAGAACTTGAAAGTTTGAAGTGAATAAATGAAGCCATTGCCAAATTACGTTTTTTTAATACAATAATATCATAATTTAAAAAAATTATATTTTCTCATCATAAATTGATTTTCGTAACGATTTTTACTGATTAAACACTTTTTAGGCATACAAATAAATAACTAAATCACAAAAATACAAATTTCGTGGTAAAGCTGAATAAGTATCGAAAAAAGTATTGGAATCAAATTTGCATTTATTCTCATTTATTGTTGTTATTTGATATTTAGCATTTTATTCACATTTATTGTTGTTATGTGATATTTAGCGTTCTATTCACATCTATTGCTGTTATGTAATATTTAGCATTCTATTATCATTTATTATTGTTATGTGATATTTAGCGTTTTATTCTCATCTATTGTTGTTATTTGATAATTAGCATTCTATTCTCATATGTTGTTGTTATGTGATATTTGACATTATATTTTCATGTATTGTTGTTATATGATATTTAGCATTCTGTTACTTGGGATCCCCAAAAAGGATAATAAGACACGAATTAGTCATTGATGAGAAACAAAACGAATTAGAGAATTATTGTTGTTATATGATATTTAGCAACATATTCTCACTTGTTGTTGTTATGTGATATTTGACACTCTATACTTATTGATTGTTATGTGATATTTAGCATTATATTTTCATTTATTGTTGTTATGTGATATTTGACACTAAATTTTTAAGAGAATTAGTTTCAGGTGTACTGTACACGAATCTAATATCAAATTTGCAAATAATAAATTTTCAGAAATTTCAGTAATAGCTAAGGGGGTTTTCGCAGTCGCCCAAAATGTAGCGTTTTCGTAATTCCAACAAATCGCCGTTATTTCTGAACAGATTTGCTTTAAATTTCGTATACATGTTCACAGTTAAATTACCAAGGAAAGTACCAGGCTTTTTTTCCTAATATTGATTTAATTTTCGAGAAAAACTTGAAAACGTAGCAAAATAAAAAATAAAAAAATTAAATTTAAAAATAGGGCTTGGTACATTAGTAGATATTATAAAGAACTCTTAGAATCCTTTTTCAAATTTAAAAAAAATGAAAACTGTGGCTTAAACATTGGAAGTACGATTGGCAATTTTCACAAAAATCTCGATGCTTTCGCTCTGTCGGCCGCACAGTACCCTCCTCGGTCAATCCGAAGTAGGTACCTGCCTTCGGATACTTGTCAATGCAGAAAGTTAAGTGTTTGATTTTCTGCCTTATTTAATACTGAAACTTTATCAACATTTCAGGAGTATTAGCTTCAGCTGTACTAAACACATATTTAATATTAAAAATGCAATTAATACATTTTCAGAAATTTCAGTAATAACTAACCCATACCTGTCATTGCAGAAAGTTAAATGTTTGATTTTCTGCCTTGTTTAATACCGAAACATTGTCAAATTTTCAGGAGTATTAGCTTCAGCTGAACTAAACACAGATTTAATATTAAATATGCAATTAATACATTTTCAGAAATTTCAGTAATAGCTAACTCATACTTGTCAATGCAGAAAGTTATATGTTTAATTTTCTCCCTTATTTAATACTGAAACTTTGTCAAATTTTCAGGAGAATTAGTTTCAGGTGTACTGTATACGAATCTAATATCAAATTTGCAAATAATAAATTTTCAGAAATTTCAGTAATAGCTAACCCATACTTGTCAATGCAGTAAGTTATGTGTTTATATTCTATTTTATGTTTCTATTCATATTTATTGTTGTTATGTGATATTTAGGATTCTATTCTCATACATTGTTGTTATATGATATTTAGAATTCTCTGACTTGGGATCCCCAAAAAGGATAATGAGACACGAATGACTCGTTGGGGAGATACAAAACGAATTAGAGCCGAAAAGTAATCCGTTTGTTATGAAATATAAATACACTCGAGATGAAATGAGGAATTTTATGTTGTGGATTTAAAAAAAACGTGTACGAGGAGTGAAAGCAATCTCACAACATTGCGTCATGTACACGATTTAATTAATCAACAAGCGAAATGGAAAAATATACTGGATTTTATATTCACCATAATTTCTTCAAATACTTTGGTTTTATGCAATTTCTTTTTGTAGACAATTTATGAATTTTGTGAAATCCCACAAATCTCTTAGTAAAAGTTCCTAAAAATAATAGGAATTTAAACATATATATGTTAAAATTGCAGATATTCTAAAACTGTCACAATTATTATTAAATTCCATGGTTTTCTGCAATTGTTACAGACATATTCCGAGATTTATCAAATTTTCTAAACTTTATTTCTAAACGTTAAAAAGGCAATAATTTCAAATATTTGAACGTTCAAATTCTGAAATGCCATAGAATGTCGTGAAATTTATTGGTTTTCTGCATTTTTTTATAGAAATCTTATGGAATTTCTTGGGTTCCTTCAATATTTATAGAATTTTTATGTATTTTCATTAACATTCATAGTTTTCAGGAATTTTTGTAGACATTTTCTGAAATTCATTGAATATCAGAAACGATTACGTCAACATTCCTAAAAATGGCAATAATTTGAAACATTTGGAAGTCAAAATTCTGAATTGCCATAGGCTTTCATGAAATTTTAATATTTTCTGCAGTTTTTGTAGAAATTTTAAGCAATTTCCTAATTGCCTGCAATATTTTTAGAATTTTTATGTATTTTCATTAAATTTCATGGTTTCCTGCAATTTTTATAGACATATTTTAAAATTGATCGAATATCAGAAACGTTCACGTCAAAATTCCTATAAATGATAATAATAATAATAAAGAATATTTATTAGAAACTGTAAAAAGGGCAATCATTTCAAACATTTGAACGTTAAAATTCTGAGCATTTAGAATTTCGTAAAATTGCGGTTTCCTGCATTTTTATGAAAATTTTATGGAATTTCCTGGTTTCCTGCAATATTTACAGATTTTTTATGTATTTTCATTAAATTTCATGGCCTTATGCAATTTTTATAGACATGTTCTGAAATATATCGAATATCAGAAACGTTTTCGTCAAAATTTCTAAAACAGGCAATCATTTGAAACATTTGGTGTTAAAATTCTGAATTACCATAGAATTTCATAATATTTTACGGTTTTCTGCATTTTTTATAGAAATTTTATGGAATTTCCTGGTTTCCTGCAATATTTATAGAATTTTTATGTAATTTTCCACTTTCCCCTAAATGTATAGGAATTGCTTCTCTACACAAAGAAAATCGTAGTAATATTGTATAAAATCCGAAATATTTTTATAGCTCAATATGCAAAAGTCAAACAAACACAGAAATCATAGTAATATTGTATCAAATCCGGGGAAAAATAACAATTCAATATGCTATAGGTCAACGAGTACTGATAGTAATGATATTATTTATTGAAATTTTCAGTAAAGTTTTTCCAAATTCCATAATTTCATATTTCATAGACATGTACAACATGAAATATTGTACATACATTAAATTTCTTAAGGGATATATTTTCAGGATATGTGAGGATTACAAACTAATTTTGAAGATTATAGAATTTTTATAGAATTATAAATATTCTTATAGAATTTCATAGTTTCGTGCATTTTTTATTAAAAAAATTGCAGAAGTGAATTCCGGAAAGTAAGAATCCGAGAAAATGTGTACAAAGTTCAACGTTGCATGTTTGCATTTTGAACCAATATTTGTACATCGAATCTTGCACTTTAGGATTACACATTTAGTACTACCCATCAAATTCGAGGACATAACAGTCCTAGTTAGTACACTAACAGTGTTAGTCCAGAATTATGTATGTAGTCATGCATTAATTCCGATTGGAAAATCCAGGTGAATTAGTGACACAAAATATCTTATTGGTTAGTTTGCTAGGGTTGTAAATATGCATAAAAATATTAACAATTTACAAAAAATGAAAAAAATGGGTACAAAGTTCAACAATTCTGTTTGCATTTTGAACCAATATTTGTACATCGGAGTTTGCACTTCTGGATTACACATTTAGTGCTACCCATCAAATTCGAGGACATAACAGTCCTAGTCAGTCCACTAACAGTGTTAGTCCAGAATTATGTCTGCAGTCATGCATTAATTCCGTCTGGAGAATTCAGGTGAATTAGTGACACAAAATATCTTAAAAATAAATAAATCGTTTCAAATTTCAACACGTCTTTCAGTTTGATAAGATTCTCAGATTCTTAGATTATTTATTAGATTTTATAGATTCCGAAATTTCTTAATAATTTCTTACTGTACATTTTGAACAAATATTTGTTCACCAGATTTTCGCAGCAGAAACATCTCCAGTTCTGGAGTATTTATTTAGTACTACTCATCTAATTCAGTCCAAATGCCTCAGGCATGGTGCCAACTTTCACGAAGGGTATAAGGATCGAGGAGAGAGATCTAATTCAGGGGCATACTTAGTGTTGGTCCAGAATTATGTTCGAGTGCGTTAATTGCATTTAGAAAATCCAGGTAATAAACGAAGAATTTGACTTATAAAAAAATAGTTTGATCATGTACAAAATTTTTACTTATTCTGAAGTGGTAAATGCGTTACTTTTCGTATGAAATTAATTATCACTAGTTAAATAATGCTTTTTACGAGTGGTTTTGAGATATAACAAGTTTGTGTTTAAATGTATAATATGTTTAATAAAAGGCCTATTATTCTGTCGGTGAGTTTCTTCTCAACTGATCCAGGATTGAGTCGAGCTAATATTTGTACATAACTGTGGTCACTAATTGTTGTCGTATATATGTTTTTATGTGTTTCTTATTTTCTTTTCTATTTTCCTGTATTTTTTTCTTTGAATTTATGACTAATCACATCTGTATGATGCAGCAATGTGATACAATGAATATTATTATTATTATTATAATCATTGTCAAATGATGATAATTACAATCAAGGTAATTATAGTCATAATTACATTACTTTATTCTTTATTCCTTGTTTGTAGTTTTATGCCCTATCTGGGCATCACATTGTCATTCAGTACATAAGTAAGTACATTGATATATGACCTGTTGAAAATCAGAGAAGTGTCCATTTTATTACTCCGATAAGTCCAGAAATATACAACAGATATTCTTCTTCGTGTGATTTATCCATTCTCGATATTAGAGATAGTCATTTCTATTTGTACCTTATACATATATTAGTTTTCGGAAACATTTGAATAACTGATTTCAGAAACAACCCAAGTCACAAATAACTAGTTTTGAAATAATTAATGAAACATTTAATAGTTACAGACCAATGTTTAAATGTTTCTGCCCTCAGTTGCTATTTTCAGAGGGTCCAATACACATTTAAAATGATTGAATAATGTTGCTTTTGAGCTCGATCGTAAAAACTACACCTTTTAAGTGCCATTTGATGAAAATTTCTCTAGTATAACCAAGTGGACTTAGGGGGTTTCTGAAATCAGTGATTCCATTAAAGGGAGTCATTCGACACCACTTTTTAAGCAACGAAATTCGCAATACAAGAGATATCTCTTGTATAATTATCATTCCCATTGCGGTTAATTGTTGATATGTTCTGTGTCTGACGTTTAGCATTGATAAATTTATGTATCTCTTGTCAATCTAAGAAAATAAAATTGTATTGTATTGTATTATATTTCTGGATTTTCTGAATTTAATCAGAAAATGCTGAATTAAAAAAATAGTGATCCCACCACTCTGGTTTTCACCGGCTCATATTTCTAAAAGACTCCAAGTAGAATAGCACTTTATGCATCCTCAAGTACTTGTTCACGACGTATATAATTTACTACAATTGTTGCATTTTAGAACCATTTCTCATGTTTAAGTCAATTGTTGTAACTTATACCAATTTGCTTTGCTTGAGGTCAATAATTACATGAAACGATGATACATGATTAGATGAGATGTTCCTTGTATAATTACCATTCCCATTGCGGTTAATTATTGATACTTTCTGTGTCTGACGTTTCGCATTGTCACATTTATGTATCTTTTGTCAATGTAAATAAATAAAATTGTATTGTATTACATTTTTGGGTTTTCCTAATTTAAACTGAAAATACTGAATTAAAAAAATAGTGCTTCCACCACTCTGGTTTTCAACGGCTCATATTTCTAAAAGACTCCAAGTAGGGTGGCACTTTATGCACCCTCAAATATTTGCTCAAGAAGTATGGAATTTGCTACAAGTGTTGCACTTTCGAAGCATTTCTCATGTATAAGTTACTTCTTGTAACTAATACCAATTTGCTTTGCCTCAGTTGATAAAACGGTGATACATGATTTCATGAGATGTTCCTTGTATAATTACGATTCCCATTGCGGTTAATTGTTGATACTTTCTATGTATGACGTTTTTCATTGTTTTCATTGTTACATTTATGTATCTTTTGCCAATATAAATAAATAAAAATGTATTGAATTATATTTCTGGATTTTCTGAATTTTATCTGAAAATACTGAATTAAAAAAGTGCTTCCACCACTCTGGTTTTCAACAGCTCATATTTCTAAATGACTCCAAGTATGATAGCACTTTATGTTCAACAGTTCATATTTCTAAATGACTCCAAGTATGATAGCACTTTATGTTCAACAGCTCATATTTCTAAATGACTCCAAGTATGATAGCACTTTATGTTCAACAGCTCATATTTCTAAATGACTCCAAGTATAATAGCACTTTATGCACCCTCGAATATTTGTTCAAGAAGTATAGAATTCACGACAAGTGCTACACTTTAAAAGCATTTCTCATGATTAAGTCAATTCTTGTAACTTATACCAATTTGGTTTGCTTCAGGTCAATAATTACATGAAACGGTCGTGATTGAACGTTAAGCCCGCTTCCAAATTTAGGGCGATTTGAACGTTAACTCCGCATCCAGAATTAGGGTGATTTGAACGTTAATTCCGCTTCCAAAATTAGGATGATTTGAACGTTAACTCCTCATCCAAAATTCGGGTTATAAGTATATATAAACGAGGAATTTGATTTTTTAAATATTAGAACTTTAACAAGTTCTAAAGTGGTAAATGCGTTACTTTTAGTATGAAATTAATTATCAGTAGTTTACGAATGCTTTTCACTTGTGGATCTGAGATATATTAAGTTTGTGTTTAAATATATAATATGTTTCTTATTAGAAACATTCCATATTAGAAAAATATATTAAAAGAACTATTATTCTGTCAGTTGTATGTTTTCGTATGTTTTCGGGATCACGTATCTAAACCTTGAGTACGAAAATGCAAATTTTCGGTCCGCCTGATGATAAGTTTTGTTCAAAATGAGCAGAATTTACTGCAGATATTGATAATTTTTCCAAGTGTTGCACTTTAAAACCATTTCTTCGTTATTAAGTCAATTCATGTAATTTGCACCAATTTTCTTTGCCTCATACCAATTATTACATGAAGCGGTCGTGATTGAACGTAAACTCCTCTACCAGATTTCGCATGATAATATAAACGAGGAGTCATTGAGTCTTTCAGTCTGTTGATTAGTGTTTTTTTTTTCAAAATGCGTAGAATTAGCTGTAGGTATCGATAATTTCTCCAAGTGTTGCACTTTAAAACCATTTCTTCATTATGAAGTCAATTCATGTAATTTGCACCAATTTGCTTTGCCTCATACCAACTATTACATGAAGCGATCGGGATTGAACGTAAACTCCGCTTCCAGAATTCGGGTGATTTGAACGTTAACTCAGCATCCAGAATTCGGGTGATGAAGAATATAAACGAAGAATTTTTTTTTTTTTTAAATAGAACATTTTCTGAAGTCGCGAATACGTTACTTTTAGTACGAAATGAATTATTAGTAGTTTGGGAATGCTTTTCACTAGTGGTTTTGAGATATATCAGGTGTGTGTTTAAATGTATAATATGTTGCCAGAAAGGACTATTATCCTGTTAGTTGCATATTTTCGGTATCACGTATCTAAACCTTGGGTACGAAAATGCAAATTTTCGGTCCGCCTGATGATAAGTGTTTGCACAAAATGCGCAGAAATTAATGCAGGTATCGATAATTTTTCTGAATGTTGCACTTTAAAAGAATTTCTTTATTATGAAGTCAAATCGTGTAATTTGCTCCAATATGCTTTGCCTCATACCAATCATGCCTCATACCAATCATGCCTCATACCTCGTACCAAATCAATCGTGATAGAACGTAAACTTCGCTTCCAGAATTCGCGTGATTATATAATCGAGGAGTCATTGAGTCTTGCCACCTGATGATAAGTGTTTTTTCAAAATGGGTAGAATTTACTGCAGTTATCGATGATTTTTTCAAATGTTGCACTTTATTTCTTCTTTTTTAGATAAAATCATGTAGCGTACACCAATTTGTTTTGCTTCATATAAATTACGACATGAAGCCGTCGTGATTGAACATTAACTCCGCTACCAAAATTCGGGTAATAATATAAACGAGGAGTCATTGAGTCTTACCACCTAGTGATAAGTGTTTATTCAAAATGGGTAGAACTTACTGCAGTGATCGATGATTTTTTCAAATAGGCACTTTATTTCTTCTTTTTTAGATAAAATCATGTAACGTACACCAATTTGTTTTGCTTCATACCAATACGACATGAATCGGTCGTGATTAAACATTAACTCCGCTTTCGAAATTCGGGTGATAATATAAACGAGGAGTCATTGAGTCTTTCCGCCTGGTAATAACTGTTTTTTTTTTCAAAATGTATAAAAATGTCTTCAAGTGTTGCACTTTAAAACCATTTCTTCGTTATGAAGTAAATTCATGTAATTTGCACCAGTTTGCTTTGCCTCATACCGATTATTACATGAAACGGTCGTGATTGAACGTAAACTCCGCTTCTAGATTTCGCGTGATAATATAAACGAAGAGTCATTGAGTCTTTCCGTCTGGTGATTAGTGTTTTTTTTTTTTCAAAATGCGTAGAATTAACTGCAGCTATCGATAACTTCTGCAAGCGTTACATTAAAAACCTTTTCATGTTTTTTAAATCAAATCATGTAACATACACCAATTTGCTTTGGCTCATATCAATTACGACGTGAAGCAGTCGTGATTGAACGTTAAGTCCGCTTCGAGAATTCGGGTGATAAGTACATATAAACGAGGGTTATGAGGTGTTTCCGTTTAAGTACTGAATTTATAATGATAACTTCTTCAAGTGTTGCACTTTTCTTGTTTTTCAAATCAAATCATGTAACATACACCAATTTGCTTTGCCTCATATCAATTACGACATGAAGTGGTCGTGATTGAGCGTTAAGTCCGCGTCGAGAATTCGGGTATAGGTATCTAAACCAGGGTCATGGATCTTTCTGCTTGGTGATAAGTGTTTGTTCAAAATCTGCTGAATTTGCTATAGGTATTGATAATGTCTTCAAGTGTTGCACTTTAAAACCTTTTCTAGTTTTTTAAATCAAATCATGTAGCTTACACCAATTTGCTTTGCCTCATATCAATTACGACGTGAAGCAGTCGTGATTGAACGTTAAGTCCGCTTTAAGAATTCGGGTGATAAGTACATCTAAACGAGGGTCATGGGTCTTTCTGCTTGGTGATAAGTGTATGTTCAAAATGTGCAGAATTTGCTGTAGGTATTGATAATTGCTTCAGGCATTGCACTTAAAAACCTTTTCTTGTTTTTTAAATCAAACCATGTAGCTTACAACAATTTGCTTTGCCTCATATCAATTACGACGTGAAGCAGTCGTGTTTGAACGTTAAGTCCGCTTTGAGAATTCGGGTGATAAGTACATATAAACAAGGGTTATGAGGTCTTTCCGTTTAAGTGCTGAATTTATAATGATAATTTCTTCAAGTGTTGCAATTTAAAACCTTTTCTTGTTTTTTTAGTCAAATCATGTAGCTTACAACAATTTGCTTTGCCTCATATCAATTACGATGTGTAGGCAGTCGTGATTGAACATTAAGCCCGCTTCAAGAATTCGGGTGATAAATACATCTAAACCAGGGTCATGGGTCTTTCTGCTTGGTGATAAGTGTATGTTCAAAATGTGCTGAATTTGTTGTAGGTATTGATAACATCTGCAAGCGTTGCACTTTAAAACCTTTTCTTGTTTTTTAAATCAAATCATGTAGCAACAACAATTTGCTTTGCCTCATATCAATTACGACGTGAAGCAGTCGTGATTGAACGTTAAGTCCGCTTCGAGAATTCGGGTGATAAGTACATCTAAACCAGAGTCATGGGTCTTTCTGCTTGGTGCTTGATGCTTGGTTTTTTAAATCAAATCATGTAGCTTACAACAATTTGCTTTGCCTCATATCAATTACGACGTGAAGTGGTCGTGATTGAGCGTTAGTCCGCTTCGAGAATTCGGGTGATAAGTACATGTAAAGAGGGTTGTGAGGTCTTTTCGTGCTGAGTGCTGAATTTACTGTAGGTATTGATATTTTTTTTTCTTTTTAAGTTAATTTATGTAAATTATGCCACTTAGCCTGGCAGCGCTTCAATTATTATATAAAGCGGTCGTGATTGAATGTTAACCTGCTGTCGAGAAGGAAATGCGAGTAATACAAAGTTTAATGGTTGTAACATTTATTGTGTGCCGCTGGGTGTTTTAATGTGGGCGAGAGTTTCGCGTGCTTTGGCGATCCTCGGGGTGGTTGTGTGGCAGTAGTACGCATCGAGGGTGAGTAGGGCGCTAAAAGTGCCCCGCAGCCTTGAATCGATAAGGCGAGCGGCGTGTACGACACGGACAAATGTGCGGAACTTTGCGGAGTAAATATAGAGGACCACTCGTCTCAATCGCCTCCAAAGAGGAGGATAAATATAGTTAAGGTGCGTCTTGGCAGGTAGGTTCTGGTAGGCAAACCTGTTCGGGCGCGTGCAAAGGGTAACGACACCTACGGATTAAAACGCCGGCTGCGTTTTTTTTTTTTTGAGCGTGTTTTGTTTCGCGCGTCGTTGGTACCCTCACCTTGTGCATGGGTGTACCCCAGAAGTCGTTATAGAATATGTTGGCCAGAGGTGTGTGCGGCCTGAGGTCCCTGTTATCTTTGATGGCACTGATATCGTCGAACACAAAACCACAGTGGCAACTGTTGTGGTAGCAGACGACGCACGTCAGCACCACGATCGCACTTAGGGCATGCTTGAGGGCCATCTCTTCTTCGGGCGCCGCGGCGCTCTAGCACATCAATCACTGCCGGATCGCGACCCGATCAGTGGAGACACTCCCATCTGGCCCGTGGCCGAGGGGAAAACCCGGCGCCGAGGGGGAAACCCAGCACCTCGGGGTCGCGCGCGCGGGCAGACGGTCCTGGTCGGTGGGGCAGCTGGGGCTACTTCTCAGGCGTCTTCGGGGCGCATCCTGTTGCCGGCGCTCGGGCCCCCTGGCGCTCGTCACGGAACACCGGCGCGTACGGGGCTGGGTCGCGGGGCACTTCTAGGTTAGGTTCGCGTTTCGGGTCACGGCTCTGCGGGGGTGAGACCGCTGCGGGACGTCCGACTTTAATCCTGCGTGTACGGTGTCCTGGCCGTCTGTCCGGTCACGGGCACGTCTTCACACACGGCTACGATCGGGAATACTGAACCGAAACTGGCATCTTCTGGCCGGAGTGCTGCCATACTGCGTCGGTGCGTCACGTGACCCTGTTTTGCTGCCGGCGAACGCTCAGGCGCAGAACTCTGGCACTCGATAGACCCCACGTCGCTCCCACTTCCCCAGGATTATTTTAATTCCCGAACTGCACACAGGACCCACACGCGGCCCCCCATGCACCTCCCGTACTGCCGGACGTGTTGGGCAAAAAAAAATCGCCATACCCTCCACCTGAAGGCCCCCAAAACCCATCTAGCACCTACTGGCTTCCCGCGCGTGCCCAAAGACCTCGCCGGCGTCCACATTAATCTCCTCGCGCTGGCCGTCTCGCTCTGCGGCGCTGGGGAACTCCATTATTCCGTATTTACATTTTTCTAAGTAGTTAATTAGCGTTTTCCGGACTCCATGACCGCCTGGGGGCGGCGTCGGGACTCCCGCCGGCGACGACGGAGCGGCGCGCCGCTCAGACACCTCATATTTGTCAAGACAACTTTTGGCCAGGCTTATTTACCAAACACACAAAATCGAGTTCTAAAATCCTGACCTAGATTTACTTAGGACTGAACTACCTACCCAGTCTGCGGTAAACGTCCCAGCAGAATTATACAGCAACAATACCTGCCGACGACATTGACCTGTTATTCCATCAAACAGATCGCTCACGAAGCACTAATGTATACTTCGCGCAACGATAGTCTGTTTTTATGACATTGACTTCCAGTAAAAGTCATAAGAGTGAGTTTGTTAAACCACTTTGGTTAGGTACTTAGGTAGGTAACCAAGATAGGTATCATAAAAGTCCAGGTATCCAGTCCAGGCTGTTTAGTAATTGGTTTAATATTGTACATAATTGTAAGATCTTTTCTGTGTTTAGTATTTAGTTTTCGCTTTTATTTCCTTTGTTGTAAATATTAAATTATTATCGGGTATTCCCTAATGGGATACTTAAATGTGCGTCTAATCTGGATCAGGCTCATCCGCTGGGAATTACCACGCCACCTTCCAGGCCAGATTACCAGCATCTCGGGATTTCGGCCTCGATAACAACAATAGCGCGGCGAGCCCTCAAAGGAAATGATCTCTGGTAACATGGTCGTTTACGCTAATGAGGCTCCGAAGACATCAAGGGGGATCAGTGGCCAAATCTTCACCATAATGGGGCATTACTCATACCACGAAAGGGAAAACCTTCAACAACACCTCGTAGATGGGGCCATCTGTTTCGTTCCCTCCCCTCTGCTGCGCCCCACTCCATGGACCTGATCCAGGGAGGACCAGAGAAGGGCACCAAGGAGATCAGTCGCTACACGAAGCCAAAACGAGGCACAAGTACCATTTCATTAGAATTCAAACCATCTCCTTAAAGTGTGGCTCAGCACATTCGTTCAAAACTTGGCATTATTTTATCTAAATTAGTTTAGAATTAAGTTGTAAATAACGTGTTTATCTCCCATCTAGTGGGTACGGAATAAAGGTTTAAAATTAACAACATTCAGACTTTAATTTTCTGTGCCTGCGCGAAATAACGGTCGTTGAATCGAAGCCGCGACCGCAACGCAAAACACAGGCTTTGGCTTGAATGTTGATGCACCAAAGAGTTGCCAGTAACAAAGGGCCGGCCGATACCTGGACTTTTATGATACCTAACTTGAAGTGGTTTCACATCCCACCCTTATAATTATTATTGCAAGTCAATGTCGTAAAAACAAACTATCGTTGCGCGAAGTATACAAATTACTACGCAGACCTCAAAATACAGATCTTCCTTAGGTGCTGGTTACGAACCTGAATTCGAAACCTTATAGACCACTTTTTATTTTTCAGGTAGGTGACATAAATAATTGGTTATTGCTGCAGCCAATCCACTCCCAGTGGTTCTTCAGTCATCAGTTCCATCTACTTCCCTTTGCAGTTCAACTATGCAATACAGCAATCAATAGCTTAAAATCTTCCTGAATTTGCTATACATACTGATCTTTGCTATACATTTTCATACATTGATACATTTCTTTCAGAATTTCCATGCACATGGCTACAATTCTAAAGCCACTTCATAGGAATTCAATATCATTCCTCATGGAATCATAGAGGGATTATTTTATTGAGAATTACTTCTGAAAATTGTTGCAAATTAAAATTCGAGTAGTAAAGTATCGGAGTAAAGTAGCGAGTCATTTTAGAAAAGTGGTTTTTGATCATCATAAACAAATGAATTTGCTGAAAAATCTTGAATTTTCTAATTTTCTAGCAAAATCTTTAATAACTTAAAATCTCTCTTGAATTTGCTATACATACTGATCTTTGCTACACATTTTCATACATTGATATATTTCTTTCAGAATTTTTATCCTAATGGCAATTATTCTAATAGAATGAATAGCATTCATTGCCTTATTCAATAGCATTCATCGAAATGCTAAACGAATAGTATTGACCCAGTAACCAAATGAGTTATTAGTGTTACAAAGAAATCACAATCTGGCTCTTCACAAGAACTTAATCAGGTTTAGTGCAACTACTCTAGAAACTGAGTCAAATGAAGAATTGTGCGCTGTTGAAAGGAAGATAATGGTATGAAAATCCGGGTACGAAAACCCATGTTCCTCAAAAACTAGCCCATCAGAATGAAAAGAGCCTAAAGAACTAAGAACAGGATCTGACAAGACTCTAAAGTGCTGGATTGCATAGTTGCACTATACTATGGATCTCCGTCCCTTAATTTTCACATGCACAATGATCTTTGGATCACTAGGTTCTCCATACAGAAACTAATCATCTAGCGCAGGACACGGATGGAAAATGAAGGACGTTATCCCTGCGAATGGTTAGATACTGTTAGTCAACTACTTCGTACGAACATGGACACCGCAATACGACAAGTGTTCTGTGTTCTTCATGCAGAAACTAATCATCTAACGCAGTACGGATGGAAAACGAAGGACGTTCTCCCTGCGGATGGTTAAATACTGTTAGTCAACTTCTTCGTACGAACATGGAAACCGCAATACGACGAACTGAGGATAGGTCTGTAGCGGCCACTACAATTTGTATTTAGAGACTAAGATTCTTACATAACATATATACTGTTAGTCAACTCCTTCATAAGAACATGGAAATCGCCATACGACAATCTGAGAATAGGCTTGTAGCGGCCACTGCAATTCGTATTTGGCTGTTCGAACCCCCTCAAATTTCTGTTTCCTAAATTTCTTCTATTAAAAATTAACAAAAAGCCACCAAATTTTGCACAGCTTTCTAAAATATGATTATCTACAATGTCACAAAGCATTTTTTTAAATAAAAAATATTGTTAATAAAATATATCCATCATTGTGACATATTGCAAAAAAAATCAATTTTCAACATTATTTCTTGTTTGAGTTTTTTTATATTACTAATAATTAATCAATCATATGAGAAATACCATTGCAAAAATCAGCATCCATCTTGGATGTACTGAGCTTGGGATGTGACTAAGCATGATACAACGCGGACCCTCGTCTTTGGGATCCGGTCACCCTCCTGATTTTCACTACCTCACGTGCTACCCCTGGACCCCTGAGAAACTCGGCTAGGCCCTTTCGAACACCCTTAAAGACGAAGATTCTTACATAGCAGCACCAACTTCAGTTTCGGGTGTTAAAAGGGAAACGTTAAAAGGGACTGTTGTTGGCAATTCTTTTTCAACCTATTCCTCACCAGTCAAACATGACTCCTTTAATCTTCCTTCTTGTTATCCTTCTCGGGTGGGGGTAATAATTGGTTTTTGCTACAGTTAATCCACTCCCAATGGTTCTTCAGGAGGTAGTGTAACGTCTACTCAATTCGTATTTTAATGATCGACAGAAACTACCAAGCCGTGAGAAACGTTGCCAAAAAATATATATTACAAATTATAAAGCAGACTGACACATGTATTTTGAAGAGTTAATAAATACTCTATTGTGTTATAAAATATAACTGACAACATCTAAATCCCACAACTATAACAGGTCGAGATGACGTACTACTATAGCTCAATACTGCATTATGTTATAAAATATAACTAAAACATCTAAATAATACAACTACAACAGGTCGAGATGACGAACTACTATAGATCATGCCAGATAAGATGTCACTTGCCACATTCAAATTTCGTGTAAAATACTACATAATACTATAATTTGTCCTTTTACTCATGCTACATGAAATCAACATGTCACTTTTCACCTTCCAATTTTGTGTAAAAATACTACATAATACTATAATTTGTCCTTTTAGTCATGCTACATCAGCATACATTCAGCATACAACAGCATACAATCAGCATACATATACTCGATAAGTTTAAAAATCATGGAGAAGAACATTTGGTATAGTCCATGCCAGATAATATGTCACTTTTCACATAAAACCGAAGTCTCTCCTCTATCCTGTCGGACTGGTAAACAGAAATGCAAAAGCATCTCTTGGAGCATCCTAGTTTATTCAGATACGATAGTGAGCTTAAAGTCCCTGATTAATGCGGTTACTTATTCCATAGCACTTCATTTCTAAAGGATTAAAGGAATATATTTATGGCTTTATGGCAAGTGATGGTCCCATCATTTTTTTTCAAAGACATCTATACTACCGGTCAACCATTGCGTATATACTAACATTTCCCACATCCTATTGTCATATTTCCTATTACTTGGTGGGGCGGACAATGAACATCAACAGAGTTTGAAATTTTTTAAAGAAGTGTTCAGTTTGACGTTGACTTTCTTGTTTGGAGTTTGAAATTTTTTTAAGTGTTCAGTTTGATGTTAGGACTTCTTGGTATGCACATTGAATGAGTTTTCACAATATTCCATGAAAGGATGCGCTATAGGGCCAGAAAATCCTGAGAGAATATGGCGTACATGAAGTATACTCTAAGGGAACATCACTGTTTATGGCTCAAATCAGCTCCCGCGGTTTTGAGATGCATTCTTATTGGTCCAATTACATTAGTTGGGAGGATTTCGATATTATGTGAAAAGTGACATATTATCTGGCATGGACTGCATCAGACGAGTCATTACCTCCATGGAAGATGATCAAAATCATCCATTCATGTTTCCACAAACGTGGAAACACGGTACAAATTTTGATTAGTAAAGTACTCGGAGTAAAGTCATTTTAGAAAAGTGGTTTTTGATCATCTTACACAAATGAATTTGCTGAAAAATCTTTAATTTTCTAATTTTCTAACAAAATCTTGAATACCTTAACATCCCTCTTGAATTTGCTATACATACTGATCTTTGCTACATATTTTCATACATTCATATTTTCCTTTCAGAATTTCCCTGCAGATGGCTATAATTCTAATGCCACAGCCACATTTTTCAGGAATTCAATATCATTCCTCATGGAATCATAGAGGGATAATTTTATTGAGAATTTCTTCTGCAAATTGTTGCAAATTAAAATTCGAGTAGTAAACTATCGGAGTAAAGTACACCGCGAGTCATTTTAGATAAGTGGTTTTTGATCATCTTACATAACTGAATTTGCTGAAAATTCTTGAATTTTCTAATTTTCTAACAAAATATTGAATACCTTAAAATCCCTCTTGAATTTGCTATACATTCTGATCGTTGCTATAAATTTTCATACATTGATATATTTCTTTCAGAATTTCCATGCACATGGCTATAATTCTAAAGCCACATGATAACAGTTTTCAGGAATTCAATATCATTCCTCATGGAATCATAGAGGGATAATTTTATTGACAATTACTTCTGAAAATTGTTGAAAATTAAAATTCAAGTAGTAAAGTATCGCAGTAAAGTAACGAGTCATTTTAGATAAGTGGTTTTTGAAGAAAAAAATGTTCAAGAAAAATCTTGAATTTTCTAATTTTCTAACAAAATCTTGAATACTTTAAAATCCCTCTTGAATTTGCTGTACATACTGATCTTTGCTATACATTTTCATACATTGATATATTTCTTTCAGAATTTGCATCCAAATGGCTACAATTCTAAAGCCACATGATAACAGTTTTCAGGAATTCAATATAATTCCTCATGGAATCATATACGGAATATTTTATTGAGAATTACTTCTGAAAATTGTTGCAAATTAAAATTCGAGTTGTAAAGTACTCTGAGCAAAGTAGCGAGTCATTTTAGATAAGTAGTTTTTGATCATCTTACACAAATAAATTTGCTGAAAAATCTAGAATTTTCAAATTTTCTATCAAAATGTTGATTACTTTAAAATCCCCCTCGAATTTGCTACACATACTGATCTTTTGTATACATTTTCATACATTGATATATTTTTTTCAGAATTTCCATGCACATGGCTATAATTCTAAAGCCACATGATAACAGTTTTCAGTTTTCAGTTTTCTGTTTTCAGTTTTCAGTTTTCCGTTTTCAGTTTTCAGTTTCAGTTTTTAGGAATTCAATATAATTCCTCATGGTATCATAGCGGGATAATTTTGTTGAGAATTAATACTGAAAATTGTTGACGATTAAAAAAAAACTATAGCGAAATATTAATACCTATAGCACTAATTTTTAGCCATGTGTATGTACTTCTAGTTGACGACCCCATATTGTATGTTACATGTAGTGCTATAATGTATTTATGTCATTAATCTTGTACATATTTTCAGTGGTAATAATAAACTTTACTTTACTTTACTTTACTTTACAATTTTTTTGACATGGATTTTGGTATATTTTTTCTGAAATTGCATAGTTTTAGAAACTCGTTGTATCTTTCAAAAAGATAAAACATTTCCTAAATTTATATTATCCTAGTAATCCTACTTGATATAAATTTTATAAGATTGGATTGTGATATCATCCTTATAGATTCTACATTTTTTGAAAGATTCCAAAATGTTGGACTTGGTAAAAATATTTGAAAATTATTAAATAATATGTTCGAAGTATTTTTTACATTTATTGAATTATAAATATAAATCGTGTCTATTTAGAACAATTCGTAACTGAACATTGGCCACATACACATTATTATTCGACATTTTAATCGACTTCTTTATTACTTCGATCTATTTCTTCTCAGACTGGGGTTTTTTAAATGCGCTGATGATGATCGTCGACATAGACATCTGAGTTGAAGAAAAAATTTGTTTAACGCCCAAAGTTTCAAAATAGTTTCAATATATCAACAAAAATTTAATTAAGTGCGTGCAAAAATTCTACATGAAAATAAAGTTTTGAAAATATATTATACATTAGAAGTTAAGACATTTTTTAAAATATAACTAAATGTCAATCTAAGTATGAATTTTCATTTGAGCTACTTAGTAATGAAAATAATATTTCCAGGTCCAGATTCAGTATAGGTAATCCGAAGATTTATAATAGGTACAATTTATAAATATTTCAATGAAATTACAATTTGTTTTAAAAATTCTAAGTGAAAATAAACTTCCCAAACAATATTGATAAAATTTCAAAATTGCTTGCGAAATTTATACTTTTAACCAGGGTTAGAATAAAACATGACTAAAATAAAAATCTATGATTTACAAGAAAAAAAAACAAATAAAACATGATTAGCCAGTTGTCAGTTTTGATGTGATTTATATCAATCGATTTACATCAGACAGAATTGATGAAAAGAAGGAACTTTGATAAAATCTATTAAGTAGGGTTAACTGTCACGTAACTAACAGATACCTTACTTGGAGGTGAATATACAGGCCCTTGTTTGAATAAATTTTAAGCGAAGTTACACTTAATTTTATGGTTTAGGTTGAATAAAGTTTATTTCACGTAAATTTCAAGTTAACTAAAGTTTATGGTAAAATAAATTTAAAGTTTATTTCGAATAAGTTAAATTTTATTTTGCGTTTAAGCTCTATCACGATTTTAATTTGTTATGCATAATTTGGTACACTCTATTAGTTATTGTTCAGTTTTGTTTTTAACTTAAGGACATATTTCTCCATTGATAAAACAACGAGTTACGATAAAAGAAATCTTTTTCATCTATTGCTATTATCTTTATTATTTGGCAATAATAATTTTCTAAATAATTTTCCATCTGAACTTAAATTTTCCATTTCTATGGGTGTATTTGCACTCGCAGATCAACTTTTGATTCCCCAGCGCCCAAACGGAACACGAAACGTTGCTTTTCCATAATTCACGAATGTAAACGCTGCAGTATCGCGTGCTGTAACTTAAACCTTCAATCAGGCAGAACTCGCCCTGCAATCGACTTTAAAAATGGAACTCTTTAGTACCTCGAAGTTGCAGCACTCCACGTCTCAATCTCAAATGAGAATCTGCCGCCGAGGTGGCTCCCTATGGCTTCCAGAAGTTGTCAGATTTTAATTGAAACCGACTTCCACTTTGCAGTTACGGTAACTATTCTCGTGATTGCGGAAGCATTTCATGCTAAATATAATCGAGGCTGATCGATATAGATAATTATTGGCTAGATATGTGGACGTGCAGACTGAATACAATACATGATATTTCTGTAGGTTTCGTCATTCTGTACATTGTTTCTCGAACATATTAGTAGATACACTGTAGGAGTTCTGCTGTAATTTCCCATAAGGTTTTACATAGGGATCATAACCATTAGAATTGTTATTAACAATATGAGTAGATAGACTATAGGTGTTCTACGGCAATTTCCCTTAACGATTTACATAGGGGTCTAAATTTCCTTTTTCGGTTTTCCGGTATTGATCGCATTGAGATGTTTTACTTAAAATTATTAAAAGTTTTTTGCAGTGTGCGCAATTGGAATACAATTTAAACTTCTTGCACCTTTCAATCACCTTTGTGATAACTGTTGCTTCTTATATTTAAATTTTTGAAGAGCTGTCTAATACATTTAAATATTTTTTTATGGGAACTGAGTTTCTGGCTTATAAAGCTGTAAACTTTTTGAACAGCTATCTATTACATTTAAGTATTTTTTATGGGAAATAATTTACATTTCTTACTTATAAATTTGTAGACTTTTTAGAACAATGAAGAACGACGTAGAATGTGATCAGCTAACTTTTATAGTTAAGCACTTTAAGAAATAAGTTCAAGTTTCTGATTTATGAAGCTGTAAACTTTTTAAAAAGTTGTCTATTACATTTTTTTATTTTTTTTTAATAGAAAATAGGTTTAAGTTTCTGACTTATGAAGCTCTAAACATTTTGAAAATATGTGATTACATTTACCCATTTTTTAAAGAAAATAAGTTTAACTTTCTGACTTATGAAGCTGTAAACTTTTTGAACAGATGTCTATTACATTATTGTATTTTTTGTTATTTATTATTATTTGATATTTCATTAAATTTATGTTTTTTTTAAATGAGAAATAAGTTTATGTTTCTGACTTGTGATAAATCGTGATGTAATATTGTATAAGGCAATATTTTGAATTTACATGCAAATAACTAAACGGTTTTGCAAGATAGTGAAACCAATTTTTCACAGCATAATAACAAATTATTGGGCTTTCAACTCGCGCAAACGGTTTGAAAAAATTTTAAACCTGAAAGAAATTACATGCCTTTATGTAATATGGCGCCGGAGACCCTATGCCTCTATTGCTAGGTCAAGCGACGAACCCAGCTGAAAATTCACTAAATCTAAGATATTTAATTATCGGACTGCTGATGCCGATTGGCCCTCGAGGATTATATTAATAGCTATTTTTGCAGCATCTTTTCAGTTTTTAAAAATAACATGATTTGGTTTTTCATAAAAAAAATGCGTTTTATCATAAGTAATGTTTTATAAAAATCGTTGCTTTTTAGCAATATTTGAATTATTTTTAATAAGAAGATGCACAATCCTTTAATGAAACAAATTATTCTATTCTTCTTTATCTGTTCACTAAATCTCAATATACCTCTCTAAACATATTTGATAAAAATATGCTCCATTCTTTAATGGGAGAAATTATTCTTCTCTTCTTCATCTGCTTGCAAAATCTCATTATAACTCTCTAAACCTGTTTAAATTATTAAAAAATAAATCAAAGCCTGCTAAACCTGCTTAAATTATTAAAAAATAAATCAAAGAAAATCATATATGAAAATTTCGAATGCTCAAGTTGACTATTTTCGAGATTAGGACAGCTGCAGTTGAAAATTTGAACAGTTTTATATGAAACATTGACAAATTTGGAAAACTATATAGAAAATTATAAAGATTTGGACAGTGCAATTGAAAACCCAAAAATTCCTTTTGTAAATTTAACAGATTTTCACATTGTTACACTCCGATTTAAAACATTGCTAGATATTGACAGATTTGGGCAGTTACACTTGAAACCTTGACAAACTTGGTTGCATTTTCAAAATTGTGAAGATATTTACTTCTGAAGCAAAGTATTTGATAAGTTTCAGTTAAAAAATTTACGGACAATGACAGTTTCAGTTGAAATTTGATAGTTTGGGGATATGCAAATGAAATTTTTACAGATTTTGGTAGGTGAAGTTAAAACTATGCCAGAATTGAAAAGTTATAATTAAAAATGTACAAACAATGTATGCAGTTTAATGTTTAAATTTCGCAGCTGGAGTCAAAAATTTGACGGCAATCAGCAGTTACATTTGAAAACTTGACAAACTTGAATAATTGGTAAGATTCCCTATTCTCAGCAAGGTAAAACAGTGGGGAAATTATTAGAAAATAAATCAAGGAAAAACTTATTAGAAAATTTCGACAGCTTAAGTTGCCAATTTTCGAGTATTGGATAGCTGCATTTGAAAATTTAAACAGTTTCGAATGAAACATTAACAAAGTTGCAAACGCCATATGGAAAATTCTAAAGATTTGGACATTGAAAACTCAACAATTTCAGTTGTAAATTTATCAGATTTTCACATGTTTACACTTGGATGTAAAACATTTGAAAATTTGAACCGATTCAAATGAAACATTAACAAATTTGGAAAACCATATGGAAAATTCTAAAGAATTGGACAGCTGCAATTGAAAACTCAAAAATTTAATTTGTAAATTTATCAGATTTTCACATATTTACACACGGATTTAAAACATTGCTATATATTGACAGTTTTGGGTAGTTACAGTAGAATTCTTGACAAATTTTGTTCCATTTTCAAAATTGTGAAGATATTTACTTCTGAAGCAAAGTATTTGACTGGTTTCAGTTAAAAAATAGGCACTTTCTGTTCAAATTTGGCAGTTTTGGGATATGCAAATGAAATTTGTTTGCAGATTTTGGCAGCTGTAGTTAAAAATTTGCCAGAATTGAAAAGTTATAGATGAAAATTTGACTGTTCAAAAAATGTATGCAATTTAATGTTTTAATTTCGTAGCTGGAGTCAAAAATTTGATGGCTTTCAGAAGTTTCATTGGAAAATATCATATTAGAACAGCTTAAGTAGACAATTTTTGAGATTTGGATAGTTGCATATGAAAATTTGAACAGTTTCAAATGAAACATTAACAAAGTTGGAAAAGCCGTATTGAAAATTCTAAAGATTTGGACAGTTGTAATTGAAAACTCAAAAATTTCATTTGTAAATTTATCAGATTTTCACACTTTTACACTCGGATTTATAACATTGCTAGATATTGACAAATTTGGGCCGTTACACTTGAAACCTTGATAAATTTAGTTGCATCTTCAAAAATGTGAAGATATTTACTTCTGAAGCAAAATATTTGACAAGTTTCAGTTTAAAAATTGACAGACAATAACAGTTTCAATTGAAATTTGGCAGTTTTGGGATATGCAAATGAAATTTTGAACAGATTTTTTACAGCTGTAGTTGAAACTTTGGCACAATTGAAAAGTTACAATTGAACATTTGATTGTATACAAATTAATGGAGTTTTATGTTTTAATTTCGTAGCTGAAGTTTAAAAATATATGGATTTCACCAGTTTTTTTATAGCTTCCAAATATTGCTGAAAAATTAGCAATTATTGTAAATTGCTAATTGTAAAAAGCGTCAATAAAATACAGTCTATCTTTAAAAGATTTATTAAATAAAAATTGAATGAAGCTGTAATTTTTTTCTGTTTGATTTTCATATTTTCATTAGAGTTTTGCACTGTTAATACAAATTAGTGTTAATGAGTGTATATCAAAGTTAAATCTGCAAACACCTTTAATCTGTTAATAAGTTGTTTCTGTAATTTTCGCGTTAAAATGGGTTAACCCAAAATCCCCATCGACCCTTCTAAATTTTTAATCATTCTAATTAATGACAACTTAACACTTAATGCGAAACAAACTTGGCGCCCGCCCCTCATAATTTATTCCCTTGTGGAATCCTCGCGGACGTTTCCGTCCTCCCTCATTAAATTATCACCCTCTGGCCCTTTAATAATGCACCCTCAGAGGTCCAGAGATTCCGGAAGCCGGCCCCTCGGCGGGGCCGTGACGGACGCGGCGCGCCGCCCCCCGCCTAAGCCGCCCCAGATCTGCAGACCGGAACCAGATGACAATTAAGTAGACGGCGGCAGCGCAGCTCGTTATCAATTAGACTATTAGTTAATGAGCTAAACAAAGGCCGCAGAGTTCCGGGCTCGCGTGCGCCCTCGCTGCCAATTTTCATTTGGGGTAATCCGGGATCCGATACTGGGGGCGGCGTTTCGGTTCAGCGGGCGCTCCGCCGCGAGTTTCTCGGGGGCGGCAGAGGGATGGGGCCGGCGATATGTAAAACGGGGATGCGCGCTTAATTTAAAGTGCCGTACTTTGGGGATGAAACCAGCTCGAAGTAGTTCACGTGAACCGATTGTTGAATTTTGAAATTTTCAGGTAATTTTAGAATCCCTAGTTACTACAGTAAGCCACATTTATTCAATCTGATTTGCAGAAACAAATTTTAAATCTGGTTTATTATAAATCCGCATTCGTCACATGATACATTGATTTTTGAAAAAATCCTGATGTCGTTTCAAAAAACGTTAAAAATATTTTTGGAACGGAAAATTATTGCATTTTAAAAATTAAACTCAGGTTGTTTTTGTTTTGAATAAAATTAAAAATAAATGTCTATAATGTTACTCAATCATTTCCAGGCTGTAAGCACTGAACAATATCAGAGTTCTATACGAAATTTATGTAGAGTAAATATAAATTTCATACAGAAATTCTGATATTGTGCCGCGCTTACAAGCTGGAAATGATTGATTCCCAAGTGTATAAATTTCACTTGAGACGTATTATTAGCATAAATATGACTGTTCCGCCCGCGCCCTGTTAATCCGTCTATAAATTATGACTTCCGTTGTGGCACTGAATGCATGTTTAGAGGCAGTAAAATGCATTCCCATTGATACCGTCGCATCACAAAGGCGAGGGCCCCGCCTTGATTGATAACTTAACAGATTTCTTTGCCGACGGCCGCCTTCCGGACCTTTCCGCGAACTCATTATCGCCCCACAATCGACTCGATTTCGGGCGTCAATTATTCACGCGGGGGCGGCAAGGGGGGCGGGCGAAACTTCCGGCTAGGTGATCCATTACGATAATAACTCCTCGCGCGTCGCTCGAGCCGTGAAATATCCGCGAAATAATTAATAACGGCGCAGCCGAAGACGTCGATTTCGGACGGGGGGTGGAGGGCGGTGGTCACGTGTGCATGCAGAGCCGCCCCCGGGACGGGGGTGGCGGCAGGGCGGACGTGTACGTAGCCGGGCCGGGGCCATCGTGCGCCGGGGGTCGTAAATCTCCGAGGGGGTCTTTACAGGTCACTATTTTCACCCAATCGATTGTGGGATTGCGTCTTGTGCAAAGTTGTGGTTTGTTATTCGCCATACACGACAGTCTGCAGTGGACACAAAAAATACCACTGTGATATCAAATTTGGCGATTTTATATTTAATACGTGATATTTAATATACACATGTTATGAAAATCCTGTCAATCTCGCGGAATCACGCCGGACTTATTTTAAAATCGTGTTTTTTTTAAATCGTGTTTAATTTTTTTTTTTAAATTAGTGCCAATGATTTTTTTTAACGTGTCTGGAATTTAGTTTCAAGGTTTTTGAAAAATCGCGGAAAATATACTGAAATTTCTTTAAATTTATTTCATGCATATTTTATATCTGAAGACAATTCAAATTCATCAACATTGCGCAAAATTGCCAGTTATGGTATTTTACATAACAATTAAGTTTTAAAAATAATACCGAACTATTTTATTGATTACTACCTAACGACTAACAATGCTAAAGCTATGAACGCTAGAATAATAATAATGTAATTGCACATGCACGGAGCGCAGCGCAGCCACCTTATCTCCAAGGATGCTTCCTCAGCAGAAACGTATCCGTGCAGCGGTATCACGTCATCGTAACACCTCCCCGCATAAGAGGAAAAAATTAGGGTTGATCACCTTAATTTTTCAGTTCAATCTCATTAAGAGGGTCATTTATTTTTCTGACATTTTTGTTAATTTTTTCTCTTAAGCATGGGTAGAATTTTCTGGAAATATATAATACAAGTATCATAAACATTATGTAAATTAAAATCGTGTAAACACTAATATTATCGTAATGAAATGTCGCGGGTTCGACTGCTTGAAGCTGCTGCCTGGTATGTTGAAGTTGAACGTCGATCTTCTTCAGGTCGTTTAAATTGATGTCATCCAGTTGAATCGGGATAATTGGCGTATCCATTCTGTTGTTGTTGTCGTCTTGATTTATTTTAATATTGGGAAGATTAATGTGCTTAATCTGGTTTTTGATGTTTCGATATGTTTTTAATATTGTTTTATCGATGTGTAACTCACATGAGTTAGGAATTGTCACGATGTAGGTGCCGTGTAGCACTAATTTATCGTCGTTGTTTTCACATTTGCTTGATACTGTTGTTTGATTTTTAGTAATTATTAACCACTTATTATTGGAAAGTTTTTGAGTTTTTATTGATTTTATCAGCGTTTTAGTTATTTCACAGTTGTCATATTGATTAGCAAAATTGGTTAAATTTACTTCACATGGGTTATCCGTTGATAATGGTGTTGTTGTTTCTGCGTAGCACAGGTAGTTCATTTGTGTGACTTCTTTGCAAGGAATATTCGTTTGCACGTAATACGTCTCACTTAGTATTAGGTATTTGGATTTGGGAATAATTATGTTGTAGTTATCTTGGATTGACATTGGTAAAGGATATAATTGATAATAATTGTAAGAGAGCCTCTCTACTAAAGGTATCTCTAATATAAAAATGATTTCATTTTTGTTCACGTAAGCTTTCAAATTAATTATTGAATAGTAATTATTAATATTTTCATCGTCAATATTATATGGTATTTTGAATTGTCCTGTTTTAGAATTTAGTCGTTTTAGTTCAAATTTTTGTATTATTGCTCGATTTCCTGCTAGCAATTTTATTATTTTAAATGGTCCATTAAATTTTTCACCTGTTTTATTTCGTTTGTATTTATAGCTCGTTTCATAGACAGTTTGTCCTTCTTTAAATGGGTTGTTACATTGCACGTCCTAATTTAGTGAAAGCGTCAACGAAAGTTAAGAATTTTGTATTTTCTACCGTGTATACATCCATGTGTATTTTGTCAAAGGGTCGATGTGGTGTGTCAGTTAACATCATTTCTATTCTGGGGGGATTTCTTTCGTATTTACTTTTTTTACATACGTCACAATTCAATTGTGCATTAGTTGGAAATAATATTTTCTTTGTAATTGTTTGAGTGTTTCCGTGACTCCTCGATGATTGGTCTTACCTTCATGTTGATATTTTATTGCTTCTTGTATTAGGTCGGCTTCGTGTAAAAGTTCTCTTCGTTCGGTGCAATATATTATATCTGGTCCTTTTTTATTAAATAATTTATTTACAATTTTATTGAATGCCTTAAACAAATTTTCTGTTTCAAAATGGAAAAAGTATTTTTTATTTTCGGGTGTGAATTCTTTTAAGAATTTTATAATTTCTTGATCATTGTTTTCTTTGGAGATCTGGATGTGGTATCTTTTGGTATTGATTATGTTTTGAATCAATTATGTCTGATGATATTTTTATACCTGATGATTCTTTATTTTCACTCACTGAATGTGCTGTAACGTCGTCTTCTAATTCTTGTATTAATTCTTCTATTTCTTCTGGGGGTACGTTGGGAATTGGTGCGCTCTGAAGATCTTCTATTATTTTGTCAATTTCATTTTCATCGTAATTATTAATTAAAGATTCCGTTTCTACTGCATTCAACTGAATTCTTGAAAGGGCGTCTGCGTTTGTGTTTATACTACCTTTCTTATATACCATTTCGTAATCGTACTCTTCTAATCTTATCTTCCATCTTTGTAACTTTGAATTTGGTTCTTGTAATTTTGATAACCAAGCTAGGGGTCGATGATCTGAATATATTGTGAATTTACGTCCATATAGATAGGGTCTAAAATATAAAACTGCCCATACTACTGCTAGAAGTTCTTTTTCTATGGTACTGTACTTTTGTTCTGATTCGTTAAGTGTTCGTGAAGCGTAACTTACTGGTCTATCGGATCCGATTGGTCCTTGTGATAGGATAGCTCCTACTGCTACATTAGATGCGTCTGTAGTTACTATAAATTGCTTATTAAAATCTGGGTACTGCAAAATTGGGGCATTTGTTAAAATTGATTTACATCTATTGAATGATTCCATAAATTCTGAATTATGTTCGATTTTGTGACCTTTTTTTAAACATTGTGTCAGTGGTTTAGTGACTTTGGCATAATCTTTAATAAATTTCCTGTAATATCCGGTTAATCCTAAGAATCCTTTTAGTTCCTTGGTTGTTTTTGGAGTGGGATATCTGATTACTGCGTCAATTTTGTTCGGGTTTGGTTTTACTCCGTCTGGTGTTATTATATGTCCTAGGAATTGTACTTCTTGTTGCAAGAATTCGGATTTGTCCATTTGAATTTTTAAGTTAGCTGTCCTTAGTCTGTCGAATACTAATTTTAATTTTTCTAAGTGCTCTTGTAGTGATGTTGAGAATACTACAATGTCGTCCAGGTAAACAATGCATGCCTCGTTTTGTATTCCTCGAAGGATGTTGTCCATGACTCTCTGGAAGGTCGCTGGAGCGTTCCTAAGTCCAAAGGGCATTCTTTTATATTCATAATGTCCTCTAATCGTAGAAAAAGCCGTTTTTGGGATGTCTTTGGGGTGCATTTCTATCTGGTGATATCCTGATGCCAGGTCTAATGTGGAGAAGTATTTGCATTTTCCTAATTTGTCCAAAATATCCGATATGTGAGGTAATGGATATTTGTCTTCTGTGCACTTATCGTTTAGCTGTCTATAGTCAATGACCATTCTGTATTTGGGTTTTCCGGTTGCGTCAATTTTCTTTGGAACAATGATGACTGGGCTACTCCAAGGGCTATGGGATGGTTGAATGCTGTCGTTTTCCATTAATTCATTAATTTGTCGGTTCGCTTCTTCTTGTTGGGCGTGGGGCATTCTGTATGCCTTTTTATATACTGGTACATCATCGTTGGTTTTGATTTCATGTTTTACAACGTTTGTGAAGCTTAAAGGTAATTTATTGGAATGGAATACATCTCGGTATTCATAGCATATTTTTCGAATTGCATAATTTTCTTCTTTGTTCAGTTGTTGTAATCTTAAATTTTTCAGGTTTTCTTTTAGTATTTTTCTTGATCTTGATCTTCGTAATTTTGGTGATAATTATATGTCTCCTCTTGAAATTCGTCATCTAGTCTTGATGAAATAGCTCTTGTGATACAAAATTTCGATTGCCAGTTGGTTTAAATATATTGTTTTGTTTAAATGCGGTTCTTCTGGTGTTACCAGATGAGGTATCCATTGGTTCGGGTTTATAGTTTGAATTAGGTTGTTTATTTTGGTTATAATTCGTGTTATAATTATTGAACGGTCTCGGGGGTTGAAAGTAATTTGGTCTGGGTGCTTGAAAGTAATTTGGTCTGGGGTTTTGGAAGTTATTTGGTCTAAATGTATTTTGATAATTTTGGCGTGTATTTTGTTGAAGGGGGTTATTGAATGGATTTGATTTTACGATTGCAAATGATTTGTTATGCGTTGGATTTGTATTATGATTATATTGATAGTTATTTCTTTGCGGTGGTCGGAGATTATTGCGACTTATAGAAAAATCTTGATTTTTATTGATATTGCGCATAATACTATGCTGAGCATACGAGAAATTTTCCTCCTGTATTACAAATGCAATAGCTTGTTCTAATGTATTAGGATTTTTTAATCTGATTGGCAAATTGTTTTGTAGGCCTCTTAAGAATGCATTTAATGCTTGGTTAGAATACAGATTTGTTTTAATTTGTCTTGCGTTCGGATCGGGTTCCGTTAGTTGAATATTTGTTAACAATAAACTTAAGATGTCTTGACATCTGTTACCAAAATTTATTGCGGTTTCGTTTCTTTCTTGTTTAATTTGTAATAGGTCTCCTATCAAACAATTTTCATCTCTCTGGTCAGCAAAGAATTGTAATAGTAATTGTTTAATTGCAAGCCAATTATTTAAGTTACCACTACTACCAACTAAATTTAAAGCTCTACCTGTTAATTTACCGATTATTGCTCGTAATAAAAATTCATTCTGCGGGTTATCAGCGTTCGCTCTATCTGTGAACGTTTGGATAATGTATTCGCTTGATTGAATAAATATTGCTAGTGCAGCGGGATTTCCGTCGAAATTCGGGAATTTTTGAATGTGTGGCAGTGCCATCTCTACTTGAATTATTTCTCTTTGTATTGGACTTCTACTTCTTTCTCGTCTCATTAACTTATTATTATTTAATAATACTTATTATTACCAATATTCAACTTGAAAGCTTATTTTAATATTTATTTATTATTATTATTTTAATTATTATTAATTAAAGGAAATCAATCTTCATGTGAAAGGATTTTTAATTATTAAGGAGTGGACTTACAGTGTTAATGCGATCTGCATGTTTTTTTTTTCTTGACTGCGGGTTCCTGAAGGTATCGATGCTAGATTTCTTCGGGCTCTCCGTCTCGTCGGTGGGTCCTGAAGGTGTCGATGCTAGACTCCCTCGGCGTTCCCTCTCGTCGGTGGACTCGGAAGGTGTCGATGCTAGACTCCCTCGGCGTGCCCTCGATGAGTTTTCTTGTCTTGGCGACCTGCGGGTTCCTGGAGGTGTCGATGTTAGACTCCTCGGCGTTCCCTCGATGGTGGTCAGATGTTTGTGGGGCGTGGATCGTCAAACAAACCGATGAATCGGACCGGAATTAGCGATTTTTGTCTTCCCGTTTTGACTATCCGTTTAGACTGCGCCAGTTATGGTATTTTACATAACAATTAAGTTTTTAAAAAAATACCGAACTATTTTATTGATTACTACCTAACGACTAACAATGCTAAAGCTATGGACGCTAGAATAATAATAATGTAATTGCACATGCACGGAGCGCAGCGCAGCCACCTTATCTCCAAGGATGCTTCCTCAGCAGAAACGTATCCGTGCAGCGGTATCACGTCATCGTAACATGCCTCTTATTGCAAGTACTAATAAAAATATTTCTGTGCCAGAAATGGTCGCTACCGGCGATTGTGCACAAGTTTCATTAGTTTCATTAGTGGAATATGGAATGCTGCTGCTGGTCAACAATGAATTTAATTCTGCAACAATTATTGCTCTTAAAAATTATACTCCCTTAACTTAATTACAAACACACTGAGGCTGGTAATTGTTTTTCCTTATAACTCTGTGTTGATTCAAGTTATTACCCGCAATAATTCTGATCTTCATTCTCATTATCATTACCCTGTTTATATAATCCTTCTCCGACTTCTAATTTTGCGAACGACCCTTGCGCCTCCTAGAATTCCGTAAATTAACATTTCACGAATTAGGGATGGCGTCCAGGGCTGCGTGGGCTTTGGTATATTTTTTTCCTCTCCCTCTCGGAGGCAATTAATTAATTACGGTGGTGACAGTGAGGCGGGATTAAGACGCCCCGTGTCGCGGACAGGTGAGAAAGGGGAGCGGCCGGGAAAACATCCAGGACGTGGGGGAAACACGAAAGGGACGATGGGACGCCGGGATTTCTGGATGAATTGTTAATGGCGATTAGAATGTACGAGACAATGCTTTAAAAGTACCAGAGGAAAATTAATTTGGTGCGCGAGAGACTTGAGGGTGTCTCAAGTAATTTAGAATATTAATAAGGCCCAAGAAGTTCAATTTTTACCTAAATTCACGTATACCCATTTTTATATACTAATTATTAGGGAATACACCGGAATACAATACACTAGGTGGGAATACAAATGATTACACGGGATTACACGGTATTACAAGGTAATTCAAGGGAAAACATACGCAATTAAATCAAATTCAGATAGCGAGCTCTTTGCTGTAAAATTATTGAAATTTTCACAGTGCGACCGATAAAATAACGCAACTTTAAGCCTACAAGTTCTGCGAATACGTCGCATGTTGCAAGCGATAAATAATTGAAACCAGAAACACTTCACCAGTACATTACAGTTTCCAGATCCAAAGTTTCGCTTTATGATATTCTGAAGTATTCCTGTTTTGCGCTTAGCGGTGGAATTTATGCGTTCATTAAAAAACGTGGAATTGCGCCGCACTATACATATATACATATACATATATACATAAATCGCCGTCCGTTTATTGCGATGCGAAAGTGCGAAACAAAGTTTGCCGGAGACCTCCGGAGCTCCCGGATGAAATTACTGCGGAAGGCCCCGTTTTTCTGGGCTGCATTATGCAGCTCCTCGACGCCTCCGACGGCCACCCACGCCGCCCCAACAGACACCGGAATGAGCTCATAAACCCGGAAATTAAGAGCGAGCCGCTGAAATATTCCAGTCCCAGTTCTGGTTGTGTGCAGCACAAAAGATGCTTGTTGCGAGGCTGGTTTATGTTTTTGGTCAGAAAACAAATAGAGCAATTTCACCTAAATTATACGTTCATTTCGGTGCAACAGAAAGATGAAATTGGGACGAGAAAAATATATTCATTAACAGTAACCAGAACTATGCAAGAAACTCAAACAATCAAATACTTTCAAAAAACTTAAAACATGGCAGAAAATGTTTAGAAAGTGCAGAAAATTTAATTAAAATTTGGATATCAATGAATTTTCTATAAATTATAATCAGTTTTGTTGCATAATTTGATAGTTTATAGAAGATTCTTTATTGCATTAAAATTTCACATATTTACCGGAAATTTAAAGAAATTCTATGTATTTTTGCCAACTTATTGAAAGTTTTATGGTAGTTTATGGATTTTTTCTTTTAATTTTCTAGAGATTTTTAGCAATTTTATGTTTTCTAAAATTTAATACCAGCTTATATGATGATCTCTGAAACCGTATAGAATATTGAATGAAAATTGTATATATTGTAAAAATGTGATATATTTTGATCAAATTTTAATGATATTTTCATAAAATAAAATTTCAAATTAATCAAATTGTTGAAATCTTATAGCAAATTCAACCAAATTGTCAAAAAATAAATCAAATTTTAGCAGAATTTGGATTCATGACCGAATCTTGAAAACTAGCGCGTCAAAATGAATGTAATTTATTACTATTATTGACTTATATATTTGTATTTTAAATGTGTAATAACATTAAAATTGAATGGGCGATTATCAAGGTATTAATTTTTTTTGTTCGACAGTCGATACTTTGTGATCGTTTATGTGTTTCTCTGATCAGTCTCACATGTATATAGCAATATTTTCATAAAATAAATTTCAAATTATTCAAATTGCTGAAATCTTATAGCAAATTCAACCAAATTGTCAAAAAAATAAATCAAATTTTAGCAGAATTTGGATTCTTAGTTCTGTAAACTTTTAGCGAATTTATTTGAAACCTATTGTATCCATATTTTCACATATTTTGCAGAATACAGCGCAATTACAGAATATATATATATATATAATATTTACTTAATTTAATAGAAATTTCATAAATTTTATAGAAACATTTTTTTTTTAATTCATAGAATAAAGAATCTAAATTCTGAAAAATATTATTCAGTAGTATGTACATTTATTCCATATACACAAATTACATAACACGTATAATGTACACAACATAGGTGCATAATTTCGGCAATTTTTAGAATTTTGATTACCTACATAAAAAATCAATAATTTTATCAAAACACATAGAGATATAATATCAACAAACTACTGTCAACTAATATTAACTCATGTCACAAGTAACGAAATTTGCTACAAATATTACTGTTTCATTTTTAAAAGATCAATATCGAAAGATCAAGAGATTAAAATAAATAGCGATATTACAAAAACCAACGTATCAATGTAATTGTTATTTTTTGCTGCTACAGCGTAATATACTAATATTAAATTTGTATCATCAAATTTAGATCCAATGATGGATTTTTGAGATATGTCAATTTTGGTTTAAAAATATCGAATTTTAGATCAATTTTAAGTGTTTCATTATAAGCTCTTATTTAAATAACGATATCTCAAAAACCACCGTATCAATATGAATGTTGTTTGTCGCTGTTATAGCGCGATGTACTGATATTGAATGGGCAGAAAGATATTTAAATTGAATGCGGGATTCTTGAGATACATCATCTTTTGTTTGAAAATATCAAATATTCAAAGCTGTTTTTACAATTTTCACAAAATAATAATGGAATCTAGAAAACTACTGTATCAATGTAATTGCGTTTTTTTAAATAACATAAAACGATATGCTAGTATACGATATCTGTAATTCAAAAAATATCCAATTAGAGATACTTGAGATACATCAATTTATGTTTGAAAATATCGAATATTTAATCTATTTGAAGTGTTCCTCCAATTAGACTCATATTTAAATAATGATATCTCAAAAACCACCGTATCAATATTAATGTAATTTATTACTGCTATAGAGTGGCATACCGATATTAAATAAGTATAATTAAATTTAGATCCCATGATGGATTCTTGAGATATATCAATTTTTGTTTGAAAATATCAAATATTAGAACGATTTTAACTCTCTCTCCAATGAGGCTCAGATTTTAATAACGATATATCAAAAACCACCTTATCAATATTAATGTAATTTATTTCTGCTATAGAATGATATACTGATACTATATTGGTATAATTAAATTTAGATCCAATGGTGGATTCTTGAGATATATCATTTTTATTTGAAAATATCAAATATTAGAACAATTTAAACTATCCCTCCAATTAGGCTCAGATTTAAATTACGATATCTCAAATACCACTGTATCAATATTAATGTAATTTATTGCTACTATAAAGTGTTATAGTAGTATTGAATGCGTATAATTAAATTTAGATTCAATGATGGAGTCTTGACATATATCAATATTTGTTGAAAATAACAAATATTAGAACATTTTATACTGTCCCTCCAATGGGGCTCATATTTAAATTATGATATCTCAAAAACCACCGTATCCATATTAATGTAATTTATTGGTGCTATAAAGTGTTATAGTAGTATTAAATGCGTATAATTAAATTAAAATTCAATAATGAGTTCTTGAGATATCTCAATTTTTGTTTGAAACTATCAAATATTAGAACGATTTTAACTCTCCCTCAATGCGGCTCATGTTTAAAGTACGATATCTCGAAACTCATCGTATCAATATTAAGGAAATAATTTCTGCTATAAAGTTATATGGTAGTATCAAATTGGTATAATTAAATTTCAATCCAATAATTAATTCTTGAGATATTTAATTTTCCCTCCAATGAGGCTCATATTTAAAGTACGATATCTCGAAACCCATCGTATCAATATTAATGTAATTTATTTTTGGTATAAAGTAATATGGTAGTATCAAATTTGTGTAATTAAATTTAAATCCAATAATTAATTCTTGAGATATTTAATTTTCCCTCCAATGATGTTCATATTTAAAGTACGATATCTCAAAAGCCATCGTATCAATATTAATGTAATTTATTTCTGCTATATAGTAATATGGTAGTATCAAATTGGTATAATTAAATTTAAATCCAATGATTAATTCTTGAGATATATAATTTCCCCTCCAATGAATTTGTTTAAAAATGTCGACGTGAATATTAGAACTAGTTTAAGTGTTCCTCCAATCAGGCTCATATTTAAATAACGATATCTCAAAAACCATGGTGTCAATATTAATAATATTTATTGCTGCTATAGGGTGATATTCTTACATTAAATGGGTATACTTAAATTTAGATTCAATAATGGAGTCTTGACATATATCAATTTTTGTTGTAAATATCAAATATTAGAACGATTTTAACTGTCTTTCCAATGAGGCTCTTATTTAAACTACAATATCTCAAAAACCACCGTATCAATATTAATGTAATTTATTACTGCTCTAAAGTGTTATAGTAGCATTGAAAGGTTATAATTAAATATAAATCCAATGAATATTTCTTGAGATGTATAATATTTTGTTTAAAAATGTCGAAAATTAAAAACACTTAAAGATGTTTTGCATTTTTTCTCATATATAAATGACTGAATCTTGAAAACTAGCGCGTCAAAATGAATGTAATTTATTACTATTATTGACTTATATATTTGTATTTTAAATGTGTAATAACATTCAAATTGAATGGGCGATTATCAAGGTATTCATGTTTTTTGTTCGACAGCCGATATTTTGTGATCGTTTATGTGTTTCTCTGATCAGTCTCACATGTTTATAACAATATCTGGAAAACTAGCGTATCGATTTAAATGTAATTTATTGTTGCTATAAAGGGATGTAGTTGTATTAAATGGGTGTAATTAAATTGAAATCCAATGATTAATTCTTGAGATATTTAATTTAATGTTAAAAAATGTCGAATATCAAATGTTTTTAAGGATTTTGCAATTTTTCTCATACATAAATGCCAGAAATTCGAAAACTAGCGCGTCAAAATCAATATAATTTGTTACTGTTATTGATTCATATATTTATATTAGGAATATATAATTGCAATAAAATTGAATGAGCAAATATCAAGATATTATTTTTTTTGCTTGAACAGTCGATATTTCGTGGTCATTTAAGTGTTTCTCTGATCAGTCTCACATGTAAACAATGATATCTCAAAAACCAGCGTATCGATATGATTGAAATTTATTATTTATACTAAGTGATATGCAGGTATTGAAACTGTATAATTTAATTTATATCCAATGAGTGATTTTTAAAATATTTTTAATTTTATGAGAATTTGATGGTATTTTATGTGTATCTGCAATTTATTTCGTATTTGAAGTATAATATCTCTAAAACTATTTTGTATTTGTATTTGAAATGTGCAATTGCAATAAATTGAATGAGCGATGATCAAGATATTAATTTTTTTTTAGTTGAACAGTCGATATTTTGTGGTCGATTATGTGTTTCTCTGATCAGTCTCACATGTACATACTGATATCTTAAAAACCAGCGTATCAATATGAATGTAACTTATTACGTATATTAAGTAATATACTGGAATTGAAACTGTATAATTCAGTTTATATCCAATGAATAATTTTTTTAATATTTTTAATTTTATGAGAATTTGATGTTATTTTATGTGTATCTGCAATTCATTTCGTATTTGAAGTACAATATCTCTAAAACTACTTTGTATTTGTATGTGAAATGTGCAATTGCAATAACTTCAATGAGCGATTATCAAAATATTTTTTTTTGTTGAACAGTCGATATTTTGTGTTCGTTTAAAGTATTTCTCTGATCAATTTCATATGTAAATAATGATATCTCAAAAACCAGCGTATAAATATGAATGAAACTTACCACATGTATTAGATGATATGTTGGTATTGAAACTGTGTAATTCAATTTATATCCAATGAGTGATTTTTAAAATATTTTTAATTTCATGAGAATTAGATGATATTTTATGTGTACCTGCAATTCATTTCGTATTTGAAGTACAATATCTCTAAAACTATTTTGTATTTGTATTTGAAATATGTAATTACAATAAAATTGAATGGGTGATTATCAAGATAATATTAATTTTTTTGTTTGAACATTCGATATTTTGTGGTCGTTTAAGTGTTTTTCGGATCAGCCTCACATGTAAATAATGATATCTCAAAAACAAACGTATCAATATAAATCAAACTTATTACGTATATTAAGTGATATGCTGGTATTAAAACTGTGTAATTCAATTTATATGCAATGAGTGATTCTTAAAATATTTTTATTTTTATGAGAATTTGATGCTATTTCAAGTGTATCTGCATTTAATTTCATATTTAAATGACGATATCTCTAAAACTGCCGTATTGATATGCATGTAAATTATTATTAGTATTGCTCGATGTACTGAAATGTGATCCCCAGAATTTAGTTTATATGCAATGATAGGTATTTAAGATTTATAATTGTTAGTAAAAATATTTGATTTGAGGCTATTTTTTTGTATGTAAAATGGACGATTTTCTCTATTATACGTTATGAATAAATTATCGTTATTATTAAGTTTAGTTATCATCGATGAATGATTGTCACTATTATCGTGATTATTATTACCACGGATAATATGTTGTTATTTTTCGATTATTATTATCTTTAACTATCATCGATGAATGATTGTCATTATTATCGATTTATTATTGCCACGGATAATATATTGTTGTTTTTCGACGCCTAAAGACTGCAACTCTGACAATTTCAAAGAAATTTTCTCGTTTTCAGATTATGAATAAATTATTAATGTGATTATTATCTTCAGTTATTATTTATGGGTAAATAAAAACAAAATAATTATAAATAAAACAATAATTAATCTCAAATTAGATTTAGTATATCGGCTATCAATGTTCTATAAATGTAATTTGGAATGTGGGTCTTTTTATGTTTTTGTTTGTGACTTGAGTATCGATGGTGTAAACTCAATTTAATGTAAATGTAATAGATTCGATTAAAACGTACAAAATTCCCCAGCCGAGTTCTCGGAGGGTAGTTCGGACCATTGGGGCTCCTCTCCGAGGCTGGCCTCCAAATTTCATTATGCATTAATTGGGGATGTGCAGCTTTCAGCGGAGGGATGGACTTTGAGTAGTGGACCATGGTCTGACCGGCACTTTTGCTAATGAATATCGATTCCCGTCCGCCCAAATACTTCGGGATTGCAGCCGGCCTTCCGACTGCAACGTCCGGGGCATTAACGGAATTAATTGCCGTCCAACTCGGGGAGAAATTTTCGTTTACAAACAGACCCAGGGCATTTGTGGCCCCCATAAAAGCTGCACCGATCCGCTCGCCCATTCATAACTCCACGGCTGCGAGTTATTGACGTGCTTCTCCGGGGGTTAATCCCCCAAAGCCGATCGAAAAGTGCATTTTAAAGTTTCAATCCGCGGGACATGTACACGGCGGGGGCGGACAAAACAAAACCGGCGGCGCACACAATGGGGCCCCATTAATTCCCTGCGAACACATGCAACGAATGCACCGGCGTGCACTTTAAAACCCCCGCTAACGCCGGAGTCTTCATTGGGGACGCCCGGCAATTGAACTCCCGATGGCCGGATCAATTAGCCGCGGATTATTCGGCGCTATCTTCCAATCGGATTAGCCAAATCTCCGGTGAATGCCGGGAATAAATTAACGTGAAATGCATGCTCGCATTAAATTAACAGCGGATCGCCCAGGCGCACATTCCAACGGGCACGATAAACCACTGCAATATTAGTGCTCTTGTGGTCTTGTTATTGAAGCCCCGTTATGATGAATTCCCGCATTCAAGTGCGTTATGTCCGGATCGCAATTGTCGGGACGCGAATTAGGGCAAAATAGTAATTGGGCGATATTAAAATTGGGTCGATGCTAATACCAATTACCTACATTCCCTGTAATGAAATTTGCAAATAATTGCAAATAAATGGAAACGGCGGGGTATTTAAGTCGCAATAAAATTTACATGATGCGGTCTGTGCTTTATTTTGTAATCCCGCTGAACTGTAGTCTTTCGTGAAAACCGCTGACGATGCGAAAAATTTGAGTGCACAACAAACACCACTTTGGACCACTTGAACCTTGAGACCTGTAGCAAACGTTCGCCAGAAAACAATCCTCTTGCCGCCATGCATGTTCGAAGAAAGTCAAAGCTGAGGTTTAAGATATACTTTACAAGGCATCAAAAAGATTACATTTCAAAATTATGAATGGCATCATAACTAAGCCTAAGACAGTAGAAGATACTATTTCAATATGTAAAGTATGTCAACAAAAGGAAAGACTTTAATTTTCATTTAAACTAAATATATACCTTCAGGCATACTGCATCCAAATCTAGCATCAAATATTTAAAATATTCATTAGACAAATTTTATGAAATTTCAGTGACAGATATAGCGATACCTGTCACACCTAATTTACACATACTCGTTCTCAAATTTTCAGAGGATTTATCTTAAAGCATACTGTATACAAATCTGGCATAAAATATTAAAAATATCCTTTAGAAGAATTTTCAGAAATCTAGCATAACATTTTCAATATCCTTTAGATAATATTTCAGAAATTTCAGTGACAGATAACTTATAGCGGTCAACTCGAAAAGTTAATAACTCGAATTTCTCACTTAATTTACACATACTCGTTGTCAAGTTTTTAGATGATTTAACTTCAGACATACCTTATACAAATCTGGTATCAAATTTTTAAACTATCCATTAGATAAATTTTCAGAAATTTCAGCGACAGATAACTTATAGTTGTCAACTTGGAAACTTAATTACTCGATTTTCTCATTGAATTTACACATTCTGGTTGTCAAATTTTCAGAGGAATTATGTTTAGGTATACTGTACACTAATCTCGAATAAAAATTTTAAACTATCCATTAGATAAATTTTCAGAAATTTCAGTGACTGATAACTTATAGCGGTCAACTCGGAAAGTTAATTACTCGATTTTCTCACTTAATTTACACATACTCGTTGTCACATTTTCAAAGAGTTTATCTTCAGTCATAGTATATACAAATCTGTCATAAAATAACAAAATATCAGTTAGATAAATTTTCAGAAATTTCAGTGGTAGATAACTTATAGTGGTCAACTTGGAAAATTAATAACTAGATTTTCTCACTTAATTTACACATACTCTTTGTTAAATTTTTAAAAGATATACTCTCCAGACAAACTGTATACAAATATGGGGTATACAATTTTCAAAATATCCTTTAGATAAATTTTCAGAAATTTCAGTGACCGATAACTTATAGTGGTCAACTCGTTGTCAAGTTGTATACATACTCGTTGTCAAGTTTTGAGATGATTTGTCTTCAGGCATACTGTATATAAATTTGTTATGAAATTTTCAAAATATCCTTCACATACATTTTTAGTAATTTCAGTGTCAGATAACTTATAGTGGTCAACTTGGAATGTTAATAACTCGATTTTCTCACTTAATTTACACATACTCGTTGTCAAATTTTAAGAGGATTTATCTTCAGGCATACTGTAATATTTTCAAACCATCGTTTAGATTAACTTTCAGAAATTTCAGTGACAGATAACTTATATCGGTCAACTCGGAAAGTTAATGACTCGATTTTTTCACCTATTTTACACATTTTCGTTGTCACATTTTCAGAGGAACTATCTTTAGGCATACTGTATACAAATCTGGTATACAATTTTCAAATTATTCTTTAGATAAATTTTTAGAAATTTCAGTGACAGATGACTTATAGTGGTCAATTCAGAAAGTTAATAACTCGATGTTTTCACTTAATTTACACATACTAGTTGTCAAGTTTTAAGATGGTTTATCTTCAGGCATACTGTATACAAATCTGGCATAAAATTTCCAAAATATTCTTTAGAAAACTTTTCAGAAATTTCAGTGTCTGACTCGAAAAGTTAAACATTGAGAATATTTTAAGACATCATAAAAAGTATGCATCAAATTGTCGCGCTATAAAACGTATGTATGTTAGTCTTGATAGGTCTGTGAATATACCCTGTAAGTGGCACCATCCAATTTGCCGTTGGAGAGTAGTAAATCAACCCTAAATATTTATAAAAATCTGATCAACTCAGAGAGATAAGTGTTCAATTTTCTCACTTATTTGAGACATCATCGTCTTAATATTTTCAGAGGAATTATCTTCAGGCTTACTATATACAAATCTGGCATAAAATTTTCAAAATATCCGTTAGATAAATTTTCAGAAATTTCAGTGACAGATAACTTATAGTGGTCAACTCGGAAAGTTAATAACTCGATTTTCTCACTTAATTTACACATACTCGTTGTCAAATTTTAAGAGAATTTATCTTCAGCCATACTGTATACAAATCTGCTATAAAATTTTCAAAAAATCCTTTAGATAAATTTTCAGAAATTTCAGTGTCTGACTCAAGTTAAACATTTAGAATAATTAAAAACATCATAAAAATTGTGCATCAGAATGTAGCCTAATGAAACTTATGTATGTTAGTTTTGATAGGTTTGTAAATATACCCTGTAAGTGGCAATTTCCAATTTGCAGTTGGAGGGTAGTAAATCAACCCTAAATATTTATAAAAATCAGATCAACTCGGAGAGATAAGCGTTCGATTTTGTCACTTATTTGAGACATGCTCGTCTTCATATTTTCAGAGGAATTACTTTCAGGCATGTTGTATACAAATTTGGTATAAATTTGTCAAAATTACCGTTGATAAATTTGGGAACCTGCCAACTGGGAAAGTTATATGTTCCATATTCTCACTTGTTTAGGATATATCCGAGGATATATCTTCAGGCATAAAAAAAAAACTTTGAAATATTTGAAAAAAAATGACGTTTTAAAGTTTTGTTTAAATCAAAATAAAGCTAAAAAAGTGTCACGTTTTGTATGTAATTTTACAAATCTGATGAGGTAAATAGGGTAAACGGTGTAGTAATTGGCCACTTAAGGAAATTTTGGAATGATAAATGATTTCCATGCACATTTTCCAAGCAACATTATTATTACATATACCATTTTAAAGGTAATTTTATGTTCTTTGGAGAAAAAATTATAAAATGTGGCAATATATATTAATATACACATCACATTTACTTTAACGAAAGCCTACAAAAAGGTATAGTTATTGGCCACTTCTTACAGTAATTGGTCACCATAATTACAGTATTTGGCCATACATATTGGATCGATATAAATTGCTCAGGTAATCAATACAATAAATTTTACGATCGAAAAACATTTATTTTTAATATTCTTTTTTATAAAACTAGGTACAAAGAGGAAAATATTGTCATTCTAGGTTTTAACACAAGATTGCAAATCAAGGCACTTATATATGTTTATTTTCTATATATAAACTATATAATGTTTCCACATCATCTATTGACTTATCAGACAAATTATTTAATTCCTCATTTTCGAAATTTTCTATTTCCATTTCAATTATCACTATATCTTCCGACTGATTTTTTTCTACGACATTTTGGCTTTCTTTCTCCCGTAAGTTCACTTGCTCACATTTTCTTTTTCTTCGTTGTATCGATTGCTCCTTTCTTCATCTTTGTCCTCTAAGTTTGTCTCATTTTTGTGATCATCACTCATTTGTTCTTTATAACATTTGTGACATATAAAGAGATCAAGATCTTCCAAATCTGGAATGTGTTGTTGATGGAATTTTGGAATGCACTTAATGTGATTTTTTTTTGCAGCACAAGTAAGGTTGCATTTTTGGTGATTGCAAATGAGGCACTTAATCTTTGATTTACATTTACCTTGAACTTGCTTTTGTATTTTTGCCACTTTGGCTTCTCGACGTTCTTTCTTCTTTTTCTCGGTTTTGTTCTGCATGTATTTTTGCCTTAGCTTTTATTTCGAGAATTTCTTGATATCGTTTTGAAGTTATAGCGAATGACAATCTTTCTGTTTGTCGTTTTCCTTCTTTGGTGTTTCCGGCAACATTAGGAAATTACTCAAGTTTGAATTATGATCTTTTAGAGTGGCACGTTCTGGAGGCAATTCAACCAGCATTTTTGGTGATTGCAAATGAAGCACTTAATCTGTGATTTACATTTACCTTGAACTTGCTTTTGTATTTTTGCCGCTTTGGCTTCACGTTCTTTCTTATTTTTTCTCGGTTTTGTTCTGCATTTATTTTTGCCTTAGCTTTTATTTCGAGAATTTCTTGATATCGTTTTGAAGTTATAGCGAATGACAATCTTTCTGTTTGTCGTTTTCCTTCTTTGGTGTTTCCGGCAACATTAGGAAATTACTCAAGTTTGAATTATGATCTTTTAGAGTGGCACGTTCTGGAGGCAATTCAACCAGCATTTTTGGTGATTGCAAATGAAGCACTTAATCTGTGATTTACATTTACCTTGAACTTGCTTTTGTATTTTTGCCGCTTTGGCTTCACGTTCTTTCTTATTTTTTCTCGGTTTTGTTCTGCATTTATTTTTGCCTTAGCTTTTATTTCGAGAATTTCTTGATATCTTTTTGAAGTTATAGCGAATGACAATCTTTCTGTTTGTCGTTTTCTTTCTTTGGTGTTTCTGGCAACATTAGGAAATTACTCAAGTTTGAATTATGATCTTTTAGAGTGGCACGTTCTGGAGGCAATTCAACCAGCATTTTTGGTGATTGCAAATGAAGCACTTAATCTGTGATTTACATTTACCTTGAACTTGTTTTTGTATTTTTGCTGCTTTGGCTTCTTCACGTTCTTTCTTCTTTTTTTCTCGGCTTTGTTCTGCATTTATTTTTGCCTTAGTTTTTATTTAGAGCATTTCTTGATATCGTTTTGAAGTTATAGCGAATGGCAATCTTTCTGTTTGTCGTTTTCCTTTACGCTTTGGTGATTCTAGCCAAATTAGGTAATTACTCAAGTTTGAATTATGATCTTTTAGAGTGGCACGTTCTGGAGGTAATTCAACCATATTATTATTATTTGACATTGGCTCTTCTAATACACGTGAATTATCTTGCACTTGTATCTGAGATGTCTGTGCGTTTGTTTCATTAATTTGTATTTTCAGATCACCGCTTTGATCCTCAATTGACTGAATGTGTTGCTCTTTAGAATTATTTATAAGTTTCGAGTTTATTTCGTATTGTTTTCCCAGATCAATTCGCATCCACTAATTTTTTATAATTTAATTCTTTCTTTAGAGATCTTAACCTAAATCACAAGCATGTAGTATGAAGCACATATGATGAAGTCGTTACAAATGAAATATATAAATGCCATCTGGTATGAAAATCAGTGACTATGGCGAAAAGATAGATGAGTAAGTTACTGACACGCAGAAACCTACAAATGTTCTGTTAATCTTTTTTTGTAATACCTCTGTGTTATTGACATTTATCAGTACTGTCTGCTTGATCGATTGACATTTATCAGTACTGTCTGCTTGATCGATATGACAGGCGTAAAGGCATTGGCCGTTATAATATCGGCCGTGGACGTTATTTAAATGACATCGCAAATTTATGAGCAATAAAGTCTTCATATTCTTTTTCATACCTGCTGCTGCTTTTTTGGGGAAGTAACTCGATTGTGGCAGCATTTGCTTCATTTAGTACATCTTCGGGTATACCACAAAACGAAGAACTTGGCACATCTGACATTATTTTTCTAATTTCACTTTGATTTGTTTGTTTGTATTTGAACCGTTGATGTTGCTATGGTATCAAATTGCGCCTGGATAACTAGTTTATTAATTTTGAAATTTAATATTGATAAATTGACCAGTTTTTGTAATTTAGGTATTACAAAAAGTATCGAACAACATACGGCCAATATGCAAATAACAGGCTTGGTTGAATATAAACCTCGGCTGCGCTCCGCTCCGCTTCGCTTCGCCTCGGTTTACAAACTTCAACCCGCGCCTGATATTTGCTACATATCGGCCTAATGGCGTTATATACTATTATTGTCATATGAGTTCAAAGTGGCCAATTACTATATGATGGCCAATTACTATAACGAATGAAATAAAACAATTTTACTTTGTTGCTTCCACTAACACATTTATTTTACAAAAAATAATTTAGTGACTGCAGTTTCGACTACTTTATAGTCATTGTCAAACTAAGTACAAAAATTGGGAATGAAACACAATATATACCCTAAATTTTATAACAATTGAAGAGGGGAGAGAATATCAGATCTGTCTGATCATTAAGTAAATGACCGTCCTTTGAAAGTGTGGATTTGAAGATTTCCAACGATTCCAGTAAATTCAGTTTAAGCCCTTTGTCGGCGAAATGTAGGATCTTGATGGGGTCATCAGCTGGCTCGTGGCCCTCATTAAGAAGGTGTTCTGCGAATGTCGAATCTTCTTTTCTGAGATGAAACGATCTCAAATGTTCCTTGTACCGGATGTTAAAATTCCGCCCTGACTGACCAATATAATAACCGTCACAGTTTTCACACAAAAGTTTATACACACCCGATTTGTTTAAGGGTTCTATTTTATCCTTGGCGTTAAACAAAATTGATGATAATTTAGTGTCTGTTTTAAATGCAATTTTCACTTTGTTTTTAAGGATTTGTGCAATTTTGTCACTAACGTTGCCAAAAATAGGTTAGGCAAACGAAGGGTTTGTTTTCAGTTTTCGGCGGTATTGGGTAGATTTCTTTTATTGAATTTACTTTTACTGAATTTACTGGAATCGTTGGAAATCTTCAAATCCACACTTTCAAAGGACGGTCATTTACTTAATGATCAGACAGATCTGATATTCTCTCCCCTCTTCAATTGTTATAAAATTTAGGGTATATATTGTGTTTCATTCCCAATTTTTGTACTTAGTTTGACAATGACTATAAAGTAGTCGAAACTGCAGTCACTAAATTATTTTTTGTAAAATAAATGTGTTAGTGGAAGCAACAAAGTAAAATTGTTTTATTTCATTCATTTACCATGTTCCACAAAGTAACGGCTACCAGTATACAGTGTTTAAAACAAGCAAGTGTCGCACAACAAGCCAAGATGTACCTTAAATTAAGAGTGAAACACAGAGCAGCAGTGAACAACATATGGTTCAACCAACAGTGCCTAAAATTCAAAGTGATTCCAAACTTCATTCGTATGAAATCCGGAAGTGACTCCCTCGCAGCAAGAAAAGCCATAGAAGCAGCAAGAATCATCTGGCTGAAAGAAGAAGCAAAATATTGGTTTCGCACTCGCGATATGCTACTAGTCCACATCAAAGTCATCCATTCAGAGCTGGCCTTCAACCTACACCCAGTGGAGTTTGATATATTAGACGATCAAGTACGGGAAAAAGTTAGTCGCATTAATTTTAAGAAATATGTCACACAAAAACGCAAGCTGTCAAAATTAATCAATTACAAAGAAACCTCATGTGATATTTCGGAGAATCACAACCGTAAAAACTTTTACCCAAGCTTCAAAAATCTCACCGACGTTGTTTTCACAGAAGAAGAAATAGGTTTTTTAAACAAAGGTCCAAAGTTTGCACCCCATATTAATAGTTGTGCCTTTAAAGATACATTAATAGTTGAATCAGAAATAGCACTGAGGAGTATTGCCGACGCTAACCTTAGTAGAGAGAAAATTGCAAAAGTCATAACTAGCAGTAAACTCATACACAAACCAATTTCCAACATAATAAAAAAGTTAAAACAAAAAGTATCACACAATAATTTAATTGTCACAAAAGCGGACAAGGGCAATTCAACAGTCATTTTGCACAAACACGATTACAACTCAAAACTGGACGATTTTATCAGTAAAGAAAATTTAACAGTTATGAAAAAAGATCCAACAAACAAGTTTCAAAGTAATATCAAAGCGGTACTACATAATTGTAAGGGCTTATTTACTGATAAAGATATCTATAGACTCACGACAATGAATCCAGCACCACCACGTCTGTATGGACTTGTAAAACTACATAAGAATGATGCACCCATAAGGCCTGTAGTATCTTACATCAATGCACCAATTCGAAATCTTGCTATAAAATTTAATACGTTATTTAAAACCTATACAAAATTTAAGGATCCAAACTCGGTAAAAAACTCAATTGAATTAGCACAAAATTTAAAAAACGTTCCTGTTCCTCCTAATTCAAAACTAGTATCATTTGATGTAAGCAATATGTTTTCAAATATCCCGCCCGATGAGTGCCTCGCTCTTGTGAAAGATGTCCTGTATAATAGCAATATTAACCCAATTATACAACAGGAATTTATAGACATTGCAGCGGTTATCACAGATCAAAATTATTTCAAATACAATTCTATCATTTATAAACAAAATTAAGGTTTGGCTATGGGCGCACCAACAAGCCCTTTGTTTGCTGAACTATTCATGTCAAATTTAGTTAAAATGATTTTAAATTCAAAGCAGGCTAAACAACATATAAAGTTCTGGTACCGCTATGTGGACGACATCTTAGCGTGTTTTGTAGGAACAGACAGACAACTACAATCATTTCTAAATTTTATAAATTCGTTGCACCCAAAAATTAAATTCACTCTTGAAGTTGAACAAAATTTCAATATTAATTTTCTAGACCTGTCCATCTATAAAAGAAAAAATCAATTTGAGTTTAATATTTTTAGAAAACCGACTTTCACAGACACTACAATCCATAATTCGTCCAGACATCCATTTCAACAAAAACTTGCCGCTTTTAACTCTATGGTGCATAGAGCCCTAAGTATCCCACTCACTAAAAAAGCACTTGGGGAAGAAATTGATACTATTAAGAACATCGCTGTTAGTAATGGCTATGCAGTTAATCTGATCGACAGTATTGTTTCTAAAAAGCGATATCGCCTTTTAATAAAAGAATTCTACCCAATACCGCCGAAAACTGAAAACAAACCCTTCGTTTGCCTAACCTATTTTGGCAACGTTAGTGACAAAATTGCACAAATCCTTAAAAACAAAGTGAAAATTGCATTTAAAGCAGACACTAAATTATCATCAATTATGTTTAACGCCAAGGATAAAATAGAACCCTTAAACAGATCGGGTGTGTATAAACTTTTGTGTGAAAACTGTGACGGTTATTATATTGGTCAGTCAGGGCGGAATTTTAACATCCGGTACAAGGAACATTTGAGATCGTTTCATCTCAGAAAAGAAGATTCGACATTCGCAGAACACCTTCTTAATGAGGGCCACGAGCCAGCTGATGACCCCATCAAGATCCTACATTTCGCCGACAAAGGGCTTAAACTGAATTTACTGGAATCGTTGGAAATCTTCAAATCCACACTTTCAAAGGACGGTCATTTACTTAATGATCAGACAGATCTGATATTCTCTCCCCTCTTCAATTGTTATAAAATGTAGGGTATATATTGTGTTTCATTCCCAATTTTTGTACTTAGTTTGACAATGACTATAAAGTAGTCGAAACTGCAGTCACTAAATTATTTTTTGTAAAATAAATGTGTTAGTGGAAGCAACAAAGTAAAATTGTTTTATTTCATTCATTTACCATGTTCCACAAAGTAACGGCTACCAGTATACAGTGTTTAATTACTATAACGTTTACAATATGTAAGCAAGTAATACGAAAAATTATCTAAACTTGAATTGTCACATTAGAATATCATTAACAAGGTGCCTATTAACCTAACCCTGCACGCCCTTAACTAACACAATTTCTTGCTGGTGCAATGACGCTGATTAAAGTCTGCTCGGTGTTATCCCCCATACGATATGCATCGTTTCCTGCATACTTGCATAGTTGCCCGCTTCCGGGGGGCGTCAATTTTATTAAATAATTAATTCCACCCCCGCATGGGGACCACGCCGCCAAACGAGATTAGCAAGTTTGCATCCCCGCACGTGCTGCAACATTTTTAGCCCGCGGTGGAGCTTACTGCTGAATTTGCAACTTGCAGCGCGGTGAAATTTCAATACGCAAATGCGCTCCTGGTGGTAAGTGCGCCCCAACCGGGACTTGATTACCCCCGTTCCGTGCCGAATTTACCGGCAATCTTCCGCAACAACTCCGCGGGAATGGCCATAATGCCGGGGCACTTTTTCCTTGTTTATGGTGTTCCGCTATCATGCCGATTTTTGATGGTGCATTTCAGAATTAAACTGCGGAATTATAAAGGTCGACGTACTGAATCAATACCGTGCGAGAAGGTGTGGTCGGATGGTTTGGATAATAAGATGCTTGTTTTAAGATAAGATGCAGACATACGATGGCAATAATGTCCTTCAACATAACACCGTAATTGCCTATAGACACGAGTTCCACAGGATATAAATGTTTGATTAGAGATTAGTAGAAAAATATTATTAGGTACATTCGAATAAAGTAATTTGCATACCAGAATTTCTACAGTGGTTAGGTTGTCCTGGTAATTACGACAACCTAACCACTGTAGTAATTCTGGTATGCAAATTACTTTATTCGAATGTACCTAATAATATTTTTCTACAAAACTGTCTAATGTTTAAAATTTGTAAAAGATTATGTAAACATAGGAATAACAAATTGAATTTCCTTTTCAGGTAAACTCATTCAGAGAAGAAATAAAAAGTTTTTCAAATAGAAATAAATAAAAAATTATCGGAAAAAATACAGTCGATCAATGAAATTATATAGATTGATTGATATATTTGTAAGGTGCCAACATATACGGCTTGATATTTAATTAAATGAGTAATAAAAAGACCAATATTTAAAATAAAAGATGAGTTCGACAAAATTACAGTTATATTAAGTAAATTAGTGCCAGAATCATTTGCGACATCGCGGCGCCAACGAAGGCCTTAGTAAACAGCGGAGATTCGAATGAACACGGAAAAGGCGTGGCAAAGCCAAAATTTGCAGATACGCGTCGTCAAAATATTCCATAGGAGCATAACATCTGGGCACCACCCGTTAGATATGTGCCCAGGCAGTTCACTGTACAAAAATACCAGATCTCCAGTGGAAATTTACATTCACGACCACCGTGACAGAGACGCGAGAGTTTTAGCTGTAGTGATGCGCGGGGAGAATTTGAAGTAACGTTCGTGAGTTTATTTAAACTCAAAACGAAGACAGAGGGGGATCAGTCGGTGTTCGGTCGTAGAGACACGCGTACGAGAATTAAAGAGGATGAGATGTGTTACGTCGGTCCGCGAGATAACATATTCACGAGAGTTTTCAAGCAAATTCGCAAGTCACGTTCGGTAATTCTCAGTTACGGTAATTCTCCGCCAGAGAATACGAGTTTACACGGTTGTACCCAAAAACACACAGAATTATACATAGGTACGAGACATAATACCATTGCAAACCAACCGGGGCAACATTCACAAGTCAGTTTCAGTATCAATTCACGGGAGTGTTATTCTATCCAACGAACCACCAAAATCTTAACCATTTACCCAGATCCTGTAAGGGAACCAAAGCCGACGGATGTGTCGCTTTTTGTTTGACCAATTAGACGAAGCAATTACAAATGCCGTTGACGCATTGTAACAGCGCACCCCCAAACATTTGTAATTGTGGAATCGCCTCCTGCACTGCTTCAAATTGACAGAAAGTAGTGTGTTCAATACACCATAAACAAACCACCAAAATCTTAACCATTTACCCAGATCCTGTAAGGGAACCAAAGCCGACGGATGTGTCGCTTTTTGTTTGACCAATTAGACGAAGCAATTACAAATGCCGTTGACGCATTGTAACAGCGCACCCCCAAACATTTGTAATTGTGGAATCGCCTCCTGCACTGCTTCAAATTGACAGAAAGTAGTGTGTTCAATACACCATAAACAAACCACCAAAATCTTAACCATTTACCTATATCCTGTAAGGGAACCAAAGCCGACGGATGTGTCGCTTTTTGTTTGACCAATTAGACGAAGCAATTACAAATGCCGTTGACGCATTGTAACAGCGCACCCCCAAACATTGGTAATTGTGGAGTCGCTTCCTGCGCGTCTGCCTCATGCGTAAATGAGCCAATAACTTCATGAATAAAATCAACTGCAACGTTAGAGTCACGCCGAACCCTCTCAACAACCGGCGGGTCGGAAATCGCGAGTCCACGCTGTCGTAATATCAATAACGATCGTAAAAGGTCCAAGGCTGCCAGTATGAATAACTGGCACGAGTAATCATAATTCAAACAAACACGCATTTTACGTAATAATTGGCATCGTCATTTTGGGTGGTAAAAAGGCATAGCACATCGCATAATATCAAGTTAGATTATTAAAAGTCATTAAAACTAATAGAGAAACAAAACACAGATCGTACTCACGTAAAACACAGACAATATAATATAATCTCAAGAGTAGAAAACAAATCATATGTGGAATTATTAACTTCTTATACGGTACTTCATGAATGATCGTAGAGAAAATGAGGCATGAGTTACTGTTCAATATAGATATTAAATTACTCCAAATGTTCCTAATGATAAACTATAACAATACATAAACCTTTCCGATTGAGGTAGCAGGAACTGTTATTTGACACAACTTGTAACATGTCTGACGGTGGTGACTACTTGTGACAGGGGCGCTTGCCGGGGTCGTGAGTAGAATCACTAATTTACCTCAATCAACATAGACAATGGGCCTCCAATAATCACATTATGGTGCGAACACCGGCACGATCATGTGATTCGGGAAGATCGCGAGATACCTTTAGTAATCATGCATGCATTACTGAGGATATTTCAACATCTTTAAAATAGTTCTATTTTTGAGCATATCGATTTCCCGTAGTTAAAGAGAATGAAAGAGCATGGTGGTAGACGATCTGAGAAACGGAGAGATGTATGTGCATGTATAACAATTTCACCTTCTATAAACTTTGCAGTCACAATCATTTTCGAAATAGTAATTGAATAAATAATAAAGAAAAAGATATTCTACACGCCCTCATAAGGTTAATGAATCACAGAAAATAAATCAATTCACATCATTATCGCAAACCTGTGTTTCATTTCCCTGTCTATTACAATTTCAGCGTGTCCATAATTGAATAAATAAAACAAATCCATAAATCTGTGCTTTTTTATACTAACCCATAATTTACATTTTCTAACACATTACCAATTGCAGCGTACCTCGAAGGTAATCACGGTAGTTAATTAAACGTCACGACGTGTAAGTACTAAATACGATCACAAATCACGAGCCAAAAATAATCAAGAAATTATATAATAATCTCACGATAAAAAAATACAAAGATAAATAAAAGTCTTAACGGATTGTTACATATTTACAGAAATAACAAGGACTAATAACAAACAATGAAAATTTGACATAATTGTAGTTTTGATTGTTAATTACAATTATGAGAGTAATTGAAATTTTACACAGAAATATTAAAAATTGACAGTTGCTGAAAGATATTTGATCAAATAATTAAAACTTTTGCAGAATTATGTGAAATGTTATGTTAGGAAACAATAAAATTGTATCCAAATAATTGATAATTCTACAGAATAATTCTTACAGTATTCAATGGAATTTTGAAGTAATAAAGCTGTAATTATTTGAATTTGATAGCAAAATTTAATTTAGAACAGAAATTGACTGTTGATCAAAAACATTTAGTGCAGAAATAATTGAAATAACAACAGTGTCATTTCAATTTTGACAGTAATTTAAATTTCAATTAGAAGTATTGAAAATTGATAGCTGCTGAATGAAATTATAAGAAAATTTTGAAAATTTACTGTTGGTAATTGGTAATTCAACGAATAATCGAACCTTTTTCAGAAATAGTTGAAATTTTCATAGTAAAAGTCAAAATTTTGCCAGATATAATAAATTTTTGCCGGATATAAACAAATTTTGACCGAAAAAAATCAGTAAGCAATTAAATTTGATAAAATAATTTAAATTTAGCACGAAAATAATTGACAAATTGGGTATTAATAAAAAATAACAAAGAAATAATTGGAAAAAAATGCCATTGATCAATGAAATGTCACAGAATAATTAAATCTTTGCAAAAAGAAATGACAAATTGATAGTGATAAAATAAATAGATAAAACTTGAATAGAAATAATTGAAATTTTCAATGAGGGTTTAATAATAATACAAATTTGACAATAATTGAAATTTCACACTGGATTTTGAATAATTGAAAGTTGCTGAATGAAATTTGATGGAATAATTGAAACTGTAATAGCAATAAATAGTTGAAATTTTGAGTGTCCAATAAAATTTTAATAACAATTGAAATTTCACCCAGAAATAATTGAAAAACTGACAGTTACTTAATGAAATTTGACAGAATATTATATAGAAATAATTGAACACTGATAAGTAGACTAGGGAAAGCATGCATTATGCATTTGCATATTTTTCCCATTTTTACGGATTGTTCATATAATTAGCGATTTAAGTTTGTTCTGCATATTTTCCCAGATTTTGTGGCACCTACCTCCATTAGTACTTATACAGTATTTGTTGATTGTAAATATTATTGTTACTTATTACCGTATTACCGAATTCTGCGAATATTACCGAATATTACGTGGAATTTTATCTAAATCGAGAGAATTTTTGAAAAATATATAACAGCCTATTGCTACAAAAATTATTCATGTTTATAGTTGTATCTGTTTCTATCTGTTGATTTCTAGGTATATTTAGTATATTATGTGTTTGATAAATAAATCTTTATAAACTGAATATTGGCTCATGAATATTGGCTATGATTTACATATCTCGATTTATATGTATATAAAAAATGACACTATCGATCGTGCATATTTTTAGTTATTTGTGCATATTTTTTCTGTTTATAGTGCATATGATAGTGCATATTTTTTACATTTTATAGTGCATATTTTCCGTAATCTACTGATAATCAATCAATGAAGCTTTACCGAGAAATTTCTGAAAAATTGACAGTTGATCAATTAAATGTTATAGAAGTATTAAAATATCAAAAATGAAAAAAAAAATATGGTAACCTTAAGTACTAAAGTTTCCATTAAAATATCAAACAAAAATTTACGAAAACTGCATTTGGAGAAAATGTCAATGGCTTTCTAAAACTGCTTACACGTTTCTTAAAATATTTATGAAACTGTCATTGGTAAATGCCAGAAATCTAAATTATTGAATAAAAAGACAAACAATTTCATGAAAATCAAAGAAATATGAGAAAAACTTCCTCATCCTATTCACCCACAGCTTCCTGGCAGACAGACAACTACAGATAAGAACGAATAAATAGATACACTACATAATTTACTTTTCACCAGAACAATAGGTTTACCCTAATTTAATAAGTATGTAATATAATTCGATAAAAAACACATACTATTTATTACGGTTTTTTGCAAAAATATTATTTTTTACCTCTAGTTTGGCTGACAGGTTAGAATGCGTGCTTAGCATGCACGAAGACCTGGGTTCGAGCCCCAGTACAGGTTGTACATTTGTACTGAGAAACTAGTACCATTCGCCGTTGGGAGCTCATTAACGGCGCTCTAGAGATCGGGGGCGAATTTCTAGAGTAACAAGCCCTAACTAAATACACACATTGGTCGATAGCCAGTTAGGGATAATGTCCCTAACAAATACAGTCACTACTACTAATTTTTTTTTTTTGTAAAAAACCGTAAAAAATATAGATAACTAATAAGAATTTTATTTGAATTTGTAATAAAATACGTAAATGTCAAAATGAAGTCAATTTTCTTATCTGAAAAACTGTCATTTTGGAATTGCGAAGCTTTTTTAACTTGGATTTGTAAAGTGTCACTATTCAAAATTGACAGTAGTTTCGTAAAGACGTACTTTTCGTACTTTAGCTCGATTGCTTTTAATGTGAGTAACCAAACCTAATCTAGTAATAAATAATAATAATTTTATTTGAATTTGTAATAAAATACGTAAATGTCAAAATGAAGTCAATTTTCTTATCTGAAAAAACGTCATTCTGGAATTGCGAAGCTTTTTTTAACTTTGATTTGTAAAGTGGCACTATTCAAAATTAACAGTAGTTTTGTAAAGACGTACTTTTCGTACTTTAGCTTGATTGCTTTTAATGTGAGTAACCAAACCTAATCTAGTAATAAATAATAATAATTTTATTTGAATTTGTAATAAAAAAACGTAAATGTCAAAATGACAAAATCAATTTTCTTATCAGAAAACTATCATTTTGGAACAGCGAAGTTTTTGTTTTAACTTTGACATGTAACGTGGCACTTTTCAAAATTGACAGTAGTTTCGTAAAGACGAAGTTATCGTACTATAGCTTGATTGCTTTTAATGTGATTAACCAAATATAGTAACTTTAATGTCTTTTATGTTTTGTTACAAACTTTCAAGTAAAGGAAACTTTTCCAATGTATAATCGGTATAAATGAGGTTATGTTGAAATGTCAATGTCACAAATAATCGTTTTAATGATTAAAATGCCTTGTGACTATGTTGTTTCGTCATTTGTCTAATATACAACTAGACCTGACCCAATTGCATTATTTTTGCCAAATTTTCATTTTTTTTATAGTATTGACAATGTAACTATGTTATGTATTTTTATGTAAGGGTATACACTATATGTTTATTTTTATACATCTGTGTCTCTAGATGCGAATATTGTATTGACAAAATTGACAGTAGTTTCGTAAAGACGAAGTTATCGTACTATAGCTTGATTGCTTTTAATGTGATTAACCAAATATAGTAACTTTAATGTCTTTTATGTTTTGTTACAAACTTTCAAGTAAAGGAAACTTTTCCAATGTATAATCGGTATAAATGAGGTTATGTTGAAATGTCAATGTCACAAATAATCGTTTTAATGATTAAAATGCCTTGTGACTATGTTGTTTCGTCATTTGTCTAATATACAACTAGACCTGACCCAATTGCATTATTTTTGCCAAATTTTCATTTTTTTTATAGTATTGACAATGTAACTATGTTATGTATTTTTATGTAAGGGTATACACTATATGTTTATTTTTATACATCTGTGTCTCTAGATGCGAATATGTATTATGCTTCCTATTTAATGAGACCTCCATCCCTTATTGTTAACAACCTTATCATTTATGAGAAGCTTAGACACTAACAATTCTCAATTTGGAATAGAACATTCGCCGTTCTCCCTACACATCGACATTAATATGTGATAAATATTCAATTCCACTCGAGCATTGTCTGAATTTAGAGCAGTGACAATCGTTTTGTTTGTATTGTGTATTTTGTATCAATATTTGCGGTGGAAAGAATTGCGGCTGTGTAGTGTACGCTTGAAATGGAACGCATGCCCCAAAGAGACGCACTAATTGAACCGTGCTCGTTTGTGTAAACACCATTAATACAAACATCGATTGCAGGAACGATGAGAAATTGTTGTCGTGCCCTGTTATATAAGACGCGGAACAGTAATTTATTAGCGGGTATTTACATAGAGAATTGAATGTTTATCTATATTCTGGGGCATATCGAAAATCTTGTGTTATAGCGGAAAACACATTTATAAACGTTACAAGGAAATTTCTTGCAGCGCAGCGAATCAATCTTGCAGTTATGAAGACTTCAACAGCGCCAGATGTTTTTTACAGAATTTGTAAAATTTTGAATTGAAATTTGAAAATTGTAGTGAAAATTGCATTTTTTTTAAATTATAAATACAATATTTCAATGTTATTCGAAACCAATTATTAGGTAATAAATAAGTTTTATAGGAATTATGTAATTTTCGTTGTGAAAATTAGCAATCTAAATTACTAAATTGCAATAGCTTTATGAAAATTTTATTGTAAATTTATAAATTTCACTATGAAATGTAAAATACCATTGGCAATTTCCACATTTGTATTATAAATTGCATTATTTCGGCAGCAATTGTGAAAATTTTATTGCAAACTGCCAAAATTTTCCCGTAAAATGCATAATGTTATTTTGATTTGTAATATTTGTATTAAGTTATTAAAATGTTCATTGTTATTTGTAGAAAAATTAATGAAAATTAAAGATTACTTTTCATTCAAGATTACAAAATTTTCATTAGAAATAATGAAATTCTCATTATAGGTATTGTAGATATACGATACTGTTTTTCGTTCATGAAGTTATTCCATTTAGTCCTGTCCTTCGCTAGTTCTTTCGCTTCTTTCCATGTTTCCCCTCTTTTATTATTGTTTTCATTCTGTAATCCCACGTCCTTCTCGGTGGAAGGACGTGGGATATCCTTTTCTTTTTGTTTGGCTTTGCTTCCCACACATTTTTCACTATTCTTTGGTTGTCCATTCTTTGCATATGTCCCCACCATTCTAGCTGTCGCTTTTCCATGTTAATCCTGATTTGAAAATGGCCCCGAACTGTCATAACCTATCTACTTAATTCTTATTGTTTTATTTATTTATTCTCTACTTATTCTAATGTTGACTGTCACATCGACTAGTAGATGAAAATACACTGTACACATGGCGACGAAATTAAATAATAATAATAATAAAAAAATGAAATCCTTCAAAAAATTATTGAAAAATACTAAACATTATTTGAGAAAAAATAATACCTACTGTTTTTTAATATATATATATATATATATATATATATATATATATATATATATATTGTCACTTCTTTACAATTGTAAGAAAATATCATTAAAAGTCTATATATAGTAATTGAGTATTGCATATCCATGACAAAATATCCAATGTGAAAGATAAGGATTTTTGGTAGGTACTAAGATTTTTAACCAAATTTGCGCCACTTGAAGGAAAAAAAAATAACATCAAATTCTGTTTTGCATTTTTGTATTATTCTTGAAGTGAAAAATTGAATATAGTTTTGAAGATTTCTTGAAAGCAGGGCAGGATTTTGAAGAATTTGTGGAAACAGAGGACCTGATTAAATTGAGGATAACAACTGTTAGGAGTTTTAAAGATTTGCAATGAAAATTGCACTACCTGCAGATTATTTTTACTACAACTAATTTAGACTAAGAGAGTTTTCACAATTCTTCAAATTGTGGGCTAATATTTTAATTTTATTTTTGATAACAGAAAAAACGGTTAAATATTTACGATAATTTACAAAATATTGAAATTTTTGAAGTATTCTTGAAGTGAAAAATTGAATATATTTTTGAAGATTTCTTGAAAGCAGGGCAGGATTTTGAAGAATTTGTGGAAACAGAGGACCTGATTAAATTGAGGATAGCAACTGTTAGGAGTTTTAAAGATTTGCAATGAAAATTGCACTACCTGCAGATTATTTTTACTACAACTAATTTAGACTAAGAGAGTTTTCACAATTCTTCAAATTGTGGGCTAATATTTTAATTTTATTTTTGATAACAGAAAAAACGGTTAAATATTTCCCATAATTTACAAAATATTGAAATTTTTGAAGTATTCTTGAAGTGAAAAATTGAATATAGTTTTGAAGATTTCTTGAAAGCAGGGCAGGATTTTGAAGAATTTGTGGAAACAGAGGACCTGATTAAATTGAGGATAACAACTGTTAGGAGTTTTAAAGATTTGCAATGAAAATTGCACTACCTGCAGATTATTTTTACTACAACTAATTTAGACTAAGAGAGTTTTCACAATTCTTCAAATTGTGGGCTAATATTTTAATTTTATTTTTGATAACAGAAAAAACGGTTAAATATTTACGATAATTTACATTATCGAGTCAAAATATTCAAAAATCATTGTAATCAGAAAAACTGCAAAAATATCGACCCACGTTGGTCAATAGGCAGTTACGGATAATGTCCCTAACAAATACAGTCACTACTATGTAGCTGATATACAGTATATCTTAGCTGTGGCCCATAATCTTCAATATTTTGCCTTCATATGGTTTAAAGTAGGTATTAAGGATTAAAATTTATTGAGTCGCTCATTTTTCACATTTTCACCTCTGAGAAAATGATTTTTCTATTTATATTTCTTTCATTTCAACTACTGCCTATTTTTTTTAGTCAGTCGTTGCGGAAATGGCACACGGTGTGATTTGCGATCGGGGACGTTCCTAAATGCATTTGAATTATGAACGCGATCCGAGGGCGATAAATCACCGCTAATTCACTAATTGGCCCCGCATTAATTCGCAGCGTAATGAAACGGCGCGCCGCCGGCTCCGGGGGTGGCGGGGGTCCCGAAAATTCCGCCACCACCTGCGGGGGTGGCTGGCAATCGATGGCTCGCCGGGGCGCATTTATAATTCACCGGGCGCATCTGCACGTCCCCCGGGGGCAACGGACGCCGCCTCTAAAATGTTTAGTTTTAAGGTTAATTAAGCCGCCGCCGCCGCCCCCCGCAAGCGGGCGCACGGTGCTGTGCCGGGCTTAATTAGTCCGCCAAGTTTTCGCGATTTTTGCGTGCGCCCCTCCGTGCGCGGCCCGGGGAGGAAATTAAATTATTTTTTTATAAATTAATGCGCGCACAAAAAGTTGCGGATTAAATGGGATTTAATTAAACCGAAAGCGTTTACGTGGATTTTTTTTTGGGGGCGGCATGATTTCGGGGGCGCATCGATTCGCGATTTCGCCGGGGCTGTCCGCATTAATAACCCATTTATGCGCCACTCGTGAAATGATTATATCGGATTTTAAAATTCAGCCCAATGTTTTGCGCCGCCCCCGTAATGAGCTTATCGTTGCGTTAATATCGAATTACCATCTCCCACCCCCAACATCCGCGCCTGATTTTAAAGATTCTAAAGTTACTTATGGTGTAATTATTTTGTGCGGTGCCAGGGCCTGTGATGCCTCCCAATCAATTTCATCCCCTGTACAAGTAATCTGTTCCTGTTTTGAACAACAACCAAAGCCCGATAATATTATAGGATCGATACATTATAAACTCTACCAATATATTAATTATTATATCAGCAGGATATGTACCGTGTGATCAAGAATTATTTAGATATGGGACGGCTATGACTGTGTCAGTGTTATGGAACCTGCAAAAAAAAATTAAGAAGGACATGGATATGCATCCCTACAAAATACAGGCCTATTTTGAATTTCTGATACCAGATTTTAACAGACACAAGTCTACAACCTTCAATTTTGATGAAAATTAATATGGATGTGTATGTATGCTTGAAATGAACTTCTGTAAAGTTTTAGCTCCAGATATTTGTGCATCCACAAATCTACAGAGGGCTAGCCTAGGTCCTAGCTAAATCACACATCGTGGTGTGATGACGTGCTAAAATCCTGCAAATTTCACCAAATACAGTCTTACGCGAGATGCACTGTACCACGTTGCAACGCTGAATAAATAACGAAAAATGACGTTCGAAACTCGACGCCGCAGACATAGGCCAGAGAAATAAATCCCCAACTTTGAAAAGACCTAAACTTGTAAATACGTGTCTATATAATTAGGTAAGGTGTCATATTTTTCTTGAAAATATAAACTTATTTATGTACACGTCCCGTGAATTTACGTTGCCTGATCGTCGAGCCAGATAGTCGAAAATAACAGGGCCCCCGTGCGCCCCAAATATAATTATCGAAAGATTCAGCAGTTGCGCTATTTATACAGGAAATTGAATTACGAGCCTTTCACGTGCCTCTCCATCCCCTGGCGGGGGTGGGGCGCGTGATGTTTTCATTTGATTATACACCCGCTCAGCCCGGATCCGACAATATCTCTTTAACGTTCGGCGGCGGCGGGCATTGAGAGCGGCGGGGGCGGTAATTGCGCCCCCGAATTCGGTCGCGGGGGGCCCTCAGGAGCGCGCGCGCGTGATTGATACCGAGACAAAAGCGTACGTGTGCCCGTGTGGGTGCGGCGCTCTAATTAAAAACAAAGTAGCCCCCGCGAAAACGGCTTTAATTGCGCTCGAAAATTCGTCCGGGAAGCTCTAATTAAAAACACGCCCGGCGCTCGACGCTCACTACACAGTAAGGACTAATTGCGAGCGAGGGCCGTTCAAGTTTCGTTTTTCGAAACGAGCGCGGCAATTCAGCCCCAGTATTTTCACCTGCAACTTTCATGGGGCTGTATCAGTGCAACGAACTGGCATGCATTTTGTTGAAGGATATTTAATTAAAGCACATTTTTGTAACCAGACTGTTTTTCATGATGGAGCTACTCATATATTCGTAACATAAACGAATCATTAATGTTGACTTAAGTAGATAAGCTATGACAGTTCGAGGCCATTTTAAGAATTAACCCTTACTCTCCGATTGGGACACATATTCCAGCACAGATTTGAAAATCTCTAGGTCTGATATAGTCCAAATAGTTATGAAAACTGGATTTATGAGTAGATTGCGCAAAAAATGATTGAAAACTAAACAATCAAACATAACCTAACAGATTGCGGCTATAAAGCATGCACGTTGAATGGTATATTATAAAATTTTATGTTCTAAGCAACTGTAATCATCCCATTGCTGAGGAATCATTAAAGGTAACTTGAATTATCATAATTATAAATTGTATAATGTAGGAATTTGATTTTACATTGATTTCCATGACGATATAATGTCTTGAGACACATGTGTCGCAATCATAGATTTCACATAATACATGTGGGTCTTGTTTATCCCACAAGTATTGAAAAATAACTTTGACTTCATAAGTAAGGATAGCTCTGACACAAAAGTACTGGAGGAATATGCTGAAAATATTTCTGATATATCAGAGATAGATGATCCGCATCACGACAGTGAAGGCGAAGATTCAAATTATTTGATTAACAGATTTTGACTGATGCAGTCAAAATTTAACAAACTTCTTTAATTCATCATGTATCGGCCTCATCAATACAAATATTTTAAGGTTAAAACGGGAATGTATCTGATTTCGGCAGTTACAGTTTACAATTTAATAGATTTTGACAGATACAGTCAAAATTTAACAGATTTCATCTATTCTAGCTGCAAATATGTTATAATATCATTAGTGGGAGGTAAAAATGTGACATGTGAAATGTGAAAAATTGAATATTTGATAAATTTGAATAGTTTCAACTTTCAGAAAATAAATATATTAACAGATACTCATAGAAAATGAAACCTACTAAATGTATGATATACCAATATATTGGTATATCATTGATACGCTACTTTTTGAGGTATCGGTAGAAAGTTGTCAGAAGTATTTGATAATATTCGTTAAACACACTTGATCACATTAAAACTATGATATCTCAATAAATACGCATTGGATATTAAACTTATTCAATAAATGATATATCAATATATGACTTAAGATCAGTGCCACATTTGACTAAAATTGATACGATAGTATTTGAGATATCGCTATGAAGGTGTCAGCAGTATTTGATTATATTCGTCCAAAAACACATGATCACATTAAAATACTAATATCTCGACAATTACGCATTGAATATTAAAGCTATTTAATATATAATATACCAATATATGACTTAAGGTCAGTACGAAAATTTACTAAAATTGATCCGCTAGTTTTTGAGATATCGCTATAAAGGTGTCAGCAGTATTTGATAATATTCGTCAATTGCACAGTTTATCGCGAGAAATGGAGTCAATTCAAACAAACTAATTATAGGATGAGAACTTCACAATCATAATGTATCCAAATTGACTACACAAAGTTAAATTTATAATTTAACAGATTTTGACTGATACAGCCAAAATTTAACACATTTCTTTAATTCATCATGTATCAGCCTCATCAATCCAAATATTTAAAGGTTAAAACGAGAATTTATCTGATTTCGACTGTTACGGTTTCCAATTTAACAGATTTTGACAGATACAGTCAAAATTTAATACATTTCATCTAATCTAGCTGCAAATATGTTATAATATCATTAATGGGAGGTAAAAATGTGACATGTGAAATGTGAAAAATTAAAAATTTGATAAATTTGAATAGTTTCAATTTTTAGAAAGTAAATATATCAACAGTTGCACATTGAAAATTACACCTATTAAATGTATGATATTCCAATGAATGACTTAATATCAGTGCCAAATTTGACAAAAATTGATACCCTACTCTTCGAGATATCGATAGAAAGGTGTCAGCAGTATTTGATAATATTCATCTACAAACACATGATCACATTAAAACGCTAATATCTCAATAATTACGCATTGGAGATTATATCTATTTTATATATGATATATTATAAAAACGGAAATTTAAGTGATTTCGATAGTTACAGTTTACAATTTAACAGATTTTGACAAATACAGTCAAAATTTTATAAATTTCATCTATTCTAGCTGCAAATATGTTATAATATCATCAGTGGGAGGTAAAAATGTGACCTGTGAAATGTAAAAAATTGAAAATTTGGTAAATTTGAATAATTTCAATTTTCAGAGAGAATATATATTAACAGATATTCATAGAAAATAAAACCTACGAAATGTATGATATACCAATATATGACTTAATATGAGTGCCATATTTGACTAAAATATGGCATGATAATATTCGTCCAAAAACACATGATCACATTAAAACACTAATATCTCAACAAATACGCATTGGATATTAAAGCTATTTAATATATGATATATCAATATATAACTTAAGGTCAGTGCCAAAATGTACTAAAATTGATCCGCTATTTTTTGAGACATCGGTAGAATGGTGTCAGAAGTATTTGATGATATTCGTTAAAAAACACTTGATCACATTAATACAATAATACCTCAATAAATACGCATTGGATATTAAACTTATTTAATTAATGATATATCATTATATGACTTAAAATCAGTGCCAAAATGTACTAAAATTGATTAGCTAGTTTTTGAGATATCGCTAGAAAGGTGTCAGCAGTATTTGATAATACTCGTCCAAAAACACTTGACCACATTAAAACGCTAATATCTCAATAATTACACATTGGATATTAATCTTATTTAATTAGTCATATACTAATATATAACTTAAGTTCAGTGCCAAAATTTACTAAAATTCATACGCCAGTTTTTGAGATATCGGTAGAAAGGTATCAGCAGTGTTTGATAATATTCGTCCAAAAATACATGATCACATTAAAATACTAATATCTCAACAATTACGCATTGGATGTTAAAGCTTTTTAATATGTCTTATACCAATATATGACTTAAGGTCAGTGCCAAAATTTACTAAAATTGATCCGCTAGTTTTTGAGATATCGGTAGAAAGGTGTCAGAAGTATTTGATAATATTCGTTAAAAAACCCTTGATCACATTAAAACGATAATATCTCAATAAATACGCATTGGATGTTAAACTTATTTAATGAATGATATATTGAGATATGACTTAAGATCAGTGCCAAAATTTACTAAAATTGATTTGCTAGTTTTTGAGATATCGCTAGAAAAGTGTCAGCAGTATTTGATAATACTCGTCCAAAAACACATGATCACGTTAAAATACTAATATCTCAACAATTACGCATTGGATATTAAAGCTATTTAATGTATGATATATCAATATACATACACATATGATATACATTAAAACGCCAACATCTCAATAATTACCCATTGGATATTAATCCTATTTAATTAATCATATTCCAATATATGACTTAAGATCAGTGCCAAAATTTACTAAAATTGATACGCAATATTTTGAGATATCGCTATAAAAGTGTCAGCAGTATTTGATAATATTCGTCCAAAAACACATGATCACATTAAAATACTAATATCTCAACAATTACGCATTGGATATTAAAGCTATTTAATGTATGAGATATCAATATATGACTTATGTGACTTAAGGTCAGTGCCAAAATTTACTAAAATTGATACGCTGGTTTTTGAGATATCGCTATAAAGGTGTCAGCAGTATTTGATAATACTCGTCCAAAACACTTGACTACATTAAAATGCTAATATCTCAATAACTACGCATTGGATCTTAATCCTATTTAATGCATCATATACTAATATAAGATTTAAGATCAGTGCCAAAATTTACTAAAATTGATACGCTAGTTTTTGATATATCAGTAGAACGGTGTCGGAAGTATTTGATAATATTCGTTAAAAACACTTGATTACATTTAAACGATAATATCTCAATAAATACGCATTGGATATTAAATTAATATAATGAATGATATATCAATATATGATTTAAGATCAGTGCCAAAATTTACTAAAATTGATTTGCAAGTTTTTGAGATATCGGTAGAAAGGAGTCAGAAGTATTTGATAATATTCGTTAAAAAACCCTTGATCACATCAAAACTATAATATCTCAATAAATACGCATTGGATATTAAACTTATTTAATGGATGATATATAAATATATGACTTAAGATCAGTGCCAAAATTTACTTAAATTGATCCGCTAGTTTTTGAGATATCGCTAGAAAGGTGTCAGCAGTATTTGAAAATACTCGTCCAAAAGCACTTGACCACATTAAAACGCTAATATCTCAATAATTACGCAATGGATATTGATCTTATTTAATTAATGATATACTAATATATAACTTAAGTTTAATGCCAAAATTTACTTAAATTAATCCGCCAGTTTTTGAGATATCGGTAGAAAGGTGTCAGAAGTATTTAATATTGTTCGTTAAAAAACACTTGATTACATTAAAACGATAATATCTCAATAAATACGCATTGGATACTAAACTTATTTAATGAATGATATATCATAATATGACTTAAGATCAGTGCCAAAATTTACTAAAATTGATTCGCTAGTTTTTGAGATATCGCTAGAAAAGTGTCAGCAGTATTTGTCAGCATAATACTCGCCCAAAAACACTTGACCACATTAAATGCTAATATCTTAATAATTACGCATTGGCTATTAATCCTATTTAATGAATCATATACCAATATATGACTTAAGTTCAGTGCCAAAATTTACTAAAATTGATTCGCTAGTTTTTGAGATTTCGCTATAAAGGTGTCAGCAGTATTTGATAATATTCGTCAATTGCAGAGTTTAACACGATAAATGGAGTCAATTCAAACAAACTGATTATAGGATGAGTACTTCATAATCATAATGTATCGAAATTGACTTTTTTTTTTGTTGCTTTGTGTTATAATTGCACCATTTAAATAATTACTTTGTAATAATAAAAAATATACCACTGCCCCACAAATGTATAGTAAGCTGACGACAATTGCAACGTGCTTCGGATTCCAGTGCCCCTCCTGCTTCGGTTAAGTGTCGTGTTTAAATTTAAGCTGCCGGTGGTTTGTGGGGGCCGCGCCCCCGCTACGTTCGCCGCCCCCGCATGATCAAGGCATAAATAGCGCGCCCCCGTAATTATAACGCAACCCCGTAAATAACGCGGGCCGGGGCCGTTAGGCGGGGGGCGCCCTCCCTTAATTGCCGCCCCCGGGCGCTCGCCCCGAGGGGGCGCAAGGCCCCGCCGCGGTATCGACACCGCCGCCGAGAGGCGAGATGGAACTCGCGCCTGATTTATGCCGCCGCCCCCCCTGAAATCGTAACTCATGTTTCACTTCGGATTACACGCCGTGAGCGTTTATCCAATTTAAATTATGACATCGCCGCGTCCGTGGAAGATTTTTAACTTTCTGCGCGCTCCTTTCTTGTTATTTGGAGCACTTAAAACGTGTAATTTCGCACTTCCCGTTTAATGTTTTAATTTACCGTTCGCCGCAGAGAGGAGATAACAATGCCTGGGGGGCTGCCGCCCCCCGAAACGTACCAATCGCGTTTTTCGTTTGCAGCAGCTCGTAACGCGCGCGGTCGTTATTCACCGCCGCTGATTTAAACGCCCCCCGCTTCGGACAACAAGCGCTTTGTGCTGTGCGAAACGTTGGCGCCTTTAAAAACTCGGACCTTCAATTTTGCGCCGGCAAAGTTTTCGGGTCACGCGAGATGAATTCCTAAAAGCAATTTAAAGGTGCGCCGGAAGAATTGCACTGGTACAGTGGGAGAGTTTGGGTACGGTCCGGGTTCATTTGTTATGCGAGTGATTGATTGGGACTTAAATGTAATTGCTGGTGGTCTGGTCGTAAGTTTTTGCGTTAATAACTTGTAACGTGCCTGAAGGGCCTCTAACTAGACGCCTTGAAATCACAGTGCGTATAAGCAAAAACAAATATTACGTTTCATTCTACCGTATACTCACTCGTTTGATGGTGAGCCGAGCGTAAATCAGTCCTCTTGCACAGTTCCGTGCGTTAGCGTTTTATCCTCCAATTGGAGTAGGCGTGGGCGACGACGATTTTATCCGTTAACGTTTTATCCTCTAAATGGAGTAGGCGTGGGTGACGACGATTTAATCCGTACTAACAGTGTAGGTTTAAAGAAACCTTAAACTATCGCGTCACTCACATTTGGCACTCGTTTGTGGCTGGAGACTCAATGGACCGGAAACGGAAACCACTTTTGAGATCCGGCCACGCGTCGTTGCCAACTGTACAACCAACCTCCGGACCACAAAAGACCCATAGTCACTATGGGATCGTTACAAACTTTTTGAAATGCGATCCTCGACCTCTTGCAGAATTCCCGTCGATGCGCAAACAAAACTCGCAGACCGCCGAGCGACGCGATTAAATTCGCGTAATCCACCGGGCGATAAATATTTGCGGACGTTCCAGATATTCGGGTGTTTGCAGTGGCGAGTGGGGTGGCACGGGGGGCGGCTTGGCTTTCGGACCTCGTTGCCGCGCGGTTTGCGCTGGGGGCGGCGTGTTTGCGCGAAATTCCTGTACCGGCGACCTCACACTCACACATGCTCACACGCACACAAACCGAGCAACAGCAGCAACAGCTCAGGCACACGGGGGCGGCAGTAATTTGATTTATTCCACCTAAATTTCGACTAATACATCTCATTATTGCCGGCGCATTTCAAACACCGCCGTCCGCCGTACCTGATCCATATCTGAACTAATATGATCAGCGAACGCCGAGCGCTCTCGCACATATTACGCCCGGATAATTGATGTAAACGTTTTAATAGATTTATCGCGCCCGATTCCACCGCGCGACTGCGAATAATTCAATGTCCCACCCTCCTATGATTTACGGGAAATTTGTTTATTTATAATATATACATATAATGTGAGTGGCGCGGAATCCGCTCAATTGCGCGCGTTTTAATTCCAGATTGATATCGCGCGAAAATCCCCTCACGGACCTACAAAAGCAGGAATTTAATTATTAATAAACGTCACGTTTAGTAAATAAGTGAGGCGAAGAATGCGCTTCTTTGCGAGATGTTTAAAGGTAATTATTTTCGTTGGCGCACAAATATTAGCTTAAATTTAAACAAACATTAATGAACCCCTGCAATTTGTCATTAGTTTTTATGAAGACGACGAAAAATCTGCACAATAGTTCATTCAGTTACAGTCAGCATAAATTTCATGTGCTACCAGATTTGTTTCAGATTCCGATTTTTCACATTTTTCCAGATTTTATTAAGTCTAAATATAGTAATTGATTATTATAATTCATGTAGAATCCATCACAAAAGATCCAATGTGAAAAATAAAGTCATAAATACTTAGCAACTAATATAGGCTAAGGTAGTTACCACAAATTTTGCAGTCTGTATTTTCGAAGAATTCTGGAAAACCACACCTAAAGATATTATTTCTAAAAATTTAGCAAAGTTTCTGTACTGAATAAGTGAGAAAATCGGGGATATAACTTTCAGCATTTACATGTATTGGTTAGTTTTTACTGAAATTTCTGAAAATTTCTGAATTGCATATTTGATATTATTTTTTATATTTTATATATTTTTAACAGCTACAACCATCAAAAGGCGTCATAAAGTGTTACAGTTTTCAGTACGACTTTCAACGGCTGCTAACTTTTCAAATGCATTAGCTAAAATATGTAAAATTTTCTACTCTATTTGTCAAAAATTGCAAATTTTCAACTGCAACTATCAAAAAATATTCTTTTTTGTCTGCATCTGACAATTTTCAACTACTTTAACTAAAACTGTCATATTTTGAAAAAATGTCATATTTTAAACTACAACCATCAAAAATTGTCATGAAGTGTTACAGTTTTAGTACGACTTTCAAAGGCTGTTAAATATTTAAATGCAATAGCTAAAATATGTAAAATTTTCAACTCAATTTGTCAAAAATTGCAAATTTTTAACTGCAACTGTCAAAAAGTGTTCTATTTTTAACTGCATCTACAAATTTTTAGCTGCGCGTTTCAACACCTGTCAATTATTCAACTCGCACTGTCAAAACTTATCAAATTTTCAACTACAACTGTCTAAAACTGCTATATATTCAACAACTGTCAAAATTTCTCACTCAAAAGATGTTAAATATTTAACTGGACTTTAAAAAGCTACAATTGTCAAAAATCATTAAATGTCCAACTTCTTCTGCAAATTTTCCATAGCAACTGCTAAATACTGTAATGATATTATGGGTTAATCTTATTCCATTGTAAATAATTTAATAGCGTCCGAATCCTATCAAATTTTCAACTAAAACTGTAAAAAACTGTGCAATGTTCCACACTCATTGTCAAAATGTAAAAGTTTCAACTCTGTAACAACTGTACTTTCAACTGTAAAAATATTGCGAAATTTCAATTATACGTATCAAAAACTATTTTTTTTACTGCATTTACAAATTTGTAACTCCCACTATCAAAATCATTCAAATTTTCAACTATAACCGTTAAACCATGACAGTTTTTCTACTACAACTGTCAAAACTATAAAAAGGGTTGCAAATTTTAGCTGCAACTTTTCAAAGCTGTTAAATTTTCAATTGCCAAAGCCAAAATCTATTCAATTTTCAACTGCAGCCATAATCGTCATATTTTAACTGTAACTATCACATTTTTAACTGAACTTGCCAAAAACTGTCAAATTATGAACTGAAACTGTCGAGCCTTGCCAGATTTTCAATTGCAATTGTAAAAACTGTAAAATTTTCAACTACAACTGCCAAAAACTGTAAAAATTTTAACTACAACTGTCAAAAGATGTAAACTTTTCAACTCTCCTACAACTGTCATATATTCAATAACTGTCAAATTTTTAACTACATCTCTCAAAAAGTGTAAAATTATAAGTGCAACTTTTAAAAGCTGTTTTAAATGCAACAGGCAAAATTTATTCAATATTCAACTACATCCATCACCGTCATATATTAACTGCAACTATCACATTTTCAAATGATCCTACCAAAAACCGTCACAATTACAACTGAGACTGTTGAATCCTTTCAGATTTTCAACTGCAATAGTAAAACCTATAGGCAAATATTCTACTACAACTATCAAAAACTGTAAAACTTTCAACTGCAACTGCAAAAAACTGTAAAATTTTCAACTTCAACTGTTAAAAAGTGTAAAATTATCAACAACTGTCTAAAACTGTCATATTTTCAACAACTATCAAATTTTTAACTACAACCATCAACAAGTGTTACAAGTTTTAAGTGCAACTTTTAAAGGCTGTTAACTTTTCAAATGCAACAGCTAAAATCTATGCAATTTTCAACTACAACAATCACCGTCGCATTTTAACTGCAACTATCACATTTTCAACTGAATCTACCAAAAACCGTCACATTTTCAACTGAAACTGTTCGGCCCTTTCAGATTTTCAACTGCAATAGTAAAACCTGTCAAACTACTAACTAAAACTGTCATAAACTGTAACATTTTAATCTACAACTGCAAAATACTGTAAAAAATTCAACTTCAACTGTCAAAAAGTGTAAAATTATCAACTACAACTGCCTAAGACTGTCACATTTTCAATAACTGTCAAATTTTTTACTACAACCATGAAAAAGTTTCTGTAATGAATAAGTGATAAAATTGAGGATATAACTTTCAGCATTTACAGGCATGTTAGCCTTAAACTGAAATATCTGAAAATTTATAAATTGCACATAGGATATAAGATTTTTATTTACTACACGTAAAGACATTATTCCTGAAAATTTGGCAAAGTTTCTGTGATGAATAAGTGAGAAAATCGAGTAGATAACTTTCAGCATTTAAAGGTATGGGTTAGCTTTTACTGAAATTTCTAAAAATTTATGAACTACATATTTGATATTAGATTTGTATTGACTACACCTAACGACATTATTCCTGAAAAATCGGCAAAGTTTATGTAATGAATAAGTGAGAACATCGAGGATATAACTTTCAGCATTTACCACCATGGGTTAGCTTGTACTGAAATTTCTGAAAATTTATGACACACATATTTGACATTAGTTTTGTATTAACTACACCTAAAGACATTATTCCTGAAATATTGGTTAAGTTTCTGTAATGAATAAGTGAGAAAAGCCAGGATATCACATGTATGGGTTAGCTTTTACTGAAATTTCTGAAAATTTCTGAACTACATATTTGATATTAGATTTTTATTTACTACACCTAACGACATTATGCCTGAAAATTTGGCAAAGTTTATGTAATGAATAAGTAAGAAAATCGAAGATAAAACTTTCAGCATTTACAGGTATGAGGTAGCTTTTTCTGAAATTTCTGAAAAATTAGGAATTTCATATTTGATATTAGATTTTTATTGACTATACCTAAAGACATTATTCCTGAAAATTTGGTAGAATTTCTGTAAAGAATAAGTAAGAAAACCGAGGATATATCTTTCAGGATTTACATGTACGGGTTAGCTTTTACTGAAATTTCTGAAAATTTATAAACTACATATTTGATATTAGATTTTAATTTACTACAGCTAACGATGTTATTGAAGAAAATTTGTCAAAGTTTGCGTAATGAATAAGTGAGAACATCGAGGATATAACTTTCAGCATTTACCAGCATGGGTTAGCTTGTACTGAAATTTCTGAAAATTTATGACATACATATTTGACAATAGATTTTTATTAACTACACCTAAACACATTATTCCTGAAAATTTGGTAAAGTTTCTGTAATGAATAAGTGAGAAAACCGAGGATATAACTTTTAGCATTTAGATGTATGGGTTAGCTTGTACTGAAATATCTGAAAATTAATGACATACATATGTGATATTAGATTTGTTATGACTACACCTTAAGACAATATTCCTGAAAATTTGGTAAAGTTTCTGTAATCAATAAGTGAGAAAATCGAGGATATAACTTTCAGCATTTACCAGCATGGGTTAGCTTGTACTGAAATTTCTGAAAATTTATGACGTACATATTTGATATTAGATTTGTATTGACTACACCTAAAGACATCATTCCTGAATATTTGGCAAAGTTTATGTAATGAATAAGTGAGAAAATCTAGGATCAAACTTTTAGCTTTTACAGGTATGGGTTAGCTTTTACTGAAATTTCTGAAAATTTCTGAACTACATATTTGATATTAGATTTTTATTTTCTACACCTAAAGACATTATTAATGGAAATTTGGCAAACTGTCTGTAATGAATAAGTGTGAGAAAATCGAGGATATAATTTTCAGCATTTACCAGCATGGGTTAGCTTGTACTGAAATTTCTGAAAATTTATGACATACATATGCTGAGTATTGCTCGTCTTCGATTGTAAATGGGGCTCTGTATAACGACAATGTGCAATATGAACGGCACATCTGTCCCCCTTTAGTCAGCCACCCACGGTGTGGTAATTAATAGAGCCCCGAGTGCTGCAATAAAAAAATCACTTTATATAAAAAAACATAAACTCCCACCTAAGTGTCCCGTTACATTAATGCCTTACTTAAATAATAATGAGCGGCCGTAAAAGCCCCTGAAACCGATTCCTTGTCCTCCTGTTTGGTTATACTTTTATGTGCGGGTCCGGGGGCCATTAACGGCGCGATGGGGGCGGCGAAGCGGGGGCACGTGGCCGGCGGTATTTCATCCGAATTAGTTTAGCCGCTAATTTTTTTACGGGGCGCATAAATCGCCCCCGGAATCCGGTTAAGACGCGCCCCCGGGGGCGAGACGCCGCCAGGCCAGATGCGGGGGGCAAATTAAATTTCGCCCGGAGGGCGGCAGGGTAGTTTTTTTACAGCACATTAGGCATCGCGGGGGGCGAAAAATTATCGTGAGATGGCCAAGGTTGATGGGGCTCAGTTTTAAAATTAAGAATCTCACACCGAGAAAAGAACGTAACTAAAACCATGAGTAACAACTTGGAAGTAAGGTAAAACCTACAAAGAAACTCGAGACTATTAACTTATATATCCAAAATTGGAGAAGAAAAAAAAATATTGCTATACGCGCCAGTACATCAAAAATGTACTTTTTCCACTCTCTATTCAATTATAACAAAAACGTCCACCGATTGGATTTGAACTTGAAAAAATTTCAAATCATTTCGACCCAGTGCAATGCATAGCAAGGTTATACTAGTGGCACTGCCAGGAATTTTAAATACTGGTGCATGGCCCAGCAAAATACTTGATTTAATTTAAAGTTTAGCTTTACTGTAACAAAACTGTAACAACTGCAACAACAGAAAATAAAGAACATATAAATTACAATACTTTATTTAGTTTGTTTACAATGCAAAATTTAAGAACACAATTAACAAAATTTTCAATTATAATTAATAATTAACCATAATAGGTAATTGGGTCAGTTCCCATAATTATGATACATACATTATTTCTAGCTTTACAAAATTGTGCATACTTGCAGTAATAACTTATAAGTACCTACATATTTCTAACAATTAATAATATGTATTTTAACGCATTTGCAGCCAGAATTTCGAAACGGTTTTAACTTTTGTACCTATACAAAGAGAGACCATTAATCCTATTATACCTTTTATCATATTATATCCTTTATCAGTTAAAGAGTAGAAAGTTAAAAAATTAAATCTTCCAAATAAAGAATAGCATAAGATCATTTTAATTGAACGTAGTTACAGAACAAAAAAATCAATATCCAGTACACAATCGCAATGTTAAAACGATGGTGCAATATAATATTAATCATTACACTGAAAATATTTTTTTTGCAGCGACGATATAATAAACTATTCAGAACTGTTTTATTTTGTTTATTACTATGTGTTGTTATGTTTGTTAGGTATTTTTGAATATTACGCTTTTGTGTTTTTTTATATTATTTTATTCTGCATGTTTATCACGTTTTTTATTATGTTTTATTTAATGGAATATACATGAATTAATTTATAATAAAAATCGCTAAAGCCGCCAATTTTTCGTGCAAGATATATCTAATGTTAGTACAAACAATACTGTTTTAGGGGTATTAATTTGCATAAAAAATAAAACCACTTAGACATTCTGGCTGCTATACCTACAGGTAATTTACTTTAAATTATTTCGTTGTGAAACCTAAACTTTTAGTTTCGATAGCTAGTCGGCTGGTTGTTGTCCTTTTTAATGGCCAAACTTAGAACTGTGGACACCACCACATTCAGCACCTGAAATGAAACAAAAATAGACATTAATCGATTGTGGTATAAATACATTTTATGTAGAAGTTTCAGTTGGAATATTTCGGTGATGGGAAATAGGGACAATTTACTGTTACATGAGCTCTTTTCAATTATTTCAATTTGTAGTTTTTATTATTTATTTTATTATTATTGTTTATTTTTATGTGATTGTTATTATTTATTTGTTCAACGAGAGCTTATTACTCATGTTGTTGTTATGTGGCTAATTAGTAATTGCCAACAAGCGACACTTACTAGTACTAATACTACTAATACTACTACAGTACTAGTAATAATAATAGTAATAATAATAACAACAATAACAGTAATAACCAAAAATAATAATAGTTTAAGGTTGTTATATCATTATTTGGTACTTACTGGTAAAGAATTATTTTTATTTTATTTTATTATTTATTTATTTTATTTTGCCTGACTAGTTTGTAAAAAAGGCTATCATCAGAGGCATGATATCTACGAATAATTAGGTTAAATATAAATTAAAGTTAAGTAAGTTTAATTTATATTTAAGCTAATTATTGAATTCTTCGTAGATATCATCCCTATGATGTTTTTTTTAAACCGAACCGAAACTAATCAGGCGAAATGAAATAAAATAAACATAATTCTTTACCAGTAAGTACCAAATATTAATCAACAAACCTTAAACACATAAGGTAATCTATGGATACAACCTTAAACTTAATAAAAATAATAATAGTATTAAGAATAATAATATTTGCGACTGCTGCTCTATGTATTATCCGAACTATGCATTAACTATGTAAATTTTGGAATAATTTCGATATATCGTTAATCAATTTTATCAATTATGGTTTAGATCAATTTTAGAGTTGGTTTCTAATGTGTATTTAAAATATTTTTGCCCTTTTACCACCAAGCCAGAGCCAGGCCTAGAGATTTTTCACTTGAGACAGGACGATATTGATGTGCAAAATTGATTTTACATGTTTTCACAGAATCATATGTTTTGGTTCAGTTTCAGCTAAGAAATTAATATTAAATTTCCCACACCTACTCAATACACACTCTTCTATTAGAAAATGGAAAAATAAATTCGAAAAATGTGATAACAGGAACTTATATTTCGATAATTTTGTGAAAATTTGACTAATTTTACGTTTTGACAATTATTACTAGCAATTTTCAAAAATTTTGACAATAATTACTGACAACTATCAGATATTCTAACAGAATTTGTAACGAATTCTTCTAAATTTTTATTATTCTAAGATGTTCTTACAAAATTAATAACAATTTGAAGTGGTTTTTGGAAGTGGGGTGGAAGTGATTTTGGTACCGTTACTTGGAATTGACATTTTAACAATAACTGGCAATTTTCAGATAATTTAGTAAGGTAAATAGGTAAATAATAAGGTGGGCAATAAGCGAATACTGTGACAATTTGATAGCTATTAAGTGCTTGTATTTTGCATAATTTTGACTCTATTGTAAACATTGACATAATGGACAAGTTTGTCTTACACACACAATTATAATTTAGCAAATTTAGTGACAATTCTACAACAGAGATAAAAAGTGACTGTATTTTGCATAATTTTTACTATAGGGTAAACATTGACAAAATGGACAAGTTTGTCTTACATCAGCTAAAATTATCCAGAAAAAACTTCGCTATTTACCCTTTTCCCCTCCCCACTTGTATTTTTCCATAATTTTTACTTTGTGGAACAGTTTGGGAAAATGGGAATCATTTTACATTTTTATAATTATTCCAAGCAATTTTCAAATATTTTAACAATCACTCCTGACAATTTTCAGACATTTTAACAGAATTATAGACGAATTCTATACATTTTCATTATGCTAAGATATTTTTTGCTGAATTAATAAACAGTTTGAAGAGACTTTGGTACCTAGACTTCGAATTTCCTTAAAATTATTATGTGTGACTTTTTGCCAATTTTTGACAACTGGCAATTTTCAGAAAATTGTGCAAACTTACTTACAAATCTTATAATAGGGATAAACAGAGACGTTTTCGTGGCATCATTTTGACTATGCTGTAATAACTAACTAATTAAATTAATAAAGTTTCTTTTTCACCAGCTTAGACTATCCAAACTTACAAAAATGTGATTTTCAGAATATTGTGCAAACTTACATACAAATCTTATATATCCCTATTATTAACAGAGACGTTTTTGTGGCATTATTTTGACTATGCAGTAAAAAATAGGTAATTAAATTAATTAAGTTACTTTTTCACCAGCTTAGACTATCCAAACTTACAAAAATGTGATAACCTAGGAATTTTTTATTCCCCCAATTTTGTGTTTGTAGAAAATTTTGCGAATATTGAACATTTTAACTATTATTACTAGCAATTGTCCAAAATTTTGATAATTATTAGTGACAATTTTCGGACTTTTTAATGGAAATACTGACGACTTATACAGAATTTGATAATTTAAAGATATTTTTGCAGAGGACAAGTTGAAAGGATTTTAACTTGTTGTCTTCCATAATTTAACTTTGAAGAAAATTCTGCGAAAATTGAAATTATTTTACATTTTGACAATTATTTCTATCAATTCTCAAATATTTTGATAATTTTCATTGACATTTTAACAGAATTACTTGCCATTGCTACACAATTCAATAATTTAAAGATATTTCTGCAGAATTAATAATAATATGAAGAAGTTTTGGTACCTTGAATTGCAATTTCTTTAAAATTATTATCACTTTTGAGAAATTTTGCAATTTTCTGACATTTATCTTAAAATATTCAGATAATTCAGCAAACTTACTGCAAATTTTTGAACAGGGATAAAATGTGATTGTTTTTTCATCATTTTGGCTAGAACTAAAAATTTACAAAATAGACAAGTTTGTCTTACACCAATTTAGACTATCTGGAAAAACTTGATATTGCAATTTTCCATAACTTTTACTTTGTAGAAATTGTTGCGAAAATTGAAACCATGTTACATTTTGACAATTATTTCTAGCAATTTTACAATATTTTGACATTTATTACTGACAATTTTCAGACAAATTAACAGTATTTCTTGGAATTTCCTTAAAATTATTATCGGTTTTTGAAAATTTTGCAATGTTCTAATATTTATTATCATATATTATCTAATATCATAACTGCTAATTGTCATCTAAGGCAGCAGGTTACTGTCAATTTTATAAAATGAATAAAAAGTGGCTTATTATTTTAAAAGCAGTAAACTTTCGTTTCAACTCATGAATGAATTATGATAATCTAGATTTTGTAGATAAATTTGCAGGTTTCGAGAAACTCAATATTTTATAAGTTCTAAACTAAAAATATTTAAATAAAAATGTATTCGTTAAGTCTACAGTACAAGTTAGTATGTATCTACTAGTATGTTAGTAGAAAATGGAAAATCTGAATTAACCCCAGCCGGAAAGTGGATGGAAAGTTTGCTTGTGTGTTTTTTTGCTATTTTAGCCTATAAATGCCATAAAAGCCTATGTATCTGTTAATTTAAAGATAATGACCCATGACAGTACAATGTATTAGAAAATGGAAAGTTTGAATGCTGGGGTCAGCTTTAGTTTTTGCATTTGGAAATTGGATTAAAATTTCCACATTTACACATTGAACTGCAGATTTTTCTTGCGTGATTTTGCAAAAAAAAAACTATTTTAGAATATAAATGCTATAAAAGCCTATGTACTTGTTAAGTCCGCAGTACAAGTTAGTATGGATTACAAAATGGAAAATCTGGATTAACCATAGCTTTATCTTTTTCCGGAAATTGCATTAAAAGTTGCCACATTAACACATCATAGTGCAGATTTTCTTGCATGTTTTTGCAAAAAATCTATTTTAGCCTATAAAGAGTTATCAAATTTTTCACATTTATTTACTACTCCATTTTCTATCAGACAATGGAAAAACATGACAACAACTCATCTTTAGATTTTCCGGAAGATTCTTTTAAACTCATATATGCGGTGCTATAAGCTATAGTCGAGATATTGCAATCTATTTTGAAAAATCAATATATATATTGACGTTCCAGGCTATAATTATTTACGAAATTTTCTGTATTTGTTAAATACACTTTTTGATTTTTGAAAATGGATTAATTTTATTGCACCCTATCTTTAGTTTTAGAAAATTGGATTAAAAGTTGCCACATTAATACCATATTGGGGTGCAAAAATGTTTTTGTATGTTTTTAAAAACTCACATTGGTTTTCTAAAGTTTCAGCTTATAAATTATTATCAAATTTTCTACATTTCTACAGAAAATGGAAAACTTTTGAGAACAACCATGCTTCAGCTTTTCCTGAATTTTCGTTCAAACTTTTGTAACCATTGTGATAACCTTTATTTTGTAGATCATTTTGCAGGTTTCGAGAAAAAAAATATATATAAGTTCTAAATTAAAAATATAAAATAAAGTATTTGCTAAGCCACAGTACAAGTTGGTATGTATTAGAAATTGAAAAATTTGAATTAACCCCAGCTTTAGTTTTTCCGGAAATTGGATTAAAAGTTGCCACATTAACACATTGCAGTGCAGATTTTCTTGCACGTTTTTGCAAAAAAACTATTTTAGCCTATAAATAGTTATCAAATTTTCCACATTTATTAACTACTCCATTTTCTATCAGACAATGAAAAACATGCCAATAAATAATCTTTAGATTTTCCGGAAGATTCTTTTAGACTCATGGATGCGGTGCTATAATCGAGATATTGCAATCTATTTTGAAAAATCAATATTTATTGAAGTTCCAGGCTATAATTATTTACGAAATTTTCTGTATTTGTTAAATACACTTTTAGCTTTTAGAAAATGGATCAATTTTAGTGCACCCTATTTTTAATTTTTGCGAAAATTAAATTTAAAGTTGCCACATTAATACCATATTAGGGTGCAATATTGTTTTTGTATGTTTTTAAAAACTCACATTGTTTTTTAGCTTATAAATTATTATCAAATTTTCCACACTTATTGACTATACACTTTTCTAGCAGAAAACGAAAAAAAATTGAGAACAACCATGCTTTAGCTTTTCCTGAATTTTCGTTCAAACGTTTGAAAGCATTGTGATAATCTACATGTTGTAGATCATTTTGCGGATTTCAAGAAAATTAATATTTAATGAAGTTCTAGGCTTTAATTATTTACGAAATTATCTGTATTTGTTAAATACACTTTTTGCTTCTAGAAACTGGAAAAAAAATGAGTACACTCTATCTTTAGTTTTTCTGGAAGTTGGATTAAAAGTTGCCACATTAATACTATATTCCTTTTCCCAAACTCTTTTTTTTTCAAGAGTTTCAGCTTATATATTGTTATCAAATTTTCCACACTTATTGAATACACACTTTTCTAGCAGAAAATAGAAAACTTTTGAGAACGACCACGCTTTAGCTTTTTCTGAATTTTCGTTCAAACTTTTGCAAACATTGTGATAATCGGGATTTTGTAGATAGTATTGCGGGTTTCAAGAAAATTAATATTTATTGAAGTTCTAGGCTATAATTATTTACGAAATTTTCTGTATTTGTTAAATACACTTTTTGCTTCTAGAAAAAGAAAAAAAAATAGTACCCTATCTTTAGTTTTTCTGGGAATTGGATTAAAAGTTGCCACATTAATACCATATTCCTTTTCCCAAACTCACTATTTTTTTCTAGAGTTTCAGCTTATATATTATTATCAAATTTTCCACACTTATTGAATTCACAGTTTTCTAGCAGAAAATGGAAAAAAAATTGAGAACGACCACGCTTTAGCTTTTCCTTAATTTTCGTTCAAAACTTTTGAAACCATTGTGATAATCGAGATTTTGTAGATAATTTTGCGGGTTTCAAGAAAATTAAAATTTAATGAAGTTCTAGGCTATAATTATTTACGAAATTTTCTGTATTTGTTAAATACACTTTTTGCTTCTAGAAAATGGAAACAAAATGAGTACACCCTATCTTTAGTTTTTCCGGAAATTGGATTAAAAGTTGCCACATTTATACCATATCCTTTTCCCAAACTCACTTTTTTTCTTCTAGAGTTTCAGCTTATATATTATTATTAAATTTTCCACACTTATTGAATACACACTTTTCTAACAAAAAATGGAAAAAAATTGAGAACGGCCATGCTTTAGCTTTTCTGAATTTTCGTTCAGCATTTCAATTACTTCCGGAAGCATTGTGATAGTCGACATTTTGAAGATCATTTTGCGGGTTTCAAGAAAATCAATATTTTGTGAAGTAAGAACTATGAAGTAAGACCAACATACATTATTATGTAGGTTATTTAATTTTTTGATATTTATTATTCTTTTACCCATTGGGTGAAAAGAGGGATGGATTATGTAATGTATGTAATTATAAAATTTTCTGTTTTTGTTAACGATACTTTTTAGTATCAGAATATGAAAAATCTGAATTTACCCCATTTTCGGTTTTTTCCGGGAATCGGATTAAAAGTCGGCACGTCACCAAAATTGCTTTATAACGATGAATTTTTGAGTTTATTTAATATTCGTTGATAATATTTTGCCTCATTTACCACCAAGCCATAAAATTATTCATTACACAATGTGTGCCCAAGGTGATTGATGATTTCGTTTTGTCGAAAGTTTATCGCAAAGTTATCGAGTAAGCAAGCACTTTAATCCGAATTTAGATTTTGCACGAACCCCTTGCCATTTGGAATGCGCTATCGATACCCGAAGAAGCAGACTCCGTGCAAACGACGTTATTTAATCGCCCGTTCCCCCATTGTCTCGCACAGTTCAGTCCTCCGCCTCTCAACGCCACCAGACGCGATTAATTGGCGTCCTGTCTGCCGTCCGGAGCGTCGCGACGCTTTCGCAGGAAGATACGTCGAGACGCTTTCGCAGGAGGATACGTCGAGACGCTTTCGCAGGAGGATACGTTGCGACGCTTTCGCAGGAAGATACGTTGCGACGCTTTCGCAGGAGGATGCGTCGCGACGCTCTCGCAGGAAGATACGTTGCGACGCTTTCGCAGGAGGATACGTCGAGACGCTTTCGCAGGAGCATACGTCGCGTTTGTCGGGGGAATATCGACGGGATACAGATGTTCCACGTTGATTGCCATCCCGAAGAAGAAGGGATGTGTGTGTGTGAGAGTGTGTTAGTGTAGGTAGAGTAGATCGAGCAGTAACGATGCAGGGACCATCCCACGGTAATGCATATCCTTTACGTGCTTTAATCAAGGAGATCCGGTACACGGCGGATATTACCTCCAAGAGTATTGTCTAAGCCGAGAAGATGCGGTGGAGGAATCAATTCCACTCCGCAGCAGAAGGCATATTAGTTCAGGTAGAAATGATCATGTAAAATATTATGGAATGAACGGAACATGTCCAAGAGATATTTAAAATACTAACATATCTATCTAGAATGCAAGCATTAGAAGTGGGATAACTGTGTTTTCAAACTGAACAGAGAATTTCATCAGTGCCTGGCTGTCGTAAAACTCTTGAAGCGAGGCAAAACAGAACATTATATAAAAAATGGTTTTTCCAAAAATACTTAAGTTCTGGTTGTTATAACAACGTTTTTGAATGTCCATGTCAAAATTTTATTTTTTTTTTACTATAATGCTTAGCTGCCATATCTATTATTGGATACAAATCCAATATTGCATTTATATTGCAATATTTTCAAAATGAACAGAGAATATCATCAGTGCCTGGCTGTCATAAATGTCTTGAAGCCAGGCAAAACATAACATTATATAAAAAATGGTTTTTCCAAAAATACATAAGTTCTGGTTGTTATAACAACGTTTTTGAATGTCCATGTCAAAATTTTAATTTTTTTTTACTCTAATGCTATAACTCATATCTAGTATTGGATACCAATCCAATATTGTATATATATTGCAATATATATTATAATAACAATATAAAAACTTACATTGCTCATTGAAATGTGTACAATTAGTATTAATTAGTAATGTACTGAATAAGATGAAATTACGTAGACATTTTCTTACGGTGTGTGATTTTAATTTATATACTCTTGGATGGCGCTTTATGTTAGCCGAGCTATTAGTTTGGTGCCATTTAATTAACCAATTTGAAGAGGCATTACCAATGAAATATTCAGCCTCTCGTAAATAATCCCATTCTCGCATAGCACCTAGGAATCTGCATTATTCACCCAGGCAATTCCTCACAGAATCGAATCCTGCGCTGCACCGGAAATCGAATTAAATAAACAAACTCCGGCGATACACAATTCCCCATAAAACGAATCGTGGCACCGGATTGAAACTTTAATGGGCAAATTCGGCTGCAGCAGCTTCTTCAACAGTCGCCATCTTGAGGACGCCGAGGTTTTAATAACGCCGCCGGTGTTCGCATTACACGTTATAATAAAGTAAATAATGGGGCCCCGTTTCGCCTTTATTGTATATTATTAGCCCCCCTTTATGGGGGCGGGCGTTGTGCAACTATAAAGCGCGCCCTATAAGGGCGCCCCTCGCAAAAACGCTTATCAGGAAATTGCATCGCATAAATGCCGAAATGGAATGGTTTACGGCCAATTGTCCGGACAGCTCCGCGCACAATTCGTACACGTGTGTACACGTGTACGCCGCGCACGTGAACGTGCACATAAAAAACAATTATTAGCACAAAATGCGGGGGCGGTTTTTATGTGCGTTATATAAAGCAGCGTGTCACTGATAACTGTATTTGTGGCGTGGCTCCAACTATAATAAATTTTATAAAAAATCGCAACGTGACTTTTTAAACCGTGATGCTCAATTTAAAATATAACTACGTATTTGCAATTTCATTCCGAACATAATTGGGTCCGCACAAAACGCAATGTTATTGGCGTGCCTAGGTGTTTTCGTTCGTATATGAAAATAATTGAAACGGTCAAATCAATGAAACGTATCGTTAATATCGGTATTCAGTAGCTGCAATAACACGTTTTTGCATTACTATTTTTAATATTTCCGTTTACAACACATGGGGAAATTTCTACGGAAATATTCATTTAGAGGACCATTTTAAAAGCGGCTGTGCGTTTGTGGACATATGCAGGTGGAATTATTTTGTTCGTTTTTGCTCTTATAGTTTTCGTTTTATAGATAATAACTATAAATTTGAGCTGGATACAAACAATTTCTATGGAGATAGATATACGCACTGCTTTATAAAATGGGAAATTTATAATGGGAATAAAACGGAATAAATTGTACCTAGAGTGTTTCAAAATTCGATGAGAGATTTATAACATTTACATAGAATATTTCAAAATTCCTTAAGAATATTATAAACTTTACATAGAATGTTTTAAACTTCTATGAGAACGAAATGACAATAAAAAGAAAGGAGGAAAAAGTAAAAAAAACCAAAAAAAAAATAAAATAAAATACAACAATAGGGACATGGAACATTAGAGGTGAGAGATTTATAAAATTTACATAGAATGTTTCACAATTCTATGAGAATATTATAAAATTTACATTGAATTTTCAAAATTCTACAAGAGATTTATAAAATTTACATAGAATGTGTCAAAATTCTATGAGAATATTATAAAATTCACATAGAATGTTTCAAAATTCTATGAGAATGAAATAAAAATAACAAGAAAAGAGGAAGGGAAAAGACAAAAAAACAAAACAAAAAAATACAAAAACTAACAATAGGGACATGGAACATTAGAATATTATACATAGAATGTTTCACAATTCAATGAGAATGCTATAAAATTTACATAGAATTTTCAAAACTCTACATGAGATTTATAAAATTTACATAGTATGTGTAAAAATTCTATGAGAATATTATAAAATTCACATAGATGTTTCAAAATTCTATGAGAATGAAATAAAAATAAAAAGAAAGGAGGAAGTCAAAAGGACAAAAAAAAAACAAAAAAAAACAAAAACTAACAATAGGGACATGGAACATTAGAGGCTACATGGGAAAAGAAGCATAACTGGTATAAGAGAGGAGAAAATATACAATGGAAATACTAGGAATTACAGAATATATCTAGCAAATGATTTAACGCTGGAAGAAAGAAAAGTGCAAAGATAAATTAGAAACATAACGAAGCAAGAAAAAAAACAATAGAAATGAAGTAAGAATGAGCTACAGAAAAATACTATTTAATGGAACAGAATACAGATGGTACAAATGGAGAAAAGCAAAGGAAGTAGTAGAAGGTTCAAAAAGGGTCCAAAAAACTATACCAAAAACCAAGACAGATGACAAACAGCGGCAACACACAGAACATGAATATGGAAAACAAAGATAAAATAGATAATATAGAAAATAACACAAAACAAGAACAAAATAGTAATAACAAAAAAATATATAAAGAAACGAGGAAGGGAAAAAGACAAAAACATAAAAAAAACAAAGAAAAAATTACAAGAGGGACATGGAACATTAGGAGCTACATGGGAAAAGAAGCGGAACTGGTATAAGAGATAAGAAAATATACAATGGAAATACTAGGAATTACAGAATTTATATATAGCAAAAGATTTAACGCTGGAAGAAAAAAAAGTGCAAAGATAAATTAGAAACATAGCGAAGCAAGAAAATGACAATGGAAATGAAGTAAGAATGAGCTACAGAAAAATATTATTTAAGGGAACAAAATACAGATGGTACAAATGAAGAAAAGCAATGGAAGTAGTAGAAGGTGCAAAAAGGGTAAAACAAACTATACCAAAAACCAAGACAGAAGACAAACAGCGGCAACACATAGGACATGAATAGGGAAAACAACGATAAAATAGATAATATACAAAAGAAAACAAAACCAGAACAAAATAGCAATAACAAAATAAAAACAAAAAGAAACGAGGAAGGTAAAAAAGACAAAAAACAGAAAAAATAAAAGAAAAAAATACAATAGGGACATGGAACATTAGAGGCTCAATGAGAAAAGAAGCAGAATTAGTGGAAGAGATGAGAAAATATAAAATGGAAATACTAGGAATTGCAGAATAGCAAACGATTTAACGCTGGAAGAAAGAAAAGTGCAACGATAAATTAGAAACACAGCGAAGCAAGAAAAAGACAATGGAAATGAAGTAAGAATGAGCTACAGAAAAATACTATTTAATGGAACTAAATACAGATGGTATAAAAGGGAAAAAAACAATGGAAGTAGTAGAAGGTGCAAAAAGGGTCCAAAAAACTATACCAAAAACCAAGACATAAGACAAACAGCAGCAACACACAGGACATGAATATGGATAACAACGATACAATAGATAATATACAAAAGAACACAAAACCAGAACAAAATAGCAATAACAAAAAAATATATAAAGAAACGAGGAAGGGGAAAAAGACAAAAACAGAAAAAAAAAATGAAAACATTAAAATAGGGACATGGAACATTAGAGGATACATGGGAAAATAATCAGAACTGGTGGAAGAGATGAGAAAACATAAAATGGAAATACAAGGAATAACAGAAACAAAAAAAAACAACACATGGAATACAAAATACACATGGAGGATACTGGTTGACATGGACAGGAATAGATGAAAAGGAAACAGTAAAAGGAGGAGTAGGAATTATAATAACACCGGAATGGATAAAAGATGTATTAAAAAAAACATAAACAAAAGCATAACGACCATAGAAATCAAACTAGTCGAGGAAGATATATGGGGAACAAAGGAAGAAAAGGAATGGAAGTAGTACAAGGTGCAAAAAAGGGTCCAAAAACGTAAACCAAAAACCAAAACAGAAGACAAACAGCGGCAACACACAGGACATGAATATGGAAAACAAGGATAAAATAGATATTATACAAAAGAACACAAAACCAGAACAAAATAGCAATAACAAAATAAAAATAAAACGAAACGAGGAAGGGAAAAAGACAAAAAAACAAAAAAACATAAAAGAAAAAATAACACTAGGGACATGGAACATTAGAGGCTACATGGGAAAAGAAGCAGTACTGGTGAAAAGGATGAGAAAACATAAAATGGAAATACTAAGGATTACAGAAACAAAAAAGAAAGGATATGGAATAGAAAATATACATGGAGGATACTGGTTGATATGGGCAGGAGTAGATGAAAAGAAAACAGCACAAGGAAGACTAGGAATTATAATAACATGGGGAACAAAGGAAGAAAAGAAATGGAAGTAGTACAGGGTGCAAAAAAACGTCCAAAAACCTAAACCAAAAACGAAAACAGAAGAAAAATAGCGGCAACAAAATAAAAATAAAGGAGGAAGGGAAAAAAGACAACTAACAGAAAACTTAAAATAAAAATATCAATAGGGACATGGAACATAAGAGGCTACATGGGAAATGAAGCAGAACTGGTGGAAGAGATAAGAAAACCTAATATGGAAATACGAGGAATTACAGAAACAAAAAAAAAACAAAAGGAACAGAAAATACACATGGAGGATACTGGTTGATATGGAAAGGAGTAGATGTAAATCAAAGAGCTAAACGAGGAGTAGGAATTGTAATAACACCGAAAAATATAAAAGATGTAATAAAACCAAAACATATAAACAAAAGAATAACGACCATAGAAAGCAAAGTAGTCGAGGACGAAACATGGTCACTAATAGTAGCAAACGGATCGAATGTAGACGCAAAGAAAGAAGAAAGAAGAGACGGACACATTCTTTGAAAACATACAAACATACAAAGGGAAGGAGGCAAAGGAAAAGAACACTCAATGATAATGGGAGACCTACACCTAAGATTAGGATGCCAAAATAGCGGAATAGAAGAGATAATGGGAAAATAAGGAGAAGAAATTAAAAACAACAATACAGAAAGAATGATACAATTATGCATTGAAAACAACCTTGTGATAACAAATACAAAATTCAAATTCAAATTGATATTGGAAAATGGAGATAACAAAAATAGCAGAACTACTTTTCGCAAATGACGTGGCAATAATTGCAGAAACAGAGGAAGAACTGCAACACAACATGGAAATAATTGGGATAGAGATTTAGAAAATAAACATAAAAATAGCAGGGCAAAACATTAAAATTCTAAAAAATGGATATTGGAAAATGGAGATAACAAAAATAGCAGAACAACTTTTCGCAAATGACATGGCAATAATTGCAGAAACAGAGGAAGAACTGCAACACAACATGAAAATAATTGGGAAAGAGATTAAGAAAATAAACATAAAAATAAATTACGAAAAGACAAAAACCATGAAGAAAGCAGGGCAAAACATTAAAATTCTAAAAATTGGATATTGGAAAATGGAGATAACAAAAATAGCAGAACTACTTTTCGCAAATGACATGGCTATAATTGCAAATACAGAAAAAAAACTGCAAAACAACATGGAAATAATTGGGATAGAGATTAAGAAAATAAACATGAAAATAAATAACGAAAAGACAAAAACCATGAAGAAAGCAGGGCAAAACATTAAAATTCTAATTAAAATAAAATTTCTAAAATTCTAAAATAAAGAAAGCAAAGCAAAAAATTAAATGCTACAAATTGGATATTGGAAATTGGAGATAACTAATATAGCAGAACTACTTTTCGCAGATAACATGGCAATATTTGCAGAAACAGAGGAAGAACTGCAACACAACATAGAAATAATTGAGAAAGAGATTAAGAAAATAAACATGAAAATAAATTACGAAAAAACAAAAACCATGATAATTCCAAAGAGAAAAAGAAACACGAAATAAAAATACAAGGAAAAAATCTAACAAGTAGAACAATGCAGATATTTAGGAACAATCATACAGAGCAAAGGTAAATTAGATAATGAAATTGAAGATAAAATAGGAAAAAACAGCAAACTATATAACATGTTAAAAACACCTCTTTTAGTAAGAAGCAATAAAAGAAGGGGCAAAAAAAAGGGAAATGGGAAGAAATAAAGGAATTAACAAAAGATAGGAGGAAGTGGAGAGAAAATTATAAAAATTAATAATTTAGGCAAAGGAATAAATAAATAAATACAAATAATGTTTCAAAATTCTACGAGAACATTATAAAATTTACATTGAATGTTTAAACATGCTATGGGAATCCAAAAATATCCTATAGAATATGTTATATTTCAATAAAATTTTGAGAGTTTATAACAAATTTTGTAATACTTTGATAGAATGTTTACAAATCTATAAAATATCTATGAACATCTATTATTGAACTTTGTTCTTTTTTGGAGATGGAAAAAAAATCCGTAAAATCATGAACATGATTTAAGATAAATTTGCAGGCAATAAAAAATATAGAATATCCTATAGAATATGCAATATTTGAATAACATTTTTAGAGTTTATATCAAATTTTGTAATACTTGTGAATGTTAACAAATCTATAAAATATCTATGAACATCTATTATTGAACTTTGTTCTTTTTGGAGATGGAAAAAAATCCATAAAATCATGAACAAGATTTAAGAAAAATGTGCAGGCATTAAAAAATATAATAATATAACCTTCTCTGATATTAAAGTTGTAAGTATTTGTGATTTTTCCTTGCACAAATTTTTGCATCAAACCGGTTTAAATCTGAGCGTCAATTCGCCGTTTTCTTAAGACGTTTACGTTGACTGCATTTTAACCGCCCCCCGGAGGCAATACAGCGTGCCATAACGGCAAGCCGCCGCCCGATTTGGGACTTACGAGACTTAAAACGAAATTCGAATGGGCCATAACGGCCCCTGTGTGTTGGCAATTAAAAATTTCAATTAGCGTCTGCCGCCGCCCCCGGACGCAATAACAGTAATTTATTTAAAGCCGGCAGCCGGCCCCTAATGAAGCGGTGTAATAAGTTGGGACTTATTGACGTTTATAGTGGCTTAATGAAGACGTAAACCCTCAGATGCGAGTCCACTCCGGTTTTTCCTAGCGGGGAAATTTTCCGCCTATTAGCGCCACATGCGGACAAAAACGTAAAATAATTCAAAAAGTTATGAGTCAAAAGTAATGCGTATTCATTGTTTCGTTAATTTTTCATTTTTCAAACAAAATCAAGCGGAGTTTCGATTTTAAAATGCAATTGTTTTACAATGTTTACGTTTTTCATTTGTTTTAGATATTTTTTACTTAACTGTCAACATATGGTATGAGAAGCATCTAATTTTACTGCTTTTGTTTTCTTAATTTAATAAAATCACTTCATCATAACAACTCCATTGCATTAAAATGCAATTGTTTTATAACATTTACGTTTTTCATTTGTTTTAGATATTTTTTTATTTAAATGTCAACATATGTTATGGGATGCATAAAACTATATTGTTTTTGTTTTCTTAATTTAATGAAATAACTACATCGTAGCAACTCCATTGCATTAAAATGCCAACGTTTACGTTTTCTATTTGTTTTAGATAATTTTTTTTTAATGTCAACATATGTTATGGGATGCTTCAAATTATAGTGTTTTTGTTTTCTTAATTCAATGAAATAACTCTATCATAGCGTAGTATAACAAACAAAAACTGAGAAGAAAACTAATCATTCAAATGCAATTAATAAAAAACAAAAAAAAATCAAATGGGCACGTGACAATTATCACAAAGTATCAGTTTGGTATTAACACTTATTACCAAACTTAGGATAGTTCTGCTGATTACACAAAAATTACCTTATATGATCATAAACTTTACATTCTGTCGCTAAAGAGTTGAAAACACATAAATATAAAAAAAGATGTAGGAAAGTTTTGTTCGAAGATCGAAGTACAGAAATTTAAAAAAATCAAATAGTTTTTGCTTACATATAAAATTAAGAAACTTTTTATTTTCAATCTGTTTTTTGCTTCAAAATAATGGAAGTATAGAGTGATTTGATGAAATAACATTTTTTCGTAAATCTTTCTTCGATCTCTGAGCACTAAATCTGTGAACATTGTAATAAAATTTGTGATACAAGTAAAAAGTTACACAATTTATACTATCTGTGAACATTGTAATTTGTGATACAAGTAAAAAGTTACACAATTTATACCATTCCGCATGAGGGTTAAATCTAAATCGGTGCCCGCAATCCCCTTGCATTAACCCCTTCTTGCACTGCGCCCATATTGGCATGGTGTCTGCAGCCGAAGCCGGCGCGCCCCCATAAATCGGCCCTAATTTATCACGGGAGTTCCTCTGGATGTAAAACACTAACTATAAATATCCGGGCGCACTCCATTATGGAAAAAAGGGGGCCGCAACTTTCCTCTATTCCCCGCCGGCGTAACGGCGGAACTTTGCGGCTCCCGGGGCTACAACCCCTTCTTTCTCGCTGGGGGCTGGAGCCCCTTGCGGCGGTAATCCGGGGGCAATTACAGACGCCTCTGAAATACGACGTGGCGAGGTGGCCTCGTGACTTTGACCCGATTAAGGGGGGAGCCGTGAGATTAAGTGCCCCCGTAAATACACCGGAGCCCCCTCCTGAAACGTCGTTAGTGAAATATGTACATCCCCCCAATCGTGACCTCAAGGGGGGCGAGTTATGTTAATTATGGATGCAGTTCAGTTATCAAGAATTGTTTAGTTTTTCCCATAGATTTTTGTTTTATTTTTATATTATTTTGTTTCTTACACATAATGAAAAGTTTTTGATTGTTTAAGGTTTAAGCTTTTGTAATCAGCAAAACTCGGAATGGCTAAGGTATACACATTCACGTTTTAAGAAATTCCTTTATATGCAACAAAACTTTGTATGCTGTATGCAATACTGTATGCAAAAAAACAGATTGAAAATAAAAAAAATCCTAATTTTATTTGTAAGCAAAATTATTTGATTTTTTTAAAATTTCTGCACTTCTATCTTCTAAAAAAACTTTCCTATATTTATTTTTTATATTTATGTATTTTTAACTTTTTAGAGACTGAATGTCAAGTTTTTGATCGTTTAAGGTAACTCTTGTGTAATCAGTAGAACTACCCAAAATTTGTGTTGAAATCTTTTTTTACAAATTTTCAATAAAATTTGACATATTTTGATTGGAATTTTATAAATTTTAGACAGATTCAAACGAAATTATATGCAGTCCTTCAAAATCTATAGAAATCCGTCGGAATTTGAAAAAATTACCAGAAATTCTGCTGATTCCATCGAAATTTTACAGATTTTCGTAGAAATTTTAACAATTTTCATTGAAATTATTTAAGTTTTCATTGAATTTTTACAAGTTTTGTTGAAATTTAACAAAATTTCATGGAAATTTAACAAATTTAAATGGACATTTAAACGTTCTATTAAATTATTATAAAATTTTATGTAAACTTTAGAATTTAATTAAATTTCATCAGTTTTCAAATAAAATTACAGAACTACATAGAAGTTGTATACAATTGATACTTATTTTATAAAATTATATTTAAATCACTGAATTATATAAACTGTCTAATAAAACTAATAAAAATTCTGCTGCTTCCATAGAAATTTTACTGTCTTTTACCAATTTTCGTTGAAATTTTACAAATTATGATTGTAATTTTATAAATTTTAGACAGATTCACAACGAAATTATATGCAAAATCTATAGAAATCCGTCGGAATCGTAAAAATTACCAGAAATTCTGCTGATTCCATAGAAATTTTACAGATTTTAGTAGAAATTTTACCAATTTGCATTGAAATTATTTAAATTTTCATTGAAATTATTTAAACTTTCTTTGAATTTTTACAAGTCTTGTTGAAATTTTACAAATTTTCATGGAATTTTAATAAATTTAATTGGACGTTTAAACGTTCTATCAAATTATAATAAAATTTTATGTAAACTCTAGAATTTTACGTAAATTTCACCGGTTTTCGCAATCATATATTTTCTGTGGGTTAAACTGGTGAGCAGAAATTCGCAAAAAACATTAAAAATAGTGTCCACCTCTTATCTCAAATTTACTGTATTATAGAACTATTATAGAATTCAATTTATATCACATAACTTTCTAAAAATTCTTCAAATTTTCATGAACATGTATTTAATCTCATAGAAATTTTGTGTATTCGAGCTCATCTCTACAGTTTCTTAATCTATATCTCAGATTTTCATCAAAATTGTGATGGAAAACTAAATTTCAATTATTTAATAACTCTATTGTAGATTTCGATGAATCGTATAGATTTTCATAGAAATTATATATATTCTGTCTTAAAACTATAGAATTTTGTTTAAATCACATAACGTTAGAAAAATTATGCAAATTTTCTTAAATATTTTATAATGCCCATAGAAATTTTGTATGTTTCAGTCCCACTTTATAGTTTTTTAATCTATTATTTAATCCATATTTTGGTGATTTGCACAGGTATTCTAAATAGTACAATGAAATTCTACAAACTTATATGTATAACAGAATTTCATAGCAACTGAACAATTGGCAGATGTAAGTCATAAAATATTGTACTAAATATCTTACAACTAAATTGAAAATCCATTAATTTCCAAAGAAATTATATGCATCTATACAAATCCGTCGAAATCACTGAAACTATTAAAAATTCTGCTGATTCCATAGAAGTTTTACAGACTTTCATAGAAATATTACCAATTTTCGTTGAAATTTTATAAATTTTCATTGAAATGTTACAAGTTTTGATTGTAATTTTAAAAAAAATTGACAGATTCTTAACAAAATTATATGCATTCCTTCAAAATCTATAGAAATCCATCGGAATCACATAAATTACCACAAATTCTACTGTCTCCATAGAAATTTTACAGATTTTCGTAGAAATTTTACCAATTTTCGTTGAAATTTTACAAATGCTCATTGAAATTTTACAATTTTTTATTGAAAGTTTATAAATATAGACAAATTCACAACGAAATTATATACATTCCTTCCAAATCTGTAGAAATCCGTCGGAATCATAAAAATACCAGAAATTCTACTGTCTCCATAGAAGTTTTACAGATTTTCGTAGAAATTTTACCAATTTTCGTTGAAATTTTACAAAATTTCATTGAAATTTTACAAATTTAGATTGAAATTTTATAAATTTTAGACAGATTCACAACGGAATTATATGCATTACCTCAAAATCTATAGAAATCTGTCGGAATCACAAAAATTACCACAAATTCTACTGTCTCCATAGAAATTTTACAGATTTTCGTAGAAATTTTACCAATTTTCGTTGAAATTTTACAAATGTTCATTGAAATTTTACAATCTTTTATTGAAAGTTTATAAATATTAGACAGATTCACAACGAAATTATATGCATACCTTCGAAATGTATAGAAATTGGTCGGAGTCACAAAAATTACCACAAATTCTACTGTTTCCATATAAATTTTACAGATTTTCGTAGAAATTTTACCAATTTTCTTTGAAATTTTACAAATTTTCATTGAAATTTTACAATCTTTTATTGAAAGTTTATAAACATTAGACAAATTCATAACGAAATTATATGCATTCCTTCCAAATTTATAGAAATCCGTCGGAATCATAAAAATACCAGAAATTCTACTGTCTCCATATAAATTTTTCAGATTTTCGTAGAAATTTTACCAATTTTCATTGCAGTTATTTAAATTTTCATTAAATTTTTATAAATATCGTTGAAATTTTACAAATTTTCATGGAAATTTTACAAATTTTAATGACATTTAAACGTTCTATTAAATTATTATAAAATTTTATGTAAACTCTAGAATTGTACTTAAATTTCACCGGTTTTCAACTAAAATTACCCAACTACATAGAAAGTGCATACTATTGATACTTATTTTATAAAATTATATTTAAATCACTGAATTTTATTGAAATTCTACATATTGTATTGGGCATTTACAGTTTTTTTTTTTAATTTAAAACGTTTATCTAAATTTTATTTAAAAAATATGTAACCCAGAATCTCTAATGCCCTAGAAATTATTCAATAGCATTTGCAATGTTCAATAGCAATTGCAATAAAAATGTGCAATAGCAATTGCAATAGAAATGTTCAGTAGCTTAATTTTAATCTCTAACTTCTCTAAATTTAATAATATGTTTACTTATTTTCATAGAAATTTTACAAATGTACATAACAGATTTTGAAATTTAAAAAAAACTGTGAATACAATTTTATAAGGGTTCTAAATATCAGAATAACCAAATATGACATATAAATTTCATAAAATTTTCACAATTTTCAAATACATGATAAATTGCAGTTAAAACTCTATACTTCCATTAATTACAAGCAAAAAACAGATTGAAAATAAAAAGTTTTCTTATTTTATTTGTAAGCAAAAACAATTTGACTTTTTTTAAATTTCTGTACTTCTATCTTCGAACCAAATTAAAAGTCTATCGATTTTCATTGAAATTTGATGCATTCCTTTCGAATTCTATTAAAATCCAGCCAAATTTAAAGTTGAAATTTTACTAGATGAAAATAATTTAATATATAATATCGTTAAATGCGCAATGAAATATTTTCTGTGGGTTAGAAAAAAATTGATTGCGCATTTAACAATGTTATATACTAAATTATTTTCATCATTTTTGTTTCAAATACATCTTTTGTTTGAATGAAATAAAACAATTTTACTTTGTTGCTTCCACAAACTTATTTATTATATAAAAAATAATTTAGTTACTGCAGTTTCGACTACTTTATAGTCATTTATACATCTTTTGTTTGTTTTTTATTAAGAGTGTCCGATAATTTTAAAACAATAAACATTTGCAGTCCAAGTAATTTGTTATTTGTTGAGATTCTGAAGTGGAATATATATATATATATATATATATATATATATATATATATATATATATATATATATATATATATATATATATATATATATATATATATATATATATATATATATATATATTTCATGAATGTGAATAATTCTCAAACGCCAAAATTGACTAAAAAAATTATATTCCACGTCGGAATTTCAACAAATAACAAATTAATTGGACTGCAAATGCTTATTGTTTTAAAATTATTGGACACTCATATTTAGGAACAAAAAAAAATCAATATAGTATATATTATTATATAATTTTTGCAGGAATGCATGTAATTTCTGAAACAATAAATACAATTTATCGAAATCCGAGTAATTAAATTGTTAAAATTTAGTTTTTCCTGAACAAGCCCACAAACGACAGTGTTTTTCAAATAAATAAGCGCGAGCTCGCTATGATCAACGAAACCACGGCAAAAAAATATTTACCACCTGAGGCACAGATTCGCATCAAACGAACTAAAAGTTAATTAAACTAATTAATCGCAGCAGAAGTGACGAGTTGAAGTTATTACCAGAAATACGATTGTTTTCGTGTTGATTGGTTTTATTTCTATGTATGCACAGGCAGTGAACCGTCACTAATGTAATTGCACACATGTTGTAAAACATTATTAGGATTATGTTCGTTATTAATGCATGACCGTGGAAAAAAATATAATTGTTCTTATAAAGGTGAAGAACTTTACAAATGGTTATTTTTTAAAAAATCATAAGAACATAATAGAATTATTTTTGGGGCATGAGCCTGAGAATAGTTTTTTAAAAATATTTTTGGTTAATGATTAATGATAGAAAAACTTAAATGTATAAAAACTAGGGCATGAGCCTTAGAATAGTTTTTTAAAAATATTTTTGGTTAATGATTAATGATAGAAAAACTTAAATGTATAAAAACTATAAATAACAGAAAAACTTAAATTGTATAAAAACTATTTTTGTTCTATTGAAGGTGTAGCACTTTACAAATGGTTATTTTTCGTAAATCATAAGAACATAATAGAATTATTTTTGGAGTATGATCCTGTATAGATATACTTAAATGTATAAAAATTGTAATTGATCTATTGAAGGTGGAGCACTTTACGAATAGTTATTTTTCACAAATCATAATAACACAAAGGAATTATTTTTTGCGGCCTGAGAATAGTTTTTTTTAAATTTTTGTTTTGTTTTTTTAATTAATGGTAGAAAAACGTCTACAGCCTATTCTTAGTCGACCCTAGTAGCTAATAATGCTAGAATTATAAATACTACTATACTATACTACAATATACTAAAATAGAATAGAAAGTGCATCACTGAATGTCCTTTCTGCAAGGTAAATCAATCCTATAGATTGTAATCCTATAATTGTAATTAGAATGTGATTTATCTTGCAGAAATGACATTCAGTGATGTACTCTCTAACCTTATTTTGTAAATACTAAGCTTTAGTAGCTACGAGTGTCGACTATGCATATGGCTGCAAGAGTTAATATTGAAAATGTCGATAATTCTGCAGGTCTAAGATTTTCGGACGATATTAATGGCCTTGCGTGTGCATGTTAATAATTGTAAGAGGAACAAATCTATTTTTATTATAATCATTAGAATTTTATTCAATTGTGGTAATAGGTTAACCTAGTAGGTTAATATGGGTAACTATGTTAACTATGTTAAAATGGTTAACTATGTTAACATGGTTAACTATGTTAACCATCTATGTTAACCATGTTCACCATTAACCATATGGTTAACCATTGAATGAATTTATTGTTTTTAAATGAATCGTGAAAGTAAAGACTTTGAGTTCAAAATTTTCTACCCGTAAATCTTCTAAGTTTTTATTTATCACAATTGACTTGATTTTAATTGTCCGTGCGACAAGAACTTCTAAATGTCTCAACACATTCCTGAGAACTAAGGCATTGCTCTGTTCGAGTCTATAGGCCCAACTTCCTGGCGAGAAAAGAGCCGTTAAATAAATTAGATGCGCGATAAAATATCAGCCTCACGGGCGCATAAAACATCCCGGGAACGACTTTTTCTATAACATTTTTATTACTTCCCGAAAGTAATATAATACATACGATATACGATATCATTATTTCCCAGGGATGAAACCGAAAGTTTTTTAAGGGGAGTAAAGAGGCAAATGAAAAGTTCGAGTGAGCAGCCAAGGACGAAGAAAGGACTCGGCGAGGACATCAGAATACCATGCATATATACATATATGTGCGCGTTCCTCCATATATACCTATATAGGTATACATACATAGGTATATTATATGCTTTACCTTCATTGAGTGGTTGGAGGTTGCACGCCCGCTTCCCGTTTCGGGGTCTCGCCCTTAAGGCCAGACGTATTATTTATTAATATCCGAAGACACAGAACTTTTTTGCAATTTACAACGCTCGATGCGGCTACATCAAACTTTCCGCGTGGAGCAGTTTTTCAATTTCTCCCGTCCGAAACTTGTCCCGAACTTTTACACGCCCTCATAAATAAAATGAATGTATAAATTTATGCGTTCTCATATTTTACAAGTAAACTATACGGCGGGCCTCGCCGGAGGAGTGCATGGATACCTCTTAATTTTCTCCACCTTGAAAGCAGCCAAGACGCCATCAATGAGAAATTATTATAGGGGGTGTTATTTTGCAAATTGCACACTGCATCAAGGACTGGAATAATTATACCTAATAATTGTTAATAACTGTATAATTAAAATGTTATATCTGAAGATTTGATATTCCGAAATTGATTAGCTACTGCCAACATATTAGTCAATTAAAATATTATATTGGTAGATAGTAATAGCTATTTATACACCAAGGGCGTTACTACGACGATAAGGCCCGGATAACGATGCAATCCAGCTCGAGGGCTTTAGCCGGAGAGATGGATATCGTTCGATAGGCGTAATCATTTGGTGGCCAAAACCTAAAGGTATATTTTAAAAAATAATTAACTTATTCAATAAATAAGTTTAATAAATTCAGAACAATATTTAAATCTAAGTTAAGAAGAAATATGTTGGGAAATCTGACGACAAATCGATATCATAGTCAGTCATCATTATGATTATAGAAAATATACGAAGGGAATTTTATTATTAGATGATTATTGAAAAAAAAGTACTGCAGATTGGTGTAGTTCTGTATAAAAATATTTATGAAACTCATTGTTGTTTGAATGGCTTTCATATTTTTAATAAGCACAACGACGATATGCCTAATGGCATTACAATATTTCCTGGAACAGAAACGCGCGATTCTTTATGAATACAAATTTCCGCGGCCGATTTTACATAATCCCCAGCCGCAAATAGAATATCACAAAGCCTCAATTTAATACGCATCCCGTTCTTTCTATATTTGTTTCAATAGTCTCCGTGAAAGTTTCGGCTCGAAGTGTATCTACGCTTTATATTCCGGGGAACGCGGCGGCTGGAAGTTCCGCGAGCGCCTCGCTCTCACCCCGCCGTGGGGGATGCAAATCGCCGCCCCCGGCTCACCCCCTTGAATATTAAAAACTATTCAGCCCCCGGGGGAGCGAGCTGCCACGCTTCGCTGTGTATCGCGGCGATTTAATGTTTGCGTAATTACCTATAAATGCCGTGGAAATCCCTTTTTAATGGCGCCGCCGCCATCGATTTCTCCTCTAATGTCCCGCCCGCCCCCACGGGGGCCACAAAAGACGCATTGTTGGCATCAATTTCCAGATGCTTATCAGGTTATGAATTATAGGTGAGCTTAACGAAGGGCTGACGAGGATGACTCGAGTGACTGACAGTGAGTACGTTACGGTTTTCCGCGACGGAGGAATGTTTTATATCGCCTCAATTTGGCATGCGGCGCTTTTCACTCGCAATATGAAAGCCGAATGTGAAGGCCGCGATGTGAATATCATCATAATTGTAGCCGAATTGCTTTGGTAATTGACGTTAAGCCAATTTCTGGTGTCAGTTAACGCTGACGCGTTTTCAGTTGTCGTTTATCGTCGTCTCGATTTATGCAGACTTTTATTGCCGGCGCGATTTCTAGTCATTTGGCGCTGACATTCAACGGAAAACCGTTGAATTACGACCACTTTATGTCACGGTTACAAACCATTGTCATTTAAAAACGTTTACTCGGTTTTGGACTGTATATTGAGCAGCAACACGATTTTAAGGTCAACAATCCCAATTTATTTCTTTACTAATAGCACATAAGTTACCACATAATTTGTTTAGAAACTTTTTGAACTCAAAAACATTTAAAAATTTGTGATATTTGTAATTCGTTTTACGTTTATACTCAATCATTTGCACCTGCTGTAATTCCAGTCCCAAAAGGAAGAAAATGCTTGAAGTAGATAGTTACGTAGTTCACCAGATGACGTAGATTTTAAAATTTTAAAATTTTCAATAATAGATATTCTGCTGATTCCATAGTAATTTTACAGATTTTCATAGAAATTTTACAAATTTTCATTCAAATTTTACAAATTTTCATTGTTATTTTATAAGTTTTCATTGAAATTTTACAAATTTTCATTGATATTTGTTAAATTTCGACACTTGACATTTACACGTTCAATCAAATTATTGTAAAATTTTATGTCATCTCTAGAATTATAATCTATAAAATTTAGAATTAGAAATTTTACAGATTTTCATAGAAATTTTACCAATTTTCACTGAAATTTTACAAATTTTCATGAAAAGTTTACAGGTTTTGATTGACATTTTACAAATTTTCATGGAAATTTAACAAATTTCCGTGGACAATTAAAAGTACAATCAAATTATTAAAAAAAATTATGTAATCTCTAGTTTTTTAATCTATATCATAGTTTGCCATCAACATTTTTTAGATTTGCACAGGAATTCTAAATAGTACAATAAAATTCTACATACTTGTGTAAGTCTCACCGAATTTCATAGCAACTAAACAATTGGCTGATGTAATCAATGCAATCACAAAAAATAATGGAAATTCTGCAGATTCCTTGGAAATTTTACCAATTTTCACTGAAATTTTACAAGTTTTGATTGAAATTTTACAAATTTTCATGGAAAGTTTACAGGTTTTGATTGACATTTTACAAATTTTCATGGAAATTTAACAAATTTCCGTGGACAATTAAAAGTACAATCGAATTATTAAAAAAAATTATGTAATCTCTAGTTTTTTAATCTATATCATAGTTTGCCATCAACATATTTTAGATTTGCACAGGAATTCTAAATAGTACAATAAAATTCTACATACTTGTGTAAGTCTCACCGAATTTCATAGCAACTAAACAATTGAAAGATGCAAGTCACAAAATATTGTACTTAATTGTACCAAATCTATAGAAATCCGTCGAAATCACAAAAATTAGTAGAAATTCTACTGATTCCATAGACATTTTACAGATTTTCATAGAAATATTACCAATTTTCATTGAAATTTTACAAATTTTTATTGAAATTTTACAAATTTTCATGGAAATTAACAAATTTTCATGGAAATTTAAAAAAAAAACATCCTAAATGTTCTATAAAATGATTATCAAATTTTATGTTATCTCTAGAATTTCAATCTATATTACAGATGGCCATCAACATTTTGTAGATATGCACAGAAATTCTAAATACTACAATGAAATTCTACGAACTTGTGTATGTATCGCCGAATTTCATAGCAACTAAGCAATAGGCAGATAAAAGTCTTAAAATATTGAACTTGATTGTACCAAATCTATTGAAATCCGTCGAAATCACAGAAACTAATACAAATTCTGCTGATTCTGATGATGATGATAATGATAGAAATTTTACAGATTTTCATAGAAATTTTACAAATTTTCATTGAAATTTTACAAATTTTGATTGAAATTTAACAAATTTTAATGGAAATTTAACAAATTTCCATGGGCATTTAAACGTTCTATCAAACTATTATAAATTTTTATCAAATCTCAAGAATTTTAATGTATTTTACAGATTGCCATCAATACTTTGTTGATTTCTGCAGGAATTTTAAATAGTACAATGAAATTCTACAAACTTGTGTATGTATCACAGAATTTCATCCCAACTAAACAATTGGCGATGAAAGTCCTAAAATAATGAACTTCATTGTACCAAATCTATAGAAATCCGTCGAAATAACAGAAATTAATAGAAACTCTGCTGATTCTAGAAACTAAACAATTTGCAAATGTAAGTCCTAAAATATTGTACTTAATTGCACTAACTCTATAGAAATCCGTCGAAATCGCAAATAATAATAGAAATTCTGCTGATTCCATAGAAATTTTACAGATTTTCATAAAAAAATACTAATTTTATTTGAAATATTACAAATTTTCTTTGAAATTTAACAAATTTTAATTGAAATTTAACAAATTTTCATGGAAATTTAACAAATTCCCAAGGACATTTAAACGTTCTATCAATTTATTATCAATTTTTATGTTATCTCTAGAATTTCAATCTATATTACAGATGGCCATCAACACTTTGTATATTTGCACAGGTATTCTAAATAGTAGAATGAAATTCTATAAACTTGTGTACCTATGTATCACAAAATTTCATAGTAACTAAGCATTTGGCAGATGTAAGTCATAAAATATTGTACTTGATTGCACCTAATGTAAAGAAATCTGTGGAAATCACAAAAACTAATAGAAATTCTACTTATTCCTTTGAACTTTTATAGGTTTTCATAGAAATTTTATAGGTTTTCATAGAAATTTTACAAATTTTCATTGATATATTACAAATTTTCATTGAAATTTTATACGTTTTGATTGAAATTTTACAAAGTGTCATAGAAGTTAAAAATATTTCCATAAACATTTAAACGTTCTATCAAATTATTATAAATTTTTATGTAATCTCTACAATTTTAATCTAATTATATTACATAATGCCATCTACACTTTGTAAATTTGCACAAGAATTCTAAATAGAACAATGGAATTCTAAAAACTTGTGAATGAATCACAGAATTTAATCTCAACTAAACGATTGGCAGATGTAAGTCATAAAATTGTGTACTTGATTCTACTAAATCTATAGAAATCCCTCGAAATCAAAAAAATTAATAGAAATTCTGCTGATTCCTGGGAAATTTTACAGATTTTCATAGAAATTTGATCAATTTTCATTGAAATTGCAAAAGTTTTCGTTGGAATTTCAAAAGTTTTCATTGAAATTTTACAATTTATGATTGAAATTTTACAAATTTTAATTGAAATTTTAACAAATTTCTATAGACATTCTATCGTTCTATCAAATTATTATAAAATTTTATGTAATCTCTAGAATTTGAATATATGTTACAGATTGCCATCAACACTTACAAACTTATGTATGTATCATCGAATTTCATAGCAGCTAAACAACTGGAAAATGTAAGTTATAAAGTTGTGTACTTGATAGTCCCGAATCTATCGAAATCCATCGAAATCATAAAAATTGTTTTCGATGTTATTTTAAGCATTGCGTTGTTATGTAATATGTAATTAGTTTGTTAATTTAACTTGTGTAAGTCGTATGACCACAGACATGAAATATATTCTATTATATTCTATTCTAAAATATAGAAATTCTGCTGATTCCATAGAAATTTTACAGATTTTCATAGAAATTTTACAAATTTTCATTGAAATTTAACAAATTTCCGTACACATTTAATCGTTCTATCAAATTATTATAAAATTTTATCTAATCTCAAGAATTTTAAGCTATTTACAGATTTCCATCATAACTTTGTTGATTTTCACAAAATTTAATAGCAACCTAACAATTGGCAGATGTAAGTCATAAAAGTGTGTACTTGATTTTACCAAATCTATAGAAATCCGCCGAAATCACAAAAATTAATAGAAATTCTGCTTATTCCATAGAAATTGTATAGGTTTCCATAGAAATATGATCAATTTTCATTGAAATTTTACAAATTTTCATTGAAATTTAACAGATTTTCATGGAAATTTAAACGTTCGCACGTTAAACGTAGTATAGTATTATATATTATAGTATAGTACAACGAAATTCTGCAAACTTGTGTATGTATCACAGAATTTCATAGCAACTAAGCAATTGGCTGATGTATTCCATTGCAATTACAAAAATTAATAGAAATTCTGCCGATTCTTTGGAAATTTTACAGATATTTATTAAAATTCTACCAATTTTCACTGAAATTTTTACAAGTTTTGATTGAAATTTAACAAATTTTCATGGAAATTTAACACATTTTTATGGAAATTTAAATGTTCTATCAAATTATTATAAAATTTTATATTTTTAACCTTTGAACTAGTTTCATTGCATATTTAAAAAAAAACATTAAAGCATTAACTCATAAAGGAATTTTTGAAATTTCAGTTTATCTATTTGCTGTTCTGTTGAGTTATCTGCTGCTTCAATAAAAAAAATATTTTTCAATCGTGAAATTTCGTGACCCTTCTGATGTTTTGATTGTATCAAGTTTAAAATTTGCTGGTATTTTGACTGCATATTCCAGATTTTTTTACTACATTTTTTTTACATTATATTTGCAGATCCTTGTAATTACAATACATTTAAGTTTGCATTTGCCATATTCCAGTAATGCAGTTTATTATGTTCCAATGTTCCAATTCTTTGCAGTATGTAAGTACGTGTAAGTGGATTTGGCACCTCCACCATTGCACGAGGGCTTCAGGCCTCTGCACCACGGATAACGCTCTTATGACAAATCGTTACAGGGTTTGTGCCTGGCGCAAATTGTTGCGGGTTTTCATTAATAATATTAATGCCTTGTTCTCGGGCCGTATCCAGCGCTAAATTACAATGTGCGCCATTTGCCGCGCGATATTTCACCGCCATTAAATTTGCTCCTCCGCCCCCGGCGCAAAAACCGGCCGCCCCCGCCCCCGAAAAAACCGCCAACTGTTAAACTAACAATTTAAAACGGCGGCGTAAACATAAGCGTAAATAAACACCGTCTTATTTTCGCCGCAGACTTCCTGAGATAAAGATACCGCCGCAATCCAATTACCTCCGCGGCGCTCAGCCCGGGGCGGCGGCAAGGGGGGCGAATATTAAATTCTCGCCCAGCCGTATATTATCCGGGGGTGCGGCGCGACACATTAACGGATTATTTATATTAATTTCAGCTCACCGTGTGTTCAATTAGCTCAAAAAGCACATTGCCACGCCGTTAAAAGTGTAATTATTGCGTATTGCGCCGTTATTTACAAGCAGCTCGTGATTCCGTGCCACCGACACCAGTTCATTTCGAAATTACACGCCGGATATTACCGCACCAACACAAAAGCTAAATGCAGTCAGCAAACGTATAATATTTTAACAGAAGATATAAAATAACTTAATTAAGTGCTGAAACTACCCTTTTTATGATATTGATCATTTAATTTTTATGAAATATTACGATTACAATAGTTTGAAACAAAAAATGTTTTGCAAAATAGGTAATTTTTTCGCATTTTTTCGAATTCAGCGCACCAAATTACCGTAAAAATACTATTTGGTTGCTCCAGTCAAAAACTTTGTATATCAGTGTTATTATAATTAAATAATACACTTCGTACTTTGTTGTTTATTAATTACAACAGTGAGTATAGTTTCGAGCAAATGCGCTGGTCATTATCGAACTTATAATTTATAATTAATAAAATACGATACCAACAAAGTTCAAAGTGCATTATTTATTTATGTATTTTACGACGTATCACGCAGTGGAAGCTTCCAGTGTTCACAAAATTGATTCAATATTATTATAAATCCACCGTGTCACTTAGAATTATGGGGGCGGCATCACATCAGATTAATTATGCCACAGTATAGTGCGACTATGCAAATCGGCTAAAAATAACACTGCTTTAATAACGTACAAAAATAAGCATGGAAATTACTTCAGGATTCGAACTTTGAAACAATGGGCCGTTTAATCCCCGCCGCCGCAATAAATGCAATTTCGCGTTTAATTCAATTACGCGGAGTCTGAAAATAACAGCGCTCCGCATTTAGTTTCGTTAATCCTTTGATTTGCGATTGAAAACGGGAACCGCTTTGGTCCTCGCTGGCTGACCCCACGTCCTTTAAACTCGGAAACCCCGACGTGTTCCGCCGCCGCCGAGTGAAAGAGGTGGGTGGTCGGAATGCGCCCTTCGCCCTTTGATCCGAAATTTTGAGGCGTCGTATATACTTCGGGGCCGGACCGAAAGGGGCCGTTTTTCGGCCCCCTGTCAATAAGAGCCGCCCCCGGGAAATGTTTATGGAGGTCCGCTGCAGACCGCGCGTCCGGGAATGTAATTTGGAACGCATTTACGATCGCGATTTAATTTAATTCGAGTGCCCCTCGCACACATGCAGACACATTTATATGTATCCGCGCGCAATTGTTGGATGCTGAGTGCTCCAGAAGAGCGAGGAGCTTTGTTGTTGGATGTGAGTTACACTGGAAGACGATGAGACGAAACGTTGGTATACGTATGAGCAGTTTTACATTACAGCAAGAATCCACAAACTTTTAGCAGAAGACACAAGTTGTGGGCCAGCTAGGAAATATAACTGTGAAATTAATAAAATTGAACATATCATATATTTATATATCACTTAATATCAGAAATAAATTGCATCCATATTCATACGCCAGTTCTTGAGATTTCGTTAATTACATATAAGAAAAATCGGAGAAATTGCGATAATAATTAATGTTTGCACCAAAAATTAAATATCTCCAAAATTACTTATTGAAAATAAATTTAATTATGCAGGTTCAATATTGAGACATCACTCAATAAGGATATTAAATTGTATTCATATTGATACGGTGGTATTTGAGATATAGTTATTTAAGTATGAGCCTTTTGGAGAAATGAATAACTCTAGAATCTCCCATTGGATTGGAATTAAATTTTACAAGACAACTACTGGTATATTATGGAATATCACCAATGAATTTGATTTATATTGATACGATGGTTTTTCTGATATCGTTATTTTAATATGAGCTTAATAGGGGGCATACTTACAATAGGTCTAAAATATCGAATATTCAAGCAGAAATTGAAAATCTTAAATCTCACATTGAATATTAATAAAATTTCACAAATCATATACCTATATATCACTTAATATCAGAAATAAATTGCATTCATATGGATACGTCAGTTCTTGAGATTTCGTAAATTACATTAAATCGAAGAAATTGCGTTAATAATCAATTGTTTGAACCAAAAATAAAATATCTCCAAAATTACTTATCGAAAATAAATTTAATTATACACATTCAACGTTGAGACATTACTCAACAAGGATATTAAATTGTATTAATATTGATACGGTTGTTTTTGAGATATAGTTATTTAAGTATGAGCCGTTTGGAAAAATGAATAACTCCAGAATCTCTCATTGGATTGGAAATAAATTTCACAAGATAACGACTGGTATATCATGCAATATCAGCAATAAATTTGATACAAATTGATACGATGGTTTTTCTGATAACATTATTTCAATATGTGCTTAATTGGGGGCATACTTAGAATAGGCCTAAAATATCGAATATTCAAGCAGAAATAGAATTTTTTAAATCTCTCATTGGATATTAATAAAATTTAACATATCATATACTTATATATTACTCAATATCAGAAATAAATTGCATTCATATTCATACGTCAGTTCTTGAGATTTTGTTGATTACATATGAGAAAAATCGGAAAAATTGCGTTAATAATCAATTGTTTGCACCAAAAATAAAATATCTCCAAAATTACTCATTGAAAATAAATTTAATTACACACATTCAATATTGAGACATTACTCAACAAGGATATTAAATTGTATTCATATTGATACGGTGGTTCTTAAGATATAGTTATTTAAGTATGAGCTTTTTGGAGAAATTAATAAGTCCAGAATCTCTCAATGGATTAAAATTAAATTTCACAAGAAAACTACGGGTATATCATCCAATATCAGCAATAAATTTCATTCATATTGATGCGATGGTTTTTTTGATATCGTTATTTTAATATGGGCTTAATTGGGGGCATACTTACAATAGGCCTAAACTATCGAATATTCCAGCAGACATTGAAATTCTTAAATCTCACATTGGATATTATTAAAAATTTAACATATCGAATACTTATATATCACTTACTATCAGAAATAAATTGCATTCATATTGATACGTCAGTTCTTGAGATTTCGTTAATTACATATGAGAAAAATCGTGGAAATTGCGTTAATAATCAATTGTTTGCAGCAAAAATAAAATATCTCCAAAATTACTTATTGAAAATAAATTTAGTAATACACATACAATGTTGAGACATTACCCAACAAGGATATTAAATTGTATTCATATTGATACAGTGGTTTTTGGGATATAGTTATCTAAGTATGAGCCTTTTAGAGAACTGAATAACTCCAGAATCTCCCATTGGATTAAAATTAAATTTCACAAGAAAACTACGGGTATATCATCGAATATCAGCAATAAATTTGATTCATATTGATGCGATGGTTTTTCTGATATCGTTATTTCAATATGAGCTTAATTGGGAGCATACTTACAATAGGCCTAAAATATCGAATATTCAAGCAGAAATTGAAATTCTTAAATCTTACATTGGATATTAATAAAATTCAACATAACATATATTTATATATCACTTAATATCAGAAATAAATTGCATTCATATTAATACGCCAGTTCTTGAGATTTCGTTAATTACATATGAGAAAAATCGGAGAAATTGCGTTAATAATCAATTGTTTGCACCAAAAATAAAATATCTCCAAAATTACTTATTGAAAATAAATTTAATTATACACATTCAATATTAAAACATTACTCAACAAGGCTATTAAATTGTATTCATATTGATACGGTGGTTTTTGAGATATAGTTATTTAAGTATGAGCCGTATGGGGAAATGAATAACTCCAGAATCTCTCATTCGATTAGAATTAAATTTCACAAGATAACAACTGGTATATCATGCAATATCAGCAATAAATTTCATTAATATTGATACTATGGTTTTTCTGATATCGTAATTTTAATATGAGCTTAATTGGGGGCATACTTACATATGCCTAAAATATCGAACATTCAAGCAGAAATTGAAATTCTTAAATCTCACATTGGATATTAATAAAATTTAACATATCATATACTTATATATCACTTAATATCAGAAATAAATTGCATTCATATTGATACGTCATTTCTGAGATTTCGTTAATTACATTAAATCGGGGAAATTGCGTTAATAATCAAGTGTTTGCACAAAAATAAAATATCTCCAAAATTACTTATTGAAAATAAATTTAAATATACACATTCAATGTTGAGGCATTACTCGACAAAGGTATTAAATTTTATTCATATTCATACAATGGTTGTTGAGATATAGTTATTTAAGTATCAGATTTTTGGAGAAATGAATAACTCAAGAATCTCTCATTGGATTTTAATTAAATTTCTCAAGATATCTACTGGTATATCATATAATATCAGCAATACATTTTATTCATATTGATACGATGGTTTTTCTGATATCGTTATTTTAATATGAGCTTAATTGGGGGCATACTTACAATAGGCCTAAAATATCGAATATTAAAGCAGAAATTGAAATTCTTAAATCTCACATTGGATATTAATAAAATTTAACATTTCATATACTTATATATTACTTAATTTTAAAAATAAATTGCATTCATATTGATACGTCAGTTCTTGAGATTTCGTTAATTACATATGGGAAAAATCGGAGAAATTGCGTTAATAATCAATTGTTTGCACCAAAAATAAAATATCTGCAAAATTATTTATTGAAAATCAATTTAATTATACACATGCAATGTTGAGAGATTACTCAACAAGGATATTAAATTGTATTCATATTGATGCAGTGGTTTTTGAGATATAGTTATTTAAGTATGAGCCTTTTGGGGAAATGAATAGCTCCAGAATCTCTCATTGTATTGAAAATAAATTTCACTAGGTAACTACTGATATATCATGCAATATCAGCAATAAATTTGATTTATATTAATACAATGTTTTTTTTGATATCGTTATTTTAATATGAGCTTAATTGGGGGCATACTTAAAATAGGCCTAAAATTACGAATATTCAAGCAGAAATTGAAATTTTTAAATCTCACATTGGATATTAATAAAATTTAACATATCATATACCTATATATTACTTAATATCAGAAATAAATTGCATTCATATTGATACGTCAGTTCTTGAGATATCGTTAATTACATTAAATCGGAGAAATTGCGTTGGGGTCGATAGCCCAATAAAGATCGATTATATATAATCAATTGTTTGCACTAAAAAAAAATATCTCGAAAATTACTTATTGAAAATAAATTTAAATTTACACATTCAATGTTGAGACATTACTCAACAAACTTATTAAATTGTATTCATATTCATACAGTGGTTGTTGAGATATAGTTATTTAAGTATGAGCCTTTTGGAGAAATGAATAACTCAAGAATCTCTCATTGGATTAGAAATAGATTTCACAAAATAACTACTGGTATATTATGCAATATCAGTGATAAATTTGATTAATATTGATACGATGGTTTTGCTGATATCGTTATTTTAATATGAGCTTAATTGAGGGCATACTTACGATAGGCCTAAAATATCGAATATTCTAGCAGAATTTGAAATTTTTAAATCTCACATTGGATATTAATAAAATTTAACATATCATATACTTATATATCACTTAATATAAGAAATAAATTGCATTCATATTGATACGTCAGTTCATGAGATTTCGTTAATTACATATGAGATAAATCGGAGAAATTGCGTTAATAATCAATTGTTTGCACCAAAAATAAAATATCTCTAAAATTACTTATTGAAAATAAATTTAATTATACACATTCAATGTTGAGGCATTACTCAATAAGGACATTAAATTGTATTTATATTGATGAAGTGGTTTTTGAGATATAGTTATTTAAGTATGAGCCTTTTGGAGAAATGAATCACTCCAGAATCTCTCATTGGATTGGAAATAAATTTCACAAGCTAACTACTGGTATATCATGCAATAAAAGCAATAAATTTTATTCATATTAATACGATGGTTTTTCTGATATCGTTATTTAAATATGAGCTTAATTGGGGGCATACTTACAATAGGCCTAAAATATCGAATATTCAAGCAGAAATTGAAATTTTTAAATCTCACATTGGATAATAATAAAATTTAACATATCATATACTTATATATCACTTAATATCAGAAATAAATTGCATTCATATTGATACGTCAGTTCTTGAGATTTCGTTACTTACATATGAGAAATATTGGAGAAATTGCCTGAAAAATCAATTGTATGAACTAACAATAAGATATCTCCAGAATTACTCATTAAAAATAAATTTAATTATACTCCTTCAATACTGAGACATTACTCAACTAGTACATTAAATTGTATTCATATTGATGCAGTGGTTTTTGAGATATAGTTATTTAAGTATGAGTCTTTTGGAGTAATTAATAACTGCAGAATCTCTCATTGGATTGGAATTAAATTTCACAAGATAACTACTGGTATATCATGCAATATCAGCAATAAATTTAATTCATATTGATGCGATGGTTTTCCTGATATCGTTATTTTAATATGAGCTTAATTTGGGGCATACTTACAATAGGCCTAAAATATCGACTATTCAAGCAGAAATTGAAATTCTTAAATCTCATTTTCAAATTTCACATATCATATACTTATATATCACTTAATATCAGAAATAAATTGTATTAATATTGATACGTCAGTTCTTGAGATTTCGTTAATTACATTAAATCGGAGAAATTGCGTTAATAATCAATTGTTTACACCGAAAATAAAATATCTCCAAAATTACCCATTAAAAATAAATGTAATTATACACATTCAATGCTGAGATATCACTCAACAAGGATAATAAATTGTATTCATATTTATATAGCGGTCTTTGAGATATAGTAATCTAAGTATGAGCCTTTTGGAGAAATGAATAACTCCAGAATCTCTCATTGGATTTGGATTAAATTTGACAAAATAACTACTAGTATATCATGCAATATCAGCAATAAATTTGATTCAAATTAATACAATGGTTTTTCTGATATCGATATTTTAATATGAGCTTATTTGGGGGCATACTTATAATAGGCCTAAAATATCGAATATTCTAGCAGAAATTGAAATTTTTAAATCTCACATTGGATATTAATAAAATTTAACATATCATATACTTATATATCACTTAATATCAGAAATAAATTGCATTCATATGGATACGTCAGTTCTTGAGATTTCGTTAATTACATTAAATCGGAGAAATTGCGTTAATAATCAATTGTTTGCACCAAATACCAAATATCTCCAAAATTACTTATCGAAAATAAATTTAATTATACACATTCAATGTTGAGACATTACCCAATAAGGGTATTAATATGTATTCATATTGATACGGTGGTTTTTGAGATATAGTTATTTAAGTATGAGCCTTTTGGAGAAATGAATAACTCCAGAATCTCTCATTCGATTGGAATTAAATTTCACAAGATAACTACTGGTATATCATGCAATATCAGCAATAAATTTGATTCATATTGATACGATGGTTTTTGAGATATCGTTATATTAATATGAGCTGAATTACAGGCATACTTTCTATTGGTCTAAACTATCCAATATTCAAACCAAAATTGAAATTCTTAACTCCCTCATTGGATATTAATAAAATCACACATATCATATAAGTTAACTGTTATTAATGTGTCACTGTAATTTGCGACAAAACTCGGAAAAGTCTTTGTACCTGAAAAGATTCATGCATCATCTATTATTTAGTAATATCACTCCAGGCGAACTTTAATATTGCCATTAGGCTACATTAAGGTGGCCCACAAATTTCTCTGGAGAGCTTTAAAGACCCCCCTTTTAAAGCTCTCCAGGTGAAATGAGAAATAAGTCAGTACCTAATTAGAATAGCATGCTGGCTTCCAGCGTAGCTTTTAACTACTCTTAGACTGTAAGTGTTATCTAGTTAGAGTAATTGGTCAGAAATTATCAAAGCGCTAAAAATATGTGATGAATGCAGCTCTAATTTCTCATATATTTTTGTATATGAAAATTGAAAGTAAATATTGAAAATAAAAACTATTTAAATTTTTTTCTCAATGCAGCATCTAATTTCTCGTATATTTTTGATATGGAAATTGAAAGTATTTGTCTGATGGTCGACATTAACAATAGAAAGAATTAAAATATATATATATATATATATATATATATATATATATATATATATCAATGCAGCATCTAATTTCTCATATATTTTGATATGAAAATTGAAAGTGAAATTGTCTGATGGTCGATATTCAAAATGGAAATAATTCAGCATCTAATTTACATATATTTTGATATGAAAATTGAATATATCTAATGGTCGACATTCAAGATTGAAAAAACAAAGAATTTACAGTTTGTTATTTTCTTTTTGGGAGGTTAGTTAGTAATTCAGCATCTAATTTCTGATATATTTTTGATATGATATGATGATATTAATTGAAGGTGACTGTCTGATGGTTGATATTTAAAATAGAATTAATTCTAAAAAAAAAATGATCAATGCAGCATCTAATTTATCAGATATTTTTATATGGAAATTGAAAGTATCTAATGGTCGATGTCCATAAAATTGATAGAAAAAAAAAGGAATTCACATTTTGTTAATTTCTTTTTGGAAGTTTATTTAGTAATTCGTAAATCGGTTTAGTTTATCTATAAATATTTCTTGAAATTTAAATTTCATTCCTGAATTCTATAAAAGAATTTTTGTATTTTTTTTTCGACAGTTTTATTTACTTATTCGTTGCAGTTTTGAAAAATTTCTACTGTTGATGTTGAAATTTTGGCAAGTTATAACAGTTTGATCTAAAATTTAACACATTTTGAAAGTCATATTGGAAAATTTGGTACATTTCGATAGTTGGAGTTTAAAATATTACAGATTTTCACAACCTCTATAAAAACAGATTTTGAATGTTAGAAGTGTGACAATTATGATAGTTACAAATTACAAGTATTCGTCAGACTCATTGTTTCAGGTGAAAAATAGGCAGATTAAGACAATTTTAGTCGAATCTTTACAGTTTTTGGGCAGTTTCAATTGAAAGTTTGGGAGGTTTCTGCAGATACAGTTAACACTCCACCAGATATTGAATATTGCAATTGATAATTTAACGGTACAAGAAATTTATGGATTTTAATATTTTAATTTTATAGCTGATGTTAAAAAAACTTACTTACTTCTGTTACTTCTGAAAACTTGAACAATTTCTATAAAAAAAAAATTTCAAGAGCTATATTAGAAAATCCGACAAATTTCGATAGTTGAAGTTGGAAATTTGACAAATTTGAACAGTTTCAATAGAAATTTTGACAAATTCAAACACTTCGAATTGAAAATTTTACAAAAGAGTTTTTTGAAAGTCATGTTGGAAATGTTAGCACGTTTCGATGGAACGTTGTTGTTGAAAATATTATGTATAGTTGCTAAAAGATTTTGACATTTTAGAAATGTAATAATTTTGACAGTATCACATAAAAAACAGGTTTGATTCTTACTGCTGAATATCAAACGTGTGACCTGTCAACCTGTTTACAATTAAATGGATGATATTACCAGTGACAGCTACAAATTTTGCACAATTTTATTAACTCAGTCAAAAATTTGGCGGACTCAAATATTGTTAATTTAATTTTTTTAATATTTGAATAGTTGCAATTGAAAAGTTCAAATTGACAGTTGCAATTAAAAAATGTTGACAAGTTAATTTGAAAATGTAACAGATTTGTAAAATTTCTAAATATAAATATGTAAAAATAAAAGTAACACTTTTGCTACTTTAAAAAAAACTAAAAAAACTGAAAATTTCACAATATTAAAATCGCAAAGAAGCATAATTTTTATATTCATTTTTACACATTTACATTTGCTAATTTTGTCAACAAATCTGTTACATTTTCAAATTAACTTGTCAAAATTTTTAATATTAGGACAGTTGCAATTGAAAAGTTGCAAATTGACAGTTGCATATCTATTTATTTATTCATTTGTGCCAAGTACTCACAGGTTTACACACGTCATACATAAAAATAGCCAAATTTATCAAAAAGTTAATTTGAAAATTTAACAGATTGATGATGAAACATAAATTTGTAAATGTAGTGTAAAAATGAATGTATAAGTTTTGTTTCTTTACGATTTTAACATTGTCAATTTTTTTGTTTTTTAGTTATTTCTTTGCCACCTCGGTAAATTTCCAGATCGGGAATGACTTGATCGATATCGTCGTCATGTGAACAGTACTTAGATGGTATCCTGATAAGTAAAATTAGGCGTAGTGGGTACCCTTAAGTACTTTCATTTATTAATGGGGTTATTTGCAAAATATTCTATAAAAATCTTTTTATTTGTTAGATAAAATATCTTATTTTCTTAATTGGCCAATGACAAACAAAGAAAAGTCTTTATTGTTTTGTTTTTTGTTTTTGTTTTTCAAAGTTTAATGAAATTATTTTAATCTCTCTCTCTCTATCTCTCTTATAATAATCTTTATAATACTCTTTCTTACTGGATAATGATAGAACTATTTTTTTTAAGGCACCAATATAATTCGGTGTATATTTCAATATTCCATTAAAAATAATAATTTCTATGAGATAAAGTGTCTATTTTCTTGTTTTTGCAGTGTACACAAATATTTATGAAATAATTTTTAATTTTTTTATTGAACTACTTTCCTCTTTCTTATTGGATAACAATATAAACTTATAACTTATGATTTGTGATGTGCTTGTGATTAGATAAAGTGTCTATTTTAAGTTTATGCTCGCAGTGTTCACAAAATTTAATGAAATAACTAAAAAAAAAATTGATGACTTACTTTTCTCTGTCTTACTGCATAACAATAGAACCATTTTTTTTTGCTAGGTACCAATATAATTCGAGGCAATTGTATTTACAATTATTAATGTACACACTATACTGCCAAACGTTGTAAAAATAAAATACATTTTCATTAAAAAATAATGTAAATAAATGAAAATTTGAATCGGTACATTTTTTGTTCAACAGTAATAATTTCTATTTTATCTGAGTTTCCGAGCATTTGCAGTTGCACTACATTTCTCAGAAATTATAATTCATCGAATTATATTTATATGCAGTGCAAATATAATTCGACAATTTATAATTTCTGTGAAATGAAGTGCAACTGCAAGCACTCAGAAACTAAAATGAAATGTTATAAACTACAGACATAATTACTTGAGTTATAATTCGAGAGAAATAAGATGCAACGCCAAGTGTCTTGGAACTAACACGAAACTTTCAAACAGCAAATATAATCCCTTGAATTATAATTCAAGACACACGAGAGAAATTAGAGATTAGATATTTCAAATTTTTCTCTTATAAAAGTCGTTTCCGAATATTTTATGCTGGTGAACTACGTACCTATCTACATGAAGCATTTTCATCATTTAGGGAATGGAATTATAGAGTGCAAGGATGCTTGAGGTATAAAAGTAAAATGAATTTTAAAATTTCATTTCATTTTGCAATTATTATAGCTGGTACAGATGCTCGTATAATAATAATTATATTCGGTTTAGTTTAGTTTCCATGAACACATAGCATCATAAAGACTCTATTATTTTCGCAAATCAACAGTGCTAAGTAATGATTGCTATTTTGCCAAAAATTTGGCAATTTTTTATATTTTTCGTCTTATTTTTGGATTTTCTTATTGTTCTTCTTATTGTTCTTCTTCTTCTTCTTCTACTGGCTCTATAACCCTGTGTGGGTCTTGGCCTTATAATAATAATAATGATAATAATAATTATTTATTTGTATGCCAAATGTCAGTCGACAGTCAATATTACACATTAAAATTACAGTGTCAATATTACACTCAAATAAAATAATAAAATACAAAATATAAAATATAAACATTTATATATTGTTAAATTAAGATCCCATGTGCTCCGACATATTGTAAATACACCGCTGTATGAGAAAATATTGTTATTATTGTATTTGTTATTGTTATTTTGTTATTGTTTTTTGTTACATTTTCAATGTTTCGTAAATACATATGAATACATATGAAGTGTATGCTAAATGTATGCTGCATATGAAATGTATTAGCGTCATAAGTAGCAAAGACTTTTCGCAAGTGGAGTGAGCCATTATGACTACTTGCTCTCTAATTGCAATTACGTGAAAGGTTGTACAAAATTTTAATAAAATATCCCGGACTCGCCTCGTTTCCCAGATGCAAATAAGCATTAATCCCCGTATTCCGGAAAATATTTATAGTTCGTAATTACAGTGGCTTTCATTCTGCTGCCCTCCACGATCCACTCGCGCCGTCGGTGTGCATTAACACGCCACCCCTCAAGTTTACAATGCAAATATTTATCTTGATGTATAATTAAAACATATCCGTGCACACGCACCCCGCGAATGCGTCTGCGGGCGCCCTCCGCGGCCAGGAAACGCTCATTTACGGTACCCTAAATATTTATGGGGCGCCAACCCCCTTCCCGTAGCAGCCGCCGACGTCCTGCAGGTATCGATGGGGGGATCGCGTGCGTTGCCGGGGATTTCCGCGACGACGGCGGAGATTTTGTCACGTGCGATTAATCCGCACCTGGGGGCCGCGCGGGGGCAGCCCGGGGGGCGGCACGGGGGCGGCTTTCGTGACGTAAAAATTAAAACCGGCGCCCTCGGATTAAGAAAGTTTTTCGGGGGGCGGCGAGCGATAGCTGCGGTTACGGCAGGAAACTGGCGTATGACAAGTTGAAATTGTAATTTGTGCCTTTTACAAAGCGGAAATTTCCCGTGCTCCGTCGTACCATGCCGCATACAAAATTAACGTGTGTATTAAATGTTGGCGTTAATAACACCCGCAGCCGTTGTATTATATTAAAAAAATACAAACTAATGAATTCTTTATTAAAATGTTCAGACACTTTTACTGACAAAATGCCTGATGTATTTCCTTATAGCACTCACTGGCGCCCAAATAATTTTGTTAATATATTTCGTCTTCAGAAACCTGTGGAATAACAAAAACCAATAGAAACTCGAAGAGGACAAGGTGGTGGACAGAAGAGATACAAAAAGTTAGAACCAAGAAGCAACTATGGAAAAAATTGCCTAGAAAAGAAAACAGCACAAGACTATAGCAGATACAAAGAACAAAGAAATAGAGTCAAAAAGATAACGAAACAATCAGAAGAAACAACATGGAAGAAATTCGGAGAAAAATGGAAAAAATAGACACAAGAACCAGAAGTCGATCTTTTTTGGAATATTTAGTTTAATTTCATCCAAATTTTGTGGATCTAATACAGATAGATCTTTACAAACATCAAAGGTATTTTGGAATCGTTTTATCATAGACTTGATTACGGTATCTATTATTACATTGAATTTTTCAAACATACATTCGTCATGTTCATCGTCTAATGTTTCATCTCCACATTTTTCTCCATTCTTTCGGCATACGAATTACTATTTTCTTCGCAGTTCATTCAATATTCTCTCAAATATCATTTTAGAATTATGTACTCTATGTTTCATTATGTACTAATTTTTCTTCCGCCCATACTGCGAATTAGTCTGAAAGATATTTTACTGAGTCGCAATTCTTTCAAACTTCTGTATTTTTGTACTTTTGCACTTTGCGCCATCTGTGTAGATTTGTAGCAATGGTATTTGTAAATCAAGGGCTACGGGAAAAACGATCATTGTCCAATTTGGTCGTTTTCCAGAAAACTAAATTGAAAGTTTCAAGTCTAATAAAGGACAGAAAGGCTGAATGAAAAAACTAACCGATTATAATTGATCTACTTTGACAAGATGTGAATTAGAATATTAAGCAAAAACATGAAATACACATAAGTAAAATTATTAAAACAATATATTTTTATTAACATGTTTTGGACTCTGATCGTTTTCAACAGTATTTTTAGATTTTTTATGTAGGGTACAGTACAGTATAGGTATGTACATACAAACAATATGTTTTCAAATGATATACAAATTTTTGATAAAATATTATTATGATTACCGATTATTGTCCATTAGGGGGGTCGTCTATAAATTATTCTTCTTCATCTAGATCTCTGATCGTTTTAAGTCAACATCATATTCTATTTCTTCGTTTTTGAAGCGAACAGTGATCGTTTTTCCCATACTACAACATGGCACCATCAGCTCGATTTCAATAAAAATGGAATCAAAATGAAGAAATAGAAATCATTCCTCCCCGTAGCCCTTCATATATTTTGATTGTGGTCCAGTAATGCAGAATCTTTTGAAAAATATAGTTGCTGTTAAAATTACTTTGTATTTTAAATATTGGCTGTGAAACTTTTTGCCATTGCCCTCACATTACTGTTCGTCTTTTTGGGTTTCTCTATTGTTTCTATCACCAATTTTACTTCTACATACAAAGGCGACTTAACATTCCGTATTTGCCCAATATTTTTTAAAGTGCCATTCTTCAGCCCACCCAGATGGAGATTAACCTTTTCTTCCTTTGGTTTTGAAGAACATATTTAAAAATGAACGAGCGTTGGTCTATTGTACACATTTTGAGGGGTACTAGTCTAGTCTACTGCTATTGAATACATTTCAGCAGTATTTATTTTTTCTGCTACTATTTTAATATTTTTTGATTTTTTTTAAATTTAAATCTTATTAGATTTCGTAATAATTTAATTAACTGTAGTATCTGGCAGAAACGAAACAAATGCACCAGATCTAATTTAAATATTAGATGTAAGGCCCATTAAAATTTGCCCAAAATTTTGCTATTTAGATTTCTAGTAGCACGATTCAAACTCTAGGCCTGTATCAAGTCTTCCAAGAAGTTTATTAATATTTATTATTCTATCAATCATTTGTCAAATATGTAACATTTTTCTCTTTGACTTTTAACTGTTCAGACCATTATAATTTATCAATACGATTTGAACTATAAATTATTTTGAAACAAATATAATACATATTTGTTGTCGCGTTTGTGTACATTGCGTATAGTGGTAGTAGTGACAATATTCAACAGAAAAAAATGAGTTTGTTGCGCCGGCGCCTTACAACTATTTGCGACCGGCGCACCGGGAAATTTCCCGGCTTCCCGCCGGCCCCATCCGCCTCTGAGGATAACCAATGCACAAGTGAAGGAAATAGCAAGAAACAAGAAACGGTGCAACCAAATGATAAAAGAAAATACATGAAGAAAAAATAACACCACTTCGACACCCGAAAGGGTAAAACAAGAAAGATTATAATAATAATATTTCGTCCTAGTTACTAATTTATCATAAATATGAATATCATAAATACATATATTGAAAATAAACTAATTGTTTGTTGATAAATACTGTAAACATAAGTACCATCTTTACCTCGATTTAAATTTACATGCAAATTAAAAAGCAACAATTGTTGCTCTAGTCGGCCGCCTCCCAGGCACTGCCGCCCCCGTGGCTAATGTATGCAAAGTCGTTTGCACTAACACCGTGCTCACGGATAAAATAACTTACGGCGCGCGATGAATTCGTTACGAGGCGTGTAGGTAGCTCTGTACTAAGTTATCAAGTAGTTAGCAATATGGAACACAGTTTATGAATGCGATAACGTTTATTGTCGTCTCAAATATTTAGTCGTTTAATTAGTTCACAGCTAAATAGTTTCCATCTCGAGCTGGCGCACGAGTCTGCCCCCCACCCCCAGCTTCGCCAACAGCACATCTTCAGTACTTTGCACGTTTAATACTCCACTCTGGCTTGCCTTTTCGCAGACTAATTTGTCTTCACGGGACAATGAAATTACATTTTGAAAATTGCAATGTGCGTCATTATTTTTTTTAAATACTGAAATTTTTCAAAAATGCCGCCATGGCATTAAGGTACAAGTCATGCTCACATAAGTCTAGTACAAGAAGTTAGGTTATAATAGCAATTTTATATAGGAATGTCAATTTCTTTGTACTAGATTTATGTGAGCACGACTGTACATGTACTACTAATTTCAAGACCGTTTATTTTTATCTGCATGAACATATTGTTGTGCCAAATAGAATAAAAACAAATTTACTAAAGTTTTGCAAAATCAAAGATGTGGTGTCATTTTATAAAGTTGTACACATAAATACCAATAAAAATGATATGACAGTGACAAAAATATTTTTAGTGAAAAATTTGATTAGGTATTTTTTAAGCTTTAAAATGAGGTATCGCAAGATGGGGGTGCCATTTGAAATTTTAAAGTGGGGGTGGCTAGGGAGGAGGGGGTGACATTTTGACACAAATTTGTTTGACATTGTTTTTAAACTTCCCCCTCCGAAAGTTAATCGACGTGTTTTTTTATTTTTATCAAGTTAGCTTGCATTCAAATGTTATTGAGACTGGCTAGTTTTGAAATGTACACCCGGTATATTAAACTTAATAAATGATTGCTTCAATCACTCAAGTTTGCTGTTTTTTTTTTAAGTAAACCAATCATCAACTGAAACTAACTAAAATAGTGCTCTAATGAGTTTCAAAGGAAATTGTTAAAAAAAAACTGCCAATAAGGTATTTTCCGATTTTTATATTTTCTATAAACGCGAAGATTTTCATTCCAAACAAAAAAAATTATAAATGGAAACTTTTGACACCTTCCTTACAAATTACAAAATGTAATTTGTAATTTGTAAAATGTAATACATAAGTTCTCAATACGAATTATATAATTTATGTTAAAAAGTGGAGCGAAGACATGTGATTGTAAAATGTATTATAAATGTAATTGAGCAGTCCAACACCCGAAAAGATGAAAGGACGAAGGACAAATAAAAATGTTAAAAAGTGCAAAATTACAATGAATATTGCGTTTTTTTGTTTGTGATTAAATTTTTTTCTATTGAAACTACCAAAATTTAATGGAAATAATAAAGCGGTGGTAATAAAATACAAAGTTTATTTGTACATTACGAAATCTTCATAATAAAACCCGAAATTTTGAATTTCCCCGAAATCCCGAAATTTGTATTATAAACTCATAGGAAATATCAAAGTTGTCTTGATAAATCATAGAATTTAGTTGGAAATTATGAAATTCTTATTGTAAATACCAAAATTTCAATTGTATATGTCAATGTTTAATTAGAAATCGGCAAAGCTTCTAATGCAAAGTAGAAAATTTTAATTTTTAATTACAATTTTTAAAGAAATTATTAAATTTTCGTTTCAAATGAAAAATTTTGAATGAAAATTTTCTACATTTTCCCTACAAATTATGAAATTTATTACACATGATATTTCAATAATATAATTTCGGTTTGAAAATTACAATGAATGTTGCATTTTTATTGGAAATTACAAAATTTTCATTAGATTTTTTTAGTATAATTACCAAAAATGTCATAACTTGTAAATTGATAAATTTCACTATAAAATGTAAAATATCATTGGCAATTTTAACATTTGTAGATATTATAAATTACAAAATTTGAACATTGAAAATTGCGATAGTGATTAGTGATTTTTTTTTATTATATACACAATATTTCTATGGAATTCGAAACCAATCATTAAGTAATAAATAAGTTTTAAAGGAATCATGTAATTTTCGTTGCACAAATTTTTAATGAAAATTTTATACATTTTCGTTACAAATTTCGATATTTATTACATACGATATTGAAATGTTATCATTTTGGTTGTAAATTACATTGAATGTTGCATTTTGTTTGAAAATTGCAAAATTTGCATTAGAGTTTTTCAATATAATTACAAAAAATTTCATAAATTGTAAACATTAATGGAACCTGCAAGTTTTTTATTGGACATTATTACGTCTTTCCCAAGAGAACATATTCGTTACAAAGTTATTAAAGACTACATTGAAATTTGCAAAAAAAATCAATAGAATCTACGAAATATTTGTCATTTTATCTACAAATTATAAAAGTTCTTCGAAAATTCCATAAATAGTAATAACATTATGATAAATATTACGACATTTTTATAATGGATTTCAATATTTCAATAGAAATTATGGTATATTAATTGTAAATTATAAAATTTCTGTAGAATTTGTAAAATTTTGAATTGAAATTTGAACTTTGTAGTGAAAATTGTAATATTTTTATTACAAATTTAACATTTCAGTGGAATTCGAAACCAATCATTAGGTAATAAATAATTTTTATAGGAATTATATAATTTTCGTTGTGAAAATTAGCAATCTAAGTTACAAAATTGCAATAGCTTTATGAATATTTTATTGTAAATAGATAAATTTCACTATAAAATGGAAATTATAAAATTTTCATCAGAATTTTTAAATATATTAATCAATTTTTTTATAAATTGTTAGGATTCATGGAACCTGTGTGTTTTTTGTTGGAAATTATTACGTCTTTCCCCAGAAATCATATTCCTTTCAGTTATTAATGCCTTCAAAGAAATTTGAAAAAAAACAATAGAAACTATGAAATTTTCATCATTTTAACTACACATTATAAAACTTCTTCGAAAACCCCATAAATAATAACATTATGATGAATATTACGAAATTTTTATGATGGAAATCAATATTTCGAAAGAAATTATGTTATATTAATTTTAAATTGCAAAATTTCTGCAGAATTTTCAAAATGTTGAATTGAAATTTGAACGTTGTAGTGAAAATTGTATTTTTTTAATTATAAATACAATATTTCAATGGTATTCAAAACCCATCATTAGGTAATAAATAAGTTTTATAGGAATTACGTAATTTTCGTTGTGAAAATTAGCTAATTACAAAATAGCAATAGCTTTATGAAATTTTTTTTGTAAATTGATAAATTTCACTATGAATGTAAAATATCATTGGCAATTTCAACATTTGTATCATAAATTACAAAATTTCGGCATCGATTGTGAAAATTTTATTATAAATTGTCAAGATTTCACTGTAAAATGCAAAATGTCATTGGCATTTGCAAAATTTGTATTAAGTTATTAAAATGTTCATAGTTATTTATAGAAAATTTAATAAAAATTAGCTTAGTTGGAAATTACGAACTTTTCATTAGAGATTACAATATATTCATTAGAAATTATGAAATTATCATTATAAATAATAAAATTTTAATTTGAAATTTCATAGTTTGATTGAAACGTGCAATTTTTAGTGGAAGTTATAAAGGTTTATCTGCAAAGCATATCACTCACTAAGATATTAATATTTTTAAAGAAATTTGCAAAACTTAACTAAAAATGCAAAAAAATGATTATAAATTAAAATCTTCTACATTTTCTTACATTTTTTCGACAGCGATTGTGAAAATATTATTGTAAATTGCTAAAATTTCACTGTAAAATGTAAAATGTCATTGGCATTTGAAAAATTTTCATTAAATTTTCAACAAATAACTTTGAATATTACCTAGTTTCCAACTAGCTTAGTTGGAAATTATGAACTTTTTATTGGAGATTACAAAAGTTTCATTACAAATTATGAAATTCAAACGTGCAATGTTTAAAACACATTATACAGTAAAATTTTCAAATAATTTTCTACAAATAACTTTGAATATTAGCTAGTTTCCAACTAGCCTAGTTGGAAATTATGAACTTTTTATTGGAGATTACAAAATTTTCATTAGAAATTATGAAATTCAAACGTGCAATTTTTAGAACACATTATACAGGTTTATCTGCAAAGCATATCACTCACTAAATTATTAATATTTTACAAGAAATTAATAAATTTCACAAAAAATGTAAAATATTATTGGCAATTTTAACATTTGTATTATAAATTACAAAATTTTAGCAGCCATTGTGAAATTTTTATTGTAAATTGCTAAAATTTCACTGTAAAATGCAAAAGCCCAAAATTCTGTGGCCTATCGGCTCAACATTCTACGGATTTACCGGGAAATTTCACATTTTCTCGTATGGCCCATCCGCCCCTGATGGAAATATAACATTGATAAAATTCTGGAAGAATTCCAGAAACACTTCCAAAATTCGACTAATATTCTACAAAACATAACAAATTTGCAGAATTGGGGTGTAATATTAGTTCGCCTCCACGTGGTGCACCCTGGATAGCGTTTTTCATTGGAAAACGTGAACTAAATGAACTAACAACTATCAGCAACCAAACAATCTTTGCGATCTCCTGATCATTTCCATCACAATAACTATCGCCATACGCCAAATAAATTAAATTAATTGGCAGAATTTCCAATAAAAAAAAATTCAGCAGACGTTCAATTTTAGAAATTTAAAATCTCACACTTCTCCTTTTGTTATCTACACAAATATTTTTGAAGCTTGTGGAATTTCTATAAAACAAAATCAAGAGACGTTTATTTTGAAATTTAAAAACTCAAACTTCTGCTTTTGCTTTTAACACAAATATTTTTGGACCTTGTGGAACAATCTTTAAATTTGAGTCAGTACATCTTTTTGACGTATAATTTTTGAAATTTAATAACTCTAACTCTGATTTTGCTTTCTACACAAATATTTTTGAAGCTTGTGGAATTTCCATAAAAAAAATCAAGAGACGTTTATTTTGAAATTTAAAAACTCTAACTTCTGATTTTGCTCTCTACACAAATATTTTTGGAGCTTGTGGAATTTCCATTAAAAAAAATCAAGAGACGTTTATTTTGAAATTTAAAAACTCTAACTTCTGCTTTTGCTTTCTACATAAATATTTTTCGAGCTTGTGGAAGAATCTTTAAATAAAAGTCAGAACATCTTTATGACGTTTAATTTTTTAAATTTAAAACCTGAAACTTCTACTTTTGCTTTGTACACAAACATTTTTAGAGCTTGTTCAAGAATCTATAAATAAGAGTCAGAACACCTTTTTGACGCATAATTTTTGAAATTTAATAACTCTAACTTCTGCTTTTGCTTTCTACACAAATATTTTTTGAAATTGTGGAAACATTTCCACAAAGTAGAAGTAAGAGTCAAATCACCTTTTTGACTGAAACATTGATTTGAACTCAATGTATATTTTGATCACGAAATCATATTTCTACTAAATATCAGATCATAAAGTATCTTCAGTAGAAAAACGGTACTGAAATTTTCTTTCTAGTTTGTATTTGCTTATATTTTACAATTTATCTTTCGTTTATTTTGCTGCTATGGCTGATGAAATTGTGCTTTTTACATACATATTTTGGGAACTTGTGGAAGAATCTTTAAATAAGAGTCAGAACACCTTTTTGACGTTTTATAATTGGAATTTAAAAACTAAAAATTTTGCTTTTGCTTTCTACACAAATATTTTTGGAGCTTGTGGAAACATCTTTAAGAAAGTGTCAGATCACTTTTTTGACGTATAATTTTTAAAATTTAATAACTCTAACTTCTGCTTTTGTTTTTTTCATAAACATTTTTGGAGCTTGTGGAAGAATCTTTCAGTAAAAGTCAGATCACCTTTTTGACTGAAACATTCATTTGAACTGAATGTACATTTTAACCGCAAAACCATCTTTTTACTAAAGATCAGATCATAAAGTATCTTCAGTAGAAAAACGGTACTGAGATTTTCTTTGTAGTTTGCATTTGCTTATATTTTATAATTTATTTTTCATTTATTTTCTTGCTGTGGCTGATGAAATTGTGCTTTTTACACACATATTTTTGGAATTTGTGAAAGAATCTTTAATTTAGAGTCAGAGTACTTTTTTGACATATAATTTTTGAAATTTAATAACTCAAACTTCTGCTTTTGCTTTCTACACAAATATTTTTGGAGCTTGTGGAATAATCTTTCAATAAGAGTCAGAACATCTTTTTGACGTTTAATATTTGGAATTTAATAACTCAAAATACTGCTTTTGCTTTCTATACAAATATTTTTGGAGCTTGTGGAAGAATCTTTAAATAAGAGTCAGAACACTTTTTTGACGTATAATTTTTGAAATTTAATAACTCTAACTTCTGCTTTTGCTTCCTACATAAATATTTTTGGAGCTTGTGGAAAAATCTTCAAGAGTCAGATCACCTTTTTGACTGAAACATTCATTTGAACTGAATGTACATTTTGACCGCGAAATCATCTTTCTACTAAAGATGAGATCATAAAGTATCTTCAGTAGAAAAACGGCACTGAAATTTTCTTTCTTGTTTGCATTTGCTTATAATTTAGAATTTATTATTCATTTATTTTGCTGGTGTGGCTGATGAAATTATGTTATTTATACATTTTTAACGTTAAATATTGGGAATTTAAAAACTCAAAATTCTGCGTTTGCTTTCCACACAAACATTTTTGCAGCTTGTGGAAGAATCTTAAAATAAGAGTCAGAACACCTTTTTGACGTATAATTTTTGAAATTTAATAACTCTAACTTTTGTTTTTGCTTTCTACACACATCTTTTTGGAACTTGTGGAAGAATCTTTAAATAAGAGTCGGAACACCTTTTTCACTAAAATATTGATTTGAACTAAATGTACATTTTTGATTATCTTTCTCCTAAAGATGATCGTATCTTCAGTAGAAAAACAGTACTCAGATTTTCTTTCTGTTTTTTTTTCTCGTGGGTAGGTTCCTTAAAGCCCCTCAGCACTTTGGCCTCTGTGGTCCTTTAAGGACTTTCCCCTGTGACCTCAGCTTTCATCCACGAGTCCTGTTCCTTTAAATTCTTTCTAGTTTATATTTGCTAATATTTTACAATTTATTTTTCGTAAATTTTGCTGCTGTGGCTGATGAAGTTATTACTTTTATTATTATTATTATTTTTCTAAAGATAATCATCGCGCACCGTTGGGACGGGAGAGTCCTTTCTTTCATCCCCCGCACAGCGGGAAAAAGTGTGCGCGAATATTAATCGCCACTTTTTTCTGTAGGTAATTAACGGTCTCCTCGAATGTCCTGATAAAGGCGCTCATCAATCATTAAACGCTAAAACCGCCGAAAGAAAACCCCCGCCGGAGTATATTTCACCCTGGTAAATATTTTTTGCCGCCCTCTTGGAACGAAAGAGCGGTATGTAGGCATTAGTTTAACATCGACCTCGGCATTCTGCGAGCGTATAATTCGGAGACTGGTTTTTCCCCCGAATAGTTCCCGGACAATTCTTAATCCCCGCCAATTAATCACCGGGAAAGTGTATAAAGTTTGTGTGCTGGGATTGTGCGCGGCTTAAAGATAAAGTCGAACATAAATCCGGGGGACTAACAAAGAAATCGGGGGAAACGGCGGTCGTATTTTTTAGTGTTTAGCCGTGCTGGGTAGGATTCTGGGTGGATGAGGTGGAGTACTCACGTGCATGAAGCAGAGGGTCAGTGCCAGGCCAGATATCCAGCTGGTCTTCTCCTCGAAGAACCAGGTCAGCTCGTCCACGCAGCCGTGGAAGAAGGGGTTTCCCGTGACGGTGTCTCTGCACTGGCTTGGCAGCGGCTGTTGCAGGGAAGAGTAGTCTACTGCTCCATCAGCCCCACAGCAACCAATCTGCAAATAATAAGAGATTAGTAGAAGATGCCCAACGATTATACCATTGCTAAACGCTCAAAAAGCAGGAAGCAGTTCTGAAACATCAATTCACAAGTCACCAAACGTCTATTAGATGTTTCATCCATAAGAAGCAAAAGCACCTCCAGTTCAGAACCTGTACTTCAATATTATTAAGGATATCATTTAAGGATATCTCTTAAGGATACATCTTATATCTTAGCAATCTCTTAAAGATCTCTTAAGGATCTTATCTCTTAAAGATATAATGTATATCTTAAGGATCTCTTAAAGATCTTAAGAATCCCTTAAGGATCTCTTAAAGACATAATGTATATCTTAAGGATCTCTTAAAGATCTTAAGAATCTCCTAAGGATCTCTTAAAGATCTTAAGAATCTCTTAAGGATCTCTTAAAGATCTTAAGAATCTCTTAAGGATCTCCCAAGGATCTTATGTCTTAAGGATATATCTTAAGTATATCTCTTAAGTATATCACAGTTTTTATCCGTAAGAAGTACATGTACCTGTAGTTGAGAACATCTGCTTCGCAATATTCTTTATTCATAATATTGTCCTCTTAAGGATATCACAGCTTCAACCCTAAGAAGCAAATGTACCTACACATGAGACATATGAGACATACATGAGAAGATCTGCTCCACAATGTTCGCTGCTAATAATATTGTTCCTTTAAAGGTATAATATTCTATATGAAATAACGATTAAGTTTAAATGATCTGTCTAATAAATCCGCAAAATTATCTTCCCTGTTAATTTGTGTGATTTTTCACGTAACCGAATCCGAGGGATGATGACCTAATTGAACCTCCCCCGTGGGAATAAACGTGGCTGTTTTTCGCGAAGGGCAGGGGACATGAAAGGGCACGCACCGCCCTTCCAGCGTCATAAATACGCGGCGACATTGTTGAATCATTGTTTGCGTTTTTCGGTGTGCACAGTGAACAAACCGGGCGCCACCATTAAAATTTCCAACGCGATAAAAATTAAATCGCGCACTCAAAAGTTCTGCGATATCCATTTTCATGGTAAGTCTTGATTTTATTGCACAGTTATTGCATTATCGATCGGAAAATAGAGGCTGTAATACGAGTAAATGCATGCCACGTGTGCGATGAAATTATTGACTCGGCTATAAAAGTTTGAAAATAAAGCTTTAGTGGCTTATTTACCCTATATAGAATGTGCACGAATGAAACTTCTTATATCCAGAAATGACATTTCACTATACATTTTTTAATTCGTTTAAAATCCAAAAACAATTGCAAGATCTTAATCTCAAATCATTCAAGAAAACATTTCACATAACTGTAATTTATATGAAAAATGGAAAATAAAAAAAGTATGGAAATACATAATTCATAAGAGTGGATACATCAAGAAAATTTAGACACCCACAAAGATTTAAAAAAAATATGTACAAGAATACACAAAATTACTGAAATTCAGCAAAGATGCCTTAACTCAATAGAGGAATCAACAGAGGAGGAGAATATCAACTAACAGAAGATAAAATAACAGAAGATAGCACAAGATCACTGAAATTTTGTAAAAATGCCAAAACGCAATAGAATCAAATAACATAAGATAAAATAACAGAAGAAAACACAAAATTACTGAAATTCTGTAAAAATGCCAATACGCAAGAGAATCAAGTAATAGAAGTAAGTACATACTTTTGCCATTCAGCAAATATAACTGAAAAATATAAGAAATATCTATCATATACAGAATAAAATTCAGAAAAACACAAAATTACTGAAATTCTGTAAAATTTCACAGCGCAATAGAATCAAATAACAAGATAAAATAACAGAAGAAACAGGAAGAAACAGGAAGACAGGAAAGAATAAGAAATCTCTTTCATATACACAAATTCACAAAAACCCAAAATTACAAATATGATAGGAAAGTATAAGAAATCTCTTCAGCATAAAATTCACAAAATCACAAAATTACTAAAATTCTGTAAACATGCAAAAACGCAATAGAATTTAATAAGAAAAGATAAAATAACGGAAAAAAGAACAAAATTAGTGCCATCCAGCAAATATGACAAAACAGTATAAGAAGTCTCATTAATATACAGAATAAATCTTGCACAATCACAAAATTACCGAAATTCTGTAAAAATGCCAAAACGCAATAGAATCAAATAACAGAAAAAAGCACAAAATTAGTGCTATCCAGCAAATATGGCAGAACAATATAAGAAATCTCTTTTATATACAGAATAAAATTCAGATAAGGCCAAAATTACAGAAATTCTGTTAAAATACCCAAACGCAATAGAATTAAATAACAGAGGAAAGCATAAAATTAGTGCCATCCAGCAAATATGACAGAAAAGTATAAGATATCTCTTTCATCTACAAAATAAAATTCACAAAAACACAAAATTACGGAAATTCTGTAAAAAATGACAAAACGCCATAGAATCAAAATAGAATTCTGAATCAAATAACAGAAGATAAAATATCAGAAGAAAGCCCATAATTAGTGCCATTCGCCAAATATGACAGACAAGTATAAAAAATATTGTTTCATATAGGTGCAGAATAAAATTCACAAAATCACAAAATTACTAAAATTCTGTAAACATGCAAAAACGCAATAGAATTAAATAAAAAAAGATAAAATAACAGAAAAAAGAACAAAATTAGTGCCATCCAGCAAATATGACAAAACAGTATAAGAAGTCTCATTAATATACAGAATAAATCTTACACAATCACAAAATTACCGAAATTCTGTAAAAATGCCAAAACGCAATAGAATCAAATAACAGAAGAAAGCACAAAATTAGTTCAATCCAGCAAATATGACAGAACAGTCTAAGAAATCTCTTTCATATACAGAATAAAATTCACAAAAACACAAAATTACTGAAATTCTGTAGAAATGTCAAAACGCAATAGAATCACATAACAGAAGAAAGCACAAAATTAGTTCCATCCAGCATATATAACAGAAAAGTATATGAAATCTCTTTCATACACAGAATAAATTTCACAAAAACACAAAATTACTGAAATTCTGCAAAAAAGACAGAAATATACTTGTTAATTCAAAAACATTTTCAAGATCTTAAGAAATAATAAACATTTCAAACTAAATGGAACGAAATTCGTAAAAACATTTCACAAAATTATAATTTATAATACATTTGGAAAATTGTGAAAAAAACATGGAAATACACAATTCATAAAAGTGGATGCCGCTAAAAATTTAAAAAACAAACAGCAAGAAACATGTATCAAGATTTGGCAAAACTATAATTTATGTAAAAATTGGAAAATGTGAAAAATATTAGAAATACTCCATTGATATAAGCGTAACTCAATAAAATTCAAATAAAAATAGGCATATCTTGAAAAAAATATATTTTTTTTAATAATAGTAACAAATTCGAAAAAAAAAAGCTTACAAGATCAGAACTTATATGAAATTTGTAAAATAATTCCGGAATTAAAAGAAAACTTATGTGGAAGTAGTTAACAATCCAAATGCTTTTGTAAAATTAAAAAAAAATGATATAAATTTAAAATAATGGTTACGAAGTTCTTAAAAACACTAGACAAAACTATAATTTGTATCAAAATTCAAAATTTATGAAAACAGCATAGAAATACAGGCTTCATTGTAGTGAAAGTCATTGTAAATTCAATAACAATTGCGAAATGTTGAAAAATATTTAAAAAAATTAAATATAACTCACGATCTTCGTAACAACATTTGATAAAACTATAATTTGTATAAAAAATTTTTTTTGACAAATTCATGGAAATACTACTTATATTAAAGTGAAAGTTATTAGAATTCCAAAAATAATTGGTATATCTTGAAAACAATACTACTTTTTTCAATAATAATAACAAATTCATACAAATAGTTGACAAAACTATATATGAAATTACTAAAAAAATCACGGAAATACAAAATTCATTGAAGTAGAAATCGTTAAAAATACAAAATAATTGCAAGCTCTGTAAAAATAGACTCTAAATTTTGAGCAAGCTACTTTTTAAGAGAAAGTTTTCTTTTAAGAAAAAGAGATATTTTAAGAGAAGAGATAGTTTTTAAAACATGAAGGAACCATTTATTTAAAGATAAACTGCAATTATTAAAGCAAAGTGTTAAAATTAATTTAAAAAATGAAATGCAACGCAAAAAGTATGATGCTAAATGTTAAGGGAAACATATTAAATTTACTCAAAAACATATTGTTAAAAATTTAATTTAAAAAAAAAAATTATATAAAGTTAAACCGAAAATAAAATAAACTTTAATACCGAAAGAATTATCTAATTGAAGATTTTTAAATGAAACAGATAATTAAATAATTTATAACAAAATTTATATGTAAAATTTTTACATTTGCCATTATGACTTAGTTACATTTATATTTTATTGATATTTTTTATATTATATTTTGTTGCCATAGTGACCTAGTGACGCTTTTCTTTCTTTATTTCAGTTTCAGCATTAGTAACTAAAATTTGCAATTGTAGCAATTAAAACAAATTGAAAATTTTAGTGCTACAAGTTTTTTTTTTGCCTTACTACAGTTAGAAATTTGTTTTAAACATCTTGTAGCATAATAGTAGAGCTAAGAAGTTATTTCTTAATTTATTGCAATAATGACCTTCATTCCTTTATGACTTTATAACACAGCTACAAAATTGTTTCTTATTATTTGCCATTACAGCCCAATTGGCAATCTACACTTAATATTTTTGCATAATGACATATTTTTGTACTATGAAATATTAAGAAAATACTAAAAATAATATTTCTTACATAGTTTGTCATTATGACTTACCTTGAAATTAATGTCATACATATTTTTATCATACTGACACATCTTATTTTTTTTACCACAATGACTTAGCTTTAAGTTTTTTCTTACTTTATGCCATCATATCAGCTGTAAATATGTATGTTAATAATTTGCTGTAATAACAGAAATAAGAATCTATGAATGTCTTGCCATAATGACATACGAAATAACAAAGTTACTCTTTACAAAGTTACTATTTACACAGCTACAAAATTGGCTCTTATTATTTGCCATTACAGTCCAATTGACAATCTACACTTAATATTTTTGCATAATGACATAGTTTTTTACTATGAAATACTAAGAAAATACTAAAAATAATATTTCTTACATGGTTTGTCATTATGACTTGAAGCTTGAAATGTCATACATTTTTTTATCGTAGTGACACATGTTATTTTTTTTACCACAATGACTTAGCTTCAAGTTTTTTCTTAATTTATGCCATCATGACAGCTGTAAATATATTTGTTAACATAATTTTCCATAATAACAGAAATTTTAAACAGAAAGAATTTATTTCTTAATGTTTTGCCATAATGACATACGAATTAACAAAGTTAAGATTTTATTTTTTAAATCGTTGTCATTATGACTGCAATAAATGTATTGCCCTGCGTCCCCATGACAGCCATGAATTTATTTCTGTTATTTCTTAAGTTTTTGCCATCGTGAGAGATAAGAATTATGATATAATGACAAAGTTAACAATTTTGTTTCTAAATCTTTGCCATTATGACTGCAACAAATGTATTGATTTTTGTCTCTACGACAGCCATGAATATATTTCTATTATTTCTTAAGTTTTTACCATTATGAGAGCTATGAATTATGCCATAATGACAAAGTTAAGAATTTTTGTTTTTATATCTTTGGCATTATGACTGCTATAAATTTATTTATATTTGTCCCCACAGCCATGAATTTATTTCTGTTATTTCTTAAGTTTTTGCCATCACAATAGCTAAGAATTATGCTATAATGACAAAGTTAAGAATTTTGTTTCTAAATCTTTGTCATTATGACTGCAATAAATGTATTGCTTTTTACTCCCATGACAGCCATGATTTTAATTCAGTTATTTCTTAAGTTATTGCCATCATAAGACATAAGAATTATGCTATAATGACAAAGTTAAGAATTTTGCTTCTAAATCTTTGCTATTATGACAGCAATACATTTATTGCTTTTTGCCACCACGATAGCCCTGAATTTATTTCTTAAGTTTTTGCCATCATGAGAGCTAAGAATTATGCCATAATGACAAACTAAAGAATTTTGTTTTTAAATCTTTGCCATTATGACTGCAAAAAATGTATTGATTTTTGCCTCCACGATAGCCCTGAATTTATTTTTTAAGTTTTTGCCATCGTGAGAGATAAGAATTATGCTATAATGACAAAGTTAAGAATTTTGTTTCTAAATCTTTGCCATTATGACTGTAATAATTTTTTTACTTTTTGCCCCCTGACATCCCTGAATTTATTCCTGTCATATTTAAGTTTTTGCCATCATGACAGTTAAGAATTATGCCATAATGACAAAGTTCAGAATTTTGTATTTAAATCTTTGCCTTTGTGACTCCAATAAATGTATTGCATTTTGCTCCCATGACAGTCATGAATATATTTCTGTAATTTCTTAAGTTTTTGCCATCACGAGAGCTACGAATTATGCCATAATGAGAAAGTTAAGAATTTTGTTTTTACATCTTTGTCATTATGACTGCAATAAATGTATTGCTTTTTGCCCCCATGACACCCATGAATTTGTTTCTTATTTATTAAGTTAAGAATTTTGTTTCTAAATCTTTGCCATTATGACTGCAATACATGTATTGCATTTAGCTCCCATGACAGCCCTGAATTTATTTCTGTTATTTCATAAGTTTTTGCCATCGTGAGAAATAAGAATTATGCCATAATGACAAAGTTAAGAATTTTGTATTTAAATCTTTGCCTTTATGACTGCAATAAATGTATTGCGTTTTGCTCCCATGACAGCCCTGAATTTATTTCTGTAATTTCTTAAGTTTTTGCCATCACGAGAGCTACGAATTATGCCATAATGAGAAAGTTAAGAATTTTGTTTTTACATCTTTGTCATTATGACTGCAATAAATGTATTGCGTTTTGCTCCCATGACAGCCCTGAATGAATTTCTGTTATTTCTTAAGTTTTTGACATCGTGAGAGATGAAAATTATGCTATAATGACAAAGTTAAGAATTTTATTTCTAAATCTTTGGCATAATGACTGCAATAAATGTTTTGTTGTTTGCCCCCATGACAGTTATTAATTTGTTTCTGTCATTTCTTAAGTTTTTGCTATCATGATAGCTGACAATTATGCCATAATGAGAAATTTATTAATTTAGTCTTAAAATCTTTTGCATTATGGCTCAGCTACAATATTTTTGCAATTTTTTACCCTGATGACTGCCACGAAATTATTGCTGTTATAAGCATTTGTCATCATGACATAGATAAGAATTAATTTCTTACTGTACTGACTTAGCTACAAATTAATTGCTTTATTTTTTTGCAATATAGGGCATAATGGCATATCTACACATATATTTTTATATTTCTTGCCAATAAGACGTGATTTAATAAAAATCATCAGGTTTTACCATAATGAATTAGCCAGAAAATATGTTTTTTTACATTTTTTGCTATAGTCACTTAGCTGCAAGTTTATTTCTATAAGTGTTTGCTTTTATACAGTTACAAATTTACTACTTAACATTTATGCCGCACAAAAATACAACAATTTTCGTCTTAACTTTTTATTTTCTTATTTTTTTCTTTATCTATTGGTTTAGATTCGCATTTGCTGCTGCTATTACTAATTATCATCGCTAAGAAGCGATCTACTGCATTTGGGGGTATTGCTCATACGAATTTGGCTTCATAATTATTATAATTAATATTATAATTATGTACTGGCCAGTTGTTTTGCATAGTTTCCAGTTCTCGATGATAAATAGTTTCGCGTGCCGCGTATTTGTGTCGAGGAACCGTGAAATATTCGAAAGGAGTGAACATAGGGCAGGGCGCTTTACTGGGAATTTTTGTTAATGTAATTGCCGCGAGGCAGGAATGTAGGGCAGCGCGTTGAAATTTATAAACGTGAAAAACGCAGCTATTATTCCCGGCAGTAGGTATGAGGGAGCAATATATTAACGGCGACACTTTGTAATTGCCCCAAAAATTCTACTCGTAATGAAGAATGAAAAAGGAGAAACTTAATAAGTACGAAAAATTTGCTCAACGTCCAAGTATAATGAAAAATTAAAAGATTGCACTTTCGCTAGTTTTCGTTAATGAAGAATAAAAATGAGGAATTTAGTCAGTAAGAAAAATTTGTTCGCTGTTCAGTTTATTGAAAAATTAATAGATTGCAGTTTCGCTAGTTTACTATATGGATGTGGGGGAGGATTATCTCTGTTCCATTATTTGTGTGCATTATGATATATTCCCATGGTTTTCAAGTTCATCTTGTCTTCAATTAAGAAAAAAAAATCACCGTCCAGTTAATTGAAAAATTATTACATTGCAGTATTGCTAGTTTACTATAGGGACGTGGGTGAGGATTATCTCTGTTCCATTTTTTGTGTGCATTATGATATATTAGCATGGTTTTCAAGTTCATCTTGTCTTCATTAACTGAAGGATTGTTAAAATATTTTCAGTGCTCGTGAATAAAAATTCCATGCGCAATAATTTATTCACCATTTCGCCTCGCGAAATCAAATTTGCGTACACCTCTCGGATGTGCAAAACGCATTTCGAGCATCAATTTACTCCGCACGGATAAAACAGCCCTCAAGACACTTTTACGTCTCTCCCGGATCGGTAATGATCTCTCCCCGGCAGCCCTCGGAATTATCCGTCCATATATGACGTCAGGGGCGGCAGACGCGGGGGCGGCAGGAAGTATGTGAGTCATTAGTCGCCGTGAATGGGAGGCAGGCATTCGGCGCTCGTAAAAATCGCGAATCTCACCCCCCGCTTGCAGGGAGCCCGTAATAAATTTGAGCCTCTTTCAATAAGCATTTCCGCATGGCTTCCCATATTTGCTTTTCGCTAAATTACTCGCTCGCTCGCTCGCTCCGCAGCAGGCGAGAGGGTCAGCGCGATCCCCCCGTTTCTATTTATCAAATTCCTGCAATCCGGGACCCAATTACAGGGATAAGGAAAAAACCCGGAAAATTATCTCTGCCAGCGATTTATCCCGACGTGGACGGATAACGACCTAATTAAACTCCACTGCATAAGCACTCGATAGCTTAACGAAAATCTTTATTAATTTCTGATCGTAACTCTGAAACTAAGCAGTGGCATAATTTTGAAGACCCAAGTTCCAGTCTCTTAATAACACTGGTAAACAAGGTTTTGGACTGGAGCAACCAAATGGTGTTTTTAGGGAATTCGAATCTCTAACTATTTTTTTCAGGTTTATCAGGTCAGATGATTGCGAGATATAAAATATCATTGCTTTGATATTTTATCATTATTGATATTTTGAGTTTGATTTCGACTATCTTAATAACTTTGCATAATTTTGGTGTACATTGCTGTAATTTTTATATTTTAATAATTAATTTATCAAGTTTGGTCAGTTAATTAATACGTTCTCGTTTAATTTATTGCTACTGGTCGTACCTAAAAATTTTCATCTAAAATGATTACACGTCGCACTAAGCCCCCATTATCGAAACGAATTTCCATAAAATCCCCCACATTTATCCCCGATTTGATTAATTTTTCAATTGACCATCATGCGAACGCGTTCTCAGCGTTCCATTCAAAGACACATGACTTTTATAATAGATTTTTTTGCGTTTATATAATTTATGCCGGTTATAGATTAAATTCCAACCTTTTATGAGGTCCGCGTTTTGATTTACAGCGGCGATTAGTTGGTTTTATAGATCCTTAAATTGTTCCGGATCCAATATGATATAATGTTGCCCACTTTTATGGCTTCGTAAATATATGGCCCGAAATTATTTAGGGAGCGTTTGATTCGCGCGGAAATGCGCTTTTATTGGCTGCTTCCAAACGAGCCATTGAAAACTGTATTGGTATAAGTCCATTCTTTCACATAAGTCCAGAATTATACAAGGGATGTCGTTCCTTGTATACTCCAGGACTTATCTGAATTACGAAAAACGACTCCCTTGTATACAGTCTGTTTGATTTATTGTGACACAGCAAATATTTCGGTTATTAGTACAGATAGAAAAAAAAGTTGAAAAAAAAAAGTTTTAGTACTTTTCGTCGTCTATTTAATCCTAATTTCAGCAGAACAATTGAACATCAAATAAACAAGTGAAAGCTATAAGCTTCATTTTCTTAAATGGAACACCCTGTATATTTAGGTTATTTCTAATAGGCAATAACATTTGGTTTATAATGATACCATATAAGTATTCATTTAATATACAAATAACGCGACAATTGCCAATAAATGAAGTTTTATCCCAGTTTTAAAATTTAAACATCTATCAGATTTTTAAGTGCAACAGTTCACATACGTCATATTCTCAATTAACACCGTCGAAATATGTCAAATTTTCAATCGCAAATGTCAAATTCTTAGCTTCAGCTGTGAAAACCTGTCAATATTTTAATGGATACTGCAAAAATTTGTCTATTTTTGATGTCCCACTGTAAAAATCATTAGTAGCGTTTAGTTCAGATCTTAAGTAATTAGCATGTCCACCTCCTCGAATCTATGTTGGTTAATATTTATTTGTCCTTCGTTATCTTCAGTCGTTCTGTAATTTTTTATGTATTTGATTTTATAGCTAAATACTGGTAGTAAAAACGTGGATAACACAGTTATAAATTTTATATTAGGTTTTATCAAAATTGTGTAACACCATTTTGCAGAAATAAACTTCGCCTGTGTAGAGTCATCACCTACCCTCGGTTCTTCTCGCACCCTTCCAGTGCTTTGTAAATTCGCCAGGCACTCTAACGAATCACAAAAGCGCGCCGTTTGAGGGGGCCCGGTGCGGGGGAGGGCGTACAGGGCCCGCAAATCTGATACCACTATAAATGCATGGAATATTTAAAAAGGGAAATAATTGACTCCGTAGGTGATATTAGGGCCAGCCGCCCCCTGCGACGCGCCAGCAGAACACGCTCATTACTCGCCTTCACGTCGCCCCCCTAACCATGGAATTTAATTTACAAACGTCTTGCGCGCCCCCCAATGCAACGCCTGCCCGTTTTTTGCGGCCGGCTTGTTTCCGCCGCCCCCCAGGCCGTCGCGGCGCGGCGCGCCGTTCGCCGCCGCCGCCCACATAAATTAAATTCTATCGAGGGCGAAAGGGAGAGAGTGATTTCCGGAAATTTATCAGGCTCCGCGGGCTTGTTTGGGCGGGGGCGGCCGGGATGAAGACGCCGGGGCGGGAGGGTGGAAATCGAATGCGATTTTGCGAATATTGCCGGGGTTGTTAACCCCCAGGTAGTTTGTGCGGATTGCTTAATTTCGGGAGGCTGTTTATGCGCACGCTGAAGTTTGTGCCTGCAGAATTCTGCGCCTGTGTTTGCGGAATATAGAACACGCAGAATATAGTTTGTAGATGCCGAAAGTACATGGACTTTCTCCACATATTTATATATTGTGAAAAGTTTGTAATCACCCCCAAAAAATGTAATTTCTGACTTTTGAAAAAAAATGCTATACATTTTCTGTGGCCTGACTTACATTTACATACAGGGTGTCCAAAATAAGGATCAACAGCATGGGGATCTGAGACTCGGCCTTTGTAACTTTTACAGTTGCCGATATTCCCGTGCTGTTGATCCTTATCTTGGACACCCTGTATATGATGATTACATGACAATAACACATCTACACCCAGAATTATAAGTAAACAATTAAATGTATTCAAATTGCAAAAAAAATATTCAAAACAAGCAAAATTTAGGCAAAATTAATTTTAAACAAGCAAGTTGGAAATCTATGATAATTTTAAACAAGAAGTTTCTAACAAAAATGTGCCCAATTTTTTGTAAAATTTATTAATTAATGTTCAAATATTTACATCACAATATTAAAACATCAAAATTACAGAAATAAAATGTATGCAAATTACAGGAAACAAAATTCTGAAAAATACCAGTATGTAAATCTCGAAAAACTTAACGAAAGTACAGCTAAACTGAAGAAAGCAATGGCTACATACAAATAAAAGTATGAATTATTATTCACGAAATTTCATAAACATATCAGCAGTTGTCAAAAAGTTATATGGAAATCGGATATCGAAAACGGTAAGAAATATGAAGACGGTTAACTTGGGGCGTAATCATATTGGGAACAATATAATAATAATAATAATAATAATATTATTTATTCAGTGCTAGAACAGTACAGTTTACACAGGTCAAGTTTAAATGTATAAATATAAATATGCTAGGTACATATACATATATATATATATATATATATATATATATATATATATATATATATATATATATATATATATATATATATATTGTTAAAACGATGTGATATTTGGGGATATCGTATCAGTCATTTAGATATTCTTCGAAGGAGAAGAAAGCCCTTGAGATAAGGTGCTCCTTAATATGATCCTTGAATTTCTTAAAAGGCAAACTCTGAGCATCGACAGGTAACCTATTATAAAAACGAGTACACCAGAAGGTAGTACCTTCAATAAAGATTTGAAAAAAAATCAATGGTTAGTGAGATAATTAAAAATAAATAAAATTTTCGATTTTATATATTTTTTCCTGTCGTTATTTTAAGATATATTGAAAATAAATAAACTCATCTCCACTGCCATTATTTCTCATCTACAACAAGGGAATTCTGCAACAAGGGAATCATCTAAAATTTGCTTGTTGCAGAGGAGAAAAAGTTACAATGAAAATGTGTTAATTTTCTTTTAATATCCCTTCAAGTGCGACAGGGAAAAATAAATAAGATTTTCGATTTTATTTAAATCTCAGTAACTATTGTATTTTTTTAATTTATTTTTCACAACAGACAGTTGTAAACCCTAATACTACATTGCTTAATACTAATTGCACAAACTGTATTATGTATATCACAAGGTTTTTATACATAAGTTCTTAATCGTTTTTCCCCGGACCAAAGGCAAAGGGAAATTTTAAAAATAGTTTTTTATTACACTGGCCAACACTGATACTTTTTTCTGAAATTGACTGTTTTTAAGTATATTCTTGTTTAAGTTTAGTTATGTTTTAACAGAATCTGAGATAGATTTTCTGTATTGTTTAAAGTTTGCAAAAATAATACTGGTTTTCTTCTAGCAGCTCTGCTTTTTGAAATAATACATCAATACATTTTTTAGGTAAAAGAATTTTTTTAACAAAGTATTTTTTAAATATCATCAAAATCACTACAAAACCGTTTTTTTAAGGATTTGCTCGAAAGCATGGAATGCATGGGATGGTTTTATCCAGCAACAATTTGCCATCATATGGATGTACCACTGTCCACTGATAATGCTCTTCCATTGTCCATATATCTTGGTGCATTCTTTCATGTATATGTGAGTGCAAGTAATGAAGTTAAATGGTCATATTCGACCCAAAAAACATTGAATTGGTCAGCATACTAACAACTAACTGAAAAAAGTCGTCCGACTTACGGTTTCCCAGAAAATATTGGTGTTTTTGGTAAAGAAACTTGATGATTTTGGGGTTCAAGCCAATTCATCGGAGTTTTGAATTTGAGAACATTTATTTTCCACTTGACACACTATACTCTTCTGGCATTTATTATGAGGACTTATCTTGATTGCGCAACTTTATTCCGATTAAGTAAAAATTTCAATTTTCTGTAAATTTTTCATTGGTTGCTGTGAAACTTTATTTATGCTCAATATCAATTATTTTTACCTAGGGCACAATTTTTGAAAACATCTCAAACATCAGAAAAAGAAAACCAGGCGCTATATGTTGTACTGGAACAATTTATAATAGCCTAAACGAAAACACGACTCGTTCTGGAAGTTTTTGGATTATTCTAGGTAACTACTTAGGTATATATATATTGTTACGTTTTCGTTGCCCTACGTTCGGGACTACAAATGTTACGTTTTTGTTTACTCTGCCTATTTTATTAGTGTTGAATATTTAAGCATTTACTTGTTTTGTAACTTTTTATTCTTTCTCTTATCTCAGGTTCAATAGTAGGTTCAATCATAACTAAATAGAGTTTTGTTCAAATACTTTAATGAATTGAAAATAACCAAAAATATTAAAACGTCTAATATAAACTGAACTAAACAAACAAATCAAAAACAATAGAAAACAAAACTATTAAATAAATAATAAACTATGGCCAACATTAACAAAATAAATCCTATATACACAAGCTAACTTATGTGATAATATGACTCTTGCACTTTACGCAAACTTTCTACTTGCAGTTTTCTTCTTGTAGTTCCTTGATTAATTCGTCCTCTTGTCCCTGCGTTCTCCTTTTGACCCTTTGTTGATTCCCACAAAAGTAAACAGCTACTTTTGTGTGCGAAGTTGAGCTGCTTGAAGTCCTGATTTTTGAATATCTCCGTCACGGCTCCTATCTTGTTGAACTCCTCTCCTGGTTGACTGTGTTCTTCCAGTCCTATGTCCAATCGTTGAAACCCCGTTAATATTTTGTAATGTATTCGTATTAGTATCGCAACATCTCCACCCGCGATCCACACGCGTCTCTCCCACTCGTCACTCTCCTTGTTGATTATTTTCGACTTTCCATTATTCAATTCCCCAAGCGTCTATGCACGAAGTCACCTGTCACCCGTGGTAACCGATCAACAACCTCCATCCGTGGATTGCTTTGTATATTTGTGCATACTTGTTCATATTCACATTTACAATATTTACAATCATTTTTGTTAGCTTGTGCCCTAAAGATTATAATTCTATCTAAAACCTATATGATAATAACAATAAATCTATTCTAATTAATCTAAATAAATACTACAAATACCATCACAATATATATATATATATATATATATATATATATATATATATATATATATATATATTTTTTTAATCAAACTTGTTTAAGTTTAGTTATGTTTTAACAGAATCTGAGATAGATTTTCTATATTGTTTAAAGTTGTGTTCACCATGGATGTAACAAAATACATATGACATAATTGACGTTAAGAGGCTTTCGGCCATTTTTTTAAAACTCTAGAAAACAAAGAAGTGCATTCTCAGGACTAAAACTTATACTGCTGGTAGTTATGTAAGTATTCAATAGAGAAATAACATATTATTAGTAAGTCTCATTTCCTTCATAAAAATGTATGGTCTTATAAAGTAACGATTGAGATTTTTTTTCCGAGTTTTTACAGAAAGAGTATGTCTGATGCTCTAACATGATAGAATATTAAAAAAATGTGTACCTGAAGTTCATTTCATGCTGAACATACTGGTTTTTGAAATATTTTGATATGCAAGGAACTATCAGCTATTTATTCTTGTCAGATTTCACATTTCTGACAATTTTTCCTATTGTGACTAATAATCATATATAAAGAAGGATCTGCCATTTATTCTATGCAGATTCATCATTTCTGCATATTTGTCCCTCTTGTGGCCATTTTGGAATGCCCAAACAGTGCAAAAGCAATGAATAATATAAAACAAAATCAAGTGATTTAAATTACACTAACCCTGATTAAAACTCTTCATTGCAATTTTGACAGAGTTTTGGAAATAATTTTTAAAATTAAAATTGTGGCAATTGAATTATTTTGATATTAAACTTTCCGCAAAGCACGTTTTTCATTAAAATTTGCCCAACCACCACTTAAAAAATGGCTGCCAGAAAAGAACTATGGCTTATAAACATTTTTTAAGCAGTGTTGTGTGCCTGTCTACCTATAGGGAACACATCCAAAAAATCCAGGGAAATAAAAAATTATGAGCAACATTGCCTGGGTGATTTGAAATGGATTGACCCTTAAGTGTCAGAGTTTTTTTTTTAGTGCATACTAGTGCTAGTAGGGAGTATGCTAGTACTACTACTTGCATAGTGCATGTTTTTTTTTTTAGAATCACACTTGATAAATGTTTGAAAAAGTGCATTTAAATTAGAGCGATATGGATGTATCAAAATCGACAAAATTTCCAATTTCAAGAAACAGGCTTTTGTTAACTGAACACAAAAAAACTTTTTCAAGGTAAACAGAAAATAGAACTAGGCAACAGTGATTTTACAAATACTATCTCATGTTGTAACATATTTAGGTGGAGGAGTAGTAGGGATTATTATTATTATTATTATTTTTTACAAATCGGACTTTACAGTTTATTAGATGGTTTTCAACCTTACGTAAATTTTGTGTAAAATTTCCCTAAAATGAGTGAGTATCGTTCCAAATGTATAATCCGATTGCGCCGTTTCGTGCGCAAAAATTCCAAATTAATGTATTTTACGTGGCTGATTATTTTGAGGCGGGATCGCTGAATTTGCCGCGCGGCTGCGAGATAAATCTGAAAGTTCGCCGCACGTGGGGAAGTTTAATAATTTGATTTGTAATCCCGCCGCCGAAGTAATTTTCACTTCTAACGCATTAAAATCCATCGCCGCTAATTACAACAGCCCTCATCTGCATAAGCCGGCGCTAAGCGCTTAAGCGATAATAATTAAAAACGCATTAACGTCGCGGATCGATCGCGATCCGCGCGCACGCCGTCTCCGAAAGGGGGGCGGCTTTAATTCGGCCCCCAGGTAAACCTCGTTAGCGCACGCGGACGTGGCTTTATTAAAAGTGCGATGATGAAACAGCGACTGAATTATCTAATAGGGGCCAGGAATTACAACCCCGAAAACGAGATTATGAATTACAAATTGGCGACATGTGTGGGCACGGCGCGTAATTAACTCGCAATTGAAATTTCTGCACGACCTGGGGGAGGGTAATTAAAAAGGTATGCACGTGCAAAAAACAACCCACTTCGTTATAGATTACCCCATCGCTGTAATCTCCAGTGATTTCGATTAAACCTAGTTTGTCAGCGCGTGTTTGCACGTGTGTGTGTGTGTGTGTGTGTGTATGTGGGTGGTAGGTGGAGGCGTCGCGGCGCCCGAACCTACGGCGGAGGCAATTACGGCCGGACCGTTACCGGTCCATTAAAATTTAACGCCGGAGCAACAGTACCACTTTCGCGTCGCCATTAAATTAAGATTTAGGATTGGCGTTAGTGGGAGAATTCGGTTAGCCAGAGGCACACACTCGCGCCCCCGTGCACGTGCCCCCCGGAGTGTGTAATTTTACGTATGCAGGAGATGGGGCGTCGCCTAATGGACTCCGCCGCCCCCGGCTCACGGCGGCGGCGCCTCCCGGAGGGCGCCCCCGCGTCTTTATCTCGACCGCAAACAAAGTGGGAGCCGCAATCACACCTCAAGGTTCACACGCCGCCCCCGCACCCGATAAATATTTGATGCGGTTTAATTCGCCCTGCTCCTCTTCCTCTGCGCCCTTACCGCCCCCTCCGCTTTGCGCTGCGTCGCGGGGGCCCGCGGGGGCGGCGCCAGCGTCGCGGGACCCCGGCGGCCCGCAAAACGGAATTTAAACGAGGCGCGATTACCGCCGCTTTCAGCGCTCGCACAACAATGGGTGACAATGTTGCGTTTCTTGGCTTTCAAGTGCAAATTGCTTCGAGTCGTTGAGATTAGCTCGAAAGCGTTAAAAAAAAGTATAAAGGAAATAAAGACTCCGAAGGATAACGAAATCCCACAAAATATCCCCCTGATTCTCACCGCAAAATAATAATTTTTATAAGTTGTAATTGAGATTTGATTGTTCATTTACATTTTATATTTATATTCATAAATGATTCTGTACGTAACTATGGCAATTATATATTGCCCCTTCATAATTCACCTGTGCTTTATGAATCATAAAACATCATAATCAACATGATACAAATTGAGCGAATAAAGTTTTCATCGTCACAAGTTGAGGAGCAGAGAATTTTCATTATTAATTACAACGATCACAGATAAAACAATGTGACAAAACCACAAACTATACAGGGTGTTTCAGGATTCAAGTGATAAAAAAATAATAAATAAATGTATAATTATGTATTATATTATTAATGTAATAAATAAATAATATATAAGAAACAAAAATCTAATACACCTAGGTCCAATACTCAATGGTTTTCGAGGTTAGGTTAGGTTAGGTATTGAATATTTAAATTTTTAGTTACACCTTAAAATCTTAAATGCGATATCGCGTTATGTAGCAGTATTAATATATACTACAGTAGTAGTATCAGTATATCTAGCAGTTTAACAAATGACAAATAGTCGTAATTGACAGTCGTCGGCTTAGTGTTATAAGATTGTACGTAACATTTTTTTTTTCAATTTTTAGGTCTATACTTTACTGGTATGTTTTCAAAGCGGGACGTTTCAACTTGTTCAAGAAATGTCAAGAATCTGTGATAACTAAAAATCTAATTACAGTGCACAATACATCATTTTGTATAATAACAAACGTATTTAAAGTCGTTATTTTCAAATTTTCAAATGTGAACATACAACCTTGTAACATTAAGCCGACGAGTTGTAACCATTAATTAACGATGGGACACATGCTCATATGACAATATTCCATCTTCTGTGACTGTTATCACTGTTATCTTACTGTTGTCACAACAAATTTATACTATTAAGTCAAGCCATCATTCTGTTGCTAACTTTACTAACGTTGGTGAAAATGATTTTCTGAAGATTAATAATTGTGAACAGAGTTTTTAGCTTTATTTAAAAAATCATAGATTAATCATCATAAAGTTAAAATTATTAGAAATGAAAATGGAACGGCAGGAAAGTAAATGAAAAATAATGCATTGAAAAACATTCAATGTTTTGAATGGATTTGGGTTCAAATTTGCAGTAAAAAAAACATAATGATTTCATTAAAAGCTAGTAGTGAAAAACATTATAAATCTGGCAATGTGGTAGGAAGCAAATGTTTTATCCCATTTAAATGTTTCCCATTGCCCATGGTTGCTAGTTTCGTTTATAATACATCCATCTTCAGACTAACAATGTATCAATTTTGTTATTTAATTCTCACGGCAGAAAGCTTATTCACTTATTTTAAACAAAATCATGGTTAATTTAAAAAAAAAAAGGTTGGATTTGGGCCCGGCTCAGCTTGTCATTCTGTAAAGTATAAAGTGTGTAAAGATATTATTCACAATAGAAAAACCGAATGTATGAACAGAAGACAAAAATGATTTGACAAACTGACACTATACAAAAGTAATTGTTAAAAAACAGTTTTTTTTATTTAATTTATTTTTAACTGATTGTTAACAAATCAAATAAAACAATCATACAAAAATATTACTAATACCACAAGAATTGCTATAAGCTGTATATTAATGGTAATCTTTTTATGACAAAAATAAATCATCAAAACTTTACAAATTCTACTGAAAAATGTTAATTTTTTTTGTGTCACTGTTATTTTCAACGTGCTATCTGATACCTTTTAACATTTTTGTACGGGGACATAAAAAATAGACCAATTTTGGCAGTATCCATTAAAAATTGACAGGTTTTCACAGCTGAACCTAAGAATTTGACATATTTTGACAGTTGCAATTGAAAATTTGACAGATTTCGCCGGTTTTCATTGAGAATTTGATGTATGTGAACTGTTGCACTAAAAAATCTGATAGATGATTACATTTTAAAACTGGGATATCAAAAATTGACAAAATTTAACAGATTCAGGCAGTATCTATTGAAAAATTGACAGATTTTCACAGCAGAAGCTTTGATTTTATGCATTTTGAATGTCTCAATCGGGAATGACGGTTTTAATTGAGAATTAACGTATGTGAAGTTTTGCACTTAAAAACCTCATAGATGTTTAGATTTTAAAACTGGGATATCAAAAATTGACAAAATTTAACAGATTCAGGCAGTATCTATTAAAAAATTGACAGATTTTCACAGCAGAAGCTTTGAATTTAATAGATTTTGAATGTCTCAGTCGAGAATTGTGTCCATTTAAAAAATTGTTAACAGATTCAGGCAGTATCTATTAAAAATTGACAGATTTTCGCAGCAGAAGTTTTGAATTTAATAGATTTTGAATGTCTCAATCGGGAATTGACGGTTTTAATTGAGTATATGACGTATGTGAACTGTTGCACTTAAAAATCTGATAGTTTTTTACATTTTAAAACTGGGATATCAAAAATTGACAAAATTTAATAGATTCTGGCAGTATCTATTGAAAAATTGACAGATTTTCGCAGCAGAATCTTTGAACTTTATAGATTTTGAATGTCTCAGTCGAGAATGGTACCCATTTAAAAAGTTGTTAACAGATTCAGGCAGTATCTATTGAAAAATTGAGAGATTTTCGCAGAGAAGCTTTGAATTTGATAGAATTTGAATGCCTCAGGCGGGAATTGTACCCATTTAGAAAGGTGTTAAAAATTTAACAGATTTTGACAACTATAATTGTAAATTTGGCAGATTTTGACAACTACAATTGTAAATTTGGCCGATTTTGACAACTATAATTGTAAATTTGGTAGATTTTGACAGTTTTTAATTAAATTTGAGTTGTTAACAGATTCAGGCAGTATCTATTCAAAAATTGACAGATTTTCACAGCAGAAGCTTTGAATTTTATAGATTTTGAATGTCTCAGTCGAGAATTGTACCCATTTAAAAAATTGTTAACAGATTCAGGCAGTATCTATTGAAAAACTGACAGATTTTCACAGCAGAATCTTTGAATTTTATAGATTTTGAATGTCTCAGTCGAGAATTGTACCCATTTAAAAAGTTGTTAGCAGACTCGGGCAGTATCTATTGAAAAATTGACAGATTTTCGCAGCAGAAGCTTTGATTTTTATAGATTTTGAATGTCTCGGTCGGGAATTGTACCCTTTTAGAAAGTTGTTAAAAATTTAACAGATTTTGACAACTATAATTGTAAATTTGGCAGATTTTGACAACTACAATTGTAAATTTGGCCGATTTTGACAACTAAAATTGTAAATTTGGCAGATTTTGACAGTTTTTAATTAAATTTGACATACAGGGTGATTCATAAGGTGGTGACCAGAATTGTACTCATTTAAAGAGTTGTTAACAGATTCAGGCAGTATCTATTGAAAAATTGAAAGATTTTCGCAGCAGAAGCTTTGAATTTTATAGATTTTGAATGTTCAATCGGGAATTCACGGGTTTAATTGATAATATGACGTATGTGAAATGTTGCACTTAAAAATCTAATATATGTTTACATTTTAAAACTGGGATATCAAAAATTGACAAAATTTAACAGATTTAGGCAGTATCTATTGAAAAATTGACAGATTTTCACCACATAAGCTTTGAATTATATAGATTTTGAATATCTCAGTCGAGAATTGTACCCATTTAAAAAGTTGTTAACAGATTCAGGCAGTATCTATTGAAAAATTGACAGATTTTCGCAGCAGAAGCTTTGAATATGATAGACTTTGAATGTCTCAATCGGGAATTGACTGTTTTAATTAAGAATATGACGTATGTGAACTGTTGCATTTAAAAATCTGATAGATGTCTACATTTTAAAACTGGGATGTCAAAACGTGACAAAATTTAACTGGTTCAGGCAGTATCTATTGAAAAATTGACAGATTTTCACAGTAGAAGCTTTGAATTTTATAGATTTTGTTTATCTCGGTCGAGAATTGTACCCATTTAAAAAGTTGTTAACAGATTCAGGCAGAATCTATTGAAAAATTGACAGATATTCACAGCAGAAGCTTTGAAATTTATAGATTTTGAATGTCTCAGTTGGGAATTGTACCCATTTAGAAAGTTGCTAACATATTCAGGCAGTATCTAGTGAAAAAGTGACGGATTTTCGCAGCAGAAGCTTTGAATTATACAGATTTAGAATGCTCAGTCGAGAATTGTACACATTGAAAAAGTTGTAAACATATTCAGGCAGTATCTATTGAAAAATTGACAGATTTTCGCAGCAGAAGCTTTGAATTTTAGATTTTGAATGTCTCAATCGGAAACTGACGGTTTCAATTGAGAATATGACGTAGGTGAACTTTTGCACTTAAAAATCTGATAGATGCTTACATTTTAAAACTGGGATATCAAAAATTGACAAAATTTAACAGATTCAGGCAATATCTATTGAAAAATTGAGAGCTTTTCGCGGCAGAAGCTTTGAATTTTATAGATTTTGAATGTCTCAGTCGAGAATTGTAACCATTTAAAAAGTTGTTAACAGATTCAGGCAGTATCTATTGAAAAATTTACAGATTTTCACAGCAGAAGCTTTGAATTTTATAGATTTTGAATGTCTCAATCGGGAATTTGACCCATTTAGAAAGTTGTTAAAAATTTAACAGATTTTGACAACTATAATTGTAAATTTGGCAGATTTTGACAACTATAATTGTAAATTTTGCAGATTTTGACAACTATAATTTTAAATTTGGCAGATTTTGACAACTATAATTGTAAATTTGGCAAATTTTGACAACTACAATTGTAAATTTGGCAGATTTTGACAACAATAATTGTAAATTTGGCAGATTTTGACAGTTTTTAATAAAATTTAACATACGCGGTGATTCATAAGGTAGGGTCCAAACATTTAGGTGTAATTGGTGATATTAAAATGAAAATTCCGTCATAACAAAGTAGCATTTATTTGACTTATTTTTTATTATGACTTGATTTAACAGTACATGATAAAAACAAAGAAATCCTCTGTAACTGGTTAACGGTTGGAATTACGATATAGGTTTATTAACATTATTTGCTACGTATGGCATTCCACATCACACCGCTAAGTTTAGACCATATCTTTTGTAACCCTTCTTCTTCTTTAACCCCGTAAAAGGGGTTAAGCAACGATTATCACTTCGCACTACTTTTGTACTGCGTAGTACTCATCAGTTTATATAAATACCCAAGAACAAATTGATATTTTAAATTTCGCTTTTTTTTAATTGTTTGTTCATTTAATGATTCTTTCAATGAAAATAGGCTTTACTTTTTATTTATTTTGACTGTCGTTCGTGTTGGCAAAAATTGTTATCAGTTCTTCTTCTTATTATTTGTTCAATAACAAATTAAGCATCAATCCCTAATTGGATTGATACTAGTTAAGAACAAAGTTATTATTGTAGTCCCAACTTCGTCCTAAAGTAATTGATTTTAGTGTTATTTGCACTCAACCTAATCGCAGAATCTTTTATTACGGGAAGTCCGCCTCGTTGAGAAAATACGTGAAAAAAAAACACGATATACCCCTCAATTTCATTTAGTGCAGTTTCAGACGTAGCAAACTAGCTCTTCCGCTGTATCACATACTTTCAGCTGCTGCGTAAGCTGAAGATAAATATTGGCCCTTTTCGGCATTATGTACGGCGACCCTTTTTCGCGGACCGGCCACCCCTTGGGGGTGGGGGGAGAAAGAAAGGAAAACACCCCCAACTTTGCGCTGTTTGATCGCGCTCTCGCTGCCGAGATGTAAGGTAAATAAGACTTTTTTTTTGTAAACACCACCATTACGGATATACACGTCGGCACATTGCACAGTTTGTTCCGCGAGTCCAAGTTTGATTTTGTGTACGTGCACATTGGGCATTGTTCACGGCTGGTGACGGACGGCGAAAGGATTAAACGGCGCGTGCATGCATGCAGCTATGATGAATTCGCATTGTGCAAACTTTGTGTGCGCTATTTACGTTTCGCGGGATTAACGTTTCGTAATGGTTGACGGTCTGCCGGGCGAGATTCTGCCACAATTGGTTCAAACTCAATTATTTAATAATGCTAAATGGGGATTATAATTAACAACCACCTCTGGACATTTCATCACCTAATACCGCTTTAACCTACAATTACTATTCCTGATTTCAATTAACTTTATAGAAATTTATGTGTTAGAAATAAAGTGAAACCTGAAACATTTAGAACATTTAATTCCAAGAGACATTTAAGTTACACGAACATTTAATTCCCTGTGACAAACTTCTATAAACTACTATCAATTGTCAAATCAATATCTACTGAGGGATGAGTAAATATATAGGAATCGCCTAAGAGGATGAATGTTTTTGGGATCTTTATAAATTGTGGCGACATACTACAAGTAATGTAGACAACAAGTTCCATGTGATTGAAAATAGGCTAATTCATGTGGCTTCTACATCGAATGCATCCATGAGCGTATCAAAACACTTGAAAACTTAGATGCAGACTTAGGACCTAATTCTAAACAATTTCAAAGGAGGACATTAATATTGACGCTGAAAATTTCGAGGTAGAAAACGATGAGTCGTTAATTTTGAAAGACCAGCTTCAGTACAATCAGTTTTTTGATACTTCGATAAATCCAGCAGTCCTCATGCTGTTGATAATCATGAAGGCACTTTAGAGTGCAGCGCATATAATAATCATTTTCATAAAAAAATGTGTACCACCATCACATACTATACACATACCATTTGAAATAGAAGACCAATATGTGTGTCACAATTGCTACGAGGAAGATAGTGAAAGCATAAATGATAATATTGAACCTGATGATGAAGACCAATTATATAAGTTTCACAAGTTTTGTAGAATATAAAAACAAATATGTGACACACAACTGCTACCAGGAAGATAGTGAAAGCATAAGTGACAATATTGAACCTGATGATGAAGAAGTTGACCAATTATATAAGTTTCACAAGTTTTATAGAATTGCTCTACAATTGTTTCGGCAATGCTGCCACCCTCAAGAGAGATGACCATCAAGTACTCAGTTTATCTCTTGAAATGGCAGCAGTGCCGAAACAATTGTAGAGTAATTCTATAAAACTTGTGAAACTTTGCCAAGTGTTTTCTTTATTAACCTAATCAAAATGTTTCACCAAGAAGTAACCACTTCCTCATACAATTTAATTAATTATATAATATGTATTTAAGGGAAACAAATTACTTAGGTAACACTGGTATACAAGGTTTTGGACTGAACCAACCAAATAATGTTTTTAAGGTAATTTGGTGCGCAGAATTCGAATTTGTATCATATTTTAGTGATTTTAAGAAAATATATATATTTTTTAAATTTTTTGAAATAAGGTTAAATTTTACGTAAGTTTGATTGATTTCCTCTATGTGTTGATTTAAGTAAAATACTGTGGAAAATTGTTAACAAAAGTATTACCTTATTCTCAGACGCCTTCATTACCCGGGGATTCAGTATACGTGAAAATTTCAGAAAATGTGAAAATTGGGAAAATATTGGCTTCTTATATAAGTTTTTGCACAATTTTCATGAAAAATTAAGATATCTGTATCTATTCATTTATATACAGTATGTCCTCGGATTATGTTTACAAGAGGGTTTTTTTTTAATGTTTGCCTTTAAGTAAAAATGTTATAGGAATTATCAGTCCTTCTTGGTCTGAAACTACCATTTCAGTTATTAAAACATTGTAGTTATTTGCTAAAAACACATTTTATGGCAATCTTTGAAATTCCATTGAGCTTATAACCTTATCATTTTGTCAAAAAATCGCTTAGGGTGATACTTTAAGTACAGAAATATTAATAAATTGATTGATTGATTTATTTTCCAAGCCTTATTATAAGGTATGTAAACATTGCATACAAATTAGCGATTGCGCATCGTTTGATTTCCGTATTTTCTGATGTATTGTATTTTTTTTAACTTTCTGAACAGTGTTCATTCAAAATTGGAAAATATACATCGATCCAATTATGTTTTACATGTTCTGCCAATTGATTCGTTATCGTGAAAATTGCAGAAAAAGTGGGAACGTACATAGTTTTCAAGTTGTGTTCGCTTTGTTTTTCACGCCACACTTGAAAAACTATTTAAACATTTCATTTTTTTTCTGTAACGAATATTCCATGAAAGCCAACTTATTATACATCTTTAGCTTCAGAAAAATAATCTCTATCAGAAAAAAAAATAAGAAAATATATGTAACCATTTAAAAAAAAAGTTGACTATCGCTGAAATGAAAATTGATTGCAAAAAAACAAAATTAGGGCCCCTTTGTAGAACATGTGGAGCCATTTAATCTTGTTTGTGTTTTTTATATCGGCCAATAAATAAAGGAGTTATGGTCAGCGGCGTTTTTTAGCACCCTGTATTACAAAATATACACCATCTTTAGATTTTCCAAAATTTTCCGTCGAATTGTAGAAAGCTGTAGGTAATGAATAATAGTATTACTTGTTATTTGTTAAAGTATTTTCTGGTATCTTCTAGTATTTATTTATTTTTATTATTTTAATCATTAATTATACTTTTTGGACAATTTTCACAATTCCACGATTTCCATTTTACTTTACTAAGTTTGATTTAGCATTGATTTCCATTGATTTATCCAAAATTGGAAAATCTATATCAATGAAATTATTTAGTAAATCAGCACATATTATAACAAAATATAGCCAATCTTTTGATTTTGAAAAAATTTCATTCGAAATTCTAACATCTGTAGTAAATAAATTGTATTTAAGGTTGTTATATTTAGTACTTACTGGTAAGTAATTTTTTTTTAAATTTAATTTTATGATTTATTTATTTCGCCTGACTAGTTTCGGTTATGAAAACACCATCATCAGAGGCATATGCATTTAATATTTATATATCCCAAATTTATTTGAAATGTAATATTAAATTTGATAGATGTCTAATTTTTTAATTAATTGTACTTTACTTTGCTACAAATATATTTTGTGGAAGTGCATGGAGCTCAAACTGCACTGCAGAAATCTTCAATAAATTGAGTTTATCTCTCTTAAGAATAGCAGTAGTGCTGAAATAATTGTAGAGCAATTCTATAAAATTTGTGAAACTTTACGACGTGTTTTCTTTATTAACCTAATCAAAATGTTTCACCAAGAACCACTTCCACTTCCTAAACCACATGTTTGACCACTTCCTAATACAATTTAATTAATTAAATTATATGTAGTTAAGAGAAACAAATTACTTAGGTAATACTGGTACATAAGGTTTTGGACTGGAGCAACCAAATAGTGTTTTTAAGGTAATTTGGTGCGCAAATTCGAATCTGTATATTATTTTAATGATTTTAATACCACCAAATCCTACAAAAATTAAGCTAACCATTTTTTTGTTCATACTTAGAAGCTCATACCTTGTTAATTTCATTCTCTTATACGACATGTATGTTTGAAAATAATATTTTTTAAGATAGTTATTTCCTTAAGTGTCCAGGGGTTTACCTTATTTAAAAAAAAAATCCCAATTTTATGTAATCATTTATCATCACTTAATTCATATAATTCATATATTTGAAACTTGCATTCAATTTTTTTCTACTTTATACTTTTTGTACTTTGGTACATCAAACTTTAATTTAAAAAATCTGAATTTTCTGCTATCATTGTATATTTGAAACTTGCATTCTTAATTTTTATAAGCAACCTCAGCATTTATTTCATTTAGTTATTTTACTATGTGTTGATCAAAACTGATCAATATTGAATCAATACTAATCAATACTGATCAATACTGAACTGATTATGAGAAAACAAAACAATTATTTTTCTTAGTTGAAAACGGAAATGCCAAAAGCTAATCTCACCCCATCTTCAATAGTGTTGAATAATCTTTAATAATTTTATTGTATTTTTGTCAAGTTTTTCCAGATTTACTGGCGCGTTTCAGAATATTAATAAATAGTTCTGAAACTTTCAGTATTTTTTAGTAGCTCGGTAGTTATTATCCTCTCACATATTTTGTTGTTGTATTTAAATAAATGCAAGAATTTCATTTAGTTATTTTAAACCGTGCTGATCAATATTAATCAATATTGTATGAATACTATATGAATACCATCTGATACCTTTTAACATTTTTGCACTAGGACATCAAAAATAGACAAATTTTTGCAGTATCCATTAAAAAGTGACAGGTTTTCACAGCTGAAGCTTTGAATTTTATACATTTTGAATGTTTAAGTCGAGAATTGTACCCATTTAAAAAGTTATTAACAGATTCAGGCCATATCTATTGAAAAACTGACAGATTTTCACAGCAGAAGCTTTGATTTTATACATTTTGAATGTCTCAATCGGGAATTGACGGTTTTAATTGAGAATTAACGTATGTGAACTTTTGCACTTGAAAATCTAATAGATGTTTACATTTTAAAACTGGGATATCAAAAATTGACAAAATTTAACAGATTTAGGCAGTATCTATTGAAAAATTGACAGATTTCCACAGCAGATGCTTTGAATTTTATAGATTTTGAATGTCTCAGTCGAGAATTGTACTTGCCAAAAGCCAAAAGAGAAATGCCAAAAGCTAATGTCGCCCCATCTTCAATACTGTTGAATAATCTTTAATAATTTTATTGTATTTTTGTCAAGTTTTTCCAGATTTACTGGCGCGTTTCAGAATATTAATAAACAGTTCTCAAACTTTCAGTATTTTTTAGTAGCTCGGTAGTTATTATCCTCTCACATATTTTGTTGTTGTATTTTAATAAACGCAAGAATTTCATTAAGTTATTTTACTCGTGCTGATCAATACTGATCAATATTGTATCAATACTAATCAACACTGATCAATACTGAACTGATTATGAGAAAACACAACAATTATTTTACTTAGTTGAAAACGGAAATGCCAAACCCTAATCTCGCCCCATCTTCAATGCTGTTGAATAATCTTTAATAATTTCACTGTATTTTTGTTAAGTTTTTCCAGATTTACTGGCATTTTCAGAATTTTAATAAATAGTTCTGAATCTTTCAGTATTTTTTAGTAGCACAGTAGTTATTATCCGCTCACATTTTTTTGTTGTATTTTAATAAACGCAAGAATTTCATTAACTTATTTACTACGTGCTAATCAATACTGATCAATATTGTTATCAATACTAATCAACACTGATCTATACTGAACTGATTATGAGAAAACAAAACAATTATTTTACTTAGTTGAAAACGGAAATGTCAAAAGCTAATATCACCCCATCTTCAATAGTGTTGAATACTCTTTAATAATTTTATTGTATTTTTGTTAAGTTTTTCCACATTTACTGGCATTTTCAGAATTTTAATAAAGAGTTCTGAAACTTTCAGTATTTTTTAGTAGTTCGGTAGTTATTATCCTGTCACTTTTTTTTGTATTTTTATAAAAGCAAGAATTTCATTAAGTTATTTTACTCGTGCTGATCAATACTGATCAATATTGAATCAATACTTATTACCACTGATCAATACAGAACTGATTATGAGAAAACAAAACAATTGTTTTACTTAGTTGAAAATGGAAATGCCAAAAGCTAATCTCATCCCATCTTCAATAGTGTTGGAAAATCTTTAATAATTTCATTCTATTTTTATTAAGTTTTTCCAGATATACTGGCATGTTTTAGATTTTTAATAAATTGTTCTGAAAATTTCAGTATTTTTTAGTAGTTCGGTAGTAGTTTAGTAGTAGATTAGGTACATCAAACTATTACGAGAGAAAGTGCCTTTAAAAGTATCCAAATTCTAAATTTTCTCAAATTAATTGAACTACTTGGAACTTGCCATTTGAAGATAGATCTTAATTATTATTGTTCAGTTTGCTCATTATTTCATTTAATAAATCTGGTGTCAGATTTATCATATTTTTTTTAAATTTTCACTCTTGTTTCGTTTAATCGTCTCTGCATTCTCAATTTCTCATTACAAAGCTTAATTTTTCTTTTTCATTATTCGTGTTGTGTGGCGTTTGTTGGATTCAGCACGCATATGCGGTGTTATTAAATTCGGCCGTCGCGAAGGCTGCAATTAAAATTTCATCAAACGGAAAAAACAATTAACGCAATAAATTAGGCACGCGATAAGTGCCTCCGGGGCCTTTTATCTTCGACACGCGCCGTTATTAATTCCCCGCCGAAGCCCAGCTATTAAAATTTCAGCGCGCCGAAAGCCAATTAGCCGCCCCCTCCCCCCTCCTTCGATCTTGCATTTTTACAGCGAACGCCGCCCCCGCTTATTTATCAATATTGCTGCCGTTATTGATGCTACGTTTAACTAACAAGCTAAAATTAACGTCATCTTCAGATTTCAGATTTACACAGTTCTGCACAAATCAAGTAACAAGATAGTAACTAAAAATCAATTGTAACAAATGTAAAACTGAAATCTGTAAGATTTCAGATTTACACAGTTCTACACAAATCAACTAATAAGAGAGTAACAAAAAATCAGTTGTAACAAATGTAACAACGTATCCTGTAAGTTTACAGATTTACACAGTTTTCATATATATTGACGATATGTACTGAGCAGAATTATAAAAAAAGTAAGAATATCTGTTTTTCATGTGTAATATCATATAATATCATATTTATAAAGTTTTAATTTATGGCTAATTACGTATCAATCATAAAAAGAGGCAGGTTCGTGCCATAACGTAATTCTGTATAATACTGTGAAACCGGTGATGTAATGTTTGCAGGTGGACATATAAAACCGATCGTAAAGTTGTAATGCACACTAAAATGCCTAATGCACGCTCGACATGCGTTTTCATTTGAGGTGTAAACCCTTTTTTTTTTGTTATATAGATGGACTGATTTTGTTATATAATTGAATGATATGTTATAATTTATTGAAGATTTTTAATAAGTATGTGCTCCATGCACTTCCACTAAATAAATTTGTAGCAAAGTAAAGTAGAATTCATTAAAAAAATAGACATCTATCAAATTTAATATTACATTTCAAATAAATTTGGCATATATAAATATTAAATGCATATGCCTCTGATGATGGTGTTTTATAGCCGAAACTAGTCAGGCGAAAGAAATAATTATAAAATAAAATTAAAATAAATATTACTTACCAGTAAGTACTAGTACCTGTAGTACCAGTAGTAAGTACCAGTAAGATACTAATATAACAACCTAAAATACAATTTATTTACTACAGATGTTAGAATTTCGACTGATTTTTTTTTCAAAATCTAAAGATTGGGTATATTTCGTTATAATATGTGCTGATTTACTAAATAATTTCATTGATATAGATTTTCCAATTTTGGATAAAAATTGCCATGTTACATAAACGCATGTGCTTTTCTTAAAATTTGGAATTTTTCAAATCCGTTTTCGGAATTTAAAAGCCACAGAATATATTATTATGCTGTCAAAAATTGGTTGTATTATCTTATGAGATTCCGTAGTTATGCGTATGCAAAGACAGAATATTGTTTTATGAAATATTACATCAAAATATACTTAATCATTCAGGAAAATTGAATCTCTAAATTTTTTTCGTAGATGTTATAGAATTTGTTTTACAGAAATTTGTGATTATATGGTTACCAATCAAAAAAACACTTTGCAATTTTGCAAAGAAATAAACAGTATTTACAAACATTATTATTGATAATCAAAAGTTGGCATACCATTTCCTTCAGGTTTAAATTTTTTTCAAACAGTTTTCGAAATTTGTAACCCACATGGTAAACTGTTTTGCTTTTAAAAATTTGTTACACTATCTTATGGAATTGTGTAGTTATTCGTATGTAAATTTGAAATATTGCTTCGTAAAATATTACTTCAAAATTGCCTCAATAATTTAGGTAATTTAAATCTTTATCTATTAAAATTTTGTAGTGGGTTTTTTGGAATATTTTATAGAATTATGTGATTGCGTGGTTCGAAAATCCTTTAAAATTCGTTTCAGGTTTAAATTTTTCCAAACCGTTTTCGGAATTTGTAAGCCACATAATGCACAATATTTCTTTTAAAAAATCGTTGCACTATCTAATGGAATTGTGTAGTTATTTGTATGCAAATTTTAGATATTGCTATGAAAACTATTACTTCAAAATTGACTCAATAATTTAGAAAAATTAAATCTGTATCTATTAAAATTTTGTAGTGGGTTTTATGAAATATTTTATAGAAATTTGTGTTTATGTGTTTAATTTTTTTTTATCACAAAACACATGTCAAATTCATGCAACTAAATAAAATTATTTACAAAAATTATTGGTGATGATCGAATTTGGTACACCATTTCCTTAAGATTTAGATGTTTTGCAAGCCGTTTTCGGAATTTGTAAGCCACATGATGGACGGTCTTGCTTTTAATAATTCGTTGCACTATCATATGAAATTATGTAGTCATTCGTATGAAAATTTTAATTATTGCTCTGCAAAATATTACTACAAAATTGACTCAATAATTTTGGAAAATTATATCTTTATCTATTAAAATATTGTAGTGGGATATAAATTCGTTTCAGGTTTCAATTTTTTCAAACCGTTTTCGGAATTTGTAAGCCACATGATGGACTGTTTTGCTTTTAAAAATTCATTGCACTTTGTTATGAAATTGTGTAGTAATTCGTATGCAAATTTGAAATATTGCTATGTAAGATATCTTCAAAATTGACTAGCTAATTTAGGAAAATTAAATCTTTATCTATTAACATTTTGTAATGTGTTTTATTCAAAATTTTATAGAATTTTGTGATATTTGGTTAGAAAATCAATCAAAATTCGTTTCAGGTTTCAATTTTTTTCAAACCATTTTCGGAATTTGTAAGACTGTTTGCTGATCCAATGATCCAAAGATTGCATCCAACGATCCAATGTGAAAGATACGGATTTTTGGTAAGCAACGAATCAAGGCTAAGATAGTTCCCACAAATCTTCATATTGTAGTCTGTATTTGTGAACAATTCTTTGAAAGAGAAAAAAAATTGAGTATGTTTTTAAACAATTTTTGAAAATAGAGCATGATTTTGAAAAATTCTTGAAAACAGAGTCGCATTTTGACGAATTTGACGAAAGCAATTTTGACGAAAGCAGAGTCTGATCATTAAGAGTTTTTAAAACACAGTTTGATTTTGTAGATTTCTTGAAAACAGAGTCTGATTTTGATGAATTCCTAAAAAAAGGAGTCTGACCTTTAAGAGTTCTTGAAATCAGTATTTGATTTTGAAGAATTCATACAGAACAGAGGTAGGTACTAAGATTTTTAACCAAATTTGCTCGCCTGAAGAAACAAAAATAACATCAAATTTGGTTCTGTATTTTTTAAGAATTCTTGAAAACTGAAAAACGTAGTCTGATTTTGAAGATTTGAAGTGAAATGGAAATCATGGAAATGTGAAAATTGTCCAAAAAGTATAATTAATTAATAAAATAATAAAAATAAATAAATACTAGAAGATACCAGAATGTACTTTAACAAATAATACTATAATTAATTAACTATAGCTTTCTACAATTCCACGGAAAATTTTGGAAAATATAAAGATGGTATATATTTTGTTATATATTCTGATTTACTGATTTTGTTTAATGAGTGTGTGATATTTGGCACATTTGAGTTACAAAAACTACCACATACTGCTAAATATAAATGAATAGATATAGATTTCCTAATTTTCATTGAAAATTGCGGAAAAACTAAACAAAAATTCAATATATCAGAAAATATAAAAACTATGCCCGTCCCAATTTTTGCTGCAAATTTTACTTATAATGAGTAAAAAAGTACTACAGAATGCAAAATTTATTTGTATTGATATAGATTTTCCATTTTTTGATTGCTGTTGAAAATTGCTATATCAAACTTATAATTTTCATAAATAATGAAACAAGTGCATCAGAAATCATGAAATAATGAAAATTGTCCAAAAAGTATAATAAATTAGCTGCAGCTGTGTACATTTTCGACTAAAAATTTTGGAAAATCTTAAGATAGGTTGAATTTTTGATAAAAATAGCTAAATCTAACTTATAATTTTCATAAATAATGAAGCAAGTGAATCAGACATCATGAAACTATGAAAATTGTCTAAAAAGTATAATAAATTTGCTGCAGCTGCGTACAATTTCGACTGAAAATTTTGGGAAATCTTAAGATGGGTTGAATTTTGTTAAACATTCTGATTTATTGAATTTTTGTATGTGCGATATTTGAGCTCAATTGACTGGACACAAAAAATTAATAGGTACGGCTTTTTACAATTTCTGGTGAACATTTTAGAATATATTATGGCATATTTAATCAAATACTCAAATTTCTAACAGTTGCTAAAGATTGCTAATTCACACTTATAATTTTCATAAATAATGAAACAAGTGAATCAGAAATAATGAAACTATGAAAATTGTCCAAAAAGTATTACAAATTAGCTGCAGCTGTGTACAATTTCGACTGAAAATTTTGTAAAATCTTAACATGGGTTGAATTTGGTTAAAAATTCTGATTTATTGAATTTTTGCATGTGCGATACTTCAGGTCAATTGACTGGACACAAAAAAATAGTAGGTACAGCTTTTTACAATGTCTGGCGAACATTTTAGAAAATATTATGGCATATTTAATCAAATATTCAGATTTCTAACAGTTACTAAAAATTGCTATAACAAACTTATAATTTTCATAAATAATGAAACAAGTGAATCAGAAATCATGAATATATGAAAATTGCTGCCAAAAATATAATAAATTACGTGTAATTATGTGTACAATTTCGACTGAAAGTTTTGGAAAATCTTAAGATGGGTTGAAGTTTTTTAAACATTCTGATTTATTGAATTTTTATATGTGCAATATTTGAGCTCAATTGACTGGACACAAAACATTAATAGGTACAGCTTTTTACAATTTCTGGTGAACATTTTAGAAAATATTATGGCAAATTTAATCAAATATTCAAATTTCTAACAGTGTATCATATTTGAGTTCAAAAAATTTCCACGTAATACTAAATATAAATAAATAAATCATGATTTCTAAAATAACTAAATAAAAATTCAATATATGAGAAAATACGAAAACCATGCCCGTCCCTATTTTTGTTGCAAATTTTACTTATAATGAGTGAAAAAGTACTACAAAATGCAAAATTTAATTGTATTGATATAGATTTTCCAATTTTTGATAAAAATTGCTAAATCAAACTTGTAATTTTCATAAATAATGAAACAAATGAATCAGAAATCATGAAATTATGAAAATTGCCCAAAAATATAATAAATTGCGTGTAATTATGTGTACAATTTCGACTGAAAGTTTTGGAAAATCTTAAGATGGGTTGAATTTTGTTAAACTTTCCGATTTATTGAATTTTTGTATGTGCGATATTTGAGCTGAATTGACTGGACACAAAAAAGTAATGGGTACAGCTTTTTACAATTTCTGGTGAACATTGTAGAAAATATTATGGCATATTTAATCACATATTCAAATTTCTAACAGTGTATGATATTCGAGTTCAAAAAATGTCCACGTAATACTAAATATAAATAAATTAATCATGATTTCTAAAATAACTGAATAAAAATTCAATATATGAGAAGATATGAAAACCATGCCCGTCCCTATTTTTGTTGGAAATTTTACTTATAATGAGTGAAAAAGTACTACAGAAAGCAAAATTTAATTGTATTGATATAGATTTTCCAATTTTTGATAAAAATTGCTAAATCAAACTTATAATTTTCATAAATAATGAAACAAGTGAATCAGAAATAATGAAATTATGAAAATTGTCCAAAAAGTATTACAAATTAGCTGCAGCTGTGTACAATTTCGACTGAAAATGTTGGATAATATTAACATGGGTTGAATTTTGTTAAACATTCTGATTTATTGAATTTTTGTATGTGCGATACTTCAGGTCAATTGACTGGACACAAAAAAATAGTAGGTACAGCTTTTTACAATGTCTGGCGAACATTTTAGAAAATATTATGGCATATTTAATCAAATATTCAAATTTCTAACAGTTGCTAAAAATTGCTAAATCAAACTTATAATTTTCATAAACAATGAAACAAGTGAATCAGAAATCATGAAATTATGAAAATTGCTGCCAAAAATATAATAAATTACGTGTAATTATGTGTACAATTTCGACTGAAAGTTTTGGAAAATCTTAAGATGGGTTGAAGTTTTTTAAACATTCTGATTTATTGAATTTTTATATGTGCAATATTTGAGCTCAATTGACTGGACACAAAACATTAATAGGTACAGCTTTTTACAATTTCTGGTGAACATTTTAGAAAATATTATGGCAAATTTAATCAAATATTCAAATTTCTAACAGTGTATCATATTTGAGTTCAAAAAATTTCCACGTAATACTAAATATAAATAAATAAACCATGATTTCTAAAATAACTAAATAAAAATTCAATATATGGGAAAATATGAAAACCATGCCCGTCCCTATTTTTGTTGTAAATTTTACTTATAATGAGTGAAAAAGTACTACAGAATGCAAAATTTAATTGTATTGATATAGATTTTCCAATTTTTCATAAAAATTGCTAAATCAAACTTATAATTATCATAAATAATGAAACAAGTGAATCAGAAATCATGAAATTATGAAAATTATCCAAAAAGTATAATAAATTAGCTGCAGCTGTGTACAATTTCGACTGAAAATTTTGGGAAATGTTAAGTTGGCTTGAATTTTCGATAAAAATTGCTAAATCAAACTTATAATTTTCATAAATAATGAAACAAGTGAATCAGAAATCATGAAATTATGAAAATTGCCCCCAAAAATATAATAAATTACGTGTAATTATGTGTACAATTTCGACTGAAAGTTTTGGAAAATTTTAAGATAGGTTGAAGTTTTTTAAACATTCTGATTTATTGAATTTTTAAATGTGCAATATTTGAGCTCAATTGACAGGACACAAAACATTAATAGGTTCAGCTTTTTACAATTTCTGGTGAACATTTCAGAAAATATTAAGGCAAATTTAATCAAATATTCAAATTTCTAACAGTGTATCATATTTGAGTTCAAAAAATTTCCACGTAATACTAAATATAAATAAATAATCATGATTTCTAAAAAAACTAAATAAAAATTCAATATATGAGAAAATATGAAAACCATGCCCGTCCCTATTTTTGTTGTAAATTTTACTTATAATAAGTGAAAAAGTATTACAGAATGCAAAATTGACTTGTATTGATATAGATTTTCCAATTTTTGATAAAAATTGCTAAATCAAACTTATAATTATCATAAATAATGAAACAAGTGAATCAGAAATCATGAAATTATGAAAAGTATCCAAAAAGTATAATAAATTAGCTGCAGCTGTGTACATTTTCGACTGAAAATTTTGGAAAATCTTAAGATTGGTTGAATTTTCGATAAAAATTGCTAAATCTAACTTATAATTTTCATAAATAATGAAACAAGTGAATCAGAAATCATGAAACTATGAAAATTGTCTAAAAAGTATAATAAATAGCTGCAGCTGTGTACAATTTCGACTGAAAATTTGGGGAAATCTTAAGATGGGTTGAATTTTGTTAAACATTCTGATTTATTGAATTTTTGTATGTAAGGTATTTGAGCTCAATTGACTGGACACAAAAAATAATAGGTACAGCTTTTTACAATTTCTGGTGAACATTGTAGAAAATATTATGGCATATTTAATCACATATTCAAATTTCTAACAGTGTATGATATATGAGTTCAAAATATTTCTACGTAATACTAAATATAAATAAATAAATCATTATTTCCCACTTTCGTATGAAAATTGTGAAAAAAACATATCACTTATAAGAAAATTTGAAAACTATGCCCGCTCCCACTTTTTCTGCAATTTTCACTATAACGAATCAATTGGCTGAACATGTAAAAAGTAATTGGAAAATACATCGATCCAATTATTTTTTTCATGTTCTGCCAATTGATTCGTTATAGTGAAAATTGCATAAAAATGAGAACGGACATAGTTTTCAAATTTTCTTAGAAGAAAATACAGAAATCAAGGCTTATGTCTTAGTATCACCTTATAATGAGGCTTAGAAAATAAATCAATCAATCATTTTATTAATATTTCTGTACTTATAGTATCACCCTAAGCGATTTTTTTGGCAAAATGATAAGGTTATAAGCTCAATGGTATTTCAAAGATTGCCATAAAATGTGTTTGTAGCAAATAACTACAATGTTTTAATAACTGAAATGGTAGTTTCAGACCAAGAAGGACTGATAATTCCTATAACATTTTTACTGAAAGGCAAAAATTTAAAAAAAAAAATCCTCTTGTAAACTCAATACGAGGACATACTGTATATAAATGAATAGATACAGTTATCTTAATTTTTCATGAAAATTGTGCAAGAACTTAAATAATACGCCAATATTTTCAAAAATTTCACATTTTCTGCAATTTTCACTTATAATGAATCCTAGAGTAATGAAGGCCACTGACTATAAAGTAATACTTTTGTTAACAATTCTCCATAGTATTTTACTTAAATCAACACATAAAGCAAATCAATAGAACTTAGAATTTATTATTACTTCAAAAAATATTTCAAAAAATATATTTTCGTACATACATAATCCATCCCTCTTTTACCCATTGGGTGTCGAGGTTATTATTATTATTTTCTTAATACACTTTATGTTTTAAATAAAATTATAAAAATTTACCTACATGAGTATAAATTTGAAGCTCAATGGTCAAAACTTGCCACGTAGTGAGATTTTAGCAACGAAGTAAAATAACTTTAATTTTTACTAATTTATTTAACTATTTGCACTTAATTGACTAGCACGAAAATTGCCATGTAATGCTGATTAATCAATAGATATAGATTTTCCAATTTTTAATGAAAATTGTGGAAAAACTATACAATTTCTCATTTTTTCTGCAGTTTTCACTTGTTTAGTTAGTTTGTTCCAATTTTCGATCAAACTTTTGGTAAAACTATGGTAGCTAACTATGGTAACTATGGTAACCATAGGTAATTTTAAACACCCTGTATTGTTTACAAGTCAAGAGATGATAACAAGTTACCAACAATACATACATTTGCTTTCGCTCAGTTACTCACGTTTTCCTGAATGATGGCCAAAGTTCGCTTGGACTCCTCGTGGTGAGAGTTGATGATAAGGGACCGCATGCTCTCCCTGATCATCGGCTGGATCCTGGACTGCTGTGTGCTGTAGTCCAGAAGGACCGATGCCCCCGATAGACCACCGATGAAGCATATCGCCTGGCTGGCGATGAACTGCAACGATAAACAAGGCCCCGATATTAAACTGCGCTCGCATAACTCGCGCTTAATCGCAGGCGTTTCCGCCCAAGTTTAGCACCAGCTGCAGCCGGAAAATGGGCCTTTCATTAAGAGCCGAGGGGCCAAGCCGAGTGCGGGTGTTGCGATTATTGAGATTTTATTGGCGCCATAAAGGAAGTTTTGTTGAGCTGTTTTCTTGATTTGTGGATAGGCGAGCGCCGGATTTGTTTGGGCATTAGCGTCGCGAGTTGGCTTTATGCATGCATCTGGAGAATTTCAGGAGCTCGTTCCACGTTTATGAACATTACTAAAAGGCGTAACCCAAAATTTCCATGACCCCGTCCGAATTATATTTCAGTTTTTACAGTCTACAGACATGTTATAATAGAAATAGTCAAATTTCAAAGTAATAAGCAGAAAAGCTGAAAATAAACAGAAAAGGTAATCTTCGTTGTACGGTATGACTGACTTACATACGCCGAGTCATTCATACCGTACAACGAAGATTATCTTGTCTGTTTATTTTCAGCTTTTCTGCTTATTACTTCGAAATTTAACTATTTCTATCATAACATGTCTGTAGACTGTAAAAACTAAAATGTAATTCAGACAGGGTCATGTAAATTTTGGGTCATTAAAGAAATATTTTTTGCGAATGTCACCTACAGTCACTACATTCAAGACGACTCAGGTATTATGTCATACAGTGATAAAAATGACTCGTTACGAGGTAAATTTCTAATAATGTATAGAAAGTATGTCATTTTTAGATTTATTTTAATGAAATGATGTGATGTGAAATGAAATGAAATGATAATGAAACTCAGAATATTTGAGTCAACGATGATATTTTTTACGGATGTCACTGACATAATCCCATACTCATGACTCGTCATTCTGCAGTCTAATGTAACATAAGATATAAGGTTCAATCAATTAAAAAAAATATTATTGCTGTTAAAGTTTTAATGATTGTTGTACATTTCTTGTAATTTCTGTCAAAAATTCAATAAATTATGTAAAAATTTCAATTATGTTTACCAACATTTAAATTATTGCTAACTTTTCAATTGTTTCCATCAAAATTTCGATTATTCTATAAAATTTTAAAGCTAAATGACAAAATGTTACTAAATTACTATTTCTATTATTATTTCTAGTAAATTCTGTAAAAAATTCGATAAATTATGTAAAAATTTTATTTACGTTTACCAACATTTAAAGTATTGCCAACTTTTCAATGATTTCCATCAAAATTTCGAACAGATAATCAAAGATAAGTGACAAAATTTCACTGAATTGCCTATATCTAACTCTAAGATAAGGTATAAGGTTTAATCAATTAAAAAAATATATATTACGGTTAATGTTTCAATGATTATTGTCTATTTTTAGTAATTCACAGTAAAGTCAGAATAAATTACGAAAACATTTCAATTACGTTTACCAACATTTAAACTATTGCCCAAGTTTCAATTATTTCCATCAAAATTGCGAGTATTCTGTCAAATTTTCAAAGATAATTGACAAAATTTTACTGAATTGGCGTTACCCAACTCTAAGATATGGTACAAAGTGAAGTCTTAAAAAAAAACTATAATCGTATTGAAATTTGGCACGATTTATTAAAATTTTGACAGAAATCACCAAATATTACCAATAATCGTTTAAACTTTGACAGTGATCATTGCAATTTTAGACAGAATGACTGAAATATTCAGAAAAATAATTAAAAATTTCACCGTAATAGTAGAAATATTGAAAGAAATCTTCGAAATGTTGTCAGAAATGATTGAAAATTTGACAGCGATGATTCAAATTTTGACTGGTTTCATGGATTAACACAATTCATCCAATATAATTTACAATTTGACAGTAATATTTGCTACTTGTAACAGAATGATTGAAATTTTCACAGAAATATCTAACAGTTTGAGAGTAATAACTTGAAATAATGAAAAAAAATATCAGAGTGTTTACAGAAATAAATGAAAACTGGACAGTGATGATGATTAAAATTTTGGCTGGTTTCATGAATTAACTCAATTTACCAAATATCATTGACAATTGGACAGTGATAATTGCTACTTGTGACAGAATGATTGACATTTTCACAGAAATATCCAATAGTTTGACGGTAATAAAATAAAATATTTAAAAAAATCTCAGAGTGTTTACAGAAATGAAAATTGGATAGTGGTGATGACTTAAAATTTGGCTGGTTTTATGAAATAACACAATTCACAATTTGACAGTAATAATTGCTACTTTTGTCAGAATGATTGAACTTTTCACAGAAATATCTAACAGTTTGACATTAATAAATTGAAACATTGAACACAAATCTCAGTCTTTACCGAAATAAATCAAAATTGAACAGTGATATGATAAAAAAATTGGCTGACTTCATGAATTAACACAATTCACCATATATCATTGACAATTTACAGTAATTATTGCTACTTTTGACAGAATGATTGCAATTTCCATAGAAATATCTAAAAATTCGATAGTCATAAATTAAATTGCTAAACAAATCTTCAAAATGTTGACAGAAATAATTATAAATTTGACAATGATGATTAAAAAGTTGACAGATTATATGAATTAAAAAAATTAATTTACCCCATTAAAATTGAAGTTTTTTTAATTCATGTAACGGTGATGATAAAAACTACATATATTTTGATAATGTTGAAAATGTGTCAAATCTTGATAGATAATGTTGAAAATGTGGCATAATTTTATAGCTTAGACTAAAATTTTAACATTGTTAGTTTGGTGCAATTGAAAATTTTGATAGTTACTATTGCAAGTTTCACAGGTTTTCATTGCTGTGACTTTTGTTTATTTGAACAGAAATTGTCACAAATATTAATGGAATGGGTAATTTTAATTGAAAATTTAATAAAAATGGACACATTTCTCACAAAAATTTGACAGATTCGACTGGTTCAATTGTCATATTTGGTGGATTTCGATTATTGTAGTTTAGCATTTTACAGAGCTACACAACTGATGACAAAAACTTCATAGATTTTGACAATGAGAATGTGATAAATCTGGACAGTTACTATTGAAGATATGTAAAAAATTTATAGTTTAGCCTAAACTTTTGCCATTGTTAGATGCAATTGAAAAAATTAGCAATTACAATTTCAAGGTTGACAGGTTTTCAATGCTATCACTTTATATTTATTTGAACAGTCATTATTGCAAATATTGAGTTTTTTTTGTTAAATTCCAATGAAGCATATAACAATCATATACATATACATATTTAACAGATCCGATGGGATTAATTGTCTCATTTGGTAAATTTTGACTATTGAAATTTTCAAGAAATTGATGATTTTCAAGAATTGATTCATAACTGATGATGATGAAAAACTTGTTGCAATGTGACAAATTTTTAACAGTTACAGTTGATAATACAAGAAATATTAACAGTTACAGTCGAAAATATGATAAATTTTGACAGTTACATTTGAGAACGTGACAATTTTTAACATTTTTTACAATTACATTTGAAAACAGAAAAATATTAACAGCCTCAGTTGAAAATATGTTAAATTTTGACAGTTACAGTTAAATATATGAGAAATATTAACAGTCACAGTTTATAATATGACCAATTTTTATAGTTACAAATGAAAATATACCAAATTTTGACAGTTACAGATAGAAATATACCAAGTTTTGACCGTTACAGTTTACAATTTAAAAATTTTGACAGTTACATTTGAAAACGGGACAAATTATGACAGTTACAATTGAAAATAGAAAAATATTAATAGTCACAGTTCCAAATATGATAAATAATTTCAGGTATAGTGACATATGTGAGAAATATTGATAGTCACAGTATAAAATATAACAAATTTTGAGAATTACAAATGAAAATATAACAAAGTTTGACAATTACAGATGGAATATACCAAGTTTAAACCGTTTCAGTTGAAAATGTTGAGAGTTACACTTGAAAACGTGACAAATTTTTACAATTACATTTGAAAACAGAAAAATATTAACAGTACCAGTTGAAAATATGATAAATTATGTCAGGTATAGTTATAAATACGAGAAATATTAGCAGTCACAGTTCAAAATATGACAAATTTTGATAGTTACAAATGAAAATATACCAAATTTTGACAGTTACAAATGGAAATATTCCAAGTTTTGACCGTTACAGTTTAAAATTTGAAAAGGTTGATAGTTACATTTGAAAATGGGGCAAATTTTGACAGTTACAATTGAAAACAGAAAATATTAAAAGTCACAGTTGAAAATATGATAAATTATGTCAGGTATAGTTATAAATATTAGGAGTATTGATAGTCACAGTACAAAATATGACAAATTTAGACAGTTACAAATAAAAATATAACAAAGTTTGACAATTACAGATGGAATATACAAAGTTTACATCATTTCAGTTGAAAATTTTGACAATTACACTTTAAAACGTGACAAATTTTTACAATTACATTTGAAAACAGAAAAATATTAGCAGTACTAGTTGAAAATATGTCAAATTTTGGCAGTTACAAATTAAAATATAACAAATTTTGACAATTATACATGAAAATATACCACTATTGACCTTTACAGTTAAAAATTTCAACAGTTTCATTTGAAAACGTGACAAATTTTAACAATTACATTTAAAAACAGAAAAATATTAACATAGTTGAAAATATGTTAAATTTTGACATTCACAGTTGAAAATATGATAAATTATGTCAGTATGTAGGTATAGTTAAAAATATGAGTAATATTGATAGTCACAGTACAAAATATGACAAATTTTTACAGTTACAAAAGAAAATATAACAAAGTTTGACCATTACAGACAGAATATACCAAGTTTTTACCGTTTCAGTTGAAAATTTTGACGGTTACACTTGAAAACGTGACAAATTTTTTCAATTACATTTGAACACAGAGATATATTAACAGTTTTAGTTGAAAATATGTTAAATTTTGACACTTACATTTGAGAATGTGACAAATTTTGACAGTTACATTAAATAACAGAGAACTATTAACCAGTTGAAAATATAGTAAATTTTCTCAGGCACAGTTAAAAATATTAAAAATATTGACAGTCACAGTGACATATGACATATTTTGACAGTTACAAATGTAAAAAAACAAATTTTGACAGTTACAGATGGAAATATAACAAGTTTTTACCGTTGCAGTTGAAAATTTTAACAGTTACACTTGAACACGTGACAAATTTTTACAATTACATTTGAAAACAGAAAAATATTAACAGTCCCAGTTTAAAATATGGTAAATTTTGACAGGTACAGTTATAAATATGAGAAATATTGACAGTGACAGTTCAAAGTATGACAAGTTTTGGCAGTTATAAATGAAAATATAACAAATTTTTACAATTACAGATGGAAATATACCAACTATTGACATTTACAGTTGAAAATTTTAACAGTTTCGTTTGAAAACGTGACAAATTTTGACAGTTACATTTAAAAACAAAAAAATAATTAATAGTCCCAGTTGAAAATATGTTAAATTCTGTCAGGTACAGTTAAAAATATGAGAAATATTGACAGTCACAGTTAAAAATATGACAAATTTTGACAGTTTTCACCATAGTAAGTACATACAGGGTGTCAATGTGAAAAGTTAAAAGCACCCCCTTACTTGTGACAAGTAGGGGGTGCCATTTAATTTTTTTAGATGGAGGTGGCTGTGGTTTAAAGATTAGGGGGTTGACACTGCATACGACATTTTGGTCCCCCTTTCGAAGCACCCAAACGGTTTTGGGAAATTTTAAAAATAATCATGTGTTTTATGAAAATCTTTGGCAAGTTTTCAGATTGACCCCCTGTATAACAATGTCTTAAATCTATACTCTGATTTTGTCATGAAATTTTATAAAATATCGATACAAAATATAGAAAATCTTAAAAGTTTCTACGAAATCTATAGAATTCCAATTAAATTCTGCAATTTACTATTATTATTTAAATGCATACAATTTCTATCGAAATCTGTACAATTTTTGGGGGAATTTGAAGATATTAAATTGCGTTCTATAATATAGATAATTATAATCTACTAAACTTACCACTGCTAAGAAAGTAGTACTTAACAATTTTATAAAATTTACTATTAATGTTTAGAACTTCTATGCGGATCTGTAGAACAGTAATGAAATTGACAAAAAAACATAATTACAATCTTCCAAACTTACCACTGATAAGAAGTTTGCACTTAACTATTTTATAAAATTTACTTATAATGTTTTGAATATCTATGAAGATCTGTAGAACTGTAATGGAAGTCTTTGAAATTGAATACATTTATAGAATGTATTCGATAGATACATAGATCTTGATGTTGTTAAATTCTGTGACTGAAATAGTTAGATAATTAAAATGAGAAAATTTTAGAAATAAATAGAACATAAAATTTATGGAATATGTAGAATTCCAATAAAATACTGCAATTTTAACTAAAGTTTACTAAATCTCTACAGAACTTTCATAATTAACCTGAAATACATATAATTTATTCTGAAATGTTTACAATTTCTAATAAATGTGTAGAATATAAATTATATTCTAAGATGTATACAGGGTGTCTCAAAATTGATGCCCGTGCTTTTGACATTTTATTCAAATGGATGAATAGATCAAAATCGTGTTTTGAGTATGGTCGAAAAAGTTGTTTCGAGTTCCGTTAAGACTTTTGGGTAAGGGTTAGCCTTCTTTGTTTCACGACTGGTGCTAATACCACCCCTGCATTAGCACCACGCGTGAAACAAAGAAGGCTAACCCTTACCCAAAAGTCTATAACGGCCTATATGAGCTGTAATCTACGTCGCTTTGATCCAGTTCTTGACTGTTAATATTGCCACCAGAACCACAAAGGCCCACTCAAACCACAAACCACGCTTCGGTGGCGGTCACAATTGCGGTATGTCACTGAATCTCTCGCAGACAAATATCTGAACATACGTACACGTACGCAACCTATTAGTTGTTAATGCGATTTGATGCTTGCAAAAACGAGAATCGATTGTATTGGGGGAGATGGAATTAACAATTGCGTCAGGGTCCTATGGTAGGCAACCTCGATGTGCGGTCGTACGCCCTAAATCTAACGTTACAAGCTGATCAACTAAAATCATCGTATGTCTTACATTTTTTGTTTGCGCCATAACGCCATTGCTGCATATTTTCAACATATTCCTCGTCTTAGTATAAGAAAATTCAATATTTTGCTATTTATCTGCATATTTTCGATATATTCCTCGTCTTAGTATAAGAAATATTCTATATTCAGCAATTATTTTCTACATATTCTTGTGTCTGCTGTGTTTGTGGCACAAACTACCGGGAAAGGAATATTCGTGGCGTATGAAACGACCGTGTCGAATTATTCAGCAAACATCCCCCTTTCCACCGGCGCTGCTGTAACGAAACGAATTCAAGCCGGCTCGTGGGAAACGCGGAATTCAGACACTTAAGAGCTGAAACCGTTCGCTCCAATCGATCAGAACTGTTCGCGCACACATCCAAGGCGAAATATTCCTGCGTTTCCTAAACGCGCGGGGCCAGGTGAATTATCGAATCGATGATGGCGGGTCCTCCTTGCAACTATACCGCGGCAGGGGGGGCGGGGGTGTCAATTGAAACCTCCGACTCCCCCCGGGGGCCCCGGCGGGGGAGATAAAAGAAGACACAACACGACACATCTGGGGTCCGGATTAATGCGCCGACACGGCCGCCCCCCCAGGTGTAATGTATTCGATTCGTGGGGGCGGCCGATTTATCACCGCGCCTCGCCTCTAATGGATCAGTTCGTTAGTTCCACTTTAGGAGTGTCTTGAACGTGGGGCACCTGATACGTATCTTGCACCTAGGGGACGCCGGGGTCCGCCGGGGATTGCCGCCTCCACCGCCGCCGCCGCAGCAGCAGATATGAATTCTAATAAACGTCTCGCTGCAGGAACTTCGAGCACCTGACGTCCCCGAAGACTGGCACGGAACCGCGAAGATACGCGGAAGATAGCACGTCGAGGTGTAATAACGACGGAGTGAAATAATTATTGGCGGGCAACTCTCGAAGATCACTACAGCATACGTTGCATTGTAAGTTATAATAGTTTAACTTTAAAATGTGAATTCAAACCATGACAGTAATATAGATGCATTTACATTTACATCTTTATCCATAATTCCCACCTTTGTCTAAAGATTTATCAAACCTCCAGTCTCAAGTTTCAAATATGATAGGGCCAGAGAGAGTAATGATACATTTACGTGATGTGCAATCTAGGTTATGCCAACGAGGTACTCAAATTCATAAAAGGCGTTATTGGCCAAACCAAAAATCTAGGGGGTTCAGCCGATCAGCTTGTAACGTTAGATTTTGGGCGTACGATGGAAACCGCCAATCAATATTTTCGAATTTTCTGACTAGACTATGACTAGAGACAAACGGAAAATTTTCCACTCTTAATTTTCAATTTGGTTTAGGCCCATGAATCAAATCCCAAAAGCACGGGCGTCATTTTTGAGACACTCTGTATATAAAAAAAACTGATACTAGCAATAAAATTAAAATAAAATCACACAATGACATTGACCACCTCCAATAAAATAATAAAGAAAAAAACAAAAATAACAGAACGAACAATAGATAGTATTTTTCTGCATAAAGTACGGAGCATGAAAACCATTGATTTTTGAAATTTTGACAGATGTAATTGAACATTTCACATATTATGGCAGATACTTTATATAAGTAACATACACAAAGAAAACTATTTTTAACAAAGAAAAATATTAAAAACGAATAACTTGCCAGCGTTACAAAACTATTCTTCACTGAAAATGTTTATAAATTACTAAATTTAGCAGATTTCGGCAGTTGCATTTAGAAATTGTACCATAGCAGGTGTAATATGACGATTTTGACATAAATAATTAAAAACCAGCCAGACTTGAGCAAGTTACTAATTTAACACATTTGTATACAGACAAATTTGGATATTTAAAATTGCAAAGTTTGACAGATCGGTATAGTAGCGGTATAATAATAATAATACAATACAATACAATGTATTGTATTGTATTGTATTGTATTATTATTATTAATTATTGGTATAGTAGCAATTGAAAATTAGATAGATTTTTAAAGTTTGGTAGTGTTTCATAGTTTTCATAGATTGGTATACGTGCAATTGAAAATTAGACATATTTTCATAGTTACAGTTGAAAATGTGATAGATTTGGACAGCTATAACTGAAAATGTGACAAATTTTGACAGCTGTAATTGAACATTTCGTAGATATTCACAGACACATTCACATTCACAGACACTTGATACCTGTTTTTAAAATGTTTATCAATATATTTTTTTCTCTCTATGTTAGTATCAAACCTTTATTGATGTAATGTGACTTTATGTTAATTGTGTCCACATTTTATGTGTTCTAATTTATATGACATGTGTAAACTTTATGCAATAGCACGTAATTGAATTACTATTACTATTACTATCATGGCAGTTGCAATTGCATAAATTGACAAATTCGGATGATTGCAATTGAAACTTTAATAGATATAGACGGTTTAAAAAGCAAATTTGACACAACCGGACAGTTACATTTGAAAATTTGATAGATTTTGACTATTTACGTCGAAAGTTTATCAGATTTGGACAGTTGGGCAGTAAGAGAATCGACAGTTCTACCTGTTTCACTCAGAAATTTGAGAATATTTAACAGTCACTCTTGAAAATATGTTAAATTTTGACATGTACAGTTAAAAATATTAATAATATTGACAGTGGTATTTAATAATATGACAAATTTTGACAGTTACATATGAAAATATAACAAATTTTGACAGTTACAGATGGAAATATAGTTACATTTGAAAATAGGTCAGATCTTTACTGCAGAAGCTTTGTTTCGACATATTTGACCAGTTGAGGTTAAAAAAATTACATATTTTGACAGATACTGTAGAAAGTTTGATATATTTTCACATTTCCATTCGCTATTGTAAATAGAAATAATTTGGATAGTACAAAATTTGGCAGACTTCAGCATTTACAGTTAGAAATTGTACGGATTTTCATCGCTGGTATAGAAACTCTCACAGATTTTGACAAATATGACGATTTTGACATATACAGTCAAAATTATGACGATTTTGTCATATACAGTCAAAATTATGACGATTTTGACAAAAGCAATTGCAAGTCAGTGAGATTTTGATGGTACCAAATGAAAATTTGCCAAATTTGATAGATTTGACTGTTTAAGTCAAAAGTTTAACAAATTTTGACAGTTGCAGTTCAAAATTTGACAGTCCTGCCTGTTGCAGTCACAAATTTGACAGTTTTTTTTTCCATTTTTACACTTGTATGTAAAATAATTGAAAACTAGTCAGATTATGTCGGTATTATTTGATAATTAGACAGATTTACTAAGTTTCAATCGAACATTTGACTGGAATCGGAATGGGACATGTAAAATTCCTCAATTTGACACATTGGTATAGTTGCAAGTGAAAATAAGATAGATCTTGATGAAGAAAATTTGATAGATTTGGACAGTTGTAATTGGATATTTGGCAGATTTTGGCAGTTATAACTAAACATTTTCCAAATTATAAGCGTCGAAATTACAAAAAATTGATTGATTTGTATGTATGTAATTGAAATTTAGATAGATTTTCATAGTTTGGTAGTGTTTCATAGTTTTCATAGATTGGTATAGTTGCAATTGAACATTTCACAGATTATGGCAGTTGAAATTGCATAAATTGTTTATAAAGAAAATTTAACAAAACTGGACGGTCAGATTTGAAAATTTAATAGACTTTCACTATTTATATCAAAAGTTTGGCAGATTAGGACAGTTGCAGTAAAAAATAGTTCGACCCTTCTGCCTGTTTCAGTCAGAAATTTGATAGGTTTTCCTATTTTCACACTTGGATGTAAAATAATTAAATTATAGTCAGATTTTGACAGTGTCAATTGAATATTTGGCGGATTTATTTAGTTAGAATCGTACATTTCACAGACTTGAATTTTTAAAATTCTGCCTGTTTCAGTCAGAAATGTCACATATTTTATTCTCTCACTGTCTTTGATTTTATTCTTCTTGTGACCAATATTCAGTTACAAGTGTCAACATTTTTCAAAGTTTCTGACTATTTAATTCAAAATTTTTACAGATTTGAACAGTAGCAGTAAGAAAATCGACTGTTCTGTGAAAATAAGAAAATACCGTAAAATTTCTGACTGAAATAGGCAAAACTGTCAAATCTTTAACTGCAGCTGCAAAGATGTGTCAAACTTTCGACATAAATAGTCAAAACCTATCAAATCTTCAAATATAACTGTTTGGCTTTGTAAAATTTTGAATTAAAACCGTCTAAATCTATCAAATTTTCAATTGCAAACATTCAAAGCTGCCTATTTTTGCAATTGTAACTATCATAATCTGTGAAATATTTAATTATAACTGTCGAAATATGAGTTATTTTCAATTCTTACATCTGTCCAAATCTTATCATATTTTCAACTGCAACTATGAAAGTCTGCATAATATGCAATTGCAACTATGAAAATCTGTCAAATTTACAATTGCAACTAAACCGATCTATGAAACCTATGAAAATCTATAATAATTTCAATTGCAACTATGAAAATCTATAGAAATTTCAATTGCAACTATCAAATTCTGTCATTTTTCAGTTGTGACTCTTGCAATCTACAATTTGCAATTATTAATATTCAAATCGGTCAAATGATTAATTTCATCTAAATAAATCTGTCAAATTTTCAATTGACACTGTCAAAATCTGACTAGGATTCAATTATTTTATATCCAAGTGTGAAAATGAGAAAACCTATCAAATTTCTGACTGAAACAGGCAGAACTCTTGAACTATTTTTTACTGCAACTGTCCAAATCTGTCAAACTTTTGATATAAATAGTCTTTTAAATTTTTAAATCTGACCGTCCAGTTTTGTCAAATTTTCTTTGTAAACAATTTATGCAATTTCAACTGCCATAATCTGTGAAATGTTCAATTGCAAACTATACCAATCTATGAAAACTATGAAACACTTCCAAACTATGAAAATCTATCTAAATTTCAATTACATACATACAAATCAATAAATTTTGTGTAATTTCAACGCTCATAATTTGGAAAATGTGTAGTTGTAACTGTCAAATTGAGGAATTTTACATATCCCATTCCGATTCCAGTCAAATGTTCGATTAAAACTTAGTAATTCTGCCTGTTTCAGTCAGAAATTTGACATATTTTATTCTCTCACTGTCTTTGATTTTATTCTTTTCTTGACCAATATTCAATTATATCTGTCAACATTTCTCAAAGTTTCTGACTATTTAAGTCAAAAGTTTAACAGATTTGTACAGTTGCAGTAAGAAAATCGACGGTTCTGCCTGTTTCAGTCCGAAATTTGAAAAGTTTGCCCATTTTCACACTTGGATATAAAATAATTAAATTATAGTCAGCTTTTGACAGTGTCAATTGAAAATTTGGCAGATTTATTTAGTTACAATCGTACATTTCACAGATTTGAATATTCAAAATTCTTATTGTTTCAGTCAGAAATTTGACATATTTTATTCTCTCACTGTCTTTGATTTTATTCTTCTTTTGACCAATATTCAATTACAACTGTCAACATTTCTCAAAGTTTCTGACAATTTAAGTCAAAAGTTGCACAGATTTGAACACTTGCAGTAAGAAAATCGACAGTTCTGCCTGTTCCAGTCAAAAAATTTGAGAAGTTTTCCCATTTTCACACTTGGATATAAAATAATTAAATTATAGTCAGATTTGACAGTGTCAATTGAAACTTTGGCGGATTTATTTAGTTACAATCGTACATTTCACAGATTTGAATATTTAAAATTCTTCCTGTCAGAAATTTGACATATTTTATTCTCTCACTGTCTTTGATTTTATCCTTTTTTTGACCAATATTCAATTACAACTGTCAACATTACTTAAAGTTTCTGACTATTTAAGTAAAAAGTTTAACAGATTTGGACAGTTACAGTAAGAAAACCTACAGTTCTGCCTGTTTCAGTTAGAAATTTGAGAGGTTTTCCCATTTTCACACTTGAATATAAAATAATTAAATTATAGTCAGATTTGACAGTGTCATTTGAAAATTTGGCGGATTTATTTAGTTACAATCGTATATTTTACAGATTTGAATATTTAAAATTCTGCCTGTTTCAGTCGGAAATTTGACATATTTTATTCTCTCACTATCTTTGATTTTATTCTTCTTTTGACCAATATTCAATTACAACTGTCTACATCTCTCAAAGTTCATGACTATTTAAGTCACAAGTTTGACAGATTTGCACAGTTTTAGTAATAAAATCGACGGTCAGAAATTTTATAGGTTTTCCTATTTTCACACTTGGATGTAAAATAATTAAATTGTAGTCTGATTTTGACAGTGTCAATTGAAAAATTGGCGGATTTATTTAGTTACAATGGTACATTTCACAGATTTGAATATTTAAAATTCTGCCTGTTTCAGTCAGAAATTTGACATATTTTTTTCTCTCGCTGTCTTTGATTTTATTGTTGATTGTAATGAGCAGAACAAGTTTTCAGTTGTGTACCCACAAATGAAAATTAATGCTAGAACAACATCAATATATACGAGGGCTGTTTGACGGAAGAGTGACTTTTCAAAGGTTGGTAACACTTTCGTTATAATGATTATGTTGCTAGCTCCTGAGGTCTTTCGGAGGTCTACTGTCAAAATTTGGCACCAATCTGACAGATAGATTATGTTTTATACTTATTTGAAGGAAACTGTTTTCGTTGTTTTGTAAATATGTAAAAAAAAAAAATTCGAGTGTTGATTAAACATTATTTTCTACGTGAAAAAACAATTAAAGAAACCGAGGAAAAGTTACGTAAATATTATCCAGAATCTGCTCCGTCCCATGGAATGATTTGTAAGTGGTTTCTGCTTTTAAAGGTGGCCATATGAGCACGGTTGATGCAGATCGTCCGAAACCATCATTTACTGTGACTACTCCAGAAATGGTTAATAAACTCTATGGCCTTGTAATTGGCAATCGTCGAATAAAAGTTTGTGAGATAGCTAATGAAGTAAACATCTCAACCGAACGGGTATACAATATTTTGCATGAACATTTCAATAAGAAAAAGCTATCCGCGAGATGGTTGCCGCGTTTGCTTAATGGTGATCAAATGCGCGCTCGCTTAAGAATTCAGAAGAATGTTTTGCCGTTTTCAACGTAACTCAAAGGATTTTTTTCGTCGATATGTCGCAGTAGATGAAACTTGGATACATCATTATACTCCAGAAACAAGAATACAGTCTAAATACTGGATTTCTCCATGCGAATATGCTCCCAAAAAGGCAAACACACTTTTTTCGACCAATAAGGTCATGGCCACAGTTTTTTGGGATTCTAAAGGTGTAATCTTTATTAATTGTTTACAAAAAGGAAAAACCATAACTGGCCAGTATTATGCTGATTATGCAGACATGTATTGATGCCGAACTTGAAAAACAACGACCGCATTTGATGAAGAAAAAAAGTGTTGTTCCATCACGATAATGCGCCCTCTCATTCGTCTGCAATTGCTACAACTAAATTGACTGAATTGCATTACGAATTACTGCTTTATCCGCCATATTCGCCAGATCTGGCTCCCAGTGATTTCTTCTTATTTCCAAATTTAAAAAAAATGGCTGTGTGGAAAAAGATTTCAGGCAAATGAAGAGGAGATAACCGACACAAATGCATATTTTGAAGACTTTCCGAAAGATTACTTTTTGGAAGGTTTAAAAAAATTGTAAACTCGCCGGGCTAAGTGTGTACACTTGAAAGGGTGTTATGTTGACAAATAAAATATATTTTGAACAGAAAAATAACGTTTTCATTAAAAAGTCACTCTTCCGTCAAACAGCCCTCGTATCCACATTTAGGTAATTAAGCTCTCTGCCTACTTGTATTTCCAAAGCTGGTGTTATCAGTGAGTGGGCAAATAAAGCCCACGGTCCCTGCTCGGGCGCCAAATATGTAATGTGCGTTAAAGAAGCACGTGAACTCTGTGTGTGTAGATACAAATATTGGAGCACTGAAACGTACTGCTTATAAACATCCAGTTTTCCTGAAAGCCTCGCGGGAAATGTTTTCCCGATCGTGCGTAATTAACGAAAGGGAAACGAAACGGCCGACCATTAATTAGGGCGAAACGCGCGATATGTCACGGGCACACCTAGATAGGAGCGCCTATCTTGCCCTAATACATTCCATTACTTACTTTTATTCAGCGTTTCTTTGTTATCGGGCCGCTCATAAACTCGAGATTAATTTATCATTAGGCGAACGTCGCGACAAACACACGTACGTTATTTACACTCGCGCAGTTATCTGATTCCCGCCGAGGCGATAGCGTGCACGCCAATATAATAAAACTACGCCGTCCAGCCCTAGGAGGAATTAGAAAAGTGGAGACGTATTTTAACGAGTAATTGCCGTAATTGGATGATTGTCGCGGAATTGTCGTGATTAACGGTTCAATTCCCGATCACCGATGTAATCGATGCTATTAATTTTTCATCGGCGACGTTATGTGAGAGGCTTGCACGGTGTGTGAAATTCTGGGGGTTACTTATTCATAACGGTTGTGTAGGTGGTCGTCTCGTGGAGCTGAATTATGCATCGGCACCGTGGGAGGCGCTTAATGAGGATTTAATGGTATGGATGTCGTGACAATCACTCGATCGCAATGTAAAATTAAAAGTCTTTAAATAATTAATGCACAAATGCAGAATTTATGTCGACCGCATTTACATCTGATGCAACTTACTTTAATAATTGTATTGGGTCATTACTTATTTCGTGACAGTTTATTTGAATATGCATTACATATTTATGTTGTATACAGAAGATAATGGCTTATGAATCGACTTATGAAATAATAATACATTTTACTTACGTTATGAAAAAATACAACCAACTCATAGGCAGAACTTTACTCGTAAGTTAGCTGGGGTGACGGCTGTATGCCGGACATTGCGTATGTTGAATACTGGCGACCTTGCTGAGTTCCACAGCATATATCTTACGGAAACAGGACACCTTGGAGTGCAGGAGGATGTGAAACAGATAGCGAAATATTGTGGTGCAACAGAGAAACGTGTCGTTACATTATTTTTAGTACATATATCTATTTATATCTGTGATGTTAGAGTAACTGCTCGTACGTCAGCCGGGTTGACGGCCGTATGCCGGAACTTGCGTATGTTGAATTCTGGCGACCTTGCCGAGTCGGCGTTCCTGTATAATAACATATAAAATTCCATCACACAGAAATTTGCATCAATATTAACCCCCACACAAAATCGCATCATTCCCCAACACCTAACGCCTCATAATGAATCCCGCTTCTTTTATCCCTTCCGCTCGTGAATTTATAACGCGCCGTAACTCCGGGAATCCCCAATTAGCGACCTGGGCAATGAAAACGAGTCGTAAGCGCCCCGCCAGGCGCCATTCCGATGATCGTAAAGCCTGGGGCACATATTAGGCAATAATTATGTAAAATTAAGCCGGGGCGCGGTCGTAAATCCGTCGTTTACGCTACACCCCGCGCATAAAACTACATAAAACCGGCGGCACAAAAGTTCCGCGATAATTCACGTCCTCCTATATTACCATTACAGGAAACATTACGCGACACTTCCGAACTACACGCGCCGCAATCCGGCCGGCTAATTGCCCCGAATGGCACTCGAAAACCGCGGCCAGTGTTCGTGCCCTGCTCGGGGGATGGGGGCGAAATTGTGTGGTCTGCGTTCGAACGGCCAAAACAGCGGCAGATAATAAATATTTCGACGAAGCCGTTTTTGCATCCAGTTTCATGTACAACCAATATAATAAAGTTTCAACTTGACTTGATCGTGGGTAGAATGGAGAATAAGTTGCCTAAATATCGACACCATACAAGCTTGTATCTCAAGACGCAACGAAAGCCAAAATAGCATCTGTGTTGAAATAATCTTCACCAAGGAGCAGAACAAGTTAGCAATTTTTTAACCACCAACGAAAGATTAATTCTAGAACCAGATCAATAAATGTCCACATTTAGGTCAATTGAGCTGTCTACGTTATAAGTTAGTTGGCAAATAAAACCCACGGTCCCTGCTCAGGCGCCAAATTTGTAATGTGCTCTTTGAACCTTACGGAATAATAGAAAATGTTTCCATAATAACCAAACATTAGGTGTGGGAATGATAAAATTATACAACTAATTATATTTTCAGTACTTTCAATATTTAATTATACACCAAAACAGCAGCAGATAATAAATATTTCGACGAAGCCGTTTTTGCATCCAGTTTCATGTACAACCAATATAATAAAGTTTCAACTTGACATGATCGTGGGTAGAATGGAGAATACGTTGCCTATACACATTTTCAGTATAACCAAACATTAGGTGTAAGAACGATAAAATTATACAACTATACTCTGATTTTTCTAAACTGGCGTGCACGTCATCAAAATAATAATCATAATAATGATGGCACAATTTTACAAGGTTGCCAGTTGTCCTGGGTATTTAAAAATGGCTGCAATCAGCTGTTGCGCCCGTGCAATCTTGTGCGACAGTGCGCGGTTCGTATCAAATTCATCGACTTCTCTACCGTTTATCGTACAGATATCAATCTTGTGGTTATGGTTTACCATCTACAATGACAAAATATGCATTGTAATAATCGAGCAAATGTAACAAGTTAGACGTCAAAGAAGTTTGAAGCATTAGTGAAAAAGATGTGGCATCGTCGCCGAGAAAATATCGCCGTTGCCAACATAACATGATTTATTACATGATTGGCAGGCGAAAATTGTGTCCGCGGTTGATACACCGATTACCTATTTACAACCACCGGTGATCAGTGTTATGTAACAAATGATCTTCAGATTAATTTCGATTCTTAAACTATTGTTATGCATATTCTCGAAAACAATCACGTTGGTACGAAAAAACCTCATCGCACATCTGTTTGATGACGTGCACGCCAGTTTAGAAAAATCAGAGTATAATTATATTTTCAGTACCTTCAATATTCAATTATAAACTTTTTAAGAAGAGTTTTGTGATACTGGCAAGCCTTTCGTTATATAGGTATGTTTTTATTCTTATTGTAATGGTTTAATGTAGTTTTTTATATTTTTCTGTGGTACATGTTTTATGTACCACATATTGTACCACATGTGCCACATGTATATTTATGCAGTGTCTTTAATTTGATTTTTCTTTTTGACTAATATTTCAATTACAGGTGTCAAAATTTGCCAATTTTTTCATTCCAAATCTCAAATTCTATCAAATTTTCAATTGCAGCTAATAATTCTGTTACTTTTGAGTTATAACTGTTGTAATATGTTGTAATTGGTCATATTTTGCAATTTTCAATGTCCAAATCAGTCAAATGTTCAATTTCAACTGAATAAATCTGTCAAATTTTCAATGGCTACCATCAAAATCTGACTAGTTTTGAATTATTTTACATCCAAGTGTGAAAATGGGAAAACCTGTCAAATTTCGTATTTCGTATTCGTATTTCTGTGCTTACGTATTATAGTATAGTGGTCTTCCGGTTGTTCAAATTTTGCAATTTTAAATATTCAAATCTGTGAAATGTACGATTGTTACTAAATAAATCCGCCGAATTTTCATTTGACACTGTCAAAACCTGACTATAATTTAATTATTTTATATCCAAGTGTGAAAATGGGAAAACCTCTCAAATTTCTGACTGAAACAGGCAGAACTGTCGATTCTCTTACTGCAACTGTTCAAATCTGTCCAACTTTTGACTTAAATAGTCAGAAACTTTGAGAAATATTGACAGTTGTATTTGAATATTGGTCAAAACAAGAATAAAATCAAAGATAGTAAGAGAATAAAATATGTCAAATTTCTGACTGAAACAGGCAGAATTTTAAATATTCAAATCTGTGAAATGTACGATTGCAACCAACTAAATCCGCCAAATTTTCATTTGACACTGTCAAAATCTAACAATAATTTAATTATTTTATATCCAAGTGTGAAAATGGGAAAACTTCTCAAATTTCTGACTGAAACAGGCAGAGCTGTCGATTTTCTTACTGCAACTGTCCAAATCTGTCAAACTTTCAACTTAAAGAGTAAAAATCTATCAAATTTTCAAATATAACTGTCCGGCTTTGTCAAATTTTCTATAAAAACCGTCTAAACATATCTAATTTTCAATTGCAACGGTACCAGCCTATGAAAAGTATGAAAATCTATCATATTTTCAATTGCAACTACGAAAATGTATTATATTTTCAATTGTAACTATGAAAATCTATCAAATTTTCAATTGCAACTATCAAATTCTGTCATTTTTCAGTTGTGACTCTTGTAATCTACAATTTACAATTATAAACATCCAAATCTGTCAAATGTTCAATTTCAACTGAATAATTCTGTCACATTTTCAATTGACACTGTAAAAATCTAACTAGTTTTAAATTATTTTTCATCCAAATGTGAAAATGAGAAAAAACCGTCAAATTTCTTACTGAAATAGGCAAAACTGTCAAATCTTTCACTGCAGCTGCCCAGATCTGTGAAAATGGGAAAACCTCTCAAATTTCTGACTGAAACAGGCAGAACTGTAAATTTTCTTACTTCAACTGTCCAAATCTGACAAACTTTCGACATAAATAGTCAAAACCTATCAAATTTTCAAATATAACTGTCTGGCTTTGTCAAATTTTGAATTAAAACCGTCTAAATCTATCAAATTTTCAATTGCAAACATCCAAAGCTGCCTATTTTTGCAATTGTAACTAAGATAATCTGTGAAATATTTATTTATAATTGTCAAAATATGCCTTATTTTCAATTCTTACATCTGTCCAAATCTTATCATATTTTCAACTGCAACTATGAAAATCTGCCTAATATGCAATTGCAACTAAGAAAATCTGTCGAATTTACAATTGCAACTATACCGATCTATGAAACCTATGAAAATCTATAATAATTTCAATTGCAACTATGAAAATCTATAGAAATTTCAATTGCAACTATCAAATTCTGTCATTTTTCAGTTGTGACTCTTGTAATCTACAATTTGTAATTATAAATATTCAAAGCTGTCAAATGATTAATTTCATCTAAATAAATCTGTCAACTTTTCAGTTGACACTGTCAAAATCTGACTAGAATTCAATTATTTTATATCCAAGTGTGAAAATGAGAAACCATATCAAATTTCTGACTGAAATAGGCAGAACTGTCGAACTATTTTTACTGCAACTGTCCAAATCTGTCAAACTTTTGATATAAATAGTCAAAGTCTATTAAATTTTCAAATCTGACCGTCCAGTTTTGTCAAATTTTCTTTGTAAACAATTTATGCAATTTCAACTGCTATAATCTGTGAAATATTCAATTGCAACTATACCAATCTATGAAAACTATGAAATACTACCAAACTATGAAAATCTATCTAAATTTCAATTACATACATACAAATCAATCAATTTTTTGTAATTTCGACGCTCATAATTTGGAAAATGTTTAGTTGTAACTGTCTAAATCTGCCAAATATCCAATTACAACTGTCCAAATCTATCAAATTTTCATCATCAAGATCTCTCTTATTTTCACTTGCAACTATACCAATGTGTCAACTTGAGGAATTGTACATGTCTCATTCCGATTCCAGTCAAATCTTCGATTAAAACTTAGTAAATCTGTCTGTCTGTAAATTATCAAATAATACTGTCATAATCTGACTAGTTTTCAATTATTTTACATACAAGTGTAAAAATGGGGAAAAACTGTCAAATTTCTGACTGCAACAGGCAGGACTGTCAAATTTTGAACTGCAACAGTCAAAGTCTGTAAAACTTTGGACTTAAACAGTCAAATCTATCAAATTTGGCAAATTTTCAATTGGTACCATCAAAATCTCACTGACTTGCAATTGCTTTTGTGAATATCGTCATAATTTTGGCTGTATATGTCAAAATCGTCATATTTGTCAATATCTGTGAGAGTTTCTATACCACCTATGAAAATCCGTACAATTTCTAACTGTAAATGTTGAAATCTACCAAATTTTGTACTATCCAAATTATTTCTATTTACAATAGCGAATGGAAATGTGAAAATATATCAAACTTTCTACAGTATCTGTCAAAATATGTAATTTTTTTAACCTCAACTGGTCAAATATGTCGAAACAAAGCTTCTGCAGTAAAGATCTGACCTATTTTCAACTGAAACTATATTTCAAATGTCAAAATCTCAAATGTTTTCAACTTTTACTGTTAGTAATTTGCTGTTTTCAACTGTAACTGTCATAATTTGTCACACTTTCAACTTTAACTGTCAAATTTATCATATTTTTCACTGAAACTGTCAAAATTTATCATATTTTCAACTATAACTGTCAATTTTTCTCATAATTTCAACTGTAGCTATCAAAATTTGTCACCCTGTAACAAGTTATTCATCATCCTCTGTTTTTCAACATATACCAAAATATACCAAATGTCTAACTAACCTACGTATCTGTAGGATACGTATCTGTACGACGGGTAAACCCGTCGTATCTGTTAAATTTTTATATGAAACTCGTTCATGATTGATATATGTTCAATGGGAATTGCCTAATTTTGACAATATTTGCAATAATGTTTAAATAAATAAAAAGTGACATCATTGAAAATCTGTCAAACTTGCAATTGTAGTTGTTGAATTTGTTTATTGTATTTAACCAACAATGTTCAAATTTTAGTCTCAGCTACAAAATAATGACATATTTTCAATAGTAACTGTCAAGACTTGTTACATTTTCATATCACGTTGTAAAAATTTATGAAGTTTTTCCAGAAGTTCCATCAGTTGTAAAACTCTCTATAATGTTTAACTACAATAGTCGAAATCACCAAATATGACAATTGAGCCAGTCGAATCTGTCAAATTTTCATGTGAAATGTGTCCATGTTTGTTTAATTTTCATTGGAATTGGCCATACCATCATTATTTATGATAATAGCTGTTCAAATATATAAAAATGACAGCATTGAAAACCTGTCAAATTTGCAATTTTAATTGTAAAAATTTTCAATTGCATCTAACTAACAATGTAAAAATTTTAGTCTCAGCTATAAAATTATAACTTATTTTCAATAGTAACTGTTTTGATTTGTCACATTTTCAATTCTCATTGTCAAAATCTATATAATTTTTATCATCAGTTGTGAAACTCTCTCAAATGTTAAACACCAATAATTAAAATTTAACAAATATGATAATTGTACAAGTCGAATTTGTCAAATTTTTGTGCGAAATTGTCTTTGTTTGTTAAATTTTTAATTGGAGTTGTTCATTTCATCAGTATTTATGACAATGGCTGTTTAAATAAATAAAAAGTGGCAGCACTGAAAACTTGCAATAGTTACCGTCAAATTTTTCAATTGTATCAGACTAACAATGTATTTTTTTTTAGTCTTAGCTATAAAATATAGACATATTTTCAACAGTTGCTGTCAAGATTTGTCACAGTTTCAATTCTCCAAGTTAAAATCTGTGTAATTTTCATCATCAGCTGGGAAACTCTCTAAAACGTTAAACTCCAATAGTCAAAATCCACCAAATATGATAATTGAACCAGTCGAATCTGTCAAATATTCATGTGAAATGTGTCCATGTTTGTTGAATTTTCAATTGGAATTTCCCATTCCGTCAATATTTGTGACAATGGCTGTTCAAATAAATAAAAAGTGATAGCATTGAAAACCGGTCAAATTTGTAATTGTTACTGTCAAATTTTTCAAGTGCATCGTTAAAATTGTATTTATAGCTGTAAAATTTTGATATATTTTCAACTGCAACTGCCACTTAGTTTAACGTTTCTTTACATGTAACTGAGATTATTTTTTCTACCTTGTATTTAATCGTCTTATCATTCTCGGTATCTAAATTTAAATCTTTTTTTTTCTTTCCCTCATAATGCAAGTCATCAAGTTTGAATGAATTTTTGAAATTTAACATATTTTTAGCTGTAACTATCATATACTTTAACGTTTCTTTGCATGTATCTGAGATAAATTTTTCTACCTTGTTTTTAATCGTCTTATCATTCTCGGTATCTAAGTTTAAATTGTTTTTAGTCGTCTTATCATTTTCGGTATCTAAGTTTAAATCTTTTTTTTTTCTTTCTCTCATAATGCAATGTCATCAAGTTTAAATGAATTTTTGAAAGTTAACATATTTTCAACAGTTACTGCCAAGATTTGGCACATTTTCAATTCTCCTGGTTAAAATTTGTGAAGTTTTTATCATCAGCTGTGAAACTCTCTAAAACGTTAAACTACAATAATCTAAATCCACCAAATATGACAATTGAACCAGTCGAATCTGTCAAATATTCATGTGAAATGTGTCCATGTTTGTTGAATTTTCAATTGGAATTTCCCATTCCGTCAATGTTTGTGACAATGGCTGTTTAAATAAATGAAAAGTGATAGCATTGAAAACCTGTAAAATTTGTAATTGTTACAGTCAAATTATTCAAGTGCATTTTTAAAATTGTATTTTTAGCTGTAAAATTTTGTTATATTTTCATTTGTAACTGCCACTTAGTTTAACGTTTGTTTGCATGTAACTGAGATTATTTTTCTACCTGGTTTTTAATCGTCTTATCATTCTCGGTATCCAAGTTTAAATCATTTTTTTTTCTTTCCCTGGCAATGCAATGTCATCAAGTTTAAAAGACTTTTTAAAAGTTAACATATTTTCGGCTGTAACTATCTGTAACTATGCACGTATCTGAGATAATTTTTTCTACCCAGTCTTATCATGCTCGGCGTCTATGTTTATATCAATTATTATTATTGTTTCTTTCCCGCATAATCGAATGCCATCAAGTTGAAATGTATTTTTAAAAGTTAATAACGTGAGTATTAAAAGTTCTGATTTCAAGCTTGATATTCATGTAGCCCCTCATTCGCTAAGAAGACTGTAAGTTTAAATTATTGAATGATTAACGTGGGCATTCATTAGAGGAGTAATTCGTTTCTATGGGAGCTAGAGAAATATCCTTGTATACGCCCATGGCGAATTTCAAATGAGCCGCACAAAATGTACGTTGAGTAAATTAAACCAGTTAGTAATTAAATAATTAATACCCACACGAAGGAAATGTAAGCTGAAATTATTGTAGCGTACCATTGTTTGTTTGCATAATTTTGGTGGAAATTGGGAGATAAATAATCCGGGGTTTTTACGTTAAAAATTAACAGCGTTCGCCGCGTATTTGCCTGGTCTATGTGCTTTTAATTATCTCACCTCCTCCCACAGGCCCCAGCCAGGGAATTAATGATGCAAATTAGTGACCAGACTCGCAATTAGCAGGGAATTCGTTATTCTGGTCGCGAGCGGCCCGATCGGATTTACTCTGGGCCAGGTGCCCGATATGAATCGGATTTAGTTGACCATATGATCCCGGCCAGGTGCAATTTTTGCAGAAAACTTTAAGCCAGGTGCCCCCAGCGCCTGCAGGACGTATTAGTGCGTAAAACGTTTCCGTCATCCCCTGCAGGGATAACTGCAGGACGGCTCTCTCCTGCGGACCACTCCAAAAATACCGGCTTAATTCCCGGACGGAACAATAACAATTTAACTCCCCCGCGCCCTGAGGGCAAAGAGCACTCCACCGAGATGCGGGATGCGCGCGGAATTTTTGCATTATTAAATTCCGCCCCGCTGCGACGAGGGCATTTCGAGTATCGCCGAAGTGATGTATCCCCGTGTACGTGTGCTGCTGCTGCTGTTACTGCTGCTGCTGCTGCTACTGCTGCTGCTGCTGGGTGTTCTCTCGTATAACGGCAATTACTCGTCGCGCCGCCCCCGCGTCGCCATTAATCAGAATCATATTCATGACATTTAATGCTAACTAATTTGTGTAACGCGTTTTACTCCCATTGTGCCCGGACGACGTGATGTATGACGGGGGACCCGGAATTCGCAATCGGATCAGATTTATCGCGGCTCACTTTAAAAGTTCGAGCCTGGCCTGAGTTATCGTTAAATTTTTCTGTGTATATTGCGGCCACCTTTGTCGTGCGATGTACGTCTTGTAACATGCAAAAGGTATTATTCCAAATTCGAACTTTGGGAAGTTCTGTAGCATTAATGGTGTATTCTACCTGAGATCCATGTAGCCCCGAATAATTAGCATACAACCTACGAAATATGTAAATTTTAGAAATAAAATCAGAAATAAAAAAGTTCAAAGGGTGGACCATTGTGACTTTTTTATCTCTCATACGATTATTCCAAATTCGAACTTTGGGAAGTTCTGTAGCATTAATGGTGTATTCTACCTGAGATCCAGGGGCGGATGGGACTACCAAAACCGGCGTAGGAAATTCAGTCACCGGCGCAATACATGAAATGTTTACAAAAGTTGAAAGAATCAGAAAGAATCAGTGCGCAAATGTCAGTTTTAAGAGGTTATAATGAAAAGAAGTAAAAGCGTCTGCAATTTTTTTCTACAATTAAAAAACCAAATGTATTACAGAAGTAAATAACCTAAAAATTAAAAAATATATATTATTTTTACTTTAAAACAATAACTTTTTTGATAGAAGGGAATTGGAATTACCTAACGCGGTTGCAATTTCTTTATTATTTAGTTCATTCAAATTCTTTTTCTCATAACTCATGAACATAAGAACTGCAAGGCGAGTGTGAGATATCGTCGATCATAATCTATTTCTACATATTTTAGCGTTAAGAAATATTTTTGCAGGAAACTTGAGATATCGGAAGAGTTCTAAATACGCTAGACTAGAATATAAGTATTGGGTATAAGATGGAGTACACTTCTCGAAATAAATTGTATCTAAAAATAACGTAGTTACAACTAGTAGTACAGTTTTGCGACTTCTACTTCAGTATTTCTTCATTTGTTTTGCCACATGCTCACACATGTTTGCTTAATTTTTCTATGTGTTCTATAAAGTCTATCTGCAGTTGAAGATTTTGGTCTACTATTAACATATCACAAATATTTTGTTCCAATAAATCAGAAATTTGAAATCAAAAGTTCTTCTATTAAATTTTCTAATGTTACATTACAATTTTTGTTTGTAATTTATTAGTTAAAGTCTTCAATATAGAGAAAAGTCGATCTTTTTTGGAATATTTGGTTTAATTTCATCCAAATTTTGTGGATCTAATACAGATAGATCTTTACAAACATCAAAGGTATTTTGGAATCGTTTTATCATAGACTTGATTACAGTATCTATTATTACATTGAACTTTTCAAACATACATTTGTCATGTTCATCGTCTAATGTTTCATCTCCACATTTTTCTACATTCTTTCGGCATACGAATTACTTTTTTCTTCGCAGTTCATTCAATATTCTCTCAAATATCATTTTAGAATTATGTACTGTATGTTTCATTATGTACTAATTTTTCTTCCGCCCATACTGCGAATTAGTCTGAAAGATAATTTACTGAGTCGCAATTCTTTGAAACTTCTGTATTTTTGTACTTTTGCACTTTGCGCCATCTGTGTAGATTTGTAGCAATGGTATTTGTAAATCAAGGGCAACGGGAAAAATGATCAGAGTTCAATTTGGTCGTTTTCCAGAAAACTAAATTGAAAATTTCAGGTGTAATAAAGGACAGAAAGGATGAATGAAAAAACTAACTGATTATAATTGATCTACTTTGACAAGATGTGAACTAGAATATTGAGCAATAACATGAAATACACATAAGTAACATTATTAAAACAATATATTTTTATTAACAAGTTTTGGACTCTGATCGATTTCAACAGTATTTTTAGATTTTTTATGTAGGGTACAGTACAGTATAGGTATGTACATACAAACAATATATTTTCAAATGAAATACAAATTTTTGATAAAATATTCATATGATTACCGATTATTGTTCATTAGAGGGGTCGTCTATAAATTATTCTTCTTCATCTAGATCTCTGATCGTTTTAAGTCAACATCATATTCTATTTCTTCGTTTTTGAAGCGAACGGTGATCGTTTTTTACTGTTTTACTTCACGTGTCGAAACTACTTTTCCCATACTACAACATGGCACCATCAGCTCGATTTCTATAAAAATGGAATCAAAATGGCATCAAATTGAAGAAAAAGGAATCATTTCTCCCTGTAGCCCTTCAAATATTTTGATCGTGGTCCAGTAATGCAGAATCTTTTGAAAAATATAGTTGCTGTTAAAATTACTTCGTATTTTAAATATTGTCTGTGAAACTTTTTGCCATTGCCCTCACATTACTGTTCGTCTTTTTGAGTTTCTCTATTGTTTCTATCACCAATTTTACTTCTACATACAAAGGTAACTTAACATGCCGTATTTGCCGAATATTTTTTAAAGTGCCATTCTTCAGCCCACCAATTAAATCTCTCTTGTTTCTCAGATGGAGATTAACCTTTTCTTCCTTTGGTTTTGAAGAACATGTTTAAAAATGAACGAGCGTTGGTCTATTGTACACATTTTGAGTGGTACTAGTCTAGTCTACTGCTATTGAATACATTTGAGCAGTATTTATTTTTTCTGCTACTATTTTAATATTTTTTTATTTTCTTTATTTAAATCTTATTATTAGATTTTGTAATAATTTAATTAACTGTAGTATCTGACAGAAACGAACCAAATGCACCAGATCTAATTTCAATATTTGATGTAAGGCCCATTAAAATTTGCCCAAAATTTTGCTATGTAGATTTCTAGTAGCACGATTCAAACTCTTGGCCTGTTTCAAGTATTCCAAGAAGTTTGTTAATATTTATTATTCTATCAATCAAATGTGGGATGCACTTTCGGTTGTGGTAATTAATCCTCTGCGGACCCTAGACGTAAGCCCTTCCTGGGGTCGATCCTCCACCCCCCATTGTTACCGGCGAGGTTAATTATATTTTCACCTCGCTTCCGCCGCAATTACATTTCAATACGGGAATAATGCAATTTTCTCCCCCACCCCCCATTGCCGCCCCCCGTAATTATCCTTCGGGGGTGGGGGTGCACTTTAAAGTATAGTTAATGCGGAATCGGGCGAACAAAGCGCCGTCGAGAAATTCCGCCGTCCTGATTATGTTTGCTTTGATGTTTATGTAAGATTTATTAAATTCGCGCGTGGGGGCGGCTGGGGGGGGGGGGGGGGCTTCCGGTGTCCCGGCGCTCCGGGATTTCCAGGCGTGTTGTGTGTGCCGGGCGCGGAACAAACGGGGGCGGCGGGCAAGCCGGCATGAAATTGAGTGCCAGAATTAACCGGAAAGCTAGGAATATTAATTTTCACGTCGGATGAATGCCTGATGCCCGGAGATTTTTGGCAGGATTTCCCCACTGAACGAGCCGCTGGTATCGAGATTATCATGGGAGAAACGATTCAATTTAATACAAAACTATGCCCGTGCACCGATACAATGGATTTTTTTCTGTTTAACTTCAGCAAGTCTCTGTTCTTTCGGTTGAATGGTAGTGAACCTATTTGTTTAACCTGTCAGCCAAACTAGCGGCATTTCGGACGATTATACCGTACTTTCAATGTTTTACAGAACATAGTAGATACGTACATACGTTCCGACTTTGGAGTAGAAGGGTGAGTCAGCCCTAGCGCTGGGCTACGTTCGGGTTAGAATTGAAAATACACTACTTCAAGTATAGTTTGCATTATGTGTTTATTATAAGTACCTGCTGTTACAAAAATAGTTCAGTTACTAAAAACGAATACTCAACACGGGGCAAATATTTGATCTTCAGTCGGAGTGGACGTGAAAGATCGATTCTAGCATTTTCGGCGGACCCGCCAATTCCTCACGCACTCCCCCAATTCCTCGTCTCCTGGGCCACTCTTCCGCCCGAAGTGTCCGTCAGCACAGGTGAGCGTCTGCATCCCACTTGGACTTTCCCGGGGGCCGTAGGTCGCCCCCGCCAGCGTGCGGCCGCCGTCCAATTACACTAAAAGATGTTGACATTTCCCGGGGGACAAGCAAAGTCCTCGAGTCGGTCACGCGAGCCTCATCTATCCACGGTTTGTGTGTCCCCCCCACCCAGCCGCAGGGGGGCCGCCGCCCCCCGGGCGAGACGCCCGATAAGTAAGTCGACCGGATATCGCCGTGTAACCGGCCCCCTCGCGCCTCCCCGCCGCCGCCCCCGGGGGCGCACCTGCGCTTTTTCAGCCCGTCGGAGCGGCGGCGGCGGCGATTGCAGTTCGCTGCACTTCACTGCAGCAGGATCTGCGGAAAACGGCGCGGCCATTTGCGACAGGGGAAAATGTTTTCCCGGGTTTACGGAAAGCCCGGGGAATAAGGATCTAATCAGTAGTTTGCAGCAGGGCGGCCGGGTAATAAGGATTTATGTTAATCCGTTTCCGCATCAAATCCTAATCGAAATATTACAATTCGCAACGAAGCATTCAATAATATATTGGCAGAACCTAATAAGGAAGTATCACAGACTCAATCATAAAACTTTGAAATTTATAATTAAAATGTTAGTACTTGTTATAAGAATGTCATAATTTCTAACGAAAATTGTGTAATCTCTAACGTTCGTAATTTCCAACTAAATTCATCCACATTAAATTTTCTACAAATAACTATAAACATTCGCAACAAATTTTGCAAATGAAAATGATATTTTGCAGCAATGGGAAATATTTATTTAATACTGAAACTTTGTCAAATTTTCAGGAGAATCAGCTGCAGGTATACTGAACACATATCTAATATTAAATATACAAGAAATAAATTTTCAGAAATTTCAGTAATTGCCAAGTCATACTTGTCAATGCAGAAAGCTAAGTCTTTGATTTTCGCCCTTATTGAGTACTGAATCTTTGTCAAATTTTTAAGAGCATTAGTTTCATGTGTACTGTACACGAACTTAATATCAAATTTACAAATAATAAATTTTCTGAAATTTCAGTAATAGCTAACCCTTACTTGTCAATTCAGAAAGTTATGTGTTTGATTTTCTCCCTTATTTAATACCGAAACTTTGTCAATTTTTCAGGAAAATTAGCTTCAGGTGTACTAAATACAAATTTAATATGAAATATGCACTTAATACATTTTCTGAAATTTCAGTAATAACTAATCCATACTTGTCAATGTAGAAAGTTAAGTCTTTGATTTTCTCTCTTAGTTAATACTAAAACTTTTGTCAAATTTTGAGGAGAATTAGCTTCAGGTGTACTTAATACAAATCTAATAGGAAATATGCATTTAATACATTTTTAGAAATTTCAGTAATAACTCACCCATACTTGTCAATGCAGAAAGTTAAGTGTTTGATTTTCTCCTTTATTTAATACTGAAACTTTGTCAAATTATTAGGAGAATTAGTTTCAGGTGTACTGTACACGAATTAAGTATCAAATTTGCAAATAATAAATTTTCAGAAATTTCAGTATAAGCTAACACATACTTGTCAATGCCGAAAGTTAAGTCTTTGATTTTCTCCCTTATTTAATAATGAAACTTTGTCAAGTTCTCAGGAGAATTAGCTTCAGGTGTACTAAATACAAATTTAATATAAAATATGCATTTAATACATTTTCATAAATTTCAGTAATAACTAACCCTTACTTGTCAATTCCGAAAGTTATGTGTTTGATTTTCTCCCTTATTTAATACTGAAACTTAGTCAACTTTTCAGAAGAATTAACTTTAGTTGTACTGTACACAAATCAAATATCAAATTTGCAAATAATAAATTTTCAGAAATTTCAGTTATAGCTAACCCATACTTGTCAATGTAGAAAGTTAAGTGTTTAATTTTCTCCCTTATTTAATATTGAAACTTGGTCAAATTTTTAGCAGAATTAGTTTCAGGTGTACTTTGCACCAATCTAATATCAAATTTGCAAATAATAAATTTTCAGAAATTTCAGTAGTAGCTAACTCTTCCTTATCATTTCAGAAAGTTATGTGTTTGATTTTCTCCCTTATTTAATACTGAAACTTTGTCAAATTTTTAGGAGAATTAGTTTTAGATGTACTATACACGAACTTAATATCAAATTTTGAAAAAGTAAATTTTCAGAAATTTCAGTAATAGCTAACACATACTTGTCAATACAGAAAGCTAAGTCTTTGATTTTCGCCCTTATTTAGTACTGAAACTTTGTCAAATTTTCAGGAGAATTAACTTCAGGTGTACTGTATACAAATCTAATATCAAATTTGCCAATAATAATTTTCAGAAATTTCAGTAATAGCTAACTCATACTTGCCAGTGCAGAAAGCTAAGTCTTTGAATTTCTCCCTTATTTAATACTGAAACTTTGTCAAATTTTTAGGAGAATTAGTTTCAGGTGTACTGTACACGAACGTAATATCAAATTTGGAAATGATAAATTTTCAGAAATTTCAGTAATGGCTAACCCATACTTGTTAATGCAGAAAGATATGTGTTTGATTTTCTCCCTTATTTAATACTGAAACTTTCTCAAATTTTCAGTAGAATTAGTTTCGGATGTACTGTACATGAACTTAATACCAAATTTGGAAATAATAAATTTTCAAAATTTTCAGTAATAGCTAACCCTTACTTGTCAATTCAGAAAGTTATGTGTTTGATTTTCTCCCTTATTTAATACTGAAACTTTGTCAAAATGGTGGGAGAAATAGTTTTAGGTGTACTGTACACGAACTTATAATCAAATTTGGAAATAATAAATTTTCAGAAATTCAGTAATAGCTAACCCTTAGTTGTCAATTCATAAAGTTATGTGTTTGATTTTCTCCCTTATTTAAGACTGAAACTTTGTCAAATTTTCAGGAGAATTATCTTTAGGTGTACTGTAGACAAATCATATATCAAATTTGCAAATAATACATTTTCAGAAATTTCAGTAATAGCCAAGTCATACTTGTCAATGCAGAAAGCTAAGTCTTTGATTTTCTTCCTTATCTAATACTGAAACTTTGTCAAATTTTTAGAAGAATTAGTTTTAGGTGTACTATACACGAATCTGATATCAAATTTGCAATTAAAACATTTTCAGAAAATTCAGTAATAGCTAACCCTTACTTGTCAATTCAAAAACTTATGTGTTTGATTTTCTTTCTTATTTATTACTGAAACTTTGTCAAATTTTCAGGAAAATTATCTGCAGGTATACTGAACACCTATCTTACTTAAAATTAGCAAATAATAAAATTTCAGAAATTTCAGTAATAGCCAACTCATACTTGTCAATGCAGAAAGGTAAGTGTTTGATTTTCGTCCTTATCTAATACTGAAACTTTGTCAAATTTTTTAGGTGAATTAGTTTCAGGTGTACTGTACACCAATCTAATATCAAATTTGCAAATAATAAATTTTTAGAAATTTCAGTATAGCTAACCCTTACTTGTCAATTCAGAATGTTAAGTCTGATTTTCTCCCTTATTTAATACTTAAACTTTGTCAAATTTTCAGGAGAATTAGCTTTAAGTGTACTAAATACAAATCTAATATGAAATATAAATTTAATACATTTTCAGAAATTTCAGTAATAACTAACCCATACTTGTCAATGCAGAAAGGTTAGGGTTTGATTTTCTCCCCTATTGAACACTGAAACTTTGTCATTTTCTTAAGAAAATCAGTTTCAGGTGCATTGTATTGCAACTTAATATCAAATTTGGAAATAATAAATTTTCAGAAGTTTCAGTAACAGCTAACCCTTACTTGTCAATTTAGAAAGTTATGTGTTACGAACTATGAAAATCTCTAACATTCTTCTCTGCAACAGCCTGAATTTGTCAATTTCTGTTGTATTTCAGATTACAAAGTGAAAATATGAATATTTGTCAAATTTTCAACTGGAACTGTCCAAAGTTTCAAATTTTCATAAGCGAATGTCTAAATCCTGTAAATTTCTGACACTAACAAGTCAAAATCTATCAAATGTTTAACAGCAAGTGGTCACATCCATCAAGGGCTAAGTTTTTGCAGTGAAAATCGAACAGATTTTAACTGCATTAGATACATTAAGATTAAAATCGTCATATTTCCCACAATAACTATCAAAATGTGTTACCTTTTTAACACCATCTGCAAAAATCTGTACAACGTTGTCTACAACTGCCAGAATTTGTCATTTTATTAATATCTATCATTTAAATTGAATGTGTGAGTGGTTACCACTTGGTGAAACATATTAGTATAGGAATAATAAAACACTTGGTTGACGTTTCACAGTATAAACGAGTATATAGAAAATAACTCTACAATTGTTTCGGCCTCTCAGCCATTCTCAAGAGTATAAACTGGCTGAGAGGCTGAGAGGCCGAAACAATTCTAGAGTTCTTTTCTATATATATACTGTGAAACGTCAACCAAGTGTTTTATTATTCCAATATCTATCATTTTTAAGACCAAATAGTGAAAATGTTAAAATCTGTAACTTTGTATTCGTGCCATGATTATTGGGCAGAGAGTACTTCAGCACAACAGTACAATAGTAATAGTAATAATTTATTTCGTACCTTTTACATTTGTGTTGTACATTGGAAGATGTTAAACATTATATAACATTAAAGTTACATAAACTACATTCAACATCTGCATTAAACATTAAACTATACTAAACATCTAAACGTAAATTAAAGCAGTTGTTTTACATACACGTACAACATAATATACGCCATACCACATCAGCCGTGGTTATTGAGAAGCCCAAGATTTGCAAGTGCCACAATCACGAAAGTATAGTCCCGAAAGTAACATCCCCGAAGACCTTCTGGTCATTGATGATTTTGCTTAAGACACGTCTTCAGCGATATGACTTTGAAGATATCTTCTGGGCATAACACACATACTTCTTGAACTATGTCTTCACCTCGAAGACCTTCTGGTCAATACTGACACACACTTCTGCAAATCAATCAAGGTCGCTCTTGATGGACAGGTGATCAAATTGTTCCAGGAGCCGGGCAGAGAGTACTTCAGCATCATAATACAATACACGCCTTACCACATCAACCATGGTTATTGAGTGCCCCAAGATTTGCAAGAGCCACAATCCCGAAAATATAGTCTTGAAAGTATCATCCCCGATGATCTTCTGGTTATTGACGATTCTGTTTAAGATACTTCTTCAGCGAAATGATCTTGAAGATATCTTCTGGGCTTTGATGACACACATACTTCTTGAGCTACTTCTTCAGCCGAAGACCTTCTGGTCATTGCTGATACACACTTCTTCAGATCAATCATGGTCTCTCCTGATGGACAGGGCATCAAAGCATTCCAGGAGCTGGACAGAGAGTACTTCAGCACAACAATACAATGCACACCATACCACATCAACCACGATCATTGAGTAGCCCAAGAATTGCAAGAGCCACAATCCCGAAAGTATAGGCTCGAAAGTATCATCCCCGAAGACCTTCTGGTCATTGACGATTCTGCTTAAGACACTTCTTCAGCAACATGACCTTTAAGATATCTTCTGAGCATTGATAACACAAACACACACACACACTTCTTCAGCTACTTCTTCAGCCGTGATTTTTTCCCTTATTTAATATTGAATCTCTGTCAAATTTTCAGGAGAATTAACTTCAGGTGTACTGTAGACAAATCATAATCAAATTTGCAAATAATACATTTTCAGAAATTTCAGAAATAGCCAAGTCATACTTGTCAATGCTAAGTCTTTGATTTTCTTCCTTATCCAATACTGAAACTTTGTCAAATTTATAGGAGAATTTGTTTCAGGTGTACTGTACACGAACTTAATATCAAATTTGGAAATAATAAATTTTTAGAAATTTCAGTAATAGCTAACCTTTACTTGTCAATTCAGAATGTTATGTGTATGATTTTCTCCCTTATTTAATACTGATACTTTGTCAAATTTTTAGGAGAATTAGTTTCAGGTGTACTGTATACGAATCTAATATGAAATATGCATTTAATACATTTTCAGAAATTTCAGTAATAACTTCAATATTAACAGTTTCGCGGCTCTTTAATCGATCGACGACGAGGGTTGTTTGCAAGAGCAGTTAGCGGTGCCGGATCTGGCGGTGTTTTAAAGCCACCCCCTGGGGGGCGGCCGGCGTCATTTTTCGCGAGTCATAAAAGCGTTATCGGGGAAATTAGATTATTGACTCTGCTAGAGTGGCGGAAACACGATACGGCCGCAATCCGCCGCCCTGCGAAGTGTTAGCCGCCCCCCTGCTAGTTAATTGCGGTGCGGATGCGTTGATATGATGCGGCTTTAATTACTCATCCCTTATTAATAGCGGTTATCTCCCGCATTTTTCGTGGGCAGGGGCGTTGTAAAGGGGAAGATAACTTGAACACGCGGCGGGGGAGAATACGGGAACGTATCCTGCGGGGGCAGTTTGCGGTCGGCGGCGGCGGCTGCTGATGCAGCTGTTGCATCCCTGGGAACCGTTAAGACTCACGAAACGTCGAAGCGCGCCCGGCGTTTAAAATTCCTTTCGCGCGGCATACAATAATTAATTAACGCCATGTATTATGTGCCAAAGGCACTCCGAACGTTATGCGAGACTCCGCACTAATATGGGGCCATTATTCCCGGCGGCGTTAAGCGCTGGCCCTGCTGAAATAACATCCCCTTATACGGCCGCACACTCACACACCCTCACACGAACAGAAGAGTGTGTATATAGCGCACACATCACGGGATTACATTCTTTCTGCTCAGACCGCCGAGGACAGTGCCATATCTCGTGATAACGAGTAATTTAACTTGAGAGGCTATAAGGACGGCGGTTACGCGTCGTCCCCCACGAGTATATAGGTAACAGTGTAACCGACGACAGTAACTGCCCCCGCGGTTATGGTGAGATGTGAAAACTGCCGGCTAATGGAAAGAGCTCGGACTCCGGCCAGCAGCCGCCCCCAATCCCTTCCGTTGTCCGCATTGTCGTGAATACTGGGGGGCCTTCGATTGTCCGCGGGACGCACGCTGAAAGCAAACTTTGTTAATGCCCCCGGCCCTCGGCCCTCGACCCTCGTGGCCCAAATACAAGGGATGAAAAATTGACGAGACAAAACTGCGGACGTGGCGCACGTCTCGAGTTTCTGCTGCAAGGTCTCATCTCGCCCAAATCGCCTCCTATCGCCGCCTTTTATCTCTAGACAACCCTGCCAGATTCCACTATCTTAGATACAATTCGAGAAATAGCGATTGCAAAGATTGCGACTAACATGAATCCAGAATGACATGAACTATTAAAATTGCTCTATTTTACAAAATATTAAAAAATATATAATATTTTTACTTTAAAACAATAACTTTTTTGATAGAAGAGAACTGGAATTACCTAACGTTGTTACAATTTCTTTATTATTTAGTTCATTTAAATTCTCTTTCTCATAACTCATGAACGTAAGAGCTTCAAGGCGAATGTGAGATATCGTCGATCATAATCTATTTCTACATATTTTAGCTTTAAGAAATATCTTTTGCAGAAAACTTGAGATATCGGAAGAGTTTTAAATACGCTAGACTAGAGTATAAGTATTGGGTATAAGATGGAGTACACTTTTCGAAATAAATTGTATTTAAAAATAACGTAATTACAACTGGTAGCACAGTTTTGCGACTACTACATGTTAGTATTTCTTCATTTGTTTTGCCACATGCTCACACATGCTTGCTTAATTCTTTTATGTGTTATTCTATAAAGTCTATCTGCAGTTGAAGATTTTGGTATACTATTAACATATCACAAATATTTTGTTCCAATAAATCAGAAATTTCAAATCAAAAGTTCTTCTATTAAATTTTCTAATGTTACATTACAATTTTTGTTTGTACTTTATTAGTTAAAGTCTTCAATATAGAGAGAAGCCGATCTTTTTTGGAATATTTGGTTTAATTTCATCCTAATTTTGTGGATCTAATACAGATAGATCTTTACAAACATCAAAGGTATTTTGGAATCGTTTTATCATAGACTTGATTACGGTATCTATTATTACATTGAATTTTTCAAACATACATTTGTCATGTTCATCGTCTAATGTTTCATCTCCACATTTTTCTCCATTCTTTCGGCATACGAATTACTTTTTTCTTCGCAGTTCATTCAATATTCCCTCAAATATCATTTTAGAATTATGTACTGTATGTTTCATTATGTACTAATTTTTCTTCCGCCCACACTGCGATTTAGTCTGAAAGATATTTTCCTGAGTCGCAAATCTTTGAAACTTCTGTATTTTTGTACTTTTGCACTTTGCGCCATCTGTGTAGATTTGTAGCAATGGTATTTGTAAATCAAGGGCTACGGGAAAAACGATCAAAGTCCAATTTGGTCGTTTTCCAGAAAACTAAATTGAAAGTTTCAAGTCTCATAAAGGACAGAAAGGATGAATGAAAAAACTAACTGATTATAATTGATCTACTTTGACAAGAAGTGAATTAGAATATTGAGCAAAAACATGAAATACACATAAGTAAAATTATTAAAACAATATATTTTTATTAACAAGTTTTGGACTTTGATCGTTTTCAACAGTATTTTTAGATTTTTTATGTAGGGTACAGTACAGTATAGGTATGTACATACAAACAATATATTTTCAAATGAAATACAAATTTTTGATAAAATATTATTATGATTACCGATTATTGTCCATTAGGGGGTCGTCTATAAATTATTCTTCTTCATCTAGATCTCTGATCGTTTTAAGTCAACATCATTTTCTATTTCTTCGTTTTTGAAGCGAACGGTGATCGTTTTTTACTGTTTTACTTCACGTGTCGAAACTACTTTTCCCATACTACAACATGGCACCATCAGCTCGATTTCAATAAAAATGGAATCAAAATGGAATCAAAATGAAGAAATAGAAATCATTCCTCCCCGTAGCCCTTCATATATTTTGATCGTGGTCCAGTAATGCAGAATCTTTTGAAAAATATAGTTGCTGTTAAAATTACTTCGTATTTTAAATATTGTCTGTGAAACTTTTTGCAATTGCCCTCACATTACTGTTCGTCTTTTTGGGTTTCTCTATTGTTTCTATCACCAATTTTACTTCTACATACAAAGGTGACTTAACATTCCGTATTTGCCGAATATTTTTTAAAGTGCCATTCTTCAGCCCACCAACTCTCATTCTCTCTTGTTTTTCAGATGGAGATTAACCTCTTCTTCTTTTGGTTTTGAAGAACATGTTTAAAAATTAACCAGCGTTGGTCTGTTGTACACATTTTGAGTGGTACTAGTCTAGCCTACTGCTATTGAATACATATAAGCAGTATTTATTTTTTCTGCTACTATTATAAAAAAAAATTAATTATTTAATATAAATCTTATTATTAGATTTCGTAATAATTTAATTAACTGTAGTATCTGACAGAAACGAAACAAATGCACCAGATCTAATTTAAATATTTGATGTAAGGGCAATTAAAATATGCCCAAAATTTTGCTATGTAGATTTCTAGTAGCACGATTCAAACTCTAGGCCTGTATCACGTCTTCCAAGAAGTTTATTAATATTTATTATTCTATCAATCATTTGTCTATTATATAACATTTTTCTCTTTGACTTTTAAATGTTCAGACCACTATAATTTATCAATACGATTTGAACTATAAATTATTTTGAAACAAATATAATACATATTTGTTGTCGCGTTTGTGTAAATTGCGTATAGTGGTAGTAGTGACAAGATTCAACAGAAAAAAATGAGTTTGTTGCGCCGGCGCCTTACAACTATTTGCGACCGGCGCACCGGGAAATTTCCCGGCTTCCCGCCGGACCCATCCGCCTCTGGCTGGGAGGCTGAATGTGTGCTCATTGGAATGGGGAGGGTCCATTTTGTCTAGGCATGTGGCTCTAAGGTCATTTGGAGCAACTCGAATTTTTTTTTTCGATTTTTCGGATTTTTATATATAATCGATTGGGCTTTATAGGGCTATCGGATTTTTATTTTAGTCGATCTGATCGGAAAATCATCGATTTTACGTTTTGCCATCTGGGTGGTCTGCTAAGTGGCACATTTTCAAATCTTTCTATGGGGAGTTAGCCCCGTATATGGCGCATATTTTGAGCGCTCGTCCATTCTCGTATTCCCACAACTCCCCGAGTTATCTCAACGCCAGCGAGACCGGATCGTTACAAACCCTTTTTTTAAGTGTTGCTGTATTATCGAGCATCCATCATTTTACTGGATCTAATTCTGAATAATGTCTTTGTTTGTATCCTCGGTCGATCTGCGCCGTTAATGAATCCTTCCCCCAATCACCAGATCGAATCCCATCGCAAATCAGCCGACGCGTAATTGATAATTGATTTCCTCTAATGCTTATTAATATTGTGTATCAAAGTGTGTTTAGTTTGCCAATACATCCGGATTATCTTGTGTACGAACGCATCGCATTAGGCGTTTGTGTACGTGTACACAAGCGGCGGCGGCGGAGGCGGCGGCGGGGGCTGCTGCACTAATGAGTATGTGCGCTTTATGCGAGGCACAATGGGGGGGCCTCTGTCTCTCGCTCGGCGTGTGTTTGTACCCTGTCAAATAGGCGAAACATATTTGGCAGAACATTTGTCGACGTATCGTGTTTGCGTGTATGTATGGAGCGGATGCTGCTGTGTGTTGTGTGTGTACGCTTCCCTGTGTGTGGATGTGTAAGCCCGGTGGCTGCTCCTGACAATTGTTATATAAATGCGGGCCCCAAAGATAGATGGGCGCTCGGACCATCGATCATCCGGCCCTGATCTGGGACTGATTGGGCCCGCGATGGTCCGGCTCCGATGATTTATGCCGCCGGAGTGGGCGTGCTCCGAGGGTGTGTACGTGTGCGTGGGTGTGTGTGCCGAAGAACGCATCCGGTCAATACGCGCGTCGCGGAATTTATGTGCGAAATGACGACGTCGTTAGGCCCCCTGGGGGTGTCGGGGGCGGCGGTTTGTTTTTTTTATCGAGGGGTTGGGGGCGCAGGAATTGAATCGCGATGATGGATAGGCCGGGGGCAGCGCCGCAATCGTTACCGGAGAAGAGAGTGCCGTGCGTGCTGTGAGCGCAACGTTAAGGGGGTAATGTAGTGAAAAGCGGATTTTTGGCAACGATAAAGTGGAGGGATTTGCATAATACCGATTGCCGTTACACAAGAATCGACAACTGTGGCGTAATTGAGTCATGGAGCGGCGCTCCACGAAGTATATATTTTATGGAGGAAAAATGGGAAGTGCTTGTAATATATTTCCTAATTGAAAGAGGGATGATCTCGTTTTCATCTAACGGAACTAAATTAGATCTTTTATAACTAGGGTTGCCATATTTTTAAAAACGTGAAAGGGATGATCACGTTTTCATCTAACGGAATTAAATTACATCTTTTATAACTAGGATTGCTATATTAGACAAATAAAATATGAAAAGATAAAAAATGAATCGAAACCAGAACAATAATCCACAAAAAAGTCCTTGTGACTTAATATATTAATCATATAGAGACAATTTAAATATTAAATAATTTCGGATATATGCCATAATCTTCCACACGATAAACAAAATTATACTAAAAAACACCAAAATATCCCAAAAAATAAAACTAAGTACTCACCCTATTATACGGCTGTGAAACGTGGATTCTCAACAAGAGACAAATAAGCAAAATCCAAGCCCTTGAAATGAAATACCTGAGGAAAGTATACGGAATAACAAAACTAAACACAGCGAGAAAAGTGGACATTAGAAATGTTCAACTAAACTAAACTAAAAATTGTAGAACTCAATAAACATATAGAAAATAGACAATTACAATGGCTGGGACACCTAATCAGGAGAGAAGACAACAACCAAACAAATAAGATATGTGAAAAACAAAGATAACAGGAAAGAGAATAGTCGGAAGATCAAAAAAAGAAATGGGACAAAAATATTGAAAACATACTAAATAAGAGAGGTGCATAACCAATGCACAAGTGAAGAAAATAGCATGAAACAAAAAACGGTGGTACCAAAAGAAAATACGTGAAGAAATGATAACAACACTTGGACACCCAAAAGGATACAAGAAGAAAGATTATAATAATAATAATAATAATAATAATATGCAATCATTCTAACAACAATCTCACAAGTGAAGAAAATAGCAAGAAACAAGAAACGGTGGTACCAAAAGAAAATACATGAAGAAAAGATAACACCACTTCAACACCCGAAAGGGTACAAGAAGAAAGATTATAATAATATTAATAATATGCAATAATTCTAACAACAATCTACAACAAATTCTTGTAAATTCCAGTAAAAACAAAAAATATATCCTAAAATCACCATTGAAATATTAGAAAATTGTTAGGAATATTTAAAAATTGTAATCAAAAGATGTATTAAATTTCAGTAAAATTCCAGAAATTAAAAAGAATGCAGAACATATACAGAAAACAGAAAGTACTAAAAATTTCGAAGATAAATAAAATTTCTAAAGAAAATTTACAATTGATTTCTTCTATATTCCCCCAATACTCCAAAAACTCGTAAAATGAATATTATAATAGAAAATTTTATAAATACAGAAATATACAAAATAACAATTAAAATATTGGATTTTTTTGGGACACCTAATCAGGAGAGAAAACAACAACCAAACAAAGAAGATATGCCAAAAAACAAAGATAACAGGAAAGAGAAGAGTCGGAAGATCAAAAACGAAATGGGACAAAAATATTGGACACATACTAAATAATAGGAGGTAACCAATGCATAAGTAAAGGAAATAGCAAAAAGCAAGAAACGGTGGTACCAAATGATAAAAGAAAATACACGAAGAAAAGATAACACCACTTCAACACCTGAAAGCGTACAAGACGAAAGAATATAATAATAATAATAATAATATGCAATAATTCTAACAACAATCTACAACACTTTCTTGTAATTCCAGTAAAAATGAAAATGAAATCCTAATATCACCATTGAAATATTAGAAAATTGTTAGGAATATTTAAAAATTCTAATTCTAAGGGGGGAAAGTGAAGGAAATTGCAAGAAACTAGAAACAGTGGAACCAAATGATTAAGAAAGATTATTATAATAATAATAATTTGCAATAATTCTATCAACAATCTACAACACATTCTTGTAATTCCAGTAAAAACGAAAATGAAATCTTAATATCACCATTAAAATATTAGAAATTGTTAGAAATGCCTAAAAAATCTAATCAAAACATTTATTATAGTCCAGTAAAATTCCAGAAATTAAAAAGGATACATCCAGAAAATACACACAAGACAAAATGTACTAAAAATTTCGGAGATAAATCAAATTTCTAAAGAAAATTGACACTTAATTTCTTGTAAATTCCACCTGTACTCTAAAATCTCGTAAAATGAATATTATAATAGAAAATTTTATAAATACAGAAATATACAAAATAACAATGAAAATATTGGATTTTTTTTTAGAAATACATTAAAATTCTGACACAAATTTACAACATATGTAGGAAATTCTAGTAACATTTCAGAAAATAACAAGAAAAAGTCAGGAAGCTACAAGGAAGACGATAAAATACTAAAAATTTTGAAGATAAATTAAGTTTAAACTAAAATTAAACTTTTTTAACAGAAAATCATAAAATGATTATTATAATTTTTGTTGGTGAGTTTTTTTTTTCATTTTAAGCATAAACCATAACCATAAAAGATAGAGATTATATTAAAAGAGGAAATAATTGTCATTTTAAGAGTTTAAGCAAAATATGCTTTTGTTTATTGAAAAAAAAATTTAGTCACTTTTTCGACACCCACCATTAGGATCTATTAAACGGAAATATATACAGAAATGGGACAAAAATATTGGAAACATATTAAATAAGAGGGGGATAACCAATAAACAAATGAAGGAAATTGCAAGAAACTAGAAACAGTGGAACCAAATGTAAAGAAAGATTATAATTATTATAATAATATGCAGTAATTCTAACAACAATCTACAACAAATTCCAAAATTCCAGTGAAAACTAAAAAGAAATCCTAAAATCACCATTAAAATATTAGAAAATTGTTAGGAATATATAAAAATTCTCATCAAAAAATGTATTAAATTTCAGTGAAATACCAGAAATTAAAAAGAATCCAGAAAATACACAGAAGACAAAAAGTACTAAAAATTTCGGAGATAATCAAATTTCTAAAGAAAATTGACACTTAAATTCTTGTAAATTCCACCAATACTCTACCAATAGAAAATTTTATAAAAGCAGAAATATACAAAATAACAATCAAAATATTAGATTTTTTTTTAGAAATCCATAACAATTTAGACAAAAATTCACAGCAAATGTAAGACATTCTAGTAACATTCAGAAATTAACAAGGAAATGTCAGGAAACTACAAGGAAGATGATAAAGTACTAAAAATTTTGAAGGTAAATTAAATTTTAACTGAAATTAAACATTTTTAACAGAAAATCGTAAAATGATTGATTATTATAATTTTTGTTGGTGAGTTTTTTATTCATAATTAGCATTGGGATCTCGGAAACCATAAAAGATAGAGATTATGTTAAAAGAGGAAAGAGTTGTCATGTTAAGAGCTTATGCAAGATATGCTTTTGTTTAAAAAAAAAAAACTTCAGTCACTTTTACGACGCCCACCATTAGGATCTATTAAACGAAAATATACAGGGTGTATCAACCAAATGGAATAAATTCGATAATAAATAAATGGGGGCGTGTTCGAAAAGATACACAGTGTATACAGAGTTGGTCAAATGGGATAAAAGTTTCTCATTTTTGTGCCTTTCAATATACTGAAAAGAAATCCGGGATATCGTGCACAGTTACTGAAATATCGCTGAAAAACTGAAAAAGGTACTTTCCTTTTCCTTTTATAACTTTTTTACTTTTGAAGGAAGTTTTACGAAACTTGGCACTCTTACATTTGTCGACGTCAGTTTTCTGATTACAGTGCCAAAAATTTTCTGCGCCAACTAGATGACCAAATTTTCATAGTCACTTTTGATTTTGATTTTAATGGCATTCAAAAGAGCAAAAAATTCCGATTTCAACCATGTGGGCATCTAGTTACTGTCATCAGAAAGCTCACGACGAAAAATGTAAGCGTGCCAAGTTTTGTAAAATTTCCTTCAAAAGAAAAAAAATTCTAAGAGGAAAATGAAAGTTCACTTTTTCAGTTTTTCTGCGATATTTCAGGAACTGTGCAAGATATCCCGGATTTCGTTTCAGTATATTGAAAGGCACAAAAATAAGAAACTTTTGTCCCATTTGACCAACTCTGTATGTTCTTCCGTTTAATAGATCCTAATGGTGGGCGTCGTAAAAGTGACCACCCTGTATATACGACGGCGTTACTAATCAGTATCACTGTTACGAAAGGTCCATAGAGATTAACGATTATTTTAATATTGATTGTCTGGTATCAGTTTCACTGATTAAAGTAAATAACACTGCGTTCATCAAACCAATTATTATAGTGTTAGTTTTGTAGAATGTAATTATTTTAATTTTCAATTCATTTTCAATAATTTTCAATCATCAGTAATGTAATTTTACTGATTAAAATCAGTTACAAGTTAAATTCTATCTATCATATTGCATGTCTATCAGTTAAATTCAGTTAGATATGCATATATCTAACTAATTATTATAGTTTTGGGAATTTATGTATCTATTCACAATCAGGTTAGTATATTGTAATATTTTAATATATGAACGAGATTGTGCAAAACTTCACTCTCCAATATTAAGAAATTAATCAGGATGGATTTTCACACATTAATAACGCTGGCCTACAAAAAAATTAATGTTTTGGTGCCAAGGATTTTGGAACTGATATTAGCTATATTTGAGTCACTGAAAGTAAATATGAAATCGGGGTGAAATTAGTACGCCAATTCGGCGTACCTATGGTTATAAGAGAGAGCTGCTAGGCAAAAATTAATGCCATTTTTGAATTCAGGGCATCAAATTCATATGAAATCAGCTCTAAATATCCCGGCACCAAAACAACTGTTGGCCTGTGTAATTATTATAAAAAAATCATCTATCAGTATTGGTAAAATGATTGATACATGATCGGTACATGTATCAATACAAATTACATTGGTACATATGTTGTACATCTTGCAAAATTTTAACTAATTATAATTTACATAAAATGATCTGTATCCCATCACTTTACACATGCTATTTCTATAAAACGGGACATTATGTACAAGGACCTCGCCCCTGCAGCCATTCTATGCCCTTATTCTGCTATTACATCAGACAGATTTTTTTCCTCTGTTGCTTATACGGCGTAACTGTTACATGTCTATACACGAGTGCGGAGTGATGGATGTATTAGGGGAAGGGAATAACAGGCAGAGGGTCACATCGGCGCCCTTGTTGCAGGGATCGAAGCACAAAACGATGTCATAATGGGCTTCCTCACATATAAATTCTGATTGTGGCCGTTCGGATGCAGATATCCGCCCGGACTTCCCCCTATATTTTCAGATATTAGCGTTTTAATGGGATGTAATTACCAGCAAGGGGGGACCAGACACCAAAGTAATACAGATTTATAATTGAATTACAAAACAGACCAATTATTATGTTACACATTTTCAACTTGAAAATTAACTCTTGAAAAATAAAAAATAAACAATTGATGTCTTTTTAGAGGAACCTGTTCTATAATCGATAATGCACGATTTATTTTACTTATTTTATTGAAGGAGGTAATTTGTTATAGCTGCAGAAATTAGGTGCTATTTGTTGAATTTGAATTTTAGAGGAACCTATTCGATAATCGATAATGCACGATTTATTTGACTTATTTTATTGAAGGAGGTAATTTGTTATAGCTGTAGAAATTAGGTACTATTTGTTGAATTTGAATTGAATATTCATTTTAGGCGTACCTACAGTTTAAAACTGATTATGTGTTCCCAGTTTGTTTTCAACGTTTTTTTTTTAATGAACTGCACAATTTTCCACTTTGGCTCTGTCACCCGTTAGAATCGAACAGCGCGGAATTTATTTTGATTATATTTTATAGCGGCGCTGCAATTAAACGCGAATAGATAAAAGTCGAAATGAATTGCAATTTGCGGTGGATATTAATTATACACAACAAATTACACCGGTTATAAATTAGCGGCAATTCCGGGAGATATTGCCCGGCAGGAATCTGCATAACGTCCGCCGGAATAATGAAACGGGCCGCACAGGCACATACAAACGTCCATACAAACGTCCATACAAACACATACAGCCTGCCCCCCGTACGCATACACAATCGTACTTAGGTGCAGGAATTGAACGGTCCAGCAGGACTACGCTTTTGTCGTGTCCAACGACGGCGCGGCTGCTATCGATCCCGCAGGATTCCCTCTGCACGCGGATCCTGCTGGAACAAGCGCCGCGGTTTTTCGGCAGGATGCTCACATCCACGCACACGTGCACACACAAAGAGTTCCCGAGGGAACCAGGCGGGAGGGAGTCGACCTCCCGACGTTGGGTTTAAGTGGCGAGGCGTCGGCTGAAATCGATTAAGCTGAAATGTTTTTCACTTTGAAGTTCGAGACGCTTTGAAAACGGCGGTCGCAATTAAACGCTCGATGCTGAAATCCTGAAATCCGCGCGCAAAGCCCAGCCGCCCCCGGCGGCGGCGACCCCCGTGGCCCCCCTTTAACCGGCGGAGCGATCCGCAGAAATTGCCCCCCGCGCCCCGGCTCACATGTATTTCCACCAATTTCCACGCAGGGTCTGGGGGTAAGCCGCTTTTCCGGCTTAATCATTTTAATGCCTCTAATTATAATTTAATATCGGGTAGGTGGAATCAATTGGCCCCCGGGCGTATGGGGCTCAACTTCAAACGGCGATTAATCGTGTCGGGGCCGGGGCGAAAGTGAGCGGGGGCGGCGGAAACGAGCCCCCCGCGGAAGGGTAAAAATGTTTCCCCAAAGTTCACGAGACACGGCGCTGAAAGCACACACAAAAGTACCAGCCACTGAGCGGGTGTATCGGAGAAGTTTGCGAAAATATTTCAATAAAAGGGGAGCAAAGAATGCGCCGAGTGCAATAGAGTTTTTGCAAACTTCGATGCTGTGACACACTACAGTTTTATTTTGAGTGCAAACATTCTCGCACATCAAAGAGCAGTTCATTTGCAGAGGAACTGGAGCTGACGATCTCGAAAGGGGCGGATGGGCAATACGGGAAAATGGGAAATTTCCCGCCGAATGTTGGGTTAGGTTAGGTTAGCATAGAGCAAGAATTTTTCTACAAATGGTTTTCAACGGTTCAAATATCACCATCAAATATTTCTATCGAAATTTCAATTACACTATCAACATACAATCTGCTGGTCACTCCCATGCATTTCTATGGCATTACAAACAAGTAGTACAAGTAGTAGTAGTATTACAGTTTAGTACAAATAAAACCCAGGGAAAAAAGCGTCAGCGGCCTCGAAAATACTTTACGAGGCCGCCTGGGCCAAACAAAGATATCATACTGCTCGGTCTTAAGGAGCGCGTCATTCCCAAAATCCGTGGCGTACATTACTGTAGTTCTCATATATAGTCTTTAGGCAAAAATTGTTGACACCCTCTAAACCAGTTCCATTTCATACAAAAAAATCCAGATTTTTTCAAATTTTTATTTCAAACCCATGCTTCATTTTAATATGATTTTTTTTCTGTAAGGCCTAGCCTAATGTACAGTCATGCTCACATAAATCTAGTACAAAAAAAAATACATTGCTATATAAAATTGCTATTGTAACCTAATTTCTTGTACTAGATTTATGTGAGCATAACTGTACATGCAGCATTTTTTCTAAGCGATTATAATCTAGCGACCTCTCAATCCCATCAGAATTTCCTGGCAAGGATTAGCGGAATAGTACGTCCTCTATATCTCTAGTCGGTGTGTTCGTCTTGTTAAGATGCTGCGGAAAAGGGTTGAGGACGCTTTCCTCGGGGGCGGGGGGCGGCCCCGGCTGAGTGGGAATCGCTGTACCGCGATGGGCTTTCCCGCAACGACAGAACAATACACTTTTCTCGGCAACCCCTGCTCGCCTATTGCCCCACCACTCCCCCGGCCGGGGCTGGGGGCGGCGAGGGGCTCGGAAAACTTTAACTGCGTTTTCCGGACGGCGGTAATCCGTAAATCCCCGCCGCGGTGACTATCGGTTTTCCCAAGTTCCACTCGGCATCAGCCGAACGCAATTAAGTGGCGACGGGATAGTGCAGAAAATTAAAACCGGGAATCGGGAAATTTTTTTTTCGCCTAGGATTAAAAAGATAGTTTATACAGTATCCTCACAGTCAGTTAATTGCGTTCTGTTCTTCAGGATTAGAATGAAAACATATAAATTCGTCCCAAAAGTAACAGAAAGCATTAGAAAAAAACAGCAGAATTGTTTAATTTTCAGAGATTTTCATTGAAACCTAAAAATCGAAAGTACAGAATTTTAAGCAACAGAAGTACTGTTCTCCAGGATTAGAATGAAAACATATAAATTCGTCCCAAAAGTATCAAAAAGCATTAGAAAAAACCAGCAGAATTGTTTAATTTTCAGAGATTTTCATTGAAACCTGGAAATCTAAAGTACAGAATTTTAATCAACAGAAGTACAGAAATATCAAACGTATCAGAAAGCATTATAAAACCAAAAAAATGTAAAAAAAATCAAGCAAATTACTACATATTCAGAGATTTTTCTTTGAAACATGAAAATTGAAAGTCTAGGAGTTCAGGAATCAGAAAATCAAAAGTATCAGAAATAATTATGAAACCAAAAAAGGGAAAAACCAGCAGAAAACCTAATTTTCAGAGATTTTCTTTGAAACATGAAAATTGTAATCAACAGAAGTACAGAAGTATCATAAGTATGAGAAAGTTTTATAAGAGCACAAAATGTAAAAAAATCAAGCAAATATCTATATTATCAGAGATTTTTCTTGGAAACATGAAAATTGAAAGTCCAGGAGTTCAGGAATCAGAATAGGCAAAGTATCAGAAATAATTATGAAACCCAAGAAAGTGAAAAACCTACAGAATACTTAATTTTCAGAGATTTTCGTTGAAACGTGAAAATCGAAACTACAAAATTTTAATCAAAAGAAGTACAGTAGTATTAAAAGTATGAGAACGTTTTATAAAGGTACAAAATGTAAAAAAAAAACAAGCAAATATCTACATTTCCAGAGATTTTTCTTTGAAACATGAAAATTTAAAGTCCAGGAGTTCAGGAATCAGAATAGCAAAAGTATCAGAACGAATTATGAAACCGAAGAAAGTGAAAAACCAGCAGAAAACTTATTTTCAGAGATTTTCGTTGAAACATGAAAATCGAACATACAGAATTTTAATTAACGAAAGTACAGAAGTATTAAAAGTATCAGAAAGCTTTATAAAAACAAAAAAGGTAAAAACATTAAACAAGAAACTACATTTTCAGAGATTTTTCTTTGAAACATGAAAATTTCAAGTCCTGGAGTTCAGGAATCAGAATATCAAAAGTATCAGAAAGAATTATGAAACATGAAAATCGAAAGAACAGAATTTTAATCAACAGAAGTACAGAAGTAACAAAAGTGTCAGAAAGTTTTATAAAAGCACGAAATGTAAAAAATCAAGCAAATATCTACATTTTCAGAGATTTTTCTTTGAATCATAAAAATTGAAAGTCCAGGGGTTCAGGAATCAGAATAGCAAACATATCAGAAAGAATTATGAAACCGAAGAAAGTGAAAAACCAGTAAAAAACTTAATTTACTGCGATTTACGTTGAAACATGAAAATCTAAAGTGCAGAATTTTAATCAACAGACATACAGGAGTATCAAAAGTATTATAAAGCTTTATAAAACCATAGAAAGAAAAATAAACAAGCAAATAACTACATTTTTAGAGATTTTTCTTTGAAACATGAAAATTGAAAGTCCAGAAGTTCAGGAATCAGAATATCAAAAGTATCAGAAATAATTATACAACCGATAAATGTGAAAAACCAGCAGAATGCTTAATTTTCAGATGTTTTCGTTCAATCATGAAAATCTAAAGTACTGAATTTTAATCACCAGATGTACAGAAGTATCAAAAGTATCAGAAAGCTTTATAAAAGCAAAAAGGTAAAGAAATCAAGCAAATAAATACATTTTCCTGGATTTTTCTTTGAAACACGAAAATTGCGAGTACAGTAATTCAGGAATCAGAATATCAGAAGTATCAGAAAGAATATATAAAACCAAAGAAGGGAAATACCAGCAGAACACTTAATTTTCAGAGATTTTCTTTGAAACATGAAAATCGAAAATCCAGAATTTTAATTTACAGAAGTATCAAAAGTATCAGAAAGCATTATAATACCAGAAAAGGTAAAAAAACAATCAAATAGCTACATTTTCAGAGATTTTTCTTTGAAACATTAAAATTGAAAGTCCAGAAGTTCAAGAATCAGAATATCAGAGGTATTACAAAGAATTTTGAAACCAAAAAAGGAATAACCAGCAGAAAACACTTAATTTTCAGAGATTTTTGTTGAAACGTGAAAATTGAAAGTGTAGAATTTTTATAAACAGAAGTACAGACGAATCAACGTATCAAAAGTATCGCAAAGCTTTATAAAACAAAAAAAGGAAAAAAAAACAGGCAAATAACTACATTTTCAGAGATTTTTCTTTGAAACATGAAAATTAAAAGTCCAGGAATTCTGGAATCAGAATACTAAAAGTATCAGAAAGAATTATAAACTCGAAAATAGTGAAAACCCTGCAGAAAACATAATTTTCAGATATTTTCTTTAACACATGAAATTTGAAAGTCCAGGAGTCTAGGTATCGGAATAGCAAAAGTATCAGAAAGAATGATGACACCGAAAAAAGTGAAAAACCAGCAGAAAACTTAATTTTCAAAGATTTTCGTTGTAACATGAAAATCGAAAATACAGAATTTTAATCAACAGAAAAATCAAAAGTATCAGAAATCTATATAAAGGAAACAAGGCAAAAAATCAAGCAACTAAATACATTTTCAGAGATTTTTCTTTAAAACATGAAAATTGAAAGTCCAGGAGTTCAGTAATCAGGATATAAAAAAGTATTATGAAATCAAAAATAATGAAAAACCAGCAGAAAACTTAATTATCAGAGATTTTCTTTAAAATATAACAATCGAGAGTCCAGAATTTCAGTCAACAGAATTAATAATAATAATATAATAATAATAAAGAATATTTATTAGCAAATAACGCTACATAATATACAAAATTTCAACAAAAAACAACAAATGAAAACACACAAAAAGCAATTACAGAAGTATCAAAAGTTTCAGAAAGAAATATAAAATCAAGAAAGGTGACAAACAAGCAAATAACTACATTTTCAGAGATTTTTCTTTGAAACATTAAAATAGAAAGTCCAGTAGTTCAGGAATCAGAATACTAAGAGTATCAGAAAAAAATATGAAACCAAAAATGGTAAATATCAACGGAAAACTTAATATTCAGATATTTTCTTTGAAACAAGATAATCGAAAGTCAGGTATTTTATTCAACAGAAGAATAGAAGTATCAAAAGTATCAGATAGCTTCACAAAAGCTAAAAATGTAAAATAATCAAGCTAATAACTACATTTTCAGAGATTTTTCTTTGAAACGTGAAAATTGAAAGTCCAAGAGTTCAGAAATCAAAATATCAAAAGTGTCGGAAAGGATTATAAATTTCTCTGAAACATGAAAATCGAAACTCTAAATAAATTGATATACTCACAGTAAGTTTAATGTTTATTGTTTTAAGAAACAAAATATCAAATAAACAAAGTGCCTAAAAACTTCAATAAGTAAGAAATAATCACAAAATTTTGAAAATATTTCAAGAAAAGCCACTCACCTATCAAGAAGAAGGAAGAATAAGAATTCAAAATATAGAAAAATTAGATATTTGAAAATACAGAAATCTGAAAATATGCAAGCATAACTTTTGAGTTATATTGGTCACAGCCCTATGATTATTTTATGTTGAGCAACTAGTTAAAAACAATTTGTTACAAAATCATAGATTAATTATGATTCTGATTATAGATTGAATATACAGAAATCTGAAAATATGCAAGCATAACTTTTGAGTTATATTGCGTCGTAGCCCTTTGATTATTTTATGTTGAGCAACTAGTTAAAAACAACTTGTTGTAAAATTATCGATTAATTATGATTCTGATTATAGATTTACTAATTGTAAGCCGTAAGTAAGTCAAAATAAGTGTTTTTACACTTTTTGCAGTTTTGTATGAAATTTTAACTGGTTGTACTAATTGTAGTGCACCTGAAGTATAATAACGTAATACAATAATAACAATTAATTGCGATTCTTGCACATGCCATAAAATCCCAGCTTAATACCAACGCAGAAATCACGACTGCGCCAGGCAATAACCACAGGAACAACAAGGCCCCTCCTCTGCGAAAACACCATCGATCTCCATCGCGTTTGTAATTACATCACTCCTCATCCGGCAGCGACTTTCGCCCCTCGCATCTCGGCGACGTAATTGAAATAATACCCCCAAGAACGTCGCCGGCGACAATATTTGGCTTCGAAATCCGCGTATGAATTCCGAGTGATGCCTCCTGTACACGCGAAACCCACAAGTGGGGGCGGCGGAATTGAGGCGGGCTGACGGGGAGGTCGTTCGCCCCGGCCCCGAGTGTGATTAAGGAAATTAGGAGGTGGATGGAGACGGGGATGATCACGATGTGGGTGTAATTACACCTAGATTCACCTCAATTTCCCGCTGATCTAATACAAAATATACTCGCACGAGAGTGGCTTGATAAGTGTATTGGAAATTAATAATAATGGGAAGATTCATTTGCAATTGCAGTTCATAAGATTGCTGCTGAAAACGCATTAAAAATACGTTCAATAAGTGTAATAAATACACTAGACCTAAAAAGGTCTAAAATATATATAAAAATAATAAAATAATATAAAATATAGTTTTAAATTTGCAAATCATCTTTATTGCCCTGATTGTTTTGTATTCCAGTTACGCACACAATCCCCAATCCACCCCCAAGAGCGGCCCTCCACGCCGCCCCATCCGAAAACAAAACTGTTTGCGTCTCCGTTTTCCGCGCCGCACGAAATTTACAGCCCCTAACGCGCGGGGGGTGCGAACTCTCTCGCCGCCCCCAGGCGGCCCCCGGTAGCCCCACGCGCCCCACCCGCGGGGCAGCAAGTTACGCAACAATTTATTACGACGATCATTAAAAAAATATACTGCGAGAATTAAGCGCCCCACTCGCGGCCCTTAATAATAACGCGATTTCCCCGCGGATCCGAGCCGCCCCCGCCGGGGACATTTCATAAATTATATTGTTTAAGTTGGACGCCAAGTTTTTCCCTCGCTAAACGGGGCGCAATTTAATCGCGCGCCGCCCCCAGGGCGCCCCCTTTACGCTCAAAACTAGTTCCAAGGAAATTGTTTCCCGCGGAATTTGGGCCGGATATTTCCAAAATTAAAAAAAAGTTCGCCTAAGTTTGTATATTGCGAATTTTTCCACGCACTGGGTCGCCATTTTCCCGTCATGTCTTCGTGTTTGTAGTCCTTGATAACGGCATATTCGGCGACGTCTCAACTAAATCACATATTATATCTTCGAGCCACTTATATGTAGGTACGGTCGCGGCCAAAAAAGAGGGACAACTCTACAAGTGAATTTGTCTAAAATTCAGCTGTGTAATCTAATCATTCGTCTCTGCAAAGAAAAATCATTATCAGGGAAGTTGCACAATTTTATTACATCTTCAGTTAAACGTAATTTACACTAGGCAACAAACCTGTCCCACTTTTTTATGGTCGCGACCGTACATCTTATCAGCCATATTTTGACGAATTTTGAGACGAAATTTAATTTCGGTTTTAATCTGAATACAAGTGATGAAAATTACGCATCGCACAAATCATTTCCGTTTATTAACGACATCAGTTGATTACCTCCACATAGAGTATGCTCCTGCGGATTGTGTTAAAATCTCGTTGCAAAACAATTAATCCCTTATCGGCGTGCAACATGCGCCGCCCCTGCAATAACAATAAACATCTAATAACCGCGCAAAAGCGGATTCAAAAAAATGATAACATCGATTCATAACGTGGACGGTAATTACGGGCGATTAGGTTAATATCAATTTAATGCGGGATCGGTATTGCGCTGCCGGTTTTTTGAGCATTGCCGGAATCCGCATTAATTCCGGGGTCCATTATTATTGAGCAGGTCGCGCCGGATTTAATCCGGTGGAGCGCCCAGGCGCAGGATAATTCCGCATTGAAAAATAATTTCGTCCAAATTGAATGTTATTTAATCCGGGGGGCGCGAGTGGGTGCCGGATCCGGTTGCCAATGACGATGGAGTCCGGTGTCCCGGCGACCGGATCGTATTACCCGCACAATCCCGGAGCAATCAGCAAAGAATCAGTAACAGTAACTATGTACACGTGATGGTGGTATGCAATCAATACAAAGAAAAGGGATATTATTAGAAAATTATTCTCATTTCAAAGAAACCGAAAAATTAAAAAAACCTAAAAAGAAAACCTTAAAAATTCATTAATAAAATGCAGCAGCAATAAACAATTATTATGCCTTTGATAAAAATCTGGAAAATTTTATAGATCACTAATTGTTGTGTCAACGAAGACTGTAGAATGTCATAGAAACATATTTGGAAATTTGTAGATTTCTATTCTATAGAAATGTACATATGGAGTAGTCTTAGTCCATAGAAACAGAAAAATTCAAAAATCTTAAAAATAAAACCTTAATAATTCATAAAAAATGCAGCAGCAATAAACAATTATTATGCCTGTGATAGAAATTTGGAAAATTTTATAGATCGGTAATTGCCGTGTCAAAGAAAACTGTAGAATGTCATAGAAATATATTTGGAAAATAGGCTGAAAGGCTCCGGCTGATGGCCAATTGAAGCACCCCCGTCACCATCATACACTTGTAATAAAACAATATTTTTGTAAAAAAAAAAATGCTTCAATTAATTATATATACTACTACTATATTTGGAAATTTGTAGATTTGTATGCAAAATGAAACAAAATACAGAAAAATAGTCTTGACAAATTTGTAACATCCTATAAATCCTTGCATAAAATTTTAATAATTGAATAAAACAAACAAAAATAATACAATTAAATGAAAATGTAATTCAAATTTGCAAATTTTAATGGCAATTGTTGTAGTTCTGGAACACATGCAGAATAGAAATATTTCGAAAACTTAATTTCTTGAAAAATATAATATGATTTCAATATGAATTGTAGTTATTAAAAAACTAAAATACATAAATGAATGCAGTTCGCTAAACCTGGTGTCTGCAAGGCACTCTTATGCACATGAAACAAGCGCATAAAGAACCTTTTTATACATTATTTTTTATTATACTCATCTGAAAACACCTTGTTTTCATCAGTTTTTACAATGACGTAAAGGAGGCATTTTCAGAGCAACGCAATAGCTGTAGTTCTAGGAAAACATACATAAATACATAAACAAAATACATAAATAATAACAGTTCCAGATGCATCTATTATTTGTGGCAACATGGAATTTTGAGTATAATCAAAACGAATTTATGTAGAAAATAGACAATATTATAGAAAAATCAGTGGATTAAAAAATATAAATATGTCAGCAAAATTGATTTTCACAGAAAACTGTAGAAACCTGAAAATTTGGAAAATTTTTGGATAATTTTATCGAACATTGAGATTTGAAATAAATTATACTACTGGGATGGAAAAAATAAAACAAAAAAGTGTAACAAATTTGTAACATTTTAACAAATGTTAAATGTGCTGGAAATTTCTACAATTTAATATATTATTTCACAGAAAACTGTAGAAACCAGGAAAATTCTAGAATTTAATAAAACAAATGCGGAAATAAAAATTTGCAATTTCATGAAAATGTAATTAAAATATGCACGATTTAATGCATCTATTATAGGTGGTAATAGTTTTTCCAAAGAATTTTGGATGTAATCAAAAATAATTGTCTACGTACAAAATTCAGAATATATTACAAAAATCAATAGATTCAACATTTTGAATACACCAGAAGATATGATTTTTCTAGAAACCTGTAGAATTTTTCAGAAAAATCTTTTCAAATTTGGAACAATTTTGGATAATTTTATCGAAATTTGAGATTTGAAATAAATTAAACTACTGGGATGGAAATAATAAAACAAAAGAGTCTTACAAATTTGTAACATTTTAAGAAATGTTAAATGTGCTGGAAATTTCTACAATTTAATATATTTTTTCACAGAAAACTGTAGAAACCAGGAAAATTCAAGAATTTAATAAAACAAATGGGTAAATAAAAATTTGCAATTTTTTGAAAATATAATTAAAATATGCACCATTTAATGCATCTATTATAGGTGGTAATAGTTTTTCCAAAGAATTTTGGATGTAATTAAAAATAATTGTCTACGTACAAAATTCAGAATATCATACAAAAATCAATAGATTCAACATTTTGAATACGTCAGAAGATATGATTTTACTAGAAAACTGTAGAATTTTACAGAAAAATCTATGGAAATTTGGAACATTTTTGGATAATTTTATTATCGAAAATTGAGATTTGAAATAAATTATACTACTGGGATGGAAAAAATAAAACAAAAAAGTCTTACAAATTTGTAACATTTTAACAAATGTTAAATTGTGAATTTTTATTTCTATATTTAATATATTAAATTGTAGAAATTTCCAGCACATTTAACATTTGTTAAAATGTTAAAATTTCATAAATAAAATTTACAAAATGTAATGACAATGATAGTAGTTACATATAATTAAAATGTCTATGGATTCTAAATTTTGAATACGTTAGAAGAATTGTTTTTCACGGAAAACTCTAAAATTTCATAGAAAATTGTAGAGATTTATAGCCAGTTATGGTATTTGTTTTGTTGTAATATTGAATTTCATGGACAATTTCTTCACATTCAGCACATGGAGAATAGATATTTTTCAAAAACCTAATTTCTTGAAAACTAGAATAATTTCAATATGAATTGTACTGAATACTTCAATGATATTTTTACAATTTTTCAATTTAAATATAACTTTTAGTTTTGTCAAATGTTTTTACGAACTTTGTTACGTTTATTTAAATTTTTTATTATTTTTTTAAGATCTAGAATATGTTTTTGGATTGTTAACAAATATATTTCTGCCATCCATTCATTGAATTTTTAGATTGTTTTGGAATGTTCATTGTTATTTTTTAAGAACTAGAATATGTTTTTGGATTGTTAACAAATATATTTCTGCCTTCCGTTCATTGAATTTTTAGATTGTTAACAAGTTCCATTATAAACTTTGTATTATCATGATTTTTTTTTTAATTGTTATTAATAGTCTGGTTTTGCCAGGCTTTGTTACTATTACTTTTAATACTATAGTTAGTTACTTTTCAAAATATACGAATTGTTTTTGAAATTTGAATGAGTTTTAATACTAGTCTACAATTTTTGACGAATGTGTCCCTTCAATTAAAATGCATTTTCGGAAAAGTATTCACTATGCATAAGTACGAAATGCAAACAAAAGTGTTGGAGGCCTTATTTTGTTTTTTTACATAGTTCTTGCACTATTTACTTACAAAAATACGTTCTGAGTTGAAGATAGGTTGGAAAAATGATACCGGTAACAGAAATCTGAAATTTGAATCCAGCATTACCATAAAAAATCATCAGAATCAGTCTAGCATCACGATTTTATGATTTATCAAAATTTGAAATTTCACAAAAACCTGACGAATTCTGAAAGCAGCTCAAAATTTTCTTTCGTAAACAGTTATTTACTTCAAAGGGACTTAAATTGTGTTAATTAGTGTAATTTAATGAATTCAGTATTCCTATGACTTTTTCCACATAATTAAATTTTCATATAAATTATTATAGTTATGTTCAATATTTTTACGAACTTTGTTTACATTAATTTATCTTTACTTTTATCCTTTTTTAAATAACATGCCGTTTTGTTTGGATTTTTCACTTTTCCGCTTCAGTGATTTTTGTATTTCCATGATATTTTCACAATTTTCCAGTTTTTATTTTATATAAATTATAGTTTGGTCAAAAGTTTCTACATACTCCATTAGTATTATGTTGAATGGGACAAAGAATTATTATGTTTATTTTTAATTTTTTATAATTTTTTAATATCTTGCTTTTGTTTTTGGATATTTCACTCTTTCCGCTTTACAAAATTTATGTATTTCTATGATTATTTCAGAATTTTCCAATATAAATTTTTGTTTGCCAACTGTTTTTACCAACTTTGATACTATTATCGCATTCATATATAAAAATCATGTGGAAATTTTGACAAATTCTAAAATATCTTATCAATTTCGAACTTTTCAACTGTTTTTTATGAATTTGTTACAGTTATTTAAAAAAAATAGTAAATCATAGTTTTGTCAACAGTTTCTACGTACTCCGTTTGTACTATGTTGAATTCTTTAACCCATCGCTATGTTTATTTTTTATTTTTTATCATTTTTTAATATCTTGGTATTGTTTTTATATATTTCACTCTTTTCACTTTACAAAATTTATGTATTTCTATGATTATTTCAGAATTTTCCAATTTTAATATAAATTTTAGTTTGTCAACTGTTTTTACAAACTTTGATACTATTATCGCATTCATATATAAAAATCATGTGGAAATTTTGACAAATTCTAAAATATCTTATCAATTCCGAATTTTTCAACTGTTTTTATGAATTTGTTACAGTTATTTAAAAAAAATAGTAAATCATAGTTTTGTCAACAGTTTCTACGTACTCCGTTTGTACTATGTTGAATTCTTTAACCCATCGCTATGTTTATTTTTATTTTTTAATTATTTTTTAATATCTTGCAATTGTTTTTGGATTTGTCACTCTTTCCACTTTACAAAATTTATGAATATCTACGATTATTTCAGAATTTTCCAATTTTAATATAAATTTTAGTTTGTCAACTGTTTTTACCAACTTTGATACTATTATCGCATTCATATATAAAAATCATGTGGAAATTTTGACAAATTCTAAAATATCTTATCAATTCCGAACTTTTCAACTGTTTTTATGAATTTGTTACAGTTATTTAAAAAAAATAGTAAATCATAGTTTTGTCAACAGTTTCTACGTACTCCGTTTGTACTATGTTGAATTCTTTAACCCATCGCTATGTTTATTTCTAATTTTTTATTATTTTTTAATATCTTGCTATTGTTTTTGGATTTGTCACTCTTTCCACTTTACAAAATTTATGAATATCTATGATTTTTTCAGAATTTTCCAATTTTAATATAAATTTTAGTTTGTCAACTATTTTTACAAACTTTGCTACTGATTAACTGTCTGAATATATCAAAATCGTGTAGAAATTTTGACAAATTCTAAAATATCTTATCAATTCCGAATTTATCAACTGTTGTTATGAATTTGTTACAGTTATTTTAAAAAAATAGTAAATTATAGTTTTGTCAAACATTCTACGTACTCCGTTATTTTTCATGATTTTGCAAATGGTTTTGGATTGTTAACAAGATTCTAGTTACTGAATTTTGGTTTTCCATGAGTATTAGTATGAACATTTATTCCAGATACATCTGTAGAATACTTAATAATACATACATATAACAACATAATATTCATGATAGATTGATAGATATATGATATACTATGTGATACATGATATATGGAATGGGCTATCGACTTTCGCCTTCCGGCCCATGAACTGTTGTGAATATGAATGATAGTCTAATTTCTCATTTTCTCACTATTTTTCAATATTTATATCTTTGATTATATCTTTGTTCGATTATATCTTTGTTACCATTAGTTTTTGAAATTTTTATTATTCTGTAAAATATTGCAATTGTTTCAAGGTTTTTAACCAATTCGTTTTATGAATTCTTTTAAAATTTTATTCATATATTTTTCTTCATCTGCAATGCCTAAATTAAGCTACTAAGATTTTCAAGATTTTATGCCCATTTCAATAATATCATCGCACACGTGGCATGCATGCACTTGGTTGTACAACAGTATTCAATTTACATGTTAAAAAAATTAATTTATCTAAAATAAGGCTCGAAATATTTTAGCTCGTTTGCCTGCTTTACATTACCTTTTGCTTTGTTACTTTTCCTATTCCTGATGCTATGACTAATCACCATGACCACAGAGCAAACCAGCACACCCGATAATTTCGCCACTGCGGTTGCTATTAGTAATTGGTGGCGATTTGCAAGACAATTAACAGTTGTCGTATATAATTAGCAAGCTTGTAAATTAGGCTGGACGTATTTGGTTACATCCCCTGACTCTTGCGTCCATTATTATCTGTTCCCACAATTACCGCCCCAAGTGTTATTATAATATTCGCAACGTATTGAATTGCTGCTCCCGACTTAATTCCAATTATAATTAGTGTAATTTCAATTACCCGGCTAATGTTGTAGTTTACCAGTGAGCAGCATGGCCACTGGTGTATCAAGCTTATGTAACTTGGAATTATGCCCGATTTCATGTTGCCTTAGGCACATCCAATTAACAATTAACATTGTTTTGATCAGGCTAGATATTATTACAAAATTCGTATCGGACTAACCTTCCATTAGACTAAGCAGAATAGCATCAATTTTTTGAAACTATTTGATTTCACTGCACTGGACTAAAAATCTCAGTCCTTAATTAATAACAGTTTTTGGGAAATATTTTGGAAAATTGAAAATTCATTATTTTATCAATACACCAAGTACACTTTACACTTTAAGTGTACACAAATGTGTACACTTAACTTAAGTACCTCAATGATCACTTTAAATCCACAAATCTATGTTTTCCCTAAGCTGGAAAATAATTCCAGAGTAAGATTATATGGCAGAACAATCGGAAATATATATAAGATAGTATACAAGATAGAGTTAGAGAAGTTTGATTGTAACAAAAATTGAAAAAGAAAGAGTTAGAGATAGAAGATAGTTACAATATACATAGTTAGTAAAAGTTAGATAGATTACGAAGACGAAATATCGTTTAAAATTGATGTCAGTCTACTGCTATGAGAATTTAAGCTTTTGAAGTTGAACCTGAAATATGCTTTATTCTCAAACTACTGAATTTGAGTTATCAAGTTGTAGTATTCAGGCCAAGTCATGTAATTTGGCAGCTTATGTCATAAAGTTGCTTTTCTTGAAAGTGATTCTGTCATAAGGCCCGTATCTATAGTCCGTGCTTGAACTTGAGTTCGACTCAAGTCGTATATTTGATTGGTAAACGAACTTTACGCTTGTAATTTTTCACCAAAATTTGCTCCAGGCCATACTGACTGGCACTTATACATTATCACCACACCATTTAAAAAATTTATTGCGAAAACTCGCGTTTTGTTGTTGTCAGAGAAATTGATAGGTAGTGAAAATTGTGACACCATGAAGAACGTTTCATCGCGGAAATGAAGATTATGCAGGCGTTTGTGCAGAAACGTTTCATTACAATAAAGCTGAAATAAGGCACACCATACATATTCATGCCGTATTCCTTAACATGGCAGATAGGACGCCTCGGAGTTTATCAACAACACAACTCTTATTATTTTACCGTCGGACCTCGCATTCACTGTTTGTGTGTGCGGATGTCCCCGGAAATATTGTAAATTGCAGTGAATACTTATCTCGGCAGTATATAGCGCTCGACCCCGTCCCAAACAGCCGGCCCTCAAGCCGCCCCCGATGTAGGACAAACAAGACAAAGATCTCAGTTGGCGTCGGTTTATATTCTTTATAGAAATGAGATTTCTTTTCGAACGTCCGCAGTGCTGAGCCCCGCCACTCAGGCAAATTACCAAACCGCGAAATTGCCAAATCACCAAACAACCGAAGGCTTATAAATCTCCAAATTTCGTATATTTCTTTGAATTATTTGCAAAACATAATAGGCCTGACGAAAACATCTGTATTATCCTTATATGGAACAAACAATTCCCTATATGTACATATAATAAAAAAATAATACCTCCAACTTAAGTTGCAATTATCTAATTATTTTATTATTCTTTTTTAGAATTTTTTTTTATTGGGGTTTATCACACAACACAAAATAACATCTGGAAATGAATCTGGGTATATGTTTTCAAACATTCGTCATTGCATTAAAAATGTAAGAGGTTGATGGCCTCTGGAATTAGA